>BSBN01000053.1:122500-4922500 GCA_027924645.1 Cunninghamia lanceolata | reverse complement strand
GAGGCTCTCAAAAATATTAAATCTCAAAGGGGTTAGTTTTGGTTGTGCAGATTCTGCTATTTCCACACATTTTGGAAGAACCAAAAGTTGTGGACCAACTAAGGACCTCTTGTTCACAAGAGGTGGCAACTCTACTCGCCGATACTCAACTTTGTGTGTAAAACTCCCTCTCCCTTGTCCAACATGTTTAGGGAAAGATGTATAATCGACAGATAAATGTAAATGGAACTCTGCATATAATTGTTTGCAAAAATACAATGGCAACTCATCATTGTTAGGCCATTTGTGATGTGCTACCAAAAATCTAGGATAGATAAAAGGATCCACAATTGGATCCACACACTTGGTGGGGGAATAGCCTCTCACTCTATCTTGTCCCCTATAATATGGGAACATGCTGAGAACATTATCTACTAAAACCAGCCTAGAAATAGATGACCATTTCTCATGGCCACCAACACTCTAAGAAAGTGACACATAGAACATGTTAACAGTAATGTGATTGTAAGGGTTGTATGATCAAATGATGTTGATCACACATGTGATCTCCTCTTGGATTGTAACCAACTTTTCTCTATTTGACAAGTTTGGAGTGTTATGTATTATTCGGTCAAGTTCACTCAAAGCATTTTCAAACCTGTCAATAGTCTTAGCATATAAAGTAGAACTATCACTAGTGTCAGAATGATCAAACTGATGTGAAGTTTGATCATCCATGTGTCAAAATATCTGCAGCATGATAATTAAAATGTAATTTAATTTAAAAAATTTAACAATTAATTAAATTGAAAGTAAAATAAACTTAATTTCTAAGTTTGAAACCAAACCCAATTTAACAAATATAAATATAAATGGAAGAAGTAAAAATGTGGTTCAGGGATCCTACCTTCCTTCAAAAGATTGATGAATGGTGGAAACATGCTCCCTTTGTAAGGGGATCTCATATGTTTCAACTAACCTCCAAGCTCAAGTTTATAAGAGGAAAAGTAATGGATTCGAATTCATCTCATTTCAGAAATATATTTGCTGAGAAATATAGAGTTCAACAAGATATGTGGATGCTCAAAGAGAAGGTGATAAGAGAAGGTATCGATGCTTCATCATTCCAACTAGAAAAAAGTCTTAGAATGGATTTGGACGAGGTCCTAAAGAGAGAGGAAATATTTTGGAGACAAAGATCAAGAGAATCTTAGTTAAAAGAAGGTGACAAAATCACTTCTTTCTTTCACTTAGCAGCTAAGATTAGGAAATCTACAAATTCAATTAGATCCATTAAATACTCTAATCAGATGCTACTCATTGACCCAGAGGAGATTAGAAGAGAAGCAAGGAAGTTCTACAAAGGTCTGTTATCCAAAATGGAAGTTATAGGTGACAGGGTGGTAGATCTCTCTTTTGTTCCAAAATTAGTCCTAAGTGCCACAATAGAGAGATGATGAAAGAATTTACCATGGAGGAAGTGAAGGCAACAATATCCTCAATGCCAGGGGAGAAAGAACTAGGTCTGGATGGATGGATTGGCCTATTCTTTCAAAAATGTCAGGACATTGTAAGTAAAGACATTTTTTTGGCTGTTGAGGAGTCTAGGATGTATAAGAATGTGCTCAAAGAAATAAAAACTACTTGTCTTATGATCATCCATAAAATAAAGACCCCCAAAAGTTTTGAAGACTTCAGGCCTATATCCTTATGCAATTTTATTTACAAAATAATATCTAAAGTGATGGCCATGAGAATTGCATAGTTCTTGCCAAAGATCATCTTGGAGAAGCAAGGGGGTTTCATTCTGGGTAAAGAAACTCCTGAGGGGGCAATACTAATGTATCAAATTATGCACTCAGTTAATAAAGGAAGAGACCCAACCATGATCATTAAACTAGATATGTCAAAAGCATATGATAGGGTGGAGCGGAAATTCCTTTTGGTCGTGCTAGATAAATTGGGTTTCTCTAAGGATGCCTGCAAATGGGTTTCTTCTTGTATTTTAGGTTTCAGGATCTTAGTCTTGGTTAATGGAATGGAATCAGATACTTTTGAACCATCTTGAGGTCTGTGACAAGGGGATCCCATATCTCCATATCTTTTTATTCTAATGACAAGCACTCACTTGGGTTGTTAGAGAGGCGAATAGAAGGACTGCCTGGCAAGGTATAAAACTTTAGGGTATGCAAGATTCTTTCACACATGCCCTCTTTGTAGATGACACTATTCTTTTCGGCCAATCTATAGTGAGGAAAGAATGGGTTATTAAGAATATAGTTGAAGATTATTGTAAGATTTCAAGTCAGCAGGTCAATAGTCATAAGTCCATGGTTTACTTCTTCAACATCCAACCAGCTAATCAAGCTGAGATAGGTAAAATCTTTAACTTCAAGATTGAATCCCTACCTAGGAGATATTTAGGAATACCTCTTTTTAGTTGAAGACATAAGAATAACATCTAGAAAAATGTCATTAATAATTTGTATATTAAATCTGTTGCATGTCCAAGGGACAGTGGCTATCATTAGCAGACAAAATTACCATGATTAAGGCTGTATTAGCTATAGTTCCAGTCAACATGATGTTAATTCTTAAAATTCCTAAAGGAGTGAACATGAAGATTGAGAAAATTTGTAAGCAATTTCTCTGGCAAGGCCCATCAGAGGGAAAGAAAATTCATCTTATGGCATGGGACAAAATTTGTAAATTGAAGGCAGTAGGAGGAGTAGGTATCCTAGATCTAATTTTTTAAAATCAAGTGCTGGGCACTAAATTGGTGTGGAGTTTGTATAAAAAGTCTGATTCAACATGGGCTCGATTGATGAGATCCAAATATTTGGATTCAAATGATTGTGAAAGAATTTTTACTACTAAAAAATCTCCATGAGGGTTAGCAATTTGGAATTTTATTTTGAAAGGTAGAGATATTATTCTACCAAAACTATCATGGGTAGTCCATAACGGGGAAAATGTAGATTTCTGGGATGACTTGTGGTGTGGGGAGCCCAAGTTATAAAGCTAGGAGGAACTTAGAGAAGCCAAGAATTATTTGACAAATCATTGGGGAAGTAAAGTGAAAGACTATTGGTGTCTCAAAGGGGGGCAGGGTTCCTTGACAATATCTTGGAAAAGCACACATGACTACGATATTCCATTTGATCAGACAGTCTTACTAAAGAGAATATTAGCTAGTAGAGTGATCATCTTCTCCAATGTGGAGGACAAATTGATTTGGACGGAAGCTAAGACAGGATCTTACTCAGTCAAGGATGGGTATAAGAGTGCCATGGATAAGGTTAAGTCAGATTGGCCGGTTAATCTTTGCTGGAACGATGTCATCCTACCCAAAGATAGGGCTTTTGCATGGCTAGCACTTCATAAGAAAATTCTAACAGAGGATAGGATAAGAGACTAGGCTTGGGTTCAAACTTTGATTGTGTTATTTGCAGAGAGGTAGAAGAATCTGTGGATCGGCTACTCCTTCACTGTCCGTTCAGTAGAGAATGTTGGCTCTGATTCATGAGGAAATTGAACTAGATTAAGTTCCTATGTCAGAAACATTAGTCTCCATGTTCAATAATTGGCCTAGCCTATTTTAAGAGTCATTCTTTGCATATATTTGGGCAGTGGGCCCATCATTGATTACTTGGCATCTATGAAGGGAGAGAAATTATAGAATCTTTAGAAATGAAGCTCTCTCCTGCAGTGTTGTATGTAACAAATTAGACCTAAGGCCATTATAGAATTGGTTTTGGTAAAGGTTAGTAGCATGGAATCCAAGTTGATAGGTGTGTCAAAATGAGATGTTGAGTTGGTTAGGAATTGGAGGTACCTCAGTAGATTTGGGACATGAGGGAATGGACTAGCTATTGGGTCTCCTCCTTTGAGAGATGAAGTGAAATGAATCCCTCTCACCTAACACTTCTATAAGCTAAACTTTGATGGTGCATGTAGAGGGAATCATGGTTTATTCAGGATAGGTTGTGTCATTAGGAGAGGGGATGGATCACTTGTGGTTGCAAAGTCAACAAATATTCCAAAAAGAACTAATAACGAAGCCAAAGCTTGGGCTCTGGTTCATGGACTATAATTGGTAGTTAATTTTGGCATCAAAGATATTTGGATAGAAGGTGACTCCCAAATAATTATGAATGCTTTGAAAGCAAAGGGTTCAGACAACTATAAAATTAACTATATCCTCCAACAGGCAGTCACCCTACTCAATGATTTCAACAACTTCCTTATCTCACATGCCTTTAGAGAAGGTAACAAGCTAATATGGCGATAGACTAAGATAAGGATGTGGAAGTGTTTCAATAGGGGCAAATGAATTTTCCTTATTAGCTAATGACATGGCTAAAAGGTGATATAGACAATATTAAAGTCTAGGTGGAATTCCACATTGCTGGACGCTATTTAGCGCCTCACATTTATTGTATCTCCAATGTTCTTGGTATGGGTCCAATGTTTATAGGGTGATGTGGAAGAAGGGATTCATATTTTTGCATATTGGGAGTGGGCTATTTCATTTATTGTAATAAGGGGGCATGAGTCAATGTTCTTCTTGTCAAATATAGGACGGCTGGGTTTCTCCTTTGAATAGTTCTTCATTAATTTGCTTTTACCTCAAGTTCTCTTCGCATTGAAGTAATTATCTTTTCAAATTTGGAGGGAATGAATGATGAGTTGGTGGGATTTTTAACTCAATTGGGGAGCCATTAAGAAGGCCACGTCGTAAGCAAAGTACTTTAAACATTTATGGAAAGTGTGTGAAGGTGGTTGTTTACTGCTATATCTTAAGGATTTCAAGGAGTTCAGTGTGACGACTACCTTTCTCGCCTAATCAAGATCACATTGGGATTGAGCAAGGACTATAGTCCCATCTGCTATCATGTGGAAGAATTTATGCATTTTGTGCAACTACCAATATTTCTATCTCTCTTCCACTGACCTAAGCTTCATTTTGAATTTGTATTTTGTCTTGGAGCTTTTTCTTGTCTTTCTTGTAGGTTTCATGGTGGACATATGACTGAATCAAAGGCTCTTTTCCCTCTGTTGGATTGGGAGCCCAAGGTGCTGGGGAAAATCAAGGTTACAAACATGATAACCCTGATAGATTACAACTACACTTTGATGCAGTTCTCAGTGAGAAATATAGTTGAGCACAAATGGATAAAAGTATTATCAAGGCTGAATCCTTAATTACTCTGACATTGTTTTGCATGTCATGTCTAATATCATGGACCTGGTTTAGGACGGTGAATATGTCTATGCATTAGAAACTGGTCTATTTTACAACCACATATATATGGTGGAAAGATGAATTATGGCGTTGAAAGGATATGACATACTATAGGGTGATGCTCTTATTGGAGAGATTTTTAATATCCAAAATTTGAGAACCTCTCCAGCAATCTAGGCTATTTATAGGGCAATGCAAATCAGTCTTAAGATAGTGTGTATGGATGAGCTTGACAAGGAGAACTAAATGCATACAATTTCTTCTTTTCCAATAAGAAGGCTCTATGTATCAGAGAAGTATTTACAACAATAAGATTTTTAAGAGTCCATGCACCGGATTGGTCACCCCATATGCCCAGGGAAATCTTTGACAACTAGGATGACGATGATGAAGTGGACCTGGATGATGACTGGGATGATGACATTCCACTAGTGCAAGTCATCCTTCTTGGTGCCAGTGAAACAAAGGTGATGGAGAATGTGAATGGACATGATGCAATTCAAGGGTAGCGGATGCAGTCTAATGGTGGTGGGTGTCTCTCCGGTCAACATTTTGGGTCTTTGTTTTCTCAAGTTTTTTTTGGGTTTTCCAAGTTTAGGGTTATCTTATTGGGAGGGAGAACATCTACTTTTGTGTATCTATTCTTTAATGCTTTATATTAGTCTGGTTTGGGACTTTTTTTTTCTATATTTTTTATTTCTATTGGACATGGAGCTATATTTGTAAAAACTTATTATTATGCAATTTTATGGGTGGTATCCCACCTTTTGCGTTTAAAAAAAATTAACTTAAATTTAAATGAATTATTTAACACTTCTAAATCATAGACAATGTGTAAACTAAAAGAAATATACTCCAAACTTAAGGATGAGGAACATGTTTGGCAAAAAGTAAATTAGAATGAAAGACAACATAACATTATAATTTTAATAGTCCAAATAATTATGATCAATGCATAAATTAAATACAGGGGAGACTATTTACGAAGAGCCAACTTCTATCACCTTTCTTAATTTTACAATACAACATAAAACCCATCATATACATTACATGACATAAATAAACAAGTTAAACTAAATTCTAATTTATATATAACACAATATAATTTCCTCACTGATTACCTATTGAGCACATAAGTTTGTAAATATTAATATACATTCTAATAGGAGTCTAACCTCTCTCTCTCTCTGTGTATATATGTACATATATATACATATACATATACATACATATATATATATATATACATATATATATACATATACATACATATATATATATATGTATGTATGTATATGTATATATATATATGTATATGTATATATATGTATGTATATATATGTATGTATATGTATATGTATATGTATATATATGTATGTATATGTATATATATGTATGTATATGTGTGTGTGTGTGTGTATATATATATATATATATCATGTACTATGAGCATTCAACATCTACATGCCTTTACCTCTTCGTTGATTACAACTTTTTCTCTTCTCTTATGTTCACATCATTAGCTTCTCACTAGGGGTATCTCATCATTATCCCACATTACCTCAATTACATGTTCCCTTCTCCTTATATCACTATATTTTCTCATAACTTAGTTGTCCCTTGTACCACATAACACTCATCTATCATATATATATGCCCACTTGGGGGAATCTTATTTTTTCCATTATTAGAAGAATCACCTACACATTCTTCTCTCTCCTCTATTATCCTATCATCACATATACCTTGTCATATTATCTTTCTCCCCCTTATCATCTATCTTAAATTGACTAGCTCTACTCTTTCACCAATAAATTCAAGGGGGGAATTATTCTCTACATTAATTACATTATGATGATTTCATTTTTGGATTAGAATTACCTTTATTTACTAGCTTTTACCTTTGCCTTGGCCTAGCTTTATTTTAGTGGCAACCTCAAAGTTGTTATCACCATTTGCCTTTTAGCTGGTTGGATGGTAACCAAATATAGCTAATTGATAACCATATAACCATAATCATCATCATTAACCATTTTTCTTTTGTCTTGGCTTGTCATTATAATGTGGATGGCAACCTCAAATCTATTATCATCATGAGCATTATCCTATAGATCATATCCTATCTTTTCTTATCTTATCAAAATTTACAAAGGTATCATTTACTAGGTCTACCACATTCATCCTTCTATATTTCATTGCATGATCCTCTTGGATCCTCCTTCCTCTTTCCTATTCTTTATTCTTGCCACATTATCGATACAAAAATGGGAATTGTGTATTTATCATCTTGTTTCCATCCTATATCCATTGTATTGTTTACTATATCATGGCTAGTGTGGGTTTCTTTTATTGGTCATGTTTATGAATTTGTAATATGTTCACATGCATGATTTTCATATTCTTAATGTTTGTCCTTATATATATGTTTTAAAGCATAAGCTCTTCTATCTTATGGTGACTACATTGCCTTGATGTGGTACATTGTAAGAACATGTACATGGACATTAAAGAACATTATTAAGAAGACTATGAAGACTTTATCCTTTTCTATGTACATCCTTGCACTAGCATAATGATATATTTGATATAATTATATTTTAGCATGCTTCTTCCACTTAGCGTCATGGCCCACAAAAGTGGGGAAAAATTTAATATAAAAAATTGAATACCCTACAACTTCCTCATTACATTTTTGTCTTCATTTTAGTTTCTTCTCCATAGCATATTTTTTAGGTCTATTTACACCCATTTTTGGCCTCTTAGTGATCACAATTTGACCTTATAGCCTCCCTAGACATTCCTAGACCACCCTAGACCACCTCCAAAAGTAGAAATTCATATCCTGTAAGGAAATTTACACCCCTCTAGTACAACAACTACACCCCCTAATGTAGATGAACTTGTGAAATTCTTTTACCAAACTTTTACCACTCATTCATGCCCTAACCCTAACTACATTTTCCTATGCACAAACCCTAAAACTTATTTTAGGTTTGTTATATAAGCCCACTTTTTTCCACTTTTTAGTCATTAGGTAATTAGACATTCTTGAAAAAAAATAGTTTCTCTCTCCAATCCAAAGGTAAATTGTAGGTGTTACCAATTTTCTCTACAGCTCAAATTGGTAGAGCTGAAGTGGATTCAATTCATTTTAGATGAGAAAGTTTTTAACATTTACCTGTTAACTTGTTTTGCATGCTTGAAGTGCTTGAGACATTCAGTTAAGTTGCAGTTCAATTGTTCAACAAAAGAGAAAGAATTTTTAGATCATCATTCATTTGCTTTGTAGAAGTTACATCAGAGATAGGAGTTATTTCATTTCATTACAATGGCTATTCATTTTACAAATGAGATACATAAAAAAGGAATAAATATTGCATTGAATGAAAACATGACAGATCAAATGTCCCACACAAGCCATGGGAATAACTGAGATAGTACAAACATAGGGAATATACTATACATCTGTAAATGAGAAAAGGAAAGGGCATATCC
The DNA here is from genome assembly GCA_027924645.1 of Cunninghamia lanceolata. Classification (NCBI taxonomy): domain Eukaryota; kingdom Viridiplantae; phylum Streptophyta; class Pinopsida; order Cupressales; family Cupressaceae; genus Cunninghamia; species Cunninghamia lanceolata. The sequence goes on along the minus strand of BSBN01000053.1, from coordinate 4,913,781 downwards.
ATCATTACCTATTTGAGGACTTGGTTTGATCTCCATTGCAGTTGGCCCCTCTTTTCTCCCAATCTTTGAGTGAACCTATACATGACAAAAGTTTTGTTAGAGCTCTGTATATGGTTTCCTATGTGCCTATCAACAGAAACATAATGTATTGCCTATGGTGTACTATATCAGACATCAGATCATCCATATACAAGAGAGACTAAAAATGCAACAATCGTTGAGCTTCATTATTTTTATCTAACATATTTGTTTCTTGTGTATGTATAGGTGAAATCATGTTACTATTTTGAAGATCATTTCAGCATGTGGTGCAAAGTGGGCTCCCACAAGGGTTAAGCCCAGCATGCTGCCGGGTTGATTCTTAAGGGGGATGGAATACAAGTATATGTATGGAAATCCAAACATATTCAGTCAATGAGTATTACATTCATTAGGTTGCTCATTGCCCATCTATGATTTTTAGTTCAAGTTAGATGAAATGAAAACCATAAAGGAGCAGTGAGCAACTTGTTCAAGATAAATCAATGAAGTATCAAATTGAGTACATGCATGATCAATATCATTGTATCATCCTCTGTATGCATTCAAATCATAACATCAGAATAACAAGAGCCATAGAGTGTCAAGTTGTTCAAGTATAGTGGAGCAATCAAAAGGAGTAACAAATGCAACTACGATGATCTCTATCAAGTTATGTTATGAGAAAAAAAGGCTCTCACCAAAATGAAATAGTTATCAATCATTTGTGGTTATTATTCAATACAATATAAGTGCCATGATATAGTACAATATCTCATCAGCCAGAACATAGTATAAATGTCATGATAACTTTTTAGCTTGAAAAGAGAGTCAAAAACACAAGTGCCATCTCATTATGAAATACAATACCAAACATAGTTGCAAAATGAACATCACTTAATGATATATAAGTGTTTCAATCATATGCTATTGAGTAGGAACAATTGTAAGAGATGAGCATCCTTACCATAGTCATCAGAGTGGAGAACATACCAAATGTATACATAGTCATGTGAACTATAGGAGGTACATTACAGAGTCATGAAATAAAGGACAAGGAATAACAAACTACTATAAGGAGGTATTCAGAGGCTAAAAGGCAATTACCTCATTGAGAGTCGACATTGTGCTATGAAGACAAAACAAGGGGTACATGAACATGAAGTTTTAATGCTAGAACAATCATATCTCTTATGGGAATAGTCATAATAGTCACTATATTGGACAGCAGAAGCATCAGAGATACTTCATTTGATACATCAAGGTACCTTTCTGATCATAATTGCACATAAAGGATAACATACAAATGTCTTATTCAGGTTCTCATCAAAAGGGTGGACAGTGATGAGTGCCAGGTAGCACCCATGAAATACATCTTTTACCCTCTCTTTTTCTCCTTTCTGATTCCATCTTCTTGATGTCTACACCTGAATAGGCTAGCAAGATTGTTCTAAATAATGATTAATAGGAGATGAATTACTTAAGATCATGATTTCTGATTAAAGGACTAATGTGCATGGAATTGATGGAAATATACAGAAAAACTTCTCTTTTTGAATCAATAGGTGCAGATGTTCAGGTTGACAATTTTGTGCATCTTCGGAGGTAGTGCTAATGATCTCTAGAGACAATAACAGAATACCATAGCATCGGAAGTTTTGGAGTAAAGAGGAAAAGCATCTCATGAGCTAAGTCTAGAGCATCTCCGAAGCTGAGCAAGAAGGCCACAATTACATCTCTGGAGCTACAGATAGAGACATACATCTTTGGCACCTCTTTAGAGCAGAGCAGATTTTCAGCACAGCTGTCGGTCAAACACTTTTAGTAGTGATCGTGATACCCCTGATATTACTCAAATCATCACCTGGGTGATTAAGGGCAATCCATAGTTAACTACTGAGAGTTTTTATCTTGTTTTCGTTTTTGCATGAGTTACTGATGAAACTGATTTAATATCCATATTTTTAGGGCCTCGCTGCCCAAATGTATTAAGACTAAAACTTAGATTTAGAGTGGACTTATGTTCCACTTAATCTATTTTTATTGCATGGTTATTGTTCATAGTTAGACAGCTAGTATAATAAAGAGATGGATGTCATCTCATAGAAGAACTAGTAGATAAGATAAGTGATATCTCATCACTAATTTTATATATACTTACAGAAGAAGTAGAAAAAAAGAAAGTGATTATTTTTCCTTCTAATTTCTGTAATCTCATTTCTGATATTGATGCAAAGTTGATGGAATTGGACTAAATTGAGTTGTGATATCATTTTATGGTGCTAATTCTTTACTTTAGTCTTCATCCCTAAGGGTGTGGAGCAAGGGTCCACTCTCACTACCAAGGCAGAAGGCTAGTACTGTTGTTGTTTTGTTGTTTCAAATTTTGCTTTACAAAATATTTATTTTTTTCATAGATAGATGCATGTTTTAGTTTATAAGATTTGTTTTAAGTAATTTACTGTTCAATTATGTTTTTAATATTCTTTGAATTCATTTCGCAATAGATAGATCAGTTTCTTTAAATAAGTAGAAGTCATTAGAATTAATTAGATAAAACTAGAAACTATAGGATTCCTAATTGCAGATAGCCAAGGACATAGCCTTGGATTTGACAAAAGAAATATGATTAAATGATGAGGTACAACGACCCTTGTCATTTTTGGTGCCGCTGCTAGGCAACCTTACTGGGAGGAAGTATTTTTCTTTCCTAGATGGGTTCAGTGGGTATAACCAAATCCAAGTAGCACCTGAAGACCAGGACAAAACCACTTTCACCTACTCTTGGGGAACTTCTTCTTACAAAGTTCTTCCATTTGGACTATGTAATGCCCTAGCTATATTTCAAAGGCTTGTTTTAGCCATTTTTGTTGAATTAGCTAATGAGTGCATGGAGGTCTATATGGATGACTTTATTGTGTATGGGGACAACTTTGAAGAAGCTCTCACAAACCTTGAGAAAGTACTAACATGCTGTGAGAAAAATCAATTATCCCTGAGTCATGAAAAGTGCTTCATGATGGTGTAAGAAGGAATTGTATTGGGACACCACATTTCAGCAAATGGGATCAAAGTGGATCAAAATAAGATAGAAATGATCAAATAGTTACCTTCACCCAAAAATCAAATAGATGTTAGAAGTTTTCTGGGTCATACAGGCTACTATAGGAGATTCGTAGAAAATTTCAGCAGATCAGCTACCCCCTATTTACTCTGCTTAACAAAGACACAGAATTTCTATGGACAGAAGACTATCAATTAGCATTTGAAACCCTAGAAGAAAAGCTTATTGTCACACCTATTTTGAGAGGACCTAATTAGAATTTACCATTTTACATACAAATTGATGCTTCAAATGAGTCCATTGGGGTAGTTTTAGGATAGAAGAAGGAAGGAGAAAGCATGCACAACATTTATTACATTAGCAAAAACCTTACCTCTATAGAAAGAAATTACACCACAACTAAAAAAGAATTCTTAGCAGTCATCTATGCTATAAACAAATTTAGGCATTATATCACTGGATATAAAATATTTGTACATATTAATCATGCAACCATCAAGTACCTAATGAATAAGCTAGTAGTAGGTGAAAGGATCATTAGGTGGTTATTGCTACTGCAAGAATTTGATATTACCATAGTTGATAATATAGGCAAGTTTAATTTGGTTGCTGATTTTCTGTCAAAATTGCATATATGAGGAGAAAACCAGCTAGTGGAGGACAGGTTCCCAGATGAACATCTTTTTGCTATCTCCTCTACTATACCTTGGTTTGCTGACATAGCTAATCTTTTAGCTACAGGCTTGTATCCATCCCATTTTACCTCAAAATAGAAAAAATGCTTAGTTAAGGAAAGATTATCTTACAAATGGTTAAATGGATTGCTATTTAAATGTGGTCCTGATTTCATTTTACGTAGGTGTTTAAAAGCTGGTGAAATTTTTGATGTGTTGAGAGCATGTCATGATGAACCATCTGGTGGGCATTATTCTTCCCACAGAACTATCCACAAGATCCTAGGAGCTGGTTACTACTGGCCCTCTATTCATAAGGATACTAAGAAGTATGTGCAATAGTGTGACCAATGCCAAATGATGAGACAACCAACCTTCACCCAGGAGATGTTACTGCATCCTCAAGTAATGATGGAGCCATTTGAATAGTGGGGTCTAGACTTTGTGGGACCAATTTCTCCACCATCATCAAGTAAGGAGTATATCCTAGTATGCACAAACTATGTGACTAAATGGGCTAAGGTTCAAGCATTGCAATTTGCATGAGAAGAGAAAGTTGCTGATTTCCTTTATAATAAAATTTTCTTGAGGTTTGGAGCCCCAAGATCCATAGTTTTAGATAGAGGACCTCAGTTTACTTCACAAGTAATTAAAGCATTCACAGATCTATATCAAGTCAAGCACATAAAATCTTCACCTTACCATCCTCAAGCCAATGGGCAAGTGGAGGTGACTAATAGGGAACTTGAGAATATTCTGACTAGGACAGTGGCAATGAACAGAAAAGATTGAGCTAACAGATTACCTAAAGTAGTTTAGGCTTACAATACCACTTGGAAATCCACAACAAAGTTCTCACCATATGAATTAGTTTATGGGAAAAAACCTATTCTGTCTATAGAATTTGAACTCCAGACACTTAAAACTGCATTGGATATTGGTCTACCATTGTCCATAGCCCAACAGAACAAAATTCTTCAGCTCAATGAGTTGGATGAAATCTAGACAGAGGCCATTCAGTAAATAGAACTAGTTCAGTATTAAAGGAAGCAATGGCATGACCAGCACATCAAGAGGAGGACATTTCAACAAGGTGATTGGGTTCTTTATGATTCTAAATTTAAAGAGTTCAAAGAAAAACTATAGACTCACTGGATGGGTCCTTATCAGATAAAGGAAGTTTTTGAAAATGGAACAGTACTATTAGAACCTATTGATGGAAGCACAGACACATTCTTAGTAAATGGCCACCGAATCAGACTCTATAAAAGGCCATCCACTAAAGAAGAGTTCCTCAAATATTTATGTTTTGATACAGGGGACACCTCCTCTATCACAGTTTTGGACTAGTTAAAAAAAATAAGAAGGTTGAAAACCAGCAAATGGCGGCCTTCTAAAAAAAGGAGAAAAAAAAGAGAAGGTTGAAAACCAGCAAATGGTAGCCTTCTAAAAGAAAAAAAATAGAGGAAGATAGAAAACTAGTAAATGGTTGTCTTTCTTGACCAAGGGAATTAAAAACCAGAAAACGGTGGTTCCCTTCTTCATGCCAAATAAGAATAATCAAGCTACAGAGGTGATCAGGTGTCAGGAGTTACTCAAACACACCTCCAGTGCTCACAAACTAGGAGCACCTCCGGTGCTTCACCGACTAGGAGCAACTCCAGCGCTCGCAAACTAGGAGCACCTCCGGCACTCCACCAATAAAGAGTTATTCACAACCATAATAATTGGGAGGGGACCCACCTCTCCAGGCAATAAAGTAGAGATGGCATTTGATGAGGTCATCATGACTCATCCTCCACTTTATGGCAGGAACAAAGATGAAGTCAACACGCATCTCAGGAGAAATCATTACCCTTGTTTGCACGGGTACTTATAAAGATTGCACTGATGTCACCCTGGATACATGGATTCTTGAACCATTCAACGGGAATGATTACAGGTTGCATGACAATGAAGATGATTGACATCATTTCAAGGCACAAAAAGCTGCTCAAATGCCATGTCGCGTCCAGTCTCATCAATGCCGCAATATCTCAGCCAAGTACATCACGCCTTGTCATTAAGAATGGTTCAGGTAATTCTCTCTTAATTAAGCATTATCTAGCAATTGTCTTGTCATTTCTATTTTTGGGTGCTGTCATTATGACATGTCCTTTTGCCATTATTTTCCTTCCCAAATTCATGGATGCCGCATCTTTACTATATTGTCACCATGCCTACAGAGTGTCCCATCACTCTGCTTCAATTATGACCGCATAAGTACTCTAACCAATTTTAAGTTCTTTCTCCATAAGCCTGAGCCGTTAAATGAATTGACATAATAAACCTCATTAAAAACTACAAAATACCCTGAAGAACAGAGTTAGCTGATACAGTTCTTCAAAGTCTACGGAGTGAGGAAGAATTGTAAGCACAGAGGATAAGAAAAGAATTTAGAAATGAAGGTTAAGAAGAAATCAAAGCCAGAAAGTGTTACAGGCCTTTTGCAAGATGACGCTGTAGTAGACATTATGAGGAATGCAGGATGGTTGGAGTTTCTAGAAAAGTTTGAAGGGTTTCAAGAAAATATTGTTGAAGAGTTTCTAAGAAACCTAAGGGACAATTAGACAGTTGTAAGGGGAGTTCAAATCAATCTCTTTGTAACCACTATCAATCATATTTCTGGGTTACCTAAACAAGGTGAGAGGTTCTATCATCTTAAAACTTTATATGATGATTTGATTAGGAATTTTTCTGTTGAAGGTGAACCTACAATACAATTGCATTTAAATAAAAATGAGGTTAAAAGAATTCTTATGTCCTCACTTCCAAACCCTTCGAAATCTGTAGCTACATGGTTGATGAAATATTTCACATGCGATGGTCAATTTTCCTTAGTTTTAGGACCAATAATGAAAATGTTGATTTTTCTGAGGCATGGGAATGGACACCCTAAATTTAGCATAAACATTCCCAACTTTCTATACTCTACCATTAGGGAAACTGCAAAAGAGTATCAACAAAACAAGGGTCCTATGAAACATCATGGCCTCATTTTTTTTATAGTTAAACACCACTTTCTATCTCAATCTGATGGGGAAGAATTATGGCAAACATTTCTTAAACAAAATCCCTAGGATAGAGAGCCAGAGAGGGCATAGGAAGAGGGTGAGGGTTCCTCTACCCAGCAAGAAGAAGAGGCAAAACCTTCAACCTCCTCTCCAGTTGTTGAAAAAGGAAAGAAGTCCTCACTAGAGGTAACTTCATCTACTCCCCTGGTTTTTGATAGGAAGAGGAAAAGCAAAGAAGTTAAAGAGCCTGCTCTTGAGCAAACTCCATACATAACTCACTCAGCTAGGAGGAAGATGTCACTAGCTGAAGAATCTTCTCCTAAGGGACTAATAGGGGAGAGGTCAGGGCAACAAGCAAAGAGAACCCCAAAGAAAACTAACTCTAGAATACACTATTGGGATGAAGAAGTATCTCATGATTCCGATGAGATCCCTCTAGTGAGAAAGAAAAGACAGAGAGAAGTTTCCCCAGAACCATCTGTCCATCTAGGTTCAAGTCCAACTTCAGAACAATCTCCTACTCCAGAGACAGAACACAGGTAGACTCTTACTATTTCCTCAGATTTTGAGGATGAGATACCTGCTTTGGAGGCACCTACCCCACCTATGCTATAGAGAAGCAAAAGAAAAAGGCAGCTCTCCCAAACTGAGAAAGATACTGCTCTCCTAGCTAAAGTGCTTCTGGGTTTCAGAATTCTTGAGGAGAAAGCTGGGCCTTCATCAGTACTAGCAAAAATAGAGAAAACCCAATAAGAACCTCAGGGCAAGGAGGCTATAGGGAAAGATGAAACATAGCAATTGGGTGCAGCTAACAAAGTAGGACCTGTAGATAGCTATGGAAGATCCTAATGTACAACAAACAGAAGAAGAAACAGGAACTTTCTCTCACCCCTTTGATCAAGAGGACATTGAGATTTTAAAAGAGCAGCAAATGTTGGAAGAAATTGATAATCTAAAAAGATTACTTTGGGGGAAAAATTAGATTATCACTAATCTCAAGAAGTTCAGAATGGAGATAGAGATGGAGCAAAAACATGTAATTGAAAAACTGCAAACAAAGCTCCAAAGCAAAAACTAGATAATTTAGGAGAAGGAAGCAGAATTGGAAGCTTAGAAGATTGAAACAGCTCAAATCATGAAGGGAAAGGAAATAGAGGTAGTACAAAGTATTTATGATCTTACCAAGGCTAGAGATAATGGCCTCATAATAATTGCAGCATTAATTGAGAAAGTACAGAGCCAAGATAAACAATTGACTTGGGCCAACAACAAAATAGATGATCAAGAAGAATATATTCATGAGTTGGCTGGCCCAGGGGAAACCAGTGAACAGGAGGTACAAACATATCCATATGTGGGTCCAATCCCCATTGATATACCTAAGGTCTTGTTTCACTGGGAAAAGAGATGTAGAGAATATGAGGCTTCTAAGCCTATGTTGCAATTTCAGAGGGTAGTTACTACCATGACAAAAAGTGTAGAAACCTTGGAGGAAAAAGTCATTCAGATAGCCTCCATTTCTTCTAAGATTTTATCTTGCAGGCCTCCAAGTGCCAGTTATGCTATGTTTTTACAAGAAAGGGTCCTGTAAAGAAAATTGTCTTCAGTCCTGCTTGATCTAACTAAGAATACAAAGACAACAGAGGGGTTCATGGAAGCATATACAAGGAGCTCTGAAGAAGACAAAATTTCTTGAGGTGAATTATATCTGCATGGTTTCTGTGTTGACGGTATGACCTTCATTGTTAATTATTTTGTAGGGGATTTCCAACTCAAAGCATTCATGTCAATGATGAGGAATCATCAGATTTGGAATGAGCAGATGGAGGCTCACCTCAAGAAGGATACAGAAATAAATCTTTTCATTAGAAAGGAGTGTCCAAACCCTTATGTTTTTGAGGTCCAATTTAGTGTATATGTCTATCACCTTGAAAGTCAGAACAAAATTTTGCCATTGTATCTAAAAAAGCTACAAGAGTGCTCCATTGATTTTGGTCTTTTTATGAATAGTTAAGCTAATTCAGTGCTTGCAATAGCAAAGAAAAGGTGGAACATTCTGACTTCAAAGAAGAATATGAGATTAGTGGTAACCCCTGCTAACTTAAGGTTATTTATGAGGAAGGCAAGGTTACTATCAAAAATGATGGATAAACATAAACAAGAGTGGATAGGTGGGCATTTCAGACCCCCTCTCATAATTGAGCCACTACCTATCTAGGCTGAGCAGATGGAAGATGATAAGCTGCAGGAGTGGTTGAAGTAGGTTGATCAATATAGGGGAAATAGTAATACCAACCGCACCACTTGGACTACCTATGCACAAGACTATAGCTTGACTGACAAGCTACTCCACCAAAATAAGTCTAGATTATGAGAAGTGGGAGGACCTGCTAAACCTTAGGTATGGGGGGGATGATGAGTGCCAGGTAGCACCCATGAAATACATCTTTTTACCTCTCTTTTTCTCCTTTCTGATTCCATCTTCTTAAGGTCTGCACCTGAATAGGCTAGCAAGATTGTTCTAAATAATGATTAATAGGAGATGAAGTACTTAAGATCATGATTTTTGATTAAAAGACTAATGTACATGGAATTGATGGAAATATGCAGAAAAACTTCTCTTTTTGAATCAATAGGTGTAGATGTTCAAGTTGGCAATTTTGTGCATCTCCGAAGGTAGTCCTAATGATCTCTGGAGACAATAACAGAATACCACAGCATCAGAAGTTTTGGAGTAATGAGGAAAAGCATCTCAGAAGCTGGACTGAAGTCTAGAGCATCTCCAGAGCTAAGCAAGGAGGCCATAATTACATCTCTGGTGCCTCTTTAGAGCAGAGCAGATTTCCAACATAACTGTTGATTAGACAGTTTTAGTAGTGATCGTGATACCCTTGATATTACTCAAATCATCACCTAAGTGATTACGGGCAATCTATAGTTAACTGCTAAGAGTTTTTATCTCTTTTTAGATTTTGCATGAGTTACTGATGAAACTGATTTAATATCCATATTTTTAGGGCCTCGCTGCCCAAATGTATTAAGACTAAAACTTAGATTTAGAGTGGACTTTTGTTCCACTCAATCTATTTTCATTGCATGGTTATTTTTCATAGTTAGAAAGCTAGTATAATAAAGAGATGGATGTCATCTCATAGAAGAACTAGTAGATAAGATAAGTGCTATCTCAGCACTAATTTTATATATACTTACAGAAGAAGTAGAAAAAAAAGAAAGTGATTATTTTTCCTTTTGATTTTTGTAATCTCATTTCTGATATTAATGCAAAGTTGATGGAATTGGACTAAATTGAGTTGTGATATCATTCTCTGGTGCTGATTCTTTACTTTAATCTTCAGCCCTAAGGGTGTGGAGCAAGGGCCCACTCTCACCACCAAGGCAGAAGGCTAGTACTATTGTTGTTTTGTTGTTTCAAATTTTTCTTTACATAATATTTACTATTTTTATAGATAGATGCATGTTTCAGTTTTTAAGATTTGTTTTAAGTAATTTACTGTTCAGTTCTATATTTAATATTCTTTGAATTCATTTCATAATAGATAGATCAGTTTCTTTAAATTAGTAGAAGTCATTAGAATTAATTAGACAAAACTGGAAACTATAGGATTCCTAATTGCAGATAGCCAAGGACACAGCCCTAGATTTGAGAAAAGAAATATGATTAAATGATGAGGTATAATGACCCTTGTCAGACGACATTGTTGTTTGAAGTATTTCTTGTGTTTTCTACATATGAATATGCCATAGTAAACATCAAGTATAGTGAGTCTGCTATCAAAATAGAAAATCCCAAATGCATACATAATTATTGGAGCACAGGACTTCATGAAGGAATGTGTATGAGTATAAGTCTCATAAAAGAACAAGTGAAGTGTAGTGATAATGTCAAGACACAGCCATAAGAACTTCAAAGTGCACTTTGTCATGACAAAAGAAATGGAACATTAAGGACATATGTTGCTACAGAGGTAGAGAGTTTAAACAAAGTGCCAATGGATAGTTAACATTTCAAAAGTCTCTATCATAAAAAGGTAAATATCATAAAGATGATCACATGTGCTGCAAAGGGCCATAAAGACACTCAAATACATGAGGCAGCCATACAGATATAGTGCATGATATCAGAATCAGAGGTTTCCATTAAGTCACTATGGTAAAAGAGCAACAATGGTAGAATATCCAGAAACTCCATTATAGCCACAGTCATGAAGGGTTTCTACAAGTTATAAACCAAAATTGTCCCCAGGCTTGATTCATTAGATGAAGCAACCTAAATTGTTCTTCTCATTTTATAGAAAGATTGTCCTTACTAAAGAAAAGGAAAGGGATGAGACATACACGGTCTTTCAAAATATATATCCAGTTTTAACCAAGTTTAGAAAGGTTCAATAATGACATGTATTAGGTTTAATCTTACACACAAGACATGCAGCAGAGCTTGAAAAATGATTGAAAATCCATTGTTTTCACCATCAAAGCCACGACCTAGTAAAAGGAAGTAAATGAAAAATCAGTTTGAAACATATGGCCATGGGTAGTAGTAGAGGAAGAGCATCTTTTTCTCATAGTCAAATCAAACCCATTTGGGATTTTGAGTTACAGATATAGGTAATGAAGATATCATTTGTAATTTGGGATATTAATAGAAGGACGCTCAGAGAAATATCTACTAGTAAGTATGTCCACGAACAACAAATAGAGAAAACATTTTCTGCCTCATAACAAGCTAGACCCATTTGGGGTTTTTACAGGGGAAGCATATACAGAAGAAGAATCGGAGTTTTGAGCTCATGAAAACACAAAATGCTTAGAAATACATGCCATTGCCGTAGCCTCAAGTGAACATCACATACAAGAAAAAGACACAGCGAATGAATAAATGTCTAAGATCAAAGAAAATTACCTTTTATTTTCTAAAAGATGTATGTCGAATGGCTATTCGTGGCGGCTTCAACATATAAGTAGGAGTGTGCTAGAAGAAGGAATAGTGACAAATAGAAGCAAGGGAGGAATGCATCAAAATGTGTTACAGTCGTGGCTAAAAAACTAAGTTTTTACCTCAGAAATGATAGAATAATGGATCAAACATGGCTGAGACTACTTACCTCCATTTTTTTTAGTCGAAGAATGCTTAAGAATCCTTCAAAGTTGCAGAAATTCGAGGGTTTTCCAGGTCCAAACCCTCATCCATGCAGGTAGCCCACAAGCAGATCTCTCTCATCTCAAAATGTAAAGTGAAAATGGGCCGAGGAACTAGGGCATCCGAATGCTTTTGCTTTAGGGTTTCATGATGCCCTAAGTTGCATGGGTATTTTTTTTACATTGAAATTAAAATTGGGAGCCTCGACTAATACCCCGGAGTATTATGTTCCCAATTGCACATAGATTGCCTAGGATTTATGCCTTAAGTTCTCATTTAATCCCAATTTGAGGAATAAACCATAGTTCATGTGCACTTAGAGTTTTTATGCAGAATCAGATGGAGGTGAAGCCTTATAGGAATTTATTTTTCAAACTCTTCAATAATACCTTCCATATTTTATGATTTTTATAGAAAATCAAATACCATAGAATATGTATACTTGGCAAAATGCCACATAGGCCTTGCATTTTTTATTTTTGGTAAAAATCAAATCTAGGCAAATTAGGAAAATAAAACTGTGAATCATTGTAAAATGATGTTTTAAAGCAATATCTTATAAATTGCTTTAAATTATACATTATTTATGTAGTTAAAACAAGTAAAGCAAACGATATCTTGTTTTTTTTTTGAGTTTGCTTTCTTTTAGACAGATATGGACAAAAATGGAATCTTATTGGGCGCATAAAGCATTTTTTCTAGTGGGACCAACTTGGAGGGCTTTTTGGTAGTTTCTTTTGTCAGTTTGAGAGATAGTTTGGCACAGTTTTTGAGGCTTTTTTATTGAGCTCAAAAATGGATTAGTATAACTATATTTAGGAGCTTTTTCCTAGCTTTTCTAGAGAGATCATTCTGCAGGCATATATTGGAGAAAGCTAGCCCTTTCTGAGGGGGGAGATCATTGTTTCTTCTCTTGAGCATAGGCAGAGAGTTTGTAGACATTTTTGACTCAATTTTTATTATATTTTCATGTACTCCTTTCAGTTAATACAGTAGAGCATTCCTATTTCACTTCTTTTGCCTCATAAGTTATAGTATTGATTTGATGCCTCATTGTGATAACAAATATTTTGTCCTTTGTCATGTCTCATTATTGTAGAACTATGTGCAAATATCTCGTATGATTTTGGTTGCATGTTGAGTTCAAATCTGAGCCTTCATGCAAATTACTTTTGAATTGTATGTTGTAAGTGAAGTTGTGACAGTTCATGTTTAAGGAAATATTTGTGAGTGAAAGTATTGAGATAGGTTAGAAATCAGGAGCATATTCTATTTAAGTTTGAATTCCATTTCAATTCATCCTCTCACCTTTTCCCTCTGCAAATCATTTGGATTAGGAAAAATCATTAGGAGAACCAGCTCACTCTGGAGGTTCACTCTGAGATTAGGGAACCCACAAGCCTAGGAGTGTTCCCATGTGTCAACAGATAGCTAAGTCCATAGCTTAGCATAGGGTGCATATCTGATTGATAACAGTAGGTACATTATCAAGACAAGAACAAAAAAGAGCTACCATTATAGATTTAAAGCTATAGAGTCTCCCTTAATTTCTTGAGAGTGTTTCCTTATAGTTTTCCTTCCCCATCTCTATTTATATACATTATTCATCTTGTTTCATCACCCATAAGCCATATAAACCCTTGTCAAACCTTCTAAATTTTGTATTCTTCTATAAATTTTCTAAGAGGGGGCTATGAATAGTGGCTTGCATAATGTATCTTTCAAAAGTCTTGTAATTTTAGGGCTTGTCGAGGTAAAACTAAAACATAATTAATCTCCTTGGTTTTGTTGGGCCCTACAAATTATGTGTAGAGTAGTAAACAAGTAAGTGTGCTCCTATGGTTATTTAAAATCTTCTCTAACTTAATGGGAGTAAATCAAAGAGAACTCCAAAGTGATGTATAAGAAAAAATATTAAAATACTAAAGAATATTGCATTTTAATGGCACTTATTTTATGTCAATGATACTATGAAATATCCTGAGTGATAAATGTTTTTAAACATAGGATGGTGCTTTTAAATACACAATCTAATCAACCTCTATCAATCTATTTGCAACAAGGAAATATGGTCTATTGACATGTTCAATAATTTCCTTTGGTAAGTCATTTTGGGCTTCTTGTTGATAGTCGTTTCTTCATTATATAGAAATCATCAAATTTAAATTATAGTCAATAATAATTATTTGTGTAATTATAATCTTAGGGTCCTCAACCATCTTAGGGTTCCATTTTATACAAGTAGTTCACAAAATTAAAATGTACATACTTATAAACAAATTTCTAGAAGACAAAAGAGTGCATCTAATCATCTGACTTTGCCTTATAATAATCCTAATCTTCATCCTACACCTACAATTACAGCCAATGCATTTAAAGAGTATTATATTATTGATCAACTTAAGAATATATAGAAAAAAAATCTTTTTAGGAATTAATGCATGCATTTGAGGTATATAGAGATATTAAGAGGAAGGAATTATAAAACTCACACGAGATTCAAAAATTGATCCTATAGAGGTGCACACAATTCTAGATCCTGTTTAAAAGGATGCTTCTAAGATTTCATTTGAGTCTTATGATTTACTTAGCACTATGGTTATTAATGAGCATTTATCTCTAAATAGTGTGATGAAGTATCATTATGTAAATGTATAAAATGCCATGGTTGATAATCGATCTAGCTTGAATAAATGTAGTGAGGATTGTTTGAAAAAATTGCAAGTGGATATGTCAAAATTAGGCACATTAGATGTTACTATTAAAGGATTTGACAATATTGGTAGATAGTCTATGTATGTTATTATGCTTCCTATTACAATTAGACCACTTATTATTGATTCACCATTCCATGTGATGTGTAAGAGATCAATGTATAATATGTTATTGGGTTGTTCATGTGGATACATGCTGTGAGAATTACTCATTCTATGGTTCAAAGATTTGTAAGGTTTGAACATAACAATCATATATATGATTATCATAGATGATCATCTATTTAGTCAACGTTAGATGGTTGAGGACCCTAAGATTATAATTACACAAAATCAATACACAAAATAGATTCCTACATGAAAAGAAAGAATGAAACAAGATCCCCCAAAATGAAGGAAAACGGATCTAAAACTAAACATGTAAGGTGCAGGTTCATTTTAGAGATCTTGGAGTGCATGTACATTATCCCATACAATATGTTTGATAGAAAATTTGAGGTACATTTTATCCATTTTATGGGATGATGTACATGCACTTTCAACTACTACATCTTACAAAAATCCACTTTCAATTATGCTTTTACAAATGTCACACCCACTTCCAAAGTTCCAATTTGAGCAAAGGTAGGGAACATGTAGTCAAAGGTTGAGGAGTTTGGATTTACACCGATTAATTGAATTTTCTTAAAAGTTTCTTACTTGGTGCAAGTTCATGTCAAATCACTTGGAGTACATGTACATCGTCCCATACAATATGTTTGACAGAGAATTTGAGTGACTTTATGTTGCATTTGAAAAATATAAATGGCAGAAAAGAAAACAAACTAAGTATGGGTTTTGTGTTACTTGGAGGCAGAGAAGGGTGGAAGCTATTGAAGAAGGTGGCCGAGAAGGTTGGTAGTAGTGTTTTTTCCCAAATGAAATCCTATTTTTGTTCCTCACGTCGTTGTCTACTAGAAATGCCTATCACAAAATATGTCGGCATTACTTTTTTTGTTTTTAATTTCTTTGTTTCATGTGAAACTGACTTGCCCAACAAAGACTCACCTGAAAAGTACATGACATGTATGTTGTACTTAGGCGCCACATGGTTTCTAGAGAAAAGAACTTGCACGAGTCTGACTCGAGCAAAAAAGACTCTCTCAAAATTATTTTGTTAGCCGAAAGTGTGACATAGGTTTTTACTTTTACCCATGTCTATAAAGAGGATTTTGGAGAGTCATATTAGTAAATTGAAGAAGGTACTTGAAAGATGAATTTGTTCATAACACTAATTTTCATGTGTAGAATGGTTTTCTCTTCAAGTTGAGTTTTTTGTGCATTTTAAAAGAGAAGATATTAGTCTTATTGAGGTGCATGTACCCCTAAGGTGGATGGGAACCTTGGAGACACCAAACCGTATATAATTTGTAATATTACATTAATTCTAGACTTGATGATGCTAATTATGTTTAAAATTATACTTGAGGTGAGATGTTATTAAGGCTTTAGTAATTGGAAACTAGGACTATATCAATCACTTCAAACCCAAACACTATTACATGTGAAAATATAGTGAGATTGTTAGTGTATATTAAGCTCACTTAGGATAGGGCTACTTTAGTCCTTTGGCTTTTATGCTTTTCTATTTTCAGAACATGCCATGACTAGGAGTCTTAGTACTTTAATTAGGAGGTCTATGTTTAGAACAAGTGTCTAGGGTCACTTATCTCAAGAGTCAAGTAGTTTCATGGCTATGTTTAGGCCACTACTATTCTCAAGCTTGCTTTCCTATTTTTGGCACATCTATTCTTAGGAGACTTGTGCATATATTCACTTTTTCATGTGAGCTCATTCATCATCTCATTATTGATTTTCATATTGCTTTGTTTTGGTATTATAGGAGTGTATGATTGTTAAGATTGCATGACTCATGCCAGTACTCGCATCACTCCATTTTATCCTCATTTCTGAAATGGTATCAGAGCTTCTTGAGGGAGATCCATACCTTGTTGGGAGTGGACAAAGATTCTACACGAAAGCGAAGTTGTTTGGGAAGGTAGACAAGATGAGAGCTCATGGGCTAGAAAATGAGTTAACTAGTTTAAGTCCAAGCACATTTAACACATTAGAAGACTTTTTCACCAAGTTTAAATCTATCAGGTTGCAGTTAAAAGAATGTGGAGTTGATAAAAAACATGACCGACTAGTTCTCTCAATTCTCTCCAAACTAGGTCCTGAATACTCTTTATTTGTGTATACATTCTATTCCACCAAGAGAGCTATTGAAGCCACTTAGAAAATGCCATATCTCAATGAATTTATTGCCAACTTAACCAGAGAGAAAGATAAGTTAATCCTCATGGGCACTATGAAGTCAGCAAAACTGAAAGCCCTAGTAGCTAGAAATGGTTTAAACAACAACATGATTCAAGCATCAAAGGAAAGAAATAGAACACTCAAAAGGATCAGGGGACAAGAAAGAATGAACACCCAAGACCTCTGAAAGTCACACAAAAACTTCATCCAAATAAGGACAACCTAAAAAGGACAAAGTAAAGTGTGCCTACTATAAGAAGACATGGCATGATGAGCACAACTATATGAAGAAGAAGGTTGATCACCTCACTCATATCCTAGAGAATAACAAATAGGTGTTCTTGAATCTTTCAAAGAGTCCTCATCAACCCAAGAAACTTCTAAGTCAAAAGGTAAAGATAAATTCAAGGGCAAGGCTCTTGTTGCAATTACATCTTCAACATCTTCATGGATCATTGACTCCAGTGCCTCACACCATATGAGTTCTATTGTCAATTAGGATTGCGCCACTAGTCAAGTCAAGCTTGACTATCCTATTGAAACATGGAAACCCTCCTAGATGTGGCTGATTTATTTCGAGAGGGAATCTCCAGAGTGAGTTGGTTCTCCTTATGATTACCTAAACTACTAACTTGCGGAGGAAAAGGGATAGAGGGATAACTTAAAATGAAACTCTAACACTAAGGTGATACACCAAACTTTAAAACTCCTAAGGATCTCACTCATAAATAGTTTTTTGAACAACAATTCTCACAACCATATCAATGACATATAATTCATCAGTATTTTGCATTAAGGTTTAAACAAAACACAAACATGCAACCTGAACTATATGGCAATCTGCATCATTTTTGTAATTTCAAGACATAACAA
This sequence comes from Cunninghamia lanceolata, assembly GCA_027924645.1. Taxonomy (NCBI): domain Eukaryota; kingdom Viridiplantae; phylum Streptophyta; class Pinopsida; order Cupressales; family Cupressaceae; genus Cunninghamia; species Cunninghamia lanceolata. The sequence continues at coordinate 4,895,929 of BSBN01000053.1, read as the reverse complement.
AGACATGCAATCTATCACAAATGCAACATCAAATTAAAACTACAATCACGAGACAAATAAGGAAGGAAAACTCTACTGTTCTATATAAATGAAAGGAGTAATGAATACATAGACTAAATACAACCCTCTCAGTGTGAGAGGAAGACTCTGGTATCTCTGCACTCTGATCTCTACAAAAAAATCTAACTGGAACTAACACAGAAAAGAAAAAACTCTTTGCCATAGATGCTCTCAAATCCATCTCCTCCTGAAAGATGGAAAAAGGCTCCTAAAAATAGAGATAGAAATCCATTTTTGAGCTTCAGAAAAAAGCTACCAAAAATAGCCTCAAACTACTTCTAAAATGAAGAATAAAACTACCAAACTATTCCCTTAGGTGGCCCCACCAAATCTACTTTAAAATCAGGTCCTATCTACTTAGAAAAGCTCCAAATTTATTCTTATCTAACTAATCTCGCCCAGAAGAAAGAAAATCAAAAGAAAGCAAGATTTCACCTACTATATTTGCCTCTAATTGCTTAAAATAGTTAAGTTTTAAAAGCAATTTATAATTGATTGCTTTAAAACTCAAACTTTACAAGACTTAGCAGTTTTAATCCATATCATGATCAATTTGATTCTCAAAAGCACAACAAAACTCTATGGCTTACAGCTACAATGCTTGATTTTTATAATGAAAAATCATAAAAATGATGAAAATATCACTACATGTTTTGCAAAAAATAAATAAAAGCCTTGGAGGTTTAACTCCATGGTCCTACAAAATAATTCCTAAGGCCAGTGTACTTGTCTTACACCAAACTTGAAGGTTTACATTTATTTCTAAAGCATGAAATTACCTCCATCTGACTTGGCATATGATATATCCAGTGGATTTAGGTAGATTAAAGGCATGTGAAAATATTTTGAGGGAGCTATGACTCGACCTCTCCTTAGGTTATGGCTTAGCATCATGTTGTGAGCCCCTAATACCACGAGTCATTAATGTTGTTCTTCAAAAAGAATTGAATGTGATAAAAAATGCAATGTTTTGATTAGGGAAAAAACAAACCCTAACGCGAAAACAACTATGCCCTATTCTTTCACATCATTATGACCCTTTGCATTTTGAGGAGACTCCTCTGTACCCGGACGTTGACATAGAAAGGCAGGGCTTTGACCTGCAACTCCTTCAATCTTTCACTGTTTCTAAGCAACTTCCTATGGTTATGACAGGAAACAACATGGTAAGAGCTCTCTCTATCATAAAAATGACATTTGGTCTGCATTCTTTCCTTGTTCGATATCCTCTAATATATGATTTGCTTTGTATCATTTATTATACTTGAGGTAATTTGAAGCCTTCTTGGGCCATTGTATTTACTCCATATGAGGTCGTCAAGAGCACTGGACTATTTTTGTATGAGAGCATACAAGGCAAACCCCTGAGATTCATGCATTTCTTCAATTAAGGTAATGTCTCCTACCTGTCTCTATATGTTCAAAATGAATCCTAGGGCACATACATTGGCTGTAACTTTTAAAGTTTCAATCAGATAGATTTGGCCCTTATCATGATTCTATGTTCTTGACCTCTGCATACTTAATATGTTGAATCTCCTTTATATGCTAAGGGTTTTCTTGCAACTCCCAGTATGAGTCTGCGGCTATACACAGATTTGCCGCTCATTTCTGAAGGATTCTATGCCTCTAAACACTTCATTCTTGTATCTGCATTTTGTTATGTTGGCCATTTATCATGATGGCGAGGGTTTCTCCATATATGACATGGGGTTTTGATACTTTATGAGTAAATGCGACTTCAGATCTATTATGTATGTGTTTCACTATTGGTGTTGCGGCCATACACTTTGTCGCTTCTATGTATGAGTTGATATTTACCAATTATAGCTAAGAAACTATGCACTTTCTATATTTCCTTGTTGAAACTAAGAACCCTGCAGTTATAACTGGCAACCTCTCCATTCTTTGCTGCATTGATAACATTTAAAATGTGTTACCATATTCATCAAATAGTTTCACTTGAATGGAAAACCTATTGATGGTCTACCTCACTGAGATATATAATTCATACTCCTATTTCTATTGTTTGTCTTTTGAGATATTTGCTCTTACTGTAAGTCAAAAAATAAGATTCATGATGAACACCTGCACCCTCTCTACTGTTGCAAAACATATACTTAGGTGTTTATTACAAAATGATATGAATAAAACTTGTCAGAGCATCTCTTCATAGATATAAATGTGAGTTTCTGATTACCACTGGTCTATAATGCAAAATGTAGGCTTATGCTATTCATATTTATGTGGCAACTTTCCTTACACCTATACTTTATGATCTTCCAGCTATTCCTCCCTGTATCCTAGGATGGTTGCATTTGCCAAGCTCATCTTGTGAATGTTGTTCTTCCATATGATATACTTCATGTTCAACAATGATACTCATTTTCAAATTGCTGCTTCATTTGTACTTCCTATAGTTGTATATGGAAGTTGATCATCTGTAACATATGATTCTTGTAATCCATTTTTTTATATTTTGAACTGAATTTACTGAAGTACACTGCTCTTTTGAAGATGAATTGGATGATTCACCTGATGATCATCAAGGAAGTTTTGTTTGTCTGTCCATGCAATTCTACTGTCACATGCCATACAAATGTAGCCTTTTGATGGTTGTTGTTCTGGCTCATGAATTTGGTATACAATGCTTGCTTTTAGACAAGAGCCTCATCCATTAGTAGCTTGTGTCCTCCACATGCAACATTGCATTGAATTATTTGTTCGTTGTACACTTCACTTATATGTTGTGATTCTCTAATAAATACAAACAGCACCTTAATGGCAAGTGGTAGTACTTACTTTGCTCATGTCAGATTAGCATTGGAGACACCATCTTATACTTCTCAATTTGTTTATGAACAACATGCACTAAAGCATTTACATATCATGAGGCTGTTTTATAAATGTGACTGGGCATAAAGCATACTGAAGGCATTCATAAGATGTAGCTTGGTTTGAGATCACCTGTATACCTATGATGTTTTGGCTCTTTTCTGTAGTTGTTCTATAGTGTACTGTTGTCTCTAAGGAGCTTTGTTGTCCACTTATTTACATTTTCTACCTGTGACTGCTCCTCTTGACCGATGATTGTCGAGATGTTGTTCCAACCTGTCATTTACCTATCAGTCTTGGCAATAATACTTGATGCAATGAAAGATTTTAGTTCAACTTTGTGGCTCCATCTGTACACATGCTCTAAATGTATGATCCACTTGATTACTACATATAGATGATGAAACCATGATATTGATAATGCTCTTTTCCTTAGTTTGTTCATCATCTAGATAGTCTTGGAAAAGTTCTCTATTCGTGGATGGTTTTCATTCCATCCCTTGGACTAATCATCATGGATCAATACTGAGCTTACATTTACACACTTAGTTGATCCATTTGAACATAATCAACACAAAGCTCTATTTCATTCCGCTTTAGAACTTAGGGCAGCATGCCTAGCTCTACCCTTGTGGGAGCCCATTTTGCACCACATGATTAAATATATCTAAAACAACAACATAATTTCACCTATACTAGACGTTCTAACAGGACCCTTCCCAAATTTTTGCAGGTTTATGTCGAGATCAGGAGTAGAACAGGAGGTAACTTCAAAGATCAACAACCACAAGGCAATGATGGCTATGTATTTCCTTTTCTATTCCTTAGATGCATAGTATATTCCATATATCTGCATATGTTCAGCTATCACCCACGGCTTGTGTGGGATATGTCATTTTTTCTTTCAATGCAATGTTTATCCTTTTATGTACTTCAATTTGTAAACGAATAATCATTGTAGTGATTGAAATACTTATCTCTCCTATAAATATTCTGCAATGCAATGGATGATCTACTATCTTTTCGTCCAAGTGAACTACATTTAACACTGAAACATAACAACTATGCAACTAACTCATAACAGAAGAATGTTAACCCTTACTCAAAAATGAATTTGTTGCATCTACTTAGCTAATTTTGAGTTGTGGTAAAAAATGGTAACAATTTCTTCACAGGTTGAGTTCACTTCCTTAGAACCCCACAACATGTCCACCATTACCTTAGGTGATGACACTCCAACAACAGTTGTTGGGAGAGGGTCTATTGAAGTTGAGGGGCAGACATTCACTAAGGTTCTTAGTGTACCTTCACTTTTATCTAATCTCCTATTTGTGTACTAGATCACTCACATAGGCAAGGGCATGAGAGTATAGTTTACACTAGATTCAATTGAAATCAGAGAGTTGCTCAACAAAACTTAGTAGCATTGAGAAGGGCAGATTACCAAGCCAGGTTGTATACCTTCTCACATTTTTCCCTTGGTGTTTCTCCCACTGTATTGCTTGCTCATTCAAATTGGGTTAGGAAACTATGGCATGAGTGGTTTGACCATCTCAACTACCACTATATTAAGTAGCTTAGACAACATGATATTCTTACAGGATTGCCTAGAGTCAGATTCTCTAAGGGTCTTTGTGAGGGATGTACCCTTGGGAAGCATCCTGAAGAGAGATTTGAAAAAGGAAAATCATGGAGAGCGACACAAATATTGGAGCTTGTTCAAAGTGATGTATCTAGGGCTTTTCCCTATCCATATTTCACTCAGGCTAGATATTTCCTCACCTTCATAGATGACTTCTCTAGGTACACATGGGTCTACTTCATTTGGTAGAAGTCTGATGTCTTCAACCACTTTTGATATTTCAAGGCTCTTGTTAAGAAACAATCAGGGAAGGTCATCAAGGTTCTTTGAACAAATAATGGAGGAGAGTATGTTAATAATAGGTTTGAGCAGTTTTGCATAGCTGAGGGAATAAAATTACAACGTACAGTTCCTTATACACCTTAGCAAAATGGAGTTACAAAATGTAAGAAAAGAACCATGAAAAAGATGGCAAACTGCATGATACACTCCAAGAACCTTAGACCACAGTACTAGGCAGAAGCAATCAACTGTGCATGTTACATTCAGAATAGAGTTCCTCACAAAGCCTTGAAGGGTATCACACCCTTTGAAGCTTGGAAAGGAAGGAAATCTTTAGTTGAGCACTTTAGGGTCATTGGATCCCTAGCTATGGCATGAATACCTTCCCAAAATCACAAGGAAATGGAACCTCAGTCCAAACCTTGCATCTTTGTAGGGTATCCAGAAGGTGTGAAAGGTTATCATCTCCTACATCCAACCACACATGAGCTATTCATCAATAGGAGTGTTAAGTTCCAGGAAAGTCCCAATGACTCTTCACTTGACATTCATCCTTCCTTTGTGGAATTATTCAACTATGATGACACATCTTTTGATGACTCAGAACATCCATAGCCAATTCTTGAGATAGAGATTTCTTCTTCTAGTTCTGACAGTGAGGACCCTGATGGGGTTTCATCCTCATCCTCTTATGGGCTTGCTTTGGAAGTTGATCTCTCAACACCTCATTCACCCACATCACATCCCCTTTGGGTAAATAAGACACTTTATAGTGTAGGGACATGGATAGGGAATCTAGCAGATGGCATACATACATGGTCATATTATCAAAGTGGGCCACATGCTCACTTTTCCTCAACCTCTGATCCACAGACCTTTAGAGAGGCTTCATGCATATCTGAGTGGGATGATATTACGAATAAGGATTATGATTCCTTAATGATAAATCACACTTGGGCTTTGACACCTCTTCCTAAGGAAGAAAGATGGTTTGATGTAGATGGATCTATCAGACCAAGTATGTAGCTGATGGGTCAATTGATCAGCACAAGGCATGTTTGGTAGCTAAGGGGTTTTCACAAGTTGGGTATTTACTACACATAGACCTTTACACCCGTGGCCAAGATGACTTCCATATGACTCGCACTTGCTATTTTTTGCAACACATGGTTGGTAAGTGCACCAAATGGATGTGAAGAGTTCTTTTCTTCACAAAGACTTTGAGGAGAAGATCTACATGGAACATCCACCAAGGTTTCTTTAGGATTCCTCCTTAGTATGTAGACTTAGGAAATCTATCTATGGCCTCAAAAAGGCCCCTTGGGCTTGGTATGCCAAGATGGATTCCTTCCTCCTTTCTTCAAGTTTTACTAGGTGCCACTCATATCCCAAACCTTATCTTTTGCGATGGGATGATTCAATGCTTATACTAGTAATTTATGTTGATCTGATCTTTTGATCATTGGGAGCTCTACATCAGCTATTGACGTAGTGAAGACAACTCTTCAAGACATGTTTGACATGATAGATTTAGGCTTACTACATTACTTCCTCAGCATTGATATTTCACAGATAGACTCAGGGATCACTTTAGCACATCCTAAGTACACTCTTAATCTTCTTTCTCTGATTCATTTGAGAGCTTATTCATGTAGAGATCATTGACTTAGTCTTTTTCTAGTCATCAGAGCAGGTTGCTGACATCTTCACCAAACCCTTCACTGAGAGAAATGAAAAAGGAGTAGTAACTTTATTTATTGATTCGATGACTAATGCAAATACAAAACACACAGTTAAATACTGTGATGAAATAGTTGTAGTGAAACATTTATGCACCAGCCTAAAACAGTTGTGGTTCAAACAGCCATTACTAAACAATGTAATACGCACAGTTAAACAATGCACGCTAACATTCCCTCCCTTATTACAATGTTCCTGCAAAAGTACCAAGGGACCCCCCTGAATGCTAATATACTCAACAAAGCTAATTACATAATATGAATACATATTTTATAGAAGGTCTTCTCCCAAAGAACAAATCCTGAACCAAGCAGGTCTCCATCATGTTATCTCATCTACCCTCAAAAAGGTGTACCTTCAAGCTGTGTTCTTGAGCTCTTTAGTCTTGAACTATCAAATCACAAAGTCTTGAATTATTCGACAATGAACCCTAAGAGATATGACAGATCTCTGCCATTGTCTAGTGACCATGAAAGGGTATAATTCTCAATCATATACTCTTTGAAGCTCGCTGGACAACAATCCACATTGAGCTCAACACCAAATCCCAAACCTATCTCCAAAACAAAATCTTCACAAAACATACATTCTTCAAATCCGTCAGCATCAACAAAGGAAAGCAAAACAAGTAAAACCAAAAATGCTTCTCATGCAAAGCATCATCTCAAAGAGAGAAGCTAACTTGAGATGATGGAAAATCCTCCATCCTCCAATGCCACCTGCCTCCAATATGACTATCTTAGTCCTTACCCTCCAAAGATAGAACCAGAGGAAGTACCACAATCCTCAAAAGCCTCCAAATATATGTCAATAGGAACAACCAATTTGTTTCCATCCATGGTACAAAAAGATTGTATGATATTGAATAGATTTTCTCTTGCCACTGAGTTTACAAATGAAACTTCTGTGCCACATCAAACAAAGTTTGAACATGGAAGGAAACCCCTAACGCAAGTAGTAACCCTCAATATTATTTTTCTTTGCAAATATTTAATACAACATTTGGCAACTTCTATGAAAGAAATACAAGATAAAAAAGATTTACAGCTCTGAAGGATAATCTACAACAGTGAGTGAGTATTTGATGGGATCACAAGAGAAGGAAACCAAAATGCTTTTCAACAAATAGAACATTATCAATCTGATCTGCTCAAAACTCTGCCAATATAAAATCACGAGTTTCTAACTTCAACATCAATTGATTCAAAGATTTACTGCTCAAAAATGTTTTGAAAAGGACGAATGAAGGTTTCCTGCATAAAATTCTTCAAATTTTAATGCTACACAAATTCTCTCAAATTTACCGGTTGAGACCAAACATCCTTAATCACACAATTTGAAACCCTTGAAAAGCCTTAGAAACTGAAAAAAATCTTCTATTCTTGGACCAAAAACAGTTGATTCCTCTGAATCCTCCTCTCACCAAACACAATTTTCAAAACCACTTGAAATGTTTTCAAGAATCATAAAATTGTCAAGAACGACAAAACATTTTCAAATAACAACTGATCTCCAGAACAAAACAAAAAAAATTGATGAATAGCCAATATTCACTTAACACATTTAGATCTTCAAAAATGCCAATCTTCCCCACACTTTTGAAGGATTTATCCACATCTGATGTTACAAGGCTTCATCTTTCAAAGTACTACAATTTTTTTTTCTTGGAAAACAATTCTCAAGCATACCTTTTTAATGGGTGCTCGGATTTCCCACTCAAGAAAGATTTCTCTTTATTGTTGAAGCCTAATCTGTAATATTTTCATTCAATTGTTTCATTCTAAAATGTGATAGATGAATGCAAATCAACACTTTCGATCTCTGGCTTGTTCAAACCCTAACCAAAGTTAAGATCAACAGTAATGTTTTATCTAGCTTGAGTTAAATTCAAACCGTGAGCGAATATCAGCGACTCACAAAATAAGAGCATGTGGATATGTTCGATGCTTGGATTCTAGGCTTTTATAGAGACTACGTGCTAGAGGAGATTATGGAAAAGATTCTGGCAGACCAAGTGACTCCAAGACCACGACATGCTCCAACACCGTCAAATGGATGCAGCAAACTGATGCCTTCCTCACATTGCACAAGGCTCTGATACCATATAAAAAAAGGGTAGTAACTTTATTTATTGATTCAATGACTGATGTAGATACAAAACACATAGTTAATTACTATGATGAAATAGTTGCGGTGAAACAGTTATGCACCAGCCAAACTGCCATTATTAAACAATGTAATACACACAGTTAAACAATGCACGCTAACAAGAAAGCTCATTCATTTGTGAGCTCTTCTTGGGGTGTGGTCCACTTCATCAACAACATCATCCTAAGGGGGCTTTAGAGCCTCTCCACTTTCTTTTTTTCTCTCTTTTGGGGGGAGTTTTTCCCATGAGGTTTTCTCCCTTTCTTTGCTTTATGAGAGATTGCATTGCATTGCATTGTACATGGGTACCTAATTAGGCCTAGTTGTCAAGACCCATCTTCATTTCCTCACCTAAGCTTTACTTAAGGGGAAGTGTTAGCGTATATTAAGCTCACTTAGGATAGGGGTATTTTTAGTCCTTTGGCTTTTATACTTTTCTATTTTTGGCACATGCCAGGACTAGGAGTCTCAGTGCTCTAATTAGCATGTCTATGTTTAGAACAGGTGTTTAGGGTCACTTAGCTTGAGTTAAGTAGTTGCATGCCTATCTTTAGGCCACTACTATTCTCAAGCTTGCTTTCTTATTTCTGGAATGTCTATTCTTAGGAGACATGTGCCTATATGTACTTGTTCAGGTGAGATAATTCATCATCTTATTGTTGCTTTGCATATTGCTTTATTTTGGTATTGCATGAGTGTGCAATTGTTAAGCTCACATGACTCACACCGGTACTTGCATCCTTCCATTTGATCCTCATTTTGAAAGTGGTATCAAAGCAGGAATGGGTCAGGTTGCAAATCTAGTAAAGTTTGCATTGTTAAAATCTTAAGCACAACATATCCTTTTGAGGCAGATCTCTATTCTTTAAGACAATGATTTCACTCATCTTCTTGTTTGTGGAGCTGGGTGAAAACTGCCACTTGAGAGAGAGTAGACATGGGCATTTAGAAGGGTGTGAGCTAGGTGAAAGACCATGTAGGGTGAAAACCCTACATCCAACCGCCATCGTAGGCCTTCATGTGAAGAGCTACGACCCTTCTAATAAGGCACAAGCTCTTTGATAGGTGGCAACCTTCTTGCTAGGCCTCTCACCATTAAAATTATCTACAAACTTCTTTACTGCACATAGATACAAACCACAAAGGGAAATCAAACACCCACAGCACCCCCAAATCTGTAATTCATCCCTCCAATAGGAAAAATGCCCAATAAATAGGTGCATCATCCAATTTTTGTCTATGTTTTTTTCTTGTACTTGTAGATTTGTCTAATTTAGGGTACATTTTTGGGCCTTTTTTCTTTTTGGCTAAAAATCTATATTTAAATTTAGTTAATTTTTTTTTACTAAAATTAAAGATAAATCTCCTATTTTTTGAAAGGGCTTTTTTCTCCTCTTTGTAAGTTTTATTTTGTCCAAATATTTTTTGGCAAATTAAACTAAAAGTGCATTTAAATCATGTAATAGGTAGTTTCTTCTCCCACGCACTACTTATAAAGTGCCAAAACACGGGGGTATTCAAAATAATCACAAGGCATCTTATTGGGTTGTGTTGTCTCCTTCTTTTACACATTGCTTGCAACATGGAGTCTAATTAGTCTATTTCTCCATTAATCCCATTTACTTATCACGACCAGAAATCTAAAATTCAACTCATGTTAGAGAACAAAGGGTTATACAGGGTTATAATGGGTATTGAAACATAACCATCTGATAACAATGCTAAAGTTAAATAGTCTAACAAGTATGATCAGGCCTTCGATAGTCTATGTCTTAGCATCTCTCCAGAGCTCCTCTTGTGATTTACCTATGAGAAAAAATGTGCATGGATATCCCTTTGTGGTGGTTGCTAGGTTTAGAAATTTAAATGAATGTAGAACATGTAGAAATCTAATCTGTATTATTTAAATTAAATCTAAAATTAGATACTATACTCAAACCCTATATTTGAGGAAGTAGTGGAAAAAGATACAAACCCTGATGAGAAATTGGGGAATCTAGTGAATTTAACCTAGAAAATTTAGATGAATGTAGAACATGTAGGAATCTAATTCTAGTTTAAAATTAAATCTAAAACTACAAACTATATTGAAACACTAGAGTTGAGGAAGGAGGGGAAAGAGATACAAACCACCTAGGAGAGGAACTAGTGAATTCAATAGGTAGATAATTTATTTGGAATCTATGTAGAATTTGAAGTTTAGATGAATGTAGAACATGTAAGGATCTCATTTTTATTAAAATAAAATCTAAAATTATAAATTAAATTAGGGGTAAATACAAATCTAGAATTGTAAACTAGCTCATTGAGGAAGTAGGGATAAATACAAATCCAATATTTTTGAAATATTTTTAAATAAATTAAAAAATACATACCTTCTCTTTTTTTGAAATATCTACATCCTTTCTTTAGATAATTTTTATTCTTTTTCTATGGAATATGACTGTTGCAAGTATGGGCCTAACCGGTGTTGTCATTGATGTCAACATACTCCTGTTACATTAATGATAAGATTTGGATGAGTTGTGTGATGAGGATATTGAGAAAATTAGCCTCAATCAGGAACAGTGAAGAACAATGATGACAACAAGGTAAAAGTCCAAGTAAATGAGAGGATCAGAGGATGTGGATTAAAGGGTTTGTAGATATGTGTCTTAAGGTGATCTAGTAGAGATTTCAGAGGTCCACATGAAGATCTGAAGAAGTTGTGGCTGATCAAGTAAAACTTGTTCTAGTAGGTGTTCAGAGGTGACAGAGTGTTACAAAAAGGTCCGTTAAGATTTGGAAATGAATTGTCATGTTCTGCAGATTTGATGAAGTGTTGGGGAATTCTTCGTGGTGTGTCAACTCGATTGGTTTGTGGTTTGAAGGTTCGTAACCATCTATTCCATTGTGATAGTAATGACAGTCTGTGTTCTTGAGGTTCTGAATGAAGAAGAGATGAATTCTAGTAAGTAGATGAAGTGCGGATGTTCTTGGTGATTCAAGCAAGCTTGTGGAAGTCTTTGGATCATGTCCAGTTCATGTTGGTGGTTTACATTGAAGTTGGAGCTCTCAATTGAAGAATAACTTCTGAATGATGGTGGTCTTCTTGAGACTGGCCGACTAGATGAGTTACACATCCTGTGATGATCTTGTTGATGTTTCCTGACATAGATGATCATTCCTAAGTTGATGTCTTGTATAAAGAAGGGACTATGAAGTCATTTCAAAGTTGTCCAGGTGAAGATGAGTGAGTGGTAGAGAGGAGAAGAGCAAAAGTATTGGGCTTAAATGGAACTAACTCAAGCATGGTGAAGATGCTATTTTCTGGTTCAAGTCTGTGATACTTATTTTTTTGTAGATAGTGAGTCTCTTGTAGGCAGTGAGCCTCTTGTGAGTAGTGTGCTCAAGTAGTGAGCCCTAATTGGCATGTGCCATTTGTTCTTTCTATTCTTCTAACAAATAATATATCTTGGGTTAATCACCCCGTGGTTTTTCCTTTAACTGGGGTTTCCACATCAAAATCTTGGTGTCTCATGTGTTGATGTGTTTCTGCTCTTGATATGTTACATTATGTTTCCATGATTGATTTATTATTATGCTACTGAATTGAAAAGTTAAGTTAAGTGTTTAAGTGGAAGAAAGCTTTGCACAACTGATTCACCCCCCCTCTCAGTTGTGTGCCCTAAATCTAACAATTGGTATTAGAGCCAAGTTCCTCTAAAAGGAGCTTAACCACTTGAGGAGATCCAAGATGTCATCTTACAAAAAGGATAGTCTGAAGTTTGATGGAATAAATTTCAATCTCTAGAAAAGTTGCATGACATGTCACTTGAAATGTATGGGAATGCAGTACTGGAACATGGAAACAACAAAGTATACTCCTCCACATGGTGGTCTGAAAACCCAAAATAAAATCACAGATGCTGAAAACAATTTGTGGACTATAGAGGCTCTTCTAATTGCACCATCTGATTCAAAACTTTTAAATGTTGTTGATCTACCAACTGCTTTTGAGATTTGGGAAAAATTGAAACTTTTGCATGAAGGAGATAAGTATGTTAAAAGTGCAAGATTACAAAGTTTGAAAGGGAATTTTGAAAATTTGAAGATGAGAGATGATGAAACTATTACTACTTTTATGCCAAGAGTAAATGAGATTGTTTGTGGAATTAGAAACGCTAGTGGTGTCTTGAGTGAAGATGAGATTGTTGGCAAAGTTCTCAGATCCCTTCCTGCTTCTTATAAAATCAAGGCTGCTGCAATTGAAGAATTCAGAGCTCACACAACCATCACAAGAGAGCAATTGGTTGGTAAATTATCTGCATTTGAAATGGCCGAATTTGGAGATGATCCCCTAAAGACTGAATCTACATTCAAAGCCAGTGCCTCTGTAAAAGGGAAACAAAGGTTTGATCCAAGTGAAAACTCTTCAAGGAAACTATCATGGTATGAAAATGCAAGGAAAGACTTGCAAGAAGAAGAAGCTGAAACTGCTCATTTTGAAGCTTTTATTGCAAAAAGACTGCCAAGAGGATCTGGTAAGTATGAAGGGAAATTGCCTTTTAAGTGTTTTAATTGCAATAAGATTGGTCATTTTGCCTCAAGGTGTCTGGAAAGATTTTCAAGGCCAAATACTAATAGACCAAGATTCCAAAAGAATTGTTACTATGCTCATGAAGGAGATGATGAAGGAGTAACAGATGATGAATTAGAGATAGGAGACAAATCCGGAAGTGACTAGGTGTTCATTGCCATCAAGGAAGAAGATCCAATGCCCTCTTAATCTGTCAATCATAAAGTTGAAGAAAGAGCTCTGGCTGCCCAAGTTGAAGAAAAGGATGATTGGGTCATTGATAGTGGATGCTCTCACCATATGAAAGGTGACAAAAATAAGTTCATAGATTTGGAAAGGTATGAAGGAGGAGTGGTAAAGTTTGGTGATAATTCTACTGGCAGAATCAGAGGTAGAGGAACTATCTCTTTTGATGGAAAGAACAAAACCAGTAATGTACTGTATGTTGAAGGATTAAAGCATAATCTTCTTAGTGTTGGACAGTTGGTGGACAAAGGCTATGATCTCAGATTCAGGAATGGAAAATGCAAGATCTTTGAAAGCTCTGGAATAGAGATTGCATCTGGTACTCAAACTAAAGGTAATATCTTCCACTTGGTTGGTACTGATAAAAGTTGCTTATTTTCTCAAGTTGATCAGAGTTGGTTATGGCATAGGAGAATGTGTCATGTGAATTTTGATAATATCATTAAGATAAGCAATACTCAGACTGTAAGAGATCTTCCTAAATTGGTGAAACCTACTAATAGCTTGTGCAAAGAATGTCAGTTGGGTAAGATAAGCAGAGTCTCATTCAAAAGTAAGGAACTATCTTCCACTGGATTATTGGACTTAGTTCATACTGATCTTTGTGGTCCAGCAAGATTTAGGAGTGTGCAAGGTGATAGATATTTCATCTTGCTAATTGATGACTATTCCTAGATGATGTGGGTAACCTTTCTAAAGGAGAAATTAGAAGCACTTGAGAAATTCAAAATACTCAAGGCTATGGTAGAAAATGAAACCGGATTAAAGATGAAATGTCTAAGATCTGATAGAGGTGGAGAATTCACATCCGGTGAGTTCATAGACTTTTGTGAGAAACATGGAATAAAGAGATAGTTGTCTGCTCCCAAGACTCCATAGCAGAATGGAGTAGTTGAGAGAAAGAACCAGACCATCTAGGAAGCATCCAGGACCATGATGATGGAAGCTAATGTTCCTCAAATCTATTGGAGAGAAGCTGTCAGTACTACAGTCTACACTCTCAATCAAGTTCAAATTACAAGCAATACCAGTAAGACTCCTTATGAACTTTGGTTTGGCATCACTCCCACTGTGAGGTATTTTAGAGTTTATGGTAGAAAATGTTACATTAAAAGAGATGAAGATCTAGGAAAGTTTGATGCTAGAAGTGATGAAGGAATATTCTTGTGTTACTCTACTCAAAGCAAAGCATACTGGTGTTATAACAAGAGATTGAGAAAGATTATAGAAAGTACAAATGTGAAGGTTGATGAAGGATTTGAAAAACCCTTAAGGTTTTATGAGTATGATGAAGATGATCAGAATGGTGCTCTGATTCAAGGTGCCCAAGCCTCTTCTAAAAAATAGAGTCAAGCTGATCTAGTAAGTTAGGAAGAAGAGATAAGTTTCAATGAGCTTGATCAAGAGTTAGAAGTGCAAGAAACTCCCAAAGTTCCAAGGTATGTAAGACTGAACCACTCTGAAGATCAGATCATAGGTGACAAAAGCAAAGGTGTACAAACAAGAAGGATAATTGCTCAAGATTCAAATGAGTATTGTCTGATTTCAAAGATTGAACCTAAGACGGTGAATGAAGCTTGCAATGATGAAAATTGGTCTAAAGCTATGGAGGAAGAACTAATGCAAATTGAGAAAAATCATACTTGGGAACTTGTTCCTAGACCTAGAAACAAGAATGTGATTGGAACCAAATGGGTCTTCCAGAACAAACTGAATGAAGTTGGTGAAGTAATCAAAAATAAAGCCAGATTGGTCTGCAAAGGCTATTCTCAAATAGAAGGAGTAGATTTTGATGAAACTTTTTCTTCGGTGGCAAGAATTGAAGTAGTCAGATTATTTCTTGCATTTGCTGCTTTCAAAGATTTTAAAGTGTATCAGATGGATATCAAATCTACCTTCCTGAATGGTGACTTGGAAGAAGAAGTGTACATTGAGCAACCGGATGGATTTCAGTTGTCTGATCATGGTGATATGGTCTGCAAATTGAAAGAGGTACTATATGGATTGAAGCAAGCCCCAAGAGCCTGGTATGAAAGACTGGACAAGCATATTTTGAAGATTGGTTTCAACAAAGTTATTGCTGACAGTAATTTGTATTTCAAAATTGATCATGAGAACAACTTGATTGTTGAAAAGTTTGTTGATGATATCATTTTTGGAGGAAGAGACAGTATGTGCAAAACCTTTGCAAATCAAATGAAAAGTTAATTTGAGATTTCCATGCTTGGAGAAATGAATTTCTTTTTGGGTCTACAAATCACTCAAACAAAGAAAGGGATCTTCATCTCTCAGTCAAAATATGTGAAAGAATTGTTGAAGAAATTTGGGATGGAAGATTCAAAGCCAATGAATACTCCCATGGCAACTGGATGTAAGTTGAGCAAAAACGATGACTCTCCTAAGGCAAATCAGACAAAGTACAGGTCAATGATTGGAGGATTGTTGTATCTCACTCAAACTAGACCAGACATTATGCAGGTTGTTGGTCTTGTTGCTAGATTCCAAGCTAATCCTAGAGAATCTCATGTCATGGCAGTCAAGAGGATTTTTAGATATCTAAAAGGGACAATTGAGTATGGTCTGTGGTATCCTAGAGATCATGATTTTTCTCTTCATGCTTATACAGATGCTGATTGGGCAGGAGATGTGGATGACCGGAAGAGTACCAGTGGTGGAGCATTCTTTTTGGGGAAGAGACTAGTTTCTTGGCTAAGCAAGAAATAAGAGGCAATATCTCTATCAACTGCAGAAGTAGAATATATTGCAGCAGCAGGTAGTTGCACTCAAGTTTTGTGAATGAAACAGATGTTGAGAGACATCAGAGTGGAGTATGAGGAGCCCATCACAATTTTATGTGATAATTCAAGTGCAATAAACATATCTAAGAATCCAGTGTTGCATTCAAAGACTAAACATATATCCATCAAGTTTCACTTTTTGAGAGAATAAGTGAACAAGAATGAATTTAGATTGGAGTTTGTACCTTCCAAGGATCAGATTGCAGACATCTTTACTAAACCTCTACCTAAGAACTCTTTTGAGTACCTCAGGGAGAAATTAGGGGTTATTACCCCTCTGGTGATGAACTAAGGTGCACTGATGTGCATCAGTCCAGTGGATATCATAGTCACATCTTGTGGTCCGGATTGATGAATGAGGAGCTACTACTGAGGGGGAGCAGCAGGTATGAATCTGAAATGGTGGAATGGCAAGTATGTGCCCTTTGCCATTGATGTCAAAGGGGGAGAGAAGACATGTGAAAAACAAGTGTTTGCTAACCAAAGGGGGAGCAATAAAGGGAGAGAAGACATGTGAATGGTTGTTTCTGATAGGGGAAGTTGAGACAGTAAGGAGAAGTTCTTGTCTTGATGGTTAAAATAGTTTTTCACATCATATGTTGCCATCAATGACAAAGGGGGAGATTGTTGAAAGTATGGGCCTAACTAGTGTTGTCATTGATGTCAACATACTCCTGTTACATTAATGATAAGATTTGGATGATCTGTGTGATGAGGATATTGAGAAAATTAGCCTCAATCAGGAACAGTGAAGAACAATGATGACA
This sequence comes from Cunninghamia lanceolata, assembly GCA_027924645.1. Taxonomy (NCBI): domain Eukaryota; kingdom Viridiplantae; phylum Streptophyta; class Pinopsida; order Cupressales; family Cupressaceae; genus Cunninghamia; species Cunninghamia lanceolata. The sequence goes on along the minus strand of BSBN01000053.1, from coordinate 4,878,913 downwards.
ACAAGGTAAAAGTCCAAGTAAATGAGAGGATCAGAGGATGTGGATTAAAGGTCTTGTAGATATGTGTCTTAAGGTGATCTAGTAGAGATTTTAGAGGTTTTCATGAAGATCTGAAGAAGTTGTGGCCGATCAAGTAAAACTGGTTCCGGTAGGTGTTCAGAGGTGACAGAGTGTTATAGAAAGGTCCAGTAAGATCTGGAAATGAATTTTCATATTCTGTGGATTTGAAGAAGTGTTGGGGAAGTCTTTGTGGTGTATCAACTCTATTGGTTCATGGTTTGAAGGTCCGCAAGCATCTATTCCATTGTGATAGTAATGACAGTCTATGTTCTTGAGGTTTTGGATGAAGAAGAGATGGATTCCAGTAAGCAGATGAAGTGCGGATGTTCTTGGTGATTCAGGCAAGCTTGTGGAAGTCTTTGGATCATGTCCAATTCATGTTGGTGGTTTGCATTGAAGTTGGAGCTCTCAATTGAAGAATAACTTCTGGATGATGGTGTTCTTCTTGAGACTGGCCGACCGGATGAGTTACATATCTTGCAGATGATCTTGTTGATGTTTTCCGACTTAGATGATCATTCCTAAGTTGATGTCTTGTATAAAGAAGGGATTGTGAATTCATTTCAAAGTTGTCCAGGTGGAGATGAGTGAGTGGTAGCGAGGAGAAGAGAAGAAGTATGGGGCTTAAATGGAACTGACTCAAGCATGGTGAAGATGCTATTTTCCAGTTCAAGTATGTGATACTTATTTTTTTGTAGACAATGAGTCTCTTGTAGGTAGTGAGCCTCTTGTGAGCAGTGTGCTCGGGCATTGAGCCCTAATTGGCATGTGCCATTTGTTCTTTCTATTCTTCTAACAGAGAATATATCTTGGGTTAATCACCCCGTGGTTTTTCCCTTAACTGGGTTTTCCACGTCAAAATCTTGGTGTCTCATGTGTTGATGTGTTTCTACTCTTGATATGTTGCATTATGTTTCCATGATTGATTTATTATTATGCTGCTGAATTGAAAAGTTAAGTGTTTAAGTGGAAGAAAGTTTTGCACAACTGATTCACCCCACCCCCTCTCAGTTGTGTGCTCTAAATCTAACATATGACCACATAGCCTTATTTTACCTTGTTCATTTATTTCCCATTTCCCCCTTCATAAAATATGAGACGAAAAATCCTTCACCAAGTATTTTGTCCTTAAAAAACTCCCAAATTTGAAAAATGTGAATAATTTAGGACATATATTTTTTATTTTTACAAATATATTTCACCTTTATGTATATGTAGTTTGCATAATTTTTTTAGAAAATCAGTCGGCCTAACAACCTTCATTCGAAGGTCTTTTGTTATGCATTTTTTATTTATTTTTTATGCAGTGACTTTTGTTTGAATGTGGATAGTTATGAATTTTTTTATTATTTTGGGTAGCTGAAAGGATCTTCAATCAAAGGTACCTCTGTACAAAGGTTTCTTCAAACAAAGGTACCTTTGTTCCAAGGTTTCTTCGAACAAATGTGCTACCTTTGTGGAAAGATACCTTTGTTTGAAGGTACCTTCGAACAAAGGTCCTTGGATGGCCTGTAATGCCCTGCCACGAACACCTAGGAAGATAACACATCTAACCAAGCAAAGCGGAAATTCTTTTTTTGAATAAGATAACAAGTAAGGTTTAGCAGTTCAATACACATCATTAACTATCATCTTGTCTCCCAAGGTGCCATGGTTGCACTACTTGACAAATAACTAACATAATACACATGCATAACTAACTAACATCGGCAAATCTTTCTAACTCTAATACAATATTGATTATACATATACATCTCCATTTCGTGACATCAATTAGATACTCAACTTTAATCAAGATTACATGCACATATTCTAAGTCTATACAAAGGAGTACATCATTGTGTAATTTACATCATTACTATTCTGATGACATTTGAATACATACAATCTGAATCCATTGATACATCGGCTAGAACATGAGCACAATAAGTGTCTTCAAAACAGGTACAAGATCTGATGTCTGATACACAAGGAGTGTCCCCTCTCGCTTACAAGTAATGGCAAGGGGAAAAAACCAATGGATAAAGCTCTTCCACCCGACCATGTGGAACCCTGAGGTCCACCCCCCGAGCTAGGAGTTAACATGAGGTCCCCACTACAACATATGGTCAGGTAGATAGTAGGCTATGAGACAACACATGACTATCACAAGTCACCATCACAAACAACACAATAGTACTTCCAGAGGCAACACTTAACAAATGGGGAGAATACAACTAGGGAGTGCTAGACTGTAGTAAGGAGAGTGTCATCGCATGGTCCTAACATGGGTTACCCAGGCAGTCTCTCTCTAGACACCGGCGCCCATCCATGGTTACCCTGGTAGTCTCTCTCTAGACACCGGCCCCCATCCATGGTTAGCTTGGCAGTCTCTCTCTAGACACCGGCCCCATAGGATAACGCATGCAGAATCAAGGAAGTAGATCTGCCAATCCCGGCCTTCTCCCCTCATCCTTAGTCTGAACTAGTGCTACAGGCATGAGTGAGGAACCAAACATCTTATTATCTTGTTAATGTGAAAACTACCCAATCCCCTAGGTATTTTGTTATGTTATCACTGAATTACCAACTCCCAGTGGGTTACCCTGGCTAGCCCCTTGGCACTGGCCCCCACATTGGAATCCACTCCCTTAACTACAACTAGGAAACCCTACACAACAAGCATAGCAAGACATCACAACAACGATGGTACGGAACCATGCAAGGCATCGACCATCTTGCATAACAACTATCCATATATAACAATACAAAGCATTAACCCTCCATAACATAATTATAAGGGCAGGACTCCTAGACCATTGCCCATGATAACACAAATTCGTTACAACTCTAAGATTTCCATGTCACCCTGTTCCATATCTTACCTCAACACTGGATACAAGACTAGAACAATCAGTTGGATAACAATACAACCACAAGAAGTGCATTTAGCATTCATTTGCCATTTAGTCCATACATAACTAGAGATGACAAGGCTTCTTATAACATCATGATCTCAAGACATCTAACAACACAACACATGAATTCAAGAAATCCCAAGCTAAGCCTCTGGAACTCTAGCCACATGAGAAGATACATAATCAATGCTATAAGAACGGTTTTGTGACCCATAGTTTGAATCAACATATTACGAGAATCAATTATACTTATGATCCAATTATGCCTTCTTACAACTACTTCCACTATAGCAATTTGTACTTGACTAAGTTGTTACATTGGTATATCAATCATCAAGATAAAGCCTGTAGTTTGATCATATTCTTACAAGGAATAAACCTATGACTTACATTAAAGCGAATTATGTTTAAATATGTATTAAAAATAATCATTTAATTAATCTACATGATACAATTACCATTGACGTAACTAAAATAAACTTCTATTGTCAGTATTGTAATCTCAAATTGATTAAAGGATTATAAGGAGAGTTTAAAATTCATTTCATACGGATAAGTTTGAGTATTCCGATTTAATTTATAACCAAGAGAGGAACAATGTAAATCACTTCTACGTAATTAACAATTACAACTACCTATTGATCACATACCATGGTCTATCTATTACAACATTCATAAGAATACCAAAGTATATTTACAACGAACGAAATCCAGTTCAACAAGTCATTAATAAAGAGAAGGTCACAGATTAAATACTACGTTAAATGCATTTATCCATTCTACGAATCAACATATTGAATATTCACTTATCCCAAATCTAATATACATTTAAATTTATCATTTAATAATCTCGATAATAGATTATATCAATTTCGATGGCTTGATTTAAATAAATCACGTCATACAAATAATAAGAATAATCATAATAATAATAATAATGATATTAAAAACAATAATAATAATAATAATAGTAATAATAATAACAGTGACAACAATAATTATATTAATATTCCACAGATCGTTAAATAATTAACGTTACATCTTATTTACAATTTTACTGTAGATAATTAACCACCTCATTCTAACATTATATAAATTGTATCGTTGCATTATGATTATATCAACCATATTGACAAATCAAAAGTCTCATAATTTAATCCCGTAATCTCTGAAATTAATCTAATTATATCATGCGAATAAATATACTATTCAACCTACATTTAATTTAAACTACTAATCAAATAGTGATTAAACTCAAAGTAAGAATGAATATAAGCATTAAGTTTGTATAGAGAAAAGAACATTGATTTAAATCTGGGGAAAGATAATAGAACAAACTACTCAAGACACGGCAATTTACTTATGAAAGGCAACCCTAAAGGTAAGAACTCTCTGACTGAATCCTATGCATGGGAAATACCATGGCAAACAACCTAACCCTAAAGTGTCATTGGCATCCTCTAATCAACAGCGTATTGTGTGGGGAGGTGCAAGCTACGCACAGCATTGGTGATGGCTCAAGAACTTTCAAGTAAGGATGCAGATTGCAAGTGTATAACCAGACACTCAGCATCTGTCAGATATCATAGTGGAAATGCTCTGATAGACGCATGCGCAAGGTGGAGAAGTGAAGATGTGGCACGATTGGGTTGCCTATCTATAACTGTCGCTGCATTTTGATAATTAAAGACCAATAACGATTCACTGCTGTTGAACCAGCTATATAAATAATGCAAATTTTATTGAGGAAGCGTAAATACTAGAGGGTCATGTTCACTGTGGTGATGATCCAGTGCTTGAGGAGTCTCAACCGACACCAATTCTAGACTTGGAGAGTCAAATACAAGCGATTGAGATTCTTCTTCCACTTCGGCTACTTTTAGATGATAATATTTCATCTAAGGTGAATTCAGTCCAAGACTTCGTTGTTTACAGAACATAAAGTTGAGTGTTGGCAGAAAATCTGACCAGAATAATGGAGCTGTTAATCATTGATGTCTTTTAATACCCATTCACTACGAAGTAGTCTGGGCAACAATGAATAGCGAAAACATAAGTCGTGACCTAACTTGACGGCCAAGTCTATCAGACCATACCTGAAGGTTCGATGCTAGCTGTGTGGGTTATCTAGGACTGTGGATGGTGTTTGAGCTAAAAGTCTGAACAATGTGATGCAATTAACATGCAGGAACCACCCTTGCAAAGCTAGACATATATATATTACAGAAAAATGAGATTTCGGTTTACCTTTAAGGAAAAGCAGAAATACTTCTCTGAGAACATCAAAAGGAGATTATAATGTATCTCTACCCTACGGGCCACAACAAAGCTCAGAAGTAACACCATGCCCAAACAGCCATCGAGTTTCATTTTCGTATTTTGGGGAGCAAGTGGGTCGATGCAACATTCTGTTTGCACAATGTAGAGTGGTGAAAATTTAAACCAAATAAATTGTAATGTATCCGTTGTGCATTGTGTGGTGAGTTATATCATACTAAATGGAGTACTGGACAGGCAGCACTATATTAGTAGCAATGTAGACCCTACCTTACTTCTTAGATGCGGGTATAGTTTGACTGGGGGCACGCACTAGTTTTAATGCCGTGGGAGCCCTCTGATGGAAAACGTTCACTGAAAGGATCACCGGGCAAGACCCTTTGACAAGAGGACATGACCATGATATTAAGGAACACACTAAAAGCGTAGGTTAGTGATTGTGGGCTGAGGCTCAGTGGATTTAAATCACAGAGAATAGAGAAAAGATTTTTGTGATTTAAGTGCAAAATGGTCAATTGGGTGGAATTGTGCAGAATTGTGCGGAGGCAGAGACTGGGGAACCACTAAAATGAATCGGAAGCAGAAAGGAAATTGTGACAAGTTTCAGACTGAATATAGGCTGGCAGTCACGAGGATTACAAGTCTGCCATTAACAAAAATCTAACACCAACCCTGAGTAAATCCCTTCAATGGAGAAAACACAATTAACCTAATTCTGTTAAAATTTCATAAGAAATAGGCATATATCATATATAGTGCATACTTGAAATTTGTTAAGCTTTTCCCAAAATCTCTTCTCCTCTGCAAGCCCCTCCTTCCTTCTCTTCCAGAAAACTCTCCCCAACCAGGACTCAGCTTCCCAGATAAATGCCGGGGACATTCTAACATCCCACTTTCTCAAAACCCAGGATGGACTCCTCGGGTAAATGTAGAGACATTCCTTCCTTTCCCCCACAACCCACTCTCTCATCGGGCGCAAAATTAACTATCTCTGAGACTCCCAATTCCTTAATTTTTACCAATGACGGCACCTGATGTAAGTTTGCATATCCTAAAATATGACAACCCTAATTTTTACACCAAAAAAATGTTAGCGATATTTATCAGAAACTGATTATATTTAATAATGTACCTAAATAATCATAGTGATAATAATAGTAATAGAGATGGCAATAACAAACCCAAAGGTCCTCAGATAATAATTATTTTTTTATCCGTAGAGAAGCAATTTTATTAATTCTTGACTAAATATAATTTCTTTTTATATAATAAATATCTATTCAATAAAGAACTAATTAAACTCATCACGATCCAATATAAATTTAATAGGTTTGGTCAGATCTCTCCCTGCATATATCCATATATAATCATGTAATCATAGACACAATGAACAGAAATCACAGCGTGGCAGGGTACTCGAACACGAGTAATGCGACACTATTTCGTTCATGTAAACACATCATTAATTAGCTACTTCCATTACCAGTTATACATCATAATCATGATCAAATAACACATTACGCTTAAAATAACATTAATCCATAATCATGTCCATTGAACTGTGAAAGCACAAAGTACAAGTAATCAAGCATCATCCTAACATAAATCCATAATCAACTCGCATAATAACAAAGTGTCCATCAAGATCGAGGAGAACATAAACTATAACATAGAAGTCCAAAACATCTCAAAACTGTAAACATGCACTACAAGACTATCACTAAACCAGAACTGTCATAGGAAATACAAAAATAGCATCTGTCATAGGCAAAAAGCAAGGGGCATTACATCCTCCCCCCCAGAACTAGGCTTACTCCTGGAAGCCTGCAAATAAGTGAGGATATAACTCCCTCATTCTGGTAGCATCCTCCTAGGTAGCAGAGGTCTCATCATTAGGATCCCATTCCTGACCTACTCCACATCTCTACCCCTGAGAGCGAGTCTCCTATGCTGAAGAATGCCTATGGGCTCTAAAGCCAGCTGCCCATCCTCTACTTGTAGAGCAATCCAATCAAGAATATGAGCAATATCTGGATAGTAAGTTCTAAGTACAGAAACATGAAACACATCATGGATGTGCGAAAGGCTAAGCGGCAAAGCAAGACGATAAGCAACTGGACCGATCCTCTCCAACACCTCAAAAGGTCCAACAAAGCGTGGTGCTAGCTTAGAGCCCTTCCCATAGCGGATCGGACTCTTTCACGGTCACATACGCAAGAACACTCGATCCCCAACAGAAAACTGACGATCGATCCTATGAGCATCTGCATTCTTTTTCTGCCTATCCTAAGCTGCCACCAAATGCTCTCTAATCCTCTCAACCTGCTGCTCCATATCTCTAAGCATATCCAGACCCAGAAGAACTCTATCCTCCAAACGATCCCAACTCAAGGGGGTCCTACAAGGACAACCATACAAGGCCTGGAAGGGAGACATGCCAATAGAACTATGATAACCATTATTATAGGCAAACTCCACTAGGTAAAGGTAGTCCTCCCAACGGCTCTGCTGATCCATAACATACATCCTCAACATATCCTCGAGGACATGATTAACCCTCTCAGTCTGACCATCAGTCTCAGGATGATAAGCTGAACTAAAGTTCGGCTATGTTCCCAAGGCATGTTGCAAGGAAGTCCAAAGGGCAGAAGTGAACACTGGATCTCTATCAGAGATGATCCTACGAGGAATCCCATGAAGTCTGACAATGTCCTCCATGAACACTCTAGCCACCGTAGAGGCATTGTAAGAAGCACGGACAGGAGAAAAGTGATCTACCTTCGTTAGCCTATCCACTGTGACCATAATAGCATCATGTCGTCGAGAGGACATTGGCAAACCAACAATGAAGTCTATCGAAATGATATCCCACTTCTACTCTGGAATCAAATGAGGCTGCAAAAGACCTGCAGGGTGCTGGTGCTCTGCCTTCACCCTCTGACACTCAAGACATCTCAACACAAAATCAGCAATATCCCGCTTCATGCCACTCCAAAAGTATAGTTGACGCAGATCTGCATGCATCTTCTTGACACCCAGATGAGCGGAATAGGGTGCCCGATGTGCTTCCGACAGAACTAGGGTGTGAAGACCCTCAGAATTAGGAACATAGATGAGACCCAAATGTCGCAAAAGACCATCTGACTCAAAAGAGTAACCAGAGAATCTACCTTCTAAAGGTCTACCTGACTCAATCTCGGTCCTCACCTCCTAGCACCAACTGTCAGAAGGAAGAGAAGCAAGAATCTGTCCTCTCAAATCAACTGTAAGCGAGACTGCTGAGATCTCATGCCTTCGACAACTAAGAGCATCTGCTACCACATTCTCCCTACCATGAATATATTTGACCTCAAAGTCATACTCGCACAAGAACTCCATCCAACGTCTTTGCCTGGCATTCAAGTTTGGCTGCGTGAAAATGTATTGCAAACTACGATGATCACTGTGCAGCTCAAATCGATGCTCTAATAGAAAATGCCTCCATCTCACCAAGGCATGCACAACTGCTGCCAACTCTAGGTCATGAGTGGGATAGTTCAACTTGTGATCCTTGAGCTTGCGAGACTCATAGGCAATCACACGACCATCCTGCATTAGAACTACCCCCAAACCCTCCAAGGAGGCATCGGTACAAACAACAAAGTCCCTATCAGGATCAGGAACTGCAAGTATAGGTGCACTGGTCAGCTACTCCTTAAGGGTCTGAAAGGCTTCCTGACACTTCTCTAACCAAACAAATGTTTTTCCCTTTCCTCTGAAGAGAAGTAATGGGATGAGCAATTCTCAAAGACCCCATGACGAAGTGACGATAGTAACCTACTAGCCCCATAAAACTGCGGACCTCAGATACATTGGTGGGTGTAGGCCAGTCCATAATAGCTTGGATCTTCGAGGGATCTACCGCAATACCCTCTCCAGAGATGACATGACCCAAATACTTAACCTTTGTCTGGAAGAATGCACATTTTGACAAATTCGCATAAAGCTAATTTTCTCTCAGACACTACAACACCTAATGCAAATGCTACTCGTGTTCCTCCATAGTCCTTGAATAGATCAATATATCATCGAGAAATATGAGAACAAAACGGTCAAGATAGGTGCGAAACACACCATTCATTAAGCTCATGAAAACCAAAGGTGCATTCATCAACCCGAATGGTACCACTATGAACTCATAATGTCCATAACGGGTGCAAAATGCTGTTTTGTGAATATCTGCCTCAAAGATCTGCAACTGGTGATATCCTGACTTAAGGTCAATCTTAGAGAATACCTTTGCTCCCTTAATCTGGTCAAGCAAATCATCGATCCGCGGCAAGGGATACCTATTTCTCACTGTTACCTTATTGAGCTGCCTATAGTTGATACAAAGTCGTAGAGATCCATCCTTCTTTTTCACAAAGATCACAGGTGCTCCCCAAGGGGAAACACTAGGTCATATGAACCCTTTGGCTAATATCTCCTCTAACTACAGTCGAAGCTCCTTGAGCTCCTCAGTGGTCATCCTGTATGAAGCTCTTGAGATAGGCTCTACACCAGGAATTAGATCAATCCTGAAATTGATGTCACGCTTAGGTGGCATCCCTGGAATGTCAGAAGGAAAGACATCTGCATACTCCTTCAAGAGTGGGTGATCGTCAAGAGATGCCTCTTGACTCTCTTCCATCTCCAAATCACTAACAGTCACTGCAAAAAGCTGACATCCCTGACGCATACATCTCTTGAGTTGCATAGCAGAGACCATACGTAGGAAAATAGGTCTCTGAACTCCTACGACCTCAACCTCAACACCAGAATCATCCATGCATCTAACCGTTTTATGTCGACAATCTATCACTGCCTGGTGGGCCTCCAGCCAATCCATCCCCAAAACTATGTCATATGAACCCAGGGGTAGAATGCGAAGGTCCACAGAAGTAGATAGAGAGCCGATCTTCAATTTACACTCTGAAACTAGAGAATCAACTGCTACCTTAGCCCCGGAAGCTAACTCAACCTGCCACCTATCAGCTTGCTTTGCTGCCACTAAACCACAACGTTCCACAAGGGAAGGAGATATAAATGAATCAGATGCACCAAAGTCAAATAGAACAAAAAATCAATACCTCGCATGCGACCAGTAGCCTCCACCACGGTGCCCTGATATTCTGCTTGCCAGTCATCTACAGCTCCAAAGACTCAATGCGACCTGCCTGCATCACCAACCGTTGGCTCAGATGCCGCCAGTCGATGTCCAAATCCTGATGCACCCTTCTGCGGGCACTATCTGGCAATATGGCCCTGTTGGCCGCAAGAGAAGCGCCCGGTGCCTCTACCAAATCCACTGTTACCTCGGAAGGAACTAGACTATTGGAAACTGCCCCTGCTTACTGTAGACTCCGCACTCTGGGCTGATTGATCATAACAGTTGTGCTTGTTGCACTGCCAAGACTGGTCTTTCTTATTTTGAAACCTATTTCCCTGCTGATGCTGAGAGTTCTTCAGTTTGGATTGCGAATACTACTACTGCTGACCACTCTTTGAGTGTGCATGAGAACCTAATGCCTGGGTGTGACCACCTCGAGAACCATGTCCTTACGAAGGTGTACTGCCAAAGCGCACACCTGTATGCCTACCTAGGGCCATAGCCAAGTTCTCCTCCACTAGCCGGGCTTTCTCCATGGCAACCTCCATGGTCTTAGGTTTGAATACATGAACCCCTCCACTAATCCAGGCATTCAAACCCCTGATAAAATGCTGCACCAACATGGGCTCATCATCCCTAATACCTACATACTATTTGAGCTCATAAAATCTGCGCTCATACTGCCCAACTGTCATGGCCAACTGCCTCAGCTCATGAAACTCGTCTGCCGATGCTACCTCCAATGGTCGTAAAGGAAGTGAGCTCTGAATCTATCCTCAAACAACTCCCAAGACACCGTGCCAATGTCCAGATGCAACTTCTGCTCCTCCATCCCCCACCAAGTCAAAGCAAACCCTCGAAGGTGTAAAATAGCACATCTGGCTTTCGTATTGTTGCCATACGGATGCATGGCGAAACATCTGCCTAGGTCCAACAACCAAGTCTCTACCTCAAGTCCTCTACCAGTTCCATCAAAGATGGGAGGACGTGCTCTTAGTAAGTCCCTCATATGGTTAGCTTGCATGCCCTCCTGCTCAGCTGTCAATTCCATATGCCTGGGAGACCTTTCTCTCTCTCTGGGACCTGACTGGTCTACCTCCTAACCACCTCTGGGCTGCTCACCCACCTGTCTGGGACCTAAATGGGCAAGGGCTTCCTCAAAAATCTATCTCAACTGGGCTCCATCAGGCTGACCCTGACCTTCCATGTTCTGACCCCCACCTTCATGACCACTCCCATGAGGAGAACTAGGAGGAGGAATACCGCCACCACCTCTCCCATGACCCCTTCCTCTACCCCGACCTTGGCCCCTACGTCTAGGCATCTTCCCTACATAGAAAAGGGCAAATATTATATTAAGAAAAGGGTAGCAACATGATTTAAATCGTACTACAGAGTTTAAGCACTAGGTTATATAATGGGCTCAAATATAACCAAGGTACCCAGTGTTTAAACCGCGCTCTGATACCAGATGTAATGCCCCACCACGAACACCTTGGAAGACAACACATCTAAGCAAGCAAAGCGAAAATTCTTTTTTTTGAATAAGATAACAAGTAAGGTTTAGCAGTTCAATACACATCATTAACTATCATCTTGTCTCCCAAGGTGCCATGGTTGCACTACTTGACAAATAACCAACATAATACACATGCATAACTAACTAACATCGGCAAATCTTTCTAACTCTAATACAATATTGATTATACACATACATCTCCATTTCGTGACATCAATTAGATACTCAAATTTACTCAAGATTACATGCACATATTCCAAGTCTATACAAAGGAGTACATCATTGTGTAATTTACATCATTACTATTCTAATGACATTTGAATACATACAATCTGAATCCTTTGATACACCAGCTAGAACATGAGCACAATAAGTGTCTTCAAAATAGGTACAAGATCTGATGTCTGATACACAAGGAGTGTCCCCTCTCACTTACAAGTAACAGCAAGGGGAAAAAACCAATGGATAAAGCTCTTCCACCCGACCATGTGGAACCCTGAGGTCCACCCCCCGAGCTAGGAGTTAACATGAGGTCCCCACTACAACATATAGTCAGGTAGACAGTAGGCTATGAGACAACACATGACTATCACAAGTCACCATCACAAACAACACAACAGTACTTCCAGAGGCAACACTTAGCAAATGGGGAGAATACAACTAGGGAGTGCTAGACTGTAGTAAGGAGAGTGTCATCGCATGGTCCTAACATGGGTTACCCAAGCAGTCTCTCTCTAGACACCGGCCCCATAAGATGACACATGCAGAATCAATCTTCCTTTCGTCATGACAAGGAAGTAGATCTGCCAATCCAGGCCTTCTCCCCTCATCCTTAGTCTGAACTAGCACTACAGGCATGAGTGAGGAACCAAACATCTTATTATCTTGTTAATGTGAAAACTACCCAATCCCCTAGGTATTTTATTATGATATCACTGAATTACCAACTCCCAGTGGGTTACCCTGGCTAGCCCATTGGCACCGGCCCCCACATTGGAAGCCACTCCCTTAACTACAACTAGGAAACCCTACACAACAAGCATAGCAAGACATCACAACAACGAGGGTACAGAACCATGCAAGCCATTGACCATCTTGCATAACAACTATCCATATATAACAATACAAAGCATTAACCCTCCATAACATAATTATAAGGGCAGGACTCCTAGACCATTGCCCATGATAACACAAATTCGTTACAACTCTAAGATTTCCATGTCACCCTGTTCCATATCTTACCTCAACACTAGATACAAGACTAGAACAATCAGTTGGATAACAATACAACCACAAGAAGTGCATTTATCATTCATTTGCTATTTAGTCCATACATAACTAGAGATGACAAGGCTTCTTATAACATCATGATCTCAAGACATCTAACAACACAACACATGAATTCAAGACATCCCAAGCTAAGCCTCTGGAACTCTAGCCACACGGGAAGATACACAATCAAGGCTATAAGAATAGTTTTGTGACCCACAGTTTGAATCAACATATTACAAGAAGCAATTATACTTATGATCTAATTATGCCTTCTTACAACTACTTCCACTATAGCAATTTGTACTTGACTAAGTTGTTACATTGGTATATCAATCATCAAGATAAAGCCTATAGTTTGATCGTATTCTTACAAGGAATAAACCTATGACTTACATTAAAGCGAATTATGTTTAAATATGTATTAAAAATAATCATTTAATTAATATACGTGATACAATTACCATTGATGTAACTAAAATAAACTTCTATTGTCAGTATTGTAATCTCAAATTGATTAAAGGATTATAAGGAAAGTTTAAAATTCATTTCATACGGATAAGTTTGAGTATTCCGATTTAATTTATAACCAAGAGAGGAACAATGTAAATCACTTCTACGTAATTAACGATTACAACTACCTATTGATCACATACCATGGTCTATCTATTACAACATTCATGAGAATACCAAAGTATATTTACAACAAACGAAATCTAGTTCAACAAGTCATTAATAAAGAGAAGGTGACAGATTAAATACTACGTTAAATGCATTTATCCATTTTACGAATCAACATATTGAATATTCACTTATCCCAAATCTAATATACATTTAAATTTATCATTTAATAATCCTGATAATAGATTATATCAATTTCGATGGCTTGATTTAAATAAATCATGTGATACAAATAATAATAATAATCATAATAATAATAATAATAATAATAATAATGATATTAAAAACAATAATAATAATAGTAGTAATAATAATAACAGTGACAACAATAATTTTATTAATATTCCACATATCGTTAAATAATTAACGTTACATCTTATTTACAATTTTATTGTAGATAATTAACCACCTCATTCTAACATTATATAAATTGTATCGTTGCATTATGATTATATCAACCATATTGATAGATCAAAAGTCTCATAATTTAATCCCATAATCTCTGAAATTAATCTAATTATATCATGCGAATAAATATACTATTCAACCTACATTTAATTTAAACTACTAATCAAATAGTGATTAAACTCAAAGTAAGAATGAATATAAGCATTAAGTTTGTATAGAGAAAAGAACATTGATTTAAATCTAGGGAAAGATAATAGAACAAACTACTCAAGACACGGCAACTTACTTATGAAAGGCAACCCTAAAGGTAAGAACTCTCTGAGTGAATCCTATGCGTGGGAAATACCGTGGCAAACAACCTAACCCTAAAGTGCCATTGGCGTCCTCTAATCAACAGCGTATTGTGTGGGGAGGTGCAGGCTACGCATAGCATTGGTGACGGCTCAAGAACTTTCAAGTAAGGATGCAGATTGCAAGTGTATAACCAGACGCTCAGCATCTGTCAAATATCATAGTGGAAATGCTCTGATAGACGCGTGCGCAAGGTGGAGAAGTGAAGACGTGGCACGATTGGGTTGCCTATCTATAATTGTCGCTGTATTTTGATAATTAAAGACCAATAACGATTCACTACTGTTGAACCAGCGATATAAATAATGCAAATTTTATTAAGGAAGCGCAAATACTAGAGGGTCATGTTCACTGTGGTGATGATCCAGTGCTTGAAGAGTCTCAACCGACACCAATTCTAGACTTGGAGAGTCAAATACAAGCGATTGAGATTCTTCTTCCACTTCGGCTACGTTCAGATGATAATGTTTCATCTGAGGTGAATTCAGTCCAAGACTTTGTTGTTTACAGAACATAAAGTTGAGTGTTGGTAGAAAATCTGACCAGAATAATGGAGCTATTAATCATTGATGTCTTTTAACACCCATTCACTACGGAGTAGTCTGGGCAACAATGAATAGCGAAAACATAAGTTGTGACCTAACTTGACAGCCAAGTCTATCAGACCATACCTGAAAATTTGATGCTGGCTATGTGGGTTATCTAGGACTGTGGATGGTGTTCAAGCTAAAAGTCTGAACAATGTGGTGCGATTAACACGCAGGAACCACCCTTGCAAAGCTAGACATATATATATATATATATATATATATATATATATATATATATATATATATATATATATTACAGAAAAATGAGATTTCAGTTTACCTTTAAGGAAAAGAAGAAATACTTCTCCAAGAACATCAAAAGGAGATTACAATGTATCTCTACCCTATGGGCCACAACAAAGTTTAGAAGTAATGCCATGCCCAAACAGCCATCGAGTTTCATTTTGGTATTTTGGGGAGCAAGTGGGTTGATGCAACATTCTGTTTGCACAACGTAGAGTGGTGAAAATTTAAACCAAATAAATTGTAATGTATCTGTTGTGCGTTGTGTGGTGAGTTATATCATACTAAATGGAGCACTGGACAGGCAGCACTGTATTAGCAGCAATGTAGACCCTACCTTACTTCTTAGATGCGGGTATAGTTTGACTGGGGGCACGCACTAGTTTTAATGCCGTGGGAGCCCTCTGATGGAAAACATTCACTGAGAGGATCACCGGGAAAGACCCTCTAACAAGAGGACATGACCATGATATTAAGGAACACACTAGAAGCGTAGGTTAGTGATTGTGGGCCGAGGCTCAGTGGATTGAAATCACGGAGAATAGAGAAAAGATTTTTGTGATTTACGTGCAAAATGGTCAATTGGGTGGAATTGTGCAGAATTGTACGGAGGTGGAGATTGGGGAACCACTAAAATGAATCTGAAGCAGAAATGAAATTGTGACAAGTTTCAGACTAAATATAGGCTAGCGGTCACGAGGATTACAAGTCTGCCATTAACAAAAATCTAACACCAACACTGAGTAAATCCCTTCAATGGAGAAAACACAATTAACCTGATTCTGTTAAAATTTCATAAGAAATAGGCATATATCATATATAGTGCATACCTAAAATTTGTTAAGCTTTTCCCAAAATCTCTTCTCCTCTGCAAGCCCCTCCTTCCTTCTCTTCTAGAAAACTTTCCCCAACTAGGACTCAGCTCCCCGGATAAATGCCGGGGACATTCTGACATCCCACTTTCTCAAAACCTAGGATGGACTCCTCAGGTAAATGTAGAGACATTCCTTCCTTTCCCCCACAACCCACTCTCTCGTGGGGTGCAAAATTAACTATCTCTGAGACTCCCAATTCCTCAATTTTTACCAATGACGGCACCTGATGTAAGTTTGCATATCCCCAAATATGACAACCCTAATTTTTACACCAAAAAAATGTTAGCGATATTTATCAGAAACTAATTATATTTAATAATGTACCTAAATAATCATAGTGATAATAATAGTAATAGAGATGGCAATAACAAACCCAAAGGTCATCGGATAATAATTATTTTTTTATCCGTAGAGAAGCAATTTTATTAATTCTTGACTAAATATAATTTCTTTTTATATAATAAATATCTATTCAATAAAGAACTAATTAAACTCATCATGATCTGATATAAATTTAATAGGTTTGGTTGGATCTCTCCCTCCAAGACATGGTCATTTTACCCTTAAGAATTCTGTTTTACCGTTAAAATATCCGTAATCCAAATTTACCACACTATTACTTTAGTTTAGATTTATTTTATCAACGTTATAGATGTTTATTCATTTTCACATATGCATTTGTTTTTTGTTTAATTTTAATCCGCTACAATTTGCAATTTAATATTTCATTAAATCATTTATCTAGTTTAATTTATTTATTTACCAATTATCAATAATTAAATTATTTATAATTAATAAACCACACACATAATCCCCTAGCAATGTTTATTTAATTTAAGCTTTAATTTAACTTTATTTAAATGAAATATTAATCATGCATGGATTGGCACTCAAATTGGATATACCCTAATTTACAAGGCGATACCTGACCCAAGTGAAGCCACAGGACATAACAACAAATGACGACAACGGTCCACTGATGGTGACGACAGGGTACAACACTGAAAGCTCATCCTCCTTGAGGATGTTGACTAATTAGGGAACCTCATGTTAACTTGAAACCACAATTCCATTGGCTAGGGCATGCTCAGACTTGGTAACTCAGGTGGAGTCGATGCCTGGTACCTACATCCTGCAACAAACAACAAGGTTGTGCATATATCCATATATAATCATGTAATCATAGACACAATGAACAGAAATCACAGTGTGGTAGGGTACTCGAACACGAGTAATGCGATATTGTTCCGTTCATGTAAACACATCATTAATTAGCTACTTCCATTACCAGTTATACATCATAATCATGATCAAATAACACATTAAGCTTAAAATAACATTAATCCATAATCATGTCCATCGAACTGTGAAAGCACAAAGTACAAGTAATCAAGCATCATCCTAACATAAATCCATAATCAGCTCGCATAATAACAAAGTGTCCATCAAGATCGAGGAGAACATAAACTATAACATAGAAGTCCAAAACATCTCGAAACTATAAACATGCACTACAAGACTATCATCTAAACCAGAACTGTCATAGGAAACACGAAAATAGCATCTGTCACAGGCAAAAAGCGAGGGGCATTACATGGCATCTCCCACTGTAGGCCTCAAGATTTCCTTAGAGTTTTCAATTTCAAACCTCACGTTGGACCTCCAAATGAAATGAAATTGACAAGATAATTTTTAGGATTGTAGCCCTCAAAATGATCTTTCCACCAAGTATAATTTTGAATATATTTAAATTGATTTCTATATTTATTTTCTATTTTTAACTGAACATAGGTTTTTCACAAAACATCAAGTTCTCTATTTTACACATATGAAAAAATAGTAAAATTATGAAAATATTTCTAAAAAATATTTGTGTAGTAAGAAATTGATGTCTTTGTTTCAACAAATAAAAGTGAATTTCAATTATATAGAAAAATTTATGTTATATGGTATAAACCTATGTCTAAATTATAATAAGCTCACTTAAAAAATTAATTAAAAAATATATGCATCAACAAATTATGAAAAAATATATATATTGGTGTTAAGAATCTATATTTAAAATTTTGGAATTTTATCTTTTCTAATTACAAAAAGTTATACTATATGTTATAAATGTCACTTTTTAAAAATATTATTGATTATAAAAAATAACTTATTAAAAGTTACATTAAAAAAATCACAAATTATTTTTAAAAATTTTGAAAAAAATATATTTAGAATCTAAACATGAAATATAATAAATCACAAATTTACATCATCTTTGAATTCTTAGTGATTTAGTTGCTAGATAGGTGTCATATAGTGAAATTTTGGTTTAAAATGTTGATTTCAATGTCCTAGTTTGGCCAAAAAGTGGGACAAGGTATTGTGGGATTACCCCTTGCCATTTATGAGACTTTATTTTGGAATTTTATAAGTACTTTTTTTCTAATTCTTGGTGCAATGTGGCACAATAGGGAACAATCCAATCAAGGTTTGAACATGTATCATTGTTTCTAGAATCTATATTCTTGTTGATCAGTTCCATAGTTCAAAGATTCTTCTTGTAAGGATCTTGATAAAAAAATGCAATGATTTGTCATAGCTTAGTTGTCGTGTTAGGTATCATGTAGGTAACCTATTAAATTTTACTCAGTCAAAAGTAAAACAACAAAACTTTACTAAGTACTATATTTGTGCTTAGTTTTAAGAAGTTGTTGTTTGAAGTTCACAAGACTTGACTAAAACATTTCCTAATGGACATCAAAGGAATTTTGGGACCTAGTTGCATGTTGTAAGTATGCTTTGCAAGATGTCAAGTATGTATTTGTAGAAACATATTACAATAGCTTGGTTGAATCATTTGTTTTCTTTTACTTATTTAAATTTATATTTTCTAGCAGAAGGTAACTCTATGAACATTTTGTAGGTCAAGTTTTCATGAAACATAACATTTACAAAAATGTATGATGTGGTTTGAGAAACATGTTATAAGGATCTTTTGTAGCTTAGGAGATTAATTCTTAGTTCCTAATGAGCCTAGGGTTCTACTACTAATATTTATCCTAAATCTTGCATATATATAGCCTCATTGTTTATTTTGATTAATAAATATTGATTATGCATGCTTTAGATAATAACTTTCAAGTTTTTTGGGATGTTGTAGGCAAAACAAATGAAGAAGGTTGGTATTGTTGGAAAATATGGTATGTCTTTGTATGTTTGTATGTATATAATCTATGTGTCTATACACATGTGTGACTGCCTGCACATTTATGTTTTTTTATCAAATTCATTTCATGTTTTCAAGTATGTACTCATATCCTAGGTTTTTATACTATGAAGATTTGCAACATTCTTTCTTTATTTATGGATATATGGGGAATTTGATTTTTGTTAGAAAGCTACATGGTTTAGGTACTACAGATTTTGGAAGAAGATGACTCATATACATACACAAACACACTTCACACAAAGTGAACATCAAACTATTTTTTACATACACAAACACTATCCACACAAAACAAACTTTTAAACATACAGAAGCACACTCCACATTACATACACAAACACAATCCACACAAAACAAACTTTTAAACATACACAACACACTCCACATAAAGTGATAGTTGAAGTACATTCGTGCACAATGAATTTAAATGAATGTCAAAGTACTTTCAAACACATACACACAATGCCTGCCAAAGTTACCTCACACACACACACACACACCCACCCACTTTAGACAAAGTGAATGGCAAAATTAACTTTTAACTTCACACACACACACACACTTTAGACAAAGTGAATGCCAAAATTAACTTTTCACATACACACACACATTCACTTCAAACAAAGTGAATGTAAAAATTAACTTTTCACACACACACACATCCAATTTAGACAAAGTGAATGACAAACGTAACTGTGCATGCACATAGAGTGAATGCCAACATTTATTCACATACACAGTTAATGTCAAAGTTAACTTTCAAAGACACACACACAATGAAAGCCAAAGTTAGTTCAAACACACAAAGTGAACATCAAGTTTGAAAGTATTTGTGTACATATCCTTCACATAAAGTGAAGGATAAAGTATTTTGTTAGGGTTAGGGTTCAAACACAAGCACATGCTCTTCAAATAAAGTGAATGCCAAAATTAATTTTTCACACACACACATCCACTTTAGACAAAGTGGATGCTAAAATTAAATTTTCACACACAAATGTGCATCCACATAGAGTGAATGCCAACATTCATTCACACACACATAGTTAATGCCAAAGTTAATTTTCAAAGCCATGCACACACAGTGAATGTCAAAGTTAAGTTTGAACACACACATGCACTTCAAACAAAGTGAATGCCAAAATTAACTTTTCACACACACACACACACATCCACTTTAGATAGTGTGAAAAAATTAACTTTTCACACACATAGTTAAGTTTGAACACACACATGCACTTCAAACAAAGTGAATGCCAAAATTAACTTTTCACACACACACACACATCCACTTTAGATAGTGTGAAAAAATTAACTTTTCACTCACACACACATAGATGTGCATGTACATAGAGTAAATGCCAACATTTATTCACATGTTCATTAAGATTATTGTTAGGGTTAGGTTTAGGGTTAGAATCAGGGTTAGGGTTAGGTTTAGGGTCAAATTTAGAATTAGAGTTAGGTTTAGCATTAGAATTAGGGTTAGGGTTAGATTTATAGTTAGGATTACGATTAGAATTATAGTTAGAGTTAGGGTTAGGGTTAAAATTAGGGTTAGGATAGAGTTAAAATTAGGCTTAGAGTTAGAATTAGGGTTAAGAATAGAATAAAAATTAGGGTTAGAATTATGGTTAGGGTTAGAATTAAGATATCTCAAATTCTATAAGATGCAAGAATGGTATCATAAATCTACATTGTATAGTTCATTTAAGATTTTTTTGTAACATTCATCAAACACCTATTTTTAAGGTATACTTCAAAAAGTAGTATTATTTTAATAAGAAAGTTGAATTGCAAGTATTTTCTTCCATCCTTTTTAAATTATGCTTTAGAATTAAAAGGATCTACTAATCAAATCAATATGTTAAGAAGAATAGTTACACTCTCCATATCAAAATAACCAAAACATACAAAAATATAAATATATTTAGTGACAGACCTATAAATATTTATACCTATCAACCATTTGATACCACCTTTGATAGAAGAAAACTATTTTACTTTACAATGTAAATGTTTTTGTTCTGAAATACCATAGATAATATTGCTGGCCAGCTACCAGCTCAAGAGCTACATTGCAGAGAACAACAAAACACTTTTCAACGACAATTTTAATTTGTTGGAAAGCAGCAACATCAAACTTACAACAACGATTGGGTAAACGGAGGGGAGAGGATTGTAAGCATCCTGCTCAAATACACACACAGACACAGACAAAAACACAAATGTAACACAGTAAACTGATCTGTATTATTATTAGGTGATAGAAGGCATGAGGGCAGTTGGTAATTAGCATTTAGCATCGCAATATCCAATTCCGCTACCACAGTCGCCGATGTTGCAGCAGGCAGGGGTGCCTGCGTATCCTGAACAACCGCCATCGTTGACGCACAGGTATTTAGAGCATGGTCCTGCTTGTGCTGAAGCCACGCTAATACTCACCATTATTATGATTGCCATTAACACTATAACAACATTTCTAGCCAATTCTGCGCTACCCATTTTCATTGCCATTTTCTTTTGTCCAAAACAAATCACACAAGATGGCGTAGCTCAGATGAGGATCCTTGTTTCATCCAACGTATTAAATAGCATCTGGATTGTCCGGCTTATTTTCATCGTCTTGTTTTCATTGCCAACTCCGCCTGCAATTTAACTTTTTCTTTCTATGTAAAATCGAAAGGAATGTGCAGAGGCCGACCTAATCACACATCAAGTAAAATACTATTTTGTTTAAAACAAATTGTTCACTGGAAAACACATTAAAATACCATCAAATAATTCGTACCATACAGGGAATATAAATCTGTCTCATACAACCAAGAACAACTTTAATGTCTCTTGAAGGCCGTCCTCGGCACATTAGTTAATAAGAAATTTCATCGAACGTTTTTGTAGAAATAAGATCTAACCAATGCTATAGATATTTTGTCTTATCAGAATTCAATTTAACCACATAAAAAGCCATAACAATTTGTATGGATTATACTGTCACCATTTCTTTTAATTATATTTTTATACTTGTTTTGCTTTGAGTGAATAGCTTATAGCGAACTAATTTGGTATGCCAGCCATCTGTGTATTGGATTCTTCACTTTCTTATCGTCTTCTCTTTAATTGTTTACCAGATTCAACTACTGTCATTAAAACCTACTTTAATTTACATGTGTAATGGTGAAAAATGCATTGCCCATTTAGTTTTATACTTAATTTGGAACAATGTCTTAAATAATTTATGTAACTAATAATAGGGTATTTTTCTGCATAGTTGGGCTCATATACTTAATCTTACAAGCAATTAGTTCTATGCTTATTGTTTATTTCTATGTTTATGTACATAAAATCCCATTTCAATTGGCTTAACTGTCTAATTATGATCATTAATCCAAGCATTATCCATAATCTGATTCTATTAGAGATAGATCCAACATCGGTGCCTAACTTTGGTTGTTTCCACAAGTGCAATGACAACCTTATAGCCATGATCTTGCTCCACTTAAATGCAAAAAAATAAAAGTTAAACCATTTAACCAACTAGCCCTATCTTACACTTTGGCTTCAGGCTAACTTTGCACATATTCTCACACTTTGGTGTTACATTTATGTATATAAAACCAGTCATTGTATTCAATTCTAATCATTTGTCACTGCTTAACAACAGTTGGTCACACAAGAACAATCATCCATATTTGCACTCAAATTTTGAAATCAAGTAGGGAAACTATAATATTTGATTGCATTCATCCTAGCACATGTGAATCACCTAGCCATCATTTTAGATTTCATGTGGATGCTTGAAGTTTGATGTCTATTAAGGTATTTTGACCTAGCCATCATTTTAGATTTCATGTGGATGCTTGAAGTTTGATGTCTATTAAGGTATTTTTAAATATTTCTAACTTGACCAGAAAACCACAAGAATTTGACAGCAAAATATCATCTCAGAGTCAACATTTTAGATAATTCCTAGGGTAGAATCTAGAGAACATCAGAAGTTGAGTTCATAGGAACAAAGTGGAATAGGTATTAGGGAATAATTTTATGATTCACATCCGTACACATGATCGTCTAGCACATTTTGCAATTTTAAGGTGCATCAATTTTAATTGTCTTCATTAATCAGTATATGACCTTTAGTCTTAAAGCTAAGTATTATCTCTTCGTTAATTACTATTTATGGCATGATCATTCTTACTGTCTGATATTATCTGATTTGATCTATTATATTTCACTCCATCTACACTGTACATTGTATCCTTGAGTAAACATGTGCTTAATTTTGTCTATTTACCTAACTAGCTTAAGTAAAGCTGATTTATCCTTTCAATTTTGGTGAACTTGACAAACTTACCCAACCTTAAAAACCTAATTAAGTTTTTAGATTTGCATTTAATTAATATTTTCTAATTTTCCAAATTTAATTTATCATTGGTCTTTAGGGCTTCTTTCATTTATCGTTTCTTTCTAAGCTTTGGTGATTGAATATGTTTCTTATCTTTCAATTAACCCTACTCACTATTGATTTGCCCTAGGGTTTTTATTTTTAGCATATTTTTTAGATCTATCTGAGGATTCATATCTTGAGCCATAACAAATTACATACTCTTTTGATGTCATTTTATTCTTCTTTCTAGGGTTTGTATACTTATTGCATATCTAAATAAAAAACCCTAGATACTAGGATAGACACTTGTTTTCGTACTATGGAGCCTCATGATCTTTAATCCTTGACTTCTATCCATTCATTCATCACTAATTATGATATGTTTATAAAGTTTACACTTGGCCCCATTGTGGTTGATTTAATCATGAGATTTTATTATACCAATGTAGTCACATTGTCACATTGTCAATGGAATCATTTTATAATCACATATGATTTTTTTCCTCTTTTATGGACTTAATTTACTATAGTTCCATCCTTAGTAGATAGTTTTACTTCACTTCTTCATGATTATAACTTGTTGCATCCTTCTTCTATTAAGAGTGGTAGGGTTGTGCATGATTTTAATGATATTATATCTTTGACTACACCCTTTTTGCATAATGCACCTATTGATGATACTTGTGACGATGTAAATTATGCTTCTTCATGTTTTAGATCTTATAGTAAGCTTAGTGATGATGATAAATATTGTGATAATGAAAAATACATGCGTAGTACTGATACGTCTTGTAGGATGAGCATTGATGACATAACTTTACTTCCTACTCATGACATTATTACATTTCATGATGTTCCTTCTATCATATATCATGATAACATTGAGTCTATGGATGTACATCTTGTAGGATTCAAGCATTGATGACATGACTTTACTTCCTACTCATGACATTATTGCATTTCATGGTGTTCCTTCAATTGTATATCATGATAACATTGAGTCTATGGATGTATGTGATTTATATGCTTTGACTAACTTTATACATCATGATTAAATCCCTATGATGATTATTCTATCGACCATTTGATAGCACCTTTGGTACTTTTACTAGTTATAAAATAGAAGAAAATCATTTTATTCCACAATATAAATATTCTGAAATACCATAGATAGTAGATTATGTTGCTGGCCCAGCTACCAGCTCAAGAGCTACAATGCAGTCCACAATAAAACACTTTTCAACGACAATATAAGTTTGATGCAGCAACATCAAACTTACAACAATAATTAGGTAAACGAAGGGGAGAGGATTGTAAGCATCCTGCTCAAATACATACACAGACACAGACACAAACACAAATGAAACACAGTAAACTGATCTGTATTATTATTATGAAGTGATAGAAGGCATGAGAGCAGTTGGTAATTAGCATTTAGCATCGCAATATCCAATTCCGCTCCCACAGTCGCCGATGTTGCAGCAGGCAGGGGTGCCTGCGTATCCTGAACAACCGCCATCGTTGACGCACAGGTATTTAGAGCATGGTCCTGCTTGTGCTGAAGCCACGCTAATACTCACCATTATTATTATTGCCATTAACACTATAACAACATTTCTAGCCAATTCTGCGCTACCCATTTTCATTGCCATTTTCTTTTGTCCAAAACAAATCACACCAGATGGCGTAGCTCAGATCAAGATCCTTGTTTCATGCAACGTATTAAATAGCATCTGGATTGTCCGGCTTATTCTCATCGTCTTGTTTTCATTGCCAACTTCGCATGCAATTTAACTTTTTCTTTGTATGTAAAATCGAAAGGAATGTGCAGAGGCCTACCTAATCACACATCAAGTAAAATACTATTTTGTTTAAAACAAATTGTTCATTGGTAAACCAGTGGTTCCGACAAAAGAAACGCATTAAAAGACCATCGAATTCTTATCATATAGGAAATATAAATCTGTCTCACACAACCAAGAACAACTTTAATGTCTCTTGAAGGCCGTCCTCGGCACATTAGCTAATAAGAAATAAGAAATGTGATCGAACGTTTTGGTAGAAATAAGATCTATCCAATGCTATAGATATTTTGTCTTATCAGAATTCAATTTCACCAGATTAAAAGCCATAACAATTTGTATGGATACTATCGTCACCATTTCTTTTAATTATATTTTTGTCCTCATTTCGCTTTGAGCGAATCGCTAATAGCGCAACTAATTTGGTACGTCAGCCATCTTTGTATTGGAATCTTCACTTTCTTATCATCTTCTCTTTAATTGTATACCAGATGAACAACTGTCATTAAAACCTATTTTTTAGTCCTGCCTGGCTGTTTTTAAACATTATCTACTTAGTGAGTCAAAAGTTAAGTTTGGCCAATAAAAATTGGACAAATATTTACCACTTTTTGTTGTGGATGAGGTGTAAAATTGTTATTGACTGTTTGACCATTGAAATGGATGATGTTTAAGTAGAGTCATCCTGCCTTATGGCAGGGATATTATTGTTTTCACTTCAGTTATTTGCGTACCTCATCAGTTGAGCAGAGAAAAAAAATTGAGCTTTATCAAAGGTTCAGTTTCTTCAACTAATTTTGTGCAACCAAAATTCACAGAACTTGATTTTATGATTGGACCGTGTCTATTTTAACTAACATTTGGTTTTTTTGGATTTGTTTAAATCTATTGAAGATTGAATACGTTTCTAATATTTTTTTCATTTTCGAAACAGAGATGTGTGCTATATGTTGTAAGACGTAACACAATAAGATTTTGCATGTGTGTCTTGGACTAGGGCATCCAGACGTGTGATTCAAAGCAGCTCAGTGCCTTGTGTATATTTCTACATTTTGCATACATGTCTAACAAGGCAGTTGAAACAATAACAACAACAATCCCCTACGAGCATGCTACTGAGGGAGGTGCTATTGAAGATCGAGGAGAGCGAGGGCACCTGACCTACCAGAAAGCATATTGTCACCTATATTGGGGTTTGTCGAAGCTACTGCCTCATTGCCGGCATCAAGACGCCTCAACTCTGTAGGAAGCTCACTTTTCCTCTTTCTCTCAAGCAGGTCAAATTATTTCTTTTTGTTTTTTCTATCTAGGGTCTACTCTCCTTCGATTTGAATATTCTATGCTCTATGTGCCAGAATGTGGCTTTGCACCTGCCAATTGCATTTGCTTGATAGTTTCTAAACCCTTCTCAAAAAATTTATTTTGTACATATATTACAATCATGGCATTCTGTGAGACCACATTTCTTCGAGGTATTTTGTCAAATAGTTCAAGTGCCTTGTTTATGCTTCCACATTTTGCATACATGTCTGCAAAAACATTTCCAAACTATAATATCCAACAAAAATCCCCTTCTATCATGCTTTAATGGTTGTCCATACCCTGTTCCAAAGCTCCCATTTTAGCACAGGCAGAGAGGATGCTAGTAAAGGTTATAGAATTTGGCTTTACACGTGCCAATTGCATTTGCTTGAGAATTTGGCTTTACACGTGCCAATTGCATTTGCTTGAAAGTTTCCAAATCCTTTTAACAAATCCATTTTTTTTTCATATCCTATAGTCATTGCATTCCATGGGATGACATCTCTTTGAGGCATTATGTCAAATATTTTATATGCTTTGTTTATGTTCCCACATTTCACATGCATGTATACTAGGGAAGTTGCAATTATAACATCTAACAAAAATCTACCTTCCATTATTCTTTGGTGTCCATGTCTATACTTTGTTCCACAGCTCCCATTTTGGCACAAACAAGGATGCTAGAAAAAATTGTTGATTCTAGATTTACACCTACCAATTGTAAATTTGCTTGAAAGATAGTGCATACCCCTTTAGCGCATTTGTATAAGTTTCATCTGAAATGTTTTCTACTAATAAAAAATAAGGATATTCATTGACAATATTCAAACAACATATATTTAGCTATTACTTGGAAAAGAATGCCAAGGACATACATAATATATATGCAACAATTATGAGAAAAATGAGCTAACGAAGGTATGCACAATGTATGTATAGCAATTATGATAAGATTTCAAAATGCTAAAGATATGCACAATGAATTAATTAATGTTAAAGGGAAATTCAAACGTGCCCTCAATCAATTGCCTAAAAAGAATAGTATATAGTTATACTATATGTTATCTTAAGCTTGATTGTATTAAATACTCTTTAAAGACTTGACAATATAGCACCATTAGCATTACAAACATGAGTAAGCTCTTTACAATGAAGCATTTAGAGCTACACATATATTTCAAATAGTCTACTAGAAAATACAAAAATTATAGCAACTAATTTCATAGGTAAAAGTGTTAGAATCTGTAATGATGATTAACCCAGAAAACTAGTGCAAAAGAATAGATATCTAAACTATGAATGCAAATGATACGAAATCAAAATAGCAACACAGAGTTAGTCTCCAAGAAAATAATGCAAATGTGATGCCAGAGCATCTAGTACCTTTCCAAAAATGTTGCTTATGACACTAGAAGAGGCAAAGAACCTTATACTTTGTCATGATTCATTGCTCCGAGTAACAAGGATATGCATTGATTTCTTTTGTTTCATGGCCACTTTGGAGAATGAAATTTTATTAGTAAATCTGCACATTAAGTAGTTCCATTTTGGGTAAGCATTAACAAGTGGCAATTGAGTTTGAAAGCGTTGGAATGAGGAAGGCACCTCATTCATTCTTTCCTTTTATTATTCTGGTGTCCATAGGCGTTGAAACTAACCAAGGTGTCTAGAAATAGTAAAGTGTATATTATGATTGATGTAAGGGATGCCAAAATAATAAATTATGTGCAGAAATTTAATCCCACAAGAGGGAGGCAGTGGAAATGGAGTGGGCAGCCTGGATTAATGCTCACTTTAATTTATAATAGTAGATTTAGCATATATTTGAGGTGGCGTTAAAATTGAAAAACCTCTTCAAGTTTGGGCATTGAAAACAAAGGAGGATGGCGCCTAATTTGGATGCTTTTATGCAGATTTATAGAACCAAGAAGAAAAGGAGAAGGTAACACCTCTTTGGGGAGGCAGCTATAATAAAGACAAACCAGAAAATTACTGCAGAAATTCAATGTTGAATCTCAACGCCTCTTAAGAGGCCAAAAAAAACAAACAAGAGAAGATATATTGGGTACAGGTTTGGAAGGAGGTAGTGGTGCTCAGCAAGAGAGATAAGGCACCAGAATGAGGAGAGAAAGGGATGCCTCTGTGAGGAAAAGGTGTAAGGTTTTGACATAGAGTAATCAGTCCATGAGAGGGCTCAGTTTGGGGGAGAGTACCATGAGTAAGCTAAACAGAAGACAGAAGAAATAAAATGGATGGAGTTGATTGCAGCAGAGAAGAATAAATTATAAGGAGCATTTAGATGTTTCCTGTAGAACATGAGAGGCCATAAAAAGGCCCTTAGATTGTTGTTACTATAGATTGCGGTTTTGTATGTTGTTGCAAGTAACTTGGAATAAATACATCTTGAGTTTGGTATGTTGTCTTTCTTATGTCTTGTGTCGAGGTGTCTACAAAGAGTCTCTGTAGTTATATGTTTCTCGAGAGTATGTTTTTTAAGATTTTGTGTGAGGTGAAAGTTTGTTTTTCACTTGCATCAGTGTTATTAGAGTGGGTTGTTCCTGAGTCTACAGGCAGATTGCCAAACAGTGAGGCAGCTTGTAGTAAGACCTATGAGTTGTGAGTTGTGAGAAAGTGCCTCCAACAGTGGCCCCATGAGGTAGGGGTAGAAATGGAGGTAGATATCAAAGCAGTAGCTCCTGAGTGCATGGACAGAACTGTCGATTTGAGGTAGTCTACGCGAGGACCTGAGGGTCGAGTTGTGAAGAGGAAGTCTCTGAGTGTTGAAAAGAAAATGAATGGAATAAATGTGAGACCAAGAGTCTGGATTGTCCAATTAGAAGAAATAATTGATTTTTGTAGACTTCAAGAGCAAATGATAGAGATAAGAAAAATGACATGTATAGTTGATGAGATAATGGAAGAGACCTTTAGAATTTTAATTGAAAGAAAAAATAATGTTGGAAAGGAGGAGAAGAAGATTAGAAGAAAGAATAATCTTGCAGATATGAGAGAGATGGTGCAACACGGGATGAAGGATCTCATGAATAGGGTGGCAATGCTAACTAGACTAGTTAGAAATAAAACTAGAAGTTTAGAGTTCAAATTAGAGGAACTTGATGAGAAAAGTGAGAGTTATGTTGAAGAGGAAGATATTGAAGAGGGAGATGTGATTGAAGACATGCCTGAAGAAGGTGATGGTATAGAAGACATGGAAGTTTCTGTGACAAGCCAAGAAGATACTCAAGATGCGAAAGATGAGATGATAGAATTTGAGGGTCCTATGTTTGATGAAGAACTAAGGGAAGATGAAAATTTCCTACTCAAAGAGGAGATGAGAAAGATCAATATTTTATTTGAAGGGCAAATGTAAGATGAATGTGATAAGAGAATGGAGGAGATGCAGATGGGAGAAGATAAGCCCCATGATTATGCTGACATTGTTTTGTTTGCAAATGATTCTTTGTGTGTAGGTAATTAAGATAAAGATGAAGAGATTATTCATGAGGAAGCTGAAGAAGTTGCAGTAGTTTGCTTGGATGAAAGCATGGAAGAGGAGGAGAAAACTAAAGAAGAGAAATTTCTTGTAGCATTGGCTGAAGATGGATGGGTTCTAGAAATGAACATTGAGGAGATTGTACATAATACAAAAGTAGTTCTGAGTAACGTTGCAGCAGTTGAGGATGTTGCAATTGAAACAAAGTATGCAGTGGTGTATGAGGACCAAGTGTTCAATGAGGAACCTGATGAAGAACAAGAGTCTCTTGAGGAAGAGATCATGGTGGTAGAGAAGTTGTTCAGAGCAACATCAGAGATAGTAGCATTCAGTAGTAAAGAAGAGGATGTTGTGACAGAAGAAGCCATCAAGGTAAATCTGATTTTTATGAGTTTTGTAATGTTGAATTTCTAAAGGATTTGCATTTTGAGATGAGTAAAGAGTTAGAGAAGAAAAAGGATTGTGTAGATGCATGCGGGATACACATATATACTTGTGAGTAGAAGCTGTAGAGGAAGATACAGGAGAGATTTGGTGGAGGTGCTCAGTCTGTGGTTGATTACATCCCACAAAAGAGGAGAACAGAAGAGTGAGTAGTTGGAAGAAGAGAAGAGAGACACTGATGGAGGTGGTCAGTATATGGTGGATGCAAGTCCATGAAAAGAAGAGGAAAGAATAGAGTACAAATTTGTTCAAGGAGAGTGAAGCTTGTTTCAGCAAGATGCTGGAAAAATACTAAAAAGAAATAGAATTTTTGTGCACATATTTCAGAGATGGAGTTCACTACAGATTTCTTGCAATCTAAAAGGATGGTCCTACCATTCAACTCCAAATTTGTGAGTGTATGGTCACAAACTTATTACCTGATGTGCCTGATGTAGGAGCATCTAGCACCTTTCTAGGAACATTGGTTATGACACTAGAAGAGGCAAAGAACCTTCTACTTTGTCGTGATTCATCTGTGCGACTACTTTGAGTAACAAGGATATGCATTGTTTTCTTTTGTTTCATGGCCACTCTAAAAAATGAAATTTTATTAGTAAATTTGCACATTAAACAGTTCCATTTTGGGTAAGCATTAACAAGTGGCAATTGAGTTTGAAAGCGTTGGAATGAGGAACGCACCTCATTCATTCTTTCCTTTTATATTTTGTTGTCCATAGGCATTGAAACTAACCAAGGTGTCTAGAAATAGTAAAGTGTATATTATGATTGATGTAAGGGATGCCAAAATAATATATTTTATGCAGAAATTTAATCCCACAAGATGGAGATGTTGGAAATGGAGTGGGCAGCCTAGATTAATGCTCACTTTAATTTATAATAGTAGATTTAACATATATTTGAGGTGGCATTAAAATTGAAAAACCTCTTCAAGTTTGGGCATTGAAAACAAAGGAGGATGGTGCCTAACTTAGATGTTTTTATGAAGATTTATGGAACTAAGAAGAAAAGGTGAAGGTAACGCTTCTTTGGGGACGTAGCTATAATAAAGACAAACTATAAATTTTTTGCAAAAATTCAATGCTAAATCTCAACACCTCTTAAGAGGCCAAAAACAACAAACAAGAGAAGATATATTGGGTATAGGTTTGGAAGGAGGTGGGGGCGCTCAGGAAGAGAGATAAGGCACCAGAATGAGGAGAGAAAGATGAAAGGAAGCTAGGTGTGTGGAAATCACTTCCTACACTAATCTAATGAGGAGAGATGAGTGCAAATTAGTTTTAATCTTTACAGTTGCAACAATGTTAACCCACTAATAGAGATATTGTAGCAAACACATACACAAGAAAATAAGACAGGCGAAGAGAGAGACAAGATATATGTTGGGAAAACCCTTATGGGTGAAAAAACCCACACTCCAAAACATAGCTCAAATGTATTCTGTAAACAATGAAGGTTACAATACAATTACAGAGCTAATACTCTTGTAGGAGTCTTCGACACTCATATCTAGAGATGATCCAACAGCATAACAATACCTGTTAATCACATAATGCATCACCTCTCCAATGTACCTGTTTGTATAGAATATACAAGGCAAAAATGGCTCCACATTGAGATAGGCGTCCAACATGGCCTCATGGCCCAAAACCCATGCGTATGGACACTTGTCCAACACTGTAGGATGTTCCAAACACTTGTCAAGTCACCCCATCCTAAAGAGGTCACTTATTCCCAAAATGGGTAATGACAGATGCTCCTACGACTCTTATAACCATCATAGAATCTGTCATAGCAGTAAGAGAATCTGTCATACACAAGCTATAAATAGCATATTCTCTTACAATATGTCATAACCCACCTTGGGGCACCCAAAGATGCCTTCTTCCAAGATGCTTCTCGACACATGTCTTTGCATGTCATAGAATCTTCTATTTCTGACTCTTACATGTCATAGAACTGTCATAGGAATCTATCATGACCGTTTCGGTCAATATTCCCTTACACACAAGTCAAGATGCCAACACATGGAAAAATATTCCTACCACTAAGTGGGACACCTATCTCCTCATGTGAGGACACATTTACATGTGGTCATATGCCATGTATGATGACACATCACCGTGCCAACTCCCACAAGATGACAACATAGGATTTGCATCCAAATTATACAATAGGCAACAAATAAATAAATATAATGAAATAATACAAGGAATTAGCAAGGTTGAGACACCTTAATTCCCAACATTCTCCCACTTGTCAAACACCTTAAAAGAGCCAATAGAAATAACAGGATTTAACTTCTATAGGCCGAGAGGCCTATAGACTCTGAACAGCATCTATACTTCTTTGTGCCCACTGACTTCGTCAATGCATCTGCAACATTCTTCAAAGTATGTACCTTCTCCAAATTCACCTTCCCATCCTCTACCATGTCTCGCACGAAGTGAAACTGTACATCAATATGCTTTGTTCTAGCATGGAAGGTTAGATTCTTCGCAAGGCAAATCGCACTCTAACTGTCACAACAAATCGTAATTTGTCTTACATCAACACCAATATCTAAACATAATCTCTTAAGCCAAATGGCTTCCTTGCAAGCATGAGTTGCTTCCACGTACTCAACTTCTGTCATGGACAAAGAAACCATAGGTTGTTGCTTACTCATCCAACTAATTGCACCACCAAACATAGTGAACACATAGGCACTGGTGGATCTCCTGTTGTCAAGGTCACTTGCCCAATCAAAATCCACAAATCCACGAATACAAACTACATGTGGAGGTCCTATAGCATTACCACGATAGCATATGGAATACTCGAAAGTACCCCTCAGATATCTAAACACTCGCTTAACTGTATCCCAATGTACCCATCCAGGATTAGCCATAAATTGACTAAGGACTCCCACTGCTTGGGCAATGTCTAGTCTTGTGCAAACCATAGCATACATCAAACTGCCAACAACACCAGCATAAGGTACTCTGCTCATGTCCTCCACCTCACTAGGAGATTTTGGACAATCATTAATAGACAACTTTGTCCCCAATGAAACAAGAACACACAATGGTCTACAATCTGCCATGCTGAACCTATCCAACACGGTCTTTACATACTTACTCTGGCTTAACCAAAGTTTTGTGTTAGCTCTGTCTCTTCTGATTTCCATTCCTAGAATGTACCTAGTTTCCCTAAGATTTTTCATCTCAGACTATGCTAACAACTAACACTTCAAATCAAAAATCATATTCTTACCATTCCCAACCAATAGCATATCGTCAACATACAATGCAATAATGAGAATACGATCATTGTCAAATTTATAATACACACAATGATTAGGTTTCGATCTTAGAAATCTAATGGACAACACAAAGGCATCAAATTTCATATAGCACATCTTAGGAGACTACTTCAAACCATACAAAGACTTCTTTAACTTGCAAACCAAATTTTCTTTACCTTTCTCTATGTAATGCTCTGGCTGTGACATGTAAATCTTTTTCTACAAATCACCATGAAGGAAAGTTGTCTTCACAACCATTTGTTCTACCTCTAAGTCACAAGCAGTTGCAAGAGATAATAGGAATCGAATGGATGTCAGCTTTGCAACAGGAGAGAAAATTTCACCATAATAAATTTCCTCCACTTGTGAGTACCCCTTCACAACCAGTCTAGCCTTGTACTTTTCAACACTACCATCTGCACCGAATTTCTTCTTGAACACCCATTTGCATCCAACGGGTTTCCGTCCTTCAGGAAAAGGCACCAAGTCCCATGTTTTATTCTTCTCCAAAGAAGCCATCTCATCTTCCATGGCCTCCTTCTAGGAACTTGCATCTTTCATGCCCATAGCCTCTTTCACAGTTCTAGGCTCATCAATGTTAGTAAGTAAAGGAAAAGCACAACTAGAATCAAGTAATGAATAACCAAACCTACCAAGTTGCTTTCTTGTTCATGTAGACCTCCTTAATGGCTGAGGTTGAGGTTCTACTTCTTCTTCTGAGCTTTCAGAGCTGCTAGAGCTCTCCTCATCATTAGGTCTCACAGTGTCTGTCGATTCAGTCTTCTCAGGGGTAGAAGGAAACTGAACCGCATCTTCTTTCTTTTCTATTTGTTCTAGCTATAGAACAACGGAAGAAGGTGTTAGCTCTATGATGATAACACTTCTGCTATACAACACTTTTTCAGCCACAGGATCCCAAAGCTTGTATCCTTTCACACCAGCACCATAGCCAATGAAAATACATTTAACAACCTTGTTCTCCAATTTAGACTGTTTCTCCCTAGGCACATGTGCATATGCCTCACAACCAAAAACATGAAGATGTCTAACTGAAGGCTTCTTACCAGACCACACCTCCATAGATGTCTTACCAACAAGAGATGATGTAGGAGACCTGTTTACCAGGTAGCAAGCAGTGGCTACAACTTCAGCCCAAAACTTTTGTTCGTGGCTTGCTCCACTAAGCATACTCCTAGCCTTCTCCATCAGTGTCTTGTTCATCCTCTCTGCAACTCCATTTTGTTGTGGGGTGTATGGAGTTGTCTTATGTCTTTCAATCCCTTGCTCTTTACAAAACTTATCGAACTATGCCGAACAAAACTCACCACCATTGTCAGTTCTCAAACACTTAATCTTTTTACTAGTCTGATTTTCAGCAAAGGCTTTAAACTCTTTAAATTGACTAAAGACTTCAATCTTCCTTCTGATAAAATAAACCCATGTCTTCCTACTGTAATCATCTATGAAAGATACAAAATATACATATTTGGAAATTGAAGGAACATTAACCAAATCAAACACATCAGAATGAATAAGATCCAATACACCAGGAGATTTGTGAGAACTAGAGTAAAACTGAACATGGTTTTGCTTTCCATATACACAATGTTCGCAAAAGTCAAACTCAAGATTACAATCATTTAACCCCTCAACAAGGTTTTTATTTTTTAGGGTTCTAAGACCCTTCTCACCAATGTGGCCATATCTCAAATGCCATAACATAGTCTTTTCAGTAGGAAGCTTAACTTCCAAAGCATGTGCACTACCATTAGAGCTAGAACTTTACAACAAATTTCTTCACTGCTTGTTCAGATGGTGGGGATGAAGTGACTACAGCTCTTTTCTTCAAGTCAGAAAAACTATTGCACTGTGAAGTGCATGCCTCCAGCTGAAACAGAGTACTTCTCTGAGTACCCTTCACAAGCACCATAGATCCTCTAGTCATCTTGCATCCATCCTTCGAAAAGACAACCTACACACATACATCATTCAACATACTTACAGAAAGCAGGTTTTGTGCCAAGCCTGGGATGTGTATAACCCCAGTGATCCCCTTCACTCGTCCATCAGGGAATCAGATTGAGATTCTTCCACGACCAACAATTTTTAGATGAGAGTCATCACCCAGGTACACTCTTCCACCATCGAACTCTTCATACTTCATGAACCAGCTTCGATGCGAGGTCACGTAGAATGATGCACCAGAATCTATCAACCACACATCATCAGATGCATGGGTGGCCAGGGCTGCGATGAAGGCATCACCATCATCTTGTGACTTCTCAAAATCTAAATCTAGGGAATTCTTCTTTTTCTTTTGCTTTTCCTCTTTGCATTCCTTTCGAAAATGCCCAGATTTGCCACAGTTCCAATAGAGAGCCTTGGAATTTCTAGGAGATTTGGATCTCCCATGGGATTTGGATCTACCCTTTTCACCTTTCTTGTCCTTCTTCTTTCCTTTCTCTTTGGGTCTTCCACGAACCGCAAGAGCTTCTTTGGCCAACTCAGATGTCTTTCTTCTCATTTCTTCTAATAATAGCAAAGACACCACATCTTCCATCTTGAAGGTGGTAGTGGTGCTTCTGATGGCCATGACTGTTGCAAGTATGGGTCTAACCGGTGTTGTCATTGATGTCAACATACTCTTGTTGCATTGATGATAAGGATTGGATGAGCTGTATGCTGAGGATATTGAGAAAATTAGTTCTATCAGGAATAGAGAAGAACAGTGACAACAATGAGGTAAAGATCCCAGATAAGATGAAGATCAGAGAATACGCATCAAAGGGTTTGTAGTTATGTGTCTTAAGATGATCCAGTAAAGATTTCAGAGGTCCGCATGAAGATCTGAAGAAGTTATGGCCACTTAAGTGAAACTAGTTTGGCAGATGTTTAGAACTGACAGAGTGACACAAATAGGTCCGGTGAGATCTCGAAATGCAATATCTTGTTCTGTGGATTTGGTGGAGTGTTTAGGAAGTCAATGTGAATTGACAACCCAATTGGTTCATGGTCTGAAGGTCCGCAAGCATCTATTCCAATATGATAGTGATGACAGACTGTGTTCTTAAGGTTCTGAATGAAGGAGAGAATGATTTCAGTAAGCATAAGTAGTTTGGATGTTCCTGGTGATCTAGGAAAGCTTCTGGAGGTCTTTGGATTGTGTCTAGTTCATGTTGGTCGTTTGCATTGAAGATTGAGCTCGTAATTGAAGAATTACTTCCGGATGATGATGTTCTTCCCAAGTCAGGCCGACCAGATGAGTTACCCATCCTGCAGATGATCTTGAAGATGTTCTATGAAGAATGGCATGTTTCTAAAGGAAGATTGAAGTCTCAAATCTGTGTGGCCGACACTGTGTTGATCCACATGAAGTCTTTTTGTCACATTGTATTTATGTATTTGCTCTGTAATGTATGCCGAATTGGATGATTATCCCTAAGTCAATGTAGTGTATTTATAAGGAGTTGTAAAGTCATTTCAAAGGTATCTTGTGGTGATGAGAGTGTGGTAGTGAGGAGGAGAGTGAAAGGTGGAGCAGAAGTATTGGGCTTAAATGGAACTGACTCAAGCATGGTGAAGATGCTATTCTTCAGTTCAAGTATGTAATACTTATTATTCTATAGACAGTGTGTCTCCTGTAGGTAGTGGGCCTCTTGTGAGCAGTGTGCTCGGGTAGTGAGCCCTAATTGGCATGTGCCATTTTGTTCTTTCTATTATTTTAACAGAGAATACAATCTTGGGTTAGTCAGTCCGTGGTTTTTCCCTTAACTAGGTTTTCCACGTCAAAATCTTGGTGTCATATGTGTTAATGTGTTTCTGCTCTTGAATTGTTGCATTATGTTTCCATGATTGATTTATTATTATGCTGCTAAATTAAGAAAAGGATTTAAGTGATTAATTGCAAGAAATTTTTGGACAACTGATTCACCCCCCCTCTCAGTTCTCTGTCCTAAATCTAACAATTGGTATCAGAGCTAAGTTCCTCTAAGAGAGCTTAACCACTTGAGGAGATCCAGAATGTCGTCCTACAAGAAGGATAGTCTGAGGTTTAATGGAACCAATTTCACTCTTTGGAAAAGTCACATGGAATGTCACTTACAATGTATGGGAATGCAGTATTGGATCATGGCTTCAAAGAAGTATGATCCTCCACAGAATGGTCCACGTACCGTAGATGAAATCAGAGATGCCGAAAACAATCTGCGGACTAAAGAAACTCTTCTAAGTGCCTTATCTGATTCAGAGCTGACAAATTTTATTGATCTAAAAACTGCATATGAGATTTGGCAAAAACTCGAACTTCTGCATGAAGGAAACAAGTATGTTAAATGTGCCAAGCTATAGAGTCTGAAAGGAAAATTCAAAAACCTAAAGATGAGAGAAGATGAAAATATCACTACATTTATGCCAAGAGTAAATGAGTTTGTTTGCGGCATTAGATGTGCTGGTGGAATCTTGGATGAAGATGAGATTATTGCCAAAGTTCTCAGATCCCTTCCTGATTCTTACAAATACAAGGTTGCTTCTATTGAAGAATTTAGATCCTTTTTAGGTATCACAAGAGATCAATTGGTTGGTAAATTGGCTGCATTTGAATTGACCGAGTTTAGAGATGCCCCCCCAAGACTGAATCTGCATTCAAAGCTAGTGCCTCTGTAAAAGGAAAACAAAAGTTTGATCCGGGAGAGAACTCTTCAAAGAAACTATCATGGTATGAAAAAGAAAGAAAAGACCTGGAAGAAGATGAAGCAGAAGCTACTCAACTTGAAGCCCTTATTGCAAAAAGACTGCTAAGAGGATCCGGTAAGTATGAAGGGAAATTGCCTTTTAAATGTTTTAATTGCAATAAGATTGGTCATTTTGCCTCAAGGTGTTTGGAAAGATTTTCAAGGCCAAATCCTAATAGATCAAGGTTCCAAAAGAAATGTTACTATGTTCATGAAGATGATGATGAAGGAGTAACCGATGATGAATCAAAGACAGTAAAC
The DNA here is from genome assembly GCA_027924645.1 of Cunninghamia lanceolata. Lineage (NCBI taxonomy): Eukaryota > Viridiplantae > Streptophyta > Pinopsida > Cupressales > Cupressaceae > Cunninghamia > Cunninghamia lanceolata. Next base: position 4,839,696 of record BSBN01000053.1, on the reverse strand, counting down.
AAATCAGGAAGTGACTAGGTGTTTATTGCCATCAAGGAAGAAGATCCAATGCCCTCTGAATGTGTCAATCATAAAATTGTAGAAAAGGCTCTGGCTGACCAAGTTGAAGAAAAAGATGATTGCGTCATTGACAGTGGATGCTCCCACCATATGACAGGTGACAAAAATAAGTTCATAGATTTGGAAAGGTATGAAGGAAGAGTGGTAAAATTTGGTGATAATTCTACTGGCAGAATCAAAGGTAGAGGAACTATTTCTTTTGATGGAAAGAACAAAACCAGTAATGTACTGTATGTTGAAGGCCTAAAGTACAATCTTCTCAGTGTTGGATAGTTGGTGGACAAAGGCTATGATCTTCGATTCAAAAATGGAAAACGCAAGATCTTTGAAAATTCTGGAACAGAGATTGCATCCAGTACTCAAACTAAAGGTAATATCTTCCACTTGGTTGGTACTGGTAAAAGTTGCTTATTTGTTCAAATTGATCAGAGTTGGTTGTGGCATAGGAGAATGTATCATGTGAATTTTGATAATATCATCAAGATAAGGAACACTCAGGCTGTAAGAGATCTTCCAAGATTGGTGAAACCTACTAATAGTTTGTGCAAAGAATGTGAGTTGGGTAAGTAGAGCAGAGTCACATTCAAAAGTAAAGAATAGTCTTCTATTGGATTATTGGACTTAGTTCATACAAATCTTTGTGGTCTGGCAAGAATTAGGAGTGTGCAAGGTGATAGATACTTCATGTTATTAATTGATGATCACTCCCGGATGATGTGGGTAACTTTTTTCAAAGAGAAATCTGAGGCCCTTGAGAAATTCAAAATATTCAAGGCTATGGTAGAAAATGAAACCAAATTGAACATAAAATGTCTAAGGTCTGACAGAGGTGGAGAATTCACATCCGGTGAGTTCATAGAATTCTGTGAGAAGCATGGGATAAAAAGACAGTTGTCTGCTCCAAGGACACCACAGCATAATCGAGTAGTGGAGAGAAAGAACCAAACCATCCAAGAGGCATCTAGAACCATGATGATGGAAGCAAATGTTCCTCAGATCTACTGGAGAGAAGCTGTAAGCACTGCAGTCTACACTCTTAACCAAGTTCAAATCAGAACCAATACTGGAAAGACTCCTTATGAACTCTGGTTTGGCATCACTCCCACTATGAAGTATTTAAGAGTCTTTGGTAGCAAATGTTACATTAAAAGAGATGAAGATCTAGGCAAATTTAATGCTAGAAGTGATGAAGGAATATTCTTGGGTTATTCTACTCAAAACAAAGCATACCGGTGTTATAACAAGATATTAAGAAAGATTATAGAAAGTAAAAATGTGAAGGTTGATGAAGGTATTGAAAAACCCTCAAGGTTTTATGAATATGATGAAGATGATCAGAATGATGCCCCTTCTAAAATTCAGATTCAAACTGATCTGGTGAATCAGGAAGAAGAGATAAGTTTGAATGAACCTGTTCAAGAAATAGAAGTGCAAGTAAGTCCCAAAATTCCCAGGTATGTAAAACTGAATCACTCTGAAGACTAGATCATAGGTGATAAAAGCAAAGGTGTTCAAACAAGAAGAAGGATTGCTCAAGATTCAGAAGAGTATTATCTAATTTCAAAGATTGAACCTAAGATAGTAAATGAAGCATGCAATGATGAAAACTGGACAAAAGCAATGGAGGAAGAGATGATGCAAATTGAGAAAAATCGCACTTGGGATCTTGTTCCCAGACCTAAAAACAAGATTGTGATTGGAACCAAATGGGTCTTCCAGAATAAACTAAATGAAGATGGTGAAGTAGTCGAAAATAAAGTCAGATTGGTCTGCAAGGGTTACTCCCAAGTAGAAGGAGTTGATTTTGAAGAAACTTTTGCTCTCGTGGCAATAATTGAAGCAGTCAGATTATTTCTTGCCTTTGCTACCTTCAAGGATTTCAAAGTATATCAGATGGATGTCAAGTATGCCTTCCTGAATTGTGACTTGGAAGAAGAAGTTTACATTGAGCAACTAGATGGATTTTAATTGTCTAATCATGGTGATATAGTCTGCAAGTTGAAGAAAGCACTGTATGGACTTAAGAAAGCCCCAAGAGCCTAGTATGGAAGATTGGATAAGCATCTTTTGAAGATTGGTTTCAACAAAGGTACTGCTGAGAGTAATTTGTACTTCAAAATTGATCATGAAAATATCTTGATTGTTGAAGTGTTTGTTGATGATATCATTTTTGGAGGAAGAGATAGTATGTGCAAAACTTTTGCAAATCAAATAAAAAGTGAATTTGAGATGTCCATGTTTGGGGAAATGAATTTCTTCTTGGGTCTGCAAATCACTCAAACAACGAAAGGAATCTTCATTTCTCAGACCAAATATGTGAAAGAATTGTTGAAAAAATTTGGGATGGAAGACTCAAAACCAATGAATACTCCCATGGCAACCAGATGTAAATTGAGCAAAGATGATGACTCTCCTAAGGCTGATCAGAAAAAGTATAGGTCAATGATTGGAGGATTATTGTATCTCACTCAAACTAAACCTAACATTATGAATGTTGTTGGTCTTGTTGCTAGATTCCAAGTTGATCCTAGAGAATCTCATCTCATGGCAATCAAGAGGATTTTTAGATATCTAAAAGGGACAGTTGAGTATGGTTTTTGGTATCCTAGAGATCATGATTTCTCTCTTCATGTGTATACAGATGTGGATTGGGTAGGAGATGTGGATGACCGAAAGAGTACCAGTGGTGGAGCATTCTTTTTGGGAAAATATTAGTTTCTTGGCTAAGCAAGAAATAAGAGGCAATATCTCTATCCACTGCAAAAGCATAATATATTGCAGTAGTAGGTAGTTGCACTCAAGTATTATGGATGAAGCAAATGCTAAGAGATATCAGTGTGGAGTATGAATGTAACATCCACGTTCTTGAAACAAAGTAAAAACCAAAAATTTCACCATAAAGTAAATTTACAAGGTAAAAATGAGATAGAGAAAGTTTTTTCTTTTATTCAACATAAAGTCGAGTAACTACAATTACAAGATATCTCATTACAAATTCAATAAACCATATTGTCTTTCTCAAGTACAATGTTTACAAAAATAAATCAATTATAAATACCTGAAACAGATAATGTTTTACTTAGTCTCAATAAACACAAGTCTCAGAGATATACTGCATTCAAAAATCTGACATCTTTATCGCAAGCCTCGGCATGTCATCTGCTAGAGAGAGAGTGTATCTTTCTAGTGATTTACCTCCAACCACAGACCGTCGGTCTCCCACATTCTTTACTAACTAGAAGTGGCCCTTCCCTTCACGAGAAGTATAGACCAAGGTGACCAGTAGAAATTTGCCTTTCCGAGTACATAGTGTTGTATCTTACACAACTCTATCTATCATACAACCCTAGATACCCTCTAGCTAAATATGATTCCCGATAGGATGTGCAATCCAGATACAGTGAACCGACAATGCATGCAGAGACATATGCATTACTATGGCCATAGTTTTCAATATAAATTGACGTTCACAATGAACATTGTCGTAATGTTCACCCACTCTAACTCGACTTGGATACTATCATATTCCTATAGTTTGACTTGGCCATCTATGTTTAACTTAAGAAGTTACAACATTTGAACAATTTAATCTTCCCGACCCATACATGTTTTCTTTCATTGTCTATAATCCATAGACCTATTCAACTTTCTTTCTTTATGAGGACTCTCATTGCATCATCACAATTCTTGAGGTCCATGACTTATTGTCTCATAATAGATATAGATAGATTAATTACGACTAAGATGATAACCTTAATCAGGTTAAGCATTATAGTCTAGGAATCTAAATTACTTCTTGCAAGTAAGAATAATTACGCATAGCCAGGGCACTTGACCCTTCAATCATGATCTAAATAATGATCTCAATGCCTTAATATAATAATTACCATATCTAGGTTAAGTCAAGGTTTAACTAAAGAGTTTTACCTAACTCGAACCTAGTCTTTCTGACTTAGGTGAATTCACAAGACACTGTTGTTGCTCTATTAATCATTATGGGTTGACTATCCATTCTTAGGTTTTTCTCTTTGCATCTTTGCAATGTTTGAGATTCACCCCTTGTCGACAAGTAATAGTGTAAGAGAAGTTGTGATAAAAGGTGTAATGATTTTAATGTTTGACTAACCATTAATGGTACCTCTTGCATACTTGCAATACCTGAGGCTTAAGACTTATCTCTCAAGTCGATTGGTAACCCACAAATAGCCTCCTCTACCTAAGGTTAAACATTGCCGACTAATAGCAAATCTCTTTTCAAAAAGATAGTTATGAACATTTATTAAATTAGGATTCACGACCCTTAATGTCTACTCACGTGTATTGCCTAAAATAGGTTATAACCATAAGAGCGTCATCAGTAATCTTTAACCCCTCTAGATCGAAACTAGGGTTAAACTTCTATAACCCAAATCATAACATAAACTTATTGTTTTCCATTAAGGTCACAAAATTAAGATAATAAAGGCTTATAGACTTCCTAGACATTTTGATATGGTTCAATAACACTTAAGAACATAAAAGATACTTTCTCATATCAATAACCTTACCTTTGTCATAACAAGGTATTACGTTAATAAACATAGGCTCTTATCTTAACCATATCCCCATTATCATAATAATAGAAAGTTTACATTTGAAACTAAAGATCAAACCCATTCCATATGTGAGATCAATGGGCTACTAGTTTGATGAGTAAAATAGATAAGACCCCCTTGGGTAGTATTCAAAGTCAATATCTTTTGGAGTTTCTCAACGAAAAGATTGGTTAGAAAATAAACTAACTTATGAGGAGTTGTTCAAATTTTATCCACGGTTTTAGTCCTCCTCAAGTTACTTACTTATACCTCTCATAGGTTTAACATGATATACACGGTTTAAATAGATAACCAACTTGGTTAATTGTCTTGGTTTGGAATATATATCTTAACCGATTGTTGTTAAATCAATTTAGTATAACCATAAAAACTAGGATTTTAATAACACATAATCTAGGATTTGAATGAGTTCAATATTAAAACAAATATCAAATATCCAGTCTTTCATCCAGCCCCAGTCGTTATAATAATACTTTTCTCGTAAAAGATTAAATCTTGCTACACTTTGACCTTGGATTATGTCATACATTGATCACTAACACCAACATTTTCCTCCAAGCAATTCTAACTCTTGTATAAGAGACAACCCTAGTTAAAAACTAAACAATGGTCTCTAATCATATTCCACCTCATTTTGAATAACTTAATATCAAGGAATGTAAAAGAAGAGACTATAGGATGATTACTAGAAGCTTAGCATTCTGTTCAGAATAAGTTTACTCAATCGTGAAGCCTTGTTCACATAAAAACTATAAATAGACTCATGGTTTTAAAAGTGCAAAAGGTTATGGAGTCTATAATATTCTATGACTCACGTTGATTAGCTTGTAATGTTTCCTACTTAAACTTATACTCAAGTTAAGATGTACAGTCTCATAGAAATCAATAACACAACACCATACTATATCTGTTCGGTGTTACCCTACGAAAGCAGTTATCAAAGGCTCTCACCGATTTCAACATTCAACTATCTCTTCCATAAAACCTTTACTCATAAAAAGCTCGTATATATATATATCATATAATAGAACAAAAGCAGTGTTCTGAATCATTCGTTCAAACCTGGTCTAAAGGTCTGCGTAATCTTCTTGCTACGTTCCACCTCGTCACAGATAGCTAACAGCTCGTAGCCTATCCCTTCACTGCGTAACCTCTTATCTCCCCTTTGCTCTGCTTGTTGACTGCTATGTTCCAAGCTTTTCACCACTCACTGCCTAAAAATGATCACCACAATCATCCGTCTCCACTTGACATCGCTCCTACAATGATATCACAATAATCCCTAAACTTTTCTGCCCCCAGAAAACTATAAACTCTCCTTCTTGTGTCAAAATACCCCCTACTAATAACCCCTGAGACATTCCTTTTCTTTCATCATATCTACCTGGCAATATGGAACCTGATTATCCCGAAGTAAGAAGACGTGCATCCTCCCAAAAGGTCTCCACGACTCCCTCTTTTCCGTCATGCACAGTGAAATAGCTCAAAGCTCTCCCTCTGCGGTTTCTTTTTTTTCCTTTCACCACAACCGAACTAATGCCAGTTTTGCACCCTCAATGATGGATTAAATGGCATCTTGCTCACCGTTCCACTTTATCCTCCACCATCTAACCTCCTCCCATCCACAATAAAAAGGATCCAATCATCATTTCTGTGGTTTATTGTTTCTAAACAACGACAGCCTCCACTACTGCCTCCCGCGCCCACTAAGATGTAGTAAATCCCCTCTATCTATGGTTGCACTAAACTCTCAACCGAATAACCTTCGGTCGAGCTCAGCGAAGAAGATTCCCTACATTATCTGCGGTTTCTTTTCTAAACAACCACTGCACTCATGCCTTTCTCCCCACGACGAAGGAGAATATGCATTGAACTCACGGCTGGCACATGCCTATACACAAGGAGACTTCTAACCTTCGACAAATGCTACCTATCATCTCTAGCGGAGTGAAACTCTCACAAGGTGATATCTAATAAATGCAAAGGATGACTCCAAGGTCGACAAGAGGTAAAGAATCAAAACTGACTAAAATAATAGAGTATGGGTTTGATCCAAGACAACTCAAGTCATAAACTCAAAAAGAAAAAGATGTATTTGCAAAGGATGACATCCCAACTGACAGCTTGGGTGTAAAACAACATGACTCGACGAGAAGCCGACATCAAGCAAACTGACGAAAAAATACCACCTGTTAACTAAGTTATGACTAAAACGATTTTGGAATATCCTTCCAAATGACGACAAAAATAGTTATAGCATAAATCAACTTCACATTCGACTTCCGTCGATTTACAAAAGGGAAACAAATTCACAACACATGATTAACGTGTTTTGACGGCAATCACGATGGATTGGGCGTAACGCAACACAAGTTTTCTAAATCATTTGACGCACAAAATGACTTCTCGCATCTTTCAACTACGAGACATGATCCACAAATCTACCACAAATAGGTTCATCTATTGACGTTAAACATCGACAATATTTGCATCATCTAACTTGATGGGAACGTCTTAATGTTTAAGAGGCGACAATAAAACCTCAAGTGACTCAAGAAGAATAACGCAATTGTTTTACGGCTATGACATTGTTTACATCACAATGACTATGTCAACTCATCATCGACTTGACTAAATAAAAATTGAGATATCGACTACCTGTCGATTAGATTCGAAAGAAAACTAGCAAGACAAGACTTACCTCATATGACTCATTGGTTCACATTATCGTTTAACACTAGACTCGTTTGGCAAATAGACCACTCGTAATCCAAGGTCTATCTCTCTCTTCTCGAAAGATACTCTCTCTCTTCTCTGAGAGTCGATAACTTGTAATCCTATTTCACTTGTCATCAAACAATAAGAGATCAGTGCATCATTATTCGATAAATTCAATTAGTAAATCAAATCTTATAATACAATTATTGACTCGACAATAACATAATCATTTCCATGATTTCATAAATGATAATCAATATAATTCCATGTCATATCCTGTCATAAGTCTATAACATCTCAACAAATTTACTTATGCCCAAGTAAAAAAGTAAAAGTATAGCAAGTCAGAAATTGGGATGTAACATATCCTTCCCCTAAAGGTTCATTGTCCTCGATGATATAAAGCATCAAAATGCAACTTAAAAGCATATTCATTGTTTAATTGCTATTAGCATAAAGTAAATGATGAAATTTCTATAGAATTCATGGTAATTTCTCCCCCCATGCAAAACTATTCTATGCATACTGGTCCCACTGGACCTCACACTTCATAACCTCTATGTTACACAAGCATTGCTTATGATCTTCAAGTATTTCAGAAGCTTAATCATAACCTTTCCTATGTTCTTGTACTTTTAAATCATTCAGAGATTATAACATTTATATATTACATGAATATATTCCTCATATATAAATCACAAAAAACATGTTGCCTCCTGGCAATAATTGATAATAGATTGATTCTAGATATCAATAAAATTTCTACCCTTAAAGTTTAGAAGGGTCCTTTATGCTTAGGAACTGGTTTAGAATACTTTCCATTCTTTAGGAAACATTTTCAGGGGTTTAACCCTTAAAAGAATTTTCCTTCTCTAACCGAGAATTGTCTTGGTGTACACTTAATCATTAACGTAGCTTTTTTTATTCATTATCCATTTCCTCTGATCTTTCCTGATCAGTTAAATCTTTTCATTCATTTCTAATAACATTTCCGGACTAATGCTAATCCTACCTTCTAGCTTACCCAGCTTATAGGAGTTCGGCATCTTTCTGTCCAATGTTTCAATTCAAGCCATCTTAATAGAAAAAGTTAGGTATTGTCAAAGATTTCACGTGATAAGTAGTCTCCCTACTCGTATTGCTAATCCCTGCAACATGTTTGGGGCAAATCTTCTAAAACCTGGTTAACTTCCTTAGTTTAACCATCTGTTCACAAGACAATAAAATATACTCTTTTAAATTCCAATCCTTAACATAGAGGACAAGTTTTCCAAAACCTTGACATTACACACGTATTTCTATCTGAGATAACCTTCTCAGGAAACCAAGCAGTCTAAACACATCTTGCACAAAATGTGTGCTAACACTGATGCTCCATCAGTCCAATCCCCTGGTATATAATGTGTTACCTTCGAGAGTTTATCATCTCAAGATGGCATTGTGTCTTTTCCCAGACATAGAAAGACTTCATACAATATCCATGCCAACAAATTGCCATTTCCATTCTGGCATGTCATGTGGGTACATCAATCCTACAGGTGTTGATGTTCTACTTTTTCCTCTGGCGCTCTAGACAAAATGCTACAAATCTCGTAACATCATTCTTTATTCCTTTCAGGAATTAAAGAGGTTTTTCATCTATTAGTAGTTGGTCATCCCTAGATGTCATGGTATGGTGGAATATGACTTCTTTCCACACTAGTTTTCTTATTTCAGAAGAATTAAAAACACACATTCTTTCTCCGAAACTTAATAGTCTGTGAGACTTAAAATGAAAAACCTTTCATACCTTGAATCTTTTAAATTTTACCACAAGAGATTTCTAAATTTACTCATCATGTAAAGGTACACCCTTAAACCATCTCCTGAGGCATCAATTTTCTCTCAAACTGTCCTTCGGAACAAGAATTCATAGCATTGGTGCTGTTGTAATTTCTCTTAATCATTAAAGAATCACTTGAACATAAGGATTAATGTTCTCCTTCATGCTTAAAATAAATAAGTACATCTTCTAGAAGACTAGAACAAATATGCCTAAACAATCTCTAGACACACTGCTCATGAGATTCATGAATACGACAAGGCATTTGTATGTTCAAAGGACAACACTGCTAACTCACAGTGCCCATTCTTGTCCAAAAGTTGTTTCAAGGGTACCCTCATCCTTAAATCTAGACTGGTGACATATTGATCGTCATTCAATCACTTGAGTTCTACCTATCTAATCAAAAAGGGGTCACCATTACGTGGTGAAAGATATTTGCTCCTTATTGTGGTTTTAATGAGCATACGATACTAAATACACAATTGTAGAGTTATGTCCTTCTTGACAAAAACAATATCTAGTGCACCCCATGGTAACATACTAGATCTAATCAAACCTTTTAGCCAATAATTCTTATAAGGGGCTTTTGATTCCATTAATCCTAAAGTTGTCATAAGATAAGGTACTTTTCTAGGTAACTCATCCCAACGTTCTTAGAGGAATAAGATTTTCAGTTGATTCAAACACTGTTCCATCAACTTTGGCGGAAAGGCTTTCTTTTACAAACTACTAGGTATCTCCTTGGTTTTAAACATGATTAGGATTGCTCCAATTCAATCAAGAGATTAACTAGTGGTTTATTCTCTTTTAGACTTTCACCCTGGTTTGTTTCTAGAATAAAACATGCTCTCATTTTCGTCATGTTAGATAATTAAGTTATCTAATAGTTTTTCTGAATCTAAAGCATCTCAAAACATCAAACATATTTATCTCATAATAATCCAAACATTGGTATAAAACATTGTCATCTTTATTATAAAGTGTTTAGGAGTAATCACATCCTTATTAATATAGTTGATACGACAAGACTATATGTCACTGTCGTTTTACAATCTTCCAGTTTAACAAACATAGAGGGTCGATGTACACACAAGTACTCCAACACCTTTTTCCTAAAACGGAAGTATCACATCAACCTTCGAGTGGCATGTTGTACTTGCTACAGTTCACTAGGTTTTACTACACCAATAGAAATAGTAGGATTCTTGGCCAGTTCAAAATGTTGTTTTCTTTCTAGCCGGATACATTTAAGCGCATCAGCAAAAGTCTCTAAATCCTTCAGCCATGCACCTTTAGAGTAAGTAATATTCTCTTTAAGTTCAACCTCCTCAATAGGTTTCTTCTTAACCCTAATCTAGGCAAATGCTGGGGAACAGACTTCCTAGTTGTTTTCTTTGTTCTTCTCCATGTCATTCTGGCACAAGAAAATTTGAACATTAGCTAACCGCATAATGTTGACTATAGGTTAGCACAGTGGACTCATAAGCCCTAGTGTCGAACCTGATAGCTCTGATACCATATGTAACATCCACGTTCTTGAAACAAAGTAAAAACCAAAAATTTCACCATAAAGTAAATTTACAAGGTAAAAATGAGACAGAGAAATTTTTTTCTTTTATTCAACATAAAGTCCAGTAACTACAATTACAAGATATCTCATTACAAATTCAATAAACCATATTGTCTTTCTCAAGTACAATGTTTACAAAAATAAATCAATTATAAATACCTGAAACAGATAATGTTTTACTTAGTCTCAATAAACACAAGTCTCAGAGATATACTGCATCCAAAAATTTGACATCTTTATCGCAAGCCTCGGCATGTCGTCTACTAGAGAGAGAGAGTATCTTTCTAGTGATTTACCTCCAACCACAGACCATCGGTCTCTCACACTCCTTCCTAACCGGAAGTGGCCTTTCCCTTCACGAGAAGTATAGACCAAGGTGACCAGTGGAAATTTGCCTTTCTGAGTACATAGTGTTGTATCTTACACAACTCTATCTATCATACAACCCTAGATACCTTCTAGCTAAGTATGATTCCCGATAGGATGTGTAATCCAGATACAGTGAACTGACAATGCATGCAGAGACATATGCATTACTATGGCCATAGTTTTCAATATAAATCGACATTCACAATGAATGTTGTCGTAATGTTCACCCACTCCAACTCGACTTGGATACTATCATATTCCTACAGTTCGACTTGGTCATCTATGTTTAACTTAAGAAGTTACGACATTTGAACAATTTAATCTTCCCGACCCATACATGTTTTCTTTCATTGTCTATAATCCATAAACCTATTCAACTTTATTTCTTTATGAGGACTCTCATTGCATCATCGCAATTCCTGAGGTCCACGACTTATTGTCTCATAATAGATATAGATAGATTAATTACGACTATGATGATAACCTTAATCAAGTTAAGAATTATAGTCTAGGAATCTAAATTACTTCTTGCAAGTAAGAATAATTACGCATAGCCAGGGCACTTGACCCTTCAATCACGATCTAAATAATGATCTCAATGCCTTAATATAATAATTACCATATCTAGGTTAAGTCAAGGTTTAACTAAAGAGTTTTACCTAACTCGAACCTAGTCTTTCTGACTTAGGTGAATTCACAAGACACTGTCGTTGCTCTATTAATCATTATGGGTTGACTATCCATTCTTAGGTTTTTCTCTTTGCATCTTTGCAATGTTTGAGATTCACCCCTTGTCGACAAGTAATAGTGTAAGAGAAGTTGTGATAAAAGGTGTAATGATTTTAATGTTTGACTAACCATTAATGGTACCTCTTGCATACTTGCAATACCCGAGGCTTAAGACTTATCTCTCAAGTCGATTGGTAACCCACAAATAGCCTCCTCTAGCTAAGGTTAAACATTGCTAACTAATAGCAAATCTCTTTTCAGAAAGATAGTTATGAACATTTATTAAATTAGGATTCGCGACCCTTAATGTCTACTCATGTGTATTGCCTAAAATAGGTTATAACCATAAGAGCATCATCAGTAATCTTTAACCCCTCTAGATCGAAACTAGGGTTAAACTTCTATAACCCAAATCATAACATAAACTTATTGTTTTCCATTAAGGTCACAAAATTAAGATAATAAAGGCTTATAGACTTCCTAGACCTTTTGATATGGTTCAATAACACTTAAGAACATAAAAGATACTTTCTCATATTAATAACCTTACCTTTGTCATAACAAGGTATTACGTTAATAAACATAGGCTCTTATCTTAACCATATCCCCATTATCATAATAATAGAAAGTTTACATTTGAAACTAAAGATCAAACCCATTCCATATGTGAGATCAATGGGCTGCTAGTTTGATGAGTAAAATAGATAAGACCCCCTTGGGTAGTATTCAAAGTCAATATCTTTTGGAGTTTCTCAACAAAAAGATTGGTTAGAAAATAAACTAACTTCTGAGGAGTTGTTCAAATTTTATCCACGGTTTTACTCCTCCTCAAGTTACTTACTTATACCTCTCATGGGTTTCACATGATATACACGGTTTAAATAGATAACCAACTTGGTTAATTGTCTTGGTTTGGAATATATATCTTAACCGATTGTTGTTAAATCAATTTAGTATAACCATAAAAACTAGGATTTTAATAACACATTAATCTAGGATTTGAAAGAGTTCAATATTAAAAAAAATATCAAATATCCAGTCTTTCATCCAGCCCCGGTCGTTATAATAATACTTTTCTCGTAAAAGATTAAATCTTGCTACACTTTGACCTTGGATTATGTCATACATTGATCACTAACACCAACATTTTCCTCCAAGCAATTCTAACTCTTGTATAAGAGACAACCCTAGTTAAAAACTAAACAATGGTCTCTAATCATATTCCACCTCATTTTGAATAACTTAATATCAAGGAATGTAAAAGAAGAGACTATAGGATGATTACTAGAAGCTTAGCATTTTGTTCAGAATAAGTTTACTCAATCATGAAGCCTTGTTCACATAAAAACTATAAATAGACTCATGGTTTTAAAAGTGCAAAAGGTTATGGAGTCTATAATATTCTATGACTCACGTTGATTAGCTTGTAATGTTTCCTACTTAAACTTATACTCAAGTTAAGATGTACAGTCTCATAGAAATCAATAACACAACACCATACTATATCTGTTCGATGTTACCCTACGAAAGTAGTTATCAAAGGCTCTCATCGATTTCAACATTCAACTATCTCTTCCATAAAACCTTTACTCATAAAAAGCTCGTGTATATATATATATATATATATATCATATAATAGAACAAAAGCAGTGTTCTGAATCATTCATTCAAACCTGGTCTAAAGGTTTGCATAATCTTCCTGCTACGTTCCACCTCGTCACAGATAGCTAACAGCTCGTAGCCTATCCCTTCACTGCGTAACCTCTTATCTCCCCTTTGCTCTGCTTGTTGACTGCTATGTTCCAAGCTTTTCACCAGTCACACCTAAAAATGATCACCACAATCATCCGTCTCCACTTGACGTCACTCCTACAATGATATCACAATAATCCCTAAACTTTTCCGCCCCCAGAAAACTATAAACTCTCCTTCTTGTGTCAAAATACCCCCTACTAATAACCCCCGAGACATTCCTTTTCTTTCATCATATCTACCCGGCAATATGGAACCTGATTATCCCAAAGTAAGAAGACGTGCATCCTCCCAAAAGGTCTCCACGACTCCCTCTTTTCCGTCGTGCACAACGAAACAGCTCAAAGCTCTCCCTCTGCAGTTTCTTTTTTTTCTTTCACCACAACCGAACTGATGCCGGTTTTGCACCCTCAATGATGGATTAAATGGCATCTTGCTCACCGTTCCACTTTATCCTCCACTGTCTAACCTCCTACCGTCCACAATAAAAAGGATCCAATCGTCATTTCTGCAGTTTATTGTTTCTAAACAATGACAGCCTCCACTACTGCCTCCCGCGCCCACTAAGATGCAGTAAATCCCCTCTATCTATAGTTGCACTAAACTCTCAACTGAATAACCTCTGGTTGAGCTCAGCGAAGAAGATTCCCTACATTATCTGTGGTTTCTTTTCTAAACAACCACCGCACTCATGCCTTTCTCCCCACGACGAAGGAGAATATGCATTGAACTCACGGCCGACACATGCCTATACACAAGGAGACTTCTAACCTTCGATAAATGCTACCTATCATCACTAGCGGAGTGAAACTCTCACAAGGTGATATCTAAGAAATGCAAAGGATGACTCCAAGGTCGACAAGAGGCAAAGAATCAAAGCCGACTAAAATAATAGAGTATGGGTTTGATCCAAGACAACTCAAGTCATAAACTCAAAAAGAAAAAGACGTATTCATAAAGGATGACGTCCCAACTGACAGATCTTGGGCGTAAAACAACATGACTCAACAAGAAGCCGACATCAAGCAAACTGACGAAAAAATACCACCCGTTAACTAAGTTATGACTAAAATGATTTCGGAATATCCTTCCAAATGACGACAAAAATAGTTATAGCATAAATCAACTTCACATTCGACTTCCATCGATTTACAAAAGGGAAACAAATTCACAACACATGATTAATGCATTTTGACGGCAATCACGATGGATTGGGCGTAACGTAACACAAGTTTTCTAAATTATTTGACGCACAAAACAACTTCTCGCATCTTTCAACTACGAGACGTGATCCACAAATCTACCACAAATAGGTTCATCTGTTGACGTTAAACATCGACAATATTTGCGTCATCTAACTTGATGGGAACGTCTTAACGTTTAAGAGGCGACAATAAAACCTCAAGTGACTCAAGAAGAATAACACAATTGTTTTACGGCTATGACGTTGTTTACATCGCAACGACTATGTCGACTCATCATCGACTTGACTAAATGAAAATCAAGATATTGACTACCTATCGATTAGATTCGAAAGAAAACTAGCAAGACAAGACTTACCTCATACGACTCATTGGTTCACATTATCATTTAACACTAGACTCATTTGGCAAATAGACCACTCGTAATCCAAGGTCTATCTCTCTCTTCTCAAAAGATACTCTCTCTCTCTTCTTGAAAGATACTCTCTCTCTCTTCTCTGAGAGTCGATAAATTGTAATCCTGTTTCACTTGTCATCAAACAATAAGAGATCAGTGCATCATTATTTGATAAATTCAATTAGTAAATCAAATCTTATAATACAATTATTGAATCAACAATAACATAATCATTTCCATGATTTCATAAATGATAATCAATATAATTCCATGTCATATCCTGTCATAAGTCTATAACATCTCAACAAATTTACTTATGCCCAAGTAAAAAAGTAAAAGTATAGCAAGTCAGAAATTGGGATGTAACAATGAAGAACCTATCACAATCTTCTGTGATAATTCAAGTGCAATTAACATATCAAAAAATCTAGTGTTGCATTCAAAGACTAAACATATATCCATCAAGTTTCATTTTTTGAGAGAGCAAGTGAACAAAAATGAAGTCAAATTGGAGTTTGTGCCTTCCAAGGATCAGATTGCAAATATTTTTACTAAACCTCTACCTAAGGATTCTTTTGAGTATCTCAGGGAGAAGTTAGGGGTTATTACCCCTCCGGTTCTGAATTAAGGTGTAATGGTGTGCCTCAATCCAGTGGATCTCACAGTCATATCTCGTGATCCGGATTGATGATGGGAAGCTACTACTCAGGGAGAGCAACTGATAGGAAGTAATGCAAGTATGTGCCCTTTTCCATCGATGTCAAAGGGGGAGAGAAGACATATGAAAAACAAGTAGTTGCTAATCAAAGGGGGAGTAGTAAAGGAAGAGAAGACATGTGAGTGGTTGTTGTTGATAGGGGGAGTTATGTCAATATGGAGAAGTTCTTGTCTCGATGGTTAAAATAAGTTTTTCACATCATATGTTGTCATCAATGACAAAGGGGGAGATTGTTACATGTATGGGCCTAACCAGTGTTGTCATTGATGTCAACATACTACTGTTGCATTGATGATAAGGATTGGATGAGCTGTATGCTGAGGATATTGAGAAAATTAGTCCTATCAGGAACAGAGAAGAACAGTGAAGATAGTGCGGTAAAGATCTTAGATAAGATGAAGATCAGAGGATGTGCATCAAAGGGTTTGTAGTTATGTGTCCTAAGATGATCCAGTAAAGATTTTAGAGGTCCGCATGAAGATCTGAAGAAGTCATGGCCACTTAAGTGAAACCAGTTTGGCAGATGTTTAGAACTGACAGAGTGACACAGATAGGTCCGGTGAGATCCAGAAATGCAATATCTTGTTCTACAGATTTGGTGGAGTGTTTAGGAAGTCAATGTGAATTGACAACCCAATTGGTTCATGGTTTGAAGGTCTGCAAGCATCTATTCCAATATGACAGTGATGACATACTATGTTCTTAAGGTTCCGGATGAAGGAGAGAATGATTTCAGTAAGCAGAAGTAGTTTGGATATTCCTGGTGATTCAAGAAAGCTTGTGTAGGTCTTTGGATTGTGTCCAGTTCGTGTTGGTGGTCCGCATTGAAGATTGAGCTTGTAATTGAAGAATTACTTCTAGATGATGATGTTCTTCCCAAGTCAGGCCGACCGGATGAGTTACCCATCCTGCGGATGATCTTGAAGATGTTCTATGAAGAATGGTGTGTTTCTAAAGGAAGATTGAAGTCTCAAATCTATGTGGCCGACAGTGTGTTGATCCATGTGAAGTCTTTTTGTCATGTTGTATTTATGTATTTGCTCTGTAACGTATGCCAACTTGGATGATTATCCCTAAGTTGATGTCTTGTATTTATAAAGAGTTGTAAAGTCAGTTCAAAGGTATCTTGTGGTGATGAGACTGTGGTAGTGAGGAGGAGAGCAAAAGGTAGAGTAGAAGTATTGGGCTTAAATGGAACTGACTCAAGCATGGTGAAGATGCTATTCTTCAGTTCAAGTATGTAATACTTATTATTCTATATACAGTGTGTCTCCTGTAGGTAGTGGGCCTCTTGTGAGCAGTGTGCTCAAGTAGTGAGCCCTAATTGGCATATGCCATTTTGTTCTTTCTATTCTTTTAATAGAGAATACAATCTTGGGTTAGTCACCCCATGGATTTTCCCTTAACTAGGTTTTCCACGTCAAAATCTTGGTGTCATATGTGTTAATGTGTTTCTGCTCTTGAATTATTGCATTAGGTTTCCATGATTGATTTATTATTATGTTGCTAAATTAAGAAAAGGATTTAAATGAATAATTGCAAGAAAGTTTTGGACAATTGATTCACTCTGCCCCCCTCTCAGTTTTCTATCCTAAATCTAACACATGA
This sequence comes from Cunninghamia lanceolata, assembly GCA_027924645.1. Classification (NCBI taxonomy): domain Eukaryota; kingdom Viridiplantae; phylum Streptophyta; class Pinopsida; order Cupressales; family Cupressaceae; genus Cunninghamia; species Cunninghamia lanceolata. The sequence goes on along the minus strand of BSBN01000053.1, from coordinate 4,822,153 downwards.
CAAGATGATCCCATGAATCTAGCAAAGAACAAAGTAGCGTCATACACCAATCCTCCACCATTTTCACACCCACATATGTCAACTGTGCAACAATCATGTTGAAAGTATTCATATGGTCCACAATAGATCCTCCATCTTTCATCTTCAGAGCAAACAACTTCTTTTTCAGAAAAAATCTTGTTCACCAAGGACTTGGCCTAATAAACATCACCCAGCTTCTTCCAAAGGTCTTTCATGCTCTTCTCCTCATGGACATTCAACAAGATAGAGTCAGCTAGATAGAGTCTTATGAGACCATTAGCCTTTTGATCTTTGAGGTCCCAATCATCTTGTGACATTGTCATAGGTTTTACACTGGATAGGGTTTCCCATAGGTCATGATGAACAAGTAGATCTTCCATCTTGAGTTTCCACAACTCAAAATTTGTGCCATTGAACTTCTCCACTTCTAATCTTCTGGGTGTGGTTGCCATCTCCTTTCTGGAACAAGATATAGAATACTCTGCACAAAGCTCCCACTCAACCTAAGATTAGCTCAAAAAACCCCTACCCAACAACTAGGACCAAAGGCGATCAAGCTCTAATACCAACTGAAAGGAAGCTAGGTGTGTAGAAATTGCTTCCTACACTAATCTAATGAGGAGAGATGAGTGCAAATTCATTTTAATCTTTACAGTTGCAACAATGTTAACCCACTAATAGACATATTGCAGCAAACATATACACAAGAATGTAAGACAAAAGAAGAGAGAGACAAGATATATGTGGGGAAAACCCTTATGGGTGAAAAACCCCACACTCTAAAACATAGCTCAAATGTACATTCTATAAACAATGAAGGTTACAATACAGTTATAGAAACAATGCTCTTACAGGAGTCTTCGACACTCATATCTGGAGATGATCTGGCAGCATAACAATACCTGTTAATCACATAATACGTCACCTCTCCAAAGCACCTATTTATATAGAATATACAAGGCAAAAATGGCTCCACATTGAGATGGGCATCCAACATGACCCCATAGCCCAAAACCCATGCCTATGGACACTTGTCCAACATTGTAGGATGTTTTTAACATTTGTCAAGTCAACCCATCCCAAAGAGGTCGTCTATTCCCAAAATAGGTAATGACAGATGCTCCTACGACTCTTACAATCATCATAGAATCTGTTATAGCTGTCATAACTTACAACTATAAGAGAATCTGTCATACACAGGCTATAAATAGCATATTCTCTTACAACATGTCATAACCCACCTTGGGGCACCCAAAGATTCCTTCTTCCAAGATGCTTCTCGACATATGTCTTCACCTATCAAAGAATCTTCTAATTCTGACTCTTACATGTCATAGAACTATCATAGGAATCTATCATGACCATTTCGGTCAATATTCCCTTACACACAAGTCAAGATGCCTACACATGGCAAAATATTCCTACCACTAAGTGGGATGCCTATCTCCTCATGTGAGGACACATTTACATGTGGTCATATGCCATGTATGATGACACGTCACCGTGCCAACTCCCACAAGATGACAACATAAGAGTTGCATCTAAATTATACAATAGGCAATAAATAAATAAATACAATAAAATAATACATGGAATTACAAAGGTTGAGACACCTTAATTACCAACAAAAGAGACACCTATGTGAGGAAAAGGTGTAAGGTTTTGACATAGAGAAATCAGCCCATGAGAGGGCTCAGTTTGGGGGAGAGTACCGTGAGTAGGCTAAATAGAAGATAGAAGAAACATAATGGATGGAGTTGATTGCAGCAGAGAAGAGTAAACTATAAGGAACATTTAGATGTTTCCTATAGAACATGAGAGGCCATGAAAAGGCCCTTAGATTGGTGTTACTGTAGATTGTAGTTTTGTATGTTGTTGCAAGTAACTTGGAATAAAATACATCATGAGTTTGGTATGTTTTCTTTCTTATGTCTTGTGTTGTGGTGTCTACAGAGAGTCTTTGCAGTTATATGTTTCTTGAGAGTATGATTTTTATGAGTTTGTGTGAGGTGAGAGTTTTTTTGCACTTGCATCAAAATGCTAGAAACAAAATAGCATTAGAAGGATGCAAAAGCAAAAGATACCAAATACAAGCTAGGTAGCATGCTTATATAGACCAGGGAGAGGGAGGAAGTGGCAACACCAACCAATGAGGACCAACCATCTATAAGACTAAAGATAGCAAAGTATCTTGGACCAAGATAGCTAATGGATGCTCACATGTAGGAAGGTGACACTTCATAATCCTCTCACCTAATAAGACATGCTTTATTAACCTAAGTGAGATTAATAAAAGTGTAAGAAAAACCTAGGAATATAGGGAAAATAAATAACCCAACTAGGAAATAAAAACCTACACTAACACCCCCCTCAAGTGTAGCTTAGGTGGATGTAGAGATGGGTCCTAGAAAATTAAGCCTGATGGGGTACCCATGTACATAAAATTCCCCCCCTCCCCAAAGAGAACAAATCCCCCCCAGAAGATAGAAAAACGCTCCCAAAATAGAGAGAGAAGAGACCCCCCCCCAAAGTAGAGAGAGTCAGAACTCCATGTGAGAGGATGAAGCCCCCCAAGAAGATGAAGCATCCCGCACCCCCAGCAAAGCTCGCAAATGAAGGAACTTGCTCTCAGTGAAGGGTTTGGTGAAGATATCAGCAACCTTCTTGAAAGTTGGATAGTAGAAAAGGTTAATGATGTGCCCATGGATGAGCTCTCGGATGTAGTGCATGTGGACCTCAATGTGTTTGGTCTGCTGATGATGGACCAGATTCTATGAGATCTAAATGGCACTCTGGTTGTCACAAAATATGATTGATGGTTATCTGATCTGGATACCAAATTTAGTGAAAAGATTCTGAAGCCAGATGGCCTCAGTGGCAGCATTCATAGCCCCCTAATACATAGCCTTAGTAGAAGATAGAGCAATAGCAGACTACTTCTTTCTCGAACAACAAATATGACCCAAACCAAGTGAGAATTTGTAACCTAAAGTAGACTTGTGATCTTGAGAATTGCCTGCCTAATCTGAATTTGTGTAGCCCACCAAGTCAAGATCAATGCCCACAGTGTAGTGAATCCTAAAACTGTGAGTACCCTAAATGTAGTGAAGGGTCCTCTTGGTTGCTTTCCAATGCAGCTCATGGGGCTCCTGCATGAATCGAGAGACCATGCCTATAGCATATGAAATGTCAACTCTTGTATGAGTCAGATAAATGAGACTCCCAACAAGTTTTTAGTACAAAGTGCCATCAACAAAGGGTGAAGAACACTGAGCCTCAAGTTTGGCTATAGAAAGGAAGGGAGTCAGAGCAGGCTTACAGTCAACCATATGAAACCTCGAGAGAAAATCTAGAGCATACTTGGAATGTGTGAGTGTGATCCTAGAAGTAGACTGGTAGATCTCAATCCTGAGAAAGTAATGCAACAAACCCAAGCCCCAATGGCAAATGAAGAACTCCATGTGATTAGCAAGTCATCAACATATAGAACTAGAAATAGGAGTGAATCATCCTACTATAGAATGTAGACATGGGGATCAAAATGGCACTGAGTGAACGCAACTGTCAGAAGGAAGGAGTCCATCTTGGCATACCAGGCCTGAGAATCCTGTTTGAGGCCATAGAGAGACTTCCAAAGATGGCACACAAGTGAAGAGTCTTGAACAAACCCCTATAGATGCTCCATGTAGATCTCCTCCTGTAGGTCACCATGAAGAAAGGTACTCTTCACATCCATTTGGTGTACTTCCCAACGATTGGTAGCAACAATGGAAAGAATAAGTTAGATGGAGTTCATTCTAGAAATTGGCACAAAAGTCTCAGAGTAATTAATCCTGGCAACCTGGGAGAATGCTTTGGCGACCAAGCGAGCCTTATGCTTGTTAACCAACCCATCTATTGCAAATTTTGTCTGATAGATCCACTTACATCGAACAAGTTTTCTTCCCTTTGGAAGAGGGACAAGATCCCAAGTGTGGTTCCTTAGCAAGGAACTATACTCCTCCTACATAGTTGTATCCCACTCAAGAATACTAGAAGCCTCATGAAAAGACTATGGATTTGAGGCAGTAGCAATGAAAACATGTGGAGCATCCTAGAATTATGAATGAGTCCACCTGGTGTCTGATGGATCCCCAACCCAATCACCTATAGACTACAAGGTCTATCTAGCCCAAAGTGGACCAGAAAATGGAGAATGTGGAGGAGAATCATCACCCTCTAAATGATGACTAGGAGAGGAAGGAGGTGAATCCTCTGAATCGCTCTCAGCATCAGAAGTGGAGATAGAAGACTACTCAGGTGAATCTGACCCATCAAAAGATCTGTCATGTATCCCAAGTGACTCCAATGTCAAAGTAGAAGGAGGTAGAGAAGTGATAGAAAGTGAGCTCAAAGAGCCTTCCTCAAACTAAACACTCCTCTCAATGAACAGCTCGTGTGTAGTAGGGTGGAGCAACCAATAACCCTTTACACCATCAGGATAGCCTACAAATATACAAGGTTTGCTCTGTGGATCCAAAGCCTTACATTTCTCTATAGGAATGTGGGCACATGTAGGAGGACCAAAAACTTGAAAGTGCTTAACTGATAGTTTCCAACCACTCCAAGCTTCAAAATGAGTGACTCCCTTCAAGGTTCAGCGAGGAACACAGTTCTAGATATAACAAGCACAGTTAATGGCCTCTACCCAATACTGTGGTGCAAGAGATCTAGAGTGAATCATGCAGTTCACCATTTTCTTCAAGGACATATTATTCTATTCTGCAACACCATTCTACTAAGGATTATATGGAACTGAATACTGCAAATCAATCCCCTCTCAAGTGCAAAACCACTCAAAACAATGGTTGACGTACTCACTACCATTGTCAGTACACAAAACTTTGATGTCTTTCCCAGATTGCTTCTCTACAAAATTTTTGAAGTCCTAAAAATGATCAAATACCTCTAACTTCTGTTTGAGAAAGTACACCCAAGTATAGTGAGAAAAGTCATCAATGAATGTGAGGACATATCTAGCCCTGCTAAAAGAAGGATGCTAAAATGGATCAGCCAAATCATTGTGAACTAACTCTAGTATCTGTGAAGCTCTACATGCCTTACCTTTGTCAAACTTTTCCTTAGGATGCTTACCAAGAATGCAACCTTGGCAAATACCACCTAAAAACTAAACTGAAGGCAACCTTGTGACCATGCTCTACTGGTTGAACTGCTGTAATCACTGAAAATTAAGATGGCCAAACCACTCATGCCATAATCTACTCACATCATCAGGATGAGTGAGCAAAATAGTCGAAGGAGGATCAAAAACAAAGTGAGAAAATAGATCGAGTCATGATTGATGATCTTCTCTCCCAATTGCAACTGTAGAACCACTATATAACTCACGAATCTCCACCGAATCAAGAGTGAACTCAATCTACTTGCCTAAACCTGTGTGAGTGATCTGATAAACTGACAGGAGATTAGTTGATAATGAGGGCACACAAAGAACATCATGGAATATGCCATCCACCACAACAATGGACCCTCTTCCACACACCTCAATAGGAGTGTCATCACCCATTAGAATAGAAGGCATAGTACATGGCTCCAAAGATGCAAGTTCCTCCTTAGATGAAACAATGTGGTGCAAAGAACCCAAATCAAGAACCCAAGTGGATGGTGAAAAAGCAACTACTACAAGGGCCTTGCCCTTTCCTTTCCCCCTACTATTATCTTTTGCCTTGTTAGACGCCTCATTTGAACTCTATTTGATGGACTCAGGAACACTGATATTGTTCTTTTCAAGAATGTATGTCAAGTGATCAATTTGTTTCTTCAAACACTTATGTTCATCATGACTAGGTATTTTATAGTAGGCACATTGGAACTTCTATTTCTTAGGCTTGTTGCCCTTAGAAGATTGGGTCTCATTAGTTGCTTTTGATCCAATTGGTATATGATCCTTCTTCTCCTTGCTATTCTTTTGTTTCTTATCCTTATTCTTGTTGTTGCTACTTTGTCCTTTCTTTTCTTTTGTGCCTTGGTTAGCAACTAGGGCATGTGACTTAGAGGACTTAAGAGTGCCCATCTAGATTATCTTAGATCTTGTTCCCGAGTGAGAGAGATAGCAAAATCATCTAAAGATGGTATGGTGAATTGAGTACCAATGCACCCTTAGTAGCATAGAAGGTAGAAACAAATGTAGAATATTCTAAACTTAGCTTAGAGAGAATACTGAGAATCAGTTGTTCATCTTTCTTTTCAATTCCACATTGTTTTAACTATAGCCTTAGTGATTTCAATTTGGTGAAGAAATCCTGGATTATGTTGAAATTGCCTAGACTTAAACTAATTAGTTTATTTTCCAACATATGACCCCTCATTGAATCTTGTGTGCCAAATAGTGTTTCTAGCTTTGTCTAGATTTTATTTAGTGAATTCAAAGACTTAATATGAAAGAGAAAATCAAGGTAAATGGACAAACACAATACTCCATATGCCTCATCACATTTGCTAAACCACTTAGGCTTATCTTCATCTTTAGCAGGTTCAGTTTCAAGTCCCATAGTTATCTTATGTAATCCAGCTTTCCTTAAGTAGATTGTCATGTGTGATTTCCACACAAAGTAGTTGTATGGAGTTAGGATGGGCACAGTTGTTTGATCCATGATGAAGAAATTTAGAAAAGAAATGTTGAAAAGAAGAGAACACAACCAGGACAACCCCCCTTTTTCACTCAATGAAAGAACCCCCCAAGCAAAAATGATTTTCGCACTTTATAATTAGTGCATTTACAACTGCCACTAGCAAGAAATACTAAGTGGTCTCAAGATTTTAATGCTTTACAAAACCCTCACAAATTGGGTGTATGGTAAAAGTACAATACTTGAACTCTTCCAAGAAAAACTAACAACACCATTGCAATCTACTCAAAAAATCATGCACTTTCAAAAAAGATCTCCTCGATATGAGGTCATATATGAAAGTTGTGATCCTCTAGAGATCCAAAAAAATAGGAACTAAGCAGTGTCACCTGTGAGAATCTGTAATTTTTGGGAAAACCATGCGCCAAAATCAAGAATCGTCTACACCATCGTGAAGAGAGTGGAAAAATAGCCAAAGTTAAAAAAAGGGGCTCAAGAAAAGGAGCCAAAATGAGCCTAGATAGAGCCTCCAAATTTTAACATGAAAAATGAAAACTCAAATGGAGAGGGGTCTGCGAGCAACCTCTACAAAAAACACCACTAAAGTTAGCAGTCCGCCAATTTTAGAGTCCTACAAAGTTTCTTTAGTCTTCTACCAACAGAGAATCTCCTTTTGCCAAATATAGCCAAATATGACTAAATCTGTCAAATGTATTGCAAAGCCAAATTACATGCCAAAATAAATGGCAATATTGACAGTAGGCTAGAGAAGGTGATTTACACAGGCCGAAACGTTGGCACAAATGCCAATAATATTGGCACGTAGGCAAAAAATTATTTACAGAAATAAAAAATAGGGGAGAAAGATTTTTAAAATGGCAAAAAGGCCGTACAAATTTGTAAGGGTGAAGAAATTTTTTGTAAAGGTCGAAGGCCTTGAAAAAAGGGCAGGGGTAGAGCCTCACCCGCTACACCCAAGGGAGAGGCATGGCCTCTTTTAGAGGACCGCAGCCTGCTAAGGGAGGCTGAGGCCTTCCTTGAGGCCAAGGATCCTTAGCTTAAGTCTCTCAGCTTGGGCACTATGAAGCATTATGCACTGAGTGCTATTCACAGTGCTTAAAGTGTTTTTTATATTATGTTTTTTTTTATTTCTTTTTGAAAATTTTTAAATGCTTGCAGGCATTACACCGAAATTTGTGTTGCAAGGCCAAAAATGGCCTCTGGCAAAAAAATTCCTTTCTGACTCCCGACGTCGAACTTGGATGTGGTATATATCAAATTTCACCTACGATGCCTCCTAGATGCAATGGAAGGGTTCTTTTGGCCTAAAAATGCTCCGACTGAAAGTTGTTTTCCAAATCTAAGCTGAAAACCCTAGTTTCTCAACTGTGTCAAATGATCTCTGATTTTGGTGAAATGAAAGCCAATCTTGACTTTCTCAAGCCTCCTAGATGCATTGGAATAGCCAGAAATGCCACCAGTATAACCAGAAATGCTATAATCACCTAGATATCACAAAACACATATGCAAACCCCATGATTAAAAAGTTTTCGTCAAACTTTTTTTTCTCTAGATGATCCAAAGATGCAAGAGAAGAACATATCAAGTTCTTCGGAAAACCTACAATGAAGCTTTATTAACCCCCCTGAATCTCTCAAATATGGAAACTAAAATCTACTCTTGCACATAGAAAAGCTCTGATACCATGTTAGAATCTAAAAATATGATTAACCTAAAAAACTAGTACAAAATAATAGATATCTAAACTATGAATGCAAATGATACAAAATCAAAATAGCAACACAGAGTTAGTCTCCAAGAGAGTAATAAAAATTCTAGAAGCAAAATAGCATTAAGAGGATGCAAAAGTAAAAGATATCAAATACAAGCTAGGTAGCAAGCTTATATAGACCAAGGAGAGGGAGGAGGTGGTAACACCGACCAATGAGGAGAAACCATCTATCGGACTAAAGATAGCAAAGTATCTTCCCAAGATAGCTAATGGATGCTCACATGTAGGAAGGTGACACCTCATAATCCTCTTACCTAATAAGACATGCTTTATTAACCTAAGCGAGATTAATAAAAGTGTAGGAAAAACCTAGGAATATAGGAAAAATAAATAATCCAACTAGGAAATAAAAACCTACACTAACAAAAAGATTACAGTCAAATACTATTAATAAGTTGCTTTTTTTTGTTTTGCAAAGATTACAACCAAATACAAAATGTCGAAGCACAGACAAGGAACATGAATTGTTGACAAAATACCTATCACATCCTTCATTATAGGAGAGTAGAAAAGAATAAGTAATTTAGTAATTAAAAGCTATCAAGGGGACAAAATGAAAAACATGGGCGGAAAGAAAACATTAATGGATTTGATAGAAGTTTGGTGGATGATATGGAGGTGAATAAAATGTAGAGAAAATTTATTAAACTGGCCAATGAACTTCCCTTTATCATTTTTATCCTTCCTCCCAAGCATCTCTCTCATTCTATTTTCAATTGTCTTCTCTTATTAGCTCCCTATCATTTTTCACTTCCATGGTAGTGGTGAAATTAGCCATACCTTAAGGAAGTTTGTTAGGAGGGTGTGGACATTTGGGGATCTGCAAGGGCCTGTAAGGAAAACATCGATAAATATGACATAGATGGTAGAGGAAACAAGAGAAATGATTTGAAGAGAAGGACAAAGGAAGTGAACAAGGAATTTATGACCCTTTTGGGGTTGATTTCTTGTAATGAAAAATGTGGCTATAATGTGAGGCAGGGTAAACTTGGACAGAGGTAGCAAAACAATTAAGTGCCTATATTAGAATTATCTTTAACCTTGTTTGTACATTTGGAATGCCAGTTCCAACACCTACATCAAAACTACCTTCAAAAATTGTACCTAGAAGATGAGTATACTTCTCCTTTACAATTACCTTCATAAAATATTGTTAATTCTAAGTTATCAACTCTTGCAACTAAAAAAATTCATCTAGGTTGATTTCTTCTTCCTTTTAAAGGGGTATTCTTGTTCAACTATTGCTTGAAAATGTGGAATAGGGATCTAAAATAAACCCTTCGTTTTGCATTATGTGCATTATCATGTTATTTTTTATTTGGTAAGATTAGGAATAGTATGAAATTTAGATTCTTCGGATGCTTCATCCCCTTTTCAACTATTGATATCTTTAATTGATTTAATATTCATGTTTATTTTTAAACTAGTAAACAAAGTTTGTTGTAGTGACCTATTTTGTATTACTTTTTGGGCATGTTGGTTTACTCATGCACTATAGTAGGGATGTATTTTGACAAGGGCGAGTTTATATGGTTAAAACCCTTTTTTCACAAGCTTATTGTAGTCGTGTCTTGACTTGGACCAGCAATTACTTTATATATATATTCTTATTTATTTAAGAAGGGTTTGAGAGAGCAAAAGTTCTCAAATCATTTTGTTTAAAGAGAAACATTAATGGGATGTAAAAGATTAATGTTTTGGGCAAACATATGTTAATCCTATCTTGAAATCAAGCAATGATGAAGGCCCATACCCTATTCCAAAGTTGGGGAAAGAACCAAATTTCATGGCTATCGAGTATTTAATTTAAGGGATTTACACATGCATTGTTGTTCTTGTCAAGGTAAATGTTGTCACATTGAAATGCACCCTTTAGAGAGTGGTGTGATAACTCTCCTTTCAATTGACACAACAAAACCACTCCTAGGTTGTGGGTGACCTAAATCTTGGAGTGAATCTCCAAAGAGGGCCCATTCCCCTATTGTAACACCTAAACTAACTTATTCTACTATTGTTCACAAGGAAAAGGGGAAAAATAACACAAAATTAAACCTAAAACTTGAAAATAAGGTGATACACTAAAATGCTTTGTGATTTGTACTAATGAAACCAACACACAAGACACAACTCATGTTTTGACATGTTTTCTGCATAAGTATTTCATAGAAAGGATTCAGATTTTATAACAACATTTAGAAGGAATATCAAATGACCTCTAAGAAAAAAACAAACTATGACCTACAAAATGAATGTATTTCTACATAAAGGCAATGAAAGTGAAACTAGAGATCAATGGCAAAACAATATCATCACAAGATAAGATCAATCACTCTATAATATCACACAATACACAACCTTGAGAAGGTAAAAATGGCTTATTTTATTGATAAAAAAGGTACATATTTGTTGATTACAAGTCTAAGAATACAAAAACTTCTCCCAAATCAGAGTTTTCAATGCTTCTTTTAAGAAAATATGAGTTACAATCACTAGAAAACTTCACCAAAAAAAATATGAATGACTAATCCTTACTAGGCATCCATTTCTTCCTATCCAACATAATCAAAGAATATAGGGCATGTCTTTAAGAAGTAAATACAATTTTATTGCCTTAACTACTTGGTCAACTCCTTTTGGGGCGCTAGAGACTTTCCTCCTTTAAAGACTCCATGATGACATTGAGAGATGAGTTGTTTTAGTTTTCCAACCTCCTCCACTTTGCATGCTCTTCACATGATTCCTAGATGATTGCACATGCCCAAAATTGCCTATTGTGTTGTCATAACTCTCTTACTAGCCATTACACCTCCAAAACTACTTCATAATTGAATGGTACAGTTGTATTCCTTCATTCCAACTACCATTAGCATGAGTATAGGACATGTTTTTTGATGAGTTTGAAAGAGACCAAGACTCCTTGTGGGCATGAGGGATGAGTTTGACAAATCTAGGACTTCAAACTGCATGAGGAATCATCATTTCATGCCTTCATAACTCACTTGCTCTGCATTTTCATCATATACAAGACCTCTATCATCTCCTTCCTACCTGAAAAAGTCACTATAGAGGTAATTTGTGCCCTTGAAGTGATGAGTAATCTTCCTTTCCTCTACTAATTTGATAAAAGGTAAACCACAATGTGTATTTCAACTGGGAGTTGATAATTCTTTACAAATTTATTTGTCTTTTGTCTCTATACCACCATTAATGGTTTCACGGAACTTTCTTATGCCTCTTGGAACCCTTGGCATTTATCTCTTTTTGTCTTGATAGCTCCTTGGAGATTTCAACTCTTGACATGCCTTAGCAGACTGTGGGTGGACCCTTGATAGACTTTGAAATGTCCCTTATTTGAAACAGGCCGACTCCCTTTGATGAAGACAAAATTTAAATTAAAGATTTAAATTTAACAATAAAAGGAGATTGCAGTTGGTTGACCTTCCTCTAAGAACAACAATCGAACACTTGGTTGGCATTCATATGCTTAGCCACAAAAGGCAAAACCATAAAAGACAAAGAGATGATTATAATGTAACAAGAAGAAGTGGTTTTCATAAGGGACGAATTATGCTAGAAGACAAACCTGCAATTTCGCTAAGAGACAAATCTATTAGCAAAAAAGATTTCCATATAAAGGGATGTGTTTGTTAAAGAGACAACATGTTATAGGAAAGACATAACCCTTGGCCAGAGTCATATCTTTTGAGAAGTATAATAAGGAAGAGTTTAAAACAATTGAAGGCATCAAGCAGTGCAATCTGTAGCATCTAGATCAGATAGAGTAGTATTAAGCACATGGATATACAGAATAGAATTGGGAGCATAATTAGGAGTAGCAAAGAATACCTAACAGCAGTAGTATGTGTGTGTGTGTGTATATATATAAACTCTAGGAACAGGACAATAAAGATCTATGTGGTAGGCAATCTAATAGGATTGACTATAATTGCTTATTTGGGCATTCAAATTACTAATAATTACTACTATTGGGATATCAGTAAATAGGATTAATCTTTGTTATCATATGATTTGAATATTCTACCATGATGAAAGGGACTGAGGCTACAAGTGGGGAATGGTTATGGGGCACTCTCCTAGGTATGCTACCTCCGTTGGGGATGCAATGAGCCTTAGGAGGCCAAGCGGGTATAGAGGGTACTGCCTTTGGGCTTAGGAGAGATAGCATTTTTAGAGCACCCATTGGACTCTCACTCCTCCATCATGGATGATTAGCACAAGAGGTCAGATCATAGGGAGAAAGAAATGATTTCCAAGATGAGGAGATAACAAAAAAGACACCTCCTAGATAGATCACCTCATCTGAATGGCATGCGCCACATGAGGCCAAGGGAGATGGTATATCCCCTTGGATCTAGGGAAAAAGGGTCCAAGGCACCCCATCAAACCACATTCTCTCATTCCCTCCTATGATTGAGCCATCCAAGGATGTTAGAGTGCTTTGTGAATGAACCAATGTTTGACCATGAGTTGATGTCTAATTATGGAAATCTGCTAATTATTATTATTGTGATAAATGATTCTAATCTACTAATCAGTTTGATTATGGTAAATGGTTCTAACCTGTGTGTAGGTCCTAAACTAGGATTTATTTTGCTTACAACATTTAATTGGTAAGTTGTAACCCTAACTTGTGATTTTAGGGCAAGATTTAGGGCAATCTCTAAAAGGGACATTACAGACTTTAGATTGTTTGTAGGTTCTTGGAAGCCCTAGTCACTATTTTAGACTCGGTAGGTTTACCTTTGATAAAAGACTTACTAATGGCACTTGTAAGTATATTTGACTATGAGTCTTAACTTCTTAGGATGATACATACCTTTCTAGATGTTCTTAGTCCTATGAAGTTTTAAGAACACATTCTTCTTGTCCCATAGGTCTCCATGCATTCTTAAACATGTCTTTACTTATGTTTACCCAGTACCATGTGTTCCTTCTAATGTGACTCTTCCATAACATTGAAATCTTAAATATGGTTGTAGTTCTTTTTGGCAAACCTAGAACACATTGCATGGTTTGTAGGGTTCTTTGATGATCATTGAGCTCTTCATCACTATCAAGATATTTCTATATACCTTTCATGGTCTATCTCTTAGATATCTCTATCAAGATATTTCATAGTTCCTTCAACTTCTGTAGGGTTCTATACATGGTGTATATAAGGTTTATAACATTGTATATCTTTGTATCTTTGGAGTTTTTAGAACCTTTAACAGGCCTAAGACCACAATTCCAACGTGTATTACTCCTCTCATAAGTTTAAAGATATTGTTGCAGGCCCTAAATGTCAGACAAAAGCTCTTCATGCTATTTTGAAACATATTTCTCATGGTGTTTTGATGATAGACAAGATTCTAGGACATTTATACAAATCTTTACCAAAAGGTTAACAAAATTTCAAAAAACTTAAGAGACTCTCATCATACATGCATGCTCTTGAAACCTTCTGATAGTCCTTATTTATTGTCTGTCAGACTTGACAGACCCTGGAGACTTCATGCATGTTTAGCATACCAGAAACTTGTTGGAATATTTTCACCTTTACTGAATAGCTCTAGGATTTGACTCATACCCTGATCAAGGTCTTTATCTATGACTTGCATACATTGTCCCATGATCCTTTGTATCCTATAGATCTTTTCCCACTGCCAAATAGCCTTTTCTTTATGGATCTTGCACTTGAAGTATTGTCTCTATTTATCTCTATACACCCTTACATCTAGATCACTCTATGGTCCTATAGGTTAGAACAACCTTTTGACACCCATACAGGCCCCTTATCTTTATGCACTATCACACATATATCCTTCATACTTGGATATATCTATCTCTTGCGATCTCAGTCTCTATTATTTACTACCTTTCAAACACTTTTTTTATCAATCTTAGTGAAAACTTCTCTAATTTCTGTCATGCTTTCTTGGACTCACTGCCTTTTCTAATTTCTCCTACACCCTTGTATATATTGCAATATTTGAAGCTCTTCTTTATAGCTCATATAGGAACTACCTTCTTGCAACTATACAAGCCTTAATGACCTCATGTTGACTAAGCTACTTATGATCTTAACAAGGTGTTTACAGGCCTATGGAGGGTCTAACGGACCCATTTGAGGTTTATAGGCTTGTATATTGGTTTCACATATCCTATGACTAATTTGTCACATCCCCTAAGACTTCACTCTAAAACTTGTATAGGCTCTTGAAGGCTTACTTGCCTTGGAACTTTACATTGGCCCTCCATGACTTTCCACAAGGATCTCAACATTACTAAAAAACCCTATTCACTGAGATACACTTCCCAAAAACCCTCATAGCTTATTTAGGACTATCCTACCTAGGATTATATAGCATGCTTGTATAATATAGGATATTTGAAGTTTGTTTTTTACTCATGCCTTGGTGTAGTGCCTTGTTAACTGTTAGCAAACTTCTTTTAACTATATTTTTACCAATCCTTGCATCTGATTCATGATGAATCCTTTGACTTCTATATCCTTCTCTTTCATCAAAATGGACATCCCTTACAAGATTTGATAAACATCATAATAATTTTATAGACTTCTTAGATACTTGGCAAGACCTAGAAGACTGAGCTCGGGGTTTCCATATTTAGATAGGCTCTTCATGACCATTTCATGGTTCTTTAACCTCTGCATCCTAAGATAAACCTATTCAATGATCTTATCTTTGTATAGTGATGTGGTTTTTCAGATAACTTGCATGGTTTAGGGTTGTATAGGGATTAAATATCTTTGACAAACCTAGAGGTCTAAACTCGCAACCTTCGTCACACCCTCGCAAAACCATCATACTTTCCCATTAACTCAAAATTTTGTACACCATTTAATATCATTAGCAAGGGTGCAGTGGTGAAAGCATATGATAGAGTTGATTAGGCCTTCCTGGTAGAAGTCCTCTCTAAACTAGGTTTCTCATGCCAATGGTGCAAATGGGTCTTAGCATGTATTTCTAGCACGTCCTTCACGGTTCTAGTCAATTGCAACCAAGCGGGAGTCTTTGAGGCTTTGAGAGGTATTCACCAAGGGGATCCTATCTCCCCATATCTATTTATCCTTATGGTTGAGGCATTCACTTGGAAAATGAGGGGAACCAATGCCAAGAAGTTATAGAGAGGTATTCAGATTGGAGGAGTAAAAGACTCTTTCATGCATGCACTATTCGTAGATGATACCATGTTTTTTGGTGTCTCCATAGTAGAGGAAGCTAGATCTATCAAAAAAACCATCACCACTTATTGCAAATCCTTGGGTCAAAGAATAAATTTGAGCAAATCAAAAGTGTTTCTTTTCCATAAAGCTCCAAAGGTCCAACAACGTATCTTGAAAAATTTAGATTTCAAAGAAGATTCATTACCAAGCAGCTACTTAGGTGTCCCTATGTTCAAAGGTATGAATAAACCAGTTTTATGGAACAAAAATCTTATGACCATTCAAAATAAAATTAATTCATGGAAAGGGAAATGGTTATCCTTAGCAGGAATATTGACTATGTTAAAAGTTGTTTTAGCAGCCATCACAATTTACATATTCTCAGCCCTAAAAGTGCCTAAAGGAGTTATATTAAAAATGGAGAAAGATTTTAGACAATTCTTACGGCAAGGGAGAGTAGAGAGAATGAAAATTAATCTTAGGGATTGGGAGAAATTTTGCAAACTCAAAAGTATGGGTGGAGCAAACATCCTCAATTTAAGATTTCAAAATCGGGCATTGGGAGCCAAGTTGGCATGGCACATGTGGGTATGTGCAAGATCATGATGGGACAAATAGTGGCAATGGAGAAAAAATCATGTCAAAGAGTTAGCCAAAATCATGAAACACTTTTTTAGGCTTAGATTTAGGCTTGGGAAGTTTTCTCAAAACGGATATCCATTTTGGAAAAATGCTTAAAAAATGCATTTTTCCAAAATGAATATCCATTTTGGAAATAGATATCCATTTCTTTTATTTTGATTTAAAAAGTTTTCCCCCCAAAATCTAGGCTTGGGAATCCAAACCTGGCTTTTCAACGTGAATGAAGAATTCATATGTTTTTACAGATTTTCCTCGACTTCACCCTTGATGCTGACGGATTTTTTTTATCCAAATTTGATAAAATCAAAAGGGTATATTCAGGACACTATCAAGATTCTAAAAATATAATATTTGTCTAATTATAATTTTAATAGGTAATTATTAATAATTTTCTACCTACACTATGTCTGAATTCCTAAGAGATAGACTGATTGAAAAACATCCATAACTTTCAAACCATTTGACCTTTTTCAAATCTAAAAGTTCATGTCACACTCTACACTTCATTAGCTATAGGTCTAAACAAATTGAATTTCATATTTTTTTGACCAAGTTAGGTTGGCTGAAAAATTACTTTTTAATATTTTTAAAAAGTTGTAGTAAAAAAATCATAACTAATTATTTACTTACAAAAAAAATTCATAAAAATATGTGTCACATCTGGGCATGTGTCCTCTACTTGTATCTAAAGATTCAAAAAAGAATTCTCATACTTAGGTTGGCCAGAATGACACCCTTTTTATTTTTTTTCAAAAATTGAAGTAGTGCCTCATTGAAATATCTAATTTTCACCAAATAATTTTTTTTTTTTCAAAAAAAATAGCAGCACATAAACTGCTTTCAATTTCCTACAAATTTTATTACTACATATTTTTCAAATTATGTAGGTAACCCATTTGAATTTTCTCGTGAAGTTGCTTAAGTCTATTTTTTTAGCATTTTCATTGCCACTTAGAGGTATTGTTTGGCCCATCATGATCCTCCACATACCCATCTACACAAAACCAAATGCAAGATGGGTTAAATTGATGCAGGCCAAATATCTAGACTCAAAAGATAGAGAGAACTTCATGGTGAAAGACCCACATAGGGGCTCAAGCATATGGAACTTCATTATAAATAATTGAGATCTAATTGGGACACATCTATTTTGGCTCATTCATGATGGTAAAAGGACAAATTTCTATGATGACTCATGGAATGGATGACCAAAATTATCCTTAAGGATGGACCTTGTTGAGGCAATGATGCATCTTACACAGCATTGGGGAACTAATATTAGAGATTATTGGTGACCAAATCAAAAATGTAACTTTCGTGAAATCGAGTGGAAAATATTTGATAGTTGCACCAAGTTCCCTTCAAAGTAGAAGAGGATTCTACAGGATATCCTCTCAAATAGAAAGGTGTTCAAAAGCAATTTGGTGGATGAGTTTTTATGGACTGTGGATAGCTTAGGTAAATATTCAGTCAAATAGTGATATAGATGTTTATCCACCTCCTCAAAATTAGATTGTCCTTGCATTCTCTATTAGAACGTAGACACATTACCAAAAGTAGGGGCTTTTTCATGGATTGCTTTAAATGATAGAATTTTAATGGGGAATAGACTTAACAAGATTGACATCAACCCGACTTTAAATTGTGTGCTTTGTGAAGAACAAGAGGACATAAATCACCTACTCTTTTAATGCTCGTTCAGCATTAAATGTTGGAATTAGTACATGGAGAAGGTTAATTAGAATGTTCCACTACCCAGTTCAGCATTAGAATTATTCAAGAGTTGGCTAATCTTGAACCAGGATTCCATGTTTTCTGGGAAGTCTTTTTGTCTATGGTGATATGGGGCATCTGGAAGGAAAGGAATTACATGATATTCAGGAAGACTAAATAACCCATAGATAAGTCCTAGAATATATATCTTCAACCATTTCAAAAGTTGTGAATATTAGAGTAAGGTCCAGAGCTTCCTCTAGCACAAAGTTTATGAAATAGGACAGTGAAACTCTTTAGAAGTGGAATCAAACCACCCTAAACAAATATTCATGTCTTTTAGTCAGATGGATGCCACCCACAGCTCCATTTTTTAAGTTAAATATAGACAGAGCATGTAGAGGAAACCCAAGACCATCAGGTATGGGATGTATCATCAGAGACACATATGGAAGGCCAGTTGTGGTAGAGGTGACAAAGATCCTGCAAGACATAAATAATCATGCAAAAGGCCTAGCTCTCCTCAATGGCATTTAACTAGCTATTGGGTATAGGATAAAGAACATCTGGATTGAGGGAGACTCCGACATTATTATAAATGTCATTAAAAAGAAAGAGACTACTAATTGGCAAATTGATTATTTAATTCAGCAAGAAAGTATGCTACTAACATCTTTTGATTTGATTTTTAGATTAGTCATTGTTAGGGGAGGCAAACTAGGTGGTGGATCAGTTAGAAAATATGGCTATTGATTAGATGGCTCTCAAATCAGTTCTCTCTCTAGATCAACTGAAAGGACTTGACATAGTGGATAGCCTACTTGTGGCAAAAATATCATTTTGTAGCCAAAAGACCAAATACAATGTGCATTCTTAGAGGTCTTGTCACCTCTCTTACCTGCATCAACCAAGAAGTGAGATAGTAATGCAATCCATCTTCTGTCATGTCCAAGGGTTGTTGGGAGTGCTCTCGCATGGAAAGCATTAATGGATGGATCTTTTGATAGCATTCACACCCGGGGACACCATAGATTTCCATTTATACCAAAATCTAGGCATAATCCTCTAGCCACAATCAGACTAATGCCCAATGATGCAATAGTAAGAATTGGGATGGTGATAAGCATGTAAATTCATTATAGAGGTCTTTTCCAAGCCACAAATTTAATGTGTTAGGACCTATAATTTTCTATGCCCCTTTCAACTAAAGTTTTATGTGTTTAAGGCTTGATAAACCCTTGAGAAACCTTTGGAAAATACTAAACCTTAGGTACTTTGGTCATCTTTTGGTTCCACATTATAATGTTCTGTTGACTGACTATCAGCCATTCCCAGTATCTTGAGTTGTAACTCAAGCATCTTGTGTGATTCAAGTTACCGACCCCCTTTGTTAGGTCATCAGTCTGGGGCCTCTTTTAAGAACAATCTTATTTGCACGTGCTGCAAATAACCATTAAGTTACACTTAGTCAGTGTTCCATGATGTTATGTTTCCATTTCACTAAAGCTTTCACCTTAGCTAAACCTTATTTCAGTCCCCCATAGGATTGTGATGACATCATCATCACCCCATGTGTCTTATCTATTGCACAATGTCAGACGTTCTATGAAAACTTGATGTCCCGCTGGAACTTTCAAGTGTGCACTGCGAGATGACGAGTGCCAGCATGGTGATTCTAGTGATCTAGTAGTGCTACGTGGGATTTCCTATTTCTGATATAGTTGTTCAAGGGCTTTACCAAGACTGTGAAAATGATGAGGTGCGTTGTGATGTCTACAATGTCTATGGTGTCTGTGGTGCCCACAAGGTAGTTTATTTCACTGAAGATAAAGACTTCATTGTGGCCCCAACTTATTCAGCATGAAGATGTGGAGATGCCACCATGGTATATCTCCAAATCTTAATGGGACATTTTGCCTCTGCTAGAGAGAATTTGAATTCTTATGGAGACCATTGATTGAAATGAATCTATGGTTGAATTTTGAAGTTGGTAAACGACTTCTTCTTGGCTTACCAACCATGCACAATAGTCATTGATCTACTTCCTAGAGTGAATCTAACGGCTCACAAACAAATGAGTCAATAGAGTGGTGGAGCATGCTAAACAATGAGATAATGTTGTTAACCTGGGGCTGAAAAGGTAGAAATCAAGCATGTACTTGGTCCTATTCTTCCATCAATTGGAAATTTGGTTAGACATTATGAGTGATTGTCCTCATCCTTAATTAGGATGGATGTGATTTAAAAGGTACATTGTTGTATTCTAAAGGCTTTGGCAACCTTTTTGCCACCATTGTACAAACTGATGCATCTGGTCGAACATGATATCAACTTAGGAAGATTGTCGAGATTTTTCACCTGATGTCAAGGAAGAGTAAGACAAGGAGCTGGTTATTTAAAATGGGTAAAATGTTGAGATCAAGATACCTACTTCACCTCTCTCATTATAGAGGTGAGTATCCCACATGTAGGATCTTTGGGCTATGAGAAATTAATGTTGATGTCAGGACGGCACCTCCATTTCCTCTTCTGGTAGCATTGATAGAATATCAAAAGATTACCAATTAAGACTAGAAGTATTGCAGTACTGGCTGGACTAAAATAATCAAGCTATTGACAAATAATACTATTCAGGGGTGGGGATCTCTACTCTTTTTCTATAATTAGGAGCCCCTTGTGCCCATTGTGTGCAACTTTCTATTTTTGGGAGCAACATGAATAGTATATCCCATTCTGTTATGCTATGTTTACCACCATATGTCTTAGAGAGTACTTCTCTCTTCTCTTGGTTAATGCTCTATTTATACAGAGTTAAGAGATGAGGAGTATGTTTCTGAGGTATGGATGGTTCAGGAAAAATTCAAGGAGCGAAGTGGCAAGCATCAAACTCCCTTCATTTCCCTATTTTCCTTTAATATCATCCTGGTGAGGGAATTGGTTTCCTGTCTAGCGAATCTAATAACTTCATGCTATTGCAATTCTCCAAAATGTGCTCAGAGGAGGAGTGGCCTTATTGCTCCTTCTTCCCCTCTCTTATGTAGGTGGCACTCATCAAAGAGCTAGCTGCAATTTGAAGGAGAATTGTCCACCAAGATGAAATAGCTAGTGATGGGGAGAAAGGAGTAAGTTGACAAGAACAGTTAGTTCTCTGTCTAAATTGGTGAGATGACCGGTGTTGCTTCCTCTATAGGGAAGTTTTTGTTACTTCCAGAGTCAGCTATATGTGGCTGCCCCAAGGACCTTGAAGGTTAAGGTGGTTGGAAACTCTAATTTGAAGGATGGGGAGTCATGTTTTAGTAGCTAGAAGGTGATGCGAAGTGGAGGACACTGGCATTTGGATATCCTTAGGGTTTCTAATCCTAGCGGAAATTCTCATATGAAGGGTGGCTGAGCTCAGCGGGCTTATGATCAACCATAGTGGAAAAGAATCAAATGAGCATAATGACCTATTTTCCATGCTTAGCACTAGGATGAATAAGGACAAAATGGTTAACCTCCCCCACTCAAGGAAATGATTTGATTTTCAAGTCTAGTAGTTGGTTTGTCTTGGTGCTATTTTGTAGGGTTGAGGAAAATATTTGTCTTGTTATGCCTAAAGGATGTCCTTTGGCATATTTTGTTTCTAACAAGATTTGTAAAGATTGTCAAATGAAAATATGACATCTGTACATGGTATGTAGCTTGTTTCTCCCTTGTTGTATAAAAGGGAATCTAAGGCCATTTAAAGGAGGAGAGGAGTTCAAGTAGTCCGAGTCTGGGAGTCTTAGCTATCTTGATTATTTCTGTGTGGGGAAGGGGAAATATTGTATACCAAATATATTCTGTGTATCCAATTTTGATCAAAATGGAAAATATGAGTACATGAAATCTAATTTTCATTGTCTCCATATATTGTATCTGAATCTCTTAGTGAAGTTAAATAGAAAGTTTGTTTGATCTCATCTAGGTGTTAATGACATAGCTTGTTTCTCTTTTCTTAGCATTTTCTTTAGGAGCAAAATAAATTTCTAATTAATATGGATTAAGGAGTTATTCTAAATTCAATATACTAGATCTTTAAGTATAATCTTAGTCAAAATTCATACCATGAATATGTGAAGGCAAGGCATCTACATTAATCATCTTATTATTGAATTTCTTGATTCATATGATATGTATGTTGTATGAAATTGGTTATGTACCCAGATAGGCACCGGTCAGAAAGTTGAGCCCTATTAGAATTGAACTAAATCTTCAAAACAGAAAATGAATACCCGTTAGATTTGATGTATTATCTAGCTTTAGTGTTTGATCTCTCTAGGTCTGTAATCTATATATTGGCGAGGATTTAGTGAAATTGTATTGAAACCTATATATGCTTGACCTAAGAGAGAGAGCTAATCTGTCTTAAATAGTACTCTAATTGTATGTTGATAAAGAATTTTTGAGTACTGAATAGGGAAACCCACCTTGATTTGACAGAGCCAAAAGTGTAGGGGATTGTCATTGATTTGACTCCTATTTGTTGGCCAATCCCTCAAGACAATTAATCATTAAAATTGGCTATTCTTTAGATTGTCTTCATGTTGGGAATTAAAAACCACCACTAAAATGCTTCTCTATCACTCCATACAACCCCATCAATAGGCGTATATCATAGGTGCCACGTAACACAAAGGAGTGTACAACACAACACACCAGTTTTTAATCCTCATAACGTGGGGACACCACCCAGGCCCACAAGGAGTCATCCTTTTTATTCACCATTTGGAGGATGTTTTTAGCAGACCCACTCTCAAAATATAGTTTTTTGATCCCATTCTTTATCATCTCCAAGCCTATGGCAGAATGGTAGGCTAATCTCCGCATTCGGCTTCCCACACTGGATGGGGAGCCTATGTATACAAGAGAAATTAACACAGTCTACATGAGGGAGATTTTGGAGATTGACTGTGATAATGTTGAGTTCGGTGTCCGCTGCGTGTTGGGATTCTACCTATTCCAACCTACATATAGAAAAGTCAAGGGCTCGGAGATTACAACTACCATCATTTCTAATCTCTTTGATTTTTTACAGGATTATGAATATGTATAAGCAATTGGGTTTGGACTAGTCAATTCCTCATTATTCAACTTAGACAAGTGACGGGCAGTCCTAGCGGATTATGATTATCAGGAAGGGCCTACTCCCATTGGTGGTATGTTTGATAGATTCCTCCTACAATCCTCACAGCACGCAATGTGTGCTTACAATGCGATGCAATGGGGACTTAGAGTGGATTGTTAATAATGCCTTAAACAAAGCTTTGAATGCTCATTGCTTCCAGCTCCCAGCGTGATTGGTTGATAGAGTCAAGGAGGTGTTCACAGTGATTAGGTTCCTTTGACACCATGCCTCGGATCTTACACCAGGCCCACCATGAGCTCTAGGAACACTATAGTTCACCCTCTCGTTTGTCATTCGCCATCCAAAAGATCCTCATGGATCTAATTCAAACTAAGGTCTTTTATGTAATGCATGTTTTATGGTCTTTTGTGTAATTACTCGTCTTCCGATGGTATTTCCTGCCCTATTTTTTCGTCAAACAGCTCAGACTTTAAGTCTGTTTTTGTATTTAAACTCTTTATAATATCATATAGGTGCACCGCTAGCTTTCTCTTAAAAAAATATATTTCTTTTCATCTTAAAATTGAAGTCCATTTGGCTATCAATACACTCTTTTGAGCCTTATTATCTTTTTTTATTTATCATATTCAATCATGACCATATCCCCTTTCATTTCTCCTAAATTTGTGTTCATATTTATTGCTTCCTTCATGCATCTTGATCTAGGCCTTTAATGTATTTCAAAACAATATATAGGAGAAATATTATTTTATATATTTTTTATATAATTAAAATATAATATATTTATTGTATTTATGAATAATAAATACAAAGATAGATATTGTCAATTTAAATATTATTATAATTATATAATAATTATAATATAAGATATTATTGAATATAATATATAATAAATTAATATAATTATAAATATTATTATTAATAATATAAGTTATAAATATTATTATATATTATAAATACTAAATATTATCTATAATCAGTGATTCATAATAGTAAAGGACTTAAAGACTATTATGTTGCGATCCTTATTTAAGGAGTGCTTACTATTAAAAGAAAAGGGGAATTCAACTAAAAGATATGACCGGTTGATACAAGTTATGCTTAATACAAGTGATGTAAACTTATTATTCATTCCAAACAATGATTATAAAATGAAGAGTGGCGATCATCATAGCAATGCCTCTTGGTAAAGAAGTAACCCTCCGTCGAATATAAGGTATTGATCAATGAATTAGCGAATGGACAACCAACAATCCATCGAAGAAGCAATATACAAAATGGACTTTTTTTTTATAAAGCAAACAGATATAATAAAAAGACATCGATTATGTTAAGTCATACACATAAGACAAAAGTCTAAGCAAGGAAGACTCTAATAAGGAGCAGCTAAGTCTATAATAACTAAGCGATTGATCTTATAAAAGCAATCAAAACTAATCACTGAAAACAAGAGAGACAAATGGTATCTAATAAAAGGGGGCATCGATTTATATAGAGTAGCAGTTAAAGTAAGTAATATTAATCAAATAACAATAGCAGTGATCAAGGAACCAGATAAGCAAGCAAAAACAATCTTAGACATAACTCAACACCAGCAATATATCATGGGATCAACCATCGAATCCTTTATCAAGAAATAGTCTCATAAATCATCGAACAAGAAGATTCTTACTTATAAGGAGGAACATCAAAAATCCATCATTCTGCGAGCACATTCCTCGATCAGCATTATATCAATAATCATTCATATTCAGGGGCAGCAAGCAGATATTAAACAATATCTTCAGCAGTCAACCCTATAAGGTATGATCCTTTACTTCAATAATGATATCTTATCAAACTAAAATCTCTAATCCAGGAACAAAGATAGATGATAACATCTTGAATAATGATAAATAGAATGCATATAAATAGAATGAATGCTGTCAATGAATACGTAGAGGATTGAATACAGAATGAATGTTATGAATATGTATGAAACATAGAATGATTGCTATCATAGAACAATTATAGAGTGAAATGCTAATGTAGAATTAGATTTATCATATAATAAATAAGTATAGAAATGATTGGAAAGATTATCATAGAATGAATAAGTATAGGATGACAATGTTATAATCCTAATGACATGAAAATGCTCATAACTATGATAGAATGAGAATGAAAAGCATAAGAATGAATAAGGCATAAGAATGTTTATATGATGAATAATATTGGATATTGCCAAGTAATGTGATCAATAAGATAGTAATGATAAGTAATAAATGATTCATAAAGCCATGATATACTCGGAGAGGAGTACATAGCCTCACCCTTAATCTCTCTATCACCCTACGAGTATGGTGGTGACTTAAGGAAGGGCAGACTAATGGACCTAGGTGACCCTCATGTGGATGAAGAACACCGCGTATAGTGTGAAGTCCCTTGAGCCAAGAGGCGAAGAACACCGCGTGTAGTGTGAAGCCCTTGGGCCTAAAGTTATGTAAACTTAATAAATGTGCCCAACATTAGGTGACTCTCAAGAGGGTGAGGAATGCCGCGTGTAGCATGAAGCCCCTTGAGCCAAATGGTAAAGAATTGCCACATGTTGCAATAAAGCCTTTGGGCCTATGGTGGGATGGTTACACCAGCGCCTTAATGTAATCATACTCATATGGGGTGGGTGAAGTAGAGTAGATTAATGATCAGGCTAGATGATGACTCTCCCAAGGTATATCATGGGAAACTTTATGGGAAAGGAATGTGAATGTGAAATACATAAACTTTAATGTTGGATTATGATTATAAGATTACTAACCCTAAGAGGAAATGTGAAAGGCATATAAATTTGATATTGATATTTATAAATGGTTATTAACCCTAATTGTAATATATTGATATTATAAGATGAATTGGTTACTAATGTTCTCTTTTACAAGTCAAAATTGTGTGCAAGGTTAAGAAGAATTTTGACTCACTAGAAGGGGGCATTACAAACTAAGAGGCTGAGATAATCCCAAAATAATAGCTTCAACAAGATGACTTTGATGGAATCAGCAAAATTTATCATCGAACCCTCTTTCTAAAAATGACCTCAATTTTTTCTCTAAAAGGTCACAAATAGCCATCATTAATTTAATACTTAGTTAACGTGCTCCCTTCTTCCAAAAATTTAATTTTTAGCTTTGTACATTTTAACCATTCTATCATTAAAGCATGATCTACCCTATCAAAGATGCCTTTAGTTACAAAAGTTTCAAAATTAGTTCCTAACATTCCTTTGATTAAAGAAAGATTTTATTGATGCATTGGCAACTCTAAGTTTCAAGTTTTATTATCAAGTTATTCACTAGATCAAGGTATTCATTGAATATATTATGGAAATACATAGTTTTTCAATAATAGTGAACTCCTATGTTAGCAATTCATCCATCAATTGTTTGGTAGCTTTGGTGACACATTTCATTTTATAAATGGTGGAGATCTTCACTTGAAATTGTTGGAGGTAATGCAAATGGTATAGATGAAGTTTGAAGTGACTTACACAAGTGCCTTATAAGAATTTGTTCAACTTTCTCCTTCAACTATTGCTTGGTTTTATAATCCTTGTTCATCCTTGAAATAATGGTTGTAACAACTATTTGCATACCTTCTATTTCTACCTCTCTAGTTTGTTTCCCCAAATTAACTTAGGAAATTCGATAGTCTAAGGAATACAATTCCCTTTCATCTTTATCCAACCAAAGTAGCATTTTTTACAATTCTTCACCCTTATGCATTGATGAAAATAGAAGAAATAGTCTTCGATTTCTTCTATTGGGGAGGTTTCTCAAGCAATAAAGAAATAGTAGAGAATTCTTCTTCAAGAGGCTTGGAAACTCTATTTGGTTTCTTTGCAGTAATGTCTATCCATACAAGGATATATGGAGGAGCTAATTCTACCTATTGAGATGATTGCTCTTGACCATGGGCATCTATTTGTCTTAAACATCTTATGTCTCAAGTTGTACAAGAGGAGAAGGTGTAGGTGGAGGTAAAGGAGGAGTTCTTTTAATAAAAATGGGAGAATTTTAGCTTTCAAGAATAGGGTTCTCAACAATAGGTTATATTTTTTGTACTTTGACCTTGTGATACTTCCTGATGATTTTGCAATCTCTATATGCAAGTCTTGTTTTTTGGCTCAATTTAAAATTACTTGTGTTTCTATCTTCATACCATGCTTTTGTTGTAATTGAGTTTTGATTTATGATAAATATTTTTTAGTCACTTTAGTGAAAATCTTTTAACTATGTAATAACAAGGTACTAGCTACTAAGAAGCTAGTGATGCACTAAGTCAACAATCATCTACATACCCAATGTTTTGAGATATTATATGTTGGCATTAGTTGATTTTCCATATAGGTGAGGGAACACAAGTGGTGGTGTTAGTTGGTAGCTTCAATGCTATGTAGATTGAGATGTCATGCATTTATTGGTTGAGGGAAAGTGTGGTGGGCCTACCTTGCTTGTGTGGTGATATTTCAAAGAAAATTCTGCTATGTTTCCTCTAACATATGCATTCATTTCCCATTGGTCATTTCTTGGTGGAGGGATAAGATTTATATTATTTTATTGTGGTTGATGTCTCAAGATGTTCCATGTCAGCAATGATTGATGGTATATGGAAGTGAGGTGGAATGGTTTGCGTAGTCTCAAGGCAATTGAAATTCAACATCCATTGAGGTGTCATTTTCCTATTTATGCATAGTAGTGATCATTCTAGAAATGAAGATTGAGTGGATGAGTTAGGGTATATGTGGTAACTCCTTATTAGTGAGTGATGGATCTACCTTATTTACTCAATAAATATTCATGTCAAGTTTGCTTTGAAAATGAAGATGTTACGTGTTCAAATTCTATTGGTGATGGTGAAACAACTAAACCAAGGGCTTCCATCTTCAAGTACTATGCTAGAGAATTAGTTATTGATCTTTCTTACGGTGAAAGATATGAGTAACATTACAATTTTCTATTGTTCATGACTTAGTGAAGGGTTCAATTAAATATTATTTTAATCCTTGCAAATCCACCATTGTTGTCCATGTCATATGTTTTGGTATGTCTAGTGTGTGCACTCATATGTTTTATTTGAAAGAGCAATGCTTTACTATTGGCTACATGGGTGTGATGTGGGCCACAATATCAAAAGTGGATCGGGTGGCAAGTGTGTAGGTGAATTGAGTGGGTTCATGTGTTGCTAAGTGCCAGTTTTTGTGAGCATATTTGTCTACTCAATAGGGGTTTGTGTATGTTCTCTTTCTTCACAGCAACATTATTGAATGGGTGACATATTTGATTCTCATTTGCAGTTGCTAAAAATTCTTATTGGTTGTTAGAACAATGTGGATTAAAAAATTTACTTGCAAAGGCAACCGTGGGTTTTCTATATGGATAATTGTTGAAACAAGGGCTCTATTGCGAAGTTTTTCAACCATGAATGAGGATGTGTTGTCATTGACTACCATAGTGAAAAAAGTGTACTTACGTTTCATGTGACAAAGTACTGACATGGCAAACACTTGCATAAGAATTTCCAACTTTGGGCACTCTAATTTTAATTCGAGGAGGTTGTTAAAAGATTAAATGTGATAGGATAAAACCTACTCTATTTACTTGAGCCGTGAGTAGAATTTGAATCCCTAGAATATTGAGTATTTTACTAGTCATGTAGTGTCTTAGGCTAGTAGGGATTCAATTTTCTATTCGCGTGACAACAAGAGCTCCCATTGCTTAGCATTCACCCTCTAACCACCTTGATTAGGAAATTTTGGAACTCTTTCAAAGGCTCCTTACCCAAAAACTTCCATTACTTAATATCAGGAAAGATTTGAACTCATCTTTAAGAGGAACATATTATTTGAAAAGAAAAATGGGTCCCAATATTTTTGATCTTTTATGAAGTATGATAAAGTACGTGGTGGATGAATCATTGCAGAGTGGGACGTCAAGCATGGAGGTTACATAGAAATACACCATTGTCAGCGTCACTGTGAATTTATTAAATATTGTCAAATGACAGGTGATAAAGAGCATGGCTAATAAGCCAAGCAGTAGACAACGTTAATAAGGGAACATAATCTGAAATACCACAAAGGAAAGCCAAAATAATACTGACAAATAAATCATAGTCGCTGTTTTAAGGCAGGAATGTAAGTAGAGACTCAAGACCAAGTCAAGCACAACCATAACAATAATATTTTTTTTTATTTTTTTTTAATTAGGGGAATTGGCAAGGCCACTTTTCACCATTTCCATCTCACCAAGTAAGGGATCAATTTTGCTGCTATTTGGTTTGGAGGGAAGGAGATTTCAGAGGCCCTTAGTCTACTTAAACTACATACATTTTATTTGCATATAATATATAATCTTCTTTAGGCTGTCGTCTTATGGAATGGGGCTTCCTAAATTATCAGTGTTGCTGAAAATTTTTAGGAGCATTTCAAAACAAACCATTCCATAAATTTTGTAGTTGCAGGTAGGCTTAAAACTTTAAGCTCCATGATTTATGGAAGTTGGTGGTCTCATGAGGTTTTTAGCTTAATGCTAAATGATTTTAACAAAGATTTTTTTGGACCTACAAATAAAAAGATTAAAAATAATCAAATAAAAAAATTTCCCTCCAAAATATTTCTTAAATTAAATGGCGGGAATTTAAAAACAAAAATCTGTAAGCTGGTGGAGGAAAGTATCTGCTCCTTTTTTGGAGGAAAAGATTCTAATTTATGGAATCTCAATTTATTTTGGACCCTTTGCTCCACAAAAATAGATCCTCTAACAACTCCATGAAACCCCTTTCTTACAAACTGCTGCTAAAGAAAAAATATTAAACTGCTAAAATTTCTCCACAAAAATAGATCCTCTAACAACTCCATGAAACCCCTTTCTTACAAACTGCTGCTAAAGAAAAAATATTAAACTGCTAAAATTTCTAAACAATAACATAAAAAAGATAGAAAAAAAACTCATACAACGATGAGGATAAAAATAGAATGAAGCTTTAAAACTTTAAAAAAAAAAAAATAGAAAACAAACTAATAAAACTAAAGCTAAATGATGTCCATAACAGTCCTAATTCCCCTCATATCAAATAATATATACTATACCAATTTCCAACACTCACAATAATAAACTGGGTGCTCACAAATTATAACGGGTGCACCCAGTTTTAGGGTTCCACTGCCGGCTATACGCCACAAAACAATGAAAAATGACAGCGAGTTGGGAAAATATTCCTTTTCTTTTTAAAAAGAAAATTATTCTTTGGCTTTATCACATGCAAATGGCGACGTTAGCAGGCTTTTACCGAGCCCATTTTATGCTTTACTTTGCACAGGTCATCTCTGTCTGTTTATGGATTCAATCAGGCTGCATGGATATTAGTTTTTGTTTTTTTCAGCAGATTATAATATCTCAAGTATGTAGATATTTATTAGCAGTCTTGTTCAGCTAAGCTGTTCGGATTAGATTATTACAAAAATCCATTTCATCGTAAAGATCGAACCTGACCGAATTAAGCTCAAAAACCTTTCGATTTGATTTTATCTGCGATGGATTTTGAAGAGGAGAAGCAGCGCCGTGAAGAAGAAAGCGAGATATCAATACAGGCGAATATCGTGTTATCTGTGGACGAGATTGTAGAAAAACATGTCAGTGGGTTTGGACGAGCTCAGTTGTTTCAGGTGGTTGTCATTGCGTTGGGATGGGCTTTTGATGCCCAGAACACGTTTCTTCCCATTTTCACTGACGCCCAGCCATTGTGGCGCTGCACGAATTCAACGTCTGTGTGGGAAACTTGCACGGAAAAATCGTCCATATGTGAAATGGATCGGAGAGCGTGGGAGTGGAGGAGAGGCAAAGCGATCTCCATCATTTCAGAATGGGATCTTATCTGCGCTCACAGTTATCAAGCAGGCATTCCTCAAATCTTCTTCTTTGTTGGAGCACTATTAGGTCAGTTAAGCCTTATTCTTTTGGATTCAAGATACAAAACACGTAATGATTATCACATCAGGATTGGATTGGTTTTTTTTTGGTTTGTTTTTCTAACTCCCAAAATTCAAACATTTATTTTATCTTTACATTTGTGGGTCGCTGCTCTGAATCGGTACAGAAAAGAAGGTGTTTGGTAAATTGAAAGAGAAATCTAGGAGTATTGTAGGGTATTGATACTAGTGGGTTTAATCTATTTTCAATTTTTGCTTGTTTGATTTCATTTTAACGACATCAGTTACAGTACAATGTATGAGCCTGAAAAAGAAAAAGGAAAAGTTTATCGTTATATTGGTTAATCTCAGAGCTTTTGTTATCCACAAATTTGTTTTTCTACTGGATTATCCTTAAACTGGACCTCTTTGGCGAAGAATTCTTATTTTCTCTATTTACATGGTAGTTGTGTAAGAATATTTTAAAAGAATGGCTTGTAATCATGATTCCTGGAAAGTCTTAGGCAATAAATGTGTGATCATGATTCCTGGAAATTCTTAGGCAATAAATGTGTGATTTTACAACTTTATCTTGTAGTAATAGGTGCCAGTTTATGGTTTTGAAGTAAAGAAAACAAAAAAAAGGTTTCTGGATTCATGTAGCAGTGGTAGAAATAGAAATAAGTGTGTGTACTAATGGTTACGGCTCTGTTTTATTTTCTAGTTAGTTTGTGGTTTTTTTTTCAAAAGCAGGGGACGATTTTAATAATAGCATTATTAATGGTTACAATAAATGGGCATTGAATGATTTTTCACTTGCAAAAATACTAAAATATCACTGCACACGATGGACAAGACACACTAGAAGATTGTAAAGGAAAACTACTATTTCTTTATGATAATTTAGGTTAATTAAATGCATACAAATAAAGTACAAATTAACTATTATTAATTTAGAGCAAATGAGAATAATGTCTAATTATATTTGAAAATTAAATATAAAATAATAGCGTAAATAGTTTTTGGAACTATGAGGAAGAATTGCATGTTGATACCATGTAGATTTCTCTTGTCAATGGTGCTAAAATTGATGCTTAAAGTCTCAAAAGTGTCTAAGGTTTAGAACTATGGCTAAATGTTGTATGGGTCGAATCTTTGCCATGTAGGATCAATCGGATGCTTCATAGTACTAACCCCAAGCACATAAATGATTTGAAACCTACAGGATCATATTGATTGATTGTAAACTAGTGGAAACTATCACCCCTACTTTTGATACCTATCGATGTATAAGGACTAGTAGTGTTGAAAAATACCATAGGGAGATCTTCAAAGCATAAGGGCAATGTTCTCCTAGGTTGATCCCCTTGATTAGAGCAACATCATAGTCATGGAAGAATATCAAAGACAACAATCTCAAGCATACAAGTATCCTATATGGTGTTGATGCAAATTCAAGGTTCCTTTTATTGCACTCCAAAATGGAGTGTTCCTAGAATGATTCTCCTCGTAGCATTTAAGATTTTTGGATGTGAATAAGTACACATTAAATGCCTTTAAATACCAAGAAATAACAATAAATCATGCAAACATGTACCAAGTGGGTTCATAATGGCTCTAGCAAAATCTGCAGGAGTTAACAAAATTTGAATTTGAATTTATGAATTTCAAGGGTCGATTCCATGTGGTATGAGAGCAAACCCACACACCTCAAGATTGCCTAGGATAGGGAAACATAGATATCAAGATATGGAATGAATATATTGGGATGGGTGTAATTCTAGGCACTTGATAAATGACTAGTAATGATGAATGTATATGAATACATGTAAATAGGGATGGGATGGGATGTGTGGAAGTACATGTAACGAGGGACAGACAAAGGATCAAGGAATGAGTTCAACTTTGTACATGAGTGCATCATTTGTCAATATATAATTGCATTAAGACATTTTGACAAAACGGGCCCAAAACTAAATGGAAATTGCATGGGTATCTAAATTTCACCATTATATTTTGTCCCCACTTTGAGGTGCATTTGAATCCTAAAATGAACACATATTTTAAATATATGAGCACTCACAACCATACATAAAAGGTATTTAATATTCAATAATAAAAAGGATATGGGATCCATGTAAACTAATGGACCCAACTTGACTTCTTGATGTGTTCTTCCTCCTTGGCATGTGCACTCCTTAGGGACTTGAAAAATAGAGAAAAGATACATGTAATGATTAGATTTTGTCCCACAAGTAAAAAATAAGCCATACTTGCAAGTTGATTTTATTGTCTATGAAATGAGAGAGAGAGAGAGAGAGAGAGAGAGAGAGAGAGAGAGAGAGAGAGAGAGAGAGAGAGAGAGAGAGAGAGAGAGAGAGAGAGAGAGAGAGAGAGAGAGAGAGAATTTTATCTGTGTGAAAGGTGGCATGGTAATAATCTACCTAGTGCAACAGTAGTAGGATGTATGGCATAACAAGCATTTACATGTCATATGATCAAGATTTATTTGGACCTAGTGATGAATCTCTATGTCGACACCCATAATTATCTACAATCTCAACATACAAGCATTAGCAATAGGATATACCCTCTCTTCAATTAGTTGCATCCATTAGATGTAAGGAATTGAAGGAGAGGGAAATGAAATACATGAAAAGTAAATGTAATCTAAGCATGTAGGCACAAGGACCGTGTAAAGTAATAAGTACCATAAATGCATCATGTAAACTCAAATGATAAGTATGAAAACCATATGGACCAATTAATTGTGAAGGAATAAATTTACTCTCAATATAGGTAAATGAGAGAGGTCAGGTAGCCATCAAAAGTGAGATAAAATAGTGTAAGCACATAAATCAAGAGGAATGAATATGCCCCCAATGTGGCTCCAGACACAACACACATTGATATTGGTAAGGCACTAGTTATGTAATGCCCATAATCCAACATGGGCAAAACTTTGTAAAATGTAACCAACAATTTGTTTAAACCATAAAAGTACTACACGACAATAATGCATCTTGTAAACACATCTATTTTTACTACATGATACTCAACACAAGTAGAAGATGCATGTTGCCAACATTCAAGGAAAGGGAAGAAAAGATTAAAGTGCAATGGTGGGTGGAATGCATGCCCATGTGGCACACTCTATTCTAGAAAAGGAAAACAAGAGATAAACATGACATGTCAACACATGTGATGCCAAAAGGGGGGTTTCATCCTCATGATGACCACTCCTCCAAGGTACACTATGTGGAAAAGAAAGAACTACACCATTCAAAGGTGGCAACCCAAAAGATAAGGATGCAAAACTACTTAACATAACTAGTTTAACAATAGTGAAATCAAACTAACTTACTAATCATTATAGATAAATGTTTGATTACTAAAACATTTAATTTCCTTTTAAATGTGTAGTCAAAAACTATTACACATAGATCTATGCTAACTTGTTTTCAACTTAACAATTAATTAGGGTAGAGATTAAAAGAATGAATGATCACATATAACATTCATTTCAATAGTAGATTCAATAAGAAGGAACTATCTAACAAAAATGCTCCTTATATAGTAACTGAGACAAATTTTCTTCTTTCAAGTACACATAATCAATAATAAAGAGAGATATAATATTTTATTTCAAGTGATAAATGAGAGAAGGGAGAGATAGAGCTCTCTTTTCCATTTGTTAATGCTTAATCAATATCTTACCAATAAAATCCTTTCACATGGTTCATTTAACCCCTACTCTAGTCATACTAGTATTACAACTCATAATAGGACAATATAAAAAAGAGTATAATTGATGTTTAACCACAGTAGAGATAGACAAATGTTCACATATCAATACCAATCATATAGGAATTACATAAAATTATTATTAGATATTAATTCCATTTAGCAGTCACACAAAAAGGACAATTATCAAATCTCTATGGCATGTTCACTACTTACATGGGTGGAAAATGTTCAATTCACCATGATAAACACATTGTTCACCACAACAAACATGAGTTAGCCATAGTGAACATGAAATAGCCACTGGGTAATTCTCTATTTTCCATAGAAAACACACATTCACTCCTTCTAATCAAGAGGTAAACTCACTCTGTCATAGGCTAAGACTTCACTATTTTGGTGAATTTATCAAAGTTTTAACTCATTAAATATTATATTTCCCAAAGAAGCAAGCTACCCTAATATTCAATCCTCCATACATCTAACATGATACAAGTGGTAGAAACATTATATAAAGATAATTGCATCTAAGTTATCATTTCAAATCAAACTATATTCATGTTTATTTTTAAACACATTTTCATAAATATGTTTCAATACAATCTACCCATAGGCTCATTTCCACATATTCAACCAGACACACAATATATGCCATTTTAATTTTGTAAATATTGTTATAATACAAAAATAAAGCCACATTTCACATATACACTAATCAATAGTGTTTCTCTAGCACTTGACCCAAAACCATAAAACATAGATTACAAAGCTCAAGAAGGATTTCTCCACACATCAAAATGTTCAATTAATACAACTTTACAACTTACTCAAAATACATTCAAGCTTTCAAAATACATTTTAGAGGAGCTATAACTTCCTAGAAAAGGCCAAGAACTACACCAATGTAAAAAATCTCCAATTTCTTTGCTCCAAGCAAGACCAATCCAATGGGGGTTCTCAATTACCTACCAAAAGGCATCATAAATCCCATACATGGTTGTAGCCAACCAAGCCAAGAGACCAATGTAAGAACTAAGTAAACACACATTTAATCACAATTCAAAGGCCATCAAGAAACACAAAGAGGTTTTAATAAACACAATGAATGAAATATTTAATTCATATAAGGGGAGTCCAAGAGGGAGCAACTTCATGGGAAGCATACAAAGAGGGTCTCAACCCAAGTTAGATCACAATAAGGATCTCAAAACATAAATCGCCACAAAATCCATGATTCATAATATATCCATCCACCATTTTCACACCCAATTAACCAATGCATCTCAATTCCAAAAACAACAATATAATGATAAACTACTTATCTCTCCAAATAAAATTTTTTAAGATTGTATGAAAATAATGTTTCCCATGAGGTGTTCCCTATGCCTCTCTCACCCCTATAAACATGCCTTTCCCTCAATCAATTGGGAGAACAAAAACCAAGATTCCAATCACAAATGCAATATAAGATAACAAAGAAATTAGGAAAAGAAGTAGACTCAACTCACTCCTACTCAAAATAAAAGAGTACTCGTTCTTAATTTTTTTCAACCTCAAGAATGTGCAAAGGGAATACAAACTTCACAAAATATCATTTAATTTTTTTTCAAGATTCATATGTTTACAATAAAACATTCCTTTCTCTTTCTATTAGATTATGAAATCAAGAGATAAACACAAAACATAGTGGTGAAGAAGCCTACCTCTCAAGGTAGCTCTAAAAAGATGGAAGTCTCTTCTTCCTTTCTTGATTCTCCTTATACATATTAACATTTCTACAATAGCATCTTAGGCCTAAAAGTAGTCATGTATCAACCAAAAATACATGTTTTTATCTTTGTTTTGTTTTGTAGGTGTTTTTCATGTGTTGGTGGCATTTTTGCATTGTCCTAGTTACATATTTCTCACTGTAGTTTCATTATAATAGATTTAGTCCAATCAACAATGATCTAGCTATGCGCTACCACATTTTTTAGCCAATCAGAATAGAAATTTGAACATAACATTTTGTGACCATCATAAACATGTCCACATGGTCAAATTTATACTTAAATTTTTATTGTAAGTCATAACATGCTTTCATTATATAACAATGTCTTAATTAAGTTATACACCAAAATATTTAATCTCACACCAAAGTAGAAGGTTACCTATTTAATTATTGGGCTTAAGGAGGTTCATTTGAGGAGGTGCAGGAGACTGGTATCTCAATGTACATCAAATGTTGTCATTTTACATGTTTCAAGGAGATACACCCAATTCCATGACAGTTTCAAGTTTGAAATCATTTAAGATGGGGCCATTGAGGTTTATGTACTACATTTGTTTTGGCACCATCTTTCTAAATCTTTCTTCCTTATAAGGTGGTGGCTAAAATCATTTGAGAAGTTAGTCATGAGTTGCAAGCTAGTAGGAGTTGTGATTATTAGAAGGTTGTAGTAGAGAACTAGAGGCCTTAGAATATCTATGCCTAAATAGTATTGAATCTCATGAAGCTTATGAATATAACTATGTTTTTAAGCAATACAATCAATTCTTATTGTGTGTATTTGTTATGTGTTGTTATATTGTTTTAGCAAAGAAATATACTACCCTAATTCATAATATATTAATGTGCGGTTTACTGAGTGCAGGCTGCATGATTCTGGGACCGCTAGCGGATTCATCTGTGGGTCGGAAGAGGATGCTCCTCCTTTCCTCTCTCATACTTTCCGTCACCGGACTTTTAACTGCACTTTCCCCCAACATCTGGATTTACTCTCTTCTGAGAGCATTCAGCGGCTTCGGAAGAGCTCCAATCGCAATTTGTTGTCTTGTGCTCTCTACAGAAATCGTAGGACGCAAATGGAGAGGTCTCATTGGGTTTCTTGTATTCTTCGCCTGTACGCTAGGTTTTCTGTCACTTCCAGCCATTGCCTACTTCACCCGTCTTCACTTTTCCTGGAGAAGAACATATGTCTACTTATCCATATTCCCTCTCGCCTATTCTCTATTCCTCCTGCCTTTTATCTGGGAATCGCCCAGATGGTTACTAGTCCGCAGTAAATCTCACGAGGCCCTGCAAAGTTTAAGGAAAATGGCGGAATTGAACGGAAGAAAGTTGCCAGAAAATGTAACCATCGATGACTGCAGTACAGAGAGCCTGAAAATCGATTCTGCGTTATCACTTCTGTGGACGACGAAATGGGCTCGCAGAAGGCTGGGTTTTACTATGGCAGTTGGGTTTGGAATGGGACTGATCTACTATGGAATTCCGCTAGGTTCCGGAAATTTGGACTTCAATTTGTATATGAGCGTCACATTTAACGCTCTCTCGGAACTTCCCGCGGCCGTGATTTCAACTGTTTTGATTGCTAAAGCAGCCCGTCGAAGAACAATTTTCATGCTGGCAGTAAGTAGCGGCATCTTCTGCTTTGTGTGCTCGTTTCTGTCCTTTAACAGGAGCTCACGAAAAAGGAATTGGTGGGAGATGGGAGCAGAATTGGGAGCATTCTTGAGTTCTGTGACGGCGTTCAATGTGTTGCTGATTTATTGCTTGGAATTGTTTCCGTCGACTGTGCGTAACTCGGCCATGTCAATGCTCAGACAGGCCATCAACGTTGGGGCCATTGTGAGTCCTGTAATTGTGGCGATTGGGCATGGCGCTCCCTACCTTTCCTTTGCTATATTTGGGATTACAATTATTCTAAGTGGCTTGTTTGTGTTGGGGCTTCCTGAAACAAAGGATAAACCTCTTTATGACACGCTGGTGGGGCAAGAATGGCAGGAGAATCACTGTAACACAAGTTCAGTAGCCCCTCTGCTTTCATAAATTCTTAGGCTTGTGGGTAAAATGTATATAGGCTGTAGATCAGTTTAAAAAGATAACAGTATATTTGGTTGGAGGGTTTTATATCAACTCCACCAATAGACCGGGGGCTAACAGTTTATTATTATTCACTAAATATAGTTTTTTTTCAATTATGTGTATTTTTTTAAATACTAATAGTTTTTTCTTAAATCTGAGTAATCTTCCCATAATCTTTAATGAGTTGATTGGGTGAGATTGATAAATGAATAACAAATGTGATAATTAGATAGGAGGATGAATGTATATAGTTTTGGGAATAATAATGAAGAATTAATTGTTGATATTGAATAGAACAAAATTGTTATGATACCAAAAAAAAATGTTCACAACCTAATGAATGTTTTGAATTTAATTGCACAAATGCATGTTTTTAAATATGACGACATTACAATAAATTGTAAAAAAACATGTGTCAAATTGATCCACAATAGTTAATGAAAAGGGGTAGGAACTTTGGAATTTGAATTTTAGAAAACTAAATTTTGGAGTAAATTTCAAGCCATTCAAAATTGATCCCAAATAAAAAAAGGTACTAATTTGGAGGCAATAAAAAAAATGTTAACATGGATATAAATGTAAGCTTAAAAAAATGATATATAAATAGGGAACATATAAAAATATGTATAATTAAAAATAAGATAGCATTGAATATATACAAATAAGTATAAAATAAATATATATTAAGTTGTGAACCAGATTTAATATAAGAATATTTTAATTATTAGTATATAGTTATATTAAAATATTCTATTAAAATAAACTCAACACTAAATAGAAATTAACATGAATATTTTAATTATTAATATATAATTATATTAAATTATTCTATTAAAATAAATTTAAAACCAAATGAAAATTAACATGAATATTTTGATTATTAATATATATTTATATTAAATTATTCCACGAAAACAACCTCTAAACTAAAAGAAAATTAACATGAATATGAAATTTTATATGGCTATTGACCTTTTAAATATAAAACATGTTGTGAAAATTTAACTTGAATATGAAATTTTATATGGCTATTGACCTTTTAAATATAAAACATGTTGTGAAAAATTAACATGAATATGAAATTTTATATGGCTATTGACCTTTTAAATATAAAACATGTTGTGAATCCATAAAGTATAGGATACACGTCCAAAAACATTATTTGAATTTATAAAATGTGCATTTGAAGTGATAATTCATTTCTTAAGTGTCAATTACATACTATTTATTTTATGGTTTGAAATGAAATGAAAGACTTTTAATGACATCCATGAGACCAAGCAGCCTAAGGGATTAAGAGTCATAGCCCTACAACATTTTCAAGCTACTTTCGATGTTGGATCTTCTACTATAAATATTGACCAAGAAATCAGCAGTTTTGTAAAGCCTTGCTTCCTCAAATAACTTATTTAATCTGCCCACTTTCAAATTGTTTCCATAGTGTATAGGATATCCTTATACACTATGCATTCCATGATGAAGTGTCATTTTGTCTCCACTACACCTTTACTACAAAATATTCAAGTTCTTTCTTTCCAATCTTTCTTAGGTATAGTTCATCTATCAATCTTTGTTTGCTCTTAATTACAGCTCCCAAATACATTTTTTCACCATGTTCTCAAGTGGGGTTAAACTCTGACATAATATGCTTTCTTTCGACCAATCTGCTTTGTCCACATGACAGTCTTGAATTTTTCTATCACATTTTTTTTAGTTCCTCATTGGTGTTAGGATATCCTTGCAAATTAACGTCCTACTTGCTCATCCACTTGTTATTTTGTTTCATCCATGTCTTCTTCCTACAGCCTAATTCCTCCTCCACACTCATCTTGGGTCAATGATGGTTATCCATGTTTTCAACCCTTTTTAGATAACATAGCATCAGAGTTATCATTGATGTCTCCATCGAAAGTTGGATCTCATAAAAGACCGTTGTTTTGACTTTGAAGTTGCTTGTGATTAGATGCTTTTGAATTCTTTCTAACTGTCTCCACTTGTGATTTGACATGTTTTGAGTCATAAAAATTGTAGACAAACTTTCAATTGAATATAATTTTTAAGTAATTTCTTTAAATAAATAATGATAGATTGTATTATGGATTTATTTTAGTAAAGCTATATATAAACTATATAGTTTTTATTAGCTGATAAGACTATTAATTGTTAGCTTTCTCCCGGAGATTTGTCTCACACTGTAAAAATATTGCCTGCTCTTTTTTCAGTCATCGGTCGCCAGTGTTTTGGTTTGGTCAGCGGTTTTTTTTATTTGCTGATTTTTTTTCTCAGTAGTTTAAAGTTTGTCATAATGTGAACATTTTCTCAATCATTTATTATGACATTAAATCAAGTGTCCGTAACCGTGCAAATGAGAAGAGCCTACTGATAAATATTGTTTCTTTGATCTGTACTCTAGCTTGCTGTCTCTTCCGCAGGTGGGATCCAGTTGCCCTTGTATTTAGAACCACAGATTTGGGCAGGTGGCGACTAAAATTTTTCAAGCTTAGTATTTTAAATGCGATATTGAGGTTGGATTTTAGCGACTAAAACCTTTGAAGCTTAGTATTTAATGTGATGAGAGCTATGAATCCTCGAGTGACTCAGCTAGTTTAACTGGTGTGAGAATCGTGGGATGATGATGTACATTTTATTTCAGATTTGAAGCCTATTTTCCTGGTTAAAGTCTAGATGCTTCCTTTAGATTTATGTGACGTCATTCTATGTTGTTGTGTCGGTTGTGTACAGATTTTTGACTGTGATTCATGGTAACATTTAATCTCAACTCAGCGGACTGAATTGCATTCAACCTGTTGAATGAAGATGTTTGTCGATGAATTGCATTCGACCATTTCAGTCGAGAGGTTTTCGACCAGCCAGTTGTTTTACAACGCACCGTATTCCTGGTTAAAGCATTTGTTCGTGTATACCGTATGGCATTCTATGGGGAAAAAAATGTATAAATTTTACAATGCTAGGGGAACTCCATACACAGAAGGATAAGATGGGTTAAGAGTAGGTATAGAGTGTTAAATATTTAGACAAAAAAACAGAAAAAAGTTTTTTGAGGGAGAGAATAAGGAAGCTGCAGGCCAGGCCTGGAATTTGATGGTTTATTTGACTGTTTTTCAATTTTAGATTGTATTTTATAGTTTTAAAATTTATTAGATCTTATAACTTAAAAAAGTTTTTTGAGGGAGAGAATAAGGAAGCTGCAGGCCAGGCCTGGAATTTGATGGTTTATTTGACTGTTTTTCAATTTTAGATTGTATTTTATAGTTTTAAAATTTATTAGATCTTATAACTTAATTTGTTAAATTTTTACATAATCATATATATGACATTTTCAATTATTAGTAAACTGTAAAATTTTACTATAGGAAAATATAATATAATATCTTATTTATAATAATATTATTTCATATTATTTTGTTATAGAAATATACATTAATTTATAATATTAGGAGCATCAAGCTATTAGATATGTCTTCCTCTACTCTTAATGTGACTTTATGGGCACCAAACACTTAGAAGG
Organism: Cunninghamia lanceolata; assembly: GCA_027924645.1. Lineage (NCBI taxonomy): Eukaryota > Viridiplantae > Streptophyta > Pinopsida > Cupressales > Cupressaceae > Cunninghamia > Cunninghamia lanceolata. The sequence continues at coordinate 4,779,997 of BSBN01000053.1, read as the reverse complement.
AAGGTCCACAACTCCAAGAGATGTACCACCTACAACATGTTGTACTTGCAATTAAAAATGGTCATCTCACAGAGTACAACAGAAAGATGATAAGCACATTGGTCACTACTCATCTGTCTAAAAACCCTAACATAGAGGAAACACAACAACTAAAAACTTGGTTCGAATAGAATGGGAATGATGTTCTCTCATCATCTATACAGTCTATGGATGCACCTTTACTCATTACAAGAAAGACAATTACCAATATGTATGAAGAGACTTTGCATGTGACAACCCATCCAATGCATTATAAATGCAACAATGTAGGTCATAAAATCTAATTCATTTTGTTATCCAACTTGTCCCCTTGAGTGAGATGGAAAATGGTGTAAAAAATGGCTATACAAAATGAGGATGAGATGTGGTATTGTTCAAAGTGCAAAGTTACATTTATAGATTGCAATTATAGATATGTACTTCAAGTCAAGCTATCATATCATACAAATACAATATGGGTAGTTGGTTTTGAAGAGCTAGCCACTAACCTCATTGGTATGTCTGCAAGAAACTTATATATATATATATATATAGTACTTCAACCAAGAAGCAGAAATCGATGGCGAAACTATAATCAAAAGTTTGTTTTCCAAACAATTTCTCTTTGTCCAAGGGGTTGAGCTTAATTGGTTAAAATGTTGGTTTCTCATTGTGGAGACCCAAGTTCAAATCCCCATAGGGACATCTAATGTGGAATTCTAAGTTGTGATTCTTGGTCTTCCATTGTTGGCTTCTAATGTGGATGTGGTTTCTAAATAAAGTGTATTTCTAAGTAGTGACTCTTGGTCTTCCATTGTTGGCTTCTAATGTGGATGTGGTTTCTAAATAAAGTGGATTTCTAAGTAGTGACTCTTGGTCTTCCATAGGTGATTTCTAATGTGTTTTCTTGTAAAGATCTTGTATTGGTCTCATGTTGATGCTCGTATGTGATAAGATCTCTGTGAATTAATTCTCGTGTGCTTACATATTTCAAAATATATTGTATTCATGTGAAATATCTTCGATTGTCTTTCATGAGGTTACTATTTCATACTACATGATAATCATGTCTCAAATATTTCTCAAATTATGGCAATTGTAAACACCATTGTGTACAACTGGAACATGTTTTTTTACATTTATATTTATCTTGTCTACTTGTGTACATTCTTTTGGTTATAAGCATTAGTAATGATATATGCAATGAGAACACCAAATAGATCTACATCCATTGCCTATCATCTGCATGTAAGTACTTCTAAAATTGTATAAGTTTCATTTATTTGTGATATGATCTATGTGAATTAACTCTTATGTGCTTACATATTTCAAAATGTATTATATTCATGTGAATATCTTTTGATTGTCTTTCATGAGGTCAATGTTTCATACTACGTGATAATTATGTCTCAAATAGTTCTAATTATGGCAATTATAGACACCATTGTATTGTGTATGACTAGAACATGTTTTTTACATTTATATCAATCTTGTCTACTTGTGTACATTCTTTTGGTTATAAGTATTGATAATGCAAACTACTATTTACTTTGTAGATGAGGAGATCCACTCCTAAAAATTCTCAAACTAAGCCATCTAAAAATGAACTTTGAAATCTACAATATCGTAAAAGAAGTCAAATGTACTATGCTTTCCATAAAGAGGAAATAAGTGTCTATCATTGTATGCAAAGCATACAACAACAAAACAAACAAGCCATAGACCCAACAACAACTACACAACCAATACCTATTATTTCAAACCAACACAACATTATAACAAACAATTCAATGATCTCCCAATCTAGAACTACCCTTATGCCCAAGATGGATCAATAGATTCGCAACAAAGAATGCATCATATCCACACTAAGAACACGGCATTACCAAACTCCAATAGTGACTTCATGATAGTTGCTAAAAGATTCTAGAAGATAGAATAGATGAACTATCAAGATTGCAAACATGCATGGTATGTAGTGAATGCTACTCTAGAATGTGTACCCATAAAAAAATAATGGTCCAATTTGTACAAGGTTCCTCGATGAAAAAGGTGAACATCGATTCTCTACATCTAACAACATGGACCTAGGGAAACAACCAAACGTGTTGAAAAATATCACCTAGGTGGAAGAGATGCTCATAGCGTCAGTAAATTCAAGTGATCCATGTTCATGGAGTGCAATACAAAAATAGTGATCACACAATTTATTTCCCAAAGGATATCAAAACAATTGAAAAACTTCTTCCACATAGAATTACAGACTTGGACGTCTTGATAGTTTGAAGATTACATGCACAAGGGAACCATTATGATCACTATGTAAGTAGAAGTCATGTATGGGCCACACTACAGTACAAGATCACAAATGAACCATACTACAATGATGTTGAAATAGATGTTGAGTTTGTTACATCCCTCTTTTTGGAATTGATAACGCTATTTACTTTTCTTGCAAATTTCAGTTATATAATATGTTGTGGACGACATGGAAACTGGTGACGTAAATAGACAAAGTTAGTTCTATGAAATTTTGGAATCTATTGATTATGATCAATGTGATATTATAAACTAAAATGCCTTTTTGTTAGGAGAAAATGATGTTTGGATATATTATGCTTTGATTTGGAATATAAGTGCTTTGACCACAAAAAATGTATGTGAGACTATCATTGCAGGAATAGGTGGACCATGTTCGACAGGAAGAGAAAGTATCTTTGAGAAAGAGGATAGACTTTGGAAATTAACCATGGGTGTTTGTTACTGAAAATGCCAAGCAGGTAGATAAACCTTGAAGCCTTAAATTTAGTCATGTTTACGACTGGGATAGTTTAAGACTAGATGTCGACGTCTGAAGATAAGGTTTAACACCTTTTTGTAAGTCGTCATATAGAATTTTGGAACCGACGTTGTTGTCGCAAGTCCACTAAAGCAAGTCGTCTTATATAGATGACTAATATTTCATTTATAGGTAAATAAATAAACTTAATTGTGGTGGATTTGTGAGTCACATCTCGTAGTCGAAAGACACGAGAAGTCGTAATTGTGTGTCAAATGATCTAGAAAACTTGTTTTGCGTTACGCCCAATCCGTCATGATTGCCGTAAAAATGCTTTGAACATGTGTTGTGAATTTGTTCTTTTTTGAAAATCGACGGAAGTCAAATTTGAAGCCGAGATGGGCTATAACCTATTTTAGTTGTTATTTGGAAGAATATTCCAAAATCGCCTTAGTTATATCTTGGTTAACGTGAGGTATTTTCGTTAGTTTGTTTGATGTCAGTTTTCTCGTCAAGTCAAGTAGGTTTACGCCCAAGTTCTGTCATTTTGGACGTCTTCCATTTTGAATGCGTCTTTTCCCTTCGAGCTTAAGACTTGAGTTATCATTAAACTAACCTATATTTTCTTCAATTTAGTCAGTCTTTATTCCTTCTCTCTTTTCAACCTTGGAGACACAATAAGCATTTATTATTTACCACCTTGTAAGAATTTAGCTCCTTGAATCGTGTTAGTTGCATATTGGGAAGTTAAGAAGCCTTCTTGTGTGAGAAAATGGATGAGGTGGTTGTGCCACAATGCCATGTCGCCATAAAGGAGCCTCCATCTTGTTAGTGGTCGATGTAGGTTAGGAAGTCGGGTAGCATGCAGTCAAACAGATCTCCTTCTGTTTAGGCATGGAACGACAGGTTATAGGCAATGATTCTTCCTCACCGTGGGGAGTCTTGAAGGATTAGTTTTTTGTTGTTGAGAAATTGAAAACCAGAGAGGAAGCACGTTCTTTTCTGAGGAGGACACAGATAGGAGATTGCTATGAGTCTTGAGTCGAAGGAAGAAACCTGTGGACATCGCTGAGAGCTTAGCAAGGACGAGCTAGCAACAGCGGATCTCTAAGTACAATGACAGGTTTCCATTCTTTCTCTTTGCACAGTCTATGATCAATGTTTGTGTCTTATTTCTGTAATGATAGTGTAGGAATCTTACAACATCAAGGATGTGCAAATAATGTCATTTTACTGAAAGTTCTGTGTGAGGTTATTTACAATGAATACGTTTCATTGTTGTCTTCTCAGAATTTGAAATCATGGCTGTCTTCTCAGAAACATTATCATTACATATCATGAATGAAACCATAAAGATAATAGAACATAGTTTTTCAAATATATACACACCAATGTTGATAAATGCATGATGCAAGATGTGAATGGTATTCTACTAGGTGTCAGCAATGATGCATGCTTTGAGAGGTTCTTATAGGACTGTAATATCAGCTCAAACTGTTTTGTGTACACTTGAAATGTTAGTTTCATAGTGAGAAGCCACATTGCACCACGTGCTTGTTGTGAAGGAGTTTAAAACCTCAGATCTAATGCATGTTTTTGATGTAGTTTTAGTTTGTTTGATAGCCGGAGGTGTAATTGTAACTGGTTGTGGTGTCAGGAGATAAAAACCAGAGGAGGATAAGGTTTCAAAACATCTCTCTGTCCAAATAGATAAGAATCCTGAAAACAAGACATTGAATGTCGACAAAAGTAATTAGCTAGTATCTTATTTCGGTTTTCGATCTTTAGTTAGAGGTCGACATATGAGTTGATCATCTCTAGTGTCTAAAGATAGATTATAAGTCTTTTTAATATCTTATTTTATTACTCTTACCTCATTGAACCATGTGAAACCATTTGTTTTGGAAGGAGGTGTAGAGTTGAAGTATAAGTATTTATTCTTGGTTAAAAACCGTCATGCTTTTGAAATGGGAAGATAAGGGTGGGAAACCCGCATATTGTGTTTAAGTTAATTAAATTGCATGCGATGATCCTTGTGTCGCTATCATCTTGAAGACCTTTATGAGTCTAAAACTTTAAATTCTGGGCTTACGGGTAATTGTATTATATACATGAGTATGTTGTATAAACTTATGGGAACTGTATAGCCAAGTTAGAGACCACTTAGGAGTGGATATTTATAAATGATGTTTATATGATTACGGGATTATTATTGCATTACAAATGCTATCCATAGAAACAATGAAATAGAAAACCCTTTATACATCGTGTAAACGGAGACGAATCCATAAACTCAGGAATAGAGTAAACCTTTGTGCTATGCACTATTACATGAGGAAATTCAAATACCTTGAGGTCATCGAGGTCAACATTTATAAAAACCTTACAAATAGGAAAACTGTAGGATTGTGATTAATTCAAGTCGAGTAGGGTGGGTGAACTATATTCATGCATTCATACAAAGCTATTTAAATACAAATCCTTTGGCCAAGGTGATGCACGATCCTCAAGTGCATTGAATGTTCACTATGACTGGATGGCATATCTTGTGGAGAGTCATGCATGACTAGAGGGTATCTAGGGATCTGCATGATAACAAGACACATAAGTTACAACACCAGAGCTCAGATGGCAAACACCGATGGTTATCCTAAGTCTATCCTCTTGAGTAGGGTAGGGCCACTTCTGGTTAGGAAGGAGTGCGAGAGACTGATGGTCTGTGGTTGGAGGTTAAGCTCCTTGAAGATACTTTCTCTTCCAAATATTGAGGATTGCCGAGTCTTGAATGTGATGGGTCAACAATCGAGATGCAGTGATAATGGTATGTTTCTATTATTGTATTTGTTTTAAGAATATTTCAAATTGTGAGAAAACAAAATGTTTATGGTTTATCATTTCTTTCAGCTTTGTGAAAAATGAAATCATGTTTATAGTTAAAGCAAAGAATGTTATACTTGATAGTAGTAAAATTCTTTTATATTTGATTACAAAGAGAGAAAAAAAAATATACCTATGTTAAAACCTAGTTTTCAAGTAAAATCAGATATGGATGTTACAAAGTTGCTAATGCAACTCCCTAATAAAAGCACAAATATATCAAACATGTTTCACACCATTGACACTGAATGTAAACAAATAGTGGCACCCGACATTGAAGCTATTAATAGTCAATTTGAACTTGAAAATGAAACTTACTCATCATTGTTTATAGCTATATTACCAAATAGATGTAGTGAGATAGAAATCATCAAAGAAACAGTGTAACTTAGAGATGAACTTGGCACCCTTATTTATTGGCCCCAACTGGACTCCTCTATGCTAAATGAATACAATGTTGAGGACCTTTTTATATATGGATTTTCCCACACTCTTCCCAAATGGAAGCAAACTATGCCTACAACCCCTCATCAAGGAAATCAAGATGCATGTATACGTGTTTCACCTAATGAGGTTCCACGAAAATATATTTGGAAGCCATCCAACAAGATTTTGATATTTATTCTAAACATTATGATGCACCATTATATCCAGGGACTTTCCTTTGGTATTTATAAATAAAAATGTAGAGGATTGCATACCGACCACTATTGACAATCTTCACCTCTGCTTGCAATAATTTCCTGATGCATAATTAGCTAAACAACTAATGCATTTTGGCTCTTCCCTATGAGGGATGTGCTCATATTGGAACAAGTGTCGTAGTGAGTTGTCAAATATTATCAACCAAATATGAACAAACAAAGGTCCCCTTTATTCCTTTTATGGAATGACCTTCATTTGAATGTCTTTTTTTTAATTTTTTTATCATGGAAAGGACCTTCGAATGAAGGTACCTTCATTCAAAGGTCCTTGGATACCTTCAAATGAAGGTCTTTGAAATGATGTTTACACCTTAGTACTCAAATTTTCCTCAATTTTTCTTTGTTTCAAACCTTGGGTTGGACCAACAAATGGATTCAACATGATAGGATAATTTGCAGGATTGTAGCCCTCAGAGTAAGCTTTCCAAATAATATAATTTCATATATATTCAATTTGATTATTATATTTATTTTATATTTTCTAGTGAACATAAGTTTTTCACTAAACATCAAGATCTTTATTCCACACACGTGGAAAAATAATAAAATAGATTTAAAAATTCTAAAAAATATTTGTGCACTAGTTATTGGTGTAGTTGTTTTAGCCAAAAAAAGAGCTAATTTGGATATATACAAAAAAGGTTATGTGGTATAGAATAAACCTATGTCTAAATTATAATTAATCTCTCTTCAAACATTAATAGAAATAAGTATGTAACAAAAATGATGCAAAAATATCTAAGCACTAGATATTGGTATTATCAATCTATGTTTAAGAATTTATAATTTTATCCTTTTTGTAAAAAAGTTATGCGATATGGAATAAATGTCACTTTTTAAAATGTTGTTAACTATAAAAAACAAGTTACTAAAACTTACGTAAAAAAATTCACAAATAATTTTTTAAAATATGTTTAGAATCTACACACAAAATATCAAAAATCACTAGTTCACATCATCTTCAAATTATTAATAGTTTAGTTGCTATGGTTGATAGAAGGTGAAAATTTGGTCTAAAATGTTGATTTCAATGTCCCACTTTGGCCAAAAAGTGGGACACACTATTGTGGGATCACCCCTAAATTGAACATGAGTTTGATCTATCATTTTTAAAGTGATAATCTACCCATTCCATCACAAAATTTACAGAAGTAAATAATCTACTTAATTACATCAACTCAAGTAACAAGATAGACCTCATAAACATTAATCAATAAAGTCTTTAAATCTTACAAATCACATGATTAATTGAAGTGTTAGTACTATAAAATAATAAACAATGTTCAACTTGGCTTTCATACCATAAGTCATCTCAAATATTAAGGTACAATAATCAAGTACAAAATAGGAATAATAAATCAAATCAATCTCTCCAACTGCCATAATCCACATGGTCATCTGCAAGCTGAGAGACAGGAACATGGCTCAAACACTTTTCCACCCAACCATGAAGCAATTACACTTCCCCGGATCCCTTCATAACATGAAGGAAACCCAGCGTTGCAAGAAACGTCTAGCAACCTAGAAACAACTAGCGGGAGGGAACACCCGATGCAACTTGAAGTCTAAATGAAGATCTAAATGATGATATGTAAATGTCTCACAATAGGATGTGGAAAAGATATATATAGATAAAGTTTTTCTAGACAAATATTCATCTATTTCAATGAATTCCTAGCTTGCCAAGCATTTAAAATAGTTACAGTCAAATCTTGAAAAGAGGAAAAGCCATCTCTGTTTGCCCACATTCAGCATCCTAACCCAAAAGTAACCCCAAAAACACACACAAAAGATAAACTACTTTCTTTTCAAAGAGAAAAGCAACCCAAGTTCTCCTAATAACCATTTCTAATCCCTTTCTTTTGCACAATCAACGAAATACTCTTTCAAGCAAGTAATCAAGAAGGAACATCATTTATACATTTAAAATGCATAAATATATAGAAACTATAAATTGATTATATTCCCAAACCCATATTTCATTCTTTTTAATATCTAATAGAAATCTAGAGTTAAAACTTTCTACCTGTTAGATGGTTTATAATTCAATGCAATTAATTATAACAGGGATTTCAAAACAGTGTGTAATATTTGCCAATAAAACATTATTTAAAATCTAGGCATAGATTTATTCAGATGGTTATAATTATCCTATTTCTGCTACATGAATGGATTAATCTACTATAGGGATTCAATAAAAATAAGGCTACATGAAATCTTCAAAATTTGTTGGCAGGGTTACATAAACTACATCAGGGATTTATATAACGGCGATAGGAATACATATCTACGATAGGGTTAATTACTGCTATGATAGGGAATAAAATAAGCTACATGATTCAATAAGATTGTGATAGAAACATCTTAACCATGATAGGGATTTTAAGCTAACTGCTACAGGAAGTAATAATGCAATTTCTAGAACTGTTATGGCTACAAAAGAAAAGTTTGCAATGACAGGACAAATAAACAATAGTCTACAACAGGGAGTAAATGACAACGATAGGAATAATAATTTATAGCAGCTACAGGAAATTTAACTTGCCAACTATGGTTTTAAAGAGGTCATTTGCAAAAGCCAAGAATAGGTCGAACCAAGCAGGCTGATAAGGAGAATAAACAAGCCAATCTAATAAGTAGTTGAAGATTTGAGTAGCCAATACTCTATGCAGGCCATTAGGGATACAAAATAGGCTGACAGAATCAAGAAATAGGCTGCTTCATGTGTTGTAGGTCATTGAATTGGCGGTTGACGTCCTCAAGAACATACTTAGGCTGATCAAAACCAAGACTGTGGCTGACAACAGAGGATATTGGCTGACATAATAACAGTGGCAGGAAGGAAAATAGGCTGATATAAAAGATATTGGCCATCATGAGTTTAAGGGCGACGTCAATAGAAAGAAAAGTTGATCCACAAGCAAACATAGAGAAAAGAAAGTAGGCGATGGGAAATAAAAACAAGGCTCAAGCGGCGGTCATAAATAGGCCGACTAAGATATTACACAGACCAAAATCTTAATAGTATGTACAACCAAACTTTAAGCAAAATATAACTCAAGGAAAATACCTGATTTCCTTTGTTGGCTAAGTTGAATTCTACCCCTGACGTTGATCTCTCCTTCCTCTCTGTGCTTCTCCTTCACCCTCTGTTGCTAGTTTCCGATCTCCTTCTCTCTTTCCTCATGCTCAAATAATGGTATTTTTTTCCTTTCTTTCTATCCTTTGTTTTTAATGAATAATCTGCTCCTAAACTTGGCGTTTGTAAATTTAGATTTCCTTTGCCTTTGAAAACTCCAATTCCTCTTCCATTTGCATGCCTTTTTGGCATTCCAACAAGACTTTTTATTAAAATAAATAAACTTTATTACTACCACTCTAAGTTTTGCATGACAGATTATCATTATTTTTAGATCTCTATTTATAATATAATAATATTAATATCATTTATTTATCTTTAATAATTCACATTTACTTTAAGGCTAACAAGGAATATTCACAAATATAACAAAGGATATTTTTATATATATTTATTAATTAAATTATTTAAATAAAGAAAACACATCTAATAATTATTGATAATACAAAGTAATTTAACTTATGCAATTTCATTATAACTAAATTGAAAGAAAGTAATGTCCATACATAGCCAACTTCAAAGAACATTATGTACCAACGAAGACACGTAATTATCTAATCATTAAACATCAATCACATTTATTGACTATATAAAATACTCACACAAGACTAGCAACCACATAACGATGCACAAATAAAGCCACTCAGAGATGCAGTATGACATGAAACTACATGATTGTGTGCATGCATCGGATTATCGATCCTATCAGTTCTTGATGGGTGGCTAGAACATCTCTACCTCAGCCATGTTCTTGTCTTTGACATTCCCCCTTACACTCAGTCACACTTAGATTTCCATTAATAGGTTAGTCCTTATAATCATAGGTGAAGCAAAACAAAATGTACATCCATAGTTGTACCAATAATATTCAATTATCAAATCAACTTTCCAATCACGCATTTATAACATTACGATAATTACTTTCACACACACATGGAATCACTCATAGTAAAACAATCATAGTAAATGTCCAATAATCTAAATTAATAATATAGTCCATAAAACGAGATGTGACAAATACATTTTGGCTCTTCCCTATGAGGGATGTGCTCATATTGGAACAAGTGTCATAGTGAGTTGTCAAATATTATCAACCAAATATGAACAAACAAAGGTCCCTTTTATTCCTTTTATGGAAATGACCTTTGTTTGAAGGTCCTTTTTTTTATTTTTTAGCCATGGAAAAGACCTTCGAATGAAGGTCTTATAAATGATGTTTACACCTTTGTCCTCAAATTTTCCTCAATTTTTTTTGTTTCAAACCTTGGGTTGGACCAACAAATGGATTCAACATGATAGGATAATTTGCAGGATTGTAGCCCTTAGAGTAAGCTTTCCAAATAGTATAATTTCATATATATTCAATTTGATTATTATATTTATTTTATATTTTCTAGTGAACATAGGTTTTTCACTGAACATGAAGATCTATATTCCACACACATCGAAAAATAATAAAATAGATTAAAAAAGTCTAAAAAATACTTGTGCACTAGTTATTGGTGTAGTTGTTTCAGCAAAAAAATAGAGCTAATTTGGATATATACAAAAAAGGTTATGTGATATAGAATAAACCTATGTCTAAATTATAATTAATATCTCTTCAAAAATTAATAGAAAAAAAATATGCAACAAAAATGATGGAAAAATATCTATGCACTAGATATTGGTGTTATTGATCTATGTTTAAGAATTTATAATTTTATCCTTTTTGTAAAAAATTTATGCGATATGGAATAAATGCCACTTTTTAAAGTGTTGTTAACTATAAAAAACAAATTACTAAAACTTACGTAAAAACTTTCACAAATCATTTTTTTATAATTTTTTTAAAATATGTTACAAAATATCAAAACTCACTAGTTTATGTCATCTTCAAATTTTTAATAGTTTAGTTACTATGGGTGATAGAAGGTGAAAATTTGGTTTAAAATGTTGATTTCAATGTCCCACTTTGGCCAAAAAATAGGACACTCTATTGTGGGATCACCCCTAAATTGAACATGAGTTTGATCTATCATCCTTAAAGTGATGGCCAAACTAAGGTTGTTAACAATGCCTTGAGACTCACTTGCATTATTTTGTGTCTGAGCAAAAGGGATAATAGAGTAGGTGGTTGCCTCTTGTTGAATGGTGGTATAATAACACTTATCATAGTGCTTCCAAGATGACACCTTATGAGGTCCTCTATGGTACTCCCCTACCTTCCTTGGGTACTTATATTCTAGGCTCTTCTAATGTCATGACAGTTTATAACTTACACTAGCTAAGAAAGAGGAATTCCCAAGATCCTTAAGGATAATCAAGCACTAGCACAAAATCATATAAAGCAACAAGTGGATCAAGATAGAGTGAACCGTCGTCAGGGGTGAATGATTCTTTTACATCTACAACTCTACAAGCAGATGCCATTACATATTATGGTTCTTACTAGGTGGTGCAATGCATTGGTGAGGTGGAATACAAGCTTACACTCCCACCCTATTTTAAGATACGCCTAGTCTTTCATGTCTCTTGCCTCAAGAAAGTGATTGAGACTACTACTCAAATACTAACAGAGCTACCAAAATTAGATGAGGAGGGAACCATATTTTTTAAAATAGAGGTTATATTAGACAAACACACCAAGTACCTTTGCACTTGTTCTATTGATGAGATTTTAGTCCAATGGAAGGGTTTACAACCTAAAGATGCCACATGGGAACCAACTAGAATTCTCTCCAATTTTCCTCATTTCAGGCTTTGAGGACAAAGCATTTCAAGGGAGTGAATGTTAGAAACCCCATTCTACTATATGTAATTGACATTAGCTAATATTAGTTGGGTGTATATGCTTTGTAGGTCACTCATAGATAATAGTAAATAAAGGTGTGGATGCATATGCTTTGTAAGTCATCCCATTAGTTAGTTAGAATAAGTATTTATCTCACATGTATGGGATAGTAGTTGTCATCCTTACTTAAAGACTCTTTATATTATAATAACTTCCTAAGAGGAAGGGACCATGGATATTTATAATTGGAGTGTAAGCTCTATTGGAAGGTTGCCCCCTCAAAGTGGTGCTATGAAGCTAATATAAAGTATTATGTTTCTCTATATTCTACATAGTTTTATGTACATTATTTTATTCCTCTTGTAGTTTCCTTACAAATTGACTATTTATAGTCATGGATAAGAGGTGTGCAAGTGTACTTATTTCCTCATGTCGGAGTACATGGGAGTTACACTTGGAACCCTTGGTCATAGGGGTCAAACCAGTTACTCAAAAATTACATTCTAATTGTGGAGAAGTTACTCTTGGAGGTGGAGCACATGGTTTGAAATTGCACCACATTAACATGTTTTTAACTCATGGTTTTCTAGTGTGTTTTTAGCTGGACTCCCTTGTTTTTATCCAAGGATGTTTTCTCCTTTCACTTTTGTTTGGATGATCCATCTTTTCATTTGGTGTATTTCCACTTCTCCTTCTCTCCAACAATTTCTCCTTCAAAGATTTGGCAGATCCTTTTAATAGTTTTGGAATTCCTTGTTTGTAGTTCATGGAATGAAGGTAAGCAAAAGTTCTTTCCTTTGAACTTTACCTCCCTTTGGTAAAACTTTTTGAGCCATTTTGCTCACTCAATGCTTTGCACATATGCCTATTGTCCATCATCATATCCAGCAATGTAGATAGCTTTTCCTCAAAGCAATGCAATTTGCATGGGCCCATCCCACTTTTGTCTTATCTCATTTTCCTTCACTAGAAGTTTTCAAAGACCTCTTGCAAGCTATCATTTTTACTTCCTGCCAATCATTGATCTAAGAAAATTCAATGGTTTGGAACCTCTCAAAATATTCATGTTACATCCAATCAATCTCACCTCTGCTATCCCTCCACAAAAAAGTTTTTCTATGGAGGTTTTTAGGATTGTCTTGACATCAACATGATTCCAGCTTCGTTTAGTTCCTTTGCATCATCTTGTTAGCAAATTTGGATCCAAGTGGTCCTTTGACCCATGTTTAGCATGCACCTTAACATTGTAGGAGCTTCCTCTTGTGCCTCTATCATGGATGCTTTAGGTCCATTCCTCACCAAATCTCAAAAGCTCCTCATGTATTCTCTTCATCAATAAGTATAATTGATGTCAAACTCCTTTATTTAGAAAACCAATCATTGGCAGTTTGCATAAGGTTGTAACACATCAACTTTTAATTTATTTTATTTCTATAAATAGATATTCATATCATCCAATCAATCCAACATATAACTTAACACTAATATATCTAGCAAATCTTCATATTCACTATCACAACTTCTAGACACTAAAGGTCATTACCAAGGTAATACATTATATAACACTGCATTTCTTGAAATAGCCCATTTACACAACAGATTTACCTATAGCAACTAAAGATGATCTATAGAACAGTGACAAATGATATGAAATCTATTGTAAACCTACATCCTTCCTATAGAAACCTTCCAAGAAAACAAGTTGGCATAATACTATCAAACTACAATCACACAAAACTATAAAAAATTTGAAAACATAACCTATTGTTGTTTTTGGTGACATGGAATTGCTTGTAGACCTAGATGCTATTGCATGAAAATAATAACTAGAAAATATGTATTATGGTGTTCTCAAATTGGCATTTTAAGTTTTCACATATTTGTCCTCTAAAAACCTAATTTAACAATGCAAAATTTGTCAAAAAATTGGATGATAATGTGTTGTTTTAGCATTTTCAAATTTAAAGCCAATTCAATTTTCTTTTAATAGTTGTTTCAAATTTAGTGATTTTAGATTCTAAGGTACTTTAGATAAATTCTACATAAATATTACCTAGTTTAATAATCAAACAATTAATAGCAATTTTACATATCATCCATACTAAACACTTCTAAATAACTATCCTATTTTTATTAGCTAAAATTAACCTTTAGCTATTAAACTTAATGATATTTACAAATAATTGGTAAAATATAAGAATAAAAAACATCATGGATTTTCTTTCCAAGCCACCTGGGAGGTAGTGCTTGGGAAGGAACAAAAAAATGACGGTGAAAACAAGGAGGAAACATCAAGTAACAATAGAGAGATGAGCATAACATGGTTTTTAATTGAAATTAGTTAAGACATTACAACTGACTAAAAGAGAATAACAAAGAAATTTCACCAGTACAATGACTTGCATTAAAGTTTTACTCATAAAAAGCAACTTCGAACTCAGTCATTAGTTGTTTAATTGGGATGAAACTGCTCATAGTGGAATCCACTTTTATATAATCATGTGGATCTTTTCAAATTACCCCTAAATCCACTCTCACAGGACAAAGCAGCATGTCGCCATGCTTCCCCACATGACATCAATTAAAAAAATTTGAAGAAAAGTTAAGAGTTTTTTTGGCATTACCTATGTGACAAATTTATCTACAACTATCTAATCTTTATAGATTTGTCAATTTAAGTTGTAAAAGAAATTATCAAAAGCAGTGCATAAAAGAGATTGCAACATATTAAATGAGTTCATGTCTCAAGATCAATGTTTTTAATACTCATTGTTACTTCAATATCACCAATCTAGTTAATAGCATGCACCACCTTTTTTTTTTTTAATCTCTTTTAACTACTACTTATCCTACCTCTTACTTTTGAGAGAGTAAAGTGGATTTACATATTAAAAGAATAAATGGTGTCCACTACTGTAGCAATGGCTATATTACTCTGAATAAGACTAAGGATGAATAGTTAAGAAGCACTTGGAAACCACCATGTCAGTGTTTCATCTTTCTACTCACTTGCATGTGTATTCTCTATACTATTTTTCACAGTGAGAAATTGTCAAAAATCTGCTGCCAGGGATACCCTAATTATAATGGCTATATTACATTGAATCAGAGTAAGGATGCATGGATGAGAAGCATTTGCAAAACACCATGATCATCCTTCTACTCACTTGTATGTTTAAGCTCTACACTATTGTTCTGACAGTGAAACGTTTCCAAAAATATGCTGCCAGGGATATCCTAATTATAACTTGGCTGAAAGAAATGGAGATGTGGCATTAACATTAGCAAATGATTTAGATCCCTATCAGATAAACTTTTATTTTTCTACTTTTTCCATTATATATTAATGTCTCTCGGTTTATCCCTCATATCATTGTTCCTGAAGCAAATGTTTGCAACAATGGATAATTAACAGTACTTTGGGGAGCATGATTAGAGATGAAGCTAGCTTTCCTTCAATTGCCATGTTCAACAAAGGAACTGGCCAAGTCTTAAGCCATGTCAAACACAATAACAAGGTGATTTGGTTCTCAAAACTGATTATCAACATATAGATTTCTTATAACTTCATATAAATGACTTGTTTGTAGATTTGCATTTGGTCTCAAATTGTTCTGGCTAGTTATGGTAAGGATGAATTTCAAAGGGAATATTTATGGACACAGAGTAAGGCTAAAGATGATGGCTACCAGTTTGTTCTTCCAGTTGATAGCATTAACATTGCTCTGCACGTAGAGGTTTCTGAAAACAATGAGAGTATAAGCGAGGGAGTCAAAGTTACTATATACAAAAGAAATGATGCTAAGATTCACCAGAAATGGAAGATAGTAGCCATAGGTAAGAAAAGGATGCGGTTACTCAGATATCTGTATTAATTTGTTCTTCAACTCTAATGTTGGAAGAATTTAATCTTCCGTCAGAAAATTAATTGCAGCCTGCCCCCGCGTCAAACCTGGGGTTCTCCCACATCAGCGTTAGCACCGTTTGCTCCTGCCAAAATTTATTGAGGTAGGTGAGTTTGAATTTTGAAAGGTGAATGAGCGCCAGTTCTCTGGCAAGAAAAGAAAGAGATAAATAGGAGGGAAAATATAGTTGACTGTAGAATGGAATGAGATGGTCAGAGCTTGCAGCAGCAGAAGAAAGTTTTTGTGAGAGAGAACCTGCAGATAGCAGAGGTTAAGGAATGTTCCAGTAGAGAACAGGAAAACAACAGAAGAATATTGCCGCTATAGCAAAGGAATGTGCAGTAGCACAATGTATGTTTGTGGAAAGTCCAGTGATTGGGCATCTTAGGAAAATAGAGCAGCAGCTCTGTATTGTAATGTGTAAGATATTTTGAATGTAATCTGGAAAGAGGAAAATATATAAAATATATTTTTGCTATCACTTGTTTTTTTATTGTCTCTCTCTATTTATGTTTGGTTCTTGCTACCCATTTCTTGCTGTAGCATGTGTTTTTAGGTCAGTGATTTGCCTCCCCTACTCTCCCTTGCTGCCAACAAGTGGTATCAAAGCCCTATTTTTTTGGGCAGTTAGATTCAAGTGGGTGTTTCATATAAGCCCTAGTTTGTCTAGGCATTCTCAGCCTTCTCAGATTTGAGAAGCATGGCAGGTGGGGACAGCAAAGGATGGTAGCAGCCACCTACATTCAATGGGTAGAAGTATGATATTTTGGCTAAGAAGATGAAGACTATTCTGTTTGCTAATGACCTATGGGATTTGGTCACAAACGGGTTCATAACACCACAGACCCAGCAGCCTATGCAGCCCTGACTAATGCTCAAAGAAACCAATTGAAAGAAATAAGAATGAAGGATGCAAAAGCCCTCAGTCTAATTGAGGCAGCCTTGACAGAGGCTATTTTCCCCTGCATTGCAGCAGCAAACTACTCAAAACAGGCATGGAAAATATTGCAGAACAGCTATAAAGGAACTGATAAGGTGAGATCAGTCAAGCTCCAGCTATTTAGAAGAGATTTTGAGACCCTTCAGATGAAGGAGAGTGAGTCTATTTCAGACTTTCACACTAGAGTTTCTACCATGTTAAATCAGTTAAGGATAAATGGAGAAACCATGGATGAACAAAGGATTGTTGAAAAAATCCTAAGGAGTCTACCTTCTAGATTTGACCCTATTGTCATAACCATTGAAGAGACTAAGTATCTGTCCAAGATGATAGTGGATGAGTTGATGGGCTCTCTACAAATCCATGAGCAGCGGTTGAATAAATCTGCTCCTTCCCTTGAGCAAGCCTTCAAGGCTCAAACCAATGCAAGAGGTAGGGGAAGAAGAAATAGCAGAGGTAGAGATCAAAGAGGTAGAGGAAGAAGCAACTCTAGAAGAGGAGTTTCTAATAGTCAAGAAGAGGCAAGTAGCTCACAGCCAAGCTATCAAGAAAGGAAGAAGAACAACAGTTCGAATCAGAGGTATGACAAAAGCAATGTTCAATGCTATTATTGTCATAAGTTTGGTCATTATGCTAGTGAGTGTAGAAAGAAACAACGTGATCATGGAGGCCAAAATGCTAATGTAGCAAATAAGAACAAGGCTGAAAATAAAAATTAGTCTAAGGTGTTTACTGTATGCAACCTTGCTGAGAAGAGCAACCTTGAAGTCTAGTATTTGGATAGCGGGTGTAGCAACCACATGAGTGGTAATGAAAACTTGTTTGCCTCCATTGGCAGAAATGTCAAGTCTGAGATCATGATGGGGAACAGTCAAAAGGTTCCTATCATAGGAAGAGGAATCCTCATAGTCCTTAGCAAGCAAGGTGAGAAAATGCAGATCTAGGATGTATACTATGCCCCTGGCATAAAACATAACCTATTGAGCATTGGACAAATGGTCCAAAATGGTTATAGAATCCTGATGGAAAATCAAGAGTACACAATATTTGACAAAGGAGGCAGTAAGAAAGTGATTGCAGTAGTGTAGATGACAAGAAATAAAATGTTTCCTCTTAGGATACACATAGAGTCTCCGGTGCTATCTCTGGCGCAGTTTCCAGCACTATCTTCGGTGCTCATAGCAGTGGAACAACAAACAGCCTTTAGGACAGTCATCAAAGACCCATCCAAATTGTGGCATTTGAGGTATGGGCACTTACGTTTTTCTGATGTGATTTAATTGTCTAAGAAAAGCATGGTTAGAGGGTTACCGAACATTGTAGAGTCTAATGGGAAATGTGAAGCCTGTATTTTAGGAAAGCAGCATAGACAACCCTTTCAACTAGGGTATTCTAGGAGGGCAAGAGAACCATTGGAGTTGGTGCATTCAGATTTATGTAGCCCCATGAAGACCCCCACACTAGGTGGGAATGTATATTTCATGACCTTCATAGATGATTACAGCAGAAAAATATGGATTTATTTTTTAAAAAATAAATCTGAAGCATTTGAGAAGTTCAAGGAGTTTAAGGCATCAGCTAAAAAACAAAGTGGCCGCTATATCAAAGCCCTAAGAACGGATAGAGGGAGAGAGTATATCTCTAAGAAATTTCTAAATTTCTACAGGAATGAAGGCATTCATAAATAGTTCACAACAAGGTATACTCCACAGTAAAATGGAGTTACTGAAAGGAAAAATAGAACCATCACAGAGATGGCAGCAAGCATGTTGAAGGCAAAGGGACTGTCTAATGATTATTGGGGTGAGGCTGTAGCAATAGCAGTTTACCTATTAAATAGGTGTCCTACAAAGGCCGTTCGTGATAGGATTCCACAAGAGGCATGGACAAACAACAAATAGAGTGTTGAACACCTAAGAATCTTCAGGTGTGTGGCATATGCATTCGTACCTAAAGAGAAGAGGCAAAAATTTGATGATAGAGATGAGAAATGTATCTTCACATGCTATAGTGAAGAATTAAAAGCCTATAGACTATATAATCCCATCACCAAAAAGGTTGTGATCAGTAGGGATGTTGAGTTCATTGAGAATGAAGCATGGGATGGAACAGTGGATAGCACCACAGGTATTTCAGTCACAATACCCCTTGAAGATGAAGAAGCTCCGAAGGACATCAACTCTGGAGGAACTACGAAGAGCAGCAGCTCAGGGAGAAACTACCATAGAGCATTGGAGAATAGCAGCTCCAGAGGTGTTCAGCAAAGCAGCTCCGGAGGTGGACAGCCGCACAGCAGCTCCGGAGATCAACAGCTCTAGAGGTCTGCAACTCCAGAGATCTGCAGCTCTAGAGTTCAGCAGTGCAGTAGCTCCAGAGGTCGACAGAACAGTAGCTCCGGAGGTCAGTGCAGTAGCTCCAGAGGTCAATAGAACAGTGGCTCTGGAGGTCTAAATAGCAACAGCTCCAGAGGTAATTCAGACCCCACACTCGCATCATTGATGCCACGGAGGACAAAGAGTGTGAAGGAGATTTATGACAGCACAAGGTATGTTGATGATGATGACAATTTGGATTTTGCATTATTCACTTGTAGTGATCCAATCTACTTTGAAGAAGTAGTGAAAGAAGAGAAATGGTGTAAGGCCATGGATGAAGAATTAGATGCCATAGAGAGGAATGACACATGGCAGCTAACTGTTTTACCCAAGGGTAAACAACTGATTGGAGTTAAGTGGGTCTATAAGACCAAGTCTACTGCTGAAGGAAAGATTAAAAGACATAAGGCAAGGCTAGTTGTCAAAGGGTACAAACAATAGCCTAGAAGAGATTATGATGAGACATATGCACCAGTTGCAAGGCTGGAAACAGTTCAAGCAGTCATAGCAATAGCAGGGCCCAACACAAGTGGAAGGTGTTTCAAATGGATGTAAAGTCAGCCTTCTTGAATGGAGTGTTGAAAGAGGAAGTGTATGTGGAGCAGCCACCTGGCTATGAAGTCCCAGGGCAAGAGGACAAAGTATATAGGCTCTGGAAAGCCCTCTATGGGCTGAAACAAGCACCTAGGGCATGGTACAGCAAAATAGACTCATATTTAGTGAGTAATAGCTTTAGCAAAAGTAGCAGTGAGCCCACTCTTTACATCAAAGCAGCAGAAGGTAAAATTTTGATTATTGTTTTGTATGTAGATGATCTGATTTTTACTAGCAATAGTAATCTTTTCATTGCTGATTTCAAAGAGGCAATGAAGAATGAGTTTGAGATGACAGACTTAGGTCTTCTAAAGTTTTTTTCTTGGCATTGAGGTCAAGTAAACAGAGCATGGCATATTTATTTCACAAACTAACTATGCCAAACAGATTGTGAAGAGATTTAAAATGGAGAATAGTAAACATACCCCTACACCAACAACTACAGGTCTGAAATTGAGTAAAGAGGATAGCAGCAAGGAAGTAAACCCAACCCTCTATAAGAGCATGGTTGGAAGCCTCATTTACTTGATAGCCACTAGGCCTGATTTGATGTATGTTGTAAGCCTGATTTCTAGGTTCATGGAGAAGCCTAAGAACACACATTGGCAAGCGGGAAAGAGGATCCTGAAGTATGTGAATGGCACATCAAGTTATGGCATCTTGTATGATGTATCTAATGAGTTTATATTGACTAGTTTCACGGATATTGATTAGGCAGGTAATGTAGATGACCGGAAGAGCACATCCAGCTATGTATTTCACATGGGTTCCAACGTGATTCATGGGTTTCCAAGAAGCAGCCCATTGTCTCTCTCTCTCTACAGCAGAAGCTAAGTACATTGCAACAAATGCAGTAGCTTGTCAAGCTATTTGGTTGAGAAGGATTCTTGCAGACTTGAATGAGCAGCAAGAAGATGGTACAACCATTCATTGTGATAATGTTTCATCAATAGCCCTGACAAATAATCCAGTCTTCCACGGATGGAGCAAGCATATTGGGATCCGTTATCACTTCATAAGGGAGTTGGTAGAACGATGAGAGATTGAGTTACAGTATTGCAGATCCGAGCAACAGCTCACTGATATTTTTACAAAGGCATTGCCAAAAGATTATTTTGAATGCCTAAGAGACAGGCTTGGTATTGTGGACAACTCCGGAGGTGAACAGCCCTGGAATGAGGACAGCTCCGGAGGTGTGCAGTCCTACAAAGAAGGTAGCTCTGGAGGTTGAGATTTGGAAAGACAGAAGTAGAGCTCTAGAGGTTCAACTCTGGGTGCAGCTCTGAAGATGCTTCAGAGATGCAAAAATAGGAAGTTAGCTCTGAAGATGTAGACAAGGTGCTCTGGAGATGCAGGAAGTCAGCTCTGGAGATGCAAACAAGGTGCTCTGGAGATGCTTCGGAGATGCAGAAACAGGAAGTCAGCTTCGGAGATGCAGACAGGGTGCTCTGGAGATGCAGAGGGTAGCTCTGAAGATGATGTAGAGTGGAAGAAATAGCTCCGGAGATCTGCTCTGAAAAGGCAAAAGCAAAGGTATAACTCTGGAGATCAGTTCTGGAAAGAAAATTGATGAATGACATCTGACTTCAGATTAAGGGGGAGTGTTGGAAGAATTTAATCTTCCGTTAGAAAATTAATTGCAGCATGCCCCCGCATCAAACCTGGGGTTCTCCCACATCAGCTCCAACATCATTTGCTCCTGCCAAAATTTATTGAGGTAGGTGAGTTTGAATTTTGAAAGGTGAATGAGCACCAGTTCTCTAGCAAGAAAATAAAGAGACAAATAGGAGGGAAAATATAGCTGACTGTAGAATGGAATGAGATGGTCAGAGCCTACAACAGTAGAAGAAAGTTTTTGTGAGAGAGAACCTACAAATAGCAAAGGTTAAGGAATGTTCCAGTAGAGAACAGGAAAACAACAGAAGCATATTGCAGCCGTAGCAAGGGAATGTGCAGCAGCAGAGTGTATGTTTGTGGAAGGTCTAGTGATTAGACATCTTAGGAAAATAGAGCAGCAAATCTGTATTGTAATGTGTAAGATATTTTGAATGTAATCTAGAAAGAGGAAAATATATAAAATATATTTTTGCTATCACTTGTTTTTTTTTATTGTCTCTCTCTATTTATGTTTAGTTCTTGCTGCCCATATATTACTGTAGCATGTGTTTTTAGGTCAGTGGTTTGCCTCCCCTGCTCTCCCTTGTTGCCAACAATTTTGTTCTGTTCTGAAATTGAAGAGCCTCC
The DNA here is from genome assembly GCA_027924645.1 of Cunninghamia lanceolata. NCBI lineage: Eukaryota > Viridiplantae > Streptophyta > Pinopsida > Cupressales > Cupressaceae > Cunninghamia > Cunninghamia lanceolata. The sequence goes on along the minus strand of BSBN01000053.1, from coordinate 4,757,649 downwards.
GGGAGTAGTAGTTGGTATCTATTCAGAAGCAAATACAGATTACTTTCCTCCAGGTGATTTTGCAGTTCTTGTCCTTGCAAGCTCATCTAATGTCCATCAGGTTGCAATAACTGACCTATTCAAAATGTTGTTTATTTATGATCTATCTCAGATTGTTTATAAGGTTCTCACACAACAATTTTTTTCAATTTTGTTGCAATGAATGTAGGAATACAATCAAGTTGTTTCATTGGGTGAAAGAGTAAAGGATGGATCTAGCTTCCCAGCTTTTGTATTGGTGATTACAAAGCCACTTTGATGGCTTTGAAACATGGCAATAGTGAATGGGACCAGGTAAAGGTATTTTGTTTTAAAAATTATATATAAGAAACTTTGTATTCCTATGATTTAAGCTCATCGTTGATTTTCTCCAAGGGCATCATGAACATCTTCAAACTATGGATCAGGTGCTCTAGCTCTAAACCAAACTTTGTCAATCCACCATCGTCTCCATCAGATATTGATTAAAATTAGTATAAATATCTTAATATGTTGACTGTGTTTTGGTTTTATGTATAGGTCACCACATGATGCTTTGTGCCTTGTCTCTCAACATTAAAAAATACCAAAATTTGAACTTAAATTTTTTTCAAAACTAAAGTCTTCAAACACCACCACCTTGATAACCAACTCCTCTACAATTCAATTACAATGCAAATTTTAAAACTTATAAATAAACCATGTTTGTTTTAATTTCAAAAATATAAAAATAAAAGATTAAATCTTTATCTTATATCCATGTAAACAAGATAGCTCTTTTCAAGGGAATTTTTTTTTAATTAAGAGTAATGTTTTTATTGGAAAAGAGGGATTTTGAAAGGGCCCCACATTTTTACAAGGATTAAAAAGCTATAACAAATACAATGACATTGAACAACAACAATATAACAACAAACTACTAACACCCCACCACTAAAAGCAAAGAAAAACAAATAGAGCTAACTGCCCACGAATAACTGCAGATCCATCAACCCAAGATGACTTGAAACTTACTATCCAAACCGTGCTTTTTAGGCTTAAAAGGTTCACTTGATTTTCCTTATTTTTAATGGAATATTTTTCTTTAGCATGATTTTACCCCTTTTTTCAACTTCTCATGCCACATTTTTCAAGCCACATTTCTGATTTCTTACTACAAGATTAATATTTTGTCTCTAAACTTTACTTCTCTTTGCGTTTTACTCCCAATAAACACACCTTCATGCCTTTGATGAGTTTTCAACATTCCACGCATTAATATCTATAAAAAATTCATTCAAAAACTTTTCATGCTGCAACAAACTTTCATACGCCAAAATACATTGGATGTAAAAAAGTATGATCAGATTTCAATGCCTAACACGATAGAAAACAATACCCAGCACCAAAATTGAACGCCAAATGTCAATATTCAATTCAATGTTAGAAAAATAAGCAGTGCAGAATTGAAATAATCAGTGAAACAGAAATAATTCACACAAAATAAACAACGCAAAGTTAAGTGGAAAACCTAGTAATGTACCAGGAAAAACCATGGGCAAAGATCTCTCAATTTTATTCTCAAAAGAAAATTCACTGTTACAAAATCTTTTTCTCATGCTTTTGCATTCAAGCTCGACTAACTTAAATAACCATGAAAAATACATGCAAAAAACAAATCCTTTCCGAATAAAGATTTCCATGCATAAAAGCGTGAGTGGCACTTTCGCATGCAATTCTACATGGTGAACACATGTCATATGGCCAAAAAAAAATTTTGGATTGGCCTATCGGTCTCTCTAAAAATTGCCTTTAGCATGGCAGGGGGACTAGGAAACCCCCCTACAACCCCCTTCCATTCAAACTTTGGTTGCATATTTCCTTGGCCTTCAACCCCGCCTAACAAGTTCATCAAGGCACTACCATGGTACTTGTTGTCGACTTCTCATCACTACTGGAATATAATAAACTAACTTCACATACCAACAATCTCCCACTTGAAATCAAGTTTCTGCCTTGCGAATATCTCCTCCTATTGAAAGACCAATGCCATTGCTTCCTATCATCAAGAGATGTGCAAGCCAAGAGAAGTTCTATACCATATGAACTTCTCTCTACCGGTAGGCTTCGTCAAAATATTTATTAGATTTATATCAATGTGTATCTTAGCCAAAGAAACATGTCCTTCCACCACCTCACATAAAATGTGATATTATACATCAATATGTTTTGTCCTGACATGATAAGTTGAGTTATGTGCTAATTGTAAAGCACTTTGGCTATCACAATGCAACACCATGTTACATGCAATTCACCTGAGTCCATGAAGCCATATTTCCTCCTTGCTAGCCTGTGTCACTGCCATATATCCATCTTTAGTAGTAGACAAAGCCACCACTATCTGCAACTTTGAGACCCAGCTAACAACACCTCCTACTAAGGAGAAAACATAACCTATAGTAGATTTTCTCTTATCTCTATCTCCACCAAAATCTACATCCACATATCCATTAACCTAAAGACTATTCCTAGTATGTTGAAAGAGCACCTAGGCTCATAGGCTATCCACGTCGGACAAAAAGAATGTTTAACTCAATTTTGGTTTTGGTTTCCATTTGTTGTTATTCATTTGTGTTTTGTGACATATTGGGGTTGTCGTGAATGCTGGTGATTTTGTGATGCATCTGTTTTTCTTTGATTTGATTCAACTCTAAGTCAATGTCGTGTTGTTGTCAGAATTCAGTTGCACACATCATATGAAATATCCCTACATTCCTTAATAGTTTTATAATTTGGTTGAGGCATCATGACTATACTTACATGCTCCACAGAGGGTTTTATTCAACGACATATTAGATGAGTCAGTAGCCTCTATGTGACGGCCAAGAAAATGAGTGGGTAGATTAAACATATTAGAAATTTGTCTTCAAATCCCTATTGGTCATCACCTTTTTGGTAGTCCAGTCCTAATCAATGTTGGTTAACGATCAAATGGGGGCGTCTGGCGCTTGGCATCACTTAAAACTTTAAACAATTTCAACACAAGAAATGCCAAAAAGAGGCATCAATCCAACTTCCATGCAGATTTGGCAAGAGTTTTAAAAAATAATATAAAAAGGAAAAAGCCAAGCGTTTAGGGGGTTCTTCCTGGAGAAAGCAAAAAGAAAATATAGAGAGAAATAGAGGACGTTCGGGAGAGGTAGATACGAAGAAAAACAAAAGGAGGTTTGATGTGATCTTCATAGGGAGGATAAAAGCTAAGAAGGAAAAGAATCTGTAACAGGGAAATGAACAAATGAAGAAAGATGATTTGTCAGAGGAGAAGCTCATTGAATGAACACAAAAAGCTTTGGAATTTGATATTCATAGAGTTGCCAATATGAACTAGAGGATGCATAATGGAATGTAGTTGTATTGAAATCTCATGAAGATTGCAATTTGAAAGTTTCTTTTCCTTTTATTTGTTGTGTCAAAGTTTGCTTTTGAAATGAAACATTATTCTGGTGTCTCCATATAAAAATTAATTGAATCATAACCAAATAATTAGTGTGTGTGAGTTGTTGGGTTTGGCAGTCTGATAAGACTTCCAACTTAAATCTGCATCACACTATAACAAATAGCAACATCAAAAGTGCCCCTTAAATACTTGAGAATCCACTTCACAGCTGTCCAATGATCACAACCTGGATTCACCATGAAACGACCGACTACTCCCACTACTTGTGTAATGTCTAGTTTAGTTCACACCATGGAGAACATAAGACTACCAAGTGTTGATGAGTATTGTACACAAGACATATGTGTCTTCTCTGCTTCTGTGCTAGTGCACTGCTCTGAAGACAATTTAATATTGTAGATACTAGGAACATTGAGTGAATGTGAATACCGATTCAAGCCACCCAAGACGAACATGAGCACGCTCAACTTGCAAGAGAACAAGCATTACAAATAAAGAATAATTGGAATGCAAAATATAAGAGGATGAATTAGCTTACAAGATGTAGTACATATAAGGCATAATCGACTAAGAATAGTCAAGCCAATAATAGGAAAACCTCACTAAGAATAGTGGTACTCCAAGAATAGGAAAAGCAACCACTTAAGTTAGACAAAGCTAATCTAGGCATGCCAAGTATAGCTCAAGGCTAAACATAGACTTCTAAATATGCACTCAATCTAGGCATGCCAAGTATAGCTCAAGGCTAAACATAGACTCCTAAATATGCACTCCTAAGCAAGATTAATAAACACCAACACTACCCCCCCTTAAGAATAGCTTAGGTGGGCTAAATGAAGATGGGTCCCAAAAACTAGGCCTGATCAGGTACCCATGTACAATGCAATCTCTCATAAAAATGGAGAAATGGAGAAAACCATGTGGGAAAAAACTCCCCTCCAAAAAGAGAGAAAAAGATAAAAGAAGATAACTAGGAAACCTCCTTGAAGATGATAACTTTGCACCAAGCTTGAAACTGTCGCTCTGACTATGATGATGTAGATATCTCCCCCCATAGGAGAGAGAAAGAGACTATACATAGCCCCCCACAATGAAGTAGGCCCTATGCCAAAAGAGAATGCTCGTGTATGAATGCTGAAAAAGATCCATTTGTGGCAAATGACATTTCTCCCCTTAGGAAGAAACAACTCCAATGGTGAATGTTGAAGTAACTTCAACTCAAAGAAGCAAGGTGAGGTGGTAAGTCTCATAATGTATCATGTCTCAAAATACTGCTAAAATGTCATTGTGTTGATGTCAAAATGAATCACAAACAAATTAGGAGGCTCGGGCCTAATGACCTAAAGAGGGAAGAGAGAGCGAGAGGTAAGGAGGGAGGGATAGGGAGAGACCTAGAGTGGGTACAGAGAGAGGTGAGTGAGAGAGAAGAGAGGGAAGGATCAATAGAGAGTGGGAGAGAGAGAGAGAGAGAGAGAGAGAAGGTAAGGGTGAGATGATTTTCCTTCACAATAACATGAGCATGTTATAACACGCTCGCATTATTGTTTCCTTTGGTAATTTCCAAATATTTGGCTTGGATTTGCCTTGGGCTTCCAACCCAAAGGCTTGGACTGAGTTTTGAACGTCCAAAGACGTGTTTTTGCAGATTGTAAAAAAATTACATAATCTTGAGCGTGCTCCCCATCAGGATTGCACTTGTTTCAATGACAAGTCAAAAAAATACCATGATAATGTTAAGCTCTCTCTTAGCTTTCTAACCATATAATTTTTTTCATGTTTTGAGTATTTTAAGGTATTTCTTCTTTAATTTCTTTTGTTAGTGTATCCAATTTTTGTCAAAGACCAGTGTGTGGTATTTTTGACTAAATTTTTAACCGTTCATTAGAATTTCAAATAAATTACATTTTTAGAAACTAGACTCCATTCTATATGTATTAAAAAAAATAGATTTTTGATTAGTTTTCAAAAAATTTAGGGGAGAGCACGCTCAATTTTCTATTTTTCAGGATGTGTCCACTTTGAAAATTAGTAAGAAATTAATTACTTGAGAAAAAATTATCAGAAAAATTAAAGATAAACTACATGGTGTTAGCTAATTTCTCATTGAAGCGATATCTGAAATACTAAAAAAAGTTTAACATTTTAAGGGGGCCACACCAGACGCTAGGTTATGTTTTAAAAAAAAATAGGACCAATTTGTGTGGCCCCCCTTTTTCAACCCCTTAATCTCAAACATTTTTTTTAAAAAATAGTTTAGAAACTAGATTCAGACCACTACGACTCTTGTTTTTGTTGCATCTTCAAATTTTGAGTATAACTATCCTCAATTTCTCATCCAACATCAGTCTTTCCTGATTTCAAAAAAAAAATGGCCACTTAAGACCCCCTTTTTGGTCCCCCATCTTTGTGTACTTACCCTGGGTTGCTAGTGCAACATATGGGCATCTGCACTAAGCACTAGCATCCAACTAACTCTAGCTCTTGGTCACATGAAACACCTTATGATGAAGAGAACAACAAGATATTAAAATAGTTTTAGTGAAAATAACCACAAAGCTCAAACATAACATAAACACATATGTGTGGGTTAAGGAAAATGTCTAAGGCAAGGCTAAAATGATCCTAAAACACACTAGGGGAGCAGGCACCAAAATGAGTGCAAAACATAACATGAAATTGCAAGTGTATGCAATTTTTTATGTTACCCCACCTTTGTTGAGTTCCTTTGCATCATTTTGTTAGCAAATTTGGATCCAAATGGTCCCTTGACCCATGTCTAGTATGCAATTTAACAACTCCAATCGCCTATCATTGTAGGAGCTCCCTCTTGTAACTCTATCGATGTTTGAGATCCTAATGTTACTCACCAAATCTCACAAGCTCCTCATGTATTCTCTTCATGAACAAGCATAATTGACATCAAGCTCCTTTATTTAGAAAACCAATCATTAGCAGTTTGCAAAAGGTTGTAACACATCAACTTTTAATTTATTCTATTGCTATCAATAGATATTCACGTTATCCAATCAATCCAACATATAACTCCACTAATATATCTAGCAAATCTTCATATTAGCTATCACAACCTCGAGAAACTAAAGGTCATTACCAATAATACATCATATAACATAGTCATTTCGTAGCATAGTTTAAAGTTCCTATCGCATTTCTTGAAATAGCCCATTTACACAAGAGATTGACATGTAGCAACTAAAGATGATCTATAGCACAGTGGCATATCATCTGAAATCTATTGGATGTACCTTCCAAGAAAACAAGTTGACCAAAAACTACCAAACAACAATCACACAAAAACTATAAAAAAACAGAAAACATAACCTATTATTGTTTTTGGTGACATGGAATTGCTTGTAGACCCAAATGCTATTGCATCAACATAATAACTAGAAAATGTGTATTGTGGTGTTCTCAAATTGGCATTTTAAGTTTCCATATATTTGTCCTCTAAAAACCTAAGTTTAACAATGCAAAATTTGTCAGAAAATTGGGTGATGATGTGTTGTTTTAGCATTTTCGAATTTAAAGTCAATTTAATTTTTTGATAAATAGGTGTTTCAAATTTTAGTGATTTTAGTTTCTAAGGGACTTGAGATACATTCTACTTAAATATCATCTAGTTTAATAGTCAAACAATTAATAACAGTTTTACACATTATCCATACTAAACACCCCTAAAAAACTATCCTATTTTTATTAGCTAAAATTAACCTTTAACTATTAAACTTAATGAAAAGGTTAAAAAACATCATTAGCTTTCTTTGCAAGCCACATGGGAGGTAGTGCGGGAAGGAACAAAGAAATGACGGTAAAAACAACAAGGAAACATCAAGTAACAGAGAGAGATGAGCATTACATGCTTTTTACTTGAAATAAGTTAAGACATTACAACTGACTAAAAGAGAATAACAAAGACAAATCACCAGTACAACGACTTGCATTTAAGCTTTACTCATATAAAAAGCAACTTCGAACTCAATCGTTAGTTGTTTAATCGGGATGGAACTGCTTATAGTGGAATCCAGTTTTACATAATCATGTGGATATTTTCAAATTATCCCTAAATCCACTCTCAAAGAACAAAGCAGCATGTCGCTTTGCTTCCCCACGTGACATTGATTAAAATCATTTGAAGAAAAGATAGAGTGGTTTCGGCATTACCTATGTGACAACTTTATCTGCAACTATGTAATCTTTATAGATTTGTCAATTTAAGTTGTGAAAGAAATTATCAAAAGAAGTGCATAAAAGAGATTTGCAACATATTAATGAGTTCATGTTTTGTTTTTAATATTCATTGTCGCCTCAATATCAATAATCTATAATCTAGTTAATGGCATGCACCACCTTTTTTTAAAATCTCTTTTAACTACTACTTATCTTACCTCTTGCTTTTGAGAGAGTAAAGTGGATTTACATATTGAAACAGTAAATGGTGTCCACTACTGTAGCAATGGCTATATTACTTTGAATCAGGGTAAGGATGCAAAGATGAGAAGCACTTGAAAACCACCATGTCAGTGTTGAGGATCGTCTTTCTACTCACTTGCATGTGTATGCTCTACAATATTGTTCACAGTGAGACATTGTCAAAAATCTGCTGCCATGGATATCCTAATTATAATGGCTATATTACATTGAATCAGAGTAAGGATGCATTGATGAGAAGCACTTCCAAAATACGATGTCAAAGTTATTATTTACTCAAAGGCAAATACAGATTATTTCATGACTGCTCCACGTGATTTTTCAGTTCTTGTCCTTGCAAGCTCATCTCATGTCCATCAGGTTGTAATAACTGACCTATTCAAAATGTTGATTATTTATGATCTATCTCGGGTTACTTATAAGGTTCTCACACAGGGATTTTTTTTAATTTTGTTGCAATGAATGTAGGAATGGATTAAAGTTGTTTCATTGTGTGAAAGAGTAAAGGATGAATTTGGCCTCCGAGCTTTGGCATTAGTGATTACAAAGCCAGTTTGAAGGCTTTGAAACATGGCAATAGTGAATGGGACCAGGTAAATGTATTTTGTTTTAAAAATTATATATAAGAAACTTTGTAGTCCTATGATTTAAGCTCAACCTTTTCTCCAAGGGCATCATAAACATCTTCTATCTATGTCTAAACCAAACTTTGTCAATCCGCCATCGTCTCCATGACATATGGATTAAAATTAGTATAGCTATCTTAATATGTTGACTGTTCATAGTGTTGTTTATACTGAATCTGGTGCCTTAGTTTTTATGTATAGGTCACGATATGATGTTTCATGTCTTGTCTCTCAGCATTAAAAAATACTAAAATTTGAATTTAAAATTTCTTCAAAACCAAAATTCTCAACTCCACTACCTTGATAGCCAACTCCTCTACAATTCAATTACCATGTCAAAAATAAGCCAGTTTGTTTTGATTTTAAAAATATAAAAAATAAAAGATTAAATCTTTATTTTATATCTGTGTAAATAAGATAGTTCAAAGAGGGATTTTGAAAGGGTCCCACCTTTTTCCAAGGACCAAAAAAGATATAGTAAAGACGCCAATACAACAACATTGAACAACAAAAAAATACAGATAGCAAAAAGTCAACAATATGATAACTAGCAGCATCCTGATCCCACCAGTAAAGACAAAGAAAAAGAAACAACACTAACTAGCATGAACAATAGTAGATTTATCAGCTCATGGCAACTTAAAACATTCTCTAATTCTTTTCAGGATAAGCCAAGTTTGTTTTAATTTTTAAAATATAAAATAAAAGATTATATCTTTGTCTTGTATTCAATAGTAATTTTCAAGGGGATTTTTTTAATTATGAATGAATGCTTTTTATTGGGAAAGAGGGATTTTGAAAAGGCCCCACCTTTTTACAAGGACCAAAAAAGATATAGCAAAGATGTCAATGTCTCAATATAACAACAAAAAGTAGACTACAAAAAATCAAAATAGGATAACAAACTAACAGCACCCCACCAATAGAAGCAAAGAAAAAAACAACACTACCTGCCCATAAACAACAGCAAATCCATTAACTTATGACAACTTGAAACTTTCTCTAATTCTTTTCACCGAGTTACTTTCCCTTCTTTTCAACGGGATATTTTTCTTTAGCACGTTTTTACCCCTTTTTTGAACTTCTCATGCCACATTTTCCACGCCACATTTCTCATTTCTTATTCAAAGATTAACCTTTCGTCTGTAAAATTTACTTCTCTCGAGTTCTACTCACAATAAACACACCTTCATGCCTTTGATGAGTTTTCAACATTCCACGCATTAATATCTATAAAAAAAAATTCATTCAAAACCTTTTCATGTGGCAGCAGACTTTCATACGCCAAAATACATTGGATATAAAAAAGTATGATCAGATTTCAACGCCCAGCACGATAGAAAACAATACCCAGCACCAAAATTGAACGCCAAATGCCAATATTGAATTCAACGCCTCAAATATCATTTTAACACCACAGCAGAGGGATTGAATCTGGCTTACACAAATTCCAGCAGTTTTCAACGCCTTCAGGGCTTCGAACGTGACTCAAAACAATGAATTCCAACACCCAGAAAGCAAGTTTCAACGCCTCATTCTGGCAAAATGAGATTTCAAGGCCTAATGAATTAAAAAAAAACACCTTTTCTTGCTAGTTTCCAGGCATTTCCAGCAAGTTTTAATGCTCCATCACCATATTCAAACGCCCAATCAACACGTTTGTTGTTTCAAATTGTAATTTGAGTGCCTTTTTACACCACATTCAACGCTTTTTGCTGTTATTTTCCTATGCCACAATTGGACCTGAATTTGACGGCCGTGTTTTTTTTTTCATAAAATACAATTAAAATTTTCAAGAAGATTGTATTACACGTCGACACGATGATTTAACTTTTTCAATTAAAAATTCTAAAGGGTTATAATTATATATATATTTTTTCTTTCAAATAAGATATGTCTTAATATTCAATTATGAATGAAGAACTGTGGCAAAATATTTGTTTGACAGATAGGTCAACCGTCAATTTTAGGCCATTGCCATTTCTTCAGCATATTTCTCACTGTGAGCTTTTTTTAAAATCAATCTTACTGTCAGCTTTTTTAATATTATCGTAATATTAGTGATTAGAAGAACACTTTCAAATTATATTATGCCAGATTTTTTAATATTAATTTTAAAGGTTTTTATAAAAACACACATTTTAATTTTTTTAATTATTTAATATATTATGGAGTGTAATTATTATTCTACAGTGGATATATTCTTGTAACAAGTAAACAAAAATTTAAAAAAATTAAAAAAATAGCAAATAAATAAAATAAAATAAAATTCAATGCATGGCTGTTGTGGATCATAATGAAACACCATAAGATACTTTTGCTATTTTAAACCAAAATGCAAATATTAACTGATGTAATTTACTAGTATATTTATATTTAAAATATATTTATATTTAAAAATATATATCTACAGTGTAAAAGTATCTTCCAATTTGTTGGCATTTATAAATTACTTGTAAGTAGAATATTTGATATGCTCACATGAGTTAATTTAAAGAGACTATGCTGCGAGACTTTTCATATTCTTCAAACGCAATAAAGATTTCACTCCATAACTGCCCAAGTTTTTCTAGTTTTCTATCCATTTGGCTTCCATGAATTTATTTATTTTTTTGTTTAACATGATAAAGATTTCACTCCATAACTGACCAAGTTTTTTATTTTTCTATCCATTTGGCTTCCACAAATTTATTTATTTACACATTTTATGAATACTTGGGAATCTGAATCTTGATTGGGGAATCTGAATCTTTTAGCCTTGCTGTGAGTGTAGAACGTAATAAATGTCAAAAACCAAAAACCTAGATATATTTTTTAAATATAAATACACTAGTTATATTTTCAATGAATTTATTAATGTTAAAGGAGACTCAAGAGTTGTTTTATTTATTTATTTACTTAAGAGTTATTTTATTTACTTAAGAGTTATTTTATTTTATTTACAATTATTTTATTTTAGAGAGGCGTTCTACAATTGTAGAATTGTGGGCTAAAAGATTCAGATTCCCGTAAATAAGATTCATGTAAATAGCTTTGCATTCGAGTATTAATGATCAAGCGTTGGAAGATTAATGATCTTGAAGGTAAGAATAAAACATGAGAAGGCCATATTTAATGCAATCTTTTTACAAAAGAAAATTCCTCGAGGTGCCTTAGAAAAGTAGATATTACTAGAATTTAAAATAGAACATAATGCAGATTTAAAGAGAAAAATTGTAACGCCTCACCATGCCTATTGTATACTCCTCTGTTACCCACACAACAAAAAATTATATATATAATCCAAAGAAAACATAAAAATTAGAACATAAAAATTAGAAAGAAAACAAAGAAAGCAAGAAGTATTAGAGATGTTAAGATGAAAATAGAAAAATCAAACATGTTTATTTCTTTTATAAATAAATTATTAGTTTTTCATATCAAATAAATTTAATTAAAGAATAATCTATTATTCTAACTGATATTATTAGTAAAATTAATTTAATTAGAGATATCATTCTTATACATTTAATTTTGTAATCAATATTTTAATCTAATATATATATATATATATATATATATATATATATATATATATATATAATCTGAATATATTAATATAAATTAGAGATATTAATATATTAACATTAGATATATATAAATAGAGATATATTAAAGTTAATTTAATTAGGGTTAAATAAAGGTTATAATTTATTAGCTGAATTATCTAGTATTAAATATAAGATATTAATATTAATATATTAAGTAGGTTGGAAACGTACATTCCTTCTAATTTATGAGAAATTTATAAAGATGCTCAACTTACTTTCTAATTTATGAGAAATTTATAAAGATGCTCAACTTGCTTCTATCATCATTAAGCATTGTAACAAGAGATGTGTTAAACTATTTTTAAAAATGCAAATCTTTTTGTTGTGGTTCACTACGAAACCAATAGTTGGAATTAGATTGAACCATTATATTATATTCAATACCTAAATGTTAAAAAAAATTATCTCATTTAATTCAAATTAAGGTTAGAATTAGGGTTTAGGTTAAGGTTAGGGTTTGGAGTAGAATTATGGTTAGGGTTAGGGTTAGAAATAAAATTAGGGTTAGGGTTACAATTATGATTGAAATTAGGGTTAGATTTAGTCTTATAATTAGGGTTAGGGTTAGAGATAGAATTAGGGTAATGAATTAGGGTGAGAATTAGAAATAGGGTGAGAATTAGAATGAGAATTAGGGTTAATGTTAGAATTACGATTAGGATTACAATTAGTGTAGGGATTAGGGTTAATGTTAGAATTACGATTAGGATTACAATTAGTGTAGGGATTAGGGTTAATATTAGAATTAGGGTTAGGGTTTGATTAGGGTTACGTTTAGTGTTAGTATTAGAATTATATTTAGAATTAGGAGATTATGATTAGGGTTGCAATTAGGTATATAATTAGGGTTCAAGAAATATGGTTAGAATTCAAATTAGGGTTAGAATTAGGGTTACAGTTACGGTTAGGGTTAGAGTTAAAATTAGGGATATTGAATTAGGGTAAGAATTAGAGTTACAATTAGGGTTAAGGATAGAAATAAGGTAAGCATTAGAATTAAGGTTCTAATTATGGTTATAATTAGGGTTAGGATTAGAAGTGGGGTTAGGGTTGGAAATACAATTAGAATAAGGGTTAGGGATAGGGTTAGAGTTAGGCTTAGGGTTAGAATTGGGGTCAAAGTTGGGGCTAGAGTTAGGATTGGAGTTTTAATTAGGGTTAGGGTTAGGGTTACAATCAGGGTAATAATTAGAGTTAAAGTTAGAATTAGAATTAGGGTTGGGTTAGAATTAAGGTTACAACTATAATTAGGGTTAATGTTAGAATTAGAGTTGGCATTAGGGTTACGATTAGGATTAAGGTTAGGGTTAAAATTAGAGCTATGTTTAAGGTTAGAATAAGGGTTAGGGTTAGGGTTAACATTATAATTAGGGTTAGGGTTAGTGTTAGAATTAGAGTTAGGGTTAGGATTACAAATAGGGTTGGGGTTAGGGTTAGGGTTATTGTTAAGGTTATGACTATAATTAGGGATAATATTAGAAATAGAGTTACGGTTAGGGTTACAATTATAGTTAAAGTTAGTATTAAGGTTAGGGTTAGTCTTTGAATTATGGTCAGGGTTAGGGTTAGAATTAGGGTTATGGTTAGGGTTAGAATTAGATTTAGGGTAATGATTACAATTAGGGTTGGGGTTAGGGTTAGGGTTAGAATTAGGGTTACGGTTAGGCTTAGAATTTGGCTTACCATTAAGGTTAGGGTCAGGGTTAAGGTTAGGATTAGAATTAGCTATAGGGTTATTGTTAGACTTAGGGTTAGAATCAAGGTTTATGTTAGAATTAGGGTTAGGTTTAGAATTAAGCTTACGATTAAAATTAGAATAAGGGTCAAGGTTAGGGTTTAGGTTAGAATTAGGGTTCAAACTATGATTACAATAAATAGTCAATATAGACCATTCAATATCAATGTTAGGTTACAAATTGGGTTAAAATTAGAAATATTGTTAAGGTTACAAATTGGTTTAAAATTAGAAATAATGTTAGGGTTATAGTTAGGTTTAACATTAAGGTTCAATTAGCATATATTTTTATAAAGATAAATATGCTAACCTTAACAGTAATTTGGTACATTAATAAAAATTAAATGTAACAAAATTTATAAACATAACTGTAACCCTAATTAGATTATAACCTTATTATAACTCTAATTGAATCATGATCCTAAATTTATACTTAGCATAGACTTCTCTAAAAATAAATATCCTAACATCGTAACTCTAATCCTTATCATAACCCTAACCCAAATTCTAATCCTTACCATAACCATAATTTAAAAACATGATTAAAATCATAAATCTATCCCTATTTATAACCGTGACCCTAAATGTATCCCTAAACAAATTTGTAATTCTAATCTAACCTTGGTTCTAACCCTAACCCAAACCATAATTGTAATCATAACGCTCAATCTAACCCTAATTCCAATTCTATCCATAACCCTAACATTACACTTAGCATTTATTCATAAGCATAACTCTATATCTAACCCTATTTATAAGCCTAATCCTAACCCAATCATTAAACAAAACCATAATTCTAAATCTAACCTTCATTCAAACCTTAAAGAACAATATATAATTATAATAATATATCTAACCTAGATGTTAATATTATATATAATTATTATATCATATATTACAATAATATATCTAACATATATTATAATATTATATTATATAATAATAATAATAATAATTCTTAATAAGATATATAATATAGTTAGAATTGCCGATGCTACTAGCATAGCTATATTTAAAAATATATATCTAAAGTAGGCCAAGAGATATCCTTCTTGAGGCATCAATTTCCACCTATGTGTGGTAAATTGATTAAAAAAATAGGCACCTCCAGAAGGATATCTCTCCGTGTACTTTAGATATATTTTTTAAATATAGGTATGCTAGTTTTATTTACAATTATTTAATTTTTAGTTAAGAAATATTTTAATTTATCTATATTATTTACTTGAAGAGATTTTTTTATTTTATTTTGTATGTAAATTTTAAACTTACTTTTAGAAAAGGGCTATTCTTAAATATCATCCACTTCAAGAGTCAAAGATCAATTTTGGCGAATTAAATTAAGACAAATATTTACCACTTTTTATTATGAATGAGGTGTAAAATTGCTATTGAGTGTTTGACCATTGAAGTGGATGATATTTAAGTAGAGTGTTAGAAAAGTCATTCTTTTGTTTCATTTTTATTTTGATTTATTTACTTTATATTTTATTTAAGAGTTATTTTATTATTAAATGACATTAAATATAATATTTCTTTTTTGCTAAATATAGACATCCTTGGGGGATGCTCCCTTATATTGACTAACCAAAAGTTTAATAGAGTACATCTGCTCCATCAAGGGAGAATAACAAAAACTAGGTTTTCTGCAACCTTAACATATTAACCCAACTACACAAACTTATACCTTGCAACCTAGACAACTTTCGACTAATAACAATATAGTCTATATATCACATTTATATCATCTATTTAAATCAAATAATAGAGACTCCTTCTACAAAACTATCTTACTATATTTTCCATTCCCCCTTGGCAGCCTCAGCATTATTCGGAACACTTTGAAACCACTCCCCTGCATCTGGAACCTACAAACCCAGAACTTGTTTCAAGAACCCAATGGCTTTCTCCACCTTGTAACACCTGGAAAAGTAACTCACTTTCCTCTTTGAAATCAAAAATGGCACCTATTCCATTATTTCGCCATCCTGAATCACCCTAGAGAAATCTTCTAGCACCTCCTCCAAACCTCCTAAAAAACTATTCTTGATAAAAGCTTTTGCAATTAACTCTATATCTTCCTTTAATTCCCCAAAATCTAATGCAGAAGCAACAAACATAGAAGAAACATCTATGTTAACCCTATACCTATGATTTGCCACCATGAACTGTCACTAAGAATCCATTGAAATGCTAGCAGCAAGATGCCATTCTTTGTTTTAAAGATCGTCTGCATCCTCTTTTTAACACCAAACTGAGAAAAGCCATTTGGCACTAACGTTGGGTAAGATGGATGGGAGTATCCATTGTTCTATGAAAAATTATCCAATATTAAAATGCAGATATTAAAAATGAACTCCAGTTAATTTATATGCTTCTCCGCTTAACCTCTTGGCCTGACAACTAGTACTAATCATAAATGCTTCATCATATCTATGACATTGAGCTTGTATTTCTCTGTTGGCAAAACGTCTCCTTGAACTAAAAACTAATCATTACATTGTATTAGCATCTGAGAAATCTTTCGCCGCAAGATTCTACCACTATCTCTTCACTCTTATTAACCTCGAAGTTGCCTCACAATTTTCTTCTCTAAATATATGATTTAGAGTGTATTTTTCAAAATAATCAAGATATTCCAATATTTGATTCAAAAGAACCTTAAATTTCCAACAATGAATTGATTTTGTTCTAACTAAATTAATAACTATTGAGGAATCTCCTTTAATGGCCAACTTTCGAATACCTAAATTCTTGCAAACCTGGAGACCAACTAATAAAGATTTGAATTCAGCCATATTATTTGTTACATTGGGAAGTCTCTTTGAAACTTTACCAGTAACTTTTGCCTCCCAATTCCTAACAATACTTCTAGCCCCTAAAGGACCTAGGTTACCTTTCGAGGGCCCGTCAAAATTCAATTATACCACCCCATATCTAGAGAAATCTATTTTGCTTCCTTCCTTAATAAAAGGGACTTATCTCCCTCACCCCCATTAATAGGGGGAGTTTAAAGTACTTTCCAATTCTTTCTCATTAGATTATCCCAAGATGAAAAAATTTTCCCTTTTGGAAAAAAGGAATCATTCTTGTTGTTTACAACCTCCACTATTGCAACTTCCAATTTGTTTTCAAATGAAGACATTGCCATTTCTTTCTCCTAAAAAATTCTTCTATTACGCTCTTTCCAAATTTCCAACACAACAATAGAAGGGATAATGATCCAAAAACTATAAAATGTGTCTTTCCTCTTTAACCTAGTCCAAGCTTTGAACAGGCTAAAAATATCTTTAGGTAGGTTACCTTTCCATCCCAACTTTGCACATAACTAGACCCAACATTCTCTAGCAAACTTACATTCCAAAAACATATGATCTATTGTTTCTTCTGATTCTTTACATAAAGAACACCTAGAAGGAGCTTCAAAACCCATTTTTTTGAGTTTTTCTACTGTCAAAATTTTCTTTTGTAAAACCGCCCAAGGAAAAACCTCTGCTTTAGGAAGACATAATTTATTCCAACAAAGATCAATTGGGATTTTTGTTTGACCTAAAAAGTCTACTGCCACCATGTAATCCACCTTAGCTAA
Organism: Cunninghamia lanceolata; assembly: GCA_027924645.1. NCBI lineage: Eukaryota > Viridiplantae > Streptophyta > Pinopsida > Cupressales > Cupressaceae > Cunninghamia > Cunninghamia lanceolata. The sequence goes on along the minus strand of BSBN01000053.1, from coordinate 4,740,209 downwards.
ATAATCTCTTATTGCTGAACAGTTCCATCTGATACAGTCTTCACCTTTGGATAACCCTATCTTCTTAGCTGCAAGAATATTTTCCAAACCATGAACTTCGATGTAACATCTGAAGATTCCACTTTTTTCCATTCCCATACAGGAATCCCATCAATCTCTTTAAATAAAAGATAATCTGTTAAATTCCTTCCACGTCTTATTGTTAGAATTTGTTTTATTGATCTGAAATCCCCCAACTTTTCTATAATGGGAAGACCTCCCCAAGAGTCTTCCCAAAAAAAAGCTTTCCTTCCATTTCTAACTTCCCATGTTATATGTTCTGTGATAATTGGTCTATAATTTAACCTAAAATTCCACAGCCAGATCCTTTTGTTAAATTTTGGATAGTTAAAATCCTTTCACTTTCTTCTTTATCCAAATATTTGTTTGGCAAGATCTTAACCTATTTCAAGTTTGATTTTGTATAGACATTTCAAATTAACTTTTCCCCTAAAGCTTTATTTTGAGCTAACTGATCCCTAAGACCAACTCCCCCTTCTTGTTTGGTCTTACAAATTGTATCCCATGCTATTAATGGGATTTTTCTCCCTTCTGAAGAACCCTGCCAAAAAACTTCCGCATAATCTAATTCATCTTATTATTAACCCCAACCGAAAGTTTTAATAAAGACATAAAATAGATTGGTATTGTTGAGATCACTGCTTTTAGCATCACAATTCTTTCAGACCAAGACAACCACCTCCCCTTCCATGAAGACATTTTTGCTGAACACTTATCTATCAAAGGATCCCATAATTTGGATTTACAACACCCTTGAAAAAGAGAAAATCCTAAATACTTACTTGGAAGCGTTCCTTTTTTAAATCCATAATTTTGAGAATTTCCCTCTATTTTTTAGGCTCTATAAAGAAGTAAATTTCTGACTTATTGGCATTGACCTCCTAACCCGAAGCACTAGCATATATTATCCAAAATGTTCTTTATTAATGTCACTTCCCTCCTCTTGGCTACACCAAATAACATTGTGTCATCGACAAATTGCCGATGAGTTACCATAGGAACATTCCTGGTTACTGAAATGCCTTCCCACTTTCCTATAGATGCCTCCATATTGATGGATCTCCCCAATGCCTCAGCCATAATTATAAACAGGAACGGAGAAATTGGTGTTGACTTTACCCTCAGTTGTTTCTCCCTAATGACAATACACAACTTTGGCATGTGTTAAGTTTCAGTTTGACACATCATGTTTCAGTTTGATATCCTTGATGTTTGATATCCTTGATGAGATCCTTGATGTTTGATATCCTTGATGAGATACAGATCAGTTGATATTCTTCTTTAACCATGTTCAGTATGGCATCATGCATTGGCATTCATTGACATTTGATCACCTTGTTTCAGTTATGGTGAAAAACTCATGATGCTTTGGATATAGTGGTTAGATTCAATTGATATACATACCTGTCAGTGACATATGTTTTGGTATCATACTCAGTGGCATTTCTTGTGTTGTGCTATTTTAAGTATAAGATGATAATAGTTGCAATTTGTTACCCCAGTTTCCAGTAAGGTAAGTGATGTCTCAGTTGGCATTCATTTTGGCAGTGATGTCAAACTTGGAGACATGTTGGTTTTATCTCTAGTCAGGATTAACTGTTTTGACCTTGCAAGCATATAATGTCGTATAAAGTGCCTAGTTATTTTGTGCCATTTTCATTATGGTAAAAAGACATGTTTTTGTTCTAGCATCAAACATTATGTGCACGGCATGTGATACTTCTTTACTTGGCAAAAGTGTTCAAATGGCATCTCCTAGTGGATTCTATGCGGACCTTGGTTTAGGGAGGACACATGTTAATGTCTATTGATCGAACTTATATTTTTAAGAGACTGGGATATTCTTTTTACTATTTTGACCAGTTGAAACATCATTTACTATACTAAGCGGTCATTTCTCGTTTATATTTCAAAGCCCTCTTTAGGGCAAACTAGAACAGCCAGTTAAAAGTATCAAAATCATTTGATCTTCGTCTTTAGGCTCTTCATTCGATCATTGCATTGCACAGCGTAGGGTTTGAAACACAATCATGAAAGAACATGAAGGAAGTCTGTCGAATCCACACTGTAGCTTGAAGGTTGACTTCGTGAAGTGATAAGATTGGTCACGGTTTGGCTGCTATCATGGGTTTGCAAGGTAAAAACTAATTGACTCTTTTTGTCTCTCTGAGGTATCTCTAGAAATGACCAAGCAAGATGTAATGATTTGGCATCTCAGTTTTTGGCCGTCAATGTATTTGTAAGTATAGTTTGAAGGTTTTTTCTTTTCTGCAGAATTTATCTTTAATCTGGCAAATGATTCTGTCAAGGGTTTGTGAGAAATACAATTCCTTTGCAGTTTATATTTCTGAATGGCACTTCACAGTTCTATTGGTCTTCTTACATTAATCAGTTGGGGTTTTTTCTTCTGAAATGATATTTCACACTTCTATTTGTTTTTGCACAAAGTTGATCAATTGTTCTATCAGTTATATGTTTCCTTTTTATGAAATGGTGTTGGCTGTTATTTTTGCTAGGGTTTCTCTTTGTAACCCTAGGGTTTCTCTTGGGCAACCAGCAGTTGATCTTTGTAACGCAGGGTTAACAATTACATTTCACATCTCTTTCAAATAGTTTCTGCTTTTAGCTATGATCAAAAACAAAAATGTTGATTATTCTTTTGAAGGTTGCAGTTGTAAAACTGTCAATTGGTTTTTCAGTTTTGAAACTGTCTGTAGATGTAAACGGTTGTATATAAGATGATATAGTGTGAATAATGAGTGTGCTTTTTGTGTGTATCCTGCACATACATTGTTGATAGTATATGTTCTCAAGTGAAACACAGTGTCCCTCTGTATGAGTTTTACTTGATTCAATGGAATGGATGTTATATGCCAGTGAGGCAATGTTATATGCCATTGAGGCAATGTTATATGCCAATGAGGCAATGTTGTAATCCAGTGAGGCCTGTAATCAATGAGATTCTTTTATAAGCTAGTGAGGCATTTTCGAGTGGTTTTATGCCAGGGGCTTTCCACTCAGGAAAATATCTATGTTATGATTCGTCATTGATGAGTTTGATTCTCATGTCTATTTGTTGATCATGTGTCATTTGTCTTAAAGTCAATTAATTTACTATGATCTATTTGAACTCATACTAGACTTCTATCACTATCTAAAACAATAATACTGTGCACGAATGAGTCATTATTTTTCAGTCTCATATTGAGTTGATGCATTCTTGATTTTAATCAATCTGTTTAGTTGTCCAAATCTTTCATGATGTCATCTACAGTCAATGGGTATTGTTTTTTCTACATCAAAGCTTTGAAATACAAATTTGAAGGTCACTAAGTCCTGCATACTACTGATTCACCCCCCCCCCCTCTCAGTGGTGTTGTGCTCCAACAATTGGTATCAGAGCCAGACCATTGTAAGAAGTCTAACCAACTTAAGGGTTCATGGAAGTGGAGTACAATGGGTAAAAAGAATAGGAATAAGACCTTGAGTAGAGAAAAAATAAATGTTGATCATAAAATTGAAAAACAAGTCTCAGTTAAGTCCAACAATGGATTGTTGCATGAGTCAACCATGAATATAGATACAAAGTGTCATAAATAAATCAGTCCTGTAGTTAAGAATCATGACAATGTGAATGTGAGTAGACATGAATTTGATGATTTTTTAGTTGAATTTGATGATGAAGAAGGAGATCTATTTGTGGATGAATATGATTATGAACAGGATTGTGAGACTAATTTAAAAGAAGAACTCATGTGTGCCTTGGATACAATCAAGGAACTTAGAAAGGAGAATAAGATATTAGAAGAGCAACTTCAACAAGAGATAGAATTCAAGAACAAGGTATGTTCATATTTTGAAAAAACTTCTTTAGAGTTTAAAAATGCTAGAAATCATATTGCGGAATTAAAAAGTCATGTTAATGAATCTGATAAATTGATTATTAGTCTAAAAACTGAAATTAAGGAAGCAAAAAGAATAAAACATGTCACAAATTCTGATCTTGAGGTGAAAATAATTGAATGTTTGAGACTTGAAAGTGAAGTTGTCAATCTAAAGAATAGTCTGGATGTTGTCAATATAAAGAAGTTTGTGAAAGGTACAAATACTTTAGATGAAATATTAAATAGTCAGAAAAACTACAAGGATCATTTTGGCTTAGGATATGAAAAAGGGGAAAGCTCTGGTGTTAAAGATGAAGCTAAAAAGGAAATAGTTTTTGCAACAGCAAATAGGAAGAGTTTCAAGGTTAGGCAGACTCCTAGGCAGAAGATAGATCTAAATTATCATTCTACTATTTCTGATGATGACAAGAAGAGAGAAAAGGATAAAACTGTTGATATTGGAAGAAGAAGAACTAACAATTTTTCAAGACCTTTATCTATCAGGCGATATCATTCGGTCAGGTATAACTATTCTCAATTTCATGGTTATTGCTATGTCTATCATAAGTATGGTCATAGAGCTAGGGATTGTAGTTATTATGGTTTGTCAAATCAAAACTATAATGTTGTTTGCTATAACTACAATAAGGATGGACATATGAGAAGAGACTATTGGATGCATACAAGATATGATTATAGAAACTCAAGAAACAAATATTATTATTCTTCTGGCAATATCATATGTTACAGGTGCAACAAGGTTGGACATACATCACAATATTGCTGGAGTAATCCTGTAAGATCAATTAGAGATAACAAAAAGGTAAGCACTTTGGACAAGCAAAAGAAAGAACCTATATTAGTTTGGAGGAGAAAACAAAGTGTAGAAAATGCAAGTGAACAAATGCATAGCTCACAAAATCCTAAATAAGTAGGAGCTTGGAGATAGGGGGAGCAGATTAGTGTTTTACCCTACATCTCCTAGAGAAGATCAAGAAGTGATTTATTGATTCCATGTTGTGCTATCCATGATGCTTATTCATAGTAAAGGGTGGTTGTTGTTACATAAGTACCAAAGTTAACTGCATATGGGTGGTTCATGTCTGATTCTGTGATTGAATCCTCATGAGATATTGTTACTTCTGATTATAGTCTGCAGTATTGATATCTCCACATGCTACAAAGGTTCTTAAAGTCAAAGGAGAAGAGAAAAATCAAAGTTTTTATCATCTTTAGGATGTTCATGTGTTCATCATGATTTGTGTCTAAACATCAGGATATCATAGTTTAAGAACTTCTTGAGTTTTATTCATAGCCTCACCTTGGTATCTTTGATGAAGTTGACAGTGTGTTATGACTCATGCTCAGTTTTAAGAAATATGGCAATATTATTGTTTTGTGATAGTCAGTGCTATGTATACTTGCCTCAATCATGAGATAGTGATAGTTGATGAGTGTGACAATTGCTGATGACAAATCAGGATAGTCTTTGATGTGTAATCTGAATAACATCAGGAGAGTAATTTGTAAATGAAAGGTGCAGTTAGAGACAATTGTAGTGCAAAGGTATTTTAGGTATAAAGTGATAGTGAGTATGTGTAGTGAACTACACTTTCATGATAGTTTTGACAATATTTTGTATGACAGTGAATTTTGTGGTTGACAGTGACAGTGCTCTTTTTACCAGTACTTTTAAGGTAACTCTTGCTTTCTAAGTATTTATCTTAGATATCTGGCTTTAGTCAACATTTTTCAGCCTCAGGTGTAATCAATGATAACTATTGTGTGACAATGGACTCTTGCATAGTATTCTTGCTTATCTGATGCTTGAATAGTTGTGGTAAAGGATAATGTGTTTTTGGATTGGTTGCAAACTAGTTGAAACAAGTGATTGGTATATATTGGTGGTATCTTCACTCAGACCTATGATGCTGGTTGTCAATGCTCAATGATCCCTGACAATGTTCAGTGCATCTTGTAAATGGTACAGTTTCAGTTTGACTAATGACAGGATGTTCTTGAGGTTATTATTCTTGCTTCTGTCAAGTTAATTATAAGTCATATTAGTGATGTTTTTGACTCACAGCCTAATGATGGAAATAGTCCTAGTTTATTTTGATGCTCATAGATATGGGGAGTAATTTAATGTCAAAAACATAGTGCAATTCAATTTCTAGATCATGATCAGTATAACAATGATGATGTCTGACAGTGAAGGACAGATAAGGCATATGCACTTTATAAGGTATATAGTTAAGTATGGTGTCTTGTTGAGAAAACAAGTGTAAATTCAGGCTCTGCATCATTTGGGACAGGATTAGTCATTGAGAATAGTGATATTTCCTTATTCACAAAAGGGGACAGCATTGATGGTTAATGCCCTAGTAATCATGTCTACAAAATATGGCAAGTATGTAGGACAGATTGATTGGTCATGCTCTGATCAGTTATCTTTGTTTCATGTTCTACATGCTCTGACTGTGGCAGTAGTTTGAGCTCTGACAGTGATTTTTGGATATAACAGTGATTGGTCATTATTGATTCAAACTTTGTTTTTTTGTTTCATCATGGTCAATATGATTAGTATCTAAAGTTCTTGGAAGTGGTTGATGACAAACAGATTTTTCATTGCCTTGATTTTCTTTCTTCTTCAAGGACATTGGAGGTGGATGAAGTTGTAGAACAGTCTTGTAGACAATATTCTTTGACTGTATCTAAGTGCAGTCTTATGTGTGGTACAAAGTAGAAGCATTTACATTTGCTGTGACTAAGTTTCAATGATGGATGAAGATGGTTTGACAGTACTTATTTGCTGAGATCTAATAAAAGAACATTTCCTATGTCTTATTCTGAAGACAGTGATATGTTGCTTGTTTTTAGTATCTCTCTCAAGGGTAAATGGCAGTGCTTGTTTATCTTTTGCAATATATCTGAATGACAATGATTTGTATCATTGTTCAGTTCCTCTATGTTGGGTGACAGTACCATTCAAGGGAGTATAGATTCTCTCTGGTTAGAGTGTTGCTAAATAAGCATATAGTGACAGTGGTTTTGTGCAGTGACAATGGTATGACATGATTTGCAATAACAATGGTCTTTTTTGCTGACAGTGCAATGAACAAAGCAGATACAGGTTCATTTCATGACGCAATGGTGGACAGCTTTAGATGACAAATTTGTCATCTACATACTTAAGGATAGCAAATGCAAAGTCTAGTGGGTGCATTGTGATGGGCCTATGTCAATGTTACAATGATATGTGGTAACAGTGCTAATGTCAAGACAAGACATGGTTTGATATGTAAATGACATTTCTTACTTTAAGTATATGATACAGATGCTATTTAATCTCTAGATCACGTTATTTGATGGTGTTTGTTGACCCCCCACATACTTGCTTGCACACAGTGTTTAGTATTACTGAAATCATATTCAGGGGGAGCTTGGCTTTTAGTGACAATGTTATTCCTATCAGCATCCTCAGTTGTTGTTTATCTTTGCTACATGCTCTTTATGCTCTTTATTGTGTTGACATTTCGTTCTCTATTTCAGTTGTTCTGGATGCTCATCTTTCTTGTGGCAGTCTTGGTATGGTTGTCTATATCTGCTCATTGTTTCATTGTTTCAGGGTTCTCTTGATCTTTATATTAGAGGCATGGCACATTTTCCTTTGCCTTGATGTCAAAAAGGGGGAGAGGAAGTTGTGTTTTTCCATCATGGACAAAGGGGGAGTTTGTTGACTTCACCCTCAGTTGTTTGTCCCTGATGACAATACACAACTTTGGCATGTGTTAAGTTTCAATTTGACACATCATGTTTCAGTTTGATATCCTTGATGTTTGATATCCTTGATGAGATCCTTGATGAGATACAAATCAGTTGATATTCTTCTTTAACCATGTTCAGTATGGCATCCTGCATTGGCATTCATTGACATTTGATCACCTTGTTTCAGTTATGGTGAAAAACTCATGATGTTTTGGATACAGTGGTTATATTCAATTGATATACATACCTGTCAGTGACATATGTTTTGGTATCATGCTCAGTGGCATTTCCTGTGTTGTGGTATTTTGAGTATAAGATGATAACAGTTGCAATTTGTTGCCCCAGTTGACAGTAAGGTAAGTGATGTCTCAATTGGCATTCATTTTGGCAGTGATGTCAAACTTGGAGACATGTTGGTTTTATCTCTAGTCAGCATTAACTGTTTTGACCTTGCAAGCATATAAAAATGTCGATTATTCTTTTGAAGGTTGCAGTTGTAAAACTGTTGATTGGTTTTTCAGTTTTCAATTTTGAAACTGTCTACAGTTGAATGTTTTGGAAGGAATGTAAATGGTTGTATATAAGATGATATAGTGTGAATAATGAGTGTGCTTTTTGTGTGTATCCTACACATACATTGTTGATAGTATATGTTCTCAAGTGAAACAGAGTGTCCCTCTATATGATTTTTACTTGATTCAATGGAATGGATGTTATATGCCAGTGAGGCAATGTTATATGCCAGTGAGGTAATGTTGTAAGCCAGTGAGGGCTGTAATCAGTGAGATTCTTTTATAAGCCAGTGAGGCATTTTCAAGTGGTTTTATGCCAAGGGCTTTCCACTCAAGAAAATATTTGTGTTATGATTTGTCATTGATGAGTTTGATTCTCATGTCTATTTGTTGATCATGTGTCATTTGTCTTAAAGTCAATTAATTTACTATGATCTATTTGAACTTATTAGAATTTGCAGGATCTATAAGATGAATGCTAATTACAAATTTTGGAGTAAATTGGAAGTCAATATGACAAGTACATAGAGCCTTGAGTAACCTTGAGTTAATGGGAGTCAATCCCATAACTTAAGGAGATCTCAAGTAGATGTGGCAAGCTAAGTGGAGTGAAAGAGTTTGAAGGACTCTTACTAACTGCCACACACCCAGCTGAGGTGTCTTATGCCATGTGCATAAAATGAGGCTTCCAAATAAGGCCAAATGAATTCCAAATTAAGCCAAATGAAATGTGTACACTAATACCCCCCCTTAAGCACAACTTAGGTGGGTGTAAAAGATGGGTCCCGGCAACAAGGCCTGATGAGGTACCCATGTACAAATAAAACTCTCATAAGTGGAGAAAGGTAGAAAACCCAATGGGAAAAAACTACCCCCCAAAAGAGAAAAAATATGCATGAATCTGGAAGCTACTTGTGTACCGATGTCAATGCTGAACTATGATTAGTGACTCCATAGATGATAGTATCATGAGTATTCAAGAAAATTAACCAAATTTGAGATGTGATCTGATGCAAGATTCAGGTTCATTTACCATAGGCTCTCGATGTGAGATATGAACCGATGTGAATCCATTGCAAGATTATGAATCATTTACCATAGGCTCTCAAAAAAGGTTTGAAGGATCATTCGATCCACCTATTTCTCAATCCCACCTTCTTTTAGTTGCAACCTCATTGAGTTAAATTAGGTGACATAATCCTCTTTAGCTCATGACTTCTTTACTTGATAACCTTCCCTTGGGTGTTTTCAAGGTCACAATAGAAGTACTTAGAGTTAGATTTGATCACACTTATTAAACTATGAGATGTATTTTACAACTTACAAGTACGGAAAGAAAAAATAACTTAATAATACCCCACATTACTTTGATCTCCCCTACTTTGTGGCATTTTATATTTTAGTGCTATAGGTCTAAATAGGTTGATACAATCAAAACCTAATACTTAGCCATTTTACAAAAAAATGCAAATTAACACTACGGTTTTATAAAGAACCATTACTCCCTCAATATAATTTTGCCCAAATATTAAATCCCCCTATTTTGTATTTTACATTGCTTAGTGCCAAAGAAAACCTATATTTAGCACCATAAAAGCATAATTTTAAATGCTTTCAAAGAATTAAAAAACAAAATAAAACCATAAACCCCATGTTAGGGCAAAATGGGCGCCTAGTAGAGGGATAGAATTAGGGGAAAAAAAAAGTTTGAAAGGAAGAACACAGGGTAGGGCAGCGGCGGCCATGGTTGTAGTTTCATGGCCTGAACAGAGGTGACATGCAAGGTCTGTGTAGTGCCCAAACAGAGGCATTAGGGCCTTGTATTTCGCTACCCAAACAGCAGTGTGATGGAGATCGACTTTGTTTGGTCGAGCAGTGGAGATCCAAAATGTTTGACCAGTAATGAGACAGATTTTCTCCTATGGGTCATTGGAGAAAATACAAAGAGCGGCTGAGAGTGCTAGCTCTATCAAAGATCCACGTGAGGGCAGCCTTGCAAGTTCGGAAACCAACACCGAGCCTCCTAGAAAATACTGAGCTTCCTAGAAAATGCCGAGCCTCTATTGTCTAGCATCGACCCTTTGTGGAACCACAGCTGTGGCAGTGTAAAACCCTTCACATGGCGTTGATGGTTGAATCTGTTGCATGGTGTAGCGATTATATCGATGATGAGATCCCTCTCCACCTAAAGTATGTGCTTTTGGTGTGATGGCAAAAATCTACATGGTATCAGAGCGCAGGTCATTGGTTCGAGTCCCTCGAGCCCTCGACCCTTCGTCCGCGTAAGCTCGGCTTATCAACGTGGTACGTAGTGGGTATGAATCCCACATGGTACGTGGTTGTATTCGGCTCCATCATGTGGGGGGGTGTTGGCGTAGCGACTATATCAACAATGAGATCCCTCTCCACCCAAAGTATGTGCTTTTGGTGTGATGGCAAAAATCTATAGAACTCATATTAGACTTCTATCACTATCTGAAACAATAATACTCTGCACGAATGAGTCATTATTTTTCAGTCTCAATATTGAGTTGATCCATTCTTGATTTTAATCAATCTATTTAGTTGTCCAAATCTTTCATGATGTCATCTACAGTCAATGGGAATTGTTTTTTCTGCATCAATGTTTTGAAATACAAATTTGAAAGTCACTAAGTCCTACATACCACTGATTCACCCCCCTCTCAGTGGTGTTGTGCTCCAACAATTGGGTCACCCTGCCTTAAACCCCTAGAAGCTTCAAAGGAACCATTAGTACTTCCATTGATTATCACCGAAAATCTCGAATTGGAACTGAAACTGAAAATCCAGTTAATCCAAAATGAATTGAAATTGAAGGCCTCTAACACTTTCATCAAAAAGTGCCAGTCAACTCTATCATACACTTTTTTAATATTTAATTTGATCAACATACTATTTTTTTGTCAATCCAATTGTATGCATAACTTCTTGGGCAACAATTGCTCCATCCAAAATCGATCTCCCTCAATTATGATCTTTGAAAGAATGATTTTCAGTCTATTCGCTACCGCTTTTGAAATTATTTTGTAAATTGTGTTACAAAGCGAAACAGGTCTATAGTCCTCAAAGGAAAGAGTCGGATCTTTCTTTGGAATTAAGACTATAAAAATATTATTAAGTTCTTTTACTAATTTTTCTTTCTTTCTAGATTCTTCTGCCGCTTCATATACATTTTTTCCAATAATCTGCCAGCATTTTTGAAAAAAACTTGCAGGAAAACTGTTAGGACTCGGAGCTTTATCTAGATGTAATTGCATTGCTGTCGTTTTAATTTCTTCCTCTAAAAATTCTTTAATTAACATTATGTTCTACTCTTCTTTCACAAATTTAGGAATACTTTTTAGCATTTGGGTTTGATGAGTGAGATCCGATCCCTCCCAATTATTCAACAGATCTTTGAAAAAATTAACTGCTTCCTCTGTAATTAAATGATCTCTATCTACTATTGAGCCATCTACCTTTTTTGATGCATGAAATTCTATTCCTTATCCTTCTGACTTTGACATAATTATGGGTTTTTATATGGAGGTTTTTAGGATTGTCTTGACATCTTGGCATGCTTCCACCTTTTTTGAGTTCCTTTGCATCATCTTGTTAGCAAATTTGGATCCAAGTGGTCCCTTGGCCCATGTCTAGCACGCACCTTAACAGCTCCAATGGCCTATCATTGTAGGAGCTCACTCTTGTGCTTCTATGGATGTTTGAGATCCATTCCTCACCAAATCTCACAAGCTCCTCATGTAATCTCTTCATTAACAAGCATAATTGACATCAAGCTCCTTTATTGAGAAAACCAATCGTTGGCAGTTTGCATAAGGTTGTAACACATCAACTGTTAATTTATTTTATTGATATCAATAGATATCAACATTACCCAAACAAACCAACATATAAATCAACACTAATATATTTAGAAAATCTCCATATTCGCTATCACAACCTCAAGACACTAAAGGTCATTGCCAAGGTAATACAGTAACACAGTCATTCTATAGCATATTATAGAGTTCCTATGGCATTTCTTGAAATAGCCCATTTACACAAGAGATTGACCTGTAGCAACTAAAGATGATCTATAGCACAATGACATGTGATTTGAAATCTATTAGAAACATACATCCTTCCAAGAAAAGAAAACAAGTTGATAGAAAACTACCAAACAACAATCACACAAAACTATAAAAAAATTCAAAAACATTACCTATTATTGTTTTTGGTGACACGAAATTGATTATAGACCCAAATGCACATTGCATCAACATAATAACTAGAAAATGTGTATCATGGTGTTCTCAAATTGGCATTTTAAGTTTCCATATATTTGTCCTCTAAAAACCTAAGTTTAACAGTGCAAAAAAATTGTCACAAAATTGGGTGATAATGTGTTGTTTTAGCATTTTCAAATTTAAAGTCAATTTAATTTTTTGATTAATAGTTGTTTCAAATTTAGTGATTTTAGTTTCTAATGGACTTGAGATGCATTCTACTTAAATATCACCCAATTTAATAGTCAAAACAATTAATAGCAGTTTTACACATCATCCATACTAAACACTCCTAAATAACTATCCTATTTAACCTTTAATCCTTAGCTTTCTTTTCAAGCCACATAGGAGGTAGTGCTTGCGAAGGAACAAAGAAATGACGGTAAAAACAAGAAGGAAACATCAAGTAACAGGTGAGAGATGAGCATAACCTGGTTTTTAATTGAAATAAGTCAAGACATTACAACTGACTAAAAGAGAATATCAAAGAAAACTCACCAGTACAATGACTTGCATTTAAGCTTTAATCATATAAAAAGCAACTTAGAACTCAATCATTATTTGTTTAATCGGGAATCGGGATGGAACTGCTGATAGTGGAATCCAGTTTTACATAATCATGTGGATATTTTCAAATTACCCCTAAATCCACTCTCAAAGGACAAAGCAGCATGTCGCCTTGCCTCCCCACGTGACATTGATTAAAGTAATTTGAAGAAAAGTTAGAGTGGTTTCGGCATTACCTATGTGACAACTTTATCTGCAACTATGCAATCTTTGTAGTTTTGTCAATTTAAGATGTGAAAGACATTATCAAAAGAAGCGCATAAAAGAGATTGCAACATATTAAATTTGTTCATGTTTTTAGATGAATGTTCTTAATATTCATTGTCACCTCAGTATCAATAATCTATAATCTAGTTAATGGCATGCACCACCGTTTATTTAAATCTGTTTTAACTACTACTTATATCCTACCTCTTGTTTTTGAGAGTAAAGTGGCTTTACATATTAAAACAGTAAATGGTGTCCACTACTGTATCAATGGCTATATTACTTTGAATCAGAGTAAGGATGCATAGATGAGAAGCACTTGCAAACCACCATGTCAGTGTTGAGGATCATCTTTCCACTCACTTGCATGTGTATGCTCTACCCTATTGTTCGCAGTGAGACATTGTCAAAAATCTGCTAACAGGGATATCCTAATTTTAACTTTAATTGGAACTTGGCTGAAAGAAATGGAGATGTGGCATAAACATTAGCAAATGATTCAGATCCCTATCAGGTAAAAAAGTTATTTATTTATTTTCCCATTGTATATTAATGTCTCTCGGTTTATCCCTCATATTATTGTTCATGAAGCAAATGTTTGCAGCAATGGATAATTAACAGCATTTTAGGGAGCATGATTAGAGATGATAAGGTTCTCACACAGGAATTTTTTTTAATTTTGTTGCAATGAATGCAGGAATGGATTAAAGTTGTTTCACTGGGTGAAAGAGTAAAGGATGAATCTGGCTTCCCAAGCTTTTGCATTGGTGATTACAAAGCCACTTTGAAGGCTTTGAAACATGGCAATAGTGAATGGGACCAGGTAAAGCTATTTTCTTTTAATAATCATATATAAGAAACTTTGTATTCCTATGATTTAAGCTCAACCTTGATTTTCTCCAAGGGCATCATGAACATCTTTGAAATATGGATCCGGTACTCTCCCAGTGTTCTAAACCAAACATTGTCAATCAACCATCGTCTTTATGGATTAAAATTAGTATAGATATTTTAATATGTTGACTGTCCATAGTGTTCTTTATACCGAATTTGGTACCTTAGTTTTCATGTATAGGTCACGATATGATGCTTCATACCTTGTTTCTCAGCATTAAATAATATCAAAATTTAAATTTAAAATTTCTCCAAAATTAAAATTCTCAAACACCACCACCTTGATAGCCAACTCCTTTACAATTGAATTACAATGTAAATTTTAAAACTTATAAATAAGTCAAGTTTGTTTTAATTTTAAAAATATAAAAAATAAAAGATTAAATCTTTATTGTATATCTGTGTAAATAAGATAGTTCAAAGAAAATTTTTGAAAGGGCCCCACCTTTTTACAAGGACCAAAAAAGTTATAGCAAAGATGCCAATACAACAACATTGAACAACAACAAAAAAGCAGATAGCAAAAAGTCAACAATATGATAATAAACTAGCAGCACGCCACCATTAAAGGCAAAGAAAAAGAAACAACACTAACTGCCCATGAACAACAGTAGATCCATCAACTCATGACAACTTAAAACATTCTCTAATTCTTTTCACCATAAACCAAGTTTATTTTAATATTAAAAATGTAAAAAACAAAAGATTAAATCTTTATTTTATATGGGTGTAAATAAGATAGTTTAAAGAGGGATTTTGAAAGGACCTCACCTTTTTACAAGAACCAAAAAAGATATAGCAAAGACGCCAATACAACAACATTGAACAACAACAAAAGGCAGATAGCAAAAAGTCAACAATATGATAACAAACTAGCAGCATGCCGCTCCCACCAGTAAAGGCAAAGAAAAAGAAACAATGCTAACTACCCATGAACAACAGTAGATCCATCAACTCATGGCAACTTAAAATATTCCTTAATTCTTTTCACGATAAGCCAAATTTGTTTTAATTTTAAAAATATAAAATAAAAGATTAAATCTTTATCTTATATTCAGTAGTTATTTTCAAGGGATTTTTTTTAATTATGAATAAATGTTTTTTATTGGGAAAGAGAAATTTTGAAAGGACCCCACCTTTTTACAAGGACCAAAAAGGATATAGAAACTACATCAATACAACAACATTAAACAACAACAAAAGACAGACAACAAAAAATCAAAATACAATAATAAACTAACAGCACCCCAATAGAGACAGAAAAAAACAACACTAGCTGCCCATAAACAACAACAAATTGAAACTTTCTGGAATTCTTTTCACCAATTGATTTCCCTTCTTTTCAAGGAGATATTTTTCTTTAACACGTTTTTACCTTTTTTAAACTTCTCATGCCACATTTTCCACCCCACATTTCTCATTTCTTACTCCAAGATTAACCTTTTGTCTGTAAATTTTTCTTCTCTTGAGTTTTACTCCCACTAAACACACCTTCATGCCTTTGATGAGTTTTCAACATTCCACGCATTAATATCTATAAAAAATTCATTCAAAAACTTTTCATGCCGCAGCAGACTTTCATACGCCAAAATACATTGGATGTAAAAAGTATGATCAGATTTCAACGCCCAGCACAATAGAAAACAATACCCAGCACCAAAATTGAACGCCGAATGCCAATATTGAATTCAACGCCTCAGATATCATTTTAACACCACAGCAGAGGGATTATGATCTGGCTTCCACAAATTCCAGCAGTTTTCAACGCCCCCAGGACTTCCAACGTGGCTTAAAACAATGAATTCCAACACCCAGAAAGCAAGTTTCAACGCCTCATTCTGGCAAAATCAGATTTCAAGGCCTAATCAATTAAAGAAAAACGCCTTTTCTTGCTATTTTCCAGGCATTTCCAGCAAGTTTTAATGCTCCATCACCATATTCTGACGCCCAATCAACACGTTTGGCGTTTCAAATTGTAATTTGAGTGCCTTTTTACATCACATTCAATTATTTTCCTTTTCCTATGCCACAATGGGCCCTGAATTTGATGGCAATTTTTTTCATTAAAAATTCGAAGGGTTATATTCTTTCAAATGAGATGTCTTAACATAAATGAATAACTGTCACAAAATATTTGCTTGACAGACAGGTCAAGTCAATTTTAAGCGGTTACCATTCCTTCAGCATATTTTCACTGTGAGCTTTTTTTTAAATCAATCTCACTATCAGCTTTTTTTAATACTATTGTAATATTAGTGATTAATATTATTGTAATATTAGTGATTAGAAGAACAATTTATATTGTAAATTATATTAATAAACACTTTCAAATTATATTATGCCAGATTTTTTAATATTAATTTAAAAAGTTTTTATAAAAACACACCTTTTAATTTTTTAAATTAATTATATTTTAAATGAATTTCCTAATGTTAAAGGAGACTGGAGAGTTATTTTATTAGTAGTACTATTGTAATGAGTTTTTTTATCTAGAGTAAACCAATCAAAACAAAGTATTTTTTTCATGTTAAACAAATTTTAATTTTTCTAATTCTATGTGAGAAAACTTTAACAAAAATTATTGGCAAAATCATTTATTTGTGTTGTGATTGGCTTATAATTTGAGCTCTTATGGACTGATTTTGGGGATTTATTTTTTCAGATATTATGTTTCCACTTTTTAAGGACACAAATGCCCAATTTTAGGGGTAGAGAAAACTAAAGAAAAATAAAAATATCGTCCCAAAAATTTAACCCAGTTTATTTTACCGATTTGTTACATGTCATTGTGAACACGTGGCAACTATCACTCATAGCCCCTAAAACTGAGTGAGGTTTTTGGAGCATTATTCCATCTAATAAATAAATACATTTTTTTTGGGTAGATAAATTAAATTGATGGAGGAAAAAATTTATCTATCTCCAATTACCTTTTAAGTATTTTAAAAATCAAAGTCAATATTTATTTTTCCAACTATTATTAGATGAACTATTTGGATTCTTATTAAAGCCCGTACACATAAATTTAAAAATTATTTATTTTTAACTCATTAGTTATTTATTTTTAAAAACTAGTATCTATAATCTTTTATTTACTACAGATCACAAGTGTCAAGTCATTTGTTTTTTATTTTTTCTATTTTTTAAAAATTAATATAAAATATTATGTTTTTGTAGATCTTAGTTCAGAGAAAGCAATTTTAATCTTCATATAAAGTTAAAAGAAGAGCAATCTACTTAATTTATCCTTGCAGGAGATTAGAACGGTCAAAGCCATTGATTCCCTGATTGGTGTCAGGTTGAGATAAACATTCATCAAATTTTTAAGGGCTATTTGGAGAGGCGGATGCACAGAAATCAATGGCCGATGAAAATTCATCAGGTCTAGATCTTCATGCATATCGGTGTAAGCTACGCCGAAGCACTTTTCTTCAATCGGTGAGACTTTACAATATCGGAAACTCCTTGATTTTTCTTTTCAATGCTTATCTCTTGTCGATGACTACTAGTTCTCTCCATTCCACTGAATGATCGGTGAGAGTCCTACCAAACTCCACTATCGGCATGACTTATGCTGTCGGGAGGGTTTGTAGAGTATTCGCCGATAGTATTTCCTTATGCCGATCGGCGTGACCATGCATTTTCTCCTCGATGAAAGGTCATTGGTGCCACTTTCTCCATTTGTGTCTTCCAAAACATTCTCCCCAATCCTTATTATCATGCCAATAGCCATTTCAACTAGTTTCTCATGGAGCATGTATCAGTATAACAAAAGGAAGGTCTTGTCGATGTTAAGAAATGAGGTCGTTTCAACTAGTTTCTTTGTATATTGTTGTTTGTATGTAATCTTGTATAAGCGCACATACAAAGCATCTTATACAAACCCTCTCTTTACCTTTTATCCCCAGCGATGCTTTTTATTCCTTTGTATATCGGGTATGTATATTAAAAACATACAAACACCCCGAACATACAAAGACTTTTCAATATTTAACTTTCTTTTCGTATCCGGTTTGTATCTCTTATTTACATCCTTTTAACTTGTATATCAGCTTGTATATCGAAGATATACATTGTTATTTATACAAGCCCGATATGCAAACGGTGGAGCCCACATCACTTTTCTGATTGTATCTTCCGAAATGCAACAATACTCGTATCCAATTTTTTGATACAAAGCCGAGCACATACAAACTCCTTTGTATCACCTCTTCAGACTTACCGTTTTTATAAACCACAGTTTACTTACTTTTTGGCTCCGCGATGTATATAAAGTGCAATGTATCTTCCGATATACTTTAAGTCATGATGCATCATTTTAACCAAATTTCAAACTTTCTTGAGTTCCACATTGTATGTATATTGAAATGTATAACCTGAAACATGCATACAATGCACGAAACATACAACAATAAAATCTCATTTCATAATCTTTTTGGTTCCGCGACATGTATATAGCTTTGTATATTGTCTTGTATGTTTCCCTTTGCCAAACATACAAACTCAAAATACATCCGACGGACTTGACCAATTATTTATTTAAACTCTTAACTCCGTCGGGTTTGGTTCTATGATAAGTCATCAGGTCTGGATCTTCATGCATATCGGTGTAAGCTACGCCGAAGCATTTTTCTTCAATCAATGAGACTTCAGAGTATCAAAAACTCCTTGATTTTCTTTCCGATGCTTATCTCCTGTCGACGACTACTAGTTCCCTCCATTCCACTGAATGATCAGTGAGAGTCCTATCGAACTCCACTATCGGCATGACTTATACTGTCGGGAGGGTTTGTAGAGTATTCGCCGATAGTATTTCCTTATGCCGATCAGCGTGACCATGTATTTTCTCCCTGATGAAAGGTCATCGCTGCCACTTTCTCCATCGGTGTCTTCCAAAACATTCTCCCCAATCCTTATTATCATGCTGATAGCCATTTCAACTAGTTTCTCATGGAGCATGGATCAGTATAACAAAAGGAAGGTCTTGCCGATGTTAAGAAATTAAGGCCGTTTCAACTAGTTTCTTTGTATATTTCTGTTTGTATGTTATCTTGTATAAGCACACATACAAAGCATCTTATACAAACCCTCTCTTAACCTTTTATCCCTAGCGATGCTTTTTATTCTTTTGTATTTCGGGTATGTATATTAAAAACATACAAGCACCCCGAACATACAAAGACTTTTTAGTATTTAACTTTCTTTTCGCATCTAGTTTGTATCTCTTATTTGCATCCTTTTAACTTGTATATCAGCTTGTATATTGAAGATATACATTGTTATTTATACAAGCCCGATATGCAAACGGTGGAGCCCACATCACTTTTCTGATTGTATCTTCCAAAATGCAACAATACTCGTATCCAATTTTTAGATACAAAGTTGAATACATACAAACTCCTTTGTATCACCTCTTCGGACTTATCATTTTTATAAACCACAGTTTACTTACTTTTCGGCTCTGCGATGTATATAAAGTGCAATGTATCTTCCGATATACTTTAAGTCATGATGCATCATTTTAACCAAATTTCAACCTTTCTTGAGTTCCGCATTGTATGTATATGAAACATACATACAATGCACGAAACATACAACAATAAAACCTCATTTCATAATCTTTTCAGTTCTGCGACATGCATATAGCTTTGTATATCGTCTTTTATGTTTCCCTTTGCCAAAAATACAAACTCAAAATACATCCAACGAACTTGACCAATTATTTATTTAAACTCTTAACTCTGTCGGATCTGGTTCTATGAAAAGTCATCAGGTCCAGATCTTCATGCATATCAGTGTAAGCTACGCCGAAGCACTTTTCTTCAATCGGTGAGACTTTAGAGTAATGGAGACTCCTTGATTTTTCTTTCCGATGCTTATCTCCTACCGATGACTACTAGTTCCCTTCGTTCCACCGAATGATCGGTGAGAGTCCTACCGAACTCCACTATCGACATGACTTATACTGTCAAGAGGGTTTGTAGAGTATCTGCCTATAGTATTTCCTTATGCCGATCGGTGTGACCATGTATTTTCTCCCCGATGAAAGGTCATCGGTGCCACTTTCTCCATCGGTGTCTTCCAAAACATTCTCCCCAATCCTTATTATCATGTCGATAGCCATTTCAACTAGTTTCTCATGGAGCATGCATTGGTATAACAAAAGGAAGGTCCTACCGATGTTAAGACATTGAGGCCTTTTACATTATTTGTGATAAAAGTCATGGGATATATCAGTTGTTTATTCTAATTTTGCGCAAAATATTTTTTGATTTAGTTAGAAATAAGTGGGTAAGAACACAAGAAAATTTTAAAATTTTAGGTCCCAATAGTGACTCTCATCATTACTTAGTGAAATGGTTGATCATTTACCTATGCCCACATTTAGGTATATATATTTGTATTTATACAAGTATATATATTTAGACGTTGGTATATATAGTGGATTAGTCAACCAGTATGGGATATCCCCTTACAATCAGATTTAAGTTAACAATGATGCAAGTGTGTTTTAATATTTTGATAAACTTGGCAATAGAAAGATTTTATTCTTCCCTCTCTGGCAAAGGATTTAGAGAACTAATAGGTGTTTGTAGGAAAATGATTTCTATGTATCTCTTTTGTATAGCTAACTTGCGAAAAGAATTGGAAGTTTGTTCCTATGGTTTCAGGTAAGACAGGTATACTGCTAGGAGAAAGACAGGAGAAGTCCCCTCACTTGGATTATAGATAGTTGATTTAATGATATATGTCAGGGAGGACATCCCAAGTGTCGGAGAACCAAAAATCCATTCAGCAAGAGGATATCAGAAGAAAAGCCATGGATATGAGCAATGTCTTAACTTGTATTTCAGAAATGGTATAAGAAAGGATGTATCCTTGTGGGGCTTGACCCCGTATAAGATGTATAAATTCAAATGAACTGGACTACAAAAGTCCCGAGCTAGACCGGAGGTTTTCTTCACTCTGTTCTTTCCTACCTGTGCCCGCACTGAACAGAGCTGTATTTTATTATTAATTATATATATTAATGGCCTCATCCTTTTACCAATCAAATATATATATATATAATGGCCTCATCCTTTTACCAAAGGCCATTATATATATATATATATATATATATATATATATATATATATATATATATATACCGGAGGTTTTCTTCACTTTGTTATTTCCTACCTGTGCCTGCACTGAACAGAGCTGTATTTTATTATTAATTATATATATTAATGGCCTCGGCCTTTTACCAATCAAATATATATATAAATATATATATTATATTATGTTAAATTTTGTCAACATCTTTCATTAATTATAAATACTATAAGTATTAGTAACTATTTCTAATTATATATTTATAACACATAACATATGTTTAAGTATTTATTATGAGTTAAATTTTCTATTTTTAAAAATAGACAAAGTTTTATGTAAAATATTGTTCACATTCTTAATTAATTATATATAATATAACTATTATAACTAGATTTTAATAATAACTAAATTATTAAGAAATTTGATATTCTAGAATATTTATAATTTATATTAATAATATTATATTTATAAATATAATTCATTTATGAAATATATTTTTATTGCTAAGTAATTATATAATAATTTATTGTTATTGAAGATAATGCAATATCCAAAAAAAATTGACAAATAACTTAATCAAACTACTAGGACATAATTTAACCAAAATTAATTTTCAACCACACTTACTATGTGACACTTGTTATATGAACTTTCTTGGTAATTTCTAAAATTTAGTATTACAAAAACAATATATAGGGTTCACATGATCTATTATTTCTAAGTAATTATATAATATTTTATTGTTATTGAAGATAAGGAATTATCCAAAAAAAATTGACAATTTAATAATTATTATAGAAGATTTTGATCTAGAATCTAAAAAAATTAAACTAATTTCAACCATACTTACTATGTGACACTTATTATATGAACTTTCTTGGTAACTTCTAAAATTTGGTATTATAAAAATAATATATGATCTAGATCAATCCAATTCATATAAATTTCATAATATAAATTTTTAGTATATTAAAAAAATTAATGGACTATAAACATAAAAAACTTGATAAATATTTTAACTAAGTAGTATACTTAACTTAATTAAGAAAAAACAAAAACATCATTATCTAATAACCACAACACAAATACTATTAGTACTACATAAACCCATAAAATTTAATTTTTAGTTAAGAAATATTTTAATTTATTTATATTGTTTACTTTATTTTTATTTGAAAAGCTTTTTTTTTAAATTTTGTATGTAAATTTTAAACTTACTCTTAGAAAAAGGATATTCTTAAATATCATCCACTTAAAGAGTCAAAGATCAATTTTGGCCAATTAAAATAAGACAAATATTTACCACTTTTTATTATGAATGAGGTGTAAAATTGCTATTGAGTGTTTGACCATTGAAGTGGATATTGAAGTAGAGTGTTAGAAAAGTCATTCTTTGGTTTTGTTTTTATTTTGATTTATTTACTTTATATTTTATTTAAGAGTTATTTTATTATTAAATGGCATTAAATATTAATATTTTGACATGTAAATATTAATATTATTTTTTTTTTTTTTATTTTTATCTAAAAAAGCTACACATAGTTTAATCCAAAAGCACACATTCTAACTTATCATGGACTGTGGAAATATCATGTCTTTAATGTAAATGACTGTCAAATTTAAGGTAAAAGGTAAAAAAATGACTCCACAATTAATTATTAGATTTTTATTTACTTAATAGTTATTTTATTTACTTAAGAATTATTTTATAGTTTTAGGTTTTTTAAAATATATGTCAACTATGTTTTAGTTTATGACACTCCATGTCTTCATAAATATATGGTTAAAATGTTTATATTCATAATATTTAGTTAATATGAGACAAGTTGTTGTAATTTAGGTATTTATAGTGTTATGTTTGAGTTCTTATAAAAATAGAAATGAGGTTTTAGGAGGAAGTTATTTTTCATATAGAAGGTACTTATGATTATATGCATGTATGTTCGTCATGCATACAATGATGCATCAATATGTGGTCAGTCAAAAAAGTCAAAATATTAAATATACATGTATGTTCATCATACATACAATGATGCATCTATATTATATGTGATCGATCAAAAAAATCAAAATATCATTTATTTTAATTAACTAAAAAACTTATATATATATAAACTGTAAATTTATGTGCGGTCATTGTGGCTCTCAAACATTATTATACTCATTTAGTTTTACTGTAATTTTGCTCACACCATAAATCTTGGGGCATAAACTTATTATACCAAACAGAAAATAATGACCATGAGATTTTCCAATTCGTTTGGTCCTTGTAAGTTTGTTAGATAATATTCATTTGAAACATGGATGCAAAACATGCAGTTAGAGGGAATGGTATTGTGTATAACAGAAATGAGCTCATTCTCTTCAGCTGGAAGAAATAGAGTAATAAAAAATGGAAGATGGTTGTCAATTGTAAGTAGACCCTCAAATTTATGTGTTACCAAAGACAAAAAACCGTTTGGGCTCTTTAATTAGTGGATTTCTGTTCTATGAAATTTCATTGGTATAAAAGAAACTCATTAGCTATTGATTCAAGTTATTTTTGTTTAAATATATTCATTTTAATAGTTAAATAGTTAATAATTTAATGTTCTACTTCATCTAAATTAAAAAGTGATAAATAGTTGTTTTATTTTTATTGGCCAAATTTTACGTTTAATCATTGAATGGTGATATTTAAGAATAATCATTACAAATCCTTATACTATTATTCATTTTGACTCCTTTTCTATGACTTTTATATTGAACAACTAAAAGCACTTTTGCCTTCCCTTACTTGTATCACAAACATACATGAGATCAATATTTGGTGGACTGCTGCTATAAATATCTTCCCATACTCTACTCTACTCCTAGAGCTAAAATTGAAAGAGCTATTGGGTGTTCCATGAATAAATAGGTTGATGAAGAATGTAAAAACCTTCACCAGACACTCAAGTACCTCCTTAATCATGTCCCTATTATTACTAAGAGTCTTCATAAAATTTATCACTTTTTTACAGTGTAAAAAGCAACAATTCCTTTTCACACATCACTATAACATGCTATCCACATTATGCAATGATCCTAAACTCTTTTGGAATGGCATCCTTCCTTACAGGAATATTTACTATATCACTAATCCTTATCTAGTTCTAGCATGCCTCTAGCTTATATAGCATTCCTGGTGAACCTCCAATCATAATACCTTGCCTCACATCTTCATCATCTTCCTATAACTTATTTATTTATTTCAAAGTGAAAAAGGGAAAACTAATAAAGCAACTAATGTTGACGGATAGCACTATGAATTCCTAAAGTATGCAACTTTCATACTTTTTTCTTGTATTGTTGATTTGTTTAATGAAGTAGTAATCCATGGATTCCCTCCATCCTTGTCTTCTTGCTTCATTCATCCTATTTACAATTCTGGCGACCCTCTAGACCCTAATAATTATAGGACTATCACAATTGAGCATGCACTCTCCAATCTTTATGCCACTATTCTAGATGCCCACATTTCCTCTTTTTTGGATAACTTTAAGCTTTGTGATCATGGTCAAGTTCGTTTCAAATATGACCATCAAATAATTGATCACAATTTCACTTTGTGAGCCATTATTGAGGAAGCCTATCATAATGGTGAACCAGTTTATTGTTGCTTTGTTAACTTTCAAAAAGCCTTTGATATTATTTCTAGGTATCTTCTCTTTAAAAGGTTGAGAGATTTGGGTCTAAAAGACATTGTTGTTTAAGTAGTTTTGAGACTCTAAGAAATATTCAAAGGTCATTTCCTACAACACATGGCACTTCATTGAGCATCTATAGTATTATTAGAGTTAAGCAGAGTTGACACTCTCCCCCACTCTCTTTGGTATACATTAATGAGTTGGAAAAGTTCCTTCTAGAGGAGCTTCCTAGAATTGATAGATCATTACATGGTAACTTATCCCATTACCATTCTTTGTTGATGATAGTGTTCTTATCTCCTCAATGGCTAATCAATTACAAGCTTAACTAGATAAATTAGATATTTTTATCTAAAAAAATGTATTTTAACTTGAAAAAATAGCTATCAAGATCTTCTCTTACAGAAGGTGTCAATCCCATTCATTCACATTTCAAGGTGAGATAGTCCTATTGAGCTCTTCTTGTGCATATCTTGGGGTTACATTCAAAGGGCCTAGATTTTCTTTCAATCTTGTTGTCAAGGCAAGGATTTTTAAAGGCTATGCTACTCAAAATTAATTAGAAAAATATTGTTTTTAACTTTAGTTCCAAAATACATGTACCAAGATAGATTTTTTTGACTCTCGTGTTTGAACAACTACTCTTTATGGATCTAATATTTGGTGACCTTCTCTCAAAGGGATTGAGTGGGCTTGCTTGGAACGATTACTAACTTTATTCCTTCAAAGAATTATTTGATTTAAAAACACAGTTCCTTAGTGTATTGTACAAGCTAAATTTGATGCCCAACCACTCAAGTTGAACACTATTTTCAAGATTGTTTATTATTTGCACAAAATTTGAGATTGTGTAGATAATTTGAAGGGTACTTTGAGGAATTCCTATTATTCTTACTTATCCTCTTTGGAGCTCTTTAGATAATGAAAAAATGTTGGTTAACTAATGTTCAAGCTCTCTTCTACAAACAAATGGTATTTCAGTAAATAATCTTCTACCATTCAGGTGTTATTGGAGGGCCCCCAATATTAGAATGGGTCAAAAAGAGATTCACAAATGCATTTAAGAGTGCATTTATAGGGCCTACATCCAACATGGTTGGATTTCTCCCTCTCGGCCATTGAATCCAAAATTAAATCATTTACATCTACATTTCTCCAAATTTGTTATGGAGACATTATCCTTCATAACTATCTTTAAAAACATTGTCTAGTGGACTTAAAATTCCCCTTAGTGAAATGTGGGTTGGCTCCCATAGGATTGAGATAGATTTCCATAGTCCAAAAGAGGAATGAATGTGTACATCCACTTTAATTTCAAGAGATAAGGACTAGAGATCATTTTTTTTTTAGATATACATTTTTATGAGATATACAAAAGATTTTGACTTGTCTTTTAGGAACTTAGGGTGGTCTCTAGAAACTTTCTTTTAGTATCAAGATTAGAGGTGCTTAGTATTACACATCCAAGAATCTTGCACATTTAGAAATCATCTTTTGAGTAATAGAAAAAAAAGGGATGCTTCTACTAACATCAAAACTATAACATCCTTCTTCATTCCAACCAACTCTCTTAGTGGCTTGAAGCGTGTTTCTGATAGATCTTTACATGTACTACACCTAGTCAAAAAATGATTCTATCAGATGATGCCAATAAGAAATTGTGTTGTTAAGAATCAACCCAAGCATAATGGGGGTGACTTAAACTATGATGCAATACATTTAACTGCATCCTTACTAGAGGTGCCCACCCAGTCACACCTGCTCTCACAGTAAGAGCTTGTTGAGCAGTGGTGAGACTGATGGGTTGTTCTATTCATGGAGAAGTAGAACATCACAGATGGTGGTTATGTTGTTTTTATGGTTTATTTGTGTGTGAAGTTGATGGTTGTTGTGGTTTTCACGGTTTAGTTGGTGAAGTGTTTTTTGATGTTGTCAATGCAAACATTGAATTGGTGTTGTCATTTTTATTCTTACATTCAACCTGAAGTGTTTCTCTCTCATGTTCTATTTAATTTGTTGGCCACAAAGAGGCAGAACATGTTTAATATTTTCTCTTCTAATTCTATGATTTCTTTGAGGATTCTGAGTTCTCTAGTGAGGAGCTCTTCTCTTTGTCATCTTTGTTCATTTTGTTGTTTAATTAGCGTCAATATTTTTCCTTGTTCCTACGCTTGTTCTTTGACAGGATCTACCTAAGTTGGTAGGTTTTCCCTAATTTTGTTTGAAGTCACTTTAATCCAGTCCTCTCTCATTCTAGGGCACATTGAGTGTGAACGCTAAATTGAGGAAGATGGATGACTTGTTTTCTTTTTTTGAAAGTTGAATGTTGAATTTTGTATGCCTCATGATGAAATTGAGGGCTTTGCCTTTTGATGTTTTCTAGTTTTATGTAATTTCTAATGCAATTATTTCTATATGAATGCACAACTTCCTTCTTGTATTTTTCCCATTTTTTGAATGTGATCTAATTACTACTTTGCTAAAAATAAAATTTCTTTATGCATGCAAATCTAGAATGATTTTTCCTAATGCAATTTCCTATGTTTTTAATCTTTTCATGTTTCTAGTAAAGCAAGAAATCTTAAAATGACCAAGAGAAAATAGCAGTTTCACTTTCCCAAGAGCAAGAGAGTTTTCTAATTACTAATCTAATCTACCTTTTCAAAGAAAATAAATAACTTGTAAACAAATATCAACATTGATGCCAGGATTATGTCCTCATGGAATCGACTTGATTTGTATCCTCTAAAAAAAAGTGGGTCCTCCTCTTGATGTCAGGAAAGAAAATAGGGATATTGAGGGAAATTAGGATTGGTATGATTGAAGCTTAGAAGCTTGGGGATAACAAAAAGTAAAAGGCTCTCAAAGTCCTATATGAGCATGAAAATGCTAAAGGGGGATACAATGCATGAACTTGATCCTCTATAGATGATTCGTTGTGGGAATGAGAGCTCTTAGCAAGGATGAAAATAATGCAAATTATGGGATCATCAGTCTTCCCTAAAACAAGAGAGGAGGGAGTATTTGTAGCCTGGAAAGAAACACCAAATGTGGGGTTGATTGGGAGATAACTATAGAGCTAATTGGAAGATCACATAGGTTGATAGGAAGAAAACTAGAGACTAATTGAGAGATCACTGAGGTATTATTGAAAGTGAACAACAAACTAATTAGGAGAAGATAAATAGTTAGGGGGAGTTATGATTTAGTTAGACAAGAGAGAACTCCCAATTAGAAGTGAAAATGGAAGTAAACTGGTTGGAACTAAAATAGATAATGCATGCCAAAAGATGATAGGGTCACCCCTTTCAGGAACAAGCTCACCCCTTTTGCTAAGGTAGGTCACCTAGGCAACCCTACAACTTGAGGATAGGTCACTTGGGTGATCCTAAGGTCTCTCAAGCAACCATCCAGTTAAGGATTTGTAAAAGGTTTTCTGATAAATGCAAGGTCTTGGAACTCAATTCAGGTTTGGATAATATGGTCAAGTGGCCAAATAGTTTAGTCAAAGTGTCATCAAACCTGAAACTACTGAGAGGAATGTAATTCACACCTTCAAAGGTCATGATTTGGATCACCAAATCATCATCAGATTGTCATGTTAACCTGTGCATTTTTAAGTTCTTACAGAAACATAAGGTGTCAAAACTAAGGATATGTACAATGAGATAGATTTGTCCTGATAGAAATAGTCATATTATATATTTCCTTCACAACTAACTTAGTTTTGATCTTTATTATTGTACATTTACTTTGTTTTTATTTTTTTATAGAGAAACTTTAGGCACTCTCTCTTGACCTATTGTACTAGACTTTACCTTTAGTCCCATTATCCTTTATGAATATTTGTAGACATTAATAATACTTTTAATTTCAATTTCAATTTCAATTTATAGAATCTAGATTGAACAATATGCAAAAAGGTTTTAAAATTAATGTATAGTCACAATAGTCTTACATAAGTTAGCTAAATTAGTTAATCCAAAGAATCTCACCAAATGTATTATGACTAACAACCTTCATGTCTATTAAAATGATAGAGATGTTCAATAAGCAACAAATGGTTAAGCAACAAGTGGTTTTCAATGAAAACACATGAGAGGAAGAATACTAACTTTTTTCCACTAATGTACTTTGGCAATAAAAAAATGCTAGAAAAACTTATCAAAACTAGGAAGCACAAGGCTAGGCTATCCATTTTTAAAATTTATTTTTCTTTTCTATAATATTTTATTTAATAAATCTTTATTACCTCTTTCTAGGGGTCATAAGTTTAAGAACTTTATTCTAAAATTATATATGTATTTTTTTTGGGTAAAGCACAAGTAGGTTTGAAGTGACTAACAAAAAATTTGTTTATGTTATGAATCCATTCTCTGGTACAAATATGTAGTGTTTATAATGTTTATTTTAATGAAATAAAAATGTTACAATACATTTGAAATAGTTTTGTTGTGTATTTTTCATCTAGTATTTTTATGTAAAGAAAAAATGATGTGAGGGTAAGGTGGATTTTAACAAAGTAAACAAAGAGAATGTTAATGGAAAATAATTAGAATAGAATAGAAGGCTTTTAAAGTTTACAAGGTTAAATATAGTTTACAAGATAGTAGACTCAATTATTTTAGTTTCTTGAATTGTCAATCTTTTGATATTAAATGCGATGGTGAATTCTCTTGTTTTCTCACCCTTCTCCTCTTTAAAACAAATCCTATAAAGAAACTACTATTAAAATACTTGCATAATGGTTATATAAGACCAAAATAATCAATAAAAAGAAATTTAACATTAAGAGATGAAGACTACATTATTTGTCAAATATATAAATCACAAGATAAATTTCATTTACAAAATTTATATGAAAATTTTATAAATATTATAGTTGATCTCTTATGAGAAGAAGAAGAGTTTAAGGAGCTTGATATTTTGTTCAATGAGAACAAATTGTATAGGAAGAAAATTGATTCCCTTGAAATTTTTTTTTAAGAAAGAAAAAAAAGCTTCTAGACCAAATGGGTTCCCAACTTCCTCCTTTTAATTTTTTCGAGGCATTTTAAAGTTTGATGCATTTGAGTTATCTTTGGTAATGGTGCTTTAAAGAATATTTTGAAATAACTTAATACTTCTTGCTAAAGGTAATCTTACCACTTACTTTGATGTTATGAGAACAATTTATTAGCCGATAGGCTTATATGTGGGAGATTTCTCCCATTAAATTGTCAGACGTCGAACCATTTTTTTCTATTTCCATTTTTTTCGTTTCCATCATCTGAATATTGTGTAAGTTTGGAGTAGTGTGCAGAGCATTCAATTATAGGGTTATTTGAGTCTTTGGATTACCCATTAAATATGAAGTATGGTGTTGAGAGAAGGCCCGCCTTGATCCGCTCAGCACAGTGCGTACCAATAAAGCCAGAGGATATGTTTACATCAGTTTTTAACTTTTTAGAATTCATGTCCACTTGACCAATACGTTTATTGATTTGGGAGGCTACCAATTCACCAAATATGTTGTTTTATCCTTCAATACTTGCCTTTTTTCTCATTTGTAATAAACTAATATATATATATATATATATATATATATATATATATATATATGTACATATATATATATGTACATATATATATATGTACATATATATATATGTACAAATATATATATATATGTACATATATATATATATATGTACACATATATATGTACATATATATATATACATGTACATATATAGATATATGTACATATATATATAGATATATGTACATATATGTGTACATATATATATGTATATATATGTATATACATATATATATATCTATATATACATATATATACATGTATATATATACACACATGTATATTTATATATATACATGTATATGTCATGTATACATATACATGTATATGTCATGTATATGTCATGTATACATATACATGCACATGTGTATATATATACATACATACATACATACATACATATATACATATAGATATATATATGTATATGTATATGTATATGTATATACATACATACATACATACATACACATATGTGTGTGTGTATGATATGTAAATTTTTAATATCAATTGATATATCAAAATTTAAATTAATTGATATAAATTTAACGTGATATTTAATTAATTAATATATAAATTTATATTAATTTAGAAGGGAGTAAAATTTGTTTTAATTTATAATTTTTTAATTTATTTTATAATATGTGTTTCTTCTTAAATGAACGCAATCAAGGTATCAGGAAACGTGAGGAGGGGTCCTTGAGAGGGCCCTGAGACTAGCTTTTTTTTTATTACTTGGCTCTATGGTATTAATGATATTGGTTTCCTTTGGAGGTGAGACTATATGGTTTAACTGGATGAGTACTAGAGATAGCTATTGGCTTTTGGGAAATTGATGTCATTTATGGAATCCTAGTTTGGGAAGCTACTATCAATTTTGGGATGCTAGAACTACTTTTGGATAACAAGCCCTAAGGTGGCGCTAATTGATGTGATAGTTGCGAAGAGAGAGATGGATGGAAAGTTTGGAAGAGTTGTTGATGTGGTAGTCTCTGCAAATAGGCATGCATGACATCTAGAATTGTTATATTTCACTTGAGTGTTGATGTATGTGCTTGAGCATGTATTCATTTTAAGTGTAATGTTTATATGATATCGGAATAATAGAAGTCTCCTGGTACTCAGAAGAATCCCTGGGGTGGATTACTTGTACTTGGCTTTGCCAAAACTGAGGTGTGTACAAGTTGATATTATGTATTCCCTGGTTGACATCCTCAGCACAGTGCTTGGATAGACTGTGGTCTCTAGGAAGTGACTCATGGACCCATATTGATCCCGAAGGAGTCAAAAGTCTCTGGCTAGAGCATAATGATTCATGTCCTATTTAGCCCGTATGGCAATTGTGTTTACCTATTGGATAAAGTTTTGGAAGGAGAATTTTGTGAAATAAAAAGGTGTAATTCAAAGTTGTTGGAAAAAGGAACTAGGAGAAGACAAATATGATACCCTTGAAGAAGAACTAAAAAATGCAAGGAGAAATAAAGAACTGGAAGCAGAGTTGACATTGTTTGAATATATTGAAGAGAGATTTGAAGAGTTGGAAGGTGGAATAGAGGAATAGAGATCTAGAAGAAGGTTTGAAAGAATTGAAAAGGGAGAACAGTTTACAAAAAAGTGAAATAGTAGGATTTAAAGAACATGTTAATCAGTTGGAGAAGTCACTTGTAGCATGCAAAGAAGAAAATGAAAACCTAAGATCTAACCCTGAACTTTGTGATGTTTCTTGTGATACTAATGATTTGAGTGAGGTTGCAAAAGCTTCTTTAGAAAGTGAGAGTGAAGATAACAGTGTGACTGAATTGCATTTATTGGGAAGTGATAGGGTCTGTTAGACCCAGTTCCAGATGAAATAGTTTGCCCAAAGGACAGAAGAGCCCAGTTGGCTTTATTTCATTATGTCTTGTTTAGGATACTTTAGCCCGGATTGGCTATTCCTAAGTACTCAGATTGACTAAGATAATATAAATTCTTCTAAACTATGGTGGTGTATCATTTCTCTTGGATTCTAACACATGTTGGAGTAAACTTCAAACGTAACTGGAAATTTTGATAATGATGGATTCCCAAGGGAGAATCTATGAACCTAAATTTTTTACTGAACTTAGAAAGTTGATTACGAGGTTTTATTATCTTTGATGATGGAATTTTAAAGTGAATTGCAAGCATGGATGATCAAGGTCATCACATTGTAATAGCATCAAAGGAGGTTTTAAAATGAGAGAAAATTAAGGATATGAACAATAAGATCAGACAGTTGGACTTTGAGTTTGGTACAATTTTCATTATGATCAAGTATGGGCGAAAGAAAAGGAGAACAATAAATGTGACCCTCTTATGCAAGAGAAAAACTAACTTAAAGGTGGATTTAGAAGGATAACTCGGTATAAATTATGATATATCTTGGAAGATGGAATAATTAGTAAAGGAAGAAAATTTAATGGCGATTTGGATATGTTGACTTTGGATAGGATCAATTATATCTATGAATATTTTATTCTCTATGAAGGCAAATAATCAGAAACCAAAGTGAGGAGCAAGTGTACTTAGCTTTATTATGGACTAAGGTAAGAGCCTTCTTATATGGAAATGAATCTCCTGAAGAGATGTTAGAAAATAATAATATTCAGATCCTCGCATTTGATATGATAATAATTTAGCCTCTTGACATTGAAATCTGTTTTGGAATACTTTCATTTTCTCTTGACGAATCTGTGAGTTTGGGGATGTTTTACTTTAAGTAGTGCACATGTGGAGTTTAGGATTGATTTAATCGCTCCATTCTATGATAATTGTGAAGAAGTTATAGTATGATGATAATGTGCTTAATGATGACACTCTTGCAAGTTAGATTTATTCCTTAATTTTTTGAAAATTATTCACTTATTGTTGCAATTAATAGGCTCCTAAAGATAATTATGAGGAACGTACTCACATGATGAAGTAATGATTTAAAATAGCATATTTGGTAACTTATGGTTAATCTTAATGATTTATTACTTTAATTTGCTTATTTAAAGTACTTTGTGATGAATTACTGCACATCGACATGAGAAATCTTAGAAGCATGGCTGAACCACACCATGATTAACATCACAACATGATATGTCTGACAACCTCTGCTAGTGTTTATCCTAGACACAAGAAAATTGGAATGAACGAGTATACTAGAATAATCAACATTCCTAACTAGAGGACAAGCTGCAAGGATATACTCAATCAGGTTTGAAAGGTTAAATTAATTTCTTAAACTCGCATTGTTATGATAATACAAGGATACTAGTAGAAGTTTTGATTTATGTTGAACACTTTTGCTACCTTTATTTATGAACTAAAAATCAGTGATGTTTTGCATTGGGACAATACAAAGTTTTAGGGGGGAAGTATGTCACGACCTGCTTCTACCCTTTGAACATATTTTATGATACATAGAGCTTCAAGTTTGATTAGAGTTATCATATCATACTATGCATAATTAATTACTTTTTACTTTAATGTCTAATAGTATGCATTTTATTATTCAAATCATATCTTAATGACCCTTCTAAATAATGTCAAGTCATCATAAAAAAAAATAATAATAATAACAATAAATGAATTTTTATTTGACACAAGTTGGAATTTTAAATAAACAAACTAAATCAAAAAAGGTTACACTTCTAGAAATTCAACCTCCCCATTTTCCAAGTCAATAACACTTATTGATAATTGGAGGTTTAAACATTAATTTATAACAAATGAGAAATTTGAAAGAAAACATTTAAAGTTAAATGAGTCCTTTTCCACTAAAATTTATGGCAATTTGGAAAATGGAAAATAAGCATTTATTGAGAAGATTTAACTCAAAGAGTTGAATTTTCCTCCATATGCTAGATAAGGGTTGAATTTTTTTATAAATAGCATGGAAGTATGAAGGGAAGAGACACACTTGGAGAGATTTCTTGGGCTAGATTGCTGGAGCAATGTGTAAGAGCAACCCTCCGTTCCTTAATTTTGTTCCTTTTCCTTTTGAATATTGTCCATAGTTATTGTCAAGATGATTTTATGCATTTTATATTTCTATTTAGTTTTGAGCTCACTTTGATGGAATTTTTGGAATTATTATTGTTGATTTAATTAGCCTAGATTTATGTAAAAGAGAATTGTTTTCCCTTACAATGCTTCTGATCATTTTACCTGATCATAGAAATGGGTTTTCTGATTTAGGTTGGATTCTTTTCCTTAATGGTTCCTTTTTAGCTACAGTGTCATGACAGATTGATTCCATTTAACTGGTTAATATTGGTTGCTTCTATATTCATATAAGATTTTTAGGCACCAAGACAACATGTCCATACAACTACCACAGTCTTAGTTGGTATCCATGACAAAGGTTAGGGTGTCCTCAAGTTTGACCATGCACACATTGATCATCTATGGTGTAATGCATTATGGGCTGCAAATATGGTTGAAGTATGTACAACTCTC
Organism: Cunninghamia lanceolata; assembly: GCA_027924645.1. Classification (NCBI taxonomy): domain Eukaryota; kingdom Viridiplantae; phylum Streptophyta; class Pinopsida; order Cupressales; family Cupressaceae; genus Cunninghamia; species Cunninghamia lanceolata. Next base: position 4,705,220 of record BSBN01000053.1, on the reverse strand, counting down.
ATCCACTCAACCTGCATGACTACATGCACGGAAAACACAAATAGAGATTACAGTATTAGGAAATGTTTCTGAATGCGTCCAGCTTGCAATCATGACTTCCCATGAGGCTACATTTTCTCTGGCATTGTGAGACTTTCATGTTCTTGGTCTATGCTTCCATATTCTACATACATGTCTACCGGAGCCTCTCCAACTTTAATATCTAACAAAAATCCCCTTACCATTATGCTTTGATGGTCAGTCCTACCATGTTCCTGAGCGCCCATTTGGCACAGGCAGGGAGGACGTTGGCAAGGGTTACGGATTTCAGACTTTACATCTGCTAATTGCATTTGCTTGAAAGTTTCTAACGTCTTTTCAATAATTCCATTTTGTTTGAATCCTACAATCATTACATTCCTTGAGTTGACGTCTCTTTGAGACATTCTGTCAAACAGGTCACTTGCCCTATCTATACTTCCATGTTTTGCATACATGTCTACCCGGGTAGTCGCAACTACAACATCAAACAAAATTGCATAATCCTTTATGCTTTGATAGAAGCCCATACCCTGTTTCTTGAGCGGCCATTTTAGTACAGGCAGGAAAGTCGCTGTTAAATGTTGTAGAATTCCGCTTTGCATCTGCCAATTCTATTCACTTGGAAGTTTTTTAAGCATTTTCATCAAATCCATTTTGAGCACAACCTGTAATCATTGCTTTGAGGCATTCCATCAAATAGTTCACGTGCATAGTCTATGCCTCCTCATTCTGCACGCATGTCTCCCAAGTCGCTCGCAATTACAACATCTGACAAAATTTCCCCTCCGTTATGTTTTGATGGATGTCCATGCCCTACTCCCAAGCTTGAATTTGCACACAGGTAGGGAGGACATTGGCAAAGGTTGAGGGATTTGGCTTTATGCCTACCAATTACAATTGCTTGAAAATTTCTAAAGTCTTTTCAACAAATCCATTATGTCCAGAACCAGCAATCATTGCATTCCACAAGATGACATCTCTTTGAGGCATTTTGTCTAATAGTTCACGTGCCCTGTCTATGTTTCTCTCTCTTTCACTCTCTCATTATATATACATATCCAACTGCATTTACTAGAAGTACCTAATGCCTTCTCAACAAATTGTTGCAGGACGGAGGATTAGAGTTTCGGGGATGAATTTTAAGTGTTCAAACTAATGTATGTCTTTCAGTTAACATATAAAGAACCTAGATATGGTCACTGTTGCTGGCATTGTTATATGATTGGGCAGGAGAATGTTGGTTGGTCAATCTGTTCCTGGTAGTTCAATCTAATTAAAATCATAAACATATTAATTTATAACCTATGCTTATTATTAAATTAGATGTTGACCCTTAAGCTGTCGAAATTGTAGTCTCAATGGGAAGTGAAGTGAAATAGTAGCTTGGGATTTCTTTGGTTTCCATCTCCATAAAACAAGACCATAGCTATTGTTCAACTGTCGTTATTTGTAATAACTAGTAAATCGCTTGAGCACATGTTAACATGGATGAATAACATCTATAATGGAATTGCCTTATTTTGGGATTGTCAAGAAAATAGGAAAATGGATCATCTTACTTGACACACGAGTCTTGGGAGGGTTGAATAGATGTCATTACTTATCAAAATACAAATTTGTAGTAAAATAGTTTGTTCTTATAGTTTCCTTTAGTAAATCCATATTTGAAGTTATTTATTACATATATCTTCCTTGAATTCTCAACATTAATAGTGGTATCAAAGTCAATAATTCATAGATGGGTTCATGTCAGTCCATGCACTCACACTAGTCGCTAAGCACCTGCAAGAATGGATAATCATGATCAAGGAATGGTCTTAACATAGATGCAAAAATCCTTATGTAGCTATTTGGCCATTAGGTCACTAAAATATTGACACCTTGTTCTCAACCTTCTTACACAAGCTTAATTTATTTCTTGCAATAGACACATCTATTTTATCATTTATAACCTATCCAATGAGACACACATCAAGGTGATTTCAACCCTAAGAAGAGATCAATAGTTGAGAGTGAATATGTGGAAGTCACGAACACAATAAACCCCAAGGTTGGGCTATGAGTAGTTTAGACTCTTTTGCATGTGAATTTTATTATTAACTCTATCTCACTCAAGTTATCATGTTTTAATTTTGTATGCCAATATCTCTAGGAGACCCAAAAATAGTAATATAGAAATTAGTCGCTAGAGATTCTTTAAACAACCATGGAATGTGAGTATAATTACTTTGTGAGTTATAAATTTTGATGTCAATTTTACCCTATTTCATACCTAACTATACTATTGATAGAAGCAAACATAACGTTGTACATCTCAAAGTAATTATTGAAATAGATATTGGATTTTGATTAATCATTAATTTCTATATTTCGTAAGCTAATTTTGTTTTTATTTGTTTGAAATCCTTTGTAAATAGAGTTGTATGTAGAATAAATTATATTTTTCATATACAGCTACTACCAAAAGAATAATTGAATCGATCTTTAACTAGGGTAGTTGTAAGGTCTTTGAATCTATGTCGATTAAATGATCTATGCTAATTTCTTAAAGGAAATGAATTGATTTGTGATAAGATAAAATGAATTTATCAAAAACAGCATATATTAATTTAGTAAATTTATAATGTCGACCTTTATGGGTACATGAGTTATTGAGTGTCAAAATGGGAGACATTTGAAAATTGAATACAATTAAAGACTCCATCTTAGATTGATACTTATGTTTCCTTAGATAAGAGTACATTAAATTATAGAAAATAACTTAAGGCAACATTAAAATTTACTAGGAAAATGAATAATAAGTAGAGTAAATGAACTACCTTCTCCCTTGAGCATGAAGTTTTCAGAGACAAAGGTCTTTTAAATGAATGAATGTCATAGTAATATAAATTATGACCATGGAGGAATCATTAATAGAATCGAGAAATTCTTTAAATTGGCTGTTAATTGGAAAGTTATAAAACCTTAGAGCAACTATTTACCAGTTTTAGGTAACAAGAATCATTGTTTATCTTTGATCAAGTTATATTCACAAAATTATTAACAATGGAAATTATTTACTTTTAATAAAGTATAAACCCATTTAGTGAGTTTAAAGTAAACCTCTTGTTTAGATATCTACCTTATTTTACAATTTTTATTAAGTCCTCATTGGTTCCAATTATAAATAAGTTAGTAATGATCATGCAATAAATTGTATCAATTCTTTACTTGTATGATAAAATAAGATTCCCTTGTTTCTCTTAAGATTGAATCTTTATGTGCATTATTCATAGAATATCTTTTCTAGTTATTTTATGTACAATAATGAATTGTTGACATTGATTGTATCATTTCTAGTCCTATTCATTTCGCATAAATGAATTGATCAAGCATATTTTCTATACTTAACTTGCATTAGGATTCAATGAAGTATCTTCCCTTTATCAATTTATTTATTAGTTTTGATGCAGGTATATCTTTTCTATTAGCTAGGTAAATTTTAACAAATATCCAAAAACTCAAACAAATCCCAGTGTTCGGTTTTACGGTACCTTTATGTCATGTTTATGGGCAATGCTATCACATTGAATTAAGTATCTCGCACCTAACATAGATGCAACAATGACATCTGGGCACCATCCCTCTAAATCATCAGGGAGTAATAAGGGACATGTCGAAGTTAAATCCGCATGAAGGGAAAACATCCTCAGATATCTTATTAAGAAGATTAACTAAAAAGAAAGAACGAGTCTATTGAAATAGTTGTATGATGATTACCATGCGAATTTTTAAGTACTGAGGCTAGAATACTCATTTAGAAAACCTTTCAAACTATCAACAGAAAACAGGACTTGTCGACAACGCGAATGTAAATCAGAGATGACTTGTAAAATGTTAGATAGGGCAACTAGTCCAAATTAGAAACCCTATCTGCCGTATGCTCTCACCCTGTCTTCACAAATCTTGGTGATCAGAAAGCCCTAGGGAATCGGGAATGGACTTAGTCACGAAATTACCTAATTTGGCTTGAGAAAGTAAACTAGATTTCATGAGCAGACACCTGATAGAGATTCCTCCACACTAATACTAACTGACAAATGCCCCTTTAGGTGTTTGTAGTAGTGGACTAATTTCCATCCCTGTTTCACTAAGTGGGTGGCAGCCGACAAAGAACTGTATGGGGCAAGGAATAACCCTAGAAAGAGCTAGATACCCGCTCATAGTTACATCAAACATAGTGCAAAATAGAACTACATATTCGCATTCCCTGTCTCAGTCGCATCTGAAGGAGGGGGGCTTGATCTCATGGATACAGGGTATGTAGGTAGTCTGGACAGTGAAGGATGCACCCAGTACTCAAGTCCCCTGGATGTAGGGTGTTCTTTTATAGTTTCTATGTAGTGATTTCTGAGTTGTGTTAACATGAGATTGTCTAGTTAGTTTTGTGCAAATGATAAGGATACAAGTCACTAGAGAGAAAGCAAGTTGTCAGAAGTGAATGCAGTATGTAACAAAGAAATTAAGATATGTGTGATCCATTGTTCTTATAGGTTATCTTGTGTAATGTACCTTCTATTGTAATGTACTCTCTCTCTCTTCACTAAATTTAAAATTGGTGATCTTTCAGAACTTGATGATTTTAGAAAACTAAATTCATGTTCATCTCATCTCTATAACATACATTAAGCACTTCTTAGAATTAATAGAAAAATTTCACATTTCCTGCATCTGTTAAGGATGAGGCGGTCCTTACATTAGAAAACCTATCATTCGCAGTTTGCATAAGGTTGTAACACATCAACTTTTAATTTATTTTATTGCTATCAATAGATATCCACATTACCCAAACAAACCAACATATAACTCAACACTAATATATCTAGCAAATATTCATATTCGCTATCACAACCTCAAGACACTAAAGGTCATTGCCAAGGTAATACATTATATAACACATAGTCATTCTATAGCATATTATAGAGTTCCTATTGCATTTCTTGAAATATCCTATTTACACAAGAGATTGACCTATAGCAACTAAAGATGATCTATAGCACAATGACATGTGATCTGAAATCTATTAGAAACATACATCCTTCATGTAGCAACCTTCCAAGAAAACAAGTTGATAGAAAACTGTCAAACAACAATCACTCAAAACTATAAAAAATTTCAAAACATAACCTATTATTGTTGGGTGATAATGTGTTGTTTTAACATTTTCAAATTTAAAGTCAATTTAATTTTTTGATTAATAGTTGTTTCAAATTTAGTGATTTTAGTTTCTAAAAGACTTGAAATACATTCTACTTAAATATCACCCAATTTAATAGTCAAACAATTAATAACAGTTTTATACATCATCCATACTAAACACTCATAAATAACTATCCTATTTTTAGTTTTATCAGCTAAAATTAGCCTTTAATCCTTTACTTTCTTTCCAAGCCACATGGGAGGTAGTGTTTGGATGGAACAAAGAAATGACGGTAAAAACAAGAAGGAAACATCAAAGTAATAGAGAGAGATGAGCATTACATGCTTTATAATTATAAGTTAAGACATTACAACTGACTAAAAGAGAATAACAAAGACAATTCACCAGTACAACGACTTGCACTTAAGTTTTACCCATATAAAAAGCAACTTCGAACTCAATCATTAGTTGTTTAATCGGGATGGAACTGCTCATAGTGGAATCCAGTTTTACATAATCATGTAGATATTTTCAAAATACCCCTAAATCCACTCTCAAAGGACAAAGCAGCATGTCGCCTTGCCTCCCCACATGACATTGATTAAAATAATTTGAAGAAAAGTTAGAGTGGTTTCGGCATTACCTATGTGACAACTTTATCTGCAACTATGTAATCTTTATAGATTTGTCAATTTAAGTTGTGAAAGAAATTATCAAAAGAAGTGCATAAAAGAGATTGAAACATATTCATTGTCACCTCAATATCAATAATCTATATATTAATCTCTTTTAACTACTACTTATCCTACCTCTTGCTTTTGAAGAGTAAAGTGGATTTACATATTAAAACAGTAAATGGTGTCCACTACAGTAGCAATGGCTATATTGCTTTGAATCATTAACAGCATTTTAGGGAGCATGATTAGAGATGAAGCTGCCTTTCCTTCAATTGCCATCATCAACAAAGGAACTAGCCAAGTCTTAAGCCATGTCAAACACAATCACGATGTGTTTTGGTTCTCAGAATTGATTAGCAACATACAGATTTCTAAGAACATATATAAGTGACTTGTTTGTAGATTTGCATTTGGTCTCAAATTGTTCTGGTTAGTTATGGTAAGGATGAATTTCAAAGGGAATATTTATGGACACAGAGTAAGCCTAAAGATGATGGCTACCAGTCAGTTCTTCCAGTTAACAACATTAGCATTGCTCTGCAAGCAGATGTTTCTGAAAACAATGAGAATATAAGCGAGGGAGTCAAAGTTATTATCTACTCAAAGGCAAATACAGATTATTTCATGACTGCTTCAGGTGATTTTTCGGTTCTTGTCCTTGCAAGCTCATCTGATGTCCATCAGGTTGCAATAACTGACCTATTCAAAATGTTGATTATTTATGATCTATCTCGGGTTGCTTACAAGGTTGTCACACAGGAAATTTTTTTAATTTTGTTGCAATGAATGCAGGAATGGATTAAAGTTGTTTCATTGGGTGAAAGAGTAAAGGATGAATCTGACTTCCCAGCTTTTGCATTGGTGATTACAAAGTCACTTTGAAGGCTTTGAAACATGGCAATAGTGAATGGGACTAGGTAAAGCTATTTTCTTTTAAAAATTATATACAAGAAACTTTGTATTCCTAGGATTTAAGTTCAACGTTGATTTTCTCCAGGGGCATCATGAACATCTTCGAAATATGGATCGGGTGCTCTCCCCCAGTCCCACTGTTCACCATCGTCTTTATGACATATAGATTAAAATTAGTATAGATATCTTAATATGTTGACCGTCCATAGTGTTGTCTGAATCCAGGCTCTTAGTTTTTATGCATAAGTCATGACATGATGTTTTATGTCTTGTCTCTTAACATTAAAAAATACCAAAATTTGAACTTAAAATTTCTTCAAAACTAAAATTCTCAAACACCACCATCTTGATAGCCAACTCTTCTACAATTCAATTACAGTGCAAATTTTAAAACTTATAAATAAGCCAAGTTTGTTTTAATTTATAAAATACAAAAAATAAAAGATTAAATCTTTATTTTATATCCGTGTAAATAAGATAGTTCAAAGAGGGATTTTGAAAGGGCCCCACCTCTTTACAAGGACCAAAAAAAATTTAGTAAAGATACAAATACAATAACATTGAACAACAACAAAAGGCAAATAGCAAAATGTCAACAATATGATAACAAACTAGCAGCACCCCACCAGTGAAGGCAAAGAAAAAGAAACAACACTAACTGCCCATGAACAAGAGTAGATCCATCAACTCATGGCAACTTAAAACATTCTCTAATTCTTTTCATGAATAAGCCAAGTTTAATTTAATTTTAAAAATATAAAAAACAAAAGATTAAATCTTTATTTTATATGGGTGTAAATAAGATAGTTCAAAGAGGGATTTTGAAAGGACCTCACCTTTTTACAAGGACCAAAAAAGATATAGCAAAGATGCCAATACAACAACATTGAACAACAACAAAAGGCAGATAGCAAAAAGTCAACAATATGATAACAAACTAACAGCATGCCGCTCCCATCAGTAAAGGCAAAGAAAAAGAAACAACGCTAACTACCCATGAACAACAGTAGATCTATCAACTCATGGCAACTTAAAATATTCCTTAATTCTTTTCACGATAAGCCAAATTTGTTTTAATTTTAAAAATATAAAATAAAAGATTAAACCTTTATCTTATATTCAGTAGTTATTTTCAAGGGATTTTTTTTTAATTATGAATAAATGTTTTTTATTGGGAAAGAGGGATTTTGAAAGGACCCCACCTTTTTACAAGGACCAAAAAGGATATAGCAACTACCTCAATACAACAACATTGTACAACAACAAAAGACAGACAACAAAAAATCAAAATACAATAATAAACTAACAGCACCCCACCAATAGAGACAGAAAAAAACAACACTAACTGCCCATAAACAACAGCAAATTGAAACTTTCTGGGATTCTTTTCACCAGTTGATTTCCCTTCTTTTCAAGGGAATATTTTTCTTTAGCACCAGTAAATTGAAACTTTATAGGATTCTTATCACCAGTTAATTTCCCTTCTTTTTTCCCTTCTTTTCAAGGGAATATTTTTCTTTAGCACGTTTTTACCCCTTTTTTGAACTTCTCATGCCACATTTTCCACCCCACATTTCTCATTTCTTACTCCAAGATTAACCTTTCATCTGTAAATTTTTCTTCTCTTGAGTTTTACTCTCACTAAACACACCTTCATGCCTTTGATGAGTTTTCAACATTCCACGCATTAATATCTATAAAAAAATTCATTCAAAAACTTTTCATTCCAAATGCCAATATTGAATTCAACGCCTCAGACATCATTTTAACAGCACAGCAGAGGGATTGAGATCTGGCTTCCACAAATTCCAGCAGTTTTCAACGCCCCCAGGACTTCCAACGTGGCTTAAAACAATGAATTCCAACACCCAGAAAGCAAGTTTCAACGCCTCATTCTGGCAAAATCAGATTTCAAGGCCTAATGAATTAAAAAAAACGCCTTTTCTTGCTATTTTCCAGGCATTTCCAGCAAGTTTTAATGCTCCATTACCATATTCTGACGCCCAATCAACACGTTTGGCGTTTCAAATTGTAATTTGAGTGCCCTTTTACACCACATTCAACGCATTTTGCTGTTATTTTCCTTTTCCTATGCCACAATGGGCCATGAGTTTGATGGCAAACTTTTTCATTAAAAATTCGAAGGGTTATATTCTTTCAAATAAGATATGTCTTAACATAAATGAATTTCCTAATGTTAAAGGAGACTGAAGAGTTATTTTATTTATTTTATTTAAAAGTTATTTTATTAGTAGTACTATTGTAATGAGTTTTTTTATCTAGAGTAAACCAATCAAAACAAAGGATTGTTTTTAATATTAAACAAATTTTAATTTTTCCTAATTTTATGTGAGAAAATTTTAACAAAAATTATTGGCAAAATCATTTATTTGTGTTGTGATTGGCTTATAATTTGAGCTCTTGTGGACTGATTTTGAGGATTTATTTTTTAGATATTATGTTTCCACTTTTTAAGGACACAAATGCCCAATTTTAGGAGTAGAGAAAACTAACGAAAAATAAAAATATCGTCCCAAAAATTTAACCCAGTTTATTTTACCGATTTGTTACATGTGACTGTGAACACGTGGCAATTATCACTCATAGCCCCTAAAATGGAGTGAGGTTTTTGGAGCATTATTCCATCTAATAAATAAATACATTTTTTTTGGGTAGATAAATTAAATTGATGGAGGAAAAAATTTATCTATCTCCAATTAACTTTTAAGTATTTTAAAAATCAATGTCAATATTTATTTTTCCAACTATTATTAGATGAAATATTTGGATTCTTATTAAAGCCCATGCACATACATTTAAAAATTATTTATTTTTAACTCGTTAGTTATTTATTTTTAAAAACTAGTATCTATAATTTTTTATTTACTACACATCACAAGTGTCAAATCATTTATTATTTATTTTTCTATTTTTTAAAAATTAATATAAAATATTATGTTAAATTTTGTCAACGTTTTTCATTAATTATAAATACTATAAGTATTACACTAGTAATTATTTCTAATTATATATTTATAACACATAACATATGTTTAAGTATTTATTATGAGTTAAATTTTCTATTTTTAAAAATTGACATAAAGTTTTATGTAAAATATTGTGCACATTCTTAATTAATTATATATAATATAACTATTATAACTAGATTTTAATAATAACTAAATTATTAAGAATTTTGATATTCTAGAATATTTATAATTTATATTAATAATATTATATTTATAAATATAATTCATTTATGAAATATATAGTTATTGCTAAGTAATTATGTAATAATTTATTGTCATTGAAGATAATGCAATATCCAAAAAAAAATTGACAAATAACTTAATCAAACTAATAGCACATAATTTAACCAAAACTAATTTTCAACCATACTTACCATGTGACACTTGTTATATGAACTTTCTTGATAATTTCTAAAATTTACTATTACAAAAACAATATATAGGGTTCACATGATCTATTATTCCTAAGTAATTATATAATATTTTATTGTTATTGAAGATAAGGCATTATCCAAAAAAAATTCACAATTTAATAATTATTATAGAAGATTTTGACCTAGAATCTAAAAAAGTTAAACTACTAACACAAAATTTAACTAAAACTAATTTCAACCATACTTACTATGTGACACTTATTATATGAACTTTCTTGGTAATTTCTAAAATTTGGTATTACAAAAATAATATATGATCTAGATCAATCCAACTTATATAAATTTTATAATATAAATTTGTAGTATATTTAAAAAAGTAATGGACTATAAACATAAAAACCTATAAAAGATAAATATTTTAACCAAGTAGTATACTTAACTTAATTAAGAAAAAACAAAAACATCATTATCTAATAACCACAACACACATACTATTAGTACTACATAGACACATAAAATTTAATTTTTAGTTAAGAAATATTTTAATTTATTTATATTGTTTACTTTATTTTTATTTTTATTTGAAAAGTTTTTTTTTTTAAATTTTGTATGTAAATTTTAAACTTACTCTTAGAAAAAGGATATTCTTAAATATCATTCACTTAAAGAGTCAAAGATCAATTTTGGCCAATTAAAATAAGACAAATATTTGCCACTTTTTATTATGAATGAGGTGTAAAATTGTTATTGAGTGTTTGACCATTGAAGTGGATATTTAAGTAGAGTGTTAGAAAAGTCATTCTTTTATTTTGTTTTTATTTTGATTTATTTACTTTATATTTTATTTAAGAGTTATTTTATTATTAAATGACATTAAATATTAATATTTTGACATGTAAATGACTGTCAAATTTAAGGTAAAAGGTTAAAAATGACTCCACAAGTAATTATTTTATTTTTATTTACTTAATAGTTATTTTATTTACTTAAGAATTATTTTATAGTTTTAGATTTTTTAAAATATATGTCAACTATGTTTTAGTTTATGAGACTCCATGTCTTGATAAATATATGGTTAAAATGTTTATATTCATAATATTTAGTTAATATGAGACAAGTTGTTGTAATTTAGGTATTTCTAGTGTTATGTTTGAGTTCTTATAAAAATAGAAATGAGGCTTTAGGAGGAAGTTATTTTTCATAAAGAACGTACTTATGATTACTAAATATGCATGTATGTTCGTCATGCATACAATGATGCATCAATATCATATGTGGTCAGTCAAAAAAGTCAAAATATTAAATATACATGTATGTTCATCATACATACAATGATGCATCTATATTATATGTGGTCGATCAAAAAAATTAAAATATCATTTATTTTTAATTAACTAAAAAACTTTGATATATATATATATATATAACTTATTTACTTCTAAAAACTATAAATTTATGTGCGGTCAATGTGGCTCTCAAACATTATTATACTCATTTAGTTTTACTGTAATTTTGTTCAACCCATAAAACTTGGGGCATAAACTTATCATACCAAACAGAAAATAATGACCATGAGATTTTCCAATTCGTTTGGTCCTTATAAGTTTATTAGATAATATTCATTTGAACATGGATGCAAAACGTGCAGTTAGCGGGAATGGTATTGTGTATAACAGAAATGAGCTTATTCTCTTCAGCTGGAAGAAATAGACTAATCAAAAATGGAAGATGGTTGTCAATTGTAAGTAGACCCTCAAATTTATGTGTTACCAAAGACAAAAACCGTTTGGGTTCTTTAATTATTGGATTTCTGGTGTATGAAATTTCATTGGTATAAAAGAAACTCATTTGCTATTGATTCAAGTTATTTTTGTTTAAATATATTCATTTTAATAGTTAAACAGTTAATAATTTAATGTTCTACTTCATCTAAATTAAAAAGCGATAAATAGTTGTTTTATTTTTATTGGCCAAATTTTATCTTTAATCATTGAATGGTGATATTTAAGAATAACCATTACAAATCCTTATACTATTATTCATTTTGACTCCTTTTCTATGACTTTTATTTTGAACAACTGAAAGAACTTTTGCCTTCCCTTACTTGTATCACAAACATACATGAGAAAGCTACTTCTTTAATCAATATTTTGTGGACTGCTGCTATAAATATCTTCCCATACTCTACTCTACTCCTAGAGCTAAAATTCAAAGAGCTATTGGGTGTTCCATGAATAAATAGGTTGATGAAGTACGTAAAAACCTTCACCAGACACTCAAGTACCTCCTTAATCATGACCCTATTATTACTAAGAGTCTTCATAAAATTTATCACTTTTTTATGGTGTAAAAAGTAACAATTCCTTTTTACACATCACTATAACATGCTATCCACATTATGTAATGACCCTAAACTCTTTTGGAATGACATCCTTCCTTATAGGAATATTTACTATATCACTAATCCTTATCTAGTTCTAGCATGCCTCTAGCTTATATAGCATTCTGGTGAACCTCCAATCACAATACCTTGCCTCACATCTTCATCATCTTCCTATAACTTATTTATTTATTGCAAAGTGAAAAAGGGCAAACTAATAAAGCAACTAATGTTGACGGATAGCACTATGAATTCCTAAAGTATGCAACTTTCATACTTTTTTCTTGTATTGTTGATTTGTTTAATGAAGTAGTAATCCATGGATTCCCTCCATCCTAGTCTTCTCGCTTGATTCATCCTATCTACAATTCTGGTGACCCTCTTGACCCTAATAATTATAGGACTATCACAGTTGAGCATGCACTCTCCAATCTTTATGCCACTATTCTAGATGCCCATATTTCCTCTTTTTTGGATAACTTTAATCTTTATCATCATGGTCAAGTTTGTTTCAAATATGACCATCAGATAATTGATCACAATTTCACTTTGTGAGCCATTATTGAGGAAGCCTATCATAATGGTGAACCAGTTTATTGTTACTTTGTTAATTTTCAAAAAGCCTTTGATATTATTTCTAGGTATCTTCTCTTTAAAAGGTTGAGAGATTTGGGTCTAAAAGACATTGTCGTTTAAGTAGTTTTGAGACTCTAAGAAATATTCAAAGGTCATTTCCTACAACACATGGCACTTCGTTGAGATCTATAGTATTATTAGTGTTAAGCAGAGTTGTCCACTGTCCCCCACTCTCTTTGGTATACATTAATGAGTTGGAAAAGTTCCTTCTAGAGGAGCTTCCTAGAATTGATGGATCATTACATGGTAACTTATCCCATTACCATTCTTTGTTGATGATATTGTTCTTATCTCCTCAATGGCTAATCAATTACAAGCTCAACTAGATAAATTAGATATTTTTATCCAAAACAATGCATTTTAACTTGAAAAAGTAGCTATCATGGTCTTCTCTCATAGAAGGTGGCAATCTCATTCATTCACCTTTCAAGGTGAGATAGTCCTATTGAGCTCCTCTTGTGCATATCTTGGGGTTACATTCAAAGGGCCTAGATTTTCTTTCAATCTTGTTGTCAAGGCAAGGGTTTTTAAAGGCTATGCTACTCAAAATTAATTAGAAAAATATTGTTTTTAACTTTAGTTCCAAAATACACGTACCAAGATAGATTTTTTTGACTCTCTTGTTTGAACAACTACTCCTTATGGATCTAATATTTGGTGACCTTCTCTCAAATGGATTGAGTGGGCGTGCTTGGAATGATTACTAACTTTATTCCTTCAAAGAATTATTTGATTTAAAAACATAGTTCCTTAGTGTATTGTACAAGCTAAATTTGATGCCCAACCACTCAAGTTGAACACTATTTTCAAGATTGTTATTTGCACAAAATTTGAGATTGTGTAGATAATTTGAAGGATACTTTGAGGAATTCCCTTTATTCTTACTTATCCTCTTTGGATCTCTTTAGATAATGAAAAAATGTTGGTTAACTAATGTTCAAGCTCTCTTCTACAAACAAATGGTATTTCAGTAAATAATTTTCTACCATTCAGGTGTTATTGGAGGGCCCCCAATATTAGAGTGGGTCAAAAAGAGATTCACAAATGCATTTAAGAGGACATTTATAGGTCCTACATCCAACATGGTTGGATTTTTCCCTCTCGGCCATTGAATCCAAAATTAAATCATTTACATCTACATTTCTCCAAATTTATGATGGAGACATTATCCTTCATAACTATCTTTAAAAACATTGTCTAGTGGACTTAAAATTCCCCTTAGTGAAATGTGGGTTGGCTCCCATAGGATTGAGATAGATTTCCATAGTCCAAAAGAGGAATGAATGTGTACATCCACTTTAATTTCAAGAGATAAGGACTAGAGATCATTTTATTTTTAGATATACATTTTTATGAGATATACAAAAGATTTTGACTTGTCTTTTAGTAACTTAGGGTGGTCTCTAGAAACTCACTTTTAGTATCAAGATTAGAGGTTCTTAGTGTTATACATCTAAGAATCTTGCACATTTAGAAATCATCTTTTGAGTAATAGAAAACAAAGGGATGCTTGTACTAACATCAAAACTATAACATCCTTCTTCATTCCAACCAACTCACTTAGTGGCTTGAAGCGTGTTTCTGATAGATCTTTACATGTACTACACCTAGTCAAAAAATGATTCTATCTGATAATGCCAATAAGAAATTGTGTTGTTAAGAATCAACCTAAGTAGAATGGGAGTGACTTAAACTATGATGCAACACATTTAACTGCATCCTTACTAGAGGTGCCCACCCAGTCACAGCTGCTCTCATGGTAAGAGGTTGTTGAATAGTGGTGGGACTGATGGGTTGTTCTATTCATGGGGAAGCAGAACATCACAAATGGCAGTTTTGTTGTTTTTATGGTTTATTTGTGTGTGAGGTTGATGGTTGTTGTGGTTTGCACTGTTTAGTTGGTGAAGTGTTGTTTGATGTTGTCAATGCAAACATTGAATTGGTGTTGTCATTGTTATTCTTACATTCAACCTAAAGTGTTGCTCTCTCCTATTCTATTTAATTTGTTGGCCACAAAGAGGCAGAACATGTTTAATATTTTCTCTTCTAATTCTATGAGTTCTTTGAGGATTCTGAGTTCTCTAGCGTGGAGCTCCTCTCTTTGTCATCTTTGTTCATTTTGTTGTTTAATTAGCCTCAATATTTTTGCTTGTTCCTACGCTTGTTCTTTGACAGGATCTACCTAAGTTGGTAGGTTTTCCCTAATTTTGTTTGAAGTCACTTTAATCCAGTCCTCTCTCACTCTAGGGTACATTGAGTGTGAACGCTAAATTGAGGAAGATGGATGACTTGTTTTCTTTTTTAAAAGTTGAATGTTGAATTTTGTATGCCTCATGATGAAATCAAGGGCTTTATCTTTTCTAATTGGTGTATGTTGTATGCCTCATGATGAAATTGAGGGCTTTGCCTTTTGATGTTTTCTAGTTTTATGCAAGTTCTAATGCAATTATTTCTATATGAATGCAACTTCCTTCTTGTATTTTTCCTATTTTTTGAATGTGATCTAATTACTACTTTGCTAAAAATAAAATTTCTTTATGCATGCAAATCTAGAATGACTTTTCCTAATGCAATTTCCTATGTTTTTAATCTTTTCATGTTTCTAGTAAAGAAAGAAATCTTAATATAACCAAGAGAAAATAGCAATTTCGCTTTCCCAAGAGCAAGAGAGTTTGCTAATTACTAATCTAATCTACCTTTTCAAAGAAAATAAAGAACTTGTAAACAAATATCGACGATGATGCCAGGATTATGTCCTCATGGATCTGACTTGATTTGTATCCTCTGAAACAATTGGGTCATCCTCTTGATGACATGAAAGAAAATAGGGATATTGAGGGAAATTGGGATTGGTATGATTGAAGCTTAGAAGCTTGAGGATAACAAAAAGTAAAAGGCTCTCAAAGTCCTATATGAGCATGAAAATGCTAATGGGGGATACAATGCATGAACTTGATCCTCTAGAGGTGATTCATTGTGGGAATGAGAGCTATTAACAAGGATGAAAATAATACAAATGGGATCATCAGTCTTCCCTAAAACAAGAGAGGAGGGAGTATTTTTAGCTTGGAAAGCAACACCAAATGTGGGGTTGATTAGGAGCTAACTATAGAGCTAATTGGAAGATCACATAGGTTGATGGGAAGAAAATGACAGACTGATTGAGAGATCACTGAGGCATTATTGAAAGTGAACAACAAACTAATTAGGAGAGGAGAAATAGTTAGCGGGAGTTATGATTCAGTTAGACAAGAGAGAACTCCCAATTAGAAGTGAAAATGGAAGTAAATTGGTTGGAACTAAAATAAATCATGCATGCCAAAAGGTGATAGGGTCACCCCTTTCAGGAACAAGCTCACCCCTTTTGCTAGGGTAGGTCACCTGGGAAACCCTACAACTTGAGGATAGGTCACTTGGGTGATCCTAAGGTCTCTCAAGCAACCATCCAGCTAAGGATTTGTAAAAGGTTTTCTGATAAATGCAAGGTCTTGGAACTCAATTCAGGTTTGGATAATATGGTCAAGTGGCTAAATAGGTTAGTCAAAGTGTCATCAAACTTGAAACTACTAAGATGAATGTAATTCACACCTTCAAAGGTCATGAGTTGGATCACCAAATCATCATCAGACTGTCATGTTGGCCTGTGCATTTTTAAGTTCTTACATAAACATAAGGTGTCAAAACTAAGGATATGTACAATGAGATAGATTTGTCCTGACAGAAATAGTCATATTATATATTTCCTTCACAACTAACTTAGTTTTGATCTTTATTATTGTACATTTACTTTGTTTTTATTTTTTCATAGAGAAACTTTAGGCACTCTCTCTTGACCTATTGTACTAGACTTTACCTTTAGTCCCATTATCCTTTATGAATATTTGTAGACATTAATAATAAATTTAATTTCAATTTATAGAATCTAGATTGAACAATATGCAATTCAAGGTTTTAAAATTAATGTATAGTCACAATAGTCTTATAGAGGTTAGCTAAATTAGTTAATCCAAAGAATCTCATCAAATGTATTATGACTAACAACCTTCATGTCTATTAAAATGATAGAGATGTTCAATAAGCAACAAGTGGTTCTCAATGAAAACACATGAGAGGTAGAATACTAACTTTTTTCCACTAATGTACTTTGGCAATAAAAAAGTGCTAGAAAAACTTATCAAAACTAGGAAGGATAGGCTAGGCTATCCATTTTCAAAATTTATTTTTCTTTCTATAACATTTTATTTAATATATCTTTATTATCTCTTTCTAGGTGTAGTGCCCCTCCATTCTCATCTTGGATGTGCAGATAGTCTGGCTAAGGACAATGAAGATGAAGGTAAAATAATAGGAATATTTAGGGTATGTTAGACAGTTGATGTTGTACATTATATGATTTTGGTAGATGCTACATTCATGTTGGTGACATTCCTGATTATCCTCATGTGTAGTTTCATATGACAATTAGCATATGTCATTGATAATCCTTGTTGCGACACTGATAATCCATATGCTCTGACATTTTTTTACATTCAGGTGATTATGATGTTGATCTTACTATGATTGTCATAAGTTAGAATTGATTTTTATGTGACCAATTTTGTATTATAGGATGATTTGATTATTGTGTGGTGTGGAAAGAGACAATGTCGTACCACTCATTCATGACCATCCAGTGACATTGTGATCCTCTTTCACTCCGTGACCGTTTGATATTTATTATACTTGTGCATAGACCGCGTTGTGTGTTGTAGGTTACAGGTACCAAGCATCGACTCCACCTGAATTGACAGGTCTGAGCGTACCTTAAACCCAATGCAAACTGTTGAACGGAGATAACATATGGTCCCCTAGTTAGCCATCATCATTGAAAAGGATGAATATCCAGTTTTGCACCTAGTCAGTGTTGTCTGTATGGGCATGATAGTTAGTTGTTGTCGTTGTGGTCATGCTTTTCAATCGTGCATAGTGTCAGGTATTGTTTAACATTTGGGTTATTTTGTTTGGAATTGTTTGATTAATGCTTTGGTTAATTGTTGAATTAAAATAAAATTAGTAAGTTAAGAAGGCACTTTTGATAAATAAATAAATATAGATACTTTTATGTAAATTTAAGTTTATGGGAAATTATAGTATATTGTATTTTACGATCAAGAAATAATAATAATAATTATAATGAGGAAAAATAAAGTGTTATTAAAATGGGAATATAATTGATAAAATTAAAATAAAAATATTTTATAAACAAGTAAATGTTTTGTTAATGGCAATAAAAATAAATTCATAATATTTATGAGTTGTCATAAAAACTTTTATATATAGCAAATTTTAAAATAAATAAAATTAGAGAGAAATTATTGTCTTGAGTAATTATTTTCCATTTAGGCCACTTGGAGGAAGCGGCAATTATGCACCTCAAGAGGGAATCTTAGAAATAATTGCTACTTTTGAGTAAGAATAATTTTAATAAGTAGAAAGAAATTGTTTTTTTGAGAGGAAGTAATAAAGGCGGAATTTATTGCCTTTAATAAGAAGAATATTCTGGAAGAAATCATGGGGGTGGTTAAGCATACTCAACTTTATTTTTGAAATTTGAAGACATAATTTGGGGAAGAAGCATGCATTTAAAGGAGGAGAATATGTTTTATGTTTTCATGATCTTTCTCTCTCTCTCAGGAAGTTTTCATTTTTCTTTTGGCACCATAAACCATAGCTTCTAGAAGAAAAGACTTGGAGGGAAAATGGATGTGAGATGGGAATTTTGTGAAGATGTGATAGAAGTAATATTCCAGGTATGGATTGAGATATGAATCTGATTTATTGTTACATTAGATTTAGTGAAATGAATTTGTAATATGCAAGCTTGATATTATTTTGTGAATTCTCTTCTACATATTCTGAACCTAGTCTATTGCATTAGCTATAACTTTATTTTTACTAACTGGGTTCCTCTAATTGTTTTATATATAGTGTATGTCCTAGTTATCCAAATCATAGCCGAAAATTAGCCTTAACCAGTTTGTCATTTTGGAGATATTAATATTTTGTGACTGTCTACCTCTCACCCGTTTTGTCTCTGTTGAAATAGTTAGTTGCATCACCAATAACTCTATATTTTCGAACTAGGTTTCTCTAAAAATTTTATATAAGATTCAGCGCTTACCTATGAAAATCATATCAAAATATTAGCATTACCCAGTTTACCAATTCAAAGATATGTATCAATTAGTGACAGACATTCGTATGCCATCTTGGTTGTTGTTATTAAATCTACAAATCCATTATGTGCGTATCCTGCAATCAATTTCATGCACCATTATTTTCTAAGTTTGCCCTGTTGATTGCATATTTAATGCTATTTCTTTTGGAAGGCATGAGCACTTGCTTTAATAGACTACATTTAGAAATTTTCTATTCTAAACAAAGAGCTAACTTTAGTCTTATGTAAGGCACTCATAACTGGCCAATTGAAAACAGAAAACTGCCTTATTTGCTGTGTTTTTGAAAAAATCAAACTTAAAATGCTTTAGTGATTTCTATGAATGCTCCTTTGTATTTCTCATATGATATCTGATTAATATGGAAAAGTTTATGGATAGGAAATCTTTATTTACTTAGCCTATTATTACACTTGAATTGATATCTAGTAATTGTCTTCTGGCAATTAAAATGTAAAGAGGTTTATAATGTATTTGTTGTAAATGTCTTAAACTACAGACTTGTTTTTATTTTATAATGAAGTTATACATCTCATTATCCCCTAGGTAATTTTTACAAACTAGTGAGCCTTCTATTATTATGGGCATGTATAGGGATGTGATGAGTAATAGTGTTAATGAGAATATAAGCTCCTTTAATCTATTTAAGTCTATATATTAAGAAACATTGTTTTATCTTATGCTAGTTTTCCTTAAGCAATGATTTTGAGTAGCCATAATTGTTTGAGCTTCCATAATAATAATTCCTTATTATCGACTAGAGAGCCTTATATATGATAGGTGGGTAAATATTTAGGTAGTAATACTAGAACCTTTTGGAAAATTGTAGTAATCCCTTAAATGTGTTATGATCTTATCATTTTTATGTAGTTAAAATGGGGTAGATTTGATGAAGATGTTAGATCTATAGGAATGTTTTGTTGTTCTGTGTTCCTTTCCTCTCAAGCTAACCTTAGAACAGGGTTCTTTTTTTGTAGCTACGGGTTTTTGTATCTTGTGATTCTAACTAGTGTAAGATATTTAGAGCATTCTAATATTATAGGCATTTAGTCTTGCTTATACAGTGATATGTAATAGTATTTACAAAATTGCCTAGCTTATTAATGAAATCTACATCAGTGTAAATAGTGGTTTAGTGAATTTTGTAGCCATTGGTATAGCATTCATGTGTTATGGTTATTAATACTCCATTGTATGATTTTAATTGTGGTGATAGTCCCTCACTATGATAAGAATTGCATTTAAATAATTGTTGTGTTTTAATATATATGCCTTAGAGTTATTTGCATGTTGATCACAATCATTTTTAATTAAACAAAACTAAAATAAGTCTTGGGATCGATTGGTTAAAATATTGTTACTTGTGCGCACTTATATATCATATGATCATAGTAGTTAGAATATTATTGTTCTGCATTATAGAGATATATTCACTTTGTGTTTGGTAGATGATTAATGTTACAATTTTTAAGACCCATAATCTAGTGCATCATATTATATGTTGCATTTGTGGTATTGTAATTGAAATATTGAGAAAGGATCTTAGTTTATGATGTGCATTTGAGAGTGAATGTGATGTGAGACCATAGTGTTTAGTTTGTCAAGTGTTTGTGTCATTTGGGAAAGTTGATTCCAGAGGCCAAGAGGAGTAGTCATGTGTATGACTCTTGTGATTATGTAATCTTGCTAATGGTTGAATATGTATTGGTTATATGTTGACTCCCCTTTGTTTATGGATTCATGTGGTTATGATGACTGTGCAAGATGGATAATGCCTTGCTCAGTGTACCTATTCATGTGGTTATGATAACTATGCAAGATGGGTAATGCCTTTCTCTGTGTAATGTGAAATGATCTATATTTTGTGTTGTAAACGTATCATGATGAGAAATGTGATAGTTCATGCTTGGGTTTTGTTTTGGGCTTTGAGAATCTAGATGTAGTGAAGGGGGAGTGGCTTTCAATGTGGGACCGGCACCCAAAGTGGCTTGTCAGGGTAACCCATTGGAAGTTATTAATCCAGTGATAACTTAATAATAAATTTAGAGGGTTGGGTAGTTTTCACACTAATCAAGATAATTGGATGCCTCACTCATGCCTATAGTGCTCATTCAGGTTAAGGATAAGATGAGAAGGCCATGGTTGGCAAAATTAACTTCCTTGTCCTCACGAAAGGAATGTTGGTTCCGCATATGTCACCCTATGGGGCCGGTGTCTAGTGAGAGACTATCAGGGTAACCATAGATGAGGGTCGGTGCCTAGTGAGAGACTGTCAGGGTAACCCACGGATGGGGGCCGGTATCTAGCTAGAGACTGTCAGGGTAACCCATGCTAGGACCATGTGATGACACTCATCCCTACTGCAGTCTAGCATTCTCTAGTTGTGTTCTCCCCTTTGTTTTGTGAATGCCTTTGGAAGTGATGTTTGAGTTACTTGTGATGTCCTTATTGACTGGTGTTGTTTTAGAGTCATGTGTAGTCCTTGCACCTGTTAGTCTATTGTCTTTTTGACAGTTGGAGGAAGTGGTGACTCTGTTGTGAATGTCATGTGTACTTGTATGTTGGAGTCATGTTAGCCTTATGTGTTGTGTTCCTATCTTCTTAATTGTTTCATGTTGTGGGACCTTATTGTTACCTCCTAGCATGGGGGGTGGACCTTAGGGTTCCACATGGTCAGGTGGTTGTGCTTTATCTCCATTAGTTTCCCATGTTGTTGTTCGTGTGTGAGAAGGATGTACCTCTTATATTAGATTTCAAATCTTGGTCTAGCTAAGGACACATATTCTAGTTTTGTATATTAGTTGAATCATGTACTATTATCTTGATGTATGTACTCCAATGTAATCAGGAAGGCGATATTGTAAACAATGTAATGTTGTACTCTCTTGTAAAGGAAATTATATATGTACTCGTAATCCTTTATACAGGATCTTGATGATTACTTATCTGATGATATAATATGGAATTGTATGTGTTTATTTATCTGATGCAATTAGACTTAGAATGAACTATGTTTGTTAGTTAATTCATAATGTTGGTTAGATCTTGTTAATAGTTTGTTAGTAATGCAGTCGTGGAACCCTAGAGGATAAGCTTAACCTAATGTTATGAATAAATATGATTTACATTTCTTTGTTATTTCTTTCCTTTAAAAAAACAAAATTGTCCTTTTGTGTATAGCATAGTTGAGCTGTTCTCTGGGGTTTCCTGGTGGGGTGTTACACTAGGGGTCATAAGTTTAAGAACTTTATTCTAAAATTATATATGTATTTTTTTTTGGTAAAGCACAAGTAGGTTTGAAGTGACTAACAAAGAATTTGTTTATGTTATGAATCCATTCTTTGGTACAAATATGTAGTGTTTATAATGTTTATTTTAATGAAATGAAAATGTTACAATACATTTGAAATAGTTTTGTTGTGCATTTTTCATCTAGTATTTTTATGTAAAAGGAAAAAATGATGTGAGGGTAAGGTGGATTTTAACAAAGTAAACAAAGAGAAGGTTAATGGAAAATAATTAGAATAGAATAGATGGCTTTTAAAGTTTACAAGGTTAAATATAGTTTATGAGATAGTAGACTCAATTATTTTAGTTTCTTGAATTGTCAATCTTTTTATATTAAATGTGATGGTGAATTCTCTTGTTTTCTCACCCTTCTCCTCTTTAAAACAAATCCTATAAAGAAATTACTATTAAAATACTTGTATAATGGTTATATAAGACCACAATAATCAATAAAAAGAAATTTAACATTAAGAGATTAAGACTACATTATTTGTCAAATATATAAATCACAAGATAAATTTCATTTACAAAATTTATATGAAAATTTTATAAATATTATAGAAGAGTTTAAGGAGCTTGATATTTGTTCAATAAGAACAAATTGTATAGGAAGAAAATTGAATCCCTTGAAAGTTTTTTTTTAAGAAAGAAAAAAAGCTTCTAGACCAACTGGGTTCCCAACTTCCTCTTTTAATTTTTTGGGGGCATTTTAAAGTTTGATGCGTTTGAAGTTATCTTTGGTAATGGTGCTTTGAAGAATATTTTGAAATAACTTAATACTTCTTGCTAAAGGTAATCTTACCACTTACTTTGATGTTATGAGAACAATTTATTAGCCGATAGGCTTATATGTGGGAGATTTCTCTAGTTAAATTGTCAGACGTCGGACCATTTTTTTCTATTTCTATTTTTTTCGTTTCCATCATCTGAATATTGTGTAATTTTGGAGTAGTGTGCAAAGAATTCAATTCTAGAGTTATTTGAGTCTTTGGATTACCCTTTAAATATGAAGTAAGTGGTGTTGAGAGAAGGCCCGCCTTGATCTGCTCAGCGCACTGCGTACCAATAAAGCTAGAGGATACGTTTACATCAATTTTTAACTTTTGGGAATTCGTGTCCACTTGACCAATACGTTTATTGATTTGGGAGGCTACTGATGCACCAAATATGTTGTTTTATCCTTCAATACTTGCCATTTTTCTCATTTGTAATATATATATATATATATAATAAAATTTTATGTCAATATATAAAATAATATGTAAATTTTTAATATCAATTGATATATCAAAATTTAAATTAATTGATATAAATTTAACGTGATATTTAATTAATTAATATATAAATTTATATTAATTTAGAAGGGAGTAAAATTTGTTTTAATTTATAATTTTTTAATTTATTTTATAATATGTGTTTCTTCTTAACGATAGTTGGTTCTATATATATGAGTGAAATATAACTAAACATACACATTAAAGATATATCAAATAAATTTATTGATATATAATTTTGTTTTGTATGTCTAAATTAGTAGATCACAAACATTGGATTACATACCTGTGTCAATCACCGCAGTAGCCTTGGAGGATCTGCAACAAATAGTAGAATGAGGGTTTGTAAAAGTTTTAACCCTTTCCATGCAACACAAATATGCTCAACTAATTTAACCACAGAATAATCCTTAAATATATGTTATTAAACATATAATATCAAAATTAAATATTAACTAATTTAACCATAGAATCATGAGTATGGGCATTTACAAAAGAAGTACCCCAAAATTAACTGTGCAGGAACCCAGCCTGATAAGCCTCCTCAGCTTACTCCTAGGATGGATAAGGGGAAAGCCTCGGCTACAACAGAAGTGATAGACAAGGAGGAGTTTATTCCAGTAAATCCTCGTAATAAAGGTAGAGTACAGAAGAGAACTCTCAAAGATAGGTAGACTGATGGTTTGTTCAACCATTTCGATGCACTAGATGCAGAAATCCAGCAAGGGTTAACCATAGAGGATCTATGTGAAGGGCTAAATCCCATGGGGTTGGCTCAGGAAGACTCAAAAGTTGATGAATTTTCTAACAACATTCAGGAGGTGGTAGC
Source organism: Cunninghamia lanceolata (assembly GCA_027924645.1). Lineage (NCBI taxonomy): Eukaryota > Viridiplantae > Streptophyta > Pinopsida > Cupressales > Cupressaceae > Cunninghamia > Cunninghamia lanceolata. The sequence goes on along the minus strand of BSBN01000053.1, from coordinate 4,680,406 downwards.
AGGTTCACATATGGAAATAGATCATGATCTAGTGGTGCCAGGTGAAGTAGAGGTAGTAGAGGCTGGATTGATTCAGGAGCCCCCTTGTCTTCCTTCGGCAAAGAGAATTCTTTCTCCTTAGGTTTGATGTAGTTCCCAACCCCCTCTTGGGATCCAACAAAAGAATCTCAAGAAGACTGCTCAAGAGATGCCCCCAAAGTTGGGTAGGAAGAAAGATCAAGACAAATTTAAGTTGACAGGTGAGAATTTTGTGGAATCAGGGTTAGTTAAAACCATTAATTCTCACTTTGTTGCTTCTCACAGATGATAGTGCTTTCTTAGAATGTATAGGGGTTGAACAACATCCCTAGACAAAAGGTTATTAGTGAGTTGGTTCGTGTTCATTCTCCTGATTTGGTCTTCATTCAGGAATCGAAGTTGTCAGTGGAATGTATGTCCAACATAGCAGCTAGTTTATGGGTTACAGGTCAATGGCAGTGTATTGAGGCCTAAGGTAGTGCTGGTGGAGTTATTTTTTTATGGGACCCATGCAAGGTTTCTCCTCTCTAGTGGATCTCGAGTAGATAGAACTCTATGTCGGTGGTTGCGACTAGTTTTGAATCTAGTGAAGCTATTCTTTTCACCAATGTTTATGCCCCAGTTGATGCTCAAGGAAAGTCTTCTCTTTGGTCTCACAGTGGGTATGTTAGATCCTTAGCCCCTTTCTTTCCTTGGATTATGGCTAGGGATTTTAATGTGATTGTTAGTTTGGATGAGAAGAAGGGGGTTTAGATAGATTGGGTCCTTCTTCTAAGATGTTTAGAAATAATATTTATAGCCTTAATCTTGTGGATGTTAAGCCTTCCAATGGTTTATTTACAAGGAGTAATAGAAGATGTGGGGCAGATTGTATCTCTGAAAGGCTAGACAGGTTTTTGGTTTCTAGTCTCTGGATTGGCAGCAATTGGGCTATGAGTTCAGAGATTTTGTATTGGCGGGGATCAGAGGTCATTAGCCTATTAAACTGTCAACCTCCCTATTTGGCACAACTGAGAATCCTTCCTTTAAGTTTCAACTAATGTGGCTTAGGGACCCTTCTCTTCAAGATTTTATGGTTGGTTGGTGGAATGAAGGAAAGTTGGCTTATGGTACTTCTATGTACTCTTTTCTTAAAAGGTTGTAGTATGTGAAGTTTCAGCTTAAGAAGTGGAATAGACATTATTTTTGTAACATCTTTCAAGCTAAGATAGCTACTCAATCTCAGGTGGATCATATTACCCGTTAGATTAGGGATTTGGGACTCACTATGGAGAGACTCTGGGATGAAACATAAGCTATGAAGTCAATGACGGAATGGGAATTGCTTGAGGAATTTTTTTGGAAGCAAAAGGTGAGGATTGACTAGCTACAGGAAGGAGATAGAAATACCTCTTTCTTCAACAACACTGTCAAAGGTGGGAGACATGGGAGTGGGATTTCCTCCTTGGTGTCTTCCCAAGGGGTTCTGTTGTCCTCTAGCCAGGAGATTTCTATAGAGGCTACTCGATTCTTCTCAACTCTGTATATGGAGGACTCTCCCTCTGCAGTTATGGAGGAGAATAAGGTTATGGAGTGTATCCCTTCTTTGGTGACTAATGAGATGAATAAGGCTATCTTCAATCCCATTTCAGTGATTGAGTTGGAGAGGGTAGTGTTTTAGATGAAAAATGGGAAGGCCCCTAGGCTGGATGGCTTTCTAGTTGAGTTATTTCAAGAATTTTTGGAAATTATCAAATTTGATCTTCTTGAGGTGATTAGAGAGTCACAGAGAAACAAGCAAATGCTAAAAGCTTTGAATGCTACTTTCTTGGTTCTTATTCCTAAGACTGTTGGAGCTAACTCATTGAATCTCTTTAGGCCAATTGCTCTGTGTAACATTGTTTATAAGATTATCATGAAGTTGATTGCGGAACATCTTAAGCCTTGTCTCAATAGGCTAATCTTGTAGGAGCATGGTGGATTTATCGCTGGAAGGAAAATTCTTGATGGGGTTGTTGTGGGTACAAAGGCTATTCATTCCATGGCAGTTTCCAAGGAGAAAGCAATGTTCATTAAGCTAGATATGGCCAAATCTTATGATAGAGTCAAATGGACTTTTCTCCGTAAAGTCATGTTGGCATTTGGCTTTGGGAATGATTGGGTTGATTGGGTTATGAGTTGTGTTACGTCAACTTCCTTCTCTATTCTTATCAATAGTGAGCCTACTGAGTTATTTGGTGCTACTCGGGGCCTTAGGCAGGGGGACCCGCTGTCGCCGTACTTGTTTATCCTTTTGGATGAAGGATTGGGAAGACTCATAAAGTCTCATGTGGGTCAAGGGTTGATTCATGGTTGGAAATGGGGCAACAGTTTGCCTCCTCACTCTCATTTACAATTTTTTGATGACACAGAATGATGGGTTTAGCTAAGGTCAATGAGGCAGTTAACTTTAGGAAGGCTTTGGATACATATTTGGTTGCCTCTGGTTAGAGGATTAATGAAGATAAGTCTTCCATCTTCTTCGTTAATACTCCTCATCTTATTCAAAATAGAATTGCAAGGATTCTCATATTCTAGATTGGGGCTCTCCCTCTTGTTTATCTTGGTATCCCCATCAATGTTGGCTCATTGTGTAGAGTATTTTGGCAACATATTCTGGACAAATTTTAGAAGCGGGTTATTCTTTGGACTTACAGATGGTTGTCCTCAACTGGGAGAGTGACTTTATTAAAGTTCGTGCTTCAAGATCTCCCCATTTATCAGTGCTTTGTCCAAGGGGCTCCCTCTAGCTTTATTAATGAATTTGAAGCTCCCAGACAATTCTTATGGGCTAGTAATTTGGAGTCTTCTAAGTGGAGTCTTGTCAAGTGGGATTCTATTTGTAGGCTGAAACAAGAAGAGGGTCTGGGTCTTCGGCATGCTACTCTTACTGGTCAGGCCTTGGCTGCTAAGTTGTATTGGAGATGGTGTACATGTCAGGATCAGGATTGGGCCAGGATTATTAACTATAAATATTTTTTTGGGGGGGGGAGAATATGCTAAGGTTCCTAGACTCTGTCTCTCAGATAAGGGATCTATGATATGGAGTACTCTTAAAAGTGGAGCCAATTTAATTAAGTAGGGGCTATTTTGGATTTGTAACAGGGGGTCTAAGTCCCTATTTTGGTATGATTCTTGGGATGGGCACCCACCTATATTGTTAGTGTACCCACACTTACAACCCTTGTGCAACATCTTTCTTAATGTTGGGTGGTGTCGTGTGGAGCATTCCAAAGAGGTTCAGCGGTTGCGGCAAGTGGAGGTTTGCAAATGGAAAGTTGTGTTAGGGTTAGCCGGCAGAAGATATCAATTAAATGCAAATAAAGATTAAACAGAGAAATGGAAATACACAGAATTAATAACAGTGAGAGAGAAGTTTTAACATGGTTCACCCAAACTCGAGCTACATCCACCAAACAGAGAGTCCAATATTATTATCCAGTAAATCAAACCGATTACAATCAGCAATCCCTGCAACTCAATACCGCTGCAAAATGCTACAATACAATATATCAAAACCCTAACCCTTAGCCGCTTTTATCAAGCTTTTTGTCGATTACAAAAATAGGGTTTTCTTATGTCGGTCAATGAAAAATAACTCCCGGTGCCTTTATAAAATAATAAAAAACTGTGTGAGGTTTCGGGGGCGCTGCCCCTAGACCTTGCAAGGGGTGTTGCCCCTTGACCCCTTCTTGGGGGCGCTGGCCCCAAACCCCCGCAAGGGGTGCTGCCCCTTGACCCCGTAGGAATTTGGGGGGAAACCGCGCTGATAAGAGTGGGGAAAATGTAACCTCCGAGTCTGATTAGGCTCCATATAACAACAATCTCCCACTTGGAGACTGATCAGACTCCACACCATATCATCTCCCACTTGGAGACTGATCATAACACCACTGACCCTGTAGCTCCCACTGGAAATAAGCACCCTGGACTCTGCTGTTCTATTTTTATTGTTTTCAGTCGAGAAGACCAACCGAAGCTGAAGAGGAGCTCAACTTCTCCCTTGTCACTGCCTTTGTAAACATATCCGCTGGATTATCATCTATATGTATCTTTTCCAACTGTAATTGTCCATCATCCAACACTAACCGAATGAAGTGATACCTCAACTATATGTGTTTGGTCTTTGAATGCAAGGTAGAATTCTTTGCAAGATGTATGGCACTCTGGCTGTCTGTATACAAATAATAATTAACTTGTTGTTTGCCCAATTCTTACATGAAAGATTGCAGCCATATCATCTCCTTGCTTGCCTCTGTTGTAGCTACATATTCTGCCTCTGTGGTGGATAAAGCAACCACCTTTTGCAACCTAGAAATCTAACTCACTGCTGTTCCACCTACAGTAAAGACATAACCTGTAGTACTCCGCCTGATATCAATATCTCCTGCCAAATCTAAGTCTACATAACCTGCTAAATCAGCATTAGAGCCCCCAAAACATAAATTTTTATTGGATGTACCTCTCAAATATCTGAGAATCCATTTTACTGCATTCCAATGCTCCAATCTAGGATGACTCATATACCTGCTGACGACTCCTACAGCATGTGCAATATCTAGTCTCGTGCATACCATGGCATACATTAAACTTCCTATAGCTGAAGCATATGGTACCTTGGACATTTTCTCTTCCTCCTCTTGTGTCTTAGGACACATCTCCTTAGTCAATTTCAAATGACTAGGCAAAGGTGTGCTGACAGCTTTTGCATTCTCCATATGGAATCTCTGCAACACCTTTTCAACATAAGCAGCGTAAGATAGAGTCAATTTTATGTTCTTCCTATCTCTACAAATTTTTATACCAAGGATTTGTTTTGCTACCCCCAAATCCTTGTGCTAACTGTTGTTTTAATTCTCTTATGTGATCCATGTTAGACCCAGCTACAAGCATGTCATCAACATATAAACATAAAATAATGTAGCTGTAATTATCCAACCTCTTAAAATAAACACAATGGTCAGAATTACACCTGCCGTAGCCTTGCTCAGCCATAAAACTATCAAACTTCAAATACCATTGCCGAGGTGCTTGTTTCAGGCCATACAAACTCTTCTTCAATCTGCACACCTGTTTCTCCTTACCTTTGACCTCAAATCCATGGGGCTGTACCATGTATATCTCCTCCTCCAAATTACCATGGAGAAAGGCAATTTTCACATCTAGCTGTTCCAAAAGTAAATCTTCAGCAGCCACAATACTTAAAACAGTACGAATAGAAGTCATCTTGACAACCGGAGAAAATATCTCATCAAAATCAATGCCCTTTTTCTGTGCAAATCCTTTTACAACTAACCTGGCCTTAAATCTTTTCTTACCTCCATCTTCCTCTTTCAGCTGGTAAACCCATTTGTTTGGTAAAGCCTTTTTACCTACATGTAACTTACATAATTCCCAAGTCTAATTTTTCAGCAAGGAGTCCATTTCTTCTTTCATAGCAAGCTCCCACTGAACCTGTGTATCCACCTGCATAGCTTCATCATACCCTTCAGGTTCACCAGCATCTATTAACAAAATAGAATACAAAGAGGAAGAAAACCTTTCAGGAGGTCTACTTAGCCTTGTTGACCATCTAACATTCACTGGAGTTTGTGGTATTTCTGGTTGTTGTTGCGGAGCATGAGGAACGACTAGAACATCACTATTTGGAGTATCATCCAGCACCACATAATCTTTTGCTTTCTTCTCATGCTGCTGCAACTAATCTTTGTACAACACCTTCTCATTGAATATGACATTCCTGCTTCTCACAATTTTCTGATTTTCAAAATCCCAAAGCCTATAACCAAATTCATTAATGCCATATCCAATAAAAATACACTTTTTTTATTTTGCATCCAGCTTGGTTCTATTTTTAGAATCTACATGTGCAAATGCTTCACATCTGAAAGTTTTGAGAAAAGAATAACTCACCTTCTTACCTGTCCATGCTTCCTCTGGAATACCACAGCCCAAAGGAACTGAAGGACCTCTATTAATTAAATATACAGCAGTGTTGACAGCCTCTGCCCACATGTTTAAAGGCAGCCCAACATGCAATCTCATGGTCCTTGCACGCTCCATTATTGTCCTATTCATGCGTTCAGCCACTCCATTTTCCTGTGGAGTCCCTGGAACTGTTTTCTGCCTACGAATTCTATTAAAGGAACAATAATCCTCAAATTCTTTGCTGCAATACTCACCACCATTATCAGATCTGAGACATTTTAATGTTTTACTTGTCTCATTCTCAACCAAGCTTCTCTATTTCTTAAATGTTTCAAATACATCAGATTTATGTCTAAGGAAATAAATCTAGACCTTCCTAGTTGCATCATCTATGAATGTAACATAATACCAAGAGCCACTGAGAGAAGATACTTGAGCTGGTCCCCATACTTCTGTATGCACAAGCTCTAACTTTTCATTTTTCTTTTGCTTCCCATCTCTGAGAAAACTGACTCTCTTTTGTTTTCCATACACACAACTTTCACAGAAATCTATATTAATACATTTCAGACCTGGTAAAACTTTCTTGGAATGAAGTACCTTCATACCTTTTTCACTCATATGCCCAAGTCTGTTATGCCACAGCATTGTCTTAGAACCTACAGCAACTTTTTCAGTCTCTTCCTGCGAACTTGCAGCAATTGTTCCTAAACCTGTTTGTTTTTTCTCTACAATAGCTAAAGTAGAAGGAACAGTATGACCTGTACAAAGATATAAGGTGCCTACTTTCACACCTTTTGCTACTACTAAGGCACCTTTTGAAACCTTCCAATTTTTATCAGTAAATGTAACAATGCAACCTTGTTCAGCTAGTTGTCCTGCTGAAATTAAATTCCTACTGAGCCTTGGAACATGCCTTACCTCTTGTAGTAGCCAATGATTCCCATTCTGCAACTTAATCTTGATTCTTCCCTTTCCAACAATCTGACAGGGTTCATTATCTCCCAAATAAACCAGCCCAAAATCCCCTTGGACATAATCAAGAAAATAACTTCTATGGGGCGTAGCATGAAATGAAGCCCCTGAATCTAAAACCCATAAATCATCAACATTATCTAGGGAAAGAATCAAAGCGTCATCTTCAAATTTATTACTTATCACATTTGCTTCCTTATTGCCTTCTTGTTTGTCTCCTTTATTTTTTTGAGACCAGCAATCTTTCTTCAGATGACCTGGTTTCCCACAGTACCAGCAATCCTTCTGTCCTCTGATTTAGGATCTTTTGTCCTTTGATTTTCCTCATGACTTCCCATGACCTCCAGAACCTTTTCCTCTCTCCTTTGATTTGCCCCTGCTTTCTGCATTCAAAACACTGCCTGATGTGGATCCACCTGAGCTTTTCTTACAAATTTCTTCACTCAGAATAACACCAACAACATCATCAAATTTCAGGGTATTTAAACCAGAAACAGAGTTACTAACCGCCATTACCAAACTATCCCAACTTTCAGGCAATGAACATAATATCAAGAGAGCTCTAACTTCTTCATCAAATTTTACATTTACAGAAGTCAATTGACTGACAATCGTATTAAATTCATTTAAATGACCTATCACAGATCCACCTTCAACCATTTTCAAATTAAACAAATGCTTCATGAGAAATACCTTATTTAAGGCTGAGGGTTTTTCATATAATTTAGCCAAAGCTTTCATTAGACCATCTATTGTCTTCGCTTCCGTTATATTGAATGCCACCGACGGTGCCAGGCACAACTGAATGGTTTCGAGTGCCTTTCTGTCAAGAAGATTCCAATCCTCATCAGACATTGTTGCTAGTTTCTTGGCTACTCCTTCCAACGGCCTCCATAAATCCTTTTGATAAAGGTAATCCTCCATCTGCATCTTCCATAACTGATAGTTCTGCCCATTGAATTTATCGACCTTTAATTTACCCTCGTCTGCCATTGCTCCCACTCAACCATGAGACTTTCCTGCAGACGATAATCGAATACAACCCGCTCTAATACCACTTGTTAGGGTTAGCCGTCAAAAGATATCAATTAAATACAAATAAAGATTAAACAGAGAAATAGAAATACACAGAATTAATAACAGCGAGAGACAAGTTTTCACGTGGTTCACCCAAACTCGGGCTACATCCACCAAATAGAGAGTCCAATATTATTATCCAGTAAATCAAACTGATTACAATCAACAATCCGTACAACTCAATACCGCTACAAAATGCTACAATACAATATATTAAAACCCTAACCCTTAGCCGCTTTTATCAAGCTTTTTGTCGGTTACAAAAATAGGGTTTTCTTATGTCAGTCAATGAAAAATAACTCCCGGTGCCTTTATAAAATAATAAAAAACCATGTGAGGTTTGGGGGGCACTGCCCCTGGACCCCAAAAGGGGTGCTGCCCCTTGACCCCGTAGGAATTTGGGGGGAAACCGCACCAATAAAAGTGGGGAAAATGTAACCTCTGAGTTTGATTAGGCTCCATATTACAACAAGTTGTGTCTGATTGGCCGCCAGGGGGCAATGGGTGGATCAGGAGGAGCTAGCTAAGAGTCTGGAAGGTAGAGTTTGTAGTTCTCTGGGAGAGAGAGATGCCCTTTCTTGGAATCCTAACCCGAAAGGGGAGTACTCTGTTGCCTCTAGATATCATGAGCTGGATAGATAGAAGTGTGGGGAGATGATCTCTCCTTGGTGGAATTTTGTATGGAATGAGTTTGGATGGCCAAAATGTAATTACTTCCTTTGGTTGGTTGCTCGAAATCGTTGCCTTGGGATAACTTGTAGAAAAGGGATTTTTAGGGTCCTTCTATTTGCTTCCTTTGAAATGGTAATGAGGAGTGTCGTGCCCATTTATTTTTTCAGTGTCCCTTGGCTCGTGAGATCTGGCATCTTTGGTGGGATGCTTGGAGGTAGGCCTGTGTTCACGCTTATTCTTTGGTTGATTTTTGGAGAAGTTTGAGCAGGCCCCTAGCTAAGGCTTCTTTTCTGCAGGTGGCTTGGAATATTGGTCCTTCTTTTATCTTGTGGTAGCTTTGGCTTGAAAGGAATCAAAGGATCTTTTAGGGGAGGAAGTTAGAGGTTCAGCAGGTGTGGCAGAGGATTCTTAGTATGCTTCAGGAGACCTTAGCATCTAAATGTGATCTTTCTTCTAAGTTGGACATTAGAGATTTGCACGTGGGGCATAATTTGAGTTTAGTTGTTGGAGGCCCTTGCTCTTCCTGGGCTAGGAAAAGGGGTCATTCTAAAGGTAAGATTAAGAGAGATGGTAGGTGGTCTCCTCCTCCAAGAATTTTTAATATTAATACGGATGGCTCTTCTAGGGGGAACACTGGTCATGCTAGGGTTAGGGGATTAGGAAGGGATAGCTCTTGTGTAGTCCTTTTTTTCTTTTCTATCTATAAGGGGCATCAAACTAATAATCTTATGGAGGATCTAGCTCTTCTCTATTCTCTGGAAAGAGGGTGTGCTATGGGATGGTGTAGGGTTATCTATGAGTCTGATTCCCAGACTATGATTAACCTGTTGAATGAGCAAGTGGTGGTTGGTGTGCAATGGTAGTTAGCTTTAGTGGTTCGACAAATCCTCCGATTGAGTCACTCGGTGGACTTTGTTTATTTTGTCCATGTCCCTCAAGAATGGAATCATGTGGCGGATTACTTGGCTAAGTGGGCTTCAGAGCAGGTGGGGGATTGGAATGTTAGTGGCCGGGACCAGTTGTCCCAAGATGGTGTTCATATTTTGGAAAGGTTGATTTCAAAGGATATGGATGGTTAGGTGAGGTCCCTTCTTGGGGCTTTAGGGTTGGGAATGTGCTCTTGGTTTTGGTTTGGTTAGTTGTGGTGCTTTGTTCTAGACTCTTGTTGTTTTTGGGGGCAACTGCCCTCCTAATTTTGTACTTGTGGTTTCTTTTTTAATAAATTTTTACCCCTCTTTAAAAGAAAATTTAACCACGAAATAATCCTTACATATACGTTATTAAAAATATAATATCAAAATTAAATATTATATTAAATAAAATAACAAATATATAAAAATATTATATATAAAATATTTAACTAACTATAATATTGTATATTTAAATGTATATAAATATTAAAAACATTAAATATTTATATATATATTGAAATTAAAAACTAAACATTATATAGAATATAATATATAATAATGAATATAATATTGTCTCGTCAATCATTGCTTTTAATGTGGTTCCAGTGTGGGACATAGAAAATATTTACCGGCTAAATATGAGAAACGAAATTTGTATAAACATTACAAATTATATACGAAGGCTAAAATATTAAGTTATCCCATAAGAAGTGACCCCACTATGAAGATCCTTGTTTTTAAGTGAATATTTTATTCTAGAAATTAGTTTTAAATATAATCCACTTCAAGAGAAATTGGAAAAGGTAAAATTTTAAAACTCCTCATAACTTGTATCACCACGTTTTATGTTTTGTAGTTTTTAATTAGGGAACTGAACTTGATGCCAAATGATTGCATAGATCTGTATTGAGCAAACCCAAAAAAGTGTCCATTTATGCTAGGTCTAGATTTGTGGATTCGGCTATAATTGATTCCAAATGGACTTTCAATGGGTCAAACATATGCAGAAATATTATGTAAGATGAATTTGTTTTTTAGTTATGCTCATATAGTTTTTTATTTATTTCCAATCATAAGGGGATAGGTTCTTAGTAGGCAATGATATATATCAAATCACAAAGGGATATGTTGTTAGCTTGACATGCATCATTTTGGGGCAAGCACATTATTTCTTTTTGTTTTTCCCCATTCATTTTCACCTTTATGTTTTATTTAATTATTTTACATATTTTGTATTAGTTGTGTTTTAGGATGTAACTAAGCTAGGATGTATTGCACGTATCCATATTGAAGAAGCCTTGATAATTTTTTTAATTGTAAATGTTATTTTGATTATATTTAAATTTATTGACTTGGTTAAGTTTATTATATAAAATAATTTATTAAATGGAAAGCTATTGGAAGTGTATAATTTATTTCAGTTGTATAGTCAATAAAAATGTTCTAATTTTTTTGTTTGAGTTTTTTAAATTTTATTTTTCTTGGATTCTAAAATACAAACTCAAACACCTGCTTTGCTTACAAATTTTGTAGAGAATACTTGATTCTCTAGCCAAGTGAATAATATTTTCACAGATGAACACACTTTCTATAGAAGGCATTCTTTTTTAATTGAATATAAAGGCATGGTTTTCTTATTGTTTTTTTATGAGTAGCGACAGTTGGGAACCAGCTTCCGCTGCTTACCATTTGTACTTGCATTTGTTTTTTGGTTAAGCTTTCTCCTTGTTAAACTGGTCTCTTCAAATTTGAATTAGCTCTATAGTATTAATTCTCCAAATATTTCATTCACAAGAAAGCTATATTGGAAGTGTATAATTTATTTCAGTTGTGTATAACTAGAAGTTTACTAAATGGAAAGCTATTGGAAGTGTATAATTTATTTTAGTTGTGTATAATTGGAAGTTTACTAAATGGAAATCTATTGGAAGTGTATAATTTATTTTAGTTGTGTAGTCAATCAAAATGTTCTAATTTTTTTGTTTTAGAGTTTTTTAAATTTTATTTTTCTTAGATTTTCAAATACAAACTCAAACACCTTCTTTTCTTACAAATTATGTGGAGAATACTTGATTCTCTTTCCAAGTGAATATTATTTTCATAGATGAACACACTTTCTACAGAAGGCATTCTTCTTTAATTGACTATAAAGGCATGGTTTTCTTATTGTTTTTTTAAGAGTAGCGACAGCTGGGAACCAGTTGCCGTTGCTTACCATTTGTACTTGCATTTATTTTTTTCTTAAGCTTTCTCATTGTTAAACTGATCTCTTCAAAGTTGAATTAGCTCTATAGTATTAAATCTCCAAATATTAGAATAAAAATGAGTCAATATTGTTTGCATAAATATTTTTCCTACACACTAAAATTACTTAGAGGCTAGATTAATTACATTTTAAGACATTCTCAAAACAATGGAGGCAACTAGACAAATACACTAGAAAACAAGCATGGTCAACCATATAATGCAATGTGGTCTCCACCCTCCTAACACTTTTCAAAATGGCACTACTTAGAGAAGAATTATGATTTCACTATACAATTAAAGTTTCAATAGTGCTTTCCACTCTTTGACAAACATGGGGCTAAAAATCTACTCTAAAACATATGAATCCAAAGGAAATGTACAAATTCCCTCCTCTTAAAGTTATATGTACAAAAGAATAATAGTAACAAAGAAGGAAACATATAAATATTAAGAAGCCATAGTGAAAAACAACCAATTATGCTCAAATTTGGTTAATTTGTGTTGCAATTAATACTGCTAATCTGTATCAATCTACTTTATCCTAAAAAGAAATTGCACCAAATAAAGAAATAATTGAGAAAAGTGATATTCATTGGACAATAGTGGCATTCGCAGTCCCCTCTTTTCAAGAGGTAATGTAAAATTTGTTTTGACAGATGCAAAAGTACATCTCCAAATTAAATATCCTTTATTATATGTTTGCATCACTTATATGTCTTTTATCTTGAGAAGCATAAACTAAACATATTTAATATTTAATATTTATTTATTTTTATTTTATATATAATATATAGTCTCTAATATAATTGTATTTATTCTTGTTTAGTATATTTTATATAATGTCAATTATCTAATATTTTTAAAAATAATATTATATTATAAAATCATTTATTTATATTAAATATTTATTAATAATATAATCATATTTATTATATATAATATTTAATATTTAATATAGTTATATTTGTTATTATTTAGCATATTTTATAAAATGTAAACTTTGGTCGAGATAAGACCATTGCTATTGTTAGTGAGAATTATTATTGGCCACCGTTGCAGCAAGATGTGAGGAAATTTCTGTAGAGTTGCAAAGTGTGTCAGATGGCAAAAGGAACAAGTCAGAATATAGGTCTATATCAACTATTACCTATACCAGAGAGGTCATGTAAGGATATTAGTATGGATTTTGTTTTCGGTTTAGAAAGAGATGGAGATGGAGAGAGAATGAAAGAGGGAGGAAGAGAGAAAGAGAGGTAGAGGAAGAGGGAAGGGGAGAGATGGAGAGATAAAGAGATACACAAAGAGAGGAAAAAAGAAGTGGAGAGAGATAGAGAGAATGAAAGAGAGAGGAAGATAGAAAGAGGTAGAGGAAGAGAGAAGGGGAGAGACCAAGAGATAGATGAATATAGAGAGAGACATAATACAGAGAGACAAATAGAGAGAGATTTTTTTTTTATTAGTAAGAGAGAGAGATATTTAATATTTATAACTTAATTGTATTTATTTTATATATAATATATAGTCTCTAATATAATTGTATTTATTATTGTATAGTATATTTTATATAATATAAATTATTTAATATATTTTAAAATGCTATTATATTATAAAATTGTTTATTTATATTAAATATTTATTTAAATTTAATTTCATATTTAATTTATATATAATATATAATATCTAATATACTAATATAGTTATATTTGTTGTTATATAGCATATTTTATATAATGTAAATTATGTAAAAGTGAGATAGAGAGACATAGAGGAGGCTAGAGAAAGAGGGATATAGAAAGAGGGAGGGAGAGAGGAAGTGAGATAAAGACATGGAGGAGGATAGAGGAAGAGAGATATAGAAAGAGAGACAGAGATAGAGAAAGGAAGAGAGAAAGAGAGGTAAAGGAAGAGGGAAGGGGAGAGACAGAGAGATAAAGGGATACATAGAGAGAGAGAGAGAGGAATAGAGAAGTGGAGAGAGATAGAGAGAAAGGAAGAGAGGAAGAGATATAGAGGAAGAGAGAAGGGGATAGATAGAGAGATAGATGAACACACACACACACACACACACACACACACACACACACACACACACACAGGGGAAGGAGATTGTAGAGAGGAATAGAGAAAAAGATTAGTCATGACAACTAATTGGATGCATTTCATCATTTAGAATAAAAATGAATCAATATATTGTTTACATAAATGTTTTTCCTACACGCTACAATTACTGAGAGGCTATCAATTACATTTTAAGACACTCTCAAAACAATGGAGGCAACTAGACAAATACACTAGAAAACAAGAATGGTCAACCATATAATGCAATGTGGTCTCCACCTTCCTGACACTTTTCAAAATAGCACTATTTAGGGAATAATAATGATTTCACTATACAATTAAAGTTTCAGTAATGCTTTCCACTCTTTAACAAACATGGGGCTAAGAATCTACTCCAAAATATATGAATCCAAAGGAAATGTACAAATGCCCTCCTCTTAAAGTTATAGGTACAAAAGAATAATAGTAACAAAAAATTAAACAAAAGAAACACATAAATACAAAGAAACCATAGTGAAAAACCAACAATAATGCTGAAATTTGGTTAATTTGTGTTGTAATTGATACTACTAATATTTAGTATTTATAACTTAATTATATTTATTTTATATATAATATATAGTCTCTAATATAATTGTATGTATTCTTGAATAGTATATTTTTTAGTGATTGTGTTGTCGATCTCTTATTTATTATTATTTATGCAATTACAGTTGCTTGGCTTAAGATGAACTCTAGGAGATTGTATTAGTTATAGCATTTAGTATTGTAAGATGGTCAATATGTAATGTTAGCAATTAAGCAATTGGTAATATTAAAAATGTATTTTTGAGGAAAAAAACTAAATGATCCATATTCTTTGCATCCTTCTATGCTTGATGTGGTTACTAACACCAAGCATTGTGTTTCTTTTACTAATATAATCTACATGCTTTGTCACACCACCATCGATAACTCAATACAACTTCAAATGGCTTTTACTACATTAAAAATATGAAAAATATCTATAACTTATGTAATCATCTACAACATCATACTAATGTTTTATCCTTCAATACACATGCATTTGATACTACCCTAAATACTATAGTACAAGAGAACGCCTATGTTAGTGATGAAAACCCAAGTTCTATAAACCTTGTATTACTCCTATTCATGTAAGGAACATTTATTGTAAATACGATATATTTTAAATGTAAATTAAAAATGCTTATTATACATTGCAAAAAAGAAAACACCATTGTCATTGTCTCATCTTGCAATATAAGTATGATTTTTTATTTCTATGTTTTATTCCACAATTAATTGCTTCCATTACTAATAGCATATCAGCAAATCCATTGCACGAAAACTCCATGCAACTGCTAGTTTATGCATGTAATGACAAACCTTGAATGCTTTTACTCCTCCAAATCATGTCAAACGAGTAAAGCAAATTGATTTGTGAATGATTTGAGAACAATTATCTAGAGTTGTCTTCTTTTCTAATGAAGATGGACCTTATGAAAAAACTTCATGCAAGTGGGAAATTTGTCTTATGGAGTTGTGAAGTGGAAGGGGAAATCGAACTACATGGAAAATAGAATATGGGAAGAAAAGTGTTGGACTACTAGTGAACTTTGATATTATGAACAATAAGTTCTCTTAGATTAACCTCTTATATTTAAGGGTGATCCCAACACCAATGCTCATTCAACTCCAGGTCATTTCCACACCTTCTTTTACAAAAGTCTAGCTATCATAGAATAACGATAGCCAAAAGTTGGGGATTATTTAATTTCTCACATGGAAAATCATTACAATGATTAACCTTTGAACATCATCATAAATTGTAATGTTCCAACATATAGGAAATTTTCAAACTATTAGAGAATAGGAATCATCTCCTCCCTCATTATGACATGGATCAAAAACTATCAATGAAATCTTTGGAAGATTCAACTCTTAAACATCAATGTGGAGTAATGTGGAGAAACTAGAGTTATTTTACAATTCTATGATAATTCAAAAATAATGAATATAGTCAAGTGGCCCTTAGTTTATTAGTGAAATTGAATGGGTTACAGAGATCCCATCAAGAATCAAGTCTTGTTGAGTGCAAAGGCCCAACACTTTAAAGCAATGAGGTCCCTTGACGCTTCAATTTTTAAACACCAATGTGGAGAAACTAGAGTCACTCATTTTACAATTGTATGACAATTGAAAAATGATAAATATAGTCAAGTGGCCCTTGGTTTATTAGTGAAGTTGAATGGATTACAAAGATCCCACTAGGAATCAAGTCTTGTTAAGTGCAAAAGCCCAACAATGTAAAGGGATGAGGCTAAGATCATGCCCTAGATGAATTTTGTGGAATGGATACCCCTTAGTCCTTACTGCTAAGTCAAAGGAGGTTGATTATTCATGCACCTTAAGCACTGAATATAACTTATCTTCCCAACAAAAAATGATGACTATAAGTTTAGTGTAGTGCATAGGGGTCTTTCTTAATACCATTCATTTTACAATAATATGGTAGCTAAAAATGATGATATATAAATAGAAGTGGTGCATAGAGATCTTTTTGATACCATAGACCATCAACCAATTATCGTTGTCTCAATGTAAACATAGCATACTTGAAAGGCCTAAGAGCACCTTAGACAACAAGTGATGATGGTAAACAATGCAAAATTTGAAAAAATTAATGTAGGTTCCACTTTGGGAGGAATGGATCAAGGTGTAAGGAAAATAAAGTGCTTCTATACTAATCTCCTATAATGTGATATAGATATATTAATTAAAATTATAAAATCAAATAAAAAAGTAATCAACAAATTATATATAGATCAAGATTGAGTAGATAATATAATTGGAGAGTGACTAGATATTTATTTATTTTTTATGAGGTGGTGGCTTTGACTTTGCAATTGACCTGTTGATATGTTGTGATAGGTGATCCAAATAAAAAATTGGATTGTAAATTAGAAATTAGAAGGATTAACAAAACTCTTCTACGATAGGTGTTGTTGCATAGTGAACATGACATGTAGATCATTCCCTATTGTGTGGCCTAGTCCTCTACTAATGAGACCTGTTGAATCTTCTTGCTTATGATTTGGACCTATTTTATGAATATATCCATGTGCTAAAAACATGGCAGGGTTTACTTCAAGATGAGAGGCAAAATTCTTAGCTTATCTTGGTATTAGTCAAGCCCGTAGAGGTGAACAAATTATCAGTCACACCAAACAAGAGATGCAAATGTGAAAGTTTGATGAACTAGTGTGACGCAAAGATGTAGTTTTAGAGTACTTGTGAATCAAATGTAGCTCTGTGTGATTATGTGTTTTTGAGATGCTTTTCAATTAGTTTTCTAATGAACTGGGAGAAGTTTATAAATAAATGTCCATAGTAACTCAATTTAAAGTTTTTGGCATGCAAACTGATAAGATAATAGCTAGTTTTTGGAAAGATTATATTTGGAGGGTGGGATTTGAATTTTTAATATGGACTAAGTCATGCTATTCAACCTAGTCCATGAATTAGATTGCACCATCTAGAGTGTCGAATATCTTAAGGATGTGGACTAGTTCAAACTAAGGCAAGTCTATAATAAGATTTGGCTAATGGGTTCTAAAGAAGGGTTGGTTTGTGCAACAAATAGGTCAAATTTAGAACTTTGACTATATTTATGGTTGTAGACACTTAAAATTGTTCATGTCTTGCAACATCACCTTGTCAATAAATTACTAGAGACATCATATGACATTTTGTCCTAATCCCATTTATCCCACTTGACAATTAATTAAATTATTTATTTAATTAATTTCCCTCTCCCATTTTCCATCTAATTCAAATAAAATATTTGAATTAATTCCTCACCTTTCACCTCAATGCAACACATGTCCCATACTACATTTTCCATTTAATACACTTCGCATGTCCCACTAATTTAAATAAAACATTATTTAAATTAGGTCTACCCTACACTTGTCACATGACTACAACTCCTTATGGAGTGGGAAACCCTATTCGATCTCAATCGTCCACATCGTTCATTTAAACTTTCAATCTTAGCCCTTCATTCAAATCACTCATTCCTATAAATCAACCCTCACCCAAGCCATTTGGGGGGATCCATTCTGCAAGTAGCCTCATGCTATTGAATTTCCTCTAAGATCTCCATTCTCATTCATCTTTCATGCCAATGTTATGCTGCTGAATTAGTGAGCAATCATCATTCATCCTTCAATATTTTGCATTCCTATGCAAGATTGAGAAGAGCAATGGGGGAGAGCCAAGCTTAGCATAGGGATTTGATTTAGTTTGCTTTCATTCTTTGATTTCTATGTCTATCTTGTACTCCATTGTGTTGTTAGGGTTTAATGATTGTTGTTTGTGATTCATAGCTCTGATTTTTCCCCCAATACATTTGGTGAACCCGACATGAATCTAACATTTTTTGTCAAGTTTTTGTGATCATATTTCACAGGTGGCTTCTTGGCCTAAAATAGACATCCTTGTTGCATCCAGGAGGCCTTGCAGGCAAAGATTGACATAAAACGCCCTAGGTTTTGCCTCCTAAATTTTTTTTGAAAATTTTTTAAAATAAATTTAGTCATAGGTCTATACAGTACAGATCTATACAGATCCGTACCGTATGGATTCTCTGTATGGCATGTGCACATCTTCATTGCTATCACTATTGTCTGGTTTATTTTCATTTGCAAATAATTTGTCTATGAATTCTTCCCCATTCTCTATAGTGGGTTGTTTTAATTATTTTTATTGTGTAGGATAGTTTTAATTTATTGTCAACTAGTTTGCTTTTCCATCAACCCCTGTCACTATACACTCATCTCCTTTTCTTAAAACCCTAAGTCGTTACTCTGAAGCCTTTATTTCTACCTATTGGAGCTCACCGCTCGGCCGCTACTCTCTATAGGCTCATTCACCATACCTCTGTGTTGTGTCTCCCTTGTCGCCACCGTACATCCCCCGCTCGGCTCAGTCAACACTCATTGGTTGCAGCCATTCATTGGTCACCGCTCAAAATTTTGCCAACCACTGCTTATAAACCCTTTGCTCGTCGTTCACCATTCAACATGTCACCCCTACAACTTTTGACCTCCGTCTGCTTCATAAACCTAGCTCACATTGCTTGATTGGATGGTGGTAACATTTATTGTTTACATCCTATAGCCACAGTCACATTCATGACCAATAGCGGTGGGGGGAGGGTTAAGGTAAAACCCATGCTTCCAAGTTTGTTTATTTTACTCGTTGTTGTTCCTCATTCATGGTTACAGACATTAACTGCTCTTTTAACACACGTTGTATTTGGTGGTCGGGGGGGCTACATTGCAAGTTTCTTGTCTTCTTCTTGTTTTGGTGGCTTCTAGGTGATCACAAGGAGCTGTAGTAGCATCTGCATCAATCATAGCAGTAGATTTGGAAAGTAAAAATTTTAGGTGCACTCATTTCATCTTTCATCTCTCATTTGATCAAATCAATCAAACTTGCTTGTCTCACAATTCAATTTGGGGCTTAAAAAGAACATCTTTTTTCTCACATTTGGATTTGGGCTCTAAAACATACTATTGTCTTCAAACACACATTGAAATTGGACATAAAATGAACCATTGTCTTCCATCAGACATTTTAACTTGGGATTAAAATGAACAAGTGCTTGGATTTCTTGGTGAACTTGAGTGTGATTGAATGTATGTATGCTCTTCTCATGTGCTTCATGTGATCTTGAGAATCAAAAACACCTTTCATCCATTCACTTTCACACCACACATTTCATTTTCTAAAGGAGAATTTACATTGCAAGTGTGAATCTAGTGTGCGTGTGTATGCTCTCTCCTTGCACTGCAAGGTGATCTTGGAGATCAAAAAAACCCACTAGATTTGCTTTTGTCACCCTTTCTAGGAAGCCTACTTGGAGACACACCACTCCAAGGGACGACCTCAACTCTAGCATTCCAATGGAGTCTAAATAGCGAGGTGTGAATTGAAAGACACCCTCTTAGAAGTTGAAATCTTGACATTCGGGATAAGCCCCCAAGAACTTTATACCTTGGGGAAGTGAAGGTGAAGGGTAGGTTACCCCTTTCTCCTGACTGTTTTGAATTATTTCACTTTCATTTCATAGAATTAGGCCCCCCGTACCTTGAGTATATTGGGGACATCCTTAGTAAAACTTGTGCATCCTAGAGTAAGACCTATTTGGCCACATCTACCTGACTAGTCATAGGATTGTTGATGTGTCCTCCACGTGTCTTCATAATCATCACATTCAAATTTTAAAGTCAAACTTGCTTATGTGTCTTACGTGTGTGATTCATGTGTGTACATGTGAAATCATTTGCTTGCAAATTGCCAAATCAAGCTATATATAAACACAAATAGATAAACACATCACCTTAAACATTCTTTCCAACATATTTATTTTAACTCATTTCATCCTAGTAAAAACCCTAATCATCCTTGTCATTCACCTAATCAACATCCTAATCACACCCTAATCATTCCACATCATCATCCTAGTCCTAATCAATCACTTGCCAAAATGGTCTTGATCCTTAGCAAGCCTACGCCCAATCCAAGACCCAAACTCATACTCTGATGGGGCCCTCCTTCAATTTCTAGTGATGAAACAAGTCCAAAACCTAATCCATCTACATGTCATGGCAATTCCACATCAATCAATCCCACTTCTCTCAATGTCAGCCAACATCCATATCAATCCACTTCACAACAAGAACATACGAGCCCAAGTCCACTTATGCAACAAGATAAAATGCTTTTAAGTCTTCATGCCACCTTTGACAAGGGGAACACTAGTCTATCCTATCCTTCCTATAAGTATCTTCCAATATCTAATCCTCCATCAACTCCACATCATAAATTCAAACATTACAAAAATAAACCTATGGGGTCATCCAAATCCACCAACCCATTCAATCCCTTTGACCCTCTATTCAATCAAAGTCCAAATCTTAAGCCTACAACATCTTCCACCCCTTTCATCCCTCCACCATGGGATCTATCCACTCCAAATCCTAATCCATCCAATAACCCTATTAATCATCCACCTAATCATAATCATAAGCCTACACCATCTACCATTATTATCCATCCATTATATTGTCTATCCACACATACACTCATGAAGGATGTGATCCATTTGCTACTAGAAAGGGATAAACCATCTCCATGTCATCCAACACCTATCCTTGAGCATACCAAAGATTCATCAAACATCATGTCCATTCCTTCAACCACATCATGTAGTCCATTACCCATTGAACCTATTGAAGAGTCATCCACTTCCATTCAAGCAAATCAAGAGTTATGTCAAGGGTATAATCCTAAGCATGAGGAAACATTAGTCCCTAATTCAAATCAAGATCAAATCACCTCCATCCAACCCATCCATAGCACACCTAATCATATCTATGATAAAGCTCCCATATATGATCAAGATCCCCTCTATGATCAAGAAATCCATGATGATCCTCTTAGTCTACTTTATGCATTCCATGGTCAAGAGCTTATCACTCCACCTATCCATGATACACCAACTTCCATTTCTCATGATGAGACACTTGGCTCCCAAGTACACATAGATGACCAAACCAATACCTTGGACCTTAGTGAACACAATGATAATCAAGATCCTAATGATCCTTCATCATCATCCACTATTGACCCCATTTCAAGTCCACCATCATATCCTATTGGTATTACCACCTTCATCCATGAATGTTCTTCCTTAGGACAACAACAACCTTTGTCCACCACCTCACCTTCTCTATCCAATGATGAGCTCAAGTCTAGTGTCCAAACTACACCTAGTCCCATTGTCCATCACATACTCCAAAACATGAATTATCAAGGTAAAGGCTTAGGCCTTCACGAACAATGAATTTTGGATCGCATCCATGTCAGATTCCCTCCACGCTCATATGGCCTTGGATATACACCCCAAGGTAAACAATCTAAAGATGTTAGTACTTCCTCCTTTCCTCCTAAGTCCACCACTTTCCATCACAAATCCTATCATACCCCCAAGACATATGTTGACATTCCACCTCCATTATCCTATAAATCCCAAAAGCATGTGACCATACACCTTCCACCATCCACTTTACCTCCATTTCTCGCAACACCTAATATCCCTATCATCCATAAATGCCTCCCAATTCCTAATCATGATCAACAAATGCACACATCATCTAAACAAAAAGATTCCACCATGTCCATGGGATTCAAAAGTAAAAATTTGGATGCTTCCACTCATAAGGCCAAAAACCCTAAGGATCCTCATGCCTTAGGACATCAATGAAAAAATTCAAAGAAAAGTACATCCAAAAAGATACCTAATCCCATACCTCCAAAAGAAAAGTCCAAAAATAAAAAGGTTTGGGTACCTAAGAAAAAAGAAAGAAAGTCACATGAAGTGCATCCTCTTCCATCAAAAAATCCCAAAAATACCACTCCATTCAAAAGTCTCAAATTCCTTCATCCCACAAGAAAAGAAAAAATCATAAAAATCCTAAGTCTATGTGGGAACCTAAACCACTAAATCGACCATCCCCTAAGCAAACATCCCCATTACTTCCTACACCTCCTTCAAATCAAAATCTTCAATGTTTATCATGGTCTGCAACCATTG
Organism: Cunninghamia lanceolata; assembly: GCA_027924645.1. Lineage (NCBI taxonomy): Eukaryota > Viridiplantae > Streptophyta > Pinopsida > Cupressales > Cupressaceae > Cunninghamia > Cunninghamia lanceolata. The sequence continues at coordinate 4,657,837 of BSBN01000053.1, read as the reverse complement.
GTCTTGATTCCCTTCCATTCCATAACAATTCCACATACCTCCACCTCCCCATCCTTCATCCATTATCCCACATATCTTCCTCATCACCTTCTTATGGTCCATGCTTTTGCATAAAACTTTCATCTATCCTTTTACATAAGTCCTCCATAATCCACATCATAATCCACTATCCTTCCATGCATAAACCTTTCATAATCTGCTATCTATCTAATCCATCTCTCTCTCTCTCATGCAATCCCTTACCAACATCGATGAGCATAATGAAATTTGAAATGGTCCATATGCGATGACATTCATCTCTAATGGGACTATCACCTTTCATGGAACTAGACACTTGAGTCCCCTTATCCATATCCACCTATTCCATGCAAAAGTCAAAAAAAGTCAAAAAAATCAAAATAGTAAAGAGAAATCCCTTCGTCCAATGGTGAAAACCACCCTTGGTGGTGCCTTGGATAAGTACCATGATGAAAACCTGGTAAATAGGCATCGTGTGTAGGTTGATCTTCTATGTCACTTACACTTGGAGGCATGTTGTCTCATCCAACCTATCATTTTCCATCCTATCATATCCTACCATTTCCATACTATCCTATCTTACCATCCTTATCCATGCACACATACCTATCCTATTCAATCCATTCATCCTTCCTTCCTCCTTTTGATCTTGATAAAGATGTAGGGGCAAAATGTTGACACATGTTGTGGATATCCCTTGATATACCTTATCCTTTCCAACCAATCATATCATTATCCTATTTTCATAGGTATGAAAAATCCTAAGTATTGCACCTAGAATGGGGCATGTTATTCCTATGCAACATAGTCTTTGGAGATCGCATCATTTCTCTCTTGCGCATACATCCTTTTGTTGTTATATGGAGCCTAATCAAAATCAGAGGTTAAATTTTCTCCACTTTTATCAGCACAGTTTCCCCCCAATTTATTTAACGGGGGAGTGCAAGGGGGCCAAAGCCCCTCCTGCAGGGCCCGGGGGGCTTATACCCCCGGCAGGGGCCCGGGGGCGGAGCCCATGATGGGGGTCTAGGGGTAACGCCCCCAGTGGTGGCTTCTGGGGGCAACACCCCCGAAGTAAAAATTGCCTATTGTTTTATAAAGGTGTCAGGAATTATTTTTTCTATTAGCTAACATAAAAAAACCCTATTTTCGTAACTAACAAAAAAGCTTGATAAAAGTGGCTAAGGGTTAGGGTTTCCGTTGATATTGTATTGTAGCATTTGCAGCAGTATTGAGTTGCAGGGATTGTTGGTTGTAATCAGTTTGATTTACTGAATAATAATATTGGACTCTCTGTTGGTGGATGTAGCTCAAGTTTGGGTGAAACACGTTAAAACTTGTCTCTCGTTGTTATTAATTCTGTGTATTTTTCATTCCTCTGTTTAATCTTTATTTGCATTTAATTGATATCTTCTGTCAGCTAACCCTAACACCTTTCCATCCACTATCGTGTATCCTTTTATCTATCCATCCTACATTCATCCTTACACCTAGACTTGGCTTTCCCTTGTCATTGGTATCTAGCACAAAGGCTACCCAAATGTTCATCCAATGTCATTCCTCAAAGCATTAAAAACACAAAAAACATCAAATATTCCCAAAATCCAAAAAAATCAAAATATTTCCAAACTCCAAAAAAATCAAAACATTTCAAAAGATAAAAAAATCAAAATTCCACAAAAACCCAAGAAATAAAATCAAATCAAATTCAATCAATTTCATAAAATCAAACCTATCCAATCATCAATTCAATTCCTCAATTCAATCCATCAATCCAATCATCAATTCTTCCAATCAAATCATTAATTCAATCAATCAAATCAAATCACTTCATCAATCAAATCAATTCATCAAGTCATCAAATCAATTCATTTCTTCTAATCAATCCAATCATCATAATGCAATTCTTCCAAATCCATTCATCAAATCATCATTCCAATCAAGTTAACCAAATAAATTCCTCAATTCATCTAAATCACATCCATCCAAATAATCCAATTCTTCCAATCAATTAAATCAATTCATCATCCTCAGTCAAATCAAATCAAATCTTCCAATCTAATCAAATTAATTCAATCCATTTCAAATCAATCCAATTCTTCAAATCCATTCATCAAGTCAATCACATCATTCCAATCATCAAAATCAATCTCATAAATTGTTCAATCACATTCTTCAAATCAATAACATCACATCAAATCAATTCTTCTAATCCAATCATCAAATAAAATCAATTCATCATCATTATTCAATCTATAAAATCAATCAATTCATCCAAATCATCAAGTCAATTCAATTTTTCCAACCAAATCAATTCTTCCAATTCTTCAAATCAATTCAATTCATCAAACCAATCAATTCAATTCATCCTATCACTATCAATCCAATCATCAATTCAATTCTTCAAATCTCTCAAGGCAATCCATTCAAATCAAATCACTCCTTCAAATCATCAAATCAATACATCAATCAAATCAAATCAAATCCATCAAATCAATCAATTCATAAATTCTTCCAATCATTCCAACCAAATCAATTCTTCAAATAAATCCAAATCAATTCATCATCATTATTCAATTCTTCAAATCAATTCAATTCAAACCAATCCAATCATCAATTCTTCAAATCAATTTTTCCATTCAATTCATCCAATCAATCAAATTATCAAAATCAAATCAAGTCAATCCAAGCAATAAATCCAAATGCAAGTCATCCTTAATCCATACCAATCAAGTCAATCAATCAAGTCAAATTATCTAATTACAGCAATGGTCTTGATCCTAGCCTTGTTGTAAACAAAATCAATCAACCAATCAATTAATCAAATCATGGTGTTGATTTGCATGGCCAACAACACTAGTATCAATCAATCATATCAATTGTCTTATACAGGATGTTGCATTGTTGAAACCAGATCAGGCATCTTATACGACATATTTCATTTCCTAAAACCAAACACAATCAATCAATCAATCACTTAATCATTGGTTTACATCTTGACAAGGGCAATACCTTGCTTGTTTTTGTATCATTTGTGCATGCATGCTTGCTTGCTTGTGTGTGTTATCATTTTATCTTGAATTTGAATCACATCCCTCTCATTTCTAGCTAATATTCATATCTTGTGTATGTTGGAATGGCTTTTTACATTAACCTTTGCATCTAAGGTCATATCATACCTTTTGTGCATTAGGACTTTAATGCTCTTAGTTTTCTTCATCATACGTCTAGACAAGGTTGTATTATATTGGGTGCACAAGACACATTGTCACCTTGGTCCTTATACCTTGGTGCATAACGTCTAGTGCTATATCAAACTTCATGGTTGCTCACCTTCACTGTAGCATAACGTATCATTCATTTCTTCTATCCATTTCATTTCAAGAGCCTACCCATGTTTGTCCAACCCACCTATCCTCTCGAGGGGGCATCATCATCCCACTCCTATCACCATCATCCTATCTTTACATCATCATCCTTTTCCTCTATCCATATCTTAGCTTCTTTGAAATGATGTTACTTCTAGTCACAACATCATCTCAAAGAGGGGCAAAATATAGACACTTAAAATTGTCCATGTCTTGCAACATCACCTTGTCGATAAATTACTAGAGACATCGTATGACATTTTATCCTAATCCCACTCCTAATCCCATTTATCCCACTTGACAATTAATTAAATAAATCCTATTTATTTAATTAATTTCCCTCTCCCATTTTCCATCTAATTCAAATAAAATATTTGAATTAATTCCTCGTCTTTCACCTCAATGCAACACATGTCACATACTACATTTTCCATTTAATACACTTCACATGTCCCACTAATTTAAATAAAATATTATTTAAATTAGGTCTACCCTACACTTGTCACATGACTACAACTCCTCATGGAGTGGGAAACCCTATTCGATGTCAACCATCCACATCATTCATTTGAACTTTCAATCTTAGCCCTTCATTCAAATCACTCATTTCCTATAAATCAACCCTCACCCAAGCTATTTGGGGAGATCCATTCTGCAAGTAGCCTCATGCTATCAAATTTCCTCTAGGATCTCCATTCTCATTCATCTTTCATGCCAATGTTATGCTGCTGAATTAGTGAGCAATCAACATTCATCCTTTGATATTTTGCATTCCTATGAAAGATTGATAAGAGCAATGGAGGAGAGCCAAGCTTAGCATAGGGATTTGATTTAGTTTCTTTCATGCTTTGATTTCTATGTATATCTTGTACTCCATTGTGCTGTTAGGGTTTAATGATTGTTGTTTGTGATTCATAGCTTTGATTTTTCCCCTAATACAATGGCAAGATCAAAGTGGTGTAAAATGAATGTGTAAAAGTATAGTCCTTATATTTTGGCATCACTTTGGTGTTTGTGTGAATCTATATAAATCATGCATGCCTAAGTAAACATAGCATGAAAATATACAAAGTGGGATCATCAGATGACACCTCAATATCTTCATGTACCTTTAAAAACATGTCATCCTTTGCACCTACACACAAAAGTCATTAGTTGTATTTGCATCAATTATTAGTGCTAAAAATCTAAAATCATCATTCCTAGCATGCAACACATGTAAAGACCAACTATATAAAAGTGTAAAGGTTAAAGCAATGTATGCTATAACATATAGGGTGATGTGGACATGGAACCAAGCATAGATGTTTTAGTGGTAAATTTTGACCAAATAGAAAATAGTTGAAGCTGGGGCCTCCATTTTTGGTGAATATGTCAAGCTATAAAGGGGACTAAATCACCATATTTTACAAAATTTAGTTTCATGCTGGTTAAATCACCCAAGCATTATTTTATTAAAATTTTAAATTAAATTGTTTTGCCATAGTAAATGTTGTGTGACTAGAGCCTACTTGCTAGAAGTTTATAATATCATGACAAATCTTAATCATATTCACCATTAATATCACATTCCCACTTAATTTTTCAGCCATATCACCATTACTATTAAATTCCTGCTTACTTTTGGGGACAGATTTCCTTTGAAATTGAAAATTGGTGGGATTTAGCACTTAGAAATTGTATATAATTAGGTTTGGCAACAACAAGACAATTAAACAATGAACAAGGTTTGAGTGAAAATAAAAAAAATCCCTCTACTTAAATGGGAAAAGGTATGTAGTTTAAAGGTCCAAGGTGAGGCAAGTATTAAGGATTTAGATTTACAAAATCAAGCACTGAGAGTAAAACTTGTTTTTCAGTTTCTTACTGAATCTTAGGCTTCTTGAAGTACTTTTCTAAGGCAAAAGTATTTAGTACAAAATGAAGCTTTGAGCTTTTTTTGGTGAAGATGGCCTTCCAAAGGGCTCTTCCATTTGGAACTATATGGTAAACTCATGGGATATTATTGGTGCTCATTGAACCTAGGACATTGGTAATGTGCATTTGGTGGAATTCTAGAATGATTCATGGATAGGAATCCCCCTTTATGTAATGATCCAAATCTAGAGAAACCCAAACAACTTCTTTAGGCTTCTTGTCAAGGTTTGGTATTTGACTACTAGTCAATGTCAAAGGTGGATGGTAGGTTTCAAAGATTTTGGAATTCTTTGCATAATATGCCTCTCTTGGAAAATTAATTTGTTTTATCTTCCTATTGGAGTGTAATTTGCATTCCTAGTATTTTAAGGGAGAATGTTTTGTAGTGGAATGGAAACCCATCTATTTCCTACACATTCAAGAAAGGTTATAATCTCATGTGTGACAATCATTTCTCACCTATGGAAGACTAGCCGATAAATTGATATGGTTCAAACCCCCCCCCAAAAAAAGCAATGTTTTTGCATGGCTTGCCTCATTGAAGAAAATTTTCTTATGACAAGTTATTGAAAAGAGGCTTCTATGGGCCCTCAAGATGTGCTTTTTTTGAACTAGTAAAGGACTTAGTGGATCATACGCTCCTAGAATATCTATATCCAGGTATTATATGGAGAAAATTTTGGGAATTAATGTGGTTGTTATGGGTATTTCCAACATTAGTTAGAATGCATGTACGTAGCTCCAGCCTATGGGATCAAAAATTGAATATGCTATGGATTATTACTTTAATGAGAACTTTTTGGGGTATTTAGTTAGAAATAAGTATGATAATGTTTCAAGGTAAATCTTTGATCTAGGAGAGATGTTGGATCAAAATTAAAGCTTCAATAAAATCTTATTTTAATCCATCGCTAGCAAAATTGAAGAACAAGCTTTCTCTATGTGATCTCTCCATTTTGAATAATTGGAAATTAGAATCTATCATTCATATTAATGGGATAAAAGACATTAATTCAAGTGAAGATATGAATATAATATCACAAGCATAAGAGAAGGTAAGAAAAAATAGTTGGGTCTAAGGAGGAACCTTGGAAATCTCCTCCACAAGGCTTTGTAAAGATTAATTTTGAAGGAGCTTCAAGAGATAATCTAAGGGTTGTTGGAGTTGGATTGGTGCTAAGGATTGCAAAAAAGGTATTTTACATGGGGACTCATTATTCTTGGGTCATAAGACTAATGATGTCAAAGCAGAATGGTAAGGAGTGATGGCAAGGATCAAGGCAACATTAACAATTGGAAATTAAAATCTTATAATTGAAGGTGATTCACAAATGTGTATCAATGCTCTGAAGAAGGGAGCTTCCCTAATTGGAAATTAATATGTCTCAAGGAAGTGAATATCATCAAGTTGCATCTCAAGGAGGTAAATTCTAATGTAAATTAACTTTTTAACTATGGAGTTGATCAAGATTCTCTAACAACTCTATATAGTAGCCATTCCTCTGCATGGAATGAATTTGGTCACCATTTAAATTATCTCTAGGTGCCTATTTTCAATAAATGGACCATTTAATTGTCCATTTTAAAGTGTTAGGAAAAGGTGTTGTTGTGTACACCTTGCACAAGAAAAGAAATATTTTTAATAATGTAAAATAAATATTTACTTGTGGTGCATCTTTAATGATGTGTCTATCCATATTAAATATTTATTTGGGTCCACTTGTAAAGTTGTATTGTAACATTGGTTATATATTTTATGTGTGGGGTACATAGGGCAAGTATTTAATATTTTTGGTAAATATTTAATTTGGGGTCAATGGTTTTGTGCTCTCATAGTTTTGAGGCACATGGTTTTTCCCATACCACAGTTGTATTTGTGTGAGATTGATTCTATAAAAGAAAGCACATGTTTAGTGGTTGAGGTTGGCTATCATTTTGGAGTTAGTTGTCATTTGTATTGATCTCTCCTAAAGAGTGTATATGTGAAGCATGGCATGGTATGTGTGGTTGCACGATTACCCATTATGCTTGGACATATGGATGATGCATTGGAGGAGCTTGATGTTTTAGAAGTATTCATGGAAACTCTGTAAGTGTATTGTAATTTTTTCATTCTTGAAAAATACATTGAGTGTGGATGCTTTTGGAGGCTATGTTCACCCAGGTATATCTTGTGTCATCTTGATGGTTTATTTGTCTATTATTTTGCATGGTGGATTCTGAGTACTTGTTTGCATATTTATCTCTCTTGGGGTTATGTGAAAATATATTGTTGTAATTTTTCCTTCCACAAAGTGGTGTCATGAGCTATTATTATCCCCTATGGATGGTACATAGTATATTGTGAGGAAGAGATATGTGGCTCAATGGAGTTTATTGCTACTACAAGCTATGATGTGGTCATGTGTGGCTAGATAGTTATATCTTTGTATGCATAGGTAGATGACTATTATAGTTTGGCAATAGTGATTCCAAGAGTCACATTGCTTGTAGTGTGATAGCTTCCATATATTTTTATGTAGTGTTTATAATGTGTAGTAGGAAGAGCTCTGGGAAAAGCAAGGATCCAAAGAATAAAGGAAAATCAGAAAATGTCTAAAGGCAATTTTTCCTATGATAGTGAAGCAACAGTAGGGTTTATTAAAGTTATCTTAGGAGAGAAGGGTCTATTTTTAATGAGGGAACCAAATTTAAAGGCTTCTATTCAAGCTAGTTTTGTGGCTAATTTGGTTATGGTTGTCCAAGATGTTGAACTATAGCTCTAGCTACTTCAGTTGTTTTTCCTAGATTAACTTAGAAATATAGCACTGACAAAGGAAGTGGAAGGTGTAGGTTGCTCAGAACTAAAAGAATTGAAAAAATTGGAAGGGGTTATGTTTGTTAATTCTCTTGTTTTTAAGGGTTAAGATAGTTTGGCCCCAAAGGAAGTGTAGTGTGAGTTTTGTTTGCTTAAGGTTTTTATAGTGATGTGGGGAAGGTTATGGTTGGTATGCATGTCACCCACAATTAGGGTCACTTGGAAGTGTCTAGTGATTTTATAACCCTTGGCTTTAATGAAGATTTAATTAATTGCAGAGGGAGATGAGTTAGGGTGTGTGTTTTCCTTCTCTTGCTAGGGTTTAGTAGGAGCAATGTGTAATTCATGGTGAGTAGGTGAAGAGTGGCTAGGTAGAATATTTGGTGGATTGGGTGGATATGGTAATCCAAGAAAGGCATGGTAGTGAGTATGTTGAATATTTTGGAATGGAGGGTTTTTTGTCATTGTTCATGTGTATTCAACAAGTTGTATTGATAATGGATCTATTATTTTTTCTCTTTTATGTTACGTGGGATTAGTTTCTAGTATGGTAGTTTGGTTGTGCAGTATTTGTGTTGGTGGTTTATTTATTAGTGTCATTGTTTATTTGATGTAGAATCCTCTATTTTATTATTATAGTTATGTTATGTTTGTACAACTGTTTAGGTTGTTATTATTGTAAAACTTCATATGTATTTTGGTTGCTTCTCCAAGGGTGGCCCCCCCAATTAATTAATCAAAAAAGTAAATTATTATTTTAAATCTAAATTAAGCAAATATACTCCAATTTTGGTCATTATATATATCTTGGTAAAATTTGAGCAATATAAATGTATAAAAGTGTAAGCATTCATTTATATGGATAAGTGCAATGAAAAGTATTACTTGAATTCTTCTTTGTTACTATGTATATCATGTGTATTTATTATTAAGATGTGACATTGGTTGATATGTTCCATTTAAATAGTAGACTCGTTGGAAAAGAAACATGGTTACCTCTAGAATCACTTCTTAAACATGAGCTAGATTCAACTTAATCAAAACTAAATAACTAAACTTTCCTTAATAATGGAATAGGACTTCAACCTAGGTATTTTGGTTTCATTACACAAACCACTTGCTAGAGTTAATAGGCTTTTACCTTGTTTAGTATTGATGGATAAACTTAAGCATGTATAAATCTTAGATTTATTGTTGACACTTTTTGAAACTTTTCTACCCTCTTAATTAAAAAAATATTAATAGTCTTAAAAATATATAGTTTTAGTAGATTTTCAAGTTCACAACTTTGAGTTGTGATAGTTAGGGCGTCAAATCCATTGCTCATAGAAATGAACCAAGATAGTTAATTTCAACATCAGCGAATTCACCAAGGGAAATGATCATTTAAGATGTTTCATCAATTTTAGACCCATGGGATGTGTGGAGATGGAATCAAGGCTAAAGTTAATTGCCAACTTCTACATAAAAATATGTTGGTTTGTATACTAGTCATCGCATGAAGGACAAATGAGTCTAAGTGAGACCAAAATGAAGTGGAAAAGTTCAAGGTATGTATTTTTCAACCCTTACAATATTTATGACTACTCTTTTCTTAAATTGTTTCTCACTATAATGGTGAAAATGGCATATATGTGCCTTTTTCCTTTATGTTTTGGGCCCACTTTGGTTAGAATGTCTTTAATGCAATAAATAGTCTACACATGTTATATTCTTGTGTGAATTTATCTCATGACATCAATCCTCCCCAAAGATTTGATCTTGATCCCTAGATCTCCCCATTCATCACCCTAGGTCATATTTGTGGGTGCAAACTCGACCCATCATTGTTGTATTTGTGGAGGTGATTCTTAAACTTTTAAAATTCAATTTTTAAATTTACAACTTGCTAAATTTTTTAATAGCCATTGTGAGCCAACATAGCACATGTTTATGTTGATTTTTGTGCTATATAGTTGTATTTAAAGATATTTATTAATTTTGAAATCACTGAAGAATTTATTGAGCTCATCTAGAATTTGATTTGCAAAGGAAATAAAAAGAGTCATAACAACATTATCAGAGTATTACATTAGTGTACATAATCCTAGAGGTCCATTGCACACTTGCTTGTTATCCTTGATCCTTTTTCCAAATCCATTGAAATGGTCCATCCAAGGTTCTGACTAAGAAAAACATGACCCTTGTGATTCAACAATTTTCCCAAAGATGTTTGTAAGCACCCCCTATTCCATATCTGATTCAGAGCACTTCCATAGAGGTGAACATGTTTCTATTAATAGGAATTGGCTAGATCAAATCCATGAATCATAGCTTTAGTTTCATGCATCAGCTTAGATCCACACTCGTGGATGTGAACCAAAGAGTTTCACATTCAAAATTCTAGATCAACGATAGTTATCTGATATGTTCTAAAATTCTTACATCATGGTGAATGGGCTTCTGACATCTGTATAGTGATATCCCCATCAAAATTAAAGATACATGCCCTTGAATTTAATTTAATTAATTTTCACATTTATTATAGCATTTATTATTTGATATCAATCCCAACTCTTAAATCAAGGTTAATTATTTATGCAATTGATTCATTTATTTAATTAGCCTAATTGTTTATGTGAACATAAATTTTACTTTACATAAAATGGTGAAACCAACTTTCTTAGACCCCTAAGATTTTTTCCTTGGGATTTATTCCTTCTTCATAAGGGTTTCAAGTTTGATTAGTGTTTGGATCCACCCTTGAGTGTTTATTATTTATTTGTCTATCTCCTAGGGGTTAAAATGTAATGTGAGATCTCTTTAATAACTACCCTCCCACCCTTTGGATTTAGGGTTTGATATTTTATTTTCAAAGCTAGTCATTTTTATTTTCTTCTCTCATATTTGCTCCAACCTCTATCATGGACTACTCTCTATGCTTTGATGATGATTTTTATTCTCTAGATTTCAAGATGATACCATAGGCAATTATTGTATTCCTGTGTTGAATCCTTATGTGTTATTTTTCCTAGGGTTCCTTGTTATGTGTATGATTTTCATAATGCATATATGCTTTACAACACTAACTAGGACATGTTCTATAAAGTTTACACATGTATCTACTTTTATGGATATCTTTCATTTACATGTTCATGATGTTATATCAATAGCTATCTATATGTGATCCTATGCTTTATCATGCTATGATATGTTATTCCATGTTTATTCCTATCTATATCATTGCATAGGCCTAAGGTGATGTACACTAGTGTTTTTTTATCCTTTTAGCAATCATACCTTTGAGGACCGTAGAGAGTCATTCATATTGTTGTAGTCCAAGCCATTTCTTTTGATGCTTCTTCCTCCTTCAATGATATTTTCCTTTTAGCACTCTTTCAACATGTGATGATAGCCTTCTTTCTATACCCTTAGATTCATATTCCTTTCATGATTCACCTTATGAGGAGTCTAAGGATCACACTTTATGTGAGCTACCCTCTTTTCATAACCCACTTTTTCATATCTATTATTCATGTTTGATTAATTGATTAATGCTAGTGAATAAATTAGAAAATAATGGCATTAATTAGAAAATGCCCTTTCATTAGTTTAACAAGTGGTAATTATTGAAATAGAATTATTTTGAATTCTTGAGAATAATTAAATTAATGTCAGAATTTTAAATCAATTTTTGCATAATAAAATTGATTTCATTACTCATATCATGTAGGTATTAAATTAAGTTATTGATTTAATTTCATTAAAAAATTAATTTGAATATCTGAACCATGTATATATTGGTCTATGATATTGAAATTTATTTCATTAGAAGTTAATTTAATGAGCTATAATCTATATATATATATAGAAAAAAGAGAAATTTATTTAAAAATAGAAACTATTTACAATATTGAGATTTCCAAATGGCAGAGCCATTATTAAGGAAAGAAGAGGAAAACCCCAAAGGGGCTTACTACTGTCTTGCTTCCAATAGAAACCAGAATAGATCAACTAGCTACCATATTCTTTTGTAGAATGAATCCCCTTCTCCCCCTTCCAGAAAAAAGAGGACCTAAACCCATTCAATAGGAGAGTCGAGGTTATGAGGCCAGAAGCAAACTTCCAAAAAAAACATTCAAGAAAAAGAAAACACAAACACCTTCAACCAAAGAGACACAAAATGAGTAGACTCAAGTCTTATGAATAAGATGGAGAATCTATGAAGATTTATTACAAGGCAAAGACCCCAACTCAAATACATGTCAATTATTGTAGTCCTCTTAAGCCCATTTAGCAAGGCAGTCCACTATTGCATTCCATTCCCTAGGGATATGAACAAAAGAGATGACCTCAAAATTTAGAGAGAGGTGAAGGATCTATTCAACCAAAGAAGCCAACCTCCAAGAGGAATCTAGAATACTTTCCTTATTCAAAAGAGAAACCAAGATCATGGAATTTGTTTCATAAGTAACCTTCTTCCAACCTAACACAAATCTTTATCAAGAGCCACAAGAATGGCCTAAGCTTCCATCAGATTATTGGTGTCAATCCCCATAGCCAAAGAAAAGAAGAAAAGATCCATCCCATCACTATCATGACCAACCCCACCAATCCCAGTAGTACCTGGGTTGCCTTGAGAAGAGTTGTTGATATTAATTTTGAAAAAACCAAATGGGGGACACCAATTTCTCATCTTATTCACCTTCTTAGAACCCTTCGAACCAAATCTAGACCAAATTTGGGTAGCAACTAAGAGGAATAGCTCCAAGTGTCTTGAGAGATTAGAATCAAAAGGAGAGAGAGTGTCTCTTCAAAAGAACATTTGGCTATAATAGTTTCTTTGGCTAAATCCATGATCTTCATCAAAACTAGTGTATAATGAGACTCTGATCACCCTAGAAGATTCAACGGTTCAGTTCTAACCAAATCTTCCAAAGAATAAAAATGGGACCAAGATCCCAAGCCACCAAAAGGAAAGAAGTTGATGCAAGAGGAAAACCAAAGTTAGCCAAGAATTTAGATAAAGAAGTAGCATGAATGATAGGTAAGTTCTACTATTACCACCATTACCCCCAAATGCCTAAGGAGAAGGATCACTAGAAGAAAAGGTGAGAAACATTGTCTTCACTATTGCCACACATCACACATTTAGAAAGGCCTTGAAATCCTCTCTTTCTAATATTATCCAAGGTGAGAAATTTCTTTTGACACAATAACCAGATAAAGAAATTGAATTTGAGCCAACTGAATTCATTCCATATTTTGTTCCACCAAGGAAAGTCTCTATTCACAACTATCTTGTGCTCCAAAAAACTAATAACCGAGAGCTACTAAATAAGCCCCTTTTAAGGTCATGACCGCACGTAAGAACATCAACTCCCTCCAAGGAATAGCAAGGTTAATTAGTAAGAATGGAAGAAAGAGTAGCATGGTCTTTAGGTTTTCCCCCTAGGCTAGCTATTGGAGTCCTTCCAATGATAAATCTAAGAATTCCCAAAATAGATAGAGCTCTTAAATCAATAACTTTGACCACCCCGTAGCATAAAAAATCACTCAAGGGATAAAGAAGGGGGAAAAGAAAGGATCAAGATTGGAGATCCCAAGAATCATTCCAAAAAAGAGCTCTATGACTATTTTTGATAATTAGAAAAGACATTCTTTGACAATCAAGGCCCCCTTCTTAATGGTCTTCCAAACCATTGAACCTTTCCCACTCAAATCCATTTGAGGAACATCCACATCAGCTACTCCTCCCAAATACTTGAAGTAAAGGATTATCGCCCAAGGTTGATTTGGATGCTTGCACCATCTACAGTACAATTTGGCAGCCAAGGCTTAGCTATTGAGATCGGACTTCCTTAGGCTAAGGCGACCATATTTATTAGGTCTATAAACTTGATCATCCCAACTGATTAGACTCCATTTTTGGTAATCTGTATTCCTACCCATTGTTATGTCAAAAAAATGCACCCTTGGGGGCTTTTTCCTAAAGGTTTAGCTCTCGGGTCTTTAGATTTGCATTTAGAGCATTTTGCATGTTAAATCAGATTCCCAATGAGAAAACCCATGGGTCTTGTGGCAAATAGGACCTAGGGGGTAGTAATTTAATGAATTTTGAGCAAAGATAGGAGGTGGACAAGGGTGCTAGCGCCCTAGTCTAACCCTATTTTGGGTCTTCCCTAATTTGAAATGCCAGTTTTGTGACCGTTATTTGGTCTCCAGGCCGACATCATAAGTTTCAAATATAAAATTCTTGGTGGGAATCTTAATAGTTGCATATATAATCATATTTAGGTTATCATATGCATCTAGAGAAGATTATTATGTTAGATTATGATTGTGAGCTATTGGCATACTTGTGATCTTCCTTGTGTTGCAGAGCATAGCATTATTATTGTCTTTGTTTGCAAGTTGGATTACATCTTAGATCCTCATGGCATTAAAAGGCTTCTTCCTCCTATGAGAGCTTCATCATCAAGGTATCATTTATTGTGCTTTATCAATCATTATCATTTGGTTTTTGCCTATGCCTCCCAAGGGCACACACTCTCTCAGACAACGGTGTTTGGAAGACCTGAATGTCTCTCCGGAGCTTGACCGAGGCAAGCCTCTAAACACCACAACTCCCTCCCACACTCCTTGTGATTGCAGGTTACAGGTGTCAGATCTAGAGAAAGTGGATTTGTAGAGCAGGAAGGTAGGCATTAAGTATTCCAAATCTAAAAAGAAGCAGACATTGTTCAACTTTTCAGGACAAGGGCGCCATCAACCTTGTCCTCAAATTTCTGGTCACGGGAAACAGAAGACGTAGCAGAGATCAATGCCAGAAGGAGATCAAGACTATGTAGAAAAAGTTGTGCATTGGACTAGGGCACCATCACCGTTGTCCTAGATTTCTCCGCTTTCTGTCTACAAAAAATAGTGAGTTAAGGTTCTCTGCCCTCTGTCTATTTCCTGTAGCATTTATCATAATTCGTAGATTTGATTACTATTTTGCTTAAATTAAGGTTTTAAGGTCATAAAAGCATCAATTGGAAAACTTGTGTGATCACATCTGAATTTCCCAGCTGAAAACCAAGTGGCAACTCAAATCTAATAGTTGACTCTCCTCTTGATAGGTGAGGCACTCAGTTGAAAAGCCCTTGGAATGTTTTGTGGAAAGGAGGATTCAAACTAAAGAAAACATTAACCTCCATCAATTTTACTACAAAACATTTTGGTGAACCCGTGTTTTGAACTTTGTGGAACTTTTTTTAGTGTTTGACAAATTTGCATTCATTCATTCTATTGCATTTGAAAACTTAAAAAAAATTGATATATTTGGAAAATTTGAAAAAAATTGCATTCTTGGGTTTGATTTTTGACATAATTTGCATTCATTCAATTGGATTTAATTAATTCTCTGATTTTTGCATCAGATCTGAAATTCATCATCATTCAATTCATCATTTTCAATATTGCATTCGAAAAAATTACAAAAAAAATGAAAAAAAATTTGAAAAAATTGTCATATTAAGCTTGCATTTTTGTGAAATTTGAATTAATTGGCATCTAATTTAAATTGATTTCTGTCATTTTAATTATATATGATCCAAAATACATAAATTTATCATTTACAATTAATTTGCATGCTTGATTTGTCAAAATTTGCTTGAAATCTTGCATTTTTCATGAAAACCTAGTTTTGCATGAGCTAGGGTTGTAGTCAAAATCTTGTCTCAGATTTTACTACCTTTTCATAACACTCATTAGGTCTGATATCTGATTTTATTTTTTCATTATAGTGGTCTCCTTGTGAAATTTCATGTCTAGGGTTTGAAAACTTGCATTTTTCACTAGATTTGAACCTATCGTCTTGCTAGATTTGCACCCCAAGCATGTTGTAAGAGATTTTATTGTACTAATTGGCTGTTATTAGCCTCATAATTTTCTTCCCCTTCTCAATTTCCTTACAACACCCTCTATTTCGAGCCTTTGCATTCAAATTTTGGAAAAATCAGCATATTTTTGCTATATTTGCACTAGGGTTTGGTCTAGAGAGGTACTACAGGCATGTTGTAATGGATTTTTTGGCATTAGGTGGCTGTTATTACTGTAATAAGTTTCTTTCCATCATCATTTTCCTTACAACACCCGCTTCCCTAGCCTTTCGCATTAAGATTTGGTGAAAAATTGCATATTTTGGCCTATTTTCACTAGGTTTAGACTTATTGACTCTCTAGAGTTGCTTCAAAAGTGTGTTGTGAAGAGTATTTTTGCATTATGGACTTTTATTAGGCATATAATTTTATTTTCCTCTTTAAAATCTTCACAACACCTCTTCTTTCATTTGTTTGCATGAAGATTTGGTGAAAATTCACATATTTTGGCCTATTTTCACTAGGTTTTGGCTTATCGACTTTCTAGAGTTTCTTCAAAAGCGCGTTGTGAAAGGTATTCTTGAACTAGTGGACTATTATTGGGCATATCATTTTCTTTCCCTCTTGAAAATCTTTACAACACCTCTTCTTTTGCTTATTTGCATTGAAAATCAAGCATTTTTACACAGTTTTGCACTTATCTTTGGCCTACATTTTGGAAAAGCTATTAAAATCTGATTTTACAATAAAAAAATGCAATGGCATCTTCATTTTATTCTTCTTTGAAATCTTTGCATGAGTATATCCTAGACTTTGAAAATTTCTCTAATTTCACTAATTAGAATCCCCATGTTCTAGAACGCATAGCTTATGCAAGTGGTGTTGATGTGTCTATATGTTCTACATATGAGTTGCAATTACTTTGTTATACACATGATTTTAGTAGCTTCACTTTACTCATAGGAGCATATCCTTCGATATTAGAAGATTTAACTAAATTCATCTCTAGGAATACTCATGAGAAATATGCAAGTGAAAATCCTTTTCCCGCTACAGAGTATGCTGATGATGATGTACCTTCCTCTCACCCCAATGCTCTCCCTAGCCAAGATGTAGCATTAGTGGATGAGAAAAGGTCTCTCACATTAAATCCTTTAGGGATAGATGTTGGGTATAATCAAGAGGAAAACAATGTTAATTCAATATTCATTAATAGACTTTGTAGCAATATTCCTAAGATGATTGTGCGGGGGGAACCTAGTGCACCTTCTTGCTTAAAACTGGTGATTACGGTTCAAGGTGTTCAAAATGTGTTACAACAACCACACCACAATGTGATTGCTCATACATACAACACTCGTAATAACAAGCACACCACAATGTGATTGCTCATACATACAACACTCGTAATAACAAGCAAAGTAGTGATTACGGTTCAAGGTGTTCAAAATGTGTTACAACAACCACACCACAATGTGATTGCTCATACATACAACACTCGTAATAACAAGCAAAGTAACCAAGCACCGCATGTGCCTGTCTCTCTTCCATGTTCTCAACCTATGCTCCCCCCGCCACCTCATCTTACTCATAAAAGCAGTCAAGAATATGACCTTATCGAGTAGCTCTGTGCTACTCCGGCTAAGATCTATCTTTGGGATTTAATACAAACATCACCTACATACCATGGAATGCTCCAAGAAGCTTTACAAAAGGTGATTGTACCACCCACTGCTAAACAAACTAATGTAGCAGTTGTGTTTGTTAGTATAAATGTGAAAAAACTGATATTCTCTTTCAACCACATGAATTACCGTCAATTGAAGTTCAAAACCAATATGACCCACTTATAATATATGTCACAATAAATAAAAAAATTGGTAAAACAAGTTATGATTGACAATGGCGTAGCTCTTAATGTTTGTAGCTTGGACTTACTACACAAAATCAAGATTAACACCTCTTTAATCAAATCGGATAGGATTAACATTCATGCCTTTGATAATGTTGGAAGAAAATCTGTGGGCACGATAACTTTACCTATATAGGTTGGACCCATGACATTAGATACCCTTTTCATGTCATGCCTAATTCACTTTCATATAATAAGATTCTAGGTAGACCGTGGATTCATGCTATGGGGGCAGTCCCATCTACCCTTCATCAATCACTTAAGTTCATTTATCAAGATAAGCTCTACACTTGGAAAGTTGATCCTAACCCAAATAACTGTTCACATATTGAAAAGAAAAGACAAGTTAACAATCACTTACGAGTGGATTCTTCAAGACCTCTTGATAATGTTGTGCAAAACTTTCAACCATCAAATGGACTTTTTGGTAACGATTGGGGTTCATTAGATTTTAATCCTTGCAGTATGGGAGAATATAAACTTTATTCATCAAAAGTCACATTGATCTCATCCAAACCATCTTTTAAAGCTCCTAAGAAGTCCAAAGTCTCCTTAGTTGAAAGTAAAGACAATACTCTCACTTATACTACAAATTATGAGTCCTATGAGGCTTCACCACCTTCTAAATAAATGGATTCTCTATATGGTCGTGGATTTCAAATATTGTACAAAAATCATGACTATGCAGGAAATGGATGTGGTGTAAATCAACAAGGAATTAGAGTACCTTTACAAGTTGTTGGAATTAACTACATGACTGGTATAGGATACTACTCTTTGAAACCCACCAAAGCCTCTCGTCGTCCTAAACTTAATGTTAATGCAATATCAACAATATCAAATCAATATGTGAGATATCTTGAGCCGATAAGCTAGTAGCAAATATTATAGTAGATCTCAAGGGTGGCCTCTTCCTAGCTATGTATGTTCTTAACATTGGGTTCTAACAGGTAAGTATTTCTAACCCTTTATCTCTCGTGTTGTGCTTCCCCCGTGATGTGTTATGTGTTGTTAGGCCTCCTAGGATGACCCTTGATTCTCTTGTAAGGTCAAGGATATTAGGAGACTGACTCTATCATGACCTTCTTCTATTTGTATCATCATTCTTCTATATCACCTCTCCTCTGATTTCATTTTTGTGTGTTGTGTCTTACAGACATAGTGTTGCCATTGGTGAATTGGGGGCACCCTCCTAGTCCCTAAGACACTTATTCTCCTCTCTGCTTTATTGTTTACCTTCCTCTAGTGTTTCCATCTAGTGGGCGGATGACGAAAAACATTTTATACTGATGCAGACCTACTGTCCCTTTTGAGAGCAATCAAAAATGGACTTAGTTCCTACATGACAATGGGATTGTAACAAATTATCCGACACTTGGCTAGTGGAATCACTCCACGATTTCTCTATCTTGATGTTGATTCGATGTTTTCTTATCTTGCTAACAACACTTTAATAATACTACTGCTCCACGCACTTTGTTTATCATGAATATCACCTTGCTTGGCTCTTTCATGTAGTTGATCATATGCATTGTTGTTTATCATGATTATTTTGGACACTAACACTTTTCTTGCAGGGATGTGTTTGTGGGAACATTTGGCGATTGTAAAGTACATGTCACCTCTGGGGGGCATGGTCTTTGTGAGAGCTCGTGTTCCCTTGTTTGTTTTCTTCCTACCTTAATGTGCTTGATATTGATGCATGATATCAACCACCTTAATGTGGGGGCATATATAAGGTAAGTTGTCTACTTTAGATCATTGTAAAGCGTGTTTGAACAATCTAAAAATCAAGAAAATCATTTAAGCCCTCTGCGGAGGCCAAATATCAAGCATATCATTTTATCTTAAGCCCTCATCGTGAGGCGAGGATGGTGTATTTCTCAGAGCAAATTACATTATCCTGTCATTTTCAAAAGTCCTCATCACGAGGCAGGGAGCGGTGTTGTGACTAACTCAACCATCAAGTGTGTCTTCGACGGTTGTTGTGGTGAAGCCCAATTGTCAGTGTGTGCCTGTAATGTGCTTGAGATGGTGATGAGCCTAGCAATAAGAACACTCCATCGCTTGTATGTCGTGTTTTCTCCATGTCTTTAGTGTGTGTGTGTATGGTGTGGTTGTTCTCAAAGTGCAAGACCAGTGGCGATGAGCTCCTCTACACTTTGGGATTTGTTTGGTGTGTTTGTTCTCAAGGTGCAAGTGTTAGACTTAGGGCATACAACTGAGAGGGGGGGTGAATCAGTTGTGTGAAACTTTCTCTATTTAAACACTTGAATCTTCTTTAGTGATTAGCATAATATTAATCATGAACCATAATGTATTTAAATCAAAAGCAGAAACATATCAACACATATGACACCAAGATTTTGACGTGGAAAACCCGGTTAAGGGAAAAACCACGGGGTGATTAACCCAAGAATGTATTCTTTGTTAGAAGAATAGAAGGAACAAAATAGCACATGCCAATTAGGGCTCACTGCCTGAGCACACTGCTCACAAGAGGCTCACTGCCTACAAGAGACACACTGTCTACAAAGGAATTAGTATCACCTTTATGAACTGGAGAATAGCATCTTCAGCATGCTTGAATCAATTCCATTTAAGCCCAATACTTTTGCTCTGCCTTTCATACTTCTCTTCGCTAGCACACACTCATCACCTCAAGACACTTCAAAATGACTTCACAATCCCTTATTTATACAAGGCATCAACTTAGGAACAATCATCTAAGTCGGCAAACACCTACAAGAACATTCGCAAGATGTGTAATACATCCAGTCGGCCAGTCTCAAGAAGAACACCAATATCTGTGGTTATTCTTCAAATGCAAACTCTAACTTCAATGCGGACCACTAACATGAACTGGACATGATCCAACAATCATCATAACCTTCCCTGAATCACTAGGAACATCCACACTTCATCATCCTACTGGAATTCTTCTCTCCTTCATCCGGAGCTTCAAGAACACAATCTGTCATCACTGTCACAAATGAATAGGCTCTTCTAGACCTTCAACCCATGAACCAATCTAGTTGATACTTCATAGGAATGTCCTCAACACTCCCTCAAATCCACAGAACGGGATAATGAAATTCCAGATCTCACCGGACCTATCTGTGGCACTCTGTCACCTCTGAACACTTGTCAGAACCAGTTCTACTTGAGCGACCATAACTTCTTCAGATCTTCATGCAGACCTCTGAAATCTTGACTGGAGAATTTCAAGACTTATATCTACAAACCCTTTAAACCGTATCCTCTGATCCTCAACCTATTAAGGACTTTTACCTTCCTGTCATCACTGTTCTTCACTGTTCCTGATTCAGACTCATTTTCTCAATATCCTCAGCACACAACTCATCTAATCCTTCTCATTAATGCAACATGAGTATGTTGACATCAATGATAAAACCATTTAGGCCCATACTTGCAACAACAAGACCAGTGGTGAACAACTCCTCTACACCTTGGGATTTTGTTTGGCATGTTTGTTCTCAAAAAGTGCAAGATCGGTGGTGAACAGCTCTTCTACACTTTTTGGGATTTGTTTGTTTACTTTCCTTGTACTTGCATCTTGCATTTCATATGGAAAAATCAAAAAAGAAAATAATCACTGCATTCATTGTATTCTCTATGCTTTGCATGTCTTCAATGCTATATTCTCCATGTTTTGCGTGACTGTAACTATCTTCTCTATGTTTTGCATGCCTGTCATTGTCTTCAATGTGTTTGGTGTGTCTTCTTCATGCTTGGCATGTTTATTGTGTTTGTGGACCTACTTTAATGCATGTATTGGCCTTGCATTTAATACATACATTAAAGTGGGAGCTAAATGTTATGTTGGAAAAATGCACCCTTAGGGGTTTTTTCCTAAAGGTTTAGCTCCTAGTCTTTAGATTTGCATTTAGAGCATTTTGCATGTTAAATCAGACTCTCGATGAGAAAACCCACGGGTCTTGTGGCAAATAGGACCTAGGGGGGCTGTAATTTAATGAATCTTGAGCAAAGACAGTGGGGTGGACAAGGGCACTAGCGCCCTAGTCTAGCCCTATTTTGGGTCTGCCCTAATTTGAAATGTCAGTTTTGTGACCGTTATTTGGTCTCCAAGCTGACATCATAAGTTTCAAATATGAAATTCTTCACGAGAATCTTAATAGTTGCATATATAAGCATGTTTAGGTTATCATTTACATCTAGAGAAGATTATTATGTTAGATTATGATTGTGATCTATTGGCATACTTGTGATCTTCATTGTGTTGTAGAGCATAGCATTGTTATTGTGTTTGTTTGTAGGTTGGATTATATCTTCTCCTCATGGCATTGAAGAGCTTCTTCCTCCCATGAGAGCTTCATCATCAAGGTATCATTTATTGTGCTTTATCAATCATTATCATTTAGTTTTTGCCTCTGCCTCCCAAGGGCACGCACTCTCTCTGACAATGGTGTTCGGAAGACTTGAATGTCTCTCCAGAGCTTGACCGAGGCAAGCCTGTAAACACCAAAACCCCCTCTCACACTCCTTGTAATTGCAGGTTACAAGTGTCAAATCTAGAGAAAGTGGAGTTGCAGAGCAGGAAGGTAGACATTGAAGATTCTGGATCTAAAAAGAAGCGGACACTGTTCAACTTTTTGGGACAAGGGCGCCATCAACCTTGTCCTCAAATTTCTAGTCATGGGAAATAGAAGACATAGCAAAGATCAGTGCTAGAAGGAGATTGGGACTGTGCAGAAAAAGTTGTACATTTGACTAGGGCACCATCACCGTTGTCCCAATTTCTCTGTTTTCCGTCTGTGAAAAATAGTGAGTTAAGGTTCTCTACCCTCTGTCTATTTCCTGTAGCATTTGTCATAATTCTCATATTTGATTACTCTTTTGCTTAAATTAGGGTTTTAAGGGCATAAAAGCATCAATTGGTAAACTTGTGTGATCACATCTAAATCTCCCAACAAAAAACCAAGTGGCAACTCAAATCTAATAGCTGACTCTCCTCTTGATAGGCGAGGCACTCGGTTGAAAAGCCCTTGGAATGTTTTGTGGAAAGGAGGATTCAAACTAAAGAAAACATTAACCTCTATCATTTTTACTACACATCACCCATAAGAATTTCCTAAAGAGAGTATTGAATTGCTTGAGAAAGATTTTCGGGGACAATAGCACTAAGAATTTGTAAATAGAAAGAGTTTGCAAAACAAATTTTAACAATGTCAATCAACCTACAAAAGACAACCACTAAAAAGCCCAATGACTAACCCTAATTTGAAATATATCTAGGATCCTCTTCTATTGATCTTTTTTTGGGATGATAAGGGACAATCCAAATGGAGATTTCCTATTTTGAAGTGTAAAATTTGCGTAATTCTTTATTGAATAAGCATAGGAGTGTTGTAGAAAAAATGTTGGACTTATCCTCATTAATCCATTGATCAGAAGCAACCAAATGAATATCCAAATCTTTCTTGAAATTGATCACCTCTCAGATCTTTACAATCCCCATCTAAGCAATACCATCCACAAACTGAAGGTGGGATTGTGAATCTAGATCCCTAATCCCAAGACCAACCCTGGATGTGGCCATTAACTCTTTGGCTCTTTAGCATTCTACCTAAACCTTCCACCATTAGGATGAAGAGGTGACAAGATAGAGGATCTCATTAACAAAGTCCCCTAGAAGCAAGAAAAAGAGGAGTGGGGATACCATTAATAAGAATAGAGAAGGAAGGAGACACCACACATGTCATAACCCAGTCAATCCACCATGATCAAAACCTAAATGTTGATAAAACATTCTTAAGGAATGACCATCTAACCTTGTTATAGGCCTTGGATATGTCCATTTTAATGAACATAGATTTATCCTTGGAACTAGACCTAGAATGAATAGCCTCGACCATAACAATAATACCTTCAAGGATCTGACACCCTTTCACAAAACCACCTTTATCAGAGGAAATAAGAGAGGCCAAAATCTGCTTCAAGTGTTCTACAAAATTTTTGGTGATAATCTTGTATGTAACATTGCACAATGCAATAGGGAGAAACAAATCTAAACAATTAGCCTCCTCTTTTTTAGGAATCAAGGCCAAGAAGGTAGAATTAATAGCCTTAATCGTCTACTTATTGGCCTTGGATTCACAAACAACCTCCAATAGATCAAACTTCATATTATCCCAAAATTCCTATTAAAAATCAATAGGGAAACCATTAGGACCGAGGGATTTTCCTTTCTTCATCTAAAACACAACCTTATCAAGCTCTTCAATATAAATTGACCTCATAAACCAAAGGGAGAATACAATCCAAAAAGAATTGTTCCTACTCTAAAGCACTAGGGACACTTTCCAAGAACATGGAGGAGAGATGCATGGCATCTTCCCTAGTAAAATTTTAGACAAAGGAAAATTGATCTCCTTGAGCCAAGATGAGAGACGATATAACATTGCCACTTCTCCTTTGTTTGACTAAATTATGGAAGAAAGATGTGTTCATATCCCCCTCCCAAAGCCAATCAATTATTGATTTCTGCTTCCAAAATATCTCCTTCTAGAGCTCACATTCATTAAGCTCTTTGGAATATAAGGACTCATCAAGAAGACGCTCCTTAGTCATTCCATATTCCTTAATCTAGAAAGTGATACTATCCAATTTTTATTAAACCTATGCCTTTTTCTAAAAAATATTTCCAAAAGAACATTTGTTCCACTGCTTAAGCTTGAACTTAACAAACTAAAGTCTCTTGAAGAAAGAATACATAGCAATACCAGATAAAGCTTTTCCCTCCAACCACCATGTGGCCATGTATTCATAAATATCTGGATATCTAAGCCACATTAGTTGAAACTTGAAAGGAGGCTTTTTAGGAAGGGAAAACAAAGAGGAAGAAAATTTGATAGGCCAATGATATGATCCCTTCCATTGCAAAATTTTAGAAGAAGAGACCCAATTGTCACCAACCCAACAATTTGAGACTAAAAACCTATCAAGTCTTTCAAAAATGGAATCAAGCTTACATCTTCTATTATTCCAAGTAAAACTCCACCTCTTGGTTTAGCATCCACCAGGTTAAGAAAAAACAAATTATCTCTTAACAAAGCAAAAGAGGAGTTTAATCGACTAGAGCCTCCAAGTTTCTCATCAAGGCTGAGAATATTATTAAAATCACTTGCTAGAATCTAAGGAGAAAAAGAGACCATAGATTGAACAAATCTAATATGGAACCAAAGAAGAGCCTTACCTTGAAAATTAGTAGTCATGAGCATACACATTAGTGAGGAGAATGGAGTTGTTTGAATCAAAGTAGGAACCCACCAACAATAAGAAATGGTTACTTCCAATCCAACAAGGAGTAATCTAGTGAAGATCCCATAAGCAATCCAACCCTCTAGTAGATCCTTAAGCCCCAATACACTAAAATTGACTACCTTTCCAAATCTTAGAACATAGGGTAGTCATTTCCTCCAAAAAATGCTTAGTTTCTTGAATAAAGATGGTATCAAGCTTATGTTTTTTTATAAGATCTTAAATAGCCTTTTGACAAGGGGTGTTGCCCAAACCCCTAGAATTCCATGAAATCACTATCATTTTTAGGAATAGAGAAGTGAGTTTTTATTTTTTAATGACACCAAATTCTAGTAGTGATTCCCCTATCATCTTCACCTTCTCTTGATCTCTTTTGCTCCCTGTGGTGGAGAGCTTATCTAATCCAACCTTTCTGAGATTTTTTTGTTGAAGACCTAACAAAGATAGAGATTTTTTCTTAAAACCATCCTTTACACCTAGGTCTTAAGGAGCTTCTAGCATAACACGGTATGCACAATCTTCAACCTAAGCCTCTATCAAAATAGGATATGTTGTAATTAACCCAGAATCAACAATATCAACTTCTTGATGCCTAGTCAGTCCCTCAATATGACTAGGAGAGGGGGAAACGTATTCTTTAGATAACAAATGTGTGCCAATTAAGGCATTAATTTCTGCTAAGTTGGATGAGGTACTAGAATAAAGGAGATCCAAGTCCTGGCCAACAAGCCACTTTTCAAACATGGTGGAATCAAGTTCATCAAAAATTTGAGGACATCAAACCTATTATTAAAGTTGCCTCTTAGGAGATTTATTTTTATGATGGTTTACATTCCTTCCTTTATACTAAGGTTTCATAGAGATAAACCCATTTGAATCTAGCTCTTTTGCATGGGTTGGAGCTTTCCCCTTTGCTTTGAATTTAGCTGTAGAATTCCCTGGATAAGATTGTGGGGCTCCTTGAGCTTTTATTGGGTAGTTTCTCTATAAATTCCCATATACATGAGAAGCATGGCATTTTAAAGGTAGAGCCTCATAATCATTTATTGAATCCATTGCATGTTCTCCAATCTAATCTCTAAAGAATTAGGCAACGGATTATTCAAATCAATTTCAACACAAATACACACATAGGTGGTTACCTTTATTTCAAGTGTATGATGTGAGGGGCCCAAGGGTTTCCCAAGGACAACAGTTATAAATTATAGAATATCAAGTCTCTAGATTTTTATCAAAAGTTGAAGTCTAGGAGAACCCAAATTGGGATCTTAGAAGGGAGCTCCTCTACCAAATCATAACCCACATGCCAAGGTTTGATGACTAAACTATCTTGATTGTGAAAGTATGGCCCACCCTTAAAGATTATATTTTGACTATCCATTCTTGAAAAACCATAAAGAAATACCCATTCACAACAAGAATAATCTCCATATCTCCTTCAAGTTCCCAAGTTTGTCAAGCCCAAGCTTCCAAAAGGGCAAAGAAATTCTAATACCCATAAACTTGCAAATTAAAGCATGTTTGAAGAGATAAAGGACATCATCGACAATCAAATTACGGTTTATGACCAAAATGGTCTTATCTACACTCTTCTCTAGGTAGTCATTCATCTTGGGATGATTTTCTAATTTCTGATCTACCTTGATCTCGCCTGTTGCATATGCCAAAAAGTGAACAACATTTTCGTGTCCAAAAGACGAGGGCTCATTAGATCTAACAACATCTTTAAAAGATAAAGGGGGGTCCCTCAGACTCCCAACTATTGCAAATATGTGCCTAATCGGTGTTGTCATTGATGTTAACATATATGTGTTGTCATTGGTGTCAAATGTGCTCTTATTCTATTGCTTGCTTGTAATAAGTGATATGCTTTGTATTTACTTATGTAAGTGATCTTGATGTTGAGGATATTGAAAAAATTAGCTCCTCCGGTAGAAATAGTGAGTTGTAGTGGCAACAGTGTATTACATACTGAAGAACAGTCCAGAAGATTGCTCCACATTTCATGTAGGATGAATATATTTGTTTGTGGATTGGAAGTTATTTAGAAGTCTATCTGAAGATGTTATATTCCAATTTTGAGCCTTTGGTATGAAGATTTGAGTGAGTTATGTTCACCAGAGTGAAAACTACTCTTCTTGTATGTTTGGTGGTGACAGGGAGAAAGTGTTATGCTTTGCATTCCTCCGCATTGAAGTATTTTGGTTTGCGATTCTAGAGTTAAGTTTGAAATGATGATAAGTGCTTTCAACTACAATTGTTCATGATTTGGCAGTTCATAAGCTATCCTTTCCTTATGACAGTGGCTGACAGTGTTGTTCTTGTGCTCTGGTTTGAATAATCTTCTTGACAGAGTGGTTAGAGATCGTACGGTTCTTCCTGGTGATTGCAATGTGCTTGTGGATGTCTCCTGATTGTGTTCCTACCTTTGGATTGGTCCGCAAAGAGAAAATTGGATCATAGATCAAGAATGTTCTTAGCAGACCTAGCGTTCTCACCAGTCTTGGCCGACTTGGTTGATTTCAATAATTACGAAGTTACCTTGAAGTTTGTGGAAGTGTGTCATGGTGTGAAGAATTGTGTTTGAGTCCTAGTTAAGGCATGGCGTGATCGGCATACATCTTTACTCTTTCCCTTAGCTAATTTTTGTATTAGGTCCAGACCTATTTCTATTTATGTTTTTGTAATGCTGACCTTGGAGATTGTTCCAACGGTTGATGAATGTATTGCCGACCTTGATGTACATTCCAAGGTTGATGACTTGTATAAAGACTTGTAATGAATTACGAAAAGGTGGATAAGTGTGCGAATATGTAGATATAAGTGCGAAGGTGTGAAAGAGCAAAGCAGAGAAGTTATATTGTGCTTCAATGGAACTAGACCCAGGCATGGAGTAGATGCCATTTAATCAGTTCACCATATTTGGCAATGAGCCACCCTTTGGCAATGATCAATTTGGGCAATGAGCCCTATAGGCAGTGAGCCTCTATTTTTCGGTATTGTTATAACTCATATATTTTCTGTGGGCTAACACCCACCGTGGTTTTTCCCTTTTAGGGTTTTCCAAGTAAAAATATGGTGTCTACTGTGTTGAATGTGTGATTGTGATTAAGTCTATGGTTTCAGGCTTTCATGGTTAAATCTGATTATCAGTAATTAAGTAGTTGATGGTTTATGAAGTTAAGTTTTTGTGACAATTGATTCACCCCCTCTCTCAGTTGTCCTGTGTATTTCAACAATTGGTATCAGAGCAGGTTCCTTAGAAGAAAGCCTAATAGCTTGAGGAAGATCCAGGATGTCTTTTAAAAAGGAAGCACTATAGTTTGATGGGACAAATTATGCTCTATGGAAGGTACGAATGAAAATCCATCTCCTTTGTCTTGGTTATAAAGTGTGGAAAGCTACAGAAATAGAATACACCATACCTGAAAATGGTTTGACAAC
Organism: Cunninghamia lanceolata; assembly: GCA_027924645.1. Lineage (NCBI taxonomy): Eukaryota > Viridiplantae > Streptophyta > Pinopsida > Cupressales > Cupressaceae > Cunninghamia > Cunninghamia lanceolata. The sequence continues at coordinate 4,629,238 of BSBN01000053.1, read as the reverse complement.
TAAAGATGAGATCAAAGAATATGAGTTGACTACAAAAGCTAGAGATGCCTTGTTAAGTGTTTTGTCTAATACAGAGTTGATAAAAGTCATGGATCTAGAATCTGCAAATGGGGTTTGGGAAAAGTTGAAGAAACTGTATGAAGGAGATGACTCTGTAAAAGAAGCCAAGTTACAGGGCCTAAAAGAAAAATATGGGATCTTAAAGATGAATGAAGATGAAAACATTACAACCTTCATGCAAAGGTTTGATGAATTTGTTAAACTATTGGTGATAAGGAAGTTGTGATGAAAATTCTTAGATCACTACCAAATTCCTACAGTCACAAAGTAGCTGCCATTGAAGAAGTAATGATTGTGAAAACTATCGACAGAGATCAATTATTTGGAAAGCTTATAGCCTTTGAGAAGAGAGAGTTTGGTGATGCTCTACCAAAAGTTGAAACTACTTTCAAAGCCAGTACTTTAGAAAAGATCTCTAGAGCTGAAAAATATAAGGTGGAACATGATGATGACTTTGATGAAAGTGAAGCTAACTTTGTTGATAGATTACAAAGAGGTTCCAGTAAGTTCAAAGGAAGACTACCTTTCAAATGTTTTTCATGTGGCAAAGTAGGTCATTATGCTTCCACATGTCCTGAAAGAATTGAAAGGAATAAAAAAAGATTTGAGAACAGGCCTAGAGTTCCAAAGAAATGCTACTATGTTAGCGATTTTGATGATGAAGGTGTGACTGATGATGAATCTGATGATGCTAGTACTAGTGCAAATGAATGCTTGTTTATTTCTATTAAAGAATAACCTATGTCTACTAATCCTTCTAGTTGTGTGAAGGAAGAAAAACCAATGGAAGAAAGTGCTTTGGTTATTTTGGTTGAGAAAGACAAGGATGAATGGATTATTGATAGTGGATGTTCACATCACATGACTGGTGAAAAAAGTAAGTTTGTAAGTTTGGAAAAATATGATGGAGGACTGGTTAAGTTTGGAGACAATGCAGCTGGTAAGATTTGTGGAAAAGGATCTATTTCATTTGATGGAAAGCATAATACTAACAATGTCCTATATGTGAAAGGCTTGAAGCACAATCTTTTGAGTGTTGGTCAAATATGTGACAAAGGTTATGATCTGAGATTCAAAGACAATGGATGCAAGTGTTGCAATTATGTGCCTAATCAGTGTTGTCATTGATGTCAACATATTCTTGTTGTCATTGGTGTCAATTGTATCTTATTCTATTACTTGTTTGGAGGACTTGTATGTTGAGGATATTGAGAAAATTAGCCTTTCTGGAAGAAACAAGTGAGTTACAGAGAAGTGCAGTACAAACAGTTAGTTGTATGTTAAAGAACAGTCTCGTAAACTGCTCTACATTTATTCCTGCTTGAAGATCGTGGTCTGCAAATTGGAAGTAAGTTAGAAGTATGTCTGTGGATGCTACATTCTGGGTTTGAGTCATCTGCATGAAGATTTGAGTGAGTTGTGTTCACCAAAGTGAAGCTTTCTTTTTCTATAAGTTCAGTTGAGATAGGAAGATAGTATTTGGCTCTGCATTCCTCCATAATAAAGTATTTTCCTCTGCAGTTCTAGAGGGAAGTCTGGGATGATGATAAGTGCCTACAGTTGCAATGATTCATGGTTTGGTGGTCTGCAAGCTATCTTTCTTTTATGACAGTTGAAGATAGTGAAGCTCATGTGTTTCGGTGAGAAGATTCCTATAGATAAAGTGGTTAAGGTTCATGTGGTTGCTCTTGATGATTATAGTGTGCTTGTGGATGTCTCCTAATCATGTTCCTATCTAGACTTTGGTCCGCATTAAGAAATTGTGATGGTATGTGTAGATTGTTCCCAGTTAATGTAGTGTATAACCAGTCTTGGCTGACCTGGTTGATCCCAGTGATTGCAGAGATCTCTAGAAGATTGTGGAAGCACGTTGTGGCATGGAAGATCATGTTTGAGTCCTAGCTAAGGCATGGCATGATCCACATTTCATTCTCTTTGCACGATATTGCAATAGGTTAGGACCTATTTTGTAAATGTTTGTAATACTGACCTTGGAGATTGTCCCAAAGGTTGATGTCGACCTTGATGATCATTCCAAGGTTGATGTAGTGTATAAATACTTGTAGTTGAGTCGTGGAAATGGTTTCCTTGAGCAAAAATGAGAATATCTTAAGAAAAGTCCAAAGGCAAAGCAGAGGAGGGGTAGAGGAAAGAAGAGGAAGAACAGAGTAGAGGAAGAGCTGAGCTGAGGAATTATTTATTCATAATAAGGAAAGGTGTGATCATGGCAGTGATTCTGGTAGTAAGCCACTAGTAGGGTTTAACAACCCTTATTGTAATCTTGCTAGGTTTAGGGTTGAGGCAGTGAGCCTGCTAGACCTAGGTGTTCTTCATGGCAGTAAGCCAATATGTTTGGGCTCGTGGAGTGACCAAGCCTGAACATCACTATTTCAAGATTGCAATATATATTGAAATTTAATCATCTCTATGGTTTTTCCCCACCTTGGGGTTTTCCACGTAAATCTGGGGTCTTATGTGTTTGATGTTGCTTCTGTGGTTAAGTTTTTTATTTTATGCTCTCCTTGTTAAATCATAATAATTATGGATAAGTGATGAATGTTTAAAATTTAGAAAGTGTTTAAGTTTTTGTGACAACTGATTCACCCCCCTCTTAGTTGTCTGACACATATCAATAATTGGTATCAAAGCTAGGTTCCTCTAAAGAAAGTTTAACACCTTGAGCAAGATCCAAAATGTCTTACAAGAAGGAAGCACCACATTTTGATGGAACGAATTATGTTCTCTGGAAGGGTCGGATGAAAATCCATCTTCTTTCTCTTCGTGTCAAAGTTTGGAAAGTTACATAAACAAAATACACCATACCTCAAAATGGTTTGACGACTGAAGATAAAATCAAAGAATATGAGATAGATATCAAGGAAAGGGATTCTCTGCTAACCTTATTAACTGACTCAATATTGAAGAAAGTGGTGGATCTTGAAACTGCAAATAAGGTATGGGAAAAGTTGAAAAATCTGTATGAAGGAGATGACTCTAGGAAGGAAGCCAAGTTGCAAAGTCTGAAAGTGAAATATGAAAGCTTGAAGATGAACAATGATGAAAACATATCAGCCTTTATGCAAAGAGTTGATGAACTTGTTACAGGGATAAAAGCCATAGGTGGAACTCTCCAAGAAAAGGAAATTGTCATGAAAATACTCAGATCTCTGTCTAAGTCCTACTGTCACAAGGTGGTTGCAATTGAAGAAGTCATGCAAGTAAAAATAGTTAATAGGGATTAGTTGCTTAGTAAGCTTACTGCTTTTGAAATAAGGGAGTTAACCAAAAGTTGAGACTGCCTTCAAAGCTAGTACTCCTGAAAATACTTCCAGATTAGAAAAATATAAGGTTCATCTTTAGAATCCGATGATGAGATAGATGAAGTTGAAGCCCACTTTGTGGGTGGGTTGCAAAGAGGATCTAGTAAGTATAAAGGCAAATTACCTTTCAAATGTTTTTCCTGTGGTAAGGTAGGTCATTTTTCTTACAGATGTCCTGAAAGAATTGAAAGAAATAGAAGAAGATATCAGAACATGCCTAGGACCCAAAAGAAGTGTTATTATGTTGAAGATTTTGATGATGAAGGAGTATTAGATAATGGTGAACCAGATAATGCTAATCCCTCTTTAAATGAATGCTTGTTCATTGCTATTAAGGAAGATCTTGTGTCTACTAATTCTTCTAGTTGTATGAAGGAAGAAAAACCAGTGGAAAGTGCTTTGGCTACTCAGGTCATTAAGGACAAAGATGAATGGGTTATTGATAGTGGTTGCTCTGACCACATGACTGGTGACAAAAGTAAGTTTGTAAGTTTGGAAAGATATGATGGTGGACTGTTTAGGTTTGGAGATGATACAACTAGTAGGATTTGTGGAAAAGGATCTATTGAATCTTTTGATGGCAAGCATAATACTGAAGATGTCTTGTATGTGAAAGGATTAAAGCATAATCTTTTGAGTGTGGGTCAGATGTGTGAAAAGGGCTACAACTTAAGCTTTAAGGACAATGGATCAAGATTAGGGAAAGCTCCGGAATAGTCATTGCAACTGGTAAGAAGACCAGAGGTGATAACTATCACTTGAAAGGAACCGACAACTATTGCTTATTGACTCAGATTAATGATAGTTGGTTATGGCATAGAAGGTTGTGTCACATAAATTTTGATAATATTATGAAGATAAGTACTGCACAGATTGTTAGAGATTTGACTAAGCTTGTGAAGCCTGCTAATATGGTTTGCAGGGAGTGTTAATTTGGGAAACAAACAAGAACAAGTTTCAAAATCAAGGATCAGTTAGTTGGAGGACTACTTGAAATAGTGCATACAGATTTGTGTGGACCTACCAGAGTAAGAAGTTTGCAAGGAGACAAGTATTTCATGCTGCTCATTGATGATTATTCTAGAATGACTTGGGTCACCTTTGTGAAAGAGAAAGCTAAAGCTCTAGATAAATTCAAGGAATTTAAGGCAATGGTTGAAAATGAGATGGATTTGAAAATCAAATGTTTGATATCTAATAGAGGAGGAGAGTTCACATCAAATGAATTCAATTTCTTTTGTGAAGAGCATAGAATAAAGAGACAGCTATATGTACCCAGAACTCCACAACAAAATGGAGTTGTTGAAAGGAAAAATAGAACAGTTCAAGAAGCTACTAGAACCATGATGAAGGAAGCTTATCTTCTAGAAGCATATTGGAGAGAAGAAATTCACACCACAGTATATATCCTAAACAGAGTTCAAGTAAAAGGTAACAGTTCAAAAACTCCCTATGAACTGTGGTATGATAGAGTTCCTACTGTGAAATATTTTAAAGTTTTTGGTAGCAGATGTTATATCAAAAGAGAAGAAGATTTAGGCAAGTTTGATGCTAGATGTGATGAAGGAATCTTCCTTGGCCTATCGGTGCTATAATAAGAGGTTGAATAAAATCATTGAAAGTGCAAATGTTAAAATTGATGAATGTAAGGAAAGATCTTTAGAATCAAGTGGATATGAGTCAGATGATCCAGATGTTTCAGAAGTGGTCCAGCATGAAGGCAGCTCAGATGAAGAAGAACAAGCTCCGGTAAGTTCTACCAAAACTCCAAGATATGTAAGAATCAGTCATTTTGAAAATCAAATCATAGGAGAGAAGAGCAAAGGGATCTTAACTAGAAGAAAAGATGCAGAAGAACAAGTAAATTTCTATCTAATCTCTAAGATTGAACCTAAAATTGTGGATGAGGCTTGCAAAGATGAGAATTAGATAAATGCCATGGAAGAGGAATTGATACAGATAGAGAAGAATCAGACTTGGGATCTTGTTCCCAGACCAGTAGACAAGAATGTAATTGGTACAAAGTGGGTCTTCAAAAACAAAATGAATTAGAATGGTGAAGTGGTAAGAAACAAAGAAAGATTGGTATGCAAAGGATATGCTCAGGTTTAAGGAATAGACTTTGAAGAAACTTTTGCTCCAGTAGCAAGGATTGAAGCAATAAGGATGTTTCTAGATTTTGTAGCATACAAAGATTTCAAGGTTTATCAAATGGATGTGAAGTCTACCTTCTTAAATGGAGAGTTGGAAGAGGAAGTCTATATTGAACAACCGGAAGGATTCAAGTCATCAAAGCAGGGGAACATGATATGCAGATTGAAGAAAGCATTGTATGGATTAAAACAAGCTCCCACGGCATGGTTTGCATAGTTGGATAGGTACCTGATATAGATAGGGTTCAATAAAGGCACTACAGATAGTAATCTCTACTTCAAGATCACTGATGAACAAACCCTGATTGTTACAATTTTGTTGTTGATATTATTTTTGGAGGCAATAAAGGTATGTGTTCAGTTTTTGCTGGAGAAATGCAAAGTGAATTTGAAATGTCTATGTTTAGAGAGATGAACTTCTTTTTAGGTCTATAAATAAGTCAATCAGATAATGATATCTTCATTTCTCAGTCCAAGTATGTGAAAGAATTATTAAATAAATTTGGGATGGAAGACTCTAAACTAGTATGCACACCTATGATAACTGGTTATAAGTTGAGCAAAGATGATAACTCACCCATGACAAAACATAAAAAGTATAGATATATGATTGGAGGTTTACTTTATCAGACTCAAACCAAACCTGACATAATGCATGCAGTGTGTCTTGTGGCAAGATTTCAGGCAGAACCCAAGGAATCACATGTGATGGCAGTCAACAGAATTATGAGATATTTAAAAGGCACAATAGATTATGGTTTGTGGTACTCCAGGGACAGTGACTTTGCTCTCAGTGCATATACTGATGTAGATTGGGCTAGGGATGTATGTGGATGATAGAAAAAGCACAAGTGGAGGTGCATTCTTCTTGGGAAAAAGATTAGTATCTTGGTTGAGCAAGAAACAAGATTCAATATCCCTGTCTGCTGCAGAAGCAGAATATATTGCAGTAGCATGTAATTGCACTCAAGTGTTATGGATGAAGCAGACTTTGAAGGACATCATAGTTGTGTATGAAGATCCAATTACAATCTTTTGTGACAATACAAGTGCCATCAACATATCAAAGAATCCAATGATGCATTCAAGGACAAAGCACATATCCATTAGGTATCATTTCTTGAGAGAAAAGGTGACAGAAAATGAAGTGAAGTTGGAGTATTTTTCTACCAAGGATAAGATTGCAGATATTTTTACCAAGCCTTTGCCTAAGGATACTTTTGAGTGTCTCAGAGAAAAGTTAGGGCTCATCATCCCTCCTACTCTAAACTAAGATGCACAATAGTGCATCAGTTCGGAGGTGTTTAGAGGTCCGGATCAATGCTTCTTAGGGATACTTCTAAGGGGGAGTAGTTAGAGAGTTCAGAAGAGAGATTAGATCAGAGCAAAAGAGTGCAAGTATGTGCCCTTTCCCATTGATGTCAAAGGGGGAGAGAAGTCATGTGAAAAACTTAGAGTGCAGATGTGTAAGAGAAAGGGGGAGAATTTTGGAGAAAGAAAGAGTGCAGGTGTGTAAAGAGAAAGGGGGAGAATCTTTTCTTGATGGTTGTTGCAGTTTTTCACATCATATGTTGCCATCAATAACAAAGGGGGAGATTGTTGCAAGTATGTTCCTAATCGGTGTTGTCATTGAGGTCAACATATTCTTTTTGTCATTGGTGTCAACTGTATCTTATTCTATTACTTGTTTGGAGGACTGTATGTTGAGGGTATTGAGAAAATTAGCCTCTCTAGAAGAAACAAGTAGTTACAAAGAAGTGCAGTACAGACAATGAGATGTATGTTAAAGAACAGTCTAGTAAACTGCTCCGCATTTATTCCTTCTTGAAGATCGTGATCTGCAGATTGGAAGTAACTTAGAAGTATGTCTGAGGATGCTACATTCTGGGTTTGAGTCATCCACATGAAGATCTGAGTGAGTTGTGTTCACCAGAGTGAAGCTTACTTTTTCTATAAGTTCAGTTGAGACAGGAAGACAGTATTTGGCTTTGTATTCCTCCACAATAAAGTATTTTGCTCTGGGGTTCTAGAGTGAAGTCAGGGATGATGATAGGTGCCTATAGTTGCAATGGTTCATGGTTTGGTGGTCCACAAGCTATCTTTCTTTTATGACAGTTGAAGACAGTGAAGCTCATGTGTTCCGGTGAGAAGATTCATATGGATAAAGTGGTTAAGGTTCGTGCGATTTCTCCTGATGATTATAGCATGCTTGTGGATGTCTCCTAATCATGTTCTTATCTAGACTTTGGTCCGCGTTAAGAAATTGTGATGGTATGTGAAGATTGTTCCCAGTTAATGTAGTGTATAACCAATCTTGGCTGACCTGGTTGATCCTAGTGATTGCAGAGATCTCTAGAAGATTGTGGAAGCATGTTGTGGCATGGAAGATCATGTTTGAGTCCTAGCTAAGGCATGACGTGATCTGAATTTCATTCCCTTTGCATGATATTGCAATAGCTCAGGACCTATTTTGTAAATGTTTGTAATACAGACCTTGGAGATTGTTTCAATGGTTGATGCCGACCTTGATGATCATTCCAAGGTTGATGTAGTGTATAAATACTTGTAGTTGAGTTGTGGAAAAGGTGTCCTTGAGAAAAAATGAGAATATATTAAGGTCCAAAGGTAGAGCAGATGAGGGGCAGAGGAAAGAAGAGGAAGAGCAGAGTAGAGGAAGAGTAGAGCAGAGGAAGAGCAGAGCTAAGGAATTGTTTATTCATAATAAGGAAAGGTGTTGATCGTGGCAGTGATTCTGGCAGTAAGCCATCAGTAGGGTTTAATATCCCTCAAGGTTTAACAACCCTTATTGTAATCTTGTTAGGTTTAGGGTTGAGGTAGTGAGCCTACTAGAGCTAGTTGTTCTTCATGGCAGTAAGCTAGTATGTTTGGGCCCATGGAGTGACCAAGCCTGAACATCACTATTTCAAGATTGCAATATATATTGAGAGTTAATCCTCTCCGTGGTTTTTCCCCACCTTGGGGTTTTCCACATAAATCTAGGGTCTTGTGTGTTTGATGTTGCTTCTATGGTTAAGTTTCTGATTTCATGCTCTCATTGTTAAATCATAATAATTATGGATAAGTGATGAATGTTTAAATTGCAGAAAGTGATTAAGTTTTTGTGACAACTATTTCACCCCCCTCTCAATTGTCTGGCACATATCAACAACAAGATCATGGAAAGCTCTGGAACTGTGATTGCTACTGGTAAGAAGACCAGAGGTAACATCTATCAATTGAGAGGAACTAATGATTACTGTTTATTAGCCCAAGTAGATGAGAGTTGGATGTGGCATAGAAGGTTGTGTCATATAAATTTTGATCATTTGGTAAAGATAAGTTCAGGTCAAACCGTAAGAGACTTACCAAAACTTGTGAAACCTACCAATACTATTTGCAAAGAATGTCAGTTGGGGAAGTAGACAAGAACAAGTTTCAAAAGTAAAGAGCAATTTTCTGTCAGTTTGTTAGATCTAGTTCATACAGATCTATGTGGTCCTACAAGGATAAGAAGTCTACAACGTGACAGGTACTTCATGTTGCTTATTGATGATTATTCTAGAATGACTTGGGTTACTTTTCTAAGAGACAAATCTAAAGCCCTAGATAAGTTCAAATCCTTCAAGGCAATGGTTGAAAATGAAATAGAACTAAAAATCAAATGCTTGAGATCTGATAGGGGAGGTGAGTTCACATCAAATGAATTAAACAATTTCTGAGAAGAGCAAGGGATAAAGAGACAGTTGTCTGCACCTAGGACTCCTCAGCAAAATGGAGTTGTGGAAAGGAATAACAAGACAATTCAAGAAGCTGTCAAAATAATGATGAAGGAAGGAGGCCTTCCAAAAGTTTTTGGAAAGAAGCTATACATACTGTTGTCTACATTCAAAATAGAGTTCAAGTGAAAGGTAATGGTACTAAAACCCCCTATGAATTGTGGTATGGAAGAATTCCAACAGTAAGATACTTCAAAGTCTTTGGAAGCAAATGCTACATCAGAAGAGATGAAGACCTAGGGAAATTTGATGCAAGATGTGATGAAGGAATCTTCCTTGGATACTCTATCAAGAGTAAGGCCTACTGGTGCTACAACAAAAGGTTGAAAAAGATTGTGGAGAGTGCAAATGTGAAGGTGGATGAAGGAAAAGGAAAAACATCAGATCAGAGTGGCCATGAGTCAGATGAACCTGCTGTTATAACTTATGAAGAAAAAGTTGAACAAGAAGACAATCAAGGTGAAGAAGAAAAGGCTCTGGAAATTGCTAAGACCCCCAGGTATGTAAGAATCAATCATTCTGAAGATCAAACTATTGGAGACAAAGAGAAAGGAGTACTGACAAGGAAAAGAGTTGCAGAAGAACAAATGAATTACTATTTTCTCTCTACAGTTGAACCAAAAACTGTGAATGAAGCTTGCAATGATGAAAATTGGGTTAAGGCAATGGAAGGAGAACTAATGCAGATAGAGAAGAATGAAACTTGGGAATTAGTTCCTAGACCTGCTGAGAAAAATATTATTGGAATAAATGAAAATGGAGAAGTTGTAAGGAATAAAGCAAGACTTGTGTGCAAAGGTTCTCAAATTGAAGGAATAGATTTTGAAGAGACTTTTGCTCCAGTAGCTCAGATTGAAGCAATCTGAATGTTTCTAGCATTTGTTGCTCATAAAGATTTCAAAGTGTATCAGATGGATGTGAAGTCTGCATTCCTAAATGGTGAGTTAGAAGAGGAAGTCTACATTGAGTAACCGGAAGGATTCCAACTATTAAATCAAGGTGATATGATATGCAAGTTGAAGAAAGCATTATATGGACTCAAGCAAGCTCCTAGGGCCTGGTATGCAAGGTTGGATAAGTACTTATTGCAGTTAGGATTCAGTAAAGGCACTGCTGATAGTAATCTCTATTTCAAGATTAATGGTGATCAAATTTTGATTATTGAAGTCTTTGTTGATGATATCATCTTTGGAGGAAATGAAGGTATGTGTATGAAATTTGCTAGTGAAATGCAAAAAGAGTTTGAGATGTCTATGTTTGGTGAGATGAATTTCTTTCTGGGTGTGCAAATCAATCAGTTAAAGTAATCTTTATATCTCAGTCTAAGTATGTGAGAGTTGTTAAAGAAGTTTGGGATGGAAGACTCTAAACCGGTATGTACTCCCATGGTGACTGGCTGCAAATTGAGCAAAACTAATGAATTACCCAAGACTGATCAGAAAAAGTACAGATCCATGATTGGAGGATTACTTTATCTAACTCAAACTAGACCTGATATTATGCATGTCGTTTGTCTTGTTGCAAGATTTCAAGCTGATCCAAGGGAATCCTAAGGTAATTAAAAGGCACTCCAGATCATGGCTTATGGTATCCAAAGGATAATGATTTTAGTCTTAGTGCTTATACAGATGATGATTAGGCTGGAGATGTTGATGACAAGAAGAGTACAAGTGGAGGTGCCTTCTTTTTGGGAAATAGATTGGTTTCATGGCTGAGCAAGAAATAAGATTCAATCTCTTTGTCAATTGTAGAAGCGAAGTATATTGCAGCAGCATGTTGTTGTACTCAAGTGTTATGGATGAAGCAGACTTTAAAGGATATAAGAGTTGTTTATGAAGATCTAATTGCAATCTTGTGTGACAATACAAGTGCCATAAAAATATTTCCAAGAATCTAGTGATGCACTCAAGAACAAAGCATATATCGATAAGGTATCACTTTTTGAGAGAAAAGGTGACAAAAAATGAAGTAAAGTTGGAATATGTGTCCACAAAGGATTAGATTGCAGATATCTTCACCAAGCCTCTGCCTAAGGATACTTTTGAGTATCTTAAAGAAAACTTAGGGGTCATTACCCTCTTGCCCTAAACTAAGATGCATGAGAATGGATCAATCTGGTGGTGCTCAAAGTCTCATTGTTTGATCTGGATTGATGTTTTGAGAGCTACCTCTCAGGAGGAGTAGCTGGATGAGTTGGTAACAGTTCACTTGGATCAGAGTAGTAGAATGCAAGTATGTGCCATTTTCCATTGATGTCAAAGGGGGAGAGAAATCATGTGAAAAACTTAGGAGGAAAAAGAATGCAGATGTGTAAAGAAAAAGGGGGAGAATTGTGTCTTGATGGTCTTTTCAGTTTTTCACATCATATGTTTCCATCAATGACAAAGGGGGAGATTGTTCCAAGTATGTGCCTAATCGGTGTTGTCATTGATGTCAACATATTTGTTTTGTCATTGGTGTCAACTGTGCTCTTATTCTGTTGCTTGCTTGTAATAAGTGAGATGCTTTGTATTTACTTATGTAAGTGATCTTGATGTTGAGGATATTGATAAAATTAGCTCCTCCGGTAGAAACAGTGAGTTGCAGTGGAAACAGTGTATTGCATACTGAAGAACAGTCCAGAAGATTGCTTTGCATTTCATGTAGGATGAATATCTTTGTCTACGGATTGGAAGTTATTTAGAAGTCTATATGAAGATGTTATATTTCAAGTCTGAGCCTCCGGTATGAAGATTTGAGTGAGTTATGTTCACCAGAGTGAAAACTGCTTTTCCTATGTGTTTGGTGGTGATAGGGAGAAAGTGTTATCCTCCGCATTCCTCGGCATTGAAGTATTTTAGTCTGCAGTTCTAGAGTTAAGTCTGAAATGATGATAAGTGCTTTCAACTACAATGGTTCATGATTTGGTGGTCCGCAAGCTATCCTTTTCTTATGACAGTGGTTGATAGTGTTGTTCTTGTGCTCTAATTTGAAGAATCTTCTTGACAGAGTGGTTAGAGATCGTGCGGTTGTTCCTGGTGATTACAATGTGCTTGTGGATGTCTCCTGATCATGTTCCTACCTTTGGATTGGTCCGCAAAGAGAAAATTGGTTCATGGATGAAGAATGTTCTCAGGAGACCTAGTGTTCTCACCAATCTTGGCCAACTTGGTTGATTTCACTAATTGCAGAGATGCCTTGAAGTATGTGGAAGCGTGCCGTGGCATGAAGACTTGTGTTTGAGTCCCATCTAAGGCATGGTGTGATCGGCATACATCTTTACATCTTTCCCTTAGCTAATTTGTGTATTAGGTCTAGACCTATTTCTATGTATGTTTTTGTAATGCCAACCTTGGAGATTTTTCCAACGGTTGATGAATGTATTGCCGACCTTGATGTACATTCCAAGGTTGATGACTTCTATAAAGACTTGTAATGAATTGTGAAAAGGTGGATGAGTGTGCGAATATGAAGAGATAAGTGTGAAGGTGTGAAAGAGCATAGCAGAGAAGTTATATTGTGCTTCAATGGAACTGAACCCAGGCATGGAGTAGATGTCATTTAATTAGTTCACCATATTTGGCAATGAGCCACCCTTTGGTAGCGAGTCATTCTTTGTGGTGAGCAATTTGGGTAGTGAGCCCTATAGGTAGTGAGCTTCTATTTTTTGGTATTGTTATCACTCATATATTTTCTATGGGCTAACACCCACCGTGGTTTTTCCCTTTTAGGGTTTTCCACGTAAAAATATGGTGTCTACTGTGTTGAATGTGTGATTATGATTAAGTCTATGGTTTCATGATTTCATGGTTAAATCTGATTAGCAGTAATTAAGTAGTTGATGGTTTATCAAGTTAAGTTTTTGTGACAATTGATTCACCCCTCCTCTCATTTGTCTTGTGTATTTCAACACCAATCACCGTCATGCAACCAAGAAACCCCAACTATTGAGAAAACAAAATTCACCACAAAAAAATAATAAAAAAAGGGGGAGTAAAACCCTACCCCACACCAAAAAACCCCACCACAAGCTAGACTAGGGAATCTACTAATCGTAGGCCCAAAGGCCCACCAAACACTTCAAACTTGTGGCCTCATGCCGAGGGTAGCATTGACCATGCCATCCTCCTTCGCAGCAATCTCCTTATTGAACTGTATATATGAAGTGTAATGGAATAAGGATATTAAATAGATGAATATGTTTTTGGATTAATATTAATTAATCATAGAAGACTTGAAAATGGATAAGATTAAGGAAAATATATTTTATAACTCTTGATTAACGGTGCATAATGGAGTTACATGTTAATATTCATGACAGATTCCTTGATAAGGAATTAATGAGGTGTTACAAAATAGATTTTATGATAGATCTATGACAAATTTCCCTTAAAAGATCATTAAAGAGAAGTGGGACCATTTTTAGAGAGAATGTCATTAATAATCATTTATTTATTTTATTTTATTTAAAAGGGAGTGGGAATTTATGGCAAAATTGCCCTCTAACTTCTATAAATTAAGGGTGCTTGTAGGCATTTGGGGGGGAGACAGATAGGGGGAGGGGTTGGTTTATCTTTTCAAATTTTTGCAGGTTGTGAGAAGGAAAGACTATTTAGATCTCTTAAGGTATCTTCACACAAAAGATATCATCGTTACTCCTAGTTTGAAGGAATCAACCTTCGTATCAATGATTAGCATTAGTTTTTGTATACCTATTTTTCTTTTATAAACTAGTTACCTTGGCACTAAGCATTATTTATAATAGGAAATATAACACTCATTATTCATCCACCGTGTGTTCTCACCTTACCCTCTTCGGATCTAGGTGATAAAAAATTGGTGAATAATGATGATATTTACTCATTGTATGCTCTCACCTCACCCTTACAAGATCTTGCTGATTAGAAAGTAGTAAATATTTTAAATGAATTTTTAATTATTTTAACTTTTGGTATAATAATGATTTAATCATGAAATTATTGCATATACATTGTTTGATTCATTTTAGCAAAATATAATTATTGAAATTTCATACATGCATATTTTAGAGAGGAGTTAATTAACTTCAAAATAAATCTATTTGCAAAAGAAAATATATATTATTCATAAAATTTCAAAAAAGTCCTTAATTATAAAGGAAATTCCAATTTTAAATAAATCCTTAAATTATAAAAAAATCAAATATTATATAAAAACAAATATATACTTTGAACTAGAAATTAAACCCTTGATTTTTATGTGAAAAAAAATTATATATAAAATCTACGTCATAGGTCAAGAAGACCTAGGTGAGGTGAATGATAATGAGTGGCATTGTCATTAAGTAATGTCAGCTAATTGTAACAGTCGAACCCATTTAAATGATTTTTTCCTTCTTTATAGGCCATGGCCTATACTGCCACTTCTTGATTATAATGACATAACCTCACCTCTTTTGGCTGGATTGTGGGCTTAAACATGGCAAAGTAATAAATAGATATAAACATATAGTTAGAAGCATAAATGTACATATGGCTAATTCATAAAAGATTAAATAATACAATTATATATACATGTATGAGCTAGAATAAAAATATATATGGTTAGATTTATAAAATTACAAAAGAGGCTTAACCAATTGTTTTAATCGTATAATTAAAATTTATTTGTATAAATATTATAGTTGTAAAATTAGTAACGGTTCAAAATTATTATTATTATTTTATGGATATTCTGATTTAACTTTAAATTAAAGATATAATAGTATGATATTCACAAAAAAGTTGGGGTGGTATATTCGCTCACCCACAAAATCTAACTAGACCAGGTCCAAAACAAAGAAGAGAAACAAAAAGGGTCGAGCCCAAAAAGCACTAAGAAGCTAAAGCAATGTCAATAGAGGGTGGATCTTGATCATTAGGTTTTTCCCACACATATCTAGGGGCATCATCATCAATCAACTCCTAGCCAGTGAGAGTGCCTTCTTCTTCTTCAGAAGTATTCCAGGAGCAATGGGTTGTTGGGCATGAATCGAAGAAATGGAAAGTTGTAGGTGAGGAAACTTGCCCAAGTTAGACTAGCTAGCACCCCCACACCCATGTGAGAAAGTAGAGGACATCTTGGAGGGCTGGTACCATCCTCCATGGGTAGCAGAATCCCTAGAGTTTTGAGGTTAGAGACCATGGAAGCGGGATCCATGATCTTGTCTAGAAAATTATCTATGCCCATGTCGATGACCTCTTGGAGGAGAGGTAGAGTTAGGTGGAACCCTAGAAATAGTATAGGGGCATTCCCCCAATGATCTAACAACTCTTGAAGATGAGCAACCTCAAGTGTAACTTTACTATCTTGCACCTAGATCTGCATAAGCACAAATTAGAACATATCATGGATTTAGTGTAGAGAGAAAATTAAGCATCAGTAGTACAATTATAAAATAAAGATACTTTTCTATCTTTTCAAATACTAAAAATAATCTCCACTCTGAAAGCATGTCAGATCTAGGTATACTGAAGTAGGAGACAAGGCTAGTCTCCAAGCAAAACAATGTGCCAAGAAAAGGGAGCAGGCTAAAAGGGTCTGAAGAAGTCATGAATCCAATTCCAAGATTTCTGAGCCAAGGAATAGAACCAAAAGATATGTTTAAGGTTCTTAATTTGTCCACAAAAAGGATAGTGAGGGCTGAGAATACCCAAATGAGTAAGACGGGCCCCCAACGGAAGGCCCTGATATATAATGCCCCAGGTAAAATGAGCCAACTTGGGTTCCAACACAACTAACTAAATGCATTGGAACCATCAGTGCCAAGTTCCAAGAGAGGATTGGAGCTGCCATTGAAGGTTAAGCTAGCCCACCATAGGAAGGTGTGCGACAGCCATAGATAACCTTTACAGGGCCTATAATTCCAAAAAGGGGTGTTCAAGTACCATTTCCAATCTTTCTACTAGGGCTTGAGAGACCAAACCCCTATCTTGTGCAGCATCTGAGGAGGATTAGCATCAATAATACCCTTAAATGTCTCTTGGTCATGATTAGAAAGCTTAAATTTAAGCTTTAAATTAGGCTAAGACAAAAATTTCTTGGTGGCTCTATGAATAAAATCAGGAAAAACATGCACTCCTCATTTGAAGAATTTCAAATCATGAATCTAAGGCAGTTTAGCCAGGGATCTATCTTAAGAGATGAGACTAGGATACCACTAGATAGATTGGTGATTAATGGATAAACCACTATGAAAATCATCTCCTTCCCATCGGAGCCAAGGTTTGATAGCTTCACATGCTTTCCAAATACTTTTAATGATAAAAGTACCTTGAATAGTAAGAAGCTCGAGCATAGTGAGAAGGGTGCCCAAATTCAAAGCTTTCCAATTAGTTCATCCTGAAGGGACACCAACACCAATACAATGTCTAACAAGAATTTTTTAGGCTTCATTGCCCTCAAGGGCTTGGATAATCCATTTGGCACATAGGGAAATACCCTTCCTATGAATAGAAAGCAAGATGAGCCCTCCAACTTCATGGGGAAGGTAGCAAAACTCCCAAGAAACATGATGGAAGCCTTCATGTCCATCACTAGAAGCCCAAAGAAAATCTTTGAGAAGCTTTTCAATTTTCAAGTGGGAGGCCTTAGAAGGGACCCAACAAGAAAAGTAATAAACATGAGTGGTGACTAGGATTTTAGACCAAATCTGAAACTTACTAGCCAAAGAAAGGGGCTTGGTTATCTCATAATGAATCTTCTTCTCAATGTTATCTATCACTACCTAACATAACTCAAAGGGAGAGGCCTGGAAAGTGAAGGGGATCCCTGAGAACTAAAAAACTTCCCCATGGTCAATCCATTTCCACCCAAAAGAATCAACCCATCCTGGTTTGGGATGGAAGGATTGCCTATAGCACTGGGTCTTTTGCCATTGTATGCTTGAACCCATTCCATCCCTTCTCATACAACAATGATGTTATCCAAAATAAATCTAGTTTTAATGAACCCTATTTGCTTAGGCCTAACAATCAAAGGAAGCATGAATCAAAGCTTTAAGGCCAAAGCCTTGGTAATGATTTTGTAGGAGACATTAAAAGCATGATTAGAGCGTAAAAGTACAAACCTGTGTCACACTTTATAAAGGAATTGGCCAACATGAAAAAAAATTCTCAACTTTGACCACATAAATGTGGTCTTTATGTTTTGAATTTTAAAATGATGTAAACTAAGAAAATGTAGATCTCTTGTCGAAGTTTATTCCTGTAATTTTTCAAATTTTTAAAAAATTGTTTTGATATTTTATTTATCAATTTAAGAGTAGATTTTGTAATGATGAAAATTTCAAGAAAAAGTGACGTTCAGTTGATGTCAAGAAACAAATAGAAAAAACTTCATTTTCTCCTGATTTTTTTTCCCAAGTGGGTGACTTCAATATCTAGGGCATGGAAAAAAAAATTAAATTTTTTCTCTATATTTTTCTCGTAATAACATTTTAAAGATGAACTTACCTAAATTTGATAGTTTTTAGTTGACGTCAACTATTATTTAATTTTTTTTTTCATTTTCAAAAAACAAATTATACCCTTTTGAAGAGGATTCTCTCCTCTAGGGCATCATATCTTTTCCAATTTTTTATCATGTTTTACTATTTTTTTTAACTTCAAATCAGCCTCTTTTTGAACTTGAACAACCTACTTGCATTATTTTTAAATATTTGTATACTAAAATTACTCAAAATATAAATATATATATATATATTTCTGGATTCAGCACTATGAGCTCTACAAAAGGGTATTTTTCTTTTTTTTAAATAATTTTATTTGCAGAAATATTTAGCAGAAGTTGGAAGTTTCAGAAAATTTGAAAAAATGGTGACTTGGCTACCAAGTGGGATGCCACCTAGACAGTTTCGGTTGAATGAGATTCGGCCAAATTGGATTTGGCCGAAACTATCTGTGTGCTTTTGCTAAAAAAAAATTGGCTTTTTTAATTTTTTTTAATTATTGAATTACAAAAATTTGGAGAAAAAAAAGACTGATTTCGACATATACCATGATCTGAAACTAATTTGGACTAAAAAACTTTTTTTTAATGCCTTTCTTGGCTTTTTTGGTGTTGCAAGTAGAGCATTGATGACTGCAATTTCTAGTAAGAAATTATCACATAGAAGACAAGTTCAAGCAATTTCCCAATTACTCAATGTTTCTAGGAGAACTGTTCAAAGATATATTGCAAAGAGAAATAGATTGGATGGAAATATTTAGAATAATTGGGTAAATATTTGCAGGGTTCCTAAAAAGATAGAATCTTAGAAGATGTAAAGGAACAGGTGATTGAATATTGGATGAGCCACTCTCGTGTTTCTTCCAATAGAAGGAACACTATACAAATAAAAGGTGAAGATGGTACAAAAATTTCACATCCAAAACATTTTATAGATACAACACAAAGTGAACTTTTTGAAGCATTCAAGCAAGAATTTTCAAATGTGAAGATTTGTCAAAGGATGTTTGAGAGACTACGACCAAGTTTTGTACGTATAAATAAGGTACATGAGACTTGTTGTCAAAATCATGTTGAATTTCATCTACAGGTCTATAGCATATAAAAAATCTATGGAAGTAATTAATCCAAATATAGTCATCCCTGGAAGTACAACACAATTTGTGAAGTCTCTTCTATGTGAAAAATTAGAAGATTCAGATGAATTCAAAGTGCAATATATAAAAAATATATGTAATGATTGTGGAAATTTGAAGAATTTTGTATAGGTTGACAATATTGATCATTCAATGCAAGTTATGTGTAAGAGATTTGAATATGAGAAATACTTAACAAAGTCAGGAGTTGGGAGCAGAAAATTGTTCTCAAAGAGAGTGAATTGTCTTACAATGAGTTTATGAATAAATTTTGCAATATGATATAGCCACATATTGAACATTGTCATGGTGCTAGATGGCAAGCTAAGAAATTTAGTGACTCAAAGAATTGCTTTCCACCAGGTTGTATTCTCTCTATTGTTGATTTCTCTAAGAAATATACATTTAGTCCTCAAACTGAGATTCAAAGTCAATATTATCATTCAGAGCAAGTTGCAATATTTGTACAAGTTTGTTATAGGCATGCCGAAGAACATGTGGATGGTGTACAAAGTAGCAAAGATGAATGAATTATCATCAAAGAAGTTCACTTTTATATCAGTGATGATATAGGTCATGATAAAAGCTATGTAGCCCATTGTTTTGCAATATTTTTTGAAGACATGAGACGACATCAAATAGATGTTTCACAATACTGGATATGCTCTAATGGATGTGCTGATAAGTGTTGATTTAATTTTTTTTAAAAATTATATATATTTATTTGTTTACTTAACTTGTAGACTTTAATTGTTTAGTTACTTATATGTTGTAGGTATGTATATAGTTTTTTTTAAACTATTTTGGTTTTAAATGAAATTGTTTGTAACTTCACAGGACAATTTAAGTATGCAAAAGCTTTTAATTGGTTAAGCCAACAACATATTAAATGTAACATAAAATTTATATGAAATTTTTATGAGAGTGGACATGGAAAAGGAGAGCATGATGGAGCTGGAGCATGTGTGAAGCATGCTTTTCGACAACATGAACTTGCAGGTAACACCATATGGACTAGAAATTTAAATTCTTATATTTTAAATGAACTTAAACCTGTTAAGAAAAAGGTGTCTCAATAAATTGCATGTGTTGAGAAGTGGAAGCTTACCATTATGCAATAGTGGTTTTGACATATCTAATGTTGTAGATTTTCAATATTGAGTGTTGGATTTTTAAAAAAATCTAATTATGTTTTTTGAGATCGTCTTTTCCTTTCAACTACAAAACCTCTTAACCTAACATTTCACCAACATGAACTTGCAGGTAATGCCATAAGGAATGCAAATAAAATTGTTGAATGGTACAAAATTTATTTTGTCATCTATGACTCAATATACAACATATGCTATTTTTGGGAAGTTAAAGGTACATATAAGCTTTTTTAATTTCAATGTGTGTACATGAATTGAATTTTCAATTTTATACACTTTTTAATTAGATGATTGAAATTTACATATATTGATCGGTCAACTCTTAGTAATTGTCAAACAAGTAGTGGTATTAGAAGTTTGCATCAAATCATGACAGCAAGACATAGCAGGCCTCCTGTAATTCAAGTGAGAGAAAAATCATGTTTTTGTGTTGATTGCATTGAGAACAATGCAAATACTCTACAATGTGAGAATATTAGAGATGGGTATGTTTCATAATGGGAACTAGAACAATTAGTGGCCACGTTGGACCCTTTTGAAGATAATGACATTGTAGATGTCTATGATCCTTTGTATTCAGCTAATTACAAATGTGTATCAGATTTAGTTGTTACAGGTAAGTTTTAAATTTTTAAATTGAATTTTAACTTGTACAATTGATTTATATTCTACCTAAGTTGAGCATGGTTTACTACATGGTGTGTACAGGAGATATTTTTGATGTTCTTGTAGATCCTAACAATATAGAAGGTGTAGATTACTATCTACTAAGATGTACGTAACCAAAATACAAATTGTCAGAATCAATAACAGATGGTGATGGACAAGAGTATCCTACTAGATCAGTGGCTGTTGAAGGCACATGCTATCAACAAACAAAGATAGATACAGATAGTATTGTATTTATTGATTATAAGCCAGGTCAAAAGGTTCTACATTATAGTCATTTAGTTATAGCAACACGAATAAATCTTGAAACTTTACCAAAAAGAGGACGTGCCAAACAAAGGTGGAGGTTGCCTATTGAAGATCATGAAAAGATTTTAGAGATAATAAAAGATAGAGAGGATCTAAATTATATGTACCAAGAACTTTAAGCTATTTTTGTACATATATATTTTCTATGACAATATATACATGTAGCATTTGGACCTAAATTTGAAAATCTTTTTTATTTTATGTTGAATTCAAATAATTTCATTCAATGTGGTGATCTAGTAGCCCATGATGCTAAATCAAATGTGGTGATCTAGTAATTTTGTTTAATGAAGAAGTCAT
Source organism: Cunninghamia lanceolata (assembly GCA_027924645.1). Lineage (NCBI taxonomy): Eukaryota > Viridiplantae > Streptophyta > Pinopsida > Cupressales > Cupressaceae > Cunninghamia > Cunninghamia lanceolata. Next base: position 4,607,919 of record BSBN01000053.1, on the reverse strand, counting down.
GCTTAAATTATTTCATCAAATGTTATTAGATCCAACAAAATTTGTAAGTTTTAATTTTATTATCTAATTAAGTTTGTTTAGCACTAGCTATTTACTAGGTAAAACATGGTACTAGTAGATTTGTTTATTGGATCCCACCTCTATAAAACTGCACAATGATTAATTTAATATAGTCCCATGTGTAGTTTAGATCTTTGTCCAAAATCCATCACATGCTCCACAATTTATGTTAACACATATTTTTTATTCTAATTAGATTGAATTTATATGAATCATAGAATCTTCATCGATACAAATAACAAATTTAAATAAAAAGAAAAGAAATTATAATCCTTCTTTCACAATTTATATATTTTTGTCTTAAAGCAAGTGGATAAATTCAAATATGATTGTTACTTTTTTCTTAATCATCCAATTAGACAGACCTCATCAATTAATTGTAGCCCGCATGTTTCATTTTCCTACATTTAAATTTAAATTTGAAAAGATAAATCCTAAAAAATATGAGGCATCCTAGTTAATTGAGTCAAATAACTGGCCTAGGTTGGGATATCTTCTAGGAAGAATCAAAATAATAATAAAAATCATCCCTTAATATGAGTTCCTACTTGTGAAATTTAATAATATAAAAACATTCTAGGTTCGTAATAAACTCATTAGAAACTATAAATTTGAATTATTTAAGAATTTAATATACCAATGTTCATGAGGGAGAGCAAGGAAAAGACATTTTTTCTATTTTTCAAGAGGGTTATACTCTTCTTGAAGAGGGTGTGGTTTTAGAGCATTGGTCAATTTTTCATTTGGAGCCTAATTAAAAAAATATAATTTGAAAGGTAAAGTCTATCAATGTTCATTTATTTCTATACATTCCTCATTTATTGCATGTTATCCTCTTCTCATTCACACTTATTCCCATATATTTGTCATCTTCATATCATTCATTACACCTATGTTTGCACCTATCCCCATACATGTTTATTCAATGTATTGAGATTTGCACTTTTATGCTAAGGGTCATTCTTGAGCCACTTGGGATTAACCCCAAGTTTAAATTTTAAATTTTTGAATTCCTACCTCTTCCTACTAGTCATTATGGGCCAACTAAACAAATGTTTGTGCAACCTCTTGCTATGTGCTTGTATTTTAAGGACATCAATGTGCAATTAATTCAAAGGTTAATTCAAGGAGAAATTATTCTAGGAACATTTCAATTTGGAGCCTAAAAAGAACATTTCTACGAATTAGAATCTTCATCATAATCACATAGTCCATATACATGCTTCAGAATGAACTGTCTTCAATTATTTTCTTAGAGTTGTAAAGTTGATTAGATGTAGGAGCATCCCCAACATATAAGAAATATTTCATCAAACAAAAACTTCCTTTATGTTTATTTGTGTTGTTCTTAGTTCTTTAGTAGTCATTTTGGTTGATTGAAATTAGATTTTATAACTAAAGTTATTAGTTTATGTGCCTCGACCAGTAAAATAGAATCAATTGTATGGTAATGCATATGCAACAAGTTATCATGAGATTTTATCTAGAAAACCATCAAAGTATTTAGAGCATGTTCACTTGTCTATTTTGTATTTCATGTTATATCATATGACATGGCTTCCCATATCAACTAACGGAGGTCTATGAGTTGTGTGTCATTTATTTAAGATTTGTGTCAATAGTTAATGTAATTCATTGTATTATTGGTCCCAAGGTGGTTCATGTTTAGAGTTGCATTGAGATTAGAGTTGTATTTCTTACTTCATCTGAAGAGAAGTCCATTTACATGTTTTTAAGATATGTGTCTAACTCCAAGATGAAGTTCATGGAGAAATAATTAAATATTGGTCCCATGATGCTTATCTAAAGTGCATGGGGATCCATATACTATATTTTTGGTCAATGTAAACCTATTGGATAAACCTTCACTATAAAAATGTGGTAGATTCATTGAAAGTAATGCTAGTGATAGTGGGAAGGAGAGAGAGCGAATCAAATTGGAGTCCAGAAGTTGAGAGAAGAGCTATTGAAGATCAATTAGCTTAAGGAGTTTTTTTAATTTCAAGTTGCACTCTTGTTAATCATGTGATTTGTAAATTTTAATTTAAGAATGAGCTCTAAATCTAATTGTAATCTCTAGAGGTGGATGTTTTTGATGTAATTTGAGACTATCGAATGATGAAGTATTGATTTAGTTTTTTACAAATAACTTACAATACTAATTACAACCTTACAAGAAAAAACTAATGGTTACAAAGCCTATGACAAGAGAAGGGCTAAGCCTAAGAAAGCCTAAAGCAACTAGAAACTAACATGATGTAACTTTCGTGATTCAAGAGATATTTGCAAATGGTTTGAACGACAAATTCCATGATGTCTAAGGTTCATTTAGCCACATTAAACATTCATGAATTCCACTAATTCAACTTTAACCAAAATCACTTTACTATTCATAAGCATTGACACCATACATCAAATGCAAAAAGCATGTAAAAGAGCAATATAACTCCTAAACATAATGTAAACTACACAACACCATATTATTGATTCTATCTACTCATAGCATTCAAATGATAAAGATATCATATAGCTTCTAGTTTTGTTTCAACTTCTTAATAAAATTAGATATATTCATCTTATTATCATGATTTCTCTAAACATGTTCAATCCTTCATAAGACAATAAAAAAAATTAACTCAAATAATGACACACATAAATTACAATAAATTAAATCTCATCCAAAACATGAACGGTTCAAAGTCCAAATAATAGTCCAATAATACAGTTAGTCACTCTAATATAGGATCACAAGACCCCACTTACACATCCATTTTCTACTCATTTCTTTACTTTTCACCAAGACTACGCATTTCATTTCAATGCGATTGGAGAAAGAAGGAAGATAAATCCAAAAGAATATATTACAATTGATCCATTAACACAAAAAATGTCCAAAATGGTTAGAAGATCATGACACAAAAAATGAGGCTTAAAAACATGACACTCATATCCCAAAGATAGGAAATCACATCTCCACAATGAGACATTTTGTCTCACAAATTAGAAAGGTTGATCACATTTCCTACAATCTAAAATTTACATTTCTACAATTTCAAGAGCCATGCAACAATCACAATCACTATTAATGGTCCAAGCTTCAAAATTTCCCAACTCAAAACCCTAATTAGCTTCAAGAATTTCTATATATTATTGTATCCAAAATGAGACCAAAAATGTTAGATTTTAATTAGAGAGATCATTAAAGAAATCATATTCAAACCATAATGTGACAAATCACAATTTAAGAATCGTAATATGAAACCATAATGTAAAATGTATCTATAATGTGAAACCATAATGTAAAATGTATACATACTATAAAACATAATAATCTATGAACCATAATGTGAAACCATAATGTAAAATGTATATAACATGTGAAGATCATGATCTAAGAACCATAATGTGACAAACCATGTAATATAAAATGTATAACAAATCATGTGTCTGCATGTAAAACAAGTCAAAGAGGAGAATGTCTAATATGACTATGGATAGATCTCTCTCCCGATCCTTGTTTGGACCCATGTCCCGATCCCTCTCTCGATCCATGTCCTGATCCCTCTCTCGATCCATGTCCTGATCTGCCTCCCTACACAAGAAAGTACATAATTTAATTTAATGTACATGTGTGTATATATATGTAAAGTCATCTTAAAGTTTTGTACTATCAACATACATGTTTGAATTTATCAAGTAATTTATATATTATAAATTATGTACCTCAAATGTATCATGCATAGGATCCTTTGCATGCTCCAAATCTCCAAAGCATGACAAATCCACGTATTGCTAGAAATTTTCAAATACAAGATTTTAATGAATAGTGAGAACTACTTCAAAGTCAATTTTATTTAATATATACATGTGAATTTTAAGAACGCAAAATATAAAAATTATTCAAGTACCTGTGTTGCATCCTAGAGCACTCTACCAATCCCATTAAGGTCACTAGAATGAATGGTCACATCAGGGACAGTTGTATCAAGTAAATGACTAGTGTCAAAGAGAAGTGTGTTGTATGTGCCATGTACATCAAGTGCAGCTCGATGCTATGTGGGGGTTGTATGTTGGTCTAGAATATGTTGGTCCTTTGAAGCTACCTCACTCTAACCTGACTGTCTACCAAAATGTCATCTAATATGACTCGGTACAACATCTAAACAAATCCCATACTCGTTGATAAACTGGAATGTTGATAGTAAATTAGCAATGGACGCTGAACACACATAATGTAAAGTGGCATCACTCATATGGGCCACATCTGACGGTGATGGGAGGTCTGCATGAATGTAGGGGTCGTAATTCGCAAATGTAGCCTCAGTGGGAGGAAGGCTAATCCTATTAGGAATTTCATGTAGAAGATATCAATTAAATGTAAACAAAGATTAAACAGAGGAATAAAAATACACAGAAATAATAACAGCGAGAGATAATTTTTAACGTGGTTCACCCAAACTCAGGCTACATCCACCAACAAAGAGTCCAATATTATTAGACAAAAATCAAACTGATTACAACCAGCAATCCTTACAACTCAATACCACTGCAAATGCTACAATACAATATCCATGGAAACCCTAACCCTTAACCACTTTTATCAAGTCTTATGTCAGTTACAAAAATAGGGTTTTTTTACGTTGGCCAATAGAAAAATAACTCTTGACACCTTTATAAAATAATAAAAAATCATTTGAGCTTTCGGGGGTGCTGCCCCTGAGCCCCCGCGGGGGCGCTGCCCCTCGACCCCTCCCTGTATCGTGACAGGGAGCATGCCAGGGGTGCTACCCCTAGACCCTGCAAGGGGCGCTACCCCCAAACCCTCATTAAATAATTTAGGGGGAAACTACACTGATAAAAGTGTGGAAAATTTAACCTCCAACTCTAATTAGGCTCCATATAACAACAATCTCCCGCTTGGAGACTGATCAGACTCCACACCATATAATCTCCCACTTGGAGACTGATCATAACGCCACTGACCCTATAACTCCTACTAGAAATAAGCACCCTGGACCCTGCTGTTCTAATTTTTTGTTTTCAGTCTTGAAGACCAACCGAAGCTAAAGAGGATCTCAGCTTCTCCCTTGTCACTACCTTTGTAAACATATCGGCTGAATTTTCATCTGTATGTATCTTTTCTAGCCTTAACTGTTCATCATCCAACACTGATCGAATGAACTAATACCTCAACTGTATGTGTTTGGTCTTTGAATGCAAGGGAGAATTATTTGCAAGATGTATGGCACTCTAGTTGTCCGTAAACAAATAATTGTTAGCCTATTGTTTGCCTAATTCTTCCATGAAAGATTGCAGCCATATCATCTCCTTGTTTGCCTCTATTGCAGCTACATACTCTGCCTCTGTGGTGGATAAAGCAACCACATTTTGCAACTGTGAGATCCAACTCACTGTTGTCCCACCTACAGTAAAGACATGTAACCTATAGTACTCCGCCTAGTATCAATATCCCCTGCTAAATCTGAGTCTACATAACTTGCTAAATTAGTATTAGAGCCCCTAAAACATAAGTGTTTATTGGATGTACCTCTCAAATATTTGAGAATCTATTTTACCGCATCCCAATGCTCCAATCCAGGATTACTCATATACCTGCTTACGACTCCTACAACATGTGCAATATCTAGTCTCATGCATACCATGGAGTACATTAAGCTTCCTATAGCTGAAGCATATGGTACCTGGACATTTTATCTTTTTCCTCTTGTGTCTTTGGACACATCTCCTTAGTCAATTTCAAATGACTAGGCAAAGGTGTGCTGACAGCTTTTGCATTCTCCATATGGAATCTCTGCAACACCTTTACAACATAATCAACCTGAGATAGAGTCAATTTTTTGTTCTTCCTATCTCTGCAAATTTTCATACCAAGGATTTGTTTTGCTACCCCCAAATCCTTCATAGCAAATGATTGTGCTAACTGTTGTTTTAACTCTCTTATGTGATCCATGTTAGACCCTGCAACAAGCATGTCATCAACATATAAACCTAAAATAATGTAGTTGTCATTATCCAACCTCTTAAAATAAACACAATGGTCAAAATTACACTGGCTGTAGCCTTGCTCAGCCATGAAACTATCAAATTTCAAGTACCATTTTTGAGGTGCCTGTTTCAAGCCATATAAGCTCTTCTTCAATCTGCACAACAGTTTCTCCTTACCTTTGACCTCAAATCCTTGGGGTTGTTCCATATATTTCTCCTCTTCTCAATCACCATGGAGAACAGAAGTTTTCACATCTAGTTGTTCCAAATGCAAATCTTCAGTAGCCACAATACTTAAAACAGTACAAATAGAAGTCATCTTAAAAACCAGAGAAAAAATCTCATCAAAATCAATGTCTGTTTTCTGTACAAATCATTTTACAACTAACATGGCTTTAAATCTTTACTTACCTCCATATTCCTCTTTCAACCTATAAACCCATTTGTTTGGTAAATCCTTTTTACCTGCAGGCAGCTTACATAATTCCCAAGTCTGATTTTTCAGCAAGGAGTCCATTTCATCTTTCATTGCAAACTCCCACTGAACCTTTGTATCCACCTGCATAGCTTCATCATACCCTTCTAGTTCACCAGCATCTATTAACAAAATAGAGTATAAAGAGGGAGAAAACATTTCAGGAGGTCTACTTAGCCTTGTTGACTGTCTAACATTCACTGGAGTTTGTGGTATTTCTTGTTGTTGTTGCAGAGCATGAGGAACCACTGGAACATCACTATCTGCAGTATCATCTAGCACCACATAATCATTTTCTTTCTTCTCATGCTACTGCAACTGATCTTTGTATAACACCTTCTCATTGAATACAACATTCCTGCTTCTCACAATTTTTATATTTTCAACATCCCAAAGCCTATAACCAAATTCATTAATGCCATATCCAACGAAAATACACTTTTTTGATTTTGCATCCAACTTGGTTCTATTTTCAGAATCTACATGTGCAAATGCTTCACATCCAAAGGTTTTAAGAAAAGAATAACTCACCTTCTTACTTGTCCATGCTTCCTCTGGAATATCACAGCCCAAAGGAACTGAAGGACCTCTATTAATTAAATATACAGCAGTATTAATAGTCTCTACCCACATGTTTAAAGGCATCCTAGCATGCAATCTCATGCTCCTTGCACACTCCATTATTGTCCTATTCATGCGCTCAGCCACTCCATTTTCTTGTGGAGTCCTTGGAACCATTTTCTACCTATGAATTCTATTAAAGGAACAATAATCTTCAAATTCTTTGCTACAATACTCACCACCATTATCAAATCTGAGACATTTTAATCTTTTACCCGTCTCATTCTCAACCAAGCTTCTCCATTTCTTAAATGTTTCAAATACATTAGATTTCTACCTAAGGAAATAAATCCAAACCTTCCTAGTTGCATCATCTATGAATGTAACATAATACCGAGAGCCACCGAGAGAAGATACCTGAGCCGGTCCCTATACATCTGTATACACAAGCTCTAACTTTTCATCTTTGTTTTGCTTCCCATCCTTGAGAAAACTAACTCTCTTTTTTTGTCATACACACAACTTTCACATAAATCCATATTAATACATTTCAGACCTAGTAAAACTTTCTTAGAATGAAGTACCTTCATACCTTTTTCACTCATATGCCCAAGTCTGTTATACCACAGTGTTGTCTCAGAACCTGCAGCAACTATTTCAGTCTCTTCCTGCGAACCCGCAGCAACTGTTTCTGAACCTGTTTGATTTTTCTCTGCAACAACTAAAGTAGAAGGAATAGTATGACCTATACAAAGATATAAGGTGCCTACTTTCACACCTTTTACTACTATTAAGGCACCTCTTGAAACCTTCCAATTTTTATCACTAAAAGTAACTATGCAACCTTCATCAGCTAGCTACCCTACTGAAATTAAATTCCTACTCAGCTTTAGAACATGCCTTACCTCTTGTAGTAGCCAATGATTCCCATTCTGCAACTTAATCCTGATTCTTCCCTTTCCAACAATCTAATAAGGTTCGCTACCTCCCAAATAAACCAGCCCAAAATCCCCTTGGACATAATCAAGAAAATAACTTCTATGGGGCATAGCATGTAATGAGGCCCCTGAATCTAAAACCCACGAATCATCAGCATTATCTAGGGAAAGAATCAAAGCATCATTTTTAGATTTATTACTTACCACATTTGCCTCCTTATTGCCTTCTTATTTATCTCCTTCTTTATTCTTTCGAGACCGACAATCTTTCTTTAGATGACCTGGTTTCCCACAGTACCAGCAATCCTTTTGTCCTCTGGATTGAGACCTCTTGTCCTTTGACTTTCCTTGTGACTTCCCATGACCTCCAAAACTTTTTCCTCTCTCCTTTGATCTGCCCCTGCTTTCTACATTCAAAACACTACCTGATGTGGACCCTCCTAAGCTTTTCCATCGCATTTCCTCGCTAAGGATAACACCAACAACATCATCAAATTTTAAAGTATTTGAACCAGAGACAGAGTTACTTACAGCCATGACCAAGCTATTACAACTTTTTGACAAAAAACATAAAACCAAGAGAACCCTTACCTCTTCATCAAATTTCATTTTTACAGAAGTTAACTGACTAGTAATCGTATTAAACTCATTTAAATGATCTATCACAGATCCACCTTCAATCATTTTCAGATTAAACAAATGCTTCATGAGAAATACCTTATTTGAGGGGGAGGGTTTTTCATACAATTTAGGCAAAGATTTCATCAGTTCTTCTATTATCTTCACTTTTGTTATATTGAATGCCACAGATGGTGTCAGGCACAACCGAATGGTTCCCAGTGCCTTTTTGTCCCAAAGATTCCAATCCTCATCAGTCATTGTTGTTAGTTTCTAGGCTATTCCTTCCAACGGCCTCCATAAATCCTTTTGATAGAGATAATCCTCCATCTGCATCTTCCATAACTGATAGTTCTACCCATTGAATTTATCTACCTTCAATTTACCCTCATCTGCCATGTTTCCCACTCAACCGTGAGACTTTCCTACAGATGGTAATCAAACACAACCCGCTCTGATACCACTTGTTAGGAATTACATGCAGAAGATATCAATTAAATGTAAATAAAGATTAAATAGAGGAATAAAAATACACAGAAATAATAACAATGAGAGACAATTTTTAACATGGTTCACCCAAACTTGGGCTACATCCACCAATAGAGAGTCCAATATTATTATCTAGCAATCAAACTGATTACAACTAGCAATCCTTGCAACTCAATACCGCTGCAAATGCTACAATACAATATCCATGGAAACCCTAACCCTTAGCCGCTTTTATCAAGCCTTATGTCGGTTACAAAAATAGGGTTTTTTATGTCGGCCAATAGAAAAATAACTCCCGACACCTTTATGGTGCTGTCCCTGGACCCCACAAGGGGTGCTGCCCCTTGACCCCATCTTGGGGGTGTTGCCCCCAAACCCCCGTTAAATAATTTGGAGGGAAACCGCACTGATAAAAGTGGGGAAAATTTAACCTCTGAGTCTGATTAGGCTCCATATAACAACAAATTTGTGGACATAATAAGTATCTCCCTACATAATCAGATGACATCTGATCAACCTGAGTAGCAATTGTGGCCATACTGTCAAAAAGACAGGATCTAGTCAATGTGACTGTTGTATCTCTTGTTGCTACTAGTTCCAAACATTTTGGAAGAACTAAAAGGTTTGGACCAACTAATGGCGTCTTGTTGATAGGCGGTGGCAATTTTGCACATCTAAATTGAGGTTTGTCAGCAAACCTCCCCTTGCCCTATCCAGCATGTGCAGGCATAGATGTGTAATCCACATCTAATCCTAAATGGAACTAAGCATATAATTGTTTGCAAAAATAAAATGGCAACTCGTCATTATGAGGCCATCTATGATTAGCGGCCAACCATCTAGGATATATAAATGAAGCAACCAGTGCATCTGTACACCTAGTAACAGTATATCCTCTAACATTTTCTCGCCCCATATAATAAGGGAACATGGTATACACATCATGCAATGAAAGTCTCTGAGAAACAAATTTATTTTTCTTAGTGCCAGTTACAGTCTTGGCAAGAGACCTATAAAATTCCTCAGTGCTTATGTCATCATATGGATTGTATGCTTGAATTGTGTCAATCATACGTCTGATCTCCTGCTAAATATTTACTGATCTATCTCTATTACCCAAATTGTGTGTGTTGTGTACAGTTTGATCCAAACATCTCAATGCACCCTCTAATCTATTAATGCTATCATTATAAAAATTTGCCCTAGCCTCAGCTTCCTACTGAGACTGTGTGGAATGATGAGATCCCTCATCATCAACCATATGTATATAAATACAAAGAGATCTGCATTTAATTAAAACAAAAAAATTAAATTTTACAATTATATGTACTTATTTTATTTCAGTGATTAAAGTAAATATATGCACAATATAACCATTTTTCTAACTATAAGATACTCCAAAGGAAATTACAAAGTACTTCACTACTATGGAGATTTACAGGGATGTGGTTGCCACTATGACAAATCCTTTGCACATGTTGTTTGGCCTTCCATTTATAGTGCATTAAGGACTTATATAGATCAAATTGGCAAAGACAGAGATGGAGAGACAGAAAATGAAGGTATTCCATATCAAACATATGATGCATGGTCTATATCTAGTGTCTGTGCTTATTGTGGCAAGCTTTGCTCGATAGCACTTAAAGTAGTAATGTTAGATGAAGTTGATGACCAAACTTCTGATCACGGCAACTTGAAATTCTTCCTTGGCCAGTGTAAAAATTGAATTATTGGCAACAAAGGCGGGTGACTGGTGAGGTAGAGATGTTGTACCAGTGCCATATAAGTTGGTTTACATGCTACATTGATATTGAGTAAGAAGCTACATGCACAAATTCATTTTATTGTTGACTCAGCTGCCAAATTATTCCCTAGTTTTAAAGGTTTTTTCACATCAAAGGATGCGCTTGGAGGATATGATATTGTAGCTATCATAAATGATGAGGAGTTGTTTTCTTCAAAATTCATGACTTTTGTGGGTCGGCTCACTAGTATTATGGTTGCCAATACACATGAAAATGCAAAGATGACATCTTAAAAAATACAGGTTGACAAGATTTACATGACTCTGATGGATGAACCTAAATGACATGATTACATAACTATAGGGAAACATCAAACAAATATTCAAGGAAATTAATGTGCCACCTAAACTAGCTAGTAAAATCCCAAGGAAAGATACCTTATAAATTGTATTTAAGTATTGGGAGAAATCAATGAAGGAAGGATGTTAATTTTGTGAACTATGAATATTTATGTGTAGGATAGTTAGTTAAATAAAGGAATTATGTGTCAGAGATTAGAGGAGTATAGGGAGTTCTTGTTAGGTATGCCTAGGTTTAAGCTTGATGTTATTAAAGTGGTGAAAGTAATGTCCTATGTATGTATTTATGTGTGTGTCCTATAATGTTGAGTATGAGGATTTAATCCTTCAATGTGTATGCTAATAATATGTTCTAGCATGATATACATGTAATGAGAATCAATTTGTTGTGTTGTACGTGTTTATAGTCTATGTAAGAATTATATATGCATGAACCAATGACAAGGATGTCTTAATAGTTAAGTACCCTAGGTCATAGTTGATAGGGGAAATTAAAAGAGTTGGATCATTCATGAGGCCTCAATTGAGATATATATTTTCCAGCTAATGGAGAATGGACCTCCATGGTCATCACTATTGTGAACAATGGTTGTTTTGGTAGAAGTCTAGTGCCTAGATGATGGTAATTCTTATAGGTGTAGAATGATGGATATCTTAGTTCACTACTAGATAATGATGTCTTATTTGCTAAGGTGTTCCCTTAATTAACTATTCTTGGGCCCAATAGAGTAAATTTATCCCTCACATTCAATAGAATTAAGTATGGTTAGGCATAGAGGTCAAGTTCTATAGGAATGTTCATGTGTATGTGACAAGTTTAGTTATAGAATGGTCAAGTTCTATGATTAATATGTTAATCCTATAAGATATGAACCAGACTATAGATTAAGAAGAAGTTTGTCATAAGATGATTGAATTGGTTGAAGCTTCCAACAAGTCTAATTGGAAAAGACCACCAAATGGCTAGACACCTCATAATCACACAATGAAGCCGAATATCCCACTATAAGGGTAGCTAGGTGGAAAATCATGCTTGATACTTGGGTTGGTCTCCAAATTGAAGAAAATTACATATTAATGTTGAAACTCAGTGATATCTAATCCCTTTCCTTAACTATAATTTGTAATATAAAAGTATATACATTAAGGATAATTATGGTGATGTTGTTAACTTGCATATTAAAGGATGATTAGGTTATTACAATTAGGGATTGATTCCCTAAACAAATCCCTAGACTAACTTCTCCTAGAGTACAATAAGATCATAAGCTAGATATCTTGTCCTCATTATAGCTGGTCACAGGGCAGAATACAAATTTCAAAGAAGAAAGTTGTCTTAAACAATAGAAGGTTGCTGCCACAACTAAACAGGGTAATGCCTAATTAAATCTAAGCATTACACTATAACCCATTTCATTTGCCCTACATTCAGTCATAGTTTATCATGGCTGCTAGGGTTTTAAAAGAGTTTATATAAATGCAAGTCATTTCAGTATTTTTAGAAGATTAAGCCCTAGCTGACTATCTCTGATTAAAACCCTACGTCATTTTGGCCAAACAATTCCATTTATTTTGCCCTAGTTCAGTCACTAATCATGGTGGCTAGGGTTTTAAAATAGTTTATATAAATTTAACTAGATTTCTCTAAGTTACATGTCATAACACAGGAAAAGCATCCACAACATCAAAAAAACAACAAAACTTATCAGGTAACATACATAACCAAAAATAAAAGCACTACAACATAATTTAAACCTAATAAAAACAACTCTTTTCAAAAAAACAAACAATGCATGGAATGAAGAGTTTAGAATGGGATCTTACACGGGTCCGACAGGGATTTGTAGGCTCTAGTCTCAGGCGAGCAGTCTCCAAATGCAAGAAATTCGGTCGAATAGATAAAATAACTGTGGCCACTATTTTTTTTAATATTTAATGGATTTGGCCGAAACAGACTTGACTGAAAAATACTCAACCGAAACTTAATCAGATTTTGGAGCCACGTCGGTGCCAAAGAAGCGTCACATGATTTGGGTCAAATTCTACTTGGCAAAAATTATTTAGTTGGCCCAAAGTGTGACACAAGTTTGTACTTTTACCCTTTATCTCACCACTCAGCTCTGGGTGGCCCAACTGTGACATCGAAAATAGATTGCTAATGCTCATACAACTCATGGAGCCCAAATCAAATCTTGACTTCACTGGCTCAAGATCAAGTAGTTTCAGGAGGGACAACAACTCTTGCAAGAGTTGCCTGACATTCTTCAAGCATTTATTCAACATTATGAGCAAGTATTTTTAGCTCAAGACTACACTCCAGCCAAGCAGGCTGCTTTACAACAATGTCTTGTTACAATCCCTTTCTAGGTCTCTAATGCTCAATGCATATTTTGTGATCATCTTCTCACTCAAGAGGATCCTAAGGAGGTTGGTTTTTCAATGGCCAATGAAAAAGCCCTTGTCTTTAAAATGATCCTCCAAAGCAACAATGGATTGGAAAATCTCATGAGCAGTGGCAAAAATGGGCAAGCTTCCACCTATAAATGTTGAGGAATTGTGAGATACAGGTGATGGCATCATTCCACCATGTTATCTAGTCGACCCCATGCATGCGACATGGCTTCAAATTCTAGACACATTGAATATAAATTGATGTGGCTTTGTGATTGAGAAGTGACATGTTGAGAAAAAAATTGCAACTTCATGGCTTTAGGCTTAGAGACTCCATTCAATATGAAAATGTATTGGGAAGTGACCTTAGAAAGGACAAAGTTTGTCAATGGCTCCACTAGCAAATAATAATACTTGGAAAAGGTGAAGAAAGATTGGGCTGACATCATGGCCTGATCAAGTTGCTCTAAGACCCTATCAAGGCTAGCTCTTAAATTGCTCCATATGTACCAAGTCGTATGATCTTGGCAGAAACCAACATTGGGATCAAAAAGACCCAATTTATTGCACATAACAAACCAAGCCTCCCTTTCACCAATTGTCCAATGCATAGGCAAGGCTCCACATTTATCATAAGCTAACTCTATCATATTAAAATCCCTCCACATAACTCAAGTGGTGGCAGGCATTGAATTAGCAATCCATCCAAAGGGAAGATTGTTGCATGACATCATCAGAAGAATAAACATTAATAATACCAAAAGAATGATTATCAACATTGAAAAGATCCCATAATGCACGATTGGTGGGATCACCACCATAATCAACCAAAAGTTGATGCCACGTAAAAGAGAGAAAGGTGACAACATCTTCTTGATGAGCTTCATGGTTACTATAAATAAAATGGCTAGAAGGCCAAATAACACAGCAAGTAACAGAAATAAAAAAATTGGACACTTTAACTCTTAAAGGCAAAGAATGTCTAAACCTAGAAATTGGAGCCTAGAATCATGAACGGAGTATTTTTGCGGGAGGACTGTTAGACCTCTAACATTCCAATAAATACAATCAATAAAAAAGTGTCAGGAGTCATCTGCTTGTTATCCAGTTCATTGGTGCAGGAGCACCTCGAGACCTAAGAATCAGGAGGATTCCATGCATATTCTGTTCTATCCAAAGTGTCATGTTTGTAAGGCCTTAGCGCCATATTGAATCATAGTTGGCCGAGTAACGGCATAACACTGAGTCTGTATACATGTCATTAAAGATTGTAATCAATTTGAATGGATGTAATAAAATGGCAGAGGTGGTTGTAGGGTGATTCACCTTCCATCTTATGTAATTGCCAACATGAGTCTATATAGTCGATCTGTGTTTGTTAAGAAAAGAGTGAAAATGAACAAACACAGAGGGAGAATCGATTTGTATGTGTATTTTCTGAGGAATAAGAAATTATGTTCTATCATGTATATCTAAGTAAGGTTCTGTTGTACAAAATGTAGATCAAAAGCATTCCACTAGTTGAGATTTCTTCGAAATCAGTGGAATGGCTTCCTTAGGGGTAGATCGTTTTCCATTCTGTTGAGTTTTTGTTGTTTCTGTGTGAGTTGTTCAATTGTAGAGTTGTAGAGGTTGTCATCAGGGTAACATAGCCCTTGGAGAAGCTTTTGGAAGTTATACTGATTAACGGTGTTGGGCCGATAGGAGGTGCACCGGTGAAAAATAGCTTTGGTCTCACCGACAACGAATGGTATCGGTGTATCGGTAGACCTTGGTTAGAGTTCACCGATGGGAGTGGTCACACCAAAGTCAAGTGTATCGGCACATCAACCAATGTTCATAAGTGATCATCGACGAAGGAAGTCACATCGACGGGTTGAAGTCCATCGGCGTATCGGTGAGGCTAATCCTACCATGGCTAATAGTAATCATCTTACCAATGAGAGAAAGTCAAAGTTGGCGCTAGAGTGTGTCCATCGGTGCATCAGGCAGAGTTTGTAGGCATTCACCGATGAGAAGAGTCTGGCCGACAAGTATGGTTTGAAGACATTAACATCGGAGTAATCGGTGTGTATCGGCAGAGTAGTTCTCAAGCTCGCCGATGGTAAAGGCCACACTAACGGCGCATCAGAAGAAGAGAATAAGGTTCCACCAATGAACTAAGTCACACCGACGGTGGTGGTTCGAAGGGTCATCAGGGTGATCAGTATGTCGGCACAATAGGATATGATCTCGCCAATGGTATGTGGTCTCGCCGATAGTGAAGAATGAGTGTGTTTCGGTATTGTTTAGACCTTCTGTAGAGTATTTAATGTAGATTGAGCATTTATCTCTCTGTACTGTGGGTTAGAAGGGTATTCACCCCTGTCGTGAAGCATTTCCACTGTACCCTCTGTATCATTCATCCCCAAGGAAGAATAGGTGTTTTGCAATAAGGCATCATTTACCTCAAAACTTCCAATCTAGAAGTCGAGCTAGACAGAGTGTCATTTCTTTGGTATATATTCTCTTTCTTCTAGATGCTTGGGTGAGTTGCAGGACCTCCTTTGTCCAGTAGGACGAAGGGAAGCATGTCATACAATGATGGCTAACATTGAGTTACAATTGATGCCACTAGCAGAGATTTAGAAAATTTTGCCTCGCCATCTACATCTCCCCTAGGAGGGAGATAGAAGACTTACCTGTGTTGGGGGATTTTGAAACATTATTCAAAGCCTGAGCCCCAGAACCAGCAGGCTTGGGGGTGGACTTGGAGTTTCCAATGTTTTTGGCTTTGTGATTGATCACTATAGACCAAGCTTCTTCTTCTTTTGCAGGAGGTGGTAGCCCCAACGAGGGCTAGGCAAAAGGCTTGGGTCATGGAGATGCCAAAGGGGAATATTGAATCTTGTGTTTGAAAGACTAATATTGATAGCAAGTGTTTGGAAAATTAATATATTGGACATGCTAAGTGTAGTAGGTTTGGCCAACCTAGATATCCACTGAATCTTTGAGATCCTTGGAAAGGTCCACCTCCACACAAACCCATCGCTAAGGACGATCCGAATGGAATTGTTTAGGTTCGGTAAAAACCACAGAACCTAAAGAAGAGGCTATCTAGCTCAAAAAAATCTAGCAAGGCAAGGGTAGGCCAAGAAATTCAACCCAAACGAGAACTCAAAAGGACTTTTCATAAGCGACAACAAAGTCTCAAGTCCAGGGTTTGAACACCACAAGTAAGGAGGAGCGGACAAGCCAGGGGCCCTAACTAAGAACAACCTTAGCATGGTTGGCCTCAATAAAATAGAAAAGAAAAAACCCTTTGGTGAGGTTTTGCATAGCATCAATGCAGATCCCATGTGGGGTCTAGGCCCTACCGACCTAGTCTCTAAGCATGCTTTCAGAGGGGACTCTACCCACAAAATAACCAATTAATGTGAAATTTTCTAGCTATTTACATGCATTATCAAACTTGGGAATGGGAAGAACATCTGGCGGTGTTTTAGGGGATGTACCTCATGGAACACTTTGCGAACAAATTTTCAAGGCCATTTGAGCAAGGGATCCATTGGATGTCATCATCGTCAAACCTTCAACTCCAACAATAGCAGCTATGGAGTAATGAAAGGTTAAGGCCATTTAAAGTGGGTGAAAGTCACCTGTAGGGTTAGTGACGTAAACCATGTCACAATAAATGCAGGTAAGAACTAAAAAAATCTTGTAAAAAGCTATACTATGACATAAATGCGAACAAAGCTAAGAAACTCTAGTAGAGCCAAGCAACCTAGCATTAAATTTGGTATAATATACTACATCATGGTTAAAAACTATTGATTTTAATATATAATTAAAATGGTTTTTTAGAAATAAAATTGATTTTCTAATAAAGATGCATAGTCGATCAAGTGTTGATTGAGATATAAAGTAAATTAATAGATCTAAATTGAGTAAATTGATTTCGTATAGTAAAATAAATTATTGTTTAAAGTTAGATTAATTGATTTAAACTGGTTTTTAATTATTCAAAGTTAGATTAACTAATTTTGACTTTCATATAAGTTGAATATGTAATCAAGACTAACAATTATTTAAAGTTAGATTAATTGATTTAAATTGATTTTGTATAAGTTGAATATGTTAGTTCAATTGATCAAATAATACTTTTCCATATAACTTAGTTTTTAAAAATGTTTTCTCTATATAAGATAATGTTTCTTATCTATAGACTCTCTTTATATATAGTTTAGAAAATTGATTAATGGACTTAAAATTTGAAAGGATTATTGTTTTGCTTAAATTGTCAAAATACAATTATTAGTTAAATCATGTACTAATTTTCTATAAATCAAAATTGTACCTATTTAAACTCTGACTAGTTTTATATTTAAACTTTGATAAACAAATCTCACAAACCTAAAACAAAACGTAGTGTTAGTATATATGATGCCTTTGGTTCACATTTATGAGTAAAGCATCATGATTTTACTACTGCATCTAACACCTAATATAGTTGTAATAACGATGTTTGTGGCTTCGTCCCTATCAATTGGTAAGGAGAAATAAGTGCATATTATCTTTTTAAGTTCCAAGTAAAATGAGAAGTCTTCCCTCAAACAATCCTTAAACATCTATTGTATTGTTAAACTTAGAATTTTGTGTAAACCAAAACTTATAATGAAAGTGAAAACTAGAAATCTAGTAGGTTGTCACTACTTTATTCAAGTGGGTAGAAGTCAAAGGAAAAATGTCTGGGGAACTGAGCCTTAGAAAGGGCTACATACCCACTTACAGTCATCCATCTCTACAATAGAATTTGGCTGTCTTACCCAAAATCCACCAAATGACATTCTATTTCTTTCAAAAGATGAATGGTGAAAAGTTATCAAATATTCAAGATAATAAACATATATTTTCTTGTATTCCAATTAACTTGTTAAACTATGCTTTTGTATTTGTTATTCTCAATCCAGGTCATTTCATATCTAGGCTATCGGATTCCTATCTCGTTAAGTTTTGGGACATATGTATTCCCTCTTAAATTAGATTGGTTCCAACAAATTAATTTTTTAGGCTAGGATCATCCCTCTCTTTTGTAACTTAATTATTTTAAGAAATGTAAAATTATTAAAATAGCATCATATAAGTTTCAAAAGATTAGATTGATCTAGTAAACATAGCAATAACATGTACATTTTTATAATTGTGATATTTTAGAACTTTTGAGAATGTAGGATGAACTCATGCTAGTAATCCTTATTGACCTCTTCTTCCAAGAATATGCTAGAATCAACCTATTTTGAATATTAGTCCATATTGAGTTCATAATATAATGCAAAATGTTACAATGAAGTTAACACCTTTTATCTTAACATTTGAATGGTTGAGGAGATTCACTGTAATCACAACTAATATTGATTCAAGTATTCTCTTCTCTTACCTGTAATTAGCCATGGGTTGAATCAAAACAATTCATTGGTTGAAAATTAAACCAATAATCCTCACAATAAAGGGATTATAACCCTATGAATTTAATAGATACTTAGTGAGTTCAATCTTGAGTCTAGAAGTAACTATTGAAAGGTAAATGTTACTAAATTATGTTCACACCTAATTTAGCAAGGCCTGAGTTGCAGTTGTCACAAGAGGGATAAAAAGAAGATTTTTTAAGTGTATGATCAATCAGTTCAATGCATGATATCTTATCAAGAGAACAGCAAAGATCATTTGTCAAGATAATGTGATAGTCCAATCAGAACTGTCAAACCATCCTGACAAGTGAAGTTTTATCAAACGACAAGAGATCAAACATTCAATGAATGACAGGTATCTAACTGGTTTTATCTTTCAGTTATGATATGGTTGAATTATTCAAATATCACAATTCAGTGTGAAGGAAAGGTATGTACAAACTATCATTTCATTAGCATGTTTTAAACATATGTTTCAAATCAGTTTCAGTTGTTCTATCATATGCACTTGATTCAGAAAGCAAACATACATAAATCATTTGCATAAGGTAAAATAACTGATCATATTTAAGAGAATGTTTAAATGTGTCCCACACAAGCCATGGGAGTGACTAAACTGAGCCAATGCAAACATTATGCAAGCTATACATCTGTGGATAAAAAGAAAAGAAAAAAACACATGAGGAAAATGGATATCCATCATTGCCTTGTCGAAGGTTGATTATCCTGTCTGGCAGTTTGATCTTCATGTCTTCATCTTATGCTCCTGATCAGGATAGTGGACTGGAAAAATTAGAGAAAACTCTTGTTAGAAGCTCTGGATATGCAGATTTATCATATGCTTTATCAACAGACATATAAAACTTGCAAACATTATGCATTAATGTGATTGGATCAAAATCAGACATGTGAAATAAATTAGATCATCATGAGAAAGATCAATCAACTTTACAAAGGTATGTTTTTATGCTATCTTGTTTGTTCATTGTGCAGGTATAGGAAAAGTAAGGTTGCTGACTTGAAGACATTAAAGCATGTGGAGAAAATGTGGCTCCCACAAGGGTAGAGCCTAGTATGCTTCCTTCTTATTCATTCAAGAAGGATATCCGATTGTAATAAACAGAGTGCTCTATCATATAATGCATGGAATAGTCAACACATCAAATGGAGTGAAGTCATCATAAGAGAAGTGAAGAGGAGCAGTTGCTCCTATAAACTATGCTCACTTCAGAAAAGAACTTGTCAAAATCAGATAATCAAATTCAAAATGCTTCATCATACACATGCTATAGAATGAGTAGTGATTTTATTTAAGAGATGTCAATATGCAAGGACAAAAATATAGTGATCAAAAGAATGAAGTATAGCCATAAAAGTTGCCATTGAATGTCATAAAGGTGCTACAGATTTTTTAAATAAACAACAATATAGAGGATATGAGTTGTCTTAATCAAACTGAGCCCCTACATTATGCCTCAAGACCATAGGACAACAAGTAAAGAACAGCTCCTATCAATGCAATGATCATAAAAAGAATAATTTACAAGACCCATATGTATGACAGTGGCAAGTATCTACCATCAAATATTTATGTCATCGTGTCATCATGAGCTCATAGGGAGATAAAAGGACAGAAAAGAGAGATGCACCATACAGCAGTATATAGTCTTGTTTTAGGTACTCATCAAAAGAAGAAAATATTCATATAAAGATACACAGTCATATGCTTTATGCATAGAAGGAATAGCCATGTTCTGATGAATGATGGAACATCATATATGCTACAACATCCTTATGCCAATTGGAATAGCAATATAAAAGTGCAGGTTAAAAAAAAAAAAGAGATGAAAAGATGAATCAAGTATTATGCCTCATATACATAAAGTGCAAAGGATGGTGTGTACTTTGAAATTTATTCATATTTTCCTTCATCATGAACAGCCATATACAAAGCCAATTCGAACAACATGAAGATCACATACAGAAAGGAAAAATAAGTAATTTTTTTACAAACCCTAAGAAGATATATGGTGACTTCATAAACTTTTTACCTCATCAATATGTAAATGCAAAGAGAATCCATGCCACAGTCAGAGCAAAGGTAAAAAGAGTCTCTCAACACAGAGTAAAACCCATATGGGGTTTTCATACAAAACTGCAGATACAGATAATGGAGAAGCCCTCACTGTGTTTTACCACAAGCTACAATGAACATCAAGAAAACCTAGATAAAAGCAAGAAGTATGGACGTGGTCCTTAAGAGAGATAAAGATGCTTAGTAAGTACAAACTAGAGTGCAAATAAACCTTTATTCTATAGATGTATTATTTCATCATGGGTCAGGTTTTCTTTTCAAATCTGAGACAAAATACTATGCATATAGTGGTCGAAGCCATGGCTGAAGGAGGTGTTTTTCTTTGAAAAAGTGAAAACCCATATAACATTTTTTCAAACCCTTGTGTTTTTCCTCTGGTCTGCAAAGGTTTTTTGTTTCTTCTTTTGTCAAAATAACCAGAGTATCCTTTTGAAAGTGATGCAACCTAAACTATTTCATGGGTCATTTTCTTTCAGAAGTAAATGAAGAAAAGAAGGTACAGTCATGTCGTAGCCAAGGACTTTTCCTTCAAAAATGTAACATACCCATGTCATTTAAAAAAAAAAAACCTTTATCAGTATAAAGATATAGTTAAAAAAAAAAAGAAATCCAAATGTGAAGGCAGAATGAGACCTCACCTTGTGTTTTACAGAGAGAAGAAGCTACAGGTCGCAACACTATGTATTTTGAAAACCCTTAAAAGTGCATGGAGATAGTCACCAAGCAAGGAATACAGAGGAATGAAGAAACCATGGTGAGAAAATAGAATATAGAACTCATAAAATGCTCAGAAAACCATATGGTCGCGGCCCAAACGAGGAACAAGTCACAAAAAATCAAGAAGATGGCTTAATTTTTAACACAGAGAGCTTACCCTTCATCTTTATGCCAAAAATGCAGAATAAATTGACCAAGAAAGTCTTAGAAGTTGCAGAAGACTGTGAGATTTACTTCAAACCCTAGCCGAGCATGGATTCGGCAGAGAAAGAGCTCAAGTGAACTACAAAGATCAAAATGATGAAGTTAGGGTTTGACATCCCTTTTGGTCGACGGTTGTTTATTTTTCTCATTTTCTTTTGACTTCTTAAAACAAAAATCATTACCTTATCTCATGTCATGGTCAAGACTTATTAAGTCTTGTGACCTAATGATAATGCCACAGGGGCCTGTGAGGCCGAGTACTTTGTTGCTTCATTGATAAAATTTTACAAAGTCAAATATGATAATCATGCAAAGGTAAGGCTTTAAGCCTTTTTCCATTTTTCCTTCATGAAGATTGACAGCAAGAAGGCAAGGTGATGATAAATATTGGAGCATGAGATAGAATATGAAGTCAAAGATTATATGCATGTATTTACATTGGGAAAGGATGAAGATTGTTACTTTTGCATGAAGTAATAAATTATATGAAGCTCAAATACATGGTGAAAGGTATGATAGATGAATGATGCATGGAGTGATAAGGTGGTATATTGTTATACCTTGTATACATATAGATGATGCAAGATATTTATTCCTTGCATGGAGATATAAAGATTTTTGTATGCAAATCATGAATAATGTATAGGTGCATGGTATATGAGTTAATATGCATGGAGTAATAAGGTGTTGTTAGATATTAGTCATGTATCCATGGGAGTTATAAGGTTCTAATAGATGCATATATTATTCACAAATGCATAATGCAATTTTTGCATGAGGAGATCTATTTTGATGCATGGGAGGCATAAGGGATTATTTTTATCTTTTTCTTCTAAAAGAGACAAATATATCCAATTGTGCATGATTTTGCAACTATATTATTGTAAACAAATAATAAAGTAATGTAGTTATAAATTACTTTATTATTTTGTCACAAGTTGTAAAATCAAGAAGATGAGACAAATTGTAACTCATAGTAAAGTAATCATGCAAAGATTACTTTATTACTTGTTCACATATCCCAAAATCATGCAAAATTGAGAGATATAGCTAACTGAAGACTTTTGGGAGCTTTTGCATGACTTTTGGAGTCAAAATTGGGGTGATTGGTCAACTTTTCGGTCAAACACATGGAGGAGAGCAGTTTGGAACTATTTTGCTCGTTTTGGGATAGTTATAGCCCTTATTTTTAGGGATTTTCTTGTTTGCTCATGGATTAGTTTAGAGAGCTTATTTTTAGAGAGAGATGACTGCAGTTGGCCTTTCTAGGTCTCTTGTAGAAAGCTTATTATATATTGTATGAAAAACTTAGGTTTTTCTAGTTCTTCCCTTTTTGCTCTTTACACTTTGAGAGAGAAAGAAGGTTTTGTAGCTGGTGCAGGGCACCTAGGAGCAGTTTAATTCCTACAAGCATTTGGATGCATTTTTCATAAGTTATGGTTTTGTTCAATGTATGTTTGTAATAAGGCCTTTAGCCATGATTGTATGGTCCACTCTGTATGGTCAAGAGGTTTGCGGCAATCTTATAAGCCTCAAATCCTTCTTAGTCCATTTGGACCCTTATTGTGCCAATTAGGCCTAGAAGGTCTAAGGATTGATTTTTGAGTCTTTTTGGTTGTTTTAGTGTTTTAGTATGTTTTAAGGAGTGTGTTGGTCATTTGGACTCCATTGGACAAGCCAAACCAATCAACCTCCTTGTGTTAAGGCAAAACACCATAGTTGTCAAATTGTGTTATGTAAGGGGTCGGTTCCAAACCACTTTGGACGGTTGAAAGCTGGTTGTAGAAGTTGTACACCAACTAGGATCAGTTGATATGATTGTGATTTCGCTCCTGTATGGCAGAGGAGGTCTAGTACGGAGTTTTGGCATTAAAACAATATAAAATAGTCAGTTTTTCTTGCTGTGTACGGCCTATACGGATTGGCCAGGTGAGCAAATGTACTTTTTCTGAAACTAGACTGAGTCAAGGTTCGAATGCAACTAGTTTGAGGTCTTGAAGTGGTCGAAGTGAAAATTTATTGCATTTTGTTTCAAAACTGGTCTAGAAACCCTGTTTTCTAGGGTTTGTCACATAAATCCGGCTCTAGAATGCATTCCAACCAGTGAAAACTCATGAAAACTGGTGAAATACAGGCTAGTGATGTACTTTACAGGATTCCAAAAGCATTTGGTGGGGAAAGACTGTTTTCAATTTTTAAAGTGATGCCCTAGGTCAAGTATTACCATGTATTTAGCCAATTTTATGCAATTTGTTGTTGTAGAAGACAAAATCCTGATAGGGTGAGCAAATGAATGGTGGTTTTGAGTTGTTTGGATGTAGTAGAGGTGTTCCAAATTCCTGTCCCTGATATATGAACCCAAATTTGACCACTTGCTTTGTAACCTAGCCCTAAACTGATCAATTAGGCCTAGAGACCTAGTAGGTGTTCTGAATTGCTGGAGTAGAGTGGGAACTGGAGGTTTGGAAGTTTGAGAGAGTCCCTTAAAGGGTATCCAAATCCATCATTAACTTGCCTGGTCATTTGGGGTTTTGTCAAGTTGTGTGGAGAAAACTAGATTTGGAGGGCTAGTAGCCCTACTAGTCAAAGTAGAGGTTGGAGAGTTGTGTGAGGTTGGGAATCAAACCAACTGCAAAGAAAGTGTTTATTGACCTGCCTTAAGGTGTGGGAGAAGCCTTGAGGGTTGTGTCGTAGCCTGGATACCAAACCCTTCATATACCCTTGGATGTGCCTTTTGGTTGGATTGAAGGAGTGAAGTGGGCGAGTGGGCTAAGGAGAACAAACTTACCTTGTTTTGTTGCTTCCCTTGTGCCACTGCTGCATCAGTAGCTCACTTTTACAGATTTATAGATTTTACAGAAGGTTACAAGTTCTATACTTTGTCTTTTATGGAATTATTTCCTTTATTTTTAAATTGAATCAAGTGTCTACCTTTCTGTTAATGCAGCTTTTATGAATGATTTGATGAGATTTTATAGTGTTTGAACATCATAACCTTTAAAATCATTGTCTCATTTATACTTGCATTTGTTAGATAGCATTGAAAATCACAAGTCTTAGGCTGTGCAATTGAAGCAGTTTCCTTTTATGTCATGAAAAACCCCTTTTCCTTCAAGAAGAAAATCTTTTTTTGCCTACCTTAGAATTATTTATGTGATCAAATTTCTGAAATTGGATTGTGTGGGTAGATTTTTCTGAGATCTATTGAGTTAGATTGCTAGTTTTTTCATCAATTTTAGGTACGTCAGCATCTTTTATATTACAGTTTTAGTGTTTTAGTAGCCCTTTTAACCCTTTTCCATACCAAAGTCATAGATCCAATTGAATATTTTGAGGGAACCAGCCCATAATCTAGAGGTTCAAACTCAACATAGGTCACCCACAGCCTGAGTTTGATCCCATGTTACACAAGATTGTTGAGTTTCACAGCTCTGCATAATGGGTGCAATCCTACTCATCAACAGTTTTTGGCATGTCTGGTGGGACCATTGAACTGATTTTTAGTTCAATAAGAACTTATTATTGCTACTGTTTTGGTATGATCAGTAGATTTTACAGCCTTTTAGAGGTTTATTTTCAAATACCTAGTGACTCTTGTTTTCTGGTTTGACAGATCAAATCTTGCAGCTTATTAAAAAGTATCAAACAAGGTCAAATAAGGATCATAAAAAGAAGCACATTCATTTATCACCACCAAAAAGGAGAGTAAAGGCAGATAGAGTGATAAGACCAGCAAATGCAATAGTACCAATTCTGCCAAATACACAACCAGAATTTGCTTCTCATCAAAATCCTTTGTTTGCAAGTTCGTCATCAGTACCTCATATTTCTCCACCAGTAAGCCCAAGAGAACAAATACCTATTTTTCAAGAGCTTGAGGAAGAGGAACCTATTTTACAAGTTGAAAGAGAAGAGCATGTTCTCCAGGAGGTGCCTATAATACAATTACCAATACAAGTATCAATACAAATACCAGTTATTCAGATGGCAGTAGCTGGAGGAGGAAATCAACCACCACCAAGAAATTAGCCATTTGTTACCTTTAATGGGGGCAGCCCATTAAATCTAAGGCAACATGATGCAATACTAGTAGCTGCACTGAAAAGACTGCCTAGTTTCAGTGGTGAAGATGGAACCACACCGATAGAACACATCAGATATGTAGCATCATTGTGTGTTGTTCATCATATTACAGAAGAGAATATAGCAATCAGGCTATTAGCAGCATCTTTCAAAGGTAAATCTCTTCAATGGTTTAGAGGTCTATGAGTTAATTTTATTACATCATGGGATGAATTAGGAGCTGCTTTGAATAGATAATTTCAAGATAAGTCAGATCATTTATCACTTGTTGAGCAAATGACAACTATCAAGAGGGTCCCACAAGAACAAATGTTAGATTTCAATTTCAGATTTCAAAGGACATGGAATAGAATTCCAAAAATGGTAAACCCTTCACCTGAGCATGCATTTTTATATTATTTAAGAGTATTGAATAGTGATATTGCTGTCATGATTCAGTCAATAGGTGGAGTTACTTTACTAGGTGCTATTAGAGCATAAAATAGTTTACTACAAGTTGGTAAAATTGCACCAAGACCTCCTATGCCAATATTTTCTGACATTCAGCCCTTAATGCCAATTTCAGCACCTCCTATTGCATCAATTCCTGCTATACTAGCCTTTGACTATCAAGCAACTATGAAAAATAATGTTGATCTAATTCTTTCTGATATACAAGAGCTTAAGGGTAATTAGTAAAACATAGCAAAGCTATTACAGATTGTCGGTAATGACTTAGTGAGCCTGAAAATTCAAGATAATCAGAGTAATAGACCATACCAAGCCCCATACCAGGCAAATAGGCCTCCTTATCAGGTAGATTACCAAGGACAAAGAAGAAACTATAATAACAAACCAAATCAGCAGTATAATCCCAATGTTGTTAGCTCATCAAAAGAGCTTGTGCCTATGCAAAATAATATGATTCAGGATTATGCATGGTGTTATCCATGTAATCAGCCACATAACTAGGCTACTTGCATGAATGGAGTGGTCAGTCAAGCACTCATGGTACATAATAATTATGCTGCTATTGAAAATACAGTAAGTGAAGTTAATGATTAGCAGGATGTTTAGACTCGACATAGTAATCCTGATGTTGCTTTAATGAACTAGCAAGTTAATGAGTTTTGTGGGGTAAATCAATTACCAGGTTAGGAATAGTCTTTTACTAATATTGCAGCTAATACTAGGTCAAAAAAGAGTGTTGTTGAGTTACAATAGCAATCTGATATTGGCAAACACAAATCTCATGATATTTCATT
Organism: Cunninghamia lanceolata; assembly: GCA_027924645.1. Lineage (NCBI taxonomy): Eukaryota > Viridiplantae > Streptophyta > Pinopsida > Cupressales > Cupressaceae > Cunninghamia > Cunninghamia lanceolata. Next base: position 4,580,487 of record BSBN01000053.1, on the reverse strand, counting down.
AATATGCTTGGAAATAGTTACAGATCATACAACAAAATATAGATCACACTTTTCAAACTATAACTTGCCAACATACTATGCTTGAAGACTTCTGAGTTTTAGATTCCTCGAAAGGAAGAGCATACTTCTCTAATCCTCAAGAAACCTAAGACTTGGAATTTTAGGACTCAAACTTAGATGCTTACTGGAGACTTCTTGACTCAACTCAGACTCAAACTCTCTTGCTCGCCAATGAGCAAGGAGCCTGCTTAAAAAGAACTAAAGGGACAGATTCCAAAAGAAACAACATAGAGAGTTTTCAAATCCGCCAGTGGATGAGTGACACCTAGCAAATGCTTTCCATAGAGTCCATAACGAGGAGATAAGATTCCTCACGGATGGACCCAATCATCTCGTGAACAAGAAAAGCAAGTGCACTAAACGCACTAAGGAGAATAACAATCTAATAAAGGGAAAATCTAGTTTTTATAGGTCAACAAGGTCAAAATCAAGCTTCTACTTCTCAGGTTATTCATATTCTACCAAGAGGATAGCAAACAGCTAATAAAAGATAGCCAGAAGCTCAGAAACAGCCAAGCAAAGAGCAATCAGATGTTGTTGTTCCCAAAGTACAGCAAAAGGTTAGTGGTCCTTTCAATATTTTGGATCATATGAAAAAGGCCACTGTTAGCATGTCTATATTGGATGCATTGCACATCCCAGGTCAGAAAGATTTGTTACAAGATGCCTTAGCACAGTTATCTTTATCAAGTGAAGCTCAAACAACTCAACCTTGGGTTATGCTTACCAATGAAGCACAAAATAACAATGAACAGCCAAAACAAGTGATCAAACCACCTCCTTTTTATGTTACCTTGATAGATGGTGATCATTTAGTGCATAACTGTATGATAGACTCGGGAGCTAGTAGCTCAGTGATGCCCAAACAGCTAGCCGACAAACTTGGTTTGAAATATGAGCCCATTGTAAGGGGATTCATGCAATTAGATGGTACTAAAGTCAACACAATTGGGATATTCAAAAATCTAGATCTTACTTTACATGCATGCCCCAATTTTGTAATACATCGAGATATTCATGTTATTGATCTACCACCTAGTTTTGCCATTTGTTTATCTAGAGATTTTACAGTAAAACTAGGAGGTTATTTATCTTCTAATTGGACCCATTTATTTTTTAGAACCAGATATAGTACTAAAGTTACCATAAAATCAGAGCCATTAGAAAATGATCACCTTGAACCATATACACACAATCTAATAAATGCCAATCTTTCATTTTTTTATCAAAAAGAACCAGTAACTGCCCAAGACCCAAGTACACCTTTAGAGGGCATACCTAATTTAGTTTTAGACTACTAGGTAGCAGAAAATCATGAAATAGATCCTTTTGATCAAATGGATGAAATAGGTTTTGGTGTGTATATGATCCAAGAGAAAGATGTAGTTATTCCAAATCTGCTGAAAGGAGAAAATCAGCAAATTGTAGAATCTGAAAATGATGTTTGGCAGCTTTATTTTGATGGTTCTAGAAGTAAAGTTGGTTTTGGTGGAGGAGTTGTTCTAGTTTCTCCCATAGGTGAAAGGTATTACTCATCTTTTCATTTTTCTTTCAGCTGTTCTAATAATTCAGCTAAGTATGAGGCTTTAGTTCATGGATTGGAATGGGCTAGCAAAAGAAACATTAAATGCCTTAAGGTCTTTGGAGACAGTGAGTTTGTGGTAAGACAAGTTAGAAATATTGCTGCTACAAAGAATGATTTGTTGAAATTGTACAAACACAGAGTTTGGGACATGATAGAAAAATTTGATGCATTTAATCTGATATTTGTACCTAAAACTGATAATAAACAGGCTGATAAACTAGCTGCCATTGGAGCTGAATACGATATTCTAGCAAAAATGAAAAATGTTCATACTCCTCTTTATGTCAAAGTTGCTGTGAGACCATCAATGCCAGACAATAATACAAGTTGGCAGGTCTTTGATAGTGATGAGCAAATTGTTAATTTTTTGATGGAAGAGGCTGAGTTTTCTGCAGGTAATCAGCAGAAATTGCTGCAGCAATATGATGATCAGATACTTCAGTTAAAGTCAAATAAATTGCCTAAGGGTTTGGTAATCTTAGATCAATGTTTAATACTAATGATTAGGTAAGAAGAGACAAGGCCAGCTTATCAGTGAAACAGGAACATTATGAGCCTATTGAGATATTTAAAGATAAGTTGCTTAAACTTGGAAAAGTGTGTACAAAAGAAGAACAGCAAGCATTTATTCAGCTTTGTTAGGAATTCAGTGATGTATTTGCTTGGGAGTATGGAGATCTAAAGGGTTTTAACCCTAAGTTAGCTCAACACACAATCGAGTTGGAACCCAAGGCAAAACCAGTTAGACAGAAGCAAAGGCCATTAAACCCAAAGCTGGAGGTGCTCATGAAGAGTGAATTAAACAAGTTGATAGAAGGTAACATAATATTTCCAATAAAGCATACATCTTGGGTTTCTAACTTAGTTCCTATTAGAAAAAAGAATGGAGAAATCAGATTATGTGTTGATTTCCGTGATTTAAATAGAGCATCCCTGAAGGATCATTGCCCTTTACCATCCATGGAGCAAATCTTACAAGTTGTTTTAGGATCAGAAAGATTCCCTTTATTGGATGGTTATTCAGGTTACAATCATATTCTAGTGAAAGAGGAAGATCAGTACAAGACTGCTTTCACTACCAAATGGAGTACAATGGCTTACAGGAAGATGCCATTTGGATTATCTAATGCAGGTGCAACATTCTAGAGAGCTATGGCTATGGCCTTTCAAGGTCTTATAAACAAATTTGTACTTGTATATTTAGATGATATAACTATATTTTCAAAGAAAGATGAAGAACATTTTTATCATCTAAAGTTGATTTTTGAAAGATGCAGAGAGTTTGGGATTTCACTCAACCCAAAAAATAGTATTTTTTTAGTGCATGAAGGGAAACTTTTAGGACACATAGTGTCAAAAGATGGAATATCAATTGATCTTGAAAGAATTTCTGCAATATTAGCATTGCCACTTCCTACCCATAAGAAAGGATTACAAAGCTTTCTTGGAAGAATCAACTCTGTAAGGAGGTTTATTCCAAACATAGTAGCATTGTTGTAGCCCCTTATGGCCATGTTAAAGAAAAATATTCCTTTCAGCTGGACAAAGGAAGGAAAGCAGAGTTTTGAAGAGATAAAAGAGGCACTTGTTACTGCCCCAACACTAATCAATCCAAATTTTAATAGAGATTTTATTTTGTATACACTTGATAGTGTTGATACCATATCATCTATGCTCTATCAGCAGAATGAGGAAGGATTGGAACAGCCTATGGCTTTCTTCAGCCAAATTTTGCATGACTATGAGGTAAGATATTCATTTGTTGAGAAACATGTTTTGGCTGTCATAAGAATCCTCAAAAAGTTTAAACACATGCTTTCAAATAATTGAATACAGTTTATGGTTGCCCATCTGACAATAAAAGAATTCTTAATTAGTAAAGATTTGAATGATAAGAGAGCAGGATGGATAACAAAGGTTATGGAATATGATGTCCAAATTAAAGTTACCAAGCTAGTCCGAGGTAAAGGATTATGTGAACTTATTGCAGAACATGAAGAAAATAGTACTAAACCTGAAGGAGAAGCTAAGATAGTGCTACAAAATGAAGAAATAGTTGTTGTTCCAGATCCACCTCCAAGTTGGGTGCAGCAAATGGTTCATTATCTGCATACTAGAGATTGTCTTGAAGATCTAGATAGATCAAAAAGAAGGTACTATAGACCGCAAGCAATTCCTTATGCTATGATAGATGGTGTTTTATATAAAAGAGATTTTAATGGTGTTTTACTAATATGTGTACAGCCATATTAGATTCAGAAAATTCTAGAAGAGTTTCCTGATGGACCTTTTGGAGGTCACTTTGCAACAAGAACAACAACTCTGAAAGTTATGGGAGCTGATTATTATAGGCCATAATTATATAAAGATGCACATGATTGGGTGAAGAAATGCACCAAATGTTTAGTTTTTGCAGGAAAACAGAAGCTTGCATCCATGCCCCTACATCCAATTCAAGTAGAACAGCCATTTGGCAAGTGGGGTTTGGACTTCATTGGTCCAATCAATCCACCATCCAGTCAAGGACATAAGTGGATACTGACTGCAACAGATTACTTCACAAAATGGACTGAAGTAGTTGCATTAAAGGAAGCAAATGAAACTTCTATTCTCAATTTTTACCAAGACTTAGTATCCAGGTTTGGTATCCTTGATTCAATCATTTCTGATAATGCTTTAGCATTCATTGGTTTAAGATTTTCTGATTGGTCTGTGAAAAATAATATATTTTTTAATACTTCATCCAATTATTATGCTCGGGGTAATGGACAAGCATAATCAACTAACAAAAATCTGATTAAGATCATAAAGAAAACAGTTGATGAAAATTAGAGATCTTGGCATGACAAGTTGAAATTAGCCCTATGGGCTAACAAAATAACTCCAAAGCAAGAAACAAGTAATTCACCTTATGTTCTAACTTATGGAAAAGAAGCCAAATTATCAATTTCAGTTGAGCTACCAACTCTAAGTTACATCAAAGAACTAGAACTGCTTGAGGAACAGCCAATGGAAGTGAGACTTGCACAGTTGATAGAGCTGGAAGAGATCAGAAAAGAAGCCTTAAAGACCTTAGAGATACATCAAGCTCAAATGAAGAGAACATTTGACAGAAAGGCAATGCCAAGGATCTTCAAGGAAGGAGATGTTGCAAGTATGAGCCTAACCGGTATTGTCATTGATGTCAACATACTCTTGTTGCATTGATGATAAGGATTGGATGAGCTGTGTGCTGAGGATATTGAGAAAATTAGTCCTAATCAGGAACAAAGAAGAACAGTGAAGACAGTGAGCTAAAGATCCTAGCTAAGATGAAGATCAGAAGATACAGTTCAAAGGGTTTGTAGATATGTGTCTTAAGGTGATCCAATAAAGATTTCAGAGGTTTGCATGAAGATCTGAAGAAGTTGTGGCTACTCAAGTAAAACCAGTTCCGGTAAGTGTTCAGAGGTGACAGAGTGACACGGATAGGTCCGGTGAGATCCGAAAATACAATATCTTATTCTGCAGATTTGAGGGAGTGTTTGGGAAGTCAATGTGAATTGACAACTCAATTGGTTCATGGTCTGGAGGTCCACAAGCATCTATTTTATTGTGACAGTAATGACAGACTATGTTCTTGAGGTTCTGGATGAAGGAGATAAGGATTTTAGTAAGCAGATGTAGTATGGATGTTCTTGGTGATTCAAGCAAGCTTGTGGAGGTCTTTGGATCATGTCCAATTCGTGTTGGTGGTCTTCATTGGAGTTTGAGCCCTCAATTGAAGAATTACTTCCGGATGATGGTGTTCTTCCTTAGTCAGGCCGACTGGATGAGTTATACATCCTGCAGATGATATTGAAGGTGTTGTGTGAAGATTGGGGTGTTTCCAAATGAAGATTGAAGTCTCAAATCTGTGTGGCCGATAGTGTGCTAATCTGCATGAAATCTTTTTGTAGTTAGTCATGTTGTATTTATGTATTTTCTCTGTAATGTTTGTTGACTTAGATGATCATTCCTAAGTCGATGTCTTGTATAAATAAGGAATTGTAAAGTCATTCCAAAGTGGATCTTGCGGAGATGAGAGTGTGGTAGGAAGGAGAAGAGCAAAAGGCAGAGCAGAAGTTTTGGGCTTAAATGGAACTAACTCAAGCATGGTAAAGATGCTATTCTTCAGTTCAAGTATGTGATACTTATTTTTCTGTAGACAGTGTGTCTCTTGTAGGCAGTGAGCCTCTTGTGAGCAGTGTGCTTGGGCAGTGAGCCCTAATTGGCATGTGTCATTTTGTTCTTCCTATTCTTCTTACAGAGAATACAATCTTGGGTTAATCACCCCATGGTTTTTCCCTTAACCGGGTTTTCCAAGTCAAAACTTGGTGTCTTGTGTGTTAATGTGTTTCTGCTCTTGATTTAATGCATTGTGTTTCCATGATTGATTTATCTTTATACTGTTGAATTACAAAGTGGATTTAAGTGCTTAATTAGAAGAAAGTTTTAGACAACTGATTCACCCCCCCTCTCAGTTGTCTGCCCTAAATCTAACAGGAGATTTGGTATTCAAGTAGAATGAATTAAAGAGTAGACCTGGTCAACACACCAAGTTTGATGCCATGTGGGATGGCCCATATATCATTACAGAATGCAAGCAACACAATGTATTTCAGCTTGCAAAGTTAGATGGAGAGGTGTTGCCAATCCCTATCAATGGGATTCACCTCAAGTTATGTTACTAGAGAAGTAGTTTTTTGCTGCCAATAAGTGCTTTTGCACATTTTGTTTCGGTTTTGTTTTATTTTCCAAGAAGTGTATATGCACATTTTTGCTGGCTATGTCTTAAATAGGTCAGAATAGTTTCAATTTTAGTTTTGTTTTGTTGTTGTATTTTTCTATCAATTTGAGTTGCAAGAGGTTTTTCAAAGTTTCAGGCAGAAAAAGACTCATATGCCCAATCAAATTGCAAGGCTACTGGTTCTGTTTTGTTTAGCAGGCAAACATCCCTGAGAGGTCACCAAAAATGTTACTAAATTATGTTCACACCTAATTTAGCAAGGCTTGAGTTGCAGTTGTCACAAGAGGGATAAAAAGAAGATTTTGTAAGTGTATGATCAATCAATTGAATGCATGATATCTTATCAAGAGACAGCAAAGATCATTTGTCAAGATAAAGTGACAGTCCAATCAGAAATGTCAAACCATCCTGATAAGTGAAGTTTTATCAAATGACAAGAGATCAGACATTCAATGAATGACAGCTATCTAACTGGTTTTATCTTTTAGTTATGATATGGTTGAATTATTCAAATATCACAATTCAGTGTGAAGGAAAGGTATGTACAAACTATCATTTCATTAGCATGTTTTAAACATATGTTTCAAATCAGTTTCAGCTGTTCTATCCTATGCAATTGATTCAGAAAGCAAACATACATAAATCATTTGCATAAGGTAAAATAACTAATCATATTTAAGAGAATGTTTAAATGTATCCCACACAAGTCGTGGGAGTGACTAAACTGAGCCAATGCAAACATTATGCAAGCTATACATCTGTGGATAAAAAGAAAAGAAAAGAACACATAAGGAAAATGGATATCCATCATTGCCTTATCGAAGGTTGATTCTCTTGTCTGGCAGTTTGATCTTCATGTCTTCATCTTATGCTCCTAATTAGGATAGTGGACCTGCAAACTTGGAGAAAAGTCCTGTTAGAAGCTCCAGATATGCAGATTCATCATATGCTTTATCAATAGATGTATAAAACTTGCAAACATTATGCATTAATGTGACTGGATCAAAATCAGACATGTGCAATAAATCAGATCATCATGAGAAAGATCAATCAACTTTACAAAGGTATGTTTTTATGCTATCTTGGTTGTTCACTGTGCAGGTATAAGAAAAGTAATGTTGCTGACTTGAAGACATTAAAGCATGTGGAGAAAATGTGGTTCCCACAAGGGTAGAGCCCAGCATGCTTCCTTCTTATTCATTCAAGAAGGATATCAGATTGTAATAAACAGAGTGCTCTATCATATAATGCATGGAATAGTCAATACATCAAATGGAGTGAAGTCATCATAAGAGAAGTGAAGAGGAGCAGTTGCTCCTATAAACTATGCTCACTTCAGAAAAAAACTTGTCAAAATTAGATAATCATATTCAAAATGCTTCATCATACACATGCTACAGAATGAGCAATGATTTTATTCAAGAGATGTCAATATGCAAGGACAGAAGTACAGTGATCAAAAGAATGAAGTACAACCATAACAGTTGCCATTGAATGTCATAAAGGTGCTACATATTTTTTAAAAGAACAGCAATATAGAGGATATGAGTTGTCTTAATCAAACTGAGCCCCTACATTATGCCTCAAGACCACCAGGACAGCAAGTAAAGAACAACTCCTATCAATGCAGTGATCATAAAAAGAACAATTTACAGGACTCATATGTATGACAGTGGCAAGTATCTATCATCAAATATTTATGTCATCATGAGCCCATAGGTAGATAAAAGGACAGCAAAGAGAGATGCCCCATACAGAAGTATATAGTCTTGTTTCAGGTACTCATCAAAAGAAGAAGATAGTCATATAAATATACACAATCATATGCTTTATGCATAGAAGGAACAGCCATGTTCTGATGAATGATGGAACATCATATATGCTACAATATCCTTATGCCAATTGGAACAGCAATATAAAAGTGCAGGTTAAAAAAAAAGATGAAAAGATGAATCAAGTATTATGCCTCATATACATAAAGTGCAAAGGATGGTGTATACTTTGAAATTTATTTGTCTTTTCCTTCATCATGAATATCCATATACAAAGCTAATTGGAACAGCATGAAGATCAAATACAGAAAGGAAAAATAAGTAAAGTTTTTACAAACCCTAAGAAGATATATGGTGACTTCATAAACTTTTTACCTCATCAATATGTAAATGCAAAGAGAATCCATGCCACAGTTAGAGCAAAGGTAAAAAGAGTCTCTCAACACAGAGTAAAACCCATATGGGGTTTTCATACAAAACTGCAAATACAGATAATGGAGAAGCCCTCACTGTCTTTTACCACAAGCTACAGTGAACATCAAGAAAACCCAAATAAAAGTAAGAAGTATGGTCGTGGTCCTTAAGAGAGATAAAGATGCTTAGTAAGTATAAACCAGAGTGTAAATAAACCTTTATTCTACAAATGTTGTATCATTTCATCATGGGTCAGGTTTTCTTTTCAGATCTGAGACAAAATATTATGCATATAGTGGTCGAAGCCATGGCTGAAGGAGGTATTTTTCCTTGAAAAAGTGAAAACCCATATAACATTTTTTCAAACCCTTGTGTTTTTCCTCTGGTCTGCAAAGGTTTTTTGTTTCTTCTTTTGTCAAAATAACCAAAGTATCCTTTCAAGAGTGATGTAAGATAAACTATTTCATGGGTCATTTTCTTTTAGAAGTAAATGAAGAAAAGAATGTATAGTCATGGTTGTAGCCAGAAAGGACTTTTCCTTCAAAAATGTAACATACCCATGTCATTTAAAAAAAAAACCCTTATCAGTATAAAGATACAGTTAAAAAAAAAGAAATCCAAGTGTGAAAGCAGAATGAGACCTCACCTTGTGTTTTGCAGAGAGAAGAAGCTACAGGCCGTGGGCCTATGTATTTTGAAAACCCTTAAAAGTGCATGGATATAGTCGCCAAGCAAGGAATGCAGAGGAATTGAGAAACCACAGTGAGAAAATGGAATACAGAACTCATAAAATGCTCAGAAAACCATATGGTCATGGCCCAAATGAGGAACAAGTCACAGAAAATCAAGAAGATGACCTAACTTTTTAACACAGAGAGCTTACCCTTCATCTTTATGCCAAAAATGTAGAAGAAAACAACCAAGAAAGCCTCAGAAGTTGCAAAAGACTGTGAGTTTTTACTTCAAACCCTAGCCGAGCATGGATTCGGTAGAGAAAGAGCTCAAGTGAATGACAAAGATCAAAATGATGAAGTTAGGGTTTGACATCCCTTTTGGTCGATGGTTGTTTCTTTTTCTCATTTTATTTTAACTTCTTAAAACAAAAATCATTACCTTATCTCATGTCATGGTCAAGACTTATTAAGTCTTGAGACCTAGTGATAATGCCACAGGGGCTCATGAGGCCGAGTACTTTGTTGCTTCATTGATAAAATTTTACAAAGTCAAATATGATAATCATGCAAAGGTATGGCTTTGAGCCTTTTTCCCTTTTTCCTTCATGAAGATCGACAGCAAGAAGACAAGGTAATGACAAATGTTGGAGCATGAGGTAGAATATGAAGTTAAAGATTATATGCATGTATTTACATTGGGAAAGGATGAAGATTGTTACTTTTGCATGAAGTAATAAAGTATATGAAGCTCAAATACATGGTGAAAGGTATGATAGATGGATGATGCATAATGATACATTGAGTGATAAGGTGGTATATTGTTATACCTTGTATATATATAGATGATGAAAGTTATTTATTCCTTGCATGGAGATATAAGGATTTTTGTATGCAAATCATGAATAAAGTATTGGTGCATGGTATATGAGTTAATATGCATGGAGTAATAAGGTGTTGTGAGATATTAGTCATGCATCCATGGGAGTTATAAGGTTGAATAGATGCATATATTATTCACAAATGCATAATGCAATTTTTGCATGAGGTGATCTATTTTGATGGATGGGAGGCATAAGGGATTATTTTTATCTTTTTCTTCTAAAAGAGACAAATATATCCAATTGTGCATGATTTTGCAACTATATTATTGTAAACAAATAATAAATTAATGTAGTTATAAATTACTTTATTATTTTGTCACAAGTTGTAAAATCAAGAAGATGAGACAAATTGTAACTCGTAGTAAAGTAATCATGCAAATATTACTTTATTACTTGTTCATGTATCCCAAAATCATGCAAAATTGAGAGATATAGTTAACTAAAGACTTTTGGGGGCTTTTGCATGACTTTTGGAGTCACAATTGGGGTGATTGGTCAACTTTTTGGTCAAACACATGGAGGAGAGTCGTTTGGAGCTATTTTTGCTCATTTTGGGATAGTTATAGCCCTTATTTTTAGGGATTTTCTTATTTGCTCGTGGATCAGTTTGGAGAGCTTATTTTTAGAGAGATGACTGCAGTTGACCTTTCTAGGTCTCTTGTAGAGAGCTTATTATATATTGTATGAAAAACTTAGGTTTTTCTAGTTTTTGCCTTTTTGCTCTTACACTTGGAGAGAGAAAGAAGGTTTTGTAGCTCACTTTTGTAGATTTATAGAGATTATAGTAGGTTATAGGTTCTATACTTTGTCTTTTATGCAATATTTCCTTTATTTTTTAGTTGAATCAAGTGTCTACCTTTCCGTTAATGTAGCTTTTGTGAATGATTTGATGAGATTTTATTGTGTTTGAACATCATAACCTTTAAAATCATTGTCTCATTTATACTTTCATGTGTTAGATAGCATTGAAAATCACAGGTCTTAAGCTATGCAATTGAAGAAGTTTCCTTTTATGTCGTGAAAAAACCCTTTTCCTTCAAGAAGAAAATCTTTTTCTGCCTACCTTAGAATTATTTATGATCAAATTGTTGAAATTGGTTTGTGTGGGTAGATTTTTCTAAGATCTCTTGTGAGTTAGATTGCCAGTTTTTTCATCAATTTTAGGTGCATCACTATCTTTTATATTACAGTTTTAGTGTTTTAGTATCCCTTTTAACCCTTTTCCATACCAAATTCATAGATCCAATTGAATATTTTGAGGGAACCAGCCCATAATCTAGAGGTTCAAACTCAACATAGGTCACCCACAGCCTGAGTTTGATCCCATGTTACATAGGATTGCTGAGTTTGACAGGTCTGCATAACGGGTGCAATCCTGCTTGTCAACAGTAGGTTCAATGGTTTAACTCTTCTTGTAATTGATATATAATAGTAATCCTTCTTATCATAAATTGATAATTTATGGGTAATCTTTTAGACTCTAATAAAGAGGATATATGGTTGTTTGATTATGGAGTCTTGAATGATTTATTTCTTTATGAATCAAGTTAATTATAGCTATAAGTTTCTGAAAACTATGAATCTTTAGAATGGGACCAATTTATGATCCAAGTTTTGAAGTAAATAATAGAAGGTCTTAGAGTTGAAGGCAAATTGTATTATTATTTCTCTTTGGTTAAATGATATAAAATTTGATGATTGAGGCTATTATTTTAATCTATTGTGTAAGATGGGTTAGTGTTTTACAATCAACATTATTAGTGTAGGCCTAAGAGTGATTGATCATGTGATTGCTTGTATTGGAATATTCATAATATTAGATAGATGGAATTAATTGTAGACCTATTATTGGAAAGTTAATAATGTCATTCACATGTTGGGACAACCAAGTAAGTTTGGAAGTCCAAGTTGACAAACTATAGTTCCTTTGATTTTTTATACATAGACAAGGTCATTTTACATGGGCCACCAAGGACCAGGTCTGCACCTTAGGATTTGATTGTAACCCTCATATTGCAAGGAATTAGTATTTATTGTCAAAGTTGTTATTAAAAGCTAATTTACCTATTTAGTTTTGCATATTCATGTCATTACATAAATTTTCCAAGTATGATTGTTTTTTTTTCCATTTTATTTAAATGATTATCCATTCTACTTGGACTAGATAATTCACTAATGGAAGGATGACTAATATTCAGGATGTAACTAATTGATTTCTACTTGAGATTTAAAGGTAAAATGAACCTCCCTAGAATAAATTGAGCCACACTACCCAATAATCATTAATCATCCATAGAATAGATGGTAATTTCATTTCCTCATGTTGTGAAACACTACACTTTGACACTAATAATTAACTAAATATTTGTAAAAAAATATGGTACTCAGAAGAATCTAGCAGATTGATTTGCTTGGTTCTTTGAGGCTACAGGATAAATTCTGACTCTGAGGTGGGACTCAAGACTTTTTATTATATATAGTTATGAATGATAGTGACCTCGGTGCACTTCCTTTAAGGAATTGTAGTCTTCAGTGAGTGACTCAGGACTCGTTTGGTTTCGATGAGTCATCTCTAGCCAAAGCACTTTTGCATGTCCTGTTGGATAGATCTTTGTTCTATGGAGAAACAAATGCTTGTTTTGCGGAGGGACAAATACATGTTATGTGGAAGGACAGATGCTTGTCCTATAGGACATAAGGGCCATTAGGCTTAATAAACTTTCCCGAGTATCCAGTAAAACTAAATTATACTAAACAAATAAAAAGACAAAAAAATGTTACAAGTAATTGGTTATGTTTTTTTTAAATTTAATGATCTAAGATGGGTCTTTACATAATGATGATATATCTTATGAGCATATCCTTTATACCTATCATGCTTGATTTCCTTGTTCACTCATGGGTTCTCCTACTTGTGCCCCTCTTGCTCCATCTTTCCTCAAGGATCCTAGTAATAGTTATATCATATATTTCACCTTCACATGTGCTTTCTCTTCTATCTTCTCTTTCTTGTAGCTCTCGGTCTATTAATGATATGTTGAGTAAGAAGCATAGTGATATTTATTTATTTCCCATGATGACATGGATGAATCTTTGATTCATGATGATTTGGTTTATGATGTACGTTCTTTTAATACACTTATGATAGATTCATTTAGTGGTAATGAAGATGTAAATTTACATGTTAAATCCTTTTTATCCTCTTACTTTTCTTATATGTGTAATGATGTTACAATGATGAATTCCTTTGGTGATACCATGGTTAATAGAGCTAAATAATGGTTTGATCCATATCATGATTATTATACATGATTTAAAGATTTATCATGTGCTTTGATAGATTACTTTAATATTGGTCTTAGAACATGTGTTACTTGTGACTCTCATCATTCCCATTCTAATGGCCCTTTCTTAGTGAATCTCTTGGATCTTTCTATGTATCATGATCACATACCCAATTTTGATGGAGACCTTCCTTTAGATCATCTCATACTTTATTATTATGTATCTTTGAGTGGTTGTGGAGTATGTTCTTATGCACCTTCTATTAAATAAACACGTGAATTAAACATGCATAAGGATGAAGAACAACATGAGGATAATGTGTCATTAGTTTATTGCTGGTGTAATATTCATGCTTTACATAGGATGGTACTCTATCCCAAGCATGATTTTGCACCTATTTAGTAAGTTTGCTTAGGATATTAGGAATATTTATTTTCCCTCACATAGCTAGTTAATAATGACACATGTATACACCTTGATTTGACATACACAAGTGCCACCACTACCTTATTAATCCTTAATATAAGGGAGTTAGGTGCCTCCTCTATTTAGTCAAGGTCACATCTATCTTAGCTAGATTGACTTAACTCACTTCGTAATTGAGAGTGATTGACAGTTAACTCATGACCTCTTGGACATGTTGTTTCCTTGAGTCATGCATCCAAGAGGCCTATATATTTGTAACCATTCCTTTACATTGTATCTTTTCTACATCCTCTATATTGGAATAGTTGTTTATTTGCATTCTACATAATTTGTTTGTTTGCTTGCAACTTTTGTAACTAATCTCTAATCACCTAGATCCTGGCCCATGCATTTGGATTCTCATTGAATCTTATATGATATTAGAGTTTGTTAAAGTGTATCATTCCAATCCCTCTTTTCCTTAGCATTGATAGGTTCATATTTAGACTCTAATACATTCTTAATATAATTTCTACATCTAAAGTGGATCCAAATGTTTACATTATGTGGAAAGATGATTCTCTAGTATTTATAGTTCTCTATGTTAATGACCTCATCATTACAATGAGTACTTCATCCATCATTGACAAAGTCAAATCTACTTTATGCGACTAAGTTTCCATGACTAAGTTGGGATTACTACATTACTTTCTCAAAATCAAGATTATAGTCTCCTTCTAGGATCACAACTACACAACCCAAGTATGTTCTTGATCTACTTGTATAGTTTCACATGACTAATTGCAAGCTTGCACCAAATCCCTGTCTGTCTAGAGTCAAGCTTGAGGCTAAGTGTTCCACTCCACTAGTTGATGCCACCTTATATAGCTAGCTAGTCTGTAGTCTCATTTATTTGACTCACACTTGCCTAGATATTTTATATGTAGTTGGCATGGTTTCATACTTTATGCAAGAGGCTTCTGAGCTTCATTAGAAAGCTACAAACGCATCCTTTATTATGTTAAGGGAACTTGTAGCTTCAGGATTTACTATAATGTAGTTATATGTTCTAACCCCATTTTGACTTGGTTAGTTTCATATTGATTGTAATTGGGCAAGTGATATTGATAATTAAAAGTTTACTAGCTATAACTTCCATCTTGGATCAAGAAAGAAATAGAGGGCTATTTTCTCTTTCCTCCACTAAGTCTAAGTATTGAGGGCCAATTAATGCTATCACCAAGGCTATTTAGCTTTAAAACATCCTTACCAAGTGTAGTATCCATTTCAAAGGCCTTTGGTCATCTTTTGTGACAACCAAAGTACCATCTTGATGTTGAAGAACCTAATCCACCATCAACAAACCAAACACATTGAGATCCACATGCGCTACATTCAAGTGTCAATTTAGGAGCAAGTTATTGACTTGTAATATTATCTGACTTCATAGCATGTTGTAGACATCCTCATCAAACCATTGATATAAAACAAGTTTCTTCATCTATGAGCTTTTTTGGGGGTGTAGGAAGCTCTTCCATCTTTAGGGGAGTCAACTAGACCTACTTTCTTTTCTCTTTTGGAGAGGAGGAGTTTTTTTTCCTTTTCTTATGGGGGTTTCTCCTCTATCTTCTTTAGGGCCCGGGAATGTTGTACATAGGTACCTAACATGGCTAAACATTTACTAAGAGCCATTTGCATTCCTCCTAAGTTACACCTATGTTGGGGGGAGTTGATGTATTCATACTTCAAATACTATGGTACTTTATCCTAAGTGTGATAATGCACCTATTTAGTAATTTTACTTAGGATCATATTAGAAATATTTATTTTTCCTAACACAAGTAGCTAATAATGACATATGTGCACCTTAACTTGAGGTACACAAATTCCACCACTACCTCACAAATCTTTGATTGATAGTTGGCTGTCGTATCTATTTAGTCAAGGCCACCATTGTCTCAATTAAAGTCAACTCACCTTCTAATTGAGAGTGATTGAGAGTTAACTCATGACTTCTTGGACACAATGTCATCTCCTTGAGGCATGCATCCAAAAGGTATATATATTTTTAAGCAATCCTTTTTATTGTATTTTCTACATCCTCTATATTGGAATAGTTGTTTATTTGCATTCTACATCATTTATTTATTTTCTTGCAACTTTTATAACTATGTATCCTAGATTTGGATTGAAACAAGATGAAACTAATGTAAAACAACAAATACCTATTCAAAATGCAAGAATACCTCAGATAGAGCATATAGAATGAATCAAATACAATAAATGTTTAATAAAAATGGAGAATTATACCTTCTTGTTGTAGGGATGTGCTCATTGATGTGTGGTTGCTCCAAGATTCTTCAGGATTCAAGTGGAATGCACTTATGTTGATGAGGGTTTGATGAAGGCTTGAAAGAGATCCTTTGTCATTTCAACAGCATGTACCTACAAATTATTCTCTTCTTTTGGTTGAGGGTGAGAATTGATTTATAGATGTGTAGATGATAGGATGGAGGGCTAAGATTTGATTAGAATGGATGGATAGGATTGAATGAGATGGATTAGGGTAAGGTTAGAAGCTTATAAGGAAAGCTAAAAGGATGTATGGTTGAGATTAAATATGATTGTATGGTTGAGATTGAGTGAGAGGATTTTAGGTTACTTTTAGGGTTATCATTATGTGAATGGCTAAGATTTAAAGATGTGGTAGGGAAATGGATAGTGGAGATTTATTAGTTGTTTGACTTTTGGCTTTTAGCTAGTCATGTGACTTTAATTTTTTAATTAATTTATTTCTAGATGATGGATGGGAATGGGATTTTATTTATTTATTTAGGATAAATGGTGGAGAGATTAATTAATTAATTATGGCTAATTAACTAAATAATAATTATTAGTTTAGTTAATTAGAGAATGTGATCATTGGAAATTATCCTAATTAATTAAATTTAATAAAAATTATTTTATTGATTAGTAATGTGCTATTAGAAATGGTACTAGAAAATGATGTTAGGAGCAGTGTTAGATGATGGTGAAATTTAAGTGTCTATAGTAACTTGTCTCCATTCACCTAGATCTTGGCTCATGTGTTTGGATTCTCATTGAATCTTACATTGATAATACGTCTTTCACATTCTCTCCCACTATTACACATGACATGTATACACATATGGATATAGGACATGTTGAGAATGATATTTCACCTTATTTGAACTTTCTCATTTGTGGGATTGACCATCTCAAAAGTGTGTTGATGCTCATGAGTAAATATTTAAGCAAAAAGATGATAATGGCCAAATATGACATATTATTTTAGTATATAACATTTTGACTTACCCTTCCCCAAGTGGATTTTTGGCACCTTCTTCTACAAAGTATGATAGTAAAAGTGATTTATTGCTTCATCTAAGGGATTTCTAAGCTATATGAATTTCTTATTTTCATGAGGATAAGTTGCTTGCTAAATTATTTCTAACAAGCTCGAGTGGCTATGTTTTATGTGGTTATATTCATTGTCTTAGTATTCTCTTGCTTCCTTTAATAATTTAGTTTACATTTTGTGAAACATTTTCATTACAACTTCTATTACACAAGTCATATAATGCATACAAGAAGATCAATAGCCAATTAAGTATTATATTTTATAGATTTCAAGCTTTGGCTACTAACATAAGATCTACATTATGAGATGATGAGCTTCAACATATATTTATTGATGGGTTATTTGCACTCTTTAAAGGGCAAGTGTTTTGAAAACCTTGTCCTTCATTTTCAAATTTATGTGCTAGTGTATGTAAATGTGAACATGCTTTATTGAAATATCCTCTTTCATATCATCATATTTCTAGCTCACTTCTTCTTATGCCCATGAGTTAATACCATTATCACATTTAGATAATGGGGGCTCTAAAGATGTACCTAATGATGATCATCATGCACAAACTAAACCCCATAAATTTAGAGAATTCACTACATTGGAGGAGCTTCCACATGTTGCATTGAACCACATTTTAGAATACAATCTTAGTAGATTACCTCCAATTAAACCAATGGATATGTCTAATCTTGCACCACATAGGGCTAAATATGTTTGTGATTATCATCTTAATCTACAAATAGATGCATCAAACTCAAACATAAAATTTAAGATCTTATAGATAAAGAGATTATACAAGTTGAGAATAATCATGTTGACGTGCATAACAAGGATCCTTCTAGTGTTATCCAAAGTATTGGTTTTTTTTATCATATCACACCATATGTTGATGTTACACATCAGATAAAAGAAAAAAAGCATAATATAACATCTAAGCTAGTCTTTTCATGCCTACATCACATTTCAAATCTTTACATGACACTCTTGGTCATGAGGGAACACTTCCTCATGACATGGATAATCCTATGGGGGCATTGATTTCAACGATACATTTTCACACCATATTATAAACACACCTAATGGGAGATGACTTCATTGGTTAGTGTAATGTTAGAAATTTCCTACTTTGCAATCTCCATCTTATGTTTCTATACTCACTCTAGTGTCCATTTCCCTAGTATGTTTTAGGTCCATTCACACCCATCCTAGCCATTCTTGTGATCACAAAAAATGTTACAAGTACCACAAACCTTAGGAACATACCCCTAGACACCTCCTAAAACTTGGGAACTCTATCATGAGAGGTCACCTGTGCCACCAAACGTAGGTGCTCATGTTTGAAATTGTAAAAAGTGAAAGTTCCTACCTATTTGTACCTTAACCCGTACTACATTTTTAATGGTCACTCATCAAATAACTTAGTATAGGTCCATATGTATATAAGCCCATTCTTACCCTCCGTTAACAAATAATGCCAAAAATAGAAAATTCAATATCCTCTCCTCTCTTCCAACACATAGGTAACTTGTAGGAACACCATTACAGCAAAGGATAGTAAATGAAGATTACAGATCTATAGTTGTGAGATCCTCTTAAGAAAGAAAATTCATGGGTTCCTTATGGTTTTTTTCATTTTGCCCCATCCTCCATATCCATTCCTCTATTCTATCTATTTACAATCAATTAGAAACCCTTTTCCTTTCCATAGACTTCCCAAATCTATACACACCCTTGATTTCCACCACCATCAAATCTAAAGCTATTTCCCTTCTTACACATCCCAGTGTGATCATTCTCATATTCTATTTGACTCCATTACAAGCACACACCACTTGTGGTATTCTTGTCCCTAGGGTTTGTTCTCATAATAACCACTATTACACATGCAACCATCGCATAAACACTAGGTTTGAACATGACTAATTCCAAATAGTTTTATTATGGAGGTCAAAATGTACCATATAGGGGACTAATTGAGGTAGTTTCACATACAACACAACCTTTTACCCTTGTTCCCTATAATTAGTTCATGATATCTCACTCTTGAAAATAGATGAGAACATTATTTGAGTGGGAGAAGGATTAGGAGCTAGAGATGAAGAACCTCTGTAAGTTGTAGATATCCTAGGAAGAAAGTCACTAGTTCCTAGGAGGGGAACCTATGCCCTAGAGCAATGCCCTAAAATTGAGCAATATTGCCCTAGAACATAGAAGAAATACCATGCTCTTACAAAAATCATCTAATAGTGCTATAAACTTCACCAGACTCATGTCTTCACCTCCTGAGCCCATTTTGCCTCTAGATCTACAATTTTCTAGGTGCATACTTTTCAAATTTTCTAATTTTATTTTCTTATCTAGGCATTTCAAGTTACATCTTTCAAATTCTTGATTCATGTATTTATTTTGATAGACCATACTAGAGTGATTTTAGTAATTTATTTCTATTATTAATTTGGTTTATAGTTAGTAAGTAGAAAGAAAGAATCTAGCTAACTCCTAGACTTAAAACACCAAAACCATAGGAGGTAGACCTAGGTTTTGTTCTTTAAATTATATATCCTCACCCATTCTTCTTACTACTTGCTACATTTCATGTTTTTCCTTTCCTTTCTTAGCTATATGTTTATGTTTCCATGTTCCTAGTTAGCACGTGGATGACATAAAGACACCTTTAGTGGTGCATGTTAACAAAATTAGATTTAAACACATGTTGTGTTGTTTATGTTACTTTTTCCTTGTGTTTTGTATTATTTTTATACTTTAGCATTTTGCTTATTACATGTATGTTGTGATCCTCCTTGCTTATTTTTCCATTTACCTTCTATGTCCTTACACTTTGGTCTTTTGTTTATGTAAGATTTATTATGTATCTTCTATTCTCTTTTCACCTTTTATATGTTGGAAAGATGCATGCAACTCTATGAATGTGGACTATGTGGGCATTCACAAGAGTGGACCCATGAATCCTTTCAAGATAAGTACCATCAACAAGCATGTGCTCAACAAAGAAGATTTACCAATATGCAATGTATCGAAACAATGATAAATGTACAATAGAGAAACATGTAAACAAAGAGTTGCATAATAAAACCAAAAATCAAGAAGTTATCTTTAGTTCTCCCAAGTAGAAGATGCTCACAAAGAGTCCTAACACATGACTACTATGAGTCACCAAGTGAGTCACTATGTGAGGAGAATAAGTAAACTATAACTTGCTAAAGATAGAAGATGCTCTCAACAAGATGACACATATGTGTTAGAGGACACCTAAGCAAGATTATCCTACACGTATAATAAATAAGAAAGTAAATATGCATACATATAGTGCACTCTAACACCCTCCATAAACATAGCTTACATAGGTAGTGATGACAATGATAATTAGTCCTAATAACTAGGCCACATTAGGTACCCATACACAAAAATTTATCTCAAAAATAGAGAAAAGGAGAAAACTTGTACGAAAAGCTCCCCCCTAAAAGAGGGAAAAGATTAAGACACTAAAAAACCCTACTTAATGAAATATGGTATCTTGCATAAATAAGTTGTAGAAGCATCTACTAAAGAATAACTACAACATCAAAGAAAATCCAAATAAATCAAGATCAAAGAAGCCTCCAAATCTAATCAGGATCAGAGTTATGAATCTAATGAAGTCAAGATCAAAGATCAAGGTTGAGATAAGATACATACCCACACAAGTGAGACAAAGCAACACCACTTAAACAACCAAAATTTTGGAGCATATCAAAGATGTATATGGCACAATCCCAATAGTCTCATAAACATTGATCAACTGATGAAGGTGTCTTCTATAGATAGATATATAAAAGTGTTTATACTTGAAGAAAGCAACTTCAAAAAATAAGAACCAACTATTGCATCTATGTATTATATAGGAACAAATACTAGGTACATAGCTCACTCAAAATGAAACAAAGTATTCATTATCCATAATAAAACACCCCCTGTAATGCTAAATAGGGAGAGTTATGGCAACAAAATGTATGCAACTAGGTGTAAACAGACAACAAGGTAATGAAAAAGAGCAAGAAAACCCCTACAAGAATTCTCAATATGCCACATGAAGTACCTACAATTGAGAAAAGGGTGTGCAAAGATAATGCACACATGTATGAAGGCTATGATCAAAGAACAAGAAAACCCCCATGACGCTTTATAAATTAGTATGAATATAATGTTATGTCCCCTTTTATTTAATTTCATTTGGATCACCTAATATCCCAATTTCATATTTTCTATGGGCTAAGGTAAGAAATAATGGAAGTAATCAATTCGATATTTAATTTTGGTCCCATAATATTTTATATTTTCTTGAAGCTATTTTAGTGGGCCAATTAAATATTGAATATTATTATATTTTCTCCAATAAGGGTGTGGGATTTGAAAATATTCTCTTGCAACATCGAAGGCTTATATTTAGAAGATTCTATGACAAAGATGGAGTTATGTTATGACAAGTCATAAATAAGGAGTTACAAATACAAGAATATGCAAAAAAAGGTCAAATGGGGAGTTATTGTTGACATTTAATGATTATTTATGCTGCCAAAAAGGCTATTTTGGGATTAGGACATCCAAGAGGCTGGGGAATTAGTTATATTGCTAGAAATTTCATGTAGAAGGCATCCATTATCATTTTACAACAAAACTTTGTCAAAATTATTTGAGCAGTTTGTTCATACAATATCTTTGGTGGACGAAAACCCATTAGAGATAGTGATTAGAGGATGAAAACCCTTTGGTTACAGAGAGAAATTCCATCTAGGCATTGCATTGGGCTTCAAAGGATTGTGCAGTTTTGGCAGTTTTGTAGTATTGTGTTTGTAGGTTGTTATGTTGCAGTTTTAGTCATTTCTAGTGTGTTGTGCAATGTTGTTGTGTTGTGGAGTGTGTTTCTTTTCCATGGTCATTTGGAATACATTCCAAGTATCTAGGATCTATTCTTATTAGTTGGGGTTTGATTTGGTGTTGTTTTCAGCAATTTTAAATAGTGTAGTTTTGCATAGTTTGTGTAGTTTGCAGTGGATTTTGGTAATTTGTGTTGCGGAAGTTTGATGTTGTTATTATCAGTGTATTAGACCTAAGTATATGTTATTTATATTAGAAAAATTAATAAAAATTAGTTTGTGGTGTTTCCAACACATTTGGTGTAATTTATGGTTTGTCTAGTTAGCTAGTCTTGATGATTTTGTTGCAATATTTAATGGAGCTTATCAAAATTTATTTTCAGATCTGATTTCATGTTAAAATCTCAGTTTGGAACATTACAATGGTATCAAATCCTATATCTTGCTAGCCTATAGGGTACTGAGTTGTTGATCATGGGAGGGTTCTTCAAATCCCTTTTGAGGAGTTTGGAAAATGATGTTTTAGTTTCCAAAATATCAGTATGGTTTGATGAATATTATATGAAATGTATAGTTTCAAAGGAAGCCCTCACTTTTTATGAATATGCAGAACTCACTAGGAAAGATTTTTCTAAAGGAGGAGTGGTTCTTAAAACTTTTGAAGAATACCTTTCAAAGGGAAAATTTGAAGTATCATTTGAAGATTATTTCATGAGAAGAAGAAAGGAAGGAGTTAAGATGGAAATACCAAAAATCAAGAAGATGCTAAGGAGCATGATACAAAGGTAGAACAACAAACAGAGCCACCAAAATGTGAGAAGAATCAAACCATGCAAGACAAAGGTAAAGAGATTTCATCTAAAGAAGATAATTTAGTAATTTCTAATGAGTCTACTTTGTAGGACAATATTTGCCTCAATGAAGTCAAAGAAAAATCAAATTTGCAAGATGTTTGTCAAAATGAAGATGATGAGGCAAAGGTAGAGAAGGAGAATGTGTTAAAAGAAGAAGCTTGTCAATATTCTTTTCAAGAGGTTCCAAAAGAAGAGAATGTTGAAGTTGAGCATATGGAAATTGTTAGAGAAACAATTAGTGATAAGCACATAAACCTCTCTGATGAAGCTTTTTCAAGAAGTGAATGGGAGATGCAAGAAGTCTTTCAGAATGAATTCCATAATGATTTTACTAAGAGGTATGTCTTAGAAGTAAATGTTGATCTTTGCATTGATTCTAGCAAAAGTCCATTATCTTTGCATGCTAAAAAGGGTGATAGAGTGAGGGATACAACTTGCAGTATAGGGCATGAGGACTCTTGGAGTCAAGTCCAAAATTGTGTTTTCATATGGGATCCAAGTAATCTCTTGAGGATTAAAGTAGTTAGAGGCACTATTGAGTTCTCCATCTCTTCCATTTGGAATGAAAGGAAGTTTATGAGGATTCATATAGGGTTTGTTGTTATTTCTAACCACATTATGAAGGATCAATGTTCACATTTTATGGATCACTTGTGCAATCCAAGAACCACACTTGAAGAAAATATTTTGGGTAATGATCAAATGGAGATAGGAACAATGAGATGCTTATCATTGGAATGTGGTAAGGAAATAAGGTGTCAATTTTATTACTAAGCATGGCATGGTACTTTCAAGATCAAGCTTCATACAGTTTTTCTACCATTGGATGTATGGAGAAGTTTACAAGAAGGATAAGACTCTAAAACATGGCCTCATTGTTCTTAGCATAAAGAAGGTTGCAAACTTATCATACTTGGATCATATCAATGGAACTTCAGACATGAAGGAGAATAGAATGCAAGAAGTATTTGATGAGCCAATGAAGGTAACCAACTCATATCTTATTTTGTTCATTTCAGATTTCTCATATCCATTTGTAGAAGAATATAATGTTTCAAGGGGAGGTGATTGGGCTTCCTTAATGCAAAGATGGGGCTTCATTCGAAGTAAGAACTTGAAGTTGACAGTTGTGGGAAATGGGTTTTCTATTTATGGTAGAAGATTCCAGTATGTTTTAGAGTTTGCTATGGGTTGCATTGAGTATTTATGCTTAACACTTGCTACACACTGTGTTTATGAGGAGGAGTTCCAAGATGACCCTATTGAGGACTATGCACATGAAATATACATCTTGCTTGATATAAATATCAAATTACAACTTGCCAAGATTTTCAAATCAGCAACCTATGTAGGAAAGTTCAATTTGATCATACATGAGCATTAGGAAAATGATATGAAGGATCACATAGTTCAATGGTGTTGATATGTGTTTTAGCATGCAACAACCCAGGTGTGATTGTTGGTTTCACACCTCTCTTGAAAAGTATCATACCCTAGGTAAGACTACTCCAAGGATAATACAGCTAGGTCTTAGCTTACTTGGAATCTCTCAATTGGTATGTTCTAGTTGTGCCTACAAGGGGTCTTACATGCAATCTATAGATCTTCGAGTTGGAATTACAAATACATATAAACCCTTCAAGATTTTAGCTGATAAACAATGTAAAATGCTGCTGAAATTCCTAATCTAACCAAGGTTTTTTAAAGAAAATGCAAAAGGTATAGGGTTTTAGAGGAATCCTAATTGACTTTCACAATGCACAGATTCTACTTTAAGTAGACAAATGCTCTGAAACTTAACCAATTTTCTGAGTTACTAAACTAAGATGGGTGTTACAGTACTGTAGAAAATGATGCTATCTTCAATGGAAATCTAGAGACCTTCATATTACATTCATTCATTAAATACCCAATGACTAGCATAATTTAACTCACAAAATGCAATTGAACTAAACACAGCTAATAAGTCTAGACTAACTTTACACGGCTATTTACCATCAGTAAATAATCGAAAGTATGGACTAGTGCATTCATCAAATACTTTCAGAAAACCATAAACATTATAAAACACAACTAACTAAATATGGGAGAGCAAGAAGCAAACCATGAAAACCAAAATGAGCCAATACAAGATACAAATTCTCAAGATAATTGCATAAATTTTCTTTTCATTACTTCAAATGGCAGAGTGTCAACAATTCGGTATCAAAATCTCTCTTGTTACAATTAGAGAATGATGGCCTTTTTACAGACAAGGCACCATACCGAGTTTTGAATGGACGATGGAGATTAACTCAACACCAATAATCCAGATTACATGGCATTTAATGAAGTACAGCAATTTGTTACATTTTTGGATTTGCATTTGTCCTTTAGGAAAAAGATAAAATATAGCTTTCAAATACATTGAATCTAGACAAAATAGATACCCATTTGGTTGTACATGATAAAAAGTCAATTTTCAAGGCCTAATGAAGCCAAAATAGAGTCACATGACGCTTGAAAACTTGAGTTGATGTGAATTCATAGGATTCCAAGTGCTGAGTGGACCAAGGGGAGTATGTGGCACATTCTTTGATGAAGACATATCTAATTGGATGCTTGTTGGATCACCATTGCATGACTGGATGACTGGGACAGTTCTGAACAAGTCTTGGACATTGGACTGGATCTGTAGGAACAGCAGTGATTTGGCATGATCTTCTATGTCTTTCAGCTCCTGAGACTCATATTTATCATTCTGGACATTATACTGACTTCCTCTTATAGGTTCAGCAGCAATTTGGTTGATAGAATGTCAGTTATGCATTTCTGGGTCAGCAGGATATTGTTGTATGTTCATCCTTCCAAGACAGCTCCAACAAGGTCATATGTCCTCCAAGACCTACGATTCACAATGCAAAGCATCAATTTCATCTTAAACAATCATTTTCCATCAATTTGGATCAAGATATGTCCATTTGCAGTCATGGATTCATTAGAAATAACATATTGTCAATGTTGTTTCCTTATAGTCCTCTTCACAAATCTAGTGATTTTTGCATGATTTTATGTAATTTTTTACCATTTTCAAGCACCCATTTGGCCAATATGATGATTAGGGAAGTTTTTGTGGTCATTAAAATCTATTTGCAGACTTTTATTTCATGTTTTTCTAGCCTTTTCTGTAAAAAATGGGGTTTTTGGGGGTCACAAACTTTTCATGTGTAGTGGCATTAATTGTTGTAAAACGTGCAAAAAAAATCCACACAAACTTGGTAAAATGATCCATCATGATGTGACAAATAGATATGCAATTTAAATCCATCAAGAAAATCCAATTTGCTCCTTGAAAAACTCAATTTCTAGGCCAAAATATCAAAAGCGCGGGTTTTGGGTGTCACGGACTAAAAGTCAATGGAGGTCAAATTTAGCACAAGTCCATGAGGTGCAATTCTTGTGCAAAATGGTTTTGGCACTGATTTGGGGTCGAACTGACCTTAGCACGGATTTCGGGTCCAAACGACTAAAATGATGCTTCATGGGGTCAGTCGGTTCCATTTTTAGCGTAGGTCCGTTGGGTCTATTTTTAGCGCAAAGTTTGTTGGCAAGGCTTTTCAAAGTGACCGACCTATGCGAGTTTTAGCACCGACCGACCAAAGGCAATAGAAGTGAGTTTTAGCGCAAGTCAGTAGGGAGTCATTTTAGCGCAAGTCTGCGAAGTGGGTTTTAGCACAAAGGTCGGTAGAGGCTGTTTTTAGCGCAAAAGTCGGTAGGAGGTAGTTTTAGCGCTTTTTGCAGTTGGGGTCATTTTTAGCACTAGATTTTGAATTGGTCAGGGTGAAAGTATATTTAAAAATATATTTAAGTATAAGTTTAGATATTCTTTAAATATTTTTAAATATACTTTCAGGATGTTTGAGATGGGTTCCAGATCTATAGGATTTCATATGCAGATTCTAGAATTTTGTGGTTCCACCAGTTTTCAGACTTAGCCATTTTTTAGGATTTCAAGATTTTTAGGGTTTCAAACTTAGCCAAATCAAGGCTTTAGGAACATGTATCAGGGTGAAAGCTTATGGACCCCTTAGTGAAATCTAATGGAATTTGACACGATTTTACAACTCTAAGACTTGGAAACTAGGAATTTCAACATGAAACATCCTACAGAAGCAATTTCAAGGGCAATATCCAATAACATAGGCTTTTTTAAGCAAAATGCAGTAACACCCAATTCCAATGCAGAAGGCAACA
Organism: Cunninghamia lanceolata; assembly: GCA_027924645.1. NCBI lineage: Eukaryota > Viridiplantae > Streptophyta > Pinopsida > Cupressales > Cupressaceae > Cunninghamia > Cunninghamia lanceolata. The sequence continues at coordinate 4,553,306 of BSBN01000053.1, read as the reverse complement.
AATGGCTATTTTTTAAGCACAAGACCACTCAAGACACCTCCAAATCAATCATGAAAGACATCAAATGACTCCAAATATGCAAAATACTCAAATTTGAAGCAAATCTTGCATTCTAAGCACAATTTCACCTTCTCATCATCATAAGTAACAAAGGTTGAGACTCTAAGCCAAAGCAAAAGAGGGGGTCTCCATTTGGCAAAATGGGGCATGTGTGCAAGGCACAACAAATGGTTGCAGCCTAAGAATAAAATGCAAGGAGCTATAGGATGTCACTTCCTATTTGACTATGGTAATGGAGCAATCCCGAGTTTTGGTAAGCAACATAATCTACTTTATGTTATTCAATTGCTTCCAAATCTACAAAGAATGGTGTTTAGTAATATGTTCCCAGGATCAACATTAGATAGAAGATTCCAACATGTCATAGAATTGGAAATTAATTTTCATCAGAAAATTTTGAGGAAGAATGATGTCACATACTTGGGCCAAGTCACTAGTTCTCAGGGCATACAAGAGGATGCAAGACAAGAAGCATTGGAAGGGATTGAAAAGGTAAACATATCATGTCATGTACTTATCATTTCATATTTCTTACAAGAATTGTCTATAGGATGTGATGCTTTAGAAAAGGGAGTTGTTGTGGTTGCAATGCAAAGGTGGAAACCCATGAAAATTGATAGCATGAAATACAAATATTATGGAAAGGGATTCACTAGGAATGGTGAGCAAGTAACTACCCCTATGTATGCTTTTGATCATCCAGTTTATGATACATGTGTGGTAGGAAGGAATCACAAGGAATTGGAGTTATTCTTGGATCAACATGATATGAGTGATGAGCAGCAAAAAGGGTATGTGCTAGTGGGTGGATTCAACAAGTGTACAATCTTCCATCAAAATGAATTGTTACTTACAGATTTAATAGCCAAAGTTGGGTGGAGTATTTTCTGCTATTATATGAAGCTAATTGTTGTTCCTAAATTGTACCAATGTTGTACTAGATTAGATCTTGATGTTGCATTTAACATCCTTCAAATTGAGGCAAAGTATGGAACAATTAGTGTTGTTTTCAGCAAGGTGTATCTTCACATTCCGAAGGTAAAAGAGGTAATTGTTTCAAAACTATTTATTTGTTGTTATGGAGGATGCATGGACTGTTATAATAGTCCTATGCACTATAAAAATCATATCTATATCATTGGGAGAAGTTGTAGGAGTTTCAGGCTTGTCTTATCTCATGCTAGTGCATTTGGGAAGTTTACTAAATCTTTGTGGGAATATGTGGATCAGTTTGAGTATTGGAAAGAATGCACCAAGTCTTGCAAATCCAAGAGCTCAGATTATATGAATATTCTTGTTGGGTACATGGTATTGGCTTAAAGGAATCTGAGTCCACAAGTTTTCATAGTGTTCTATGGCAGGAATTGCAACATCTCACAGGTACAGGATCAAGGCTTTTTGTGCAATATAACATAATTCTAAAGCATCATGGTTTTAATTGCTTGAGGACAAGCAATTTTGAGGAGGGGAGATTTGTCATGTCCCCATTATAGTAAAATTAAATTGGTGAAATTATTAGTCCATTCCTATTTTCCCATGGGCTAATGTAAATCAAAAGGGAAAATATTTTATTTAATATTTTAATTGTAATCCCACAAATTAAGGATTCATTATTTTTAGAAGCAATTAAATATTAAATATTTTTATTTAATTGCACAAGTGGGGGCATGGGGTTTAATGAGGTATAATTATAACTTCCAAGAGTGAATTTAAAAGATTTTATGACAGTTATGACAAGATTCTATGACAGCATCTATGACAGGTTGTCATAGTTAGAGTTATATTATGTTTTTAGACAAGAATCTTGCATGGGCTATTTTAGTGAGCATCTTTGGAGGGAATTTGTTGAAAATTAAATTAATTTAATTTATTTTCCAAGAGAGAGGCGTTTGGATTTGGATCCATTATAAATATGCAAGTATTTTCTTTCAGAAGGACTTTTTGATCATTTTACAACTCAATCTTCTTGTTTGAGCACTTGTGTTTGGATTTTCTTCAGTGGATGAAAACCCATTTATATGCAAAAAAAGGTCAAATGGGGAGTTATTGTTGACATTTAATGATATTTTATGCTCCCAAAAAGGATATTTTGGGATTTGGACGTCCAAGAGGCTGGGGAATTATTTATATTTCTGAAAATTTCATGTAGAAGGCATCCATTATCATTTTACATCAAAACTCTATCAAATTGTTTCAGCAGATTGTTCGTACAATATCTTTGGTGGACGAAACCCATTGGAGATTGTGATTAGTGGATGAAAACCCATTGGTTGTAGGTATTAGAGGATGAAACCCATTTGGTACATAAGGGTGATCTCATTCAGAGATTGCATTGGAGCTTCACAAATTTGTAGATTTCAGTATTCCATTTGGTGTGTGTTTGCAGGTTTTGGAGTGTGGTTTGAGCAGTTTTCAGTATGGTGTTTCCAAATTTATTTCAGTTTGTTGCTTCTGTTGTTGTGATTGAAAATAAGTCTCATTTAACTGTACTTTCATCATAAAATCAATTAATATAAGCTTGGGCTCATTCATTATCATTTATGTGCTTCTAGGTGAAATCGGGTGTAGTGAAATTGTTAGTTTTGCATGCAAATTTGTGTCTATGATTAAATCTGGAAATTTTCTGATATGTAATAGCATGATGCCATACCATTACTGTAATTTTAAGATAATTATCAATATCGTATGTTTAAAGAAGTTTCCCTTTGCATTTATGTTAAAATTATCAATTTCGGGATCAATCGGTGTAGGGGAAAATTGGGTGTTTTGAAAGTTAACAAAAAAATCATTTTCAGATTTGATTGTTGCATGAAAATATTTTGTTTGGGACATGAGAGTGGTATCAAAGCTAAGATCTTTCCAGTATGTAGGGTAGGAAACTCATTTTTATTCAGAAAGATGAAGACATTTGAAGAATATATGATGGAAATGTTTCAAGAATTTCAAAAATTTCAGAAGGACCTACTAGAATGGTTGAAGGATCCAAAGACAAAGAAAATGCTTTTGAAGAAAGATCCAATGAATGTTGATGAAAAGTTAGATAAAACATCAGAGAAAGAATCAAAAGATGCTCAGGAGCTTGATACAAAGGAAATCAAGAAGCAAGAGGAACAATCAAACTTGCAAGAAGTGATAAGAAGCATATTATGGAGGAATCCACCAAGAAAAAGGAAGGTATGGATAATTGTTTAGAAAAAGATACCTTATTGATTTCCAAAGTTGAATGTCATAAAAAGATTGATCTTCATGAAGTTAAGGAGGAACAAATATTACTTGTTGAAAGCATAATTGAAAAAGATGTTCCTTTTCAAGAAGCATCCATTGATATTCAAAAGATTGAGTTAGAAACATATGATATTGATCCTCAAAATTATTGTGTTGATGAGTGTGATGTAGGAAGGAGTACTTTATTTGATTTTAGCCCTAAAATTTTGAGCCATAATATTGATTGTGATGATGCCAAGGTTTCTACTTTAGTAGAGGGAGATAGAAAGTCAAGAAACTTGAAGGGCATTAAAGAAGCATCACTTAGTGCAAGTTTATAGTTCCCCATTGTATCGGAGTAGTGCAGCGAAAGCATAATGGGGAAAGAATTTTTCATTTGAGGCAACCATCAGGGAAGTCAAAAATTGCAAGCTAGAGGAGGACATTTGAAAAATTTCTAAGGATGATTTGGGATCCTGGTATCACAGAGATTGTTGGTTGGGAAGAAGCCAAGTGTTCAATCAACATTGCTTCAGGACAAGAAATTTTGGGAAGGGCGGACTTGTCATTTCCCCTTTTACTTAATTTAATTTGGAGCACCTAATATCCCAATTTCATATTTTCTATGGGCTAAGTTAAGAAATAAGGGAAGTAATCAATTCAATATTTAATTTTGGTCCCATAATATTTTATATTTTCTTGAAGCTATTTTAGTGGGCCAATTAAATATTGAATATTATTATATTTTCTCCAATATGGGTGTGGGATTTGATAATATTATCTTGCAACATCCAAGGCTTATATTTAGAAGATTCTATGACAAAGATGGAGTTATGTTATGACAAGTCATAAATAAGGAGTTACAAATCCAAGAATATGAAAAAAAAGGTCAAATGGGGAGTTATTGTTGACATTTAATGATATTTTATGCTCCCAAAAAGGCTATTTTAGGATTTGGACGTCCAAGAGGCTGGGGAATTATTTATATTTTTGGAAATTTCATGTAGAAGGCATTCATTATCATTTTACAACAAAACTCTCTCAAAATTGTTTGAGCAATTTGTTCATACAATATCTTCAGTGGACGAAAACCCATTGGAGATTGTGATCTATAGCGCCCTCCATTCTCACCTTGGATGTGCAGGTAGTTTGGCTAAGAAACCTGATGATGAGGATGGAACAAGAGCTTCTGTTAATACTTTTGGGAGCATGATGCATATTGTTATGTTATTATTATTATGCAGAGATTTATTTGGATAAGGTGATGTAGTAGTATGTTGTTAGGATAGGTGGAAAGGGTGGCATCATACCATTGGATGTATGGGTGACATACGAGTATGAGATATGATTGCTAGAGTCCCTTCCCTAGTGCTTTGGCTATTATGTACATGTGCTCTAACTTGTATGTTTGAGTGAACAGGTACCAGGCATCGACTCCACCTGAATTGGCAGGTTTGAGTGTGCCTTGCACCTAATGGAAGTAGTTGACCGGAGATAGCACTTGGTCCCCCACCCTAACCATCATCCTCAAAGAGGATGAGTACCTAGTTTGACACCTTGTCAAGTACTATCAGTGGTCAGTCAGGGTTGCTTGAAGTTTTATGGTCAGTCAGTGTTGCTTGAAGTTTTGCCTTTTGACCCTAGTTAATGGTTAGGTAATTGTTTTGGCTTTTGGTTTTATTTGTCTGATAATATACCTTGGTTATCTTATGCATTAAAATAGATTGATAAATAAATATATAATCCTACTTGATAATAAAATAAAATTATAGTGTAATATTATAATTAAGAAATAATAATAATATAGTAAATAATAGAATATTATAAAGTTGGTTATATAATTAATTATATTATGTGAGTGAGTGTGGGTAAATGGTTTTACCCGTTTGTGTAAAATTGAATATTTATTATATTGTTGTGATTTTAAATGAAATACTTTTAATCAATGTAAAAATTATTTATTGTGTGTATGTTTAAATTATGTTGGTTGCATATATTTTATTTATTTTTAATAAGGGTTAGTTAGGTAGTTAGTTGGGGTGGTTGTAAATTTATTTTGTACGGGAGTGGGAAAAATAACTTCCCTCCCTTCATTATTTATTAAAGAGGAAATTTTGGAAGCAAGGGGGGCATTATAAAAATTCCAGTGGAGAAGTTTATTTTTAAAAGGTGGATGCAATATTTTAGATCCGAAGAATGGAAGTTAATTGAATGGTAAGTGCATTATATTTTATAGATTTTGTCACCAATTTTTACTTATGTTTTCTACACAACGAAATTTAAATTATTATCTTCCCATTATTGTTTTATAATTATATTTTATTAGGGTTTAATATAGTGCTATAAAATAATATTTTATATTATCTTTTAAATTTACATCACTCTATTTTATTTACAAGTGTGGTATAATATTTTATATTTTATAAGGGTTATTTCCAACACTACTTTTTATTTACTATAAAGCTGGTATAAAATATACTATTTTATTAGGGTTTATTTCCAGTACTATATTTTATTTATAGAGAAGCGTGGTAAGCGCATTATATAAAATAATAATTTATAGATTTTATTTTCTATTCATTTGGCGGAAATGAAATTGAGTTATTTCATTTAATTATTTTATGAATCTTTCTTTCCAATCCATAAAGTAATAGTTCAATACATAAATTTGGAAAGGTACTATATTTCATTTCCTAGAGTGTTAGCTATTGTTTGGCAATTAGCATTCTAAATCGATCAAAGAGAAAATCATTGGCCATTTGGAAATTGTGCAGGTTCCTTCGCTGAAAAGGATTTGTGCTCCATTCCTTATGACTTTCTTCATACCAACGTTGTTCTCTGATGCGGATGATTCGAACAGCTCCCTCTACTAAAGGGTTATCAAAATGTCCCTCTATTCACATAAAATCTGCAAAAATATTTTCAACTCCTGGAAGATGAATAAAATCAAATTCATATGTACTGAGTAATTGAGCCCATCAGAGGAGTCGTCCTCTTACCACCTTATTCTTTGATTCTTTTCGAAAGAATCCACGCAGATTTTGCAAATCACTTTTCAGTAGAAATCTCTTGTCAGCAATGAACATTTGAAAAGCTTGGAACGTATTGACAACAGTAAGGATTTCTTTATGAGTACTATGGTAGTCTACTTCACTATTCTTGAAACTACCAGAGATGTACCGAACAATCTCACCTTTATCTTTGGGATTGAAGGAGATTGTTTTCTGTTCTCGAAGAACACCTGCCCAGGCACCTTCACTTGCATCAGTTTCAACAATTTTGAAACCTTTACCTGGCAGCTTTAATGGTGGTAACTGGGAACACTTTTGCTTGATGCGATCAATCAATGCATCATGCTTTGTTGTCCATGGTGGTGGCTTCTTTCCCATAAGCTTATTTAACTCAATTCTATCTTCAACAAGCTTATAATAGAATCCTGCAATATAATTCGCAAGGCCTAAAAAGCGTTGTAGTTCTTTGACATTGGTGACGGCAAGATTAGAAATTTTGTGCAGGATGTGTGGTTGGGCCTCCATCCTCCCCCCCAAAAGAAGCTTGATGCCAATGAACACAATGTGGGTCTGAGAAAAGAAAGACTTTGTGGGATTAACAGCAAGACCATCATGTTGACAGATAGAGAGGAATTGGCGAAGATGGTCAAGATGGTGAGGCATATCCTGGCTGAAGACAAGAATGTCATCAATATAGGGTTGAATAAATTTGGCATAAGGCTGGAATATCACATCCATTTTTTGCTAAAAAATGGTAGGAGCAGTTTTAATACCGAATGGAAGGACAGTCCATTCATACTGAGCATACAAGAAATAGATTATAGTGACAATTTCTATTTGTCAGGCCGTGAGCAGAATCATGAATTCATGTTCACTACTTTTCTAAAAAGTTTTGGTACTATGATAGGGGAGTTCTATCACAAGAAAGTTCTTGAAAATCTGGTAACAGAAAATATTGAAATGAAGGAACTAACCTATCCACAGTTAGTTCAATTCTTGACACAAATTAATGAGGAAATCTGTGAAGAAGGAAAAGCCAAGAAAGAAATAAAAAAGGTACAACCTTTACTCTCTTCCTCTGTGTGCTACTAGATTATGCCTTCTAATCAGTTCCCAGAAAAGGGAAAATCTTCTTGTTCTAATTGTGACTGTTCTGAAAAGACCTACAAGAAGAAGAAGAAAAAGAAGTATTTCAAAAATAAGTATCCCAAGAAAAAAGGATACTTTAGAAAAAGAGATAAGAAAAGAAAGGATTCCAAGAAATGGAAACCTACCTGTTATATTTGCAAGGGTGATCACTTTGCAAATAAGTGCCCGGATAGAAATAAGAAAAAGGGAAAAGGTAAAGTCTGTGCAGCTAGAGAAGCAGGTGTTGAAAATGATGAATTTGAATTCATCAATGCCTATCCATCAGACTTCGAGGATATTATCCTCTCCTATTCAGAATCAAGTATAGAATCCGAGTCTGAAGAATATGTATCAGCTCCGGAACAAGCTCAGGTCAATTTAATGACCAAAGAAGATCAATCCTCTGATGAGGATTCAGAAGTCTCCTTCTATTGCAAAATGCTCAGAAGAGACACCCATGCTGAATTGGACAAAGTAATAGAAGATATTGTCCAAACTGAATCCCGACTCCAAACCATGGATATGGGACAAGAGGCATGGCGAAAGTTAACCACCAAACTAGACCAGTTTAAGTCCAAAAAGTATTTCTTACTCCAACCATCTATAGAAAGTGGATCCATTCGACCTTCTAAGCTCCCTGTGAGAAGATCTCCTATTCTCCAATATGGTTTATCAATCTCTCCTACCGAGATTCCTGAGCAGCATGGTTATAAACCATTACAGCGGAGAGAGCCTTGGGTTCCCGGACCTTTGAATCAACGATCCATTCTTAATGCTCCTGCACCTGGAAGTATGGCAAGGCGCATTTGGAGAAGAAATAGAAAAACCTTTCTTGAAAAGGTTGTTACTCAAGCTCAGGCAAAAATTTTAGAAATTAATGATGAAGAAAATTTCTATCTAACAGAAGAAATGGAGAAAGCCCCTGAACTTGATCAGTTTGTCAGCCAATTCAATTCTGCTGGATCCATACAGTTGCCTGCTCAAACTTCTTTCTCAGAAGAACAACTGTATTGTGAAGAAAAGCCCTACAGCCCTCTCATTCATGATGCTGTAGAAAAACAAGGTGAACCCAGTGTCACCTTTGAAGAAGGTTCAAGTAGCCGCCAAATGAAAGCCTACAAAAGGAGTGCCAAGCCAACTACTTCATGTCCCAGAATAATTCTGACAATCCACTTTCCAGGTATAATGGCATACCCACTAGCATTCCTTATTGATACTGGAGCAAATCTGAACATTGCCAGGTACAATGCTTTCCCTAAGGATGCCTAGATTGAAGGGACTACAAGTATTACATAAGTTAATAATTATTGATGGTTGTTATCATCTTGAGCAATCTATAGTGTTAGTTATGTAAATGATTTCCCATACCATTTTACCTTCAAATCTGCCAGAGCGATACCATCTGCATTATTGCTTATACCTTTAATTTCCAAACCTTTTTTTTTGCTATATTGCGAGTATGCTAGGAACTCTAGTTTTATGTTATTTAAATGCTTTCACATCTTGGTCAATTAATAATATGAAAGATTTGTTTTTTAGTCTTATGAACCTTTCTTATATTTTTCTTAAAGTTTCTAAGAAGGACATTCGGTTAACAAAAAGAAAAGATAGTTTTAGCTTTCAGATTTTTAGTTAAATAATAATAATGAGTTAGTCTTACTTTTTCCTTTAGATAAGTATTAATAATAAGTTTCTTTCCACCGTAAGAACTTATTATTACTTTTTTTTTAAGATTCACTTAAGTTAGAATAAATCATAATCTTCTCTTAAAGTAGAATAAATTCTATTTTTTTTTTTTTTTTTTAGAAAGTAGATAGAATAAATTCTATTTTCTTGTTTTTAGAAAGTAAATGTAATGTTAGAAAAATAAGATAATAGATAATATTATGTATATAAGTTTTTTTGGGGGTTTTAGGAATTTAGCATTTAAAATATATTTGTGCATGGTTTGGATTTTAATTTGTAGAATATAGAATTAATCTAGTTTTCAATATCTTCTAATTATTAGGGTTAATGGATTTGCAATAAGGGTTGAACCTAAGTTAGAATGTGTTGGTTAATGATTTCCTTTTTGATATAGTTTTTTTTTTTGACTAATTGTCCTAATGATCTTAAATTGTATTGGATAGTTTAGAAGTACTTTAGATGATGTATTCCGTTTTAGGTAGAATGCATTGTTAAGTAATAGTATTAATATAAATGATAGTATTAAATGAACTAATTTTCTTTAGCTTTGTAATAAGGATTAGGTATAATAACAAACTCATTCTCTTATGTTTGCAATATGGTGGAATCAACACTATAGATGATGATCAATCTCTCACCTTCCATATATAAATATGGTTAACAGTTAATATTGTATCTAGTAATTTATATCATTATAGGTTTGAATCATTTCTATTTCATTCTTATTAATAGTATGTGCAAGGGAACTAGATCTTTCTGGCGAACTTCTAAATAATGAGTGGTTAGAAAGGTAGATTTAAATAACGAGAATTATCTCATGTTTCCTAACAAAGAGTAGTATACTTTTCTTGCATCTAGAAATAAATTTATCATATGCTTATCTTGATATTATCATTATGTATGCTATCAAATGATTGGTTATTAAGAGCTAGATCTTTTTCATTATTCATTTGAAACCTCGAGAGATCCTATGAGAATAATTTGACTTTCGTCTCCTTGGTATGAAGCGGAGTAGAGAATTTAGTCTATGAATAGTTACTTGATATAATACCTTAGAAAGAAAGAACCTTGGATTATCAATATATGATATGTGATTAGTTATCTAGATTATAAATGTTGTCTTCCCCTAGTATTATGAGGAAATTGAAAACAAGACTGAGAACAGATGGATTGAGAGATCTTGAATTAAGTCTATTTTTTGGATGTTGTATATGTTGTGTTATAAATGTTGTCTCCCTTATATGTGATTGTGATTATAAAGCTTTTATTGTATATGAAACCTAATTTAGAAATAATATGATACCATCTGGTGGTTGTAAGTTCAAGTCCTGAACTACAAAGTCTCTGCGCTACGCGTACGTAGGCAAGGCCAATATGAGCCCTCGAGACATTAGGTCAGCCCCTTAGGGCCTTAGGTTTGTCATTTCATACAATTGATATTTGTATTGTGTAATCCATAACTATACAGAACTAATGTTTACTGAGATGTGCAGTTTGAGATCTATAAGCCATGCAGGACTCTGGAGCTATGATAAAATATGTAAATCAGAATCTTAACCCCCTCTAGAGTTCATTATTGGGTAGACATTACTCCATTATGCATGTGTGTGTACTCATTTGGATTTAGAACAACCGTGGTTGTTAGTTAGATCATGTAATATAATCATGTTTGAATGAGTTATGTATGTTGTTGGTTATTGCTTAATTTCAATAATGCAATCATGTTATCCCTAGAGATGTAGTTAACTTGTTGTGTCAGACTATGTTAAATTGGTTAATTCTATTACAAAAAAAATGAAATATTTCTACCTTTTTTATTGCTTTAGTCGACTTATCTCTAGGGTTGCATGGGTGGGCATTACACGTGGTATCAGAGCCAAGTTGCAGCACTGGGATCTCTGGTTAATGTTGTTGCCCATGTCTAGTTATAGTAACTTCTCTTATGCATGTGTTCTTAGATGTTTGTTGGGTGGCTAGAAGGTCATAGGGACCCTTGTGTTAGATATCATGTTTTAATCTAATCACCCAGTGGAGATGTTAGATAGAGAATTAGATGATTTGTGTATTCTCCTGTTGGGGGGGTGATCCTTGGATGCTTGTAACTATTGATTTTTTTTTGTCTTGTGTGACCTTGCTTCATTTCCTTGACTTCCAGTTCCTTAAAGTACAAATTTAGTCTTGGAATGCATGTGCAGGTTCAGATTAATTAGCTAAGTTGGCATGTGGATTTCTTTTGTTTGACTAAAGGTGCATTAGGATAAGATGTTATTTTGTGTAGCTAGGTATTTAATCTATGTATTTGGAAGTAAATGTATGTGATTAAGTTTTGCATTACATGATGTGATATGTTTTATTGGAAAGGGCTATTTTTGTGGAATAAATAAGATGCTAGTGCATAGAACTAGGTATCTTCTTTGAAAAATTACAATGACTATATTTGGTGTTTGAAAATCTTGTCTGCTAGGTGTAGCTGAAAACCCTTGAGGTAATGTCCTTCTCTTTTCTTACTATTGTATAAATAGAAAAGATTTATGCATTAGATGTCTTGCATGTTGAAAATACGTGAATCCTTTGGTTCTGTGAGAATTCAAATAGCTTGTGATGAAGTAAGAGTTGTTTGTGTTTAGGAAAGACCTACATGAAGTGGTAAGAGTTAAGTAGAGGATCATTATTGTTATTTTGTGAATATGGAACTTGTGTATAATTTGTTAAGTGGAATTGTTAAGTAATCGTGATGATCATGACAGTGACTTTTAGCATTAGGTGGTATATGGAAAAGATGATTTAAAAAAAAAAAGTTATGGATAATATGAAATGATATGATGTTATAAAGGGAATCACAGTGGTTATGGAAATAAATGTACTTATGATATGTGATTCTTGGTAGTAATGAAAATTGGGTATGTAAATGTAAATCTTAACCCCCTGTTGAGTTCATTATTGGGTAGACATTACTCCATTGTGCATGTGTGTGTACTCATTTGGATTTAGAACAACCGTGGCTGTTAATTAGATCATGTAATATAATCATGTTTGAATGAGTTATGTATGTTGTTGGTTATTGCTTAATTTAAATAATGCAATCATGTTATCCCTAGAGATGTAGTTAACTTGTTGTGTTAGACTATGTTAAATTGGTTAATTCTATTACAAAAAAAATGAAATATTTCTACCTTTTTTATTGCTTTAGTTGACTTATCTCTAGGGTTGCATGGCAAGGCATTACACCTGGTATCAGAGCATGAAGAGGATAATGACTGAAGAAACAGAAAGGGAGAATGTATTGAAAATCTAAGAGGTTGATCAAGACTCCTGGGTCAAAAATAGGATACAATTTATGAAGCATGGGATTTTCCCAAATGAGTTCTCCCATGATAAGAGAAGATAGTATAGGCAACAAGGGGCCCATTTTGTACTAATTGACCATATTCTTTTTTGAAGAAATGTTGATGGTATACTTTTGAGATGTATAGAGAAAGATGAAGCCCAAAGAATACTACATGAATTACACCTGGTATCAGAGCCAAGTTGTAGCACTGGGATCTCTGGTTAATGTTGTTGCCCATGTCTAGTTATAGTAACTTCTCTTATGCATGTGTTCTCAGATGTTTGTTGGGTGGCTAGAAGGTCATAGGGACCCTTGTGTTAGATATCATGTTTTAATCTAATCACCCAGTGGAGATGTTAGATAGAGAATTAGATGCTTTGTGTATTCTCCTGTTGGGGGGGTGATCCTTGGATGCTTGTAACTATTGATTTTCTTTTGTCTTGTGTGACCTTGCTTCATTTCCTTGACTTCCAGTTCCTTAAAGTACAAATTTAGTCTTGGAATGCATGTGCAGGTTCAGATTAATTAGCTAAGTTGGCATGTGGATTTCTTTTGTTTGACTAAAGGTGCATTAGGATAAGATGTTATTTTGTGTAGCTAGGTATTTAATCTATGTATTTAGAAGTAAATGTATGTGATTAAGTTTTGCATTACATGATGTGATATGTTTTATTGGAAAGGGCTATTTTTGTGGAATAAATAAGATGCTAGTGCATAGAACTAGGTATCTTCTTTGAAAAATTACAATGACTATATTTGGTGTTTGAAAATCTTGTCTGCTAGGTGTAGCTGAAAACCCTTGAGGTAATGTCCTTCTCTTTTCTTACTATTGTATAAATAGAAAAGATTTATGCATTGGATGTCTTGCATGTTGAAAATATGTGAATCTTTTGGTTCTGTGAGAATTCAAATAGCTTGTGATGAAGTAAGAGTTGTTTGTGTTTAGGAAAGACCTACATGAAGTGGTAAGAGTTAAGTAGAGGATCATTATTGTTATTTTGTGAATATGGAACTTGTGTATAATTTGTTAAGTGGAATTGTTAAGTAATCGTGATGATCATGACAGTGACTTTTAGCATTAGGTGGTATATGGAAAAGATGATTTTAAAAAAAAAAAAAAGTTATGGATAATATGAAATGATATGATCTTATAAAGGGAATCACATTGGTTATGGAAATAAATGTACTTATGGTATGTGATTCTTGGTAGTAATGAAAATTGTGTATGTAAATGTAAATCTTAACCCCCTGTTGAGTTCATTATTGGGTAGACATTACTCCATTGTGCATGTGTGTGTACTCATTTGGATTTAGAACAACCGTGGTTGTTAGTTAGATCATGTAATATAATCATGTTTGAATGAGTTATGTATGTTGTTGGTTATTGCTTAATTTCAATAATGCAATCATGTTATCCCTAGAGATGTAGTTAACTTGTTGTGTCAGACTATGTTAAATTGGTTAATTCTATTACAAAAAAAATGAAATATTTCTACCTTTTTTATTGCTTTAGTTGACTTATCTCTAGGGTTGCATGGCGGGGCATTACATGATCGGTGGATGAAAACCCATTGGTTGCAGGTATCAGAGGATGAAAAACCTTTGGTACATGAGGGTGATATCATTCAGAGATTGCATTGGAGCTTCACAAATTTGCAGATTTCAGTATTTCGCTTGGTGTGTGTGTTTGCAGGTTTTGGAGTGTGTGGTTTGAGCAGTTTTCAGTGTAGTGTTTCCAAATTTATTTCAGTTTGTTGCTGCTATTTTTGTGAATGTAAATAAGTCCCATTTCATTGTACTTTCATCATAAAATCAATTAATATAAGCTTGGGCTCATTCATCATCATTTATGTGCTTCCGAGTGAAATCGGGTGTAGTGAAATTGTTAGTTTTGCATGCAAATTTGTGTCTATGATTAAATCTGGAAAATTTCTGATATGTAACAGCATGATGCCATACCATTACTGATATTTTAAGATAATTATCAGTATTTTATTTTTAAAGAATTTTCCCTTTGCATTTGTGTTAAAATTGTCAATTTCGAGATCAATCGGTGTAGGGGAAAATTGGGTGTTTTGAAAGTTAACAAAAAAAATCATTTTTAGATTTGATTGTTGGATGAAAATATTTTGTTTGGGACATCAGATATAATGATCAATGTGAAGAAGCCCCTCAAAAAATACATTTTACACCAAATAAGGCACCCCTAGCAAACACATTATGACACTTTATTTTAGTGGAAATTTATTATTTTATGTCTAAGCTGCAAGATGAATATTCAAGGCAAAAATAAAGGCTTGATTAAATGATAATGAAATAAACCATGTGATTCAAGTTGAAATTACAATAGTTCTGATAAAAAATAGCAAAATAATTTGTGCCAACATGTAGATCTTGGAAAGAATTTTCTAATTGTAAAAATTTAAAAATTAGACATCTTGAGAAAACGTTATGTTGGTTTTAGTGAAAGGTTCTTGAAAAGCAAAAAAATGAAGGTGTCACCAAAATTAGCAATTCTGCCAAAGTTATTAGCACCCCACCAAGTTTGCAGAAACTGCTAGATTTGGTGAGAAATCACCAAATTTAGTAGACCCTCTAAAGATAGAAAAAATACCATGGTCCATGAAACCACCAATCCATTGCATGAAACTACTTTATAGAATATTACCAGAGAGAATATAGTCATAATATTCTTACAAGTTTCAAAACTACAATCAAATATTGGCAACCACCTCAAGGAATGAAAACTTCCTTGCTAAAGTCCAAAATAAGCCTTAGGGGGTAGAAAACCATGAAAGTGATATTGGGCATACAAAATAAAAATGGTGGAATTCAATGTTTTAAAAGGAAAAATATCAAAAAGAAAAAGACATGTCCAAGTGCGAGGCCCAACACCTTGCACTCACCCTATGATGTATGTTGTAATGTACTTGGGTAGGGCCCAAGAAACCTACTGCCCTATTCACATAGGGTTTTGGAGTCACAAGGACCGATGGGTCTACCACCCCTATCACAATAAGTCCATGGTAGGGGGCAGGTACCTCTATGATACTCTTGTTGTTGGAAAGACAGAGTTGTGCCACTTTCATTAGGTTGAAAACCTAAAAGAGTGGCCTAATGGATGCTAATGGTGACAACCCACGGGGGCATTAAAAGATGGTAGCATAAAGAAATTGACACAAGCAGGATACAATAATGCAAAAACATCACAAATCAAGTGTGGTACACACAATTAACTTGCAAAACATACAAAGAGGCATACCAAGGAAGAGGGACACATCCCTATGCTAAACAATGCATATATATACCACATGTATGATATGTAGAAGTTAATAGGGTAAGAGAAAAATAGGAGGAGATATATGTGAGAGAAGAAGAGAAATCAAAGTATAATATGAGATGTGACATGTACATAAGAGGAATATTGTATAAGACTAAAGATCTATTGAGATACTGATGATTGTATGTTGCAAGTTAAAATGATGAACATATAAGGATTTATACTATGTGTTATGTGTATGAGATGAATATATACATGTTTATATTTTAATTTATTTTCTTCTACTCCACCACACTAATTTGTAATTCATCGCATAAGTTTTAATCCTTCTTCTATCCTTCATATCAAGATATAAATACAACTTTAAAGAGCATAGGCCTAGGACTTCAATCTGCACCCCTTCTTTGCAAAAAAATTGGTTCCTCTATCGAGAATCTAGTAAGCAGTAAGGGAAGGATAAAACTAGAGAAAAAAATTGCAGTAAGAAAAGCTTTAACAACAAAAGATTACAAACATGAAGAAAACAACTTGGATGTCTTGCAGTAAAAAACACTAGGTCCTATCTTGTGAGAGGGGTTAGGCACCTAGGGGATGATTGGAAAAGGGGGGATTCTGAAAGGGATCCCAAAGAGATGTGACTATTGAAATAAGGTCTAGAATAAGCTATTAGGGATGAATAAAAGGATTAATGAAATTCCAAACCAAAAACACCCATGGCAAAAGGAGATAACAACAAAGAAAGAGAAATTGTGGAAGAGATCAAGATGGCAATGGAAATGAACATGAAAGAGAAGAAATTGAAACAGGTCCAAGAGAGATAAGAAAGATTCTTCAAAAGGATGGAGAGGGATAGGGAAGCTAATTTGGAGCATGCCAGGAGGGCTACTGCTGAGAATTCTAAGAATGTAGAGAATTGTGAGAACTGTGAGAATATTGTAAATATGGAAAATGCTAAGATTTTATTGATAGAGGGATAAATAAGTGTTGCATTGTTCACTAACAACTCAACATTTGAGCAACTTAACACTCATCTCAATAAGGTAAATGAATATTTGACTAGATTACTAGATCAGATAAAAGATGTGATGAATTCAAGGAGTCAATTGAAGGTAAGGCTTAAGAATTGTAGTGCTCAACCATGTGTGGAAGTAGAGGTGCTCTATCATTCGAGATTTTGACTTATACTCTAAACTAAATTTGTTAAATGTTAGGGTCACCATTAATGATGGGTTTGAGTGTTATCAACCCCAATTACAAAACTAAAACCTTTGGAATGCTGAGACAATGTGGGATTATAAAGAGAAAAGATGAAAAAAAATTATTATAGGAAAGAGAGAAGGATGCAAAGAAAGAGGAATTAAAGGACATGTTTAATACCCTATCCACCGACACAACTGATACAATTGGAGAAGGATGGGAGAATCCTATATTATTTAATGAAATGTCATTAACTAATGAAAAGTTATCAAAAACCCCATCTCATAAATTGAAGCGACACCATGAAGAGTTGAATCCACAAACTAGGAGTCATCCCCCATGTCATTTAACTAAAGAATGGTTTCAAGTAAGGATATATTTAGTGGACCATTCAAATAGAGGAAGAAGCAAAAAGAAAATAGTTTGTAATTTTGTGTGAAGAGTTATTAGGGAACATTTCTTTGAGACATAATTGCCTAAGGATAAAGGTAGGTTAAGAAAATTAGTAAAACAGAAGGAAACTACTAAGTGTGATAGAAGGGCCAAGTGTTGTAAGGAGAGAGAAATACCAAGGATAGAAAATAAAGGAAAAAAAGTAAGTAAAGGAGAAACATCAATGAACAACGACAAATTAGAGGTGTTTATCACCAAAACCATGGAGCAACACCACATCAAACTACCAATTATTGGTAAGGATACAAAAGAATCCACTAAACACATATTTGTCCTAGAATCTACTTTGAGGAGAACTGGAGTGAGAGAGAATCAAACTAAGATTTGTGATTCTATGGGAACTCTCACAGATGAGGCCCTTAAATGATATATGAA
Source organism: Cunninghamia lanceolata (assembly GCA_027924645.1). Taxonomy (NCBI): domain Eukaryota; kingdom Viridiplantae; phylum Streptophyta; class Pinopsida; order Cupressales; family Cupressaceae; genus Cunninghamia; species Cunninghamia lanceolata. Next base: position 4,535,584 of record BSBN01000053.1, on the reverse strand, counting down.
TGTATGCCTATATCATGATAAGGTTCATGGATTGAAAAAGAAAAGATTCTTAAGCAATTTCTAGTCACCAAAAGTCCCCTTGGAAAGTGTGAGTAAGATGAGGGACATGATACAAAATAAGGGAGAGACCATAAAGTAATTTCATCAAAGATTCAAAGGAGCAGTGAGAAAACTTGAGGAACCATTGTTAAAAAAATAAAAAGTGGAATGGTTTGTCTCTAGACTTCTACCTGCAATTAGGAAATTTTTGGATTGAAGGTTCTATGAGACATATGTAGAGGTAGTGGATTTAGCCTCTAGGATTGAAGCACAACCCTAGATGAGGAAGAATGAGAAAGAAGAAAGCACTAGAATAGAGAAATTAAAACCAGGATTGGAACAACTTAAGATTACACAATAAATCTTAGTGAAAGGAGAGTGCAATCAAGATATGATACCTAGTAGAAGAAATAAAATTTGGTGTACCTATTATTTTAATGAAGGACATCTAAGGAATGAATTCCCATTAATGGAGGTGAAGAGAGCCTTGACATTAAGAGTGGACTTCATGGGACCTCTAAGGACGTTAAAGGATGTATGTGGCATTTGTAGAGAGAGGGATGACCATGAGACAAATGATTGCCATTCATTATTTTTCCAATTAAGAGATGAAGAGGAATATGAACCCCGGTACAATCATAGATGTCAAGATAATGATCCCATCTATAACATGATGCAAAGGGCCAAGGGACTAGAAAAATGAGCTTTCCATAGGTAGGATTGTGAGTATCACCAACCACAATGGAGAAATCAACATAACATCAATACAATACAAAATGTGGCACCTCATATCCTGGATGATAAGCCATCTATCTATAGGGGTGATTATAATGATAATATAAACACCCAATAAATTTAGAGGAAGATGTAATAGAGGTAGAGGCCAACGTTGGAGGAGAATCTAGAGGGGGTCACATGTTATAAATGTGGTCAGACAGGGACCTATGCTAATAGTTGTAGGGAAGAGAAAAAGAAGATTTGTGGATTTTAAGGATATTCTACTCATGATTCATTTAGTTTTCCAAGAGTAGTGCAATACTACAAGAACGTTTAGGCAACCACTTGGAGCAAAGAACTTTTGATCCAAATGCACCAAGAGGGGAAAAAATAACTATGAGAATGCATAAAGAAAATCCCTTAAATGTTCAAAGGTATCAAAGAATAGAGGTAGAAAATGATGAGGAAAAAGGAGAAAGCCTTTGGAAAAAAGAGGAGCAATTGGAGAAGGATTATTTGGAAAGGAAAGAGTTATTGTGAAAGAAATCCGTAACAAAATACAAGAAGAAGAATAAGGTGGTTGTGGTTACAAGAGATGGAACAAAGATCACAAGAGGTAAATTGGTCATAGATGGTCCAAAAGAAGAGGATGCAAAGGACTTTCCTACCAAAAGAGTCCATGACCTAATAGTGGCTAAGGCTAAGAGAACCATTAGGGAAGAAAAACAAAAAGAAGATGATAAAAGAGCTTGTTTTTTCAAAGGAGGAAGCTCTATTATTAAAAGAATTAGCTAACTTTGTGGTAGAATAAAACATTATGGAAAAACTGAGACAATTACCAAATACTAGAACAGGCGCAGATACACTAATACAACATAGAAAATAAAAAGAGCAGCTAAGACCTCAAGGAAATGGCTCAAACATCCTATTTTGATAGAATTAAGAATCTAGGATAAATGGATGAAGAATGTGTCAACCAGTAAATCTAGGGGCAGATGTTAGCATCATGCCTAAGAAAGTTTAGGAGAAATTAGGGAAATTCATCCTATATGATATCTCATACAACATCACATTGGCAGATGGGACATCAGTATGTATAATAGGGACTTGTAAGAATGTATACATAAATTCATTAGGGATAAAGAAAAGGGTAGACTTTGAGATCATAGAAATTAAGGAGCCATTTGAGGCATTCAATGTCTTGTTGAACTTGGAATAGTTTAAAGAAGATTGATATTTTATGATGAGGACAAGGTGATACACATACCACTATACACGGATATGAGTGGCACATTTATGGAGGAGATAGAGCAAGAAGAGGATGTAGATGAGGAGGATGGTAAGGGTTTATACTTCCTAGGAAGAATCCCCAAGACAGAAATATATGAGAATCCTAATTTAGAAGGGGAGATTGAAGTAGATAGTAGCAATTATAGTATAGAGAGTAAGGATGTTATAGAAGCATGGACCCTAAATGAACCAAAAGTAAGAGCAAGGATGGTTTTAGGAGATAGGAAGTTATAGTCTTAGGAATGTTAACAAAATAGTTCAATGTAGTACCACAAAAAAGAAAATTACACCGCAACAACAATGGGTAGAAAGCACTAATAGAAAGGAAGAAATTACATTGCAAATGCATAGGTTAGACCACATCACTAGGAGAATTTAACTTATCAAGTTACCTTATTAATTGGGAATAGGTGACCTTTTAAGATACCTAGAAAATATGGAACAAATATTTGAAATGGAAAACTTAATAAAGGAGTCATTAGATGATACCCTGATGTGTAGTGTAGCACATTGGTGGCACACTCATAAATTAAACATTCCAACATGGAAGGCATTAATTGTACTTATCAAAACAAGGTATGTACCTAAAGAGGGAGAATTACAACTCACTCTAGAGTATTGCAAATAAATTGAACCAAAGATACCTTGATGTATTGTACTAGAGAATGGGATAACATAAAGGAATATGATGAGAGATTAAGGACACAATTGTTTTACTGAATCTTATCACCCATAGTCAAAACATGGTATATCAATCAAGAAAAGAGGGAAGAAACAACAAATTGGAATATGGTATAAGAAGACTTTTGCAAAACTTTTTCATTCCATGAACCAAATAAATGAATACACATTGCATTATAAAAGATGTAAGAAGTGATAATAGCATCGCCAGAAGAAGTAAGAGAGAAATTTGGAGAAGGAAGGAAAACGTTATCTCCATAAAAGGAAAAAAGCATTTGGAAGTTAGTAGAATGGATGGATGATCTAATGTGGTGCCTCAAAAAGTTTGCTACAAGGCTAAAAGAGACTATGATGAGGAAGATCCAAAGAACCTAGATTTTGAGGTAGAAGAAGGAGAAAGAGAGCTAATAGTGTAGAATGTAGCCAAATCTAAATATTTTTATCAACCTTTAAAGATAAAAGAGGAGAATATAGTGTTTAAGGGAGATCCTAAAATGGTCAAAATTATAGACTATTATAAAGTGAAGGAGGTTATGTAGGTAGTTAAAATTTTAAAGGATTATGAGGATTTATTTCCCAAGACTTTCACTGATCTTAATGTGATTAAAGAATTAGGTGTGATGAGAATCCAATTGAAGGAGGGGGACAAAGCTTAGAAGAAGAGACCTTATAGGTTAAATCCTAATGTCAAAATTAAGGTAAAGATAAAATAGATAAAATGTTGGTAGGTGGAATAATCAAACTAGTGGAAGACGCAGATTGGATTAGCCCTATGGTTGTCTAGCACAAGAAAATAGGAGAAATTAAAATCTACATCAACTTCAAAGAACTTAATAAGGCCTACATACACGACCCCTTCCCTACACCATTTATCAAGGCAATCCTAGAATTAGTTGTTGGTAAAGAAGTATATTCCTTCACTAATGGATTTTCTAGATATCATCAGATCAAAATACAAAAAAAAGATCAACCTAAAACTACCTTTGCCATCGAATGGGGCTCATTTATGTATATAGTGATTTCTTTTGGATTAAAGAATGCTCCTGCAATATTTAGCAAAATAATGATAAACACATTTCAAGAGTTTGGCCATGGTTTATTAGAAGTGTACTTGGATGACTAGACAATGTTTGGACTAATGAAAGATCATGTCTAGGATTTGTGGTTGATGTTAGAATGATGTCGAAGTCTCCAAATAGCTCTGAACTTGAAAAATATACATTTGTAGTACCTTTGGGTACACTTTTGGGCCATATTATATGTAAAGAAGGCATGATGGTGGATTCACTAAAAGTTACAATAGTTTTAAATGTACCACCCCCTTAGATAATCACTAAAGTAAATATATTCCTAGGATACATTTGTTATCACCGCAAATTGTAAAGTACACACACCATAACAAAAGTTATTGAAGTAAATAATCCACTTATTTACATTAACCCAAATAAAAAGAATAAATCTTATATATATCAACAATAATGACATTACATCTTACAAATCCACATGCCATAACTAGGTGTTAGCACTATAAAAGAATATACAATATACATCTTAGGCTTTCTTGCCATAAATCAACCCAAATAATAACAAGGTACAATAATCAAGTACAAGTAATGAATAATAAATCAAATCACTCTCTCCAGCCACCACTAACCCACATGATCATCTACAAGGCAAGGGACGGAAACATGGCTCAGGCACTTTTCTACCCAACCATAAAGCAATTACACTTCCCCGAATTCCTTCATGACATGAAGGAAACCTAGCTCTGCATAAAACATCTAGAAACTTGGAAACAACTAGCAGGAGGGAACACTTGATGCAACTTGATGTCTAAATGCAAATCTAAATAATGATGTGCAAATATCTCACAATAGGATGTGGTAGAGAAATATATTAAATAAAGTTTTGCTAGACAAACATCCATCTCTTTCAATGAACACTTAACTTGGCCCAAGCATTTTAAATAGTTACAGTCAAATCCTGAAAAGAGGAAAAGCCTTCTCTGTTTGCCACATTCAGCATCCTAGCCCAAGAAGTAACCCAATTACACATAAAAAGATCAACTACTTCTTTTCAATGTAAATCAAGAGCACGCACATTTGCCTAGATGTAGATATTAATCTTTACTTTGCTCGATCAACGAGAGTACACTTTCAAGCAAATATTTCAAATAAGAGCTTTATTTATTCACATAGAAAGCTATAAAGTAGTTAAATTCTTAATTCATATTCATTCAGATTTCACATTATAATCCTACGTATAACACTTATGATTGTAAGAAGATATATAATTTCTCTCGAGTAAGGTTGTAATTGGAATTCAAAAGATACATTTTGTTTAATATTATCATGTTTACCAATAATGCACTAAGGGAAATCTTAAATAGAAGAAGTTGGTTAAATGTATAAGGTTTCTACAGGAGCTATATATGCTACAGAGAGTAAATAACTGCTACAAGAAAGAAAATAAAAATCCACAGGACTACAATAAAGTATGCTACAGGGATTATTAAAGATGCTCTTTTATATATATTTAATTTACTATTACAGAAATACATAATATACGATACAGGAATGCAATAATACATAATATAGGAAGTTAGGGACACATCTACAGGTAATGAAGTTGCTTCTACAGGCAGAACTAAATAATTTACAACAGGGACAAGTTAAGTCTGTTTGAGGAAAGCAGCAATATATGCTACAGGAATTTCCAAGATAATGGCTACATAATATATAAAAAGAAGGATACACTAGAATCCCAGTAGAGGTAAAAGAGATGCATAGATTGCAGAGGTTCAAAGTACAAACCAAAGCAATAAAGACCAAAACATAGTCCACACCAAAAAAAAAATAGTGTGAGGTTAGCAAGATAAGATAAAACCGCTAAGAAGATGAATGGCCGCTTGATCAGGCTGACAACCTTTATATGATTCGTCAATCTAAAACAAACTTAGGTTGCTCTAATAACTCAGAACATGTGGCATCAGAATAAAATCCAAATGCATGTAATATATAAGGATAATTACCATGAAGGTCGACCAAATATTTTATCGAGCCGTTTGGAAAGTACAGGAAGAAAATAAAAGGGTCACTTCATAGTATGTGGAACACTATTTAAAAGGGGAGAGACCAATTTAAAATATATGAAGAGGTGGTTAAAAATCTGTTAAAACAAGAAACAGGTCGGAAAACAATATTTGAATAGCAGAAAGAACATTTATAAATCCAAAGAAGGCGACGTCAGAAGAGAAAAGCTGTTGAGAATAGTTTACAAGCTGTCGAACAAATGTGTCGGCCACTAGGAGGATAAGGCCCATCCCTATAAAGAATTTAGACCAAATCGTAAATGTTACAAAGGCCAACCATAAGGAACTTAGGCTAAATGGAGAAGACTTAAGTGTATATAAAAGAAGCCGATTCCAAATGGCTGATATTATAATAGAGAAGGCCGAATAAATAAGGTGAAAGTTGATTAATTTAACAAAGTGGCTAAAGTTCAAAAGCACAAGCTATTTAATTTAAGAGAAAAAGGTTGTTAATTATTTAAAAAGGTCGATGCCAATTCTACGGACCGTTACAAAAATACTAGTTACTTGACCGCTTAAAACAAACAGGTCGACGGAGATTAGGTAAGGGTCGTTCCAAAGTGCAAAAGGGGTGACACATTCAACTATTGACCAATGGTAAAAAGTTACAGAGTCTCAAATGACGATAGAGAAGCTAAAAACTGCCAAAAGAGGCATTCTGGAGTGTTGCGATAAGAAGAAAATCTAAGCCGATTTACTATACATCAAGAAGGGTTTGTTAATCAGATAAGGTTGGAACAATCACTAAAGGCCACGAAAAAGCTGATAGGAATACACAGGTGGTGTGATACAATATAGTAAAATAGGATTTTAATCAAACATGGTACAATTTCTAAAAGGAAGAAAAGGCCCCTCCTAATCAAGGCAAACCAAACAAATATAGAAACACAACAGATAAGATTTATTCTTATTAACTAGAATATGTTATTAGTTCAGAGAGGCTTACTTGAAAGACTTCAATGGCTACAGATTGGACACTCACTATCTCTTTTTACCTTTTTGTAAGCCACCCTTTTTCCCCGTTGCCCTCTACTCAATCCCTTCCTCTTTTTCCTTTCTCTACATGTTTCTTTCAATCCTCTTTCCTTGTTTTTATATTCCCTACTAACTCTAAGATTGGCACCTTTTAAAAATAGAACTCCAGTTCTTCTTTCATTGATTCCACTCCCAGTACATGCATAACAGAGGCGCTCTCAACGCCTTAGTTTTTCCTCTAAAAATGTTTAGTTCGTCCTTTTGTTTTCTAATGTATGCATGAGTATTTACCATTGTAATTGGATTTACTTTTAAAATTATATATGTATTTAGATCAAAAATATTGTATTTTTATAAGATATGAAAGCTTGTTTTTAGCTTTGCAAGAATAACATGTATACATTTTTAAATATATAGATCTTAATATATAGCTCTGATATAGTTATTATATTTTTAAAGTACTTTCTACTATTAACACATAAATGTATATCTAAACAAATAAATCCTTATCGAAAATAAGATCAATTTTTAATTCCAAGGGTTGCATAATCACACAGAGTTTTCAAAAAGTAGCACTATATATATTCCCATATAACACTTTTAAATATTAATAAATCAATTTGAAAACAACTCATATAATTTTCATTATTTCTAAAGTTGAAAGAGAATATAAATACATGACTAACATATGCATTTAAATGAACATACTATAGCAATGAAATCACGTATTTATCTGATCATCATACATCAATCACATCTATAATTCAAAGTTGAAAAATCAATTACAACTACGTAATCATAGTAGTGAGGAAAAAGTAAAACAAGAATGCAAGACAATAATGCAGTATGATCTATGTGTGTGTGTGTGTGTGCAGGCATCAGGGTTCCATCCTAACAATTCTTTCCAGCGGCTAGAATGTCTCTAGCTCAACCATGTTCTCGTCTTCGACATGTACCTACGCTCAATCGTACTCAAATTCGCATCAATAGGTTAGTCCAAAATCATAGTCGAAGCAAGACAAGATATATATATCCATAATCTTACCAATAATAATTGGTCATCAATCGACTTTCAAATTTTTATGTATTTTAAATATCAACTGTTTTACCTTTCACGCACATGGAATCACTCAATAGTAAAACAATCATAGTAAAAATGTCCCATAATATAAATTATAATAGAGTCCAGAAACGAGATGTGACACAAATTCATAAGGGGTTATGCGGTTATTAAGAGGTCGATTAAAGAGCTACTAAAGAAAAAGAACAAGATAAATTTTGAATGGACTAATGAATGTAAGGAAGCATTTGATACACTAAAGAGAATAGTTGTGGAGGCTCTAATTTTGTTTTTTCTAGACTAGAACCTCCCATTCCATGTTCATGTGGATGTCTTAGGCACCACAATAGGTGCAGTGCTAGCACAACCTAAAGAAAATAAGGGTCATATTATAGCCTTCTCTAGTAGGAAATTTACACAAGTTGAGCAGAATTATACAATAATAGAGAGGGAGGCTCTTGCAATGATCTATGCATTACACAAGTTTAGATATTACCTTTTGTCTACTCTATATATACTCTTTGAAAATCACAAAGCCCTCAAGTATTTAATGAATAGACCAATTATTCAAGGGAGGCTATGTTGCTAGTTACTATTATTCCAAGAGTTTGAATTTAAAACCATGATAAAACCACGAAAATCCAATCAAGGTCTTGACTATTTATCCAAAATTGATAATGGAAAAGACTAAGGCCTAATTGATGATGAACTACCTAGAGCAAAATTATTTAGGGTAAACATAGTACCACAAGAGTTGAGCAATGCAGCACAATTATTGTCAACAAGGGAATTCCCTCAAGAAAGTTCAAAAGAAGAAAGAAATAGATTGATGCAAAAGTCACTACCCTACACGTTGATTGAAGGAGAATTACATATTATAGGAAGAATACCAACATGTTATAACTTTGGAGATGGAATGACAAGGAAAGTGATGTTAGCAAGTTTATGGTGGCCCACTTTTTTAAGGATGTAAATACTTACATGAGATCATGTAATGTTTATCAAAGGGTAGGGAAATTTACAATAAGAGATGAGATGCCTTTGTAGTTGGTTATGGCGCAAGTCCCATTTGAAAAATGGTTAATTGACTTCATTGGATCCATTGAACCTCTAATGCATAAGTCCCATGCCAAATTTATTATAAAAAGAATTGAATACCTCACCAAATGGGCAAAAGCTAAGGCTAGTAAAGATTATACTAGAAAAAACTATCGTTAAGTTCATATATGAAAACATAATAATGTGGTTTGTATGTCTAATAAATATTACTAGTGACCAAGGGAAACATTTTGTTAATAAGAAAATTATGGATCTTTTGAATATATTTATGATAACCCACAATAGAAGTGGCCCCTATCCCCCACAGGCTAATGGAGCCAATGAGGAATTTAATAAAATATTGAGTGTACACTTACCAAAATGTGTAATGAGAATGTAATAGACTATGATGTCAAGATTCCATCTATGTTATGGGCACATAAGATATCTTACAAAATACTAACAAAATTATGTCCCTTCCAACTAGTGTATGGGCTTGAAACCACACTCCCAATCTAATATGCAATACTAAATTTGAGGTTAGACAACAAATTGAGACCAAGTGAAGAAGAGTGAAAAAAGGAAAGGTTAGTAGAATTGGAAAAGTTAGATGAAAAGAGACTACTTGCCACATATAATCAAAGTTAAGAGAAAAGGTGCTAAAAATCTTGGCACAATAAAAATATAAGGAACAAAACATTTCAGGTGGGCGATATGGTGTTACTATATGACAACAAGTTTAATAAAATAGGGAAGTTGAAAATGTGTTGGCTTGGGCCTTACAAATTTGAAGAAATAAAGCTATGAAATTGAAGACCTTACAAGCTGGCCTATTGAATGGATATGTGAATAGAGCTAGACTGAAACACTACTGTGAAGGAGATTAACAAATGGATTAGACTTAATTGGGATGAAATTTTTTGTTTAAATTATTATAATAGTGTATACTAGTGAATAATAGTTTAAAAGTGAAATTTTGGAATATGATAGTTGATAACTCGTTAACTCACAACTAATGACTAATAATAATTTTGGAGGGAAAAGGGTATTTAGAGATTTAAAGACAAAAATTGTCATTAATAACCTACATAGATAACCCCAACAAGCAGAAGGAAAGTTATTAAGTGTTCATACGAGCTAAGAGAAAGCTATAAGTGAACTATTGCATTGTAACTACATCTGTGAAGAAAGTAAGAAGTGTTAGAGAACTATGACTGTGAAGATATAAGAAAAGAAAAAGTGAGCTCAAGAGAACAAAGATATCATGAAGTGGAGGATTAGGGTTACATTGATGGAGAGTGAAGAAAAACCCTTGTAGACACCTAAATGTGACTATATCTTACGACATTACATTTCAACATATTTTGTCCTAGGTCCTCTTACATGACCCCTTCCATCACTCTCATTAGTTAAATAAATTATATTTATTTAACTAATTCCTCTCATCCATTTATCCTTCTCTATCATCAAATTAAATAAATCTTATTTATTTAATTCCATTTGTCCTCCATTTGCACCAAATTAAATAAATCTTATTTATTTAATCTCATTTTCCTCCATCACCCAATTTAAATAAATTAAATATTTATTTAAATACCACTTGACTCTCATGATTTAAATAATTTTTATTATTTAAATTACTTATTCCCACTCACATCCCTATTTTTATCCTCATTCATTGTGCATCATAAGCACTTCCTCTCCCAAATAAATTAAAAATAAAATTTATTCCCACTATTCTCCTAATTTCGGCCTCCTCTCATACCCATTTAATGTGCGTCATAAGCACTAAAATTGCCTTTTAATCCTAGCCATCCATTTGATTCCCTCTCCTATAAATTGAAACTCTTATTTCAATTCCAAACCCTCACTGACTCACTTACTCACTCTCACACAAGTCATTTTCACGCAATACTTGAGCTCTATTATGCTGCAACAGTGAGCAATCAACAATCCTTCGACATCCTACATTATTATGTGAGATTGAGAAGAGCCATGGAGATAAATCAAACCTAGCTTGAAGATTGGTTTGCTTTGCATTTCTATTTTCATTTTCATGCTAGTTTGTGCTTTATGGTGCTTGTTAGGGCTTAGTTTAGTTTGTTGTTTTTTACACTAAATCTGACTTTCCCTATCTACAGAATGGTGAACCCGACATGAACATGCAAAAATCTATCATTTTCAGTTGAGTTTTAGAGACTGACTTTTGCAAGAGGCCTCCTAGCTTGAATCTAACCCCACCATTAAGTTCGGAAGACCCAAAAACCCTAGGAGGCATATAAAATTTGTTGTATTTCGCTTCAGAAAAAAAAATGTAAAACTTTTTATATTACCAGTCTGTACCATACAGATCTGTACAGTATGGACTGATCATATTGATCCATACATTGCTTGTTGTTGTGGTTGTAGGTTACATTTTGTGATTGTAAGGGCCTTTGACTAAACCCTAAGTTTGCCTCTGCTCCAAAAAGAACCCTAAACCGAATCCCCTGTTGCCTCCTTCGTGCCATCGCTCATTTCAACCTTCACAATCGAATCTCCCCTGTCGACACCTTAGACTCCTACCTCCACTCCTCATGTCTGCAGCTGACGCCATATGAAACCTGGTCACAACCTCTATATTGAGCTCTCCAAACCCTAAACCGTGTTTTGAAGTCTCTAAACCACTCATTGCTTATCAAACTTTGACTATTGCTTCGTTGATTGGGACCTCCATTTACCCTAACCCCAACCATTAGCAGTTGTCATGTCAGTCTTTGGTCTACAAAACATAAACTATCAGCTCCTATGAATAATTTTAGGTCTGCTCCTATCATTGCCAGCTTGACCTTGACAGCCAAGCCTTAACAGCCAAACTCTAACAGCTTGGCCCTAGTGGCTAGGCTCTGTCGAGTAGGGCTTAGAACCTTTGGTCACAAGGAGGGGGGCTAAAAAGCCTCCCCTTTCTATTTTATTTTTTCATTCCTTCTAGCCTGAACGGTCATATGAATGACCAAGGGCCCAAATTAACCTTAACCGCAGGATAACCACTAGGTGCATAACCATGTAATGTGACTAGACTTTCCTTAGTGGCTAACGGTTAATGTTAGATGTTTGGTTTATTTTGCTCCTCCTACATGCCCTAATAGAGCATATTTTTCTTTTTCTCATAACTTGAGCATACGGTATCGAAATCGTGTGAACAAGGACTCATCAGAAAGATGGTTCAGTCAACTATGCAACGGTATAGGTTTCACAAGTAACAAAATCATTTCATTAGGTATTTTTGTAGTCAAAGTCAAACTTGCATGCAAACTTCAAATGCGTACAACTTTTACAAATTTGATCGAATTTTCACGGAATGTTTTTTGAAATTGCTTAGAATTTCGTCTACTTTCTGATGCTGCTATTAGTTTTACTATAACTGATCAATCTTCTCAGATATTTTCCAGAATCACTTTCTTGGCCTCTTTGATCTTCGTGGCTTGCAAAGGGAGTATTTACTTGATGTTTCATGTTTTTCACATTTTCATAGAGATTTTATTGTTACTGATATCTAATTTGTAGCATTGTGGCATCTGCTGGGAAAAGATTCCAAACTGAAACTACTAATGGTGGTTTTGCAGGGCTTTCATTAATTAGATATATTTTTCAAATGTCTATTTGCACATAGATTAACTAGGGGGTTAATTAATCATTGTTTGTTGTGCTTGTAATATGGTAGGTGTATGCTCTCACCTTGTGCAAACTCAGTGATCAGAAGCTAGACCCATCTCTTTTATGTTTTTGATCCCTTAGAGGGCCTACCTCCTGATTTATGAGAGGGAATGACCCAAGCGGTATTTTCATTTAGGTCCGCTATATAAATAATTGTGGTTGTGACAAAAGTCATCAATCACCTGGTGTCGTTGTTCTATACCGACGGAAGTCTCCCTCAGTATCCATGTGATGCCGAAAAACCCTTTTTGAGGGCTGGGAGGCCTCTTAAATGAGCAAACCGCCACATGTATAGACACCAGATTATCCCAAAACATTGACTAGAAACCACTTGTTGTAGAGGCCAAAAACTTTTTTTGCTTGCTGGTGCAAGAGGCCGAACCTCTGAAGCTGTCCTATATGTACTATTCATGGTAGAGACAGAAAATCCCTCAGTTCATAAGATCTATGGATCTTTGGGGTATGAGATTTGGTGTGCCCGTGCCATGGTGGAGGAGCCAGTGTCACCCATATCTCTAGTTGTCCGCCTTGTCTCAGTATATGGAGTAATCCAAGTGGAGACTCAATAAGTAGTATCCTCTTTCCAGCCTAGGTTGTGCATGCTTACAAGTATTTTCAAATTTTTCAAGACCAGTGAAAATTTTGGGCTAATCTAGGCCCTCATTCAAACTTTTACTCTGATTTTATATCAGAGTCATCCAAAACATTATGCCTGTTGTGTTTTGCGTGTGTGTTCAAAAACAAACATTGTCAATCTCAACCAAACACCACACCTAGAATCTATAACATTCCAACCTTAACTCATATTACTTATATTCCCATCCTTGAACCCAGTCCAATCCTCGTTTGTCAAAATGGTTGTGATCATAAAAAAATCTAGGCCAAATCCTAAACCATACATACACCGAGGTGACCCAAAATTCGCTCCTAATGATGATGAGGATCTTGTAGATTTTGAGGCATACTTGGAGGAACAAACTAAAATCCAAAGACTTCAACCTATGTGTAATTCCATCCCAACACCTACAAATGATCCCATCTTGAATGAAATTAGAGCACTAAGACAAGAATTGGACGCTCTCAAGAATGCTAAGACATCATCCTATATGTTTTCTACTACAAAGGTATTGAAGCCAAAACTGTATGTCCTCCAAGGTGGGTCAAAACTCGCTCCTAATGATGATGAGAACTTTGTAGATCAAGACACATATTTTAATACTCAAGAACCATATATCCCCCCATCATCATGTCAACCTAGTTCCTCCATATCAACCAATCTCATGAATATTCCTTCACAACATGAGCATGCTAGTACTAGTCAATCCTTAAGCCATCTTAATGATACTCTTGACAATGGAAATAGCACCATAAGTTTGGAATCATACACCACTCCATCTACTAGTCCTCCATCACCATCCAATAGAATGCCTATCCTAAAGCGTACTAGTCCTACACCAACACCACCATCAAACTTCCCAAGCTCTAATCCATCAACCAAAGAATCCTTTGACGATTTTCTCCAAAGACTACTAGCACAGAATAGACCATCCCCATGTTAAGCACCCATTGATGAGCCTACCAAAGAACCTTTGAATGCCATGTCCACTTCTTCAACCCCATCATGTGGTCCACAACCCCTCGAGCCTGTTGAAAATTTTCCTCTCATGAGTTCATTGCCCTCTCATGTTGTTGACCAAGAGCCTATCCAAGAGTCATCCACTTCCATTCAAGGAAATCAAGAGTTATGTCAAGTACCTAACCCTGAGCATGAAGAAACATATATCCCTCATTCTAATCAAGATCAAATCACCTCCATCCAACCCATCCATAGCACACTTAATCCCATCTATGATCAAGCTCCCATCTATGATCAAGATCCTATCTATGATCAAGAAAGCCATGATGATCCTGTTAGTCCACTTTATGCATTCCATGGTCAAGGGCTTATCACTCCACCTATCCATGATGCACCAACTGCCACTACCCATGATGAGACATTTGCCTCCCAAGCACACATAGATGATCAAACCAATACCTTAGATCTTAATGAACATCATGATAGTCAAGATCCTAATGATCCTTCCTCATCCACTATCTATCCCATTTCAAAGCTATCACATCCCCTTGGTCTTACCACCTTCATCCATGAATGTTCTTCCTTGGGGCAACAACAACCTTTGTCCATCATCTCACCTTCTCCATCAAATAATGAGCTCAAGTCTAGTATTCCAACTACACCTAGTCCCATAGTCCACCGCATACTCCAAAACATGAACTAGTAAGGTAAAGGCTTAGGCCTTCATGAATAAGGTATTTTGGAGCCAATCCATGCCAAAGTCCCGCCACGCTCATATGGCCTTGGATATACACCCCAAGGTAAACAATCTAAATATGTTGGTACTTCCTCCACGCATCCTAAGTCCACCACTTTTCATCACAAATCCTTTCATATCCCCAAAACATATGTTGCTTCCACCTCCATTATCCTACAAATGTCAAAAGCATGTGACCATACACCTTCCACCATCCAATCTACCCCCACTTCTTCCAACTCCTAATATTCCTCCATCTACTTTACCACCACTTCTCCTAACCCCAAATCCATCCATTTACACATTTCCTCAAATTCCTAATCATGGCCAATCAATGCACACATTGTCTAAACATAAAGCTTCCACCATGTCCATGGGATTCAAAAATAAACATTTAGATGCCTCTACCCATAAATCCAAAAATCCTAAGGGTCCCAATGCCATAGGACATCAATTCAAAAAGTCAAAGCAAAGTACATTCAAAAATCCATCTAAAAGGCTATCCAAGCCCATACCTTCAAAAGAAAAGGCTAAAACTAAAATGGTATGGGTACCTAAGAAAAAAGAAAGCAAGTCAAATGAGACATCCACATCTCAAAAATCCCAACCATCCTCTTCCATCCAAAATTAAAAGTCCCACTCCATTCAAAAGTTTCAAATTCCTAAAGCCCACAAGCAAAACAAAAATCATAAAAATACTAAGTCTATGTGGGTACCTAAAGCACTTCGTCAACCATCTCCTAAGAAAACATCTTCATTGCTTCCTACACCACCTCCAAATCAAAAGCTTCAATGTTTATCATGGTGTGTGCAACCATTGGTCATGGTTCGCTTTCATTCTAAAACAATTCCGCATAGCTCCATCTCCCCATCTTTCACCTATTATCGTACATATATTCACCATCATCTTCATATGGTCCATGTTTTTTCATAAGTCTTTCATCCATCTTTACATACGTCCTACATAATCCACATCATATTCCACTTTCCCCCATCCATTATCCTTCTTTTCATAATCCATATCATAATCCACCATCTACCTAATCCCTGTTCCTCTTATGCAATCCCTTACCAACATCCATGAGCATAATGACTTAACATGGTCCATACGACGACATCCATCTCTAATGGGACTATCACCTTTTATGGAACTAGACACTTGAGTCCCTCCTATCCATATTCCCCTCTCCCATCCAAATATTCAAAAAAAGTCCTAAAAAAAATCAAAAAAATAAAAAAAGTTAAAAAAAAAGTAAAGAGAAATCCCTTCATCCAACGATGAAAACTACCCTTGGTGGCGCCTTGGATAAGTACCATGATGAAAACCTAGCAAACACCCGTCATGTGTAGGTTGATCTTCTATGTCACTTACACTTGGGGGCACATTGTCTCATCCACGCTAACACTTCTATCCTATCATACCATTTCCATACCATATCCTATCTTACCATCTCCTACTTACCATCCTTATCTATTACACCCACATACACATACTTATCACGATGAGTTCATCCATCCCTTCCTCCTTTTGATCTTGACTAAGATATGGGGGCACAATGTTGACAAATGTTTTAGATATCTCTTGACATAGCTCATTCTTTCCAAACTAAATCCTATCCTTACCCTCTTGTCATTACCCATTTTTCCATCATTTCCAAACCAATCCATCTTATCATTCCTATTGTCATAAGCTTTGTCATGTCAAATCCTAACTAGAATGGGGCATGTTATTTCTATGTGACATAGTCTTTGGAGATCACATCCTAGCTCCCTTATGATGCCTACATCCCTTACACTATCGCCTATCCTTTTATCTATCCATTCATCATGAGCTTTCCATGGCCTATTCTTTTATCCATTCACCTATCATGGGCCTTCCATTTCATTTAATATCGCTCATTCATCTATCCAATCTTTCTTTCATCCTTGACTTGGTTTTCCCTTGCCATTGGTATCTAGCATAAAGGCTACCCAAATTGTCATCTAATGTCATCCCAAAACATCCCAAAATACAAAAAAAAAAATTAAAACATCGCAAAATCCGAAAAAAAATCAAATATTCCAAAAAATCAAAACATTGCAAAACCCAAAAAAAATCAAAACATTTCAAAAATCCAAAAAAATCAAAACATTCCAAAAATCCAAAAAAATTACAACATTCCAAAAATCCAAGCAATAAAATCAACCCAATCATTAAATCATTTCTTCAAATAAATTATTCCTTTCAATTCAATCAATCAAATCAATTCTTCTAATCAATTCAATCAATCAAACCAATCTTTATCAAATCACTTCTATTCAATTCAATTCATCATCATTATTCAATCCAATCAAAATCAATCAAACCAATCCAAGCCATGATCTAAATGCAAGTCATATCAATCCATACTAATCTAGTCAAAATAATCGACACACATCATCCAATCACATCCTTGGTTTTGTTCCAATATTGTTGTCAACCAAATCAATCAATCAATCATCATCATAATCAATGGGATATATTATTCCCACATCATTGTGTTGATCTAGGGATATATCGTTCCCCGCAATGACAACACTAAATCAATCACTCAAATCAATCAATCATATCCATTGTCTTATATAGGATGTTTCATTATCAAAACTAGACCAGGCATCTTATACGGCATGTTTCATTCCTAAAACTAGACATCTATCATCAATCAATCAATCACTTAATCATTGGTTTACAGCTTGACAGAGGCAATACCTTGTTTGTTTTTGTATCATTTGTGCATGCATGCTTGCTTGCTTGTGTGTGTTATCATTTTATCTTGCATTTATATCACAATCCATATCAAACCAACTAACATTCATATCTTGTATCTAGACACTTGGTTGTATTACACTAGGGCACGAGACACATCGTCACCTTGGTCCTTATACCTTGGTGCATAATGTCTAGTGCTATATCAAACATCATGGTTGCTCACCTTCATCGCAACATAATGCATCATTCACTTCTTCTATCCATTCCTTTATTTTTCTTCCTTGACCAACCCCTTAAATCATTATTTGAGAGCCTACCCATGTTCTTCTAACCCACCTATCCTCTCGAGGGGGCATCCCACCCTTACATCATTCCTCCTCATCACTCCTTCAAGTGGCTGGGGCATCTTTTTCCTTCATCCATATCTTTTCTTCTTTGAAATGATGTTACTCAACATAAATCTCATCATCTCGAACATCATCTCAAAGAGGGGCAAAATGTAGACACCTAAATTTGACTATATCTTACGACATTACATTTCGACATATTTTGTCCTAGGTCCTCTTACATGACCCCTTCTATCACTCTCATTAGTTAAATAAATTATATTTATTTAACTAATTCCTCTCATCCATTTATCCTTCTCTGTGATCAAATTAAATAAATGTTATGTATTTAATTCCATTTGTCCTCCATTTGCACCAAATTAAATAAATCTTATTTATTTAATCTCATTTTCCTCCATCACCCAATTTAAATAAATTAAATATTTATTTAAATGCCACTTGACTATCATGATTTAAATAATTTTTATTATTTAAATTACTTATTCCCACTCACATCCCTATTTTTATCCTCATTCATTGTGCATCATAAGCACTTCCTCTCCAAAATAAATTAAAAATAAAATTTATTCCCACTATTCTCGTAATTTTGGCCTCCTGTCATACCCATTTAATGTGTGTCATAAGCACTAAAATTGCCTTTTAATCCTAGCCATCCACATCACACAATTGGCTTTCAATCCTAGCCATCCATTTGATTCCCTCTCCTTCTATAAATTGAAACTCTTATTTCAATTACAAACCCTCACTGACTCACTTACTCACTCTCACACAAGTCATTTTCACGCAATACTTGAGCTTTGTTATGTTGCAACAGTGATCAATCAACAATCCTTTGACATCCTGCATTCTTATGCGAGATCGAGAAGATCCATAGAGATAAATCAAACCTAGCTTGAAGATTGGTTTGCTTTGCATTTCTATTTTCATTTTCATGCTAGTTTGTGCTTTATGGTGCTTGTTAGGGCTTAGTTTAGTTTGTTGTTTTTGAGACTAAATCTGATTTTCCCTAACTAAAGAAATGGAAGCCCCAACATTAGTAGATGTAGAGCATAACCCTCAACCAAAGTATAAGAAATATGTGTGGAAGACCATGGAGGTGGACACTAATGGGCCTTCTCAAATGTATCAACATATTGTTTGTCGAGGATGTACAAAAGTAAATACACACAACATTGTCGAAGATAGAACATGACAAGTTTAAAAACACCAGGCAAGTCCTTACAAGAATTAATGCAGACACGTGATCAATAAAATATATTCCATAATATGAAAGAATTAAGGAGCAAAAACTTGACACTTTGGCCCAGATTTTCCTAATTTATGTAATGAATCGACATGGCTAAGACTGATAATGAGTTGAATTCATTTAGATTTCATCTATTTGGACTAGCCTTATCAAATTATAAAGCAAGCAATCAAGTTGGTCATAAGGTTATGTGATAGAAGAGAACTCCCATCAAATGAAAAAGCAAAAAACAAGAAGGTGACCAAATTAACTGGTACAAACTTTGATTGATGGAACCTATTAGTTAAGGATATCGCAAACCCTACTAAAAGCTACACAATGGGAATTGCACATAAGATCTATTATACCAATAGGTAAAACTCAGTGACCAACATTGATATTCTCATTGTGTACATTATGAGATGATTATCAATGTAAAGGAGTTTGATCTATGTGAAGTGCTAAGGGAGCACTTGTTGGTTAGCACTTCTTGGAAAATGTGGAGCACACAAAATGAACAAATTACCAATTTAGGTATGGCTTCCATATCATTTGCCTTGCTTTCTATTTCATGCAGAGATTACCAACATATGGAGGATGTGTGTGGTCAAATGAGAAGATAGAATTCTCACAAATAAATGCACATGTGAAAAGTTTCAAACAAGCAACATCTTTTAGGGAGGCAAATTAGGGGTTCTTCAAGAACTTCCAAATTATAATGCAGAACAGGAACCTCATATCCTCAGAGATAGTACATGAAAATGCCAAAATGATGTCACATTTGTTGTGGATGCAGATTTCATGTATATGAAGGTGGTAGAGACATGCACATGATGAATACCATGACTCCTATATGAGGTCATTAATGAATTAGTTAAAGGAAACATAAGAGCGTTACTAGAATTTCCCAAAGACCCAAAGCAAAAAGATTGGGAACTTATGATGAAAATGTGGTCAAGAAGATGAAGAAGTATAGGAGAAATTGGAGAAAGACAAGGAAAAGACACATCAATAGTGGGGTATCAAGAAATACCCACAACCTATTGTGGTGACTGAGATCCTAGATTCACCATCGACAATAGAGGTGAAAGAAACATAAGTGTGGCAATTTGACAAGATAAAATATGGGTCCCTTGGATTCAAACTTAGGGATTCAGAGACCCACAATAAGTTAGGAGAGAAGGAATTGGATAAAATATCTCCATAAATAGCCACGACGAGAAAACTACCCACTACACCACCACAAAAAGAGAAATAGGGAGAAGGTAGAGCAAAGTCACCAATGAGAGAAGTAATATAGACTCTCTTATAAATAAGCACAGAGAGAGAAAAGAAGAAATAGGCTCCTCACAAACAAGGGCAAGGATAAAAGGAAATATACACAAGTTACGAAGGAAGAAGAGGAAGAAGAATATGTAGAAATCCCATAAAAAGTCACAAGGGATCAATTAAGAAAGATGAAAGTAGTAGAAGAAAAGGGAGCCAAAAGGAAGAAAATATAGGTATCTCCACCACCTCAAAAAGAGTAGACCTTGAAGAAGGAAGAGGATGTAATGGATCTCCAGTTGTTGTATAGATCATTGTTCACACCAAGCATGCCCTTATAGATAACACAGATGTATGCAGTAATACGGTCAAAAAAAATAAAGTAATTTTGGAAGTAATGTTGGATTACATTGCAAGAAGTCCTCACCCAATGGTAGATATAATAAAGGAATTTCCTGAAGAGTTGATAATGCAAGAGCATACTTGGGTATCATGGAAATGTGGTATCATGTCTAAGAAAATGGAATTTGTGGTTTACTTTGGTAGTTTATGTGTTTGCAAGTTTGTGGTTAACAGTATGTGGTAAAGGAAGTTAGTTCATTTCACTGCATTGAGGAATTAGCTTCTATAATTTTGGTAGTAGTCCTATTTATGGTTTGTTTGTCTTCTATTAAAATTTAAGGTTAATTGGATAAGTAAAGCTAGTAATTTGGATCGTAAAGTGACTACAGGTTGATAGTGTGTTCAGTTGGAACTATTTTGTTTGTGAAAGGTTTATTTTGGGTGTGTGCCAAAGGTGAATATTTGGGAATGTTGTAATAACTATTTTAGAGGTGTGTGGTGTACTGCATGGAGATTCTCCACTGTTTAATCGATGGAATTCATAAGTTTGTTATTTTTATTTGGTGACACATGTCATGTGGTTTTGAGCTTTGCACCACCTTAAGGCCAACACAAATCATGTGAGGATCTTGAGGATGCTATATATATTTGGTTTTGCATCAATTGAAAGTAAGCAAAGAAGACATGGTATGGTAGAAGGTTAGAGTGTGGGTTTCAACAATGAGGGGTGAGGTCTGATAGGTTGAGTAAAGACACAAGGAGTATGATGTGGAATTCAGTTTGAGGGAACATATAGGGGATTAATTGTTACATTAGGGTGGTGGTAGAACTTTGAATTTATATTGTACTCGTTATCATTATGCATCTTGCGATAAGTTTTGGAAGTGGTGTTTCCATAGTTTAGTGAGTATATGCATCTAGGGAGCCTATGGGACAACTATCCATTTGTGTAATTGTAATGCCCCACCCCAGAACCCTAGAGAAAAGATTAACTATGCATTTAAAAAGGCAACATTTTTCTTTTGAAGAGATGATAACACACTACAAAACATAATAATCACTTAACATGCAAGTTAACTTTTATTCTCTAAGGTACATAGGACTGCATCATCACTAACTAACAAAATCAATTTAAACATTCATGAATCGATTTGAAACCAAGAGCATTGAGAGACAACACATAACTACCTCCATCAATAAGACACCGGATAACAACATCAAGATTTAGCATACATGATTACAATAAGGTTACCATAAAATACATCATTACAATGATTACACTACTGCATCTGGATTACATTTGAAGCTATACATCAATAAATAATACAAGAATTAATAGATATACAAAGCTGATATAGAAACATAACTGTTTGCCTCCACAAGCGAAACAAGATCAGTGATCTTCTACAAGATATGTTCTCCACACACACGAACAGTAGAAAAGTGACCAATGGAATAAGCACATCCACCTAACCATGTGGAACCCTGAGGCCCACCCCCCGTGCTAGGAGATAACGATAAGATCCCATGACCTGAATAGTCAGGTGGACAAAACTAGGAGAAATGAGGACTACACATGACTACAACGACACAGAGCAACAATGACACCACAAGCAACATAACAACACTTCCAGAGGCATCAACCAACAAGAGGAAAGAATACAACTTGGGGATGTTAGACTATAGAAGGGAGAAGTGTCATCACACAGCTTGTCATGGGTTGTCCTAGCAAGTCTTCCTAGGCCCCGACCCCGATCCTGGGTTGTCCTGGTAGCCTCTCCTAACTTCTGGCCCCCATGCAAACTCATGCAGAAATCAACCATACCTTTCGTGGGGACAAGGTCATTGATTTTGCCATTCCATTCCCATCTCATCGCAAGCCTAACTGAGCACTTGAGCCATGAGTGAGGTATTCACTTATCTTAATTAGTGTGAACTAACTACCCAAAACCCAAGATTTTATATTTAGGTTATCACTTATTTAAGGCACTCTTGCATGGGTTGTCCTGGACGCCACTTTGGGCTCTGACCCCCATCGAGAGCCACTCCCCTAGCTGCATCTTAGAAACCCCACTCAAAACACATAAAAAAGATAACATTCAAGAATAACAAGAGCATTAGACTCTCCTGCATCACCAATTGCTCAAAGGACAAATTCCACACAACAACCATAGATCCCATCACATACTATAATAGTAACCAAAACCACATATCTCAATGCCTTATCAATATCATTAAGGACCAAGTATTCCAATAAATCTTAAAATCCAACTTAAATCACATAACCATCATGGCATATGTATGAGAAAAAAACAGACGGGGAGGACTCAAAAATCACAACATGGACCTTTATAATATGGCAACAATGGGGAAACACGACAACATAAACTTATGCCTCTAGAATAGCTACAAGGCACCATGACTCTAATCCTGCAAATAACATGACCTCGCGGGTTGCTCCCATCATAAACCAATAAGAAATATTTTAAAACACTACTATAAGGGAACTTATACTGAAGACAATGACTAACTTTTATAGCTTTGGCTTCTATGTGAAACAGCTATGATCAACACACTCATTATTTATTTACTTATCTATAGAACTATCTTAGAAACCAAAAAAAAACTGACTCACACATAAACAACATTATACTGACCCATAGCAACTTGCATTACTTTTCCTCATACTTTGGGCTCACTCCTAAAGCCTAAAACATTGTTTTAATTTCCAATGAAACTCGCTTCTAAAAATGGTAATACTAATAAAGTTTAAATTAAACAATTCTTCCAAGTAAACACATGTACACATAATCAACTAAAACCCATAATTATATGATGATTTCATACGATTGTAACAAGAAAATACTAATTTACTAATCCCATTAATTACTAAATTACATTCTATAAGAAACATTAAGCAATGAAACATCGTAAACAAAACATGTCTCTAATAAAGAAATTAACTAACCTATAACTATGCTAACTCCCCTAACCAAGGTTATAGAGTCCTAAACTCGATCTTTTCTAAGAAAAGAATTACACTACAAGTCACATAAAAAGACACATCCTAGTAACGGTGCTCCTCTACTTACCTATACAGTTCAGCTTAACTATTCAAAGGCTAAAACCTTGAAGAAAAAACAACATTAATGTTAACCTAAGCACCATAACATTCTAGTCAATTACTAACAGATCGACTCTCTAACTTGTCGAATAACAAACCTACCATTGAAGACACCGCAGCTCAACTTAGAAATGACAGCAAGGAGTCAACCAAAACCTAAAATTTTGACTAAACTGGGAAATAGCATAAGATAGCAACGTCAAAATTGAGCCTTAACTCGCCAAAGTTGTAGATGACTAATACTACAGACTGTATCTAATGCACCTATCACTGATGTCCTCGGTCTCAACATAGAATGAACGCAAGAAAACCAACCAAGATCTAATGATTCCCCAGAAGCTGGTTACATGAGGATGATAGCTAGTACCTTTCCATTCCTTGCCACGACATAACTGAAGATGCCACCGTTAACTCTGCAAGGTTCTACAGCATGCAAAAGGAGTGTAATCAAGACAAGGATTTGGCCTTAAATGCTATGATGGAATGGGAAAGAGACAGCAATCTGGAAACATTCTAACTTAAGAATTTTCTTGCTAAAATTAAATTGGCTGGGTAAAATAAGTCACTGCCACAGATGATTTATCTCAAGAGTATTTTGGGGTTCCAACATAAGCATAGGGCGGATTGGATATCAAGGTTTGAGCAGTATGGGATCTGCATTTAAAGTTCAAAACTGTGTTCTCCATAAGCTTTTGAAAGCCGAGAGGAAAGGGCAACCTATTTGAGAGATCGGCTTAGCTAAATGGGGAGAAGGAACATAATGGTTCATTAGTATAAGGACCAACCAAAAAAACCTCATGAAGGAGCACCTGATATTTGGAGGTGAAGAATGGTTTTGTTGGTTGCACTAGGTAGAATGCAAGTAAATGAGGATCCTCTGGAAGCGCAAGAGTCTTTAATGGCAGCTTGTTCTCTACTTTTTGACGCTCTCACTATGCCCTCCAAAGATGCGCAACAGAGTGAGTAAGCAGCGATGTGGGAAAAAGGACGAGCATATGTGTCTGGTTTAATTGACCCTGTGGGTTTAGTCCTTAAATTGAAGGATGAGGCTCTACTTTAGATGGAAGGTTGCAAATTTATTCTATTTTTTATTTAACAAGCTACAAAGCAACTGTGAGAACGCTGGAGGCTAATGCAAATTGGTGAAGACCCAATAGTAGAAACTTAGATAGCTGATAATATGGATAAAGATGCCACCATCGGTGTGGATCCAAGGTACTTATATGAAGATACTACGCATAGATGGGAGCAGACACTTAAGAAAAAGGGACAAGAGCTTGTTCAACAAGAGAGGAATTTGGTCGATGAAGTTTGGAGGGATCGACCTTTGCCCAAAGCATCACCTATCTACATACATCCTCTAGAATTTGTGGGGGGCTCCACTCAACAATATATATAA
The DNA here is from genome assembly GCA_027924645.1 of Cunninghamia lanceolata. Taxonomy (NCBI): domain Eukaryota; kingdom Viridiplantae; phylum Streptophyta; class Pinopsida; order Cupressales; family Cupressaceae; genus Cunninghamia; species Cunninghamia lanceolata. The sequence continues at coordinate 4,510,254 of BSBN01000053.1, read as the reverse complement.
TTTAAGGGCAAAACACGACCAGGAGAAAGTTGAAGCTAATGTCATTATCGCACTTGATGAGGTTGCTTGACTCTTCAACATTCATGGATCTGATAAAGCACACAATCTAGTTGTAGAACTATTGCTATTGTGAGCAAATCATCTGCTTTGTATAAGTTAACAAGAGGAGAGTGACACCAAAGGACAGTTGATTTCTTAGACTCTAAAACTTCCTTTAGTTTATGATAGCATTTAATTTGATAAAAACACTCCCATCTTTACCTTAATCTGGCAAGCTCACTGGAAAAGAGTCCAGAGGGAGATTTGCATAGAATGGGAACGACTTAATAGGCCCTTCGATGACACAGTGAGGGGTATCATTTTCAGAAGCAACGGATTTGAAATTAAATTAACAATGTTCGATACCTCAACTATGTCTACAGTATGGCTTGTCGGCCAGGAGATTCACCAAGCACAAGAAAAGAATTGATGAATAGATAAAGATGTAATGGCGTCAGGAAGACAGAACATTACCCAGGCAAGATAATAACAGATTGAGTAACAAGGCTCCTGCTATTCATGCATATAAAGATAGTTAAAACAACAGAAGAATGAGGGAGGTAAATCCCTACACAGAGACACAACTATCGCAAATACATTTATCCCAATAATCACATATACATACTCAAAAAAATTTAAATCTTCTCGGCCTAATCCTCCTAATAAATTCTTTTTCCCTTCCAATTCTTTCTCTGCAAACTTTTTCCAATCTTTCCCTATCTTTTTTTTCAATATCTTCCAAAATCCCCCCTAAAAGAAATCCCCATCACAAAAATAGACAAATTCCATAAATTCCCACTCTCCCATTACCATTACTGCCAATCCCACTAACAAAGAAATTAATTTCATTAAATTTCCATCAATCTGAAGATTCTACCAGTCTGGAGAAATTAATATTCACATCAATCAAGACAACCCACTAATACCTTAATATTAATCTACGACTATTATAATGTAATACCTCATATAACAACATAAAGAATATTCATTCACAGAATAAAATATTAAATATCTATTATTTACTTATCATTATTATTATTATTATTATTATTATTATTATTATTATTATTATTATCTATTAAGATTAAGAATTTAATTCGTATTTAAACAATAATCAATATACCTCAAAATCAACATTATTATTATTTGCCAATCAACGAGAAGTAACAATTGTACTCAAAACAAGACAACTACTCCCAACAAAGGTCACACCATAAACATAGGAACCCACATGCAAAACAATACTGACATCCACACAAGACTATACTACAAAGACATGCAATCATCCAACCCGACCAAACGACAGGACTCTGGACAGGATACACATCCTTTTCAAGGATGGTGACAAATCAGGTAGGGACCTTTCTGTTGGGAATTAAGGTGTCTCAACCTTGGTAATTCTCTGCATTTGTAATGTTTGTATTTATTATTCAATTGCCTATGTTGTAAATAATTGGAAATTCCACTTTCTCATACTGTGGGATGCGGCACGGTGATGTGTCAATCCTACATGGATTATGACAACTTGTTATTTTGTCCTCACATGAGGAGATAGGCGTCCCACTTAGTGTTAGGAATATTCTGCCATGTGTCGGCATCTTCTATGTTGTGTAAGGAATGTTTGACCGAATCAGTTATGACGGATTCCTATGACGAATCTATGACATGTAAGAGTCAAGAATAGAAGGTTGTAAGACAAGTAATGACATGTGTCATGTAGCATCATTGAATGAGGCATATTTGGGTGCCCAAGGTGGAATATGATGTGTTGTAAGAGAATATGCTATTTATAGCATGTGTATGATAGATTCTCTTACAGCTGTAAGTTGTAACTGCTATGACAGATTCTATGACGGTCGTAAGTGTCGTAAGAGAATCTGTCATAGCCCATTTTGGAAATAGGTGACCTCTTTGGGATGGGAGTTGTGGACAAGTGTCAGACACATTCTACAATGTTGACCAAGTGTCCCTAGGCATGGGTTTGTTGGCAAGAGACACTATATGGATTCATGGTTGTTGTCATTGATGGCAACAAAGGTCATCCCACATATCCGCAAGTCATAATGTGTCTCTACCGGAAGTCAGAATAAAGAATGTTGTGGTCCGGTGAAGAAGAACAGAGCATGTGGCAAGGTCCGACAGATTGGTCCGGACCTCTCATTGGAAGTGTCTTGGTGCAGTGCGGATTTGGGGAAGTCAAGAGGACTACCTTGAGTAGTATATTCCAAGGATTTAGCCTCCGGTGATGGACAAGGAAAAAGATATGAATGGTTGAGTACCGGATTCCTGAGAGACAGTGAAAACAGAGGAAGAACTGACTGGCAGAGTATCAGACTGCTTTCCGGATGGGTTACTGTTGATGACAGAGGTTGTGAAGGCATGAATCATGTTTGGCCGACATGATTAATGATATCTACAAGTATATGCTTGATCCGCATTGCTTGGTGAGGAAGGATTCAGCCGACAGAATGAGAGTTTGTAAGAAACTAGACTGTTCCGGATGCCGACTAGAAAGGTGATGAAATTACTTGTGCGGATATATATAGAGGATGGATTTAGTTGTGAAGTGTGGTGTTGTTGTGGGGATATATGCGAATAAGTCCAGATAAAGAGGAGAAGTAACAAAAAGGATCCGGTATGTGAAAGATAGCAGAATAAAGAACAAAGGAAAGATGAAGTGCAGCAGATCAGTGTACTGAGCCTAACCGGAACTGAACTCCAACATATGCAGATGCTTCCAATCAGTTCAAGACTGTGATTCTCATCACTTTGTAGACAGTGTGTCTTCTTGTAGGCAGTGGGCCTCTTGTGAGCAGTGTGCTCGGGCAGTGAGCCCTAATTGGCAAGTGCCATTTTTGTAATTTCCTATTCTTCTAACAGAGAATAATTTTGGGTTAATCACCCCGTGGTTTTCTCCCTTAACAGGGTTTCCACGTCAAAAATACTGTGTCATGTGTTTCTTGTTTTATGGTTAATGTTTTATGTTTGATTTTATGCTGCATCAATTAAAAGGAAAGTTCAACAAGGGAAATAATTAGGATAACTGATTCACCCCCCCCCCTCTCAGTTATCAACAGGGTTTTGGTCCAAGATGCCATGTTGGACGCCCATTCCAAGAAAGGTCCAAAATTGCCTTGTATGTTCTATTTAAGCAGGTGCTTGGAGATGGAGTTTGTATCACAGGTTTATAGGTACTGTTATGCTACCGGATTGACTCTAGACACGAGTGTCGAAGACCATTGAAGCTTGCATTGCAAGTGTGTTGTAAACATTCTTTCATATTTGTTAATACATTGTGCAGGTTTTTGAGTGTGGGGTTTTTCACCCGATAAGGGTTTTCCCCACCGTAAATCTTTGTCTCTATTCTTCTATCTTCTTTCTGGTTCTTGTGTTTTGCTGCTATATCTCATGTTAATGGTTTAACATTGCTGTAATAGTTAGGATAAATTTGAATTTGCATAGCCCTCTCCTCAATAGATTAGTGTAGGAAGCAATTTCCACACACCTAGCTTCCTTTCAGTTGGTATCAGAGCTTGATCACCTTTGGTCCTAGTTGTTGGGTAGGGGTTTTTTGAGCTAATCTTAGGTTGAGTGGGAGTCTGTGCAGAGCATTCTGTATCTTATTGGAGCAAGGAGATGGCAAGCACATCAGGAAGGTTCGAAGTAGAGAAGTTCAACGGTAGTCATTTCGAGCTGTGGAAGCTCAAGATGGAAGACATGTTAGTTGATCGAGACCTTTGGGAAAGTGTGAACGGAACTAAACCAGCTACAATGACTCAAGATGAGTGGAATCTCAAGGATTGGAAGGCTAAGGGTCTCATAAGACTTAGTCTTGTCGATTCTGTGTGGTTAAATGTCCATGAGGAGGCTACTGCAAAACTCCTTTGGAAGAAGTTGGGGGATGTGTATCAAGCCAAATCCCTAGTCAATAAACTTTTTTTGAGAAAGAAGTTGTATTCTCTTCAAATGGAGGATGGAGGATTTGTGGCTGAGCATATGAATGCCTTTAACATGTTAGTTGCACAATTGACATCTATTGGTGTAAAGATGGAGGAGGAGGATCGGTGTATGACCCTACTTTGTTCTCTGTCAGACTCATGGGATCATCTTGTCATGGCAATCGGAAGCACCACATCCACATTCAAAATGGAAGAGGTGGTTTCTTCATTGTTATCTAAAGAGATGCTGAGAAAATTTTCTGAGGAAGCCAAAGAAGCCCTTGCAATTCGTGGAAGACCCAAGGAGAAAGGGAAGAAGAAGGACAAGAAAGCTAAGAAGGGTAGATCCAAATCCCGTGGGAGATCCAAATCTCCTGGAAAGTCTAAGGCTCTTTATTGGAACTATGGAAAGACCGGGCATTTCTGAAAGGAATACAAAGAGGAGAAGAAGAAAAAGAAGAAAGCTCCTGATTCAGATTCTAATAAATCACAAGATGACGTTGATGCCTTCATCGCAGCCCTGGCAACCCATGCATCTGATGATGTGTAGCTAATCAACTCTGGTGCATCATTCCACATGACCTCGCATCGAGACTGGTTCACTAAGTATGAGGAGTTCGATGGTGGAAAGGTGTATTTGGGTGATGACTCTCATCTGAAGATCATTGGTTGTGGAAGAGTCTCTATCCAATCCCTGATGGTCGAGTGAAGGGGATCTCTGGGGTTATGCACATCCCAGGCTTAGCATGGAACCTGCTTTTTGTAAGTAGTTTGAATGATGCAGGTGTGTAGGTTGTCTTTTCGAAAGAAGGATGCAAGATGACTAGAGGATCTATGGTGCTTGCTAAGGGTACTTAGAGAGGTACTCTATTTCAGCTGGAGGCATGTATTGCACAATACAATAGTTCTTCTGACTCAAGGAAGAGGGCAGTAGTCACTATTGCAAGGTGTGACCCTTGGTCTTCTTGTTCAACGCTGCACTGCAGTGGTTTGTGACAAGGGCTTAACCGCCTCCCGTGCTTGTTAAGTCAAGTGGTTGTATCAGGCATTAACATGTCAATCTTTTGGTGCAATGGCAACTAACAGTTGGTATCAGAGTCGAGGTCACAGGTTCAAAGCTCGCGCTTGCACTGGGGGGGATTGTTGCAAGGTGTGACCCTTGGTCTTCTTGTTTAGCACTGCGTTGTGGTGGTTTGTGGCAAGGGCTTAACCGCCTCTCGTGCTTGTTAATTCAAGTGGTTGTATCAGGCATTAACAGGTCAATCTTTTGGTGCAATGGCAACTAACAGTCACTTCATCCCCACCATCTGAACGAGTAGTGAAGAAATCTGTTGTTTCTAGTCTTGATGGTTGTAATCGTGCATTGGAAGTTAAACTTCCTGCAGAAAAGACAATGTTATGGCATAAGAGATTTGGCCACATTGGTCAGAAGGGTCTGCGTACCTTGAAAAATAAGAACCTTGTTGAGGGGTTAGATGATTGTAATCTTGAGTTTGACTTTTGCGAACATTGCATTTATGGAAAACAAAATTGTGTTCAGTTTTACTCGAGTTCTCATAAGTCTTCTGGTGTGTTGGACCTCATTCATTCTGATGTGTTTGGTCCTGTTAATGTTCCTTCGTCATCAAAATCTGTATACTTTGTATCTTTTATAGATGATTACAGTAGAAGGACATGGATTTATTTTCTCAGAAGCAAATCTAAAGTCTATAGCAAGTTTAAGGAGTTTAAAGCCTTTGCTGAAAATCAAACTGGTAAAAAGATTAAATGTTTGAGAACTGACAACGGTGGTGAGTTCTGTTCTACATAATTCAATAAGTATTGCAAGGAACTTGCGATTGAAATACATAAGACAAATCCATACACACCGCAATAAAATGGAGTTGCAGAGAGGATGAACAAGATACTGATGGAGAAGGCTAGGAGTATGCTTAGTGGAGCTAGTCTAGAACAAAAGTTTTGGGCTGAAGTTGTTGCCACTGCTTGCTATCTGGTAAACAAATCTCCTACATCAACTCTTGTTGGAAAGACACCCATGGAGGTGTGGTCTGGTAGAAAGCCTTCAGTAAGGCATCTTTGTGTTTTTGGTTGTGAGGCATATGCACATGTGCCTAGGGAGAAGTGGTCAAAGTTGGAGAACAAAGTTGTTAAGTGTATCTTCATCAGCTATGGTGTTGGTGTGAAAGGATATAAGCTTTGGGACCCCGTGGCTAAAAAAGTACTGTATAGAAGAAGTGTCATCTTCAGAGAGCTTACACCTTCTTCCACTGTTTTGCAACTAGAAGAAAAAGAAAAGAAAGAAGATGTTGTTCAGTTTCCTCTCACCCCTGAGAAGACTGAACAGAAAGACAATGTTGGACCTGATGATGAGGAGAGCTCTAGCAGCTCTGAAAGCTCATAAGAAGAAGTTGAACCTCAACCTCGGTTCTTGAGGAGGTCTACACAGATAAGGAAGCAACCTGAAAAGTTTGGTTTTACATTGCTTGATTCTAGTTGTGCTTATGCTTTGCTCACTAACAGTGATGAACCTAGAACTATATCAGAGGCTTTGGATATGAACAATGCAAGTTCTTGGAAGGAGGCCATGGAGGAAGAAATGGCTTCTTTGGAAAAGAATCAAACTTGGGACTTGGTTCCTTTGCCTCCTGGACGGAAACCCATTGGATGCAAATGAGTGTTCAAGAAGAAGATTGGTGCAGATGGCAGTATTGAGAAGTATAAGGCTAGCTTGGTTGTGAAGGGGTATTCAAAAGTGGAGGGTATAGATTATGGCGAGATCTTCTCTGTCGTTGCAAAGTTGACATCCATTCAATTCCTGTTGTCTCTCGCAGTAGCTTATGACTTGGAGGTAGAACAGATGGATGTGAAGACAACTTTCCTTCACAGTGACTTGGAGGAGGAAATCTACATGTCACAGCCAGAGCATTACATGGTAAAAGGTAAAGAAAATTTGGTTTGCAAACTTAATAAGTCTTTGTATGGTTTGAAGCAATCCCCTAGGAGATGGTACTTGAAGTTTGATGCCTTTGTGTTGTCAATTAGATTTGTGAGATTGAAATCGGATCACTGTGTTTATTATAAGTTTGATGGTGATCGTATTCTCATTGTTGCACTATATGTTGATGATATGTTGCTCATTGGGAAGGGTAAGAATATGATTTCTGATTTTAAATCTCATTTGTCAGCTCAGTTTGAAATGAAAGATTTAGGGGCAGCCAAGTACATTATAGGAATGGAAATAAGAAGAGACAGAACCAACAGAAAACTTTGGTTAAGTCAGAGTAAGTATGTTAAGACCGTGTTGGACAGATCCAGCATGGGAGATTGTAGACCGTTGTATGTTCCTGTTTACTTGGGGACAAAGTTGTCTGTTAAGGATTGTCCAAAATCTCCTAGTGAGGTGGAGGACATGAGCAGAGTACCCTATGCTAGTGTTGTTGGTAGTTTGATGTATGCTATGGTCTGCACAAGACTAGACATTGCCCAAGCAGTGGGAGTCCTTAGTTGATTTATGGCTAATCCTGGATGGATTCATTGGGATGCAGTTAAGGGAGTGTTCAGATATTTGGGGGGTACTTCTGAGTATTCCATTTGCTATCATGGTAATGTTTCAGGGCCTCCACATTCTATATATATTCATGGATTTGTGGATTCAGATTGGGCAGGTGACATTGACAGCAGGAGATCCACCAATGCTTATGTTTTTACACTGTTTGGTGGTGTTATTAGTTGGATGAGTAAGTGATAACCTGTTGTTGCTTTATCCACGACAGAAGCTGAGTATATGGCAGTAACTCATGCTTGTAAGGAAGCCATTTGGCTTAAGAGATTGTGTTCCAATATTGGTGTTGATGTGGGTCAGATCACGATCAGTTGTGACAGTCAGAGTGTAATTTGCCTTGCAAAGAATCTAACTTTCCAGCTAGAACCAAGCACATTGATGTTCAGTTTCACTTCGTGAGGGACATGGTTGAGGATGGAAAGGTAAATTTGGAGAAGGTAGATACTTTGAAGAATGTTAAAGATGCATTGACAAAACCAGTGGGCACAGAGAAGTTCAGATGGTGTTCGGAGTCTATGGGCCTCTCGGCCTATAGCAGTTAAATCCTATTTTTCTATTGGCTCTTACAAGGTGTTCGACAAGTGGGAGAATGTTGGGAATTAAGGTGTCTCAACATTGGTAATTCTTTGCATTTGTAATGTTTGTATTTATTATTCAATTGCCTATGTTGTAAATAATTAGAAATTCCACTTTGTCATATTGTGGGATGTGGCACGGTGATGTGTCAATCCTACATGGATTATGACAACTTGTTATTTTGTCCTCACATGAGGAGATAGGCGTCCCACTTAGTGGTAGGAATATTCTGCCATGTGTCAGCATCTTTTATGTTGTGTAAGGAATGTTTGACCGAAACGGTTATGACGGATTCCTATGACGAATCTATGACATGTAAGAGTCGAGAATAGAAGGTTGCAAGATAGGTAATGACATGTGTCATGTAGCATCTTTGAATGAGGCATATTTGGGTGCCCCAAGGTGGAATATGATGTGTTGTAAGAGAATATGCTATTTATAGCATGTGTATGATAGATTCTATGACGGTCGTAAGTGTCGTAAGAGCATCTGTCATAGCCCATTTTGGAAATAGGTGACCTCTTTGGGATGGGAGTTGTGGACAAGTGTCAGACACATTCTACAATGTTGACCAAGTGTCCCTAGGCATGGGTTTTGGTCCAAGATGCCATGTTGGACGCCCATTCCAAGAAAGGTCCAAAATTGCCTTGTATGTTCTATTTAAGCAGGTGCTTGGAGATGGAGTTTGTATCACAGGTTTATAGGTACTGTTATGCTACCGGATTGACTCTAGACACGAGTGTCGAAGACCATTGAAGCTTGCATTGCAAGTGTGTTGTAAACATTCTTTCATATTTGTTAATACATTGTGCAGGTTTTTGAGTGTGGGGTTTTTCACCCGATAAGGGTTTTCCCCACCTTAAATCTTTGTCTCTCTTCTTCTATCTTCTTTCTGGCTCTTGTGTTTTACTGCTATATCTCATGTTAATGGTTTAACATCGCTGTAATAGTTAGGATAAATTTGAATTTGCATCACCCTCTCCTCAATAGATTAGTGTAGGAAGTGATTTCCACACACCTAGCTTCCTTTCACTTTCGTTAGCTCCGCTCAACGATTTCCATTGGCTAAGGCATGCTCAGACCTGTTAATTCAGGTGGAGTCGATGCTTGGTACCTATAACCTGCACATGTCGAGCACATATACATATATTATCATCAAAACAACACACTGTGACAGGGAATCGCAGTGTAGCAGGGTGCTCTTCAAGAGTAATGCTACACCATCCCTTCACAAACAAAACATAATGCATTATCTACATTGCCATTTAAATCCATAAAAGACATGAGCATTAAACATTGGTTTATATAACAGCATCATCAAAGCAATAATCAAATGTCAGATAATCTCATGAAACATAGTTCTATCAAATTAATTGAACACATAATTAATCATAACATAAGCATTTGTACTAACATAAGCATCAGAAACGTCATCATAGAAAGCATAAATAAATGTCATCATCAGTCCTCAAAATAAAACCATCAGATTATACCATCAAGTCTAACCATAAGGATCTAACTAATAGTAAATTGGAAAGCCAAAATGAGGGGCACTACAGTAATCTTGTTGGAATCAAAAAGTTGTGGTTTGGCATGTAAGAGGGCCCATTACGGCAAACTTTATGGTTGTAATCATGGATAATTGTACAAATTTATATAATTGATTTCTATTTCTGAAAGATGTTGTGTTTTTGTGGGTGTTGATTGAGTTTTGATAAATGGATGGACAATCCTTTATTGGACCCTCCTACCATGACTGCATCATTTGGTATTAGAGCAGAGATTAGATCACAAGAAGATTGTTGGAGTGTGGGTGTGGATGTGAGCACACCTGATAGATGCAATTTCTTAAGAATGAGTTTGATTAAATATGAACCGTGGTGGTGATAGGTAAATGAAGGCGTGAGTATTTGAGATGTGTTGCATTTGATGTTTATACTTTGCAAGAATTAAACAAGGGTGGGTTGTGGCAATCCACAGAATATTGTAAATAAAACATTAACTGTGAGGTAGTTTACAAGGGGTAATTGTGGACAGATCACCAACCTAGTTCTCATAAAGATGCTACCAATTAGAGGGTGAGGTATTACAATATTGTAGGAAGAATGGAGGAGAAGTATGAGATGTTGAAGGCTATGCAAAACTGGATGGATGTGTTGGACTGGGAGTGTCAGAGGAACCCAAACCCTAGGGCCAAGGAAAGTGATGAAGAGCAAGAGGTGGATCCTATGGAATTAGTTGGAAGAAAAGTGGATAAGGAGAGGATGTTGAAGGCCATAACCAACATTGGTAAGAGGACTAGAGTGGACATTCTGAACTATTTTGGGAACTTGGATCTCGAGGAGCTGATAAAATGAATCATTGATCTAGAAGAACATTTTGAGTATGAGGATATTATGGACCCAAATAGGGTGAAATTTGTGAAGACCAAGCTAAAAGGTCATGCAAAAATATGGTGGAAGGAAGTCCAATTGGAGAGGAATAGAAAGGGAAATCCTAACATTGTAAAGTGGGACTAGATGGTAGAGAAACTAAAATCCACATTTATTCCAAAAAATTACCAGTTGGAATTGTTGAAGGAGCCGCATAATTTGCGGCAAGGAGATATGACTATGAAAGAGTACACCGAGGAATACTACAGGTTGAAAATTAGATTAGGATATCATGAGGAAAGAGCCAAGAAAGTGGAAAAGTATGTCAATGGATTGAGAGAATCCATCCAAGAGGAGTTGGGTATGTGGAATACCCAAATAATAGAGGAGGCCTACTAATTGGCTCTCACCGCAGAGAAGAAACTGAACTAGAAGTAGGAAGAAAAAAAGATTTACCAGGGAGGAAGAGAAGAGAAAAACCAAATCAATAGGATGAGATGTGGTTATAGGGGAGCAACCCAAAGAGGTCAAGGGAGAGGTAACCAATACTGTGGAGAAAGAAGATGATATGAATATTGTGATAATAAGGGAGATGACTATAGTAGCTACCAAAAATGTTGGGATGGTGGTGGAAGTTACCACAAATAAGAAAGAATGGAGGATACTCACGATGGAGAGGCTTAAGTGGAGTGTGGAGGATATTCCTAGCAAGGTAGAGGGGGATATGAGAGGAAAAGGTAGAAATGCTTCAGGGGAACCTATTTCACGTGTGGCAAGGAAGGACACAAAGCATTTGAGTGCTAAGGAAAGAGGGAAAAAGATAGAGAAAGAGTTGCATTTGGTAATGATAGGTCACCTACTTTAGAGAGAGACCTTGATTGTGGAGATCCATTAGTTTCGGGGAGACATTTGAGGTATGACAAAGTGGATGAACTGAAACAAAGGAAGAGTTTGTTTAGGACCAGATGCAAGGTAGGAGGTAAATGCTATGATGTGGTGGTGGATAGTGGTAGCATGAACAATTTGGTGTCTATGAAAATGGTTAACAAGTTGGAGCTAAGGAGGATGAAACATTTGCGCCCATACTAGATAGGTTGGTTGCAACGGGGAGACTAGATTTTGGTAGAGGAACAATGCTGGGTAAAATTCAATATGGGGGCATACCATGATGAGGTGTTGTGCGACATTGTGCCAATGGATGTGTGCTATCTTTTGTTGGAAAGGATGTGGCAATTTGACAAGGAAGTGGTGCATGATGGAAGGGATAACACCTACGTGATCTAGAAGGATGGAAAAAAGCATAAGTTGATGCTACTGAGCGCAAGTGAGGGATAGTTTTACAACATTTCTAGAGTGTGCATTGGGGAGGGATGATATGCATTAATTTCAAAGGTGTGTGGCATTGTTGGAACATGTGGCAATGTTGCAAATGCAAAATTAGTGCGAAGAAGAGGCTACAAGAGTAGACACCACCAAAAGGAAATCATCCAGAGGATAGGGTGGATGTACAAGAGGATGAGAAGCTATACTAAGGAACATGTAGTGATAGAGCATAGCAGAAGGGTACACGGTGGCTAGGAAAGAGGCTAATAGATTTGAGGTACTAGTTGTTGGAAAGGGCAAGTAGATTGTGACTAGATATAAGACAAAGACAAATAGTACAGAGAATGATTGGTATAATAGAGTGACAAATAACATGGGAGAAAGTAGTACTTAGGGTGGATTGCTTGAGGCATACCTGAGGAGGTGGAAGGAGCGAGTTGAAGAAGCAACAAATTAAAATCTCTAGGTAGAGGTAGTCTCTTCTAGAAAATGAGGGACTCATTTTTAATTTACCCTGGGAGACTAATGTAGGTGCATCCTTGGGCATCATGGAAATGTAGTATCACATGTCTAAAAAAATGGAATTTATGGTTTAGTTAAATGGTAGTTTGTGTGTCTACAATTGTGTGGTTAATAGTTAATGGTAAAGGAAGTTAGTGCATTTCATTACATTAAGGAATTAGCTTATGTGGTTTGTAGTAGTTTTGTTTATGGTTTGTTTGTCTTTTGTTGAAATTTTAGGTTGACTGGATAAGTAAAGTTGGTAATTTGGATTGTAAAGTGACTACAAGTTGACAATGTGTTCAATTGGATCTATTTTGTTTGTGAAACGTTTGTTTTGGGTTTGTGCCAAAGGTAAATATTTGGGAAGGTTGTAATAATTGTTGTGAAGGTGTGTGGTGCACCACGTGGAGATTCTCCACCATTTAATAGTTGGAATTTGTAAGTTTGTTATTTTTAATTGGTGACACGTTTCATGTGGTTTTAGGCTTTTGCCACCTTGAGGCCGATGCAAATCATGTGAGGAGCTTAAGGACATTATATATTAAGTTTTGCATCAATTGAAAGTAAGCGAAGAAGACATGGTATGGTAGAAGGTTAGAGTGTGAGTTCTAGCAACGAGGGATGAGGTCTAAGAGGTTGAATAAAGGTACAAGGAGTATGATGTGCAATTTAGTTTGAGGGAACATATAGGGGTTAATCATTACAGTAGGGTAGTGGTAGAATTCTAAAGTTATATTCTACTTGATATCATTATGCATCTTGCAGTAAGTTTTGGAAGTGGTGTTTCCATAGTTTAGTGAGTATATGCATGTAGTGAGCTTGTGGTGTGACTATCAATTTTTGTAATCTTGTTGTAATCAAAAGACTGTGGCTTGGCATGTAAGAGGGCCCATTGCAGCAAACTTTGTGGTTGTAATCATGGATAATTGTACAAGTGTATATGATTGATTATTGTTTTTGAACCATCTTATGTTTTTGTGGGTGTTGATTGAGTTTGGCTGCATGGCTGGATAGTCCTTTGTTGGACCCTCCTACCATGACTATGTCAGATGCATAGAATAATAAAGATACAAAGAGAAGAGGTAGTACAACTAGAGGAGAAAATCATAAAAGAAGCATTACGAGAGATAGTTGATAATCTCTCCCCTAATAGTAGAGATAAGTTGGCACAATTACAAAAGGAGTTGAGATCCAAATAAAGAGTGGATACTATCTTATCTTAAGTAGAAGCAACCAAGGAGAAGGTTGAAAAAGAAACACTAGAGGCCATAGAGAAGGCCTATAATGTTTTGTTAACATAAAAAGAAAAAGAAAAATCAACTCAAATGGAGCAGCCAGATTATGACATAGAGGGAATAACTGTAAAGGAATTAGTTAAAGATATACACGATGACACCACACAAGAAGAACAAGAAATAGGTGAAAGTTCATAATTGTATCCCACTTTTATAAAGGAAATGGCCAACACAAATACAATTTTTCAACTCGGAGCGCTTGAAAGTGACATGTATGTTTTGAATTTTAAAATGACATAAACTAATGAAATGTAGAACTCTTAGTGCAGTTTATGTTTCTAATTTAAAAAATACAATAAAATTAGTTGAATGCAATTTTTTTTATAAATTTAAGAGAATATTCTAATTTCTGAAAAAAATTAAAATGAGGTCGATGGAACGTAACTTTTAATATAGTAAAAAAAAAATTTAATTTTTTTCCCCGCTTAGCTAACTTGAATATCTAGTGCATGGAGAAAATTTTGTTTTGATAAAAAAAATCTAATAGTTTTGATGGGGTGCAACATTATGTCTAAACTATTTATCATAAGAAAAACAAATTTTACCCTTTTGGAGAGGATTCTCTCCTCTAGTGCGCCATGTTTTTCTTAAATTTTTAAAATAAATTTTAGTATACTTTTTTGAATTTCTAATCAACCTTATGTTTGATTATAATGACCTACTTGTAGTAAAATAAAATGATTAAAAATAAAACTAATTAAAATATTAAAAAATATATATTCTCAAATCTAAGCTTCGAGTCCTACCAAAGGGTATTTTCAAATTTTCAAGAAAATATCCTTGGTTGGAGAAATGTAAAGTTGAAGGTCCACTTTTGTTGAATTTGCCCAAAAAAGGACATTTGGTTGTGACATGGGCTACCGGCTTAGCAATTTTGGGCAAAAGGGTTTTGGCTCTAAAATAGTTTCATATAAAACTAATGGATATCAAAATTGAAATTGATATCAAATGGCATGCAAACTTTTTTCTTTTGTATTTAACCATTTTAGCCTAAAGGGTTTCAGCCAAAACCCATTGTGCCATGTAGGTGCCACATAGTTTTAGCTTAAACTAATTCGCTCGAAACCCTTTCAGGTGAGATTGGTTCTCTTGAAACTATTGTGCTGGCCCAAAGTGAGACATAGATCTAGAATTTTTCCCAAATAAACATAGTCAGACCGAGATAATAGGACCTAGCAGTAAGGAAGAGGTAAGCATAGAGAAGAAGTTGGAAATGCAACAACATGACAAGATGGAACAACAACAATATTATACACAAAAGAAAGAAGAGGTCCAAAAAGGAGATTGGTGTGAAAAAATCTCCTACAGGACAAGTCCTAGTTACTCCCTTCAGATCCCAAGTTTTGGATCCAATGGCCAACATAAAATAGTTCATCGAACAACATAAGTTGTTACAACTTATGGTAACCTTATCACCAACTTTGTCTATACCTTCACCATAAGGACCACAGGTAGATATAACAAAATTTTCTCCTATCCAGAAATTCCAAATAGGAGATGTCATGTGTAGCACTACTAGGGAGAGACTCTTGACACAATATATTGAGCATTAATGAATATATAGAGAAGACACTAGTAGAGGTTCGAACATAAGTGCAACCAATACATATAGGAACTTTCTTTCAACATTTAAGAATAACAATAAATGGGCACATTACAAAATTCCATAATCGGGAAACACAAATAAAATCTTAAACAAGAAATCCTAGTAGAGAAAGAAAACAAGCAGTTGGAGGAAATCAAACTAAAATGCACCATGACATAGACAAAATTAGAGATGGAGATTAATAACATGAAGGGAACTTATAATAATGTCAACACATTATATCAAATTTGATTAGGATGACCTACATTGACTAAGGCATCAAGGCTTCAGTTAAAAAATCTTGAAATCCAAATCATGCAAGCCTCAACCTCCTATGATGCAACGAATATTTAGATGGTAACATTAAAGTATAAATTGAAATATTGCATAATCAATACAAACAGGTATAGGAGAAGTGGGAGAGTTTGAGAGCGTAGATGAAATGACTGAGGGAGGTAGCTAGTTTACAGTTAGCTCAATTGTGTTAGGGAAAAGGTGTGGTGTACACCTTGCATAAAAAGAAATATTTAATTATGTTAGGATAAATATTTATTTGTGGTGCATCTAGGAGATGTGTTTAGCCACATTAAATACTTATTTGGGTACACTTGTAAAGTTGTATGTAATAATGGGTTAGTTATTTTATGTGTGGGAGACATAGAATAATTAATTAATTAATTAATTGGAGCATAAAGTGAAAACTTAGTTGCAAGAATTAAATGAGGGCTCAATAGTTTTGTGTACTCATGGGTTTGAGACACATGGTTTACCCAATACCACAAGTTGTATTTGTGCGAGCTTGAGTCTATAAAAGAAAGCACATGGTTAGTGGTTTGGGTTGGCTAGTTGAGTGGGTTGTCATTGTATTGAGTTTCTCTTGTGAGTGCATGTGTGAAGCATGGCATGGGATGTGTGGTTACATTCTTGGACACATGGAGGATGCATTGGAGGAGCTTGATGATTTAGAAGTATTCATGGAGACTTTGTAAGTGTATTGTAATGTTTCACTGCTGAATAATACATTGAGTGTGGATGCTTTTGGAGACTGGGTTTTGTTGAAAGGCACAAGACAACTAAGAGGGGGGGTGAATCAGTTGTATCAAAACTTTAACTTCTTTAAACCACAGTCAATTTCACAATCACTTAACTTATTTCCTTATTCTGTTATTAGGATTAAACATAAATAGTATAATTAATATATTAACACATCAACACCATACACAAATCAACATTAGATTTTTACGTGGAAAACCCTAAACAAGGAAAAATCATGGTGAGTGTTAGCTCACAATATAATGTAGTAACAATACCAAATATAAAAAGGTGGCTCACTGCCAAAGGGCACACTGCCCAAAATGGTGGCTCACTACCGAGGGTTGGCTCACTACCAAGGGTGGCTCACTGTTAGGGATGGCTCACTGCCGGGAGTGGCTCACTGCTAAGGGTTGAACTGATTTAGTAGCATCTACACCATGCCTGAGTTCAATTCCATTGAAGCACAAATTTGTTAGACTTAGGGCACACAACTGAGAGGGGGGGTGAATCAGTTGTCCAAAACTTTCTCCCAATTACACACTTAAATCCTCTTAGTGATTAGCAGTATATTAATCATGAAACATAATGCACTTAAATCAAAAGCAGTAACACATCAACACATAAGACACCAAGATTTTGATGTGGAAAACCCGGTTAAGGGAAAAACCACGGGGTGATTAACCCAAGATTGTATTCTCTATTAGAAGAATAGAAAGAACAAAATGGCACATGCCAATTAGGGCTCACTGCCCGAGCACACTGCTCACAAGAGGCTCACTGCCTACAAGAGACACATTGTCTACAAAAGAATAAGTATCACATACTTGAACTAGAAAATAGCATCTTCATCATGCTTGAATCAGTTCCATTGAAGCTCAATACTTCTGCTCTGCCTTTCGCTCTCCTCCCTACTACCACACTCTCATCTCAACAAGGACATCTTTGAAATGACTTCACAATCCCTTATTTATACAATACATCAACTTAGGAATGGTCATCTAAGTCGGCAAACATCAACAAGAACATCCGCAGGATGTGTAACTGATCCGATCGGCCAATCTCTAGAAGAACACTATCATCTGGAAGATAATCTTCAATTACGAGCTCCAACTCCAATGTGGATCACCAACTCAAACTGGACACGATCCAAAGACCTCCACAAGCTTTCCTAAATCACCAAGAACATCCACACTTCATCTGCTTACTGAAATCCATCTCCCCTTTATCCGAAACCTCAAGAACACAGTCTGTCATTACTGTCACAAAGGAATAGATGCTTGCGGACCTTCAAACCATGAACCAATCTATTTGACACTCCACAAAGACTTCCTCAACACTCCCTCAAATCCGCAGAATAGGACAATGCAATTCCGGATCTCACCGCACCTATCTGTAACACTCTGTCACCACTGAACATCTGTCGGAACCGGTTTTACTTGAGCGCCCACAACTTCTTCAGATCTTCATGCAGACCTCTAAAATCTCTATTGGACCACCTTAAGACACATATCTACAAACCCTTTAAACCGCATCCTTTGATACTCATCCTATCTTGGACTTTTACCTTACTGTCATCACTGATCTTCACTGTTCCTGATTGAGACTAATTTTCTCAATATCCTCAGCACACAGCTCATCCAATTCTTATCATTAATGCAACAGGAGTATATTGACATCAATGACAACACTGGTTAGGCCCATACTTGCAACAAAATTATCTCCTCTTCTCTACTATGCTTTTACACTTCGCACTTATCTTTTCATTTTCACACTATCACACCATCCATGACTTCATTACATATATTTATACAATTCATCAACCTTGGAATGTACATCAAGGTCAGCATTACAATCATCAACCATTAGAACAATCTCCAAGGTCAGCATGCATACATACATACATCAAATTAGGACTAGACCTAAACAAACTTGTGGACTAAATGAATAAAGGAAGAACACTTCATGCCTTAGCACGGACTCAATTACATCTTCACACACTATCATATGCTTCTATAATTTAGGAAATTCATCTGCAAAGAGTGTTAATCATCTAGGTCAACCAGATTGGTGCAACCATTAAGAACACTTGAACACACGCTTCCAAGATCTTCATTACAGCTTATGGATCAACCACACGCCTTCAATTCATTCAGGAGACATCCACAAACATCATAGAATCATTTGGAAACCAGCAAATCCAACTACAATAGATCTCAACTTATTTCACTTGAAGATGGATTATAGTCTGCTCTCAATCAGACACTATCAAACTCTGCTAATCAAAAGCTTGTGTTTCAGAGCTTCAAATCACATATCCTTTGGAATGAAGATGACTAAGGACCTTACAAGCTTAAGTCTAGAACCACAAAGCCAAAATCCAATCTGCAGAGCAAAACACTTTCTCCCTGTCACTTTGCGAACCTTGCCAGGCACAGTCTTCACACTGGTGAATAGAACTTTTTTTGCACAATGATTTGGACCACCAAATTCTGGATTTAGCATCTTCAAATACTTCTTTAAATCATATCCAAATCTCATACTCCAGTCTTCAACACAGGAAATATGTAGAGCAAAATACTCAGACAGTGTTCTTAATAAGACAACTCAAATAATCAAGAACCAACAATGCAAGAAGATATAGTTGACACAAATGACAACACAGACATGTTGAAATCAATGACAACACCAATTAGCACATACTTGAAACAATTTTTTCCCTCTTTAGGGTTTTCCCAAGATATATCTTGTGTCACCTTGTGGTATGTTTTACCTATTCTTTTGTATGTTGGATTCTGGTTATCATGGCTATGGTTTGTTTGCATTTTTATCTCTCATGGGGTTATGTGGAAATGTTCTATATTGTTGTATTTTTATTTCAAGCGGTATTAGAGCTTGGTTACCATGTTGTGGGAGATCTCCTAGGTTTTATAACCCTTGCAAAGAGTAGATTGTTATGCATAGTGAATCCATGGAATTGTAAACTGTTGAGAATGAAGGCATTTTCAAGGTCACGGTTATGTTTAAAGACTTGGGTTATTGTAGATATAGGGTTTGATGGAGTTTTGGTTGATGGGTTTTCAATTAATGCTCTTTATGTGGGGGTTTTGGAGGTGAGCTTTTGTTGGAGGGCTCCTAGACAAAAACAAACCTCACCATTGAGTACAGAAGGCCCAAAAACTTATATTTTCATTAAAAACTTGACCATATTTGGTGACATAAAACATTCACCCACTTTTTTGACCTAGGAGGAATGTAGGTACAGTTGACATGTTTTAGAATATTCCTTGTCGTAGGGATTTCGTCAACAAGTCTGCAGAGGTTTACAAATTAAAAAAATATATATAAAATGCTAAGTGGGGGCGCTCACTAGCATGGACCCCCCACGTGGCTGATAAATATTGGTACGGGGTCTATGACAAATCCCCGGGTGTATAAGGTATGCTGGTGTCTATAGTGGTCGGTCCTCGCCACTAGCGGTCGTCGTGGCTAGCAGGGCTTTAATCCCTCAATCACGAGACTCCGGTCGGGGGTACCAAACCTTAAGCCCCAAGCGGGCGATGAAATTTTTTGAAATTTACAATGTTTAAGCCCTTTGAAATATCTCATCAGGTTTGAGAGGCTAAACCATGGAAAATGAAAAATTTAAACTGAAATTGAAAATGGTTTGGATTCTACCACCATCACTTAGCCCGCGCACCACCTACAAGTCACCTCAAACCAAGCACCACCACGTAGATACCCACTACTGATTTCAATAATGGTGTCATTCTGTATAATTTCGATGCCATCGGTTACATACAACTATAAGAATAGGTCCCACCAAGGGGCCATTTCTAGCCCTCGATGGGTATTTTCTTCCAGGGGACATAACTTTCACCCATGGTATCATATTTTTAACTTCTTATAGGAGTTGGAAAGGTCTCTCTGAGCATTACGCACTGGAATAGGTTTGGTCATCAAATTTTATTGTTTGTGTCAAATTTTGGTGTCTGAAGCCAGGCTTTGCTTCGAGACAGTTAAATGGTCATAAATTTTGCATACAGAATCATATTTTGGATTTTAAATAGGTGTTGGAGAGAATTTGTAGTGTAATACATAATGGATCATGTAGATTTTTAGTTTTGTGTGTAGAGAGAGGTTTTTACTTGTTTGATCACTTGTGGGAGCCTGCGATTCAGGGTGTGATTACACGAGCATTCGAATGATTCTTTGGGCACAAAATTGGGGAAGTACATGTTTTTATCATACCAGTATGATGGTATAGTAGGTTATCAGATTTGGTTCTTCTTGATACAAGTTTACAGGTTTTTTTAAAGTTTAGACTTTGATGGTGACAAGTACACATGTTGTCTTTTGGTTTGAGGACATGGTTTGATACATGTGTGAGACTAGGAGTCTTGGTTTAGTGGGAATTGAGTACAAGTACAATTATGGTGATGATTATGGTGTCATGGATATGCATGTACATTTGAGCATTAACACGACATAATCATGTATGTTGTTAACAGTTTGGGTTATGATGTTTGATTCATGATTACAGGTGGTGGTGTGGTTTACTCTTAGGAGGTTGTTATTATCTCCTGGATGCTTGATTGGTTCCTTGAATATGGTTACTCATTTGTGGACTTGTTTGGAAAATTAGATTTGGGATTGATTTGGGGTTGATTTGGTGTTTGAGTCTTGAGGTCTACAGGGTTATCTTCTTGTTATCTCAGTTTGCAGGTTACTGATGTGATGATAAGTTTGCATGCTTCATTTTTTTAGAATCTACGAGTTGTCATTTGTGGGATGATCACCCATTGGTTGATAACTCAGTTGTGGACTGTCTATATCCACGAGGTCTTTTCAGTGTTTGATGTAGACTTTGTTAGTTGGCCTTGTCAATGGTCATTTGTGCCTTGGTATGTTGCATTGGGATGAGAGGGTGGATGATTAGAGTGCCTAGATAGTCGGTTATTGGGACTTGTAGCATGTTTATCATGATGTCATGGATAGCTTGGTTACATGATTTAGTGTGAGCTTTTGGCAGTGATGATGTTTTGTCCTCTTGGCATGGAGATCTTGGTTCCACTTGGGTTTATTGATGTTACAGTTGAGTGTGTATGGACCATGGTGATCTTCATTTGAGAGATGGTTATCACGATGCCATGTATAGTTCATATCATGGTTCAGTGGGAGCTTTGTTAGTGATGTGTATTTGTCACCTAGTGATGGATGATCTTCTATAGTGGTTAGGTGTCATGGACAAACTCTTGGATTATGATTCTTATGTAGTATGAGTGCTTTGACATCTTGGGTACTATTGTTAGGAGATGGTTGTCTTCATGAGATTGGAGATGTTGATCCTTGGTTTAGAGGTGTTGGTATTGTGTCTTGGTTTTCTTTGGATACTAGTTTGAGTATTGGCATGTTACAAGTTCTCTTGAGACCAGGATATGTGCATAGGTGCATGTGATCTCCTAGGAGGAGATGTTAGATCATGATGTCATGATGTGTTCCTAGATTATGCAGACATGTAGTGGGAGCTTTGATAGTGGTCTTCTTCATTCTCTTGGTATTGAGTACATTGGTCATGTGCTTGGGAGCTTCATGATAGTGCAATGTTGCATTTGGAGCTTAGCATAGATTGACTAGTTGTAGGTGCTCATGGATACTTGGAGACTTGGGTGAGGCTAGAGTTTTCTTGGGATTAGAGACATTTCTTGAGATGGTTACTCTTTGGAGGTTTCAACAGGAAGATTGAGGAACCTTTCACCTAGATATGGATGTGAGTTCATGGACCTAAAGGAGATTGTTCTTGGAGAGAGTCATTGTGACTTGGTGTATCCTGGAGGAGCATTCTCATTCCCCCCTCTTGGTCTACTTAGAAGATTATCATCTAGGAGGTATTTCCCATCCTTTAGATGCATTTCTTTTATGCTTTATCTTCTCATGGTTATGAATCTTGAGCTATGGTTGTTAGTTCTAAAGGGTTCATTTGAGGGGTGTTAGCATGGTTATCTCCTTGTTCATATCCAGGTTTTATTTATGATGTCATTTATGAGGATTTGGGAGATGTGGTTGGGCTTATTCCTTGTTTTTGGGAATTGTTATGAGTTGATATTCCTTGGTTAGAGAGGCATACATCCATGATGGTTACATATGATACATATATTTTAATTGATCTATGAGATTGAATGGTTGGGTGTTGTTAAGGCATTTCATTTGGGGTTGCGAAGGAGATCATACTTGACACAACTTAGAACTTTGAGGTGTTGGTAGAAGGACATGATATGATTTAAATAGGTTTTCTCTCTTTGTTCTATGGTTAATTTATAGAGGTTCATGTTCACATGGTTTGACTTGGGAGAGTTATGGTGACATGTTTTGAGAGTATGCAGCATTTGTGTTGCATGTGTGGATCATTGTGATTGTTCTTGGTACTACATGGTTTTGATTAGCCACACCTTGGTTTAAGTGTTGATTGGTATAGTTGTTATGCCTTGATCTATTTTCAAATTTGGCATTACCCATGCAGTGGGAGTTCCTAGATATGTATGTTCTTCATTGACAAGTTTTATATAAGGATATTGTGATTAAGGTATATGGGTTGGATATGTTGTTGGCATGAATTTACTAATGTTGTTGATACCTAGGAGGTATGGATGGTTGGATGTATTAGCATATGTTGTGGTTGCTATTTCCAGTCATGTGGATTTTTACCTTTGACAAAAGCTTGGAGCCTTTGTTATCACTTGGATTTAATGCTTGTGTTCTTTGGATTGGTGCATATTCACTTTGGCATTTCCCTTTTCTTCCATAGATGGCATGTTGGAGGGTGAGAGGAGTTCTGGCTTGAGATGGTGATCACCTTGGTTTTATTGTAGGTATCTTGATGGAGCATGAGAGCATGTTGGAGATTCATGTGGTTTCATGTATGGCTATGATGATGTATTTCATTGGTTGACCCTTATGCAATGTATACAACAAGTGGGAGAATGTCAGGAAAAAGGTGTGTTGTATACCTTGCATAAAATGAAACATTTAATTATGTAAAATAGATATTTATTTGTGGTGCATCTAGGAGATATGTTTATCCACATTAAATATTTATTTGGATACACTTGTAAAGTTGTATGTAAAATTGGGTTAGTTATTTTATGTCTGGGAGACATAGAATAATTAATTAATTGGAGCATAAAGTGAAAACTTAGTTGTAAGAATTAAATGAGGGGTTAATGGTTATGTGTACTCATGGTTTTGAGGTGCATGGTTTTGAGACACATGGTTTACCCGATACCACAAGTTGTATTTGTGTGAGCTTGAGTCTATAAAATCAAGCACATGGTTAGTGGTTTGGGTTGGCTGGTTGAGTGGGTTGTCATTGTATTGAGTTTCTCTTATGAGTGCATATGTGAAGCATGGCATGGGATGTGTGGTTACATGCTTGGACACATGGAGGATGCATTGGAGGAGCTTGATGTTTCAAAAGTAGTCATGGAGACTCTGTAAGTCTATTGTAATGTTTCAGTGTTGAATAATACATTGAGTGTGGATGCTTTCGAGACTAGGTTTTTCCCTCTTGAGGGTTTTCCCAGGATATATCTTATGTTGAACCTTGTGGTATGTTTTGCCTATTCTTTTGTATGTTGGATTCTGGTTATCATGGCTATGGTTTGTTTGCATTTTTATCTCTCATGGGTGTCGAACTCCATTATTAACCAATACATTGATGCAGAAAGGGCATGCACACTACTCAACGGACCAACAGATCATATATCAAGTAACCTACTACCTATATAATGTGTTACATTTACATTGTCAAACTAGGGAATCGTAATCTTCTTGGATGATGCTGGTAATATGTGTACAGTTAAGGATTTATGAGTTTTAGTCTAGAGGTTGTGTAAGGGAATCATCTAACTAAAGGAAACACAATTCAATTACAAATATTGACAATATTCTAAGTAAACAAGAATGATAGAAAATAACTAAGTTCATTCAACACAACAGTGATCAAATGATCCTATGTAACTTCTAAATAAAAGAACAACTAACAGTTGGTTCGATCGGTGATCACCTTGACTCAATAAGACTTATAACATAGATTACTAAAGTCTAACTATTTCTCATTACTCATTACAACATACATCAATCACACATATATATAAACATACAATTATAAACTGATCATATAAATAGAGTGGAGAGACACAGTACCTCAAGTGCCCTACTTGAGTAACTATGATCCCATGAAATCTAGCTAAATCTTTACTGTATATTTGTAGTCATTGACAGAACTCAAAACATATATTCCTTTATTGAATATTGAAGCAAAAGATACAACCATGAAATTTGATACTAGATCTTTGTATATCTGTATGAAGCAAAATCTAATCTCTCTCTATATACAAGACTAGCATTGTCTATATGAATAAAAATACTGAACAAAAAATGCTATAACTGTCCATTATCCAACAACGTAGGAAAATGACTTTATTACAAAAAAAACTAGAAATAGGAAACTAAACTGACATGAAGGTGGCATAGATGATACAGTCCTACTGTAACTCTATCTCTCTAGTATCCATGAAGAATGATTGAGACTAGAAACAAAACATAGACCACGTTCTAAGATTCCTCCAGTATTTAAGACTGCATCATTTATTGAAAGATAACCATCATAGAGTCATGGATGACTCATCCCAATCAATTCAAGATCTTCTTCACTTGGTTGTAGGTGCTTGTATCATCTATTGTGGATATCAACATCTCCTTCAGCTACGGGTTGTCCAGTGATCTTCATGATATGAAGCCACACTCTTGCTACATGAGTTAGTACATCACATGGTATTTATGCATCACTATTACTAAAATTAACATAAAGTCCTAACATATTTCATGAGCATTCAACCATTCACACATAATTAATTAATAACATATTATATACCCATCTTCATGCTTCAATGTCTTAAGGATAATCATAGACATAATTAGTGTATATAAAAGTCTAGAAATGTCATAGGAAATAGGTACTTAAAGCAAGAAAAACAAGACAAAACATGGCCTCATCAATGTGGTTATGTGGAAATGTTCTATATTGTTGTATTTTTCCTTTCAAATTGAAAGGGATTCTAGTTGATGCAAGGCAAATGGATGATTCCTTAGAGATTCTGGATTCCATCGCCATATGTGAATCAATAATAGTCAAAATCAATGGGCACATCCATAATCTAAAACATGCCATTCTACAATGGGACAATATATAATGTAGGTTGATAGGGTGTCGTTGAACCTTGCACTTTAATTTGATTTATCAGTTTGTCAACTAGGGCAATGTCCAAGGTTATTTACAAAAGGCAACTAGGTATCTCAGTACAACAGTGTTTGGCCTTTAAAAATGCAAAGATAAACAATTTCTAAACTAGAAAACATCTAAAGCTATTTTAGGAAAACATTTTAAGAAGCTAAACCACTAAATGAAATAAATATGACTATGAAAGCACAAATAGTTTTAAACTAGAAAGCATGTGAAATTTATCTATGGAAGCATGAAAACTCTAACTATGATAATGTTTTGAAACTTACTATTAACCACAAACTGAAGCTTAATTTCTTAACACAAATTCACAAAACTTTGGAACTTTAGAATTTCATTTGAAAATCACAGAGTTGATTTTAAAACCACAGTACTACAAAGAACTACTACAGAACACTACAGAACCAGTAGGCTAACACATCATGCACAATACATCAGAGAATTCAATACTTGACAAAACTTACTACTAACACATACATTACATAAAGAACAAATACTTATTTATATTAATCCTTCGAGTGGCCAGCTCTCTAAAATATGCAGTAAAAATACTTTGTAAAGCTTCAAAACATTGTTCAGAACTCCAACAGTATCATCACATAGTATTCAGAATTTTACAGAGCAATTTTTGAAAATCAGAATAGTCTATTATCTTCTTGTTGTCCTTTTGAAAATATGGAACAATGCTATATGTTTTCTATGCTAGAATTATGCCTAATATCTAGAGGTCAGTAGTTTCAAACATTTTGCCACCTATAAAGTTTTAACTGAAAATATTAAATTCTTAAGAAGTCTTCTTTGATCAAATAACTAAAAAGGAAGTAAAAAATCGTTGAGTGGGAGCTCTCAAAATACATATGTCTTTTATAAAACATAAATGCTAAGCATATTTCATGCGTGGAACAATAAATAAAATTGGGACTTCTGTTGGTGTTGCTTAGGACTCTTTCCGAAGTCTCCAACTTCCAGAGCTAGATTCTTAGAGCACTCTTTTCTCCATAAAGTCTTCTTCTCCTTGTTGTGAGCCCTGTTTAAGAAAAATAGTTCCTTTATAGCCACACCTCATTAGTTTCAAGGTTCAATTTAGTCAAAATGGAAAATAGAGTATTTATACATCATTTTTAAGTAATAAGCAACAATTTATCATATAAATCAAATAATATTGGCAAAGTAGGCTTAGTTAGGCTATGGAAAAAGGATCATTTGGGCTAGAATGATGATGAAGTTAATTTTTACCTCATCATAGGTGCATCCTAAAGTGTGGTATCATGTCTAAAGTGGTGGAAATTTGTGGTCTAGTTGACATTTTGTGTATGTGTGGTAAACAGTACGTGGTGGCAAAAGTTAGCACATTTCACCGTATCAAGGAATTAGCTTGTGCAGTTGTGGTAGTAGTTTTGTGTGTGGTTTGTGTATCTTCAATTAAGGTTTTAGGTCCAGTGGGTAAGTTGAAGTTGATAATTTGATTTGCAATGACTACGGGTTGGTAGTGTGTGATGTTGTTATTGTTTCTATTTTGTGAAAGGTCTATTATGGGTTTATGACAAAGAGGAACATTTGAGAGGTGTTTTATAACTATTGGGAAGGTTTGTGGTGTGTTGCATGGAGGTTCTCCACTATTTGATTGTTGTAATTTGAAAGTTTCTTATATTTAGTTAGTGACACGTTTGATGTGGTTTCAAGATTTACACCACCTTGAGGTCGATGTGGATTATACAATGAGCATAAGGTTGATATAAATAAGAGGTTTTGAATTGGTAGAAAGTAAGTGAGGAAGACCAGGAGGAAGTAGTAGCAAAAAAGGTAAGTTCAATAGTGAGGGAGTGACATTTAAGTGATAGAGTGTGGTAATTAGTAGTATGATGTGGGATACAACCTAAAGGTATCCAATGTTGTTTGAGTACTTCTGGTAGGTCATATCACATCCCATGCAACAAGTTGTGACCCATGTGGCAAGTTGTGACCCATGCGGCAAGCTATGACCCATGCGACAAGTTTATGCTAAATTCTATGGTTGTTTTTGTGTGGAAATCTTTCAGAGGTCACTGGTATCAAGTCTAGAAGTGGTGACTCCATAGCTAGTATTGTGTGTTGCATGTAGGAAGCCCTAGTGGCATTTGTGTAATCTTGGAAATTATTATGACTTTGCATGTAAGAGGAGCCATTATGGCAAGTTGTGTGGTTGTAAACATAGTGATAATGGTGTAAGTTTTTTTGTTAATGAATATATTGTGGTATCTCATGTGAAATCTAGTGGTTTTCATTAATTTGCATGTGTTTTCTTGTGGTTGGTTGTATGGTGGGATATGTTGGTGAAAATTCATATTTCACTTTTACATAAGTTAATTAGGGAGATTCTTTTTAGGATAATGTTTCCTTTCTCATACTGGAGAAATTTATGGTGAGTGACCTAAGCTTTCCTTTCCCACTTTGTCCCTATTTGGCAAGTGGTTATCTTTTAGGAAGGTTAGTTGTTTTTCTTTTTAGTGCTTGAGACATTTATGGCATGTATCATCATCTATCATTTTTGTCTCTCTCCCACTTTAGCAAATGGTTGCTTATTTATGTAACTCCAGTATTGTGAATGTGAAGCACACATATTCGAATGCAGTTGGCTTGTGCATTATCCTCTTGCAGCTCTCTCTTGTAGAAGTTTTCTTGCAGATGATCCTGGCTCCTGTGAGTCCTTGTGTGACTCTAACATGGTATTAGAGCACATTAATCAGCTCTAACATTGTATCAAAGCACCAGACCTGCAAGTTTCTTCTCAAATCAGAGAGGGTTTTGGCCATGAGCAGATAATCCGTGCATCCTGGAGAAAAACAGACCTCACGGTTGCTCTCAGAAGGTGTCAAAACCCCTATTTTCATATAAGGCACTCTATATTTTTCTAAAAAAAATTGGGCATTTTTTGGGGTTTGGTTTTTTGTGTAGGAAAAATCTGTATGGCTGCCTTGATTTTTGTCCCAAATTTTCTGTTACAGCCGCTTCAATTTCCGTGCCAGATTTTTTGTACAGTCTCCTCGATTTTCATGCCCAATTTTTTTGAGTCTATTTTGATTTTTGAGCTACCTCGATTTGCATGCCAAAATTTTTTGAATCTGCCTCAATTTTTGTGCCGCTTGATTTCTGTTTGCCTCAATTTCAGTGTCGCTCAATATCTGAATCTACCTCGATTTTCATGTCATGTTCATGTGTAAGCCTAATAAGGCAATTTTCTTCTAGAGGCCATAACTTGAGCATACGGACTTGAAATTTGGCAAACAAAAAGGTGTTGGAAAGCTGGTTTTGAGCACTATCTAGTGATGTTGGTCTTTTTCCTAGATTTTTCTGTTTGAAACCTATTTTTTCTGTTTGAAGTCAAGGCATCATTTATGGCTTCATAGCCCTGTTCTTGTGCCCATAATCTCTATTTTTTGAAAATGAATAGGCGTTGGAAAGGTATCAAAGAGCTCTACACAGCCATCTATGTAATTTTTTCAGATTCAACCCTAGGTATATTTTATTCAGTTTGTCAATTTTATGGCTTTTATTGGATATCCTGGACATGTTGCCTCCTAGAAGGGTTCTGTTTGCTTTGATAGGCTTCTATTATCAGCATAAATCTATTTGCATGTTTTGATCTCTATCATTTTGACGAGGTATCATGGGTTTTTCCACTCATCCTTCTGTGGTCAATCTGACTAAGGACAATTATGAGTCCTGGCAAAGAGGCATCCTAACACATCTCAGGTGGCTGCATCTTTTGCCTCATCTTTATGGGCTCATACCTGAACCAGAGACACCTATGAAGAAATCTATTTGGGGTAACAATCGAGATCATGTTGTAGGTTTAATTTGTACCACTATTGATTATGATATTGCATGTGATCTTCCCATTTATGAGAGCCCATGCATACTTTGGACAAAATTTTGGGAGTTGTATGGAGACCCTCATGTCTCACCATTTCTAAATGATCCTACAGTAGATTGCCTCATTCCACTTGATGATGCAGATAATATACCTTATGAAGATGATACTTTAGAGGAGCTTAAGTATATGGCATGTCTTGAATGTTCAGAGATAGAGACCTCTCTTGCTCCCTCTTCTCCTCCTATTGAGATCACATCTTCTTCATCACATGTTGCTACTACAAAATTTAGTGTTGCATCATCATTGGTTTCTAGTAATTCTGTGCAGGAGGTCAATATTAGTCTTTCAGATCCACCTCATTGGGACTTTTATCTTGCAGATATATCATCCTTGTTTGTGGAGTCTCACATTGCTGATTTGGAGGACACATTTGAGGGTTTTGTTGGAGTCTAGAACAACACTGAGAGGGGGGGTGAATTAGTGTTGTATAAATTTTACAATTTTTACACCTTTTGACTTACAGGATAAAGAGAGAGAAAGACATCAATGATTTGTTAACACACATATGCACAATTATAATATTGAAGGCATGAAATATATGAACACATGAAGACACACAAGATATGAGACCAAGACAAGATTATACAAGAGGAAAACCCTCCTAGGGTAGAAAAACCTCTCAAAATTGCTTCACTGGCTTATTCAAAACCTCACTGGTTACAACAAGGTCTCACTGAACATTCAAGCCTCATTGGCTACAAAGAGGTCTCACTGACCAACAAAGCCTCACTAGCACATAAAGCCTCACTAGAAAATGCAATCACCATCATCAAAACAATACAAGTAATACAAAGGGTTTCTCTATTTCAATACAAGCCCCTGAATTTGCATATATCTATTCAATCACACTCAATCTGATCTTCATATCAATCTCATGATCTATGCACACTCAAATCACCCATGTCTTCATACTTGGCATGGTTCAATCTGTAAATTCATTGCATAATATCTTCAACCTATGTTTTTCTCATCACATACAAAACATAATTTTTTTCTGTATTTTCTCTTCGACAATATCTTCACAAAAAATGTCTTCACCTTTGCATTTTGATTCACACAACAACTCTATCATACAATGAATCTGCAAAACCAATATATATGAGATGACTATACATATTTTTGTTCTGCAAAATAACTTCAAGAAATAAATCAATCTGCCTTTTTTTTAAATGAAAAATCTCTCTAATATTCTTTAAACTCTTCATCTTCCCTGCAAATACATTTTCATCTTCTATGCAAAAGAAATGAATGATGTCCACCTTAAAAAAATGTCTTCAACAATTTTAACCAATCTCCTTATTATTCTCATTATCTCTGCAAAAAGACTTTTCAATTTTCTTTTCAAAAACTCTTCAACCTCCTCACAAAAAGATTCTTCAAATCTTCAATAATATAACCAATCTGCTAAAATCTTCTGCAAAAATACATCATGTCAAAATAAGAATAATAAAAATCTTCTATTTCTTCTCCCCCTTTGTCTTCATTTTCCCTTCTCATATAAAATCCTCTGCAAACTCCAATTTGCAAGAAGACAAAATGACTTCTTAAAAAAAATACCTCCACACAAAAATATGTCTCCAAAAAAAACTTCTTTCCCCTTAAAAATAACTTCCCCTTTTTAAAAAAAACTTCTAACTTTGAGACTTAAAAGTATTTAGAAGGTCCACTTGTGATCAAGAAATACAAAAAATCTTCATAGAAAAACTTCTAAATGAAATACATTTCATTCCGGCAAAAAGCCTTCCAAAAGAGTCTTTAAATAAGCTAAAAAATAGCCTTAATAAACTATTCACTGCAGTTACAAAGCATCTAAGACTTAAGAGGTTGTCAAATGTGAAACATGGTGGTTGAGGTCTTAGTTTAAACATCATCCATTGATCATAATATTTGTGCCCATTGTCATTTCAAATGTGACCGTCGATAACACTTTTAGTGCCCCGTGCATATTTGAAGACCTATACAATTGGTGGCACAAGAGAGGAGGGGTCAGTTACACATGTTGTTTATACCCTTCTGCAGGTTACATTTAAGTGAAATGACCTCTGATTGTAGGTCAACTTTATTTTATAAAGAAAAGTGCATTTCAAATGACGGGCTCCAAAAGGCATATACATAGGATTTATTTTTAATCTCTTATCCACTTAAATACACACATTCTAAAAAGAAGATGCCTCAACATGATAGACAAACAACCCCACACCATAAAATACTATTGTAGATATGAAAAGAGTACCCTAAATCATCAAATGAAAGCAACTCCTACTGAGATCAACCAAGCATGATCATAATGAGATGAAGACAAAACCTTTCAATGACCAACATCTGACATCATCAACCTTATCGTGAACCTAATGAACAACAACCTCCTTCAACTCCATCAAACATTCTAATTATGTGGTTCTTTGCAATATTAATGACAGACACCAACCACCAACTCATTAATTTGAAAGACATTGAACTTGTCAAGTATCAACATCACAAAGATCAAGCATCAACCTACTCAACTTTGAAGTATGATGATGCATGAAGTATGAACCACATCCTTTGATTTTACTGATGACATCCTTTGTTCTTGGGTATGATTATAACATACATGTGTGAACCTCTCTGCTAGTCATACATGAAGATCATGATGAACTCCCGAAACATCCTACCATATGAAAACAAACATCAACTCTATGTAAGTCTAACTTTCACTATGATGTACTTGCATCATCAACTCAACACCTGCATCATCCATCTTGAAACATCAAATGAGATAAACACTTCCTACATTTCATAAACCATCTGCATCTCCACAGTTGCAAATCAAACCTGATGACATCAAACTTGAGAACACAATACCTTTGGCATCAATGACAATCAATCTCCATCAAACTCCCCCTTTGTCATTGATGGCAAAACTACATGATGTATTTTTTCTCTCTCCCCCTTTTTGACATCTAATGACAAAGGCAAATGTCTCCCCCTGTGAAAGATAACTCATATACAACATTAGCAATAGATTAGCAACCTATGCTGATATCAACCAACTACATACCTTACCTTGATATCTTTATACCAACCAAGAATAGAGATACCACTTATTCAAAACTTTGATACCACAAATTTCTTTCAAAAGATTGAAGACACTGATCACCTTTGCTATTTGTTGTCCTAAACTTATCCTGAAAGCTCTGACCTTGTACACCTGTATATTGAACAATTTATTTGCTTGATAGAAACAAGTCACCATGAAGCACACATCTGTTAGCATACATTCTGAAGCATAGGACCACAACACAACACCAATATGAAGATGAAAAACTGATATCATTGAAATCCTATTAACACTACTTTTGATAAGATGAAGACTAAGACACCTCTGCTATCAAATACAAACTTCTGACACCACTTGTGATTGCAAAACAAAAAAAAATTATAACAAACAATTCTTTCACAGTCATGAACCATTTTTTACTTGAAATGACAAATCTCCAAGATCTCCCAACTAATGAAGGCATAAAATTGACTCCTTTGATATGACTCATATGAACTTGACCTCCATGCAAAGATATCATAATCACATCAACACTTATGATGAATAATAATGCAGACTCAACAAGCAAAAAATCACGGAAACTACTCATCACACTATTCACAAGTCGTGATGACATGATGAACACTCTTGAGAAGACCTTGCCAAGACTTTCATGATAATGACTACAAGATGAACAATCAATCTGCAACTAATTTACTTCTACACACACATCTTGACATGATAAAGAATGAATATCATCTTGTAAGGAATGAAGATGAAGACTATCCTCCTGTTCCTGCACATGACACTTTTTGCAACACAATATCAAATCTGATATATTTAACATCTGAAACATACTGTAATAAACAAGAACTATTGCCTCTTGACTTTGTCATTCAAATTAGCCCATTAATACAACACATCAACAAACTAACTGCACCATCAAGTTCTTCCTGCAACAACACTTTGCAAAATCAAATGCAGAGACAATTGTTAAGAATTAAATTCTTCCAATTTCAACCTCCTCAACCAACATATGCAAACATCTTATGATCATTCCTTGAGAACACCTTAACTGAGCATCATGACAACTCAACCATATAAGTATCAACATGATATGAACAATATACAAATATGATCATTTATGAACCAAGTCATTCAACATAATCAAACTCTCTGTGCAATGAACCCTTGAATATCTTTTCAACATCTTGTATGCATAATAACAACATGAACCACTGATCACCTGCATCACTGACATACACTGAAGATCAACATAGTTATCAACACCATTAAGAACTTCATTTTACAAGACTGATTTCTTAGCAACCATTATCAAGCATGAATCCAAAACCATAATAAACAAACCAAGATCATCATATTGACAAACATCAAATGATCTCCTTCCTAAAACTTCTTGGGGATATTTGATAAGACATGAACAACTCCCCCTTACTCCATGCTATCAATTATGCAACTGATGATGTGACTTGTGCAAGATGCACAAGTTTAGAATCTATCCTCTTTTGATTTTTTTTCAGTCTCCAAACCATTACAGGTTCTTTCTTCTTCTAGACTTTTTTAGCCTCTTTCTTTTTCCAACCTATCAAACCAGGTGATACTTTTCTGCAACTATATGCTTTGTGACCAAGAGAATTGCACAAATAACAAACTATATTGTAATCATTATCAAATGACTGATAATACCTTTTTGACATCCTTTGAGTACTTATGTTATGATTCCATGTATGAACATACCTTTCATGCATTTTGTAGTTTCTTTGTATATGACCAACATTATTGCACTTGTAACATACAAGATTAGTATTCCTTATTGAAACAAATTGACTTCTTCTACAATTAACTGCTTTGTGTTCAAATTTATTACAGGTATAACAATAACCATTAAATGAATAATTATACTTGTACATATATGCTTGTCTTACTAGAGCAGATCTCTTGAAATTCCTTCTTTGATTATGCATTACAAACTCATCTTTGGTATTCATTTCAGCTTCTGACTTCTTTTTGCCTTCAGCAGCAGCAGCATGAAGATCAATTTTCCTTCTAGGAGTTTCTCTGGCTTTGGAACATTCTCCTTCTTCATAAACAAGTCCAATAGTGTCTCTATGTTGTTTTTTTTACCAAGCATCTCATGCAACTTATTTGTGCTCTCTTCAAATTTTAGATTCTTTTCCAACTGCTTTCTAACATCCTCAAGATCTTTTATTAAAGAAACTATTTCTCCTTCAAGCTTTTGACATTCAACTATTTTATCTTTCAACCCAGACTTTGTTTCATCGTCTATTCTCTTAGCTTCCTCAACCTCTGTCTTCAGACTGATAATCAAATTGTTTGATTCATTAATTTGTGTCCTTAGATTGACAATCTGATTTCTTGCCTCTTCAAGATCACATAGTGCATTATCTTTGGATTCTTTTTCTTGCTGCAGCTGCAATTCTAATTTCTGGTTCTCTTTTTTATATTTCTTGAGTTCACTCAGAGCACATATGAGCTCTCATTCTATGTCAACCTCACAATCTTGTTCATCATACTCCTGATTGTGATCTTCTTCTAAATCTAATTAAGTCTCATATCCTTCATGTGAATGAATTCCATCATTGTCATTCTTCTCAGATAACAAGTTGTCCTCTTCTTTATTATCACCTTGATAAATTCTTTTCAATTCCCTCCACATATCCTAAGTTGTATCACAATACATAACTTTATAGGAAACTTGATTAGATAATCCAGATAAAATAGCCTTCTTTGCAGTGTCATTGTATTCATAAGCCTCTTTATTACTTGTATCATTAGGTGATAGAGAGGAAATAAAATAACCATTCTCAACATACATCCATACACCATATCCTAATGAAAATAGATAGGCTTGCATCCTAAAAAACCAAACAGAGAAGTCTGAACCATCAAAGAAGGGAACATCTTGTGAAACATTTTGTATATCAACTGATTGTATACCAACATTTGAATTTGATACAAATTGCACCTTTTGATCAGAATGAGACTTAACATTTCTCATGTGCTTATTTCTTTTGCACTTACCCATGGTACTCCACCCTCAAGATCTACCCAAGTTGATTAGACTTCTATAGGGAACCTAGGCTCTGATACCACTTGTTGGCCCACGATTGTCATTAAACCAAAAGTTCAACCTGTCAATTTCTGATACAAGTGCTAGAGTTAATTTCAATCCATGGGGGCAGTTAGTCCATGTCATGAAGCCTAAGGCTACACTGAACATGGCACCAACCTTTCATGAGACGAAATCACCAACTTTCCAACAGGTTTATCTCTTTTTTTATGCTATCTCACTTGGCTTTGCATCACCACCTTCATCTTCTGTGTTTCTAGATGCAGTTCAGATCATATCCTCTTCTAGTTCTTCTTCTCTGATTGGGCAACTAGTTTCTGTTTTGGAGAAGACATATTTTTCTAGTATGAGGTCACTTGAGTTGCATTCAGAGGCACACATTTCGATATGGGTTCCCTATTCATCCAAGATGTGGGAATGGCTTCTACATTCACCAGTGGATCTATTTCTTCCAAAAGGGAGAAATGTTGTTTGTAAGCAGTGGATTGGATTCTGTCTTCAAGATCTCTTCATTGGTTCTAGAGCTTCTTCTTGGAGGGGATTCATATTCTATATTCACTCTCTCTTATGGGGGGGCACTCATGATTGTACTCTTGTGATGGATTCATTCCATGGGGGGTCTTAGTGTCCTTCCATCACATCTTCTTGTACTTTATTTTTTTGTTTTTTCTCTCTTTTGGAGAGGAGTTCTCTCCCTCTAGGTTTTTCTCCTTTTCTCCACCTTATGAGAGGTTCTTGTTGTTCATGGGTACCTAACATGGCTTTGTTGCCAGGACCCATCTTTCTTTCTTTCTTTTTAGCTTGTGTAATCTCCCTAGGTTGCACTTATGGGGGGGTGTTGGTGAAAAATCATATTTCACTTTTACATAAGTTAATTAGGGAGATTCTTTTTAGGATAATGTTTCCTTTCTCATACTGGAGAGATTTATGGTGAGTGACCTAACCTTTCCTTTCCCACATTGTCCCTATTTGGCAAATTGGTTATCTTTTAGGAAGGTTAGTTGTCTTTCTTTTTAGTGCTTGAGACATTTATGGCATGTATCATCATCTGTCATTTTTGTCTCTCTCCCACTTTAGCAAGTGGTTGCTTATTTATGTAACTCCAGTATTGTGAATGTGAAGCACACATATTTGAATACATTTGGCTTGTGCATTATCCTCTTGTAGCTCTCTCTTGTAGAAGTTTTCTTGCAGATGATCCTGGCTCCTGTGAGTCCTTGTGTGACTCTAACATGGTATCAGAGCACATTAATCACCTCTAACAAGATAGTCCTTCTTAGACACTCCTACCATGACTACATCAATATATTTACTCAACTAAGAGGGATCTACAAGAAGATATTGCCATAGGTAGAAGTAATTTTGTTGAAATTTTGACAACTGCAACACACAATTTTGGAGAATTTTGATAGCCTCAACCATTTTGGAGCACTAGTAGATAGAGATAGCATGTCTTGAGAATAAGAGATGGGTTTATCTAGGGGATGACGTTGGTAGGATAGAGTTACACCACTTCCATCAGGTTGAAAACCTGAAAGAGCGGCCTAATGGAGGCTAATGGTGAAAACCTACAAGGGTGCCAAAGTTTGGCAACATAAAGAACTCACCCCAAGTAGGATATGACACTACAAAGACACTGCAAGTCAAGTGTGGTACACACAATCGACCTGAAACACATACAAAGAGGCATACCAAGGAAGAGGGACAATCCTTATGCTAAACAATGCATATATGTATCACATGTATCATATTTAGAAAGTAATAGGCTAAGAGAAAAATAGGACATATATATGTGCCTGATAAGAAGAGATATCAACGTGGAATATGAGATATGATATGTAATTAAGAGGAATATTGTATAAAGAATGAAGATATATTTAGATACAAATGATTTTATGCTACAAGTTAGAATGATGAATATATAAGGATTTATACTATGTGTTATGTGTATAAGATGAATATATACATGTTTATATTTTAATTTATTTATTTTGTACTCCACCTCACTAATATGTAATTCATTGCATAAGTTCTAATCCTTCTTTTATCCTTCACACTAGGGTATAAATACAACTTCAAAGAGCATAGGCCTAGAACTTTAGTCTATGCCCCCTCTTTTCCACTAGTCACCATAAAGGCATGGGGAAAGGATAGGGTGGAAACCCTTAACCCCCATTTTAATAAAAATGTAGTGGGATTATGGGGTAGGACTATGCTCGCTACCCTATCCCAATCCCCCATAAATAAGCCCACAAATTTTTAATCTATAATTTGTTTGAAAAAAGATATGGTTGTGTATAAGTTTGTGCAACCCATGATGTATGGTGTAGTGTACTTAGGTAGGGCCCAAGACATCGACTACCCCATTCATAATGGGTTTTGGGGTTAAAAGGGCTGAATGGGCCTACCACCCTATCACAACAGGGCCATGATAGGAGGCAGGTACCCCCTACAATATCCTTGCCATAAAGGTGTGGGGAGGGGATAGGGTGGAAACCCCTACTACCATTTTGAAAACAAATTTTAATAAAAATGTAGTGGGATTGTGGGGTCAGATTGTGCATACTACCCTACCCCCTACCCCTTAAACAAGCCTACAAATTTTTCTTCTATATTTTTTTTGAAAACAAAGTATGTGTATGTGTATAATAGGGTACATATTTGCATGAACTTGTACATGTACACTCAAAAACACAACTCAGTGGCCTAAGGTGATCGAGTTAGCTTTGGTGCGCACACAGACCCTCTCTCCTTGCCATGGGGTGAACCTCCACATCACTCTCACTCTTGTGGAAGTAGCTAGTCAAGAGGAGGCGAGACATGGGGGTGGTCTGGCTTGTTTAAGAGCTGGACTTTGTGGAGAGTGGTCGGCCAGTCCTGGGGCCTTTGTTGTGCGTTTGTTTGAATGCGGTGTTCTGTGACCATTGTTAATATAACTATATGACCTAAAGGGTCACTAGTCACCGTTCTTCTATTTCGGTTTCTAAGGTTTCAACGTTCTGTGGGTCGACTGTTGTTTTCGTTGATGCTTCGTTCAAGTTGGTGGTGTTGTTCGAACCATTGGATGATTTCTTGTATTTGAAGTTCTCTTAACCTTTCTTGTTGTTGAATTATCTATTGGTCTTGTTGTTGTCTAGGGTGGATCTCCTCTATCTCATCGAGGATTGCCTTCACCCACTCACCTCTAAGTCTAGGGCACATTCATGAGCCTAAATAAGAGAGAGATGATTAAAGCTAACCTTGACTTGACCTAGGGTTTCGACTTAGGGTTTTCTTGACCTAAGGTTTGACTTTGTTTGATCTTGTGTTGAAATCAAGGGTTTGTAAAACTTCTATGTTGCTAATGCTTTTGTTCTTTTTAGTTTTTGAATGCATGCAAACCTATATGAGTGCAAAAGATTTTTGTGTTTTTTTCTATTTATGGAAATGAAAGTGTTTTTTCTATTCTAGGAATTAGAAAATGTATGCAATCTACTATGAAGTTACCTAATGCAATTGAATCTATGTTTTTTGGTTTGTTTTTTGAATAAGTAGATTGATTTACTCTAGGAAAGGGAAATTGCTTTGAAATGAAACTAATCTATGAACTTTTGAAAGCAAACTAATTAACAATGCAAGATCTACTTAGCCTGTCAAGGATAAAGCAACATGCATTTACTATTCCCAAGAGCAAATTGTGATTTTCTAATTACTATGAAATAAAAGCATGAAGGCACTTGGAATAAAGGAGATGCATGAGCCTCCACTACCCTCAGAAATCCTTGTATGACAACCTCTAATCCTCTTGCAGCAGTGAGGTGATCCTCTTGGCAAAAATAAGAAAAGAGAAGCAAAAGAAGCTTTTGAAGCTTGAAATGAGCTCAATGAAAGGGAAATTGCTTTGAAATGAAACTAATCTATGAACTTTTGAAAGCAAACTAATTAACAATGCAAGATCTACTTAGCCTATCAAGGATAAAGCAACATGCATTTACTATTCCCAAGAGCAAATTGTGATTTTCTAATTACTATGAAATAAAAGCATGAAGGCACTTGGA
This sequence comes from Cunninghamia lanceolata, assembly GCA_027924645.1. Taxonomy (NCBI): domain Eukaryota; kingdom Viridiplantae; phylum Streptophyta; class Pinopsida; order Cupressales; family Cupressaceae; genus Cunninghamia; species Cunninghamia lanceolata. The sequence continues at coordinate 4,470,646 of BSBN01000053.1, read as the reverse complement.
ATAAAGGAGATGCATGAGCCTCCACTACCCTCAGAAATCCTTGTATGACAACCTCTAATCCTCTTGTAGCAATGAGGTGATCCTCTTGGCAAAAATAAGAAAAGAGAAGCAAAAGAAGCTTTTGAAGCTTGAAATGAGCTCAATGAGAGCTTGATGAGCACTGTGGCTTGTGATGTGAGAAGTGCATCAACGCAAAATGAGCTTTTAGCAAAGCTAGATAAGATAACAAATAAAATCAAAAGGCTCATATGTCCTATGTGAGCATATGGATGCTTGATTGGAGAGCAATAACCTGTAATAAATGTGTGCACAAATGAAATTGCCTCCGTTTGTGCTTGAGGGAGGGGATATTTATAGGTTTGACGAAGACATGAGAGGTGGAGAGGATGGAGAGTTAACTTAATTTGATTGAAGAGTTAACTTGGAAGACACAAGAATGATCTGGGCTAAAATTGCAGTGATCTAACCAATCATAAATTATCACTCAAGAAGAAATGGAGAAAGAGAATGCACGGGTTGATAACTAATGATAAAAATGAGATACATATGCATGGCTGGATGCATGAAGTAGTTAACTCTATCTTAGGGACACAATTCCATGCAAACAAAAGCAAAAACGGGCAAAAATAGAGCTATTTTTGGTCAAAAACTCGAGTTATTTCGTAGCTGGGAAAAATGGCAGGGTCACCACCTGGTCGCCCCTTTCACCAGTCAGGGTCACCTGAGAGTGACCCATGGGTGACCCTTAGAGGAGGGGTCCTAGGTGAAAGCTCAAGATGGGAGATAGAAAGAGGAGGAGAAAAGAAGGGGATCTGCCTCCAGAAATAGGTCAAACATGGGTCAAAAACCAAATCTCCACTTGCAAAAGTAGGATCTCCTGGGGGAGATTTAGAAATAATAAGGGAGATTTGTACTGGTTGATTAAAACTGAAAATAGAAAGTTGGAGATGGCTTGGGAGGTCCTCTAGAGGGCTCCTAGGAGTGGGAATGGATGAAAAACATTGGGGAGAGGTGAAAACATAACAAGTGGACGAATACAAGGCTTACAGACAAAGTAACAAGCACAGGAAATGCAAATTGACAAGTGTTGAAAAATGTCAAAAGTGAAGAAAGGAATAGAATGACAAAGGGGAAACAACAAAAGGAAGAAGAAACCACATGTTACCAAGAGAATTGCTGCTGAGAGGGAACTACTGCATGCTTACACGTATGTGACAAGGATTATGAGTCATCATTGGGGTCCTCGTGGAGGTTTTGCGTGATTTTGGTTCTTACATATTTGCCCCCTCGGGGACGGTAGTCTACATGAAAGGTAGGTACCATTCCCAAACTAGGCCTTACCTATTGTCAATTTTCCGCAATTATACCTACAATAACTAGTATGAGTCTAACATCTGAATATATCAAAATGAATAATGAAAACTGAAATGACAAACATACCATAGATCATGTGAGTTCGACTAGTTGTTTGCCTTTGTCGGAGAGACTTGTAGGGATGAAAGTGCATAAAATGACAGCACAAAAGATGCATAAAAGCAAAAACTAATCTAGAAATGCATAATGCAAACTAAGCTAAGAGAAGAAAAGAGTGAAGAAATTAGTGAGATTCTCAGGTGAAACGGTGACAAAATTGATTATGTAAGTAGTTGTTGGGAAGATATCATCGAGTAGATCACAAAGATGGCTACCTCTTCTTCTGCCGCTAAGAGTCAAGTACAAAATTTGTCAAAAACCCTTCTCTAAACCCTAGTGCTTATTTTGTGAAAAATCTCTTGAAATTGTCAGTTTTTGGTGATTTTCTCTATTGCATTGTGTTTGTTTCGCTATTTAGAGTAGTTTTGGTTTTTCATTTGTCGAAATCGACTGAAAAATGAGGTTTTTAGAGCATTTTTAGTTTGAGGGGTAGGCAAATAGGGTTGTCCCTTTTGCCAGTTAGGTCGCTTGGGGGAGATCTAGCTGAGCAACGGGGTCACCCAATGGAGATCTGCTTGTACAATAGGGTCACCCAGGGGAGATCCTACTGAACATATGGGTCGCCTGGGGGAGATCCGGTCTAATGAAAGGGGTGGCCCTAATAGATTGATTCTGACTAAAATTTGATGTTTTTTGACATTTACTTCACTCTGTTTCAGTCTAATTTGAACACTGAATTCACTAATTTATTGCAATTTTGAAGGTTTATATGCTTTTTTGTGATATTTTCGCAAGTTTATACAATTTTTAGGGGTTTTCTAAGTTGATGAGATCTAATCTAAAGTTATTTTTGATTGATGGGATATGAGAATCTGTTGGAATGCCAATCACGAGAAATTGTGGCTTTTAGAGATGTATGCTTCGTTGTCTATAGATGATCTTATTGTCTTGAAGAGGGCAGGCTTGGCTAGGATTTGCCATGTACCAGTTGTAAATCTAGTTTCACGTATTTGTTGTGACATCCTAACCTACTGGGATGCAGACATGAACATGTTTAGATTTCTACAGGTTTCAGGGGAGTGTACTATCACTCTTTATGATGTGTATCGCATTCTCAAAGTTCTTGTGAGAGGGCATCCACTTGTCTTACCTGTTAGCAAGTCCTTTGAGGACAATGCATCCTGGGCTCAGATCACGAGGGTGAGTCATCCTAATGATCAGATTGGCATTCAGCTTACTTTGGTACCATGACTCCACATTCCGCTCTTGAGGAAGTTCCTGATCAGTTTGATTGCCTCATGACCCCATCTGTAGACAAGGCCTCGACCCATCTAAGATGGTGTTGGGAACCCATTATCCAAGGTATTAAGTAGGGCACAATTTTCACATGGGGTCCAGACATTCTTGCTATGGTCTATAGAGATTTATATCGCATTGCAGGGTGCGAGGCTTTCACATCCAGTCACTCCTCTCTGGTCATGACCTAGATCTTTGAGCATATCAGTTCATACCATAAGGAGATTCCTTTTCCTGATTATCAACTATCAAGAGCCACTAGATGGGATCGTGTGGGCCACTTTGATACTTCATTATGTGCTTTGGCCACTCTCACTGATGCAGATATGATCGCTAACCTTTATATAGTTATGGAGGGTGCATCGTCCCATGATAGACAGATTAGAGATTACTGTTGCAGTGTATCAGATGTTTCAGACCGTAATGGTCTTATCGAGGCTTATCATATTGAGCGAGTTCTATAGTAGTTTGGCAATGATTTTCCTGAAGATTTGCCCCCAATTCCCACTTCCTACCAATTTGTATAGGAGATGGGTGAGGTTGGATAGAGGAATGTTGTTTGGACTCCTTTGACTCTTGGGGCTTTGATCACCAAAACTTCTAGGACCCCCAGAGGTGGACAAAGGGGAAGGAGAAGAGCTCCTTCTTGAGGACTCATTGTCACAGATGACTCATATTCTACTGACGAGGACTATGTTTCAGATGGAGATGACTTGTCAAATGAGGGAGTAGCAGGAGATGCACAAGAGGTAGATTCAAATGAGGAGGAGATACCTGAGGGCTCTTCTATAGGGCCTATACCTCCTCATTCTGATGAGGCGATGTGGTGATTTGATCCTTCTTGACAACTTGGTGATCCTCGTAAGTCTGCTTTGTTTTTTAATTTTGCACTGTCCTTCTTTCCTTAAAGTTATGAATTGTCATTTCTTTTATCTCTACTTTTCAAGTAGCGTTGAGGAGTGGAGGGGTTTTGTTCACGAGGTGAATGTTTATTTGATGAGCCCCTTCATTAGCTTGACATGAGAGAGGCTTCTAGTTGATCTTGGTGTGCCTCCTAGATTTGGGCGACATACCAACATTTTTGCTTCTACCTACCATGGGTGTCAGGAGAATGTTGCATTGAGGTCTGAGGTTCTCCTCTTTAGGGGTGAGAATGTTGTTCTTTGCAATTTATGGCCCACCTTGGGATTCGACATCTAGAGTCTAGCACTGCAGACCCTTTTTGTTCTTGTACCTAGAGTAGGGTTCCTCAATCCCACAGGTCTCATGAAGATACCAGTGCTATTCAGATGTAGAGGAGTAGGAGTCCTGATGCTTCTATTGGAGGGAATCATCCCTAAGGTCATTTCTACTTGTTTTGAACCCCATGTCCCCTTGCATGGGGATCCTTTCTTTTGAGAGCATTTTGTCCTAGCTCTCGTACTCTTGTAAAACTCAGACTTCTGATTTATCTATGAAAAGTTGTCTCTTTATCACTATTTGCTTATCATACGAGTACTCATCTCTTGTGCACTTTGGAATTTTTAGAACTCTTTGATTATGTTTAGACCTTCAACTCTAAGAATGCAAGTATGATAATGATGACATGTTTTTAGCTCTTTTTTGGAATATTTCTATGAAATGCAGGGGACGATATGTAGATGCAAGAACACAAGCCATGCTGAAAATGAAGCTTCTACTTCTATGGAATGCCATGCGTTATGACATTGACCTTATTGCTTTGGAACTCTTTTTCTAATTTTGGTATGAATGCATTATGGAACAAACAATATGACAACTCTTTAATATGATTTTCAATCCAGGGGATTGCAAGCTATCCTGGTATAAGAGACCTATTCAAGTTTGTGAGATAGGGATTTAAAACTCAAGTGGGGAGTGGGAAGGAGATGAAGTGCTTCTAAATTTTGGGCTTTGCTAAAGGCTAAACACTGATCCTTATCTAGATAAGACAATCTGGTAAGCTTTCAACCAACAAATTTTATTGGTGTTCACTGGACTTAGATCATAGATGGCAAGCAAGATAGACCCAGGGTAAAGGAATAAGGGGAAAGATTAAGGGTCCCTAGATAGAAAATGGTCCTCAAGACTATTAGACCCTTGGCTTTGCTCAGCTAGTGCCTGTATGTGCTTTGTACCTTTCTCTCTCACTTTCTCTAGTAGAATGTCACCCTTGAAGCTTTGAGCTTAGACTGATCTCCACCCAAGGGTACGAACATTCAACAATCTTCTCTCCATCACTCTTTTTTTTGCTTTTTCTCTTTTTATGCATTTTCTAGAATGCCTCACTTGATTTTCTCATTTTTTAGATTTTTGACTTTATGAAAATGAATGCTTTTGAACTTTCTGAGTACTTTGGATATGCAATAATTTGACCTCTCAATTCTCACTTTTCTCATCACTCTTATTTTTTTATCACTCATTTTTTTTAATCATATTTTAGATTGCTTCCTTTAGAGTTTTGATCCTCTTGATGTTTTTGGCCAAGAAAGATAAGGGGTTGAGCGCCACCAAAAGTTTTCATAATCTAGTTGGACTTCTCTTCTACTAGGGAAGAATTGGGAAGGTCTACTTGCAAGCTTCCTTTGAACACTGTAGGTTTGAATAGTGACTTAGCTTAGACCTAACATCATGGCTTATTAAGATTGGGATCGGTGTAAAGCTAAGAGCTAGGCTCTGATTAGGATCACTGGGAATGAAGGGGAAAATGGTGATTGTGAAAATAGGGAATTTCAGAACCTAAAAGGTTCACTTATACCTAGGAAACCTTAGACTCCTTACTGAAATGAAAATAATATAAGAGAGAGTCATTTAATGTAATGCAAGATGGACATAATGATGTTAAAATGCAAGAAACAAAACTCTTTTTGACACTTTTTTGTTTTTTTGTATTTTTAGAATATTTGATTTTTTGTGTTTTTATGATTTTCAAACATAATATTTCTTGAGGTGAAAGGCATTGATTGTTTCACCAAATTCCTCTCCCTCCATTGTGCACAATATATAGGCACCATTTCTGACATATTCCTTAACCATGTAAGGACCTATCTAGTTAGGTCTGAACTTGCGTCCTTCACCAGCTCTTTTGTCGATTAGATTGTCAATTCGGAGTACTAAGTCTCCCACTTGAAATGGTCTTGGGATGACTTTCTTTTTATACTACTTCTTTACCCTCACGAGGTAGGAGTCATGTCTTTGTACAACTCTTAGTTGTTTTTCGTCCATCATTTCTAGCTCGACCAATCTTACAGCTCGATATTCTTCATTGTCTAATAAGCCTTGTAGTGACACTCTCAGGCTAGGTAACTCTACTTCCAACGGTAAAACTACTTCTAACCCAAAAGTAAGGGCATAAGGGGTTGTCCCAATTGGGGTTCATATACTTGTTCTGTAAGCCCTAAGAGCTGGATATAATTGCAAATGCCAGTCTCTCTTAGAGTCTTTCACAATTTTGACCAATATTGACTTAAATGTTTTGTTTGTCACCTTTGATTGTTTGTTCCCTTGGGGATAGTAAACTGAAGCAAAATTATGATTGATATGAAAGCTCTCACATAATTCTCTTGTGGATTTTTGAATGATGACGCATTGTTTGTCACTATCACTTGGGGAATCTCGAATCTACATATGATCTGATTAAATATGAACTTTGCAATTATTGTCCCTGAAATTGTGGTGAGAGGCATGGCTTCTACCCATTTATTAAAATACTCTGTCACCATGATGATAAATAGATGTCCATCCGTTGATGGTGGGGAGATCTTTCCCACCAAATCCAAGCCCCGGGTAGAGAAGGGCCAAGGAGTAACTATGGGTTGTAAATCTCTCATCAACGCGTGATGAACATGCGCGTAAGCTTGATATTTTGGGTACCTTTTTATGAACTTGATTGCATCTCCTTCTAAACATGGCCAAAAATATCCTATTCAATGTATCTTTCTTGTTGTAGCATGACCACCAAAATGTCCTCCATAGATTGCACTATGGCATTCTTCCAAGATCTTATGTGCCTCTTCTTTATCGACACATTGAAGCAACATTCCATCCAAGGCTCTCTGATATAGAACATCATCAATCAAAACATATCTTGCAGTCAAGATGCGTAAACGCCTTTTTCCTAATGGAGTCATGTTCTTTGGATAAGTCTTGTTTGCTAGATAGTTTACGATATCTCTGTACCAATATGAAGCGGCATATTTCTCAAGATCGACCGCGTAAATATCTTTATTAGGGAAGTCTTCGTTAATTGGCTCTTCTTGAGGAGTTGGGTTGTCTGCTATCCAATCTGCTATTACTTGTCCTTTGATTAATTTTTGATTGACGTAAGTTAGTTTGAATTCACTCAATAATGTCACAAATCAGCCAGCTCTTCTTGATAACATTGGTTGGTTTAAGAACGTTCTCAATTGTTCAGATCATATAATGACTATGGTTTATTGATTTGAAAGCATGTAATGTCGTAGTCTCCAAGTTGCAAAAAATATGGCCAAACACTCCTTTTCGGCCTACGTGTAATTCTTCTCATACTCCAACAAGGTTTGACTTATGAAGTATATTGCTCTTTCCCTTCCATCATCATCCTCTTGAGCCAACATGCAGGCTATAGAAATATTGGTAGCTCTGAAATACAAGATAAAAGATTTATCATGTCTTGGTGGCATTAATGTAGGTGGGGTCAATAGAAATTTCTTTAGTTGTTCAAAAGCATTTTGACAATCCACTGTCCAAGTTATGCTGACTTGTTTCTTCAATAATTGATTGATTGGGTGAATTTTGAAAGTCATGTCTGGTATGAAATGCCTAATTACACCCAATTGTCCCAAGAAAGTCCTTACTATTATCTCACTAGTCGACAGAGTTGCATTTAAAACTGCTTTAACCTTAGCTGGATCTAAGTCAATTCCTCTTCACAAAACAATAAAACCCAATAACTTGCCTGTCGTGACCCCGAAAACACATTTCTTAGGATTTAATCTCACTTTGTATTCTCAAAGTCTATTGAAGATCTTGCGAAGATCTTCCACATGTGTAGATCTTTGCTTAGATTTAGCCAAAAGATCATCAACATATGTTTCCACTATTTTGTGAATGTAGTCATGAAAGATGTGGGTCATTGCTCTTTGATAAGTAGCCCCCACATTTTCAACCTGAATGGCATAACCACATACCAGAAGGTTCCCCAAGGGGTTGTGAATGTCATTTTATTTTGATCTACTTCTGACATTTTGATTTGGTTGTATCTTGAGAAACCATCCATGAGGGAGAGTATTTCATACCCTGCTGTTGAATCGACAATTTGATTGATGGATGGTAAGGGTAAATCATCTTTTGGACAAGCTTCGTTTATGTCCCTAAAATTAAGGCATATCCAAATTTTTCCATTCTTCTTCAGAATTAGGATAATGTTTGGCACCCAACTTGAATAGCCTACTAGTTTGATGAAGCCTACATTCAACAATTTCTTCAATTCTTCTTTTACCATTTCAACTACTTGAAGCTTTATGGGCCTCAACTTTTGCTTTATGGGTTTTGTGTTAGGCTTGGTTACCAAATTGTGCACCTCGATCTTTGGGTCTAGCTCGAGCATGTTTGAATATGTCTAGGCAAAGACATCAGAATATTCAATAAGAAACTTAGTGTATTCTTCTAATTCTTCATCATTTAATTCTCATGTTAATTTTAACATTTTTGGCTTCTCAAGGGTTCCTATATTAACATCAATGGTGTCTCCAGTTAGCGATGAATGTCCCTCTTCAAATTTCTGAGGTGCAGGTGGTAGATCTAAATTTCATTCGATCTGGAGGATTTCTTTTTCACTTCCAAAATAGTCACCTGGATGAGGCAGGAGCATGTATCCTTTCTTGTGATATACCCTTGGAAGCCCATCATAGGCATGCAGATATTCTAGAATGGCTTCGTCATCCTCAGCATAATCTTAGGTTGGTTTCTCTGTTTGATTTGCAGCGTAGTCTAAGATGTTTGGTAACTCTTCACTTTCCAACAGTGGTCCTCTGCGAATTGACACAATGAACTCCGAATTCTGGAGTTGAGCATGAGGCGAAAATAAGGCAGCCGAGGTGGCCATTGAGTCTGCCACTTGGTTCTCTTCTCTAGGTATGGCTCTTATGGAAAAAAAGTCAAAGAATTAAACCAACTTTCTAATTGTTTCTTTGTATGGCTATAATCATTTTGATTTTGTTTCGTAATTTTTTGTGACTTGGTTGATCACAAGCTGGGAGTCGCCAAAAGCAGAGATCTTCTTGATTCCCATCCTCATGGCTAGCATAATTCCTAGGGATAGGGCTTCATATTCAATAATGTTATTAGTGCAAAATAAGTCCAATCTAAATGTAAAAGGGAGAACTTTCCCTTCTGGGGAGGTGAGGATTATCCTTGTTCCTACCCCTGTTTTACAATTGGCTTCGTCAAAGTGGAGAGTCTATAAGTCTTGAATGTTTTGTGATTGAAATGTTTCCCCGAATTTGTAGGTTGATTTTAATTTTTCCTCCTTTTCTCCCCCCTCTTCGATGATTTCTATTGTCCCAATTGATAGGTTTTTAATATCGTACTCATTCATGCAAGGGATGGCTGCTAAGCCAAATGGAGCATGAGATTTGGTGGTGTGAGGATCGAAGGGGAATTCTCTGAGGTGACCCATGTTTTGATATGAGATATCGATATGAGATATCGAGAGTGTTTGCATTTGACTGAAGGTTCTGAGTCTCTTCCTTTGTTTTCTCGCGTGTTTAAATTTTTATCCTTTTCTTCCTATTCCTTCCTATAGACACTGAAAGGGTCAGGATCCGCCTTGACAATGTGGGTTTTTCCCAAGTGATGGAAATGAATTTCTTGAAACAATGTGGAGGCTACGGTCTTTATGGAGTGAATCCAAGGTCTTCCAAGGATCACATTGTAATTGGTTTCTTTGTTGATAACATAGAAATCTGTGGGAACCATTTTAGACATTAAGGTGAGCGACGGACTGATCTTCCCAATTGTTTGAATGTCTTGACTATCATATATCCTTAAGGTGGTGGCTTGTTGTTTTATGCCCGTTTTACTGTATCCCATCCTTCATAGGAAAGAAATTGGTAAGAGGTTGACTATTGGTCCTTCATCTACTACCACTCTTTTTATGATGACTTCTTCGACTTGAACTTGTATGTATAATGGTGAATCCTTATTATTATTTCCCTCATCCTTTATGAGTTTTGAAATTCCAAATGTGAGAGGGGTTGTGTTACATCCCTCTTTTTGAAAACAATTATGTTATTTATTTTCATGCAAATTTCAGTAACTTAATATTTTATGGACGACATGGAAATTGACGATTTATCTTACAAAGTTGTTATATTGAATTGTGGAATCTAATGATTACGATCAAGGTGATATTGTAGACTAAAAGTCGTTATAATAAATGCAATGATGTTTGGATATATTATGTTTTGATTTGAACATAGGTGCTTTGACCACAAAATTGTATGTGAGTTTGTCGATGCAGGAATAGGTGGACCATGTTCGACGGGAAGAGAAAGTATCTTCGAGAGAGAGTATAGACTCTGGAAATTAACCATGGGCGTTTGTTACTGAGATCACCAAACAGGTAGATAAACCTTGGAACCAACCAGTTAGTCTTGTTTGTCGGTTGGGTTAGTTAGCTAGATGTCGACGTCAAAGGATAAAGTGTGACATCCTAGTCGAAAGTCGTCATGTAGAATCTTGGAGTCGTCGATGTCGTTGTAAGTCCATCATAGCAAGTCGACTTATATAGACGTTTAATATTTTCGTTTATAAGTATTTATTGAACCATCTTGTGGCGAAATTGTAATTCTCGTCTCGTAGTCGAAATGTGCGAGAAGTCGGCTTTGTGCATCTAACGTTGTAAGAACTTGTTCGTGTTACGATCAATCCGTCGTGATCGACGTAAAACGCGTCGAACTTGTGTTGTAAAGTTATTCTATTCTTGTAGATCGACGAATGTCGATTTGAAGCCATAGCGTGAAATAATTTGTTTTGGTCATCGTTTAAGTGAGTCTTTTCTTTTGGCTTTGACCGCGAGTTACTTTTGGTCTAACCTTGAGTCTCTTTTCTAAAATGATCTTTATCTCCTTTACTTGTTCAACCATAGAGATGCTTTAGGCATTTATTACCTGCTATCCTCTTGTGTTTAAATTCTCCACTCATTTTTCAGTTGCTCTCCAAGGTTAGAGGCCTTTTTGCGGAAGAATGACGAATTTGCATTGTGACGTTGTCATTTAGAACCTCCTTATTGGTTGGGACCGCTGCAAGTGTCGAGTCGGATAGATGTTTTTAATATCAACCTTGTGGATAGCCATGTGTTCGTTAGTTTTCGAAAACCCCAGTTAGAAGTAGTCCTTCTCCTTCATTGTTTTGTGGCGAATCATGCCGTGGTTAATTAGTTAGCTTTCAATTAATGTTGATGCTCCCTCCACCGAGAGAGGAAGATTTGGAACCGTCGTAAGGTGGAGATGGAATCATTTAATAAGGTTTGCATGTCAGTTTATTCCTTAACGATGGAGGGAATCTTCTAGGTAGTGGACGGAGTTAGGAGAGTGATCTTTATGGTCTGTCGCAGCTGTTGGAAAGGAGGTGCATATTGGCAGAAAGAAAGGCGATCTTCACTGACCTTACGTCGTGGAAATAGGGGTCAGTTGGAGAGGTGGCAAAAGGAGAGTAAGAAGTTAGAGTGAGGGGCAGTCGAAAGAGGGGACTGGAGAGTTTTTGATCACGGAGTGAAGGAAGAGAGCGGCAGTCAGTTAGGAATGACAGGGGGGTCGTTGCTAGAATGGAGGAGTCAGTAGTTGATGTGAGTGGACGAGGGATGTGATAGAAAGGTATCGGCAGAGAAATAGAATGGTCGGGGGGAGTCGCTGGAAAAAGGATAGATAGGGAGAGTCTGTCAGAGAGTGAAAGAAAAAGCAAGGAAGAACTGTGGAGTTTGAAAGGAGAATAGAGAGAGAGAAGTGCGGGGCGGGAAAATAAACGAATTCCTACATCAAGAGAAGATAAGGAAAACGGCAGTGTGAGAGGATATAGGTGAGAGTGTTGCCTGTGGGAGCTGTGGTCTTCACTCTGGATAGAAAATCCGTAGGGTTTGGTAGTGGTAGAAGAGTTTATTGTGGATGTCCATAGTTATCTTGAGTAGAAACGGTAGAAAAGGCACGAGTGGTAGCTCCTGTGAAGTATCGGGCTGAGAGGAGGACATTTAACCTAGAGGAGAAGTCAAATTTGCCACAGCAACCTACAATAACGTCCTCAGGTTCATTTCTTTTGATTTCTTCTCACAAGTTTAGACCAGTTTGTAAGCAAGTTTCATGTTTGCGAAAGATGAACACGTATGATATGAGTAGAATAGAATGACAATGTATTTCTATTACGATTTCAGTGTGCGGCAAGTCCATGAAATAGAAGTAGTGTTGTTTCATAACTGTGTGTTAGGATTTAAAAACTCAGAAATAGAAGTGTGGCTGTCTCATTGCTGCGTTTGTGATTTGTAGAACTCAGAAAAAGAAGTATGTTGTCCCCTAGTTTTCATAAACTCAGAAATTGTAGCATTTCTTGCCATGAATTAAAGGGTATAATATAAGAACGCAGTTCTCTAACGTATATTCATTTAGGAAAGAACTTATATTGATGCAAGATGTAATATACCTTCCTTGAACGATAACTCCACAGTGAGTAAACGTGTTGCTCCACGTGCATGTTGCGTAGGAGTCAAAAACCACAGTTTTAAGTATGTTTTGACGTAAAATTTAGTATGTTTGATAGCCAGAAAATGCTGTTGTAAACGGCTGATGTCTTATCCGTCATACATCTGTAGTTAGAGGTCGACCATGCGTTGGTCATCTCTATTAACATAAGAAAGATTCCATAGTCATTTATATTTTATTTACGACTCTCATCTTGGTGAACCATGTGAAATTAATGACACAGAAAGAGGAGTAGGAAGATAAAGTTTTAGTAATGGTTAGGAAACCGTCATAGATCTGAAACGAACCATTTGAGTTGAAAACCTGCATGTGAGTTGAAATTACGTTGCATGCGACGGTGTTAGAATCGTTTTACCTTGTAGACCATATGAGTCTAGAATCCTCGAATTTTGGGATAACGGGTAATGGCTTAATATATTTGAGTATGTTGTGTAAACATGAGAACCAAGTAAACAAATATGAAACCACTTAGGAGTGGGCGCTTATAAGAAAGGTTTTTACATGAAAACGGATTATGAAATTCTGAATTCGAGATTAGAGTAAAAAGTGTGCCATGCGCTATTGTAGGAGGATATCCTAAACCCTTGAGGTCATCAAGGTTGTCAAATAGTTAAAACTATACAAATAGGAAACTGTAGGATTTCGACCAATTCAAGTCGAGTAGGGTGGGTGAACCAAGTTCATGCGTTCCTAGAACGCTGATTAAAAACAAAACCTTTGGCCAAGGTGATGTACTATCCTCAAGTGCATCGAACGTTCACCGTAACTGGATGGCGTTCTTGTGGAGTGTCGTGCATGACTAGAGGGTATCTAGGGATCTGTGCAATAACAAGACACGTAGGTTACAACACCAGAGCTCAGATGGCAAACGCCGATGGTTATCCTAAGTCTATCCTCTTGAGTAGGTTAGGGCCACTTCCGGTTAGGAAGGAGTGCGGGAGACCGACGGTCTGTGGTTGGAGGTTAAACTCCTTGAAGATACTTTCTCTTCCAAATACTGAGGAATGCCGAGTCTTGAATGTGATGGGTCGACAGTTGAGATGCATGACAATGGTATGTTTCCAATATTTGTTGTTTCAAGAAAATTTCATCTGTTAAAAAATAAAATGTTTAATGTATATCATTTATTTCAGCTTTATGAAAATGAGATCATGTTTATGATAAAATGAAAAATGTTGTAATGGATTATAAGTGAGTAACTATTGTATTTGATTTCCTAGTAAAATTTTTTTTTACCGTTGTAAAAACTTAGTTACTTCTTGTTAATTCAGATTTGGATGTTACAGGTTGGTTCTTCTTGTGTTGAGCATCCCTCTTCTAATACTTCCAAGAATGTTTTTTGGTGTGAAGGAGAGGCTTTCAATAGGTTCACTATGTGTGTGAAAACATTTTTCGTTTGATCAGCTTGCTCCTCTTCTTGGATCACAAACACTTCTTGATTTAATTCCACATGATTATAACTTTTTTTATTGGTATTTCCTTTTTTGTTTTGAGGTTCCTTCTCCTTTCTTTGGGATTGTAGGAGAATGAGAAACTTTTGTTGTTGCTCTGGGGTAAGCTTCCAGATAGCTTTGTTGTATCCATAACAGGTCTTTATGTCATGAGCTTTTGTTCCATGGAACCAACAATATGTGTTTAGATTGTTGGAGAAATGACTTGGTCCTTGATTTCTTTTTTGAAGCCATTTATCATTACCGGGTGCACTCCTTATGACATTGATATCTTTATCTACTGAGACGTTTGAGGTATTCTTATCAGCCCCTTTTGAAACTTTAAGTTTTACATTAGTGTCATAAGTTCTTTGGCCACTGTCGATGGTTTCTTGGTCAATCTGCAAGACACTTTCCAAGGCTTCTTCGTAGGACTTACAGTAAGGGAACTTTTGAACCTCTTCTCTCATATGTCTGTTCAAGGCATGCAAGAAGAGATCGCGATGGTCCATGTTTGGAGTGGTTATTGAAGAATAGAGAACTTATCTCCATCGAGTGATGAAATGGGCTATTGATTCATTTGGTTCTTATTTCATGGTTAAGAATTCTCGAATCCTTGTCTTCACAAGTTTTTTCATGTTGAAAGCCATGACAAGCTCTTTGATTAATTACCTGAATGAATGTATCGAGGCCTCTGGCAGGTGATAATACTAATCCAGGGCTATTCCTTCTAACGTCTTCAGGAAGATTTTGGCGACAACCCCATCCAAAGGGAGGAGTTCTCTTATTGCAGTTGTGTAAGCTTTAATGTGTGAGTTGGGATCTCCCTCTCCTTTGAACTTTGAGAGATCTAGTAATGGTCGAGGTAGCGGAACACTTCTTATGGCCATGTTAGGTGGCTCCTTTAAATTCTCCAGGTATGTGCCTAAAAAAGCACTCTGTGATTGCGGAGTTGACAACATTAACCCCATTGGTGGGTTTTGATAACCCAATGTTATTATTTGATTCGCTTGGTTTCCTTGTATTGTCTGATTGTTTTGAATAGGAAGATTCCCATTTGGGAATGTGTCATTACTCCCATTTCATGAGTAGTAGTTGAGGTAAGGGGGATTTTGAGATGCCCCCTGGTCCTATTCAATTATGATGTTTTCATACAATTTTTTTCGTTTGTCTAAGACAGGTTGTTCTACCTCTAGAGTTCTGATTCTTTGTACTAGCATTGTGATGAGGTTGGCAGGTGTAGGACCTCTAGGCACTTCTTCATTTCTAGGGTTTTCAATGCAAATGTTATCATGATTTTGCATTTCTTCTTGTATAGAATTTTCTCATTGCTCTTCTCGTAGAGCAACTTTCAGGGCTTCTTGAGCATCTTTTACTTCTTGTAAGTTCCATTCTAGCCTTCTCACTTCATCATCAAGATGAGTGCTTGAGTGGCTTGTAGAAGGTTGGTTCATGTGATAGACTTCTAACCTCATTTGTATTCTTTTCACTTTGTGAGGTGTGTTTGGCATGATAGGATTATGTTCCCATGTGGGATTGTTGAATGACAGTGAACATATGGGCTCTCTTCTATCTTGTTCATAGTCATAGTAGTTTGAAACTGGTGTATTTGGGTCAGGTGGCACATACCTGTCGAAAGAGGGGCTTTCCGGTTCCCTAGAGGGAATATTTCCTAAGTTTAAGTCTGGTTCCATCATATTCGGGGTACCATAGACACTAAAGAATAAATGGAATGAGCGAAGGTGAAGATGGAAGCAACGAAGATGGTTATGAAGACGAATGTGAAAATGATTGGACTCTTGAAGTTTAAAATGCCAAAGAGTGAAAATGATGACATTTAATGGAATTTGAGTGATCTTTAAAATGCAAAACTACTCGTCCTAGTACGATTTGTAATTTCACATCAGGTTCACCAAAATATGTACACTCAAAAACATGACTCGGTGGCTTGGGGTGGTCAAGTCAGCTTTGGTGCGCACATGGACCCTCTCTCCTTGCCACAGGGCGAACCTCCATGTCACTCTTGCGCTCGTGGAAGTAGCCAGTCGAGAGGAAGTAAGGCATGGGGGTGGTCTAGCTCATTTGAGAGCTGGACTTTAGTGGAGAGTGATCATCCAGTCCTGGGGCCTTTGTTGTGCATTTGTTTGAATGTGGTGTTCTGTGACCATTGTTGTTAAGATAACTATATGACCTGAAGGGTCACTAGTCACTGTTCTTCCATTTGGGTTTCTAAGGTTCCAACATTGTGTGGGTTGACTATTGTTTTCGTTGATTCTTCGTTCAAGTTGGTGTTGTTGTTCAAACTATTGGATGATTGCTTATATTTGAAGTTCTCTTAACATTTCTTGTTGTTTTTGAATTATTGGTTGGTCTTGTTGTTGTCCAGTGTGGATCTCCTCTATCTCTTCGAGGATTGCCTTTACCCACTCACCTCTAAGTCTAGGGCACATTCGTGAGCCTAAACAAGAGAGAGATGGTTAAAGCTAACCTTGACTTGACCTAGGGTTTCAACTTAGGGTTTGCTTGACCTAAGGTTTGACATTGTTTGACCTTGTGTTGAAATCAAGGGTTTGTAAACCTTCTACGATGGTAATGTTTTTGTTCTTTTCAATTTTTGGATGCATGCAAGCCTATATGAGTGCAAAACATTTTTTTGTGCTTTTTTATATTTATGGAAATGAAAGTGCTTTTTTCTTATATTTATGGAAATGAAAGTGCTTTTTTCTATCTTAAGAATTAGAAAATGTATGCAAACTAATATGAAGTTACCTAATGCAATTGAATCTATGTTTTTTAGTTTGTTTTTTGAATAAGTGGATTGGTTTACTCTAGGAAAGGGAAATTGCTTTGAAATGAAACTAATCTATGAACTTTTGAAAGCAAACAAATTAACAATGCAAGATCTACTTAGCCTATTAGGGAAAAAGCAACATGCATTTACTATTCCCAAGAGAAAATTGTGATTTTCTAATTACTATAAAATAAAAGAATGAAGGCACCTAGAATAAAAGAGATGCATGAGCCTCCACTACCCTAAGAAATCCTTATATGGCAACCTCTAATCCTCTTGCAGCAACGGGGTGATCCTCTTGGCAATAATAAGAAAAGAGAAGCAAAAGAAGCTTTTGAAGCTTGAAATGAGCTTAATGAGAGGTTGATGAGCACTATGGATTGTGATGTGAGAAGCATATTAATGCAAAATGAGCTTTTAGCAAAGCTAGATAAGATAACAAAAAGCAAAAGGCTCAGATGTCTTGTGTGAGCATATGAATGCTTGATTGGAGAGCAATAACCTATAAGAACTGTGTGCACAAATGAAATTGCTTCCCTCTGTGCTTGAGGGAGGGGGGTATTTATAGGTTTGAAGAAGGCATGAGAGGTGGAGAGGATGGAGAATTAACTCAATTTGATTGAAGAGTTAACTTGGAAGACACAAGAGTGATCTAACCAATTATAACTTATCACTCAAGAAGAAATGGAGAAAGAGAATGCATGGGTTGATAACTAAAGATAAAAATGAGCTAAATGTGCATGGGTGGATGCATGAAATAGTTAATTCTATCTTAGGGACAAAATTCCATACAAACATAAGCAAAAATGGGTGAAAACGGAGCTATTTTTGGTCAAAAACTCGAGTTATTTCGCGACTGGGAAAAAAAATAGGGTCACCACCTGGTCACCCCTTTCACCAGTCAGGGTCGCCCATAGGCGACCCTCAGAGGAGGGGTCCTGGGTGAAAGATCAGGATGGGAGATGGAAGAGGAGGAGAAAAGAAGGGGATCTACCTCCGGAAACAGGTCAAACAGGGGTCAAAAACCAAATTTCCACTTGCAAAAGTAAGATCTCCTGGGGGAGATCTGGAAATAATAGGGGGAGATTTGTACTGGTTGATTGAAACTGAAAACCGAAAGTCAGAGATGGATTGGGAGGTCCTCTAGAGGTCTCCTAGGGGTGGGAATGGATGACAAACACCGGGGAGAGGTGAACACATAACAAATGGATGAATACAAGGCTTAGGGATGAAGTCACGAGCATGGGAAACGCAAATCGACAAGTGTTGAAAGTGTCAAAAATGAAGAAAGGGATAGAACGACAAAGGGGAAACAACAAAAGGAAGAAGAAACCACATGCTACCAAGAGAATTGTTGCTAAGAGGGCACTATTCCACGCTTACATGTATGTGACAAGGATTGTGAGTCATCATCGGGGTCCTTGTGGAGGCTGTGCATGATTTGGGTGCTTACAACACCTAAACATTTTTATTTGTAAAAAATACTTAAAATAAATTTGTAAACAAAAACAAAAATTATTAAACAAAAGTTGCCCCTTGGGGTTTTTGGATGCCCCAAATGATTCATGCTAGGATGCCCCAAAGATGCTAAATTGAGACACACTTGAGATGGGGCTTATAGAGAAAAAGCTCTTATACCATGTTGAAAAGATGCATGCAACCATGAAAATGTGGACTAAGCATGCATTCATAGGAGAAAACCTAGGAAACCTTTGAAGACAAATACAATCCACAAGCACATGCTCAATAAAGAAGATTCACCAATATGCAATATATTAAAACAATGAGAAATGTATAATAAAAGAATGTGCAAGCAAAGAGTTGCATAATAACACCAAAGATCAAGGAGTGATCTTTAGATCTCTTAAAGAGTACATCTTTTTAACAATCCATGTTACAAGATTGTGAGCTAGAGGTGAACATGCATAGAAGATGCTTAAAAAGAGTCCTAACATCTGACTACTACTGAGTCATCAAGTGAGTCACTATGTGAGGTGCTTATGTAAACTATAAGTTACTAAAGATAGAAGATGCTCTCAAAAAGATGAAACATATGTGTGAGAGGACAATGAAGCAAGCTTAGCTTAAATGTGCATAATAAATATTGGACAATAAAGAATATACATAAACATAATGCATTATAACATCCCCCACAAGCATAACTCAGGTATGTAGTGATGATGATGATAATGGATTCTATAAACTAACAATGTTAGGTACCCATGTACAAAAAGTTCTCTCAAAAATTGAGAAAAGGAGAAAACCTATGGTAAAAACTTCCTACTAAAAGAGAGAAAGAGCAAGATACTAAGAGACCCAACTTGATGAAATATGATATCTCACACAAAGAAGTTATAGAATCCTCCAAATCTAATCAAGATGAAATATGATATCTCACACAAAGAAGCTATAGATTTGGATGATTGTTTGATCTTGATCCATATTATAATCATTATCATGCTTATATCCTATGATTGCATAATTATTATCTTTATCTTACTTATATCCTTTGATTACATGTTATGATTCTTGTCATGCTTGTACATGATCCTTATCTAGAATTCATGACTATCATTATCATTTTCCTTTAATGGAGGCAACATTGGGGGGCATCTTGCCTTTTCTCATGCTATGTACACTTTCATGATTGCATCTTTCTTATGTCCTTACATTATTATCACATGATGATACCTTTTACCATGTTTACATGCTTATATCATGCTTATATCTTTTTTTCTTTCTTTCAATTCCTTGCATCCTTTGTATGCAACCAATTGGAGGGGGCATATGTTATCACTAATAGTCTTCACAAGTTTAATTGCAGTGATACAACTATAATAGTTATGAATATTTTTTGGTACCAAATATAGCCTCATCATCATATCCAAATGGAACATACTTTTGCATAGTTACATACCTTATCATGCTATCTACAAAGTTATAGATTGTTTCATGCAGTTGGAGTCTTTTGGTGCCTCACTTGCTTGGTCAAAGTCCTTTACATTTGTTTGCATAGTTGGAGCTTTACCCACTTTTCATATGAGGTGGAATCTCTTAGCCTTTTCCTTTTAACTTTTACCATTCTCAAGGATAGTTCTTTTTCAAGCAAGTTGATGTTAGTACCTATTTTAAATGTATGACATATGCTACTCATTGCATGTTTTTTTATTTTGTTTTGTAGGTTTTCAATAGAGCAGTCATTGTGAGAAGAATTTAAGAATGATCTACACACTTTAAACAGATTCGTATCCTTTTTAGCGTTTAAAAATATATAATTTTCATGCTGACTGCACTTGTTTTACTTTGACATGCATCCACCTAGTAGTTCACATGCACATCAAAGTTGGGCAAAATGTAATGGTAAAAATTGCATACTCCCTTATGTTTTGGGTCTACTTTGATTAGAGTGTCCTTAATGCAATACTTAGTCTACAAGTGATATATTCTTGCATGAATTCAGCTCATGACACCACTCATCCCTAGAGGTGTGATCCCAATCCCTAGATGGTCCTGTTCATCACCCTAAATAAGATCCATAGGTGTAGACTTGACCCAAACCCAAGTCATTTACATTTGAACCTTGAAAATTAAGTTTAAAAATTCAAATTTACATGTTAAGGACCTTTTTACTAGCTATTATGAGCCAACCTAGCACACATTTGTGCTGATTTTTGTGCTGTGTTGTTTTATTCAGAGACATTTATTCATTCATTTTGAAATCACCTAGAAATTTATTATGCACATCCAATTTTTCTAAAGAGAATAAAAGAATTATATTGTCATTATTTGAGTATTAAATCATCACACATCATCCTAGGTCCATTACATGCTTGTTTGCTATCCTCGATTCTCATTCCAAATTTGTTAAATCAATCCATCTAGGTCTTTGACTAAGGGGAACATGACCCTCATGATTCAACAAATTCTACAAAAATGTTTGTAAATACTACCTGTTCCTTTTCATATTCAGAGCACTTGCATAAAGGTAAACATGTTGTATTCAACAAAAATAGACCAAATCATATATGTGAAACATAGGTTCAATTTCGTACATCAATTCAGATCCACGCTCACAGAGATCACCTCTGCACTCATGGAAGTGAACTAGTGAGTTTCACAGTTAAAACTTAAGATCGACTATAGTCATTTCACATATTCTAAAATTCTAATATCACGGAGTCTCAAAACTCCAAATCAATGATACTTATATCATGACGAATAAACTTTTGACTAAGGGGAACACGAGCCTCGTGATTCAACAAATTCTACATAAATGTTTGTAAATACTACTCGTTCCTTTTCATAGTTAGAGCACTTGCATAAAGGTAAACATGTTTTAGTCAACAAAAATTGACCAAATCATATATGTGAAACATAGGTTCAATTTCGTACATCAATTCAGATCCACACTCATAGAGATCACCTCTGCACTCATGGAAGTGAACCAGTGAGTTTCATAGTCAAAACTCAAGATCGACTATAGTCATTTCATAGATTCTAAAATTCTAATCACACAGAGTCAAAACTCCAAATCAATGATACTTATATCATGACAAATAAACTTTTGACATATGTACAATAATATTCTGATCCATCATAATCTAAACTAAATATCTTACATTTAATTACGCCGAGAGGCATCTACAGTCACAGGAAGGGGCTAAAAGCCCATAAACTTCTAAATAAAATTCAAAATATTTCAAAAAATGTTATTTTTAAATATATTTTATTATTTTAAATTGTAATGTCCCTTGTAAGAAGATCAAAATTTCTTAACCTTGCACATAATTTTAACTTCTTAAAGAGAACATTAGTAACCAATAATTCCTTATAACATCATAATATTGCAATTAGGGTTAGTAATCACATATTCATAATCAATATCAAAGGTCATTTCATATATGTGTTTCACACTTTCCTTATTCGTATCATATAGAGGGTTCCATGATATACCTTGGGAGAGTCAACCATGAGCCTAGTCGCTAATCTACTCTATGCCACTCACCCCATATGAGTTGGATATGTTAGGGCGCTGGTGTAATAAGACTCACTACCATATGCCCAAGGGGCTTCATTACTACACCCGGTAATTCTTCACCTTGTCTTGGCTCAAGGGGTTTCATCACTACACCCGGTGATTCTTCACCCTCTTGAGAGTCACCTAGGTGCTAGATCCTAACCGCCCTTCCCTAACTCCACTCCCATGATCGAAGGTTGTGTAGATAGATTAATGGTGAGGCTCTTGTTTTCATCCTGGGTATTCCATGTTTTAAAGTTATATATCACGTCTTATAAGAACTTATCCTTACTATCTTGTGATCCCCATGGATCATGAGATGGTATAATTAGCCATATCATTCCTCTATGGGAACTCATTTGTACTATCTCATACAATAACATTCATCATTCTAACATGATCATGAATGTTCTTATGCCATAAGCATCCCTAGGTTATTATAGGCATTCATAATCTATCATAATTATGAGTATTTCATATTATTAGGAACATTCCCATTCTATGTTAGAATTTCATTCATATATTCTTTCTATGACAACATTCTTATTGTATGTTAGCATTTCATTCATATTTGTTCTATAATAGCATTCTTTCTATGTTAGCATTTTATTCTCTACATATTCATTTTATTATAACATTCTTATTCTATGTACATATGTATTCTATTCTATCATTGCTCTAGATGATTAGCATGCTATCTTTATTTCTGTATTGTATATCATGATCAGTTCGTGGTAAGAATCATACCTTACTCAGTCGATAGAAATTAGAGTGCTTGTGTTGATCAAATGTTGGCAACAACGAATGCTTAGAGAATCTGTGATCTGCTACGCTTATTAATATGCTGGTGATGTCGATTGCTTACTAGATTACTGTGATTTGCTGCTGATTGATGATGGCAAATGAGATGTTATTCGTTGATGGAATGGATGATTGTTAGTTGAATAGATATTGCTAATTGGAATGATATTCTAAAACTGGTGTAATGAGTTACGATGATCGATGATTTGTATCTTCCCAAATATTTCTCAACGGATGTGGTTGCTGAATAGCAATTTCCTTCACATTGTTTGCCATTGCTTATGATGTTTGTTTAGTGTGATTGCTTACTTAAACTTGTCTTATTACTATATTGTATTTCCCATCGATTGTGGCTTTTAAAGGTAATAAATATTAATATAAGCGATGCCTTTAGATCGCATCCAGACTAAATTGTTGACTTTGTTTATATCTCATAGTCTTAGTTTGCCTTATTCCATGATCGCTGCCTTTAATTATCATAGATAATCATCTTTTATTGTATATTTGTTATATTTGTTACTCTTTTCCTTGGTCGACTAGAATGTAATTGGACTTTTAGAGGAATTGATCAACATTTATATTATGTATATCATATGTTCATTGTATATATATTTAATATTGTATATATTAATAATAAATAATATATATTATTATTTTCATATATATATATATATATATATATAATTTCATCAGTTCATTCAAATCTTTAATTTGAATGATCAATTAAACTCATGAAATAATAGGACAAATTAGGGAACATGACAATCCTCCCTGCTCAAAAGTTGCTTGTCCTCAAGCAATTCTCAAAGTCATAACCTAGTTAGATAATTATATTGACCTACTCGTAACACTATCTTAGAATCTTAATCAATTCATCTTGAAAGGATCCAATTCGTTTCTCATTTTTTTTTTCATTTGATATGATCATATAGGTACTAGACATAAATACATAAGGTTTGAAGCATAAGGTGTAGACATACTCGTAGGAACACTTAACATATGAAGCATATACTTGGATATGTATGGTTTGAAGCATGTGAGATATGAAGCATATATGTAAGATATGAAGCATAAGTAATACATGCAGACACAAATACATTCATCAAGACACATTGTTTACATGAAAAATATATAAAGCACACATGGAGTTAATAAGCGAGAAGCATATTAAGCATGAATCCAACACATCAACATGAAGCATATGCATGAATGCATGAAATAATATACTTAAGGTACAAAGTATATATCAGAAAGGTGCATCATACTTACATGGAGCAAACATACTAAAGTCACTTCAATCATGAAGCAAACAAACATACATAGGAAAACACATTGAAAACACATTAGTCATGTTGCGAGGCAGATTCAAGACATTAGGAAAGCATACATATACATATGGAGTAATCATACTGAAGATATGATAGCATGGAGCAAATTACATAAGTACACCCACAGTGAGAAAAGTATATGTATAAAACGTACATGGAACAATTATGCTGAAGACAGATCAGTTATGTAGCAGACACACAAGTACTCGCAAGATACGTACGTAAAACACTTGAAGTATAAAGTATGCATATGAATACACTTCAGGGACCTGAAGCACACATGTACATGAGGTATAGATCATCTGTACATGAATACACATGAAGCTCAAAGTATACACATAGGATACAAGGCTTATATTTTAAAAACACATGTTGAAAACATATCAGATATGTAAGACAAGGTTTATACGTAAATCAAGAAGCATATATGTAAAACACGGGACATACATGTCAGACACGAGATATACACTTGAATACACATAGACATGAAGTATTCATATGGATACATATTAAAGCATAAATGCATAATATACATGAATACGTAAGGTATGAACACACATGAGGAAGCAACGTTCATACAAATGAGCATACACTTGAATGGATCATAGTCATACAAATAAGCTTAAACACTTAAACCATGAAACATTCATATAAATACACAAGGTATGTAGCAGACATAGGAATACATGAAACGTAAATATGAATACATAAAGCATTGTAGCATACATATGGATGCACACAAGATATGAAACATATAATACATGAATATACACAAGGCAAGAATGAATACACACATATGTAAAGCATGAAGCATACATTTAAATACACTCAAGGCATGAAGTATATATACGTGAATATATATAAGGCATGAAGTAGATACAAAAACATGAATCATACACAGGTATACACGAATGTATGTAAGCCATGAAACATATGAATACATGTAAGTTATGGATAATACACATAATTACATATGAATACACAAACATGGATCATACACATGAAGATGAATACACGTAAGACATAATAAAGTACTCAAAGAATGTACAGGGAGTAAACATCAGTGTAAGTCATGAGGCATACACATGACACATAAAGCATACAATTGAATTCACTTAAGTCATGAAGCATACACGTTATGTACAAGCATGGAGTACACACCAGGCATGAATCATATAAGGCACAAAGTATGAATACTTATGAAGTATGGAGTATGAAAACATAAACATATACATGTAAGGCATGGAGCATCTACTTAAATACACATGAAGAACTATGACATGAACTATGCATACAAATACACTTAAAAAACAAACAAACAAACAAACAAACAAACATGTAAGACATGGAGCATCTACTTAAATACACATGAAGAACTATGGCATAAACTATGCATACAAATACACTTAATGAAGTATACACATAAAACATACGCATCAAAATTTAAAAATAAAAATAAAAATTGGAAATGATTATTAAAAAAAAGGTATGGAAAATGCAAAAAACAACTACATAACCTTAGAAGATATCTCTCGCATACTATAGATATATATTTTTAAATATAAATATACTAGTAATATTCCCATCCATCACAATCTAAACTAAATATCTTACATTTAACTTAATTAATTTTCACATTTATTGCAACATTCAATATCCAAATTCTTATTTAGCAATTAGCCTCGATTTTATGTGGTGTGAATTTTTCCCATTTTCACTCACATTAAAGAGGCAGTACTAATTATCCTCCAAATATACCTACCCAGTAGTAGGTAATGTTTTTGTTTTTAGTCCGTTCTTTATCCTCGCCTAGGTAGTCCAAACAAAAACAACGAGAGAAACAAAAGAATAAAGTAACCGCAGGGGGGGTAACCCCACCCTGACCCCAGGTTAAAGCCAGGCATTAAAAGCCAACTATTTCAGCGCTTCCCAATGGAACGAGAATTAATGCGCAAACTCTCAAGTCACGAGTCTCCGTACGACGTCATTTAACGGCCACGTCCGTTGACCGCCAGAATACGTCTCGACTCTCAGACCGACAGCAACGGCAGATAAGTACAGTCTTCTATCATAAGCACAGATTCTTATCATTAGATAAGCACATTTAACACCGATGTTGGCCAGTTGTTTGTTTTGTTGGTCTGGTCGAAAATCTTTTCTATCGAAATGAAAGCTCTTTTTTTCTCAACCTTTTCCTCTTTGTTTTTTTCTCTTCCACCAAGTGTTTGACAAAATGCTCGCCCCCATACATACGGCACGTCTATTTTGAAGCAGCACGGGATTCGAAACCCAAACCTCCTTTCCCTTGCCCTGCTTGGAAGGCGAGCCATAGAAAATCTCGCCGCTCTTTCTTCTGAGGTCGAGATTCAGGCCGGCTTACCGATGTCGTTGGATCCGCGCTTTTTATAGCGGCTCAGAGAAAAAAGATATAAAGAAATCAAACTATTTAGCTCTGCAAGCGAGAGCTACATAGGTTTAGAGTTTTTTTTGAATATTCTGACCCTGAGGAGAGTCGAACCGCTAACATGACGTCTCTCAGCCGGGAGCTGGTGATCCTTATCTTGCAGTTTCTGGATGAAGAGAAGTTCAAGGAAACTGTTCACAAGTAAGTTAAATCTTTTTTTTGGCTTTTAATTCTTCTGAAAAATAATGTATCCTGCATCAAGGGAACGAACGGGAAGTTCATGTCAATTAAGCAAAAGGAAAAAGTCTCTCCTTGAAAAAAATCAGGGATAAAAGCAAGGAGTATATGTTTTTTAAGGTAACCTTAAAGCGGTTTTTAAAGTTTTTTGATGATTATTGATTCTGGTTGGGGATTTCCTACATCAAGGGAACGAACGGGAAGTTCATATCAATTGAGCAAAATAGTTACAAGGAAAAGGGCTCTCCTTGAAAAAAATCAGGAATAAAAGCAAGGAGTATATGTTTTTTAAGGTAACCTTAAAGCGGTTTTTAAAGGTTTTTGATGATTATTGTTTCTGGTTGGGGATTCTGTCAGGCTGGAGCAGGAATCAGGGTTTTATTTCAACATGAAGCACTTTGAGGACCAAGTGCAGAATGGGCAGTGGGAGGAGGTGGAGAGATATCTTTCGGGGTTTACTAAAGTGGAGGACAATCGTTACTCCATGAAGATCTATTTCGAAATACGCAAGCAGAAATATTTAGAGGCTCTCGATAAGTAAGTAAATGGTCTTGTTTAATTTTTTGTTTGTTTTTGTTTTGCTGCTTCTGTAAGGTCTTTGTATGAGCCCTCTTGTCTTAAGCATGCATGCCTAGAACTGTTTTGACAAACACCACATTCAGGTTTACAGGGGTTGCATTGACTGTTATTTCTTTTTGAGAATTATGGTTGTTGTAGGGAAATTTTCGGTCGCTGGAAATTGGAAAACATTTTTGAGAATTTTTTTGATTTAACGCATAAAGTTTTTTGCCTGACATTTCAAGTTAGCTACCTCATTGATCATCAGGGAAATGAGATTAAAACGAAATAAATGTTTCTAGTAGGGGAAAAAAAGGGACCAAAAAAATGGTTTTTTTCCCTCCTCCAAAACACCTTTGGGGGATGCAACACAGTTTTACATGTACACAATGAGAATTGAACTTGTGTCTCGCCACGAGAGTGAATCCTCTTAATTTTTTTCCCCCCTTTTTCCTCTTTAGTTACCCTTAAATCATATTGCATGGACAAAGTGGTAAGAGGTAGAGGGAAGCCCACGATGGGATTTCTTTCAAACGTTCCTTATATATTATTCAAACTCGATATTCTTAGGTTTTGACCGCATTGCCAAGGTTGGGCATAAAGTCAAACCTTGCCAATCTGCTCGCATTTGTTGTGTAAAAGAACACAAACACTATAACCTTTGGCTGTGATCCTGCCATCAAGCTTGAGCAGAAAGTCAAACCTTGCCAATCCACCTGCATTTGTTCTGTAAAAGATTATTAGCGCCATACTATTAGATTTTGATCTTATCATCATTCTTCGGTGCAGAGTCAAATTTTTGCCAATCCACCTGCATTTGTTGTGTAAATGGGCACAAGTGTTGTACCCTAAGGTTTCAACCTCATCACCAAGCTTGGGTGCAAAGTCAAATCTTTCCAATCCACCTGCATTTCTTGTGTTAAAGAACACAAGGGCTATTTTACTACGCTTTGGCATACAAATGTCATTTGTGCAAACATAAATATATCATAATTTTCCCAGCTTCAGACATTAACAGAGTTTTTGATATTTTTGAGCTGTCAATAACTATTAGTTAATCTAGTATTATCAAGATTTTGATACTTTAGAGCTGTCAATAGGTATTAGTTAACTCAGCATTATCAGAATACAATAGTTGTAATTTCAAAATACAGAAAACTCCAATAAGATAGCATGTGGGTCAGTCTTCAACTTACGTTAAACTTAGCATTAAAATAATACCAAAATCTTAACAACCTAATTTCAAAGGGAGTGAGATACTGGTTGCTTAGAATTATATAGTAAGTATACTGTAATAACACCAAAAAGTTAAAGCTTTAATTTCAAAGGGATTGATGATGTCTACTCTGAATAAGATATCAATTATACATAAGGAATACTCTGCAGTAGGTTTTCTTAGGTTCTCTATGCAGGGGCAAGTAGGACATTACTCCACTGTATGTGCATCACATCAATGGTTGAAAAATTGTCATTGTTTTCTTTCATTCTCAGGCACAATTTCCAAGTATTGATCTGATGCACATTAGATGCATTCATTTCCTTTATGTCCCTGCATATTGCTTATGATTGTTTGTTATGGCTTGCACTCTTCGGGGTCTAGAGGTCGAGAAGCGGTTCAAGTGTTCGTAATGCAACATGAGACAGTATGGGTGCCACTTTTTTTTGGCAATATAGCAAGAGAGATAAGGTTCTTTGTTTCGAACTTTCCATTTAGAGGTAATTGAAATGTGAGAGACGTGTTACAATCTAAGCCACAAATTTTTGGAGTTTTCGATCAGATAAACTTTGGCAAAAAATCATGCTGTGACATGGATTTATACTAAATATCTGTTTACTTTGAATTCACATTTTTCTCGTCAATATGATTTTCTGTATGGTCTAGGTATTGTTTTACTATTATATGGGTGAAATTGTGTAATGCATTTTTTGCATTTAGTCTAAGTGTTAAAGTTCTTTGTAGTTCTGAAGCATTTCAGTTGTGCAACTATGTCATATAGCTGGAAATAACCACTGTTTTCTTATGCTTTTGATCATTTGCGTATCTTCTTGACATTGCAATAATGCATTAAGTGCACACTGCACATTTTAGTCACAAACACTAGTCCTTGGCAGCCCTATCATTGGAAATATAATTTACATCAGTAGATGGAATGAAGTCTAGAGTTAGACTCGATCCAATTGAATTTTTCAACTTTATTTTCTTGGAGAAGTATTATGAATTTAGTATTAGAAAAGATAATGGAAGTTATGTTCTCAACCTTCTTGTCATCGGTGGGATCACTTTTTTTTTCCAACCTAATATCCTATGATAGAATTATAAAAATTACTAAATAAATAAACGTCTTTCCTGAAAACACTAATACCAAGCTACTAATGGCTACCCTTACTTTCATGCCTTTCCTTCAGACAAGACCGAGCTAAAGCAGTAGAAATATTAGTAAAAGATTTGAGAGTTTTTGCTTCCTTCAATGAGGAGCTCTTCAAGGAGATTACCCAGCTTCTCACTCTAGATAATTTCAGGTTTGCAGCACTGAATCAGTTTCTCTATGAATAGAAATTTTCATGGTTAATTTTATGTTTTGTGCTGTATTATTGGATGCTAAAATTTTGTTCCAATAAACAACAGAGAAAATGAACAGCTTTCCAAGTATGCAGATACCAAGGCAGCCAGGAATATAATGTTACTGGAACTCAAGAAACTTATAGAAGCAAATCCTCTTTTTCGAGACAAGTTGCAATTTCCCTTGTTGAAGGCTTCTCGCTTGCGGACACTGATTAATCAAAGGTTTTCATTTGAGTTTTTTTTGTCTGAGTCACATTTTTTTATTTGAAGGAATTGGTTTGTTGTGGTTGCATTACTATTAACCAGTTTTCAAATTTTTTGTCTGGATTCAAATTTAGCAAATTTTATACTGTAATTATATTTAGACTGGTTGCTGCATTGACAAGAAATCAGGGTTGATAATAAACTTACTTGGTTTCTGCATTGTCTGAATATGTTAAAACTGGATTGTCTCTTTTGGTTGGAAATAAATGACTTATATAAAAATACAGTAAATTGTGGAATGTGCAAAAATTAATGATTATTCAATAGCGGTATGTATTTATGTATGTATGTGCAGGCAAGCACACATACATGGACACACACATGTATGAGGTCAGCCAACCAAAACATGCATGCATCAAATTAGACATCCACCATACTGAATCAATTATTGATGTTGTGGTAGTAATGAAAATGCCAAAAAATGTACAAATGGTAAGCCGATTTACGACTTACAATTTAATATTCATGCATCAATGCCAAGTTTACTTCAATACTCAGAGAGAGCTTTAGTGGTCTGTGGCTGCCCTCTTCAAGGTTGTCTTTCATCTACCATAACACCCTTGGTGTTTTGTGCTTTAAATCTCTTAACAGTAGAAATGATGGATGCCTGGAGAGAGGAAGAGAAAATAAGAAAAAAAACAAATTCTGAAATATGTGAGAAGGGCTAGAAATATAGAGCATGCATGAGAACCAGAGAATGATGGTACTTGACTTACGCAAATCCCTGGCTTAATGGGGTTGGTAAACAAAGCTGCTATCAGCCTGTGCCATTGAACTATGTGTGCGTGGGAGTGAGGGTGAGAAAGGGGAGGTAAAACTCCAATGCTGCAACCCCTATCCCCAATGTTGTTGCCTGTAATTTTGACGCTGACGATGCTGGAGGTAGTCCACTGCAGGCTAATTTCTTATTTCAAGTTAAATTGTTACTCAACGATTGAATCCCCAAGTTAATGCTTCTGTTATTGACTTATTTAGACTTATGGTATGTTGTTATTATCAAATTATCATCAAATATGGCTTAGCCATTTTCTGCCAGCTGGAAGCAATATGACAACTGGTATAATGTTTTTATGCTGGATAGGAACTCTGCTTACATGCTTTTCAGAATTAGGTTAAGGGTTTGCTGGCTAGTTTGGTTACCTGGATGTTCATTGCGCTTAAAATTTTGGAAGGTATCTAGATGAGGAGGTACAGATGTTGATGACATGTCATTTCTTTTCTGTGGTTTAAAAAAAAGGATAGAAATAGACAAATTTGCCTCTTTGAACCTGCTTCTCAAGCTCTTGCTTTTGGACTTTTTATACTCTTTTAAGTGTTTGAGTTTGGTTAGAGGTAGTTTTAGATAAGCTATAATTTTTTTCACTCAGTAAAAGTTTAGACAAGGTTATGGGCCACCTTTTATATGGTGTGGGATATGCGAAGACCACATTCTTAAGATACATAAACATGGTTAATGCTAAGAGAACAGCTGCTGTAATAATTGCATATACCAAAATTGGAAAAAATGATGTTTCAAATGATAGGTTGTGGTTCATCATTAGGATGATTGATTACAAAACAAAATTGGACTCTTTATATAGATAATCCAAATTACAATGAAGATAAGAGATCACTGATTTCAACATAAAAATGCATCCTCTATTACAATATTTAATGAATACAAAGGTATTGAATAGACACAAGATTATAAAAGACATTCATTCCTTAAGTAAGCATTATAACAAAATAAGTAGCACATGCATGCACTTAACCTTTGTCCTTTCAAAGCATAACTTAGAACATAATTTGACATTCAACTTCGCTATCATTTCAAGAGAGATATATATAACATAGGAATAGGGAGAAGATAATGCACTCAATCACATTCTTTCATACAATAAACATACAGATTCATTTAGAAGGGATATCTTTTGCATCGTTTCAACCAACATACGATTACTATTTCTCATTTCGCATATAATATCAACTACAAAGGGAGATGAGAAATTAAATCATTTCTTTTCCATTCATAACATGCAAGTGTTCAAACAACTTAATCCTTTCCTAGAGTAGAAAGAACTCACAAATCAAACTAACTTCCATTCATAACATGCAAGTGTTCAAACAACTTAATCCTTTCCTAGAGTAGAAAGAACTCACAAATCAAACTAACTTTCAACATAGAGAAGAGAGAAATGTAATCATTTCATTTTGATTTCAATATAAGAGTATTTAATGATAATAACATGCTCTAAAACATTTAAGCATTCCACAAATTCGATCCTTCAATGTGCATCGTTCTCAAATCACTCATGCAAACAACGAAGGGATAAGGACATGCAAGTACATAATGAAAACACCTCAAATCTGCCGACAATAGAATTACTAATGACAAACAACAATAGGAAAGCATTAGACATAGTTTATTGGGTAGTCAAATAGAGAAATAGTGTCATAGAGCTCAAGGTTGCCATCACATTGGTACAATCGCTATGGCACTAGACCAGTTGGCGCCACGGCACGAAGGATGTGAATGCAGTCCAATAAATACTCAAGCATGAAAAGTACAAACATAGTTTGGGCCCTGGGGAGCCATTGCAAAAACTAGGCCGACAATGCATTGCTTAGGTCTCTACCGCAATTCTCCTAGAACACATAGAGACAATGAAATTGCACAGAGATTTTTGCCAACAAGTTTTCTAACATGTTTCCCTTGGGTTTGAAACTGACAACATAATTATTCGACATCAATACAATTTTAAAGTGCTATTAAAAGTGAATAAATACATGAAGATGATTAATCTAATACAACTTTGAGATTTCTACACAAGAATTTCACCAAAACCTTAATTGAACATATTGGTTGAGCCACAATGAATTGAATTATGATATAAGTCTCATTACAACATAAATTCACCCAACCATGTTCCTCAATACTAGCATTTTACAAGATAGTCCTTTGCATGCATATATCATCAAATCTCACAATAGGGAAAAGTCTATAAACATTCATTTTATCAGTTTCCTCAAAATTGCAGGAGATCTCTACATACAATACTCTTTCTTCAAATGCATAATATTTACAAGTTTCCTTCAATACTAGGATTACATAGATCAACATTTCTCACAACTTGAAACATACAATTTAGAGATATTCTCTTACAACCATTTTCCAACATATGAGAGAGAGCTTCAAGGTATCCATTTGAGTTCCAAGCTCCAATATTTAAGATAATGGGAGAAACAATAAACATGGATTCTCACACACAAAAACACAAGAAGGCACATTCTTGGTAACATTTAAAGACACATGAAAACAAGGGTTCGATCAAATCACATATTGAATCACTCTTGATCATTTGAAGGAGAAATAGGTGCATTCTAGTATCTTTTGCTAATGAACTCCATACCCACCGACAAGTATAATAAGCATCCTCTCATGGATCACAAGAAATAAGTTATACTTCCTCTCAAAGATCACATGAACCAAAATAACACATCCTCTTAATTATTGTAAGCATCCAAAATCAACAATACTTATTCCTCCAACACGCTAGCCCACTCTTGAGCTTAAAACACTTGTTCTTCCAACAAACTAGCAAACTCTTGAGCTTAGAACCATACACGCCTTGCCTTTCTTGGTCCCTATCTAACTCCTAAACATGTCGAGGTAGTCAATCCCCATGGGAGACTCTCAAAAAGGTAACAAACACAAAAAAATCACAAGTAGACTCTTTAATACTTGTAAACAAGACACTCTCATACAAGCAAGACTCTTCAATGACTTGTATATAAAATATACTCTTATGTAAGCTAAACACACAAGACCTCAAGACTCCAATTTCATATTTTAGCAAATCCTTTCAAGCACAAGGAAGGGAAAAGGGAGAAGAAGCTTTCCAATACACTCATATCACCCATAGGCATTAAGAAGACACAATTTTCATTCATAAACAATAAATATATAATAGGAAATACCATACAAGCATAGAGGCCTACCCCAAAACAATGAGTTCCTCGCTAATGGAGGATTCTTCATTTTCAAATTCACTTCAAGCTGAAGAACACCAAGTTATCTTCTTCTCTTTTCTTCCCTTTAACCTAGCTCTCCTATTCCAAATTGTCAAGTGGAATAATGAAATCTAAAACAAGCTAACCCCTTCTCTTAACCCAAGCCTAGGGTTAAATAAGGCTAAGCCTTGTCACCTTATACTTACCAAGAGAAAGATGACACTTTTCCCTTTCCAATTCTATTAAGATAAAAGCTAGTTTAATGGTCACTCGGTCACTCTCCTTCTTTTTCTCCTATTAGATAGGTTTTTTCCGTCTTTAGATATTTCCTTTCAGTTTTGCTTTGTTAGTTTTGCTTTATTCTAGCTTTCAGGGTTTTCTTAGTATGTAACTTCTCTATAAAATGAGCATTCGCTCTCTCATTCTATTCATCAGATTATATTCAATAATATATCTTTTATAGTTTTTAGTAACATGGTATCAGAGCGGTTCCTTTCATGGAGCCTGTCCGTACTTTCGTACGACGTACGGATCTGTTTTTAAAGTTGATTTTTCATGAGCATCTGTAAGATTTGCATGATCGTGGGTGATTCTTCTTATTTCTGTGATCACATTTTTTGTCTCTGTATTGTTTTTCTGACGTGCATCTATTTATTGAGGGAAGCGGTGGTTTTTTGTTTTGTTGAAAGTTAGTTTGGCGTTTTCCTCTAAGCTTCAGTATTTTGATTCAAGAACCCGCGATTTCTGTGTATTCTCTGATGGCAATTCGTTTTGATTTATGGGTTATTTTTAAATCGCGATGTTAAGGCGTCAGTTTCCTTGCCTCTATTTGTGTCTTTCGACAACTTTGGATGCAATTTCTGCCTTAAGTCGTGTGTTCTCTGGCTGTGTTTTTGGAGGTTTTTTGGATGCGGTTCATGTTTCAGCGTGTTGAGGCCGCAATTCGTGGGTTTTGGCAGGCTTCATGCTCACGATCTCTGTTTCCTTCAGCATTTTCTGTTCAAACCTTGCATTTTCAAGGGTTTCTGGCCAAACTTTAATGTGGGCCGCGATTGATTTTGGAGCTTTTACATTTCGACAATTTTATATGTCACGGATCTTTCCTTACTTGCGGGATCTGTGTTATTCGGCGGTGAGTTTCTTGTTTCTTGTTCGCGTTTTTGGGCGGAGCTTCCTTCTGGCGCTGTGTGTTATCATCCCTGAAGACCCGTTGAAACCTGACCATGTTTTCTTTGAGAGCTCTAGCGGGGTTTTCTTTGCTCGCGAACTGCCAACCTTGATTGCCGTTTTGTTATCTGTTTGGAAGCTGAGATTGAAGTTGCGGGTTGCTGTTAATAGCAGCTTTTGTCCTTATTTGAATCACGTTTTCTTGTATACGCTGTATGGTTGCAGCTTTTGAGGTGTTGTTGATGGCTTTTCTTGGTCCGTGGTTTATATATTCAGTATTTTTCTAAAAATCTGTTTGGCGCCGTTCTTTCGTGAGGGACCTGTTTGGGATTATTTTCCATTTAGCGTTTGTTCTTTTTAGCAAACGATTGGTCATGTTTTTAGCATCAAAACAAAACATTGATCCTGTTGACCCCGTCCCAGCAGTGCCTTCTCTTCAATTTGGTTGGAGACATTCAGAAATATTTTCCTCGAAATTCGTATTCTCGAGATTAGTATCCTAAAATATGTGTTCGGATCTATCTCGAGATCCGTGCCTCTGTATCTATATTTTAGCTTCATTCTGTGTTTGCTGTTTGTGCCGTCTATCTGCTTCTATATTTGTGCCCACTGCTTATAATTCATCTTTTTGTGTCTCGGAAAACGTGAAGCATGGCATCCTTGACCAACATTCTGTTGGAAAGCAGTCAGAGATTCAATGGCAAAAATTATAACACCTAGAAGCAGCGCATGATGACTATTTTCGAGTATCGGTGTCTGGACCAAATTATTCTGGGCAAAACTACACGTCCTCAAGTGGCGGGTAAGGATCAGGATAGATTTGATGAACAAAATCGTGAAGCAGTAATGCTTATCAAGCTATCAATCACCGATGATCAGCTGCCTCAGGTTCCTTATGGGAAAACAGCAAAAGAAATTTGGGATTCCCTAAAGGACCTTCATGAAACATCCGACAAAAGCGGAACATTCTTTCTCAAAAACATGCTCTTCTCGATCATGATGGATGAACAAATGTCTTTGCAGGAGCATCTCACCAAAATTAAGGACATCCGTGATTAGTTGCAGGCGATTGGTCAGAAGATGGAAGAAGAAGATATGGTAGTTATCACTTTGAAAAGTCTAACACCCTCTTATGAGCACTTTATCGAGACTCTTAACATTACTTCAACTAATGTTAGTCTAAAGTTTCTAGAACTGTGCAACAAACTCTTGCAGCAGGATCGATGGAAACGACAGTTCGGTAACAGTGCTACTTCCTCCTCCTCAGAACATGCATTTATTGCCAAGTCCTTTCAGTAGAATCAGGGCACCAATCAGCCCTCTCAGCCATTCAGTCAGGGTCAGTCACAGGACCCTTCCAAGAAGTACAATATCTAGTGCAATTACTGCCATAAGTTTGGCCATATGAAAAAGGATTGCCGGAAACGCTTGGCTGTTGAATAGTCCAAGTCTGAAGCATCAACACCATCAGCACATATCGCAGAGCATACTGAGCAGGAGTCTGTTTTCTACGCCTTCTAGGCCATCTCTTCTGCCTATTATTTCAGTTGCTTGTGGACCAGTCTTTCTCATTTTCGGTTGTCACCATTCAGGGGGGGCAACTCTGTTTTAGTTAGTGCAGTGACCATTAAGGGGGGGTATTAAGATAAAAGCTAGTTTAATGGTCACTCGGTCACTCTCCTTTTTCTCCTATTAGATAGGTTTTTTCCGTCTTTAGATATTTCCTTTCAGTTTTGCTTTGTTAGTTTTGCTTTATTCTAGCTTTCAGGCTTTTCTTAGTATGTAACTTCTCTATAAAATGAGCATTCGCTCTCTCATTGTATTCATCAGATTATATTCAATAATATATCTTTTATAGTTTTTAGTAACAAATCCCAAGCAAAGCCAAAGTCTACAATGGCAACCTAAGATTTGAAAGCTCTTACAAAAATATTTAAGACTTACAAAATGAATAAATATCTCACAAATATTTATAACTTTTTACAAGCATTTAATGTTTTCTTACAAGCCATGTGAAGCCCACATGGGTTCACATTATTCACCCAAGATGGTGTGATAAGTACTGCCCCTCCTATCATTAATACATAAAATGTCTATAAGCCAAAGCACAAGGATGAGATTTCCACTTGGGATCTACCAGAAGCTTCCACAAGCTTCCAACCCTTTCCAACACATAATAGAATTAAAATTCATAATAATAAAGCAAGTCAAATTCATAATTTAATTTAGCATTAAATTATGACATGCACACATAAATAACCCATTCCAAGAAATATGGAACACTTGACAACCTCAAATGTTAAGACAAGAATCCGAGGTAATGTGGTGTTACTGGTAAAACACAATCATGGTCTCATTACCCCACAGTGTGAAGCGAAACGGTGGGAAATTCAAATGCAATTTTCCCTATGTCTTCCATTGGCTTACTCCTATATCTTGTACACTCAATGCAAACATTAAATCTTAATGTGGAAGGATAGCTAAAGCATAAATAGAATTACACCAAGGAGCACACAACTGCACACAAGACACATCACATATCTGGTGATCTCAAATAAAGCAAGGACTACATTTCATATAATCTCATCATGAAATGAATGCTCAAATCCACGCAATAATTGAGGCATAAATACACGCGACAATCAACGTATGTAAACATCATGTCTACTAGAGAAAATCTACAGTATATGCCACAACAATTACAGAGCACAAGTCATGTATAATTCCATAGTCATTTAGAACATTATAAGATACATAAATCATGATAATCATACAAATAGGATTAGCCAACCTCTAATCGAATTTACTCAAATAATTCAATTAACCTGGAACCATATAAGAAATAGTACTGATCACAACATGATCCCACATCATATACATAAACATCTCAAATTCTCATTACATCACAATGGAAGTATTGAATGTATAATCATCCCAAATCATCACACGAGTTAAAATCATATACATATAAAAGTGTAATCAAAGGATCAAAATAACATCACATGATAATCCAGGTGCCATGAGGGTTAAATGGGCCTCAAAACAAATGGGCCTTACAGATTATGCAGATGTTCGAAAATCTCAATAGCTTCTGTAATATTCCTTTTCATGTAGTTCTCCTCCTTCACTACCATCACTGCTTTCCCAATATGGATGTCATATGAAGACTTTTGTGCATGCTTTGCTAAATAAAGTTAATGTCTTGATTTGATCCTGATTCCCAATGAATGGCAGATCTATGCTTCTTGAACTTTATCTGAAAGGATTGCCTAATTTCAGTAATAGAGGGGTGTCCACATATACAATCAATGAGATATACTCCATAGCTGAAGGTTAGTTCAAGAGGATCCTTAATAGATTGAATCATGTTGCAAGTCTGTGATATGAAGATGAATTTCACCTCGTGCTTCCTCAATATTTTGTTCAACTTGAAGTAGATTCTTTGTTGAGAGGGAGAAAACCTTTGATGTAGTCCTTTGAATGAGTGTTATGTTGTTCATGATCCACGATCCTCTTTTCTACATTATTGTAAGAGAATAGAGAAATCCGATTTTCTCTGAAGGCAAGTGATGGCAGATGCTTGCAGATAGATTTTAGTGTTAGTACACTTCTTGTACCCCCAGCATGCTAAAGAGCCATTAGCTTACCTAGAGATAAGGACATCAAGTAAAGACAATGAACAATTCTCCTTTACTTAAAGAAAGCTCTGTTAGTAAGAGAATAGAGAAATCCAATTTTCTATGGAGGAGGGTGATGGCAGATGCTTGCAGATAGAGGTTAGTGTTAGTACACTTCTTGTATCCCCAGCATGCCAAAGAGCCATTAGCTTTCCTAGATGTAAGGACATCAAGTAAAGAAAGTGAACAATTCTCCTTCACTTTCTCTATGAATTAGATAATGGAGCAAATGTTGTTTGGATAGGAGTGAAATGCTTGTAAACTCTCTCTTCCGTGGGGCCAATTAATGTTAGTGTCATTCACATAACACTTCCACCTTTAGGCTTTAGAGGGAAGGAAGCCAAATTTCTAGCCTTAATCTCTTCATAAATATGTTAGCAACCACTGGTGGCAACAGTGAACCCATTGCTGTCCCCTCCACTTGTTCAAACCAACAATCTTGGAATGAGAAGAATGTAGATCTTAGGCAGAGATCAGCTAGTCTAGACATCTCTTCATTTGTAAGCTTGTTAAAAGTCTGGATAGTCTCAAGTAGGGGATCTTGGTGAATAATGAGACCACATCAAAGCTAACCAAGATATCACTCTCATTTACTATCTTATCATTTACAAACTATGTGAAGCCCTTTGAATTTTTTAAAGATGCCATGTTACCATGTAATGTCCCCATTTTCCGAGTGATCACCTAATGGAGTTGGCTAGCCTATCCCATTCCCATAGGTTAAGCCGGAGGGCTAAGGGAATGACCTAATTGACTAGATTTCATATTTAGTCAATTTTATTAGGGCAAATTGATAGTAAGAGATGGTTTTGCATATCTTTGTGAGCTGATTGGTGAAGTCAAAATAAATAAGATAATTTGCCCTAGAGATGAACGACCAAGGAGAGAGAAAGAAGGAAAAAGATGCAAATGCCTTTGGATGGTTTGAGGGAAAATAAAATAAAATAAAATAATTTCCTTGTTGAGGTGGATAACCTAAGTGAAGGTCAAAAACACAGAATATGGATTGCCTAAGTGGTTCGCTCCTCTTGGAGAATGGAAAGAAAAATAAGAAAAATAAGATACCTTGTCTAGGTCGGCCAAGGTGGAGAAAGAAAAATAAAATAAAATATTTTATTGTGTTTTGGGCGCCTAGCATGAGGTTGGCCCTATGAAAGGAGAAAAAAAGAAATAAAATAAGCTTTTAAGAGGAGGTCGGCCAGCTTGAGGAGGGAAAAGAATTGTGTATAAATACAAGGTCATTTGGAGGCTTTTTCATCATCATTCACATCATATTTTCTCTTGAGTTAATACTCTTGGCTGCAACTTAGGTTGGGCTTTCATTCCAAGGATGAAAACCCTTGCGAATGTGGTGAGTTGGATGAAACCCTAGCTCATCATTGTGGAGGGCTCATCACGGAGTTCTACTTGTGCTTCATTGGCGACATTTGGAGGAGTTGAGCATCATTGCATAATCAGATTTGAAGATCAGTTTTGGAGCAGCACTTTGGTGGCATTTTGTGAGCACATTGCATTAGGGTTTTACCCTAACTTGAGTGCCACTTTTTGAGCAGACATGTGCGCCCATCTTGGAGGGTGATTTTGGCATGATTTGGAGCAGCAAACCCTAGGCACACTTCATGGAGGATTCGCCCAGCTAGGGTTGTGTTAAGAATAGCATACAAAAGATATCAATTAAATGCAGATAATCAAAGATTAAATAGAGAAATTAAAATACACAGAAATAACAGCGAGAGACAATTTTAACGTGGTTCACCCAAACTCAGGCTACATCCACCAACAAAGAGTCCAATATTATTATTCAGCAAATCAAACTGATTACAACCAGCAATCTTGCAACTCAATACTGCTGCAATATGCTACAATACAATATCAACGGAAACCCTAACCCTTGGCCTTTTCACCTTCTCCAGCCGTTTTATCAAGACTTATGTCGGTTACAAAAATAGGGTTTTTTATATGTCGGCCAATAGAAAAAAACTGTCGATGCCTTTATGAAATAATAGGCGGCTTTGCCCCCCCTGCACTCCCCCGTTAAATACTTGGGGGGGGGAACCGCGCCGACAAAAGTGGGGAAAATTTAACCTCCGCGTTTGATTGGGCTCCATATAACAACAGGTTGGTCATTTATCATCTATTTTGCGTGTATTTGGTATGTACAATCATACTTTCTAGGT
This sequence comes from Cunninghamia lanceolata, assembly GCA_027924645.1. NCBI lineage: Eukaryota > Viridiplantae > Streptophyta > Pinopsida > Cupressales > Cupressaceae > Cunninghamia > Cunninghamia lanceolata. The sequence continues at coordinate 4,429,805 of BSBN01000053.1, read as the reverse complement.
CTTATTTATACTCAAGAAATCTGGGGAATTGTTTGGCATGTTTGTTCCCTAGAATTTATTGTAAAATCAGATCAGAATATTCAGATTTGTAGAAGCAAAGGTTTCATTCAGAAAATCAGATTTGGTTGTTGTATTTGGATGCACTATGTTGTGTTTTTCATGGTGAATTTCATGTTTGTTGTGAATATCAATTGGTAGCATCATTTGCCATGTTTATTTGTTATGTTTGGGCACATATATGTTCGCTGTGATTAAATGTTTGAAATCAGAAAATAAAATCAGAATTCAGAATTAGGGTTTCAGCAGAAAATAAAAATCAGAAATTTAGGGCAGATCCCATTGGGGATATTAAATACCAACCAATGATTAATGATTTAATTTACTGCATGATATTTCCACCACAACTTCACCATATGTCTGCTGGAGTTGTGGGAGACTTTATTGTAGTGGTGGTAGACAGGGGTTTGAATTTGCATCATGCTCTTAAGGTATATCCCATTACTATCGTGTTACAACCACTTGAACCTGGTAAGCTATAATTAGTGGCTTAAGGTTACACATTTTTTTTGGCACTTGCCCTTCAGTTTTTAATTAAAACTCAAAAATCCAATAAAGTTTATGTATGTTGGAAATGTCTTGGTGTCGTTAGGATGTAGCAAACACCCCTAGATTGTACCTAGAATGGTCCCTTCTATTTTAAGTGGGACCAAATGTTTTTGGCCAGAAAGGGAATATTTTCTTATCTCTGTAGTTAACAAAGATGCTAGGAAACATAAGGAATGCATATCCAACGTTTGGGTCTTGGCAACACAATTTTCAACGATCCTGTCAGCTATTTTGTTTCCTGTCAATGGAATATATCATGTCTCACTTTGTGAAATTTGCCAAGGAGATCCGTATCATCTATTGGAGGTTTTTTGCCCTTAAAGTCATTTTCTTCTAAGATACCATTAAAATAAGATAATTCATTGCGGGTGAGAAACACTTTCCGGTAGGATTGTAATATCCCTTGTATGATTTCACCCCTGTTAAACCTGTTTCCTAATTGCTGACAGCACAATCAGCTTATTTCACAGTCCACTAGGGTTTATAAGAATCAGTTAGCACAAACCAAGTGTTATTATTAAATGTTCTGATATCTCAATGCTCTTGCACATTTGGATCAGACAATCACCATAGGTATAAAATTAAACAGGAGACACAGAAATATTCAGATTGTATGACTGATCTGTTCAGTATCAAGGAGCACAGAATTACATCAAACAACAATAGAAATAGTAATGCTGACCCTGAGTATTGCTGATGCCCTCTGGTGGTAGTAGAATTGACTATGATCACAATGGATGTGGCTGATGCTTGCGCAAATGTAAGCTTAACTCAGCATTCTGTTAATATACTTCTAGCAGAGTCTTCTTTTGCCTATGATGATGTGGACAACTCTCAACAGTTCCTTGTCCGTGTGCAGACCTCCAAATGATTTCCAACCCAGTCTTGTAGTAGAATCGATGTTAATTTGCAAGAGAATGGATCCAGACTGGTAACTGATGTGCTGCCACGGAGCAACAGAAATCGCTTCAATGTAACTGCTGATGTTGCCTGTAGGATGGGGCTCTCAGTTGGGTGTGACCTCCAACAAGCACCAGACGAATTATGATGAACACATGTTTTAATCAATGGTATCGCTGTGTCAAAGACACCTGAATCACATTATTCTGGGATGTATCTTCGCTGGAGTAGGGTTTGGCAGTTCCATGTCCAAGAGCGACCTCCACAAGTGTGCAAACTGCCTCGGCCAGATCTGATCACCAATCGCTATGCTGGGACAGCAAATAACTAGTTGATAATGCCACAAGTTCAGTTCCTATGCAAGCCTGAAATCCTTCCAACTGTCTGAATACCTTGTGATCCCAGGTGATGTGTAGGAAATAAGGATAAGGCGGCGCCTAGGCAGATCTGAGAATTTGCTTGTATCACTCCAGGTGCCTTCTCCGCCTGCAAACCGATGACTGCGGATATTAAAACACTCACTGCAGCTCCTGAGTGCGGAAACTGCCTAGCGGAGGTGAGGATGGGCGTCCTACCTCTAGAGCGCAAACCAAAGAAGGTTTTCGTCTCCTCGATTTGCCAAATTGCGACAGGCGTTTCGTCCTTAGCAGATTCTTAGATTCAACTTCCAAAATCTTTTCTCAAAAACTCCATAAACAAATGAAGAAATGAAGCTTGTATGTATACCTCTCCAAGATAGGTCTCAGAGCCCAAAATTGAGCGCCTCATTTTAAATTTATTAATATTTATTATTATTATTATTGTTAGTGTTGAAAAACACTATTTTTAAATAATAATACTAGCAAGACTATTGGTGGGAAAAGGGGGACATGACAGGTTCTTTGTTTTCCTCCTATAGACGTGCTATTCTCAAGCATAGCAAGGTCATCATCACATATCCTGTTCAACTCCATAAGCATCCTGCTCTACTCCATAAGCATCCTGCTCTACTAGTATCTAAGCAAATTAGACTGTTCATTGGTGCCAACCTCCTGTGAATCATCAACAATCTGTATTTATGCTTTGTTGAAGTATAAAATTGCACTTTCAGAATACAAACAGTGAGAACTGAAATTGATCATAGATTGGTCACAAAGTGGCCAACAAATAATCCACATTTGTACTCCAGGCTACAAGGAAGGACTTAATCCTGCTTGCTTTTGATTTCAAGAACCAAGAGGGGGAAGCCCTTGCCACAGAAATTCCTTAAATAAACATCCTCAGACAAAGTTGATAAGAAAATTCCTAGATCCAGATAAAAGAATACAGTCCATTAACTAACCCTTCCTATTTCAATGTCTGTAGAAGGATAAACAGTACACCTATTCATTGAGAGAGAATATAATCTTACTCAACTTGAGATGAACTTATTATAAGCAATTTAATTTGATCACCCAAATGCTTGGAAATCAACACATGCTCTAAACTCTGAAGCAATTGGTTTAAATCCTAGATAGATAATCACTAAGCAACCAAAGCCCTGTGAATAATCTTCAGTCCTAACATTCAGAGCTTAAACGTGCAAAGGATAATTGATAAAGGAAGATTTGAAATAATCACCACATATCAGTCTCTTGATAATTAATTGGGCCTAAGATTAAGCAATCGGAAGATGCTCCAAGAATGGAAAGAACAAATATCAAATCTTCAAAGAATTAAGGAACATAAATAGTTCTGACATATTTAAGATAGAATTGAAAAAATACCATGATCAACAATCTTTATCATTAACAGAGTTGACAAAGGAAGATTTGAAACAATCACCACATATCAGTCTCTTGATAATCCATTGGGCCTATGATTAAGCAATCTGAAGATGCTCCAAGAATGGAAAGAAAAAATAACAAATCTTTAAAGATTTAAGGAACAGAAATAGTTCTGACGTTTTTAAGATAGAATTGAAAAACATTCCATGATCAACAATCTTTATCATTAACAGAACTTTCAGAACAACCATCAATGGAAACCCATCTCGGACAAATTGCTACATGGAATAAAATATATCCTTGTTGAGTTCCCAGAACAAAATCACAAGTTATGCCAGCAGTCCCAGTTGATGCTACAAAGCAGTTTTAAGGCATATAAACCATGTACATCAACATACATGTAGTAGCTGTCCACTAGAATATCCAAGACAATAAATCTGTCTAATATGTTATAGAGATCAGTTTAGCCTCAAGAATGTCACCCATAGATCATAACCCTTTAGTGCTTAAAAACAGACCTTCATTCAAACACAAATTCAAATTAGAGGAAACACGCAAGGAAACAAGATAGTGTAATGTCCCGTTTCAGAATATTCATAAACCCTATAGTTTTTGTATTTTTCTGGCTTCACAATATTTGAATATTTATGGAATATTAATAACAGCAAGTAAATACCAAAATCAAACTACTGAAACCCATACACTTCATATGATATTACTGTTATTGCAGCAATCTGAATACTGATAAATATTGAAATAAGGTACAGCAGAAATCCTTTACATGTAATATTTAGCAAAACCCAAATATCACTAATTATAATCAGGAGTGATCAAACTTACAAAAGCTGCAATTGGTAGCTGGTCACAGGGTACAGCTGGAAGCAGATTGTACAACCACTCAATATGATGTATGTACTGTGGCAGAATGAACCCAAACTCGTATGGCCTGGAAATGATACATGCAGTAGTCTTAACAATTTCTGAGTGATGCGATTTGAATGCAGGTTGGTATGATAGCTCCCTGAATGGTATGACACCCTCACAAATTGGTACGGCTAGATTTCACTCACCAATAGTGATGAGGTAGCAGCAAATAGGATATAATGCACTAAAAACCTTCTCAAATCTGGAACTTGATTTGCAACCTTCAACACAACTGAAAATCTTCAAAATGCTCCTTTACCAAACTGAAACTGGAAGTGACTTCAATCTTTCAGCACCAATGTGATTCCTAGATGAAATCACCTCAAAAGGACAAGAGGGTTTTTGTCCTCCAATCCCAACTGAAAACTAAGAGGGTTTTCGTCCTCCAAATTCCTGCACACCAAGGGTTTTCGTCCTCGGGTGAGAAGATGAACATAAGTGCTCAAGCTTTGAGAAAAAGGGTTTGATTTCAATAAACAATGGATGATTTCCTTTGAACAATTCTTTTCCTTTTATAAGCTCCTTTTTGGCACATTTTAATTTGAATTACCTTTTCGTTCCGAAAATTCCCTCTAAAAAGTGTTTACTTAAAATGCTTTAATAAAATATTACATAAGGCTTTATTATGCCCCATTTAGATGGTCCACTTTATTAAAATAATAATAATAATATTTAAGTTGTCCTTTTACAATGTTCTAAAATAAAATTACTAGGACTAACTTAAAATATTATTATTAAATTATTTCCAACTTTATCCCTTAGGCTATGGGAAATAAAGAAATAGGCTATGGGTCTCCCAATTATTTTAATTTTAAAAAGGGGACATGACAGATGGGATGAATGGAAAACTAAGGGAAGCCACAAAATTCTAGAGACCCTAAAAGACCAGAAAGTGTATCAAAATGGACAAAAGATCCATTGTGAATGGAAAGATTTCCATTTATAGAGTACATTGAGGAATCCAGCTCATCTCCCAAGTTGTCATGAGTGCTAGATGGTTTTAATTGCATGGTGACTTAGGCTGTCGGCACTTAATAATTTCTTGGTACAATTTTCACAACATTCTCATCATCCACCTCAATGCAAATTTCAAATACTGAATAGAACAAGAAAAGGCTATTAAAACTAATGTGTTTCAAAAGTGGCTATTATAAATTTGCGTATCCAATGGATGCTTTGATAGGTTTTGTCACATGTCATTCAAATCTGTATGTATCCGCAACTCTTTTTATGCGTTATCATCTCAGAAAGTTATTGAAGATCCACCACTGCTTGTGCATATAAAGTTGCCCTCACTATATGCTCCATCAAACACACTCCAATATGAGCTATGAGTGGGATTATATGCCAAGGATGATTTGTTAGAATTCTTGAAGGATGGAATTTCTTCAATCAAGAGTCATGAGAAGGTTGTCAATGATGCTCATCATGTCATGCCTTGGGACAATTGAACCATTTGGCTTCCAAAGCTCTAGAAAACCAAAATTGACCAACTCAGCCACCCTTTGTTGAGCATTGTGGATCATAAACTGAAGACTCGCATGGACTTGTTGTGACTCGTGAGTCCATTTCGAAAACACGCTGAGTTTGAAAGACTTGTGTGCTGAGTCCAGTCTGAGTTCTCATCGAGTCTAGTCCAACTTTTTCACAAAATTGGCAGAGTCTTCCTAAGCTTCCATGTTGGACTTAGCTATGGCCAAAAAATAAAACTCACGCACTTAGTTTCAGTTTTCAATCATGTTTTTTATTTTCTCTAAATTTTTGGCCTAGTTTTGTTGTGTTTTTCGCCGAGTTTTGGAGTTGAGTCAAAATTTTGGGTTGTCAACTTTGTGTTGGGTCTGAGTTTTCCAACCACATTGTGGATCTCCTTAGGAGCCATTTGTAGCATATCATGGTTATCTTCTACTCCATTCCTTTTATTGTAGGCTATGGAAATAATGGAAAGAGTGTGGTCCGTATTATTGAAACCCTCATCTTGTAGCAAAATCCCTCCCAACCAAAATTGCATCCTTTAGACTACCTAGTCTATTTGGTGGTACTCAATAATTCATCCATGGCCTTGGGCCACGACATCCCACTAAGCACTAGAAATCTTCATTAAATCTACATCTTGCTTATCAAATAGTGCTGCAATAACAACCCTAGCTTGCTCAAAGAGTTGTTTGGTTCCTTGGCGTGTGTAGTTGATTTAGGGATCGTGGGTGCATGGAAATATATGTCAAGCATTGCCAAGAGATTTATTGTAGGCTTGATAGATATATGTTATGTTCTCATCCTTTGAGTGAGGATGGGCATTGTTTTACATTTGCAACTTGAATGAGTGTTTTGTTGATAATTTTAGTCTGGGATGATTATAGTTTCCCTGTTGGCTTGAGTGACTAACATCTTACAAGGGAAGCCAAAAAATGACTAACAAAGTTGGGGTCATGATCACAAAAAATTGATGAAATCTAAACTTCGAAGTGTACCCAAACACTATCTTTGAGAATCTATTGAACATTTTTTTTGATAATTTAGTTGTGGGTTCTATAGGGGCCCACACCTGTAGAAGTTAAATGCTTACAATAGGGCTATAAGCGGATTTGAGCAATAGAAAACCTAATATAAGACCAAGAATTGCCTAGACATAGACACAGGCATTACAAAGACAACCAAAAAAGGATAACAACATAGGCTAGAAAAGAGCAGGAGCCGCAATAACACCACCATCTTTATCAACAATCATTACTATAGATTCCACAAAATCCTTTTTAATTGTTCTTATGACACTGGCTTTAGAAAGTGAAGGGAGCGTGAATGAGTTTGAAATCTCAAGGTTGCCATTCCTGAGAATGACCTTGAGATTATCAATATATACCTCAAATCACTTGTTAGATAAAACCAAAGGGAAATCAGAGATACCACTAAGAGAACCAGAATGCAGGCCTCCAAGGCTAGGTTGCAGCATTTACTACTCTGAAATCTCCTCCACACTCAACACCTCCAAGGAAGGGGATGGGGAATGAAGAATCGACTCCCTAACCACTTGATTAGCAACTTGATCCTTCAATTTGGTAACAAAATCTCTAGCTATAGATGCCCTGATGTGCATGATACTAGTCCTTCCCAAATCATTCGCACCTAGCACATCTTTGACAAAAGCCAGCGATGCATAATCTCTGATTTGGAAGGTGCGTTTCAAATGGAGGTTGGAAACAACACCATTGTATGCAACATCGTGCCCCTGCTTACCCCTTGGCATTTTGCCTTCCAACACAAAACTAAGCTTGACAAACTTTTCTTAGGACATATCCTGCAAAATACTCACAATGCTATGATGAAAGCTAACAATTCTTACCCTATAAAAAGATTTGTGCATACATCCCACACAAAAGAACAATTAATGCCTTGTGTGTAAACAATGGAATACCACACAAAGCCAAATGAGAAGTACAAATTGGCGGCTACACATTAATAACTCTTGGGCTATATTAAAACAAGAACATTAATTGTGAAGGGAAGCAAAAACCAGGAGAAGGTGGTGGAAAAATGTGTCGCTTTTCATCTCAAGAACAACACCAATTTTGCCATTCTCTTGGATCTACATTAACCTTTGCCAAAAATGAATGTTGGGAGACACCCACATTTACCAAACAATGTGCTATTCTATTGCTCTCTCTAAAACAATGGCTGAACTTAATAACTTCAAAGCTTCCGTTAATCAACTTTACTTCATCAATAATGCTTTTTAATTTCCAATCTTTCAAGCAGTCTTTGATGCAATCATTAATGATGCCTTGAGAATCACCTTCTGCCTCCAAAAGTTAACTCAAAGATTTGGCTAATTTCAAACCTTCAAGAAGTGCTAATGCTTTTGCTTCATTGTTTGATTTAGAACCAAGAAAGAAAGAGCCTCCTTTATCAAAAGAACTTGAATGGTAATGTAACACCACCCCTGCCTCAGCTGGACCTAGGTTAGTTCCATTGAAATTGAGCTTTAAAAACCCTACCCGAGGAGGTGGTCAATTGTTCTCTAGTCGATTCCTTTTTTCAATTACCCCAGCAACGTGGAAGAGTCTACCGAACATTACTAACACAAAGTTGTGTTGATGCTTGGTCACACGTGGACTAGGTAGGAAATACATGCTTGTATATTCCCATGGCTTGGATGGAAATAGAAGTGGTATGCAAATCCTTAGATTGTGATTAGTTGGTTTCAAAATGCTACAAGGGACACAAGCTTTGAGGTGAACCTCAATGCTTTGTGTATAATCATCTAGTAGAAGCACTGGTAATGTTTTGTTAACACCAAAGTGCCTTGCTAATTTGGAGTAGTGTGCCTTCCTAGATGGAGCTTTTTGCAAGCTGTGTCTAGGGAACACATAGATCTCCAAGCTTCTAGAGAAGCATTTCTAGTAAGAATTATTTAACCTGTTGACCTTGAAGAATGACATTGTAGATAATTGCAAAGTGTAGATTTGCAGGCTAAAAGACCAAATCCACAATGCTGGGACCTTCAGTATGGATTGTTGTCAAAAGGGTTGCGACTAGAGTGTTAGTAGGCCATTAGATGTTCTTTTGTCTTTTTCTTTATTATGCTTAGTAACGAGATGGAACGAACATCATCCATTTTATATGTCTCCCATTCTTTATTGTTCTATGTATGCAAGAATCAACGAGGCTTATGATTAGAGTTCTAAGTGTATGATGATCTCCTTACCTAAGAGATGTCGCCTGTCATATCCCCATATTAATAACCTAATGATTATCTTGTTCAAATTTATTTCTTTATTCAATGAAGTCATACATAATATATGTATAATTTTTGTGTTATTATTATACATGAATTTAATCGCCAAGTGTTGAATATAAATATAAAATATATATATATATATAGATATATATATATATATATTCTTTACTGTATATATAGCAAGATATATATAATGATATAAATATAAATAAAGTGTTGAATATATTATATATATATTATATATCAATATATATGTAATAATATAAATATAAATGTTAATATTTAAATATATTTAAATTAAATTAATTATTATAAAACATAAGTATAAATATTAATGCAAGGTATTGATTATCTAAATTTTATTATAGATATCAATAAGACCTAAACACATATATGAAAGCATACGTAGTATATGTTTCTATTAACAAATGACTCTTAGAAGGCTGCGATCTCATTAGAAAGCGATTAAAACTTGCAAATGCTACGATTTCATAAGAAAAGGCACGACCATCCAAGTGCAGCCCTTCGGGGGTACTAAAGGGAGCTCTTCCCTCCCTCCCAAGGCAGCACGGAGAAATAGAAAAGAGTTCTGCAATTGATAGCAGAAAAAGATAAAATATTCAGAGACCAAAAAGGTACAGCAGAATAGTAGAAAGAGTTATTAGAAATTCTTAAGGGTAAGAATTGTTTTAGTATAATATATTTAATCTTGTAATTACTAAGTGGATATTAAATACAAAGAATTGTAAGATTATCTATATATATATATATATATATATATTCATGCATTGTAAACTTGCTATGAAACATAGATTTTGTTCACAACACATTATGTAATGGTATGTTCAAACTCATTACCTATTTGCTTCTATTGTCTTCAACCTGTGAGTGAGTGGTGTGGTTTTGTTAGGGAGAGGCGGAGTAAATCTTGAGTTGGTATCATCGCGCCCTAGACAATTAATCCCCTATCCTTGGTTGAGGATTAGAAAAGAAGTAAGGATTGAGTCTTGAACATAGCCAATACAGAATGTACTATGAATAAATATGATCATTTTTTTGAAGTATGTTCAAGTTAATGCTTAGTCATTTCTATTGCCTCCAACTTATGAGTGAGTGGCGTGGTTTTGTTAGGGAGAGGCGGAGTAATTCCAGCCATCGAGTTGGTTTAGTGTGCCCTAGACAAGTAATTCCCCATCCATGGTTGAGGAATAGGAAGGAAGTAAGGATTAAGATGAACATAGTCGATATTGAATTGTGTTATGAATTGAACTAAATGTGGATTATACTATGATGATTTGATCTCATTGTTTATGTTATGTAGTATTGTCCACTATTATAGATGAGTTTAATATGAAAGAATGATGCTATAAACTGAATGTATCTTAATTTATTGTTCTTTAATATGTCTAATGTCCCTTTCTAGTGATATTAATGTGTGCAAGTTAAGAAATCAGGAATATCCTACAAGGGGACATTACATCGCCATTGCTTCATAATGTTGAGTTTTTTTTAGCTCGGAGAGGAACTTCAACACAGGTTTAGTGTGAATGTGCTGGAAGTGGTTCAAGTTATTCTATTTTGCATTTCACTTAAGTGAAAAAGTGAAAGTTTTTTGTTTAGCTAATTAAGTCTAATAAAGTGTAGATATACATTACTGATTTAGACTTATCTTCCAACTCATCTCTTGCAAGAGATAAGGAGTTCTTTTGAATATTAGATTTTTAGCTAAGTAGTATAAAGATAGGTGCAAGATAGAAGAAAAATAACACAGTGATAAAATGCTATTCTTCCCCAAGTTTCCGGGACAAGGATGACACGGGATGGGGGGACACATTTCTGGAACACTGTTTTTTTGGGCCATTTTTTAGGGGACGGCAGGGGACGACTATTAAAAAAATAAGGAAAATTTTAAAATATAAAGAAATTTCAAATATTTATATGATAACATTGATAAGGCATTCATTGTAGACATTATAGAACCTTAAAAATAAATACATAAAAATAACATTAGACTTGAATGGTTGAACCTTACAAACCTTACCACCATGTGTATGTAATTCTTATCTCGATTCTCTAAAACTCTCCAATATAACCTAGTGTATGATTGTGTTTCTTGTAATTGGGAGGTCTGCACTTGTATAGAGAACTGTTACCTGGTCAAATAATGTTTTTGCTTGTACAAATGAACCGTCACTATTTATTATGAGTTTTAAACTTGTTAAACAAGGACTGAAATAATTGGCTATCACCTTGACACATGAGATGAACTATTACCATGACTAATTAGTAATTAGGCTTGTACTTGCAATATGATGTTTGCACCATGTCATATGAGGTCTATTTTAACATTGAAGTATGATTTTTTATATTTGAGGTTTGTACATGATATTCAAGGTCAGTTACCTTGTAAAAAAGGCCTACATTAACACTAAGAATATTGTTACTTTTTTCATAAGAAGTTTGTACTGATTACATGAGGTCAAATACCCTGACATATGAAGTTTGTTAACCAACGTATAAGGTCTAGTACCTTGGCTTTTGAGACGTCACTTGTTACTTGAAGTCTGTACATGACATATGGGGTTTGTGCTTGTCATTTGAGATCAATTACCTTATCAAGGTCTGTTCATTTATATCAGATAACTACACATATGCAAGATCTAGCAATTAAGTACACAATGAGAACACAAGATTTACATGGAACCCTGTTCGGGAGAAAACCAAGGCACAATATTGCTTATATATATATATATATATATATCTCCTCCCTTCTTCTTGTAGGCTCCAACTTACTTCACATACAAATAGTGAGCTCCAACTCACACGACACACTAATCTCCACTTGACAGAATTATAGGCTCCAACCTATTGGAGGCTCCAACCCCCACACACAAACTGAGCTCCAACCCAGCAAGAGGCTCCAACCTTTACTTGATAGGCTCCAACATATTAATTCTTCAATGGCTGATATAATATGCTTCTTCATAGAATCTTCCTCTCACAAATCTAATCACAACTCACTCAATCTCCTTCTTCCAAATCTGATCACTATCCACACAATAACCTTCTTCTAAATCTGATTACAATCCACACAATACCTTCTTCCAAATCTGATCACTATCATGCATAATATCTCTCACAAATCTGATGCACTCTATGCACCAATTCTTTTCACACAACATAATCATGACATTATTTTCACATAATTTTCTTCCTTACCATCTGCTCAAATTCACTTTATAATCTGCTCTTACTCTTCACATATATTTGTTATATATACTTGCATTTACCCTTCATTCATGGCTGCATATATTCTTCAATATGAATCTAAAGCACACTTCCAGTTTTTCTGCTCTTATCTCTATTCAATCTCATCTTTAACTTAGAAATATTTCATTTAATTCTTGCCTTCAAATCATACCTTCTCTCACTATTTATACTTGCTCAAGGAAGGCATCCTTTTTGAATAGATATGGAAGGAAATAACCTTTCATTTAATCACACCTCTGCAAACACGAATTGTATCTCATACTTTTAATTTAATTAAGACCTTTGGAGTGCTGCCCCAAGATCACAACTTTGTTAAACTTAAAAAGAAAAAAAAAAACATTCCTTAAATGAAATCACAGCCTTACATGCTTTTGGTCGCTGTTTTAACAAATATTTCTTCTGTGTGAATTGCACATCTTCATGTCTCTTTAATAAGACATTTTGTCTTATTAAAAGTGATCACACCACTTTACTTAAAGACTTCCTTAAACAATTCGTACCTTGTTATATTTAAATATGACACTTTTGTCTTTATTCATGAAATCGTTGGATTTTTCATTTACTTAGCAACCGCTCCTATGTATATGATACTTTTGTCTTCTATTTGGGATCGCTCCTAGTGGTGGTTGGCCACTTTATAGTCTTAAGAATATAATTTCAATCTTTCCACTTTGTAATTTCATACTAATCAATGCTTTGTCTTTTATGCAAATTGTATCATGTGATTTTATTTGAACGCACCTCATATATACATTAATATCATCCTTGCCTTATTACTTAGAGCGCTGCTATAAACTGATTGCTGCCTCATTATAATCACTACCTCATTAAAATCATTTTCTCATTTCTGTTTATCACCATTTAAATATGAATTTCATACTTTGGCATATGGGTCGACCTCATTAGACAAACTCATATTTATATATATTATCTTCTTATATTCGCTGCTGTCTCATTCATACTTATCTCAAACTGATTTCCTTATATCTTGTACAATTAATCCAATCAATCTCCACAACAGCATCTCTTAGACGTCAATCTCACTAACAATCTCAGTCTTATGTCTTCTCACCTTTGGCATCAATGACAAACATTCCAACAGTTTGTACTTATATGTAAGGTTTATGGCCCCCTCACCCCCCTTTTAAAAAAAAAAATTGTGTTTAAAAAAAGAAAAATTAAAGGAAATCTTGTTGGACTGTAGGGGACGACTAGCTGCCCCTGGGATAGTCAGGGGACGTCTAGACGTGCCCTAGCCATCCCCTGTCATCTCATAAAAGTTTTCACCTGTTGCCGGGACATTTTCCAAATTTAAAAAAAAAAGGGGATGTCTAGGCATTTCCTACCTATACTCGCGTCCTCGAAACATCCCCTACAGGGGACAAGGGCTATTTGGGCAGGAGACGCGTCCCCGTGGAGCATAGATAAAATACCATGCAACTGTCTTTGGAATAGTTTGTAGAGGTTTCCTTGTAAGGTTTCTTTGGAACTGTCTCCACCTACAGATTCACAACAGTTGGCAACTCATAATAAGAAAGAGGTAAAGGCCAAGTGGATGATCATGGATGCGGAAAAGGATCATTTAATTCCACATTTATCTAAAAAGAAAACAACCAAGGAGATGTTTGATGCTCTAGATAGTCTATACTAGAGTGAGAACACAAATAGGAAGATGATATTTCGAAATAAACTCAGATCCATAGAGATGACTAAATTGGATACAATTATTTGATGAAGGTCACACAATTTCGTGACCAACTTGTAGCAGTTGGGGAGAAGGTTGAAGATGCAAAGCTAGTGAACTTGGCGTTAAATGGTTTCTCATCTTCATGGCAAGCATTTGTTCACAGGGTATTTGTGCCCATGAGAATCTTCCTTCTTTTGAAAGATTGTGGGATGACTCTATCTAGGAGGAAACTTGAATGGAGTCAAAAGCCAACAAGAAGGGTGGTGATGATAATTTAGCCCTCTTTGGATGGACCAAGAAAAGTAAAGGAAAATGGTCCAACAAGGGTAAGGGAAAGGATGAGGATTCATCCTCACAGCTAGGGAAGGAGGATTTGAGTAAAATCAAGTGCTTCATTTGGCATAAATTCGGTTGTTATGCATCACAATGTCCAGACAAGAAGAAGGGCAAAGGAAAGCAACAATAGAAGCAAGTGGCAGCCTTTGTAGAAACTCAGACAAACGAGTTTGCTGCCAAGTTTGATAAGGATCTCTCAATGATATCTTGTCTTTCTACTAGCACAATTCCGAGGGATGCTTGGTATGTGGATAGTGGGGCATCTAGACATATGACCTCGGCCCGACAATGTTTCACCAATTTAGAACATCAAGTTGAGCTTGGTGATGATACCAAGTATCTAGTAGCAGGAGTTGGTACAATTCCCTTTCAACTCTAGTCAGGTAACTCTTTAGATTTTGATGATGCTTTGTTTGTTTCTAGTCTCAGGAAGAATTTGCTTTCAATTTCGGTTATGGAAGATAAGGGCTATGCAATAGAATTTAAAAATCAGCAAGTCCTTATTAGGCCGAAAGAATCTAGCCTAGATACTGCACAAGTAATAGTGTTAGATAAGAAAATCTATACAAGTTACAGGGTGAACTAGTTCTAGCCTTAGTTCATAACTGTGACAATCTGTGCGAGTTATGGCACAAGAGGATGGGGCACCTGCATCACAAAGTGTTGCCTATTCTAAGGGAGATAGTCATAGGTCTTCCAGATTTCAGAATTGAACAACAGGGAGTATGTAGAGGATGCATACGTGGCAAGTATGCCAAGGTTGCTTTCCCAAGTAGTGAGCATAGATCTAAAGAAATTCTAAACTTAGTGAATTCAGATGTTTGTGGACCGATGTTAGTAGCATCAATATTACGAAGCATGTATTATGTTTTCTTTATTAATGATTTCTCTTGCAAGACGTGGATCTATTTTTTAAAGACCAAGGATGAGGTCTTTAGCAAGTTCAATGCTCTAGTTGAAAATCATATAGGGAAGAAGATCAAGGTCTTGAGATCGGACAATGGGGGTGAGTATACCTCCAAGGAGTTTGAGGGTTTCTGCAAGGAGGCAAGAATCAAGAGGGAGCTAATTGTTCTGTACAACCCGCATCAGAATGGGGTTGCAGAATGGAAAAATTGATCTATCATAGGGGCTGCTAAGGCCATGATTCATGACCACGACCTATCAATGTTTCTTTGGGCAGAAGCATGCAACACAACAGTCTACATCCAAAACATGTGTCCTCCCAAGATCTTGGAGAACAAGACACTAGAGGAGGCATTCATTGTTATGAAGCCAGAAGTGAGTCACTTCCGCATCTTTGGCTGTCCAGTTTATATTCATATACCTGTAGAAAAGAGGACCAAGTTGGAACCTTCCAACAAGTTAGGTTTATTTGTGGGTTATAGTAAGACTTTTAAGGCCTATAAGGTCTATATTCCAGAGTAGAGGAAGGTTGTAGTTAGTAGGGATGTAAAGTTTGAGGAGGACTTTGCATCTTGGAAGTCTCATGAACTCATTCCAGTAATAGAGGATTAGGAGCAGGAAGCTCCAAATGTTAAGTCTTTGTCTCTAAAGATACCGGTTGTTTTCAATACAAAACAACAATCTCCAGGAGAGAAGGAAGAGACATCAGTTCCTTCCTCTTCTGTTAAGAGGCCTCGATGGTTCACACAAACATTGAGGGATGCTTGGGAGCATGTTGAGGTTCGTAGGAGTACATTTAGGGAGAGCAAGCCTCTGAAAAAGTTTCCTAACTACATGGCATTGATGAGCAACATCATAGATTTAGAGCCTTTTAGCTTCCAGGAAGTAGTAGATCAACATGTTTTGAGGGATGTTATGGTGGAGGAATACACATCCATCGCACATAGTGCCAAGATCGGAGGGGAAATTAGTTGTACTTGTGAGTTCCAAGCGGCTCTACAAAATAAAGCATGTTGCAGATGGAAGCATTGAGAATAGCAAGGTTTGTGGCGAGAGGGTTCTCCTAGAAAGAGGGAGTGGACTATGAGGAGACATTCGCTCCAATCGCCAGATACACTTCCATTAGAACAATTATGTCTTTAGTTTCATTTATGGCATGGAAGATACATCAGATGGATGTTAAGACAACTTTTTTTAATGTTATCATTAAAGAAGTGTATATAGAGCAGCCTCAGGGCTTTGATGTAAATGGGAAGGAATCCCATGTTTGTAGACTTAAGAAAGCCTTGCATGGACTCAAATAGGCATTGAGAGGATAATATTCTAGGATAGATGGATATCTGCAAAGTATGGGCTTTACTATAAGTGAAGCATATCTTAATTTATATTATATAATTGTTGGGACTGATCTGCTTATTTTGGTGTTGTATGTAGATGACTTGTTTATTACAGTTGCAAAGAAGCTCATTGCAAGGTGCAAAGCAGATTTAGCTATTGAGTTTGAGATGGACATAGGCATGGTGCATTACTTCTTGGGTTTGGAGGTTTGGTAGAAACCAAGGGAGATTTTCCTTGGGTAGGGTAAGTATGCAGTTGAGATCCTGAAGCAATGTCAGATGGAGGATTGCAAACCTATGGCCACACCTATGATCACTAATCTGAAGGTGACATCTTCAGATTCATAGTTGGTGGATCCCATGTACAGACAGTTGATAGGCTCCTTGATGTATTTGTTCAACTCTAGACTACTATAGGCAGTTGATAGACTCACTGATGTATTTGGTCAAATCTAGACTAGTACAAGCAGTTGATAGACTCACTGATGTATTTGGTCAACACTAGACCAGATATATCTTTTGCAATTAACACCTTGAGTTAGTTCATGGTGGAACCAAAGCAGGAGGATTGGGTAGCAACAAAACACGTGCTCAGATATTTGAAGGGCACAGTGGAGTATGGTTTGAGATATCTTGGAGATGGTGAAGTAAAGTTGCAGGGATATAGGAACTTAGATTGGGCAGGTAGTACAACTGTTATGGAGTAAAATGTGGAAACAGGCATTTTTACCTCCTAGTTTTTATTCCTAGGTCCCCATGTTAACACTTTACATGCGAAATATTCATCCCAATGCAAAATCCCCTAAAACCCATGTCAAATGGGAACTAGGGGCCCATTTAATGCCTTACCCCGGACCAAAAAGGCACCTTGGGACTTGGGCGCCCGTGCCCAAGTCCTCCCTGATTGGTCGGGGCAGATTTCAAGGCATGTTGGCATAGGACCTTTAAATGGGTCTCTTTTTGTCGGCTCTTTCAATTAAATTCATGAATGTTAGCGGGAAAGCATATATAAGTGTGTTTTGAATTCATTAGGAACCTAAAGATGGATATTGCGAACTTATGATATTGGAGCAAAGAGCATTCGAGGCATTCATTGTGTTATTGTTGTAGATTTGTGTTTGTATTGTGTGTGTTGTTGCAGATTTGGAATCATCATCCATCTCCTTATGAGTTGAAGGATCTTCATTCTCCTAAGGACTTCACCTCCGAGGTGACATCATTGTTGTTTGAATCATTTCATCATATGGTTTATCTTTAGCCTTTGCCCTGTTAGGGCACGCTCTTTGTCTAACAACGGTGTTGGGAAGCTTGAATGCTATCCCAGGATTTGACTGAGGCAAACCCCTAAACACCACAACCCCCAGACCCCTTTTCTTTGTGTGTGTAGGTTATAGGTGCGAAGACTGAAGAAGTGAAGGTACATGAAGGTTGTGTAAGAGAAAGGGTTTTAGGATCCGAAAGCAGTTTGCGGAAATTCCTTTGCGGAAGACTTGGGTGCCCGCCCTAGCATCCTCATGTGGAAACAAGTACTGAATCTGGCATTTGGACACCCTCTGCAACATTTCTCCAGTTTTGAGTTTCGGGAGATTCAGACTTTCAGGACTTGGGCGCCCGCCCTGGCATCCTCTGACTTTCCCGCTTCCGGAGCATAGGTCCTGGTATCTCACTGATCATCTTTGTGCATTTGATTTCTAGGTTTCAGTTGTCTTCTGTCTATTGCAAGCAAATTATCTCATAACTAGGGTTTTACTCATACTTAACCTAGGGTTTGATAAAAGGCTTGATTAAATCACATTTTTCCATAGCAAGCAAGACCACAAAATCAGTAGCGGAGTCCTTCCTTTGGTAGTGACTTAGCTCGGTTTTGTCCTTGAATGTTATTGAGGAAGAGGGTTTGATCTAGTGTACAAACTAGCTTACATCATTCATCTTTTTCCCCTTTAACAACAACAGATAAGAAGAGCACCTCAGGGTGTTGCTTTAGCTTGGGTTTAGTGATGTTAACCTGGTTCAACATGAAGTAGACTTCTCTGGCACTTAGCTTAGCAGAGGTAGAATACATGGCAGCCAGTACTGCCAATTGTGAGGCCATTTGGCTTCGCAAATTACTTGCAGGATTGTTTGATTAGGAGTTGGATGCCATAGTCATTTACTGTGATAATCAGAGTTGTGCCAAACTCTTTGAGAATCCAATTTTTCATGACAGGTCTAAGCACATAGAGATCAGATATCACTTCATTCGGGATAGGATTCAAGAGGGAGCAGTGAAGCTCCAGTATATTTCCACAGATCAGCAGTTAGCTGATATTCTGACCAAGACCCTAGCAAAAGGGAAGTTTGAAGCATTTAGAGACAATGACATGTCCCAAACTAGGGTTTGAACCAAAATTTCTGAATTTGCACTTTTCAAAAATGAAACCCTAGGACTGATCTCTGATTTTATCTCTGCACTTTTCAATTATGTCTTTGCCAAGCATGAAACATGAACTAACATATGGAAAATTGATGATAGAACAAAACAGATATTGGCAGCCTTATCAATGTGAATTACAACAGGAAATACACATTACAATGATGACAATGGATGGAAAACAAAATCAGACCTTGCTGTTACATAAACCAGCCCTTCAATGTCTCCAATTACATCAAATGCAGAGCTCTATGGAAGCCAAAACACAGTGTGGACTGCTGTTACAACATCAGAGGTAAAATGATGAATACAACATACCAACTTTGGTGACCAAATGCAAGGTAAGGATGATGACAAGCCTGCTGTAGCAAATCGGCCTCTTGTGAAGATGAAATGCAAGGTGAAAGGCACTCTAATGCTGATCGATGATGAATGCAAAGATGCTGTCCGCTGCCCAAGATGCTCCTCTATGCAGATCTGAAACAAATCGTTCCTCTCTTTATGTTGGCAGATGAGCTGGAAACAATGACTGCTAGACGGCGTTCCTCCTCTATGCAAATTCGCTGCCTTCCAATGCTGATTCGGACCTCAAAATGCTAGCCAAGATCTAGCACTCCAAATAGATGTAATGCAAATACTCCAAGTGTGGGCGGTGGCTAGGGAAATGATTGCTGATATAGAAATCTGCAAGTTTCTGTTGTCCAGCAGCCATGACCACCTCCAAAATGGCGCCCAAACAAGCAAATCATCCTCCTTCAAAATCAGCGCTCAAGTAGACAATGCAAATGATCTTCAAACTCTTCAAAGGAAATGCAAATGACCTTCAATCTATCAACAAATCTCCAACAATGATCTCCGATCTAATCTTCGATGCAATCACAACAAATGATGTATCAATGATGCCCCAAACGAACCTTCAAATCTTCAATGAAGTGCAAATGTGAACTCTGTATGAATCCACCTCCAAGATGTAGTGGGTTTTCGTCCAATATGGTGGTACTTTGAAAATTTCCAATGGTTCTGTGATGCATTTTAGGAATTTGGTGGTCAATTTGGGTTCCTTGAGGGTTAGGGTTTCAAATTTTTATCTGCTAGGGTTCGCTCATAAGGCTTAAACCCTTCAAAACCCTATTTATGCTTAAACCCTAGCCCTTTCTTTTAATTTGTCGTTGGCACTGTTGATGATTGTTTTTAGACAAGTCAACAATAGAGTAGAATACTGAGCATCCAACTCTCTCTTGAATAAAGTTTCTTGAATGCTAAACAAAGTGATCAGTCGAGATAACTCCAAGGTTCCTTTTCTTATGATTCGTGATGGACTAACTCAATGACTTGATGTAATTTTGCTGATGAACACAACGGGACTTACATTAGACTTCTTCATACTTACTTAGTTTATTCCTCCTTTCAGTGTGGATGAAGTATTCATGATGTATCAATGATAAAAAAGAAAAAAAGGTAAGGGTTTAGAAACTAATCTAAGGTCAATGAAGGATTGATGATGCATGAATAGACAAACTCCTTAATTAACCTAACTCCACTTCGCCAAGGATGCCTACAACTACATGAAGTTGGTGCAATCTCCTAAGGTAAATGAATGGTTTTCAAATCATGAAGGCTCATATAAGCACCCATTGGACGACACAACTCAAACAAACATTCACAATCGAACTTATGCAAATTATGAGGCTCAGACTAGCTTTACACAACACTTCACCGGCGATGAATGTTAAAAGCATGAGCTAGGAGTTGATCAAATATTCAACACAAACATACATTACATCAAAGAGCTTCTAATCTAGTTTTAATCTACTTTGAAACATCTCTCCATTTCATCAAGATACAAGAAACCATGTCATTCCACAAGACAACACTTAACACCAAATAAGCTCTAATGTTTTTGCATTAATCTTGAGAAATATTTACAACAACTTCAAGTCCTCTCAGAAAATTTCGAGAGTCTCTTCTATTCTACTCCTACTTGTCTACAATCTACTGATCTATCTAATCTCTAATAATTTACAAATGAGGCAACAAGGCCTTTATATAGAGCTCCAGAGTACAATGAATGGCTCAGATTGATCTAGATAGCCAAGGGATCAGATCATGCCACCTTAGTAGGTAGTTACAACAACTTGCTATTTTTAGTACATGAGAGAGGCAATGAAGGCACGCTTTCCAAGACGATAAGATAAGATGGGATCTTTGGAGCATCTTCTATATATGGACGTCCTCTTTGTCTTCTTGCTTGTCGAATGATGTGGCAAATTGTGATTGGCTTGATGATGATGTACATGCCACGTAGGTGCCATCTCAGCAACTCTTATGGATTCCAACTGTTTATTCAATTTGTTTTGTGGGCATATTCCCAAATTGTATCATCTTTCGATGTCTTCAATGTGATTGTTTTGAACTTGTATGTTTGGAAATACTTTGGTGATTCTGCCTTGTTCATCTTCTTGTAAACTGGATGTATGATAAATGTTGCTCATTTGACTAACACTGTGATTCTTCCTCTTCTCTTACAGGTAGATTGATCTTCTTTGGATACATCTTCTTGGAGAGTAATGTAGTAGGAGATATGATAATGATTCTTCTTTCATAGCTTGAAGTAAGAGACTTCTTTTGGAGACTTGAAGATTGAAGAGTGTTGAAGCTTGATGGATAGGCATCTTGGAATGTTTGATGATGAAGTATAATCCCATGGATGGATGCCTTCTAGATGATGATGTATACTTGAACTTGATGTAGATGATGAAATGCTCCAACTTGAAAGGGTCCTTTGGAGTGTAGATATTGATGATAACACCTTCCTTATATGTGGAGTAGATGACTTCTCAAGGAGGCTTGAATGTACCGAAGGAACTTGAAACTCTATAGATGTCTTTGGGATGCTTGATGATGATGAAGATGAAGAGTGTCGGCATGTTGGACTTGATGTGATCTAACATGATGTCATTGAGGAAGAGTGTCAACATGTTAGACTTGAAGTGTCCTTTTAGAGCAGCTATATGATGTCTTCTCCAACATGGCAACTTGTTGACTTCACTCCTAGCAAAAAGGTGGTTCAAGCACTTGCTCCTCTTAGCTCCTACAACACAGAGAAAGAAACAATATCAGTCCTTTTGATAACACATAAGAATCATTTCATGCATTTCTAAGCTAAGCGCACTAGATGAAGAATTTGATGATTTCTTGAAAACACTCATAAAATTCAAACTAAGTATTACACTAAGAGTGGCGCATGGAATAAGCAATTCATCCTTCATTTAATTTTCTTCATTTAACTTGAATCAAACCACATATCAATTATGGCTCATTGGATGAGGTTTTTGATGTTTTGTTGAAGTATGCCAAGAAACATGAATTTATCCTCCTTCAATGATGGCGCATTGGATCATGAAGTAGATCTCCTCTTGAAATTTGACCTTTTGCTTATCATTTGTGGTTGGCGCATAAGATCATAAGTTTGCTCTCTCATTGAATGTTCTCAAAAACTTTAACTAGACCTCACACCAAGGTGGCGCATTGGTTGAGGATTCTGTGCTCCGGTTGAAAGATGTCAAAAATTTGAGTTAAACCACCCTTAATAGAAGCACATTAGATCAGAATTTCATCTTCCAGTTGAAAGGTATGATAAAACTTGCAATTTAATACCACACCAAGGTGGCGTGTTGGATGGGGAATTTGATCTTTGCTAAAAAACCTTAATAAAACTTCAACTCATCCTCACTCAAGATGGGCGCACTAGATGAGGATCTTGATCTTCTCTTGAAAATTTCATCCCTTGCCAACTATATCAGCCTTCTAGACTTTTTTGGCGCATTGGATGAAGTTTTCATTCTTCTCTTAAAATTTCACTTTTAAATCACTATTTTCACTCCTTGGTGAGGGCGCATTGGTTGGCAATTCCATCCTTCGGTTAAAATCTCATCTTAAATGATCAACAAACACTGCCCCATCTTGGCGCATTGGTTACTCCAGTTAAAAATTGCATTTTAACAATCAAAATAGACTCCTCTAACATGGGCGCATTGGATGAAGATATTGATCTCCGGTTGAATACTTCCTGAAATGGGCGCATTGGATGAGCATTTTGGATCCTCTTAAAACTTGTCAAAAAAAACTTCAATTAAAACTCATTAAAAATAGGCGCATTGGTTGAGGATTCTGTGCTCCAGTTGAAAGTGGCGCATTAGACCAAGATTTTGCGCTCCCTTCATATTTTGGCGCACTGGATCAAGATTTTGCGCCCTTCTTTAGTACTTAGCCATTTTCAGGGTTTCTCAGGGCAAGGTATATTGAAAAATATATTGAAGTATAAGAACTTATACTTTAAATATTTTTCAATATACCTTTCAGGATGTTTGAGATAGGTCTCGAATCCATCGGATTTAACATGCAAAATCTAGAATTTGGAGGATCCACCAGATTTCAGACTTAGTCAAATTTTCAGGATTTTCAGGATATCAGGATACTAGACTTAGTCATTTTCAGGATCTCAAACATGCATCAGGATTAGTCTGAGAACGAACGCAAATGATCCTTGAATTAGAAACTAGACTAAGAACTCAAATAAACCACTGACTTCATCATGCAATAAACCTAGGACATCATCAAAAAACTTAATACAAAGCATCAGAGCTTCAAAACAAAAAGGGGGGGGGGGGTCCCCATTTGCAATGGGGCGATGTGTGATTAGGTCACAACAGGTACGTCCTGCGCTTTTCTAGTCACTTAAGTTAGGTATTAAGTCCTTTGATGTCGTTAACATATTGGCCCCTTCTTCCTAGTCTAGGCATTTCGTCGTGCATATTTTATTATTTCTGCCCATGTCCAAGGTCTGGGCTTCCATAGTCTTATTTTTGTGTGGGTCGAAATGTTTTTCATGAAATGCCTAAAGAAGGGGAGCCACCTTTTCTAAGTCACAACTTAAGGCACATGTTGATTGTTCCAAGTTGGCGCGGCGTGCCCCCCACTGCTCAGTTCCTGTTGGTTGCCCGCTGGCCCGCGACAATAAAATATTTAGTGGAAAATTCATGCGGGATAGCGGGCGTGTGCCATGTGGTATTCCTTTGCACATGTTCTGGCGGTCTTTGAGGTGACGCTTGTGGTGGGCCCAGGATCGGAGGGTCCGAGTCCTTCCCCAGGATTACATCTCGACCGTTCCCCGCTAGCCCGCGGGTTGTCTGTCTCCAGCTGTCGGTGCCCTGCGGGGCAGTGGGCGATTGCCACGGGGTTTCATCTCGACTGTCCGCCAATCTGACTCGCTGGGAGATCGATGGTCCAGTTTCAAATTTGATAATAGGCACGGGTTGATGGCACGTAGGAACTGGTGAACTGGTGTATTGGGTGATCTTTTGTGTGCGCGAAGGGTCTAATTTGCCATCACTACTAAGGAAGTATGTTTGTAGGGGGTTGGTGGTGTGCAGATATGTTTGTAGGGGGTTGGTGGCATGCAGATTTGATCCTTGGGGATAAGTGTCGGGTTTGAGGTGATCTTTTGCTCGCCTCACAGTAGGATTTAAAATGAATTTCACTGTAAAATTGAGTGTGTGCTGTGACCGAGGTGCCAGAGTGCCACCTCTTTTCCTTCTTTTATCAATGTGGCAAACCACTATGAGTTTTCCATTTATGGCTGATCTGCCGTGGTACTAATTAAGCTGGATTGATAGGGCAAATAGGTAGGTAGTAGTTATCATTTGCGTGGGAAATTTTTGCAGCCTGGCCATAAGTAGATGCCTTTGCTATTTTCTCGGCATTATCCTTCTTGTGTAGATATTATGGAGTTTTATTTTTCTAGTGTGCTTTTTCCAATGTCCCATTCTTTAGAATTTTCTTCTCTATTCTCATGGCGGACTATATGTCCTTACAAGATTAAGGGATTAGAGTGGTTTTTCTAAGGAATGGGTGGTTTTGTCAAAATTGGGGAAGTTTAGCAGCATCCGTTGAACCCTTGCTTTCATTTGGATGAGGGTTTTGTACCCCAGTCTCCGCGCTCCCATTGTTCCTTGCTTTTGCATGACTTCAATTTGGGCTCGGAGGTGGAGAGACGTCATTGTTCTCTCTCCCTTTCCCTTAGCATTGTGGGTCCTGGCTCAGCATGGGTCACAGTGGGTGGTGTGTTGTCTCCTTGGATGAAGCAAATGGCCATCACGGAGGAAATCAAGATTGCTGCTGTTCCCTACTTAGTTGGAGGCTTGGCGTGGCCGACTCCAGCTATTAGAGGCATCCTCCGGTTCTTGATTGGGTGAGTTGGTTGTGAACTTCTCGATCAAGAGTGCGAAGTCGCCTGCTTGTGCTTGTGAGTGGTCATAATAGATCGAACCTGGATTTCCGGTGCTTCCTTTCTCTATTGATCCTTGCTGGCACTCCCTTGTCTGCTTGCGTGGCTGGTGAAGTTTGGCGAAGGGCTCTCACATGGGAAATAAATGTCCTCATGTGAGGAGGGGCTGAGCTGTTAGAGCACCTTGTAATCCTCTTTTTCTTTCAAAAACATGGCTTGCCTCCACGTTAGCAACGGGAAAGCATACAGGACAGAATCGGTTTTCTAGTCTGCTTAGAATGATGATTGGCTGCAGAGGACGTGCCTTGGTGGAGCGGAGACGGTTATTCTAGCATCATTTCCTTTTTCTGGTTGTCAAATGAAAATGTGACATCTATCATTATGTGGGGTGGCCTGTAGCTTGTTTGCTCCCATGTTTCTATAAATGGGAATCTAGGGCCATTGTATATGGGAAAAATTCTGGTTGATTTCTTGGTGATGTGTGGATAGATACTCAGGGGAGTAGAAGTCTTGTTTAATCTTAATATAGGGTTTCAACTGTGTTTTCTGTAATCTATTGGACATTTCCAGCACATATATGGAATGTATGAAATTAATTTCTGAAAGCAGTCGTCTCCTAATGTATGGTTTATGCAAGTTATGAATTGAATATATTTGTCTCCATAAAGGTTTCTTGTGGATCTATTTTTCTGTGAATGGCTCTTGTTCAAAGAATGAGTTAAATGCTTCAACGGAGAGATTGATTTGTTTGAATACATGCGAGGATATCCTAAGTATGACTAATTTTAGAAAATGTCTGATGTGATAGTGTAAGGCGATATCATAAGGCTTTGAGATGCTTAGGTTAAATGCTGGCTGTAGCTTTCAGTTGCATTTGTTTGTGACTCTGTTCCCTTGGGATAAGGCACTGATGTTCTTAACTCTGTGTATTTTCTTCCATGCCAAGGTCAAGCAGACCCAACACCCAATATTTCAATATCAATCTCCCATGTATTAGGTGTTAGTTTGTCCTTGTTCTATGGTCTTGAGTGATGTCAAAATGCTCGAGAAGCTTTGGTCGGGCTCTCATATTTTCATAATCCTCAAGCAAATCTGCGTAGACACGAATATCTGCTATATTTTCAGTATTTCGAGATAAATAGATTTAAGAGATCATCAAATACTATAAAGGGATCACCCTCCCAAGTTTTGCAGAGCCTGAAGCGAAGAGGGAAAGTTTTTTTCCAAACTTTCACTTATGTGTTGGCCAGCTCCTCACAGTAGTTGAACATTGGCAGTGGCTAAGTCATAGGCTATTTTGTGAGATAAGGTTGGGATTTAAAAACAACCAACACAATACTCCTCTATTCACAACGGTTTTCGTCCTTGGAATAAATTGCAATAAAATTGCAGACCAATGCCAAAGTTAACAAGCCAAAAGATGATCGAAATAATCCCCAACACCTCATATTTATATATGCTTTCTTCCTTTTCCCTCTTGCTAGCTGACATAACAAAATATTATTACTTTATTGATTTTGGCTGACTTTATGGCAAACTTGACGCTCAAAGTTGAAATAATCTAATTTTTGGTCTTTCACCCTTTTCAAGGCCGACTTGGGCCGACCTCCATAACTTGGCCGACATAACTCTTCTCTAGGCCGACATAACTCTTATCTAGGCCGACATAAGACTGCTCTAGGCTGACCTCACTTAAACTCAAATGTTGGCGCTAGGTATATTTTGAAATCAAGGCCCACATGGTCTTTTCAAATTAAAGATTTGAAAACATTTTTTAGTCTTAATATTTCTCTATCTCAATAGGATGTTTTCCTATGAGAGCAATTTATTGTTGTGCAAGAAATACACCAATATGATGAGAAAAATATGAAAATTCATTTTCCATGATCAGTTCTTCTATAAGAAATCCCGAGATGTCAAAACTGATCTCATAGGCCTTCTTCTGAGAACACTCCGAAAAAAGGGACATGTTAGACAAACTTGGATTGGTGCACAATTCCTTCCTCGCTAAGAGGGAGTGTTGAGTTTTTTTAGCTCAAAGAGGAACTTCCACACAGGTTCAGTGTGAACGTGCTGGAAGTGGTTTGAGTTATTCTATTTTACGTTTCACTTAAGTGAAAAAGCGAAAGCCTTTTATTTAGCTCATTAAGTCTAATAAAGTGTAAATATACATTAATGATCTAGACTTAACTTCCAACTCATCTCCTGCAAGAGATAAGGAGTTTTTTTTTAAGATTAGATTTTTAGTTAAGTAGTATAAAGATAGGCGCAAGATAGAAGAAAAATAACATAGTGATAAAATACCATGCAACTGTCTTTGGAACAGTTTGTAGAGGTTTCCTTGTAAGTTTTTTGAAGGAATGAAAAGCTGATTTTGAAGGTGTAATTATCTGTGTATTTGTTTTTATGTTTTCGCTGTTTGAATTTTTAACTGTTGTACGATTGATACAATGTTAAAGGATTAATTCTTGTTCGAAGACATTAGGACAACAATTGCCTTGGTTGAAATTTTTCACACAACTTGAATGATGACATGTAATTTTTTCTCATAGGTGGAATACCTATGTACATCATTTGTAATGATCAAGGCTGTTTGATGTCAAGCATTATGAGGAGAGGTGCAAAACAAAGTCTTGCCTTGATTTCTTTGAATGTGCATGTTGTATAGTTGTTCATTGATTTTTTGGCTTGCCTAATTTGGTTCATTGGTCTTGAGATGTGATAGAATTCCAATACAATCTAATGCTTGAAATTTGCAAGTCTGAGGAAATTCAACAATTATGTGAGATTGGGAGGAGCATTGTAGTTTATGATGATCTCCATCTTCTCCAAATTACATAGATGCCTTCCTGGTTAATGATGTAGCCCAAACTAAGTTGGCTTGCAATTTATGATTGCAAAATGTATGGAGGACCTTCTAAACATGTGCAATTTTCTCTTCCCAAGTCCTATTGTAGGTGAGGATGTCTGAAATATCCCACCTAGGGTATTTTGCCAACTTCTGATTTTACTTCAAAATATGATTCAAACCCTAGATCTGAATTCTGATTTTATTGTTTCAGATCTGACCATACACGTATCACATCCATTTATCATGTCAAATACATCACAATTAACATGCCAAAATATGTAATCAAACCCTAGTTGAATTACACATAGATCCACACCAAAAGATAGCAATTTGATGAGCAAATCAGATCGGGATACTGCTGTTATGAAATCAGGTTGTTCAATTATGCAATTACATCAAATTCATGGCTCAAACATGGCCAACAATCATCCACAATGCTGCTGCTACAAAATCAGATAAAATGCATACCAATTTTGATGACAAATGCTAGTCAAAATGTGGGTGAACTCCTCCAAATCGGATCTGCACTCAACAATGGTGATGAATGGATGTCAAATGATGTCTTCAAGGCTGATCGATGATGTCAAGAGATCCTCGATGCTGATCGGCCTCTTCATAAGGTAATAAATGCAGTCCAAAGTTATCAAATACTGCCCCAAACTTGGGCGAATTCCTCCACAAGGGCGTCGCTCCTTAGGAAATGGAGAAAGACATAAAAAATGGCGGAGGCTAGGGTTTAGGATCCTTCAACAAGATCTGATCTGCACTCAACACCAAACCCTCAAGAATGGCGCTCAAATCTGATGTGTAATCTGCATTGAACCTTCTCAAAAATGGCGCTCCAAGCATGAAAGAAATGTCCTCAAAATCGCTGCTCCTAATGATGGAATGGCTCTCCAAATTGATCGCTCCAATTATGATGAAATCTGCTCTATAATCCAGCTCTCAAGCTGATTACAAAATCTGAATCCTCTCCTCCAATTCGGTGCTTCACTTGATGCAAATGATCTTCAACAATGGCATCCAAATCTGCTATAGAAAATCTGTCATGAATGCTCAAGAATCCCTCCAAAATCCTTCAATGAAGTGCAATTGTGAACTCTGTATGAATATGAATCCACCTCTGTGATGCAATTGGGTTTTCGTCCAATTCCACTTTCTTCCACAAGGGTTTTCGTCCTTGGAAAGTCCTGCAATAAGTTGCAAATGCAAAATACAATAGATGCCAAAAGTTCGTGATCCTTGATCCATTGACCTCCTCCACTATTTATGCAAGTCTCTTCACACTTGATTTGAAATTACCTTTTCCCTCCAAGAGTAGGCCGACCACAATTAGATGCAAATTCAAATTAAAGATTTGAATTAAAACTTATCTTTTCCTCCAAGTCGGCCACCAAGAGATATATTATTTTATTTCACTAAGGTTGACAAACTCGTTTCAAACATTCCTTTTTTACCCTCAATAGGGCCGACCAATTTGGGCGCCCAAAATACCATTAAAATATTATTATCTTGCTCAATAAAATATCATTATTTGGCCGATTTAATCTCCCTTTTTTGAGCGCTCAAAATCAATTATTGAATATTGTTATTTGGCCGACCAAAATCTCCAAGTGGGTCGTTCCACCTCATGCCAAATTTATTAAATATTTTTGACCTCTCAGTAAGTAATGCAAAAATACATTATGTCATCTCCCGAAATTGCCAAATCTAGAAAAATTAGTTGAGCCCCATAAATTTCAATTTTCCGAAATTAAGGCCAAGCCGACATTCAAAACCAAAACATTCCCTTACCAAAAGAATTAGCCTACGGGAATGAAGGGTAGGCTAACCCAAACTCCTGTTAGGTGATCATGCCAGAAATGGGGACATTACAATGTCATCTAAGTAGATAATGATGAAGCTGTTGGTGAAGGCTTCCAATATGTTGCTGGTGCACTGGTTAAGTCAAAAGCCATTACCGGCCACACACGCAAGCCTTGCTTTGTGTTGAAAATAGTCTTCTAAATGTCATCTAGATTGACTTTGACTTGGATAGCTTGATTACAAGTCTATTTTTGTGAAGTATTGTGCACATTAGAGCTGGTTCAAAAGATGATCAACACAAGGTAGAAGATACATGTTTCACCTTGTGATTTTGTAGAGGTCATGTGGGTTGATGCATAGATGATGCCATGAAGCATCTTGCTTTGGTGTGAGGATGATTGGACTATGACAAGATTAAGAATTTGGCTGAATTTTTCCTTGGTCATTAGTGTTCAGTTATTGTGCACATCTGGTAATTCACCCATGCTAATCTGCAATGGTGAGGACTGGTTGAAAATAGAGACTTCAGAATGAGATCTATTTGATGCTTAATGGAGCAATAGGGCATGACATATTTGGGCTTCCTTCAAAGACATCTTTATATCATTGTAGCAGTTTGTTAAGTTGGCAAATGCGACTGGTTGAGTTGCAAGTAAATGCTTCTTTGTAGTGCTTTGCACAATCTTTGGACAGACAATGAATTGTTCAAAAATTTGGTCATGAGAATCAATCTTTTTGCATTGTTTTACAAATACAACTTGATGTTGGTCTTTGTGAGATTCCAAAATATGAGAAACTATTGTGGAGCTTGGTGGACCAGTTTGTAGTTTAATTTCAAATCTATAGGTAGCATCTTGGTCATGCAAATATGGCTTACCAAGGACAATATCACAGATCTCGAGTGATGCCAAATCACAATTAGTGAAACCATGCATGGGTCCAATACCGTACTTGAATGTGCACTGGTGTCATGCTGAATTCTCTTCCCTACCGAAACAACCCAAAGGTGTGAGCTTTGTAGGTCTACCTCCATTGCAAGGCCTAGGCTTTCACTGTATCATTTGAAGTCAGAATCTTTTGGCTTCCAGTGCTGATGATGACATGGACAGGGCAGCCCAAAAACCATATGATGCTGGAAACAATGGAGAAATGCCATATTTGTAGAATTTGTTTGTTGCTTCTAGCACCATGCAAACATAACCTTTACCTAGATTCCATGTAGATTCCACTATCTAGCCTTGAGGGCCCCAATTGTCAGAGTCCAATCTATATAAGTCTCAAAGGGATAGTTTTTATAAGGAAATTGAGGATAATAGCGCTCGTCTTTAGACGTTCACCAACATGCTTGATCTCTTCATCATCTGAGAAGTCCCTATCAAATTTCCCTAGTTGAAAATGGCTGCTTGATTTAAACAAAGAAGGATCTCCTTGCTGGTTGATAACAAAGTCTATTTTCAAGAACACCCCTCTGGTTGACAGTTGCACTTACAGCTGTAAGTGATATTTTCCATTTGAGCTTCCTGTGGAACAGAAACACCCGGAAGAGTGTAGACCACTTCACCCCTGCTTTTGATGCAAGTTCTAGAATAGTGAAATTTCTTCTGTCAAGAAAATTCCTGTTGATGTTGCCAACCTGAGCTTTGCCTCTTTAACGCTTGTTCAGAGAGCTATTGAATACCAGTAGAGTGGAACACTTTGATAACAGCTTCTTTCAAGTCAGCACCAGCAAGGATTTTGAGCTATAAACACAAAGTCCACTGCCAATAATCCATTGAATCCATGTTATTCAGCCAGGAGCCTTGTCTCTGGCAGTGAGAGATTTATTGGGTTGCAAGGTTCCTTGTTCTTGTGCTTCAGTTTGCACCTCTGTTTTATGATGAAAGCTATATTATTTCACATCACTACCGTATTTTAATAAATTTATTATGACAATGAATCTCCTATTATTTCCTATGGCCGTTACTGTTATTTTTACAACATACTATATTTTTCAAGATTCAATGTAGATATTGTGCCAATTTCCATGTGTCTAATGTTAAAAAATAGAAATCATATCTGACAAGTCACATTTTGGAATCATTATTCTCTCTTCCCCAATAAAAAGCTTCATTTCAAGAATCTTGGCTGTTAGCATTCAATACATTCTCAAAGAAGTGATGTTTACCACCTCACATGGTTGGTGATTTCACATTGTTGGGTTTGTTGAACTAAATTTAGCATTCTGCCAAATGACTCATTAATGACCCTCCATTGAAATGCATCTTCTAGGGAGTTAAGGGAGTTCTCCCATATCGTAATGTATGTAAATGAATTTCACGGGATGTGATTGATAATAGCAATCTAATCTGATTAGTTTGTCAGACATATAACTTTAGTCAGTCTATTTGAGTTGGCATTACCTTTTTCCTGTGTGATTGGATTGTGGAATTTCTTGCAGTTTGAATTGGCAGCATCAATTGTGCAAAAATCCAAGGCCCAACCCTGATATAAAGAGCCTTTTCGTTGATCACAACTGTGGACAACCAAATGGAGCTCGGGCTTCACCAACAAACAATTCTATAATGGGAGTGATTCCCAAAGGGGGAGGTTTCCCACAATTGGGTGTTCATGGGGTAAGCATAGTTTGCATTTCTTTATTTTTCAAGGGGACTTTTGAAAGGATGTATAAGGCTTTAACAATAATTTTAAGTGTGTCATATACTCTTTTGATTTCTCCTATTAGGCATTTACACCAGGAGCTGCCTCTGCTGCAACTGGCCTTGCTGGCTGGATGGCGAATGCCACACCTGGACCTCATGTAGCTGTGCCTGCGGGGCCTGCTGGAATAAGCACATCAACAAATACTGGTAAACCAATTTTTGTTAGTTTCTTAATGTTGTTTTCTTTTTTTGTTGTGTGTGTCTCTGCATGTATCATGTCACTTAAATAGTAATTTGTTATTTTTTATTGTCTGTCCTTGGGACATATAATGTCATTGTTACAAATAGTAGTTGCTGAGTCATTGTTTTGTATTATATTGCTTTTCATTCTTGTAATGTTCATTTAATTTGACAATTGGTCACATTGTTTGAATTGTTCTTGTTACTTGTAGTTGCTCTGCTCAAGCGGCCCCCTCCAATCAATGGCCTGCCAGTAGATTATCAATCGGCTGATTCTGAGCATCTTTTAAAACGAGTAAGACCAGGCACTCAACCTGGTGATGAGGTATCCTGAGATTTCTCCATTAGTACAATGAACCATGAATTGTAGTGTTCATTTTCTATGGCTGAACATTGTCGTTTTCTTCTTTAAAATGAAAATTTATGCAGAGATCAATCACTTATACTAATTTGTTTATTTGGTACTGTTTAAGGCTACAGAGTATCATTTTGATTATGAAATGCTTTGGTTTCACATATTAATTGAATCTTGCTTCTAATGAAGAAAGGTTAGGGACTTAAAGCTTCTGTAGTCCATAATTCTTGAAAGAAAGAATTTTTGTGATAAAACTGCTTAAAGAGCATGAAAAAGAGCAACATTTCTGAGTCACACTTTGTAACGCATCAGTGATGGACAATGAATTTGGGTATATGGATGTACTAGATTTTGAAGATGTGAGCTGAAAACAGGTAAATAGAAGTACCAGATTAAGAAATTCAAGCTTCTGGGTTAACATGATTTTTTAGAGGAAATTTCTGGATAAAACTATGTAAAAAGTTTGAAAAAGAGCAACATTTTTGGGTAACACCTAGTTATATGTCATTGATGGATGATGAACTTGGGTATATAGAGGTTCTAGATTGTGAAATTGTTAGCTGAAAACGGGTATATAGAGGTTGTTTGCAACTGAGAAACATCTTAATGGGCACAAGAACTACAATCAGAATGACAGGATAGAGAAAATTTCATCAGCCGGAGAAAAGATGAGAAGAAATTAAAAGGACAGAGGGGAACCCCTTGGATAACTGTGATATCTAATGCCTATATATATGAGATATAAAAGGTTTCATTTAAAATTTTAAAATTATTGTGACTAACATAGTTTGAGGATCCAAGATTTCAAGGTGATTTAGCAAGAACCTTTTCATTTATGGTCATAATACAATTCCATGATCAAGATTCCTAGATGATTCCAGCATCTAAGAGAAAAAAGCACTTTTATGGATATCTTTATACATATTTTTACTTCCTACATCCATAGTTCTGTGTATTAATCTTTACCTCTTCTTACCCTTTAATATTCCTATCCGTTTGTTTTTGTTTTGTTTGATAAAAGAGGGTTTCACAGAGTCCCTCAACTGGAAAAAATAATACGAAAACAGGCCAAATTACAATGACATGGGACCTACGAACAAAACAATAAGATCGGGAAAATGGACAAAATTGTTTATCAGCCAGTGGAAAGATAAGAAGAAATTGTTAGAACAGGAGGCTCACCCTTTTATAACCGTGACACCTAACATCTATAGGATATGGGATATATAAGGTTTCATTTAAAAGTTTATAATTATCTTGACTAATATAGTTTGATGACCCAATCAAGGTGATTTAGCAAGAACTTGTTCATTTAGTAGTCTCAATACAATTCCAAGATCAAAATTCCTAGATGTATAGGATCTAAAAGTAAAATCACTTTTAAGGTATATCTCAATATTTTTTTCTTCCTACATGCATATGTAGTACCCATTTTTTGTGTATTCTTTATCTTTACCTCTTCTTACCCTTTAATGTCCTTACCTTTTTTGTTGTTTTTGTTTTATTTGATAAAAGAGGGCTTTACAGGGTCACTAAACCAGAAGACATAATATGATAATAGGTTAAAATACAAGGACCTGAATTCAAAATGCCAACCAAACCATAAGAGTGGAATTATTTTTGTATTATATTGCTGAAGCACCAGTTTTATAAAAGCATAGATTCTAAATTTTGTACATTGACCTACACAGACCTAGCCTACTAAATATTTCCTTCATATTCTCTAAACTCTTTTTATCACTCAACTTTGTGCTACGATCATGCGTAAGAGTAAAAGTAGAGAGCCTGTTGATTAGTTTTTTTCTATGGATCAGCTAGGACTCGAACCTAGCACCTCCTAGTTATATGCTTGGGGCTCTACCACTGAGCTACTAGCTACTGTTACCAGACTTGGACTTGGTACAGACTCAACATACTAATTTTTGGTTTGGACTTAGACTCGAAAAAAATCTGATACAATGTCATTTCCCCTCCACATCATCAAGCTAATATTATTATTAATAATCATAGTGCTTTTCAACACTACACTTATATATATATATAAAATAATAATTAATAAATATTAATAAAATAAAAATATTAATAAAGTATAAAATTTGAAATTTCACTTTGGGCGCCACTTCTTGGTCCCATAGGACCAAAATGGGCAGGTCTAAATAAGAGCGCTAAGGCTCATTTTGCATCATCTAATTTTGGTGCATTTTGTCAATTGCTGATTTCAATTGTTGAGCAGCCGATGCTAATTGGGACGAAAACCCCAAGAAGCTAACCAGGTAGGATTGAAACCTTGCCTAGTTTTGTGAGCAAACTCTAGTATCATGATTTTTGCAAGAGCCTAATCGAAGTATTAATTGCTATTCCAGTCTTTCCTGGTCTGCAGTTCGTTGAGTAGAGAAGACATCTTCCACATGCCTCCAGATCGCTGTCATTGATTTTGAAGATAACATTGCTAGGAGAATCCTTGGTCGATCCTTCATAGCTGCGACTATTTCAAGAGGGAGGAAAAATCCATAATCCAAGATCGTAGGAGTCAAACTTTCTTGGCAGCATTGAGCAAAATTGGTGTTTGCGACACAATGTGAGCAGCTGATCAAGGGCGGAATCTCTGAGCGCTTCCATCAACCCAGGCGCACTATCCTACAGCACACGTGGAGTCATAATTTGGCACAACTCTCATTTACAGGCCATAGGATGTAATGTCCCCATTTTTTGAGTGATCACCTGGTGGAGTTGGCTAGCCTATTCCATTCCTGTAGGCTATAAGCCGGAGGCCTAAGGGAATAACCTAATTGGCTAGATTTCATACTTATTCAATTTTATTTGGGCAAAATGATTGTGGGAGATGACTTGGTATATTTTTGTGAGTCTTTTGGTGAAGTCAACACAAATAAAATAATTTTCCCTAATGATGAACGACCAAGGAGGAGAATGAAAAGAGAAGAAAATAGATGGAAAAATGCCTTTGGAAAAATAAGAATAAATTATGATATTTCCTGTAATGCCCCCTATTGAGCCATTGTTGCGAAGTGACTTAGATATTTGGAAAATTGGAAAAATAACTTAAGGTTGGAGAATGGAAAGTCACTTTTCATGTATCTAACTACTTTTCCTTGGCAAAATAGAGTTGAATTATGACTTAGAGTATTTTTGTGATAATTATGGTGAAGTCAAAAATAATAAAATAAATTGCCTTGGATAGGAGCGACCCACTTGGAGAGTGGAAAATAAGAAAATAAGGAGAAAATGGGAATTAAACAAATGACAAATAAAAATAATATTTTATTTGATAAAAATAATATATTATTTGTCTAAAGGTGTCCACCCAAGTTCAGATGGAAAATGTAATGTCCCCATTTTGAGCTAGACATGATTTTGGTTTGAGCTTGGTTTTAGAGGATGGAAATCTATAACATTGGCTCAACAGGTGATTTTATTGGGATTTTGGCTAAGTGTTATTTGGTGATATTTTTCATTAAGCCAAAATGTTGTGATTTTCTAGCCAAGGATTGAAGAAATGGATGTGGGTCAAATGGAAAATGCAATATTCAATTGTATGTTCAATATTTTATTATTTTTCCAAGAGAATTGACGCCTAGAGGGAAAAGAGGTAAAAAATAAAATAATTATTATTTTATTGGATCATGTGCCAATGCACAAGGAGATATTCAATAAAAATAATAAAATATTGCTTTGTGATAAGGAGCGCCGCCCAAGGAGGAGAAAATATTTAAAAATGTTATTTTATTTGCGCAAGACAAGTTTGCCGTCCAAGAGGAAGGAAGAAGAAAATAATTAAAAATTAATATTTGTGTCTAAGGGAAAATTGGTGACCTAGGAGAAAGAAGAAAAATTCAATAAAATATAGTTTTTTTAAATATGATTGATTTGGTTAGGAGTAAAAAAATAATTAAAAATTGCTTAATTGCCCAAGGAGATTGGCGCTTGAGGTGGAGAAAGCATTTAATAAAATATTGGATATTTTTTAATATTGGCGTCCAAGGAGATAATGAGAAAATATTGTTATTTTATCATTTTGAATGATTGTGAGCTCATGAGTACAATTCGTTTAAAATTGTCAAGAGGAAGTTTGTAATTGATTGGTGGATTTCAAATATTGGCAAAATCTAGCTCATTGGGACGCCTAGGTGAAGGAATGGATAAATAGAGGCTCTTGGTTTCAATTTGCAATGATTGATCTCTTGGAAAACTTTGCATTTGATGTGTTCTCTTGGCTGGAATTGCATTTTCAGTGGTATCAAGGAGATGATC
Organism: Cunninghamia lanceolata; assembly: GCA_027924645.1. Lineage (NCBI taxonomy): Eukaryota > Viridiplantae > Streptophyta > Pinopsida > Cupressales > Cupressaceae > Cunninghamia > Cunninghamia lanceolata. Next base: position 4,392,506 of record BSBN01000053.1, on the reverse strand, counting down.
CCTTGATTTTTAGTGGTTTGGTGATGATCCCTTTCCACATTGTGAGGTGAATTCATATAGAGTTCATCATTGGGCTTCATTGGATGATTTGGTTGATGTTTTGGCTTCATTCTAAGCTAGGGTTTGATATGGATCTTCATCTACAGCTAGCTATGGAGTTTGATTTTGAGTTTTGGCTATGGAATTGATGTATCTTTCATTGTTGAAGACTTCTAAGATAGGCGATTTGCATAAGGAGTGATTGTGGTGTGTTTTTGTCATCATATATTATTCTGATTTTTGTATCAGCAGTGGGACAGCAGGGTATTTTCTCAGATCTGAGTGTGATATGACGGTGTATGAAGGGTTTGAAGCATTTGAAATCATCTAAACTCTAATCGCTGCCTTCCTAGAGCCTAGCGCTAGCTATTGGAGCTCGATTTTGGCATGTTTTTGGCATAATTTGCAAATCTGGGCAGTCTACAACAGGTACAGCAGTGACATCAGCAAGTACAACAGTGATATCAGCAGGCACAGCAGTGGTTAAGGGTCAGCTACAGGCATACATTCAATCCTCGTTGGTTTATTACTTCATTGAACATCATTGTCTATCATTGGGCTAGGGTTTTGGCGTATATTTGTTCACATACTTCACTTGTTTGAAATCTGATCCTAAAATCAGTCAAGTCTGATATAACAGACCAGCAGATTTGGTAGGCATGAGTTTTCCACAGTCCATGAATTAAGATAGACCAGCAGATTGTCATTTGTAATCAGCTCATTGAAATCAATAAGAAGTGGAGAAGATTCCGGGTATGTTATTTGATGGTTCATATGTTTTGATTTGCTATATGGTATGTGATATTTCATGATTATATTGTTTCAATTTGATTGGATGATTGCAAAAGATTGAAAACATTGCATAAAGAATCCAAAAAATTTGCATAGAACAAGTAGGGTACTTTACAGAAAATAATAAAATTTTATTATTTTATTCCTCTAAGTTGGCCATCCAAGTAGAGGAAATTAAAGAAAAATAAAATAAAAATAATATTATATTTTGGAGGTGGACTTGAAAGCAAAATAAAATGTATTGGATTTGGGCACTCAACTTGTGGGTTATAAAAAAGGTGTTTGGGAGTCATTTTGATCATATTGTGAATTTGTCATTTGATACTTGGAGATTTTCTCTTGAGCTGCAACTTTGTTTCAGCGAGCTTCTAAGGACGAAAACCCTTAGAATTTAGTGGTTTGGACAAAAACCCACTCCACTTTGTGAGGTGAATCCATTCGGGGTTTGCCATTGGGCATGTTTGCAGGTTTTGTCAACATATTGGAGCTACAAAGATATATCATTTTCTACAGGTTATGACAGCTAGGGTTTGAAGGACAAATTGAGATGATTTGTGTCAAAATGTCAATTTGATATGATGGATATTCATGGATAATCGATTGCAGGTTATTTGAGAAGGCTTTGACATTGATATTGCATGATTTTATGATGGAATCGTTGGCTTTTTGAGGGCAGATCTGAGTTTCCATATTGCTGGCCGCTAGGGTTTGAACATCATTTGACATGATTGGGAGCTATTTGCAGATCTGGGTGGATATATGGGCAGATCCTGGGTTGTTTGAAGAAGAAATACATCCATATCCATCGTCTAGGGTTCCTAGCATCATTTGGAGACTAGAGCTCAACATAGGAGGCAAATCATGGCATTTGAATGAAGGATTTCAGTCATTGTGTACATCAGAAAATTACATCAGACATTTCTGATTTGACAGATCAGAACTTTGAAGGCACATTTATCATTCCATTGGCATCCAATATCCATCATTTGGCATCTAGGGTTTGAGCAGTCACCTATAGGGTCTAGCGCTAACTTTTGGGAGGAGTTTGTGGTTCATTTTGGAGCTGTCCAGCATTGTTTTCATCAGCAAAAATCAGATCAGAACTCATTATGAACAACAGGCATCAAATCAGTCCTCTATTGGTCTTGTAGGGTTTCATTATGTGCCAAGAAGAGGTGTAACCCAATCGGGTATGTTGTAGACAATTTCATTGTTTCAAATCTTTAATTTGAAATCAAATAAATTGCTGTTCCAATCTATATCAGACTTCTGATTGTGTTTTCAGTTCATATATTTGTCATTATATAATGCATCAAATGGTTCTATATTGGTATCATAACATGGTAAATGCATTGAAAACTCATAAAAACCATTGAAAACAAACAAGAAACAAAATTAGAAAATTCAGAAAGTTGGATTGAATTAGACAGGGGTTCTTACATTTCCTTTGGAGGAGGACGACTTGATTAGAGGTCAAAAACATGATGTAAAGATGACTAAGTGGTTTGCCCCACTTGGAGAAGGGAAAGAAACAATATGAAAAATAAAACATCTTATCTGGGTCGGCCAAGGAAGAAGAAGAAAAATAAAATAAAATATTTCCATTGTGCACCTAGCATGAGGTCGGCCAAATGAGAGGGAAAGAACTAAAAGTGAAATAAAATATGATTACAAGAGGTGGTCGGCCAGCTTGAGGAGAGAAGAAGATTTATGTATAAATATAAGATCATTTGAGGCATTTCCACCATCATTCATTCATATCATTTCTTTGGAGATTTCTCTTTGGCTGCAACTTTGGTTCAGCATATTCCAAGGATGAAAACCCTTAGGAATATAGTCAGATTGGACGAAAACCCAATGTCATCTTGGAGTTGGACTCATACGGAGTTCATATTTGTGCTTCATTGGAGTTTTGGAAGGAAAGAAGGTGCAACAAAGCCATATTTGTTTTTGCAGAAACCCTAAGGCCAAATTGTGAGATTTGTGTCAAATACAATTTGGAGGATCAAGGATATATTCAGATTTTCAGATCAGACTTGGAGCACCATCATTTTGAAGAGTTTTAGCATTGATCGTGCTAGGGTTTTCACCCTAGATTGAGTGCCAAGAAGGGCGACTTCATTGTGGATGGTGGGAGCCAAGCCCTAGCTACTGCCGCCTGCATTTTGCATGTGTTTTGCCACTTCCAAGGGAGCGTCACCTAGCTGAAGGAGTTCGCCCATCTAGGGTTTGATTTGTGACATCATTCCTCATCATTTGTGGTATGTACAAGCCTATAATTAGGTCTGATTTGTAATAGCAGAATTCTGAGCTATGTATAGACATGTTTGAGCCTATATATTTGATGTAATTGCACTTCAGATTATTCTGATTTGTAGCAGCAGACTTATATATTCAGAAATCAGAAATTGTTTGTCATTTTGTTTGCATTTGGATGATCATATCTTGTGGAAGAGTTTATGGTTGATGCTATTATTATAAGGGTTCATTATTGGCATGTTTATTTGAGCATTTTGGCATATATATGTTCCCTTTCCACACTTATTTGTAAATCAGAAACAAAAATCAAAATTCAGGTTTAGGGTTTAGGAAGAAAGAAAAATCAGAATTCTAGGGCAGATCTTGTTACGGATCTTACATAGGACAAGGGTCAAAGAGTTAGGGCTGGGATAACACACCCCTTGACAATGCCGAGCAATCTCTGTTGAAGGTCAGATTCGCATTGAAGAGGCATGCACAGTCAGTAGCGGGTTCCTTCCCCAGTCATCAGAGTGGTGCAGCATCGTAGGGTCAAAGTTTATTACATTATTGCAGATTCATTTGTATTGCAAGACAATTGATAAATCTTAAGATTTTCCGAGTTTCAATGACCCTGAATATACTGAGATATTCATAATATATTTTGTGTTGGACATCTATGTTTGATTTTGAATAACTGATAGAGATCTGACTTAGCAACAAATAAACCGTGTTTTCTTATGATGGTGAATCTGAATATGATGAAAAAATAAGATGTATATGTTCACAATAGCCTGCAAGTGGTAAATCAATTTAATAGGATTGATATTATACAAGGGATATCTCAGTGGTATCAGAGTAGGCAATCTTGCCAGCCTATGGGTCTGATTTGGTTTATGCGATTGAGTCAAAGAGATCAGAGAGCCTTGGAGAGAGGAAAAGGAAGATTAGAGGCAACATCACAAGAGGTTAGCATTGGAATTGGAGGTAGAGGTAAGAAGAAGATGGCAAATTAGGAGGATGAGTGGAAGGCTTACATGCAAAGACATGAACAAATGACACAAATGCTCATCCAAATGATGCAGAACATGAATGCCACTATCAACTCCATTAGACCTACCCAAAATTATATGGGAGAAGGGAGTAATTCGAATCAGAATGGGTCTGAAAATCACACAAATAATAACAGGATTCCAATTGGATCAGCATCCAGACCCTTCCAGCCTACCTTGCCTAGAGTTGAGTCACCATAGGAAGAGGAGCCAAACCCAGCAGCAAATGACATTAATGCTTGCATTGATGAGTACATGAGACTTGATCCGAATATCAGAAGTCAGACCCCATTTTCACAATACAACAATGCCAGATCAAGAAATGGGCCAAGGGGAGAGAGAAGACATCCTACGAGGCAACCCAATAGGGATTTTTAGCAGAGGGTGAATAAGTTCACTTTCAACTTTTGATGGTTCAGGAAAGGTCACTGCTAGGGCTTGGGTCCAAAAATTGGACACATCTCTCACTCAACCCTACGATGGAAGAGGAAGCCATCAAGTTTGCTATTCTTCATTTGGAGGGTACAACTCATGAGTGGTGGCATTATAGGTTAATCACAGGAGCATAATCATATTGTGACATGTTGATTTCATAGAGAGGCTCATAGACAAGTTTTGATAGGAGGGATCCCGAGATGCATTTCAGAGATTTTGACACATTTGAGGCAGCATGGTACAATAGAGGATTATGTAGGCAGAATTTCAACGAGTATCTGTCATGGTGCCAGATGCTATGGAGAGGAGACTCATGTTTTTTATTTATTGAGGGCTTATTTGAGTCACTTGGAGGTTTGGTTAGAGCTTTTGAGTCGACATCTCTGCAGGATGCTATCTGAAGGGCTTTGAATTTGGAGGATTCCACAACCAGGAACAAGTTCTACCCTAAGAGACCATTTCACAAGGGCTTTCTGCAACCTAAGACACTACCTCATAACCCAACAAGTTGGAAGAAACTAAGAATGAGCTTTGAAGGAAGAAGTTGTGCTTTACTTGTAGAGAGCCATGGGAGCCAGGACATAGATGCTTGGGGAAGGGGCAGGTACACTACATAGAGGTAGTCTCGATGAAAATTCAAAGGTGGAAGAGTTTGAACCCGAGGTTGTTTTGGATGAGGCTGAGCATGAGGGTCAGGGAGAACAAGATTCTTCAGGAGGTACACTTGCCATGCTTTTAGGAGAACCGAGGTATCATCCTTTTTGTATGCGAGGAGTGTTATAAGGACATAGAGTGATAGTATTGATTGATGGCGGGGCTACACATAATTTCATCTGAGGGTTTGGTGACTAGGATGAGCTTGAAGACAAATCATTTTGAGGCATTTAATGTGATAGTGGCCGATGGATTTACTATCCCTGCACCGGGAGGATCCAACAACTTGGCATTACCTTAGGGAGGCATAGAGTGTGTGATGATTTTTAGGTGGTTGGTATAGGTGAGAGATTTTGTTTTGGGTGTGCAGTGGTTGCATTCACTTGGTGAGTTAACACAGAATTATCAGACTATGGAGCTGAAATTCATATTCGACAGTAAGGAGGTGGTTCTTCAAGGTTTGAATTTTGTTTATGGAGCTCCAAGGGTTGTTTTAGTCAAGAGGATGGAGAGAGCCTTTCGTAGAGGATAGGTAGATTAGGCGGTACGATGTTTGATCACTGATGGATTTTCACCCATGGGTGAAAAGACTACTCATGTGGATAGTCAACCCATTATGGACAAGCATAGCATTGTATTCAATGATATCCCTCCAAGGTTACCTCCAGATAGGGGATTTCAGCATGTTATTGAGATGGAGAAGGGATCGAAGCTGGTCATTACTACACCTTGTCGTCATCCGAGGAGGTACATGTAATATCCCCATTTTTGGAATGGTTGCCATTGGAGGATGGAGGAGTTGGTTTTCACTCTCCGAGATATTTGAATGGTGTGGATATGTTCCTTTCATTGAGTATGTTCCTCTCACTATGGGAACAAATCATATTGAGGTACTCTCCTAATGTTGATTCCATTTACTATCATACTTCTTCCTTGGAGTGAACCACTTGGAGGGGTCATAATTACGGAGAATTGCTTTGGAATAAGGAAAGTGGTAATCTTGTTTTGTGTGGATGTCCTTCAATTGCCCCAGAGCGATGTGAAAGGCCCAAATCAACTCTAATGGTGACCATTGGGGACATTACATATGAGCAAACTCAAGTATCACAGTTTTTGCAAGAGCCTAATTGAAGTATTAATTGCTATTCTAGGATTTCCAGGTTTGCATTTCGTGGAGTAGAGAAGACGTATCTTCCACACGCCTCCAGATCGTTGTCATTGATTTTGAATATAACATTGCTAGGAGAATCCTTGGTCGATCTGTCATAGCTGTGACTATTTTAGGAGGGAGGCGGAATCCATAATCCAAGATCGCAGGAGTGAAAAATACCTTGGCAGCATTGAGAGAAATTGGTGTCTGCGACATAATGTGAGCAACGGATCAAGGGCAGAATCTCTAAGCGCTTCCATCAACCTAGGCGCACTATCCTACAACCCACGTGGAGTCATAATTTCGTGCAACTCTCATTTACAGGCCATAGGACAAGGGTCAAAGAGTCAGGGACGGGATAACACACCCCTTAACAAGGTCAAGCAATCTTTGTTGAAGGTCAGATCCGTATTGAAGAGGCATGCATAGTCAGCAACGAGTTCCTTCCCTAGTCATCAGAGTGGCGCAACATCCTAGGGTCAGAGTTTGTTACTTTATTGCTGATTCATCTGTATTGCAAGACAATTGATAAATCTTAAGATTTTCTGAATTTCAGTGACCTTGAATATACTGAGATATTCATAATATATTTTGTGCTAGACATCTATGTCTGATTTTGAATAACTGATAGAGATCTGAGTTAGCAACAAATAAACTATGTTTTCTAATGACGTTGAATCTGAATATGATGGCAAAATAAGATGTATGTGTTGATAGTAACCTGCAAATGGTAAATCAGTTTAATAGGGTTGAATTATACAAGGGATATTTCATACAAACTCAATAACTTGAGAAAAAAAATACATAAAGAGATTTTTAATGAAACACATGTTTTTTATGCACTTTTATCTAAATCAACTTTAAAGACAAAAAAAACTAATGAACTACATGTTACTTTGCTTACATACACAAGTTATACATTAAAAAATGAGTAGAAAAGCAGATTTGAGCTGAAGGAAACTACATTTTTAAACATTATATTCTCAAGTGTTTTTGATGTACAAAAATCATAGATTAGGGTATCCATGGCATCACAAACAAGAAAGTACAACATTGACTAAGGTAGAAAGGAGCCTGCATCACTGAGCCCAGCATCACTAGCTATATGGTGGCTCTCGCGCTTTTGTCTCAAATAGGTCCTTGATGCTGCTGCAGCTATAATACCTGCATGTGTATCAACACCATTCTCAAGATTTGTTTGCCATTTCTCATCCTTCTTTGCCATTGCTATTGCCATTGCCTCAAGCTTGGCTTGATCAAGCCATGCATGGCCCTCCTCTCTAAACATAGGATCCCCTAGGTGATCCAATCTAATAGTAAATCAAACTCTTGCAATGCAGTGGGAGATATATTGAAGGCCGTGTTTTTCTTGTGACGAAGACTAAGGTTGTATTGAACAATAGACGATATCGTTCAACCTTTGCATATCAATCTATTGTGCTTTTGTGAGTGTGTGTTCAAACATACTCCAATTGTGCTTGAATCTTGAAGTATTGCAAAGTTAGCTCAAGACACGTATGACAATTCTTTGAAGGTTTGACACCTTAGCACTAAACTTTTCCCACCATACATCTAAAATGAGAAAAACGACATTCAAAGTTTGTTTACATGGAAAAAGATGACATTAAGCAAATTTTACCCGGCTGCAATGGGTTTGAGTTCCTTTGTATATATCTCAAGCAAAGAGGTCCCCGTATGCAAGTTTGAAGATCTCACTTTTAAAGGCTAACATTGCTCTTGGTTGAGAGTCCACATCCATTTGCTCAATGATTATGTAGAGCTTGCTTAAAACCTCCTGATTGGCCTTAAAGTTTGAGTGGAATTGAAATGTTGTATTTAAGAAATAACCTACATAGCATGTAATGGTTTATGAAGTTGATGATGCAATTGTTGATCAATGATTTTCCATATGGGATGGTATTTGTTGTCAACACTATCATAAATGGCTGTAATGGCTTCGTAGGCCTTGTCCACGCTCTCATACACATAGCCTATTGAGGGTTTCTCCCTATCAACAACACAAAGGAGGCTAATTAAAGGCTTGGTGCCAATTAAAAATAATGTAAACAAGTATTCAGATTCAAGAGCACATAAATAAATAAAAATAATATTAAACTAGTAAAGTAAACAAAAGAGGAACAAAAAAAAAAAAGAACGAACTTCTACAGTCTCCTTTATTGGAAGCCAAAAGTTCTTCTCATAAAAAATTCAATCTGCAACATCAACTCTGGGATTGGTCCTCGAGTATGAAGATAAAAAAACTCTCCTCATTAACAAACATATATTTCAAAATAGCCTTTGGTTGAAGCAAAGACTACAATGTGATAAGATTGGTTGCAAAATGAGTTACACTAGGATGAGCCAACTCGTTTGTTTATTTCCTCTCTAAGTCAAGGACCCAACCATGGTTGTATATATAGTAGCATATATGGTGACCATGATCCACAATTTGTTTAAAACTTTAACTCGAGAAAGTTTGCCAAGATTCTCTAATATAAGGTCAGGGCAATGAGTAGATTAGGGAGTATAGAAATGGATGGGTGCCTCTCTAAGACAAGTCTACTTATAACATAATTTGCTACATTGTAATGATCTAGACCACATTCGCTTCACCCACCTTAGCCACAACTTGAAGTATTCACATAGAAATTTTGCGTTCCTCATCTTACTTGAGGTATCAATAGATTTTAGAAAAACCTTTGCACCTGAGGTAGAAACAAGCAAATTCAATAATCTCCTATTTCTTCTCATTCAAAATTGGGCTCTTTATATCTTCATTATTGGGGGCTTTGAACCCTACCTCAACAACAATTGTTGTATTTAGTAAATTTTGCCAATAATGATAGCTAAAACAAAACTAAAAATAAAAATGAGTATTTTGAAATAAAAATAGCATTCACTTTTAAATCTAAGAGACCTAAATAATTCAAAATCATAGAATGGACTCCTTGATCAACCCAAGGATGGTCTAGAAGAATGTTGAAATAGTTCGAAGTAGGAATGATATGGCGAGAGTTCACATTTTCTTTGGACCAATTTGAATGGGGAGAATTACACGTACTAGGATACCTATAAAGGTGCCATTAAAACATTTGAATGCAACCCCAATTGTAGCATAGGATTCTTGCTAGAAGTGATGATTATATAAGAATTCCTTGATTACTATATTGAATGCATATGTGGGATTCACAAGGGTGCCAGTGATAGTCCTTGAGTTCATAAGGCCTTCAACATAAAGAGGACCATGATACACATTTTGAGGAATCTTGAAAGAAGAGAATGTAATAACAGGTGAAGGGGTAGAAGAAGGTTGTGTGTCAACAACACCAACAAACATGTCAATGAGAAATATGGGTAAATGGCTAGGAGAAGGTGGAGAAAGAGGAGGAGGAAGTGTTGAAGTATGAGGAAGAGGAGAGTAGAATTGGATTGTGTTGACGGAAGGGATTTGTGTAAATTTGTAGGTTTGGATTTGGATGGGCTACATATTTATTGCCTTTATTGTTAGACCCTTCAACATGAATAATATTAGCATCAATAAGATCTTGCACCTTGTGGTGTAAGCCCATACACTTCTCAGTGTCATGGGTAGGTACACGGTGGTATTGATAAAAAGCCTTAAGAGTCATATCCTTGAGGAAGAGGGAGAGAAGTATCCAAAGGATGGATTGAAGGGAGGGTAAGAAGGTTGGTAACAAGAAGTTGGTTTAGAACAAAATGGAGGGAATTGGCAAAGAGAGTGAAACAATTGTTAGAATGAGGTTCAAAGGAGATAGCATGAGAAGGCGAATTGTCAATATGTATAACATTAGGCTTAGACTCAGATTTAGAGAAGTTATGGTTGGAGTTGGATTTTGAAGGGAGGTTTTAATAGTTTAGAAAGGAATGAAGAAGAAGTAGGAGAAAAAGAAGAAGAGGAAGGATTACAAGACAAGATTTGCATTGATGAGCTTAGACTCATAATCTTGAAGAGTAGCACAATGGTCTGAAAAAGTAGCATAATAGTGAAATAGGACCTTGTCTTTAATAGGAGTAAGGAGGTTATTGACAAAGATGCATTGGATTTCACCATCAGGTGGGTGATAATGCATCTTCACCAATATAGACTGTGTTAAGTTTTGGACCAGAATTAAGTTAAGCAGAGATAAAACAAATTCAAACAATAGAACACAGCATGTACCCTGGGAAAACCCTCCTTCTTGAGGGAGAAAAACCCAGCAACAATATATCACTTATATATTGATAAAATGGCTGTAATAAGGATTACAATTTTGGCCAATCACAAGGCTAATCTGAAGTAATGATAATGGCACCACACTTAATGCAAATACACAATCACTGAAGAATATCGAACTCCTTGAAAGCAAAATATCGATCTGCTGTATATATTGAACTCCTCTCAGAATTTATGCGAACTTTTCTTTTGATAATTGTTGGATGAATTGAGAGAGAGTAGCGCCTTCTATATATACAAGTTGATATGGTGACTATCAAGCAAGACGTCCTTTCACAAGAAGTTGGCCTCTTCCATGAAATGATGCGTCTCTTTATTCCATGCGATTTGGTTTAGTCGGCCTTCATAAATAAAATATAAATTATTATTATTTGAATAGAAGTGCCCCTTCATCAATGTCGGCCTCAAATAAGTAAGTAGCCACAGCTTTATTTATTTGATTATTATTTAATTCGGGTGAAGGATGACCCCTGTAGCTATATCATCAACACTCCCTCTTAGCTAGGGAGGAATCCTTCCAGATATCCATGTCATGGAGTCTCTTAACATGACACCCACAATGGCTACACCCATTTGTGGAAAAGAGTTCACGGAGTCACGCAACGTGATATCGTCATGGAGTCACTCAACATGACGTCCACCATGGCTACTCCCATGTGTGGAAAGGAACATGTGCACAAGTGCCCATCACGGAGTCACTCAATGTGATGTTGTCATGCAGTCTCTCAACATGACGTCCACCATGGCTACTCCCATGTGTGGATAAACACAAGTACAAAGGATTCATCACGGAGTCTCTCAACGTGATATTGTCATGGAGTCTCTCAACATGACATCCACCATGGCTACTCCCAGAGGGTGGAAAGAACCACATCTCCGTCTCAAAGATGGACAAGGGCTTTCACCTCAAATTTCTCCGTCTCAGAGAAAAAATGCATTATAGATAACAAAAAATTCACTGATGCTGAGCCTCCCTCTCAGCAAGGGCTTCATTCTCCACAACTCCAAGCTTGTCTCGAAAATGCACAAACTTGACTCTGGAGAGAGGCTTGGTGAGAATATCAGTCGTCTGATCATCAGTGCAAATATACTTCAGTTGAATAGCTTTCCCATATCTCTGATGTAATGGTATTTGATCTCTACATGTTTTGTTCTATCATGGAACACTGGATTGATAGATAGCTTCACACAACTTTGATTGTCACAATGAATAATAGTCGGCTCCAATGATTGTCCAAACAATCCTGCAAGGAGCTTCCGAAGCCACACTGCTTCTCGAGCTGCTACACATGCTGCAATATATTAAGCCTCTGCAGTGCTTAGTGCCACTGAAGACTGCTTCCTGCTACACCAAGAAATCATGGCAGACCCCAAGCTAAAGTAACATCCAGAGGTGCTCTTACTGTCAGCTACACGCCCAACCCAATCAGAATCAGAATAGCCTTGCAACTTTAGATCTACACTGGTAGAATATCTCAAGCCATAACCAACTGTGCCATGCAAGTATCTCAATATATGCTTTGCTGCAACTAGATGAATTTGCCTTGGTTCACACATGAACTGACTGAGGGCACTCACTGCATAGCAGATGTCTGGTCTAGTATTGACTAGATACATCAACGATCCAATCAACTGCCTGTACATGGTGGGATCTACCAGATTTGAACTAGCTGCAGAATCACTCAGTTTCTTCAAATTTGTTTCCATCAGTGTAGACATAGATTTGCAATCCATCACCCCAAATATCTTCAAGATATCTATGGTATATTTTCCTTGACTTAGAATAATCTCATAGGGTCTCTGCCATACTTCCAATCCTAGAAAGTAATGCAAAAGACCTAAATCCTTCATCTCAAACTCAGAAGCTAACTCCTTGCATTTGACAATGAGATATTATGCTCCAATAAGAAATAAATCATCAACATAAAGAACCAAGATTAAAGCCTCACCATCAACTACCTTGAAGTAAAGATTTGAATCTACATCATTCTTGGAGAATCCCAAGCTCATCAAGTATCGATCAATCCTCTCATACCAAGCACGAGGTGCCTGTTTAAGGCCATACAATGCCTTCTTCAATCTACATACATGAGATTCCTTTCCATGAATCACAAACCCATCTGGTTGTTCAATGTACACTTCCTCTTCAATCACACCATTAAGGAATGCAGTCTTTACGTCCATTTGGTGTAGCTTCCATCCCTTAGCTGATGCAATAGCAATAATAGTCTTGATGGATGTATAACGAGCAACAGGAGCAAATGTCTCCTCATAATCTATTCCCTCTTTCTGAGAGAATCCTCTAGCCACAAACCTTGCTTTGTACTTCTCAATGCTCCCATCAGCTGCATGCTTGATCTTGAAAAGCCATTTAGAAGATACAACTGATTTCCCTTCAGGTCTTGGTACAACATCCCAAATCACTCTTGATAATAGACTGATATTCTTCGGCCATAGCATCTCTCCATACCTGTTGACTTGATGCTTCCTCAACACTGGAAGGCTCAGCCTCAATGATGTGACTCATCAATGCTACATAGCCTGGAAACTTCTGTGGTCTTTTGCTTTCTTTGAATGTGCCTCTAGGAGTTGCATACTTTTCTGCATCTTGCATAGTTTGTCTAGCCCATAGAGGTCTCTTTCGACCTATAGCAATATCCCTTGGACCATCAGTAGGTTCTATGGGATCAACTGGATCACTAGCCTCTTCTAATTCAATAGACTCTCTGAATCTTAGGAGTATGAACAATGTCCATATCTTGAGGAGTCTCCTATTCTTCATTATCTATCTCCATGTATGACCCTTTAGATCTTTTGAATGCAACATCTTCTTCAAAAGAGACATCCCTGCTGATCTCAATCTGTTTTTGTCCTGGAATGTAAATCCTGTAGGCCTTTGAAGATTCACTGTAACCCACAAATATTCCTTTCTTGCCAGATGGTTCTAACTTAGATCTCTTATCTTTAGGAACATGAATATAAACAGGACAACCAAAGATTCTTAAGTGACTAACCTCAGGTTTCACACCTATGAAGGCTTCTTCAGGAGTCATATTTTCCAATATTTGATGAGGACTCAGATTCTGAACATACACAACAGTTCTGGAAGCTTCTGCCTAAAGGAAGGTTTGTAAGTCTTGATCATGAATCATAGCTTTGGCTGCCTCAACTATGGATCTATTCTTCCTTTCTGCAATTCTATTTTGCTGAGGATTGTACGGAACACAAAACTCCCTCTTAATCCTTGCCTCAATGCAGAAATTACAGAGACCTCCAGAAGTGTATTCTCCTCCATTATCAGATCTCAGAACCTTGATCCTTTTCCCGGACAAATTTTCAACTTGAGCCTTAAATTCTTTGAATCTATCAAGTACTTCTTTAGACTCTTTAGACTTCAAAAAATAAATCCAAGTCTTTCTAGAATAGTCATCAATGAAAATCACATAATACCAAAAACCGCTCAAGGATGTTACAGACATTGGACCACACAAATCAGAATGAACAAGATCTAGAAGACCTTTTGATCTACTTTCACTACTATGAAAAGGACCCTTAGAATTCTTACCCATTGCACAACCTCTGCAAATGCCATCATGCTCCTGACTGAGCTTCGGTAGTCCTGTGACCATCTTCTCCATGGATGGAAGGGCTTTGAAATGTAGGTGAGCAAGTCTCCTATGCCATAGCTCACTTGAACTAGAAGAATCATGCAACAATGCTTGAATTGGACGAATACAAAGTCTATATAGACTCTCTTGACGAACACCAATCACACGGGCTGTTTTGATGCTAGAGTTCTTTGGCCAAGCAAGAACTTTTCCCTTAGAAAATGCAATTTGATATCCTTTGTCCTCCAAAGCTGATGATACAAGATTCCTCTTGATTCCTGGTACGAACAAGACATCACTCAAATGAAGAGGGATGCCAGAATCTAGGTGAAGAGAGGTGGCTCTAGCACCTTTCACTAAATAGCAAGCATCATCTTCGATTATCACTTGAAGGTCAGTTTCTCCTTCTACCAAATCTGAAAGATGCTCTCTATATCCTGTAATGTGTCGAGAAGCGCCACTATCAATCTACCATGTGCTACTGTCGGTTGGAACATTGCTTGATAGGGCAAAGATGAATAGAAATCCTCCTGAGTTATCTCTTGATTCCTTTTGAGGTGAGACATCATCAACATCCGCAGTAGAAGCATGTTGCTTTGGTCTTGTTGCACAATCTCTAGCATAGTGACCATACTTGTCACATTTGAAGCACTGAATATGGGAGAGATCCTTCTTCTTCTTTGGTTCAGGAGCAGAATCCAATTTCCTGTCTCTATTCCTCTTTAAATTTCCTTTTCTCCCTTCTTTTCCTTTCCTTCTGGAAGATTGAGCAGCAAGAACATGATTGTCTTCATTGTGAGAGCTTCGTCTATTACCTCTTGCTGCCAACCTGGATTCTTCTTGAATGCAATCAGCTCTAAGGCGATCAAACTTTGGTAACTTAGATCTTCCACTGATACCTTGAATAAAGGGCTCCCAAGATTGAGGAAGACCATTCAGTGCCAACATGACTAAGTCTCTATCTTCAACTTCATCTCCAATGGCATATAGTTGATCTTTCAACTCAGTGATCTTCATGAAAAAGGAGATGATTGAATCTCTTTTAGCCATCTTGATGTGATGTAGCTGTTGCCTCAAGGCAAGAGCTCTGTTGGTGTTATTGATCTCATACAATCCCTCCAAAGACTTGAACATATCTCTAGCCATCTTCAACTTGGAGATAATAGGCACAAGGTGATCCTTCACGGAATCAATCAAGATCTTCTTGGCTTTTGTGCCATTCTTCCTCCATTTTGTTTTCTCAGTCTCATTGGAAGGCTCGGGCACCTCGCTCTCCATGAACTTGAGAATATCATTTTCTTCCAATGCAATAAGAACTCTGAACTTCCAAGAAGTGAAGTTAGATGCACCATCAAGTGTATCTTCAACCTTGAGTCCGTTCACCATTTTCGAAGCTAAGATAGACTCCCTTAGATGAGAAGAAGAGATGAAGATTTCGCTGTTTAAATAAATCTGATCTCGATCTTGCTTAAACCTGCTCTGATACCATGTTAAGTTTTGGACCAAAATTAAGTTAAGCAGAGATAAAACAAATTCAAACAATAGAACACAACATGTACCCTGGGAAAATCCTCCTTCTTGAGGGAGAAAAACCCAGCAACAATATATCACTTATATATTGATAAATTGGCTGTAATAAGGATTACAATTTTGGCCAATCACAAGGCTAATCTGAAGTAATGATAATGTCACCACACTTAATGCAAATACACAATCACTGAAGAATATTGAACTCCTTGAAAGCAAAATATCAATCTGCTGTATATATTGAACTCCTCTCAGAATTTATGTGAACTTTTCTTTTGATAATTGTTGGATGAATTGAGAGAGAGAGCAGCGCCTTCTATATATACAAGTTGATATGGTGACTATCAAGCAAGACGT
Source organism: Cunninghamia lanceolata (assembly GCA_027924645.1). Classification (NCBI taxonomy): domain Eukaryota; kingdom Viridiplantae; phylum Streptophyta; class Pinopsida; order Cupressales; family Cupressaceae; genus Cunninghamia; species Cunninghamia lanceolata. The sequence goes on along the minus strand of BSBN01000053.1, from coordinate 4,376,420 downwards.
CCTTTCACAAGAAGTCAGCCTCTTCCATGAAATGATGCGTCTCTTTATTCCATGTGATTTGGTTTAGTCGGCCTTCATAAATAAAATATAAATTATTATTATTTGAATAGAAGTGCCCCTTCATCAATGTTGGCCTCAAATAATTAAGTAGCCATGGTTTTATTTATTTGATTATTATTTAATTCGGGTGAAGGATGACACCTGTACCTATATCATCAACAGACTGAAAACGAATAATGAAGTAATTGGCATGCTCATTAGGGCCTTGTGTGCACTATACAAGATCAGTAAAATTAACTTTCAAGCCAATATTGACTTGAAAGTGTTTAAGGAATGCATGTGCAAGCTCAACAAATGAGCGGATAGAATTGTGACGATGGGGATAGGACTACTCAAGGACTATGTGGGGAAAGAGTTTAGTGAGAAGTTGATCATCATAGACAAAATCTAAGCATTTAGCATTAAATGACCGAACATATGTTGTAGGATCCCTTTCTCCTTCTTGCATCTCAAAGCAAGGGACTACAAACCCAAGAAAAGGATGAGAGAGAATATCAGGAGAGAGGATTATGGTGCAAATCAATAGTCACCTCACCACAAGAAGAAGGGAGAGCATCAAGTTTTTGTTGCATTGCTTGTAGATGTTGTAAAACATGTGTCATTGTAAGATCAATAGTATGGGTATAGTAGGGAGGAGGAAGAGAGAAACCATAAGAAGGTGTACTTGAAGAAGGAAAGGATGTGGCAATAGTAGTAGAGGGAAGAGCATATGTTGGTGCAGCGAAAGGAAAAGCAAAAGTGGGTTGGAAGGCGAAAGAAGATTGAGAAGGGATAGTATAAGTAGAAGAGGACATGACAAAAGGATAAATATAAGGCGGTTTGGGGCCATAATGAGGGACTAGTTGGAAAGGGAGTGGAACAAGAAGAGAAGTAGGGATAGTGGTTAAAACTTAAAAAGATGAGATGAAGTAGTGGGAATGGGAAGGGGATGTGAGGGTGGAGGGCGAAGAGGAATGGGTGCAGCACAAGGGTCTCAAAAGGAGAGGGAAGGACAAAAGAAGGGAATGAAGAAGTGTCAAGTGGTTAGGAGGGATGAGAAGGAGAGAAGATGGGGCACTAACATATACAATATGGCAGTTATGGCCAATACATTGAAGGACATCTAGGCATTAGAATTGGAAACAAGCATAGTATGAAGGGCATCAGCTAAGGTAGAGGAATTATTACATCCTCAAGGGAGTTTACCTTATCACAAAGGATCAGTAGATGGGAGGCTATATTCTAACACTTCCGGTCTACCAAATGCTTGTAGTGAGCATCGTGATCGAAGTGATCATCAAAAGGAGGGAAGGTATTGACTTAATCAAGGATGGGAAGGGAAAGGGACATGGTTGGGTTCAAGTAGGGACTATGACAGAGATGGTGAGAAAGGCAAAAAGAGGGCATGAAAGAAAGGAATAGAGGGGGTAAAAGAGAACATGTATTAGAGGATAAGAGGGTGACTAAGAAAGAGTGACAAAAGAAAATAGAAGGAAAGGAAAGGAAAGGGAAAATAAGAGAGAAATGGGATGGTGGGATGGGAAAGAGAGATGGGCAAATTTGTTCTTAGGAATCAAATTCTCCAAGTTTAGAGCTCTTTTAATGACCTCCAATAATGATGGTGGATCAAAAGCCTTAACCCAACCTCTAAGAGGTTCTGTCAAACCCTCCTTGAAAAGAACTATAAGTCTCCTCTCTAAAACATCTGGAACCATCACAGATAACCTTTGAAATTCTGCCACATAACTGTCCACAATACCACTCTGTCTCAATTGAATCAACTCTCTAAAATAGATCTTTGAATCTTTCCTATCAAACTTGTCAATCAATCTTTGACTGAACTCATCACAAGTGCTACTCAAATTATGACCTTGGGAAATCAATCAATGATACCACCACTCATGTGCTATGCCCTCCAAATGCAGTGTAGCAAATTTGATGACATCCTCCTCATATATAGGGTTAACTGAAAAATATGTATCTAACTTCTGAATCCAAGCTTGAACAGTACATCTATTGGAACCATCAAAAGTAGGAATGGTTAGCTTACCCAATCTATTTTGCAGATCATTATGAGGTTGATGTGTATTTGTCCTTCTTCCCTTCTTTTTCCCATGCTTCAAGTTCAAGTTGTAGAAATCATTAAGTGATATTTGGGCATGAAACTCCGGTCCAAGAGCTCTATGCAAAGAGGGCTGCAAAAATATCCTCATCCTGCTTTGACTCTTCTTCCTCATGTGGATCTTCTTCTCTCTACAAGAACTTGGGTTGAGAGGGCCTAGATGTGGAACCCACAACGGTTCTATAATTGGTTGTAGCACTTCCTTCACCTGTAGGGGATTGTGTTACCTTGCCACATTAAGGTTTTGCATAATTTGAAGTAGTTGTGCCATAAGATGTGTCATAAAAATGTCGTTGGCCTTGGCTCATGCCGACAGTAGCATTATATTGTATTTCAGCATTCTCATCATCTGTCAAAACCCTCTTGCTTTTTCCCCCCATTTCTTCTTCAACTATTTCTTCTATCTCTGGATCCTACACCTTCCTTCTTTGATAAACTCTGTATTCTTTATTGCTGGGCTGCATCAAAACTGATTAAACCTAACCCTGCAGACTGGCAAGATCAAAGCTTTGATACCACTGTAATGTCCCCTTTTTATATTTTTTTTTGTAATTTTCTGATTTTTTTTGTATTTTTATGATTTTTGAACAAAATGAAAACTGAAAACAACAAACTGAATTGGAAAATTAATGTTGATCAAAATGACAATTGGCTGGAAATGACACCATAAACACTCACAGCGTTGGAATTGATTATTAATTGCATTGCAAATAACAGATTTGAATTATATATGCCCAAATACATCAAATATAGTTGTTCATGACTGATAAAACCCTAGTTATGTCAATAACAACAATATGACACCCTTGAACTAATTTTATTAGCAAAATAATTGATTACAAATGCTGATATGAAAGCTGGAAACAATTTTCAGAATTGATAACAATAATTTCCACTCACAAGACCTTGAATTTGTACAGCTGGCTGATCCAGCTGAAATAGGGCAATTTCAGACTTGTACAAAATGTTGCGGGTACTGTTGGAAGGCTGTACGGTCATGGCAAGTGCTGGATATTACGCTCCGTAATTGGTAAAAAATTGATTGATTATTACAAAGAGCAAAATGCTCAATAAAATATGTTACAAGATTTACAAGGAAGGAAAGTTTCTAAAAAGAAATTGAAGAAGATCGATGACACGATCTTTACCAAAACTATTTACAATAATAATATACAAGAGTGACCATTAGACAACTATAAGTATTATTCTAATACCCTCCCTTAATGGTCAATCTATCAACTACACCAAGAGACCCTTTGAATTTTACAAACTTATCTGGACTGAGGGACTTGGTGAGGATATATGTTGCCTGATCCTCTGTTGGAACATATAGCAACTGAACTGATCCGTCTTCAACAAGCTTTCTTATGAAGTGACAATGAGTTTCCACATGCTTGGTTCTTTCATGGAAGACTGGATTTTTGGCAAGTTTGAGAATTCCCTGATTATCACAGAACAAGGGAGTCGGACCTGCTTGAGATATTTGCATATCCACAAGCATTCGGCGAAGCCAAACTGCCTCACAAGCTGCCTTAACTGCTCCCCGATACTCTGCTTTTGTCGAGGAGAGAGCCACTGCTTGCTGCTTCTTACTAGTCCATGTGACTGCACCGGATCTCAAACTGAACACATACCCAGATGTTGATTTCTTGTCATCAACTGAACCTGCCCAATCTGAGTCTGTGAAGCCACTGAGCCTAGGAGCATGACTTCTTGAGTAAAGAAGTCCATAATCAGAAGTGCCCTTCACATAACGCAGCACACGCTTTGCTGCTACCCAATGATCAGCCTTGGGGGCTATCATGAAGTGTGAAATCTAGCTCATTGGAAAACTGAGGTCAGGTCTAGTGGCAATGAGATAGATGAGGCTGCCCACTAGTTGCTTGAACAAAGATTCATCCACTACAGGGGAATCTGATTTAGCTGACAATTTAAGCCCTTTTTCCATGGGTGTGGAGGTAGGTTTGCAATCCTGCATACGAAACTTATCCAGTAGACTTCGAGCATATTTGGACTGGGAGATGAAGATACTGCTCTCGGTCTGCCAAACCTCAACACCTAAACAGTAATGCAAAAGTCCCATATCTGTCATGTCAAATGTGCTGCACAAATCCTGTTTGATCTCAGCGATCAAATGTGCCGAGCTACTAGTAATGATCAGGTCATCCACATAGACAACAAGAATCAGAATATCACTACCAGTGTGTTTGACATACAAATTAGAGTCTGATGGATTCCTCTGAAAGCCATGATCTGTGAGGTACTTGTCAATCTTGATGTACCAAGCCCAAGGAGCCTATTTCAGGCCATAGAGTGCTTTTACCAATCTGCACACCTTGTGTTCTTGACCGGCAACCTTGAACCCTAGAGGTTGCGTCATGTAGACTTCTTCCTTCAACTCACCGTTGAGGAAAGCACTCTTAACGTCCATCTGATGGACTTTCCAACCAAACTAGGCTGCTAAGGCAAGGACAAGCCGAATTGTACTCATCTTGGCTGTAGGAGCAAAAGTCTCCTCGTAGACAATGCCTTCCTTTTGTGAGAACCCCCTAGCAACGAGATGAGCTTTGTACTTGTCAAGAGTTCCGTCAACTTTGTATTTCACCTTATACACCCATTTGCAACTAATGGGCTTCTTCCCTGGAGGAAGATCAAAAAGGACCCAAGTGTGATTTTTCTGAAGACTCTAGTATTCAGACTCCATAGCCTTTTCCCACTCAGGAATTCCTTTAGCCTCTAAATATGTCTGAGGCTCATAGACACTGTGAATGTTGGCCATGAGAGCAAAATTAACTGTATGCTGTTGTTTGCTCTTGTTTCTAGATGATCTACCCTCAATGAGCTCATCATTATGAAGATCTCCAATAGTTTTAGCCCACCATTTAGGCCAGAGAGTAGAAGTGCCAACATCGGATGCAACAGGAGGAGCTGGAACTATACCTGGAATAGGTGGAAGATCAACATCATTCGAAGGAAATTCGGGTTGAGCATCATCAAAAACAGAATCTGCATCATCATCCCTCCCATCAAGTGGACCTAATGGAAGCTGAACACCCAAATCAGAAGCCTTCAAAGGCTAATCCTCATAATTCTGCACAAGCGAGGAAGGATTAAAAGGTCCTCGTTCTTCATCAAAGACAACATCCCGACTGAGGATAAGACGATCAGTATCGATGTCAATCAACCAGTAAGCCTTATGGTTGTCACTGTACCCAGTGAACATAAGCTTTTGACTCTTGGAATCCAACTTTGAGTGTTTGGCATTTAGAATCCATACATAAGCTAAAGAGCCAAATATTCTTAGATGACTAATCCGAGGTTTGCAACCAGTCCAAGCTTCCTCAGGAGTCTTCACCTTAACAACATATGTAGGAGACCTATTAAGGAGATAGACAACAGTGTAGACTACTTCTGCCCAATATTTCTTAGGAATACTCTTGTGGTCTAACATGGAACGGGCCATCTCAGTGATTATGCGATTGTGGTGCTTTACAACACCGTTTTGCTGAGGAGTATAGGGTGTGGTTAACTGGCGTTTGATGCTGTGTATATCATAGAAGTTGGAGAAATTAGTAGAACAAAATTCCCCCCCCCCCCCATTATCTGACCTAAGAGTGACTATGGAACAGCCAGACTCTCTCTACTAAGGCCTTAAACTTCTGCAAATACAGTAAACACATTTGATTTCTGTCTAAGAAAGTACACCCACATTTTACGACTGAAACATCAACAAAAAGCAAGAAATACCTGCAACCAGTAACAAAAGGTGTAATCATTGGCCCACATACATCAGCGTGAACCAACTGTAGTACCTTGGAGGCTCGCCATGAGTCACCATTCGGGAACGGTGTCCTGTGCTACTTCCCAGCCTGACAAGCTCTACAAACACCATGATGCTGAGTCTGGATCTCAGGTAAATGGGCTACAAGTCCCTCCCGAGATAGCTGAGAGAGATAGTGCACATTTAAGTGCCCATAACGCTGATGCCAAAGACTGGTGATGAAAGAATTTTTGGCTGCCATGGCTAACTCTGGAGAATCACCTGTATTCACAAGTCTGTATAGACCATGATCCTCAATACCAACAACCACAGTTGTGCGAGTCTCCCGATCAATAATGGAACATTTGTGTGCACTAAAAACCACATCCAACTGAGGAGAATGCCGCATAATTTGACTGACAGAGAGAAGGTTTAGTTCCATGCCAGGAACGTGGTAGACATTGAGGAATATGAGATTACTCCCACCAGACTGAATCTGAACAATGCCCTTGCCGACAACTGTATACTCTTCACCTCCTCCAAAAATAACTGAGTCACTGAAGGGAGAGAAATCTGTGAACCAATCACGCCGATGTGTGAAGTGTTACAAGGCACCTGAATCAACGTACCAGGCAGAGGACTTTACATGATTTGTACGTCTTTTAGCCATAAAGGCGTAAAAGGCAGATTCCTTCTGCTCAGTGTGCTCGACAACATTTGCTTTTGGCTGAGACCCTCCCTGCTTCTATTCAAAAGCCAAACGCTGACGACAATCCCTCTTCATATGACCGTATTTATGGCAGTAATTACATTGAATGTTCTTCTTCTTGGTGTTGTCCTGAGGTTGACTTGAGCCTTTCTGCTGCAGAGGCTGACCTTTCCCTTTATTCTGAGACTGAGACTTGGTTGCAAAAGCTTGCTCTGTAGAGGACGAAGAAGCACTACTACCAAACTATTGTTTCTAGCAATCTTGCTGCAAGAGGATAGTACAAAGCTCCGGAAACTTCAGATCAACATTAGCAGACGTAATGTTGAGAGTCTTAATAAAATGTTCATAAGACTTAGGTAGACTTTTTAGAGTGATCACGACCATGTCTTCCTCCATTTTCCGACGAATAGCCCCAGCTGATCTCGGATCTCCTGGATCTTGTTCAGGTGCACCTGCAAAGTTGTCTTCTCATCCATCATGATAGAAAACAACATATTTTTCAAGAAGAACACACGGCTCTTGTCGGAGGTCTCATGCAAACCCTTCAGATGGTCCCAAATCTCCTTTGTTGATTTTCCAGTCGGAATCTGAGGTAGCTAATCATCTGTAACTAAAAGCTTAATGAGCATCACTGCTTCACGATTTTGCTCGTCAAACTTGTCCTGGTCTTTACCCGCCGTTGTGGGACGAGTAATGTTGCCTAAAATCATTTGATCGAGGCAGCGATATTCAAAGATGGTCATCATTCGCTGACTGCCTTCCAACATAATGTTGGTCAAACTCGCCATCTTGCACGCTTTTCAAGGCACAAAAAACAAGGCACTGAGAAGAGGCTGAATGCACAGAACCCAAGGCACAAATTCCAATGTACAGGATGCTGAGGCAGTTTACAGGCACAAATTTTGAGACACCTAGAAAAATCTGATGACAACCCAGAAATCTTCTCGAAAAACCTTGAAAGAATCTGAGATCAAATTTTTTTTTCAACTGGGATCAGAGAATTTATAGCCAAAACCCTAGTCGGCTACACCCAGAACCCGAAAGACCAGTTTGCAACTTCGAAACCCTAGTCGCTGCAGATCAAAATGGCACTAAGAAAACAAGGGCAAGTTCGCAGAGCAAAAATGCGCGTTTTTCTTGCAAAAAACGTGTTTTAGAAACCGCACAAAAAAAAAAGAATTTGCAACTCCAGAAATTGCGTCCAGGAAGAACAAATCGAGATCAGAAGAAATGCAAAATCGCATCATACAAACGTGAAGAAATCCGCGGCAAAGGGTTTTCAGAACAAACAACGTTCACAGAAATGCAAAGGATGACTTCCAATGACCAGAAAACCCTCACAGCTCGACCCAGACAGCCCGCCAAAACAAAAAAATGCTATCTAAACAGAGTCCGTGACCTTTAGGAATAAACGTGACTGAAGAATCCGCGACGAAATAGCTTCAAACGCCAAAAACTCTTCACAATCCACGACCTGGCATGCAACCACAAAAGAAAATCGCGACCCCAGAACAATGCAATTTGCAGAGGAAGAAATGGCGCGGGCTGGCTCTGATACCATATTATGCTCAGTAATTGGTAAAAAATTGATTGATTATTACAAAGAGCAAAATGCTCAATAAAATATGTTACAAGATTTACAAGGAAGGAAAGTTTCTAAAAAAGAAACTGAAGAAGATCAATGACATGATCTTACCAAAACTATTTACAATAATAATATACAAGAGTGACCATTAAACAACTATAAGTATTATTCTAATACTGGATTGATGAATGGCAGTTGGAAAAATACCCAAACATCGATCCAAAATGATATCAAAACCTGTCTAAAAATACTGACGCCACTAAATGATGTCAAAGAATGCTGATCGCTGCACTAACGATGTCACTATATTGAATGCTGGCTCCAAAAATAAACCTTAGATGGTACGGAATTGTCCCAAAAGGCAGGCACTTCAGAAATAAATGATAATCAGCAACAAAAATGCAGAAATTTGGCAAGGCCTTAAATATATCAACCCTAATGCATATCCACCCATAGGTGAAAAAGCACATGGTTTGAATTTGCTCATTAATTGACATATAATCTCCTATTGAGTGACCTATGTCAATTAATGAGACTAATTCATACTCTGCTGTCAGATCCACTCTATTAGCTGGGTCAAAATTTGGCCTCCAGCTTCTTTTATTCAGATCTGCATTTCTTTGAAACCACAGGCTTCCATATATCACCTGATTTCAGCATTTGTCTGATGGAAAAATGGCTAGGATGAAGGCCCTTTACAATAATTGTATGCATGGCAGTCTCTCATTATATTAGGGTTTGGGATAAAGGCTATAGACCTGCAAATTTACAAATCAGGGCTTGTTTGCTGATTCCTCTTTAATCAGATCATGCTTGATATCTAACGTGAGGTGATCTTCTACCGATTCTAGAGTATGGATGCCCTGTGAGTAACCATTTCCTCTGCCTTCCTCCTGAAGGTGTCTCTGTTTAAAATCTGCACACCTCTTTGCTTTGTCTGCTTCATTGATTCACTCCTCCCTTCTATTATGTTCTTCTTTGTTTCCGCTTACCATTTTTGTTTTTGCTAAGCTAATGCATGTTGTGCACAAAGTTAGTACATAATTAAAGGTAGGGGAAACTAGTTTAAACTTTAAAGCCTCTTTTAATATCCTTAGCCTAACTATGAGAGTAGCCTGGGATTATTTAGAAATATGCTTCATTTAGTAAGAATGTTTTGCAGGTTACCTATCCTGGCCAGAGTCAACCTCAGGGCTTATATTCACAAGATGATCTTCCCAAGACTGTTGCTCGAACATTGAATCAGGGGTCTTGCATTATGAGTATGGATTTTCACCCAACACAGCAGACTATACTCTTAGGTAAAATGTGTACATCCTGAAAATTCTAGTTTGTCCTATTTTTAATTCATATATGTCCATATATTTTCTCTCAAAAATAAGAATTCTATGCTGCTGCTAATATACGGCGTATTCATGAATACAGTTGGTACAAATGTTGGGGATATAGGTTTATGGGATGTAGGTTCACGGGAGAGATTGGCCCAAAGAAATTTCAAGGTGTGGGAGTTGGGAGTTTGCAGTCTTCCTTTGCAGGTACCGACCTGGCTATCTCTGTTTTGTTGATTATCATGTGTTTCTTGCATTTCATTTTGAAATTTTTAAAAATTTTATTAATACTTTATTCTGGGATAGCAGGCAACACTTGTCAGGGACCCCAGTGTTTCTGTAAATCGTGTTATGTGGAGTCCGGATGGCATTTTTTTTGGTATGACACTATAGCAGGACCTTGGAATCTTCTCCTGTATGTGTTATATATTGATATTTTGGAATGAAATGCTTATCTTTGCACAAAGTCAGACAAATTGAAACATCTTATTCTATGGTCTTCTGACATAAACAGGAGTTGCTTATTCAAAGCACATAGTACATATCTATGCCAATCCAAAGGGGGGGTTGCGACAGCACTTAGAGGTACTTGTTCAAGCTCTTGCAGTTAGATTTTATGTTTAATAAATGGAGTTCAGGACACAACATGAGTATGTTGCTTGAGTGAGGGAATTGCAGCTTGCTAGAATTGTTTCTAAATCTTAAGATGCTAGTTTCATAAAGTCCGAGTCTTTATTTACATTATACCCACTTTACTCTTGGCAGATAGATGCTCATACTGGCGGGGTCAATGATCTTGCATTTTCAAATCCCAACAATCAACTTTGTATAGTGACTGGAGGAGATGACAAAATGATCAAGGTTTAATAATTTTACCTCCTAGTTTCTGGCAAACACAAGATTTTTGGAGTTTTAAGGATAATAGAATTTAATTATTTAAATGGTCCTTCCAGGTTTGGGATGCACTAACTGGTCGTAGGCAATACATTTTTGAAGGCCACCAGGCACCTATATATTCAGTATGCCCTCATCATAAAGAAAATATTCAGGTAAAGATATCTTATTTGGTGGTTGATAACTTTTTACAGAAGAGTGCAGAGATGATCAACAAGTGTCTTCATTTTCTCCAATTGAGTCTTTACTGGTGTTTACTTTTTATGTTTCAGTTTGTCTTTTCAACATCTATTGATGGAAAGATAAAGGCTTGGTTATATGAACAAGGGGGACCGAGGGTTGATTATGATGCTCCTGGACATTGGTGTACAACAATGGCCTATAGTGCTGATGGAACAAGGTTCAGTTCTTTTCAGCAGTTCATACTCTGTGTTTTGAAGATATCTTTCCTTTTATTCTGTATTTATTCATTACCATTTAAAGGAGATCTTATTGTATTTTTGTAGACTTTTCTCTTGTGGAACAAGCAAGGAGGGTGAATCATATCTTGTTGAATGGAATGAAAGTGAAGGAGCAATAAAACGAACCTATCAAGGTTTCCGAAAGCACTCACTGGGTGTTGTACAATTTGACATAATTAAAAATCGATTTTTGGCTGCTGGAGATGAATTTATGATCAAGTATTGGGACATGGACAATACAAATCTTCTGACTACTGTGGATGCAGAGGGTGGACTACTGGTATCAGTCAAAGCAGCTGTTTCTAAAGATGGTATTTTAACCCATTTGAACTGGCAACTATATTTTAGCCTTGTATCTTGATTCTTTACTGTATCACTATTTACAGGCTAGCCCTCGTCTTCGTTTCAACAAGGAAGGATCCTTGCTCGCTGTTTCAACAAATGACAATAGCATCAAAATTCTAGCAAACTCTGATGGGCAACGTTTGCTGCACATTTATGATAACCGTTCTATAGAATCTGCTAGAGTTCCTCTAGAACCCATGACAAAGGCAAGATTCTAGCTATCCTTTTCTATTCTTGACATCTTAATGTTTTAACTTTTGAGAATATTAATTATGTAGGAATTTACCCTGCAGGCATCTGCGGTAAATGCAGTGGCACCTATTACCTCAGCTGGGGGACTGTCTGTTGGGCCTGCAGAGCAAGGTTCTCCAGCAGCATCTGTGGGTGCACTGGTAAGCCCCAATGTTATAGTTTTTGATATTATCTTGTTTGTTTATGATTATTGGTTGATATGGAGGTTTATCGTGTGGTAGTGAAAACCTTTATATGAGATTAACTCTTTTTGTAGCCAAATCTGTTTTGTTCCATGGTCCTTCAGGAAGCTTCCAATACTAATACTGAAGTAAATCTTTCCACACTATTATTTTCTCTGTTGCAAAGCCTTGGTCATCATACCAATTTGCAATCATACAAGATGTTTCAAAGGTTGTTTGATAACTCGTGTTGGCATGCAGAAACTTGATGCCCTGAGAGCCAAAAGAAATCATAAGATTACAATGAAGCATCTAGTATTTTCTACTCATAGATAGCAAATATCCCAATTAGAAGTTAGGCATGTCTACTGATCTTTAAACTTTATGAATTTTCTGCCAAATTTCTTTCTTGTTGTCCTTGAAGCTTGCTGACAGATATTTCTGAAAATGGTAGCTTTTACTAAAACATTGCCCCTTATGAGACATGTTGGAAAAAGTAGGAAATGGTAAGAAACATAAAAAATAGTTTCTATAAAGATCTGTAAACTTGTTTGAGAGTAATTTTGTGGAAGCTCTTAAAGCCTAGCTTGGAGCATTCCTTTTAGTTTAGGGTAGCATTCACTAATTAATGGAAATACACTCTGCTATTATGGTAAGGCTGCATGTTGAGTTCCATAATAATTTTCTTTTTCATCTAATATGGAGAGAAGATCACTCTCTGCTATTATGGTAAGGACGCATATTTGAGTTCCATAGGTTTTTCCTTGCCTTCTAATAAGCAAAGAAGATCCATTAATTCTATTCCTACTTCTCAGTTATACTGGGATCAAATGGGTAAATAGCAAGCATGCATCAACTGCATAATAACATACAATGTTTGAAGATTATTGCCAAACATAATACTGAGCTATTATTTTATCATTTTATGCACAATTATTTAAAGGGCAATGCTATTTAATCACTGTATTTTACTGACATTTGTTTTGGGGCAGTTGCGGCAGATTTATGTTTTGGAGATCAGCCTAAACTAGGCTTCCCTCTCCTCACAATTTATCCTGTCTTGAACTTACTTTCCAGAACAATGGACATGAGCTGTTCCGATCCAAGTAATCTCCCCTTAGAGGAGGCCATATCCTTCAGCAATCTACCCAAACCCTTATTGAAAGCCACACCAACTAAAGACAACTTGCAGAATTTCTAAAATGATCAGTTTAGAGATTCTTATAGAAGTGTGCCAACAAAATAACTACCCACTCTAACTTTCTGATTGAAATGGTCAACACTTGCTACCAAAGAATGGAATTCCTGCCAAAAATCCATTGTCCCATGGAGTTTGAACAATGGCTGACACGCTAAAGAAATACCCTAATTTATAGGATCTTGGGTTCAGGGTTAGAACTTAAGAAACTTAGGGATGGGTGAATGCGAACTGGATGCCAACAAGAGCGATAGATATCCTTCAAGAAAGAGAATTATAATTCATGGTAATCTACTCCATTCAAGGAAGGATGATAACTTCCTGTAGGGAACATTTGCTGATAATAAATCAAGTTTGTTCACGAAATAGAGGATTCCTACCTTCAATCCAATGGAAGAGTTGCCTAGTATAGTTCTAGTCTAGGCAAGATTGCATTTATTACCTGATCACTTTTGGGGAGAAGCAACTTCAAGGTGGACAGGGAATTACACTAGTGATCATATCTCTGCATCAGAACCCACATTACAACAATTTTTGCTGAATCATGCTAGGATGTGTTAATATCAATCTGGAGAAACCCTGACTAGACAAAATCCTCCTAGAGAATAACTGGAAGGGTGTGGGGACAACCATTAGACAATGATAACATGCATTTGTTATAATCAAAATGCATTTCTTATATTCTATCATGGATATGTAGGAAGTATGTGCCCTATTATACAAATTATAAGCCAACAGATACAAGCATGTGACTGTTTTTATTTGTTGCCTCAGTCCTTCGTAGAATATGTATATGACTAACTCAATGGACACCAGCAAGTACAATAACAGTATGTGGGAATATCACCAACAAGGTGATTTCCCTTTGCATTTGAGAAGGGAAGCTCTCTCATATGATGGGGGTTTTGTATTTTTCTCTACTTTTTATCGGAATGTAGAAAAGGAACAAGAAGTAAAAGGATGAGAAAGGCAATAGGAGGAAGGGAGAAGCCCTAGGTAGACTAAATACGCAGATGGACACCTATATAACTCACAAAAAAGGAAGGTATAGTGGAATTGGATCTCTCCTCTCTAATGTCAACGGAAATGTGAATGATTTACACAATGGAACAACAAAATTCTTATGGAAACACAAAGTCTTCATAGATCAGATTCAGCAACATACAAAGATGTTCCTTTCAAAGTTCAAACACTTGCATCACAAAGTATGAAGGAGAGAGAAAACACAACATGCTATAAAAACTGATTTACTGGGTATTTTTCAATGTTTTTCCAAGTTTCTGGGATGGGGGGAAGGGGAGGCAGGTTTTTGGGGACAACAAAAGTTTTCCAAAATTTTGGGGACAACGGAGGGACACACACAGACACACAGACACACACAATTGAGAACAGAATACAACAAATGATGATTGATAATTGATAATTCAAATTGATAAATGAACAATGCAAAGGCCCAATCGTCAAATCATACATCAAATTTGAAAATGACCGTAATAATTTGAAATTTGAATATCAATGATCATAGCAGCAGCTGCAAATCGGAATCCATTACAAATTGAAATATTCAGATAACATTATAATGATGGTCAATAGTAGACCTTCGTGGGCAGTGGAATTCAACAGCATGGCAAAGTTTTACTTAATTTGCCCACCCTTGGCTTTCCATAATTTGTCTTAAATCACCAAGATGGGATGACTAACATCTAACTCAGCAGGTTACTAATCTCTTATAGGTAACATAACCAATGTTTAGCCGTTGGTACTTGTTTATTAACTATATCAAGATAGAGGGAAAAAAAAAAATAATCGTGATAGAAACACTTAGAGCATCAACATAATAGAGAGTCAAGACACAGCTTGGTGCACCAATCATCTATGTTTGTTAAGTAAACAGTTAGCAACACAACTAGAGTACACGAGGGGCATACTCTTATGAGTCTTATCTATCACTTTTATGTTCATTTGGATTCAACTGCCCAACTCATTTCACATTTAGAGACTACACTACATGTCAAGGTTTTAAAAATTTCCAAAATAGTGAATGGATTATTTTGTTTGTTTGTTTGAAATGATTGTGTTGCGCAGGGCTTGGATGTCAGAGGGACAACTTAGCGCCACCATCTAGCATCCTCAAAATGGGGGTTGTTCCCAGGGACGTTCCCCGTTTCCCTTGTACAAGGGGCGTCCTTGGGATGTCCCCAAAATTTTGCAAAAAATAGGAATGGTGGGGGGCAAGGGAGGTTCTGTCCGTCTCCAGGGCATCCCCTTTTAAGGAAACAACTAAAAACCAAGGGGGATGTGTCCTTGGGGAATGCTGGTATGATTGAATTCCATTTGACAAACTGAAAATCCTATTTCACAAAAGGAAAATCATCACCTCCTTTCACGAGCAACAATAAATTCCATCATGTTAGAAATTACATTTCATTGACATTAATGCAAACATTACAAGCAAAGTTGAGTTTGCTAGTTGTTGACAGAAATTTCAAAAAACTTGGCAGCTCTTGGAGAGTCTAGCTTCTAAAATCTGTCTTTTTACTTATAAAAAAGTAAAACTAATAATCATTTATTATGTCTTTCTCTAGCCTATTTATTACATTGCATGTGAATATTTCACTGTTTTCCACCAATCACAACCTGAGATACATTTTGTATGTCTTTTGTTCATAAATATCTTTGCACACTTTAATAATTTTATTTAATTTCTTAAAAGAATTAAATAAACTTTATTATGTGTAAAGTTGAATATAACTTAAAAGTGGACCTTTTCAATGATGTAAAGTACATAAATTAAACTTCTCTAGACATGTTTGACCATTATGACATGACGATAAGTTCATTTGATCGCTCGATGACACATGAAGATTGATTAATGAAGTGGATTACCAAGTGTAATGTCCCGTTCTAGAATTTCCTTATTTTTCCTTAAATAAATAACCCTAGCTTACAATAATAGTTGCATAGTTAATTATAAATATTAATTTATCAAAAAATGTAATTTTGATTATAATATTCAGATTTGAAGCTTATGATGTATCTCAAAAAATACAAAACTTATCCTTTATGCTCTGCTGTAATTCTTCTTTTAATTTGCAGCGATTTCTGTTGGTATGAATGTCTTTGAAATGCTTCTAATTTCTGCCTAAGTGCAATGTCCACTTTTGGATTGCCCTTAAATCTTGCCCTAGAATCACAAGTTAGGGTTACAATTTATCAATCAAATGCTGTAAGGAAGATAAATCCTGGTTTAGGACTTGCAGTCATGTTAGATGATATTGGAAATATAATTCATATGATCAAGAAAATATATAATAAATTATCTACTTAAACCATAAAAGATATATAACTATTTCAAATTTATATAAACTACACAATATCTATGGTACATGATAGAATATCAGTCATAATGCATGGTGAGAGTCTAATCATAATAGGACTCGGATGAGAAACACGATAAGTCCACCTGAAGCCATCCATCTAAGCCCAAGAGCATGAGCGTCTAACCAAGACAACTCATCCCTTGGCCCCAAGCGGCAGGAACGTCCAAACCAAGACAATTCCACCCTTGGGGTGGGCTACTTAGTGGACATGCTTGTATCTGCTTTCCCTACCCATGCTTGTCTTGTCCATCCCTCTTATGATTAAAACTCCTTAAATCCATACAACCAATCATAGTTTGGCTTAATAGGAAAACCTTGAAAAGAGTGCCTGTAAACTACTCAACCCATCTAAGCCCAAGAGCACGAGCGTCTAACCAAGACAACTCATCCCTTGGCCCCAAGCAGCAGGAACGTTTGAACCAAGACAATTCCACCCTTGGGGTGGGCTACATAGCATGGGAGAGCCCGTAAACTGCATCCTCCTAGCTTGCTTCCTTCGGCCTTACATTTGATTGATCGTAGGAATAAATCATTCATATATATATATAATCTTTTTCTTTAAAGTAATGTAATCTAAGTATTGATCCATCACAGTAATACTATTAAACATGCATGTATGAGAAATCAAACCTATTCATAGATTTATTATTGCATAATAACTCTATAGTTCGTACCAGTATGCCTGCAATTTCTTCTAATAACTTTGCAGATGATTCTATGGAATTTTCTAGTTCAGTTCAGATTTAACAGCATATTTTTTCTGTCGTTTAACAGTCCATATGACTGTACAAATATATATACTTCTGCAGATCGAATGTCTGCTGTAGATTCTAAATGATTCAATGATTCTGTGATTAATAGACTTGCAGATGATTCTATTCGCTGATTCCTTGATGCCTCCTTTCCATTGGCGATTTTCCCTTTATACTTTCTCTGGCTTGTAAAGACGTGTCCCCCAAAGAATAGTCATGTCTTTTAATAAATAAAACTCCTTTAATAATTTGTATCCTTAAATTGCCGCTCCTTATCATATGATGGTTGGCTATATTAAGGTGGTCGGCTTCGGGTGGAGTCGACCACAATAAGGAAGTCGGCCCTCAGCGCTTTTTCTTCCTATTTGACGGGATCATCACACTAAGTTAGGGGTTTTTGTCCACTAACTTGATAAGAGAAGTTAAGGGTTTTCGTCCTTAAATCTCTACACCTTTGAGGGGTTTCGTCCTCTTTGGCTAAATCTTTATCTTCCATTCCACAAGAAAAATAGATATTATGTCTTCATGATTGATATTTCTTCCTCCTTGAATGATCTCCCTTATATATCCTCTTTCTTGAATAGATATAACTCTTCATAGTACTCGTTGACCATTCTTAACAACTTAATCTTTATTTAATTCTAGTTTTGGGTAATATTAATTATCTTCCCTTGGGAGCTTCCTTAATAACCCTTGCGGGCTGGTATTACTAATTAAATTCAAGGTTATAAGGACAACGATCTAATTTCCTCCTTATCATTATTCCTAGTTTTGAATTTATTCCCCAGTAATGGTGTCAATCTGGAGATGATAGACACATAGAGTACAAAAAAATGATGTTCAATGCTCTTCTGGCCAATTTGGGAGCCCGATCACTATAGCTGGCAATACAACAAAGTCGACTTTTTGTATAAGGGCCACGAGACTCTCCGGATTTGGGCATTTGCTGTGATCGGATAGCTTGAGGGAATGATCCCTATGACACCGATCACTGGTTTCCTATTGGTTGCTGTAATGCCCCCTTCTAGTGAATCCAAATTTTTCCTTGACCTTGCACAATTCAACTCACAAAAGAGAACATTAGTATTGAATTCTTCTTTAAAATCACATGTCATTATTTATAAACATAAACCATTTGTTTCATGATCCCCTAGAAGAGATCTACTTGTGCCTTTGTTAATCAAATCCTCCCTCTTATGAGAGTGAATCCGTTAGGGTGCAATGCCAATGGTATAGGTCGTTCTTCCTTCGAGGCGTACTCTAGACCCAGGCCACTCTAGGACCTTCCTTTGACTCGAGGTTCTCTAGACCACTCAAGTCAAAAGACTACTTCTTGCTCCCTAAGGTACCATCTTGAGACAAGGGCTCGAAGGGGTGCTCTAGACCAATGAACCCGTACCTATCCTTGGTTGATTGCCCGCCCCTAATCTTCTTTACTCATCATAGTGGCGAGATGATTAACATTATTGCCTTGCTCTATTTTAGGAATTCATCCCTCTTATGTACATTATACTCCTTGTATTCATTTGTATTTGTTGTGACCAAATCACACATCGCCCCATTGCAAATGGGGGCCCCCTTTTTTGAACTCTAATGCGTTGCATGAAGTCCTTGATGATGCCTTAGGCCCGTTTCCTCTGTTCATCGAATGAAAAAATCTTAGGTTTTGCTCTATAATTGGAGGTTCATCTAGAAATGAAGAATCCTGATCAAAATTCCATTCCATTCATGAACAATGAGATTAATCCAATCATATGTTTGAAATCCTGAGTCAATGTATTAATCACTAAATGCCACACTAAAGCAAGAGGATCTTTGGTTCGAATGTTGGGTTTTCGATATTTGGTCGGAGACCATTTGTAGGTTTCATTGATGATATATGTTTGCAGATATTGTTGAAGAGTTGAAACTATATATATGAAGATCTTTGTATGCAAATATCAGATTAATGTTCATACAGATTTATTGGTCTGGTTGAATGATATTGCTATGTCTATTTTACAAGTTATTCAGATTTGATAGTAATATAATAAGTTGATAACCCTATGAACAAGTTATGGTTTTTATATTGTTGGCTGTGAAGGAGACAAAATCTGACAGGAATCAGCAGGTCTACAATAAGGATTTGAATAAGGAAGATAGTGGATCGTAGGCCCCAGCAACAGCTCTAACTTGTGTTTAAAGTATAAGGAGAAATTGCAGTTATGAAAAAGAGTCTTTGTGTTTTATTTGAAGGAATTCGTGGGTTTCAGAATTACTGGTTATAAGGGGACAGAAATCTGACAAGAGCCAGATGGTATTTGTTCTTAATAAAGATTATTAGAAACAAGAGTCTAATGGAATGTGGGCCCATGCATATGGATTTATAGTTGAGAACTCATAAATTATATCATTTGAAGATTTTATTTATGGTTTTGGAGTTATCGAAGTTGCAGCTTCTCTTATACACAGCCAGCGCATAAATAAAGGAACCACATGAAATTATATATATTTGCATTCACAATTAGACGAAGTCATTGGAAACTGTGATCGAAGATTTTGAAGATAATCACGTTGATGATGATATTGAAGACTTCACCGCAAAACAGGAAGATTTCACCGCACTGACAAGCAATTCAAGGAGATCTCAAAATTCAAGTGTGGATTGTGAATTTTGTGTGAGCAAGAGGATTTCGATAGGGTGAACCAACGCGCTGCCTAAGAGATATTAAATATTTCAAATTGCCACACCTTCCAGAAGATTTCAAATCTTCTAACCGACCCGCTCCAATTAGGAGGACTCTTCACTCTTTAACTACCGCGCGAGGGGAAAAATAAAATTTAAGATCTTAACATTCCTAATTGCCACGCTAACGTTTTAGAAGATCTCAACATCCTTAACCGATCCGCCACAAACAAGAACGTCAAGAAGAACTCAACACCTCTAACCATCGTGCCGCACAAACAGGAAGATTTTAAATGTTTTATCCACCGCGCCTATCTAAAAGAGATCTATATCTTTGACCGGCGTGCTAACATTTTTAAGGAATTTAAAGTCCCCATCCAACGCGTCACATATAGAGGGAGATTGTTAGATGTTTGAAAGTCTATTAAAGAAGAATACAAACACTTGAATTGGCGCGCCACAGGGATGAGAAGAAGATTTTAAGAGTGCTGACCAACGCGCCAACATCATGAAGATATCAAACACTTCGACTGTTGCGCTATAAACAAGAAGACTTGAATACTTTGAACTACCGTGCCACAAGCTAAATTAGGAGGATTTTGCAAGTGTGAACCGTCGCGCCTATCAAGGAAGGGGAAATTGAAATTTTGAACCATTGCACCACATTAAAAGGATTTCAAACTCCTTAACTAGAGTGATAAACTAGAAGAAACCGAAACTTCCAACCACCGCGCCGTATTTTCAAGAGGATTTTGAAACTATTAACCGGTGCGCTCAAATCAAGAGGATTCTAAAATCCTTAACTAATGCGCCGCTACATGTGAAAGGTAGGCGATTTCAAAAGTGTAAACAGACGCGCCACTAAGAGGATGATTTGAGAAATTGAGGATTTCAAATAACCAGAGCACTTAATCTAGTGAGGAAGAATTCGAATATTTCAACTGGTGCGTTAGTCTTTGGAGGATATGCGAGTTTGATCTAAGGTGTATGCATTTCATTTTTCTTAGGAAGATCTTGAATACTTCGTCTAATGCGCTTGGCTTGGAAATGCATGAAGTGATTCTTATATGTTATAAATCAAATATTATCATGTTTATCGAGAAGGTTGATATTATTTCTTTCTTTGTGTTGCAGGAGCTAAGGCGTTATCATCAGGTTGGAGCATTTCATCATGCATTTTCGTCAGTCGTAGCTTCAAAACATCATCATCCTTGTGTTGGAATTCTTTGGCATCATGATCATCTAGGAGACATTCATCCGAAGGATATCATCTTCATTGAGACAAAACATCCACTCCACTTCGAGTTCTATCAATCTTCAAGGACCCCCGGAAGCATCATTCCAAGAGATCTATATCACCTCAAGTTTCCTACATCAAGTGGCATCATGTTAAGATCATCATGTTGAAACACATCTTCATCAAACATTCCAAGGCCTTTCATCTACTCCACATCCAGATAAGGTGTTGTCATCTACACTCCGAAGGGTCACTTCGAGGATCATCATGCAAGATCACTTCATCAACTTCTACATCAAGCGAAGACATTCATTCAACCTTTAAGTCTTTGAGAAGAGTCTTCTACTCTGATTCATGAAGCAAGCTTCATCATCTACTCTTACATGAAGGAAGTATACATCATCATCATCATCTACTCAAGAAGGAGCATCATCAAAGAAGATCATCATATCAACTTACCTACAAGAAGAAGAAAGAATCATGGAGTTAATCAAGTGAAGCAACAAGTATCATACATTCAGTCTACAAGAAGAATGAACAAGGCAAGATTAACAAGTTGTATTCCTAAACATTCAAGTATCAAGCAATCACATTGAATACATCATTACAAGATGATACAATTTTCAAAGTATGCTGAAGTGGCATCTATGTGGCGAGTACACATCATTTTGAATGCATTAAATGTATCATTTAATAAAAGAAGCCAAAGGGATTCCTATGTGGAGGAATATTTTAAATGCTTTCGCCTTACCTTATCACATTGGAAAATGTGCCTTCATTGCCTCTCTCTCTTTATACTAAAAATAGAAAATTGTTGTAACTACCACTAAGGTGGCACTATCTAGACCCTTGGCTATCAAATTGATTTAAGCCATTCATTGTAAACCTGGACTACTATATAAAGGCCTTGTTGCCTCATTTGTAAAGTAGTAGTTCAGTTGGTAGGAAAGTAGGAGTAGAATAGGAGAGACTCTCAAAATTCTCTGAGAGGACTTGAAATTGTTATAAATATTTCTCAAGGTTAATGCAAAGACATTGGAAGTTCACTTGGTGTTTAAGTGTTATCTTGTGGAATCGCATGGTTTCTTGTACTTAATGAAATGGAGAGATGTTTCAAATAGATTAGAGCTCATTGTTGTAATGTATGTTGTATTGAATATTTGATCTACTCCTAGCTCATGCTTTTAACACTCATCGCCGGTGACATGTTGTGTAAAGCTAGTCTGAGCCTTATAATTTGTATAAGTTCGATTATGGATGCTTGTTTGAGCTGCGCCGTCTAATGGGTGTTCATGTGAGCCTTCATGATTTGAAAACCATTTGCGTAACCTTAGGAGATTGCACCAACTTCATGTAGTTGTAGGCATCCTTGGCGAAGTGAAGTTAGGTTAAATCAGGAGTTTGTCTGTTTAATACCTCATCATTGCCTCATTGACCTTAGATTAGATTCCTTAAACCTTTATCTTTATCATTAATGCATCATCCACACCGAAGGAGAAATAAGCTGAATGAAAGGAGAAGAGTCTGCGTAAGTCCCTTTGTGATTATCAGCAAGATCACATGTAATCACTGAGTTAACCCATCATAAATTATAAAAAGGAACCTTGGAGTTACTTCACTGGATCACATAGTTCAGCGTTTGAAGAGCTTTATTCAAGAGAGAGTGGGATACTCTAGTGTTTTACTCTATTGTTGACTTGTCTAAAAACAAACATCAACAGTATCTTTCCTTAGTTCATTATAATGAAAATGCACATAAATATTTCATACTCGTTGCATAATCTAATTAAATTGGTTGCAATGTAAACAATTCATAACTATAATAATTTCATGCTGTTACAATCAGCTATTGGTATTGTTACACTATACAATTCACATGTTCACTATTCATAATTTATCATGACATTTCACATGCTATCTTTATGATCTTATCAACATATATTTCATACTTCCTATCTCTATCTCATATACTATTTATTAACACCATATGGGGTCGATAGGGTGTAGCATGCCTCTGTCCATCATAGGCTCTGTTTGTCTCTCATCCTTATTCAAGAAGTACTTGTTGTATTCTTGAGGCTAAGGCCTCTGTGAGAATCCTTGGTACTCTAGGTAGCTAAGACCACTACATCAACTATGAATGGCCTATTAGGCATGTCACCCTCCTTCGATCCCATATGAAGTTAATGAATGGTATATAGATTACACAGTTTGTGAGTTTTGCATATGACTGTCCATAAATTATATTGCTCAGGACTGGCTGTAAATAAATGCAGTGCTATAATGAACATCAATAACAAGCGAGGGAAACAATATACTGTCGTACCTGTAGTATTATAACAGTTTGACTAATGGAACTGCAAGAGTGCTGTTATATGGAAGTTTGCTGCTGAAATGTCTTCTTTATAGTGCCTGCTGTAATATCTTTGATGGCAGATCAGAACTATGCAAAGATTCTATCTCTATGCAATTCGATTTGGCTATGGACTTTATTTGCTGATTGAAGTTAACTTTACACAGAAGTATATTATGCTCTATTCTGATTGATATTCAAATGCAGATGTTCGATGCATACAATGCTTTTATGGATGAGCCAATGATTCGATCTAATGATGTCTTGATTGCTTGGTGTGGATATGCTCAGATGCTTATTCCATGATATTCCCGTTCCCTAATGTCCATTCATTGCATTTATACCTTTCCATTGGTTGTTACTTATCAACAGACACCCTCTTTCATGCATAGCTGTTCATAAAGGGACGCCATTCATAATGATTATTAATCTTATATTCTTTAGTCACATCAACGTTGGATTAATTCTTTATAATCTTTATTTGTTAATATCTGACTCTAAAAGCGTCATTTGATAATCGATGCTCTGCTGCTGTTGTTCGGCGATTCCCTAGTGATAGTGGAATGTTTCTCTTAGTTGGTGCCATTTTGACTACTTACGTATTCACTGCCATCAAATCTTAGACTTCATATTATCATTGATCATGAGTTTTGTATAAGAATAGATTCGCTATGGATATGTTTGTCAATCACTGCCTCCAGCGTTTCTATACTAATCGTATTCTTTATAAAACTCAACTTCCATATCAACGCTGCCCTTGCCAAGTCATAAATCAATAGTCTTTGTTTGTTCAATGCTGCTTTTTCTTATTTAACTATTGCCTACAAGGGATCGCAGCTAAGACTTTGTCTAGCGCTGGCCAAGGAGAATGGATATTGATGAGATATCTATTAGCATTTAAACTCATTCCCATAAATTGTAATTATATTATATGATGATAATTATAATTATAGTAATATTAATATTAATACTTATATTTATATTTATCCTTAATAAGCATATTGATATGTTCTTGTTAATATATTATCTTCTAATTTTATTTATATAATATAATTATCATCCTTATTGACAATAGAAAGGACACGACAAACCATATCTTACGAAAGCGACTTATCCGTTTTTACCATGATGTTTAAATCTTTAATTTAAACAATGCGTTAATATCGAGACATGACAGTTGCTCTTGGTACTCCCCAATATTCCCGTGTGTTGATTCCGTTGCAAGGGAAACCGTCCAAAGTAGAAATTGCGATGATGTAGTGCCAGATAATGATGTGCGATTAGGTGTCGGAGACACAAATGACAGTTACCAAGCTACTTCAGATGCATTTGGGAGCGGTGGCTTTATTAAAAACGGGACATTACACTGAGCCAATGCCTTATGTGTTCATGTTGAAAAATATGGCCCCCAAATTTGTAAAAGGTCTCCGATTACTCCAAAATGGAGCAATTGAGGGTGTTACCCTTATTTGCAAAATTAGGGAATTGGCTCTACTCGAGGACTACATTGAAGAAATTTAATTCTTTAACACTGCATCAATCACACAATAATTAAAAATCTCAAACAGCGAATGCAAGACAAGTACACAGATGATTTACACCTTCAAATCAGCTTTTCATTCCTTTGAAAGCTTACAAGGAAACCTTTACAAACTGTTCCTGACAGTTGCACAAAATTATATCACCATGTTTGATTACAATTTATCACTAAGTTATTTTCTTTTATCTTGCACCTATCTTTAAAGTTTGTACTATTCAGCTAAAAATCTAATCTTCAAAAAGCTCCTTAACTCTTTACATGACATGACTTGGAAGATGAGTCTAAATCATTAGTGTATATCTACACTTTATTAGACTTAATTAGCTAAATAAAGAATTTCACTTTATCACTTAAGTAAAATGAAAATAGAATTAACTTGAACCATATGCATGTTCATACTGAACTTGTGTAGAAGTTCCGAACTGAGCTAGAAAACTCAACATGCATCACATGCTTGGGGCGATTGAGAACCTCATAAATCTTTAGAAATGATTGTCTTAATATGAAGTATAAAATTTATCACTGATTATGGAAGATCTCGTTTTACTTGAATGTCTTGAAAGCCATGAAAGAATGAGTACCTTTCCTAAAAATATTCCTTGTCATTTGTGCTCCAAAACAAATTTGAAACCATTCTACCACATGGCCTGTTGTGAAAGCTTTTTGACACTTCGAATGGGACCAGATGTGAAAGGTATGAAAAAAGAATGTGTGGTTAATAGGTAAAAAATGGAGAATGCAGAGGTTGTGAGCAATTTTGCATATTTCAAGAAAGGGGGTGGGAAAATGTGTTTTTAGATATTTATGCATTGTTTGTTGCATGTTTTGGGATGTGGATCCTTTTTGGGCATTTTTCATTTTGAACAAAATTGTCTTGCACATTCAATTTTATGATTGCTACTATGCATTGTGTTCTCAAGAGCTGGGACCTTTCTGTGCAATTTCTACTAACCATTGCATTTTGGGGTCCTAGATAACCTTTTTGCATTTGGGAATTCTGGCTTCAAGGGACCCAACTCTTTGATTTGTGCAATTGTCAAGGTTATATTAGGACAATTGGGTTTGTGTTTTTTTTGGGCCTTTGATATTTTTGCAGATGAATGAACAAAGGAGCGATAATGGTTGCACTTTCACGGGCATGTATTTTTATGGGCATGCATTTTTATTAATACAAAGGATTGTAGGAGCATGGGTGTGGGTGAGAAATGAGTGATGGTCATGTCAATATGCAGGAGGAAAGGCGAATAAGTTCATTTAATGAGATAGCCAATGAGTTATCTTAATTCTAAGACACTTGCTCTAGGTGCATCCCTTACACATAAAGACTAATAACACTTTATTTTTGTGAACGTGGGATTAATATTCCAGGAAGATGATAAAGGATGGGGGCAAGACCAAGAGGAAAGTGAATAGTTGACAAAAAATTGCATGCACTTGTGACAAGAGGCCACCTCCCATTTAAGGACACTTCTTTTGGAAGCGGTTTTCAATATAAAGTAGCAAAATGTCCTAGTCTCACTTCATGTGGGATTATTACCTTATTATAGTTTGTACTCCAAGGGTGTTGCTGCTTTTATGTAACATTGATCCTACATGTGTAGAACTATAAATCATCTTACTATGATCGTTATGTGTTAGAGAATCCTCTTGAGCATGTACCCATATGTTGTTTCCATTTGTGGAGTGGTTCTTAATTTCAAGTGGATGATTAGTCCCACATATATAGTGTGGGAGGCTCATCTCCTATTTATAATAAAGGGAACTCACATAAACAATTCGTTTGTCTACAAGATGTGTTCTTTGCAATATATGCGTTGTCTTTTGTGTTGCTTGAGTAGGTTGTGTGTTGTTGGCATTGTTCTCATTGCTTTTGCCCCTTTAATTATTGTGTTCTTCTCGCCTTTGTGGCTAAATGGCCAATATGACATTTGAATCTGCAAATCCATACATTTGTTTAATAGATTTGCGGTTTAGAATGCCATTTGGACAAAAATGACCAAAGTAGCTACAATGCACAAAAATGCACTTTGCAATGCCATTTTATCTAATGATTAAAATTGCTCGTATTGTTCAACTTATCTCCTTGCAATGCCATTCATTCATTCATTCATTCTAGTAGGGTCAAAAGTGGCTTGTAATGCGTGTATCCATGCAAAATGATATGAAAAACAAAAAGGCTTTTCCACAAAGATCAATAAGAAATCCGCCCATGCCATTAAAATTTTTACCATGTCTGCTCAAAGTGCAAACTTGGTTTCCCTTTGAAGTGATCAAAACACCATTCTCCCAAACATAATTGTCAAAAGAGGGTTTCTCTTTGTTGTACCCAATCCAAAACTCAAATTACAATACAAGTTTTCTTGTGTCTGTGTGTCAAGTTACGTCACTGGTCATATCGTCATTTTTGTATGTTGAAATGTTCGTCAAAAGTGGGAATAAACGTATTGTTGAAATCTAATGTTTAGTTGTCATCGTCAAAAGACTGAATTGTCAAAGTCCAAAATGTTGAGTTATTTGATCACCAAGTCCAGTGATTGTTTCAGTCAAGTTCAATCGTCATTAAATATACGTATTATCACAAGTCATGTTCGAGTCAATTGTCAAGCTCGGATCGTTATGTCAAGTTCATGTCTGGGGCATCCGACTCTAGCGTTCGTCAAGTCAAAATCCAAACGTCTTGTTTTCATCCATAAATTTTTAAGTTCAATAAATTAATTTATAGTTAATAGTTTATTATTGATTATTTATTAATGATATTGAAATTAAAATCGTTTAAGGTCCAAAAATTTAAAATTATAAAATATTATTATTTTTCTTAGTAACTATTATTAATAATTATTATTAATGATAATTAGTTAAAATAATAAATAAAAATATACAAATAAAAAAAACAAAATAGTGAGGTTAAGATATGAGGCGTCAAATGCACCTTATCAAGGTAGCCAAGCCACTTCAGCGCCTCTATCAAAAGCATCTAAAGCGCTTCACATCCTATTCTCACGTGTTGAAGAGAAATCATCGCAGTCAAAGAGGAAAGAACACCTAGTCAGCATGGAGATGTCAACTTGTCCAGCCATCACCAAAGCAAGCCCCTGATCAAAAAATCATTGTGCCTATCAAAGCCTCACACACCATTCACATGGAAACAAAAAAAAGGTAAAGATGGTTTTGGTATGCACTAAAAGTAAATCAGACATCAGTGAAAAGGAAATGGCGTCTCATGTCACTTCCACATGACTAGTCAAGGTAGAAAACAAATCAAAAGCACCAAGGAACGATATTCAAACGCCCAACAACCAGCAAAAGGAGCGCCCAGTCAGTCTTTCCCATGTGCCAAAACAAAATCCCCTGTGTGCCTATAGAAGGATAAAGACGCACCTGAATAGCAGAAAGAAAGTTATGAATAATGACACGTCTAGAAGATTATTCTCTCACCAGTTCAAAGGATAGGCACCCTCTCCCCAGATTTCACGTGCTTAACTAAAGGCAAAAATGTGCCTCCTTCATGCTTTACATGCCTTTAAAAGACCATTGGCACACCTAAATAAACCTTCACATGCTTGATGAAGAAGATTCAATAGTTTGATACGGCGTGTCATCCATTTAGGTGCGTCTTATATAGAAAATTGAATTTTTCCATCTGTTGGTAAAAGCGTGCATGCTTGGTCATGAGTGCCCTTGAAGTTTGACATGTCCCCATTTTCGGCGCGATCACCAGACAGGGACTGAGTTAGGCTATCATCATTCGTGTAGGTTAATTCATCAAAGAAGGGAATATTTTGGCTTCCCGAAGGCTTGGAAAAGATAATGTCAATCAGAGGCTTGAGGAACAGAATGTTGGCTCAACTAATTTTATTGGCGAAGATGGGAAATGTATTAATGCAATTTCACATTAATTATCAGAGGGAAAAATAATTAAATAACAATATTTTATTATTATTTAATTATAGCGCCAAGAAAGGAGAAAAATAATAAAATTAAATTAAATAATATTATTTAATTGAGCGCCACTTTGGAGATGGAGAAAGAAAATAATAAAAAAATATGTCTTGGATTTTGGCGCTCACATTGAAAGAAGAGAGAAAATATAAAAATAAATTAAATAATATTATTTAATTTGAGCGCTCATCATTGGAAAGAGAGATTCAAATAAAATAATAAAATAATGCATTGGATCTTGTGCATTTCCTTGGAGGAGTAAATATTTCAAATCGAAAGGAGGGAAATGTAAATTCAAATCTTTAATTTGAATTGGGGGAGATTCAAGTATAAATAAGAGGTTTTGGACATCATTTGAGGCATTTTATGGCATGTCAACTTTTGTATTGTTCTGCAATTTATTTGCATTCTATTCCAAGGACGAAAACCCTTGCGAATAAAGGTGTGTTGGACGAAAACCCAACTACATCTTGGAGGTGGATTCGTATGGAGTTCACACTTGCGCTTCATTGGAGTTTTTGAAGATTCATTGAGCATTCTTGCTACATCATTCGCAGCTGTTTGGATTGAAGATTTGATTGAAGACATTGAAGATTTCATATCAGATTTATAGCACCATTGTTGAAGATCATAAGCATCTACGAGAGCGCCGATCTTGGTGAAGAAATTGCATACTTGAGCGCCATTGTGGGAGAAGGTTATCGCTGGTTGGAGAAGGAAATTGCATTATAACTGGTATGTTGATATGTCTCACATCTATGATTTGTAACAACATTACCAGGCATCAGATCTGCTCATATATCTACTTTGTGATAGTCACATATGCATTGTATTGAGCCATTCATCATTGATGTAATAGAAGTATTGTAAGTCTGAGTTGTAACAGCTGGAAATCTGAATATTGCTATCTTGTAATTTCCACATTCATATTGTAATTCAAGCATAAGGCTTCCATATCTATTTTCTCTGTCATAGATTGCATCTTGGTAGCTTATTTTTCTTAGGTAATTGTGTTGGAGACATTTGTAATTTTGCAAAGTTAGATCAGTTTTCTTGACAATTTGAAAAGAACCAAAAATATCACATCAAGACTAGAACGACACATGTCAGTGGTATCAGAGCAAGAGATCCTGCCAGCCTGCAGGGTATTATTGGATTGACGAAAGTCGTCCTTTTCCAATAGCATTTCGTGTATAAGTTTAGTAGTTATATCCACCTCCATTGGGTTGTGATTTAACTCTATTCTTATCCGGATGTTATATGTGAAAAGATTGACCTAGTCGGGAGTTGTGAATCATGGATTCTGAGGTTGTGTTATTAGCAAATAAGTATGATGCACTTCCAAACATTGTCGAGAAACACATGAACTTCAATCTGTATATGGAGCTTAGGAAGGATACATCAAGGTCTGGAATCAAAGAGGAAGGTACATCCACATCTACAAGTGAAGAAGTGGTGAGACAGAAGCTTCATAGAGCAAGTAGTAGACTTGAAGATCTATTTCAATCAAAATGTGCACTTCTTAGCACTTAGGAGGAAATAGAGGAATGTCTTTGCATGTTGGATCAGTCATCTTCTAAGGAAATGCGATCCGCCTTCACTCCGGCAGCATCTACTTTGGGTGAGCAAAAGTGGTTAAGACATAATAATAAGGATGTGAGACTTCTTGTTACTTCATGTTTGAGTGAAATCATGAGGATTTCGGCACCTGTATCTCCTTACAATGATAACACGTTGAAAGAGGTATTTCAGCTGATGGTGGATAGTTTCCAGGATCTAGATGACATCACATGTTTTCATTTTCCTAGAAGGGTTGCTATACTTGAAACTTTTGCAAGAGTTAGATTGCATGCTATCATGTTGGATTTGGAATTGAATGGATTGATCAACATGATATTTCTCCATTTCTTTGCCGTGGTTAGAAAGGAACATGCTAATGATGTTGTTGCATCCATGTACGCCATCATGAGTTTGATTATTGAAGAGAGTGATGTTGTGCCACAATTACCCCTATCTATTCTTCTGGGTAACAGGAAGGAGGATGACTATGTCAAAAGAGACTTAGCTAGAAGAGTGATTATTCAGTGTAAGAAGAAGTTGAGACCTTTCCTGAATAATGAGGTGCAGATGGATGAAGAGGAGTTCATGACAAAACATTCACATGAAGAAGGATCACTTGATCATAATTTGCATTGCAGCCCTAGAGGAGAAGAAGAGCATAGTGAAGAGAACATGATAGATGACTACAAGACTGAAGAAGAGACATCTATTGAAGACACAAATGAAGAGCAGTTGAAAATTGAAGGAGATACCACATTGGAGTCTGTGGAATCAGCCAAGTCAGATCAGCTACATGAAAATTTGAGTTCTTGTGATGTTCTGTTGAGTGAGCCTAGCATTGTTTCATCACCTTTACATCACTTTGATTGGGAATCAAGTTGTGAGTGGGATATTGCTCATACCTATGTGAACAGTCCAGAGGATTCGGCATGTGGTGAACAAGGTGAATTGGATAAGATTGTTTTGACATTGCAAGACTCGGAGGTAGATATTGCGGTACACACTCTTTTTGTATCAGCTATTGTAGGTCATGTTGTAGAAGATTCTAACCACTACTTTGGTGGTGATCCTTTGATGGAATACGATGGTCTAGTCTTTACACATGGGTATCATGAAGAAGAGGCCATGGAGACATGTAGTTTGGAAGATCAACTGAAAGCTACAAAGGACATGATTGTCGCAGCCCTTGTACATTTTGATGACACTCACAAGATCGTTGAAGACGTCTACTGGAGGCTTAGACGGAGAGAAGACAAAAGGGCATGGATGGCGATATCTCTCTTACAGATTTACAGGCAATCAAGGAAGTCATGGTACCAATGAAATCAAATTTCTTGCAACTACTTTCAAACAGGGATCACATTTTCAAGATTGCTGGAGTGTATGCTAATGCTTTGAAAAGGAAGGAGGATGTAGTTAATAAGCTCACCTTGGAGCTTATGCATACTAAGGAGGCTTTGGAAAATATGCAGATGGCTCTTGAAGAAGCCGAAGATCAGATGTATGCAGCCGAACAATCCAGGAAGGAAGAAAATGAGAAATTGGTTGAAGAAATCAAACAGGTGATTGAAGAACTTGACAGCATTCAAGAGGAATTTGATCTCACACATATTTTCAAGATTGAAGATTTGATTGAAGACATTGAAGATTTCATATCAGATTTATAGCACCATTGTTGAAGATCATAAGCATCTAGGAGAGCGCCGATCTTGGTGAAGAAATTTCGTACTTGAGCGCCATTGTGGGACAAGGTTATCGCTGGTTGTTGAAAGAAATTGCATTATAACTGGTATGTTGATATGTCTCACATCTATGATTTGTAACAACATTACCAGGCATCAGATCTGCTCATATATCTACATTGTGATAGTCACATATGCATTGTATTGAGCCATTCATCATTGATGTAATAGAAGTATTGTAAGTCTGAGTTGTAACAGCTGGAAATCTGAATATTGCTATCATGTAATTTGCACATTCATATTGTAATTCAAGCATAAGGCTGCCATATCTATGTTCTCCATCATAGATTGCATCTTGGTAGCTTATAGTTTTTAGATAATTGTGTCGGAGACATTTGTAATTTTGCAAAGTTAGATCAGTTTTCTTGAAAATTTGAAAAGAACCAAAAATATCACATCAAGACTAGAACGACACATGTCAAAGTTGCAAAATAAAAATCCAAGGTAATGCAACAGCACATGCTCTTGCACTTGGGCGTGCCTGAAGACTATAGATGGCATACATGCTCCTGAGTAAAAGCGTGTTTTCTTGATGTTGAGTGTGTCTCATCAATGGTGGAAGGATTCAATGTGTAGTCGCGTGCACGTGCCCAAAAGTGTGCTTGATCAAAGCAATTGGCACATAGGGTTAATAGAGGACACGCAGTATCTAACACAAGTCTTTCATGCATTTGAAAATTTGGTCTTTGTAAAAGTGCTCCTTCTTGCTCCTGGGTGCGCCTAGACAAAAGAAGTTATTTTCTTTTTGTTATAACTCTAGTTTACCCTCTTAATTCTGGTAGATCACTTCAATCAACAAGAGGTGTTCATGCAAAACAAGGTGACCTTTCAAAGGATAAAAAACTATTAATAACTTTGAAACTGGAAGTTGATTTTTGTTTGATTGTCATGCGGCAGATGTGAGCACGAAGTCACAGTTTGCAACAAGTTTGATCTACAGCTTGACTGGAGGTTGCATGATTGCACTATTTTAATTGTCAGTTAAGCTGACATCATATGTTTGTAATTTAGAATTAGTGGACCAGATAAATTATAATAAAGTTTGCATGTCATGCAAACAATTAGAATTCAGATAGGAGTTCATTTAAGTATTTTATTTATTTTCATGCATTTTCTTTGTAAATAGTATAAATAAGTGTTTTTTGCACATAGTAGAGGGGAGGATTCAGGGTAGTATTATCAGTTAGTATCAGAGTAGTATCAAAGTTAGTTGTATCAGTGTTGTGTCAATGACTAGTCAATGAATAGAGATAAATGGCAATTCTCATGCCTACATTATGTTGAAATTGTTATTTGTCGTATATTCAATGTGATTGTGATTTTGTTATTCGCTCAATGACATTTATTATACATGTTTTGCTTATGAATGCTTATTGAAATGTGTCGTTATGTGCGTTGAAAGATAAGTAACTTTAATGAATCTACAGACTTTGTATTGTAGGCAAACTTGAAGATGTAGCTTGTGGCTTTGTATCGAGTCATATGTTTGATTTAATTGTAATGTTCATGTTTTTGCATTAATCTTACCAATGTATGTGTACTTGCCCTGCCCAGTCTTTGTTTTTAGTTGAATAGTGCAAGCGTGTAGTTGTAGGTTTTAATTCAAGTCAAAAAGCACAAAATCTTTGTGTTGTGTTGAAAGTGCGTTTCTTCCTTTTGCATGTCGTAAACCCAAAAAGATTACATATTTATGTTTTATCCAACATGAGCATGAACTACCCCCAATATCATTGTAACATTTATAGATTGCAAGTACATATCATCCAATTGTAGATTAATTCTATTTTACAGGGATCTTCCTCTTCTAATTTGAAGAGCAGTTTTACTACACATCTGTTTCGTTATGTGTGTCCTGTGTTCCTAGTCTTGGTCTAAAATTATATCTATCTGTAGGCCGCATGTCTCATTTTCAACTTCTGCATGTCATATTTAACCTCACAGGATGGCAAGATTTTCTGCTTTGATACCACTGTAACATACACCCCTGGTATATGTCTGCTCTGAATGCGTTTTTGTGTTCGTTTTGATGGTTTTTGGTTTAGGTTTTCAATGCATGTTTTTGCATATATGATTTTTGCAACATTGATATAGAAAATGAAGTATATATGGAAAACCCAGAAAAACTAGAATAGATATCAATGAAATAACAATGACCCAGATTGTATTTAGCCAAAAGATGAATTATGAGTACATAACCATATCACAGTTTACAACTTCGTTCGGATGTTGTAGCGGGACCAGCAACAAAACCACAATGAAATGCTCACAACTCTGTGAAATGGAAAGATATGGCAATGCAAATACAAAGGACTGATCTGCAGTCACTAGACGCCCAAGATAGGATGAATAGATGTTACTAAATTGCTGTTTTGTCCTCCTTAGAAGCCCCACGACCAGCCTGCAAATGTACGGCCTCACAAGTGATGAACAGCAGCACCAAATGCCATTGAATCTCCTCTAGAAACCCTCAAATATGGACTGAAATGGTTGCTGATGCTAGGCGACCTGATTCAAGTGAGAAGCCCCCAAAGAAATCTCCACAATACTCCACAATTTCATCAACAAGGGGTACGACTTGCAAGTACATCAGTACGGCCTGCCTGAAAAGGTTTATTGCAGCCACAATCTCCTCTAAAAAGCATAAATCTGTCATATATCTCCGTTCTCCTATGCAGATGACAAATACCTGAAAATGTAGTCATTTCACGCTCGAATAATCTCCAAAATGTCTTTCCTGAATGCACAAATAGACCTCTGGATGAAGCCTCCAATAACCTCTCCTGATACGATCTTCCACGCACGAGGAAAGGGATCAATGAAGGGGTTTTTGTCCCAACACTGTCACAATCAAACCCTAGAGCCAAGCTCAAAATGCCAAAGCACAATAAACTCACAAGTGAGCAAAATCCAATTTTCTCGCATAATCCAAATGAGGTTCTTTTTGGTCTTTTTGTTTGCCTCCTTCCCCAACGCCCAAGAGGTATTTGTTTATATTTATTTTTAATTATCTCTCAACCCCTTATCACTCCATGAGGGGCGCCCATCCCTAGGAATACAACTTTAAGTTATAACTTGCACTTTATGAAATAACTTAACTTTATAACTTAAAGTCACTTTGGGGTCTCATAAAATAATATAAGTTAAATATTTAATTTGACTTATATTATATCGATTTGAGCTCTAGTTACATCGAGACCATGAATATTGTGCAAAGGACCTCCACAACTGCCCTGCTAAGAGTAGTAACTGCTTGGCTCTTGACTTACTATAAATAGTAAGTCCCTGGAATGACTTCCTAAACACTTCCATTAGCCTACGGAAGTCAAATTATAGGCTAACCCTGGTCCACTGGTGCAATGAGCTAAATGGGTGACATTACACTTTTTGACATTGTTGCTCTTTGCGTCGAAATCTGGAGTGAATCTGGATTGAGATTGAGTTGATGAGTTCCTAGCTGATCATGTTTTGCTTATGGAATTCATTGCTGATTTTGTTGCAGACAATTTTAGCAGAGGGTTTGGAAGTCTGACCTTGGAAAACTGGAGGATCATGATGGCCATGTATTTTTTCATGTGGAATGGGGAAAGCTTCCATATCTTCCATAGATGTTATTTGAAGAAGAACAAATGGATTGCTTAGAGTGGTTGTGATGATGTAGAGTTGCAAACTATGCCTTTTCTTGTATATGCTTGTTGAAAATTGCTTTCTGGTTGTTGCAGATCTATATGTTTCTGAGTTTGAGCTTCAGGTGGTATGGAAAGATTTGGGTGTCGTTGAAGGGGTACCTTGTTCATCCTTGTTTTGACAATGACCATATGTTTTTGCAATAAATTTCCTCGAGATTATTATAGGCATTGAGTATATAACATGACTTAAACACTTTTGCAAACTCAGGTCAATAATGTTGAATACTGCTGCAGAGTGTCTGACAGAGCAGCCAATTAGGAGACTTTCTATTGGAGGAAAATTTGCCTTTCATGTATTGGACAGGACAACTTTACGTGAAATGCTTTAAAATGTTTGAATTGAAAGGAAGTTCAAAGTTCTATTGAATGATAATAATTAATTTGGACTTCCAAGGCCTGAGGGTATCATGAAGTTGATCTTCTGGATAGTTTATAGCCTTTTTTGAGTTGTATTTATTTGAACAAAATGAAATTCCTCATTTCTCATTTTCTTAGATTTTTCAATGCAAAGGATTCTATATTTGAACTTGTCATTTCATTTATGAAAGAAATTTTGGTGCCAGGTAGCTTGCATAACTGTAGATTGGTCATGTTGCCTAAGATTTTTTCTGAGGTTTATAGACAGTGAATATGGATATAGAAAAGCAATTTGACAGACATCCTGTCTATCCATAATGCCATGAATATGTTAGAGAAACATGAGCGATGCAAATCTTTTGCTGTCTTGAAGGTGTTGATGTGTTCACTTCTGATTTGTATGGAATTAAGGAAGCTCCTATAATTCTCCATGTTAAGATTTATAGCAATGGCTGTTTCTTTGTATTGCATGTGCTCAATATGTTCTTGTTCATCTGCAGTTAGTGAGTTCATTCAAGTCATGATATTCTATATTATTGACATATAATTTTTCTCAGAGCGGTGTTGATAACAGAAGTCTTGGGGAAGTCAAAGTCAAGGTAGATGATGAATCAGTTGAAAAAAGTAGAATCTGGAAGTTGACTGACATAACAGAGCCTGCTCAATGCCGATCATTAAGTCTCCCTGATAATCGACCAACAAGCAAGGTGTGTTTACTCGTTAGCTTCAAATCTCATGCTGAATATTTGAAACATACTAAATAGTTTCATGTTCCAAAAATCAAATGGGGTGTTCATTTTCTACTATGAATTTTTCTCCTGGAATGGAGATGCTAACTACTATGATTGTATTACTGGACATAAATCTTACCTACATAGCATTCCAGCTGATTGTACCTGTTAATTGCATTCTCAGAAATTTTGAAGCATTGAATGGATGAATTTTAACGAGAGACCTTTTGTCATCTGTAGTTTTAAAACTATAGGGTTTTATTTTGATTTTTGAGAAACTAATAGATGCACCAAAAACTTCGTAACAAGATTTTTTTTTGGTCATTAAATTTTAATATCATGTTTTCTTATTAATTGCAGATTTTAAGATTGATATACACCAATTCAGGAGTTGCACTTCTGGCATTGGCTTCCAATGCTGTTCACAAGCTTTGGAAGTGGCCACGAAATGACAGCAATCCCAGTGGCAAGGTCGTATGCAAATTCAGTACTTACTTGCGATTCTCAGGCTTGCATGAAGCTAATTGTTCAGTTTATATTTGAGAAATTTTATGGATTTTCTTTTCTAGTATTTTCTGCAGCAAACGCCATTTAGTAAAAACAAAAACTCTTTTTCAGGCAACTGCAAGCATTCTTCCACATTTCTGGCAACCAGCAAGTGGCATTATGATGGCTAATGACGTAGGTGACACTGATCCTGAAGAAGCTATTCCATGCTTTGCATTATCAAAGAATGATTCTTATGTCATGTCAGCATCAGGTGGGAAGGTTTCCTTGTTTAACATGATGACATTCAAGGTAATACTTACACTATTGATTGGCAATTTTTCTAATTGTACAAACGCATCTTTTTCTGCCTTCTTCGAGTGATTTAACTCTGCTGATACCTCAACAACAGACGATGACAACATTCATGTCACCACCACCAGCTGCAGCATATCTTGCTTTTCATCCTCAGGACAACAACATAATTGCTATCGGCATGGAAGACTCAACAATTCAAATCTATAATGTTCGGGTCGATGAGGTCCAGTAGTTCCAAATTCCAATCATCAGTGAAAATTCCCTAATTATAAAAAATGTTCTCGTAGTGCTAATTAATAAATATTGTTATGCTGTAAATCTCAAAATTCTTTTATGGGCTGTTTGGGTGCAGGTAAAAACCAAACTCAAGGGTCATCAAAAAAGAATAACTGGTCTTGCATTTTCACAAGTATTAAATGTTCTCGTGTCATCAGGAGCAGATGC
Source organism: Cunninghamia lanceolata (assembly GCA_027924645.1). NCBI lineage: Eukaryota > Viridiplantae > Streptophyta > Pinopsida > Cupressales > Cupressaceae > Cunninghamia > Cunninghamia lanceolata. Next base: position 4,338,376 of record BSBN01000053.1, on the reverse strand, counting down.
ACAGGTGTGTTTTGTGTTATTGAATGTTAGGAATGTTGTTACTTTTTTGGTTAGGTAATTTTGAAAGTGCAGACAAACCTGGCTACTACTAGCATATGTAAATTCTTGGATTATATCCACTGCAGCTTTGTGTGTGGGGAATAGATGGATGGGAAAAGCAAAAGAGCAAATTCTTGCAAATTCCACCAGGTAGAGTACCATCACTCTTGGCCGATACTCGAGTTCAGTTTCATCAAGATCAAATTCAGTTTCTGGCTGTACATGAAACTCAGCTGGCAATATACGAAGCAACCAAACTTGAGCTCCTTATCCAGGTAGGCATAAATTCTCTTACTGTGTTTTATGAAATTTGGAGTCCTGTGTGTGCACTTCCTCTGTCGGGTTTTGTATTAGTTGTTCCTGTTTGTGTATTGTCCTAATCAGCAGTTTGAACTTTGATGATTGTTTGCAGTGGGTTCCATCTGACTCACTTCCTGCTGCAATATCTAATGCTACCTACTCCTGTGATAGTCAACTAATATTTGCCAGTTTCTCTGATGGTGCTGTTGGCATATTCCATGCTCAAACATTGAGGCCTAGATGCCGTGTTGCTCCATCTGTGTATATTCCTTCAAATATTAGGTGAGTTGTTGTAGAATCTCCAGAGCTAGGATTGGGGTGCATTTTTAATATTGAGCTCATCCAAATGTATAATTGTAGACGAGCATTGCAAACCGTGTACACTGTAAAGTGTAAACTAATTTCCAGGCATATTGTTTGTGTAGGAAATCAAGGTTTTAAAGATAACCTGTGTAATGCGCATGGATAATTTCACTTTCTACAGAAAGTAATTATATGTTTTTTCAAATATGTAGATCTCATGTCTGATATTTATTCGTTCTGCAGCTCTGTTGCATACCCACTTGTTGTTGCAGCTCACCCTACAGAGCCAAACCAATTTGCCCTTGGATTGTCAGATGGAAGTGTGCATGTTTTGGAACCCTTAGAATCACAGGGCATATGGCCCGGTACACCTACTGAAAATGGGACAGGGAGTGTTGCTTCTCTGGTACCAATGACTGGAAATTCAAGTTCAGAGCAAACCATAAGGTGAGATAACTTGGACGAAGTACTAAAGGTGGCCACCATAAATTCCTACATATGATAGTCCCAATAATTTTAATATTTATGGGACATCGTCAATGCTTTGTGGCTTTCACTGAGGAATATAATGTTAGGTTGTACATAGAATACAAAAAGGCCAACTTGCATTGCATGTTCTGATTCTTTACATCTGCTTTTCATTTGGATATACCTGCCCTGTAATTTGTGGACAAAGAAGCCAATATAAAGTGTTTTTAATAAAGCTTTCTGTTGGGTATTTTTATTTTCAATTGCAACCTAGATATAATGTACTTTCTAGAAGACCTTTCTAGTGGGTAATGATGTTTTGTGACAACATTTCATGGGCTCTGTTATGTTCAAATTAATATAGTTCAGTGAAAATTTTCAATTGCGTTCCTTTTCAGGAACCCATTCATTTCTGCTTTTCCATTGTATATATAATATGTAAGCTTTATGTTTCAGAAAGTAGTTTCTTATGCTTGTAAGTTTTCCGTGTGATTCTATGTTTGGACTTGAGTTTCTTAATGCTCTATCCACTGTCATTCAGGTTTTAAAATTGGATAGATTTTCTTTTTGGGGTGACAGGCTTTCTTTTAGGATTGTGTGATAATTCTGCCATGCTATTTGTTTATTAGTAGCATCTTGTGTTACATGGGAATACGTCCCAGTGGATCGTGACATCTTGCATGTCCTGGGGATTTGAAGGGGACATCCTCTACATGTCCATCCCTTTTTTTGAAAGTTTGGGAGATGTCCCCTGAAAAGGAGGATGCCCCCTTTTTTGGTCTTTTTGGGGACTCCCTGGCATTCGCTAGATGGCCCAATGCCTACAGTCTGTCCTGGAGACTTTAGGTTGTCCCCCACAGTAAATTCATTTAAAAAAGACTAAAAAAAAGGCCCCATGCCTGGCACTCGCTATACTGGTTACTCTCACGGACATGGAGATTTGACGTGAAGGGTAGTATATTAACATCTCTGCTCGTTGTTGTTTCCTTTATTTGGCTCTCTCAGTCCTGATGATTATGATGTGTCCATGTCCACCTCGCCTCAATTAGGTCAATTTGTGACACAATATTATGTAGTGTTCAAATGCCCTCACCGCAATCATGCGAGATTATAGCACAGTGATTTTGGGTTGTAAAATTCCACCTCACCATCATAGGAATTGTTGTGGCGTATCAATTATGGGGTGTTCATATCCCCTTAGCTAATGAGGCTCAGATTTTGATGCATGTCCATGACTCCATACCATGTTCCAAAGCTCCCATTCTAGCACAAGTAGGCAGGGTGCTAGCAATAGTTGGTGGATTTGGCTACCATTCTAGCACAAGTAGGTAGAATGCTAGAAATAGTTGTGGAATTTGGTTTTACACAAATAGGCAACATGCTGGAAACAGTTGTGGAATTTGATTTTACACTTGCCAATTGCATTTGCTTGAAAGTTTGTAAAGCCTTTAAAAAAAAAACAATTTAATGTTCAAATTTACCTATCACCAGATCTCAATTCAATTTACACTTTTTAACATGTGGGTCCTTTGTTTGCATAGTAATAAATGTTCCCATCTCAAAATTGGAATGGTCTTTTTGGAACCTCAATACCTAAACATTGCATGCAACAAGAACTATTGAGTTCTGATCATAATGAACTATTGAGTTATCAATATCAACTGTCCTAGCATTTTCTCTTTCCTTGTTTTTAAAAGTTATTTTAAAACTTTGCTTAGTACAAGTTTTAGTGATCTGTTAATGGTTGGCATTGAGTAACTCCTGATGCAATTTTCTATGTTGTTTGTACCAATATATTTTTTTGTGCCGCATGTTTCTATTGACTAGAGTGTCCTTTCACTGTTCAAGTAATCTCTTAAAAATTGGGATGAATTGATTGAGTCCTCCAACAATAGTTTAGGTTTTAACAATGTTTGTTAATGGTATTGGTAAGAGTGGCATTTCTTGTACCGCATTAATAAGATTGATTTGGTTGTATCAATGTAATTGATCTTATTTTAATTGTAGAAAACCAAAGTGGCCACGATATCTGTTAGCATCATTTCCTTCTTATTTCACTCTTCATGCATGTTTGATAGCTTTAATTCCTTCATATAAGTTATTTATCTCTTTGTACAAATTGACATGGTTGGTTTGTCAGTCTTCAAGGTGTTGGCCAAAATTTAATTCAATTACATACATATATGTCAATGCAATGTTTCTCTGTGCAGGTAATACTTACTTACTAACTGCCCTAACTCCTAGATATAAGCTTATAAAGAAGTATTGAAGCAAAGAGCTTTGGATTGTGTAAAGCCTAAAACAACCAGTAGCCCCTTGTGGAGGAACACAAGGCCTTACATATCTGTATTTAATCAATGACCATTGTATTTATTCTTTTTTTTTAATGGCAATATCTTGAGGAAAATGTGGGTTTGATTGTTTCGTCTTCAGTTACCTTAAATTTTAATATTTGCTCATTGCATCCATGTACTCATGGACTGTTCTTGTGATTGGGAGATAAGGAACATCAGATTAGATTATGATGTCTCAATGTAAAGAGATGTCACCATAGAACCAAGACAAATAATCTAAAGCAACAATACATTGACTATGAGCAGCAATAGACCAATTTGGAGCCACTGCCTTCCATTCATGGTCCCATTATTCTCTGTTTTTCATAAAATGTACAAGGAAATCATGATGATATGTTTGAGAACTATAGATCAATATTATCTCAAAGCAACGGGTTGAATTTTTTAGCAAAATCTACATTCTCCTAGGATGGGTTATTGTCAACATGTGAAGATTGCATGTATCTGAAATCAGAGCATGGGGCTTGATTTAACTTGAAAATTGAATTCCTCTTGATCTTCGATATGTTTAACTTGCACTCTTTATCTTCCAATTTGACCAAATCTAAAGTTAGAAACTTAGATACAAATTTTTTTGTCGACCAAAATACCTTTTTAGCATTTGAATCAATTTGTTATTCATAATATGTATTATGACTGTTAACGGGGATTTCTTCACAAGAGAAACAGATATAAGCAATGGAGGTGAGAGTGTTAGAGATCTCAAAAAAGAGTCACGTTATAAATTTAATATAACTAATTGTCTATAAAAATTATGTTATATTTTTTGAAAAATAGATATAATATTTATACCATTGCTTATACGCAATTCATGTTGTTTCCATCAAGTTTCACGTTATGTTAATTTCATTCCCCGATTTAGTATTCCTTGAGAACATTGAATGAGATTGTTTTAATGTTTGTGTTAAACTTATTTCTTTCTGTCCTACTGCAGAGAACTTTTGTCTCTTGTCGTGGAATGCAAATTGAGATGAAGAGTCAATTTATGTTCAGATTTTGAGACTTTATCTCAAATTAGCAAGTCAATAAACTCTTTTTAAAAGACCTCTCAAAAATGCTACTTTCAAATTTATAGAACATTTTATATAAATTGCAACTGGCGTAACCATTGCATCCCCTTCCGGTGCAACTGCTAGTGTAAAAGTTTATTCAATTTTTACATGACTTATTTGGAAGTGAAGATCCTCATGTCAAGAAGATTTGATTTTCATTTAAGAGGCTTAGTTACTCCTAGTTGACTTTGGCCATGTTTAACATAATAGACCAACGGTATTTATTCAGGATTGACCTGGCATGGGAAAAGTGTAAATGAAATTTAATTACTATGGTTTAATACCAAATGAATTGGCCAAAAACTTTAAAAAAGCAAGCAGCAGTTATATAAAGACAAAAATAATAATTTGGCTGTTTCATGTAAATATAGCACACAGTAATATAAATTGTCATAATACCTTATAAAAAGTGCTAGTCATAAAAAAATGTGTAGGAAGAAAAAACTATTTTATTCACCATAGAGGTTTTATAAAACAAATAGCTGGTCCTAAAATAGTAGATCGTTTTGTTAGGGAGCACGGCCTACCATTTTAAGTGGTGCAGTCTGTTTTTTAAAAACCAATTCTCATCATGGTTAAATTTTTTAAAATTTAAAGAGAATTTAAAATATTGGAACACTAAACCAAAATTCAATTTGCTTTTGCTTTGTTTCTTTTTGCCTAAGGCCATTTTTTTAAAGTTAAAGAAAAGTTTAGAAACAACGTAGTAAATATAACAACTTGTGAATACTGAGAATCTATGGTGTGGAATATTGCCAATATTTTATTAAAAATTACAAGTTTGTTTTAAAAATGTGGCATATGCCACTAGTTGAGGATTTCAATCTGCTATGATATATAGCTATTCTATTGTAGACGAAATGTTTATTGTGGGATTCTTTTTAAGGCCGGGAAATTGTTCTTTGCATGGTTGGAGATGATGTCCCTAGAGAAGGCTTTATTGGTTGGGTTTATGGACTATGTTTTCTATTGACATTGCTTCATAGAAACCAAGATAGATTTTTAGAAGAATTAATGTGTATGTTGATAAATTTAGAAGAATTAATGTGTATGCTGATAAATTTTCAACTTTTTGCTCATACATATATTTAATGTTGTCATCCATTTATCTCACATCCTTATCTTGATGATTGTTTTCAACTAAAGCTTGGCTTTAATTCTTTAGACTATTGGAAGCATTTATCATTAAGAGATCGGTTGGAAATCTTAATCAATGGGGCATCTTTCAATTTAATATTCTCCCAAGCATCAGTGTCAAAAGAGATGTTAACATGCACAAAAACTTTTGCACTACCTTGACAAGGAAAGCGTAATTTCTCTTATGAGAATTTGGAATCAAGAAATCATTTCTACTTTTTCCCAAGAAACAAGAGCTCCTTGTTCAATTAGAGACAGGTAAATGTCATGGGGGTCACAATGCTAATTAGAGATGTTTGGGAAGGAACCGTGAAATTAGAAAAAGAGGATCCTAATAAATAGTACATTTGGTTGAAAATAATAGACAACGAGGATATGATTAGGTTGGTTGCTTGCTACTTCGCCCCGAAAGGGTCAAAGTTCTACAAAAAGAAAAATTTAGACAACGAAAACTCGTATGCAGTTTTAAAGAAAGATATATCTGTTTTTAGCTCCACATGGGAAGTTGTCTTAATAGGGGATTTTAATGCTAGAATAGCTAATAATCAGTCTCTTCAATTGGGAGGAGAAGAAAGAGGTGATAGCAACCCTTATGGTTTGAAGAGGGCGGGGACCAAGTTTGGAAAAGAATGTCACAAGACGGAAATGCCAATGTGACACACTTTGGAGCAAAACTTTTGGGGCTATGTAGTTTGTATGACATGGTTATATGTAACGGAACAAGATCTTGGCCAAGATCTGGAGGTATCACTTGCAAAACATACAATGGGCAAAGTGTGGTTGATTATGTCATATGCGCTCAAAATTTGACTGCTAGGTTGTTGGAGTTTGATATAGGGGACTGTCCTATGGAGTTGAAATCTGACCATTTGCCTCTCCTGGTTAAGTTTGGCTTTCCCACAAACAAGAAGAGTGAAAGGCAGGGTCAACACAAGCTAGAGAGAAATCATCCGCAAGGTAAAATCATTTTGAATCAAAAAAATCAGGAACTTTTTGTTGCTACCCTTGGGCAGCACCTAGAGATGACTAAAAACAGTTTTGGGCTTAAGGAAATCAATGAAACAAGGAAACACATTGGCAGCAGCGTGTTGGTCCCATTGATTCACAAGGCTTTAAAAGTTTGCAAGAAGGCCTCGGAAAGGTGTCTCAAATACCTTTCTGGTTAACCAGTGGTTTGATGAAGAGTGCAAAGCGGCTAAAAGATTCTACAAAGAGAATGAGACAAACAAAGAAAACAAAAAAAATTATGAGAAATTGATAAAAGCCAAGAAAGAAAGTTTTGTTATCTTAAGAAGGAAGGAGTTAATAGTGTTGGGTAAGAACAACCCCAAAGGCTTTTGGAGGGAGCTAAAACAAGAGAGGAAACAAACAGAAAATAATATCACGAAGAAACGATGGTTAGATTATGCGAAACTACTTTATGAGTGTGAACAGATGGAAGCTTCTCCTCCCATTATTAGTACGTCAAACGAGCTCTTTTCAATTGAGGATATCAAGCAGGGTATAAATAAATTGGCAAATGGTAAAGCCCAAGACATTGATGGGCTGCAAGCTAAATTCTTAAAGTGGGGAGCGGAACATTTGGCTCCTCACATCCAAAGAATTTTTAATGAGGTCACACAGGGGGGCTTTCCTAAGGAGTGACGACTAGTGTTGTTATTCCTCTCTTCAAGAGTGGGGATATCAATAATCCCTCTAACTATCGTACTATCATGGTCAACCCTCTTCTTGGTAAGTTGTTTGGGAGCTTGGTTGAGCACAGAATTAGCAGTTGGGCAAAAAAAGAGAGGAAAAGAGCAAAAGGTCAGGTTGGCTTTAGGCCAAGGCACTCTACCATTGATCATTGCATTACTCTTAGGCACTTGATTGAAAAAACTTGGGACACTCAGGGTGGGGAAGTTTTTTGTTGTTTCGTGGACTTTAAAAAAGCATTTGACACGGTTCCCAAGGACAAACTTTGGAAAATGATGGAAGAACTTGGGGTTCCTGATGAGTATAGGGCTGCTATCCACAAACTTTATGAACTTGTTAGAGCGAAAGTCAGAACTAGAGAAGGCATGTTTAAGTGCTTTGGTAGCAACATTGGGGTCAAGCAGGGATGTCCTCTTTCTCCCACTTTGTTTGGTCTTTACATTGACAAACTTGAGAAATGGGTAGAGAAAATTGAAGGAGGAGGTATCCAGTTGGCTAATTTTGTGGTAAAGTTGCTTTTATATGCAAATGATCTTATTCTTATTGCAAAAACAACTCATGGTTTGAAGGATCATTTGAGGGCATTAGAGCTCTTTTGTCAAGATGTCGGGATGCAAGTGAACATTAGCAAGATCAAAGTCATGATCTTCTCTCTAAAAAGGAAGCAGCAGCAAATTAGTTTTATTTTTGAAGGCAGCTCGTTGGAAATTGTTGAAGAATACAAGTACCTTGGCATTATTTTTCACAATAGACTCAATTGGGAAACTTGCAAAGTGCAAATGATACAAGGGGGATGGAGAGCTTCTTACCTTCTCTAGAATAGGTGTAGGAAAGCAGAACTTTGGGATTGGAAAACCAAGAAAACCCTTTTTGGGTTGTTGGTCACGTCGGTTGTCCTATATGGGTGTGAGGTTTGGGGGAACAACATGTTGAATCACAGGGCGAGACAGTTGGAAAGAATTCAAAAATGTCTGATCACTAGTAGCCTTAAAGTCAAAGCAACAGTTTTGTATGAGATCCTTTTGGCTGAAGCTGGTGCTTACCCGATGGAGGCAACAACGATAACTCGGTTTCTAAGTTACCTAAAAAAGGTTGAAAACATGGGGAATCATCGGTGGCCCAATATAACGGTAAACGAGGTGTTGGATCGGAGGAAGAAGACTTGAATGAAGCAAAACATCAAGTGGATGGGAAAATGGGATATTAAGTTACATGAATGTCCTAACACCAAAGAGGAAATAAAAAAGTTAGAAAAAATTATGATTGCCATGTGGACGAATCAGATTGGGCGGAAAAAAGCACATTATTTGAAAGAGTTCAATCCCTCTGGGGAGCATGGGGATAAGGCATGTTGGAAACAAGGCAGATAACTGAGAGGGGGGGTGAATTAGTTATCTTAAATTTCTTAACTTTCCTTTCAAGCATAAATGAACATGAGAGCAAAAATGAAATCAACACACAACACAAGGATTTTTACGTGGAAAACCCTCTTAAGGGAAAAACCATGGGGTGACTAACCCAAGATTGTATTATCTGTTAAAAGAATAAGAAGTATAAAATGGCACTTGCCAATTAGGGCTAACTCCCCGAGCACACTGCTCACAAGAGGCTTACTGCCTACAAGAGACTCACTGTCTATAAGGTATATAGAAAGTAACCAGGTGTTTGAACTGATCAGAGGCATCCACATATGGTAAGGTTTAGTTTTGGTTAGGCTCAATATACTGATCTGCTGCACTTCATTCTCTCTGCTTAGTGTTGTTGTTCTATCACATACTGTACTTGTATATTTGTTTTCACACTACTCTCTGTCTTTTCTCGCACACTCTATTTTCATCCACACACTCACCTTCACATCGAAATTCATCTGGTATATATATCCGCACCAAGGATTTCAACATCATTCTAGTTGGCATCCGGAATACTCAAGATTTTCCCAAACTCTGGTCTGTTGGCTAAATCCATGCTTACTAAGTGATGCATATCAAAGAGATAGTTATAGAAGTCATCAATCATGTCGGCCAACCATGAATGATCCCTCAAGAAGCTTGATCACCATCAATTTCTCATCCGGATTAAGGTCTGATGCTCTGTCGGTTAGTTCTTGCTCAGTCTTCTGTGCCTGTCAGGAACCCAACACTTAGGTGCTCATATCTTTTCACTCTTTCATCATCGGAGGCTCAATCTCTGGAATGTGGCAGTCACGGTACTCCTCTTGACTTCCCCAAGTCCGTACTTTGTTGAGATACAACCTCTGAGAGATTCGGACCTGACTGTCGGACCTTGCTGCATGCTCTGTTCTTGCTCACCGCACCAAAATACTCTTCAATCTGACTTCCAGTATAGACATACCATGTGCTGCGGATGAGTGGGATGGATTTTGTTGCTATCAATGACAACACTCATGAAGCCACACAGTGTCTCTTGCCAACAATCTCCCCCTTTGGCATTGATGGCAACACTTAGTGAAAAATGACTAAGTGTCATAGCACACTCCCCCTTGGCTGATGCTCTGTCTTATGTACACTTTTACTAGAGCTCCCTCTTAGCTAGATTCCACATTTTTCACTGCTCCTCACTCCCCCTTTGACATCAATGGCAAAGGGTGAAATCCGCACACCAAAATTTGCAAAGAAAAATAACCTATATATTGCCGGATAAGTATATATACATGTTGTACTTCCATATACTTAAGGATATCCGCAAAGGTATTCTTCAACTGTACAACTTCTGTCGCCCAACTCTGCTTCATCCTGTCTAAAATTGATATGTGGCCACTTAACAAAAATGCAAAAGCTTCTGCCCTCTTTAAGTCTGTCAAATCACTGGTCCGAGTTGTAGTTTGAGCATCAGTTAGGGCTTCATGCATTGCCTCTAACTTAGGGATAATTATCCCTCTTAGTTCACTTAGCCTGCTTATTCTATTCTTCTTCTCCTTTTCAAGCCTCTTTATTTCATTTATAGTGGCAATAGTCTGACATTCTTGATTCATTATGGAAGAGGTGAGAGGATCAAAATTTTGAGATAAACTTGATAGTTTGCTCTCTTGTTCTTCAACCTTCTTGGCAATGTCTGCTGTCACGGTGGACCAAGATAGACAAAATTTGTATAAATCTCTGCCATCTTTAAGAGCATTTTTTAAGTTCGTTATCCCAATATCCAAATTTCTTCTATCATTTGTTGTAAGTCCCTGCACCTCAGAGAATCTCTTTCCCAAAAATTCTTTCTGGACCTTTTCTTCTACCGCCTTTTCTAAGGAATCAAACTAAGTATTGACAAAGTTATTAGAGATTTAAGGTTACCGGATGGAGAGGCCGAAGGATCCTTTTGAAAGGATGGCATGATCTTCTCCAACATTCCAGAAACAATCTCTATCAGCTCACAATCTTCCATGTGAGACTTCAGAAGTTTCTCTTTTGCCTTTGCTTGGGCAAATGATGCTATCTTTATTGTCTGAACCGAGGAGAGGGAATCAAAATTGAGTGGTACTTGGAACAGTTCCAGTTCATCAATCTCCATTAATTCCTTGGTCAGGAAACTCTTCACTGCTTCTGCAGTGTCTCTTGCCGGAGACTTCTTTCCTTTTGCAGCCTCAGAGCTGTCAACAGAGATCTTTGTTTGTTCTTCTTCTCTTACCTTTTTCTCCTCTTCTTTACTTGCTTTCTCCTCTTTTCTTGCTTCTCATTCAGTTCCGGAATCTGCTGGGGGATCCGAAAGAGAGATGTTTACTTCTTTAGGGACTTCCTCTATTGGAACAGAGGAATCCAAGTCCTTAGTCCTCTCCTCACCTATCTCCTTTGACTCTACTGCAATTTTCTCAGTAGAATCTTCTTTTGATGCACTTGATCCTTCAACATCCATGGCAGAAGGTTCATCACTTATGTCCTCTATAATAGGAAGATTGAATCTTTTATATGCATTTCAGAGGATGTCTTCAGTCTCTCCGAGCATAAGCTTGTTCATTTTGGCTTTGCTCCGGAACTCATCCTTGCAATCCTTGAAGATCATGTTCATTTGTTTTGGAGTGATGGAAGGATAGAGTTAAATAGCTCTCTGTTCCCGGATCTCCATATCGTTTTCCTTAGCATTGTCTTTTCTGAGTTCAAGTACTTTCTCTAAACTCTTGGAGATTAGAGAGATGATTTCAATGAATGCTTTATATATATGTTTAAGTACTTAACTGTAGCTTTTTCCAAGATCCTTTTGTCTGTCACTATACTCATCATAGAATTTTGTCATTGGTTGCAGATTCCCATCCACAGTAACTGCCTTGATGACATCATCAATGGAGAGTGTAGACCTTTCAACAAATTCTTCTATCTCTTTTTCTTTGTTTGCACCGACAGAGGATTCACCTGATGATTTCTTCTTCTTCCTCATTTTCTTAATTTCCTCATCAGTCTCTGTTTCTTCATCATCCTTCTGACTTGTATAGGACCTTGTGGCCTTAGTTTTTGTTCTCTTTTCTCCCTTACCGGATGTCTTGGCTTCCGGTTTAGAGGCTTTTGGGCTTTTGGAGGTGGCAGGTGCAGAGCTCTTGGAGGATCTGGTTTGGGAGGGGGCTTGTACCGGATCACTTTCTTTTTCTGCTTGTCTCTCCTTCTCAACTCTTTCTATTTTCTCTCTGTTAGCATCAATTGCCTCTTTTGAGATGTCATATGCCAACTTCCTCTACTTCCCTTCTCACTTTTCTCTTCATTTCTAGTTGTCTTTGTTCAACATGAATTTTCACACTCAATTCTTGATAGGTTCCAAATCTTTTTGCCTCAGGGTCCTTGGGCTGACTCAGGAGGTGTTGGATATGCAGCTCCAAGATCTTCTCATCTACCTCATAGCCCATTGGCATAATCAAAACTGCCCTGGGCTCCATTGCCTCCATTAAGCATTGATCAATGTCTACCATGAAGCACACTGCATCCTTGTATTTTTCAACTAGAGATTGGGGGATTCTCTCTCTGGCTTGCATCATGTCTTGGAAGTTTTTGAAGTAACCCCAAAGTGCTGTACTTTGTGCCTTGGCATTACCAAGCCCATACATATAATCTCTGATTTGTATGGCAATCGGTCTGTCATTTTGCCATACCCAACCACTGGATCCGGGTAGCTCATTCATATAGTAGAAGAATAGACATAATATCAAGCCACCGTACTTCAATAAATTCTTCTTATCCTTCTTTATTTTCTGCAAATTCTCTAACAGTTGGTTCAGGAGAAGCTCACAAAGATCATAATCAGCATTTTCCCTTAGCATCTGATAAGCAGTGTATATTGTTGTTCTGGATACAGAATTCTCCCTGTTGGAGTGATATATTTTATAACCAATTATCATAGAAGCAAATTTGATATCCGGATCTGTGATATCCTCAATTGTCATTGCTCTTTTGTCAAATTTTGATCCGGTAGCCTCACTTACAGTTTGGTTTTTGACTGATTTGAGAGCAAGCAACCCATCAGATGAGTGCAATCCGGTTACCGCCCTAATGGCATCTTTTGTGATTTTAAATGGCCTCATCAACCACATGAAGTCATGCATTCTGCTCAGAACATATCAGACCCATTCATCTTCTGCAAAACAGGGGAAATGGATGCAATGTCCAAAATGCTTATCCCGGATGACCTTGTATTGGGGTTTAATTTCAAATGTTTCATCTATTAATTCCTTGTGATAGATATCCATCAGCTTGAATTCCCCAAATTCCTCAATGTTGGTATGAATGTATACCCTAACATCTTCTACATGCAGAATACTAGAGAATGCGCCTAGGGGATCAACTTCTAGGGATTTGTAAGGATGTTTCTTGAACTTAGGGCGCGGCCTATCAGTGATCTTAACAACATTTGGAGTAGCCATCTTTCAAAAGATTCAGAGAGAGATATTCAAGCGTGGAAATACCTTTTTACGCTTCTAGGGTTCACGATAAGAGCCAAAAAGATCGTTGGTGGAATCGAATTCTATGGTTGATCCTTAAGAGGGTTGAAGCAATCTTGTTGCAGAGCTCTTTCTTTCTTCTTCTCGAATGCAAATGTGCAAATGATGAACAAAAGAACCCTTTTATTTCTACGCAAACCCTAATTCCATATTGCAATAAATGCACAACTTAAGTCATTTCGGTTGCCTTGTTCTCCTTGTTCTGAGAGAGATCCTTCCGGATCACTAAGATGCACTTAGAATGATAACTTACAATGTATGTCCCTTCCTTGAATTATCCTATTTATCCGCAGATCAAGGTATTTCAATTTTGAATCATACCAGATCTAACTGTGAAAATCCTGCTTTTACTGGATGACTGTCAAACCAGACCAATTTTGGATGATTAGCCTCTTCAACCTTCTTGCAGATCTTTTATATTTTTACCAAGGGTTATTTAGATATCTCTTTGAGAACTCTTTAATCCGCTACACTCCATGTGCCAATTTAGGCACCAATTGATTGGCTGGGGGAAATTGTTTTCTTTTGTGACTCCCCCTGAGCCAGAGCTCATCTATTTAGTTTCCGAAAGGAATATTAGCACCAGATTTTGGTGCGGATCCATTCCCAACATTTTTTGTACTTCTCTTCACCTAAATCTTGTTCATCTCCCTTTGAACTTCATCCGCATTCACTTTTCCTTTTCCTTTGTCTTGATTTTGGTTATGATGCACCGGACCCCTTTTATCCTGATTCTTACTTCTACAGAATTTGACAATATGACCAGATCTATTGCAATTGTAGCAAACTATATTTCTTTGCATATTTGACTGATATCCTCTTGATCTGCATTGATTAGCCATATGTCCCATTCTATTGCATGCAAAGCATCTACCATTGAATGAATTGTTTATTTGCATATTTCTACATTCATGAGATTTGTGACCATACCTTTTGCAGTTAAAACACTGTCCGGAGAATGATGAATTAATCTGATCCATTCTTCTTCTGCACTGATTTGCTTTATGACCAAAGTTATTGCAATTGTGGCAGTATCCATTGAAGGATGGATATCTTTGAGCATTTGGTTGTCTTATCGGAGGTCTTCTAGGCCTGTACCTTAGATTTCCTGATCCAAAGTTCTTCTGACTGGATCCAGAGCTTTCACCTTTCTCATATCCCAAGCCATGCTTGTCATCTACCCTCTTTTGGCTTTCAAGAAGAATTTCAAGTTGAGCAGAGCTTATCTTGAATTTTTCTTTGTATTCATTTGTTGTTTGAAGATCCCTTTTAGGAGTGTCTATCTGATTTTCAAGTTGTTCTTCATTATCTCTAGCTTCTTCAAGATCAGATTCCAGATCCATTTTGTGGCAGTCTTCTGACTTCTCCTTGACAGATTGTCTTAGATTATCTTCTATTTTTCTTTTCTCTTCAATTTCTTGGGTGAATTTCATAACCCCTGATTCCATTTCATGTCTTACCATAATGACCTCTTTTGATAGCTTCTCACATAACTTGTTTTTCTCATTCAGATCTTCATTAGTATCATTGGCTTCACTTTGACTTGCTAATTGTTGAAGAAGTTCCTTTCTATTTTTCATAGAGATACTCAGTTTTTCTTTTAGTTTATTTATGAAGTCATCAGCATGTTTGAGTCTTTCCCTCAGGTTATTGACTTCAGAGTGAGATTGCTCAAGATCATCTAGGGTAGACTGAAGTTGTTCCCTCATACCATACATATCCATTGAGATTCTCAGATCTTCCTCAAGCTGTTAGGCTCTGTTTGGAGGAACTTGGCTCTGATACCAATTGTTGGAAACAAGGCAGATAACTAAGAGGGGGGTGAATCAATTATCTTAAATTTCTTAACTTTCCTTTCTTCTTTAACAATAGTGCAGTATCAAAACATATAAGCATAAATGAACATGAGAGCATAAATGAAATCAACACACATAACACAAGGATTTTTACATGGAAAACCCTCTTAAGGGAAAAACCACGGGGTGACTAACCCAAGATTGTATTCTCTGTTAAAAGAATAACAAGTACAAAATGGCACTTGCCAATTAGAGATCACTGCCCGAGCACACTGCTCACAAGAGGCTCACTGCCTACAAGAGACTCATTGTCTACAAGGTATATAGAAAGTAACCAGGTGTTTGAACTGATCATCCACATATGCTGAGGTTCAGTTCCGGTTAGGCTCAATATACTGATCTGCTGCACTTCATTCTTCCTCTGCTCATATGCTGAGGTTCAGTTCCGGTTAGGCTCAATCTATTGATCTGCTGCACTTCACTCTTCCTCTGCTTAATGCTTCTGTCACATACTGTACTTGTATAGCTATTTCCACATTACTCTTTGCCTTTTCTCGCACACTCTATTTTCATCCACACACTCACCTTCACATCAAAATTCATCTGGTATATATATCCGCACCAAGGATTTCAACATCATTCTAGTTGGCATCCGGAATACTCAAGATTTTCCCAAACTCTGGTCTGTCGGTTGAATCCATGCTTACTAAGTGATGCGTATCAAAGAGATAGTTATAGAAGTCATCAATCATGTTGGCCAACCATGAATGATCCCTCAAGAATCTTGATCACCATCAATTTCTCATTCGGATTAAGGTCTGATGCTCTATCGGTTAGTTCTTGCTTAGTCTGCTCTGCTTGTTAGGAACCCAACATTTAGGTGCTCATATCTTTTCACTCTTTCATCACAGAAGGCTCAATCTCTGGAATGTGGCAGTCATGGTACTCCTCTTGACTTCCCCAAGTCCACACTTTGCTGAGATACATCCTCTGAGAGATCCGGACTTAACTGTCAGACCTTGCTGCATGCTCTGTTCTTGCTCACCAGACCAAAATACTCTTCAATCTGACTTCTGGTATAGACATACCATGTGTTGCGGATGAGTGGGATGGACTTTGTTGCCATCAATGACAACACTCATGAAGCCACACAGTGTCTCTTGCCAACAAAGGCCTGCTTATGTGCCGATCTTAAGGGTAAGGCTAGGATCGTAGTTGCTCGATTGAAGACCGGTTCACACCATCTTAGGTGCGAAACTATTAGATGGACGGTTCCCAAGGAAAGGTGGGAAAATATGACCTGCATTTTTTGCAGTAAATCGACGGTTGAAACTGAGCGGCATTTTGTCACAGAATGCGAGGCCTACAAGGATATCCGTATGCAGCATGATAATGACATGAATGTTGGCAGTCTTAGTGAGTTATTTGAGGAAAAGAGACTTCACAACGCGGCCCGTCTCTTGGTCAAGATTCATAAGAGAAGAGAAGACATCGAAAAGAATTTGATGAGGTCTTAGTGTGTTGGTGCTTGGTCCCTTAGACTGTTTGGTCTCGTGGACATTATTAAAACTCATTCATTCATTCATTCAAAAACATCCCGGAACACTTGAACACCTTTAGAGAACTATGATTTAGTTGAACAACCTTTCACAAGAGATAAAGGCCTATTGTTATAAGAAAGATTCCACCAAATTGATCTAAAGATCTCGATACTATTATCCCTCCTAGAGAAGGCCTCATATCCAATGCAGGTATTTGACAAACTCCCAAGCTTTATTGATACTATCAAAAACTAAAAACCATTTGGCTTAATTGAAATTGTCGAAACATCAATGTAATGTCCCCTTTTTTCGAGTGATCACCCAACGGAGTCGGTTAACCTATTTTATTCATGTAGGCTAAGTCAGAAGTGTAAGGGAATAATCTAATTAGTTAAATTTTAAGTAATCCTAAGTCACCTTGGATTATTTATATTTAATTAATTAGACTGGACCAATTTGTAATGGGAAATGACTTCATTATTTAAGTGAAGCCACTTGATAAATAAAATAAAATTGCCTAGAGGGAGGTCGGCCATGAGAAGAGTTATTTGCTATAAAAGAAGGCAAATTGCAAGTCATTTTCATTATTCATTCATATCATTTTCATTTAGAGATTTTCTCTTGTGGTTGCAACTTTGGTTCAACATATTCCAAGGATGAAAACCCTTAGAAATATTGGTGGATTGGACGAAAACCCATTTCCATCTTGGAGGTGAATTCATACAGAGTTCACATTTGCACTTCATTGGCAATTTGGAAAAAAAGATTGAGCTTCAAAGACATCTATTTTTGTAGATTTGGAGAAGAAGACCTAGGGCCAAAATTGTAAGATTTGTGGCCAAATACAATTTTAAAGATTGAAGATATATTCAGATTTTCAGATCAGATTTGAAGCGCCACCTTCTGGAGGGTTTTTAAGCATGGATTCTTGCTAGGGTTTTACTCTAGGGTGAGTGCCACTTTCCAAGGAGGGCAATTTCATAATTTGGATGCATTGAAGGATCAAACCCTAGCCGTCACCCTTCATTACATGCCATTTTCCATCAGTAAGGAGCCCCACCTAGAGTGCCAAATCAGTTCACCCTTCTAGGGTTTGAAGCATAGACCTCATTCTTCATTGTTTTGGTATGTATGAGCCTTTATTTGTCAATGTAAAGGTCTGATTTGTAACAACAGAGATCTGGGCTATGTTTGGACATGTTTGAGTGTTGAAACTTGATGTAATTTCAATTCCAAATAATCTGATTTATAGTAGCAGTCATTTATACTCAGAAATCATAATTATGCCATTTGTTTTGCCTTTGAATGGTCATATTATGTGGTAGAATTCATGACCTGGGGTAAAGGATAATATAGGAAAGAACAATGGTCCCTTGGTAGAAGATGATCCTACAGACCACTAAACCTTTTAGTTTTTCTTAGCTAGTGCATGTGTGTGCTTTGTACCTTTCTTTCTCTGTTAGAATGTCACCCTTGAGGCTTCGAGCTTAGACTGATCTCCACCCAAGAGTACGGACATTCAGCGATCTTCTCTCTTTCACTCTTTTTTTTGTATCTCTTTTTTTTTTGCTTTTTTGCTTTTTTTTTGTATTTCCTTACTTGATTTTCTCATTTTTTTGGATTTATGACTTTTCAAGAAAATGAATGTTTTTTGAAACTTTTTGATATGCAATAATTTGATTTCTCAATTCTCATTTTTCTCAACATCTTATTTTGATCACTCATTTTTTTAATTTATTCACTCAAAATTTAGATTGTTTCCTTCAGAGTTTTGATCCACCTGACATTTTTGTCTAGAAAAGATAAGGGGCTGAGTGCCACCTAAAGTTTTCGTAATCTGTTTGACCTGTCTTCTACTAGGGAAGGATTGGGAAGGTCTACTTGCAAGCTTTCTTTGAACATTGTAAGTTTGAATACTGACTTTATTTAGACTTAACATCTTGACTCGTTAAGACTGGGATCAGTGTAAAGCTAAGAGCTAGGCTTTGATTAGAATCACCGAAAATGAAAAGGGGATAATGGTGATTGTGAAAAATGGGGAATCTCTAGGACCTGAAAGGATCACATATATCTAAGCAACCTTAGACTCCTTACTGAAAAGAAAATAGTACAAAAGCAAGTCACTAACTGTAATGCAAGATGAACATAATGATACCGAAATGCAAGAAACAAATTATTTTTTGATATTTTTATTTTTTAATTTTTTTGATTTTTTATGTTTTATAATTTTTTTGGTTTTTAGACATAATATTTCTTGAGGTGAAAGACATTGATTGTTTCGCCAAATTCCTCTCCCTCCATTGTGCACAAGAGATAGGCACTATTTCTAATGTCTTCTTTGACCATATAAGGACCTTTCCAGTCTTCTGAAAAAGCTCCTTTTCATCTTCTTTTTTATTCTTTGTGCTACCTCTTCTCAAGACAAGTTCTTCTACTCTGTAAGGTTTGTCATTTGAATCTATTGCTACCAACTCAGTGACTTCTCTCGGGATTGTGAGGCGAAGTAAGTTTTGAAAGGCTTGTTGATGAGAAGGAGTCCAATACAGGACTCCATCACAATTCAATAGTTCTGCTAATAGGTCAAACTATTCTTACATATAGATTTTCACATCTATTCTCTCTTGGATTCTTTGTAAAAATTGGAACAACTCGAGGGGAGTTTGTGGCTCCCTTTGCTCATCAGGAGGGACAAAGCTTATACTTGTTCTACCATTTGGTTCTGGTCTTAGGTCCATTGCATATCCGACATAACTTTTTGGCAGTTTGAAGATGACAGGGTCATCAACACCAACTGTTACTCTCATCTTCCATTCTCTATGAAAAATAACTTCACTTTCTTCATCCTTGTCAGGAAGTCTTTCGACTATTTTGATATGTACAAGAGGTGCTTCCCACTCACTGAGTTCATTTGATTGAATCGAGGCAGAGGTGGATGGCTTCTCTTGCGTTTGGGACACCATGAACAATCTAGGTAACATTCCTATGGCATTAGTTGATTCATTGTCAATAGAATGCGCCTCCTCCATGGGTGTCGATGGTTGATGTGAATCCTCTAGTGGAGTAAGAGGCTCATAGGATTCTTTCTCTTCGGGTGTCTCAGGGACACGTGATTCACTTAATGGTGACAACGGGGTATAACTTTCTGTCATATTCTCCTCAGCGTCTGAGAAAGTGTGTGGGTCTACATTTTCCAGATCTAATGTAGTGGTTTGGAACACTAGTCCTTTAGTTCTATGAGGCATCTCCCCTATGCAAGGGACAAGCTTGTAGGGCGGTTGAAAATTGATCATGAGCACTTCTAGAGGGAATTTGAGTGGTCCATCCCGCTCAATCAATTCCATGATCTCAATTATCTTCTCTTTAGGAACCATTTCCTTTTGTTTTGGCAATGCCTCATTCTCTAAAGTTTTGATCTCTGCGGCATTTATGGTCTTTTCTAGAATTTTCATTCGTTTGATGCATATCGATTGAGGTGTAGGATTAGGGACAGTTAATTTGTTGGTAGGGAGTTCATAGTCTATGGGGATACCTATACGTTTCTTTGGTGTGTTTGATTTCAACATGCTGAAAGGTTCTGGATCTCCCTTTGCGATGTAAATCTTCCCTAAACGTAAGAACCAAGCTTCCTGAAATAATGTGGATGGCACAACTTTCATCATGTGTATCCATGCTCTTCCAAGGATTAAGTTATATCTCGTGTCTTTATCTATGACGTAGAAAGTGGTTGGAATGGTTTTGAGTCCCAAGGTCATTGGAAGGGTAATCTTACCTATGGTGGCAGTTTTTAGATTATCATATCCGCTTAGAGTATCGCGTGAAGCGGTGATATTAGTGTGCCCATAGCCCATTCTCTCTAGTAGGGAAAACATAACTATGTTAACTGCTACCCCATCATTGATTAGGGTCCGCTTGATGCATGTATCGTAGATCCACACTTGAAGATATAGTGCAGGGTCTCGCTTTTTTGTTAACTCTGCCTCGGAAGGCATCTGTTGTAAGTCGAAGAAGAACCCTAGATCTTTTATTTCTGAGTTTGGTGGGTTGAGATCGTAGTCCACATGATTGATTTGCTCACTAGGTGGTGGCGTAATTTGGTCACGATATTTTAGACCTATTGCTTTTAGTAATGCTGAGCGATGTGAAGGGAAGTTCCTGAGTAAGTCGATTAACGAAATGTGAGCATGTCTTCTTTAAATCTTCTATGAGCTCATAAGGTCCGATTGGAGGTGGTATTGGTTCTACTACCAAGATGATACCCTCGTACGGTTCTATTTGCCCATTTTCATCCTCATGGTCTTCTTCTTCTTCGTTATGCATAATCTTGACTAATCCCATCATCCTAGCTTCTCTTTTTTGTCCCAGTTGTGGTGGCATTTTGGGGTTATTACTTTTAGCCATCTTGTTTTAGTTTGTTGTTTCTATATCTTTATGCGCGGGAAACAGGTCCTGATAAATTCTAATGTTGGTATTTTGTGGTGCTATCAGAGCTTGATTTTGTCTGGTATCTTTGTTATTGGGTGTGATTTCATGTGGGTTTAAAAACATCTCTATGAATAAACATTGCTAGTCTTCTGGTAGCCTTGCTATGAATCTATTATATTCTCTACAAGATTCTGTGATGTGCCCCCTTGTTCTATGAAAAGAACAAAACTGACTGAACTAGTATGGGGGTCTTTCGTATCTTCCATCGTTTTCGTTCCCATTTCCATTGTGGTTCCAATTTTGGTAATTGTCTTGAGGGTAGTACCCATTGTTCCTAGGTCGGTCTATGGAATTTACATTAGGAGGATAGTAATCTCTCCCATTGTAATCATCTCTTGCTTTCTTGATCGGGGATTGATCCATCACCCCATTTGTGGTTGCACTCCTATTGTTTTTGAGGATTTTAATGACAGAGGCATTGTTTCCGATGTCTTCCTTTGTCAGCTTTCCATTTGACCCATAGACTTTTCTACCACTATCAATGGCGGCTTGGTCTATCCTCAAAGCACTTTCTAATGCCTCTTCGTAGGATTTGTATGGCAATTTTTGTACATCTTCTCTCATGTCCTTGTTAAGGGCATGCAAGAAGAGGTCGCATAGTTCTCAGTGATCCATGTTTGGAGCAGTAGTCGAAGAAAAAAGGACTTGCCTCCATCGAGTGACAGAATGGGCTATGGATTCGTTTGGCTCTTGTTTCATTGTGAGGAATTCTCTAATCCCTGTTTTGACAAGTTTGTTCATGTCAAATGCCATAACAAACTCTCTGATTAGTTGTCTAAATGAGTCAATCGAAGCTTCTGGTAAGCGATAATACCGATGCCTTCAAGAGTTTTTGGAAAAAAAATTGCTACAACCCCATCCCAAAGGAGGAGTTCTCTTATGGCCATGGTGTGGGCTTTAATGTGGGAGTTTGGATCTCCTTCTCCTTTGAACTTTGGGAGATTTGGCAATGGTCAAGGTAGTTGCACTCTTCTTATATGTTTGTCCAAAGGTTCCTTCAAATACTCAAGATATGTTCCTAAAAAGGCACTATGAGATTGCGGGGTTGATAGTAATAACTCTGTAGGTGGGTTTTGATAACCCATTGTCAAATTTGTTTGATTGTTCTGAACATGAGGATTCTCATTCAGACAAGTGTCATTACTGGCATTTCGTGAGTAGTAGTAGAGGTAGGGGAGGTTGAGATGCTCCCTGGTCCTGTTCAATTCGATTGTCATCATAAGACTTTTGTCTTCTCTCGGGTGTTGTTTGTCCTACTTCTAGCGTTCTAATCCATTGCACTAGAGTTACGATTAAGTCTGCAGGAGTTGTAGCTCGAGGTGTTTATTCGTTTCTAGGATTTTCTCTTCGAGTACTTTCATGGTGATATGTTTCTTCGTGTGCAACATTTTCTCTTTGCTCTTCTCGCAAGGCAATCCTCAATGCCTCTTGAGCGTCTTTGGCTTCTTGCAGATGTTTTTCTAACCGTTTGGCTTCCTCATCAAGATGAGTACTTGTCGTGCTTGTGGTAGGTTGTTCGACTCGATGTATTTCCGACCTTATCCTTCTTGCTTTATGTGGCGCATTTGGTATGGCCAGATTGTTTTCCCATGCTGGGTTGTTGAAAGATAGAGAACGCCTGGATTCTCTTTGATCTTGCTCGTAATCAGAATCTTCATAATCGTAACAGTTGGTGATTGGTGCATCAGGATGTGACGACACATACTTGTCAAAGGAAGGAGTTTCCAGTTCTCTTGAGGGAATGTTCCCTTGGTTCAAGTAAGGTTTTGTCATGTTCGGAGGTGCCATAGACACCACTAAACAAATGGAACGGATGATAGTGTAGGCGATAGAAGTTGAAGCGACCAAAGCGGCTATGAAGACAAGTGTGAAAATGTATTAAATGTTTTGCAGTGTTTTGAAAATGGGAACGTGAAATTACTCGTCCTAGAAGGATTTGCAATTTCACGTCAGGTTCACCAAAATATGTGGTGAAGCTGACATTGTATGTGATAATGATGATGGAAATGGAATCCAAGCAATGGGAACGCAAAAAGCATAACCAAGAGGCTTTTGCTTTTCGCGTCGAGTGCACCAAAATATGTACGCTCAAAATCATGACTCCAGTTGCTTGGGGCTATCGGGTCAGATTTCGACACGCACGTGGACCCTTCCCTCCTTGCCATGGGGCGATCCACCACATCACTCTCGCTCTCGTGGAATTAGCCAGTCGAGAGGAGGCGAGACACGGTGGGGGTCTAGCTCGTTGGAGAGCTAGACTTCATGGAGAGGGGTCGGCAAGTTCTGTGGCCTTTGTTGTTGTGTGCTAAGTTGAACGTCTCGTTCAATTGTAGTTGTTGAGATAACCCTATGACCCAAAGGGTCACTAGTTCTCTTCTCTTGTTGGGGTTTCTCCTATTCCACCTTTGTGTGGGTAAATAGTTACTCTGGTTTAGGCCCTCTTGTCTTTCTATGTGTTGGATGAGTTCTAGTTGTATTTGGAGTTGTCTAGTTTTTTCTAACAATAAAAGGACAAATGGGTCTCCATGTGGTTGAATAAGTGTTTCTTGTTGTGGATTGATTTCCTCGATCTCGTTACGGATAGCCCTCACGCACTCCCCTCTTACTCCTAGGCACATTCATGAGCCAAGATAGAGGTAAATGACTTAGGGTTTTAACCTAGTGTTTAATTGACCTAAGGTTTCACTTGTGTTTTTACCTCGTGATGGTATCGAGGGTTTGCAATTTTGTCTATTCTAGGATTTTCTATATGTATGCAAGGCTAAATGAAATGCAAACTTCTTTTGTGCTTTTTCAATAGTTTGGAAATAGAAATGCTCTTTAATCTATGAAAGGGAAATATGAATGCAAATTAATATGATTTTTCCTAATGAAATCTTGATCTATGTTTTTTTGGGTTTTTGATTGTTTTGAAGTGATCTAATCTAACAAGGGAAATTGCTTCTTCAAATAATCTAGATCTAATAATATGAAAACAACTATTCTAACATGCAAGATCTAACTATCAAGGAAAAAGCAAAGTTTTACTGTTCTCAAGAGCAATTTTTTTTTCTAATTACTATGAATTGAACAAAACAATGAAGGAACCTAGAAGAAATAAAGATTTGTGTGACTCCACTACCCTTAGAGATCTTTGATATTGGCAACCTCAAGTCCTTTTGAAGCAGCAGGAGATCCTCTTGACAACAAAACGACACAAAGAAGCAAAAATAAGCTTGGTTGAAGCTTTGAAAGAGCTCAATGAGAGCTTTGGTTGAGCACAATGGCATTGAATGAAGTAGTGTAATGATGCTTGGTTGAACAATGAATAAAGAAAAAGGCACCTTCATCGTGTAAGAGCATTTGAATGCTAAGTTGGAGAGCAAAAATTGGCAAGAGTTGTGTGCACAATGAGTTTGCCTCCCTTTGTGCTTGAGGGAGGGGTGTATTTATAGGTTTGAGGAATGAGATTGATTGAGGAATTAACTCGTTTGACTGATGAGTTAACAAGGTTGATTGGGGAGTTAACAAGGTTGATTACCCAGTGAACTTAGCTAAGTATGGAGTGATAAGTCAAATAATAACTTATCACTGAAGAGGAATTGGAGATGTGGGGATGCATGAGATTGATTGGGTTGTTACGTTTAGATCAAATGGAGATAATTATGCATGTGTGGGTGCATGAAATAGTCAAATCCATATTAGGCATCAAAAATCATGCGAACTAGAAGAAAAATAGGCAAAAACAGAGCTAAAACAAGTGAGAAACTCGAGTTTTTCCGCGGCTGAAAACACGATAGGGTCGCCTCTTTCACCAATAGGGTCGCCCTAGGGAGATTTGGGTTGGACAAGTTTTTCTGCAGAACTACAAGGGGGGAAATGAAAGAACAGAAGAAAAGGAGGTGTTCTGCCTCCGAAAACAAGTCAGTCATGTGCAAGAATCCAAATCTTCACTTGCACCTGTAGCATCTCCTGGGGGAGATTTAGATTGGTTGAGCGGAACTGAAAACTGAAAGTGGGAGATGGATAGGGGGACTTCTAGAGGGCGCAAAAGATGAAAAACATAGGGGAAGGGTGAAAACTCACTTACAAGACGCTTACAAGGCTTAGGAGCAAGGTCGAAAGCTCAGAAAATGCAAATCAACAAGTTCGCAAAAAGTGTCAAAAAGTGTCGCAAAAAGTGTCGAAAAGCGTCGCAAATGAGGAGAGATAGAAATCAACAAAGAGGAAACAACACAAGACAAGAAATATGACATGTCATCAAGAGGTTTGCTGCTTCAAGAACATTATTTCATGCTTACATGTACGTGACAAGGATTAAAATCATCATAGGGATCCTCGTGGAGGTTGTGCGTGATTTTTGTGCTTATAGTTTCTAGATCCATTACTTTCACTAACTTAGTGTTGGACAAAGTGACAAGGGTCATCAGACCTTGGCATTTAATCATGTTTTTCATGTGTCAAATCCAGGGTTGTGTCCTAGGCTATCTATAATAAGGGGTTTCATGGTTACCAGTCCACTAACTACTTCTATTGATTTGATTGGTATCTTTCTTGCAGTTCTTGGATATACTCAGAGAGTGAAGGACTTTAAGGATTTGAGGGAATGTCAAGTTGGGGTGTAGTTTCCAAGGTAGGTTCTAAGTGTTCCTCTTCAACAAGATCTTGTGCCACCCCACTATTTTCTCCTGTAATTTGTTGCTGGGGTGTTTGTTTTAAGTATCTACCTTTTGAATCCCTAGGTCTAACCATACAAATTCAATTTAACCTACAAAGGATTGCTAGCTAAGTTTTTCTTATTAACACAAGAGTCCTTGGCAACGACGCCAAAAATGACAAGGGTCATTGGACCTTGGAATTTAATCATGTTTTTCATGTGTCAAATCTAGGGTTGTGTCCTAGGTTATCTACAATAAGGGGTTTCATGGTTACCAGTCCACTAACTACTTCTACTGATATGACTGTTTCAAAGATTAACGCTACTAATTTGTTTGTTGTGAAAGGAAATAATGAAAACACTAAAACAATGCTGAAACAATAAATTGCTTAAATTGACCTATTCTAATCCACACAACTGAAAATATGTATTTACTGGAAACAACTATTAAATCAGAAATAAATCTATCTTTATGAAAGCAATAAACTATCTTCCTAATAGAATCTAAAACAAGACAATGAAACAAAGAGATATTAGCCTCATGTCTTGATGGCAGGAGTGGGCCCTTGCTCCTCACCTTCAGGACTGAAGACTAAAGCAAAAACTTAGTACAGAAATATATTAACAGTCTTTCTTCACTTTAATTCCATCAGTATGCTTGTATTCAAAAAGTATGTCGAATCTGAGAAATGGAAATTACAATAATCTAATAGCAATAATCTGTCTATCTTTTTGCTGCTTCTACCTTAACATGTATCAAATCAAGCGATGAGATATCTATCCATTCTAACTATCAGTTTATCTATGAGATGTCATCAATCTCTTATTTTAACAATTGTTTAATTGCAAAGTAAAATAGGTTTGAGTTGTACAGCAGTCCCACTAAATCCGGAGTCTTAACTTAAATAACAACTGGGCAGCGAGGCCCTAAAATGTAGGTATTTAATAAGTCTTTAAGAACTCATGCAAAATCAATAAAAGAGAAACTAGATCCCTAGCAGACAACTAGAGTCTTCGTCCGATCATTCTGGTGATGGTTGAGTGACCTCTAGAGCACTGCAGTTGCCTCTGGAGGTGTTGATTGATAGCGGCATCAGAGACTCTGCACTGTCTCTAGGAGGCTTCAGAGATGTGTGCTATCGCCAGAAGCTCCAACGATGTACTCATGACTCCTGTATGGCTCCAGAGATGATCCACCCTTGGCTCCCCTACTTCAAAATACCTCCAACACATTGGGAAAATGTTGGAGTCTGGTGTAGTATCCTTCATGTCATCTCTGGAGATTATTGGGACCATCTCCGGAGATGCTCAAAATTGCCTTTGCCCATACAATTGCACCTGCAGACACAAAAAGAGAGACTTTTCTGCATATTTTCATTAGTTTGTTGCACATTAGTCATGTTGGTTCCCAAATCTGAATACATCCAACTCTAAAGATTTGCCACTTCTTGTGATCAAGTTCAATGGTAGACTTGGCCAATAGAGTGGGAGATTCTCACCTATCTCCCCTTCACTTCAGGTTCTGCCGCACCTAGGGGGTATCCCTCATTCATAATCCATAAATATAGCTTTTCAACACAAGGTAGAATGTTCTCATAGATTTGCATCAAGATGTGTAAGATTAAACCCATATTGGTAATGTTCCTGATTTATCTTCACCATTTATATCTGAGAACATGCAGCACCTAAACCTAAAACAAAATAAAACATGAAATGGTTTGCTTCAAATGATTTGTCTTTAAGGCCAACAGAGTGGGAGATTATCACCTATCTCCCCTTCACTTCAGGTTCTGCCGCACCTGGGGGGTATCCCTCATTCATAATCCATAAATATAGCTTTTCAACACCAGGCAGAATGTTCTCACAAATTTGCATCAAGATGTGTAAGATTAAACCCATATTGGTAATGTTCCTGATTTATCTTCACCATTTATATTCGAGAACATGCAGCACCTAAACCTAAAACAAAATAAAACATGAAATGGTTTGCTTCAAATGATTCGTCTTTAAATTTGGTTTTCTTTTGGACCTTTGGGCAAATAAATCCTAGACCGGTGCTTTGTCAAGGGCAACAGAGTCAAAGGGCTACAATGCAAATGTTTCCTTTCTGACATCTAAGACTTCATATTCAGAGGGTTGAAACCATTATCACTGCCTTACAATGATAGCCTAGGAAAGAGTATCACCTGTGACTCTTCTTCAATGATCCCTTAATACAAAATACTTTCCCATATATTTGATTTAAAGCAGTTTTAATCCATTCCTTGAACATATGCAACAAATCAAATATACAACACAACAAATTCATGTAGACAAGCTTAAAAACCCTTCGTAACTTTACTTGAGAAGAAAGCATTCATACTCAACGAGATAGTCACAAACAACACACAGAAGTGTTTTTCATATATTGCAATCTAAATAAAAAAATGTCATACAGGAATTTATTCACCTACAACAGCATTCTCCTCTGAAGTCCAAACTCTACAGCCTTCTGCAGATATCTATTTCCCAAATTTGTGGATAGCTTGCATCCAAAGCCCAGAATAATCCTCTCTACAAATTGGAACAGCATGCTCTCTTATAGAAACAAGAGCATGTTGCCCTAAAAATTAATTACATCCTAGCAATTAGGTGAATATTTCATTACAAGTTGCTGCAAATGAGCCTAGGGAAATACAAAATACATAAAAAAGAGGAGAATAAAATATAATATATGGAGCTAAGTGTTTTAATTTGTTTTTCCCCCTTTTTTACTCGTCCACATTTAATTTTGCAAGTGTCGGGCACCTCTGTTTCACACTATCGCACAACACACTTGAAGGCTCCTTCGTCCTCCTACGATGCCGCGAAATGAAGCTTGTGTAGCCTCCCCTCAAGCTTCTCTGATCGAACCTAGCCTTTTAAGAACATGGAGAGCAAATTTTAGCAGCTCCTCAAACCATATTTGCCCCATTCATTCATTCATTTATGGGTCATTTTTCATAGTGCAGGGGCGTTTTCAGCCATTCTAGCAACCAAAAATCATCACAAACATGTCTAAAACCTCTGCCCAAGTAATAGGAATGGCCAAGGGACGAATTTAAACCATGAATCGGCATTTTAAAGCCCCAAAACACTCCCAAAATTTGCTCAAAAGATAAAAAAAATGTGAATAGCATTCATGCTGCTACACTACCCACCTTCAGCGTCAAAATGCCTCAGAGACACCTCCATGGCAAAGGAAATACTCCATTTCTCTCAACAAATGAGACTGCAAGCTAAAAATGGCTCAAAGATGGTGATTTCACACCATCGCACAACAGCAGAGGAGCAGCCAGAAGACCCGTGCGATGGTGCGAAATGCATATGATTTCTTTTATTTCCTTTGCCCTTTGCTTTATAATGTATAAACATTTAAAATAATGTTTATATGAAAACCTTTTCACCTTATTTTGCCAATTAAAAAATGTAAATATTTTTCCTTTAAAAAAATGCACTTGGCAACTTTAGGAAAGATGACACTCGGTCAATTTCTCTTCCCGGGCAAATGATGTTTGTTCACTACGGGCACACGAGATGTCGAAGGGTCATGAAAATTTGCACATGGCCATTATTAATTATTTAGAGCAAACCCATTTCCTTAGAATTCGCTTCGCCAAATGATTTCAAGGACCTCCTTTGTAAATTGGCTTGTCGGATGCCTTTGTCGCAACTGAAATGCATTAACATAATGCATCGTATGGTCTTCGAATTTGATGAAACTGGAGAATTTTTGGACCAAAGAGAGAAATGGGTCGCCCTTAGAATTGTGAGATTTGAAACTTTTCGGAACGCCAAATCTAGCCCAGTCGCGGTTGGAAAAGAATTAAATACCCCATCAAAACTCATCTTGGACACACGAAACTGAGCAAGCATGTTACCATATATGCCAAAAAACTTCCTACCATATGGATTTGCAAGATGATCTCTGCGCTGTAAAATTTTAATTGGCGAAGGTGGACTCCGAGGTAGATTGAGCAGCATGCCGACCTAGCCTCTTGTCGACACATCAAAAGGATATAGGCACTTCAAACTTGCAAAATTTGAGGGTGCCAATAGTGGTTCTTGCTCGAGGACGCACGCCTCTTGTAGGCATGGCAAGATTCCAATTATCTCCGGGATGTAGACCAGGTGCCTAGTCCAATGGGTTGCTTTGAAACCGCCCTGTCTTGCATCAAAATCATATCTATTAATTTTCACTAGGTGGCCTCAGGCCACCAAAAATGAAAAACCAATATTTCCCTCTGTCACATACCCTATTTTCATTTGATTGCTTCTGATTCAAACCGAAGGCATTATTATCAACTACATCCTGACTGATATTGTATTGCAAATACACCACCATACTACTGATTATGCTATATTCAACCACACTCTCATCAATCTGCTCTTTGCAACCTTGGAATAGTTGAAAACCCTCTTCAAACAATAGGTATAGAAAACATGGGTCAAATATATCATTTCTGTGTTTACAATGTCTTCTATCCCCAAAATCAATCTTATGCATGGAAACAAATATCTTTGATTCAATCTTATTAAAAAAATGTGCTTCTTATCCACACAAATTTTATCCTCTGATAGCTCCTTATCTGGATATAATCCTTCAATGCCCTTTTCATATTCAGAATCTTCGAGATGAACATCATCACTATGATTGAGCTGCAATAAAACATCAGCACTAGCATTCATTCCATAAACTGATTCTTCATATTAGACGTTTATGCATTCCTTTACCTTTTCAATAACAATGTTGCCACAAGACACACCTCCATATATGTCCTGATTACAAATATTTTTATCACTGCAAGTCATGCTATCACCTTTCTCAACCATCAGCAAGTCAACCTTTTTCATTATTACCAGTGCTATTGAATATTTCTTCATTCTCGATTAGACGATTTTCATTCCTTTGCATAACATCATTTGTATGATTCATATGAAAGCATACATTGTTTTCATGCACAAGATCAATTGCTAAGTTCAAACATTCATCCTTAATGCTATCCATTAGTACCTCACATTGATTTTCTTCAATCTCCTCACACTCATCATCATTTGCAAAAAGAGGGTTAATCATGTACCAATAAGGAATATGACTGACAATGTCCAATGTATCTGAAGGCTCATCATAAAGGAGATTCACTCTTATTACAAAGGTCTCTACTTCTTCTACATGACAGTCCAACTTTTCTTCAACATTACCAAATCTAGAGTTAAGAGAAGAACACACCTCATCCATGAACTGATCATAGACTTCACCTTTGTCATCCAATTGCCCTACATACAAAACTTTTGCCACATCAATGCACTTTGAAACTGCATGATCTGTATCACTTTCCAGCTCTCTGATGCTTCATGATGAAATTGATATTGAATCCTGATCTATATGATCACAACTATGCACAACTGAATCATTTAAGCATGAACATTCCTTGTTAAGGACTGGCATATCAATGTCATTTTCACACATTGTGAGTTGTTCCAACTCAACTTCATTCAAATTGTTATGAGCAGCAATATAAGGATCATCATGATTAATCTTAGGAGATAAAGGTATATGAGCAAACTTAGTACTTTCATGATCATTGTATGAATCACTTCTCTCATTATCACCCAAACCATTGAAAAATTCATCTGATAGATATACTTCTAAATCGTTTTCATCATGCAGTTGTATATAATTTTCTAATTTATTTTCGGTGTCTAAGAATACCTTTGTCCCCTCTCCAATTATATTCATGTGAGGCTCTTGTTGATTCATTACCATCAGTTCATCATTCCTTACATAATCACACTTGATCTTGTCAATAATTCCAATCCATTCACATACCTGATCAAGGCTATGAGGCTTAAATTCCCTTGGCAATGAACTCAAACTTGATTCATATATTTCCATAAACAAGTCAATGCATGTACTTCTTCAAGCTTGTAAACATCAAGAATTTGCAAGAAGGCACCTAAGAATATAGTAAACAAAGAGTATGTTGACTCTCCCATGATTCTCCTTGTGTCAAACAGAGCTTGAACATACACCATAGGGTCATCATTGTATGCAGCTTGCTGGCAATTTGTTCGGGGCTCTACATGATCAACATTATGGATTGATGCATAAACAACTGGGACAGCATGGGTGTAAGTGCTCTAACACTCATTTTTAATACTTGAATTACACCTTTCATCAACATTGGGGGCCTTAGGACAGCAAACATTTGTGGAGAAATAACCCTTGTGCATTCCATACTTCTGATTATTTTCAATATCCATGGCAATCTGATATGCCTGATGAAGTGTGGCAGGCTTTTTATCCCTCAGTAAATAGGTCATTTCCTCATCAAATGCAGCCAGGTAGACTACCAGACACAATGCATCATTTGGTCTCATATATTCAGGAATATGCTTGAGCATCTTTGTAAATCTTAAATTAAAGGCTGGAACCAACTCATCATTTTCCTTTTGAATGTTCATGAATTGTGTAATCAATTAGGCCACATCAATCTTCTCACTGAACAGTTCTAGGAATGCACTCTCTAGATCTACCCATGAAGAAATTGAACACGCGGGAAAATCTGAAAACTAGACCCTAGCATCATCCTTTAATGACTGAACAAAGAGTTTCATTACAACATCTTCATGTTCAACCTCAAAATCGTCCATTAAATCACAAAAAACTTGCAGATGCTTATTAGCTGACTCAGACTTACCGCCACTAAACTTTGGTATTTTACCTCTAATTTCATATGGTATGACATTTGGGAAACCACAAATGCCATCAAAATTTATGGCTTTGTACCTTTTAGTGCTGAAATTTCTTTGATGACGTGACAAAGGCTGCACACTATGCGTTGTTACATTTGGGTCCATACAAGTATGCAAGGGTTGGTGATACATTTTCTCACACCTTTACAAGCCTCTTCACATTAACTTTGAAGTTACACAGGGCAACTCAAACTCCTTTTACAACAATGATCTTAAGCCTTTACAATACGAATTTCTATTTCAGCTTGCTTAAGATCCTCTAAATGAGTTTTTTTAAAAATATTGCATACTTCTTTTCAAAATACATACTACAATCTCAGTAATGTAAAAGTATGCAAGCCTATCACTACTATTTCCCTTCCTTAGTGCTTAGTTTCACTCAATAGGGAACCAAAATTTTCAAGACTTTCAAATATGGTTTTCATGCTCAAGCTTATCCTTCTTGAAAACCAAAATATGAAAAATACCTAGATATGTTGCAGCTACTGTAAATTCTCCTCCCTGACTGGAAATTTTTATTGATTTGAAATGTTCTTCACATCTTCATCAGGTTCTTTTGACAGAGTCGCCACCTCTCTTTATAGAGGACTATGCTTCAAACAACATAAATCTCTTTAAAGCATTCTTTCATTCTAGGTTTTCTCCAATAGCAGAGCCTCACATAAATTCTTTTAAACTTGCTGCAACAAAGCCTCTTCCAGTTCTAAAACTTCAATATCTAAATCAAATGCTCAGACTCATCAAATTCTTTGACTCTTTGCTCATAGATTTATCACTGTCCCTAGCAGAGTCGCAAGTTCTGTTGGTTCCCAAATCTGAACACATCCAACTCTAAAGATTTGCCACTTCTTATGATCAAGTTCAATGGTAGACTTGGCCAATAGAGTGGGAGATTATCACCTATCTCCCCTTCACTTCAAGTTCTGCCACACCTAGGGGGTATCCCTCATTCATAATCCATAAATATAGATTTTCAACACCAGGCAGAATGTTCTCACAGATTTGTATCAAGATGTGTAAGATTAAACCCAGATTGACAATGTTCCTGATTTATCTTCACCATTTATATCTGAGAACATGCAGCGCCTAAACCTAAAACAAAATAAAACATGAAATGGTTTGCTTCAAATGATTTGTCTTTAAATTTGGTTTTCTTTTGGACCTATGGGAAAATAATTCCTAGACCAGTGCTTTGTCAAGGGCAACAGAATCAAAGGGCTACAATGCAAGTGTTTCCTTTCTGACATCTAAGACTTCATATTCAGAGGGTTGAAACCATTATCACTACCTTACAGTGATAGCCCAAGAAAGAGTATCACACGTGACTCTTCAATGATCCTTTAATACAAAATACTTTCCCCTATATCTGATTTAAAGCAGTTTTAATCCATTCCTTGAACATATGCAACAAATCCAATATACAACACATAAATGCATGTAGACAAGCTCAAAAACCCTTGGTAACTTTACTTAAAAAGAAAGCATTCATACTCAAGGAGATAGTCACAAACAACACATACATAAGTGTTTTTCATATATTGCAATCTGAATAAAAAAAATGTCATACAGGTATTTATTCACCTACAGCAGCATTCTCCTCTGAAGTCTAGACTCCACAGCCTTCTACAAAAATCTATTTCCCAAATTTGTGGATAGCTTGCATCCAAAGCCCAGAATAATCCCCTCTACAAAGTGGAACAACATGCTCTCTTATAGAAACCAG
This sequence comes from Cunninghamia lanceolata, assembly GCA_027924645.1. Taxonomy (NCBI): domain Eukaryota; kingdom Viridiplantae; phylum Streptophyta; class Pinopsida; order Cupressales; family Cupressaceae; genus Cunninghamia; species Cunninghamia lanceolata. The sequence goes on along the minus strand of BSBN01000053.1, from coordinate 4,304,150 downwards.
AGCATGTTGCCCTAAAAATTAATTGCATCCTGGCAGTTAGGTGAATATTTCATTACAAGTTGCTGCAAATGAGTTTGGGGAAATACAAAATACATAAAAAGAGGAGAATAAAATATAATATATGGAGCTAAGTGATTTAATTTGTTTTTGCCTCCTTTCTACTCGTCCACATTTTATTTTGCAACTGTCAGGAACCTCCATTTTGCACTGTCGCACAGCACACCTGAAGGCTCCTTCGTCCTCCTGCGATGCCACGGAATGAAGCCTGTATAGCCTCCCCTCAAGCTTCTTTGATTGAACCCATCCTTTTAAGAACATGGAGAGCAAATTTCAACAGCCCCTCAAACCATATCTACCCCATTCATTCATTTCTGGGTCGTTTGTTACAGTGCGGGGGCGTTTTCAGCCATTCTTGCAACCAAAAATCATCACAAACATGTCTAAAACCTCTGCCCAGGGAATAGGAATGACCAAGGGACGAATTTAAACCATGAATCAGCGTTTTAAAGCCCCAAAACACTCCCAAAATCTACTCAGAAGACAAAAAACGTGAATATCATTCACCCTACTACACTACCTGCCTGAATCAAAGTCAAAATGCCTCATAGACATCTCCATGGCGAAGGAAATATTCTATTTCTCCCAACAAATGAGACTGCAAGCTAAAAATGGCTCAGAGATGGTGATTTCGCACCATCGCACAACAGTAGAGGAGCAGCTAGAAGACCCGTGCGATGGTGCGAAATGCATATGATTTCTTTTATTTCCTTTGCCCTTTGTTTTATAATGTATAAACATTTAAAATAATGTTTATATTAATACCTTTTCACCTTATTTTTCCAATTAAAAAATGTAAATATTTTTCCTTTAAAAAAATGCACTTGGCAACTTTAGGAAAAATGACACTATTAATTTCTCTTCCCGGGCAAACGACACTTGTTCACTGTGGGCACACAAGATGTCGGAGGGTCGTGAAAATTTGCACAGGGCCATTATTAATTATTAAGAGCAAACCCATTTCCTTAGAATTTGCTTCGCCGAATGATTTCAGGGACCTCCTTTGTAAATTGGACTGTCGAATGCCTCCGCCGCAACTTGAATGCATTATATGGTCTCCAAATTTGATGAAACTAAAACTGGAGAAGTTTTGGACCAAAGCAAGAAATGGGTTGCCCTTAGAATTGTGAGATTTGAAACTTTGCGGAACGCCAAATCTAGCCCAGTCACAATCAGAAAAGAATTAAATACCCCATCAAAACTCATCCTGGACACAAGAAACTGAGCAGGCATGTTACCATATATGCCAAAAAACTTCCTACCATACGGATTTGTAAGATAATCTCCAAATTGCAAAATTTTAATCGGTGAAGGTGGGCTCCAGGGTAGATTGAGCATCATGTCGACCTAGCCTCTTGTCAGCACATCAAAAGGATATAGGCACTTCAAACTTGCAAAATTTGAAGTTGCCAACAAGTCCTTCAATCAAAAATCATGACGTTCAACAATTCATCTCTCATTAATGTAATTAAAACAAATCTTATCAGTCTATTATGGTGCAATTTTCCAGGACAATAGAATAAAAGGGGGAAAAAGAGGTAAAAAGGTGTATTGTTCTGGGTGCTACCTGGCACTCATCAAAAAGCATTTAACAGAGCATCTCTAGCCTTTCTATTAACCTCATACTTTTTGACTTCATCTTCATCTGATGGTCCATTTTGAGGAATAGTATATTTTTTCTTTGTTATCTTCCAAACATTATAACCAAGAAAAATAAGATAACTTTTCATCCGTACCTTCCAAAGAGCATAATTCGTTCCATCAAACTGCGGTGACTCCTTCTTGTGCACCATCCTGGATCTACCTCAAGTTGTTAGGCTCTTTACTGAGGAACCCAAGCTCTGATACCTATTGTTGAAATGTGCAAGACAACTGAGAGGGGGGGGAATCAGTTGTAACCAAAATTTTAAAACCATTAACACATCAACCACTTAATTAATGTTATTGTAATTTAACCATGAAAGCATGAAATCAAAACTTAAACACATTCACACATGAGACACCAGATTTTAACATGGAAAACCCTATAAGGGAAAAACCATAGTGAGTGTTAGCTCACAATATAAAAGATATATCAAAATTTACAACAAGGCTCACTACCAGAGGCTCACTGCCAATGGGGCTCACTGCCCAGAATGCTCACTGCAAAAGAAGCGACTCACTACCAATGGGGTGGCTCACTGTCGTTGGGTGGCTCACTGCTAGAGTTGGTAAACTGAGATATCATCTACACTATGCCAAGGTTCAGTTCCATTGAAGCACAATGAATATCCTCTGCTCTGCTCTCTTTTTTCACTTCACAATTATTTTTTCATTTTCCACATACCTCACATCATTCATGACTTAATTTCATGTATTTATACAATTCATCAACCTTGGAATGAACATCAAGGTCGGCATTACAATCATCAACCTTTGGAACAATCTCCAAGGTCGGCATACATACATATTTAACCAATATTCAAATTAGGTCTAGACTTAAATGGATTAAGGGAGAAGATAAATGAATTTGGACCACGCCAAGCCTTAGTTGAGACTCAAATGCAGTTTTCCACACAACAACATGCTTTACAAACTTCAAATCACAACCGCAAGTAGTGAAAACAACCAAGTCGGCTAAAACCAGTGTTAACACTAAGACCTTTAGGAACACACTCCATGCATGATCAAAATTAAACTTTACAGACTGATCAAAGTTGGGAACACGATCTAGAGACATCCACAAGCATGTTACAATCACCAAGAACATCCGCACAACCTCTAAACACTTTATCCATAAGATTCTTCAAACCAGAGCACTTAAACATTATTATCGGCCACTGTCATAAAGGAAAGATCACTTGCAGAGCACCAAATCACGAACCATTTGAACTGAAGGCACGTAACATCATTACAAACTTAATTCTAGAACTACAAATTGTAAAACTTAAATGCGGAGAAATGCGGAGTAGAATACATTCTCCCTGTCACCATTAAGTACACAAAAAATAGTTTTTACTCTAGTGAACATAACTCGCTTGAAAATCTTCACACCAGAGGCTCAAACTTGAAACATAGCATCTACAGACATCCCTTAACATTACTCACAGTCTATAGACAAAGATATTCAATCTACAAGATATGTGGAGCAAAACACTGCACTGTTCTAGTAGATAAAGCAATTCTGCACTTGTACTAATTCATCAAATACTTGTTCAGACTTGTTCAAATAACTTCATTAGGTGTTGACATCAATGACAACACTTACTGCTCATACTTGCAACAAAGCAGGCCATGGCTAGCTACTTCAGCAGCATCCGTTGATTGCAGAACTGGGGATATGGTCATATCTAATGGCATAGACATGAAAAAAAATATCCTTGTATCTCCCAGCTAAGCCATCCATACATTATTCAGGGAAAGTGTGGGTAGATGAGCCCAATAACATGGAAAATAGTGCTTCCTTAGCTATGGTTACCATCACAGAACACTTAGGGGAATTGGAAGAGGAGGTAAATTATTATACCCCTGAAGATATAACTCACATTCTCATTGAAAAAGACATAATGGACTTAGCTCAAGACTAAAGGAAAGAACTTTTGATTGTTGCCCATTCTACCCTTGCTAATGTCATTCCTTGTGGAGAAACTTTCTATAGAGACCTAGCCACTTTTCATCTACTACTCCCATATTCTTGCCCTCTTAACACCATGAATCCAAGAAAATATGGGGTAGGAGCATCCATGGAACAAATCACAAAGAAAATCATGGTCTTTCCTGGGAAACTATTGAACATCAATACTCAACTGACAACACAACAAAAAGGAGCACTTCTTCATCTTCTCATCTCCCATTCAGAAGCTTTTGCTTGGGAATATGAAGACATGAAGGGAATACCCCTTGAAATCTACACCCATCACATATATACAGAGGACGTTAAGCCTGTTAGAGAAACCCAAAGAAGATTAAACCCTGCACTCACTGATATTGTAAAAAACTAAGATAGAAACACTTTTACAAGTCGGATTCATTTATCCTATCTCAGATAACCAATGGGTTTCACACTTGGTTATAATGTCAAAAAAGAACAAAAGATGGAGGGCATGAATTAATTATAGGGAGCTTAACAAGGCCACAAAAAATATTATTTTCCCTTGCCATTTATTGACCAAGTATTAGATAACCTAGCAGGGAAGAAGTACTTTTTATTCTTGTTACTAATTTTTTGTTCACACTTAAAATTAGTTGGACATAAGTGGATTTGTTCAGAAGGAATAAAAGAAACCTTTGAAGTTATGCATTCATTGAACAGTTGATGCCTTGACAAAGCAGAGATGATATCCAGTTGTCAGGATACCCATCAATCTAATCAAGACTGATGAGTTATCATGACAAGAGAATAGATTGTCAAGAAATCAAAGATTCAAGAAATACAGTTGTTCTAACACAGTTTGATCTTTCAAGAGTTAGAAGTTAGATTGATTATTCAGTTAATCATTTTTGAATAAAAGAAATAAAGATATTTGTAGTGAACTATTATTTCATGTCATGTTTTGAACATGCATTCAAGTATCTGTTACTTTATCTCATGCATTGATTGGAAAGGAAATACATCCACATCATACGCATAAGAGATATTAACTAATCATGTTTAAAGGAAGTGGTCAAATGTGTCCCACACAAGCTGTGGGAGTAACTAGACTGAGCAATTGCAGACATGCAAGCTATGCATCTGTTTGATAAAAGGAAATGAAATAAACACATGATAAATTGAAACATCCATCATTGCCTGAGGATGGAGATTGTTGTTGATGTCAGCCTTCAAGTCTTCAGCTTTCAGTCTTCACTTCAAGCTTCATCATTAGTTAAACCTAAAAAAATTTGGGGATAGCCCTGTAGTGCTCCGGATGTTTGAATTTATCACATGCTTTTATCAAACAGAAACATCTACTTATCACATCATGCATTCAGATGAGAGATCAGATCAAATATATGCCACAAATCAGGAAGAAACCATGAAGAAGATCAATCAATAATATCAGGTACATTTTTATGCCAACTTGTTTGTTCATTGTGCAGGTATAGGACAAGTTTTGTTGTTGATTTGAAGACAAATAAACATGTGGATTAAATGTGGCTCCCACAAGGGTTTGAGCCCAGCATGTTTCTTTTCATTTTTTGAAAAAGAGTATCAGAAAAGACAGGATACATCATTCTAAGCTATATCATGCATCATCTAATCAACTTGCAGAAATGATATATCATCATGACATTATTACAGTTGACTGGAGCAAATCAGATTAACATGACTGAATCAAGGTTGACAAGAACAAAGTGCAGAAATCAGATTACAGTCATCCAGGCTACAAGAGCCATCTGAAGTTTAGAATCATTGTGAATGCATATATTTATTTCATCACAGCTAATAAGAGCAACTAACAGAGTGCATTCATAGTACAAGGATATGATATAGGTATTCAGATTAATGTGCCTGATAAAGAGAAGAGAAACAGAATAAAGCTTCCAAGATGCAGAGCTTATGTGTCATTTTAGCAAAGTTACAGGATAAATCATGTGAAAGTGTCGACTCATTATGACAAAAGAGCAAGAAGTAAAACATCATGATATAGGTACTCAAGGTGATCATTCCAACTGAGAGATACAGGTTATGCCTTACAAAAGACAAAATCAAAACAACAAGGCATCAATTACTCTAGCTAATATGCTATAATGATCAAGAAAATGAAACTATTCAAGTGGAGCAGCTAGGTCTTAGCTTTCAAGATGAACAGCCACGTCAAAATTCTAGCATCAAAGAGAGCCTATATTCCCAGGTGACTGCCACAGTCCAAATATAGTCAGATGTTCAACATTCAAACATTTAGGTGACACATGGAGGTCATAGTTTATTCCCAAACTCATCACTATATTGTTTAGGCAAGCTTTATCTCATATGCCTAGAGCTACAGTTGAAGACATCATGATACAGTTAGCAAATGCCAGAAGGAGAGATACCATGCAAGAAGACAAAGTGCAGTCACATTCACTATGAACAGTCATGACGGAGATCAATGAAGTGGCTTATACAAGCAAAAAATAGTCAAATTAGATTACAGTTTCCATATCCATAAACAAGAGTATCTAAAGATTACCACATCAATGATGAAGGAGAAACATCAGAAGAACATGATATGCAAAAAGCTACAGTGATGGTGATTGACAAGAGCATGAAATTCACAAGGTAGGTAGTTTTTCTTTCTCATATACCATTATTCTGAGTGATACAGTCATAGTAAACAGTTGTAATGATCAAAGACTGAAGAGAAAAGCATGATATATATGCTACTATAAGATCCAAATCATGAGATAAACAGTGAGTATGCACAAGGACAACTACAGGAGTATCTAAGAATGCCAAAGACAGTCAGAAGATGATCCCACAGTCACACATGACAAGTGATTATAGTTAGCAGGCAAAGGGGATACATGATATGACATGCAAGTAGGCTAAAAGAGCCATTTGTGCAACATGAGAGCATTCCATAAATGTCAATATATGATATAGATGGAGATAAAGAAATAATAGACATACTTTTGAATATCAAAAACTTGTTATCATATGATGCCCTGGATCTACAGTGGAAAGCAGATAAGGTAAAAGTATCATCATCAATAGCTACGACATTCACAAGTTCTAAAGGAGGAAAAAGTTCTAAAGGAGGAGAAAGTTTTGTGCAAAGCAAGGTGAAGTTTCACTTATTAATACTTTCAAACCCTAATGCCTTTTTGCCTTCAAACAAAGTTTTTGCACCCACAGTCAAGAAGGATGCTAGACAAAGAAGAAGATGTCATAGCCGTGAGCAGGAAACATTTTTTTCATGATAAAATGTATACCCATCTGAAAAAAGAGGAGGGCCTTGATAGAAAATTTCAAACCCTAGTGCCATTTTACACTTACAGACAAAAGAGGGTGATAAAGTATACCTACTACCATAGCCATGTCAGAGCAAGACTTTTTCATGATAAAAATTGAATACCCATCTGTAACCATGAAAAACCCTTGTTTCTTTTTGCACTTACAGTCAAAGGAGAATAACATTGAATATTACAGGAGAATGGCCGTGACAGTGAAGAAGTTTTTTGTGCAAAGAAAGTTTAAACCCTTGTTTCATACTTAGAAACCCTCAGCTTTTTTCACTTTTTGTGGTGTCTACATACATATGGAGCACAACCGTAGTGAAATGGAGGCTTGAATGTGCAAAAGGAACAAACCCTCATCAGAAAATTTCAAACCCTCAAAGTTTCTGCACCTACAGTCAAATCAAGATGAAAGGAGATATATACAGGCATAACTGACAGAGATGTCATTTTATTCAAGAAAATACATTACCCATTTCAACTATAGGCCCTTGTGATTCTTCAGTTGTAAAAAGACAAATGAAGCTACAGAAGAGGAAAAAAGCAAGTGCTTAACTTGTTTTCTGGCAGGAGGAGACACCTATTCGCAGCCTCACAGCAGTATCAAGCTTTCAAATACAGGTAATAGTTGCAAAGAAGAAAGATGCAGAGACAAGGAGTGTGTTAAAGAAAGAGCAATGTATGGAGATAGCCATGAAAGAAGGAGGCCATAGCCATTAAAAGAGAATGAAGCTACAGATGTCAATAAAAATGCCTCATATGAAACTCAAAATAGTGTTACCTTCTTCCTTATTATGCAGAGTTCTGGAGATTCAACCAAGAGAAGCCATGAAAGGGTGTAAAGACCAAAGATACGATGGAAACATTCAAACCCTAAACCGGCAAAATGCAGTTGCAGAGCATTGGAGAAGAATGCCAAATGAAGAATGAAACAACTTTTAGGGTTCTCTTTGCTTTTTGTTCGAAGGTTCTTTCTCTGAAGTGAGTTTTTTGACTTCACAAAAGACAAAATAATTACCTTATCCAAGATGCCCGTGGTCAAGACTTTGGTCTTGAAGATTCCTAGTTATCATAACATGGAGTGGCCAACCAAACGTTGTTAAGGCTTGATTTTATTAAGTCAAAAAGGGTCGGTATGATGAAAAAACAAGGCTTCATGCCTTATATTATTTGAACTCCTTGGTGGTCGACAAGATAGCATAGTCAAACTGCTTTATATGATACTCATGCTCGAAGATTCCTTGTATTTTTTGCAAACATTCAAAGGTAAAAATCCTTCCTTATTATGCATGGTGGCCAACAAAGTCGAGGGAAAATGGTTTTTAGATATGGCATGCATGAGGACAAAGCATGTAATATACAAGATGGCAGACAAGGTAAGCAAGTATAATGGTGCAGTGTTGATGCATGGAGTCATGGAGTTGAAAGGTTTTTATTGATATTGAAATTGCATATGGAGATATAAGGTGACTTCAAAATATAAAGACAAATGTATGCACTAAGGCATTAAAAGGAGTCATAAGGATATTAATGCATATTGTTTTGTGCATGGAGATATTAAATGCATAGGATGAATTAAGGATTTTTTCTGGCACAGAGAGCATAATTTTTTCTCCTTAGTGCATGTGGAGTGATAAGGGTAAATTTTTGCCTTAATGTATATGCATCATGTAAATTAGGGGTTTTTCTCACATGGAGGTATAAGGGATTTTTTTTAATTTTCTTCTAAGTCCTATTTGTGCTCATATCATGCAAATTAGGCAAGTGTAATTGGAGTGATAAAGAGTGATATTTTTTCGTCTAATCATGCATGATTTTACAAAGTTATTAATTGTAAATAAATAATAAAGTGATATTTTTCAAATTACTTTATTATTTTCCAGAAATTTTAAAATCAAAATTAGAACAAGTTGTAACTAATAATAAAGTAATTATTTTTACTTTATTATTTACTCACAATCAATTTTGCTCATGAAAAAACATGCAAATTGATTAGTTGAGTTAACTATGCCACCTATGAGGTTTTGCATGATTTTTTAGGAGTATTTTTAGGGTTCTTGTTCAACTTTTTGGTCAAGCATATGGAGAGGCCCAAATTAGAGCTATTTTTGCTCAATTTGTGCTAGTTTTAGACCCTAATTTTGAGGATTTTGGAGGTTGCTCGGGAGTAATTATTTTTAGAGGTAGTTATCTGCAAGTTCATATTTTGTATGCCTCTTTGAGAGAGCAAACCTATATATTGTAAAGCAAAAGTTTGTTTTTGCTAGTTCTTGATTCTCATTCTGATTCAGACAGATTAGAGAATTCTTGTAGCTCATATTTTACAGTTTTATTGAGAGATTGACAGGTTATAGGTTATGTTTTTATCTTCTTTGCAGAGTTTTCCTTTGTTTCTTTGAGATCAATTAAATTATCTTTCCATTTAGTGGTGATTATTGAAGTGATTTTGATGAAGTTTTGTTGTGTTTTATCATTAAACCTTTAAAGTTACTGTCTCACTTCTTTGCTTGCAGTATTAAGCATATAGTCATCATAGGTCTTAAGTTGTGTTAACCAAAAATAGTCTATTTGTGTTGTGAAAAAATCATTTCCTTCATAAAAATCCGATTTTCAAACCTTCCTTAGAATCATTTTTGTGATATTTATGCCAAGTTTGGATTGTGTGAAAGTCATATTTCTGAGTAACATTATGGATCAGATTGCATATTTTATCCAAATCAGGTGCAACACCAAATTTTACCTTTAGCATTCACTTAGTTTCTTTCTTCCCTTTTCTAAAATAGTAAAAACATACATCTCAATAGAACATCTGAAGGGAACCAGTCCATAATCTGGAGGTCTAATTTCATTATAGGGCACCCACAACCTGAAATTAGTCCCATGTTACACGGAATTGCAGAGCTTTACTAGCCTTGCATACGGGTGCAATTCCCAGTGAATAATTTTTGGCATGCCCGGTGGGACATTGAACTAATTTTCAGTTCAAAAAGAACTTATCAGTTTGTTGTTTTGGTACGAACAACAGATTTATTAGCCTTTTAGAGGTTTATTTCAAGTACCTGGCGACTCTATCTTCCTGGTTTTATAGATCAGATTTTGTAGCCTATGAGAGGTATCACAAGATCAAGTTTCATTTGTTTTTTTTTAGTTTTTGAATGAGTAAACATGTCTTTCCTTCATGGAAATATGCCATATCATCCATCATATCATGAAAATACTGCCAATCCTTCATCTTATCAGCCATATCAGATCAACCATGATGCTGGCTTTAGCCCAAATTCCATGGTTTTTAAAGGAAACCAGCATGCATAGTACTCTTACCTCCCACCCACCCCTACTCATCCTTCATATCAGCATTTACATGTTCAAAATCAGTCCCAAGGGGTTGAAGATATAAGGAATAGCATGAATGATACGAAAAATACTTTGTTAGAAATCACAAAGCAGATAGAGGAGTTCAAGAGGCAGCAAGAATATGAGCAGCAGCAAGAAGAAATGGATTATTAGGTGTATCTCCATGAGTAGGAATTGGAGGCACAAAGGATACAGTTTCAAGAAAGTCTTAGGAGGGAGATTGCAGCAAAAGAGGCACAGATGCAGTATTTGCTTGCACAAATACAAAAGCAAAACATCCGGACAGTCGCATTCATTCCGGATCAGCATTCTCAAAATGAGGTTAGTAGATATCAAGTTTCAAGTTTCAGGAATTCTGATTGTAATCAAGAACCTATTTGCATTCAAAAGTAGTCTATTAGTCCTCAGTATTAGTCGTATCAAGTACCTAAATCAAACCATCAGGCTTTTGAACAAGTATAGTAGCCCTCTTGGACCAAGCATCTTGATTACAAAATACCAAATCTTATTAAGGCTACCCCTTCCATACCAATCCAAAATCAGGAAGAGGAAAAGGTAGTAGTTTCTGAACTAATCAAGATTCCAAGTTGGCACATTGAACAAGAGCCTATCAAGATTCCAAGTTTCAACCCAACAGTTGAGGTTTGTTGCAGTCCTTCTTGTCACACCAAATCAGAAAAGGCAGACGTGGAGCAAAAGGTTGTTGTTGTTTTTACCGTGTCCCTAGCTAAAAATGAGTATAATACCTATGAAGGGATGTTGGTTCAGATTTGGTACTCAATCCTTTACGTTTTGAATCATTTGAAAAGTTTTTTGATGTTGTTTACAAGATTAATGAAAGCAGGATGCAGATATTGGAAGGATAGAATCTTCAAATGCAAATACAGGATGCTCATGTTCTAATGGAGAATAAACCTAACAAACATGAGGAGTTGATTCTTTATTTGATCAACTACCTGATTTCATTGAGCCTGATGAAGAGCTCATACCACAAGTAGAAATAACAAAACAATAGGAAGACATCAAACACAATGAAGGGTTGTTGATTAAAGCTAAGTAGTCTGACAATCTGATATTGGATCAAGTTGAAGGGTGTACAGGTAAACCTGTCATGCAACTTACACGGCTGGTTGAGAGCTCTTATGAGGTAATAAAGAGTTCTTTTTTACCAAAAATTCAAGAAGACTGTGATGAAATTTCATTTTGGGATGATCTTGAATCCTTTGTGTCAAATTTAGATGGCAAACAAGATCAGGTTGAACATGTTTTTGCGAAAGAAACAAAGGTTGAGTCTCATGAGCTAGTTGACTTATTTGATGAACCTCCTGAATCTATGCCTAATATCGAACAACTAGATGATAAAACTCATTTGGATTCAATACAAGATTATGAGTTAGATGAGAACATGTTTTCAGGCATCATAGAAATCTTTTGTTCTAACATTGATGATCAGCTAATATCAAATGAACCATCAATATGTGATCATCAGGATCAGGTCAAAGAGTCAAGCTTTCCTTCATTTCATTCCTCTGATCTATTTTTTTTTAAGTAGGCTAAGTTTGGAGGTAAAAATAGGACAGCAGATCTAAATCAAGATATCAGGAGTGCTAGCCAAAGATTCATCATTGCAAGAGGTTGTCCAATCAGGGATCTGGTTGACAAAGAGCTTAAGAGGGAGATACATATTTATGTTGTACCAAATGAGCAAATCACGGATCTAAAAGAGCACAATGAGGTCTTTTATTCACCTCTTAACAGCAGTATCAATGATCAGGTTTGGATAATCAATAAGCTGGTTTTCATTCTTTAGAATATTTTGTAGCATTCTGTGAAGTATATCCTTATGAATCATGCTATATCAATAGTCAAAAGATTCGCAGAACATCATTTCCTAATCAAAAAGGGAAGTTATTTTAACCAAATAGTTAATGCATTTGTTTAACCAGCACCTTTGGCCGGTTAGAGTAGGGTAGGTAGAGTTTCATTTTTTGTTGTTTTGTTTCCAAGAAGTGCTTTTGCACATGTTATTGGTTTTGTTTTAGGCAAATCAGTTTTAGTTTCAGTTTTCAGTTAGTTGTTGATGTTGTGTTCAGTTAGTGAGTTGCAGAAATTCTCTAAGTTCAGGGCAGAAAAGACTCTACACCCAATGGAGTTGTGAAGACTACTGGTTCTAAGTTGTTTAGCAGGAAAACACCCCTGAGAGGTCGCCAGAAATGTTACTATTTTTTTGTTCACACTTAAAATTAGTCGGACCTAAGTGTATTTGTTCAGAAGGAATAAAAGAAAACTTTGAAGTTATGCATTCATTAAATAGTTGATGCCTTGACAAAGTAGAGATGATATTCAGTTGTCAGGATAACCCATCAGTCTAATCAAGATTGATGAGTTATCATGCCAAGAGAATAGATTGTCAAGAAATCAAAGATTCAAGAAATACAGTTGTTCTAACACAGTTTGATCTTTCAGGAGTTATAAGTTAGATTGATTATTCAGTTAATCAGTTTTGAATAAAAGAAACAAAGATATTTTTATTGAACTGTTATTTCATGTCATGTTTTGACCATGCATTCAAGTATCTGTTACTTTATCTCATGCATTGATTGGAAAGGAAATAGATATACATCATACGCATAAGAGAAATTAAATGATCATGTTTAAAGAAAGTGTTCAAATGTGTCCCACACAAGCCGTGGGAGTAACTAGACTAAGCAATTGCAGACATGCAAGCTATGCATTTGTTTGATAAAAGGAAAAGAAATAAAGACATGATAAATTAAAACATCCATCATTGCCTGAGGATGGAGATTGTTGTTGATGTCGGCCTTCAAGTCTTCAGCTTTTAGTCTTCACTCCAAGCTTCATTATCAGTTAAACCTACAAAATTTTGGGGACAACCCTGTCAGTGCTCCGGATGTTTGAATTTATCACATGCTTTTATCAAACAGAAACATCTACTTATCACATCATGCATTCAAATGAGAGATCAGATCAGATATATGCCACAAATCAGGAAGAAACCATGAAGAAGATCAATCTATAATATTAGGTACATTTTTATGCTAACTTGTTTGTTCACTATGCAGGTATAGGACAAGTTTTGTTGCTGATTTGAAGACAAATAAACATGTAGATTAAATGTGGCTCCCACAAGGGTTTGAGCCCAGCATGTTTCTTGTCATTTTTTGAAAAGAGTATCAAAAAAGACAGGATGCATCATTCTAAGCTATATCATGCATCATCTAATCAACTTGCAGAAAGGATATGTTATCATGACATTATTACAGTTCATTGGAGCAAATCAGATTAACATGACTGAATCAAGGTTGACAAAAACAAAGTACAGAAATCATATTACAGTCATCCAGGCTACAGGAGCCATCTGAAGTTCAGAATCATTGTGAATGCATATCTTTATTTCATCAAAGCTAATAAGAGAAACTAACAGAGTGCATTCACAGTACAAGGATATGATATAGGTATTTAGATTAATGTGCCTGATAAAGAGAAGAGAAATAGAATAAAGCTTCCAAGATGCAGAGCTTATGTGTCATTTAAGCAAAGTTACAGGATAAATCATGTGAAAGTATCATCTCATTATGATAAAAGAGCAAGAAGTAAAACATCATGACACAGGTACTCAAGGTGATCAAGCCAACTGAGAGATACAGGTTATGCCTTAAAAAAGACAAAATCAAAACAACAAGGCATCAATTACTCTAGCTGATATGCTATAATGATCAAGAAAATGAAACTATTCAAGTGGAGCAGCTAGGTCTTAGCTTTCAAGATGAACAGCCAAGTCAAAATTCCAACATTAAAGAGAGCTTATATTCCTAGGTGACTGCCACAGTCCAAATATAGTCAGATGTTCAACATTCAAACATTCAGGTGACACATGGAGGTCATAGTATATTGCCAAACTCACTATATTGTTCAGGCAAGCTTTATCTCATATGCCTAGAGCTATAGTTGAAGACATCATGATACAGTTAGCAAATGCGAGAAGGAGAGATACCATGCAAGAAGACAAAGTGCAGTCACATTCACTATGAACAGTCATGACAGAGATCAATGAAGTGGCTTATACAAGCAAAAAATAGTTAGATTAGATTACAGTTTCCATATCCATAAACAAGAGTATCTAAAGATTACCACATCAATGATGAAGGAGAAACATCAGAAGAACACGATATGCAAAAAGCTATAGCGATGGTGATTGACAAGAGCATGAAATTCACAAGGTTGACAATTTTTCTTTCTCATATACCATTATTCTGAGTGATACAGTCATAGTAAATAGTTGCCATGATCAAAGACTGAAGAGAAAAGCATGATATATATGCTACTATAAGATCCAAATCATGAGATAAACAGTGAGTATGCACAAGGACAACTACAGGAGTATCTAAGAATGCCAAAGATAGTCAGAAGATGATCCCACAGTCACACATGACAAGTGATTATAGTTAGCAGGCAAAGAGGATACATGATATGACATGCAAGCAGGCTAAAAGAGGCATTTGTGCAACATGAGAGCATTCCAGAAATGTCAATATATGATACAGATGGAGATAAATAAATAACAGTCATACTTTTGAATATCAAAAACTTGTTATCATATGATGCCTTGGATCTACAGTGGAAAGCAGATAAGTTAAAAGTATCATCATCAATAGCTATGACATTCACAAGTTCTAAAGGAGGAAAAAGCTCTAAAGGAGGAGAAAGTTCTGTGCAATGCAAGGTGAAGTTTCACTTATTAATACTTTCAAACCCTAATGCCTTTTTGCCTTCAGACAAAGTTTTTGCACCCACAGTCAAGAAGGTTTCTAGACAGAGAAGAAGATGTCATAGCCATGAGCAAGAAACATTTTTTTCATGATAAAATGTATACCCATCTGAAAAAAGAGGAGGGCCTTGACAGAAAATTTCAAACCCTAGTGCCATTTTGTACTTATAGATAAAAGAGGGTGATAAAGTATACCTACTGCCATAGCCATGCCAGAGCAAGACTTCTCATGATAAAAATTGAATACCCATCTGTAAACCATGAAAAACCCTTGTTTCTTTTTGCACTTACAGTCAAAGGAGAATAACTGTGAATATTACAGGAGAATGGCCGTGACAGTGAAGAAGTTTTTGTGCAAAGAAAGTTGAAACCCTTGCTTCATACTTAGAAACCCTCATCTTTTTTCACTTTTTGTGGTGTCTACATACAAATGGAGCATGGTTGTAGTGAAATAGAGGCTTGAATGTGCAAAAGGAACAAACCCTCATCAGAAAATTTCAAACCCTCAAAGTTTCTGCACCTACAGTCAAATCAAGATGAAAGGAGATATATACAGGCATAACTGACAAAGATATTTCATTTTCTTCAAGAAAATGCATTACCCATTTCAACTATAGGCCCTTGTCATTCTTCAATTGTAAAAAGACAAATGAAGCTACAAAAGAGGAAGAAAAGCAAGTGCTTACCTTGTTTTCTGGCAGGAGGAGACACCTATCTGTGACCTCACAGCAGTATCAAGCTTTCAAATACAGGTAATAGTTGCAAAGAAGAAAGATGTAGAGACAAGGAGTGTGTTAAAGAAAGAGCAATGTATGGAGATAGCCATGAAAGAAGAAGGAGACCACAACCATTAAAAGAGAATGAAGCTATAGATGTCAATAAAAATGCCTCATATGAAACTCAAAACAGTGTTACCTTCTTCCTTATTATGCAGAGTTCCAGAGATTCGACCAAGAGAAGCCATGAAAGGGAGTAAAGACCAGAGATATGATGGAAACATTCAAACCCTAAACCAGCAGAATGCAATTCCAGAGCGTTGGAGAAGAATGCCAAATGAAGAATGAAACAACTTTAAGGGTTCTCTTTGCTTTTTGTTTGAAGGTTCTTTCTCTGAAGTGAGTTTTTTGACTTCACAAAAGACAAGATAATTACCTTATCCAAGATGCCCGTGGTCAAGACTTTGGTCTTGAAGATTCCTAGTTATCATAACATGGAGTGGCCGACCAAACGTTGTTAAGGCTTGATTTTATTAAGTCAAAAAGGGTCGGTATGATGAAAAAGAAAGGCTTCATGCCTTATATTATTTGAACTCCTTAGTGGTCGATAAGATAGCAAGTCAAACTGCTTTATATGATACTCATGCTTGAAGATTCCTTGTATTTTTGTAAACATTCAAAGGTAAAAATCCTTCCTTATTATGCATGGTGGCCAACAAAGTCAAGGGAGTATGGTTTTTAGACATGGCATGCATGAGGACAGAGCATGGAATATACAAGATGCCAGACAAGGTAAGCAAGTATAATGGTGCAGTGTTGATGCATGGAGTCATGGAGTTGAAAGGTTTTTATTGATATTGAAATTGCATATGGAGATATAAGGTGACTTCAAAATATGAAGACAAATGTATGCACTAAGGCATTAAAGGGAGTCATAAGGATATTAATGCATACTATTTTGTGCATGGAGATATTAAATGCATAGGATGAATTAAGGATTTTTTCTAGCAGAGAGAGGATAATGTTTTCTCTTTAGTGCATGTGGAGTGATAAGGGTAAATTTTTGCCTTAATGTATATGCATCATGCAAACTAGGGGTTTTTCTCACATGGAGGTATAAGGGATTTGTTTTAATTTTCTTCTAAGTCCTAGTTGTGCTCATATCATGCAAATTAGGCAAGTGTAATTGGAGTGATAAGGAGTGATATTTTTTCTTCTAATCATGCATGATTTTACAAAGTTATTAATTGTAAATAAATAATAAGTAATATTTTCCAAATTAATTTATTATTTTTTATTATTTTCCAAAAATTTTAAAATCAAAATTAGAACAAGTTGTAACTAATAATAAAGTAATTATTTTTACTTTATTATTTACTCACAATCAATTTTGCTCATGCAAATTGATTAGTTGAGTTAACTAGGCCACCTAGGAGGTTTTGTATGATTTTTTAGGAGTATTTTTAGGGTTCTTGGTCAACTTTTTGGTCAAGCATATGGAGAGGCCCAAATTGGAGCTATTTTTGCTCAATTTGTGTCAGTTTTAGACCCTAATTTTGAGGATTTTGGAGGTTGCTCGGGAATAATTATTTTTAGAGGCAATTATCTGCAAGTTCATATTTTGCATGCCTCTTTGAGAGAGCAAACCTATATATTGTAAAGCAAAAGTTTATTTTTGTTAGTTCTTGATTCTCATTCTAATTCAGACAGATTGGAGAATTCTTGTAGCTCATATTTTATAGTTTTATTGAGAGATCGACAGGTTATAGGTTATATTTTTGTTCTTCTTTGCAGAGTTTTCCTTTGTTTCTTTGAGATCGGTTAAATTACCTTTCCATTTAGTACTGATTATTGAAGTGATTTTGATGAAGTTTTGTTGTGTTTTATCATTAAACCTTTAAAATTGTTGTCTCACTTCTTTGCTTGCAGCATTAAGCATATAGTCATCACAGGTCTTAGGTTGTGTTAACCAAAAATAGTCTTTTTGTGTTGTGAAAAAATCATTTCGTTCATAAAAACCCTATTTTCAAACCTTCCTTAGACTCATTTTTGTGATATTTATGCCAAGTTTGGATTGTGTGAAAGTCAGATTTCTGAGTAACATTGTGGATCAGATTGCATATTTTTATCCAAATCAGGTGCAACACCAAATTTTACCTTTAGCATTCACTTAGTTTCTTTCTTCCCTTTTCCAAAATAGTAAAAACATACATCTCAATATAACATCTGAAGGGAACCAGCCCATAATCTGGAGGTCTAATTTCATTATAGGGCACCCACAACCTGAAATTAGTCCCATGTTACACGGAATTACAGAGCTTTACTAGCCTTGCATATGGGTGCAATTCCCTAGATGGGTTTAGTGGATACAATCAGATCTAGGTGGCACTAGAAGACCAGGACAAGACCACCTTCACATGCTCATGGGGAACCTTTGCATACAAAGTCCTTCTATTTGACCTATGTAATGCTCCAGCTACCTTTCAGAGGGTTGTTTTAGCCATTTTTGTTGAACTGGCTAATGAGTGTATGGAGCTCTACATGGATGACTTTACTGTTTATGAGAATACTTTTGAAGAAGCCCTCAAGAATCTGGGGAAAGTATTGCAATGTTTTGAAAAAAATCAATTGTCCTTAAGCCATGAGAAATTTTTTATGATGGTGGAACAAGGAATTGTTCTTGGGCATCGTATATCAATAGAAGGAATCAAGGTAGATCATAACAAAGTAGAAGTGATTAAACAATTGCCCCCACCTAAAAACCAAACTAATGTTAGGAGTTTCTTGGGTCATGCAGGATACTATAGGAGGTTTATAGAAAATTTTAGCAAGATAGTTGCCCCAATATTTTCCCTGTTAACCAAGAACATTGAATTTCATTGGACAGAAGATTGCCAAACAACATTTGAGACCATCAAAGAAAAACTTATAGTCACACCTGTTTTAAGAGGACCTAATTGGAATCTGCTATTCCACATCCAGATAGATGCATCAAATGACTCAATAGGAGTAGTCTTCGGAAAAAAGGAAGAAGGGGAAGGCATGCATGCAATCTACTACATAAGTAAAAATCTTACCCTTGCTGAGAAGAACTACACAACAACTGAAAAAGAATTCTTGGTTGTCATCTATGCCATCAACACATTTAGATACTACATTACAGGATATAAAATTTTTGTACACACTGATCATGTAGTCATTAAATATTTAATGAACAAACCTATAGTAGGTGCAAGAATCATCATATGGTTGTTACTATTGTAAAAATTTGATATCACTATCATAGATAACCTAGGAAAGTTTAATTTGGTTGCTAATTTTCTGTCAAGATTGTATACGAGTGGAGAAAACCAGCCAGTGGAAGATAGGTTCCCAGATGAAAGTCTATTTGTTGTTTCTTTCATCACACCTTGGTTTGCTGATATAGAAAATTTCTTGGCTACATGCTTGTTTCCTTCTCATTTTACTTCCAAACAAAAAAAGAGATTAGTAAAGGAAAGTTTGCCTTATAAATGGTTATATGGTTTGTTGTTCAAATGTGGCCCTAACTTTGTGCCGCACAAGTGTTTAAGGGCTGATGAAATCTTTAATGTGTTAAGGGCATGCCATGATGAACCCACAGAGGGGCATTACTCCTCATAGAGGACAATCCAAAGGATTCTTGGAGCTGGTTATTATTGGCAATCTCTCCACAGAGATTTGAAGAGATATGTGAAGTAATGTAATCAATGCCAAAGGATGGGTCGACCAACCTTCACACAGGAAATGACACTACATCCCAAGGTGGTTTTAGAACCATTTGAGCAATGGGGCCTGAATTTTGTTGGACCCTTCTCTCCAGCATCTGCAAGGAAAGAATACATCTTGGTATGTACTGATTATGTGACCAAATGGGTAGAAGTTCAAGCATTACAATTTGCCAGAGAAGAAAAAGTTGTTGATTTCCTATATAACAGAGTTTATCTAAGATTTGGATCCCCAAGAGCAATAGTTTCATATAGAGGTCCACAATTTACCTCTCAAGTGATAAAAGATTTCACATATTTGTATAAGGTCAAGCACACGAAGTCTTCATCCTGTCATCCCTAAGCAAATGGGTAGGTGGAGGTAACAAACAGAGAGCTAGAAAACATATTGACAAGGATAGTAGCAATGAACAGGAAAGATTGGGCTAGTAGATTACATGAAGAAGTATGGGCTTACAACACAAAATGGAAGTCAACAACAAAGTTCTTACCTTATGAACTTGTCTATGGGAAGAAACCTATATTGTCAATAGAGTTTGAATTACAAACACTCAGGACATCACTGGATATTGGACTGCCATTATCTATAGCACAGCAAGATCAGATTCTTCAAATCAATGAATTGGATGAAATCAGGATGGAGGCTATACAGTAGACAGAACTCATTCAACACAAAAGGAAGCAGTGGCATGACCAACACATCAAGAAGAGGACATTTTATCAAGGAATTTGGGTTCTCTTATATGATTCCAAGTTCAAGGAGTTCAAAGAGAAATTGCAAACCCGTTGGATGGGACCTTACCAAATCAGAGAAGTCTATGACGACAAAACATTCCAACCAACACCCATTGATGGAGGGGAAAACACATTTTTGGTGAATGGTCATAGGATTCGCCTCTACTAGCGGCCAACCACAAAAGAGGAATTTATCGAGGATCTATGCTATGTGACAAAGATCACATTCTTGCACAAGTTGAGAAGATTCTGGAATAAAAACAAAAACAAAAATAAAGAAGAAAAATAATTAAATAAAAATAAAAAGAAGAGTTGAAAACAAGTAATATGGCGACCCTTTTCAAAAAAAAATAAAAATAAAAATAAAAGAGGAAGACTAAAAACTGGTCAAATGTTGGTCTTCTTCACCAAGGGAACTAAAAACCAACAAATGACGGTTCTCTTTTTCATGCAAGTATCAATCAGGAGCACCTCCAGAGCTAATTAGGAGCACCTCCAGAGTCAATCAGAAGCACCTTTGGCACTTTAGCAAGTAAAGGGGATTCCTAACCTCTGGAACCTACCTCTCCAAACATTAAGGAAGGACATCAAAAAAGTGTTGAAGTCACCATGATGTTATACACCTCACCTTCAAAAAAGGAAGCCAAGTCACAAGCACTCATTACACTCAGCCATCAGCTACACCTATTTTCAAATTATTTATTGACGCCATCTGCTGACGACTGACCTATCCCATCAACCATCAATTCAACAAGGAGTCTGTCATTCCACATCCTGTAGGTATCATGCAACTAATTCTTAAGGCTACACACGAAGGGGTGGTTGCATCACATCTTACAAAGGAGGCAACACAAAACCCTAAGCATGATGTGTAATCATTATAACGGTAATCCAGGTATTTATCTTAGTTAACTAATTATGACAAGTCTTTTCATTTTCCATGTTGTGCAATTCATCTAGACTCTTGTACCTTACCATTATTCCCAAATAAATTTGATGCATGTCACCCTAACTGTCCACCTCACACATCAACTCTGCAACTCCAGAGTGACATACCCCCCTGCATACATGCTAAATCATAATTTCTAAAAAATTTAAACCATAACTCCCTCTCAATCAATTCAATAGTCATCAGGACAAGCACAAGGAATTCAACTCTAGATTTCAGGAAACAAAGAGATCTCTAGAGGTGGATAGGTCTGTGTAAGAAGTTTAGGAAAATAAGTAGGCAAAGTTGAACGTTTTCAAGAGAAAAAGAGGGTGATCAATCACCACCAAGTTGTAGTTTGTCTGAAGGCATGGGGGTTACAAAGATATCAGAGCTGAAGATAGTTGAGGGACTGCTACAAGACAAAGCATCTTATGATATATTAAGGGCTGCTGGATGGCTCGAATTCTTGGAGAAATTTGAGGGTTACCAAGAAGACATTGTAGAAGAATTCATCTCCAACTTGCAGAATATCCAAACACAAGTATGAGGGGTAACCATTCCTATTTATGCCACCATCATCAGTAGGATCTTTGAACTCCCAGAAGAAGGTGAGAGGTTCTATCATTTAAAAACCCTATACTCTGATTTAATCAAAGCTTTCTCCATAGATAATGACCCTCAAATACAAACACACATGAATAAGGGAGAAGTAAAGGGAATTGTTAGAACAACCCTTCCTCGGCCATGACAATCCTTGGCCATGTGGCTGATGAAGTATTTCACCTATGATGGCCAGTTCTCACTAGTACTAGGACCCATTATGAAAATGTTAATCTTTCTAAGGCATGGTCACACACACCCTAAGTATAGGATCAATTTGCCCAACTTCCTATTTTGTGCAATCACATCATTAGCAAAAAAATACCAGCAGTGAAAGAGTACTTAAACACTGTGTAATGAAAAATGTGGATAAAATGAATATGATAAAACAATGAAATGCATTACCTTGTCCAAATCCTTCAATACCTCAAATGATAGATGCAAGATGAATTGTTTGATTGAGTTGATATGTTGGTTGCTCAATCCGGCATTATAACATTAAGATGGAGATTGACAGATAGAAGATAATGGATGAATGATGCAAAGGCTCTAAAGATATTTCAAGAGCATAAGGATACTCCAACTCAATCCATGAAATGGCTTGGGAGAGGGTTGATTTATAGGAAAGGCTTGATTTGAATGGATGGTTGAGATTAAAAGGCTAAATGATTGATGTGGACGGTTAGGATTGATTAGGTTATTCCCACTCTTCAAGGGAGTTGTAGTCATTTGACAAGTGTACAAAGGAGAATAAGGCTCATATGTGATCGTGTACACAAAAAGTACTACATATATGATTGTGTACATAAAAGAATATTAATTGAAAAACGTACTACCACACATGTTTCAAATGGAAGATGGACAAATGTCAGCATATGATGAAAGGTGAGGACAAATGATGGGATATGTGAGGGAAATTAATTAAATAAATAAATTTATTTAATTAATTGGGAATATGATTAGGATAGGATTGGGATATGAGGTGGAAATTAATTAAATAAATAAAATTTAATTAATTAATTAGAAAGTGGGATTATGAATGTGAAATTAATTAAATAAATAAAAATTATTTAATTAATTGGCTAAGTGGGATAAGGATGGAATTAAGATGGGATTTTAATTAAATAAATAAAATTTATTTAATTAATTAGCTAATGGATTAGTGGAATTAGGAGTGGGTGTAGGACAAAATGTTACATGATGTCTAAGATAATGTATTTGACTAGGTGTTGCAGGACATGGACAAATTTAAGAAAATTTTGGGTGTCTACAAACACCATGGCCACATATACTTGATTGTCAAGCATCACTTTATCTCCAAAAGGGGAGGGGAGGCCCTATGGCAAGCATTTTTGGATAATACTCATAGGCCTAAGAAAAATAGGAAGAAAACAATAGTAGAATCACCTTCCTCCACTCAGGAGATGGGGGAGGAAAGGCCAACTCCATCCATTTCTTCCCCATCTATTGAGAAGAAGAAAAAGGGCAAAGGAATTCTAGGGGAATCATCTACTACACCATGGCATGAATAAGCCATACTTGAGGAACGATCCCACAAAACACCCCATAAAGCAAAAAGGAAATTAAATTTGGCTGAGGAGTCAATAAGCACAGAAAAGAGAGGTGTTGTAAGTTCTCAGGTTTTAGAAAAGGTAAGAGAAGAAGAAAAGGTAAGACTCCCAAAACACAAAAAGAAGAATGAGGACTTAACCCGTGCAGACACTCCTCCCCTTTTGAGAAGGAACAAAAGGGGGAGGGTAACTAAGGAGAGCACCCTAGAGATTCATGTTCCCCAAACCACCAAAGCACTTGAGGTTACACCTAGTGAACCACATACAATCTCTTCAGAATCAGAAGAAGAGACACTAGCACCAAAGACACAAGCAAAGCAAGTGCTCTAGAAAAGCCGACAGAAGAGACATCAAAGACAGACAGAGAAAGATATTGCACTCCTTGTTGAGGTACTTGTTGGTTTCAGAACCTTAATGACCCCTCCTTAGGAATAGGCTGGGCCATCACATGTCCAAGAGTCTGCTGGAGACAAAGAAACAGAAAAAAAAAAAAAAAAAGAGAGGGAATCCACGTAGATGAAAGGGGTAGAGGAAGAATAAGATCAAGGCAATTTTGAAGAATAGGGGGATATTGGAGTGTAGGAGACATACATGACAGAGGGCTTGGAAACATGAAGCTTCTCCCATCCTTCTAATCGGGAGGATATTGAGATATCAAAAGAGTAGCAGTTGATGGAGGAAATTGATAATTTGAAAAGACTATTATTGGGTAAACAGATGGTTATCACAGACCTTAAAAAAGTTATGCAAGAAAAAGAATCATCTAAGGAACAAGAAATCAATGGCCTAAAGGAACAAATGGAGAAAAAAGAAAAGGTCATTGAAGCAAAAGAAGCTAAGATTAAGAAGGATGTAGAGATAACATAGAGAGATATCCACATGTCTGATGTTGTCAAGGTTAGGTATAACAACATCACCTTAATCTTAGCCCTACTTGAGAAATTGCACAATCAGGATTGGGAATTGACAAAGGCCAACAACATAATTGATGATTAGACATAGTTGATTCAAGAATTGGTCATTTCAGTACCTACAAGTGACCAAGACACACGAACTAACATCTCTTTGAGGACATTCTAGTTGGATGTCCCTAGGGCATTGTTCAATTGGGAAAGAAGGTGTTGATAACTATCAGGTACAACTATCATGATGTAGTTACAAAGGTCAGTCATTGTGACGACTGACAAAGTGAAGACCCTAGAAGAAAAAGTAATGACAATAGCCACTCTCTCATCAGAAATACTTGCATGTAGGACACCCATAGGTAATTATGCAGTATTTTTACAAGAATGGATCCTTCAGAGGAAGCTCTCATTGGTCCTCTCTAACCTAACAAAAAACATAAAAGATGGGAATGATTTCCTCATAGTGTATATGCAGAGCAGTGATGAAGAAAATAACTTCCTATGTGAATTGTTTTTACATAATTTCTTTATTGAAGACCATTGTACTTTCTTCATCAATCTTTTTTGTGGGGAATACCAGTTGAGAGCATTCATGTCATTGATGAAAAAACACCAAATATGGCATGAGAGAATGGATGCCTATACAGGAAAAGTTGTAGAAACAAGCCTATTTCTCTGAAGGGACTACCCAAATCCCAAATCTTTTGAAATTTATTTCAGATTATCAATATATTCTCCAAGAGCCAAAATTTTGCCCCTATATCAGCAGCACCTGCAAGAATGCGTTATAAAATTTGGTTTATTCATGCACACCTCACCTGATCAGATTATGGCAATTTGCAAGAAAAGGTGGAATACCTTAACAAAGATCAAAAAATGAGGGACATCATCCCACAATAATGGGTTACAATTTTTTGCCAAACTTGACATTGAAATCAACATTTTGAACTAAATCTTCACTTTCTGACACCTATAGTTGCTAAACTGTTAGGAATTTGAAGATGATGCGAACTAGTGATCTATGAGATTTTGTCTGTAGATTCTAAAAATATATTTTTTTAAAAATTTGGAGTTAAATTGTAAAATTTTTTGCGTCTCCTTTGAAGACTAGTTTTAATAGGAAACAACATTTTTTAAAAGTGATGTGTACTCCATAACACAACTTTTTTTCTACAAAGGATAAAATTATGATTCTTTTCAATTTAGATTGGTAACACCAATATCTAGGGGATGCATTTGGTGTCATAATGTTTTTTGAATATTTTTTTTTTATTTAGTTTTGAGGTCAAACCAATTATAATTTAGACATACGCGTATTCCATAGAACATAACTTTTTCTGTATGTATCGAAATTCAATTTTTTATTTTTGCTAAAACAAGGACATCAATACCTAGGGCATACATTTTTTTTTTTTTAAAATCACTAATTTACTATTTTTCCATGTGTGTAGAATAGAGAACTTGATGTTCAGTGAAAAACCTATGTTTAGTAAATCTAAAAAAAAAATCATAATAAAATCAAAATATATCAAAACTATACTCATTGGAAAGCTCGTTTCGAGGACTATGGTCCTCCAATTTGGTTTGGCAAAGGTGAATCCATTTGGACCTTCAATTGGGCTTCGGAAGCCAAAATTTTGTAGAACAAAGGGGAAGGGAAGGAAGGAAGGTGTCTAGTGGGGGTCTTCGCTCGAAGACCCCTACGAATGAAGGTGGGTGACGTCATTCGTTTGAAGTAAACCCTCCTTCAAATGAAGGTCCAAACATGGTGTCTTAATCCCCGTAACAACCACCTTCATTCGAAGGTACCTTGCATTTAAAAAAATATTTTTTTCTTTAACAGTCGACCTTCGTTCGAAGGTAGGCTGACATGTTTTTTTTTAATGTTTTAATTATTCGTATTGCATATAAATAGGATTTTTTTTTCATTTTTACAAATCAATGTAACAAGATAAATTCGCATTTTTCTTCTACAAGGGAGTCCAGGAAATCTTTGAGAGAAGAATTTTCAAGCCATATTTTACAAAGAAGGAGATGGGAAACAAAAAGACAAGACAAAATAAGACTACACGAAAGTATTCTACAGAAACTATAGCAAGATTGAATGAAGAAATATTGCAAAAATATCATAAACAAAAACAAGGTATGCATATATTTTCTTTTCTATTTTTAATCTAGGTCATTTTATTTATGCTTAAATATATACATGTATTGATAAATCATGTAGCAGGATGTCATTTAATCTAGGTCACTTGATTTATGCTTAAATATATACGCATTAATTTCATGTAGCTCTGATGTCATTTAGTTTAAGTCATTCCTCATTCTTGGCTATAATCCCCACCTCTCTACCTATCTACCTCTCTCTCTCTATCCACCACTCTCTCTCTCTCTCTCAAGTTGCCCACTCTCTTTACCTCTACCTCTCCCTCACTAGGGCCTTCGTAGCTATCTCTCTCCCTCTCTAACTCTCCATATCCCTCTCCCTATCTCCAACTCAACTTCATTGTTTTTTTCTAAAGTGGTAACATATATTCTATTATAATTTATTAAAAAAATCAAGTTCACTTTTCATTTTAGATTATTTCTTTTCTTGATTATTTATTTTTATTTAAAAATTCTTTTATCTAAAAGTTATATTTAAAAAGCCACACTTCCTAATTTTAAAACAAACTCTTATAGCTGCTTTTTTGTTTTCTTTCTCTAAAATATATTTATAATAATTGTTAGCTTTTTTTATCTAATAAATTTTTATCATGAATGTTTTTTAGCTTTTTTATTTTTGTGTTTTTATGATTTTTAATGCTAAATTAAGGAATAAAAGAAAATTTTTAAGAAAAGATTTGTCAAAATATTTTTATAATGTTTTTTAGATTTTCTTTTTCCTAAAGAATGAAAGTATTTTTTAGAAAACATAATAATTTCTACAATAGAACTTAAGAGTATATATCAAAAAAATAAAAAGAATGTTTATTATTTAGAAAGTTTTATTTTATAAAATAAATAATTTTATTTATATTTTTATTTTAATATGTATTTCCTTCATTTGTGATACAGAAAGTGGAGCAAACGTTGCTGAAGAACACATAGTTGATGTTAGCCAAGAGGAGGCCCAAGTGCAAACAATAGATGTTGGAGAGGGGTCAGGATCGCTTCCTTTGACTGGTATGGATAAGCATATTTATCTAGCTAAAGAGGTGAAGAGAAAAATTTCTTATAGAAATTTAGATCATTTACTTAAAATGGATATTGAGAAATTGAAACATTATGCTGGACAACCTAGACGTAATGATAGGAGGTCAAGGAATGAAACTGCAAAGAAAATAATTGTTCATTTCGATAATCTTGATACACTTGGCCGAACCGAATTGTTATCAGTTGTACTTCTTAGTAAGGAGCTACATGAGCCATTACAATTGTTGGATGTCGATTTGTCATTGAAAAAGGGGAAAGGTTCACACCTAGAAAAAGATATTGTTGAAAATATTAAAGAAGGTTTGGGTTCCATCAGGAAACAATCTCGATCTGCGAATAAGTCCATTTCAAGAAGAGTGATGTTGACAGGTATTTTAAGTGAAAAAATGTCCAAAAAAAGAAAATTATCTTCAATTTCAAATGAGATTGGTTTCAATAGAAAGATAGTAACAAAATATGTGAAAAGGAGAAAATCATTGGATGATAGTACCTCGGAAGGCAATTGGGCAATTATGTGTAGAGCTCCTCGATCTGACAGGATTCAAGATGTTAGCAACTTGATCTCAACCTTTTGGAATGATAATACTCATGCTTCATCAAATAGTAGATATGTTATCAAACACAGAATTAGGCCCAATAGTTATGAACTACATACAAAACATTCGCTAGACATAACACAACATGAGATGTATGTGAACTTTTGTAATTCAAATCCAAATATAAAGATTGGGCAAACAATGTTTGAAAGGTTAAGGCCATATTATGTGAAGACAAACAAGGTTTTTTGAAACTTGTTATTGTCGTTATCATATTGAATTTGATCTCTACTATCAGGGGTTTCAAAAGATTTGTGAAGATAGTGATGGTTTTGTAAATGCACCTCCTAAATGGGCAAGTCAGTTCATAGCATCCATCTTATGTGATAAATCAGATGATAATAATGGAAATGGTCAAATAAACTGCATAAAAGGTTTTTGTGAAACATGTGAAAATTTGGCTAAAATACCTTTGAGAAATGAAGATATCGACCCAATGAAGTTGGCAAATTGCAAGAGGTACAAGTACATAAAGTTTCAAACAAAAAATGGGAAAGAATCCACAAGGTTAGATTATGTAGAAGAGGAGATACCTATTGGAACATTTATAGAAAATTTTCGTAAATTGATTCAACCATACATACATCATGCTTTTTTTGCTAAGTGGCAAGCACAACAGTTTCAAAATTAAGAGATACTTTACCACCTGGAATAATTTTATCAGTAATCAACTTTCCATAAAATTACTCTTTTGTACATCAAAAAGAGATTAAATCACAATATTACTTTTCAGAGCATATCACTATTATGGTGCATGTGTGTTATCGACATGCACAATTGGATTTGGATGGTGTTGAAAGTACATTTGAAGCATGAGTCATCAAGAAAGAATCACTTTTATATTAGTGATGATAAAGAGCATGACACACTTTTTGTACAACATTGCTTTAAGAATTTTTTTTGATATTTGGCAAGCAGGGGTGTAAATTTTGAAAGGTATTTTGTATGGTCAGATGGATGTATATTACAATTCAAATCATCAAGGCCATTTTATGCACTATGTAGATATCATCGAAATGACAATATACCACATGTTCGGAGTTTCTTTGAGAGTGGACATGGAAAGGGTGAACATGATGGCGCAAGAGCTTGGATCAAACGTGCTCTAAGGAAACATCATATGAAATATGATGGAGACCGTATAAATGATGCACATGATGTTGTTGAATGGTGTAAGTTACACTTTGCACCAAATGAGGTTAGCACATCTTCAAGAACAAACAGATACATTCCACATAGAGTGTTTTAGGAGATATCAGGTATGTATTGTTTGAATTTATTTAATGTACATGTACTTTAAATATATATTCATGTATATGATATATGTGTACACACAAGTTTGTTTATTTTAGTTTGAATTAAATTATTTATATTCATAATGTACTTGATATATAATAAATTTGTAGGTGTGGATAGAAGATCAATGCATGGATGCAAGAGGGTAGAGAAAACAAGATCTTTGCATTGTGTCATGAGTACAGATAGCCCTACATGGACGTTGTGCACTAGGGATTACACTTGTTTTTGTTATGAGTGCATGTTGGGAGATTTTGAGAATTGTAAGAACCAACAACGTGGATATGTCAGTGAATGGGAAAATGTGCCACTTGTTACCAACACATACAATGAAGATGAGGATGAAAGATTTGAAGACATTCCTTTGATTTCAACTGATTATAACCATATTTCAGGATTGATTAAAAAAGGTATGTGTGTACATATATATATAAAGTATAAATTTTTTAATTTACAAATTTTGGACATGTAAATTTGGTGCAGGAGATGTTTTTGCAGTCATAGCAGAGGCTGGAAATATAGAACAAGGTAGTTATTATTTATTGTGTTGCACAGAAGAGAGGCAAAAGCTAATAAATCTAGAAACAAGTGATGGAATGGTGTTTCCCATAGGTTTAACTTTATTTTAATATATTTTTAAATAATTTTCAATTTGTTACATATGTACATCTCAAGTACCTCAAGTGTGATTTAAAATGTGTTCAATTTTTATTATAATTTATGTTGTCTTACCAAGCAATGATAATGCTATACATGTTCATAGATACATGTAGGTTACATTTACCTTGAAAATGTTATGTCTTACCGTGGAATGTTGTTTCCCACAGGTTCAATTGTAGTGCAAGGGACATATCTCAAACAAGTCAAGATTGTTCAACATGGGATTCACTTTATTGATTATCAACCTAATAACAAGGTATATCAGTATAGCCACCTAGTAATTGCTACCGGCCTAACTCTTCATATAGTTTCAAACACACATGGACATCGTAAGTGGAGATTACATAGTGAAGATCATCAGAGAATATTAGATGTCATTGAAGAGCGAGTTGAACCACTTGATGTGGTATGAAAAATATGGATGAAGAACTTACAATTTTTAATGTTTTGAAGACCTAAATGCACTATTTAGATGTATGTTCATGTATTGATTATTTTACAATTTATGCAAGTTAAATTAATAGTTCTTTTGTTGAACAAATTTTAAATTTCAACATGTGGTTCTTATTGTACAAATGATCTCTCTATTAGAAGTCATGTAAAGAATGCCCTAGATTCTTATTCAAGCATGCACGATATGATAATTTTTGAATGCTTTTATTTAATTCTATATATGCTCTTTGAACTCTGCTACAATTTACATGTACATGTATATGCACTAGAGATGTCACAATATAAATTAAATTAAAATCAAAGTTTTCAACATCAATGCACAAATCATCACTACACACTTGTGAAAGTATCAACCTATCATGTGATGACCTCACCATGATGGCCATGCAAGAGGGTAGAGTTGCCTCTAACCATGAGGAGGATCAAAAGTTGTCTTAGTGAAGCACATGGCAATGGAAGTAATTCATTCGATTACCATCAAAGTAACTAGATCTATGACTTAAAAAGTAAACTTTAAGGTATAAAATAAATTTATTATTTCAAATAGTGGTCATGATTTAGTTAGGAGAAGGAAAGCTATATCAATGTAAGGTTATCTCAATTGTATGCTAGTTTTTTTTTGGGTGCTTTTCTTCTCAACACATAGCAAAAACTAAAAACTACATAAAAAGAATTTTGTGCTTTGAAATCACAAGACAAATTGAAGAATATTTCTAAACTTAACCTGTTATTTATACCTTCACTAGTTACATGTGTTTTTTGTATACATTAACAAGTGTAATATTTTCTTCATGAATTTTGTTGCCCATTTGGCTATACATAAATGGAATTAAAACTTTATGATTAGATTTTTATAAGGAATGAGAAGAAGAATTTTGAAATGTTTTTTGATTATTCATCTGTTGTTGCATGTAATGTTTTTATGTTCAATATGGAATTAATTCCTCGTATTTTCTTGTGTGTTAAAAGATAAATTGTCAAATACTCCCTTTACCACTGATGTTACATGCATAAACAAAGAACTGTGTGTCTATGTTAATTACATAGCATTTAGTATTTGTTTTCCTTTTTCTACATTTAGTTTGAGGAATCTTGTAACATAGTTTCTTGTGCAAACTTATTTAGGAATCCCCATTTTCCTTTAAAACTTTTTCCCATTTTTTTCCTTTCATACTTTTAGGTTAAAAGTGCATAAAGGAACTCCCCTCATAAATGTAGAGGAAAATTTATCTTAATAGGCCCATTTCCACTAGTTATAAGTTAAGGCTTTCTCATTGGAGAGGAAGGATTTGGCCTGATTACATTGGAATGATATGTGTGGACATTAACTAACAAGACCATTCAAATTGAAACATATCGCTAAGAATTAAATGAAGACCTATTTGGAACATTGATTAAGGAGCTATATTTAAAATGGGACCTCTCTAAAGGAAGTTGTTGCAAAACAATTGCCAAATTGGGACTAGCTTGATGATCTCAATGCTCCTATTATCACTTGAAATTGGATTAGTACTTATCACTTTGAAATTAGGAGACATTGGCCTTGAAAATTCAAATTCAAATTTAATAATTTTGTAATGAAATTATGCCAACTTGAGGAAACTTCATATTTTTTCTCTAGCTAGGAATGTATATAAACCTAGTGAATTAATATTGTAAGGGGGTTGGAAACCATTCATTCACATTTTATTATTGAAATACTATTAATTTTTTCATCTATCTTTACTTGTTTTGTGGTTTTCCAATCTAAGTTATGTTGTTTTGAAATCTTATCAACACTTCACTTAAGCATTTGATGAATCCAATTGAGTGCTTCATAGCATATATTTAGTCTTGTTGGTGGTGAGGTTGTATATTCAACTTGAGCTTTCCAATCAAGTACTTTATGAAATATATTTTACAATAAGGCTTTGATGGTTTGTGTGTTCAATATGTGTAGGGAATATGGTGATTATCTACACTTATCTTCATAGTTGGTCAATACCTATGAGATTGCACCATTGTGTGGTCCTAACTATGTGAAAACTACTCAAGCAAGAGTGAATACATTTTTCTCTCTTCCCTTATTCTTTTGCATTAAAATTAGTTAGAATTAAGATTAGATTAGCATTTAGATTAGAATTTTTATTGATCTAAACTAGTGCCCTATCTCTAAATTGTTAAATTCCTTTGGTTGAAAGTCTCTATCATTGTTTGTTAGCATAGAAACAAGTATGTGAATATGACAAATGTAATGAAATGAGTGCTAAATCAAGTGAACTTAATTGGTAAATTTTAATTTGTTGTTAATTAGTAGGCATAATTCACCAATGTCAATATGTCTAGAACACAAGGAAGTCTATCATTTATCCAACAAATTCAACCTTACATATCAAGGAATTAATTTTACCAATGTCATTGTATTTAACATGCTTTTAGCTCAACCAACTACTCATAACAACTAACTTAACCAAACGAGTTTGTATCATTCCAAAAGCTACAATATTAGCTAACACAACATTTATAATCTTTAGACATATCATAATATTTCTATGATATCAATCAAATATCACCACATAATCACTAAGTTAGGAGATGATATTAGGGCGATATCATATTTTCACTTCTCATTAAAGGTAATAACATTGCATTCCACTTCGTGACTATGCCATCAATGAACTATCCTTAGAATAACATAATTTCCACTTAAATGAACTATGAACCAAGATATAACATAATAGGATCAAAAGTAAATTGACAACTAGCAATTTCATAAACAAAGGTATACCCTTAGAAACATAGTTATGCAATTGAAATTTTATTCAACTTATATATAGATCATCACTATAGTTTTAATTTCACATATAATAACTTCTCATGACAAAAACAATCATAATAATCATAAATAATCATGATAATTTCTTTTTAACAAATCCAGACCATATATTGGGCTCTATTCAATGTGATAATTGTATTTGTATACACCATTGTTAGATAGTGATAGCATAAAATAAAAAGCACAAAAGAATGGTAATAATAACATGTAGATCTAGAGAAATGTCTGAAAACACATGTAGATAGAAATGTCCTCATAAATGTCCACAAACACACATGTGCAAATGTATCTAGATAGAAATGTCCATACATAAACATGTACATCTATAGAAATGTCTGTTCAAACAAATATATCTAGAGAAATATCTGGAGAAACATGTCTACGAAGTGCTACCAATAGCCTCATGTCAACTGCGAGTTGAGCGACCTGAGTCTGACTGAGCATCCTGCTCTAATGGATGCGCTGAGCCCTGGAGATAGTACAACACATGTATGTATAAAAGGGTACAAATTATGTTAAAATTTAAATAGAATAATGTTAAATATATATGTGTACATGCACACGTACAAATTATATGCATTTACATGTATGTAAGTTGTAATGATTTAAAAATTTAAAAATCACATGTCCACTAACATTATTGCCATTAGTTGAATCATGCCTATGTACACGATCCATCCCTAGACTAGGTGTAACATGAGCTAACCCCTACAATATATATATATGAACAACATTAGGACTCTATCTAGCAAAGTAATTTAACTTAATTTAATTTAAGTTCAAGTTTAAATCATGCATGCATGTGCACATACGCATATACATACCTGTGTATCAGGTGCTGTAGGATGATCCACTGCAATGATTATATTCGATGCCTCATTGGCTAGCTCAAGTAATGAAGTCTGAAGTGCACTATGTAGGTGACTTGGCAACGAAGAGCCTGAATGTAGAAGCATATCCACAAAACCTGACATCGATCCCCTCTGCAACTGCAACTCCTCAAGTGAATCTAGGGAGGGTTGGGATGTCTAATGCTCAATACGAGGCCTGATAGGTGTATTTGCCTCTGCAGCAGCCAAATGATTTGTGGGTGGACCAGGATGTGGAGTACTCCCAGGCACCTGATGCGAAGGTCTCGCAGTCTGACTGGATCGTGACGCACTCTGTGAATAGCAAGCACTACCCACATGTCCTCTAACCTCGTGTAAAGGGATACCAAGCTCTGATGCAATAAAAGCATATGACTCCAATAGGTCCTCATTAAGATAACTCGCTATAGTCTGAAGCATATGGTCTCCTGTCAGACCATCTATGTCTATAGGTGACGGGACACCTGCGATAGCATAAGGATCAGTAGCATGATCTGATGGTCTGGATCGTTAAGGATGACTCATCAAATATCTTCCCATATGATCAAAAGATATAATAGATGTGACAGCTACAATATCACCTACACTATCGATTGCTTCCCTTTGGGAAGCAATAACAACCTGATCAGCAACATGGGCTGGGGTTTCGGAGATAGCAGGCATCCTCTCCCCAACCAAGGCCCTATAACTGGAGCCTGTCGATCTAGTCGATGATAGGCATCTCTATCAGCAACCCTGCCCCTCCCATGACCAAAATATTCTAGCAAATCCAAGTAGTTGACCTTGAGGTACATATGAACCTCTCCATATAATTGTTGTGCAAAATATAAAGGAATTTGGTCCTTATTGGGATAACGACCATGGGCAGCAAGAAAACGTGGATATATCAATGGGGCCATAAGAGAGTCTACACATCTAGTCACTTGGTAGCCCCTCACATTAGGCCTACCAACATAATATGGGAAGCATTGGGATTTGATAGTCTCTTTCGAGACACTAAGTTGAACAGAAGCAAGAGAAACATCAACAGTAACCTCTTGCTGCATATGGGCAAGAATAGCAACAAGAGTATCACCTGAATAAGCATGAGTATCTCCTAGCCTCTATCTAATGTGCTGCAAGCTAGTTAAAATTGATTGGCATGTGTCCCTATAAACCCTTGTTGTGTTGGGGTTAGAAAGAAGAGCTGTCAATCTCTTAATCTCAATATCTGTGTACAGCTAAAACTCTACATTTTGTTTAAGCTTTGTTTCTATCTCAGGAATTTCCAGTTGTTGTTTCTTATATGTGGCTATATGTTTCTCTATTTCTTATTTGTGGCTATATGTTTCTCGTGCGTGGATTGTGGCTATATGTTTCTAGTGCGCGGATCATGCCATGTGTCATGTCATTTTGGAGCAACAGTGTTAAGCGGATGTTGCCACGTGTTTCTTCCATATGCTTCTCTTCTATGTTGTTGCGGAATGTGCCATGTATCCATGGCATTGTTTCTTTTATTAAAGTTTCATGCTGGCTGCGGAGTGTGCCACGTGTTGATACCAGAGGCCATGACAAAAAGTTTATTTTGATATCGCGAGCTTGCGGGTGTTGCCGAGTGTCCTTTTGTAGTATGTGTGGAAGCTGTCGCGTGTATATTCTTTTGACAAAGCTTTGTTACTACTGGCATATGTGGTGAGCCCATAATATTGAGACACAGTTTATAGCCTGTATTGGAGTGTGCCACATGGCGAAACCAGAAGGTTGAACTACTTTCATTTTGATGCTTTCGGGTGAAGACACATATATTGTCTTATAATTTTTAGTTGTTGCCGGAGCACGACAGGTGTCATCTCTGCGGGATTCCTCGAGACCTTTTCATAAATTTATTGACATAAGCTAGAGGATGCCACGTTTCCAGTTCTATTTTAAGCAGGAGGCGCCATGTGTCACAGTATTGTTTCTCTGTGCAGGAATTAAAGAGGCATATGTGGCAAGTCCCATAATAATGTCTCAGTTTCTAAATGTTGCGGAAAGTGCCAAATGTCATAGCTACAAGTTACTCAAGGCATAAAGAAAAAAGGCTTTTAGTATTACTAGAGGATGCCAAGTGTCTCAGTATAACAGCGAGTGTGCCACGTATCATGTTTCAAGGTTTAGCGGACAATGACAAGTGGCGCTATTTTGTGTGCTTTGTTTTGAAGGGAAGAAGTTAAGAGTTAAGCAGATGCTGCCGCATGTTACATTTTTTAAGCTTTTTAGAGCCTGCAAGTGCTGCCATGCATCTTAACAGAAATATAGTTAGTGTGCCACATATTTTATTGCTCAGCCAATGAGTGCACAAGGAAGGGCAGTTGCAGATTCAGAAGATCTCAATGTCAGAGGAGTCCCAGTTAACTTCAATTATGTTGATGCCGTTGGAGATTCTTGATAATTGCAGGTGGTCTTGAGCCAAATTTTGTGGCTATATATATACAAGGAGATATTGTAATTCACATATAGACAATTAATTAGAAAGTTCAGAGATCTTGTTGTGACCAGGTTGTATCATTTTGCCTTAGTATAGCTATTTCTGATAAGAAGGCTAATATACCTATGCATGTCACTGTGCCTTTTGTATTTGTTGAATTGTTAATGAAAGAAGCTTTGTTCCGTGCCATTGGTGATGTTATCTGTGTCTTTGCATAAATATTATAAGTTTAGCCTTTGATCTTATTCATTTATAGTCTATCTATATTGATCATGCAACATTTGCTCTTTAATATAGTTGAATCTTAAGAATCTGTTCATTGTGCTAGTTAAGGAAATATGTTTCATCTAGGCGCATTGCCATATAGTTAGATTTTACTTATTATATCTGTAATCTTGTTTCTTCCTCTCCCCTCTACTCAAAATCTGATTAAAAATAGGAAGAGCCAACTTCTTTAAAATCTAGAGGTTGTTTCAAGTAGCAAGTCCCACAATCTTGAAACTTCCCATGTTGGTGTTGGAACCTGCACAATTTTACACATCAACAATTTTTGGCACTCCCGGTGGGACCTTTCTTGAAGTCCTAATCAAGATCGTATGAACCAGAGAGCGACGAGGAGTCAGAGCTTTGGACCGACAACAAGAGCTCAGTTTGCTGCTAATCTAGGAATTTTATTGCCACCATTAGTTGCTACTCCAAGAAGAAAAGTGAATCAAGTTGCAATAACATCAGGAGTAAGCATGGGAGCACCTGTAGCCCCAAGGAACTATGCAAATTGGAACACTGGTAGTCCTCTCATTCTTCCAGTACCACCAGCTACTTGGGATCCAATTCCAGCTAATGCTTTGAAAGCTTTACCCAAATTCAATGGAGAAGATTCCAAGACACCAGGGGAGCATCTTCAAGATGTATTAGATGTGTGTGCAATACATGTCATTACTGTACAAAATGTAGCAATCAAATTGTTGGCAGCTTCTTTCAAAGGGAAGGCTCTAGACTAGTATAGATCTTTGACCCCAAATATGATATCTACCTAGGATCAGCTTGGTGATACTTTCTTTGCAAGATTCAAAGAGAAGGGTGACAAATCCTCCCTACTGCAATAATTAATCACCATAAAGA
This sequence comes from Cunninghamia lanceolata, assembly GCA_027924645.1. Lineage (NCBI taxonomy): Eukaryota > Viridiplantae > Streptophyta > Pinopsida > Cupressales > Cupressaceae > Cunninghamia > Cunninghamia lanceolata. The sequence goes on along the minus strand of BSBN01000053.1, from coordinate 4,266,397 downwards.
GGGCACCACAAGAAGCTCTAACCGATTTCAACACTAGGTTTCAAAAGACTTGGGACATAATTCCTACTACAACGAGGCCACCATCAGGTATGGATATTGTATTCTACCTCAAAACTTTCAATTCTGATATATCTGTAATGATTCAGTCCCTAGGTGGATAGACTCTACCAGAAGCATATGAGTTAGCTATTAGGGTTGAGAACAACCTGATAGATGCTGGAAAATTGCCTCCAAGGCCTCCCATGCCTATGTTCCCAGAAATTTCCATTCCCTTGCCACAAGAAACCCCTAATCCTGTAACTACATCTGTGTCTATGTATACCTTCCTAGCATCTCAACAACCTACTGTATTGACACCCTCTGCTCATCCATCTGAAATGGATGATGTCAAGAACATCCTCGTGACCTTTTTAAATGAGATAATTAATCTCAAAAGGCAACAAACTTCTTATCCAAAGCCTTCTTATCAGGGTTTCTAAGGAAATAGACACCCATATCAATCAAATCAATATCAAGGTCCTCAAAGACCAAATAATCCTCAACCTTCAAATTAATTGGTTATAGTTCCTACACCTTTACAGGTTGTCCCTCATAATCCTAATAGAGAAATAGTCCCTAGGAAAAATAATTTATCAGAAGATACTAATGCCTGGTGCTTCCCTTGCAACAATGCCCATATGCCCAGAGATTGTCCTAGAGGCAATTTACAACAAAAAATAGCAAAACAGAGAAGGGGAGAAGGTCAAGTCACGGTGTCTAATGCTCCTCCATACCAGTCACCCGGTGTCCAGAATGTAGTAATGGTGGCTCAGATGCAAGGGATGTCTATTCATCAAGAAGAAGAAATTGCCCCTGAGCATGCTTTATTTTCATGGGTTGAAGATGAAGATTCAGTGTTCTTGAATGAAGCATCTACTTCCAAGAAGCCCTTAGTGTAGTCTGATTATTATACCAGATCAAAGAGAAGAATGATGGAGTAGCCCGAAGCCACAAATAATGAGACTACTGGAGCTCCTCCTTTCCAGAATCATTATAATCTAGTTTCCAGGCAAGAAGTGCCTCAACCAGTTTAGAATCAAGCATCCTCTGGCCAAGTGCTAGAAAGAGCAAGGTATCCTTACTACCCAAAGACACAAATACTAGGACCCATAAATGTGGTAGAACAACTAAAAAAGACCCCAGTGCATGTGTCAATCTGGGATATGCTGGCCATTCCTGAGCAAAAGATGTTGTTACAAGAAGCACTACAGATCCAGGCTAACCCTAAACTTGCCAGTACTAAGGAAGGAGTCACTAATAAAGGAAAGGCTCAAAATAAAGATGCTCCACCCTTGCAAACAGCTGCCCTGTTGAATACTGCAGCAGAGGTAAGTAAATCTAAGCCATATCCATTTTATCTGACTTTAATAGTGGGAAAGAAATTGCTGCACAACTCAATGATAGATTTTGGAGCTAGTACTACAGTCATGCCAAAGCATATAGTAGATGCTTTAAAGATAAAATATGAGCCACTTACTAGAGGAGTCATGCAATTAGATGGGAAGTCTGTCCAAACTATAGGAAGGATTAAAAAACTTGATTGCAGTTGTATACCTGCCCCAATATAACTGTCAAACATGATGTAGTGGTCATAGATATACCTTTGTCTTTGGTTTATGCCTATCTAGAGATTTCACAACCAAGATAGGAGGATACATGTCACTGGATTGGTCGCATCTAATTTTGAGAACCAAGTATGGGACAAAGATGAAGGTATTGTCCGAACCTTTGTCCAAAGATCATATCACTGATGAACCAGGCCCAAGAATTGAAGCATCCCACATCGTGATGAATAAGGAGGAGAGAGTCTTTGTTGAAGAACTAGGTGATTGGACTGAACATGACCAACAAGAAGAAGAAAATAGTCAATTGATGACCATGATGCAAAGTGATCCTTATGGAAACTATGACTCTATCGGTTTGGGCACTTATGTTATTTTTGAAGAAGGCCAAGAAATACTAAATGTTATGAGAAAAAAAGTATTTGAAAAAGAAGAACCTGACAGAGGCTCTGAAATCTAGACCTTAAATTTTGATGGGGCTAGGAGCAAAAATGGTGTTGGAGCAGGTATATGTCTCACTGCCCCAAATGGTGAGAAAATTCTTAGAGCCATATGCTTTCAGTTTGCTTGCACTAATAATGATGCCGAGTATGAATCTTTGGTGCATGGTCTTATGTTGGCCAAGAAGAGAGGAATCAAGAATTTGGTAGTTAAGGGAGACTCAGAACTAGTGGTGAAACAAATCAGAGAGAAAGCTGTAGCAAAGAATGTAAGAATGAGATATTATTGTCACAGAATTTGGGATCTAATAGACGGTTTTGATGCTTTCAATATTGAAGTTGGCCCCAGAACCCAAAACACTGAAGTAGATAGAATGGCACAAATTGGTTCCCAATTTGATCCAGTAAGTGACCTGCTCATTAATAGTGAGGCAATAAAAGTGATAGTGAGACCTACAATCCCAGACAATGACCAAAATTGGCAAGTATTTGATAATGATCTTCAGGTACTCTTGTTTTTGCAGCAGTCAGGAGAGTTTATTGATCAATTACAGCCCAAGATTGAAGAAGCTTATGGTGATCAAATTATTCAACTAAAGTCTAATAAGCTTCCAAAAGGATTGATCACACTAGAGAATCTATTTGACCCTGATGATGTAAGCCTGGACAAAAGGAAATTTAAGGCAAGTAAAGATGATTATTTTGAAATTCAGGTTAGTGAAGGAAGGAAGCTAAAGATAGGCAATGCTACTACCCAAGAGGAAAAGGACAAGTTGATTTCTTTGTGTAATAAGTATGATAGAGTGATTGCTTGGACCTATGAAGATCTTCATGGCTATAATAGAGACATCATTCAACATACCATAGAACTCACTGAAGGGGCAAAACCAGTCTGTTAGAAGCAAAGACCAGTGAATCCTAGAATTGAACCTTTAATGGTAGATGAAAAGCTTTTAGAATCTAAGATCATTTTTCTAATTAAACATTCAACCTGGGTCTCTAATTTAGTGCCTGTAAGAAAAAAGAATGGGGACATAAGACTCTGTGTAGATTTGAGAGACCTGAAAGCATCATTGAAGGATCATTACCCCTTGCCTTCTATGGAACAGATTTTGCAAATTGTAGCTGGGTCAAAGAGGTTTTCTTTGCTTGCTGGTTTCTCAAGATATAATCAGATTTGGTTAGCAGATGAAGACCAACACAAGACAACATTCACTACAAAGTGGGGAACATTTGCATATGCCAAGATGCCTTTTGGTCTTTCAAATGTTGGAGCTACTTTTCAGTGTGCTATGGACGTAGCATTTGGGGAACTTATAAATAAGATTATTTTGATTTATTTAGATGATCTTACTATATTTACCAAAGATGCCAAAGATCATTTTGAGCACTTAGAAGCTATTTTCCAGAAGTGTCAGGAATTTGGGATCTCCCTAAATCTTAAGAAATGTATCTTTGTTGTGCCTCAGGGGAAACTTTTGGGACACATAGTTTCAAAAGATGGGATTTCCATTGATCTAGAGCGAGTCACAGCTATAATGAATCTATCTTTGCCAGTCAACAAAAAGGTAGTTCAGTCCTTTTTAGGAAAGATTAATTTTGTCAGTCGCTTTATATCTGATTTTGTAGGGCTAATTAGGCCCATTACTCTGTTGCTGAAGAAAGATTTGATTTTCAAGTGGACAACTGAAGGGAGACAGGCTTTTAAAAAAGTTAAGAAAGCCATTTCAATTGTGCCAATACTGAGAAACCCATATTTCTCTAAGCCTTTTATAATGTATGTGTATGGAGGAGAACACAGTGTTGCAGCTATTTTGACTCAGAAAGATGACAGAAGAAGGGGAATATCCAATAGCATTCTTCTCCAGAACACTAAGGGAGTATGAATCAAAGTATAATTTTGTTAAAAAGCAAGCTTATGCTATGGTAAAAGCCCTTAAGAAATTCAGGCATTTAGTAACAGGGAATAAGATCTTGATATTAGTAGCCCACCCTAGTGTAAGGGAATATATCATGGAGGGTGAGATCATTGAAAAAAGGGCCAATTGGATGACTAAGATTTAAGAATATGATGTAGAGGTAAGGCCTACCAAGTTGGTTAGAGGCAAGGGACTATGCCAATATATGACTCAAGACATAGAAGAATCAATGCCTAAAGAAGCAGAAATTGAAATGGTGTTGAGACTTCAAGAGATTCACCAAGATTCTTGGGTAAGTGACAGAATACAGTTCATGAGAACTGGTGTGTTCCCAAATGAACTCTCCCCTGATAAGAAAAGATATTATAGGCAACAGGGAGTTCATTTTGTATTAATTAATCATGTTTTGTTTAGAAAGAATATTAATGGAATACTATTAAGATGTGTAGAGGGGGATGAGGCCCAAAAGATATTACATGAGTTTCATCATGGAACTTGAGGGGGGCATTTTTTAGCAAGAACTACTGCAATTAAAGTGACACAAGATGGCTATTTCTGGCCTACACTGTTTGTAGATTGCTATCAGATGGTCAAAGAGTGTCAAGCTTGCCAGTTCTATATTGGCAAGAGAAGAAATGCAGCATTGCCTTTAAGTCCCATAATAGTGGATGAACCCTTTGCTCAGTGGGGTTTTGATTTTATTGGCATGATCAATCCAGTGTCAAATATGGGATACAAGTGGATCCTTACTGCAACAGATTACTTTACAAGGTGGAGTGAAGTAGTACCAATCAAGGAAGCTACTGAAAAGGTAATTTTAGAGTTTTTAGAAGGGATAACTACTCAGTTTGGTCCTCCTCGCACTATCATATTACATAATGCTAAAGCATTATTAGGGACTAGACTATCTGAGTTTGCCTTAAAAAATGGAATATATCTGAAGACTTCTTCTAATTACTATCCACAAGGCAATGGCTTGGCAGAGTCTACCAATAAGAACCTGATTAGACTCATAAAAAAATGGAGCTGATCATCAGAGAGAGTGGCACAAGTCACTTAACACAGCACTATGGGCTGATAGAATCACACCAAAGCAAGTGACTAAAATGTCTCCATATGAGTTAGTCTATGGTAAACATGCAGTGATGCCATTAAGTATAGAGATTCCTACCTTACAGTTGTTGAAATAGTTAGAAATTGAAAATGGCTCAATGCAAGTTAGACTCGCCGAGTTGCTGAAAGTTCAAGAGAAGAGAGAAAAGGCACATGAATCAGTATTGAAGCATCAACAGATTGTTAAAAAATGGTTTGACAGGAAGGCTTCTAATCCAAATTTTGAAGTTGGGTCTCTAGTACTGAAATGGGATGAGACAGCTGCCAAGCCAGGCTGACACAACAAGTTTGAATCATTATGGACAGGTCCTTTTAAGATCTATTCCTATAAGTAGCGAAATGCGTTTGAGTTAGAGACTATGGATGGAGAGCCTGAAGATTCCGGTAAATGGGATCTTCTTGAAACATTTTACCTAAGTCTTGAGACTCATCATGTATCATAGTTAGTTAGATGCTTTTATGTATTTTCTCACTTTTGTCTTGCTTTCCCACTTTTTCCCTTTTAAATAAGTGTTCTGAGAACACGTGTCTGCAGCACAGAGGTCCCTTTCATTAGTAGTTGCATTTATTAAGGATGTTCAGTGATTCCTTAAATTTCAAGAAAGTACCCATCTTTTCAGAAGATCACCACTTTTAATACAGATCTAACACTGCGTCTAATACAGATTTCAAAAGATACACTAACTGTCTTTTGGTATTAATGCCATTAATAAGACATGATGTGTCATTAATTGTTTCATTATGCCTCACCAAGCTAAGTTTTTAGTCCCTTTGAGTGTCGCATTTCTCATTGTCATTCTGCATTTCTAAGTTGTTGTTTGCCCCAAAGCTTCATTCATTGCCTACATTTCCAGTTAAGTCCAACCTTGATTATAGTTTCTTACTTTCTGTGTCAAGAGTGTCTAAGGTTTTTGAGAAGAGATACCAAAATGTCAGAGCCACAATCACCACAAGAAGGGCTAGGGCTCTTTGAACAGACTGATAATTTAATGAATAGTAAGTCTTATGCTTTTGTGCCTGCACAACCAAGTAAAAGCTATCTGAGGACAAGGGTCCTAGAAATAGGGGTGTGTGTGGATCCAACCCAAGTGAAAGATTATGCTGATGGTATTTTCGACATACATATGCAGAAGAATACCAAGAATCTCTGGGAGGGAGCTCACCAAAGGTGCCTCGTCTGTGCATCAAAGGGGCAGTGGGAAACTTTTGGTATGAGGATATGGATGTCCTAATTGGCACAGTTCTTACTTCTTAATGTTCACCCGTGCCCTGAATTGATCAGCCTATGTGCAGAACTGTTTCATCCTACATCTCTTTCTATTCAACGTGGCCCCTTTATGGTTCAAATAACCCCTAAGGCAATTAGAGATATGCTGGCCTTACAGCATGATGGAAACGCCACATTTCCTACTATTTCTAAGTTGCAGGGCACATGGGCAAACACCCATAGTAAGGTGAAGTTTCTAAATGCTGAGATGTGTTTAGGCGATGAGAATACACAGTTGCCTCTGCTGCCCACAGGTCGTGCTCAGTTCCAAGTCGATGTTCAAGATGCCCTCGCCATGCTAGCTTTTATTTTCAGCCAGTATGATGATTCTATAGTGCATGATTGGCAGCTTGCAGTGATTTTCATATTGAAAACTGTGGATAAGTCTCAAGAGTACCAGCTTGATTTTGCAGAACAAATCTCTGTAGCTATGGTAGACCAACTCACAAACTTCCATCAGAATCATGTTTTTAGGTACTCAGCATATCTGTTTCATTTAATGTTATATCAAAATTTTGGTCTCTTCCAACAATATATGCCTTTAAATATGTATGACCCAGAGACTAGTACCAATAGAACCATTCCGGTGTCCGCATGGACCCATGTTTTGTCAGACACCTCAGACCCCTATGAATTTACAGAATGTTTTGTTGCACCTACTTTCAATCATTTGAGTCTTGAGCTTGTAGAAAATAGGATGACACAGAGTCTCAGAGGTTTCTTGACCAATTTGCCAATCCCTTGTGATTATTTCTTTGGGGCTCATACAACTATAATTAGAGTCCATGGCTTTGCTGGGGAACCTATTTTATTGCCAAAGGTCTTGACCCCTAGGGTTACATTTTTAGAAGTGGCTCATCAAGTGTCTAACATAGACAATAATTTTGGACATAAGAAGAGGAAAAAAAAGACGTATGTTGTTCCCTGGATCAGAGAAAAAATAACAATTGAGGTTAGAGGGACCAAAAATCTTCTATTGAGAAAGTTGGTTGCTTATGGTTTTTTTATTGTTGAAGATAAATGGAAATATGATCCAGATAGCTTCTTAGCTTCTTGGATTATCAATAACAAGGTTTCTGCAAAATTTATTTATGAGGGATGCCCATTTTGGGAGGATAGTAGATCCCCTAAACAAGATGACCCTGCATTCTATGCCGAATTGAGTGACTTGTCATCTGAGGGCCCTAGGTCCTGGGAAACATTTTATGTGAAAGAGCGAGAGTTTGACCCCAAAATGAAAATGACCCCATGTCTGAGAAAAACTTTGAAAAATAAGGAATGGAGTATAGAGAAAATTGAGGCTTATTGTAAATATAGACAAGAAATCTCTGAGTTCACTCACACATTTGGGAATGTAGAGACTGACGAGACGTGGGAATCAATTTGGGATGAATGGCATCCATCTCCAATTTCAAGCCCAGATACGAGCAATATTCCAAAGGGTTCTCAAGAAGCCGAGGAAAGAATAGAGGAGGTCCAAGAAATTCAAGAAATAGGACAAGCATCAGCTTCAGCTCCAAGAGCCCCATGGCCTCCGTCTCTTAGTGCTTTAGAGAAACAAAAAGATATTGTCCCACCACCGTCTCTCGGGACCCATATAGCTTCGGCATTTGGGGGTCTCGGAGCGGCACCTTTGCAACAAACATTAATTAATGTTGAAGAAGAAGACCCAGAAGAGGCATCAGATAGGCCTTGGAAAATACGTAGGTTGATTTTACCGGAGGAGGAAGAGGAAGAAGTATCAATGCCCCAGCAACAATAATCTCCTATCATCTCATCGGCAGCTTAGGTAAGTACTTCTTCTCTCTTCTCTCCTACCTCTGTTTCTTCTTATTTAGGAGTGGCAACCCAACACACCCAAGTTTCCATGTCTCCTGTCACTTATGCTGCGCCTTTACAAACCTTTCCCCCAATTGCTAGTTCTCCTGCCATGTCTTCACAGGCCATATCCTTACCACTATTTTCCCCATCCATGGCCAAGAGGGCTTTGCCACATTTTGATCCTAGTCAGTAGATAACTACCATCCCTTATGGTCTACCTCAAGGTCATTCGTTTGCTGGAGGCTATATTACATCACCTCCTACTTTCCAAGCCCAGGCTGACACAGCCAGAAAAGCCAGAGAAGCTCAGATGGAGAAGAAAAAGAAGAAAGAGAATAAGAGCCCTGCTATAGCTCACATAAAGTCCTTGTTTGATCCCATTCAACAGTCTTTGACTGTCACACATTTGACTCCCAATGTTATCAAACGTAATGAGCAAATGCAGCCACAAGACTATGCAATGAATGCAGTGGCTATGGATATGTCTCTTTTCAGGCCACAAGATCGAGTTGAATTAATGAATGAAACTAGCAATTGCCACTGATTACTTGAAGGTGTTTAAAAGGCTACAGAAAGTTGAAGCTGATTTGACACAAGAGAAGGCTAATAGCAGTAACCTAACATGGGAGATACAAGCCAAGGTTAAAGAAATTGACACCTTGAATAAAGAGTTACAATCTACTGTTTCTCTACAGATTCATCAAGCGACACAGGCCCAAGTTGCAGCCTTAAAGGTTGAGTTGGCATAGGAGAAAGTTGTTGTTGATACTTTGAGATAGGAGAAGGCCACAATAGAGAAAAGATATCAAGACAAGTTACAAGAGGCATCATAACTATAGCAGACACTTTTAAAGGAACAAAATCTGAATAGTGCAGCTCAAGCATAGTTTATGGTTGAGCAACAAAAGACAAAACAACTAACAATTGAGTTAGCACAGAGGCCACAGACTGCAAGGGTTTTGAATTTGGTAGAGGATTTATATGTGTCTGTGTGGAAAAGAATCTCTAAGGAGATTATACAACTTAAGCCATCTCTTACTTTCTTGTTAAATGCCCAACAATTTTTTGAGAAAGTAGAGTCTTCTGTGTAAGCAACATTATCTATTGTTTCATTGAGGGTTTCTGATTCTTAGCTTCTGTTATAGAAACTATATGACACAACTAATGAAACTCTATCAGCGGCCAGTATAAGTGATAGAATGGTTGCTACAAAAATGGTGAATGAAGTTTTGAGCTACAATTGTGCTGCCATGAATTGTAAAGAACTCTTGGATATAGTCAAAGAAGGAGTTAAGAATCTGAAGAAACATATTGAAGATTTGGTGTAGTTGGGTCTGCCTTCACCTTTCCTAGATAATAACACAGTGTTGATGATTGATGAAATAAAAGCTTTGTTGTTGACAAAACAAAATGATTAGACTATTTTTCAGGGTATGAGTGATTCCTCTAGTGTGGGAGAAGTGGAAGCTGTGTTGGTTCCAATGGCTTAGCTTGACTTTCAATTATGAGTTGTAGTTCAATTTTTGTGATCTTTTTCCCATAAGGATATTATCAATTTAGATTTTGCTTTCCAGGATTTGCAGAGTAGACAGGGACTGTCAGATTCAAAGTGGTCTGTATACTAGGCCGCATTACAAAATTTATGATTGAGTTTTCATTGTCAGTGGCGATACAATTTTGTTTCTCTTTTTGGAGTTCTTTCTGAGCAGGCCGAGAAGTCCTTGTAGTCGCCATGAACTATAGAGCTAAAACTCTACATTTTGTTTCAGCTTTGTTTCTATCTTAGTAATTTCTAGTTGTTGTTTCTTATTTGTGGCTATATGTTTCTCATGCACGGATTGTGCCATGTGTCATGTCATTTTGGAGCAACAGTGTTAAGTGGATGTTGTGGCGTGTTTCTTCCATATGCTTCTCTTCTATGTTGTTGCAGAATGTGCCACGTATCCATGGCATTGTTTCTTTTATTAAAGTTTCATGCTGGCTGTGGAGTGTGCCACGTGTTGATACCGGAGGCCATGACAAAAAGTTTCTTTTGATACCACGAGCTTGCGGGTTTCGCCGAGTGTCCTTTTGTAGTATGTGCAAAAGCTACCACGTGTATATTCTTTTGATAAAGCTTTGTTACTATCGACATATGTGGTGGTCCCATAATATTGAGACATAGTTTATAGCCTATACCGGAGTGTGCCACATGGTGAAAGCGGAAGGTTGAACTACTTTCTTTTTGATGCTTTCAGGTGAAGACGCATATATTGTCTTATAATTTTTAGTTGCTGCCAGAGCGCGACAGGTGTCATCTGCATGGGATTCCTTGAGACCTTTTCATAAAGATATTGACATAAGCCAGAGGACACCACGTTTCCAATTTTGTTTTAAGAGGGAGGCGCCATGTGTCATAGTATTGTTTCTCTGTGCAGGAATTAAAGAGGCATATGTGGCGGGTCCCATAATAATGTCTTAGTTTCTAAATGCTGCAGAAAGTGCCAATGTCATAGATACAAGTTACTTGGGGCATAAAGATAAAAAGGCTTTTAATATTGCCGGAGGATGCCAAGTGTCTCAGTATAACAACAAGTGCACCACGTATCATGTTTCAATGTTTAGTTGACAATGACAAGTGGCGCTATTTTGTGTGCTTTGTTTTGAAGGGAAGAAGTTAAGAGTTAAGCGGATGTTGCCACATGTTACATTTTTTAAGCTTTTTAGAGCCCACAGGTGCTGCCATGCATCTTAACAAAAATATAGTTAGTGTGCCACATATTTTATTGCTTAGCCAATGAGCGCGAAGGGAAGGGCAATTGTAGATTCAGAAGATCTCAGTGTCAGAGGAGTCCCAATTAACTTTAGTTCTATTGATGCTGTTGGAGATTCTTGGTAATTGCAGGTGGTCTTGAGCCAAATTTTGTGGCTATATATATACAGGGAGATATTGTAATTTAGATATAGACAATTAATTAGAAAGTTCAGAGATCTTGTTGTGACCGGATTGTATCATTTTGCCTTAGTTTAGCTATTTCTGATAAGAAGGCTAATATACCTGTGCATGTCACTGTGCCTTTTGTATTTGTTGAATTGTTATTGAAAGAAGCTTTGTTCTGTGCCATTGGTGATGTTATCTGTGTCTTTGCATAAATCTTCTAAGTTTAGCCTTTGATCTTATTCATTTACAGTCTGTCTATATTGATCATGCAACATTTGCTCTTTAATATAGCTGAATCTTAAGAATCTACTCATTGTGCTAGTTAAGGAAATACGTTTCATCTAGGCACATTGCCATAGAGTTAGATTTTACTTATTGTATCTGTAATCTTGTTTCTTCCTCTCCCCTTTACTCAAAATCCCATTAAAAATAGGAAGAACTAGCTTCTTTAAAATTTGGAGGTTGTTTCAAGTAGCAAGTCCCACAATCTTGAAACTTCCCATGTTGGTGTTGGAACCTGCGCAATTTTACACATCAACAATTTGTACGTGTAAATATAGAAGGTCCAGGGGGTGGTGGCACATGTGCCATGATATATATATATATATATATCGACCTAACTTTTGTGCATGTAAAAATAAATTACTTATTCCAATACATACATGTGTGCATTAGGATGGCCATGTTGAACCAATTCTCTACAAGTATGATTGATATGTCACACCAACATCATAACATGATAGTGTCTACTTTGGACTGTGGAACAAATGTATCAGCATACACGTCCTACATCAGAGTAGATAGGGATGTTGTGTTGTGCTCGCCTATATCAACATACAACTTCTTCTCTGATGTATAGGTGTGTACATTTGATACATTGTTCCACAACTTCCAAACTTAGACACTAGTTATCACTGGTGTTGGTGAGGCATATCAGTCATCTTGTAGAGAATTGGTTAAACATGGTTGGATCCTAATGCAATTCCAACAGATTTTAAATAGTTGAACAAGAGGGAAGATTTCATTTCTAAAATGCATGGATGTTTCTTTTCCTTTTCAACTTGTAGAGAGAGAGAGAGAGAGAGAGAGAGAGAGAGAGAGAGATTTTAACTTTTCCAAATCTACACATACATGTAATGTTGAACATGTATCAGTGTCATAAAATGAATACCATGTGTGCAATAAAAAATTTAAGTCATTCCTACTCCATGTACACTTTCTTTCTTTGTGTTCACACACTTACCAAGGAAGAGAAAGAGATAAAGAGATTTCTTTTGAAATCATTATAGCACATAGGTTCAACAATCAAAGATATAAAATAGTGAACATTACACAATAAGAACATGGATACAACCAATGACTATACATATCTAGTTACCATGGAAATATATGACTATTACATTACTTTAATTGATTACGCATTAAAAAACACTTTAATTGATTAGGCATTATATAATTTGGTTTGATTCATCTTGTATTACTTATAGTACATTCACTAAATTAGACATGTTTTTATTAAAGTATTTTTCTTGACCTTGAGTGATTAAGGATGCTATGAATTTGTCTATATTTTCTTGCTACATCTTTAGATACTTGTCCATCTCCTTCACCTAATGCTAATACAACTTATACTTTCACTCCTATGAAGCCATTAGTCTTTCACACTACCACACCTAAGAAGTTTTGTTCTTTCTTTGTCACCAACCTTTAAACCTCATGTGTTGCATGCACTAATTGATACACCTAAAAATAACCCTATAGTACTTCATGCAACATGTACTTCATATAATTATTATGTATTTTATCAAATCATCCAAATTTACAACCTACAAATCTTTATTTTCCTCCTCCGCCTAAGTTAACAACGAAGACACACAAAGAGATTTAATTTATCAGCTTCAGAATACTCAAATTAAGATTTCTCTTTGGCATTTATTGGACACATCAACATGACATATAGAGATATTTTACTAAATGCTTTGGAAAATATTAAATTTAATTCAAATGCTTCACCTCAAATAGTTGATTCTATATTAGGGTCGATTGGTAATGGAAATGTTCATGACATTTTCTTTGACTCTAAGGAACTTCCACATGATAGTGTTATTCAAGAGCATTTACCTATGTGTATCATAGTGGTTCATTGAAGTTTGAATATAAAGCATGTCTTGGTTGATAATGGATATATATTGAATATATGTAGTGAGGATTATTTATATAAACCCTTCAAGTAGATATGCTAAAATTGGAAAAAATGGAAGTTATAATCAAAGTTTTTGATAATATTGGTCAACAACTTATGGGTGAACTATTACTGTTCCTATTATCATGTGGGATTCTTTGTACCATTGATGCACTATTTCATGTGATTCCAAGGCATTTAACATAATTTTTTGATTGGGGCATCCATGGATTCATGCAATGAATTAAATTCCATCTAATGTAAATCAAAAGCTAAAGGTTGAGTATGGGAATAAGTTTTATATTAAATATGCAAATGAACATCCATTTATTCATTGTTAGATGGTTGAGGAAGAAAAAAATGTTTACATAGAAGAAGTCAACACAAGAAATGCCTAAAAATAAAGAACATAGTCATACAAAAGAATAGAAAGAGGAAAAGAAAGAGGAAGATTCCCCACAAGATGGTATTAATGTTAATTATGGAGATGCTTTGGGTTCTTTAGATTTTGCATCTTCCTTTATGGGAGAGTATAAGATAAATGATCATGATTTTCATAATCCACCTTATACATGGATCCATCTATATATGGCCAGATGCCACAAAAGAAGAAAGATACTACTAAGGATTCTAAAGTGGCTTGTGTATGTGATAGAAAATCAAAGACTAATACCTCTAGTGCAAAATTTTGTATCTTATCTACATCATTTGTAAAGACATATTGCCATAACCCTCCTTCCTAGACCCTTTTTTTGTTTATTTAGTTGTCTATTTTTGTCATACTTATGTTTAGAATAGAAAAATGGTGAAATTATACATTCATATATTTCCATGGTAACTCAATATGATTTATAGCATATCCAATACAAGAAACATCACAAAAATACATAAATTTACACATGTAAACTACAAAATTTGTGTCACTATCCAAATAATGCTTCTTGGTATACTAGACAATCTATAATCTTGAATTCCCCTTTACCAAACCAATAAATTTGACATAATTTCTATATGTAGTCCTTTGTATTTTAGCTCTAATTTATGACCAATAATTTCTTCCTCAAAAGTGTCAATGTCTTGTCCACTCTAATGCCTCTATCCATCCCTCCAATAGGATTTTCTCTAATCAAACTCTCTTGCATTGACCCTTATGATAAACATAAATATTAAATCTTTAACAATGTAACCCATGTCAAAAATGAAGTAGTCCACTCACTATGTATCCTATCTTGACTAGAACTATATTTTAACATGCCTCCCCAAAATTGATATTATGTTAAAATTGATTTAGTGTGGTCACCCTCAATATAAGTTGAAAGATGTGTCACTATACACTCGTAATCAATGTCTAATAATGGTCATAGATAAGTATGAAGGCACAAAAAAGTGGTGTGTAATGGTGTGATTATCAAATCACATGTATAGCTAAATAGCCCCTGATGGGAAAAATAACACAATAGAGCTTGTGAGTGGGGAGATAAGATGTCCATAAATATAAATATATAGCTCAATAAAGACATGTAAGATGTGAAAGGAGGGAAAACATGATGTCCCTATTGTAAATGATGTGGCAATAAGAGTACAATATGTTGGGGGGAAGGCATTATATGCCCCCATTCTAATGTGGTAATTCTAAAAATGTGATATGTCAATGTACCTGCTCATATTGGGTGGTTTCTATTTTATGTCATGTAACCTCAATATAGTGCACGGGTTATGGTGAACAAGACTAGGATCTTGACATTCATGTGCCTTGTTTTTCCATGATTCATCTTATCAAGTGAGGGATTTTTGTGCTCATGAGTATGTGTAATGTTTATCTTCCATTTGTCTATAATTTCTTAAACTTTATGTATCGATGCACTACCTCTATGCTTAGAATATCCATGTGTGTGATGAATTTAGTAGGTTTAGTATATGTATAAGCCGTATGGGAAGTAGGAGAGCAAGGATCAAAAGATAAACGACCCTAGTTTGCCAAACTAGGGTTTGTCAAATTAGGGTGAAACTAAATTCATCTTTTCACCCTAATTTGGCAAACTAGGGTTTGATAGTTCTTTCATTGTCTCAAGAAAATTTTGTATTTTTTATTAAAAAAATTTGTATTTTATTAATTGTAATGACAAACCCTAGTTTGGCAAACTAGGGTTTGATCTAGTTGTTTAACTGAATTAATCAAAGTTCCTGCATTTAATTGAATTTTTCTATATTTCATTAATTGTAATGACAAACCCTATTGCCAAACTAGGGTTTCATAGTAGCAAATTTTATGTATTTAATTGACTGTAATGGAAGCCATGGAAGCCCCTATCGGCAAGCATATCCAGGGCCAAGTGAAATGTTGGCAAGTATATATATTCAAGTTCATGGAAAGCATTGCATAGATGTATAGAAATGACATGACAAATTTATGCACCTGTGGGAGCTTGATGTGTATGCTGATGTGGGGTCTTCGCCTGTCGCAGAGCTCCCACCTATCACCTTCAACCCTGTCACCTTCGTCCTGTTCCCTGTCGCCTTCGTCCGCGGGTGCTGTCGCCTTCGTCCATGGCTTCCTTCAACTGTTGTGCTCTCAAATGACAAAAAAATTGTCATTTGAGAGTCTTAACCTATTTTATAAAAAAAAATGCCTTCGATCAAATCCATTATTTTATTATTTGGCGTTTAATGGCCTTCATTCGCAGACCCCCTTCGAATGAAGGCTCTTTTGATTTGCTTTTTGATTTGGTCGACAAGGCCTTCGTTTGAAGATTCGACCTTTGATCGAAGGTGCCTGCTAGAGATTTTTTGGCACCTTTAATTTTTCTTCGTCCACAAAAGTGTAACCCACTATTGTGGGTTGACCCAGGGCTATAGTCAAAATGATAGATAGACACAAGCAAGAATAGATAGGGGGACTCTTCAGGCCACCCTTAATCATTGAGTCCTTACCCATGTGGGTTGAATAGTTGGAGAATACCAGGTTTCAAGAATGGCTAAAATAGATTGACCAATTTAGAGGGAATACTAATACTCACATAAGGACTTGGACAACCTATGAGCAGGAATACAACATCTCATATAGGTTATACAAGCTCAATAAATCTAGGTTGTGAGCAGTGCAGGAGGACTTGCAAATCCTCAAGCTCGGGGGATGATGAGTGGTAGGTAGCACTCATCCAAACACACCTTTTTGTTCCCTTTTTCCCATTTTCATGCACCACTTGTTCTACTGATTGCACTATGAAATCTGTGAAATCTTGTTTAATTATGTTAATAAAAGATGAAATGCTGAAGTTACTGTTGTGATAAAAGGACCCATGTTTTGGATTGAGACTGACAAAATTATGCAGAAATCTCTCCTTTGTGTCACAGGTGTCTATCTCTCAGGTGGATAAAGGTTTTTGGGAGACTCCAGAGATGATCCTAACTATCTCTAGAGTTAAGTAGAAGGTGCACTACACAACACTCCAACATTTTCCAGGATGGCTAGAGGATCTCCAGAGATAGAGTAGCAAGATAGGAAGGGTTGGAGATCATAAAGAACTCTAGAGTTGTATCCTAACGAACCATATAGTGATCTCTAGAGCTATTGGTAACTGCATAGAGTCTTCGAAGTTGCATAGAATCTTCAGAGATGCTTCACTACCAAAATCTCTAGAGCTACTGTGAAGCTACGGAGTTCTGCACATCGAGGATGGGGTTTTGAGAAGATAACTGCAGAGGTTCAGAGGGAACAAAGTACAACTGCCATTTGATTTTGCATGAGTTAGGGACTTCTAGTAGTTCATTGTTTTTAAATTTAATTCCCTTTTTTATTAGGGCCTCCACAACCTGTTTTGTTAAAAGTCAAACTCTAGATTTAAGGACACCTCCAATGTCACTTAAGTCTTTTTAAGTTCTGCATGGTTATACTTTCATAGAGATAGTTGCATGTTTAAGTTTTAGAATAAAAGATCTTTTGTATCTCAAGATGAACTGAGAGTAAATATGGTAACTCCAAAGATATGATATCAACAACAAACTAATAGATATTGATGGAGACAATATAATAATATATAGTTTTTAGTTGGTTTTTATATAGCTCAAATAGTTACAGAAATAGATACTTCTTGAATATACTCTATTTTTTTGAAATACTAGATTAAGGAAGGTGGTTCTATTATATTTTTATTTTGAAATCTTTGTTTAGCCTTCAGTCCTGAAGGTGTGGAGCAAGGGCCCACTCCCATTGACAAAAGGGAGGCTAGTATTTTTTATTGCTTTCTTATGTATTGATTCCTTAATGTAGTTTTTTCTGGTTTCATAGAATAAATTAGATTCTTATCAATTCAATTTTTGTTTTTATTTTAATGACTATTTCATCTTTTGTAATCATATAGATCATTTCCTACAATGTACAGTTTTATTTCTTAGATTAGGTTTCCTTCAAAGTAGATTGTTAGAAGTATGAGTTTGATTAATTAGGAAAATCTCAATTTAGTAGTTAGTTAAGAACTATTAATTGTCAAGTTCCTATTACAGATTGCCATGGACACAACCCTGGATTTAACAAATAAATATGATTAAATGCCAAGGTACAATGACCCTTGTCAATAATTGGCCCACTTCAATTGTTTGTAGTCAGGTCCTAATTTTCCTAGGATTTCAAGTAAGGTATAGTTTTCTTTAATGGGATTTTACATGCAAACGATAATATTTTTTGAGGTATTGTAGTTATCCCTTCTTCATCCATCCCATCACCCTTACAAGCCATCACCCCTCCATTTTCATTCCATTTATGCCATTTTCCATCCCAAACCCTCCCCCTAAGCTAGTTTGCATCCATATTCCTAGAGTAGTGAGCCCAAAATCAAAGGTTTCAACCCAAGCCCTCATAACTATCCCTTTTTTCTTTAGAATACTAGTCCATTAGAGTGTCCTCTTTCATCCCTCTTCAATCACCAAAAGCCTATCTTCCCATCTAGGCATGTTACCCAATCACCCTTTATGAGTGTACATCCATTTTGCCACCCTTCCAAAGACCCTATGCATAACTAAATCCAAAATCCATTAGAGGTGCTAAAGACTATTACTTCCATACCTCGTACTAGTCCTCTATCAACCCCTAAAACCATTTTTGTTCAAGCCCCATTTGTCTATCCAAACCCTTTCTCCCACCCCAGCTCACTTCCATTGTTTCTAAGGACCTTAGAAATAGGTTTTGAAGATTTAATGGCACATAAGTGCTTTAGATTTAGTTTCTTTCAATATGTCAATTTATTATGTTTTAAATATCATCTACCATGTGGATCCATGTTGTTTGAACACCCATGAGGGGGTTGACTAAGGTAGACTCCCCTTCTAACCCTTATTTTTGCGAGGTCTAGCATTAAAGAAGCTTGTATTGTAGATTTATTCCAAATACAATTGTAGGTTATCAGAGCAATAGATAGAGAAGTATCATTAGGCCAACCAACACTTTCTAGATCATCAAAATTTATAGATTCAACTTTTCTGAAGCATTAGTTGTCATAGGAGGACCTGGGCTTCCTGCTGGTCATCGACCATTGGCTTGGCCTTCCTACTAGTCATTGACCATTGGACTTGGCCTTCCTACTAGTCATCAACCATTGGACTTGGCCTTCCTACTAGTCATCGACCATTTGACTTGGGCTTCCTACTAGTCATCCACCTTTGGACTTGGCCATCCTACTAGCCATCCATCATTGGACCTAGCCACCACTTCTCCATTTTAGCCTTAGATTAGCTTAAAAATTAGTCAAGTTAGCTACAACGGTCTCTAATGCCTTCCTAAGCTCATTTATGTCCAAAAATCATCGATATATTAGGTATAAACATGTCATTTTATGAATTTGATAAAAATTGCAACACTTTAGGTTTGTATTTTGTTTGTAGAACTAACTTGCACATTTGAGTATAAAAACCCTGGCATACCCTCTTCATATTGTCTACCATCAACCCATTTGATTCCAAGTATTCATCAGCCCATCTATCAGGTGAACCTGCTCCATTATCTTATATTCATGTTCATTTCAATTCGTGCATTAATCCATCAAAGCTTTATTGTTAATTAGTGTTTCTCTACTATGTGTTTGATAGGTTTTTACCAATGAGGTGTATCAGACAAACCTTGAAGAAACTAGAAAGTTATAGATTGTCAACAACTACTTGTTCCTAGTTTTCCACAAAAAACTTCACCTTCCTATTGGTCATCCACCTTTAAAATTGGCCTTCTTGTTGGTCATCCATCTTTGAACGTAGCCACAACTTCTGTATTTTGGTTGTAAACTTCACCATAAGCTTTAGAATCTAGTTTCTAGCACTTTTCTCAATTTCCATAGTTCAATATAGGTGCATCTGATACTCCATTTTATTAGTTTTTGGCAACATAGCATAGCATTTACTCAATTTTATTGCATTAATCAGTCTAGTTTCAATTATTATTTGATTACATTATCTATCCTAGCTCAATAGTGGTGTGCAATTGAGATTTGGCTAGTTGGAGATAGCCCTAGGCACCCTTAGATTGCAATTAGTTTGCATACATTTGCATGTAGGTTGTTTCAACATAATCTCAATATGCATTTAGTTTAGTGCAAACTTTCTTTTGTCATAGTTTAAACTAAGTTTCACGATACAGGGCGAGGTCGAGGGGCAGCGCCCCTGTGGGGGCTCGGGGGCAACACCCTTGAAACCTCACATGATTTTTATTATTTTATTAAGGCGTCAGGAGTTATTTTTTCTATTGGCTGACATAAAAAAAAACCCTATTTTGTAACCGACAAAAGTCGTGATAAAAATGGCTAAGGGTTAGGGTTTCCGTTGAGATTGTATTGTAGCATTTTGTAGCGGTATTGAGTTGCAAGGATTGCTCGTTGTAATCGGTTTGATTTACTGGATAATAATATTGGACTCTTTGTTGGTGGATGTAGCCCGAGTTTGGGTGGACCACGTTAAAACTTGTCTCCTGTTGTTTATTATTTCTGTGTATTTTCATTCCTCTATTTAATCTTTATTTGCATGTAATTGATATCTTCTGCCAGCTAATCCTAACATTAGAGGTAGGGGAAAATGATAACACCATGTAAAGCACAACAAACATGTAATATTGTCAAATATAATATTGTATATGGCCCATGTAATGAACGTCAATTGATAACAAGAGATATCAACATCATTTAGGCATAATAAATATGTGAAGTAATAGGTATGAGATAAGTATGTGAACACATAAGAAGGGGATGATATATCCCCAAGGTTGCCCCTAATGATTAATATAATGATGAACTGTGTAAGCATAGTAATTACATGTCATGTAAGATGTAAGTAATTTATAATATACTCATCTAAAGATGTGAATATGAAGGCACGTTGATCTAAAAATTAGGTCTCCATAATGATCATAAGGTTGGTATTTCACCTATAATAATGCTACAAGATTCTCCTAAAGTAGTGTTACAAGTCTCTTGCTTTGGCCCAAATATCGTAGGATTTGCTTGCAATGCCATTTCTACTCTTGATTGACTTTTCAAAACACCTTACTATCATTGGGATCATTAGTCAGGACAATATTAAGCTTGCAATGATATTGTAAATTGGCAAATAATTATGATAATATGATTGGTGGTTTCCAACAATGACATAATCACTTTTGGTGGTAAATAAAAATGTCATACATGTAGCCAAAACATAACAATGGTTGTACAAATGAAAGAAAATGCCACAATTTAATTAAAATGCCCATAAAGAGTGTCTTTTGGCATGTTTATAGAAGGTGAAGGGTTTTCAATAGCTATAGTTTAGGAGAAGAAGTTGAATTGTTTAGTGTTTAATCTTCTATATGAGTATGTGTTGTTTCATCTTCTTGTGTTGGGGATGTGTGGGAAGGTTTGATCTTGCTTCTCTATGAGTTGTGGGGGTTAGTGATCATTGGATGGTAGTTTTAGTCCATCTTTTGGGGGGAGATAGTGGTTGAACATGTATGTTTCCCTTATATTTTGATATATGTATACCATTTTATGATTGTAGCACAGGTTATTGATTTATATTGATGCCAAATAAATTTGTAGGTATGGGGAGTTTGTAGTTACCATAAAGTTGCTCTTTTTGTAGCCCAAGAGGCGCGCACACACACACACACTTATAATGGATAAAATTTAGTGTTATGAGGAGTGTTTCTCCCTCTTCCTAGAGTTTTATTATCGTGTATGATTTCATGCATTGTTTCTTTACATTTGCTTCTTTGTTATGTTTTGGATAAGAAAGAGCATTTTGTTTAGTTGTTTTAGCTATTAGAGATGGTATGGCAGTAACTTAATCTAGGTGTTCAAAGTGTTATTTGTAAGTTGTTGATTGAGTGTGTGGAGTATCCACCCTAATTCATGGATCAAGTGCTATCAAAGCAAGTCTTTCCTTTTGCTTAAGGTTTTGCGAACAACCTTGTTTAGTTATTCTACAGTTTATAGAAGTGCATGGTTTCATGGTTTGTGAGGTGCATCCATGGGGAAATCTAAGAAAAATAGACTTGTGTAGTTGGGAGGGGATAACCAACTCATTCATGAGGAGAACCAAAGGTTGAGAAAGTTGGTGCAATCCTTGAAAGAGCAAAATGAGGAATCATAAATCTAGTTAAGGAGCCAGGGAGACTTCCTAGTGGGCACTTTGGAAAAGATGCAAGAGAGTTGCAAGCCAAGGATGAGATGTTAGCAATATTGTAAGTTGTTGATGGAGTGGAGAGGAAAAGTGAATCATGTATGGTAGGTGCTTAAACTCAAATAGATGTATGCATGATAGGCACTCCTCCAAGTTCATTTACTTCCCCTCAAGTATCTTTTGGTGGTTTTGAAGTTGCACTAAGGGATTTGGTTCAAGTATGTTGTCCAAGATGATGTATGATGGAAATGAGCTCGTAAAGAATGGTCAAGGAATGGTCAATCCCATAGAGGTTGTTGAGAGGTCTCCACATGTTGGTTTGGGGTTCTTGAGTGGTGTTCAATAAGATGGAGAGTGTTCTAAGAGTGTTGCAACAAAAAGTGTATACATGGACAAAGGCCCCACATCACTAAAATAGAAGATAGAGTCCTTCCAAGGAAGTTTTGTGTTTTATTTTAATTCTCTTTCCAAGGAGTCTAAGGTGGAGAAGTTTGTAGGCTTCCATGACCATTTGAGGTTGAGAAAGGAGTTGCCAAAGAGTGGACAACTAAGAGACAAGGGGAGATGCATTCAAGGCAAGTGAAAAACATCTTCTAAGAGAGGAGATAGACCCAAGGAAACTTGCAGCCCAAGGAGTGGTTTGAGGAGTCTAAGAAGGACGACAAGGTATGTGAATAAGAATACTTCCATTATGTTTTTCTTTTGCTATAGAAAGGGCAAATTATTGTGCATTGTTGGGAAGCGTGCTCATGTATATTTTGTGTTCTAAAAAATCACAATGAAACTCTGTGTTGGAAGTAGGATTCTAAAAAGCCAAAGACCTCCAAGAGTAATGAGGGCAAGTTGAATGAAAAGAAGGGACCAAGTACTCATTGGAAAAAGAAAGGGTAGTTTATTCCACCATTGAAGGGTGAATAAGAGCAAGAAGGATGTGGAAAAAGGAATGTATAGGGGTGGTATAGTTAGAAGGATAGTGTGAAGAAGGGAGGCAATAGAGATATTAGAATCCAAACTTACTTTTAGAGGTCATGAGATTGCACTTGGATGAAAGTAAGGAATGGGGAGTCCAAAGAACGCCTTTAAGGATTTGTGTAGGTGGTTTTCCTTTTAGTTACCATGATGTATCGCTTGGAACAATCCATAAACTAATGAAGTATGGTTTAGGCCAACAAGAAGGATAGAGTAAAGCTAGCCAACTTTTGGTTGATGTTTTCCAAGTACAATGCAAAGACAAATGGAAACTCTATAAGATGAAGGGTTCATCAACCCTAGTTCAATGATCTCTATAGATTTTAGGGACCAAAAGCCTCATATTTGGGGATATGTGACCTAAAATTCAAGTCTTTACTATGATTTTAAGGTCAAATTTTCACCTACAATAATGCTACAAGTCTCTCTTTCTTTAGTCCAAATTGTTGGCTCTTAAACATGCAGGTTTACAATTCCTAGAGATTTGGTCCAACACATAAGGCTAGGGAGTGTAACTAACATAGGTGGT
This sequence comes from Cunninghamia lanceolata, assembly GCA_027924645.1. Lineage (NCBI taxonomy): Eukaryota > Viridiplantae > Streptophyta > Pinopsida > Cupressales > Cupressaceae > Cunninghamia > Cunninghamia lanceolata. The sequence goes on along the minus strand of BSBN01000053.1, from coordinate 4,243,002 downwards.
GGGAAGGACTCATGATTAGAATGCAATATGAATGGACCGATGATTATAAGTGGGTATTCTCATCTTCATCTTTGGGCTTAGTTAAACCTGAGAGGGTATTTCCCAGAGGTATCCTTAATATGACAACTATCAAAATGATGGAACAAGACTAAACCAACCACATCTATGCCTAACATATGCTTGGCCCCAAAATGTGTCACTAGGCCAAAGACTAACTAGATACATGTAAGACCTTTTATTAAGTTGATAACTAGAACCTTACATATGAACCTAAAGATGGCATCAGTATAATATCTCCAAAAATGACTCCAGTTAACTTCTCATACACAATGGTAAGGTGTAGGCATGCATGACATGATCCTCTAACCATCTAGGAAATTTGTGATCACTTAAGATGTTCCTAAAGTTATTGCACTGGATCATGAGAGCATGTAGGACCTAATTCTACTCCTAAACTAGCACAAACATAGAGATAATAAAAAAGAGGGGGTGTTGGACTTTCACTAATCAAACTGGTGCCTACTCCATTAGGCAATGGAGTCATGATCATGCAAGGAAGAAGAGGATACACTTACAGAGCATAATGGGACTAGATGTGTAGCAACAAATCAAAGATAACACCTTCTTGTAAATGGACATACTTAATAATTAGCGCAATGACTACCCACATGTAACATAAGAAAGACCATCACAAGAAAAATTGAGATGAAAATAATGATGTCACACATCCATCTAACTTATGGGAAACAAGAGTAAGACCATTGCAAGAAAGCTTGCAATGTGTTATAATGTTGTGACATAAATCAAACTCCTATTATACTCATACCAACAAATGTGGTAAGAGAGGATACACAGCTAGGCTCGAGCATCCCCCTGAATAGTTACAAATTACCATGCAGACATACCATTTACAAGCAATTTGTTCATTTATTATCCTTCCTATGAGTTATAATGTACATCTTGTCCCCTTATAGACTATACATGCATCACTTGATGCCCTATAACAACTTGAGGCACATATGCGGCTAGAAAATTAGCTCAATGACTAACCTAAATTACACCATACAAGTGTGTATATATAATATTTTGCAACTAGGCACTTGGAGGGAGATTTCAAATGTATATCCAATTAGATCCAACCTCTAAGAGGCATGCATGGCCATGTTAGAAGATGAGAGTTGTTGGGAAGAAGATCCACTTGGGATCACGTGAGATCTGCTTAGCAAGGGTGAACATGCCAAACCCTTGCCATTGAGGGCAAGCAAAGAACATCCAATGACATGAAGAAACCAAACACCATGCACAACCACCATATGAATAAAAACAAGTTCCTTGTTGTGTGGAGGAGGAAGGAAGAAGATGAAATGACCCATGAAGAAGAAGCATGGGGCTCAAGAACATCAAGACCATACCCACCATGCCAGACCTACAAATAGTCTAACGCGAAACCCTAAGGTTAAAAAGACACACCAACCACCCATGTACCAACAACAACATTCATATTCCAAATGCCCAAGAGTAATGCAAGAAAGGATGGGGTAGGTGTGAGTGAATAGTGAACGACATGGTAGGTAAAGAGTTTGAACCCCATATGAATGCAAGTTGTCCACATGGAAGCAAGGAAGATTTGATAGTGGAAGAAGCATGGGGAACACATGGATCATCTATAAGCACGGGGAAGAAGCACTACTAAATGAAAGAGTGACCATTGCAGGTAGAAAAAACATTACACCAACCACAAGGCCAAAGGAAAGATCCTTGTTACACCAATAGTAAACTTACCATGTAGGAGACCAAGAGTCTAAGGGGTGATCCCCACAACATAAAATTTGTACCTGCAAGACCATGTGTGACCACCACAAACTAAGAGAGACCATCACATGCATGAGGATCCACCAGAAAGGAAGTAGAGGTATATAATTGAAGTATAATCCCTTTGAAATGAGAATGAACTAGTTAGGAGCACATGCCACACTTAAAGAAAGCAAGGGAAGGTGCCAACAAGAGACAACAAGGTAGCAAGGGGCGTCAAGAAGGAACAAATCATTGTAAAGCTCAAGGAAGCTAGGGCAAATGGATAATCCACCAAAAGGCACCACAAGTGAATAAGAATACATTAATGTGAGCTATAGTGGAGGAAGAGCACAAAAGAGGACTCACTAGATGGAAAACCAAACCTTGAAATAAGATTATCCATGATAAAGGCACAAATATTAAATGTTACATTCGATTTAAGCGGGCTTTATTTGACCCACTTAGTGATATAATTTGTGGAAATGATAATAAAAACATCTTTATCCAAAGATATCAGGGTAATCTTACCAACCAAATCTATTCCCCATGTAAAATAAGGCCAAGGAGAGGTAAATGGATGAATCTCATGAGTGAGTGTGTGTTTTAGATTACTACATGTTTGGCATGTTGTACATTTTTTAGCAAAATCATAAGAATATTTTTCCATCTTATTCCAACAATAACTTATGCATAAATGTTTTAAAACCAATATCTTAGCACTAACTTGACCACCACATATGCTCCCATAAGATTCTTGAAGAACAAAATATTTTTCACTACCATTAAAGCATCTAAGTAATAAACCATTAAAACCATGTCTATATAATACCCTCACAACAATTAAATATTTAGTAGCTGATGTATGCCCATGATAATAAAAATATTTTTAGAACAATTAGGGGGGAAGTGCCCCCAAATCAAGGTAAGTGTGAATATCATGAAACCACTCCTCACTAGTCAAAGTAGAACAAACCAATAATGAAGTATCCTATATAGTCAGTTGGTGCAATCTTTGAATAAGCAATTCAAAGTGAGGACTATTGTAATCGATATTCATAAGTGAGGCAACCCTAGCAATAATGTTGATATGTCTATTATCTTTGAGGGGAGTAGCATCACTGACAAATGAGTCAAAAGAATCAAGTAATTATAAAACCAACTCATTATACTATGCGAATCAAACATCTTTTGTCTTATAATCACCAATAACCTACCTAGCAACCAACTGAGAATCACCATGTATATCAATAGATTTAACTTTCAAGGAACTAGTTGCATGTAACCCCACAATCAATGCTTCGTATTCAAATATATTATTGGTACATGGAAAATCTAACCAAAAAGATAGAGGGATCATGTCACTTGATGGTGGAATTAATATTACACCTCCCCTTGAAGTAGTCACACATCTAGAACCATCGAAAAACATGGTCCAAGGGGGTCCAAGGAGTCAATATGTAATAAATGCTCATTGTGAAAGGATGTATCAACAAGTGTGTGAGTAGAGGATGGTGTTGTTGATATCTAGGCTACAATTTCTTATCATTTAATAGACTTTTGAGAAATAAATTTAAGATCAATTTGGTAAGTCATATTATGTAGAATGTGCTGCCCAACTTGAAATATTATCTCTAGAAAGCATAGCTTTAAAGGATCTTTTACAATCACGTGTGTTATATGTGTAACATGTAATGTCTTAACTTATATGAAGAAAATACAATAGCCAATCATGATTTCTCCATGGATGTGTATCATGACTCGTGATCTAGTAATGTGCGGTTTATATGATAGTTAGCATGTTCTTTGCCATTCTCATCATTTTGTGCCAATAATCTTACAATAGAAAGCTTAGGAGTAGAAACATATAGCAATACAAGCTTATCATGAATAATGGGCATAAGAACTGGCGGATTCATTAAATATTGTTTCATGTCATCATAAGCTTTTTGGCATTCTTCACTCCATTGACTTGTATCTTTCTTTAATAGTTAAGTAAAACACAAAGTATGATTCACTAACTATGAAATAAAAGTGTTGAATGGCATGCATCTTACCTCGAAGGCTACAAAGTTATGTAAGATTTCAAGGTGGAGGCATATTGACAATAACTTCCATCTTCTTAGTATCGATGTCAATGCCTCACCTAGATATAACAAAGCCTAGTAAGCGAAGACTATGCACACCAAGTATGTGTTTCTTTTGATTCAATCACACTTGATATTGTTGTAATCTATCAGAGATAGTCCTTAATTCCCAATGATGATTAGTTTATTTATTAGATTTACCCAAAATGTCATCCACATAATCTTCTAAAATATCATACATGTCAAATCATGAAAAATCAAAGTCACTGTACTTTGATAGGTAGCATCAATCTTTTCAATCCACAAGGCATAATGACATAACATGATATGCCCCATGGAGTACTAAAAGTAGTTTTATGTTGATCTTGGGTGTTTATAAGAATTTGAGTATAAGCTAAAAAATCCATCCATGAATGATAGCATCTCATGTCCATCAATAGAATCAACAACCATGTCAATATTAGGCAACGAAAATCATCATTAGGTGATGCCTTACTAAGATCTCTAAAATCACTACAAATGTGAATGCTTCCATCAAGTTTGACCACATGCACTATATTTGAAATCCATGGAGAGTAGTCAATATGTTGAATGAAGCCAACTTCAAATAGCTTTTTGATTTCATTTTTAACTATTAATGCAACTTTAAGATGCATCTTTCTAATTTTATATTTGATAGGTTTAACATTAGGCTCATTAACAATAGTATGCACGACAATATCACTCTAGAGATACTTGACATGTCTTGACAAGACCATTCGAGCAAATCCTTATAATCTTAAAGCAATGTGGACATATTGTGTCACTCAAAAATGTTCAAACATTCACCAATTTTCAATACTTTTTCTATATCAACGTCAAAGGTCCCATCAACTACTAGTGTATTTCTATCCTCAATGAATGGTTTAGTGGGTAAATCATTAAATAACTCTAGAAAATCACTTAGTGAAGGATATGTTTCCCCAAGGTAAGAATAAGCTTCAAAAGTATATGGGAAATCTATATCATGGCGAAACTTAGGCAAGTCCTCACAAACACCCAAGAATTTAACAAGAGCCTTGTAGTTAGCAAATGTATCTAAAGGAGTAGTATAATATAGAAAATCTGTGTAAATCAACTTAGGATGTAGTAATTGAAAATCTATGTTTGATTAACTACACAAGTGGATTGAAAAATTATTTTATGTGTACTGTTTGTATTCTAATTTCCAATAGGAGAATGACCCAAACTAATAGTGTTGTCTTATGTAATGACTAGATACGTTTTAAGACACCTTGCCCCTTTATACCCAAAACTCTTCCATTATATCCAAAGTTTAGTATAATAGAATAGCCTTTATCGTAATGGTTATCTAGTTGAGAAGACAAACCACTACAAGAATTAGCACTAGCTTTGGATCCATGAGCAAAATCACTTTAATTTAGAGTGGTATTCTCGTGAAGAGTAGGGTCCATATATAAAGGACAGACAAAATAGTCTCATTCACTTTATGCTCATTATCATATGAAGGCATAAAATCAAGAGAACCCCAATCATCTTTGCATGAGGAGTAGATAAAGGAGAAAAGATTTCTAATAGTGATGTAGGTGTGATTAATCAATTAGGAGGAACTACAATATTTTGTTTCTCCACTACATAGTAGTATTGGTAGGATTATTATCAACCATGACTGTATATCTTCTATTGTTATAAAAAAATTTCAAAGTGCGATGAAGTGTAAAAGGCACAAAACTCATGGCATGTATCCAAGGATGACTCAAAAATGTTATACACTAAAGGACTAGGAATGACATGGAATGCAATATCAAGTGTAATAGGTTCTAGGGCTACAAGCAAGGTAACAAAACCAAGAGACACATGATCCACATTATCAAACTTGGTAATGGTAACCTATAATTTTGGTAAATTAGTAGAATCAACTTCGATTAAATCTAAAAAGTCCTTGCTGTAAATATTTAAACTAGACCTATTGGCAACTATAGCTCATTTGATTTGGATATCTCCATCTTTAACTACACTGTATAATGGTTGGTGTTCTTGAATGATATGGGGAGGAGGCAACTCACGAGGAACAAATGAAATATGAGGTTTATCCACATAAATAGGTTTGAGAATAGTAAGTTCTTTCTCTATAAGATTAATATTAGATGGATCAATGACTTTAGCTAAAGCTTGCCTCAAAATATTTTTATATGTTTTAGATTAACACAATAAATCCTAAAGAGATGTTTTGGTTGGAGTATTCTTAAGTTGATTGAGTAAATCATATCCCTTAGCCATTTTCTGATAGATATGTCTAATCGTAGGATAACTTTGTGGGGTAGTTAAGGCATGAAAAGTAGTTATGTTCCTAAAAAAAGATGGCTTAATCTAAGATGTAGGACATGGAGATGCATAACAAGAGTATCATCATAAGGCATAACATTGTCGTGTGTAACTAAGGAAGTCATTATCATAAGGATCTTATCACAAAAGATGTATCATGAGTCATAACATGTGAAGGAAAAGTGCTCAGAGGCAAAGTATCACTATGCTCAAGCACACCACAAATACTATCCATGAGAGGCATGAAAGCAACATAAGACATATGGATAAGTGGACTAAGAATATCCAAGAGAGAAGGGAAAGTAATAACTAAGTCAATGAAGGAGGAAAAGGTAGACACATAATGAAACAACGCCTTCATAGACAATGCAACCCCATTTAAATGATAAAAAGACACTAGTGTATTGTATATAGTGGGATCAGATCTCACAAATTGTATAGACATATAGAAATCTATAATAGAGGTATGGATAGAGGCTAAAGACAAGGGACAATGAGAGTCCATGATACAAGATGTATTAATGATGTATGCACAAGGGTAGTCAGATATGGATTAAGGAAACATCATGCATAAAGGCCCAAACCCTAATATAGATAAATCAATGTTAAACAAGTGAGGGTTGATCAAAACCCTAATAAAATCTGATATAAGATAAATATAATAAAAAATTAGATTTGAAAACCCTATTAAAAGGAGGACATACCCTAAGGGGTGTAGGAAAGTCAGGTTGACCAAAATGTAATGAAAACAAATGTTGTTTTCACTAATTTACCTAGGATAAATAATTAAACAATAATAAATGTCTAGGTTTAGGAGTTAAGACTGATAGCTAAAATGAAGTTTGAATTAAATGTGAAATTAAAATAAATTTAAATACAATACTTAGCTAGACTTTGAAGGTAGGAATATGCCATGATAAATTGTCAAAAAATGATTTGTGAAGGTGCTAGAAATGTAGTGCTCACTTAAATTAAGACCTTAGATTTTGCAAATTGACTATTTTTCTTCTTCATTCACCTATGCATGGACCTGAACTATAACTCATGGATTTGATCTGATAGAATGTCAAATGTTGGAATTTGCTTGCCTTGAAATATGATGTTTGAATGTGTATAAGGATAGGTAGTATTTACAAACACCTTTGGGAAATTTGATGGATCATGAGGGTCAAGTTCTCCTTAGCTAGACCCCTAATGGATTGATTTACTTTTTTTAGCAAAAGGTTTGAAGAAACAAAGCATGCGTGCAACATATCTAGGTTGATGTATGCTAATGTAACACTTAGATAATTTATTACAATACTCTTAATAAATGCTCTATGACAAGACCTTGCATAACTCCGACATGATCTCCAACATGATTTTTAAATGAGTGAATGACATGCTTAAATACAACAACCAAGCACACGAATCAACATAAATGTGCACTAGGTTAGCTCACAACAACTAGTAGGAGGGAGTTGACATGATTAAATTTAAATGTAAATTTTTTAAAGTTTAGGATTTAGATTTGTGACTAGGAAAGTGACCTAAGTCAAATCCACACCCACAAATTTGATCTAGGGCGATGCAAAATAGATCTAGGATCAAGAAGTGAATTAGAAATCAATGATAACATGATCAAAATATGATGATGTTACGAGCCAAATTCATACAAGAATATACCACTTATACACTTATTATTACATTTAAAACAATTTGATCAAAACAAGCCCAAAACAAGAGAAAGTCATAAGTCCACTTTTTGCCATTATAATTTTAAAACTATAAACTCAAAAAGAGAGGAAAAAGAAACTTACAAGTAAAACATTTGAATGGACAACAATTTTAAAACTACTATTTAAAAATAAATAAATATAACATTACAAATTCAAGAGTCCAACCAAAGGCCATTTTTCCACAACTAAAGTTCTAGAAACCTTTCTTTGTTTAGGTCAAAACAATAGAAAGCATGCAAAGCTAGTTAAAAAGACAAAATTTCTTCCCTAAACAACAACAAAACCAGCATTTATTCTTTGATGTCCGAGGATTACAAGATGCTAGACTCTTTTATAACAATTTTTATAAAAGGAACACAAAGCCACCGTGGTTATAACCGGTGAGTCCCATGAAACTAAGAATTACCGATTGCACCGGTTTCCGCGTGGAGAATGACGAATATGACCTGATCTGCTGGATTGACAATTCCAGTCAAACAAGGCGGATACGAAACTATCTTTTAATTTATTTCATTTCGACTGAAATCCATTACATTTATCTGCTCAATATTCGTAGGATTCACAAATCTGCTTTTTTGGTCAGCGATTGTGTTGAAAGTGTCGAAAAAAAAGTTGTGAACCTTGCAGAAAAAAGAGAACCCACCTAAAACAATTTGCAAAAAAGAGAGAACCCATCGAAAGAAATCTGCAAAAAAGAGAGAACCCATTGAAAACAATCTGCAAAAAAGAGAGAACCCATCGAAAACAATTTTGCGAAAATCTGGACAAATTTGGGGGAGATTTGGTAGAGATTCGATGAATTCGAATGGAGCAACCACATCTGCAGCAAGTGGAGGAGGAGGCGATGCAGCTGCTGCGACCAGGCGAAATTCCAAGAGACCTAAATGTAAGTATTGTTCTTCCTTGCCAATTTTTATTTACACACATTAAAAATACATAAATTAATCAGCCCTGTTAATGTTGAAACATCAGGTTTCATCTGTAGGCCCTTACTTCTTGTGCTAATTTGTACCCTTTTTCCTCCTCGGTATAAGAACCCTTTTGCACCCTTTTTTGTGGTCTTCCTGCCAATTTTAGGAGCTGGTGTTTCGGAAATTTGGACTAACCTTTTAGTTTAGCTGCGGAGAGATGTCTCTTCTGTCGATTTCACTTGGGACTCTCAAAAAGCAAGTTTGATGGGTATTTCTCCCAATTTCAAACAACCGTTGTGTCTCCGCAGATAACTTTGCTATCACTTGAGAGCTTTATCATTTTTGATATTTAATGTTGGTGAATTGGCTAATTTTGTCAAATTTTGTCCAAAAAGAATGCCTTTGTTGGAATTGGTAAATTCTGTTTTTGGGTTAGCTTTCAGTTTAGATGATAGGATGACTCAGGCGTATCTCTTTCTTCCATCCAACCTTGATTAGGGTACGCTGGACTTCGTATAGTAACCTCTTTCAACATTTTGTTTTTGATCCGGTATGTTACCCAATTTCAACACTTCATCTTTGGAGATTTTAACATGCAGCTTCATTATGGAACCCCTCTGATGCTTTAACACTTGTGCTCGTCCCATTGGACAAACGTATTTTCCTCATAAGATTGAAAATTCACCTTAATTTGTACAGCAAAATATTTATTCTCTTTCGAAATGCACTAAATTCTTGTTAAATATTCTCAAAATCTATAGGAAATTGGAAGAATGTTTTAAGTTTATGACACAACACAAGAAATTGATAACTTAAGGTTAATACTGAATCAAGATTCACCAGGACTACTAATCATAAAAAAAATTGTGTGTTTCCTCGAAATTATCCTTGCCCAAAATTTTGCCCCTTTTCTGTTTCCTCAGGCACAGGATATATGTGTTAGGTGATGGACTACCTTGCGGGAAACCTTGTTAATTTTATTTTCTTTATAATTAGGCTTTTCACAGATTACTTTCTTTTCTATATATTCCAAAATCTGGTGAAAGGAGGGGGTTTAACTCATTAAGGTATTGCTTGCTTGATTTCTAGAAATTCCATTGGCTGGAGGAGTGGTTTGACTTAAAAATTTTGCTAAAATTTGTTTAATTTCATGTTTGAAGCTATAGGTTGTGTATGTTAACCACTTTTCTCATTTTGTCCTGCACTGGCCATCTTTTTGTAGTTATACATAAGATATGGATCCTGAATTCCGTCTTGTCTTTCTAAATTAAAGAAAATTGGTGTTCCAAATAGTTTTACAGATACCATGGGTGTGCCATAGGGTGGGACAACAGTAGCCAGATTTGCAGTTGGCAGGTCAACAGCTCAAATCCGTTTGGGAAACGATCAGGCTTAGCAATTGAAAAATCATAAAATATAGGCTATTTCAAAGGAAGAAGCTCCATCATTTTCCAGCAGTGAAATCGGAAATAAAGGTCTAAATTGAAATTTGCAGCTGGAAATCCTTGTTCACTGGTGAAATTTTATTTATAAATTTGTGCTTTATTGTAAAATATCAGTTTTAGTCAGATGAAAACCTTCGTCTTTTCAATGTCGACTTTTTTGGGGAGAAAGAATGAGAAGTTTTTTTCCCCCCACATTTTAAATGCTGGCCAAGTCTTAGCCAAATTCCAATGAGTCTGGTTAAGGTGGTCCTTTTGGACATGTTTTGAGTAACGTGGGACTCGAGACTTGTGACTGGGATTTGTACTTTTACCCAACAACCCTGCTATGTTGCTTGAAAGTTGAAACAGTCACTAGAAACATATAAAATTTGCACAAATCTACTCTAAATCCTCAATTTGCTTTCCTTGATGCTCAATTCTAGCTTACAATGCATTTAGAAAGTGTTACAAAGCTACTAGAAGTTGAAAAGATTGAAGAAACATGCCAAAACCTGAAGAGTCATCAAAACTGGAATGTCATGGGACACCAATAACTGTCACAACAAATTTGCTGTTTTCAGCAGAACAGCGATTTCAAAATTGCTGCCTATGGCAACCAATGATTTGGCCACAGAGAAAAAACCACTCAATTTTGGAATTTCTCTCTCCTGCCAAAACTTGCATTCTGATGTCCCACACCACTTGATTCATTTTCCAGCATTCAAGAGTTTGTCCCTTGTTCCAAAACTACTCAAACATGCCATGAAGCACAAGAACACATCCTTTTACAAATCACACCTCAATATGGAGGCTTTTGGTCACCAAAAGCTTAGAGGTTCGACGAGGGAGGGAGATTGAACCCCTCAACTGATGACGTAAATGTCACCTTGCCTTGCACCATAGAATGAACATGAACCAAAATTTGAAATACATTTGTCTCCAACTGTTTGGACAATGAGATGTTACATTGCTTGGACATGGAGAAACTTGTGAAACATTTTTCATTGAAGATTTAGGATCTCATTAGGCCACTCCTTGTTTTTGCTAGCAAACAACATGAAGCTCTTTCCACCCTTGATGAGGCAGTACTTGTTTGCCCTTTGGTAGAACACCTCTTTGTGGTCATACATAGATAGGCTACCAACAACAACACCACAAATATCCAAAGGAGCAATATCTACCACTACTCATCAACAAACTTGGAGCCAACTGAAAACTTAATTTTACATTGCTTACTAACTATTACATTAGCATCTTCTTTGATCCAACCCAAACCATATTGCTCAGGGTGCTGATAAGATGTCAGGCCAAATTTTTCAACCAATTCTTGACCAACCAAGTTAGTTTGAGAACAAGAATCAATAAGTGCATGAACTTTAACACCCTTAATATTAATGTTGATGTTAAACAATGCCTCTTTTGCCAACAAACCAACTTTCCTAGTAGTGCAATAAAACTTAGAATCCACTTCAGAAATGCAATCAATTATTCTAACCTCTTTATCCTTTTCAATGGAAAGATTAGAGTCTTTTTAACCCTTCTTTCTTTGCTTATGAGGGTTCTTTTTACGATGCAGCTTCCACCACGAGGATTCTTCATGACCATCTTTGACACAGTTATCGCAATGTACAGGTTTCTTCTCAATGCTTGTGGAATTTACTTTTTTAGTCTTTGCTTTAGCTCTGATTATCCTAGGAGAGGATAGAGGACTACCTACTTCAAGATAATGAGCATGAGCACAATTGATATCTTCATCCATTGGTTTGGAAAGCAACATGGGCTTATGAAGATGCCTATGAAGGTCCCCGATATAATATTTCATTAAGACCTTCTCATCATGCACATCTTTCTCCATGTGAATAACCCTTCTATGAAATTCCCTAGTGTATTTTTGTACTCTTTGCCCATTGTTTTGTTTTAAAAATTGTAAACCATGCATTTTCCTCTTTATGACAAATAGGATAAAATTGTTTCTTTATCAATTGCTTAAATTGATCCCATGAACTAATTGGAGCTTGTTTTCTTAATGCCATATAATACAACAGACTCTAAACCAAGTTAAAGCATGCTTTGCTAGTCTCAACCTAGCAAAGAAAATCTCCTGTTCTAAAGAGAGAGCATGCATGCTAAAGTATACCTCCAAATTGTGCCAACCAATGATCGAGCTTCTCCACATTCACATCACTTTCAAAAGGTAAAAATTTCAATGGAGGTTTGCTTGGTAGACTCTTTTCACTCTTTTAAGACTCCACTTCATTGTTGGAGTTGGCCTTGCCTTTGCTCAAACTCCCATGGGTGCCTCCATCAAGCTTTTCATGGTCTCCATTGATTGAGAAAGGCTTGGTATGTCAGCTTCCATTTTAAGGAACCTTGCTTTGGCATTGAACTCTTCTTCTATAGCCATGCTTCTCAACTCATTTCGATGTCTCTTTGAAAATGTAGAATATCTTTTTCACTTGACCTTGTTGTGGGCATGAACTTGTAAAACCCTCACAACAACTTCCCAACGGAAAGAACTTGTTTTGATACCACTTTGTATTGTACCCTTTTTGAAATGAAGCCAAGTTGAAATCCAAACACCCATCATTCATTTCCCGTGGACCTAGGGAATTTTTGCACTAGGAAATGTAATATCCTAGGTTAAATTTTAACTCCTCCTGGACTGTGGTTAACACTTTCAAAATATTTATTCAGCACACCGATATATATATATATATATATATATTACATGTATTTTGTATGAACGAACCCAAAACGAAATATATATACATATATTACATGTATTTTGTACGAACGAAAAACAAACCCAGTCCCCCCAAAAAAATTGGCCGAATCCACGAACCCGAACCGGGATCCGAACCATAACCGACAACTTAGCCATAATGCAACGAACAATGCTCTCATCTGCAACCTCCCTTGCGTCATTCTTGAAGGCCTTTTCCAATGGGTCTCTTTTACGCGAAACATTCTCTTCTTAAGAAGATGGTGGCTATGGCATGAAAGGATGTGGGCCAGCCGGTTGTGATAAGCCACTCGGAGGCTTCTTCAAGCTTTTTTTGGCAAGAGGATGTGCTTTTTCCTTTGATCTACTACATACTATGTCGACATCTTCTTGTTCTTTAATGTATCCCATTATTTGTTGCTTTGGCAATCCTTTTTTATTCATCCCAGAACGAGCTTTTATTCTCAAGTTGGGAATAGTGCAGAAGTGAGCTTTCACTCTACTGTATGAGCTCCTATACTCAGTTTTACATTGGCTACAACGCCAACAATAGCCCCCACCACTAGGAAGTTGTTCAATCATTGTTGTATGTCGCCAAAGAGGTGATGCTACATCAAATTTAAATGAACTCTCTACATTGTGGGCAACTGAACTAGAACTATCAGCCATTCTATATGAACCTACAAAAACCCTACAACTAAAAAAAATTGGCATTATAAACCCTTATTATGAATAAAAAGTTCAAAAAAAAATTCGAAACTTTGAAAAAAAAACTTGAAAAATCTTCAAAAAAATGATTCATAACTTGAAAAAAATGGAAACGCTAGCCTTTGATGGTTAAATCTTCTTTGTGCAGCTATTTCTCCCATGTTGATGTAGGCTTAACTCTCCTATAGCCCTCACCTTTGAAGAAAAATGAAGAAACCTTCAAAACCCAACAATGGCAGCCTGGAGGAAAAAAATGTTGTTTTGGTCTTTTGTGTTTGTGAAATGTGTGAAAAAGTTGTTATTGACTCACTTTAGGGCGAATTTGTGCTTTATATGTTTTTTTGGTTTTAAAAAATGTAAAAAATGTTTTTGGGTTTGCCTAGGCACCCCGGGTGGTACCCTAGGCGAACCCAGCTGCGAACCGGCCCAAGACATGTACCTGGACCGGACCCATACCGGGGGGGGGGGGGGGGGGGTGTTCCTGAGGGACCTGGTAACATAGACCAATGCATGTGGCAAATATGAGACATGTTCGACTACTCACTTGATTTCCTCTCCCATTGGGTGAGGGGTTCACTGTGCTCACTCGTTGATTTGTTTATTGAATTCCTCTCCTATCAAGATCCTATGCACCTCATCATCTTGTCCTCATTGGAGTGCCTAATTGCTCTTCTATCTTTACTACCTTGGATGTCATGCCACTACCACACGATCCCTTCCCATATCCGTAGAGTAAGTCTGCTTTGTTCTTTCTAAATATTGCAGCTGTGACTACCAAGGTTAATCTTAGACTCTTTGCCTCTCCACTAGTAGCTTGCCACATAATGTCTTTTTTTGGCAAGGTGAAAAGCTGCTACACTATATTGAAAAACCAAATAGGAAATAAAGAAGAACTAATTCACTTATTTTGCCAATCTAACAGTTTTTCAGTTTTCAGTGTATATGAAGGTGTGGATTCTTTGGAAATCCCAAGTAGCCTGTATAGGACAGTCGCTTGTTTGATAGAGATCCACAGACCAAAAATAACAATAAAATTTTGTCACTGGAATAAAGCCAAGTTTCAACAGAATGTTTAAACTGAGAAAAATCATATTAAAGTAAAAATCAAGTTTTAAATTGATAAATACAATGGTCCCCGAAGAAAAATACCCCTTCCTGATAAAAAACAGTAATGAACTCAAACATAAAACTGGAAACTTAAGCCTCATCCATATTCCCTGGACCTGCAACTAAACATTTGTTGCCTTCTTAGTTCTTGATGTCAGTAAGTGGCTTCCTTCCTATGCTTGCATGTATCCATGGCTCTTGGTCATGGACTTTGTCCACAAACAAATTTGTAATCTTCCCGAGGTGAAAGTCATAGAGTGTTTCCCACTCATGTGGGCCTGTACTACTGATGTCTTACAAACATCTAAAGATTGTTTCATTGAACTGGAGGCATCTTGTTTGAAATCTTCCAATTCCAGGCTTTCCTTGAGGGCGTGGGGATGTGAGAGCGGGAAGCAAGGACTCCAAACAGCAGCAGAACTAGCTACCTGTCACTGGGTTTGCTTCTGCACTACAACCAGCTTGATGTCTGTGAGCTCTTTTTATGGTGTACTCAGTTATGGGGCTTGTGTGGGGGCTTTGGGGGGCTTTGTTGGGACAAGATTTTGAGGCCCAATCTGAGGAGGGAGCTTTTCTATTAAATATTGCAACAGTAATATGGTCTTTTGAAAACAGCCAAGTCCTTAGACAAAAGTTATAATTTCTTCCTTGATAATCTTTGACACTAAGCCAGACCTAGTTGAATTTGATAATAGCAACTGTGTCGTTGACTAATGAATGCATGGAATGGGTACCATGGGGGTTGCATGGGAATGGGACTGGAATCTGAGGGAGTCTTCAAGGTCACATGACTATTAAGAGTCCTTGGCCAGCCTGAGGTTTGTCACATTTTGGAGGATGTTGCTTCCATAGACGGAGATGGCATCATGGTGCTTGGCCATCCATTCCTAAAGTGAGGGGTTGGTATAAGTTTGCGAGGGGATTTCAACTGTTTAGGACCAGGGCCTCTATGGGGCTCCTGTGGTTTCTAGAATTCTTGTTCAGAGAATTTTGCAGGGAAGGGAGTAGGATTTATCTCTAGCCATGTTGATTTGAGCAGAAAACTGGTGTGAGAGACAGGCTGAAAAAAGGACACACCCCACTGTGGATCAATCCTAAAAGACAATAATAAGTATATGGTGAGAACCACAAACCTAAGAGACTACTGTGGAGTGAAGAGGGTTGCCCAAAGTAGGTAGTAGAAGCTGCAACCGTGTGTGCCTGATAGCAGATTGAATCTTGCAACCTTTTGCTGCTTGCTAATCTATGTAGCAAGCTGTTGAAGTTGCTACTATTTTTACAACTATTGCCTTCACGTAAGGAAATAGTAGAGCCAAGAGAGACAATGAAATAGAGCAGAGCCAAATGCTTACAAAAACAAGAGCCGAAGGATGGAATAAAAAGATAGGAAAGTGATGAATAGTCTCTCGTTTCCTTGCTAAAGAATGATTAATGGGCAAGTGACACCTCATTCTAGCAGGGTAATTGCTGTCACATTCCATCCCACGCAATAAGGCTGTTAAACATTAGATTGTAGTTGAAAGTGGCATAAATGCCCATTGCCACAAGAGAGAGGAGAGCTTGCTTGCTGAGGGTAGGTGGACATTTAGAATGTCGATCACCTTTGTTAGATTTTATATACCACATTTAATAGTTTGTCTTTTCTATGTTTATGTAGGGATGCAGACTTAAAAGGTGGCCTTTATGGAAGAAAAAGCAGGTCTTTATTGATGATTGCATTTTTAATCGACAATTGCTTTTAGGCTTGCTCTTATTGTGGTGTGTGGAAGGTCAATACCATTGGTTGTGTATTCTTTGGAAGTGTTGAGAAATGAAGCTTGTTTAAAGCAAGAGCATCTGCTTCCCTATTTGCTTCTTGTTGGGTGTGTTGTGATTGGAGACTTTGGAATTTGCCGACTAGGTGGCAAATATTGCTTAGGATCAATTCAATTTTCTAATTGTGGATACTGGCCTGTGAGGCAAGAGCTGAGACTAAAACCTTATTGAACTTGCATTCTAGAGCTATCAGGATCCCTTTACAATTTGCAAGTGCCTTAACCATGTTGTTTGAGACTATGCTTAATCCCCAACAAAAGCAGAAGTTAGGAATTCCTGCTGAGTCCTGGCAAATCCCAGTTGCTCCAGCCACACCTGGATTATTTCTAGAGTTGCCATGCGTCTATATTTTCACCCAAGAAGGGCTGTATCCAGAGACAATTCCAAGTTTTCATTTTTTTTGACCCATTTATTTGTGGAACTTACCACACAATGTCTTGCCTTGTACTGCAAATCTCTTTTCAAGTTTGTTATCTTCATATTTTTTACAAATCCTAAAGCATGTGATGTATTCGGTGCATCTTGTTACCAGATCGGTTTTTTTCACTTTGGATCCTATTTTACAAAGAGTGGGATGTTTAAAATTTTACATACATACATTTCATTTAGGTGCAAGGTGACTAAGAAAGGGGGACCATTTTTCAATAAAAATTAAAATGGATACGAGTCTATGGGGAGACACCAGGGAAAATAAATTATTAAATATAAAAACTAGTATATAATGCATAAACAACGTTGGCTTTTAGTTTTATTAATTTTTCAGTAAGTGATTATGCTCAAGTCTGGAGACTGCATGAGAGATGCAGAACAAAGTCTCCTTGTATCAGGAAGCATGTTTGTACAATATCCTGTACTAGAGGCGTTTCCCACATCCCAAAGATGTGTCTCTTGGCTTCACTGTCAAAACTGACAGCCAAAAAGGGGGCATTATGACATTGATTGCTTTTAAGCATGCAGTCATGTTCATTACTAATCTTTGACAATGCCCAATAGAGCCATTTCTTATATCCATACCTGTTGCTATTAAGTATTAACAGAGAATATAATTAAGAACTTCTCCCTATTGTCAAATGAAGAGGCAGGTAAAAATTAGTTGCAATAACCTGGAAAAAATCATGATTAATTGTGACTCAGCCTTGCTGCTGATTGTTTCCCCAAAAAATTTCCATTTCTTTTTCAATTAATTGGTAAACTTTTTTTTTTGGTCAATGAAGTGTGATTTAATCATTATTTTTGTCTATAAAACCTTTTAATTTTGTTTTTTGACATGAATTTTGGCAATTAAAAAAATAGTACACCCTAACCCTAACCTTATATTTTCCCGATTAATTGAAAAAATCTTTATCTTTTGGTTTTCTGAGTTATTGCTGAGAAATATTTTTGCTACTATGGCATACAATTATATATAGTGAGGTGAATTTTGCTGCAATTTGTCTGATTTATATTTCTTCTCTTTGTGTTACTGCAAGAAACTATTCTTATAGTCTGTAACCAGATACACCACCTTTTGGAATTCCATATTTGACATTTGGTGATGTTGTACTTTTGCATTGAACATTCAACTGTCCAATCTTGCTGAATTTTTATATGGTTGTTTATGGAAACTTTCATACTCACGAAAATTTCTACTTTTTGTGCTGTCAGATTCTAGGTTCACTCAACAAGAGCTTCCTGCATGTAAGCCTCTTTTGACCCCAGGATGGGTAAGTATATAAATCTATGTCAAGGAGACAAATTTTGACATATCAAAGTTTTTAGTAACGTGGGTCATTGAAGAAATTATTTCAAGGCTCACTTTGATTAAACATTATATGTTTCCAAGGCAGTACATGCCATATATCAAAGTTATTACAACATATTACACCATGATTTGTCTCAATTTTGCATGTTTTCTTTGCAGGTTATCTCAGCATTCATGATAGTCGGTGTTATTTTCATCCCTATTGGGGTTATTTCCCTCGTAGCATCAAATAGAGTATGTCCTCCTCTTTTTGTTTCTCATTACCATGTCATGTAAGCAAGTTTGTGATGCCACACTGCCACATGAAAATCTGTGCAGATAGTTTTGTTTTTCTCTATTGCCAAAAGATATTGATTTGTCTCCTCTGATTTTAGGTTGTTGAAATTGTGGATCGTTATGAGACTAGTTGCGTGCCTCAGCCATACAGGGATAGCAAGGCTAGTAGGATTGAATTTATAAAAAGTAATCAACCTAAGAATTGCACAAGGTTATTAACGGTAAGGTGCTTAGCCTGATTGTTATGATTCACTTTATATGAGTTTATAATTTCTAATTTGTAGTCTGTTACGCATAAGCAAGCAAAGGACAAAATTGATCTTTTCAACATTGGTGCTATAGTAGTAAACATATAATTTTGATTAATAGTAAAGAGGACATTCTAATTGAATTTTGTCATTGCACAGGTACCAAAGCATATGAAGGCTCCAATTTATGTATATTACCAGCTTGATAACTTCTATCAGAATCATCGTCGGTGAGGGAATGTGCACAAATTGTGCTTTTGAGAAATACATTTATTGCTTCTATTCCACATTGTTTATTGGACATAACTAGCTATTTCCACAGCAATTGCATGTTCAAAGGATTTCCTTAGATTCCAAATGTTTCATGACTGCTTCCGTACTAGTTGCTGTATATACAAAATGCTCTTTTAACAGTTTCTCTTCGAGTTCCAAGGATGGGGGGACTTGGGGATGGAGTTTCAGGGATGACAATTTTGTTTCCCAGATTTTGGGATGGCTTAGGGGTAGCTATGAAAATAATATAAAATTAATATTTAAGAACTTAAACTAAAAATAAATAAAAAATTTGAAGTAAGCCAAAACAAGCTGAATTTTTAAAAATATATACAATATTCTGAAATTGCAATGACATTCCATTGATCCAATAATCCATCCGATAATCATAATGACATAATAATATAATATGGTGCCAAAATTTTATTAATATCACTGAAAGTTACAAAATACAAATGAGCCAAGGATCACAAGTGACAAACATCATATGACAGAATGGCTATGTCAAAAACAAGAAATGCATTTTCAGTTTGAGGAACAAGCTCAGAAATTGGAGTCATTATCCAATGGAAATCCTGGAAACTGCTCGTCACTAGAACTGTAGGACTCAACTGGCTCCTACTAAGTTTCTGGTGCGGATATGGGAACGGGCTCGGGTTCAGGATTTGGGTATGCTGGTATGGCAATTTCTTTTTCCCAGGTACAGGTACGACTATATATATATATACACACACACGTGCGCGCACTAGTGACTATGCAGAATTCAAAATATATTTGATACTTGATACTAAAAATAAGTTAAATAAATAACAAAACTCTACGAAGCCGAACGCATTTGTATGGAGAATCTTAGCAACAATATGCCAAGCTTTGAAATCTGATCAAACAACAGCTTTTGCATCCCGAGCTGATTCTAACGACCTCGGTTTTTTTCAAATCGGCAAAATTTCACCATAGATTTGAAAGTTTTTTGTTTTCTAATGATGCAGAAAACTAACAAGCAGTTTGCTCCACAAATGTCATTCAAAAGCCGCAAATGCTTGTGAAATAATATCAGAAGATTCATATATATATATATATATAGACACACACACACACACACACACACTAGTGACTATGCAGAATTCAAAATATATTTGATACTTGATGCTAAAAAGAAGTTAAATAAATAACAAAATTCTATGAAGCCGAACACATTTGTATGGAGAATCTTAACAACAATATCCCAAACTTCAAAATCTGATCAAACAACAACCTTTGCATCCCAAGCTGATTCTAATGACCTCGGTTTTTTTCAAATCAGCAAAATTTCATCATAGATTTGAAAGATTTTTGTTTTCTAATGATGCAGAAAACTAACAAGCAGTTTGCTCCACAAATATCATTCAAAAGCCGCAAATGCTTGTGAAATAATATCAGAAGATTCATTGTACATTTGACAATTTTTGAGGAATGGATGGCTTTGGACGCAGCAGGGGCATACCCTGGCTGTCCCTTCCTCACTCCCACACCTGCTTCCACACTTGCTCCCATCTGGTCCTGTACCAGGGGCAAAACCTGCGATTTCCGGTAACATAGGGCTCCTATCATGTGACCCCAACAAATCTTAGCTGCACATCCTGGTCGTAGTTAACTTTTTGCATTGCCTTGGGCTCTACATCCCATTGTGTGGCCGGATTCTGTGTGTACACGACTTGCAATTAATGAGATGCAAGGCACTGTGTACAGCAATAAGCTTTTCTGCTCTCCTAGAGATCTGTCTTCCTCTTAAGAGAGCGGATAAAGCTATATGGGGACTAGAAACTAGCAAGCAGTGGCAATCGGCATGCACAACAACCTGGGAGGCCTATATATTCACCACTAACTATTTGGTGTCTCATGCCAGAGCATGCATGTCAATCTTTGTTGAACTCTGGTAGCTATCGGGTTTAATGAATTTGATTCACTCTGTTCTGATTAATGAAGCTTCCTCCTCACCATACATTTTCTTGAGGGCCTTAATGAGGCCAATCCTTACCTTGTAGTTGTCAACTAGAACAACTTTGCCAGGCCTCTGCACATACTATTTTGGATTCAATATGTATCAGCCATGTGTAGACAGGTGTTCAGCTTCTCGCACCTCTACTGAATAATGGGTTGAAAATTCTCATGGTAGAATTGTAGGATGGGGACTCTCTTACTATTGGTGGCCTTCATTTGTCCAAGCATGCTATCAATTCACACAAGCATGCTATCAATTCACTCATAGATTTCCCCAAAATTGGGTGTATAAGAATCCCCAAATTTGATGAGGTTGAAAACAAAGGATACAATAGACGTGATGTATCTCACATCTAACTAAAAAATATCGCTAACCAGTCTCTTTTACCCTCTTCCCCTACTCTGTCTTGGACTCTTCTCACTTAGTCCAATTATATGTCATAATCATAAGTTGCAAGGGCTAATGCAACTCAAGTATTCTCTCCCAATAGAATGAAGTGTGAAGCAAATCAGGCCTCAATTGGTATGAGGAATTCCTTATTTGAAAAAAACCAAAACAATACCAATGAGGTGTGATGGTTGCAAATGAACATACACACCTCCTTTGCATCCACAACAACTTTTTTGACCCTTGTGATTTTTCTAATGTCCTTAAGTGCATTGTTCATGGCATGCACACAAGGGCCAACCATATAGGTAGACTCAGCTAATGGAACCACCTGCACTACATTTTGAGGGCCAACCTCCTAAATGATATCTCTTAGGATATGAAATTGAAACTCTGCATCCTTGCATTTTCTTGAGCAATCAATCTCTGTAAAGAAGGCAGGCCTTGCTTACATATAACTACGACGATGACGAGTGGATGATGTTTAATGTCTGTTTGCCCATCCATGATTATGCTACAACCATATAATATTCATGTGGTTTTCATCTCCTCCAATAAGTTAACCTTGGAATAATTTTTTCCAAGATTATGGTCCTTAAGTTGGTCTTGCGAGAAGGCAAATAAGCAAAATCAGCTTTGCTTACCTTTGCCATAGCTTTCTTGAAACGAGAAGATCAAACAACATGAGAAAGAATACCATTTGAAAAAGGAATTTGTGAATGACCTCATTTGCCTCCTCTGTAGACCACACATTGAACATATGTGTAAGCGATTTGCTGATGCTGAACCATGGCCTTCCATTTGCCCCTTGACTACACCCCGTTCAGCTCAAATATTTTAGAAGTGTAGGAGGTCTAGATCTCTATGTACAAATCCTAGATGAAGTGGTAGATGGTAGAGCGATGTCCCCTTTGGTATAATCCAATTATCTCAGCTCTCTCCTCAAGTGTCAGCTTGATACAAGGGCCAACCATTTTACTAGGTATATGTAAGAAGTGTGCATCAACCCTTGTAATGCTGCCCTTCTAGTCATCTGGGCAAATGTTTCATTTCCAACTTTGGCTTCTGCCTGAATTAGTTGCATTGTTAATGTCATGTATTCTTGATAAATGAGAGTCATATGTTGCTGACATCTTGGAATGGCAATCAGATTGGAATGCACTTCCAATCTAAATTACTTGTCTGGGGGGTTTGGCTGGCCTCACCCTTTTCCCCATGTTTCTCACACTTCCATCACCCAAATCAAGCTTGTCATTGTCTCTCAAGAAACTCAATTTGACCCTAAAAAGAAATGCAGCAAAAAATCAACAATATCCATTTAAAAACAGCAAATGTTTTTATGCATTGTAGCACGTTTCAAGTGCAAAAAAAACAGCAGTGGTTTTAAATTTTTTGAGGGCATTAGAAGTGTACAAAGCAGACTTTTTATGCATTGTAAGTGCAAAAAATTAAAAACAGGAGTGATTTTAAACATGAAAGAATAAGAAACAATTTTTAAAAATAGAAACATTAAAAAAAAAGGTTTTTGATTTTTTGAAGTGGGAAAAAATACCAGCAGCTTATTCAATCACATAACAGTTTTTTTTTTTTTTAAATTTTTTAATAAATAAGTTAAACACATTGTGATCGAACTAAGTTTCAATCACAACGTGTTAGCTTATTGTTTACATTTATTTGTACAATGTAAACAAATAAATTTGGAAAAAAAAACTTTTTACAAACCTAAAACATAAGAAAGAAAATCTGATGAATCGGATGGATTGAGGCATTGGCATATCTTGTGATTCCATGATCTATTGATTGAACTGCTACTTTCTTCCTCTTCCTTTCCTTTTATATTTCCTCTTCTTGCCTGGAAAACTAAATTGCAAAAATGCAAGTGCAAAATGTGAATTCATAAAATGCAAATAAAATAGGGTTTTTGGGTGTATCCTTAGGTTGGGTGGCCTTGTGGGTCCCCCATGAAGGGATTAGGGTTTTTTCTTTTTTAACTAAAAAAAAATTTGTGGGCGTGGGGGACAGCTTGATGCCCCTGGAACAGTTGAGGGATGGCAAGCCATCCTCAAAATGTAGTTAAATAAGGGGGATGTCCTAGAGGCATCCCCAATTTTTTTCTTCCCCATCCTTGTACCCCCAAAACATTCCCGAAATGGAAAATGTGCCAATAATAGGGAATGTTGCTTTTTAACAAGAAAGTGCGTGGAAGGAAGTGAGGCATACATTTTCACATTCAAAATGATTGACACAACTTGCAAAAAATGGTTCTACAAAGTATAGAAGTGGCAGGGCTAGAAAATACTTTCCATTAAACTATCAAACAGGTGATATATAAAGGTACCTATTATAATGATCATGCCCAGTTTGATAATGGTCTCAGACAATCTGGAAGTTTGGCCTTCAGATAAGATGGATTTTATGAAGTGGAACATAACCTTGAACATTGGACTATCCTTTGAATGGACTGCTTACTTATGTAGTGGATCACACAAACAAGATTCAGTGCAATTTTACAAATGATGGATTATATTTTAATGGAGACAAAACAGCCAAGTATGATGCAGATCACTATGATAATTACTGGACAGCTACATCACAATTCTAATTTGCAGATTGACATTCAAGATGCAAATTTTAGTCTTGTTAATTACTTAATTCCCGGAGAAATTGATCTTTCAAAACAGCTTCCTATGCTACTATTCTGCACTAGTTTCAGTTGAAATTCTGTCATATAAATTAATCTCATTTAAATTCTCATTATGCACTGTTTCTGTCATGCTTACTATTTTATACATGTTCTGGCTGAGGTAGACGAGTAAACGTGGTTTAAAGTACTATCTGATTTCATGTTTACGCTTGTCCAGATTAGCATCTCAATAAGCAGGTCTATGGCTGTGACTTTCTAAGAAATAGAATATTCCCTTTGCTTGTCTGTAGGATTTGATTGTTTATCTGGCTATTAAGCAGTTTGCTATCGAGGCTTTCTCTATGATTGCTGCTACAATCTAAGGGTTACTTGCATAGTCACTGGCAAAATCTGGGTTGTATCATTACCCACATACATCGTGATGAATATTTGAATGTAATACAGTTCTCTTATACATTTGCTCCTGTACCATAGTTCAAAAAGACCTCCTTGTCACTGTCCATGTACTTGCCAACGCTGTCTCCTATAGGGTGCATATGGCACTTCACATGCACATTTTGTGGGCTCGTTTAAAAAGAAACACTGTGTGGAAGAACACACTGGATAGAAGATTGATATCAACCTTTCATTAACACCGCGTGGAAGAGCACACTGGATAGAAGATTGATATCAACACATTTTAACAAAAAAGGCAAAATCTAAATGAGGCTTTGCTCATTCAGTTTGTCTAATTATTAAATTTGTAGGCTTGTAGCTTTGTCAGATGATTTGATGTAGGTGTTGAGACTTGTTTTGAAGATTAGTCATTAAATGTGTGTACCTATGGGTATTAGCTGTTTGGATTTGAGAGCACGAGCTAATAGAGAATTTCTGTAAACTCTTCCTATTGTTAGGAATGTATGCTTAGGGGATGGATCAGAATATGACTTATGCATGCAAACATTTTCAGGTATGTTAAGAGCAGAAATGATCAGCAGCTGAGGAGTAGCGGGAGCGCGAATGAGACAGACTCTTGCAAACCTGAAGCAGAATCAAATGGTCTTCCAATTGTTCCATGTGGTCTCATAGCTTGGAGTTTGTTCAATGATACGTACAACTTCTCTAAAGCTGGTGCACCACTCAATGTGAACAAGAAACATATTTCATGGAAAAGTGATCGTCAGCATAAATTTGGAAAGCATGTTTTCCCACAGAATTTTCAGAATGGAACTTTGATTGGAGGTGGTCATCTAGATCCATCCAAACCTGTAAGTGCCTCTTTCCTTTCTATTTTTTACAAAATGTGCTAGTTGACTGTGGAAATGGGGGGTTTTAGTGCATGTACGAACATCAGGGCACATGTATTTGGTCTGTTTCTTTAGTTACAATCATTGTTGTGGATCCTCACAATATCCATATAGGTTTATTTTGCTTTATTTTGGTCTTGGTTGTTCGTTATAAAAGATAGCATGCAATTAGCTCTTATGTCGATTATTCCTCCTTGTTTTGTTTGCTGAACCATGCAGTTAAGTGAGCAAGAGGATCTTATTGTGTGGATGCGAACTGCGGCACTTCCAACCTTTAGAAAGCTGTATGGAAAGATTGAGGTTGACCTCGAAGCAAATGAAAGCATTACAGTCAATCTGGATAATAATTACAATACCTACAGTTTTAGTGGTAAGAAGAAGCTGGTGCTTTCTACCACAAGTTTCCTTGGGGGGAAGAACAACTTTCTTGGGATAGCTTACCTAACTGTTGGAGGTTTGTGCTTCTTTTTGGCGATGGTCTTCTTCCTGGTGCATATTATAAAGCCAAGGTAATGTGCATATAAGAGTTTTTTTAATACAACTTCACGCCTGTAACTAAGTGGTATATGCATCTGGGATGATTTAGTATGTTCTAGTGGCAAATAGACTAGATTTACTTGATATACTTCAGTAGTTCAAATTCTTTTATGAGCTGTCACTAGAGTATCCAATTCAGCTTGAGGAATCACTACGATCCACACTACCATCTTAAAGGTTACTTTTTCTTTTCCTTTGATGGCTCTTATTCAAGAAGTTCAATTTATTCTCCTGAAACCTGTACTGCTTGTATTGATTAGTAAAATGAATCATCCATGTACAAATGGCCTTATATAAGCAATTTGCCAATTGCCCCATTCAGACCAGACTGCATGAGGATCAAAATTAGCCCAACATCGATGCTTAAATCTGATGCAGAGCACCAATTCAAAATAAGACCACAAAACCTATTATATTTCTATTGCACAATATTGGCAAGTCAGAAGTCTTAAGTTGATTCATGTTGGTTGCAGGCCACTGGGTGATCCTGCATATCTATCATGGAACAGGAACCCCCCGGAGGGACGGTCAGGCTAACCAGACTCTTGCCAGTGATTGTGATATAAGTTTTCTCAATTTCGTCAGGGTTCAGAATCACTGTAGAGAGTTAAGCTTGTTGAAGGTGTATTTACGAACAAGGCTTGACTTGTTTATTTACGAAGACATTCCTTGAGGCTGCCTTTGTGGAAATGTATTGGGGAAGTATACATTAACGTGCTTCTAGCATTTGAACAATATGCAGGTGAGGAGGGCGAGTTTCCTAAGACTCGTGTATTGTTGTGTCTTTTGTAGCTCTATTTCTTTAGTATTTGGCCTCTAGTTGATCAAGTTTTGGCTTCAGAAAGACATTTTTTCCCCCCTGTAGTATACATGCCTCATTCCTGGCCCCATTTGTTGTAGAAATTTAGTTCGTTTTGAAATCATAATATTTTAATCACTTGGATCTTGACTATATTTAGGCCAGATTATTTTGGAGTTTTGTGTTGCTTTTATTTTCATATAAATTTGTGTTTGTTTTCCCTCTTTTAATGTTAAATAGTGTTTGGAATAACATTTTATTCTTTTGTTCGTTTGTTGCCTCTCTCTGAACATTATTAAGGCTAAGAAACATTAGGTCGGAGGAAATATGCAATTGTCAGAAGATGTGGTCAACTAATATTTAGATAGTACGTCAAGATGGCAGACAAATAAATTTCATAATAAGAAGTATAATCATCATGCTTATGACTTCCAATGATATCGAAGTTATATATTTTTTGCCATTGTGACAAAACCTGTAATTGTTACTTATAAATAAAATGAATGGCATTTAAGTTTTCCTTCCATAGTTGCCGTAATATGTGAGAAAAGGTGCATGTCACGTCTATAAAACCAACATTTAGAGACTTAGTTGACAAGAATATTTGTTTACATTCTT
Source organism: Cunninghamia lanceolata (assembly GCA_027924645.1). Taxonomy (NCBI): domain Eukaryota; kingdom Viridiplantae; phylum Streptophyta; class Pinopsida; order Cupressales; family Cupressaceae; genus Cunninghamia; species Cunninghamia lanceolata. Next base: position 4,215,604 of record BSBN01000053.1, on the reverse strand, counting down.
CCAATTATGCACCTGTACTGTTGTAGATGACAAGAATATCTACATTCATTCTTTCATTTAATCACAAATGCATGTTATAGAATGTAATATCAATGGAGATAAAAATAGTATTTTAAAAATTTGTTTTGATAATTAAAAATTTAATTAAAGTGGCTTAAAGAAAATGGAAAACTCTACAATATATACAGGATATAGAAATTTCTGGACTTAAACTCATACAGGCCAGTGTAAATGGTGGATGGTACAGGTAGCTTGTGACAAAACATGTAACTGTTAATGATAAATGAAATGAATGACATTTTTCCTTCCATAGTTGTCGTAATATGTGAGCAAAGGTGCATGTCATGTCTATAAAACTAACATTTAGAAACTTAGTTGACAAGAATATTTATTCACATTCTTTCAATTATGCACATGTACTGTTGTAGATGACAAGAATATCTACATTCATTTTTTCGGTTAATCACAAATGCATGTTATAGAATGTAATATCAATGAAGAGAGAAAAATAGTATTTTTAAATTTTGTTTTGATAATTAAAAGGTTAATTAAAGTGGTTTAAAGAAAATGGAAAACTCTACGATATATGCAGGATATAGAAATTGGACTCAAATTCATACAGGCCAGTGTAAATGGTGGATGGTACAGGTAGCTAGCCTTGTTCTTACAGATTTGATTTACTCCTTTACCTTTAGAAAGGACTCTTGTGTTATATACTCACCTTAATAAGGTAATCTAGCCATTTTGATCATGCTGTTTTGCATAGACTCTTATGGTTTAGGATGTAAGGCTCGACAGGTAACTGCAACCTTGTTAGGTTTTTGTATGGCAGGAAAGTTTACCAGTGACTACTAATTTAATGCCTTGCGTGTTCAACCATCTATGAGATGGGCTCTAAGCTACTCGGTCAAAATCTTTGAATAGACACCCATTTGAGAATTGGATTGCACATTGTTTTAATCACGAAGTTAAAATCCCCGTTCATTTAATTCCCGTTCCTTTTTCTGATTCCCATTTTCTCCCGAAACAACCATAACCCCCTAATTAATATATGAAGCATAACCTAGATACAAATTAAGAATCATGAGGATCCCTTGTCACTTAAAACCGGTCTTTGCAGCAACAAACGAAAAAGGTGCATAAAAAGAGACTGAACCAGAAGCAGGCACAATTGAATCAGTGACCAGAGTAATTGAAGAAGAAGCCAAGACACGAACAGGAGCCGGAGAAACAAGTGCCGACGTCGGGGCCTCGCCATGATCAGATGAATCAACAACCATATTCCTTGCCACACCGTTGGGAACCGGAGGAGGAACATGCAAGGTATCTTGGGGATAGTCGTCCCCTTGAGAGGAGCCATCATCCGGAGAATCACTAACAATCAGGGGACCCATGAGTGCATTCTTCCACCAAGTTGCTGCACTCTTGCGGCGAGAGTGAGGACACCCTGAGGCCAAGTGACCAATAGCAAAACATCTTTTGCATCTGAAAGGAAGGGCCTCATAATCAAGTTGTTGCATCCAAGGCCTTTCCCCAATCATCAGCACATCTCCATGAAGGGGCTTGGAGATGTCAAGATCAACTAAGATTCGAATTATCGGAGCATGCCCCATGTTTGAGGTAGTAGATTCTACCTTCAAGAAACGACCAATAGCATTGCCAATGGTCTCATAACAAGAATCCTCCCAAAACTGAAGGGGAAGATTCAGAAGTTGAGCCCATATTGCCCTGATATTGAGTGGCTTAGTAAGAGGGTTGAAAGATTGAGCCCAAGGTTTGATGGAGAGCGAGTGCTCACCCCACAACCAAACCCCACCATCCAACACTAAGTCCCATTCTTCAGGGGAAGCAAAAGTTGTAATGAAAAAATCCCTAGCATAGGGATAAAGTTCAATCTTACCCTCCACCAAGGGTTTCCACGATTCCTTGACCCATAAATGTAGATCAAGAAGAGAAGGCCAAAACCCATTAAACCTGCAGATTACTCCGTGTTTTAGGTAGTAATCCTCATTCTCTGAAACCTTTAGGCCACACCACCACCACAAGGACTGAGCAGGTAGCAGGGAAAGGTCGAGTTGTTGCTTGTGCAGAGCGGTCCATAGAACCTACACCTTTAATAGCATCTTTCAAAGATTTTTGGGGGCGGCCTGCAGTCCCAACGTAGACTCTGGCCCCCCTCGTCGCCCTAGAGGCCAGAGGCACGTTCACAACAGTCTAATCAGGGGCATCCCATCCTCTCATCTCTCGTGAACTCAGAAGGGCCATCCTTCCTCCTTGCAAAACATCTCCTTGACTTCAAAATGGATTGCTTAGGAAATTGTTAGATGATTGATATGAAGTACCTCTTGATGGATTTCAAGTTCAGTCCAATTGGCTGCAATATATCATTCTTTGTTATGAATTGTTTGTATGGCTGGAATATATATCATTGTTGATATATTTATATTCCTTCTTTTATTTCCTTTTCTTGAATTCCTTTATTTCTTGTCCTTCCTTTCTCTATTTCTAACTCCCATTAATCTTTCTTTTATACCATAACATGTCTCTATGAAGAGAGACATCCTTTTTAGAGAAAAAAAAGGGGTATAGCCCCAGACTATAACAATATTGATAATATGAGTAATAAGGTAGATACATTAAGAGGGGGGATCAGTATTTCCTCACCCCTCATAGCAGATACAAAGAAAATCTGCTCAAAAAGCATAAAACAGAAAACTACAAAAGACTAACACCAACAAAACCATACGCTACCAAACGTCCCCCGTCACACAAAACATTGGAAACAACTTTAATCCTTGACACCAGCCACCGCTCCCAGGACATCGCTCTCCACTGCAGCCATCTCTTCGTCCTCTATCTGGTTTGGGGGGTCCTCCGCCTACGCTTCTGATGCATCCTCGACTTCTTCAGAGAGTCTGCGATGGCGTGGGGCCAGATCAACTGCGTGAAAATGGAGGAACCTTATTGCTAAGAAGAGATCCTTACACCTCTGTCTAACTACCTTTGGAACAGAATGGGTGTGCCCTTTGAGAGCTCTCTCCAGCAAGCAGATACACCTGTAGTTGAGACCATGCTGCATCTTCCTATATATGCATTCATAAGACCTTCTGGTGCGGAGCTTTTCTGCAGGAAACATATCACCAACCCAGGGGTCACCCACCATGATGTCATGGTTAGCCACCGCTTCATTCCACCTCTCCACGTTGAACAAGCGACGATTGATGACACCCATCGCTATGGGGAGAATGAAATGAGCATCCTACACTATATCCATGAGATTCGAAAGAAAAACCGACACAACCTCAGACCATTTTATCTCCCTCTCTGAAGTTCCTTGCAGCCACCTCTGATTGCAAATCGTCTGAACTGCCAATTGGGCAAGCGTGCAATCAAGCTGAAAGACACTATTCAGGTCCACAATTCCCACACTCCCTTTAATTGTCGGCTCCCACTGAAAGGGAGGAAAGAAGAGTCGAAGGTTCGTAACCTCGCCCTCCATGGAAGCAAGCCCTGTAACAATATGGACACTACTAAAAAACACAAGTAAAAACCAGATGAACACAGAGGAAGAGAGAAGCGAAGGACATCGCAAATGAGGAAGAGATGAATTTAAAAAGGCAAAAAGAATCCTCCCATTAATTGCGAAATGAATGCGGCAATTGAAGAGACATGAATGGATAACAACATTCATCCCTTGTATTGAAGGCCGCTTCGTCCCCTACATTTAATAGACTTCTGCAAAGAGGCGGTCGTACCGAGCGGCGGCAACGTGCATTGGAGCTTGAGAGTTGAAGTGACAGGGAAAAGCGAGGGACCTGGATATCTGAGTTGCCATGTTAGGGAGGGATAATGTGGCAAGGGGAGCGTTAGACAAAAAAACAAGGACGAAGGACGTGTGACGTAGAAGGAAATCCCGGGGAAATCTGCCAGGATAGAAGGTAAAGGCCTCATTTAATGCATTTAACCATTGGGAGAAATAAACTGAGGAGGGAGTAGGTGCCCCTAGTTGGAAGACGCCTTGGGGTGGTGAGGAAGGTGGCGGGCGAGACAACCAAAAAACAAAAAGACATCACAAGAGTCCACTTGGAAGCCATGTCATTAGAGGAATTTGTTAGGGGAGATCTGTAATCAATTGGGGACCCCGTGTCTTGCTCTAGTCCGCCCACCCGCCCCAAAAGAGAGACATCCTTTTGAAGAGTAATATCATTTTAGAAAGGCATGACCTTTTGTTAAGGGATGATTGCTGCCTTTATGAGGATTTAATTAATTTGTCTTTTCTCTATCCTTTGTCTTTTTCTGCCTTTGGATTTAATTAATTAATTTGTCTTATCCATCCTTCGTCTTTTTCTACCTTTGGACTTAATTTATTTAATTCTTGTTTTTACTTAACTACTTTTCTAACAACCACCTTTGTTTTGATAATGATAACCAGGAAGGGCGCGAACCCATATACAGAAGCCAGAAGGTGAAAGAAGCGAGTTTCACAAGCAGTGAAACAAAAGAATGAGATTTTGAAAGGGGCCCGAACCCTTCAACAACAAAAGGCAGCCTCCGTTGGAATGCCTTTGACCCGAGGGTGCAAAGTTGGAATAGACTTAGGAAGACTTTTCTTCCTACTCTACACAACGGTCCATGAACTCATAGAGTCTAAGTCCACAGAACACGGGGAGAGAGGGGAATCCTCTTTAGATTCCACAACAAAAGATGGAACATGAGAAGAGGGGAAAGCCCCAACACAAGAAGCTGGGGAACCCGATGGCTGAGTAGCAGTAGGAAGGACCTCATCGCCCGCAAAAGAAGGGGCTATCAATGTCTGATCAGAAGTCACTGGATGAAGCTGTGGAATCGCGGCAGCCTCGGTTGCCACCGTACCCTCAGAAGAGGGAACCAAAGAGGGCACACTAGTTGACAAGGGGGTATCCTCTAGAGAGTCAGAAGCATTGATGGTCAAGTGAGTGTCTGAAGCATTCTTCCACCAGGTGGCCACACCCTTGCAACAAGAGTGAGGACAAACGGAGGCAAGGTGGCCAGTGGCAAAGCATAATCTACATCTGAATGGGAGGCCCTCGTAATCGAGCAATTGCGTCCACAATCTATCCCTGACTTGCAGAATCACCTCCCCATGAAGGGGTTTGGAGATGTCAATGTCGACCAGAATGCAGGCTAACGTGGAGTGTTCCAAGTGAGAGGTAGAAGAATCCACTAATAGGAAGCGTCCAATAGCATTACCAATGTCCTCGTAACAGGAATCCTCCCAGCACTGAAGAGGGAGATTCAGGGGCCTAACCCAAGTTGGCCTGATGTTGAGAGACTCGGTAAGAGGTGATTAATATCCACCTTTGTTAAACATAGTTTAATGACCACCTTTGTTAAACATAGTTTAATGTTTTAAATGCCTACAATGTTTGCTGGGATTGCAATGCCCATGTTATTAAGGGCTACGATCCTTCTTGAGGTGATTAAAAAAGCGGGGGCATGATAGTCCGCCCTTCCCAAGATTGCTTGTTCTCAAGCAATTTTAATTTTGGGTTATCAAAATTGTCTACCCTATTCCTTTGGATGGCACAACCCTTGGAGATCCATTCAATATACCTTGTAGAATTACTTACTTGCCATTGTGTTGGAAACATAGTTCCATCTTTTGAAAATCTTGATAATATTTACCTAAAGAATGTAACCATTGGATGCCCAAAACCACATCCGTATCGCCTATGTTTACCACATAGAAATCTTCGCATATTTGGTGTCTATCCAAGGTAATACTTAGTTGCAAAATTCTTTGTGTAAGAGGTAGTAAAACCATTAGCCATCACTATTTTGAAACCTTCAAAGTTTTCAACCTTTAATTTCATCCTTATTACCAAACCCTCATCAATAAAGTTATGTGTTGCACCACTATCCACTAATACAGTTACTTTTTGACCTTGTAACACACTAGAAATCCTAAAAGGGTGATACTTTGGTGAACCTAAGAGTGTTGCCAATGTACTACTTGCAAACTCTTCTTCATCTTGTTTTCACTTCTTCCTTTCAGGTTCAAATTCTTTCTTCAATTCCTTATTTTTCATGGATTCTAGGTTTTGTACTCGTCCTCTTTTTGCACATTGATGACCTGACACCTATTTTTCTTTACATCTGAAACACAATGCTTTCCTTCGAAGCTCTTTCCTTTCTTTCATCATTTTGTATTTAGGAGGTAATAACTTAGCTTGGGGAAATGGGTCCTCATGTTGCTTGATTGGTGCATTCTGGGAGCATGACTTGTTCCTAGTTGTTGAAACTTCCAACCTCAATGCTTTTTGAATTGCATCTTGTAGAGATGATGGATCAAGAACGCCCACCAATCCATGGAGTGACTTCGTCAATCCCTCAATAAATAGGTATGTGAGCCTTTCCTTGGTAACACCTGGCACCATGACCTAAATTCTTTGAAACTCTGCCACATAATCCTCCACTGAAACTTGTTGCTTTAATTGTGTCAACTCTTTGAAATGTCTTTCGGGATGCTTTTGATAAAATTGATCTATAAGTCTATGTAAATTCATCATACGTCTTCATGTGTTGATGCTCTTGTGGCAATTCCATGGTGTCACCAATCGTGTGCAATCCTGTCTAAGTGTAGAATGGAAAAAATAATAGCATCATCTTCTATCATGGGGCCAAGGGTAAAATATGTATCTAGTTTTTGGATCCATGCTCATGCAGTGACCTTCCCTGAACCATCAAAATTGGGAAGAGTCGTCTTGCTTACTCTATGTCGTAAATCTTTGTTGGGTTGCCTTCCTTTTTTTCTTGAGGTATTTCTTGTTCTTGCATCACAATATTCTCTAAATGGAATATCTCTTCTAAGGCCAGGATCAATTTTTGAATATGTTTCTACACATTCCTCAATGTCATTCGCTGGCATGTTGGGTTCTTCTTTTTCTCCTGGCTATTCTTCCCTAGGTAAGAATGTAGGCCTTGCTAATCTAGGTGATCTTAATGGAGTTCTATTGTTGTTCTCAGAATGGTTGGAATTAACATCTCTTCCATTGGTTTGGTTGGGCCTACGAGTATTGATTATATTGTTCATGTTTTTAAGTGTTTGGAGCAGCAATTGTATTGTCTTCCCTTATTGCTCCATAAAAGCCCTCAATTCCTTTCCTAGGTTAACCTCACGATCACCCATTTTACTACTTTTACTTTGGCTGCTACTTGCTTCTAGTTTTCTCTTTTCCCTATCTAAGGCCCGTTGAGCTCTTTGGCTTAATTGCATACACTATCTTTGATCCGTAGGCTAGTAGGATCAAAGCTCTGGTACCACTTGTAATGTCCCTTTTTGGGAAATCCCTGATTTCTTAACCTACAAACAATAGTACTCACTAAAATTTGACATTAAAATATTAGTTATGAAAAAATTAAGATAATATTTAGTTCATAGCATCATTCATATTAAATCATTTATCATAGCATAATTCATAATGAGATCAAGATCATAGCATAAACAATATTTGGTTCAATCCATCATAACACAATCCCTCAAAGCCAATCACATAGTGAATTTCTTAGAAATACTTGCAAGTAGCAATATTAAGGCAGGGCATCCTCAATATTGCCGAGAGCATGTAAGGGGGCCATCCTTCTTTATCAAGTGCAAGAGGGCCATCCTCTTTGATTAAGCTCAAGAGCATGAAAGGGCCATCCTTGCCAATCTCTTGGCCTACTTGATAAGAGCATGAGGGGGAGCCATCCCATCCTCTCATCTCTCATGAACTCAAAAGGGCCATCCTTCCTACTTGCAAAGCATCTCCTTGAATTCAAAATGGATTGCTTAGGAAGTTGTTAGATGATTGATATGAAGTACCTCTTAATGGATTTCAAGTTCAGTCCAACTGACTATAATATATCATTCTTTGCTGTTACGAATTGTTTGTATGGCTAGAATATATATCACTGCTGATATATTTATATTCCTTTTATTTCCTTTTTCTGAATTTCTTTATGTCTTGTCCTCCCTTCCTTTATTTCTAACTCCCATTTATCTTCCTTTTATACCATAACATGTCTCTATGAAGAGAGACATCCTTTTAAAGAGTAATATCATCTTAGAAAGGCATGACCTTTTGTTTAGGGACGATCGTTGCCTTTATGAGGATTTATATAATTTGTCTTTTGTCCATCCTTTGTCTTTTTTTGCCTTTGGATTTAATTAATTAATTAATTTGTCTTATCCATCCTTTGTCTTTTTCTGCCTTTGGATTTATTTAATTAATTTGTTTTATCCATCTTTTATCTTTTTCTACATTTGGATTTAATTTATTTAATTCTTGATTTTATTTAACTACTTTTCTAACTACCACCTTTGTTAAACATAGTTTGATGTTTTAAATGCCTTCAATGTTTGTTGGGATTGCAATGCCCATGTTATTAAGGGCTGCGATCCTTCTTGAGGTGATTAAAAAAGTGGGGGCATTTCAGCTAGGTGGAATAGTAGAAAACCTTTTTGAATTTTCTTTCTTCAAGCTTTATTTATGGCTATTGCTATTTGAAAATCTTTTTGTTGTAATCTTTTCTTGACTCTCAGTTAATATATTTAAATATATTTATCCTTTTCAAGGGAAAAAAAGTCCCTTAACATTTTTTCAAAAGCTGAAAAATTCTACAAACCATAACTAAGTACACTGAACTTTAAGAAACTTGTCTCACATTTTGTGTGAAGTGAGAAATAAGCATTCTTTGATATTTGCCAATAAACTTAAAGCCCCAGTGTAATGTCATGGATAGAAACTTGGTTGTTGAAGGTTACATGATATCTTGCATTAAAAATGTATGAGAAATGCAATTCCCAGTTTATATGAATAACTAGCAGTTGCACGAGGTGAACATGCAACAGTTTTGCTGATAGGCTATTTGTAAAGTAAATGTATTTTGAGAAGTGTTTGTGTTTTATGACTTGTTGGCATTGTATTGTTTGAGGAAGGTAGTGTAATTTGTGATTAATAGGCATTGCAAGGGAGTATTTGTTTGTAAAGTAAATGTTTTTTGAGAAGTGCTTGTGTTTTATGACTTGTTGGCATTGCATTGTTTGAGGAAGGTAGTGTAATTTGTGATTTATAGGCATTGCAAGGGAGTATCAATTCTTAGAATATAGTGGCTCCTCTTGCATATATTTATGTAGCCAATTTTTTGCTGCATCCTTCTTGAAATTGTCTATGGCATCAACTGTCATGCTATGTTTTGCAATTTAAAAATATGGTTTTTCAACTGCATTTTGTTGTGTAATAAATAGCTATATAATAGTTTGAGTGACTACATACTACTACTATGACAAATTTAGACACAAAATTGGATGCACCAAGTGGATTGTTGAATATATTTTTGGAACTTCCAAACAAAGCATTCGAGACTGTAAATCCTTATTTTATTAACTTGCCCTGCGTAAAAATGGTAACATGGAACTAGAATAATAGAAAGCTAACATTGGGTTTGCTCCACAAATGTCATTCAAAAACTGCTCAGATTTCAATTGGTCTTAGCTATCATGCTATGTTTTGCAATTCAGAAAATGGTTTTTTCAACTACATACTATTGTGTAATAAATAGATATGTAATAGTTTGAGTGACTACATACTACTACTATGACAAACTTTGACACAAAATTGGACACACTGAATGGATTGTTGAATAGATTTTTAGAACTTCCAAACAAAGCATTCGACACTGTAAATCCTTATTCTATTAACTTGCTATGCGTAAAAATGGTAACATGGAACAAGAATTATGGAAAGCTAACATTGGGTTTGTTGCTCAGATTTCAATTGGTATCATGCCTCAAATATATTGGGAATGATTTAATCTCTATACAATTATTGTTTTAGAATGCACATAGAGAAGAAATCTTATGGATTGATAAAATTTCATTGAAAAACAAATAGCCATAAAAGGAGTGTTTGAAAAACACAAGATCAATTCAACAATATGCATAAATAGCAATTGACTCATTAAGAATGCAATTTAAACAGATCATAAACACGTCAGATCAATAAAAATAAAATTAAGTTGAATTAGTTCTATATTACACCCATGCCTGCATTAATATAAATATATCAAGCACAAAATAGGAAGTATCACATGATCAGAAAGCTAAAGAGCTGAGATTAATAATTAATGGCTTCTTTATCATCAATAAGGTCTTGCCACTTTGTAATTGGAACCATGAGCATATTTCTTCTAAATTTGTTGTATCTTAGTACACTCCTTTCACGATCATGATAAACTATGAACCAAAAGAACAAGGATACTTATGAAAATGTTAGCGACAATTTGTATAATTTTTTAAAAACAGGACGCTATGAGGGCATGACAACAATAGATAGAAATTCCTTACTTTCAAGTGCAACCAAATCTATGGGATCAACTCTTGGCCATTTGGGTCCTGAAATATAAGATCTCTCATCCACGCAGGATAGACTTGATGCCCCATAGATACCATCATCCCCTCATTTCCAATTTTTGATAATATTTTTTTCTGCCATTTGTTCAACGAGCAAGTCCGGATTTTCAACATCATTACCATAAACCTCATGAAGAAATTAAATGGCTTCTTTATCATCAGTAAGGTCTTGCCACTTTGTAATTGGAACCATGAGCATATTTCTTCTAAATTTGTTGTTTCTTGGTACACTCCTTTCATGATCATGATAAACTATGAACCCAATGAACAAGGATACTTATGAAAATGTTAGCGCCAATTTCTATAAATTATTTTTAAAACAAAATGCTAAGAGGGCATGACAACAATAGATAGAAATTCCTTACTTTCAAGTGCAACCAAATGTATGGGATCAACTCTCTCTTGGCCATCTAGGTCCTGAAATATAAGATCTCTCATCCATGTGGGACAGGCTTGATGTGCCATAGATACCATCATCCTCTCATTTCTAATTTGTGATAATGTTTTGTTCTCCTTGGATTTCTATGAGCTGCCTTAGACCCACCTTGTCATACCTCTCCTAACCACACCTCTATCTCCTCACGTTTGCCCAAGAATCCAGGAAAATGTTGCACTACATTGTGAGGAGACTAACCTGAAAGGATAAAAAGATAGGCGATAATGGATGCAATGGATGGGAGGTTTATGATGGATGGGCGGAGGTGTTTAAAATGTTATGATAAGGCGAGGTGATACTTAGGAGGATGCATGATAGGGAGAATGCTTGGAAGGGATGGGTGGACTTCATAGTATGTCAAGAGATGTCTAAAGCATGCTTTAGGAAATCACAATAGGATCATGAGGAAGATATAATGGATGGGAGATTATAGGATAGATAGGGAGATGGTGGATATGAATATGATAAGATAAGGATAAATAATGGATTGGATAAAAGAATGTTTTGGATGGATGGAGGAAAGTCATGATTTGCCCCCAAATATAGTATATGAATGGATGGAAAAGGGACTATGCATGATGCCCACAAGAGGTTCCATCATGGTACTTTCCCAAGGTACCACAAGGAGTGGTTTTCACCATTGGACATATTTTTTTCTTTACTATTTTTTTCATTTTTTGTTGTTTTTTTTGCTTTTTTACTTTTTGGATAGGATGGGGACTCAAGTGTCTATTTCCATAGCAAGGAGGATAATGCCCCATGTTGGATATTTGCTGCACATGGACCATGTCGAGTGTCATTATGCACATGGATGTTGGTAGACGATTGCATGAGATGGAAATGGAGGATAGTGGATTATAATGTGGATTATGTTGTGGATTATGAGATGAATTATGACATGGATTATGATGTGGATTATGTTGTGGATTATGCAAAAGCATGGACCATACAGATGCGATGGGGGAGATATGTGTGACAGGGGATATATGATAGGGAGATGGGTGCATGAGGGAATGCCATGGGGTGGAGGGGAACCATGACCAACGATTGCACACACTAAATTATATTTTGAAGCTTTTGATTGGGAGGGGGATGTAAGGAGTAATGGGGATTGTTGATTTGGGGATTTAGGGACCCAAATAGTCTTAGGAGTTGTACGATTTTTAAATGGGGAGCGAGATGTCTGGGATTTGGGGTTGCCTTGGGATTTGGATGCATTGCTTTTTGTTTGGGCATCTGTATCATTTTTGTTTAAATTACTTTTTTGTTTTGGTGGCATGGGCTTTGGTAGCCTTTTGGATTTTCCATGCTTGTAATAGCACATATAAACATAACATCACTTTCTGACTGCTTGTAGTACCTTGTGCCATCTTACATAATAGTATACTGCTCTAAGATTGTGTTGCATGAACTCTAGCTCTACCACAAGTGCTCTTGCATCCTCATTCATGCTTCCAATGACATTTTTTTTCATATGTGGTTGTGAGTTCTTCTTCAAATGAATTGTGGTTACTATGACAACATAACCACATGTAAACTAACATGTATGTTGCACCACATCTTACTACCACAACATCACCACATGTAAGCCAACATGTATGCTATATTGCATCTTATTACCACAACATCACCACATATGAACCATAACATCTATTACTCATCTCATTTCATTGCATTGTATTCTAGAAGCTCTTCCTATAAGAACTCTTTGCAGGTGAATATCACCCAAGTCCCAACACACATGACTCATAAGTCTTTAAACATTATAAATTTGAATCCCCTATTATAAAATTTTGACATGAAACAAATACAAACATTCAAAATTCTTAATGTAGTTGTGATTAAGGATTGTAAACAAACCATAGATGTGAGATATGAAATTTAGTTTTCACTAGCATTTGCTAGCTGTGCAACTAATGCAAAATTATTCAATTCCTATCTTACCAAATGGAATGTAATCTTTAATTCTATTTGTTTGGTTTGTCACATGTAGATAAAGTGATCTACTTGAGCATATTATGAACATAATTGTAATATTCTTTGTAATCCTATGGATGTCTCCCATTGTGTTTCTTTAAAATTCTTATAGACATGATCCTTTTTGCGTTTCGGTTGTTTTAAAACCTATTGTCACTCCAAAAACTTATGAAACACCCTTTTTAGCTCTCCCTACCATTTTCAAACCCTCATCTCATTCATATCAACTTATAAATCTCATCATGCACAATTTTGTAAATTAGCTTGCAATTACAATGCAATATAAATTGTGATTTTATTTTTACATATAAGAATATTATTCTCTTCTTTCTAACATCAATTTACAATTCTCATTCTAAGTTTTTCAAGTGCCATGCATATCTGCTAATTACAATATAAATATAATTGTAACTTTTTTACTTCTTCATATATAAATTATAACAGTTCATTTCTAAGTAAAATCAAATAGAGTGAAATTCAATTACATTAAAAAGTATTTGTGAATTTACAAATCTATTAACCATCTCACTAAGCAAGGCATGTGAAGCAACACTAGAAATATCTAACCATAAATGAAACAAAATCTACATCCACTTACATAAAACTACATACCTAATATGGCATGTGTAATTTAATCTCAAACGATTAAGCTAACATAGGCAAAAGCTAATACAATTAATCCAAACAAAAGAACTATACAACATGGCTAAGGTAGATTGTGAGACCTCCTCTCCCATTTTTTGTTGATCATGGGACTTTCCATTTACTTGTAGTGCTTCTCACCTTTTATTTTTTCCCCATTTTCCACCTCCTACAACTTTTTCATTTCATACATATATAGGTTCCCTGAAAACAATTCAATGAAATGTCCTTGTTATCATAAAACACGTCTTTGACAAATATCCCAACAATGTGTATAAGCAATGACCTCCATTGCACTCTATGCATCTAATTTTACAAAGCCAACAGCATGGTCTAGATTGCCAAATACTTGCAAAATTTAAAAAAAAAAAAACTTTCTAGAAACTGAAAATAAAACATTGTCCCTTCATGCACATTATTATATTGCAAGCCTATTTTTCAGATTACTTCATTTACCATCACCAATCATCTCCTCAAGAATATTGTCCATGTTTAAAATGATGGAAACAGTTTGCATCTATCACAACAATTTCTCTTGCAACAAACTTGGAGATACATTTTGTAGTGTGGCAATCAGCACATACTTAAAGTTCTTACAACTCTAGTAGTTGTTCTAGGGGGTGTGTTTAACAAGCCAAATGCAACTGCCAACTTTTCAATATGGTGGCAGAGATCATTATTTTTCCTCCTCTTCCACATCATTTAGTAAATGCCCTGAATCTAGAAAATGCCCTCCTGCCTTCATCTCCCAAGCCAATTTCTTCAACTTTGCATAGATCCCGTGTCTGTGGATGTGGTCTGTCTCCCACACAAAAAGAATTTACCATTGTATGGCCTTCAATCCAACTACATCCAGGAATCTTTTTAACTCCTCTATCTTTCATCAATCTTCTTAACATTTGAACCTCACCCCACCTGCCCACTTCTGCATAGATGTTTGAGAGAAGAACATAAGTTGCAGCATTTTTAGGATCCAAATAAAAAAGCAGCGTTGCTGTAAATACTCCTAACCCTACATTCATATGTGATCTATAGGCACCAAGAAAACACATCCACACAACCATGACACGTTTAAATGACATCTTAATGATATAGTTTAGAGTGTCCTCAAGATAGCCAGCACGAACGAGCAAGAAGGTCAACCATGCACACATAATGATCAATTGTAGGTGTAATGCAATAAGAGTTACTAGTCTGATTGAAGTATGTACAGCCCTCATCCACTAAACCTGCATGGCTGCATGCACATAGAACACAAGAAAAGCTTACAATGTTAGGATATGTTCTGGAGTGCTTCATTAATTCAAATATTTTGAGAGCATCCTTGCAAAATCCATTTTGTGCATATCCTGCAATCATTGCATTCCAAAAGATGACATCTCTTTGAGCCATTCCATCAAACAGTTCACGTGCTTTATCTATACTTCCACATTTTGCATACATGTCTACCAGAGCATTTCCAACTATAATATCTGACAAAAATCCCCCTTCCGTTATGCTATGATGGATGTCATACCCTGTTCCAAAGCTCCCATTTTGGCACATGCAGGGAGTATGCTGGCAAAGGTTGTCGAATTTGGCTTTACACCTGCTAATTGCATTTGCTTGAAAGTTTCTAAAGCCTTTTCAACAAATCCATTTTGCGCATATCTCGCAATCATTACATTCCATGAGATGACATCTCTTTGACGCATTCTGCCAAACAGTTCACATGCCTTGTCAATGCTTCCACATTTTGCATACATGTCTACCAGGGCAGTTGAAACTACAACATCTGACAAAATTCCTCTATTCATTACTTTTTGATGGATGTCCATACCTTGTTCCAATGCTCCCATTTTGGTGCAGGCAGGAAGGATGCTGGCAAAGGTTGTGGAATTTGGCTTTACACCTGCCAATTGCATTTGCTTGAAAGTTTGTAAAGCCTTTTCAACAAATCCATTTTGTGCATATCCAACAATAATTGCAGTCCAAGAGATGACATCTGTGGCATTCTGTCCAACTGTAATAGCTGACAAAAATCCCCCTTCCATTATGCTTTGATGGATGCCCATTCCCTGTTCCAAAGCCTCCATTTTGGAATAGGCAGGGAGGATGCTGGAAAAGGTTGTGTAGTCTGGCTTTACACCTGCCAATTGCATTCGCTTGAAAGTTTCTAGAGCTTTTTCAAAAAATCCAATTTGTGCGAATCTGCAATCATTGTAGTCCATGAGACCACATTTTTTGAGGCATTCTATCAAACAGTTCATGTGCCTTGTCATGGTTCCACATTTTGCATACATGTCTACCAGGGCAGTTGCAACTACAACCTCTGACAAAATTCCTCTATCCTTCATGTTTTGATGGATGTCCATACCCTGTTCCAAAGCTCCCATTTTGGCACAGGCAGGGAGGATGCTGGCAAAGGTTGTTGAGTCTGGCTATACACCTTTCGATTGCATTTTCTTGAAAGTTTCTGAAGTCTTCTCAAAAAGTTCAATTTGTGCATATCCTGCAATCATTGCAGTCCATGAGACCACATTTCTTTGAGGTATATTGTCAAACAGTTCACGTGCTTTGTTTATGCTTCTACATTTTGCATACATGTCTATCCTTTATGCTTTGATGGATTTCTATACACTATTGCAAAGCTCCCATTTTGGCACAGGCTGGGAGGATGCTGGCAAAAGTTGTAGAATTTGGCTTTAGACCTGCCAATTGCATTTGCTTGAAAGTTTTGAAAGCCCTTTCAACAAATCCATTTTGTGAATATCCAACAATCATTGCATTCCATGAGATTACATCTCTTTGAGGCATTCTGTCAAACAGTTCACGAGCTTTTTCCATGCTTCCACATTTTGCATACATGTCTACCAGAGTATTTCAAACTACAGTATCGGACAAAAATCCCCTTTTCATTATGCTTTGATAGAGGTCATACCGTGTTCCAATGTTCCCATTTTGGCACAGGCAGGGAGGATGCTGGCAAAGGTTGTGGAGTCTGGCTTTACACCTGCCATTTGCATTTACTTGAAAATTTCTAAAGCTTTTTCAACAAATGCATTTTGTGCATATCCTGCAGCCATTGCATTCCATGAAACCACAGTTCTTTGAGGCATTTTGTCAAACAGTTCACGTGCCTTCTCTATGCTTCCACATTTTGCATACATGTCTACCAGGGCTGTTGCAACTAAAACATCTGTCAAAATTCCTCTCTTTTATGCTTTGATGGATGACCAAACCGTCTTCCAAAACTCCCATTTTTAGCACAGGCTGGGAGTACGCTGGCAAATGTGAACTGATCGGGTTGGAGACCTGTTTGTTGCATTTGGTGAAACAGTGTGACTGCCTCGTGAGGATACCCACATCTTTTGTATGCTGCAATAATCGTATTCCATGAGATGCTGTCTCGTCCTTTCATGTGGTCAAACACTTTTCGAGAATCCACCAAATTTCCGCACTTGACATACTATGTAAATAAGTTTATTATGAAAAGCTGTGCTTGTAGGATATGCAAATTGCATGTAACCGATGAAAGAGTGTACTCTTTTCCCTTGTGAAAGTGCCTTCTTGGGAATGCAGGTCTGCAATAATTGAAGATATGCAGAGGAGTTTACAAGGGGATTGTGTCTAGTAAGCGTAATGTGCAGCATCTCCTTCAACTGGATGGCAATGGCAATTTATGATTGTGGAAAATGTGCAGTGTTATTCGGTTTACGTCTTCCACAATGACATTGTCAATGGTTAGAAATAAATCATTCTACTTATCATAAAACAATAGAAACGATAGAAATTTAAAAAAATGAGAGAAGGGTAATGATGTAATAACCTGATTGTGGTTAGGTTCGATTTGGAGCAATAGGGGCACTCAAAAGGAGCAGGGGTGTCCCTGTAAACAGTCTCCCGCAATGGAATGCCTTCTGTAGAGCCAAAAATTGCATTGGGCAGTGTCAAACCTGCCTGGTATGGATTCGAATAGTATAAGATTAGTTTAAGAATAATCGAGGATTAGTTTAAGAACAATCGTATTAAATGTTACTCCAGTTTGTTGCCATGACCAGAAATTTCATAGAAGCAGCATGGTTTTGCATGTAATTTTTGCCCCCAATAGCCATCTTCTATAAGATATAAATCATAATTCGATTTGTCTCTCATCGTTTTTTTTTCTGAAACATGGGCCACATTTTTCCAAATAGTATATACGATATGAACTCATAGAGACGAGATTTAATTCATTCACCACTCGAAACCCATGCATTCACTTTACTGGACATGGATTGCACCTGTATCTCTCTGTAACAGAATAGTGTAGCTCCAACAATGCACTTGAGATAGCATCCTAAAGATTGATGAGATACTTAATTTCCACAACAATCTCAATGTATAAACATCTATACTTAGATGATGGATGCAGGATAATAATTCTTCAATAATTTTCCTAACTAATTACTCAAATCTTGTTTTGGACTCATGCAAACAGCACACACTAAGCTTTGACTTGCTTAGGTGGCTGGTGGGCCCTTATCTTATTAACACATTAACAAAACAGAGTAAGAGAAAGGGCCCACCACCCACCTAAGCAAGTCAAAGCTTAGTGTGTGCTGTTTAAGCGCAATCTGCATATGATGGATGTGGAATAAATATTTAAGTATTCAGGGCTTCTGATTTTGTTCTTTTTTTTTATACGAGGAACATGAGAGAGAAAGGGTTCATATTATCTCAACACCATGAAAAATTTGTTGGTGGGAGAGGCAAGGATTAGGCTAAGGGTTCATTGTTAACTAGAATAATTAGGCCATTGGACATCACCATCTAGCTTCTTTCCCTGTTAGCAAAGCTTATAGTGGATATTAAGCTTTTGAAAAACCTTAATGCCCCATTATGGGATGGATATGGGATAGTTATTTTTATTAGTCATCTATATATTTTATATATTTTCAACTGTTGTAACATGTAAATATTGAGGGTTAGGGATTTACAAAAGGAGAAAAATGATAATGGTAGTCAAATTGAATGATGCAAAAGTATTTAATATATAATTAGAAAATAGAGGATCTAAGTAGATAAATTTAATACATGAGTTGCGAAGAAAAACCTGAAATGCCTTTTGACCCAAATGGGTCTCATTAGTGGAGTGAGTTCTAAACAAAGTATGATCAAGCCTTTAAATAGGCAACTCAACAAGCTATTACAATAGTAGTCACTTGGGATAATTACAATCATGTCTACCTACCACTTACAATATAACAAGGGTTGCATTGCAGCAGGAGTCCCTGTCAAGTGTTGATAGGACAAAGCGTGGCAAGGGAGGTTTTGTTTGTTTGCTACTGCAAAGTTGCGGATGAAGGTTGCAAGGCCTAGCTTTTCTTAGAGGTAATGCGGCAAAGTTGTCTAGTCAAGTTTATAATGCATTTGCCTAGGTTGGAGTCATAATCCATGCAAGATAAAGCCGGTTCCTAGTTACCATTCTAATATGTTGATACAAATGGCACAACAGAAACACATCAACATGCCAAAATAATGGAAGTGTCTAGACCAATGACATTAGCATTTCATTCCAATAATAAAAAGGTAAAATGGAAATAAAGAACATTTCAGAATAAGAAGTAGATTACTTTGGAACTGCCAAAAAAGAGTTTTAAATGTAATGAAAGATTTATATACATGAATAATCAAGTTTGTATAACATCTATCAGAGGAAAAGATTAGAAATTGTTCAAAATGCAATTAGAAATAGGTCTGTATAAATCTCCAATTATTTGATTATATACACTTATTTGAGGAAAAGATTAGAAATAGTATTTCATTCCAATAGTAAAATGTGTATAGGGAACATTTCAGATCCAAAAGTAGATCACTTTGGAATTGCCTAAAAAGAGTTTTAAATCTAATAAAAGATTTATATACATGAATAATCAAATTTGTATAGCATCTCAACTCTATCACCGATCAAGTCCTTTGGTCAACAAACAAACCGACTTTGATTATTTTCAAAATGCAATCAGAACTAGGTTTGAATAAATATCTAATCAATTGAGTAAGTTTAAATGCTAGTTCAAGAAGCACCAATAATGCTTATTTTTCCCACTCAAGATCATATGCCTGAAAAAAACAACCTCCTAATGAAATTGTGCATCAATATTAGAATATGTATGAGTTCATATGATGCCATTGACACTACATTGCTCCCTATAAAATTTAGCACAAAGAATAACCCTCCATGTAGGCAATGTAGTTTTGATTCTATGAAGCATATCCATTGACGCTGTATAAGACCATAACAACTTTATTAGCTCCTACTAAACATTGCAAGACATGAGCATTGCAAGTTAGAATAAAAGGAGAAAAAGGCATGGACCCTGAATGAAAGGAAAACATTTTAGATTGTGAGGAGAATAAAGTAAGTAATATTTAAAAAATGTGAAGCCTAATGAACAAACATGCAACAAATATAAATTAATGCTACCATGTGAAAAAACATTAATTAGATATATTATGTTTGACTTTAAAACTATTTACAAAAGTGGCAAGAAAAAGTGTTGGGAAATCTGTATCCAAACAACTAGAAAAGACAATGGCACAATGCCATGTTAGTACTATGACACTGCCATGGATAGAAAGCAAATGGGGATGGAAAAATGATTTGATCACCCAACCTACAGTGTAAAGAGGATATATGTTGTGTTCTAGTCCAAATATTCAAATCACTAGAACTATTTTCCAATCCTTGTTCCAGATCAAAGGTGGGAAAAGGTCTCAACAACAATAAGGAAGTTCCTAAATGTGAAGGGAAGGATGAAATCAACAAGAATTTGATTGACTCACAAAAAATGTGCAATCAAGACGCAGGGAACTATGTTGACCATGGGGTTTGTTGATCACACTTAGATAGATGACCAATCTGCAATTTTAAGAAGCTATTCTAAGTTATAAACGATGGAGGATCAGGAAAACTATTGCACAACACAACGCTAGCACAACCCATATTTGGCATTTTACAATATCTCAATGCAATGTAAAAATCCAGTTTGGGAAATTGGTTCCAAAGTTGTTCTTAAGAAAAATCAGTTTGGATACTGGTGGAATTTTTTGGACAGATAAGGATTGAAACCCAAAACCTAGACTTGGCAAAACAACTCTTTATCTTGTGCTATGCAATTGACATCAGGACATAGTTTCTAGGGTTGATAGCTCACAATGCATATTTTCAACCTTGTCTAAAAGGACTCTACAATTACCTCTACAAATAATGACTTTCAACCAACATAAGCCACCTTTGTGTCTGTATATTCTTCCATTTTGCACATCTCTAGGCGTGTCAGATATCTGGGGTCAAGTTGGCACCTAAAGTGAAAGAGACCACATTGATAGTATCAAGTGGCTACATAGTGATGATGTCCAAGAAATAGAATAAAAATTGAACAATAATTTTTTGGGTGTTTGTTGGTGCACATTAAGTTGTACCTCAAGTTTAAAATGTAGGATAGCTACTATTCTGTTATTTCATGTTGTTCAATTCATTTTATTGATAGTATTTCCTAGGCTGGCCCATGACCTTTGTGGATGCTTTTGCCTTGTAGTTTTTTTTATCGAGATGCTTTCTTAATTGAAAATCTGGAAGCTATTGACTTCTACTTGGTATATATCCAAGCTACATACATGTATGAGATTAACAACCCTTGCTCTCTCTTGTCTGCTATTTTACTCATATTTTTTTGCCATGTGAAGGTTAATGAGGTTGAGTAAATCAAGCTAGTTTTTGTTTCAACATGATGAATGATTTTCAACAGTCACATAGTGTACTAAACTAGCCAGGGTCAGATAATTATTCAATGTAATTTCCATGAGTATCCTAGATATTGTAGAAGAACTCAAAAGTCAAAACATTCCTAAACTACCTCTTGTTATAAATGAAGGTGAACAACTATAGAATGGAAATCTGATTTTAAATGTTATAATAATCCAGTGCAGAACCAAAAGGAGATTATAGGAAACCAAATCAACACTACAAAGAAATAATGGAATAAAAAAATTGAACACATAACACAATGTTTACATGGAGAAATCCTTTCGAGGAAAAAAACTCCACTCAAGAAGAGATGCACCAGTCTATATTAACTTCAATAGAGTTTACAAAACATCAACATTGACCTCTTCAGTCTTTTCGATAGTGTTAGGGATCAGGTAGATCGAAGCAATAAACACTAACAATTATATGTAGATTAAATAACCCAAATATAACAATGAATAATAACACAAAAAAAGATCAACATAGGAATTTAACATGGTTCACCCAATATGGGCTACATCCACAGAAACTTAGCCATCCAATGATTTTATTAACCAATGCAAAACAGATTACAATCTCACGAATTCCACACCCGCAACATATATTCCAACTTCTTATAACAAGCTTTTTGGAAGCTTCTAGAATTAGGGTTTTACAATGTCATTTTTCTTTTGTCGGTTAACAAAAATTAACAACTAACTTCGAACAGGCAAAGAAGAGGGAAAAAATTATGAGCGTACAGTACTTGCATGATCAGTCACCACATAACAACAATCTCCCACTTGGAGATTAATCCTGGACGACACCACTGCACTTGCAGCTCCCACTAGATTACAACCCTGGCTGGTTTCTTATGTCCACCATTTTCAGTCATGAAGGCCAATGGAAACTGATGAGGAAATCAGTTTCTCCTGTGTAACTGCCTTTGTGAACATATTTGCATGATTCTCACTTGTGTGAATTTTCTCTAGCTTCAACTGTCCATCATCCAAAACTGACCAGATAAAGTGGTATCTGAGATGTATATGCTTAGTTTTTGAATGCAGAGCTGAATTCTTAGCAAGATGAATGGCACTCTGGCTATCAGTGTACAAAGGGATATCTTCTTGTCATTACCCCAATTCCTCCAGAAAATGTTGTAACCAAATAATCTCCTTGCTAGCTTCCAAGCAGCTACATACTCAGCTTTAGTGGTTGAAAGCGCAACAACCTTTTGCAGCCTTGAAATCCAATAGATTGTAACACCTCCTATAGTAAAAACATACACTGTAGTACTCCTCTTGCTATCAATATCACCCGCCAGATCAGAGTCAACATATCCTTTTAGAGCAGGATTTGTTCCTCCAAAACATAGTTTCTTTGAAGTAGTACCTCTCAAATATCGGAGAATCCATTTTACCATATTCCAATGTTCCATTCCAGAATTTCTCATATATATGCTCACAACTCCCACTACATGTGCAATATCTAGCCTTGTACATACCATTGCATACATCAAGTTACAAACTACTGATGCATATGGTATCTTAGACATTTTGTCTTCCTCCTCTTGTGTCTTTAGACACATCTCCTTAGTCAACTTAAAATGACTAGGCAAAGGTGTGCTAACTCCTTTTGCATTTTGCATGTTAAACATTTTCAACACCTTCTCTACATACTCACTTTGGGACAAAAATAATTTTCTATTTGTCCTGTCTTGTGTGATCCTCATACAAAGGATTTATTTTCCTGCACCCAAATCCTTCATAGCAAATGAATTTGCTAATTCCTCCTTAAGTTTATTAATGTGTTGCATGTTAGACCTGGAAACAAGCATGTCATCAACATAAAGCAATAGGATAATGTAGCTGCCATTACCCAATTTCTTGAAATAAACACAATAATCAGAATTTCATCTTTTATAACCTTGTTTAGCCATAAAACTATCAAATTTCAAATACCATCGCCGAGGTGCTTGCTTTAGGCCATACAAACTCTTCTTTAACCTGCACACAAAATCCTCCTTACCCTTGACCTCATTTCCCTGTGGTTGCTGCATGTATATTTCCTCTTCCAAATCCCCATGGAGAAAATCTATTTTCACATCTAGCTGTTCAAGATGCAAGTCTTCTGTAGCCACAAGACTTAGAATAGTTCTAATAGAACTCATCTTTACAATTGAAGAAAATATTTCATCAAAATCTATACCTTTTTTCTATGCAAAACCTTTTACCATGAGTCTGGCCTTATATCTTTTCTTGTCTCCATCTTCTTCTTTCAACTTGTAAACCCATTTATTTGGCAATGCTCTTTTTCTTGCAGGCAATTTGACTAAGTCCCAAGTCTGATTCTGCAACAAGGAATCCATTTCCTCTTTCATGCCTAGCTCCCACTGCTTTTTGGTAGCTACCTTCATTGCTTCTTCATAACCTTCAGGTTCACCAGAATTAGTTAATAATATAGAATATAATGATGGAGAAAATCTTTCTGGAGGTCTAGTTATCCTTGTAGAAAGTCTAACACTTGCAGGAGTCTATGGGATAACTTGTTGCTAAGCATTAGGTACCACTAGCATTTTATTTTTTGGAATCTCATCCAGCACCACATATTCCTTTTTGGCATGTTCATGCTATTAGAGTACATACAACACTGAGAGGGGGGGTGAATCAATGTTGTAGATAAAAAAATTAATTGACTTCTTATCAAAACTTGAAAAACAAAAAGTAATGATGCTGATGTAATGCAAGAAACCAAGTACTATACAATAAAGGACAAGTTATTCAAATATAAAGAACAAATGTACCATGCATCAAATGAGACCATAACACAGATTTTAGGAGTGGAAAACCCTCATGGGGCAGAAAAACCACTTAGTAAATGCCTCACTGGCTTAATCAAAATGTGCTTCACTAGCAAATACAAATGCCTCACTGGCTAAATGTGCCTCACTGGCTATATGTGCCTCACTGGCTAACTGTGCCTCACTGCCTGAAACATGAACACTAGAATGAAGAAAAGATAATTCAGGGGGTTTCCCTAATTCACTGCATTACACCAAATGAATTAATCTTCTCCATCAAACAACAAAGTCACTCATCATAATAAGAAGCATGATACATTGATAAATCTCCTTGCAAAACATGTTAGTCTTTTCTGAAAGCAACTTCACAACCTTATGCCTTAATTACCTCATTCAACCATAGTACATTTTTCTCATTAGGACTTATAATATGAAATCAATAATGAATGATTCAAAGTATACAAGCCTATCTCTCAATCTTCAGCACATGGTTTGAAACCCTAAGAAACCCCTCTCAACATTAAATGACTTCAAAAACTCAAAAAAATTAGTTTTTCAATCTTCATAACATTGTTTGTATCCCACCTTTGCACTACACAAATAAACACAAAGGACCTTTTCAATTCTTCTTTGCAGATCACTATATTAGATATTTAGTTCTTTTCAATAAAGGATCTTACCTACATCATAGAAAGCATCATGAACTTGTAATTGATTACCTCTAGTGCTACCTTTTGAATTCACTGTCTCCCAAGAGCACTCCAAACTCCTCAATATGTCTTCATACCTACTCAATGTTTTATCACATTCATATCTACGTGTAGGTATCCTTCTTCACAGTCTAAAAACCAATGCTTTTCATTTTGAAACATCAAACAACCTTCTCCATAAAATTCTCTGGCCATCCCTATTAGTTTCCAAAGTAGTTTGCAAGCAGTTGAACCGCCATACCAAGACAAGGCCATCAAAGTTAATACTATTGAAAAAATGTTATAATTTGAAAACAAATTAAACTTGGTCCATTGATCTCCAATTCCCGCCTGCCTGATCGAAGGTTGAGATTAAACATTGATTCATTTAAAAAATGACTTGATACTGCCGGTGGGTCTAGAGGTTGGGGCCAGTTTCCCCACGATGTCAACCCACTTAAGTTATAACTTAAGTGGTTGGGCACCTCTAACAACCGGTCAACCTTCTTTTAAAACAAAAAGCAACCTGTCTAAAAAGCTTATGAGAAGTTATCTTTAGGGTTTAGCTCCTAGGACTTAGGATTTAGAGTTTAGTGTCTCCAAAAACAAACACATTAAACCCTAAATTTCCTCCAAGCACATTAATAGATAATGTTTGGAAACATAATGAAACCTTCTAATATTAGTGTAATGAATAGATAAACAACCTGATCCAAAGAGACCATTGATCCACATGAAGAGTATTTGAACCATGATGCAAAAAAGAACCTTATCATTAGATGAAAGCATACTGTTCTAATTGGGTATCATTGAATTCTCATGCAAGAACATATATATCATATCATCATCCAAACTGATCAAGTGACACCATTACCTCCTGAAACATCCTTTGAAGACATCAAAGAGAATGACAAACAATTATGCACCTGACAATATCAATCAATCTGCACCTGATGAGAAGTGTATACACATGCAACACATTCCTGCACCTAATTCCTCCATTAAAGTACACTACGATGGAAAAACATCCTTTGGTCTTTCAACTCCTCTCAACAATGACCTGATCCCTTTGATCTTTCAACTCCTCAAGCAACATCAATATGAACAAAGCATGTGAACTTTGTAGTGAGATCCCCACAAAATATAGATGGCACCAATCCAGACTAGGAACTCCATACTGATATGAAGCCGACACTGTAATATCATCATGCACCCAAATCATGCATGCCATAAAACACCATGCAACACAATGAGTAAGACAAAGATCAATTTCTTGATGGTATGGTCAACAAGACCATAATATATGATCTGGTCTCTGCAACAACATAATTACAACCTTGACATCCTAACATATCATCAATCAACAACACCATGAACATATGTTACCATAAGCATCCTGATGGGATAAGGATCATAACATGTATACATCCCATTCTAATGAAGAGTATACAAGTGATTCCAATGAAGTATACATTATCCATGCATCCTTTGAAGCATCTTGTTTCATCATCAACTTCACCTGAGTCACACCTGAATCACACCAACACACTGACCTTTCTTTAGTACACATCAATGACATAAAATGAATATGAACATGATGAGACCTAATCCAGTTGACATCAATGACAAACTAGCCATCACATGCTTCTTTTCCTGTAGCTGGTCCTTATACATGACCTTCTCATTGAATATAACATCTCTGCTCCTAATGATTTTATGATTTTCATAATCCCATAATCGATAACCAAATTCATCTACTCCATATCCAATGAAGGTACATTTTTTAGACTTAGCCTCAAGCTTGGTTCTATTTTCAATATCAACATGGACAAAATCTTCACAACCAAAGGTTTTTAGAAATGAATAGTTTACCTTTTTACCTGTCCATGCCTCCTCTGGAATGCCACCATCCAAAGGATTTGAAGGTCCCTTGTTTATTAAATAAACAACGGTATGTACAACGTCTACCCAAAAGTGTAAGGGTAGTCCAACATGCAATCTCATGCTCCTTGCATGCTCCATAATGGTCCTATTCATCCTTTCAGACACACCATTTTCTTGTGGGTTTCCAGGAACCATTTTTGCCTACGGATTCCATTATATGAATAATAATTCTCAAATTCTCTGCTGCAATACTCGCCTCCATTGGCAGATCTGAGACACTTCAACTTTTTTCCTGTCTCATTCTCAACCAAAGCTTTCAACTTTTTAAAAGTTTCAAATACTTCTGATTTTTGTTTTAGGAAATACACCCATGTTTTCCTAGTTGCATCATCAATAAAAGTAACATAATAGAAAGAGCCACCAAGAGATGATACCTGAGCTAGTCCCCATACATTTGAATGCACAAGCTCTAATTTCTCACTCTTCTTCTCTTTCCCAACATTGAGAAATCAGACTCTTTTCTATTTTCCATAAACACAATTTTCGTAGAACTCCAAGTCAATCTTCTTCAGACCTAGTAGCAACTTTCTGGAGTGAAGGATCTTCATCCCTTTCTCACTCATGTGCCCAAGTCTATGGTGCCACAATTATGTTTCTGTCCCTGTAGCAAGTGCTATAATTGTCTCAGTAGCAACCGTTTCTGTAGCAACTAAGGTAGAATAAGTATTACCAATACACAAATACAATGTGCCTACCTTTTCACCTTTAGCTACTACTAATGCACCTTTAACGACCTTCGAAATTTTGTCTGAAAAGGTAACTATGTAGCCTACACTACCTAGTTGTCCTGTAGAGATTAAATTCGTTCTCAAATTTGGAACATGCCTTACCTCCTGTAGCAACCATTCATTTCCATTCTACAACTTGAATTTTTTCTTTCATTTTCCAACAATTTGACATGGTTCATCATCACCCAAATATACCTGTCCAAAATCACCTTGAACATAATCTACAAAATATTTCCTATGGGGTGTGGCATGAAATGAAGCCCCTAATTCTCTTACCCAGGAATCATTAGCATTATCTAAACACAAAATTAAAGCATCTTGTAATTTATTACTTGCAACATTAGCTTCCTTATTGTCATCATGTTGTCCGTCTCCTTGTTTTCCCTTTCTAGACCAACAATCCTTCTTCAAGTGTCCTGGCTTTCCATAGTGCCAGCAATCCATTCTTCCTCTGGATTTAGATTTGCCTTTCTTCGACTTCTTGACTTCCTGTGATTTGTTGGGCTTTTTTCTCTCTCCTTTGTTCTTCCCATGTTCTCTACAGCCAAAGCATTACCCGATGTTGAACTCTCACTTGTGTTTTTCTGTTGCATTTCCTTGCTAAGGATAACACCAACAACATCATTATTTGAACCAGAGACAAAGTTACTTACAACCATTACCAAGCTATTCCAGCTTTCTGGCAAAGAACATAAAACCTAGAGAGCCGTCACCTCTTCATCAAATTTCACTTTTACAGAAGTTAACTGACTGGTAATCATATTAAACTCATTTAAATGATCTGACATAGATCCACCTTCAATCATTTTCAAATTAAACAAACGCTTCATGAGAAATACCTTATTATAGGCTGAGGGTTTTTCATACAATTTAGCCAAAGCTTTCATCAATTCATCTGTTGTCTTTGCTTCTATTATATTGAATGCCACAGATGGTGCTAGGCACAACCGAATGGTTCCCAGTGCCTTTCTGTCCAAAAGATTCTAATCCTCATCAGTCATTGCTGCCGATTTCTTAGCTTTTCCTTCTAACAGCCTCCATAAATCCTTCTGATAGAGATAATCCTCCATCTGCATCTTCCATAACTGATAGTTTTGCCCATTGAATTTATCTACCTTCAATTTACCCTCATCCACCATTGCTCCCACTTAACCGTGAGACTTCCACTCAACTGTGAGACCTTCATGCAGATGATAATCAAATACAACCCGCTCTGATACCAGTTGTTAGGGATTAGGTAGATTAGAGCAATAAACACTAACAATTATATGCAGATTAAATAACCCAAATATAACACGGTAATTTAACATGGTTCACCCAATATGGGCTACATCCACAGAAACTTAGCCATCCAATGATTTTATTAACCAATGCAAAATAGATTAGAATCTCGCAAATTCCACACCCACAACATACATCCCAACTGCTTATAACAAGCTTTTGGAAGCTTCTTTAATTAGGGTTTTACAATGTTGTTTTTCTTTTGTCAGTTAACAAAAATTAATAACCAACTCTAAACGAGCAAAAAAGAGGGGAAAAATTACGAGTGTACAATATTTGCATGATCAGTCGCCACATACCAACAGATAACACCTATTTTCTAGTCTTAACTCTCTACAACTCTACAATTGTAATACAATGCCCTCATTAAAAGAGTGCTACCATATAGTGCAAAAAAATTCTAACATAACTTTTACTATCA
Source organism: Cunninghamia lanceolata (assembly GCA_027924645.1). NCBI lineage: Eukaryota > Viridiplantae > Streptophyta > Pinopsida > Cupressales > Cupressaceae > Cunninghamia > Cunninghamia lanceolata. Next base: position 4,186,507 of record BSBN01000053.1, on the reverse strand, counting down.
TATTTAAGACCTAATGACGAACACTCCATATTGACTATGAAAAATTACAATATTTTACAAGGCAATTTTATAAAAAAAATTTCTTTAGGGGTGCTACTCTTGAACCCCCATCAAAGGGGGTGCCATCACCCCTTGGAACCCATGTCAGGTGTTGAGATCCAAATACGGCTAAAACAAGACCGCTTCTTGATGAATACATCTTCTCTTATGGAAATTTACAAACAACATTAGGAGTAATTAATTACTTAAGGATTTAAAAGGTTGATGACACCTTAATCCTAACACCTCTTATGTTTACAATGCGCTGATCAAGACCAAAAAAAAATACAAATACCTTGATCTTAAAAGTGGGGTAAGAACATATCCTTGAATATCCTTGAATTGATTAAAAATTCTAAAACAATGCAGTCTCATTAGAATTCTTCCAAAAATTAAAAAGTTGTGAAACTGCTAGATTATGAATTTTCTAATTAGTCTTAGAGACATGGCATTATTTTATAACCATAAGTATCACTTGAATGCATAAATAACAATAAGTACGAATTGAAATCCATAGATTTAGTGGAATATTGCTTACTACCAATCACTAAGGCATATGCTAATGGATATCCTTTGAACAAGTCCAGCCAAAATCTTCAATGCATTTTGTTCTTCTTTAAGGGATATGCAAAATAAATATAAGGGATTTTTATACCATTGAATAAAATGATTGACATGAGGCATACCATGGGTAATAGCTCAATGGTAGCAACAAATGAAACATGTGGAGCTAAGTTTCCTTTTACAGTGCCAAGTGAGATGTAACATCAAAAAGCAAGGTGAGCAGGGAAAAACATTGGTTATTTTCAACATAGATTGGATATTTTTGTTATAGAGATTGAATAAATATGAGCTATGTTGACAAGCCAAAAGTTCAAGGTAAGAAATATACCCAAGACATAATTAAAATGTTGTAAATGCACTGGTATAGAATCAGATCGGCATTGTTAAACAAACCGAGAAAGGATGCAACTGCAAGTATATTAATTCAACACTTAAAGAATAAGTTGTCTTCCTATTTAGAATTGTTTGTAGTTTGGGTATCGTGCTAATCTATTCATCTGTACACAAGACCGGTACCATCTTACAAAGCAACCAATATTGAAATATTGTCTCGATAATTATTGAAGGTTGGATACTCTAGTTTTATTGATCATTGACTCTTTTCTTTCTTAAAATGAGAACCATGTTCTATCACTTCTGACATTTGAGGCTAACATTAATATTAATCTATTTGTAAATTATACAGGCTGGCTCTTATATTCTACTATCCATCAACCTACTTTAGTCTACAATTGTACAAATCAGCTCACACTCTACTTATTCTTGGCCCTTCCTTCCTGGCCCATGTGCCAAATATTCAAAAATAACATTACTCCAAAACATTTGGATTCTATTACAATCATGAACCACCAACAAAATGGCAACATAGGTATACATACCCCTTTGCCTCATAACCAAAATAGTTTTTCCCTTGAAGAGTTTCAACAAAAAAAAAAGATTCCAAAGGGTTAACATAAAAGAATGATCTATATAAAATCTTAATCATATATAGCTTATAAAATCTTAATTAGATATAGCTTAACTAAGTAAATGTTCTTAAGTGAATTAACTACAAGTAATAAAATTGAATCTAGTTCACAAAATAAATTATTATATTCTAAGACCTACAAAAAAGCTAAACACTAGATATTTTTAATAGAATAAAAATCATGATCAAAATCATGTGCTCAGATCCACACAAAAGGAGACTCAAAGTTTATTCTCCAAAAAATAAGTCAAATTTTCATACATCTCAAACAAGAACACAACCACAAATAATTGTTAGAATTAAAAATACATTTAGTAGAATCATACATGTTTTTGATTAGATAAGAGCTTTTAACCAGAGCTATGAACCGCAAAGGGTTTTGAAAGGACCCAAAAACCTTGTACAACAAGAGTATCCAACAACCATAAGAGACAAGAACACAGAATCAAGAACCAACAACAACATGAGATAGAACCAACACAAAAAATAAGCCTAAAACAAAAGGACAACCAAGACCACAATCAAGGAGGTTTAAAACCAAACATCACTAAAGAACTCTGAGGTAGAGTCAAAGCTTGACCCAAATTAGGTAACCTTCTTGAAGATGAGTCAGGCTCAACCAAGGTACAACTGTTATCCTTCAAATGATACCCCCTCACGTCCCCTATGGGACCTTCATCCATATTTCCTTCACTCCTTGTAGCATAGCACTCATTAACATCACTTTGACAATCTTTCCCATCATTCTGACAATCTTTCCCAGCATTTTGACATTCATTCCCATGCTCAAGAGGACTTTTTATCTCTTTACAAGAATGGGAAAAATGCCCAGCTTTGTGGCAATGTAGACAAATTTGCAAAGATGGCTCATAATGAATTCTCTTCTCCCAAACACCTACTTTGGAAGATAGTTTTATGACTTTAGGCAGCACCTTATCAATATCAACATTCACACAAAATCTAGCAAAAACAATTCATTTCATAGATTTCATAACATTATCAATAGATAAAATTGACCAAGAGAATTGGAAATATCTTTTATTATCCCTTCATGCCAATACTCTAAAGGAAGACTTGGAAGCTTAACCCAAATAGAAACCCTGTTAAAAATTTCCTTGACGGCATCAAAACTAGTTGACCATCTTTTCAACCAAAGAACAGATTTATCGAGGAACCAAAGAACTCCCTCTAAAATTCTCATACTATCATGTCTTAGACTTTGATGCTTCCTAAACTTACTTTATGTGGAACTGAATTATGTATAATTGTATGTGGTTGGATAAATGTTATGTTATTTTGAAAGATGAAATAAGTAAATGATTATTTTATTTTGGAAAAGATGAAATGAAATGAATATTATTTTATTCATGTTATTTTAGAATAATAAATTAAGGTGCTTCGGCTATGCTTCAGCTATTTGGACACTAACTTATTAATGGGAAATATGAGTTTGCATGAGTTGCAGGTTGTTGAAGACAAGGGTGTGGTTAAGGTAGAGGAGGTTAGCAATCTGGCAGGGTTAGGATGGAGTGGTCTCTCACACACATTGACACTTCGATGCATATAGTTGCATTAAAATTGCATTAATTAATCATATTATATTGCATATTATTTGATATGTTATAGTTGATTATTAAATTTATTGTTAGTTAACATTAAATCTTCATAGTGAAAATAAATGTAGTTTTAAATTATTCATTAATTTTATTTGAAAGTTAGAGTTATTATTATCTTTTTTTTTGAAATAATTGTATTGTAAAAAAATTCATTTAATAAAATTAAATAAATATTAGATATGAGTTTTTGAAAATAGAATATGTGAAATTATTAGATAAATTAGAAATCAAACTTGGAAAAAGAAAACAAAAGAATTAGAAAAAAAAAAACAAAAAAATAGAAACAACTAGAAAATAGAAAAAAACTAAGATTAGAAAGAAAGTGACCATTTTTATTTTATTATGGAGTTCATTCTTTAATTTTTTTTAATGCTTCTGTTAGCCCACTTCTCCCTCAAAATGGCATTGACCTCTGCATGTCATTTTCTCCAGAAGGAAATTAATGAGGGAGGATATTTTTTTATCTATGTGAGAAAATAATAAAATGAAGAACCCTCTCATTTTTCGGGGACAAAAGTTTTATTTTTATTTTTATTCAATCGAAGAAAATCAAGAGAACACAGAGAGGAAGATTACAGATTTGGGCAAAGGGGAGCATTCGATGAGCCAAGGAAGAGAGGAGAACTGAGAAGGATCCATCTACAAGAAAGCGTTATCAAGGTTTTTATACAAATCATTTCACCCAATTTGTGTGATCAAAGATTGAATGGATGATTTCTACTATTATTATACTTTTAATACTGTTGCTGATTGAAATACTGTGTAAATATTGACAAATTCATATGAATACATATATATTTTCATTCCAAATATTACTATAAAGATAAGATACACTATGTTGAATCTATATTGTATATTTATATATACATTTATATCAAATTAAATGCTGATAAAGTTTTATATATGTATAATTATTACTGTTACTGCACAATGTATATATATCATTTTATTGTATATATATTATGAATATAAATATACTGTGGCAGTAGTTATTTATTTATATACTATACGATGGAGATTTTACATACCACATGGCTGTGAATAAATTTCCGAGTTATCGGCGATCACAAGGTTTTAGCTAAATTTTATTTAATTTTAAGAATTTATATATGAGAGAAGGATCGACACTGAGGACAAAATTCTTTAAGAAGGAATCTGGGATGGGGCCTTATAGCCTGTGGGGAGAGCCGTCCCCATACCAGCGACGACCTCTTTTAAGGATCATAGATCCTTTGTAATATATATTTGAAATTTTATATCTTGATAACTTAAATCTTAAATGTCTATGTCGACGCCTTATATGGGTAGCTTTTGCTTTATTTAAAAATTGTTGCCTTAATTTGTTCGCTGCTGTATAAGCCTGCGGCGGTTCTTTGATATTTAATGTGTGTGTGTGTATTACTATATTTCAATAGTTACTTACTGTTAAAAATAATATTTCTATATGTTAATTATTTCCAGTACCCCTGGGGCATATATATATATAAAGACATAAATAAGTTGTAGTAAATGAATTTCATTGATTATGTGAGAATTGGATAGTGCTGAACCACTATAAATAGATTTATTAAGCAAAATTTAATGATTGAAAACTCCTTATATTAGATTTCATATAAAAGCACATTTCAATGTGAATATACTTGTCCAAACTTTTACCTGTAGAATTTGTCAAAAGTCATTGAAATGAACCGGCATTGGGGTAAACTAATAGATTCAATTGTTTTTTTTTTTGTTCAAATAGTTATTCCATATCAAACTAGCAAACCGGTACTGGAGAAAACTAATGAATTCACTTTTAACAAAAGTAGAAAACTTCTTGTCTTAGAAAACCATTACATATCACTAGAAATGGAAACTAGGCCAAACATGCAAAATGGAGAAAAGATGTAATTTTAAGTAAAACTTATTTTCCTTAAGAACACATTGATAGCAATTGGATTAAATCTTAAATAAGATAATCTTTGAATTATGTGAAAGATTATTCTTTTTGTTTATTTGGTAAAGTAATGTACTTTCGGGATAGGATGTCAAATGTGGGCTCCTAGAGACGACACTTTTACTTTTTCTAAAAATACCACTTTTTGTTATTGCTTGACCAAGCTACTGTACCATTGAAATAGATGGAATTAGAAAAAGCCTAGATTTATGTTATATATGTCTCTGCCACATCCTTCTTGCAAGAGTTAGGTCATTCTAGGTTAGGAATGCATAAGGCAACAGACACGCATCGAGAGATTCCCTCCTGCTTATACCATTCCAGGTTGCTAGGCTCCTCATGCAGGGTCGGTGTTTTCTTTGAGATAGGAAGAAACCCAGGGAAGTCTAGTACTTTGTGGTTGGGTGGAAAAAGTGCCTTAACCACACTCTTGGCCTCGACATGCGGAAGACCAGTGGGGTCACGACGGTCAAGATCATAGATTCTTAAGTTATATGATTCATTATGGATATTTATTTCATTGTATTACTCTTGTGTGGCTAGCATAGCCAAATTGTAAAATGTAATATTACTTTCATTGATGTATTGATGCAATATCTTACTTGTAACATTGAAATAGATGTATTGTAACACCCTGATTGGTGTATGTAATTGGAAATGTAACACTTTCTAGTGTATGGAATTGTACTTCACTATTGGAAACTAGCTATTTTATACAACTATAGATATTTGAATATTATAAATGATTTAATTTCCTAATTTGGAATGAGCATTGCTTGTTGTAATACTATTTTTAGTATGTAAGTTTTTCACACTTTACATTTGGTATCAAAGCCTCCAGGTTCAACACTCGGGCCTTGAGTCTCCTACGCTTAGTAATGCGGACCTGTTGATGACCTAAAATCGTAGGTGTATCGAGTGTGTTGAGAACCCTAGTTATGGGTCAAGGATTCTTTTGATGAGTTGGAATCTTGTTGATTCTTAGATGGTTCAGTTGGAATTGAGTAGAAGTTTAGATAGTTCTATGTCTAGAAACATTATTTACCGATTTAGTCCTCATTGCTTTAGTTGCATTTGCCATAGGACTCTCTACAAAATGATGGATTGGAAACCATTTTGGAATTAAAAAGGGTGAATGATGAGGTAAGTTGGATAGTTATACCTGATTCGGGAAGGATAAGATATGGTGACAACACAAGAGTGATGATGTGAATTAATAGAGAAATGTATTGAGAAGAGAGATCTCTCTGATAACATAAAGGTTGGATAAGTTGATAAGAGGAAGAAGGAAAATCACCTGTGAAATAAAGTCGACAATGATGGATAAATTTATTGGTTGAGCCTTCTCAGAGGAAGGAAACCTATGATGGATGTTTAAAAGCTAAGAATGTTTGTATCATTACTAGGGTTGGGCAAGTTGATTGTTGAGCAATATCTTATTCTTTCAAGATGTGAATATGGATCTAGTAGAATCCATGAGATCTTTGTAGAATGCAAGGTTAAGATGTCTTAAGGATATTCATTAATGATTCATGATAGAAGTTAATATGAGAAGTTATCTCACTCTGTCTTACAGACAAGGTAGGAATGATTGATGTTGTGAATCTTGTATGCTTGCTTGTTATTAGTGTCAATGATTCACATTATTATTGTCTCTGTGCGAGTGATGCACTAGAGCAAGTTATTGATTCTTTTGTGCTAATAAAGCACTTGAGTAATGATTGCATTCATAATTTGTGTATGAGATGCACCTTTTGTATTCATTGTATTTATGCGGGTTGAGTGATGATTGCTATAAGCATGCATGTTATGCATATTTCATATTTTGTGCAAGCGATACACTTATCATAATTATTATACTTGTATTTGAACGAGTAATGTTCACAGAAAGTAATGCCTTGTGCAAGTGATGCACTACAAGTATGTGTGATGTTTTTGTGAATGATGCATATGTATTCTTACCTTGTGTGAGCTATGCACATAGGGTTCTTGTATTTATGATTGCTAATTATTCATGCTGCAGGGACGATTAATGTTCAATGCTTGTTATAACATACTACTTCATAACTTGAGTAAGCAAGTGATGCATTAGGAATAAGGAATGCTTATGATATTGATATGTGTGGAGAATTTTCTAGTTTGAATTGAAAAGTATTTTGAAGAATTGCAGTATGTATTATTTGAAATAAATTAGGCACTTAATACTATACAATGTACTTCCATGCAAATGAAACTTAGTTTTACTTTAAGAAGACTTGAAAAGATCTTTTTGGAAATTTAGTCATATATTATGTGATGATGATTTGAATTATCTGTGCTTGTTTATCTTTCACGATCATAATGATTTCTCTATGTTATTGAAGATCTTCTTATCACCTTTTCTTCAATGACGATGAGCTTCTTCGACCAAATGTTTCAAAATTTGACAAACTTTTCTTGACGATTTTGATTATGTTCTTTTAAATCTCTTTTGGTTGTGTGTATATTATTTTTTGTCAACCATATTAGTTGGTTGGTAATGAAACTTGATAATCTTTTATGAGATGCTGATCTTTTACATTCAGGATTAAACGTTGAATCTAGTTTTATTTTTGAAAACTCCTTGATGACTAAGTTGGTCAAATAATAAACTTTGCCAGCCAAGTGTTGACTTCCATTCTCGATGTCAAATCCTGAAGGCTAGTGTTGTAATCTTTTCAACTGATTATATTTATGGCAACCTTCTATGTTTAGTTGATAGCAATTGTTGAAGTCTTTCCTTGCTTGACCATTTTCAATCAATTGAAATGAAGTGGCTTCACTTACTTTTGAGATTTGACTCTCCATGATTTAAAAGTTTGAATGTCTAATTTTGAGATTTGTTTCTCTTTTGACTTAAGAGTCAAGTGTTGTTTATGTTTATACAAAATATATCTATTGAAATATTCCTTTTGATTTAGTGATGAAAATTATGATGATCCTTTTGATTTTCAATGAACTAGTTTTCAATCATCTTGATTTAATTTAGTGTTGCTTAATCTATGAATTAGTATCAAGATCATGATGACCTACTTGACATCTAGTCTTCTTGATTTAGTGTTGTAATCAAGTTAAATTTATTATTCTAGTGTTGATAATCTTTTGGGAGTGATGATCTTCAATGATTTAGTGTTGAGAACTTGTTGACCTTCATAATTCAATGATTGATCTTCGATGGACTTCTTATCTTTTATGTTGCTGATCATGTTGATGATCTTGTTGTAATAAACATTTTAAATGTAGTGAATCTTAATGACTGAAACTTTTTCTTTTGCTAAAGTGTTGTTTATTCACCAATGATGATAACAAGTAGTATGAGATGCTTTTTTTCATCATAATGGTAATTGTTTAGATGTTTCATGCGAGTGGGAATGTTGACAAATGAACATATTATTTTCTTGCTATATATGATTAACTTTATGAGATTTAGTAGGTAGTTATACCTCTTTGCGTAAGTATGATGGATAGAAATCGCTTGTATGTAACTGTCGTAGGTTGTGATAAGGCTTGTCTAAATCTTTGTATGTAAATGATAAGAAACATTGATGACTAACATCTAGAACCATGCTAGAAGAATAGAGATCCTAGAACAATGAGTATGTAGACTTGTATGCATGCGATTAGATTTGGAACAATTATAACTTCGTTTATGTAATAAAAGATGTGGTGTTTGATGTATAGATCAATGAAGAATACCTTGAGTAGGTAGCAAATTTGCAACTCGAGTTATGATTAATATATCTTCTCAAGTGTTGACATTACTAGGGTACAATTATATGACACTTGGTTAAATAAATACTTTTGTGTTTTATATAGGGTCCAACTATGTAAAACTTTAGAAATGATAGTGGGATAGAACTAGCATATTAAGAAGTAAATCTCCTATCTTAATTGGTTGTGCATATGAATGAATCTAGACTTTGAACTTTTATTCCTTTATTACTTGATTTTGGAATTATACTCATACTTTGTGTACTTTATCCAAGCAATACATTATGTGTGATGAATTTGTAAATAATAATTATCTTTTCGTGCTTGACTTATCCATAAAGCTTCAATGCAATCTTGTTTGCGCTAATGAAATAGCTTCAAAAAGGTTATTTAATTTTACTAACCACTTGTGCAAGTGATGATTGTTAGACAAAAGGACTTGTTGTCTGAGCATCAGGTACTTTTGAAATAATCAACCTCTTGATTAGGTGAACTAGTTGTAACGTTAAGGTAAAAACAAGTTGGAAAAAGGTATGCAAATCTTTTATATTCAATATATTTGAAATTTTAGCATATTATGAGTTTATTATATTATTGATACTGGATGTGTAAGACTTCTTATGTGGATGTTTGATGTAATAATACATCAGGACAATGTCTCTTCCAAGTGGGGAAGGATGTCATGTCTTAGACTTTGATGCTTCCTGAACTTACTTTATGTGCAACCAGATTATGGATAATTGTGTGTGGTTGGATAAATGTTATGTTATTTTGAAAGATGAAATAAGTAAATGATTATTTTATTTTGGAAAAGATGAAATGGAATGAATATTATTTTATTCATGTTATTTTGGAATAATAAATTATGGTGCTTCGGCTATGCTTCAGCTATTTGAACACTAATCTATTAATGAGAAATATGAGTTTGCATGAGTTACAGGTTGTTGAAGACAAGGGTGTGGTTAAGGTAGAGGAGGTTAGCAATTTGGCAGAGTTAGGATGGAGTGGTCTCTCTCACACACACCGACACTTAGATGCATATAGTTGCATTAATTAATCATATTATATTGCTTCTTATTTGATATGTTATAGTTAATTATCAAATTTATTGTTAGTTAATATTAAATCCTCATAGTGAAAATAAATGTAGTTTTAAATTATTCATTAATTTTATTTGAAAGTTAAAGTTATTATTATCTTTTTTTTTAAATAATTGTATTGTAAAAAAATTCAATTAATAAAATTAAATAAATATTAGATATGAGTTTTTGAAAATAGAATATGTGAAATTATTAGATAAATTAGAAATCAAACTTGGAAAAAGAAAACAAAAGAATTCGAAAAAAAATACAAAACAAAAAAATAGAAACAACTAGGTGAACGAGGTTGTGCTTAAATGGCAAGGCCATAGGGTTCTCAAGATGGAGATCCAAGTTCGAGTTCCCCAAGTAACATCTATGTGGCTTCTAAGTTGGTTGAGTTCACTAAGTGGTTGCTAAGTTGAGTATGTTGATGGGGAGGAGGTACCCTTGTGATCTTCGACTTACGAATAAAAAAAAATAGAAACAACTAGAAAATAGAAAAAGACTAAGATTAGAAAGCAAGTGACCATTTTTATTTTATTATGGAGTTCATTCTTTATTTTTTTTAACAATTCTATCAGCCCACTTTTCCCTCAAAATGACATTGACCTCTGCATGTCATTTCCTCTAGAAGGAAATTAATGAGGGAGGATATTTTTTTATCTGTGTGAGAAAATAATAAAGGGGAGGACCCTCTCATTTTTTGGGGACAGAAGTTTTATTTTTATTTTTATTCAATCAGAGAAAATCAAGAGAACACAGAGAGGAAGATTGCGTATTTGGGCAAAGGGGAGCATTCGATGAGCCAAGGAAGAGAGGAGAACTGAGAAGGATCCATCTACATGAAAGCGTTATCAAGGTTTTTATACAAATCATTTCACCCAATTTGTGTGATGAAAGACTGAATGGATGATTTCTGCTGTTATTATACTTTTAATACTGTTGTTGATTGAAATACTGTGTAAATATTGACAAATTCATATGAATATATATATATATATATATATATATATATATATATTGTAAATATTATTATAAAGATAAAATACACTATGTTGAATCTATATTGTATATTTATATATACATTTATATCAAATTAAATGCTGATAAAGTTTTATATATGTATAATTATTACTGTTATTGCACAATGTATATATATCATTTTATTGTATATATATATTAATACTTAATATATATTATGAATATAAATATATTGTGGCAGTACTTATTTATTTATATACTATATGATGAAGATTTTACATACCACATGGTTGTGAATAAATTTCTGAGTTATCGGCGATCACAAGGTTTTAGCTTAAATTTTATTTAATTTAAAGAATTTATATCTGAGAGAAGGATCTACACTGAGGCCGGAATTCTTTAAGAGGGAATCTGGATGGGGCCTTACGGCCTGTGGGGAGAGCCATCCCCATACCAGCGGTGGCCTCTTTTAAGGATCACAGATCCTTTGTAATATATATTTGAAATTTTATATCTTGATAACTTAAATCTTAAATGCCTCTGCCGACGCTTTATATGGGCAGCGTTTGCTTTATTTAAAAATTGTTGCCTCAATTTATTCACTGTTGTATAAACCTGCGATGGTCCTCTGATATTTTGTGTGTGTGTGTGTATTACTGTATTTGAATAGTTACTGTTAAAAACAATATTTCTGTATGTTAATTATTTCCAGTACTAGGTAGATATATATATAATGTGATATATATATAAAGCCATAAAAAAGTTATAGTATATGAATTTCATTGATTATGTAAGAATTGGACAGTTCTGAACCACTATAAATAGATTTATTAAGAAAAATTTAATGATTGAAAACTCCTTATATTAGATTTCGTATAAAAGCACGTTTCAATGTGAATATACTTGTCCAAACTTTTACCTATAGAATTTGCCAAAAGTCATTGAAATGAACCGGCATTAGGGTAAACTAATAGATTCAATTGTTGTTTTTTTTGTTCAAATAGTTATTCCATATCAAACTAGCAAACTGGTACTGAAGAAAACTAATGGATTCACTTTTAACAAAACTAGAAAACTTCTTGTCTTAGAAAACCATTACATATCACCGGAAATGGAAACTAGACCAAACATACAAAATGGAGCAAAGATGTAATTTTAAGTAAAACTTATTTTCCATAAGAACACATTGATAGCAATTGGATTAAATCTTAAATAAGATATTCTTTGAATTATGTGAAAGATTATCCTTTTTGTTTATTTGGTAAAGTAATGTACTTTCGGGATAGGATGCCGAATGTGGGCTCCCAGAGATGGTAGTTTTACTTTTTCTAAAACTACCACTTTTTGTTATTGCTTGGCCAAGCTACCGTACCATTGAAATAGATGGAATTAGAAAAAGCCTAGATTCATGTTATATGTCTCTGCCACATCCTGCTTGCAAGAGTTATGTCATTCTAGGTTAGGAATACATACATGCAACATGCACGCATCGAGAGATTCCCTCCTACTTATACCGTTCTAGGTTGCTAGGCTCCTTGTGCAGGGTCGACCTGTTTTCTTCGAGATAGGAAGAAACCCAGGGAAGTCCCTGGTACTTCATGGTTGGTCGGTAGAAAAAATGCCTTAACCACACTCTTGGCCTCGACATGAGGAAGATCAGTGGGGTCACAACGGTCGAGATCAGAGATTCTTATGTTATATGATTCATTATGTATATTTATCTCATTGTATTACTCTTGTTGGCTAGCATCTAGCCAAGTTGTAAAATGTAATATTACTTTCATTGATGTATTGATGCAATATCTTACTTGTAACATTGAAATAGATGTATTGTAACACCCTAATTGGTGTATGTAATTGGAAATGTAACACTTTCTAGTGTATGGAATTGTATTTCACTATTGGAAACTTGCTATTTTATACAACTACGGATATTTGAATATTATAAATGATTTAATTTCCTAATTTGGAATGAGCATTGCTTTTTGTAATACTATTTTTAGTATGTAGCACTTTACACATACTTACCTCAAAAGATTGAAAGGTAATAAGGAAAAATCTGTTAATTAGGGTAGCCACTTGAATCTGACCAAGCTCACACCATCTTTTATGAACCCAATTACGAACAACATCAATATTTGGACAAAAGCCTGAGAACCTCCCAATGAGGGCATTCTCCATGAATGCAATGGCACTGTTAACATCTTCATCAAGGATCTTCAAAATGCAAGATCCATCCAATGCAGAGGGAGCATCATCAAAAACATGTAAAGGTAAAATGGAAGAGAAACTCCCCACCACCGGCTCAATAGAGGGATCCCTAATCTACTTAATATTAACAGTAGAAAGTGGATCTAGAGTCTCAGGAATATCCTTTCTAGAAACACCCTGCAACACACAGGGTGGTGAAACCCTAGCAGGGCTCACCACATCCAAAGGTGAAGCAATCCTAGCAGGGCTCACCTTAGCCAACAACCAAGCACATCCATTCTCTTTGTGGCAAATTGGAGCAGACCCATAATGGATCTGGGTTACAGGAGAAAAACCAAGGGAGAGAAGAAATCCCCTTTGTAGCCCCTTGACAAAACCACTAGAAGATTCTTTTGTAGAAATCTCCTGAATGGCCACAGGCAACAACTTCTTCTCCTTCAAATGAGCCTCTATAAGCAAATCTAGGAGCAACTCATCTTCCTCCTCATAAAGCCACTCATCGGCTTCTATATCATCAGAAACACAAAAATCTCCATCTGCCCTCTCGTCGTCTTTATCTGCCTCTTTAGAATCTTCATCTGAACCACTATCTATCGAGGCTATGCCCGCATGAGGCCTCAGTCTCTTGCTACAGTTTGCTCCTCCCACTGCATGTCGTGTTATTTATGATACACATGTTATTTCAATAATTGTTTTCTTTAGTATAATCTCACATGTTATTTTAAATAATAGAAAAAGATATGGCCTAAAATCTTTCGGTAATCTCTCTTAGAATGGAAAAGACTATTTCCATATGTGCTTGGCAAGAATTTTCTTGTACTCTACCCTAGATGTCTACAAAATATAGCAATGTATTCATAATCAAGACAAAAGCAGTTGTCCATGGTTGCACATGCAAGACTAATGATTAGTGTAGTGAAATCTTTAATTGCAAGCCATAGATCATTCACTCTTCAGGTAAAATTGAGTTTGGCATATGCTCCCATAACCTCATAGTGGCTAATTCTATGATTTGACAAGACAAATAATTACATTTGCATTCTATTCAAGGCTGACACAAATCTTGATTGGGGGCCCTTAATATCTCTTTTCAATTTTCTATATTAAAACTAGTGAACAACATGACAATCTAGCCATACATTTTTGTCACAATACAGATTAAAATTTGATAGATGGGTTGAAATTTACCTTTGCATTTTGGTATAACATGGAGTCATCTAAAAGCACATGAGGAAGACCAGTCAATCCAAATTATAGACTGCTACTTTTAAACCACTATTATTGACAAAGTTGTAACAAAAACAACCCACAATACAAGGTAGACAAAAATATTTTGGCCTAAGAAACAAAAGGCCAATCTTCTGACAATCCAAAAATAAAAGCACAAGGGTGTTTCTTTTGCTTGTAATAGATAGATGAATCAACTACATGACCCAAACCAATGGATTAGTTTTTATTGCCCATTGGCAGTGGACCTTTGCACAACACAACTTTTTTTGTCCAAGCCTCTAAGATGCCCCAAAATCAAATCTTTATAACATTGCTAATGTCTAAAGCCTAAAAAAAATAAAAGTTTTGTTTCTAATTCGAGTAGTTGCAACTAACAGAGAATTTATCATATTTTCTTGGTAGGGAAGATTCATGATGATTACAATAATAGGTAGTAGTACATTGAACCATGGAAAGATTTCACATAGGCAAGACAATATTGCACAAATTCTTAAAAATAAATGTAATATATTACAATTGACTAACATTGTTTTGTAAAACCATTCTCCACATCAATAGGCAGAAAATAAACAAGTTCAACCCTATTGACATACTACTAAACAAAGTATCCAACAACAACGACAAAGTTCTAAGAGCTTTAACCATAATTAAAAAAAAAAAGCTATAAGAACTTGCACTACAACTATGGGAAATACACCCCAATTTCAAGTCACCAATGTTCAATTGGCAACATTTGATTATTAATTTACAATAATAGTTATTGCATATTAAGTTACGTTTGGAATGAATAGAATGAATGTTGATACAACTAATAGTCTTGGATTTTGACAGGTCCGCCACACACCAGTTCACATTAAAACTCTTTTGCAAGTAATGCCAATGGATTTTGACAAGTCTTCCACAAATTATCAAGAGATGCATTAAATTCGGGAGAATACAACCCATAGGACTATCAACATTTGTATATACCTTACTTGGTATTGGTTCTTAATCTACAAATTAAAAACACCTACAAGTTTCTAAACCTTCATAATGTATCTAATCTGTATCTCCCACAATCATTGCATTTCCATGATACCACATATCTTTGAAGTTTTGCCAAGGATCACCTTGAGGCTTATGCTATGAAGGGATTTCATTTTTTTTTGAATTGCATTAATGCTTCTGTGATAAGATTATGCTAAGAGAATTTTAAGGCTCCCTTAAAGTAGCTTTCAAAGCTACCAAGCAATTTTTAAACAAATTGGTCGCTAATATATAAATATTGCTTTATATATATATTTTGATGAGTACTACCAAAGGGGTAGCCCCCGTCTATATTATATCTGCAAAAATAAATACAACATTAGCTCACATGGAGCATGCACTGATTACATTAATTACTAGGCATCCTCAGATTCATCAAGAAGCACATGCCCTTAGATATTTCAAATTGTAACATCCACATTCCAAAAACATAGTGAAATAAAAAAACTTACCATAAAGTAATCTAACAAGGTAAATATGAGATAGAGAAATTTTTTCTTTTATTCAACATATAATCAAGTAACTACAATTACAAGATTTCTCATTACAAAATACAATAACCATATTGTCTTTCTCAAGTATAATGTTTACAAAAGTAAATCATTTACAAATATTTACATTAGATAATGTTTTACATAGTCTCAATAAATACAAGTCTCAAAGATATACTGCATCCAAAAATCTGACATCTTTATCACAAGCCTCGGCATGTCTTCTGCTAGAGAGAGAAAGAGTATATTTCTAGTGATTTACCTTCGACCATAGACCGGTGGTCTCCCACACATCTTCCACATAGGAAGTGGCCCTACCCTTCACGAGGAATATAGAACAAAGGTGACTAGTGGTAATTTGCCTTTCCGAGTACATAGTGTTGTATCCTACACAACTTTATCAATCATACAACCCTAGATACCCTCTAGCTAAGTATGATTTCTGATAGGTTGTGCAATCCAGATACATTGAACTGACAATGCATGTAGAGTAATATGCATTACTATGGCCATAGTTTCAATATAAATTGACGTTTGCAATGAACATTGTCGTAATGTTCACCCACCCCAAATCAACTTGGATACTATCATATTCCTACAGTTTGACTTGGTCAACTATGTTTAACTTGCGAAGTCCTGACAATTTCAATATTTTAGTCTTCCCGACCTAAACAAGTTTACATTCACTGTCTAAATTCCATATGTTAGCACTAATTTTGGTCTGGATCTGAGCGCAGGATGTTGGAGGGTTTTTTCCTTTTTAGGCCCTAAGTTTCCTTGTTCATCGCTGTGATTTTCTCTATCGGCGAAACTTCTTTTTGGGTACTCAAATTTTGCTTGAACCATCATTTTGAACCATCGCGTTGAACCCTTTTGGTTCAAGGTTCAACGGTTCATGGGCTTAGGCTCCATCTTTTCCCGTCAGTGAATTCTTTGTTCATCTGTGTTATCGGCGTTGAACTTCTCGGTTGAACTTCTCTTTTGAACCATCGGGTTGAACTGGTTCAGGGTTCAATGGTTCAAAGCCTTATGATTTTGGTCTTATTGGCGTAACGTTCATCATCGGGTGGACGGTGGAGTGTTGGCCCTACGGTTTGCCTCTGGCCGATGGAAGGTTAGCGGTTTGCAAGGTTGGTTTCGGTGTGACATGTTCTATCAGGCTAACCATTGGAGGGTTCACCGGTATACAATGTTTGGCCAATGGATATGTTATCGGCGAGAGCTGTATTGTCGGCCTGAGTGTTTTGAGTTATGCTGACGACGGGAGGTTTGGCCGATGAGGAGTCGTTGGTGTGTGTCTGGCCGATGGAGGAGCAGAGTGTAGCTCGTTGGTGCATCGGCGAGACTATTGTGATCGGTTGGGAAGATTTTGGTTGCTCCGACGGTGTAAGTCACACCGACGGAGGTGGTCTTCGGCGTGACTTGTGTTGTCGGTGAGGATGGATTGCGTTGGGCCGACAGTGGAGGGTCTAACCGATGAAGGGGGAAGCCGATATGTTATCGGCGGGAGTTGTTCTATCGGCAGCAGTCTTTTATGGTTTTCCGATGGAAGGAAGTCACCCCGATGGGGAATGCCATCGGAGTAAGGTTGCTTATCGGGTTAGCGGTTAGAGAGTTCACCGATGGGGTAGTGTCAGGCCGATGAGGATTTGGAGTGGTCATCGGTGAGAGTTGGTCTGTCGGTGAAGGAGCTTTTGGCTAGGCTGATGGTTCTTCTCTAGCCGATGGGGATGTTGGAGGCTTTCAGGAGTTGTTCATCGGCGTGATTGGCTGTGTCGGCTGAGGGGTTTTTTGCTTGGCCGACGATATTGGTCTGGCCGATGGTGGTAGGATGGTAACTGCTAACGGGGTGCGAGCTGGTCATCGGAGAGACTCATACTATCGGTGGAGATCTGGAGAGTTGGCCCGATGGTGCATCTCTGGCCGATGGAGGGGATTGTAATGTAGCGGTCGGCAGGACAATTGAGGTCGGTAGGAGATTCGTGGGCTTGGCTGATGGTGTTGATCTTGGCAATGGGCTTTGGGTGAAGGAGCATGTGTCGAGCGTGGCAAAAGCGCTCGACACCTATTATGCAAGTGACTATGCTTTTAAACTACTAAGGTAGTCTCCTCACCGTGCATGTGGGACTAATCTCCCTGTATAATTTGAAACTGCGATAGAACGCGTTTTGGCAGGAATTTCTTTTTTGAAGTGCTGTGACGGTTTTCAAGCGGCCGCGGGTGGTTGAGCCATCAATGGCGACTATAGCAGGGGCATGGGCGAGTTGTTGAACAGTCATGTACCCAATTTTTGGCGTGAGGACTTCCAGATTGTGGCACAGGGCTCGAGGCCACCATTGTCTACTTTCTGTCTCTGCAGCAATAAATTTTGAGCGCCATTCCTTTGAAGGATCTATATCTGGCGGATTTTTGTGAAAGCCTTGTACTTAATTGCTGTGGTACACTTTCTGGTTGATATAAGCAGACTGTGTTACCATTGTTTAGGTTGTTGAAAGTTGAACATTTGGCTCTGTAATACAATACAGCTGATTTGGTTGCTCTGTACAGCAAAACCTGTGAGTTTATGTATCTCTTGTTGTACGTTTTTGCATGAATCCACTGATTTCATGGTTAATTCTATATGAGAAATGCTATGTTAGCATGTGTTTTATTAATTCTGTCTCCAGTATTGCATGTATCTTTCTTCTAAGTCTGGATATTTAAGTAATGTTTAAGACTTTAGAACATAGAATTCCTGTGTTGAATGTCTGATCTCTTAACTTCTACTCAAGGGGTAGATTAAATTGTTCTCAGATTGAACGTTGGGAAGGGTATATTGCAGTAGGGATGCCATAAGTATAGATAGCTTAACACTCTGTATTGGGAGATATCTGTAAGGCAGGTATCATATGTGTCCCCCTGAAATCCAGTTTTAGTTGTTCATGCATATCATTCACATGTGTATGTCTATTGACTCCAGGCCCTGGATAGGCACCGATCTAGCTTTGTCTTTGTGTTATATACCATGTCCAGCTTTGCATCCAAATATAAAATCAAAACCAAACTCTAAAACAACCATTAGGACATTAGAATTAGTTTTAAGATCCTTAGTCCTTTGTCTACAACTGCAAATAGGCCCAAAGCTAGCCCCTTTGCTCTTATCTTACAATTTTGGTCTACTTACAGGAGGACTTATCTGCTTTCTGTCAGCATCCCAGCCTTGTATGTATATCC
Organism: Cunninghamia lanceolata; assembly: GCA_027924645.1. Taxonomy (NCBI): domain Eukaryota; kingdom Viridiplantae; phylum Streptophyta; class Pinopsida; order Cupressales; family Cupressaceae; genus Cunninghamia; species Cunninghamia lanceolata. The sequence continues at coordinate 4,167,422 of BSBN01000053.1, read as the reverse complement.
TCATGGATGTTGAGTAGGGAATACCCCCTAGGTTTTGCAGAGCCTGAAGAAGAAGAGGAGATAAAATATAGAGTCTATCTCCTACACTGTTGGCCCCTGGCCCAGAGATCCTGTTGATCATTGATGGCTACCTTGTAGGGAAATCTGTGAATAAGCATCCAGTCTGGGAAAAAACCAACAGAAATTGGCGACTCCGCTGGGGAGTTTGTGAAAGAACCCTGATTTTCAAAAGAAAACAATTCCTAGTAATAGGTGGTGACTCCGAAGTAATCTCCCAACCGGTCAAAGTAAAACTTATATGCAGGGGAGAAGATCCCAACAAAATCCTTTATTTGAAGAGTTACCAGTAACAAGAAGAATGATGTACAGAAGAAAGGGAGCTGTCTCAGTCAGTCATGAGGGTTCCCCCAGGAAAAATGATGATATGCAAGATAACCCTAGGCCATCAGGACAGCATGTGCCTTGCTTTTCAAATGCAGAAGCTGATATTCAGGGTGCATATGAGAGGCAACAGGGTGGTAGCGTGAGAATGAGGTCAGAGGTGTTCCAAGAACGCTCGTTTCTAGACCCTAGTGAAAGGTTTGAAGAGGCAGAGTCTCTGAGGGATGATGAAGATGAAGATCAGAATATGGTAAAACCATCCTCCTCTAGGCCTAGCGAGGAAGAACTAGCTGATGAAATTAGGAGCTTAAGGGCCGAGTTCGAATATCAGCATGCAATAACAATCAGAGATGACCTGAGGAAGAAAGTGCAAGCTTTAAGGGCTGCCCAAAATAATTCAATTCCTACCCTTGAGAATGCAAATGTGCAGAGACATCAACAGAGAAATGAAATGCAACATCAGCATAATGATGAGAGACAAAATGTGAATGATGCTAGGATACCACTGAACAATGTAAGAAACCAGAATGCAAATAGAAATATTAATATTAATCAGTTTGACAGACAGCCCATGCAGTTAGATAGATTCAGACAGCTGGTATTTGATGGTATTCCTGGGTATCCTAACCCCATTGACAAGCATCTAAGGCTGTAGGTGCCTAAATTTTCAGGAAACAACACTGTGTTAGGAGAAGATCATCTAAAAGCTTTTCAAAATGTCATGGATAACTTTGAGGTTGAACATGAGGATGTTTTCATGAAGTCATTCATGCAATCCTTAGTTGATGAAGCCAAGGAATGGTATAAGAATCTGCCTGATCGGAGTATTTCATCATGGGATGATTTTAAAAGGATGTTCAAGGAACAGTATGGTGACAAAACTAACCCTAGCTTTTTTGTAAATGAGTTTACCAGTATCACTAAAGGGTCAAATGAGCAGGTTGCAGATTTTAATGCAAGATTTACTAAAGTGTTAAACAAATTGCCACATCACATGAGGCCAAATGAACCTATGTGCATAATATTGTATATCAATGCCTTTGATGCAAAAATTGCATATGGATTAAGAGATAAAAGTCCTGCCACTATCAGGGATGCTTTCAGAATTGCAGTAAATATTGAGAACAACAGGAAAGCATCAAGCAAGACTAACAGAAGGGATGATGTGAAAATTCTGCAGAATCCAAACAAGCCTCAGAACACTCAAGGTAATACATCTACCCCTAAAGATAAGATAGACAAATTGGAAAATGTTGTTAAGGACCTAAGCTACAGACTAGCTAGAAGTGAAAAAGGGATAGGTCCTGATAGGCAAGTCTATCAAAGGCAGGAAAAAAGGCCATCATTGCATGATATGCCTTATAATACCAATTGGCATAATGGTAAGCCTATATTCCCACATAACAACACAAATCAGAGGACTCAACATGTCAAAGAAACTCCTGATCCTCTAAAGAAAGCTGTAAATATTGTTGATGATACTCCATGGTGTATAATTTGTCAGATGCCACATTCACAGTCACAGTGTATGATTGCTCAGTCCTTGTGTGATAATACTACATCTTGTAATGAATGCAATGAGCCACATTATGTGCAAGATGATGATGTTAATATGATGTCCACAAACAATGGATACCCTCTTTATGATGCTGATGAGAGTACAGATGATGGAATTCAGGCCTGTCAACAGGACTTTTATGATGAAGGTAATGAAGAGAGCTATGTGTATGCTCAGAGCTCACACAATTTTCTGAGTAACTTACAACGACCTTCTGATGAGGAAATTAGGGCCTTCACAGCTACAGCAGTTGTCCAAGTCAAGAGTAACTACAATCTCAGAGGTAAAGCTCAGATAGGCAGCTTGCGTCAACCAGAAGATGTTTCTGCAGGTCAGCCAGTGCATGGTCATAAAGGAATTGAACCACAAAAAAGGCAGTGGGGTAATAATAAACAGAATTTTAGACATAGAACAGGTCATGAATCTCAAGGACTAGAAAACAGAATTCCTCAGGCTGAAGATCAAAGTAAAGGTTCCCAAGACAAGAATGATGATCAGGGAACTATGAAAGTAAAAGCTAAATCATCTCAGGATAAAAACAAGATTGTGGAGCAAGCTACAACTGTTATACAAAATTATGCTCCATTTGATATAGCTCAAGTCCTCTCCCAGGTAAAAGTCTCTGTTCCACTTATGGAACTGATGAAGGTTGAAGAGATCAAGAATATGACAGTATCCCTAATTTTAGGGGTGCCTCTTCAAGCTAAACAAAATGTTCAGACCCAGGTTGAGAAACATGTCATGTATAATGAAGAAGATGAGGCTCCTGAAGTCTATTTAGGAGTGACTATGACAAAGTGTCCTTCACAAGTGGAACCATTTTATGTATCCCTGGTTATAAACGGAAAAATAATCAGAAATTGTATGCTTGACTCTGGAGCATCTGCAAATGTCATGCCTTTGGCCATCATGCAACAAGCTGGATTGAAAATTGACAAGGCATGTGGAAAATGTTATGCTATGGATGCCAGAGAGGTACTAGTTATTGGAATCATGAAGGATGTAGATTTCAAACTGGTAGCATTTCCTGAAAAGAGATATAAAATGAATATAACAGTGGTTGACATCAAGCCACAGTATGGCATGTTGCTGTCAAGAAGATGGGCTGCACTAATTGGTGGAAGTATGCAGCTGGACTTGTCATATGCCGTGATTCCAATGAATGGCAGGGATGTTAAGCTAATCAGAGAACAAAGATCATCAGAGACAGTGGAAGACCAAGAAGCAGAGGAACAGATATGCTTTGTAAACACTGACTGTGATAACTTCAAGGTTGTCTCAGATGATAGAGAAGATAAAAAGAAAAATGTCTGTAGTGAAGAGCTGGACCAGCACGGTTTGTGGACCATGTATTTTGATGGAGCTTGTGCAAAAGAAGGCTCTGGAGCTGGAGTTGTTTTCCTGTCTCCAACTGGTAAGCTCCTCAAATTTTCTTTCTTGCTGAGGTTTGTTTGCACAAATAACATTGCAGAATATGAGGCCTTAATCTTAGGCCTAAATATAGCTCTCAAACATGGAATCAAAATGCTAAGAGTATTTGGGTATTCTGATCTGATTGTATCCCAAATTAGAGATAGGTATGCTTCAAAAAATAAAAGATTGAAACAATACAAGCATGTTGTTTGGGATACCATTGAACTATTTGATGCATTTTCAATAGGCTGGGTAGAGAGATCAAAGAATGTTATGGCTGATTTCTTAGCTAATGTTGCAATAAGGCTAGATGACATCACTTTGTCAGATGTTACAAATGTAGAAGTTAAAATTAGGCCTGCAGTACCAGAAAATATATGCAGTTGGCAAGTGTTTAATGATGATAGGGATTTGTTAAAATTTTTGCACTGCATAGATGAATATGAGAATCAAGAAATTGATTTCCAAGCTTTTGTACAAACTATAGATGGAAAAGAAACTCTTGTGGGAAAAGAGATAATTCAATTGAAGACTAATAAAATCCCTAGAGGGTTAGTAGCTTTGGAAAGAGCTTTTGACAGTAGAGACAAATTGGTCACAAGGACATCTCCCACAAATAAGGAAGATTTAGAAGAGATAAATTTGGGGACATCTCAGGCCCCCAAGAAGGTATACATTGGTAAACAGCTCAAACCACACATCAGGAGTATGCTGATTGCATTACTGAAAAGGTATAAACATGTTTTTGCTTGGTCATATGAGGACCTAAAAGCCTATAGGGAAGATCTATTCCAACATGAGATCCCATTGAAGCCTAGAGCTAAGCCATTCAGACAGAGGCAAAGACCTAATAATCCTACCTTAGCTCCAAAGATGCAAGAAGAACTTAAAAAGCTTAGGGAAGCTGGAATAATTGTGCCAATCAGACATTCAACTTGGGTGTCTAACCTTGTCCCAGTCAAAAAAAAGAACGGTGATATTAGGCTTTGTGTTGATTTCAGGAACTTGAATGTATCCTCTTTAAAGGATAACTATCCATTGCCTAATATGGAAGCTATGTTGCAGAGAGTGACTGGTTGTGAACTCTTATCCATGATGGATGGATTTTCAGGTTATAATCAGGTGAAGGTAAAGGAATCAGAACAGTATAAGACTGCCTTCACCACTCCATGGGGAACTTATGTATATGTTAGAATGCCATTTGGACTAACAAATGCAGGTGCTACATTTCAAAGAGCAATGGATGTTGCTTTTGCAGGGTTGATTGATTCAATCCTGGTTGTATATCAGGATGACTTGACTGCATATTCAAAGAAGGAAGAGCAGCATTGTTTGCATCTAGAGCAGATTTTCATAAGAGCACTAGAGTATGGTATTTCTTTAAATCCAAAGAAGTGTGCTTTTGGGGTAGTTGAAGGAAAACTCCTAGGGCACATTGTTTCCAAGGATGGAGTTAGGATAGATCCAGAGAGAGTGGCTGCTATTGACAGAATTCAAATGCCAAAAACTGTAAAAGGAGTTCAGTCCTTCTTTGGACAGATAAATTTTGTTAGGAGATTTGTTCCCAACTTTGCAGAAACTACAAGGAACATTTCCAAGATGATGAAGAAGGATGCAACTATCAACTGGGAAAGTGAAGCAATAGAATCATTTCAGAGTATCAAAGAGGCAATCAAGATGGCCCCTGTTCTTAAATCTCCTAATTTTTCTAGGCCATTCCAAGTATTTTCATTTGCTTCCTTTCACACTGTTGCTGCATGTTTGCTATAGAAAAATGAAGATGGTTTTGAGCAGCCCATAGCTTTCTTCAGTATGTCCTTGCAGGCTTCTGAGTTGAAGTATGATATTATGGAAAAACAGGCATATGCACTAGTCAGAGCCATCAAAAGTTTTAGACCATACTTGGTAGGATCACATGTAATTGCATATGTACCCCATGCAGTAGTCAAAGACATATTCACTCAACAAGAGGTGACCGGAAGAAGGTGCAGATGGATAAACAAACTGCAAGAGTTCAACATAGACATACAAGTTACCAAGTTGGTAAGAGGACAAGGATTAACCAAGATGATGGCACAGTCAAACTTGGAAGCATGCCAAGTTAATGCAATCCAAAATGAGAGTGTAAATGTATCAAGATCTGAATGGTACAAGGACATTATATACTACTTGCAAAATCTAAATTGTCCTTCCCATTTTAGTGACAGCCAAAAGAGGACTTTAAAGTTACATGCAATCAGGTATGTTATTGTTCAAGGTGAGCTATACTGGAAAAACCCTGATGGTGTGCTGCTGAGATGTGTGGATGAAGATGTGGCTAACAATGTTTTGATTGATATGCATAAAGGATTGTGTGGTGGACATTATACTGCCCAAACAACAGCTCATAAGATTCTTAGGGCAGGATATTGGTGGCCCACTCTCTTTTCAGATGCACAAAGGTTAGTGAGGAAGTGTGACCCTTGCCAAAGATTCTCAAGAAAATTGAGATATGATGGTGCTTTACCTCTCAGAACTGTAACTGTGGATGCTCCATTTCAGCAATGGGGAATTGACTTCATAGGGAAAATTGCAGACAAGTCAAGTGGGGGACACAGTTGGATTTTAGTGGCAACTGATTACTTTACCAAATGGATTGAGGCCATTCCAACTAAGAGAGCTACAAGTAAGGTGGTGATGGATTTCATACTGGAAAATGTTATCATCAGGTTTGAAGTACCATTCAAGATAGTCACTGATAATGCTATGTGCTTCAAATCAGGTGAATTTGTTGATTTTTGCAACAAATATGGGATCAATCTATCATATGCATCACCATACCACCCACAAGGAAATGGTCAAGCAAAATCAAGCAATAAAAGCATCATGAAAATTATCAAGAGGATACTGGACAAGAACAAGAGAGCTTGGGACTCAAAATTAAAGTTAGCAATATGGGCTGACAGAGTGACAGTAAAAAAGGCTATTGGAATGTCACCCTTTGAGCTAGTATATGGTGCATCAGCCAGATTGCCCATAAACAATCTCCTACCAGTTTACAGATTCATCCAGGAAAATGATGAGGAGATTGAAGACTCCATGATAGAAAGAGTGAATCAGCTGGTTGCATTGGATGAGAATAGAAGGAAAGCACACCAGATTAACCTCAAGAGACAACAAGATATGAAATATCAGTTTGACAGGAGAGCTACAAAAAGGAAGTTTCAAGTCAATGATCTGGTGCTCATATGGAATGCAAAAGGTCAAGAAAAGGGTAAACATGGTAAATTCGAACCCTTATGGATGGGCCCATATCAGATTTGCAGTATTCATGGGGAGGATTCTTATTTCCTCCAGGCCCTAGATGGTGAATTTCTGGAATTGCCTGTGCATGGCCAATTCCTTAAGTTCTATTTTGCATAGATGACTTGTCGTTGTGCACATTTGTAAAAATATGTATATAGTGTAAATGTTCTGTACAGTTCATGCTTTTTTGGCTTTTTTGCCTGGTCTACCCGGAGATCTGGTTCTCGCTGCAGGTTTTTCACCTGCACATCCCCATTCAGAGCCAGTGTTAAAACTAATTTTGGTCTGGATCTGAGCGCAGGATGTTGGAGGGTTTTTTCCTTTTTGGGCCCTAAGTTTCCTTGTTCATCGCTGTGATTTTCTCTATCGGCAAAACTTCTTTTTGGGTACTTAGATTTTGCTTGAACCATCATTTTGAACCATCGTGTTGAACCCTTTTGGTTCAAGGTTCAACGGTTCATGGGCTTAGGCTCCATCTTTTCCCGTCAGTGAATTCTTTGTTCATCTGTGTTATCGGCGTTGAACTTCTCGGTTGAACTTCTCTTTTGAACCATCGGGTTGAATTGGTTCAGGGTTCAATGGTTCAAAGCCTTATGATTTTGGTCTTATCGGTGTAACATTCATCATCGGGTGGACGGTGGAGTGTTGGCCCGACGGTTTGCCTCTGGCCGATGGAAGGTTAGTAGTTTGCAAGGTTAGTTTCGGTGTGACATGTTCTATCGGGCTAACCGTTGGAGGGTTCACCGGTATACAATGTTTGGCCGATGGATATGTTATCGGCGAGAGCTGTATTGTCAACCTGAGTGTTTTGAGTTATGCTAACGACGGGAGGTTTGGCCGATGAGGAGTCGTTGGTGTGTGTCTGGCCGATGGAGGAGCAGAGTGTAGCTCGTTGGTGCATCGGCGAGACTATTGTGATCGGCTGGGGAGATTTTGGTTGCTCCGACGGTGTAAGTCATACCGACGGAGGTGGTCTTCAGCGTGACTTGTGTTGTCAGCGAGGATGGATTGCGTTGGGCCGACAGTGGAGGGTCTGACCGATGAAGGGGGAAGCCGATATGTTATCGGCGGGAGTTGTTCTATCGGCAGCAGTCTTTTATGGTTTGCCGATGGAAGGAAGTCACCCCGATGGGGAATGCCATCGGAGTAAGGTTGGAGGGTCCGCTGATGGGGTAGTGTCAGGCCGATGAGGATTTGGAGTGGTCATCGGTGAGAGTTGGTCTGTCGGTGAAGGAGCTTTTGGCTAGGCCGATGGTTTTTCTCTGGTCGATGGGGATGTTGGAGGCTTTCAGGAGTTGTTCATTGGCGTGATTGGCTATGTTGGCCGAGGGGTTTTTTGCTTGGCCGACGATATTGGTCTGGCCGATGGTGGTAGGATGGTAACTGCTAACGGGGTGCGAGTTGGTCATCGGAGAGACTCATACTATCGGTGGAGATCTGGAGAGTTGGCCCGATGGTGCATCTCTGGCCGATGGAGGGGATTGTAATGTAGCGGTCAGCAGGACAATTGAGGTCGACAGGAGATTCGTGGGCTTGGCCGATGGTGTTGATCTCGGCGATGGGCTTTGGGTGAAGGAGCGTGTGTCGAGCGTGGCAAAAGTGCTCGACACCTATTATGCAAGTGACTATGCTTTTAAACTACTAAGGTAGTCTCCTCACCGTGCATGTGGGACTAATCTCCCTGTATAATTTGAAACTGGGATAGAATGCGTTTTGGCTGGAATTTCTTTTTTGAAGTGCTGCGATGGTTTTCAAGCGGCCATGGGTGGTTGAGCCATCAATGGCGACTGTAGCAGGGGCATGGGTGAGTTGTTGAACAGTCATGTACCTGATTTTTGGCATGAGGACTTCCAGATGGTGGCACAGGACTCGAGGCCACCATTGTCTACTTTCTGTCTCTGCAGCAATAAATTTTGAGCGCCATTCCTTTGAAGGATCTGTATCTGGCAGATTTTTGTAAAAGCCTTGTAATTAATTGCTGTGGTACACTTTCTGGCTGATATAAGCAGACTGTGTTACCATTGTTTAGGTTGTTGAAAGTTGAACATTTGGCTCTGTAATACAATACAGCTGATTTGGTTGCTCTGTACAGCAAAACCTGTGAGTTTATGTATCTCTTGTTGTACGTTTTTGCATGAATCCACTAATTTCATGGTTAATTCTATATGAGAAATGCTATGTTAGCATGTGTTTTGTTAATTCTGTCTCCAATATTGCATGTATCTTTCTTCTGATTCTGGATATTTAAGCAATGTTTGAGACTCTAGAACATAGAATTCCTGTGTTGAATGTCTGATCTCTTAACTTCTGCTCAAGGGGTAGATTAAATTGTTCTCAGATTGAACATTGGGAAGGGTATACTACAGTAGGGATGCCATAAGTATAGATAACTTAACACTCTGTATTGGGAGATATCTGTAAGGCAGGTATCATATGTGTCCCCCTGAAATCTAGTTTTAGTTGTTCATGCATATCATTCACAGTTGTATGTCTATTGACTCCAGGCCCTGGATAGGCACCGATCTAGCTTTGTCTTTGTGTTATATACCACGTCCAGCTTTGCATCCAAATATAAAATCAAAACCAAACTCTAAAACAACCATTAGGACATTAGAATTGGTTTTAGGATCCTCAGTCCTCTGTCTACAATTGCAAATAGGCCCAAAGCTAGCCCCTTTGCTCTTATCTTACAGTTTTGGTCTACTTACAGGAGGACTTATCTGCTTTCTGTCAGCATCCCAGCCTTGTATGTGTATCCTCATGGATGTTGAGTAGGGAATACCCCCTAGGTTTTGTAGAGCCTGAAGAAGAAGAGGAGATAAAATATAGAGTCTATCTCCTACACTGTTGGCCCTTGGCCCAGAGATCCTGTTGATCATTGATGGCTACCTTATAGGGAAATCTGGGAATAAGCATCCAGTCTGGGAAAAAACCAACACCATAGACCTTATCGACTATTTTTCTTTACGAGGATTCTCATTGCATCATTGCAATACTCGAGATCCAAGACTTATCGACTCATAAGAATTTTTAATCAATTTATAAACAATCTAATAAGTTATCAAACCAATGATAAATGTTATCGATAAGATCACGTCATCTGTTTAATAAGTAAAAATGAACATTATTATTATTTAGGGTACTCGACCTTCTTTGTCGACCTATTTAGAAACAAGTTGTAACATATAAGGTTCATTTAATACATAACCCTACTGGGTCAATCTGAGGTTTGTTTTTCTCTTTTTTCATGATAATGGAATATCGAACAATCCATTCTAAAAATTAAAGTGTTCAAGTAACCATTTTTTCTTTAGTCTTCTTTCGACTTAAAGGTCGTTTTGACTTCCAAACAAGTCCACTTAAAAATATATGAGAATATCTCGATAGAAATATTGCCAACAATTCAACTCCAAGTCTAAGCTTCTCCTAAGTTTAGTTGGACCCTATTTAGTTGAAAATCTAATACCTATTGATATCCATTTGAATTCATGTTATAAGATCTTCTCCTTTAGCACACTGAACTATATAAAGTTATATAAATGAGTATTTTATTTTAAATTGAAGTAGGGACACCCACTCTCTTTGATCATCCCTAGAGCTATGTACTCTCCTAATGATATTAATAACCATTTGGAAACTAAAGTTTTCTAAGAGCAAAAGAATACTATTTTCTAGACTTCTTAAGACTTGTAAATTCTCCTTTGTCAAGTAAGAATTAAACATTCATAGTTGGAGTATTTGCTTCTTTATTGTCAGTCTATAAAATGGTCACAAGGATTTAGCATATAAGATAACTCCATTGAGTCACATTTAGGTTTGATCTTTCCTATTCTTTCGTAATGGAAGGACAAACTTATATGCTCATATAATAATATTTTAAAAAGGGGCTTAACCTCTTGGTCTTTATTCCGTCCACAAGGTCATTTCTAGATTTCCAACTCTTGACTAAATCACCAATGGAATCCTAATGAGATTAACACTAATAGATTGGTCAATCCTTTAACACAAGTCTATTTTCCCTTGCAATGTAAACTTATTTGCAATTAGCCTATGATTTCCATAAGGAGAAAGATATCGACTAATATGGTTTTGACACCAAAAAATGAGCTAAGACTAGATAAGAGACAATTATCTTATGTTTTCATCTTGTGATGACTATCACATAAAGGATCATATACATATTAAGTAATCAAATAATTAGTTTGAAGTCGAAAGCCTTTATTCAGCCTCCAAATTCATGATTAGCCTAGCCCTACGTACTGCATGTTCGCATGAAGAGTATATAAGTTGACTCTATCAAAGGTCAAATATTTTTAGATTACAAATATCTAGAAGTTATAAAGTCTTTAAATAATGGAACCTTATACACATAGACCTAATTGACCTCATTATATCAAGGGAGTATAAAATGATGATAATGAGAGATGAAACATCTACAATTTATTGCCTCGAAATTATTAGGCTATAAATACATACATAAGTATGGTTAGATCGAATGAAAGCCGAGCAAATCTTTTTAACCAACTTAAAAGTTTTGACAACAAATAAGAAACCAAACTATATTTTACTCTGCTCTTATCTTGAAAGTAACAATGATTCTATTTTAACGGAACCAACTATGCACGCTAACATTCATATAATTATACACATTTGCCTAACATCTATGTTGGCGTTGACCTTTATTGGTCACGAAGATAATCCAAAGTTTAAAAAAAGGTTCCTGAAGATGAAAACTTGTATCACATGCAAGCAAGAAGAATGACAAAGGAAATGAACCTGTTACATTCCTCCCAGTCAGTGACAACTCTCAGCCTACAATCTTTTCTACGTAAAGTGCAATGGCGACCCTGATATCTCTACCTTCTGCCCCTTTCAACTATCCTTGATTCCTCTAAATAAGACATTTTTCTCTACAGTAATAGCCATGAATCTCTCTTCCATAATGAGACCACTCTTTTATAGTTATCCATCTCCAATTGGCCATGGTTATCTCCACCAATTCAGCCTACGAAGGATCTTTGGATGGACAACTAGGATCAAGGAGTACGTGGTTATTAAGTAACACTCACATAATAAAGGCTGACATGTCAATAAAAGCACAACTCGATCAATGATGATCACTTTAAGTGATCCATTCTCTCACTTTACACAAGGAAGGCACTCAAGTAAACTTATGCCTACAACTACTTAAGCGTAACACCATCGACTCATTATGAGGTATTATCCTCATACAATGCTAATGAGTTTACATATTTGATTACATCAAATATAATTCTCATAACATCGCATTTATGGTTTAATCTATAAAATGATATTATTTAAACAAGGATTACAGATAATGTGATTGGGTTGAGCCTGTCTCCCCATCACAATCCGTCGACATAATTCACGTATTCTTAACTTGACGAAATCATCTTATCGTTAAGAATTGTTTAAAACACCTCAAGTGACTTAATAATAATAAGAGAACCATTTTATGAAAATAACGTTGTAATAGTTACGTTTAATGTAAATAACCATAGTTCATATTCAAACGACGCCGTTAATGCTATTAACGACTACGATGATTTATTATGACTTACAAAGATTCGTAAGGTATCGACTTTCTATCGATTAGGTTTAAGTAAACTAACAAGTTAAGGCTTACCTCTCACAATACATTGGTTCACATTTTCGTTAAACACTATATACTCAGTTTGGCAAATAAACCACTTATAACTTGAGGTCTATATCTCTCTCCTCGAAAGATACTCTCTCTCTCTTTTCTCTGAGAGTCATCTGAAAACCTGTAATTCCTGTATCAAACTTGTAACCAAACAAATTATGATCAATGCATCATTATTCAAATAATAATCAAATCTCATAATGCAATATTAAATTGATAACAACATAATCATTTTCATAACTTTGTAAATGACATTCAATATAATTCCATGTCTTTCCTTGTCATTAATCTATAATATCAAAATCAATTTACTTATGTCCCAGTAAAAGTGAAAAGTTTAGTAAGACAAAAATTGGGGATGTAACATATCCTTCCCCTAAAGATTCATCGTCCTCAATGATATAAAGTATCAAAATGCAACTAAAAAGCAAGTTCATTGTTTAACTGCTATAAGCATAAAATAAATGAGGAAATTTCTGCTAGAATTCATGGTAATCCCCCCCCCCCCCCCCCCCCCCATGTAAAACTATTCTATGCATATTGGTCCCACTGGACCTTACACTACATAACCTCTAAATTACACAAGCATTTCTTGCGAACTTCAAGCCTTTAAGAAGCTTGATCATAACCATTCCTAGGTTTTGTACTTGTAAAACATTCATAGATTATAATATTCATATATTATATAAATATATTTTTCATATACGAATCACAAAAAGCATTATGCCTCCGGGCGATAACTGGTAATAGATTGATTCTTGTTAATTAATAGAATTAATAATCTTGAAAATTTAGAGGAGTCCTTTATACTTAGGAATTGGTTTGGAATACATTCCATACTTAATAAAATTTTATGAGATTTGACCCTCAAAAGATCTTTTTCTTCTCTATCCGAGAATTGTCTTGGTGTACGCTTAACATCAACATAACTTTTCTATTTATTATCAATTTTCACTAATCTTTTCTGATCATCTAAGTCTTTTCTTCTATTTCTGATAACATTTCCAGACTAATGCTAATCCTATCTTCTAGCTTACCAAGCTTATAGGAATTCAACATCTTTTCTATCCAATGTTTCAATTCAAGTCATTCAATTCGAGTCATCTTAATAGAAAAAGTTAGGTATAGTTAATAAATTTCACAAGTGATAAGTAGTCTCCCTACTTATATTGCTGATCCATGCAATACATTGGCAACAAGTCTTCTAGAACCTGGTTAATTCTCTCAGTTTAACCATCTATGCTCAAGATCATAAGTTGTACTCTTATTAATTTTTAGTCCTTAGCATAGAGAATAAGTTTGCCAAAACCTTGACATTACACACGCATTTCTATCCGAGATAACCTTCTCAGGAAAACCATGCAATCTAAACACCTCTTGCACAAATTTGTGAGCTAACACTGGTGCTCCATTAGTCAAATTCCTTGGTATAATATGTGCTACCTTTGTGAGTTTATCAACAACAACTAAAAGGCATCGTGTCTATTCCTAGACATAGGAAGACCTTGAACAAAATCCATACTAATAACTTTCCATTTCCACTCTGGCATATCATGTGGGTACAACAATCCTAAAGGTGTTGATGTTCTACTTTTTACTCTTTGGCATTCCAGACATCTTGCTACAAATCTCGTATCATCGTTCTTCATTCTTTTCTTGAAATAATAAGTTTAACATCCGCTAGAATTTTGGTTACTCTAGGATGTCTAGAGTATGGTGCGGTAAGAACTTCTTTCCATACTAGATTCCTTAATTCATCAGAATTGGAAACACATATTCTTCCTCTGAAACTCCATAGTCTGTCAGTCTCAAAATGAAATCTATGATACCTTGAATCTTTAAGATTTACCATAAGAGCTTGCTTGAGTTGCTCATCATGTATAGGTACACCCCTTAATCCATCTCCTGAGGCATCAATTTTTCCCTCAAATTGTCCTTCGGATCAGGAATTCACATAATTGGTGTTGTTGTAATTTCTCTTAACCATTACAGAATCACTTGCACATAAAGATAATATTCTCCTTCATTCTCAAAATAAATAAGTATATCTTCCAGAAAGGATAGAAAAAACTTGTCTAAACAATCTCTAATCAATTGTTTATGAGATTTATGAATATGACAGAGGCAATTTGTAAGTCCAAAAGGCAACACTACAAACTCATAGTGCTCATTTCTTGTCCAAAAAGTTGTTCTATGGGTAGCCTCATCCTTTAATCTTGACTAAAGATAACTAGTGCACCCCATGGTAAAATACTGGATCTAATCAAACCTTTAGCCAATAATTCATGAAATGGGGCTTTGATTCCATTAATTCTATAACTGTCATATGGTATGGTACCTTTCTAGGTACCTTATCCAAAACTCTAGGAGGAATAAGATTTTTAGTTGTTCCAATCACTTGTTCCATCAAGCTTTGGTGGAATAACTTTCTTCCTATCTAGGAAAAATTCTAAGGCAAGCCTATCCTTTGCTTCCTTTTAGGGTCTATGGTTACAAGATTTTCATTACTCACTCTATATTCTTGGTGATTTTCCTTTCTCATCCCATGAGGAATCTCATTTTCCCCTTTCAGGTTTACCTTAATTTCTTACTTTCTTTTCCAGAATACCAGGTTTCTCCTTGGTTTCTACAAACATGGTTAGGATTGCTCCAATTTGTCCAAGAGATTAACTGATGGTTTATTCTCTTCTAGACTCTCACCCTTGTTTGGTTCTTGTATGATACATATCATTTTTCTCATGTAAGATAAATAAGTTATCTAATAGTTTTTTGAATCTAAAGCGACTCAAAACATCAAACATATTTATCTCATAACAATCAAAAGATTGATACAAAACATTCTCATCTTTATTATAGTTTATTTAGGAGTAACTACATCCTTATTTATATAGTTGATATGACAAGACTACATGTCACTGTCGATTTAACGATCTTCCAATTAAACAAACTTAGAGGATGGATGTACACACAAGTACTCTTCCAACACCTCTTTCTTAAAATAGAAGTATCACATCATCCTTCAAGTGACATGTCATGACTGGATACTATTTACTAGGTTTTTACTACATAAGTAGAAATAGTAGGATTCTTGGCCAGTTTAGAACATTGTTTTCTTTCTAGCAGAATACGCTTAAGCGCATCAGAAAAAGTCTCATAATCCTCCAGCCATGCACCTTCAGCGTAATTAATATGCTCTTTAAGTTCAACTTCCTCAATAGGTTTCTTCTTAACCACTAATTTAGGCAAATGCTGGGGAACAGACTTTCTAGCAATTTTCTTGGTTCTTCTCGATGCCATTTTGGCATAAGAAATTCAAGCATTAGCTAACCGCATAATGTTGACTACAAGTCAGCACAGTGGACTCATAAGCCCTAGTGTCGAACCTAGTAGCTCTGATACCATATGTAACATCCACATTCCAAAAACATAGTAAAATCAGAAAACTTACCATAAAGTAATCTAACAAGGTAAATATGAGATAGAGAAAATTTTTCTTTTATTCAACATATAATCAAGTAACTACAATTACAAGATTTATCATTACAAAATACAATAACCATATTGTCTTTCTCAAGTATAATGTTTACAAAAGTAAATCATTTACAAATATCTGCATTATATAATGTTTTACATAGTCTCAATAAATACAAGTCTCAAAGATACACTACATCCAAAAATCTGACATCTTTATCACAAGCCTCGGCATGTCTTTTGCTAGAGAGAGAGTATATTTCTAGTGATTTACCTCCAACCATAGACCGGTGGTCTCCCACACATCTTCCACATAGGAAGTGGCCCTACCCTTCACGAGGAATATAGAACAAAGACGACTAGTGGTAATTTGCCTTTCTGAGTACATAGTGTTGTATCTTGCACAACTTTATCAATCATACAACCATAGATACCCTCTAGCTAAGTATGATTTCTGATAGGTTGTGCAATCTAGCTACAAAGAATCGACAATGAATGCAGAGACATGCATTACTATGGTCATAGTTTCAATATAAATTGACGTTCGCAATGAATGTTGTCATAATGTTCACCCACTCCAAATTGACTTTGATACTATCATATTCCTACAGTTCGACTTGGTCAACTATGTTTAACTTATGAAGTCCTGACAATTTCAATATTTTAGTCTTCCCGACCTAAACAAGTTTACATTCATTGTCTAAATTCCATAGACCTATCGACTACCTTTCTTTACGAGGATTCTCATTGCATCATTGCAATACCTGAGATCCAAGACTTGTCGACTCATAAGAATTTTTAATCAATTTATAAACAATCTAATAAGTTATCAAACCAATGATAAACATTATCGATAAGATCACATCATCCTTTTGATAAGTAAAAATGAACATTATTATTATTTAGGGTACTCAACCTTCTTTGTCGACCTATATAGAAACAAGTTGTAACCTATAAGGTTCATTTAATATGTAATCCTACTGGGTCAATTTGAGGTTTGTTTTTCTCTTTTTCATGATAATGGAATATCAAACAATCCATTCTAAAAATTAAAGTGTTCAAGTAACTGTTTTTCCTTTAGTCTTCTTTTGACTTAAAGGTCGTTTTGACTTCCAAACAAGTCCACTTAAAAATATATGAGAATATCTCGATAGAAATATTGCCAACAATTCAACTCCAAGTCTAAGCTTCTCCTAAGTTTAGTTGGACCCTACTTAGTTGACAATCTAATACCTATTGATATCCATTTGAATTCATGTTATAAGATCTTCTCCTTTAGCACACTAAACTATATAGTGTTATATAAATGAGTATTTTCTTCTAAATTGAAGTAGGGACACCCACTCTCTTTGATCATCCCTAGAGCTATGTACTCTCCTAATGATATTAATAACCATTTGGAAACTAAAGTTTTCTAAGAGCAAAAGAATACTATTTTCTCGACTTCTTAAGACTTGTAAATTCTCCTTTGTCAAGTAAGAATTAAACATTCATAGTTGGAGTATTTGCTTCTTTATTGTCAGTCTATAAAATGATCATAAGGATTTAGCATATAAGATTAATCCATTGAGTCACATTTAGGTTTGATCCTTCCTATTCTTTCGTAATGGAAGGACAAACTTATATGCTCATATAATAATATTTTAAAAAGGGGCTTAACCTCTTGGTCTTTATTCCATCCATAAGGTCATTTCTAGATTTCCAACTCTTGACTAAATCGCCAATGGAATCCTAATGAGCTTAACACTAATAGATTGGTCAATCCTTTAACACAAGTCTATTTTCCCTTGCAATGTAAACTTATTTACAATTAGCCTATGATTTCCATAAGGAGAAAGATATCAACTAATATGGTTTTGATACCAAAGAATGAGCTAAGACTAGATAAGAGACTATTATCTTATGTTTTCGTCTTGTGATGACTATCACATAAAGGATCATATACATATTAAGTAATCAAATAATTAGTTTGAAGTCAAAATCCTTTATTCATCCTCCAAATTTGTGATTAGCCTAGCCATACGTACTGCATGTTCTCATGAAGAGTATAGAAGTTGACTCTATCAAAGGTAAAGTATTTTTAGATTACAAATATCTAGAAGTTATAAAGTCTTTAAATAATGTAACCTTATATGCATAGACCTAATTGACCTCATTATATCAAGGAAGTATAAAATGATTATAATGAGAGATGAAACATCTACAATCTATTGTCTTGGAGTCATTAGGCTATAAATACATACATAAGTATGGTTAGATCGAATGAAAGCCGAGAAAATATTTTTAACCAACTTAAAAGTTTTGACAACAAATAAGAAACCAAACAATATTTTCCTCTGCTCTTATCTTGAAAGTAACAATGATTCTATTTTAACTGAACCAACTATGCAGGCTAACATTCATATAATTATACACATCTGCCTAACATCTATGTTGGCATCGACCTTTATTGGTCACGAAGATAATCTAAAGTTTAAAAAGGTTCCTGAAGATGAAAACTTGTATCACATGCAAGCAAGAAGAATGTCAAAGGAAATGAACCTGATACACTCCTCCTAGTCAGTGACAACTGTCAACCTACAATCTTTTCTACGCAAAGTGCAATGACGACCCTGATATCTTTGCCTTCTGCCCCTTTCAACTATCCCTGATTTCTCTAAATAAGACATTTCTCTTTGCAATAACAGCCATGACTCTCTCTTCCATAATGACACCACTCTTTTATAGTTATCCATCTCCAACTGGCTACGGTTATCTCCACAAATTCAACCTGCGAAGGATCTTTGGATGGACAACTAGGATTAAGGAGTATGAGGTTATTAAGTAACACTCACATAATCGACAACTAGCAGTCAAAAAGGAATCCTTTACTATATGGTTATAACAAAAAGCATCTATTAAACTACAGAAGCTGCGTGCTGGCTTGGTGAGGTTTGATCACTCATCAAGAGGGAAACAATATGCAGTATAACACACCACTCCCTCAATAAAGGCTGACATGTCAATAAAAGCACAGCTTGATCAATGATGATCACTTTAAGTGATCCGTTCTCTCACTTTACACAAGGAAGGCACTCCTAAACTTATGCCTACAACTACTCAAGCATAACACCATCGACTCATTATGAGGTATTGTCCTCATTCACTGCTAAGGCATTTACATATTTGATTACATCAAAGATAATTTTCATAACATCGCCTTTATGGTTTAATCAATAAAATGATTTTATTTAAACAAGGATTACGGATAATGTGATAGGGTTGAGGTTGTCTCCCCATCACAATCCGTCAGCATAATTCATGTATTCTTAACTTGACGAAATCATCTTATCGTTAAGAATTGTTTAAAACACCTCAAGCGACTTAATAATAATAAGAGAACCATTTTATGAAAATAACATCGTAATATTTACGTTTAACGTAAATAACCATAGTTCATATTCAAACAACGTCGTTAACGCTATTAACAACTACAATGATTTATTACGACTTACAAATATTTGTAAGGTATCGACTTCCTGTCGATTGGGTTTAAGTA
This sequence comes from Cunninghamia lanceolata, assembly GCA_027924645.1. Taxonomy (NCBI): domain Eukaryota; kingdom Viridiplantae; phylum Streptophyta; class Pinopsida; order Cupressales; family Cupressaceae; genus Cunninghamia; species Cunninghamia lanceolata. Next base: position 4,148,111 of record BSBN01000053.1, on the reverse strand, counting down.
AACTAACAAGTTAAGGCTTACCTCTCACAATACATTGGTTCACATTTTCGTTAAACACTATATACTCAATTTGGCAAATAAACCACTTATAACCCGAGGTCTATATCTCTCTCCTCGAAAGATACTCTGTCTCTCTCTTTTCTCCGAGAGTCATCTAAAAACCTGTAATTCCTGTATCAAACTTGTTACCAAACGAATTATGATCAGTGCATCATTATTCAAATATTAATCAAATCTCATAATGCAATATTAAATTGATAACAACATAATCATTTTCATAACTTTGTAAATGACATTCAATATAATTCCATGTCTTTCCTTGTCATTAATCTATAATATCAAAATCGATTTACTTATGTCCCAGTAAAAGTGAAAAGTTTAGTAAGACAAAAATTGGGGATGTAACACAAATGCTCGCTCAATCTAAGGAGGAGACAACAAATCTACATATTGGATTATGTAAAAGTTGAATACTTCCATGTTGTTGCGATTTTTGCCATCTCGGAACAACTTGAGGCCTCTATGGTTATCTTGTTCTTTTTGGCCGCTACAACATCAAAAACACTTCCCACCAAGCGTTCTTCAAGATTTTTGTTGAACGCTAATATGGCAGCGTATGCTCTCTATAAGGAAATGTGAGCATCTCAGAACATATTTCTAAGAACAGTGGTGTCTTTGACAGATTTAAATTCTTTTCAATTGCTTCAAAAACACGCACAACTATGCCATTAAAGCGGAAACTGACATAGAACATTTCCAACATTGACCCTTAGAGGAAAGCACAAGCGAACATTGACCAGTTTCAACAGCAGAGACATTAAACATGAAAGACAGAACAAGAACACAGATTTACGTGGGGAAAACCCTTACGGGTAAAAAACCCCACACTCCAAATCACAGAGCCATTGTGTTATTCAGCAACCAAACAGTTACAATACATTTATAGGCTCATAGCCTTTACAGGAGATTAACATCTTGTTCCTTCTGAAGAATATCTGACAGTATAACCCTGCGCAAAGTTCTCTAGCACTCGGTTGGTTCTTCATATTGTTATCGTGCCACAAATAGCACACAGTACAAAACTTCACCTTCTCGGCCAGAACCCTTTCACCTGAACTCTGTTTACACTCTCTCCTCAGTCCTTTTAAATACTGTTAACATGCTGTGTACAACATATAGCATAGGACTTCACAGAAGGAGAAAACCAGAGCTCACCAGATTGATCGCATCGTCCAACTCTCTCTCACTCTATCTATTCCCAATTGCTTTTAACAATCTAATCAAGAAACTCATGCAATTGACTGTTCAAGTGCCCAGCATTGCTGTCTTCCAACAATCCAAACCGCCGCTTCTAACCGTTCGCATATTCGTGAGAAACTTTAGTTCCACATGCATCCGTCATCGGGCAACTTTCCAGTTTATAGACTCAACCACTTAGTAAGACTATTGTTGGCACTTTTGCTGCCAATGACCCCAGTCTAACCTCATCGATGTAATCCAAAACCATCGGCCAACCACTCAGTATTCACAGTGACGAGTCCTTGTCCCACCGATGCCCAAGACTTCGTGCCTTCATCAGAATAACAGAGTCATCAGAAAGACATCGACCTTCGGTGTAACTTCATCCTTCTTCACCGACCACGTTCATCTCACCGATGCCAAACTTTCGCCAACTCCCATTGGTAAGACAGTTCATATTGGAGCAACATCCCTCAGTTGGGCCAATAGTTATTCTCACGCCAATGCCAACTTTGCATATCGTTGAACCTGTTGAACCATTGAACCTTGACGCGAGGTTCAAGCCTTTCATCGGGGAGACACTATCGTCAGAGTGATATCTTCAGCTAAGTCTAATAGCTAGAGTCAAGCCGATGGACCATTGAACCACTAAACCGATAAACCATTGAACCTATCCCGTTGAACCAAGGAACCAATGCCGCCGAACCATTGAACCAAGGAACCATTGAACCAATGAACCAATGCCGCCGAACCATTGAACCAAGGAACCAATGAATCAATGCCGTTGAACTAAGAAACCTTTGAGCTATTGAACCTGTAATCTGAGTCACTATTACTCAACATTCTCCCACTTGACGAAGGAATTACATGAAACCATCAATGCTCCAAGTCACAGAATCAAAGTTGATACTGCCTCCAGAAACAAGATAGACCATCAGCTAGAACAACAATCAGAAAGCTAACTACTCCCATCCAACTGAACCAAAAAACCTACTTGACTGAAAATAGCACACACAGCCAGTGCTAAAACATCCAATCACTCATACCTTGAAGGTATGAACATCAGTAGACTCATGCTACCTACACGTACACCCATCAACTGCAAATACAAGCTCCATGTATGAACCAGTCGAAGAAGACCAAACACATCAAGAACTCCCACTGCATGGATAATGCAGATCTGAAAAAGATCAAGACATACTAAGTCTACCAATAACATAACATAGAAAGTGTAAACATCATGTAGTACCAAGGAAACATCCACCATGATATGCAAAAATCTGTAAATCAATAACCTGTACATCTTACCACCAGTCTAGAAATCTCTCAAGTTCTTTACACCCAACAATGAAAGAGATAACAGAACCTCCATGTCATCACCCAAAAGCATAAGTGAAAACACATGATCACAAACTAGTGATCACTTCAGCTCCGAACAAAACCTCAAAACAATGTAATGTGAAACACACCATCAGAGAAAATAACTGAGACCAAGAGAAACACTGCACATCATATACCTGTAGACAATCCTTCTACATACACCTCTGAATGCTAACTGTGTATGATCTCCTTCTTAAAAAACCCAAAGAGAACATCATAACAACACCCAAAGTTGTTCAAGCTCATAGAGATCAAATTCAACATATGTAATCATGCAACTAAACATGGATGTAATCCTCTCAAACCAAAGAAGATCAAACTAATCCATTTCCTGTTTCAGGAAATCAACCCATAAAACCATCTCCTGACAATTCTCATCAATGAATGATATCAAATGCACAAGGAGATTAATCATGCTATCTATCTCTCACAATGAATCCTTCAGAGCAGTTCAAGATCCATGTCTATGAAAGAAAGCATAAAACACCTGAGAGAAACAATGGCCAATACCTCTCAAGTTATAAACTGCCAAGAAGACCAAGAGTGGGAATGAGAATGCTCCTCCAGGGTAACTGAGTCTATATGACTTCTCCAAGAGCAATCTCCTCATTGGTCTCTGTTGAACTCACATCCAACCAAGGTAAAGACTCCTCGGACTTCCTACTGCAAAATCTGAATAAGCATAGCATATACAGTCTCACCTTATTCTCCATGTATCCATGAGTACCTTCGAACAATCACGTCATGCTGAACTCCAACTTCATCACTACAACACTATTAAGTAATCAAGCAAATGATAAATGTACCCAAACATAGAGAAGTAACCAGACCACTGTCAAAGCTCCAATCATCTGAATTGGAACTTATCATGACATCATGATCTTACCATCTCCCTTAGGAGATACCATGCTCCAGGTGAACATAACCATGGTCTCAAGAGCAATGTATCACGCCAAAACTCAAATGCTTAAATAGTAGTATATCATGACATGAGCCAAACAAACTCTAAACCAACATCACCTGTCAAGCATAACCAACACCTCAACCAAAGACTTCATGAATCCTCCATGACTCCAAGATGTTACACATCCTCAAATAGTGTCCTTGCAAATACGAAAGAACCCTTTTGCAGCAACAAGATCTAAGAACTCCTCCTAGTAACATCTGCAACACTAAAGAAGATCATTCACCACTAAGTGATGAATGCACAGTCAATGCTAAAGCTCCCACTAAACTATAACAACTGAGCATTCCAAACATCATGACCAAACATCTCCTAATCTAAAAATCCTCTAGGTCCACACATTAACATGTCCATGTGACAATAAAACCAAGTGATACCAAGATCTCCAAACCAAGGAAATAAACTATCACTGTCAATAGCTTACACAAACCTGTGTATTCAAGCTATACATGACATCATGATACACATACTACAAGTCTCCATAACCAACTATTCAGATACTTTACAACATCCATCCTCTCATCCCGAAACAGTCACACCAATGCACAAGTGATCACAGACAAGGCCAGCTAACAAGTCTGCATAATCACATAATCAATCTTGTGGATATAGACCATCCACTTCTAAGTTATCCCACTACAACGAATAGGCTATACACATCTAAAAACCTGCATAACTCGTAGATCCTTACACTGAAACATGTAAACCCACTATTGCACTAGAAACTGCAAAACTGAGATCTTCAAAGAATAGATAACAATGTAGACAACATGACTCAAGCACCAGATTACTTACAAATCTGATTAGCCAAACATGTCCACAACCTGAGCACCATAGTCAAGAAACTAGAAGCATTACCACAAAAATGCTGAGTGACCTATCACTTACCAGTACTCCCATGCAGAGAAAGCATTTCATCTCCTCACACCATGCACAGAGTATGCATGCAAAACTGCAACTATATCATCCAGCAACACCCCAAAAGCCAGGGTCTAGAAATAGGTTAACTGCAGCTTCACAAAACCATAAGTTTTTCTTTTGACTGTGTAAAACCTGCAAAACCACCGTGTTTGAAAAACACCCATGCACATCCATACCCACTTCACATCTGGAAGACCCAAAAGTATGCAACATAAACTCCATAACAATTAAACCAGAATAATGGATCATCATGAATATGCATAATCATAGATTTTAAGGAAAAACTATAAAACCCCTCAAATCCAGTAAACATGAATCTGAGTCATGCAAGTACAAAATATCCAATTAAGGAAACAACAGTTCAAGAGCTTCAGGCCCACTTGTAGACCAATCCCTCAACCACTAGCATGCACATGCATCCGAGAGAATCAAGCTATTACAGAAGCTCTTAGACCATCCAATGATCAACTCCATAGCCTACATGCAATCAGGGTAATAGAAAATTATGCCTTCTAATACTAGGAACAAAACACCCAGCATAAGCACAATACTCCATGGCTGAGAAGTAACACAAACTTCTTCATTTCATCAGTGAGCCTCTCACATAAACACCCAATATGAAAGTTACTGCAACAACACAACCACAAACCAAACCCCATGCAACAAGATTAAATACTGTCAACTAAGAGCCTCATGCCACATCATGACCAGCTCCAGTCTCTTCATCTTCACCATCCTTCAAGCACCTGCTGTAACATGAAGACAAGATTAACGACAAGACTTCCACTCAAACAAGGATGAAATAAACATACGTTTTCTTCAGATTTCCTAAGCCTGTCACACTAAGAAATCATCACAGAAGGAATACCCAGACGTTATACACCAGGAACTCTTACATGCAAACACATGCAGCACACAAATGTACATATGTGAGCAACAAAGCAGATCCTAGAAGATGACTCTGATACCACTTGTAAGGAAATGTGAGCATCTCAGAATGTATTTCTAAGAACAGTGGTGTCTTCGACAGATTTAAATTCTTTTCAATTGCTTCAAAAACACGCACAACTATGCCATTAAAGCGGAAACTGACATAGAACATTTCCAACATTGACCCTTAAAGGAAAGCACAAGCAAACATTAACTAGTTTCAACAGCAGAGACATTAAACATGAAAGACAAAACAAGAACACAGATTTACGTGGGGAAAACCCTTACGGGTAAAAAACCCCACACTCCAAATCATAGAGCCATTATATTATTCAGCAACCAAACAATTACAATACATTTACAGGCTCATAGCCTTTATAGGAGATTAACATCTTGTTCCTTCTGAAGAATATCTGACAGTATAACCCTACACAAAGTTCTCTAGCACTCGGTTGGTTCTTCATACTGTTATCGTGCCACAAATAGCAAGTACAGAACTTTAGCTTCTCGGCCAGAACCCTTTCACCTAAACTCTGTTTACACTCTCTCTTCAATCCTTTTAAATACTGTTAACATGCTGTGTACAACATACAACATACGACTTCACAGAAGGAGAAAACCAGAGCTCACCAGATTGATCGCACCGTCCAACTCTCTCTCACTCTGTCTATTCCCAATTGCTTTTAGCAATCTAATCAAGAAACTCATGCAACTGACCATTCGTTCCAAGTGCCCAGCATCACTGTCTTCCAACCGTCCAAACTGCCGCTTCTAACCATTCACATATTCGTTAGAAACTTTAGTCCCACATGCATCCGTCATCGGGCAACTTTCCAGTTTATAGACTCAACCACTTAGTAAGACTATTGTTGCACTTTTGTTGCCGATGACCCCAGTCTAACCTCATCGGTGTAATCCAAAACCATCGGCCAACCACTCAGTATTCACAGTGACGAGTCCTTGTCCCACCGATGCCCAAGACTTCGTGCCTTCATCGAAATAATAGAACCATCGGAAAGACATTGACCTTCGGTGTAACTTCATCCTTCTTCACCGACCACATTCCTCTCGCCGATGCCAAACTTTCGCCAACTCCCATCGGTAAGACAGTTCATATCGGAGCAACATCCCTCGGTTGGGCCGATAGTTATTCTCACGCCGATGCCGAATTCGCATATCGTTGAACCTGTTGAACCATTGAACCTTGACGCGAGGTTCAAGCCTTTCATTGGGGAGACACTATCATTGGAGTGATATCTTCAGCTAAGTCTAATAGCTAGAGTCAAGACGATGGACCATTGAACCACTGAACTGATAAACCATTGAACCTATCCTGTTGAAGCAAGGAACCAATGCCGTCGAACCATTGAACCAATGAACCAATGCCGCCGAACCATTGAACCCAGGAACCAATGAACCAATGCTGTTGAACTAAGGAACCTTTGAGCTATTGAACCTGTAATTTGAGTCACTAGTACTCAACACTCTCTCCCTCATCTCTTTCTTCATCAAAGCATGCGCCAAGAGCTTGCCACAATGCTTCCGCCCCATGATCAAAACTACATTGATAAAAAAATATTCATATATTTTTCCATCATGTATATGCTCCCTGGTGAAGACATGAGCACCAACGGTTTGCTTTATAGCTTTGACAGCTCTATCCTTCTCTGCATTAAAAAGTTGCTTAATTTGCACTTCGACTTCCTCCACATTGTAGGCACAATCACATACAACGTTCATCCTCTGCGCTATGGTTGTTGAACTCTCTAGAGGAGTCAATATTTAAAATGCAAAGCCATTTGATCTTCACATTGTGCTTGTGATCTTTGTCATTAATTCTTTGGTCTATTCCAGCTTACAAAATCTTTGCACCATGATATGCAAGTCACTTCTATTATAGACTCAATCTATCCGTCTCTAAAATCAATCTCAATTCCTCCCAATCTATATCCAAATTGAATACTTTGGTACTCTTGCTTTGTTCTATCCCTTTGTTAGCCAGATAGTTGGCAGCCTTATTGGTTTCTCTAAAGTTGTGTTTTAGCTTGAAGTCCTCCAATTTATTCAGCAATTACCAAATCACATCAACCCACCTTTGTAGTTTCCAATTTGATATTTCTCTCTTTTTTATCACATTTATACAGATTAAAGAGTCTCCTTCTATATCAACAGTCTTAATATTTTCTTGAATGTCTCTGCTTCATTATTAGTGCCAATCATGAGCTTCTTAGAAGAAGCCCAAACAAGGACTCCCACCTCATCCCTGATGATGCAACTTGCACTTGAGGCCCCATCAAAGTTTAGCTTTAGTCTACCTCTTGGAGGGGCCATCATCGATTATATATATATATACATATATATATATATATATACATATACATATACATATATATATATGTATATGTATACATATATATATATGTATATGTATATGTATATATATATATACATATACATATATATACATATACATATACATATATATACATATACATATACATATACATATACATATACATATATATATATATATATATATACATACATATATATATATATGTATATATATATATATAGATGTATGTATATATATGTATGTATATATATATATATATATATATGTATGTATATATATATATATGTATATATATATATATATATGTATATATATATATGTATATATATATATATGTATATATATATATATATATATATGTATATATATATATATATATATATGTATATATATATATATATATATATATATATATATATATATATATATATAAAGCCCCCAAACAGAGCAATAGACAGTAAAACAAAGCATATGACTGAAATAAAACTAATAAAATACTACATAACAATTTGAACTAATATAAATTATATTATATAATTTTTAATACATCATACTTAAATGTTTTGCCTAAAAGATAGTTACAAATTTATAGTTTTTAGTTTTGGAAGATTTAAGACAATCTAAAATTTGGAAAACTTTTATTTTATAAAGACCTTATAATTTCTTAAAGTCTTCTACTAATAGTTGAGCAATATGAGACTATAAAATTGAGTTAAACTTATTCTGTATCATCTTTGTCAATTTTTTTGTGAAGCTAAGTTCTATTATTAGAAAGAGTAAGATTACAGTAAAAACAACCAAATAAGATTTGGAAGTTTTGAGCCTAAACAAATAGTAAAGACTGAGAGTTAAAAGGTGGTATCACATTAAACAAATTAGCAAAGCATCACATATACTATATAAACCGAACAAAAAATAGATATTAAAATAGTTTTTTCCACTAAAGGTTGCTTCGAAAATTAAGGAATTTAAAGTTGTTGGTGATGGATGGATCATTATTTTTAAAGGGAGCTTATAGGCATAACAAAGAAGGAAATCACATTGAACATGATGGAAAGGTTTGAGCATGAGCGAGAAGTTGGGCAGGTTGCAAGTTCAAATGCCATTTCTCCTTCTTCATCTGAACGAGACGCTTGTTCAAACAAAAATTAATCATCTGAACTGGAAGTAGGGGTTAAGGCAGGATTAGGGAACTCTGGTCCCTTTTTAGTACCTGCTAATAGTGAGAAGGGTTTGTCTGAACTGACCCCTATACGAAACATGTGAGGCTGACTATTTCACCTCCCATATTTTGATCATTATGCTATTCTGTAGATGACACTATCAGACCTTAGTGGCTATGTTTCATTATACAGACTTGATGTTTTATCTCACTGATTTTGATACATGTGATTTAATTCGGTCATATTGGATGATATGTTGTGGTTCGATATATGGGATTCATATTAGATGTTATTTTGTTATGAGATTCTAGTTATTTATGTGATGTGAACTATTTGACATGTGATGGAAAATGCAGTTTAATTTGTAGTTCTGTATTGATGTTTATTCGATTGCATGAAGTTAATTTCAATTTGCTTCAGCTATGACTTTTCACGACAGGACTGACACTTGATCGAGATGTGCAGGTTTTACGTTTCCCTAGCCATGGGAAATCAGAGGTAGGATTCACACCATGTCATTCCCTGTTAAGCCGATCCGTTCCCAAGAGGGATAAGGATCACGTGTGTAATTGAATAATGGTTTATTGTGCTTGGTTTAATTTTATTTATTTTTAGCCTTAGTACCCTTTCTTTTCTTATTCTGATTAATATTAAGTGTTGTAAAATTTTATTTTGGATTTATGCCGCTTGGTATTTTTATTATTCTTTTTGGGCCATTTAAATGTGGATTTTTGACCCCTTTCATGAACCTTAGGGTCCCAAAAGTTACCCTAGGTGGTCAACCATGAGTCTAGGGTCAACTTGGACCACCTAACCCTAGTTTTGACTCACCTTAGGTCCCCCTAAACCATGGTTGAGTCAAAGTGACGAATTTGGAAAGAGGGAAGATGAGGGATGGGCCTTGCCTTGGGAAGAACCCATCTCCCATCCCTATGTTTTGGGAAGCATTCCCAAGGAAGACTAGGGAGGTCTCCAAGAGTCCTCCCAAACTCCCAAGTGAGTGGGAGCACCACTCAAGGCCATTGTCTTCTTGAGGTGTGAGTGGGAATCCAACTCACCACTTGTCCCCCTCCCACTTGTGTGGAAGCACAAGTGGATGAGGTGGAGATGGAGGTGGAGTGAGAGAAGGACATTTGTCATCCTCCTACCTTCTCACTCTTACAAGTGGCTTTGGAGGAGGGAAGAGATGGTGACAAATGTCACCTTCTCATTCCCTCAAGGCCAAGTGGATGGCCTATAATAGCTCCTCTTGTAGAGGAGCGAGGGTTCTTCTCTTCTAGTATTTTTCCTTACAATTTGGAGACTTCTTGTAATTTTTTTTACTTTGGAGGAGTTAGAGAAGGTGGGAGAAATTCTAAAGTTGGAAGGCTTGGGAACGCTTGGAGCTCTCCACCAATTCCACTTCCATTGTCAAGGCCTTGAAGGTAGGCCTCTTAACTTGTTTCTTGCTTTGCTTATATGATGTTCCATGTTTGAATTTTGATTGTAAAATTTGTTTGCATTGTGATGTTTTGCATTTGATGTTGGGTTGGAAGTTATGGTGAGAGCACCTCCAATGGAGGTAATGCTCAACCTGTATGGGTAGGGGAGAGGAACAATCCTTAGGGGCTCTCCCACAATATGTGTTTATGCCTTGAGGGCTTATCATCATTTGAGGAGGAGATATCTGAATGGCAAGAGTGCCATGCAATTTGTTGTGATTCTTGTGGATTGTGGTGTTTTGGGAGATTTTGGCTTGAGGCCATGTGTTGAGATTGTCTTTATCATTTAGGAGCCCCTTTACGTTGAGAGGTCTATTCCCTACCCTCACGAAACTCATTTACATGAGTTAAGTATTGTGTTAATCCTATGGGGTGTTTGTGTGTAGTGTTTGATTTGTCGTGGAATGGAACCCTATGTGAATTCCCTACCTCCCTAGCTCGGGGGTGACCCACTTGCGGGTCTACAGTAGGGAGGAGAGCTTTTCCTTTTATAGTGGCTAGATTGTTGTCTTGTTGTTGCAGGTTGTAAGAAGAGAAGTGAAGTAGGCATGGAGCCTTTTTGGGTGGCCTTTGTAGTGTCTAGTGGCTGTTGAAGCCATGGCTGTTATGGCCTTATTGTGTTCATTTTTTTTCTGGTATAAGATTACTAAGACATCTGCCATAGAGATGGCTGGAATAAACAGAGAAATGTAAACCATTATGTTATTCTATTCAATGCTGTTTTAGATCCTGTTTTATGAAGTTGGTTATCAAAACAAATTTGTGAATGAAAATAATGTTTTTCATTCTATTTAAATATTGTTTAATTTTCCTAAGAGATGAGTTAAGAATAGAGCTTGCATGAGAAATAAATTTATGTTTACTGTTCAGTTTTCATTGTATATAAAAGAAGGAAATGCATTTTCTGTTTCTGTGTATTGTTCCAAAAGAAATAAAAGTGAAAGTAAATATCTGATTTGAGCATGAGAAGGCTTTATTGTGTGTTGCAGAAAATAAAAATAAAGATGTATTTGCTATTTAAATAAATTTGCCCAAACAAATGTTTTATGTATTTCGGTCATTTGACTTTCAGAAAAGAAATTATGCATGAGGATGTTTAAATTTTCTGTCTCTTTTCTTTCAATGAACTATATGTGAGGTTGTAGCTGAATAATGATTAATCCATTCCTTAAATAAATAAATAAAAAATAGGGATAATGTATTTTACATTTCTGCGATTTATCCCTCTTAATGAAGCGTTATTGGTTTATTTGTGTTACATGTAGTAAGAAAATTTATAATACATCCATTGGGTATATATTTAAAAAAAAAAAATGTATATACTTATATAAAAGAAATATATTTGTTGTTAAGTGCATTTTTTTCTTGTTAAAAAAAAAAATAGAATATAAGTGTGTTGTAAAAATAAATATACATATATATTTATAAATATATATAAATTTATATATATATATATTGTTATATACACATATTGTTAAATGTATATATATGCTTTTGTGTGCATATATATATAAATGTATATACATAAATACATATACATATATGCTTATATAAACGAGTTTTTTTTATATACAAAAAAATAAAAATAATAAAAAAAATAACAAAAAAAACAAAGAAAAAAAAATGCATAGTGCTGTAGGCGCCGCCCATAGTAGCAATGAACACAAGGGTGTGGGCGGAGGCTAAGCCTCCTCCCCCACACCCCCTCCCCAAAACTTCCGCAGGCCGCGCCTGCCTCCCCTCTTCCCCGCTGCTACCGCGGAACCCCCAGCTCCACAGACCACGCCGTGCCCCGCGTGCCGCCCATAGCGGTCCCTCAACCCCGAAACCCCCGCTGACAGTGCCTCCATCTCACCTGCCCTCGACCACCATCCCGCCACTGCCTAGCCGTTCCTCCTTGCTGCGTCCCTCTCCTTCGCCGAGCATCTCCCTTACCCCTTACACACTTTGGCCTCCATTGCCTTTCAAACCTGCAGATAAACCCTTGGCCTTTTCAATATTTTAAATATGTTTATATTTACCACAAAAAAAAAAGGGTAGAATGTAAATCCTGTGTGAACCCAAGTGCATACACAGAACAAAAAAAAAGGAGAAGAAGTCTCCTTGGTGCTCACCTCCATGAGTCCTCCAATGGATGCCTCCAAACCCTAGCCTGCAAAAGAAGGAGGCAAACCATCTTAGAAAATAAAAATGTGAAATGAGAAAGGAAAATATGAGATTAGGGCATAAAAGAGTATTATAGTAAAGAGAAAATTAGGGCACATATTAGCCTATTCAATCCTTATTTAAAACTTAGTGGATTTCAAATTAGGGCTTCTCTTATTGTTTTATTTATTTATTTCTGGTTTGAGAATATTGTCATTATGTAGATTTTAGATTTAAAATTGATTTTTAATTTTCTTTCTTTTTAATTTATTTATTTTATTTTCTATTTTACTCATGAGGGCTTTTGACTTGTTCTAAATTAGAAATGGGATTAATTTTTACTTTGTGTCCATGTTATTTTGTGAATTGAGTTTACTTGGGAAGGGATTAATTTAATTCGTGGTGGGAAGAATCCCCCCTTTGTATTTTGTTTTATCGATTAAATTATTGCATTCTTTTATCGTTAATTGGTTTCAATGTTTACTATAAATGATTTTATTGTTAAAATTATTTTACGGGGAGGGATAATTAAACCCTCCTCCCTCACCCATTAATTTTCTAGAGTGAGATATTAAATATAATACCATATTATATTTAATAACGAACTCGGTTTCTTAGTTGAAAATGATTGTCGTCTTATGTCTCTAAGAGTGTTTATTATTTAAACGTTTATTTGATTTAATATTCCTATTGGCGTTTATGTAATAGTTATTTTGCGTTTATCGATGACGCGTTATGCTGCCAAAATTTTGCCAGCTTATCGAGTTTATTTACATAACATTTTTTTATGACTTCCAGTTAATCACTCCACTTTATCATGCATCCGTCTTGCCGATATTTCTTATTTATTATTTCGATTTCTTTTTAGTTCTAAGTTAGGGTTAGTTTTCAAACCTGCCGAAAATCACCTTCTCACCTAGGAAACTAGGGTTCCAATTTAAAATAGTTTAACTTTGGAAGCGACACACTTCGTGTCGTATACCCCTAGACAGTCTACACCTCATCGAATATGTTGTCATGTTTACACCTCAGGCGTATTGCCACCGAGCTCGCAAGTGCGTGCGAGGTGGTTCTTAGGGTTAGGGAGAAAAGTTTTTTCGCGGTTCATGTCATGACCACATGGCAAATGTGGGCATGACACGTGTGTTTGTGTGTCGTGACTGCATGGGAAATGCGGGCATGACAAAACAACTCTTCGGCTTAGACGATTGGAGGTGCTAGGCCCTACACTAGAGCTCCAAGCTGCCCTTAGAAGTCATTTATTATTTCTGTAAACAACTCAGGAGCTATTACCCACCTGCCACAAGCTAGGGTTAGGCCATTTCCACGTGCCCATTCGTCTCTAATGGTGGTGTGTGGCCCAAAATTTATAGAAAATGAGGAGTTTTATATTAAGCATAGGGTGATCTACAGATTTAATGGTTTATGACCCTCTCTTCCTGATCTTCACAACTAGGTCATGGAATCTTGGAAACTCTTTGTGGAGGGAAAGATTGAGCTTTACCCCAATGCTAGGGGATTCTTCATTGTGACTTTTGCTTCCTCAGAGGAGTGAGACTTAGTTTTGGATGGTAGGGTTTGGATGTGGGGTGCGCATTCACTCTCCATCAAACCTTGGGCTTGTTCCTTCAATCCACTCACTAAGCCACTTACTATCAAACCAATATGGGTTTGACTTCTGAATCTTCCTTTTCAATTTTGGGAGGATTATTGCTACGAGGCCATTGACAATGCTATTGGTCACTTCTTGAAGGAAGACTCTATGACCTCATATATAGGGCATTCAATGGTTGCTTGCATATTAGTGGATATTGACATCTCTAAACCCCTCCATGGAGATGTAGTTTTGATGGTAGGAGAAAGGCCTTGGATGTAGTTGTTAGACTATGAGGGTCTCACTTTTAGGTGTAGAAGATTTTTCTCTATTGATCACTTGGCCTCTAGTTGTCCTCACTTTTGCCACAATGGTGTGGCAACTTGGTAGAAGAATGCACTCATCGATCATTTGACTATTAGTGCTCCCCGAAAGATGGATCCTCCTAAGAGGATGAGCCTTCCTAGGAAACCTTGCTTGATCCCCCTACGAAGCTTGTGTGAGTGTTGGTGGATAAGGTTGTAACTGATTCCTATTCATCTGATCATGCTGAGTCTCCTTCTTCATTGGATCCAATTGTTTCTTCAGCTCCTATTTGAGGATGGATTGCTGCTTCATCAGTTCCAGTCATATCTTCAGTTCTTCCTACTTCTGGATCGGCTTCTTCGTGTGAGGTTTCTATGGTTGTAGCATCTGGGGAGGATCCCCTCCTCTCGCCTTGCTCCGAGGATTTAGACTTGGAGCTTTCCTAGATAGTGGTCCAATGGATAAAGAAAGGACTCCCCAAATCTATTGCTGATTTGCACCTTAGGGGCAAGGGAGTTAGATTTGCTAGTTTAGGATCTAGTGTTGTTTAGATCCCTTGTTAGGTTTTTCTATTTTTCAGCATGTTGTGTGTTGTTTGTGTGCTGTTGTTGGCTTGTTTGTGGCCTACTTTGTTCTTCCCTGAGGGCCTTGTGTAAAGGGTTTAGCACCCTGATACGCTACTTACCTTAATAAAAACAAAGAAGGAAATCAATGCAAACACATAAATCAACAAACCCACTTTCTATGGCAAGCTTACATGCATAACACTGCAAGAAGCTATATTGAACCATCCTAGGCTTAGCTAATGAGGTCCTCGGATTTGAAAAGTAGGGCAACAAACAACTTGGTAGCAACCCTATTTGAAAAGCTACTCAAGCACCCTTGAAGTTTGAAGCAAAACAAATGACTAGAAAGAAATTTGTTTAAAACTTGTTAAAATCTTTAGTTTAGAAAGAGTAAGATGGTCAATTTGAAGAAATTTAAAGCACTAGATGTTGCTAAAGATTTTCAGTTCTCTTGGTAATGATCAGGAAATAATTTCTTGAAATGTTATGGGATAATTGATCCAAATGAGAAAACATGGTTTACCCCATGTCCCCATGCGGCTGCTTAAGTTAAATTTTTGCTTAAATTTAAGCAGTTGGAGTAGCCCCATGGAAATTTCTAATTGCAGGAAAAGGATAATATTGAATCTTTCCCTTTTTTGTGGAGCAGCTACTGCTTAAAAATTGGAAATAAGCCATGGAAAAAAGGGGGGGCTGGAAATAAGCAGCCACTGCATAATGAAAAATATGTTATGTGGCTGTGTATATGTCCTTCCCTCTTTTTTAAAAAATTTTTCTTCTAAATTAACATAATTAAAATATTTAAAATAATTTATTTTTTGTTTTTATATTATAAAAAACTAAAAATTAAGATAACTGCTTATTTTAAGCAGAAAAATAAAATCTCCGGGGGTCACTGGCTCCAAAAATGTCTCCTGAAAATATTAAGCAGTGGCTGCTAGCCAAAATAAGTTAAGCAGCAGCATGGGGACATGCCCTTAGAGAATAAAGTAGAACCTTTGTGGACATTCATAATCTTCTAATGGACAACGTTAAAGCTAATAGTTGTAAGCTGCAAACTATTTTGAAATGCATTTAGCCGACACAAATGGCTCTTGTAAGGTTACACCATTGTCAAGCTAACATTGAATACGACAGGGCAAACCCTCTTCTGATTCCTCATTTCACATAAAATTATGACTTAATTTTTATTTCCCATTGGTAGCGGGCTTTTGCACAACACAACTTTTTTTTGTTCATGCCACTGATGACTAAAGCTATAAAGAGTAAAAGGTTTGTTTCTATTCCTAGTATTTGCAGCTGATAGAGAATTTATTTTATCATATTTTCCTGGCAGGACAAGTTCAAGATGAGAATAATAATAGATAGCGGCACATTATATCCTTTACATTTTAATGGATGTCCATACTCTAACCCACGACTCCCATTTTGACACAGGCATTGAGGATGCTGGCAAAAGTTGTGAATTTGGATTTACATCTTCCATTCACATTTACATAGGAGTTTCTAAAGCCAGAAAGTTCCCAAAAACCCAACAAGCCGCCAACTTATGAATGATAAAAAATAGCATTTGGGAAAAAAAACTTACATAGAACATGCTCATGCCAAATTCACCCCACCCAATAGCTCCAACTACACCGCCTACTTCACATATTATAATTAATACAAGCCCAACAAATTTTGATTTCGAGGAGTGCATCAAACCTAGGGCCATGCATTGAACGAGACACACGTACAAATGTGGAACAACAGGGATGCCAACCAGATGAAAAGGACTTGGGATTGGATATGGAACCCCATGGAGGGATGCCCTTGCCATTGATGCTACTGGAATTGGTGGTGCTGAAGGAGATGATACTAGCTGGGAACATGGTATGTACCCTCAGAAAATGAATCTGTTAACCACTTAGAGAGAGCTTATTTGATTGAGAAGGTGGCATGAGAACTTCACCTGAGTCCATGCCATAGTTCAAGACTCACCATGGAGCATGCAACACATGCGCCTACCATGAAAAAATAGAGAAAAAACATTACAAACATATCAAATTTCAACCTGGATAAAATTTATCAAGATTTAAAAAAATCCGAGAGACCAATACCAATAGGCTAAAATAGTCGAGGACCAATCAGAAAATCAACTTCTCTAAATTTCTCTTACACAAAATTCCTTGAAAAAAAAAAGACCTTAGGAAAAACATAATTTTTTTCTTTACATGATTGTTGAGGCAGGACTAATACTTAGAGGTGAAAACAACAGTATGCTGCCAGGGACTAATAAAGGAGTACATTTAGTACATCTAATAATTATAATAACTAGGGGTCTATTATAGAGCTATAAACTACCCCCATAGTAGCTACTTGGGATAATTGCAATGATGCCCACAAATCCACTTACAATATTATAAAGGAAGACATGTGAGGTAATTATAATCACTAGGGGCCTAATACAAAACAATGAACATGTAATACTCAACCCCCAAAAACATTAAATGAAAACCAACCCAATTACATAGAGTAATATGCCATGAAGGTTTTCAAAAATTAGGTTAAATGTCAACATGATGAAATACTTGATTTTGTACTTATTTATACTAATTAGAGATCATGACCTTAATATATTCAGATTTAAAAAATACATGGTTAGAAAGCTAACATTGAGCTTTACCTCATAGTGGTGTTTTTTAGAATTTTATTAGAAAATACATGAACCTAATGGAGAGCATGCTCGACATTTGTGTGTTTTTTATATGAATTTTGGAAAACATGTTTTTGGAATCCAAATTGAATGTTCATCTCTTAGGATTGATAAATTCAAACTTGTATCAAGCCTAATAAAGACATTGGACTAGTTAACACTGTAATGGAAGCACGTTATAATGTGCTTGCATTTTTTCAAAACACGTATGAGCCATAAGTGTGTGCATTGTTATGTTTTCCAAAACACGAGTGTGCTTTGAATAATTGTAGATATTGGCCACTTTTTACCCCCCAACTTGGTGCACATACCCTATAATATGTTGCATCTTTATGGTTTGCTAATTTTTCTATTTGCTAATTGATGCTTCCATACTCAATCATTAATAGGTAATCGAATGTTAAACAATTAAATGTAAGATTTGAATACACTTGGAAAAGAGTTTATTGTAGTAGTTTTACCTTGATTTTCAACAACATGAAGCATAAGAAAATTATTGAATTAGTGTCAAATAATGTTAGTGAACTTGTATGGAATGGTAGAAGAGCTCACAAAGCTTCGTTTATCATCGACTTTTATCAAATTAGATAGATTCATTACAAAGGATGCTTTCAAACATTTTGTGTTTCATTTAACCATTGATAACCTTGAAAGTAAGTGTGCATGAAACAATAAAGAATAGCTCCACTCTTGGTTATAAATTGTTAATAAATTTATAAGTCAGTTGCTATGAGTTTTAACAAATTATACTTTCAATAGATAAAAAGTGGAATATGCTACATAAGATGATATGCTAGCCATAGAAAATTTAGACATTAATTTATTTTTTAAAATTGTTGTGTTTTTATACTTTTATTTTTTAAAGATACAATATTACTAGTCTAAGTGTTGGGATAGTTTGATAGTTTTAAGACATTATTATATCTTCTCTAATATCTTAGTTGTATGCTATATGTTTTATGGGTGTAACACTATAATTTGAGTATTTTAAGATTTATTTCAATATAATAATTCACTTGTATTTGTTGTTTCCCTCATGAAGTTCTCTTCTTCCCGTCCCCTCTAGAATCTAAATTTATTCTTGTTTTATTTTAATATATATTTTTGAAATACAAACAAAGATTCTATGAATTTATTTCTATTCAAGAGGTTAAAAATAATAGAAATACAAAGTTCAATCATTAGAAGAACACATTGATTTTAAGGAAAAAAGAAATCCATTTTTTATTTATAATTACTAATTAACAATTAACAAAATAAAAACAAGTTCCCTGTGTTGGTGAATTATATTGTATCCTACAATCATAAAGAATGAACTCAATTAGGAAATCACAAGCTATCCTATGGAGACCTTAATCATCCTGACAATTAATGTGTTCACCTTCCTGAGTCCACTAGAGAAAGAGATCTATGTGATGATCTTCATAGTTCCACTAGAGAAACAGATTCTCTCTATGATGATCCACTAGAGAAATAAATCTTTTCTCTAGAGCCTCTTGCACAAACATTGGTATATCCACTAGTAAATTTATTAAGTTTAAACTAGGTGAAAGATTAAGGAACCCCTTTTCTGAGATAAGCTCTATGGTAGACCATTGTAGATTCCAACATTGAAGAACAACCCTTTGAGGTTGCCTCATTTTTGTAGGTCAACCAAAGAAATAGATCTTTGCTTTGGCTCATCGTGCATGGGCACCATACTACCCACTATTAAATCCTTGTAGATGTCATTGACAACTAAAAATTTAGAAAATGGATAACATAACATTCTTTTCAATTCTACCTATCCTAATTTTCATGAGTATGACCATCCTATACAATCCTCTTCCTCTTCAACTTCCATCTAGGTAAACAAAAATATTTGATATCCATGTACCCATTGATTCCCCTAATTACTCTTCAACATAAATTTGAAAGGATTGTGAAAAACTATCATTGAAAATTGAGATTGTCTACATAAAATTTTATGGACTATGAAAAATAATGTGTGATGAATTTATAGTTTAATACTTAATACTTACAATGTTTCTATTCATAAGTTTGTATTGAGTTTAGAAATTAGGGTTAAGGTTTCAAGTTTTCAACCAATTATCTAGGAAATAGAGTAAAATAGGATCCCCTTTGAGATCCCAAGTACTTAATCAAATCCATAGTGGATCTCTCTAACAAAATTTGACATTAGTTTTTGACATCACATGGCAACTTACTAATCAAGAATATTTTAGTTTATTTTATTTGGTTTCTGAGATCTGGTAAACTATTATAGTACTACTAATGAGAAAATTTACTTTAACATTATTTTGTCACACGTCGACATTATTAGGCTACTCTATATATGTAGTATCTTTCTATAACTACTACCAAAATATTGTCACAAGAATTTGGTACATACCAAATAAACACTACAAGTATAAATAAAATCAAATTTGAAAGCAATGTTTAAATTTTAGATTCTAAAATGGAAAAATGGAAAATAATATGTTAAATTGTTACTTCTTCAATGAAAATTAAAAAATGTGTATCAATATGTTCATTATCCAATAGGTATAAAAATAAAATAATATCAACAACAATTTGGAATATGGAATATAATATAAATACCTACTAAATAACTTTCAATTGTCAAATCATATGTTTACTCTAACTATGAGTGTCATCCTATCCTAGTCTTTGTGTCATGCCCACTCAGGTAATATAAATAAATAATAATAAAAATTGTTAAAGTAGAAGGAAATACTGAAAAATATAATAAGTTGATAGAAGAAAATTTACTTAAAATTTAGATTTTGATTAAACATAAGTTTAGTATCATTCATTGTAGATGTGTATTTAAGATACAATCTCTTTTACACAATTACAATCAACTACAATAGATGCCATTTCATCATCCACTTGCAAAGATGGAAAAATTCTTCGTTAGCTTCAGTACCCTGCATGGTTAACAAACCTGTATCTGCACATTAGTTCCACAAAGTCCATCAATAAACATATCAGTTAGTAATATACTAGCCTAAGGCCCTAAGAGGCCAGCCTAATGTCTCAGGGGCTCATGATGGCCTTGCCTACATACGCGTAGCGCATAGACTTCATAATTCAAAACTTGAACATAAAACATAACTATCACATGATAACGACATCTTCACAACTTAAATACACATTTGCTTACCAATCTTAAGGTCAGTCGATGTTTGAGGTTTACACAAAACTCTCATAAAAATTTCTCAAACATAAAAGATCTTTTCAAACTAATATATAAATTGTACTACTATGCGTAATCAACAAAATAACTTCCTTTCAACGTAAAACAATACTTATTTCTTCAAGCTAATAAAATCATCATTACTAATAAATAATATTTTTCAATCATCTCAACAATCTTGAGTAACTCAATCTTGCACAACATACACTCTTAGTAGAACTATATTTATAAGATTTAGTCATAATTAAATATATTAACCTAGTTGTATACACCTAAAATTGACATGACTCTACTTAAATAAATATTTTCAATATTTATTTCATTGTCACATTCCTCTATCAATAAATAAATAAATTTATTTATTTATTTGATTCATCTCCTCTCATATTATTAAATAAACTACATTTATTTAATTAATTAAATCCATCTACATCAACTTCATTCTTCTAAATAATTAAATAATTTTAATTATTTAATTAAAATCTTTTATTCTTCCAAATTTAAATAAAATGTAATTTTATTTAAATAAAATCTAAAATCTCCACAAAATAAAATATATTTTTATATTTTTTTTATTCCTCTCAATTATCTACAAATAATTAAATAAATTCATTTATTTAATTATGCTTTCTTATCTTCTCAAAAATCTTTCTTATCTTCTAAAAATAAAATTCCTCTTGTCATACAAAAGCAAAAGCTGAGTTACAAAAGCAAAAATAGTTTTAAAGCATCTTTAAAGCAAACTTGCTCTTAAATTAGAAAAATAAATTCTAATTTAAGAAAATGAAAACTCATCCTCATTAACAGAGTAGTTAACTCAACAAAGTTGCTTTTCGAATGACACATGTCTTTCTTCCATTTGTTGCACGTTCCTCAACAATCCTCATCCGTTGATCTTCTCTTTTCTTCTCAACCATTGATCTTCTCTCATCTAACTCTATAAATACAACCCTCTTCTTCTTCATTAATAATCCATCGTTTGAGCAAACTTATGCTGCCAAAACACAAGCGTGCCTTTAGCACCCCCATCTTCTTAAGCATTTCATCTCATCCATCTTTAGTGTGTTGAAGCTCATCTTCAATCACACAAGTATCCTAGCCATTCTTTTCTTGTCATCTTCAACAAGCAAGGGAGCATTCGCTTCTGAGGGCTTCATCATTACCAAGATCAAGAACAGATAGGCGAATAATGGAAGACGCAAGGTAAAAGGTGTAAGTATCTTATTTGTTTTACTTTTAATATATCTTTTATCTTCAGATTTCATTAGTGTATTGGGTTTTATTATTCATTTTGATTAATCCATTTTTCCCTTCACATTTTGGCACCCACCGTGGGGCCCTTACCCTTTTCTCTAATCACAAATCTGAGTTTTCTTGTAGACAGGTTCCGTACAAGTGTCGTACAGGTTGTTGACAGGTTCGTTCGGTGCATACACCCTTTGATTCGGCGCATTTGACTCCTGTTACGGCACATTCATACTCTGGCGCATTCAACCTTTAAACCAACGCTTTTGTCCTTTGCTTCGATGCTTACGATCATTTGGCGCATCCATGCCCCGAGACGGCGCTCCTGTCCTTTGCTTCGGCGCTTACGGTCATTTGGCACATCCACTCCCTGAGACGGCACTCCTGTCCTCTACTTCGGTGCATACGGTCATCCGACGCATACACACTACCAGACGGTGCTTATACTCTTTTTACGGCGCATTTACTCATTTAACGCATTTGCATCATATTCTGGTGCTTTTGACTCCTGTCTCAATGCATCTGTGTAACGCCGCATGCAATATCTGTTTCTGCGCATTCAGATTGCATTGTGGCGCTTCTGTTTTACACTGTAGCTTTAGGCCTTGCGTCTGATTTTCTGTTTGAGCTAACGTCTATTTTGCAGGATTAGTGGCTGGATTAGATCATTTAGTTGCTTTGTTTAGTTCATTTAGACTAATTAGGGGAAAAGTAAACAAGTGCATGCATGCAAATTTCACATAGCCTTTAACTAGGAAGAAAGTAATTGAACCATTGCTATATCTGCATATTGCTATCTTCTTTAGTTAAATCATTTGCTATCTCAACAAATGGGAATGAATATTGCTATGTCTTAAACACTTCAAAGTTAACAACCGCGTGAGTGCACAAGTAGAATAGCCCATTTAGTTTTTCTATTTTAACTAGGTTTGGGTTAATCAGTGTATTCTGTGATTGTGAATGATAATAGGCTTATGCTCTCCCCTTAACTAGGTGACCAGAATGCCAGACTTGTCATTCCATTTGTGTAACCTTTAGGGGGGCCTGCCCTTGGATGCCCACCTATCCAAGTGGGAACGACCCTGAGTGGTAACAGGCTAAAGCCAAGCCCTACCAAGCCACTTAAAATAAATTGTGCTTGAGGTGAAAACCTCCTGCAACGAGTGCTGCTGTGTTACACCGACGGCCAACCTCCCCCAAAACCCTTTAAGGCATAACCCTTTGAGGCTGGGAGACTCCATAACGGAGAGTAGTGTCACCGCAGGTGTAACCACTCGAACGGTTGCCCTGACTATGAACCAATTGTGTAGCAAGCTAAAAGCCCCTATTTGTTGATGCAAAGGGCGGAGCTCTTGAAGCAGCCTCGATTCATGTGACTCTTAGTAGAGGTAGCAGGGACAATCCTAAGGTTTGGTGGGGGTACGAGGCTAAGGAAACCCGGATCTAGTATGCGTGAGAAGTGAGTGCCATGGAGGGGAGCTGGTGCTACCAGATCCTAGAGCTACATGCTTTGAGTATGCACAGCTAGAGGATTCAACAAATATTGTCCTATCCAGCCTAGGGTGTACTTGTTTTTGAGTCAAAATAGTCCAAAAAATACAAAAAAAAAACAAAAGATAAAAATCATGAAAACTTCTGTGTGTTTGTTGTGTCTATGCCATAATTAAAATCAATTTCTTAAAAACACTGAGTTTTCAAACCAAAAAAAAATAGAAAAACTTGAAAAATAGTTCCAAAATTCTGCAAAACCAAGCAAAAAAACTAGAATTGTGCATCTGAAGCAACTTGCAGCACATTTGAAATGACTTACAGCGCATTTGAAATGACTTATAGCACATTTGATATCTGTCACGGTGCATTTAAACAAAAACCAGAGTCGCGCATTTGATACAACTTGTGGCACTTTTGAACTCTGTTGTGGTGCATTTGAACTGCTGCGCATTCAAACTAGAAAGCAAATCCTGTACCTTCCAAGAGCAAAACTGTCAAAAGTTTCAACTTCTCAAAAACCATTTTCAAACATGTCTCAGTTTTTCAAAATTTGACTAAGATCATGCAAATTCAACCATTTCTTTCTTCTTCCACATCATAACTGCTTTTCATCCAAAATCTCACCAATTTTCTTCCAAAAATCCAACAAGGTTAGAACCAAGCTCTTCAAGGATCACATCACATCTTAAACAAAACCTAGTGAGTCTCCTCTATCAAGGATCACTTATCCTTCTCTATCGGAACTCCACTAGTGGATCGGGCTAGACTAAGTCACATCAAGCACACAGATTTCTATCATCCTTGCTTTGACTATAGTTTTGTTCATCCAACTTTGTTTGACACCACCTAGATCTAAGAAGAACCTTGCTAAACATCTTGTCACCTTCTAGTACCTCGCTCAAAATTTCACTTCATCCCATCCCTAGTCACCTCTTGCATGGTCTTAACACGGTTACAAAAACAAAAGTAGATTGAAATGGCCGAAAAAATGATTCCAAATGCTCACGAAAGTGAGGAAGAAATTTCTATGGAAGAGATCCTTCAAACGCAACATGACCCTAAATTTCAACGCCTATTGGAAAAGGTACTTGCTCAAGACCCTACCAAATTCTTTTTACACCTAGCAAATCTAGGAGTTAAGCTCCCTAAGGATTATGATGTAGAGGCTCTCAAAGAAATTGAAGATGAAAGAAACCCTGAGGGAAGTAGACATGAGGAAGAAACACCTTCAGACAAAAGCAAAACAAACACTGATGCTACGGATGCCCTAAGTCTAGTGAACCAACAAATCCTAGCATTACAACAAGAATTCGCGGACATGAAAACAGGGGCATCGACTAAACGTTACACCCTAGAGGATATTTCACCATATCCTTTTGATAGGTCCCTAATCATGATTCCTTTCCCCTCAAAATTTGAGGTACCAAAATTCGATAAATATCAAGGAAAAGGTGATCCAAGAGACCATATCAGGGAATGCAACGCTACTTGCCTAGAGGTCGCACACAACGACACTTACCTTATGCGACTATTTCCACGAAGCTTCAGAGGACAAGCCATGGAGTGGTTTTCTAGACTACCACCTGACATTAAAACGGTCAATGAACTTGTTGACAAATTTGTCACCCACTTCTCTTACAATATTGAGCATGACACCTCAATATTGGATCTTTGTAACGCCAAACAAAAAGGAGGGGAATTTTTCGCCGCCTTCTTACAAAGATGGAGACAGCTAGAAAGCAAGTGTCCACACCAAATGCCCGAAAAATAAATGCTGGAGATGTTCGTACACAACTTGCAAACATACATGAGCTATCAAATTCAAATCCAATGTCCTACTTCCTTTAGTAAGGTCATTGAGATGGGTCTCATCATTGAAAAAGCTCTAATTGCCAAGGGTCAAATCAAGCTATATAAAGACACTCCTAGTACCAACACCAACAATGACAAACCAAGATTCTGGACGAAGAACAAGAACGTTGTGAATGATGGGGTGGTGGATGCCAAGAATGCGGCACCCAAGCAACCGATCTTCAATTTATCGGCTCCTCAAAACAACCCCCCACAAAACAAACCAAGGAACACTGAATCTCGATTTACCAACTTTCAACCTAGGAGAAAGTTTAGACCCTTGGGAGAATCATTGGAAATCGCCCTGTGGAAGCTAGTCACAAACAAGATCATAACACTTCCAACTGCATGGGAATATGAACCAAAGGCCAAACCTCATTGGTGGAATGACAACGACTTCTGTGAATTTCATCGAAACAGGGGGCATAAAACCAATGATTGTATAGCACTCAAACACACGATCCAAGACTTGATTGATCAAAACAAGATATCCATCGATGGACATACCTCTAACAGTGATCATCAGGCATTCAAGGATCCTCTTCCCAACTATGAGCAGGGAGGACGTTCCAACAAAAACAACGATGGCTCTAACAACGCAAATTACACAAACGTCAGCTTTGACTATGTTAACCATATCTCAGAAGGTGATTCACACATCAATGTGATCACTATCAACAAGGATTTGGATTACAATGTAACCACCCGTAGTAATAGAGTCACCCTTAGAGGAGCCTCCACCACTCTGGCTAATCAATACAATATCTTGGATCAGCTACATAAGACATCTGTACATATCTCCATCCTCGAACTTCTGCGTCTATCCCCGTCTCAGAGGGCCATTCTTGACAAAGCTTTAGTAGAAGCCTCCGTTCCTACAAACCTTGCTGAAGAACAGTTCCAAACCATGGTCGGTCACATAACCTCACCTCATTCCCTATCATAAACTGAAAAGGATGATATGTCAATCACTCAACCCCATAACGCCTCTCTTCATATCGAAGCCTTCATTCACAAACACAAGATAAAGAGGGTCCTAATCGATGGAGGAGCTAGTTTGAATATTTGCACCTTGAAGCTAATCCTTACATTGGGGTTTTCAAAGAAGGCTATAGATCCAAAAAGGAAAATCACTATGAAAGCCTATGATGAGGAGGAGAGAACTTCTAAGGGAATTATCACTTTATCGATCAGAGTAGGACCTGTAGTCAAAGATGTGGCTTGTCAAGTCCTTGATATGGAGCTAGCATACAACATTCTTCTTGGGAGACCATGGATTCATGCTCTGAAAGCAGTACCTTCAACATACCATTAGTGTATCAAGTTCCCCTATGAAGGTCAAGAGATCACTATACAAGGTGACCCCAATCCGTTTCAGTATTGCAACTCCATTCAGCCTAAACCTGAAGTTGTGATCCCAAATAACCGTGCTTCTGCTTCATCCTCATCTCGTATTGACCCAACTTCACTTGCTTCCACTTCAGAACCTCCTCAACCTAAACTCAACCTCAAAGATAAGGATTTGGGTGAATACACAATCTCCCAATCCCTCTGCTTGGCACAACTCCCCTTATCTCCAAGATCATATGGGAGACCTACTCTGAACAAACCCAAAGCAGACAAAGCTACCAAAGGTCCATTTGTAAAATGGGGGAGCCTTGAAGATGAGAGTGTTGAGAAAGATATCCTACAATGGCTATACAAGGACGAAGGCAGTTCATCGACACAACATGACCATCCCACTATACAGACTGCACAATATGGTCAAGGTTTCCAAATGCTACAGAGAATGGGATATGAAGGAAACGGTCCACTCGATTCAAGAAAGGATGGCATCACTAAGCCCATCCAACCTCATACTTTAACAGCCTAAGACACTATAGGGCTAGGATACATTGGAGCACCAAGAACCAACAGAGCAAATAATTATAAAGGAAAACAACCAGAAACATCTACTAGTAATCTGGTTGAACAAATTCAACAATTGCAACTGTATAGTGAGACCGATTCTAATGAATATGAATGGGATAGCCTCTTTGAACTATCATATGATGAGAAAGATATTGATGTTGTCCACGAGTATGACCCAACCCATGCAAATGAGAGACAAGAGCCAAGGGCTAGACCGCTAGAGTCTGTCTCGCATAATAACGATAGTGAAAATCATGAGGACAGAATGATACCTCCCTTGATGGATCCACTAATAGAGAGTACCATCGCAGACTTCATTCGTGCTTTTAATAACTCTATCCTAACCATCAACACCATCGAACCTGACCAACCCAATGACCCTCTACCTTTGGTACATCCCGAATCCATAGACTGGGACTTACAAGGTACTACCCTTGAGCTTGATACCTTTGAAAATGATGACGCCATCATAGACTACCTTGAGCTTAGAGATCATATACCTGCAGGTGACCACAGAGCTGGCTATGCTATAGAACTCAATGAGAAGGCCTATTTTGGAGAGAGGGCCAATCCTTTCAGTCATAAAAATGTCAAAATGAAAGAAAGATCTAATGGTGAAAACCGTTCCGTGGTAGTGTTAGATCATGAAAATAGTAAAAATAAAGACATATCCAATGGTGAAAACCTCTCCGAGGCACTGAAGGATGGAAGGCTTGACCCTCTACCCAATCTTACACATCATGAGAGATATTCAATCTTAATAGAACCAGCAGAAGCAATCAATGTCAGTACAGGTGATGATCCCAGAATGGTCCACATGGCAAAGGCCTTAATAGAACAAGAAAAACCAGCATTCACCGACTTCTTCAAGAGAAAACAAATCAACTTCGCTTGGACATATGCAGACATGCTAGGGTTAGATCTGAATCTTATAATGCATCATCTATCTTTAGCACCAGGAGCTAAACCAGTGAAGCAAAAACTCAGAAAGATGCACCCACATGTGGCCCTCATGGTAAAAGAAGAGCTGAAGAAACTATTGGATGTCAGATTCATCAGACCTATAGACTATTCTGAGTGGGTTTCGAACATAGTACTAGTCGCCAAACCAGATGGTAGAGTCCGCATATGTAACGACTTCAGGGACCTGAACAAAGCTTGTCTGAAAGATGATTTCTCCCTGCCAAACATTAACATGATTATAGATCTCACGGTAGGGCACACCATGTTGTCACTAATAGATGGTTTTTCTGGATACAACCAGATAAAGATTGCACCTGAAGACCAACACAAGACTGCATTTACATGTCCTTGGGGCACCTATTGTTGGTGTGTCATGCAATTCACTTTGAAAAATGCTGGTGCAACATATCAGAGAGCCATGACCACAATCTTCCACGACATGATGCACACTATAATGGAAGACTACGTTGATGACATTCTAGCTAAATCACTCACAAGAGAAGGACATCTGGTCGTACTAGACAAAATCTTCAATAGACTGGAAAAATTCAATGTGCGCCTCAATCCAAAGAAGTGCGTGTTTGGCGTAACCTCAGGAAAACTACTTGGCTATATAGTATCTGCTAATGGTATCAAAGTCGATCCGGCTAAAGTGAAGGCCATTATGGAAATGCTGCCTCCAAAGAATCTCACGCAGCTAAGGTCTCTACAGGGAAAACTACAATCTATCAGAAGGTTCATTTCTCAATTGGCAGACAAGTGCCACCCATTTTCTCACCTTCTATACAAGAATGTCCCTTTCAAATGGAATGAGTCATGTGAGCAGGCATTTCAGTAGTTAAAAGAATATCTCATGAAGCCACTGGTGTTGATGCCATCAATTCAAGGTAAACCGGTGCTACTATATATCTCGACCACACCAACAGCTCTAGGAGCTCTCCTTGCATAGAAAAACTATGATGGGAAAGAACAAGCCATATAATATATTAGCCGAACGCTTGTTGGGTATGAACTGCAATACACACCAATCGAAAGAGCATGTCTAGCTGTTGTCTTCGCCTCACAAAAATGGAGACATTACATGTTATCACATTCTATCAAACTGGTAGCGAAAATTGATCCACTCAAGTATCTACTCAACAAGGCAGCCCTAACAGGTAGACTATCAAAATGGGTCATGCTTCTCAGCGAGTTTGATATCGAATACGTAGACAGAAAAGCGATAAAAGGCCAGGTACTTGCAGATCAATTGGCAGATGCACCCCTAACAGATGACAGTCTAGTAAGCTTTGAATTTCCAGACGAATCTATCTTCCACATAAACACAGCAATCTAGAAAATGTACTTCGATGGATCATACACTCAGCACGGCTCAGGGACAGGTATCTTATTGATCACACCTAGTGGCGACACCATTCCCAAATAATACAGATTAATGTTTCCCTGCACTAACAACATACCAGAGTATGAAGCCCTAGTCATTGGCATCAAGCTAGCAGTTGAATGGAACATCAAAGAACTTCAGGTGTATGGTGACTCACAGCTGGTCATAAATCAAGTAAATGATGACTACCAAACAAAAGATGAGAAATTGATCCCTTACAAGAGAATGGTAGATGACTTCAAAGAATACTTTGTCAAGATCTCTTTTGAACAGATACCCAGGATTGAGAACAAAGCTGCAGACGTCATGGCCACGATTGCATCTCTCCTCGATATTCTAGATAATCAATTGCATTATGAGTTCTTGGTAGAGCCAGTATCCTATCCTGCATATGACACCCTTGAATCCCATATCATTTGCCACATTGTTGGAGCCGATTCCCCCCTCTACGGAAAAATATTTGTCTATCTTAAAGAGAATACCCTCCCACCCGATCTCTCCAGTAACCAGAAACGAACCTTCATCTGTCAGGCATCTCGGTATGCCATTGTCACCAATACCCTATATCGCAGAGGTCTCGATGGTACTCTCCTTAGATGTCTTGATAGTGAGGAATATCAAACTGCCCTTAGCGAAATACACAATGGTATATGTGGGACCCACTCTAGTGGCCCTACCCTAGCCAAGAAACTCATACACATGGGATACTACTGGCCAACTATGGAACAAGATTCCTATCATTTTGTAAAGAAGTGCAAAAAGTGCCAAATCCATGGGAACCTGATACATGCACCAGCACAAGAGCTATAGCTGTTAACTACTCCTTGGCCTTTCTGTCAGTGGGGACTCGACTTAGTGGGCAAGATTCACCCTTCTTCCTCCAGTGGCCATAAATTCATAATAACTGCCACTGAGTACTTCACGAAGTGGATTGAAGCCGTGCCTTTAGCCAATATCACAGGCAAGCAGATTGCCTCGTTTATCTTGAAC
The DNA here is from genome assembly GCA_027924645.1 of Cunninghamia lanceolata. Taxonomy (NCBI): domain Eukaryota; kingdom Viridiplantae; phylum Streptophyta; class Pinopsida; order Cupressales; family Cupressaceae; genus Cunninghamia; species Cunninghamia lanceolata. The sequence goes on along the minus strand of BSBN01000053.1, from coordinate 4,117,337 downwards.
TATATCATTTGTCGCTATGGTATCCCTTCGTCTATTGTCATGGATAATGGACGACCCTTCAAAAATCAGGATCTCAGGGAACTATGCAAGAAATTCCATATCTAGCACCGCTTTTCAACCCCCTATTACCCCCAAGGCAACGACCGGGCTAAGGCATCAAATGAAACTATTCTAAAAATCCTAAAGAAGACTGTCAATGATGCCAGCCGTGATTGGCATGTCCAACTGAACCTCGCATTGTGGGCCTACCGCACAAGCATCCGCACACCCACAGGTGCAACACCATACTCCCTAGTCTATGGATCTGAAGCTATCTTTTCCATTGAAGTCGAGATCCCATCCTTGCGAGTTTCGTTAAAAGGCCTCATATCTGATGAAGAGTACAGAGTGTCCAGACTTCAAGAATTAAAGCTGCTCGAAGAGAGAAGGCAACAAGCCTTTAACCACTTGAAAGCATATCAGCAATGAATGTCCAGAAGCTATAACCACAGGGTAAAGCCCTGAGTATTCCAAGTTGGTGACCTAGTCCTAAGAGAAAACCCCATAAATTAGCAAGATAGAGAAAAGAAAGGCAAGTTTGAACCTAATTGGCTGGGTCCCTATGTCATCATTGCAGCCTATGGATCGAGGGCATATCAATTGGCTACATCTGAAGGTGAACTGTTTGATGATCCTATCAATAGCATGCACCTCCGCAAGTTCTATACTTGAAAACCCCAATGTAAGGGAGTCCTGAAAAAATCCAAAAAAATAAAAAAATGTCAAAAATAGAACAAAAAAATCAAAAAAATGGAAAAATAACAACAAAATCGTCCTCTGGTGAAAACCTGGCAAACAAGCGCCTTGGATAGGTACCATGATGAAACCTGACAAATAGGCGTCATATGTACTTTTAGCTTCCGTGCAAATAAAAGCAAGTGGTGAAAACCTGGTAAACAGGCGCTATCTGCGACAAACCACTTCCTCCATCTGTTTTGTCCTCATGTCTCTTGTGTCCATCATATCGTTCATCTTGAACCAGTCCTTTGAACCGTTGTCAAATTATGTCGCCTATGAGTTATCAGATAGGCAAGGCCATTCTTAATCCGCCCCCGAGGCTCCCCTTCACTCCACTGTCCCATTTGTCCCATATCTGGTCCTTCTGTCAGTCTGAGTTCATGCTATTTCTGCATCCTTTGCCATTGCCTAGTTCTTAGGTCCACCAGGTTCACCTCAAACTACGTTGCCTTTGCGTCGTCACATAGGCAAGGCCATTTAGCAATGATCCCCCGAGGCACTAGGTCAGTCCCTTAGGGTTTGTCTCTCCATGTCTGTTGTCGTCTCACCCATAATAAGCTGATCCTTGTCTAAATTGGGGGCAACTCCTCGACTTGGTTGTGGATTTGGATTCTTGAATGCCACATTTTCTAAGAGGATAACAATAAAGGATTGTGATGCCTTTCGCTAGACAAGCAAGCGCAGCAAAACAAGCTTCTCCAAACAAAATTCTTGACCTAAAACATCAACCTGTCCAAAGCAAAGCAGAAAACTATACCGAAACACTCAACCTACTTCTATATCAATTATGGCAAAAAGACACATCTAATGCAAAGAATGTTTTGTGAACAGGTTAACTCACAAGGACTTGATTTTTTATCATTATGTCTTCCTATGCTACTCGAGGATGCCAAAAGCTAGAGATGCTATGATGGAGGCATAATATTTTTTTGTTTGCTGCTTGTGGATTAAACTTTAGTAGTGTAACGACTTTTGTCTAATGACATGATCAGCAAAAAGATCATCGAGGACTCCGAGGTCTAAACATGAATAGGGGCAATCCTTGTCTGTTGAAACGCAAGAAGTACTCAGGTCATCTAGATTCAAGTTTGACTAGATGCTTGTATCAACTTGCTATATCAAAATCCATGTAAGGAATACTCAGGTCATCTCGGTCTAATTATACCTAGATGCTTGTATTTCCTTACAACATTTCAAAAAGTGAAAAATACCAAAAAGTGCCCAATGATGAAAGCAAAAGCCTTGCAATATCAAGATGACAATCCGTATTCATCCCATATCCAATAGTCCATATCATCCATGCAATAAGAAAATCCTGCAGCATATCAAACGAAAGTCAGTATTTCTTCATCTCTTCTTCCTCCTATCTGCATCATCTCTGTGTCGACTAACTACATTTGGACATACCAAAAACCTAGCATAGATAGCATATCATATCACATGCGATAGTCATTTACATGATTGCATCATTTGCATACATAATAAAGTGCATTAGGTCACCCACATACATGTGCATCCACATATCATATCAAAAATCAAAAACATAGACAACATACATATAGAGCTACATAATCACATCCATAACATGTCACATTTACATTTGCATATCAAATCATATCAAAATCCATCTAGTATACATCACATATACAAACAACATCTTAAAATAGATTGCATTTATAGCATATCCACATAAGGAAAAACACGAGCATATGGTACATCCATAACTGCATCATCATATAGAGTGTAAAATCATGTCCAAATGTACAATATGTCAATAGTATCTGTCCAGATCTCTTAAGAGTCATATCATAAAATGTATATAAAGTGTAACAAAATGGTGATACATGTCTCGGGGCAAAAATAATACATATATAGGCTATCTCAGCCATCAAAAATCTGTATATTAACTCAAAAATGGTACAAGTGTCCAAATCTGACTACTCCTGCCGCTGTGGGGCACTGCTCCCTGCACTGCCCTCTCATCTGTCTCCCTCTGACTACTGTGGGCCCCTCACTGATCCCATAGATCGAGACCCACCTACCCTCTGAGCTGTCACAGACTGGCTCCTGAAACTGGGCGCCCGCTGATCTGCTGCCACTGCCCCGTGGTATAACCCTCTATAATACTGTGCCTGAGCCTAAGCTCTGGCAAGATCACTCTGAACCTGGGCTAACTGTGTCTGGGCCTGCTGCACTTGTGATACCAAAAAGCTAGAGGTCGCATTTGTACCCATAGCTGTCACCGCTGCATCCCTCTCTGCCCTCATCACCCTCGCACTAGCCAAGGTTGCGTCTCTCTGTGTGGATATCTTTGATATCCATCCCGAGTCTACATCTCGCTGAGACTCTGCTGCTCTCAGATGACCCCTCAACTGCTTAATCTGACCCTGTAGCATCGCAATGGCCTACTGTTGTAAATTAGGCTGCGGAGCCTACTGTGCTAGCACTTGCCCCTGTACCTGCTGCTGTGCCACCTGCTGTGGTGGCGGCATCTGTCTCTGCTATCCCACTTGCTATGGTGGAACCTGTGCCTGCACCTGTCCTACAGCCTGTGGCTGCACAACTGCCTGCTGACCTGAAGGCCCCTCCCCAGACCTCCTCCTCCTCTGTCTCAGTCTGCCACCCCCTCCTCCCTCTCCTCCATCATCCCCTTGATCTCCTCTCCTCCTCCTCCGTCCTCCCCTCCTCCTACCAGTTGTACCCTCATCATCTGAATCCTCCTCGTCGATACAAGGAGCCAACTCTCCCGGTCTTGAGTATCTAGGAAAGGGATGAGCAGCGAACCACTCCTCATAGTTTGGCGTCATGCCAACATCCACTATCTCCCTCCTCATGGGCCAAGCTGCATAAGGGATCTGCTAAAAGTCTGCCAAGGCCTCCTCATATGACGCCACGGGCCCCCACCTGTATCTCTCTACATGGGTCCTCGCAAATTGTGCCTGGCCCTGTGGTTTGCCCTGTACTCTGCGAAACTGTCTCTGAACCCTGCTAATAATCTGCCTCTCTAGTATGTGTCGGGTCCTCCCAATCAGCCACTGAGTCTAGAAACAATATGGAAACTCATCTGCCTCATCATCCCATACCTCACAGTCTAAGTATGGATGCCAGACAACTAGATCTACATTGTCAAATGCATGTCTCCAGTACTCCAGCTTCCCCAGCCTGTGCTGGGAAATCACACCTGCATAGCCATAACTGTAGGGCTCACCCCTCTTCCTGTGAAATAATCATATCAGCTGAGTGATGGCTATATGCTCCCACAACCAAAATTACAAGAGAGACACACCTGTTGACAAGCTCGCTCCTCTATGGTACACCACTTGGTGCATATCTCTGTATAAGTGTGCAAGCACGCACACACCCCACGCATACCGGGTCCCGTCTGTGATCATGCTCTCTAACACCCTCCCCCAGCCGATTGGAAAGCCATGTGACCTCCTATTGGGGCATATCACGCCACCGATCAGTCCAGCCACTATACCCGGGAAGTAGTCATAGCAGTCATGTATGTCCTGCTCCGAAATAACCTGCTCCACCAACCCTGGGTCATCAAACACACATCTGCAATCCTCCAAGCCAACGTCTTGCTGTGACTCATACTCAACCAGCTCTCTCTGAATCAGGAGGTGTAGAATCCGGTACACATCCTCAAGAGTAACTGCCATCTCCCCCGTCGGAAGATGGAATGTACCATCCTCGCTGTGGAATCGCTCCACTGCTGCCATCAACATAGCTCAGTTCCCGCGAACCTCAGGCATGAAGCAAACATAATGCAAACCCATCGCATCTAGAGCCTCTTGATCTTTCTCAGTCAACATACAACAATGACAACGGGAACTGCTCTCGTGATGTAAGGACATTCCGAATATCCTCCTGCAACCAAGCAACACATAACGTCAAAGAAATCCATATCCACGCATGCCTACTCATAACAATCAAACTATCCTATCAATGAATTAACATATCAAATTAATCAAAAACAAGCATATCATCTCTTGACTAGATTCTCGGTAATCTCAGAGATCGCTTATCAATTAATGTATCAATCAAGGTGCCAATTGGGTTAATTTCATTAAGTCATTTTTCCTAGTGCAAATGTGCCAATCTAGGCAGCAAATGCGCTGATCCATATCACATGCACCGCTTCACCATGAATGTGCCAATCTAGAGCTTGTATGCGCCATTCTGGCACATGCGCCGCTTCTTATGTCACATGCACCGTTTCCCAGCAAATGCGCCAATTCTGGGCTTTTATGCGCCAAACTATTAGATGCACCGAAGTATATCTCAAATGCACCACATAACGACATATGCGCCACTTCGGAGTGCATATGCGCCGAACGATGGTTTGGTGCATCTATCTAAATATTTTTTCCTAGCCATTAATGAGCCTAATAAATAACTTTTTGCGAGTTTTGACAAACTACATACCGAGGGTCCTGCCTCCGCTAGCCGATCGAACCGTCGGACTCGCTCAAACCAGTGCTCCTTGCGCAGAATATCCATCTCTCTGGCTGCCATGCTCTCCTAAGCTCTCAAAAGACCAATCAACTAAGGACAAGTGTGCAAATGAATAGTACTTGTGGACCCAGCTCCTATTTATAGCAAGTGACCCATATCTGACTATATGACAATTGCGGCTACTTCCCATGTCTGTTTCTCTGACCCATATCCTGTTTTTCTCCATCCTAACCCGCTTTTCGCCTTCTTCTTCGTGAGATTGTTCGTCTCACGCCTTCTACCTTCTTCTTGTCCAATCTCCTGAGGGGGCATCCTGTCGTGAAACTTGTACCAGGGGCAAACTGGGGCATATATCACTGTCAAAAATTCTTATTCTTTGAAACAACGTGATAAAACACATTGCATCAAAGAGGGGCAAAATGTATACACCTAAAATTGACATGACTCTACTTAAATAAATATTTTAAATATTTATTTCATTGTCACATTCCTCTATCAATAAATAAATAAATTTATTTATTTATTTGATTCATCTCCTCTCATATTATTAAATAAATTACATTTATTTAATTAATTAAATTCATCTACATCAACTTCATTCTTCTAAATATTTAAATAATTTTAATTATTTAATTAAAATCTTTTATTCTTCTAAATTTAAATAAAATACAATTTTATTTAAATAAAATACAATTTTATTTAAATAAAATCTAAAATCTCCACAAAATAAAATATATTTTTATATTTTATTTATTCCTCTCAATTATCTACAAATAATTAAATAAATTCATTTATTTAATTATGCTTTCTTATCTTCTCAAAAATCTTTCTTATCTTTTAAAAATAAAATTCCTCTTGTCATACAAAAGCAAAAGCTGAGTTACAAAAGCAAAAACAGTTTTAAAGCATCTTTAAAGCAAACTTCTCTTAAATTAGAAAAATAAATTCTAATTTAAGAAAATGAAAACTCATCCTCATCAACAGAGTAGTTAACTCAACAAAGCTGCTTTTCGAATGATACATGTCTTTCTTCCATTTGTTGCACGTTCCTCAACAATCCTCATCCGTTGATCTTCTCTTTTCTTCTCAACCATTGATCTTCTCTCATCTGACTCTATAAATACAACCCTCTTCTTCTTCATTAATAATCCATCGTTTGAGCAAACTTATGCTGCAGAAACACAAGCGCGCCTTTGGCACCCCCATCTTCTTAAGCATTTCATCTCATCCATCTTTAGTGTGTTGAAGCTCATCTTCAATCACACAAGTATCCTAGCCATTCTTTTCTTGTCATCTTCAACAAGCAAGGGAGCATTCGCTTTTGAGGGCTTCATCATTACCAAGATCAAGAACAGATAGGTGAATAATGGAAGACGCAAGGTAAAATGTGTAAGTATCTTATTTTTTTTACTTTTAATATATCTTTTATCTTCAGATTTCATTAATGTATTGGGTTTTATTATTCATTTTGATTAATCCATTTTCCCCTTCACACTAGTATATACACGTATCCAAATAAATTTGGTAGGATAAGAATAAGACATTCCCACAAAACTACTATTAATATCTTGTCATAGGATAATTATGCAAACTAATTACGAAAGATTATAACTACTAGTTATGTCATAATAACAACTAAAATAAGACAACATTTATTATCCATTAAGGACAATCTAATTCTCATATCATCTATTGTTGACCCAGGAAAGGGTACCATTATTCTAATTCTTCATCCATACCTAAGATGACCTTAAAGGCACTTAGCCAAATAATACTAATTTTCTTGTACAAGAATTTAATGAATGAAAAGATATTAAACTAATTCATTGTCTACTATGACATTCAATAAAGAGACAAGTGTCAACAGCTAAGTGGTGGCACTATCCACCACCATGCACTTACATGCTCAAATCTAATTAGTTTTTTTTAAAGAAAGAGGTAGAACCTCATACATATATTAATAGAAATAGTCAAAATACATAAGGGGGGATAAACTGTTCAAAACCCACATAGCGGCGAAAAAACCAAACCGCACGAAAACTAAACGTAACAAAAAGCTAACAGAGCAAAAAAGAACATGGAAACCACCACCAACCGTACCCGTCACACACCCGCCACCAGAGAAACACCATAGCTTGAGGAAAAAGCTTAAACATCTGCACCTGTGACTGCGCCAACCACCCCACTTTCATCCACTACCGACTCTTCCACCTCATTCTATTTGGGCAGGTCCTCCGTGTCTGAAACATCCTCAGCCTCACCAGAAATCATTCGAAGACGTGGAGCTAAATATGCCATGTGGAATCGCAGGAAGCGGATAGCAATAAACATATCCTTGCATTTCATCCTCATGTTCTTCGGGATTGAGTGTGCATGTCCCCTAATTTCTTGTTCGAGCAAGCAGATGCAGTCACAACTTAAGCCATATTGCATTTTCCTATAAATACACTCATAGAACCTCTTGGTACGAAGCTTGTAAGAAGGAAAGAGCCCTCCTACCCAGGCATCTCTAACCATGATGTCATAATTCGCCACAACCTCATTCCATCTTTCCACATTGAATAGGCGCCGATTGATAGTTCTCATTGCGATGGGAAGAACGAAGTGAGGCTCTTGCACAATGTCCATAAGGTTGGAGAGGAAAACAAAGACTACCTCGGACCACTTTACCTCTTGATTAGGAATCCCCTGTAGCCACCTTTGATTGCACACCATCTAAACAACAAATTGTGTTAGAGTGCAATCGAATTGAAAGATGCTATTCAAGTCCACGATGCCAACACTGCCTCTGATAGTCAGCTCCCAATGGGAAGGAGGGAAAAAGACCTTGAAGTTGGAGACCTCGCCTTCTGTTCAACCTGATCCTGTAGCGAAACACAAAGCTCAACACAGAAAAGAGAAAATGGCGGTAGACATCGACACACATCTACGAGAGTAACAGACGAAGGATGTGGAAATGAGCTTTCTTGGAGCCTTAAAACATTGTAGGAGTGGGCTTTAACATTAATGAGACTCGATCTGCATTGAATTCATCTTAGTTGAAAGAGCTATGTGATGCCATCCGCCACCTTTGGGATTTTAAAATCCTTGAAAAAGTGATTGCCATCCTTCGGGAGATCTCCGATGTTGCGTATCCACTTACATTTGGGGATTGCTAGACAATACGACTGGCAGCGTGTCCAAATTGCCAAGGAGGGAGTAGACGCCTGAGGATAGGGGTTGGAAAGGAGCAAGAAAAGTCATAAAGAGGCTGTGTGTGAAATAGATGCGAGGTGTCAAATAGAAATGAAGACAGGAAAGAGGTCATGAAAATAAAATGTCAAGTGGGGGTTGTTGGTGATCATGGGACGAGCCACTGGCTGCTTGAAATAAATGTCATCTTTTCCTTGACATGACTATTCACCCAACCGTTGGGGGGGAGGTAATGAATTAGGCCCCCTAAGAGTTTACAGTCCTGCAATAAAAACTTGAAGCTTGACGGAATGTTTAAACTAGCCGTTTGGGATAGGCTGCCTCGTGGCAAGTCTTGAACCACCCTCCCACCCCATCCCTAACAAGCTATGGGCTTGTGGGGACCTCAGGAACAGAACCACTTCAACAACCAATTCATGTGATCCGGAATGTAGAGGAATGTGTTTGAATGTCACCTATTAACAAATAATTTAGCATGTTCGTCCAATTTTGTGAAGCATGCTCAAAATAAACTTCATTCTCCCTTTGGTCTAAAGCAAATATCACCAACCAATCAGCTACTTTATTTCCTTCCCTGTAGTAGTGCGAGATCTCAAATGAGTTGAAAAACTTCAGACTTGCCCAAGCTTGTTCAAGAATGTAGCAGATAGACCGGTTGTCAGCTTTCTATTTTTGTAAAGCTGAGATAATGATTAAAGAGTCCCCCTCGATTGAGACATTTTTGAATCTTTTATCTCAAGCCAACTGAAGAGCGTGGAGTAAAGCTAAGGCTTATGCCATATTATTTGAGCCTTCTAGAAGCTTCATTGCTTTCGAGCTGCTAGTAGTTTCCTTCACTACTTCTTATCAAACAGCCCAAGACCAAAGGTCCGGGATTTCCTCTACTTGCTCCATCAAAGTTTACTTTCACAAAGGGGTGGTTGGGCGGTATCCATTTTACTGTAGATCTATCCATACCCGCCTGAATTGTCGATGGGTTCCCACCGAGGGACTGCTTCTCAAGACCTCTCAGTATTTAGTCATAAGAGCATCCCAACTGGTTCATTTGGCCTCTTTGTGCTAGGATCTTCTGATCTTTGTAGTTACTATTTCAACAATCAATGACTCCATCTCGCACCAAACCTCCTCAACACACCTAGAAGTATTCCTGAAGATTCTTAAATTTCTTTCCTTCCAAAGCATTCACAGTACTAAAGATGGGCTGACAACCCAAAGTACGTGAAAGTAAGCCTCTTTGTTTAAAGCAGGCCAGCTCTTCAACCATTGCTTTAACGAGTACGGGAGGGGAGAACACCAATTAAGAAGCTTCATGATGCATTTCCAACGTTCTTGGCTAAATTTGCAACGCACCAGCAGATGATCTAATGACCAGCCTTAGGTAGTATTGGGACTGCCCAGCATAGGTTAGTAGGCCAGTCCACCTTCGACCTTGCATAGAGGAATTTGTACCCATATTGAGCTTTGTATCTTCCTGAACCATCTCCCATCTAGACCAATTCATCCTCTCGTGAAGAGAAAAATAGAAATCTCTCATCCAAGATCTTTCTAAGAGCAATTTTTTGTTCTTGGGGAAAATTGCAGTTATCAAAACTTTTCCAAATTATTTTCATTGGAAGTGCGCTTGTGTCCAAAGAGAAATAGCAGCATACCTTTTCACCCCAAAACCTCTTAATTACTAGCAGTGATAAAACTACGCAAGAATAAAGATAAGTATACATGATAAAGAATGTCATTATACTTTCTTAGGATTTTTTCTTTTAATCCTCAATTCTAATAAAGATATGGTGACATATGCAAGATTTTAGGAATGCAATAAATCCTCCATTCCTATTACAACATAAATTTAAACTTTTCTCCTTGTTTGAATCGATTGAAAACCAGTAAGCTAGATATTATCAAAGTGGAATGGCTAAATACAGAGCTAAACATGAATCAATTAGAAACATTTACTAATTTATAGACCACTGAGAGTATCATTACAAAGGCTTGATAAATGACAACTAAATGTGGTGAAGTTAAGAAGTTAATATCTCGGATCTTGTCTTTTTAACCAGAATCCTTTAAACTTAAGCAAGACAGGGTGAAAACATGTTCTTACGGGGAAAACCAGACATTCATTACCTGAAATAAAACTCAGATTAAAAAAAATATCATTTTATTGTTATTGGCGTGTCTACATTCTAAAATTAGAGGCGTTTAACTAACATTGGCCAGCCAACTAGGTGAGGTTAAACTTAGTTGGCTTAGAAACTTACTCTATGAGATCAAACTCAGTGCCAGAAGTTATGTAAAAACAACGATAAGAGTAAAGATCATTACTACCACAGCGACTCTTCAAACCTCCTATTTTCTTCTTTAAATCAACTGGCTGAAAGTTATAGAGAGGAAAGCGGATTTGGGAAGGTCGACGCAATATACTATGCATTTTATCATCAATGATCACAGAAGGTAAGGGAGAGGGGTCAGTTGTGCCCATGCCCCAGCCCCAATAACCACTATGTTTTTAATTACTTCACCTCTCAATTAAATTTTTAAAAAGAACTAATACATGTAAAATACCAACCAAATAAATTAACACAAACGCACCAATACATGTTACCAACATTTGTACATGTTCATAAATGTACCAATACATGTTCACAAATGCACCAATACATTTGTAAATTAACCAATGAAATTAAGACAAGTGTACAAATGTGATGGCGAGTGGCGACCCATGTGCACATAACGCGTCCTACAGGGAAATGTATAAGTGCCCAGAAGCCAAAAAAATAGCTTTAAGCTCTTCGGTCTCATAAGAAAAACCCCAAAATAATCGTCAAATTCAATATGTCTAGCTATGTGCTTGATGTGCGTGAAGTTAGGGTGGTCTCTCCCTTATTGCTCTATTATAGTCTCAAGCATATGGCAGATTTGAAAATAGGATGACGCAAGAGAGAGATCAAGGTATCTAATTAAAAAATGTAAAGAAATAAACTAATATTATATTTACCAATAAAGTTTTTTTTATCCAATTTCCAAAGAATCATTTTACACCGAGAATTCTATATCCAGAGTCATCTTAAACAACTCATCATCATATGATTACTAAATTTAAATTTTACCTTAATAATCTATAACAAATATCAAATTTAAACACTCTATATTTATATAAGAACTGAAAGATAAATAACTAGATTTTGATTAAGGCAATATGTCTTCTTTCTAAAATTACTACATAGCTTAATTAGGTGAAAAATCAAGATAACATTATAGACTTCTAAAATAATTTTCAGTACCTCTTTATGGAGGATCTGTAATCTCTCTCTCACACACACAGAGTGTCAAATTAAGATATTACACTGCTTAGAAACACATATTTACTATGCTACAGTCAACAGTGATCCGGTATTTAATTAAGATATTCACTAGCATATTTCTATATGTATTTACCAAAACTTTCCAAACACATTCCATAGTCATTAATTAAACTAGAACCGGCATGACCTGTCTAATTGCATGCTTCAGGGATAGCTTTTATTGCAAGATAAGAACGAAGTTACGGAGGCTCGAGAATAATTTCATACAGAAGCATAAGGTGTAAAAGATTTCATTATCTTGCGCCAGAATGGGAGCGTAGGTAAAGGATACAACATCCATTATAGAAAATTGATTTCTCTGATTAAGCGGCTAGAATGTTGTGGTAGCCATATATGTTGGCCATAAACTCCAGCTAGGCACTCGCTCTGTTAGGTAGAATGCCTCAAGAGACATGACGTCTCAGGACACAACTTAGAAAGGGTTCATACACAAAGATTCAAGGACAAAGAACATGGTCTGATAACATGTAGTTTGTACTTAGAAATGGCCTCCAATCTATTGCTAAAATATCTTACCGAAAGAATCCAAATCCAACTTAGGCTTACCTCTATATTGAGCATTACATAGAAAGAATTGTGAGAATATGCAGAATCATAAGATAGAATGCTAATTACAAAATTTTGAAGTAAATTAGAAGTAAAGAAGACAAGTACATATAGCCTTCGTAGGAGGTGAGAGAGGCTATAAAATAGACAGTAGAACAACAGTTTGCATGAATTGCAGGAGTTTCACCATAGCTAACTGTTGTTTACTAGTTGTATTAGTTAGCTTAATGAATAGATCTCCTGCTATTTACGGAGTTGAAACTAACACTAACACCCCCCCTTAAGGCTAACTAAGGAGACAAAAGCCAATATAGCTAACAAAGATGGGTCCTGGCATCAAGGCCATTTTAGGTACCCATTTACATATAAAATTCTCATAAGTGCAGAAAGGTAGAAAACCCAATGGGAAAAACTACCCCCCAAAAGAGAAAAAGCAAGAAAGTGTACTAGACACTTTACAAAATACTCGAAGGTGAAGAGAAAAAACAAGAAAGTGTACTAGACACTTTACAAAATACCCGAAGGTGATAATCCTGTTGTGAAGAATCACTGGAAGCCTTCTGTGAAGCAACACTAAACTCTGATGTAGCAACAAGTGATGATGGCAGTGATGTCAGGTTCCAGAATCAGGAATCCATGTTCCAGATTTAGAGACTGCAGATGCAAAAAGAGCATGACCCGTAAATGTTTCTGGTGCTATATCTGGTGTTGATGATGACTCTTGATTAGATTCAGGATCCTTTATATTATGCTTTTCAAGAAGATTGGTCAGATGATTGATCTTCTTCTTCAAACATTTTTGCTCAATGTGCCCAATTTTATTGCAATATGTACACTTAGATTTTTCTTTGCCTTGATCTGAAAAGCTTTGAGTGTTTGATTTTGAAGACTCAACTTTCTTATCTTTCTTAATTTCTTTGTCCTTTTGTTTTCCTCCTTTGTTATTTTCCCAATTTCCAGCAACAAGAGCATGTGGTTTGTAATTCTTTATGGCACCCATTTGTATCAATTTATCCTGTTCCCTTGTTAAGTCAACAATGAATTCATCTGAAGTAGGCATTTTCCATGAAGCACCAAAAGCCCTTTTTGCGGTATAAAAAGAAGATACAAAGACAGAATATTCAGGACCTAATTTGGAAAGCATAGAAAGTATGAGTTGATCTTCCTTTTTATCTATCCCACATTTTTTTAACTGCAATTTCAATGATCTGAACTTTGTGAAATAATCTTCTAAGGTATAAAAATCTCTAGGGCTCAAACTGAGGAGCTCATTCTCTAACTCATGACTTTTTAATTCATCAACCTTCCCAAAGAGTTTTTCTAAGTTTTGCCATACCTCATTGGGTGTTTTCAAGGTTTCAACATGGAATAAAAGTTCAAGAGCTAGATTTAGACATAAAAACCTGAAGGCCTGATCACACTTATTGAACCATTTTTCTTTATCTTTGATAGCATTTGGCTCTTTTTCTGTGCACATAGTCACTCTATGTAACCCTTTATCCTTTAGCATAAGTTGAATACTGAGTTTCCAATCATGATAGTTAAAGGGTGTTAGAGGTTTGATTGGACGATTTGGCTCCATGCTTTACTTAGATTGTTTGCAGATTTGTGGAAAGAAATATTGAGGGAGAAATGGAAGTGCACACAAGACACAACTCTAGTTACCCCCTTGTGAAATTTGGCACTTTATATTTTAGTGCATGTTTAAAAAATCCCTTTCCCCCCTCAAATGTGGCACTTTATATTGCATAGTGTAGTTTACACAATTAAAAAAAAGTCTATTCTAACACCAAAGACATAATTTTAAATGCTTTTTGCAAGATAATTTTTTTTTTTGAGGAGCCCACATTAGGGCAAACTTAGGGCAAAATCTCCAAAAAGAGCAAGAGTGGCCAATGGCAGCCAGATTGCAGGGCACAAGGGATGGAGGTGGCCGTGGTGGCGCTCAAAGGAAGCTGGTTGTGACGTGTGAGCACCTTCTGCCCCTGTTTTCACACACAGATAAAACAAGAAATAATACCTATGCACTCAGGATCTGGATGCCTGGAGTGCCTTCTTCAACGTTGACTTCTGCACAATGCTTCAGGGAATCACCTTTGCCTTTGCAAAGAGGACAATCACCCACAAGCCTCCAACATCTGATCTCCAATCTCACTCAGATTAGGAGCAAAGAAGATCCATAGACTGGCCTGTGTGAGGCTGATTTAAATCACGACATTTGAGGCTGTAAAAAGTCCCTACAGTGGCTTTCACAAAAATCTTCCTCCGACTACAAGTGGATTTAAGAAAACAGAGAATACAAAGAAAAAATAATTTCAATGCTGCAATGTAAACCAAGACAATCTTACAGACTAGATTTGAACCTCCTCCTGACTTGAAAAATGAACCAGCAATCTACCTTAAACGGCTCTGATACCATGTAGATTTTTGCCGTCACACCAAAAGCACGTACTAGTGGTGGAGAGGGATCTCATCGTCGATATAGTCGCTATGCCAACACCCCGCACACGATAGAGTTGGATACAACCACGTACCATGTGGGATTCGTACCCACTACGTACCACGTTGATAAGTCGAGCTTACGCGGACGAAGGGTTGAGGGCTCGAGGGACTCGAACCGATGACCTGTGCTCTGATACCATGTGAGAATATGCAGAATCATAAGATAGAATGCTAATTACCAAATTTTGAAGTAAATTAGAAGTAAAGAAGACAAGTACATATAGCCTTCGTAGGAGGTGAGAGAGGCTGTAAAACAGACAGTAGAACAACAGTTTGCATGAATCGCAGGAGTTTCACCATAGCTAACTGTTGTTTACTAGTTGTATTAGTTAGCTTAATGAATAGATCTCCTGCTATTTACAGAGTTGAAACTAACACTAACAAGAATAAAGAGGAATAAAAGACAAATCTTGACTTGCCATTGTTGAGAATAACCTTTTCATTTCCTTTGATGCAAAAACCTCAAGTTCTGAGGAAAACATTACTCCCCTCCAAGAGAATGAATGCCTCCACACTCTCAACAATCTTGTAGGGATTTCTTGCTTTCACAATCATTCTCCCCTCCCTGATTCCTTTCTTGATTTTGTTTTTTTTAAAACTAATCCTCTGAACGCTTCGTCTTCCAAGAGGATGACCCTCCATCTTTCACACTCGACACTTAATTTCTCATGCACTTTCATAACTAAAATTAGCTCCCCTAATCTTGAAACTGCAAATAAATATTGATCTAATTTCTTGCAGGTGATAAAAATAAAAATAACAATGATTAAATTTTCTAAATAATTATTTCGAAGAAATATAACTAATTATTTTCAATAAAATATCTTAATTTGGCCGATAGGCCATTCTATATGTGCACACATCTTGTAATTGCCAAAAATTTGGTAGTCCAAAAAATTAATTTTTTTGGTTGTCCAAAAATTTTAAAAAAATTGGTCATCCGTCCATAAAACTTGGTAATTGCTCTTGAAATTACATAGCGCTTCATGGAGTATGCTAAAAGCTTGGTTTTGGGTTTTTGCATCCGTTAGTTTTCAATATCTAGCTAATAAAATTTAATCATGTTGCAGGAAATCTATTTCAAGATAATAAATTGGGTTGTAAACACACTCAAAGTGGGTAATTTCAATAGGCTTCTTTTATTCTGTTTTATGTTTCAATGATTTGAAGAGCATTGGTGTGTTCACTTGGTCATTTCATTTTCCTCTAATAATATTGGTGTATGCCCCTGATTGGGCGCCCTCGCTTCCCATTGATTTCTTTGAAGCTCTAGCTAGCAGACTATTCGGATCAGGAGGATGAAGCTACAGGTATCAAGGAACTGATTGTTGCTGTTGTGATTCTGAGCATTGGGGTAGCAAACGCGAAGGGGTGAATGGTAGTGATGCCTTGAGCGGTGACGCGGTGGGTGCATCTTAATCTGGTTTGTTTGTTACAGTTTTTTGGTCTTAGCTCTTAATACTGTATCTACTATTCTGGCCAGTCTTTGGGCCTATTTTTTTAATGCCGCTCATTTTTGTGGAGATCCTGAACAATTGGTTTCGTGGTGATATTGCATGTTACAATGAAAGCATGGTTGAGAATGATTCATGGGTATTTCTATCAAAAAGTTGTGCAGTCTTTAGAAAGATGTACTACTTTTGATAGGTCACCTCATTAGGGCCTTTTTTTGGGAGGTGTGAAGAAGAATTAGCTTGGGTTTTTAGATTGAAATCATTTAGTTTTAATAGGGAAATAAGGGAAAATGTAATTCATTGCTAACAATTGTCATATGTGACTTAAAAGTCAGGGAATAGAAGTTTTGCAGGTGAATTTTCAAGTGATAGAATTTGTTTGTAAGAAATTACCTAACAGTTGTCATATGTGACTTAAGGCATGTCCCCATGCTGCTGCTTAGCTTATTTTGGCTAGCAGCCATTGCTTAATTTTTTTAGTAGATATTTGTGGAGCCAGTGACCCCATGAAACTTTAATTTTCTGCTTATTTTAAGCAGTTATCTTAATTTAGAGTTTTTTATTATATAAAAATTAAAAAATAATAGAAGAAAATTAAAAAAAAAGAGGGAAGGAATTATATGCAGCCACATGGCATATTTTTTATTATGCAGTGGCTGCTTATTTCCAACCCCCCCTTTTTTTCCAAGCTTATTTGAAATTCCTAAACAGTAGCTGCTCCACAAAAATAGGAAAGATTCTATATTATCATTTGCCCACAATTATAAATTTGCATGGGGCCACTCCGAACTGCTTAAAACTACTTAAATTTAAGCAGAAAATTAACTTAAGCAGCCACATGGGGACATGGGGTTATAGTCGAGGATTAGAAGTCTTGCAGATGAGTTTTCCAGTGATGCAATTTGTTGTAAGAGATGGAAGAGTATCTCAGAGAAAATTTGGTAGAGAGATTTTTCCTGATCAGAAGTGCAACTCTAATCGATGGAATAGTGTAGGAAGTATTGCGGAGTCACAAAGGAAGCTTATTTCGTTTTAGGTCCATTGAAAGCATTATAGAAGGTATTGAAAACACACATAATAGCTAGAACTGCAAGTTCATGCATCAACTAAAACACAAATCAGGCTTTGAATTACACAGGATTTTCATCAAATCTGTTTTGTGCATGTCCAGGATTAATTTAATCTGCTCATTATCGGCTTGCTCATTCATTGATTTCTTTATGGCTTGCTCATTCATATCTATGGAGATCTTTACGCCTTCACATGTTTTGGCATATTCTTAAATTTCTTTTTTTATGAAACAATTTATTTAGATAACTCTGACTTCTTTTAGAGTAGATTTTAAGAAAGATTTGATATCATCTCTTGGATATTTCACTGTGTGCAATCCCCTGACAGCTTGTTTTCACAAATTACCATTTATAGAGACTACATGTCATTGCCATTATCTCCTATTCAATGTCATATAAGGTAATTGTTACTTATGGAGAAGTTCCTTCTTTTGTAGTCACGATATATGACTCATCCAAACAATGCTGGGGAGAGCCTTCAATCAATTGAAATATAGAGGAACAAAGAAGCAGAAAATCATCTTCAAAGCAAAATATTGCTAGTGATGATGGGACTGTTTATTTTCTTAATAAAAGAGGCAGTGTAGTGGCTCGAGACATGCAACAGAGTTCTTCCAAGGATTTCCCTTCTATCTTGACATCATCTGAAGTAACTGTTAAAAAAAGAGATAAAATGAAAGCATTTAGACGGTGTCATATCAAATTCACGCATTTTTATAGCCATTGATCTCTCTTCTTGGCCGATTCATGGCATTGTATTGATTAAGGATTGTGCATCTTGAAAGGGTAAGCATTAAGTTTTGTTAACAAATTAGGCGTTGATTTGGGTTCCCTATATGTCATAGGGAGGCGCCTCATTGAGGCTATTTCAATAGCACATGAGATGTCAAAATAAGGAAGACAATGTGCTTACCTTGGCTGTTTCAATGTTATTGGTTTGATTTTGCAATTAAGAAATCTCAGCCATTGGGTATGTCTTTTCATCTAGAAAAAAAAAAACATGAATTCAATATAGAGGAAATCTAAATTTTGTTTATATAAATGCAAGTGGTTATTATGTACAACTCTGTTTCACTTAATTGCCACAAATCTCAAACTTATTAATAGAAGCGATTAACTTGAAAGCTCAAGATGATGAACAATCTTCGTGTATTGAAATTCAATATTGATGTCTTCAAGAATCTAAAATACAAATGAAATTCACAAATATTTAAAAAGTATGTACCTCGACAACCCCCATTTTCGGTAAGATGGAGAGAATGCAGGTGTGAACAGTCCTCAACACTTGGGTTTACTTAACCATATAAGAGGCAGTAAATTTTCGAATCAAACAATTCCAAGTTACCAAAGGGGTAAAATAAACAGTTATTCCAGTCAATGAACACATTTCTAATTTAGATGGGAATGGATGGAAGAAATTGTTGGACACCACAATCCATGCTGAGAACGTAATTATTAAAAAAAAGTCCAAAGTGAAAGTGATTGTTATGACATGATACATATAAAATGACTTTTATTTAAACATCAAAAGGTTTAATAGTCAAACATTCAATAGTAACTTTACACTTCATGTACACTAAGAAGTGGTACATAATTGTCCCAATTGTATCAGTCAATTTATCTTTGATGATCAAATGTTAGATGAATGGCCATACAAAACTCATGACCATTCAATTATTAATATTATACTATGCATTGACAACCAAGTGATTTAAATCTTAATTTTGGCATGCATAGAGAGTCACATAAGGCCTTGCAGTGAAGGTGTGATCCAATCCTTAATTGGGCAATCAATATCTTGGCCTTCCCCTTGATTTATACAATGATCAAATAAAATTTGAATTCCATAAACAAAAGGACTCAACACATGATAAAACATATATAATGTGTAAATATTTATACAATATGGGTTTTCTTTATGTTTTAGATATTTTTTAATTAAGCATAAATAAAGGAGAATCATTAATGATAAGATGCAATTATTTCAATTATTTTTACTTGTCATGGTGGATAATTTTAGATATACATGTACATTTTAGTTTTAATTTAGATTAAATTTACTCAATTTAATTTATGAGTCATTTGGCACATGTTTTTAAGAGTCTTTCACTACAAGGCACACCCAAGGCATGTGAATTGTATTTGTGCCTTGTGTATGCTTTAACATTTTGCATACATGTATATTGGGCACTTGCAACAACAACATGGTAGAAAAATTAGGTTTTGATTATTCTTTTATTGAAGTCCATCTCTTGTTCTAAAGCTCTCATTTGGGCACAAGTGGGGAGGATGGTGGCAAAGGTTGTGGAATCTAGCCTTATTCCTTCTAATTGCATTTGCTTAAAAGTTTCCAAGGTAATATTGATAAATACATTTTGGGTATATTTTACAATCATTACAATCCAAGTAACTATGTTCTTTTGAGGTATATATTCAAACAATTCACATGCCTTATTTACTATTTAGTGATGGGCCTATAAATATTTGTATCCCCAAATCATAAACATTATTTATGAAGGGTTTTTTAGTTTTAGATTATTGAATGTTAATATTAAAATTTCGCATTTGGAACCCATACTATGTTAATAAGAGAGTTGAATTGCAAGTATTTTCTTCCATTCTTTTAAAAATATGCTCTAGAATTAAAATGATCAACTAATCAAATCATGATGATACATTACCAAAATGGCCAAAACTTACAAAGAACGGTTACCGTGTGCATATCAAAATATAAATATCTACTATTTGGCGATAGGCCTATAAATATTTGTGCCTATTGGCCATTTGATAGCACCTTTGGTGCTTTTACTAGTTAATAAATAAGTTACAGATATGCCTTACACTTTGTTTTCTTTTGTTTGCATACTTCTACTTAACTGCATCTCATCAGTACCATTAGATGCATTGATGCTCATCGTGTTGGTTGTGCTAGTAGTGTTCGAAGTGTTGCACAACCGTCTTCTTTCACATGTGGACCTCTAGATTCACAATGCCCTTTCAAAAGGATAACTCTATATGTCATATCTAGTTGTATACATCCTCAAACAATTTTCTAAATTCTTGTCAAATTTGTTTCTTATCTTTGATTTCAAGAATCCCAATACACTAAAAACTCTCCAATCCTCCACCAACCTCAATATCATGCTTTGACATAGATTAACAAGTTTGAAATATTTTGATATTAAATCACACAATATTTCTCTCTGAATTAAGGTTACTCAAATATTTTTTATCGATCCATCTTGGAAGGAACTCTGAGCCATGAGTTAAAACTATTCCATCATTGAAGAGTTATATGATTTCTAGAAGTAAAGTAAATGTTTCGTGCTTTTCCTTCTATTGGATAGATCAAAGATCGATTGTCTTAGAGAATCATCCTCATTTAAACTTCAACACAAATTAGATTCCCAACTCTTTCCTAGTAAGTTAATATTTAATAGAACATTAAGATAAAGGTGCCAACCTAATTTTGAGGTTGTTTTGAGTTGAGAAAGCTACCTTGGATATTCCCATATGTGAATTTGGAATGTAGGGTGTGACCTTTAGAAGTGCAATCCACCTAATCAATAATTTTCTTGCAAACCCAATGGAACAAGTTAAAGAGGCCTTGTCCCAAGAATTGAGGTCCCATAGGTACAATAGATATAACATTAAGACATAATAAAGGTATTGCAAAGCTTCTCCACAAGAGCACTCATAAATCGTCACTTGGTAACTCCTCCACTAGCTTAAAATCTCCATTAAAACTAGTAGCTTATAAGAGGGTTCCAAACTAGATCCTCTACGATAAATTAGTAGATGCAAAATCATGCGAACCTATTGCCATCATCTTTTAGAACAAGGACTGAACCGACTATGACTACTCCAAAGCCTAAATAGAGAGCTCATGTGTTTTCTCCATTTTTAACCTCAAAGTCTATATCAACTTCATGTACATGAGAAATATGATGATTGAACAAAGGGTAGAGAGGTTTGTCTCATGGAACATTTGAAGCTTTTTACTATTACAACATTGGAATGATCTCCTCATTTTAGTGTTGAAAGTTTACTGTAAGTTCCCTAACCAAATTTGCCTTGAATTTCTGATTTTTAGTGACTTGACATTTTGTCAAACACTTTGCATACAAGCTGGTTATGATTGATTTTTTCCAAGTTTCTTTGGTTTGGATGCTTGTCTGAATGAATGCTTGATATGTTTTCCAATTTGTCTCACAAATACATTACAATGACCAAGAATACAAACATTTGCAAATGACATTTCAACAATATAACGGACTGATATAAAGTTTGTAAAAACAGATATAAGGTTTATTCAAATTAAAGATTTGAATACAAAGTTGATAGTTTACATCAACATTTCAATATTTAACATACCCGGGATTTATCTTCAATACATGATACATATATGAGGTCAAGATACTAATGAGTAATTGCTGATATGAATGATTGATATGAGTGCTTGTCTGCTGAAAATTATTTCTGATATAAAGTTGAGCTGATGTGGCAATGGTCCCTTCACCAAAACCTCCTCCAATGGGCAGCGATTGGGCTCTAGAGGGCTATGATCAGAAATGGCACTTATTCATGCACTTTGGAGACTCCAAAATCCCCAAAACCTCTTCAAAACTTCCCCCAAGAATCAATGATTCCTCTTTAGATGGCAGCGACTAGACAATGGATGATAACAAGGTTGTGAACTGATGTTTTATGGCAACGCTAGGGCCTAGGGACCCTCAGATATGAACCAGACTTGTTAAAACCACCTGCAACTATCTTGTTTTCATGTCAGATATCCCTCCAATCTGCACCTTATACATGCGGCTAGGGTTTAATCTTCAAATAATGCAAATCGTTCCCTTTCCAAGGGTTGTGATCTCCCCCTAAGGGCTGCGAACTCCTCCAAAAACCCTTACAATTTCAGACGCTAAGGTTTTATGATGAATGTCATGGAATCTTTGATGAATATCACTGTAATATTTTCCATAACCCAAATTTATATTTGTTCACAAATCTTCATAAATTTGGCCATGAATCTCCTCCATATCAACCTACAAAAATATATCTTTTGAAGCTTGTTCAACTCTTCCAAAATCACCTATGAAGCATAAATGTGAATCTTGGAATGAATCCACCTCAAGATGGAATTGGGTTTTCATCCAATCCACCGATATTCTAAGGGTTTTCATCCTTGGAATATGATGAACCTATAGTTGCAACTCATAAGGAAAATCTCCCATACAAATGACAAACCAAGAATGATGAAATGACTTTCCTTCTCCTCTTTCTAAATCCACAAGTGAACTTTCTAGAAAGAACTTCTAGAAGACTCACTTTTATTATTTTATTTTATTTTATAATTTTCCTTTTTCAAAAGTGACTTATTTTTATAATTTCTCAACGTAATATTATAAAGTCACTTTTATGATAAAAATAGGTCCAGCTAATTAATTAAATATAAATAACCCAAAAATGACTTAGGATTATTTATTATTTAATTAATCAAATTATTCCCTTATAACTCCCAACTTAGCCTAATATGGGAATAAAGATAGGCTAGTTGACCACTGGATGATCAGGGAAATGGGGACATTACATTTACCTTACTTTATAGGAGTTGGATCTACTATTCTTATCAACCACATATAAGATGTGTGAACATTGGTTATGTACACAACATTACACATCTATATGTAGCCTTGAGAATATAAGTCATATCTTTCCAGGGAAAGGGAATTGAAAGGTTTAAGGGTTTAGCCCCTAATTCTATCACAAATTGGAATGGCTTAGGAAGGTTATTACATGACTAGATAAAAGCAAATGGGGAAAATCTATTCTTGGTACATAAACTTCCTTGTTAGAGTTATTTTTGATGCTAACATGCATGCAACCATTCTCTTAGTCCTATGTAGAATTATTGACACCCAACATGATGGATAAGCCACATTGGCCTAACACTTGGGCCCTAGAGAGACCCAAGAGCTCAACTAAAGTGCAACAACTACTCGGGTTCCTAACTAGATTTTTTACTTAGTGTAACATCACATTTCATAATACTCCATTATTAACATAAATATTCATCTTAACAAGAATTATATTTCAACAATTAAGCATGTGTTATTATAAACCAGAATATAACAAAGCTTCAATTACAATATCTAATTACATATCATTAGTGAATAACTTTCACTTTGCATGTACAAGTTATGCTCATGGCATTAAATATCAAATCATACATAATAATTGACCATCAAGTAATAAAATGAAAAACACTGTATCTGGAGCATATGACATCTGTCTTCATAAGCCTCGACTCATCTCATGCTTTGGAAGGAGAGCATCATCTCGGTGCTTTTCCTCCAACCATAGATCGACAGTCCCCCGCACAATTTCCTACATAAAAGTGACCCTACCCTTTACGAAAGGGGTAGATATAAGTAACCGTTAGGTTAGCCATATGAGTATCTGGTGTTGTGTCCTTCATAATGCCTTTCAATGACACAACTATAGATCCACTCTAACTATGTATGACACTACCAAAGACATTATGCCATTAGGAGCACTGTGGACTAACAATGCATGCAAAGATAGATGCATTACTTTGGCCAAAGATTTACATATATAACATTACACAATGAACATTGTCGAATATCCACCACCTTGACTCGACTTATAAGCTGTCGTGTCCTACAGTAAACATAATCTTACCCTTTTTAGTCTAGAGCAGTTAAGTTCAAATCGTCTTAGTCCATTTCTTGGACATTTGACTTCTGTCTTGTTAACCCATTCTTAAGGTTCTAGATGCTTAAGTAACTGGGAACTAGTGACTCCACGTCACTTTGTCCTACACTTGTTTGTAGAAATAAAGTTCATTCATGTTCTCCATAATTAACCATACTAGATTGGAGTTTACCTTGTTTATCTCAGTTCATGGTTTATATTCAGCTCATAAGGTTAATGGGTGAACTCGTAGTGACTCATAGAGTCAATTCCCTTTAACAAGGTTTAATCTTAAGAGACCTTTTTTAATGCAATTTGTTAAGAAGTAACTTAGCCTTTTGAAAATAAGGCATGCATATGCTATTATACAACATGATATAAGACAACATGGTTCTATTCTGGTAAAAGAACGTTCAAAGAATATCTTTCCATTAAGGAAATATGGCTCAAACCATGCAAGACAAAATACAGTACTATGTCCACAAGAACCTTCTCATTACCATGAGAACTCATTATAGTATTAAAATACATCGCAGGCACAAAGGAAATCATTACCAGCCATTGAAAGTTTACTTCTTTAACTTTGAGGTAATAGGTTTAATGGTTAAACAATGGTTCAATACAGTGTTTACCACAAAGACTGGTACAGTCTTCATTGAAAAAAATAGTTCGGTCTTAGTTAATATTGTAACTTTATCAAATGTATACATCGATACTCTCGGCTATCACAGTCAATAGACTATAGTCGTCCTACTCAGGATTTACACATAAGACATACTATAAGCCTTTGTGGCTATTAATCAACATTATGAAACATCATAATATGTTCCATGGCTCAAAAGCCATTATCAAAAGATGATAACCCTATACGGGTTTCAACACAGATACTCAATGATAACATTAATCCCATTAAACACAATCATCATACGATGACATAACATAATAAAAAAAAGTTTAAAAGAAGTTTATTTCTTTGCCTTACGGTGCACAGAGATCTCACGTTTGCATATCACATATATTATATGCACAAAGTTGGCCGAGGGTTTAATGTATACACAGTAGTGCATACGTGGCCATAGCAATGATAAAAGAATAACAATTAATCACCTTATTAATACACAGAATACAACTATGTGCCCATTACGGCTTTGTAATCCACGGTATAGCAATGAATACATGCACATGTCGACACCGTTGACGCTCTCATATGAATGATAGAAAACTCACATTATTATACATGGCTATCGAGTATAACATGTTGAGCTACAGCTCATACATGAGGCTAAGCTTGTTCGAAGGAGTAGCTAGCTCTAAGCACAAACAGTTTCCAAGCTTGACTCCATTGAGCTCTCCCAATAACAAAAGTATCCCTATGTATACTTCTTTCTATATCTTGTTCGAGAGTCATATTTAGCAGTACCAAAAAAACATAACACATAATAATGCTTTTTCCAAAAAACAAGAGCCAAGTCTTTTTCTTCCTAATCGGTAATAACTGATTCTTTTTGCATGCATGCAACTTCAAAAATAGTTTTTGGTTGAGCTTGTAGCTCACCACCTATTCACTCAACAATAGGTTGGCAAGGATAATGGCATGGAAATAGGGTATGCTTAGCCGCCACACTCCTTCCCACTCCTCATGGGTGGTGACTGGCTGAGTGCCCCTATCAACTTAAAAACAACATTAGAACAAAAGGATAATATAATTATTAATCATATTTGGCCTCTTAAAAAGTTTAAACCAAATAAATCATATATATTAATATACTTACACATCTTTTATAAGGGTTAAGGATATAGATATCTAAGTGTTAATAATATCAACACTATTAGATAAGGATGCATACTTACAATGCGACTACTGGGTCGAGCACTGCTCCCTTGGAAAGCATCGTTCACCAAAAGACATAAGTAATCAGATAAAATAGTCACAATACATAATGCAAGATAATAAACATGGAACAAAAGACTTTTCCACAACTTTGCCGGAATCAGCAATGACTCAAAAAGATGTTCTTGCGAACATCGACATTTGAATGAATCAACATTAAAGATGTTGAGAAGAGTCTAGATGACCCATCGATAAGAGAAAATAAATGACTAACATGGGAGACGTAACTCACCCTATATCAAGGATTCAAAGGACAAAGTCTGATACTCAGATGGCTATTTAACCGCTTTTCCTGATATCTACCTCTTCCTGCGGGATGATACCCTCCTCCCATCTTTGAAGGATGATTACTTTCTTGATCAAACTCACCACCAAAAAATCATGATTAGTGTATCATCATATGATCGATAAATCATAATAATTAAATAATCATTTCAACTTGAAATCTCATATCTAACTAGCATTAGTTAGTTTCCTCATAAATAATGATTAATCTTATATTTTCCACAAACATCTAATCATTCAAGTCTACTTAATCATCCCAATTACCATGCAAAAATAAGATTAAGCTAAATCACAAGTTGGGAATGTAACATATCTCCCCCCATAAGAATCATCATCTCCAATGATTTAATGTCTTCATAGTCAATCAACATAATAAGAGAAATATTTTGAGAACATAATAAAATTTTTTTAGAAAAGATGAGGAAATCTCGCATAGAAATCATCATAGTTTTCCCAAATGGCATTTTCCTCTGCATATTGGTCCAATTGGACCTTGCACTGTGTTATCTCTTTGTTACATAAGTGTAGCTTACGTGTTTCGAGCACCTTGATGGGCTCGATCACCACAACTCCTGGGTCTTTCCCCTGTATAGCATTCCAATCAAGCATAGGAATTTGATTATCTGCAATATTAAACTTTTTCAAATAAGAAACATGAAACACATTATGCATCATGGCAAGAGCTGGCGGTAGAGCAATTATGTATGCTACTAGGTTGACTTCTTCGAGAATTTTGAAGGGACCCACGTATCTAGGTGCTAGTTTGGACATCTTTCCAAATTTAATGGAACTCCTCTGAGGTTTTACCCTTAAGAGAACTTTCTCTCCCACTGTGAAATGCCTTTTGATGCATTTAACATTCGCATAACTCTTTTGTCTATCAATGGCTTTTGCTAACCTTTTTTTAATCAGATGGACTTGCTCTTCCATTTCTGACAACATTTCTTGACCAAGGCTAACCTTATCTTCTAGCTTGTCCCAACTTATAGGGGTTCTGCACTTTCGTCCATATAATGCCTCAAATGGAGCCATCTTAATAGCAGAGTGATAGGAATTATTATAGGAAAATTCCAACAGAGGAAGATAATCCTCCCATTTGTATTGCTGATCCATGCAATACATTCTCAACAAATCCTCGAGCACTTGGTTTACCCTCTCGTTTTGGCCATCCATTTCAAGATGATAAGCAGAGATTATGTTCAACTGGGTTCCAAGTGAAGAGAACAAGGTATACCAAAACCTCGATATCATTCGTGCATCCCTATTTGAGATAATCTTCTCAGGAATGCCATGCAGTCTGAAAATATCTTGAACAAATTTTTGGGCTATGATGAGTGCCCCATTCGTCAAGTTCTCAGGTATAAAATGAGCAACTTTGGTGAGCCTATCCATCACAACCAAGATAGTATTGTGCCTGTTCCTTGACATAGGAAGCCCTTGCACAAAGTCCATGCTTATAATTTGCCATTTCCACTCAAGAATTTCATGAGGGTATAAGAGTCATGTTGGGTGATGGTGTTCTGCCTTCACCCTCTTCATTTCTTACCAGAAATATAGAGGTTTCACATCAGCAAGTAACTTTGTTACTCCAGGATGTCTAGAATATGGTGCAGAATGAACCTCCTTCCACACCATGTTCCTTAACTCTACAGAGTTAGGTACATACATCCTTCCTTTAAATCTTAATAACCCATCCAGTTCAAAGTTAAATCCTTCATATCTTAGATTCTGGGGGTTTTCCTCAAGGGCTTCTTTTACCTGCTTGTAAAACTCATTTCCCTTAGTTTTCTGTAAAACCTAATTTCTAAAGTCAGAATGTATGGAGATCATTGAGGAGATGTGTC
Source organism: Cunninghamia lanceolata (assembly GCA_027924645.1). Taxonomy (NCBI): domain Eukaryota; kingdom Viridiplantae; phylum Streptophyta; class Pinopsida; order Cupressales; family Cupressaceae; genus Cunninghamia; species Cunninghamia lanceolata. Next base: position 4,089,239 of record BSBN01000053.1, on the reverse strand, counting down.
TTCTCCTACTCAAAGCATCTGCCACTCGATTTTCTTTTCCTTGAATATATTTAATCTCAAAATAATAATCTGAAATGAATTCCAGTTATCTTCTTTGCCGAGCACTAAGATGTGGTTGAGGGAACAGATATTTGAGTCCTTGGTGATCTATTTTCAGCTCAAATGGTTTCTTGAGCAAGTAATGTCTCTACATTTGTAATGCATGAATGACTGCTTCTAGTTCCAAATCATGTGTGGCATAGTTTTATTCACAATTTTTCAGTTTACATGATTCATACACAATGACTTGTCCATCCTGGACTAGTACACTAGCTAAGGCTTCTCCCGAGGCATCAGTAATAACTACAAATTGACCCTTTGGGTTAGGTACCTTCAAAATTGGTGCTGAAGTCAATTTTTCCTTCAATAAGTCAAAGGCCTCTTGGCACTTTTCTGACCTCTCAAATATCTTGCCTTTTCTCTACAAGGAAGGGGTATGTAATTTTTGAAAAGTTTTTCACAAACTTCCTGTAATAACCTGCAGGGTCCATGAAATTTCAGACCTCATGAACATTTCTCAATATTGGCCACTCCAGAATAGCCTTAATCTTAGCTGGGTCCACAGCTATTCCCTTAGCTAAAATTATGTGGCCCAAATACTGCACTTCCTTTTGAAAGAAAGTACACTTAGAGAGCTTGCCATACAATTTATGCTCTCTCAACCTCTGAAGAACAATTCTTAAATGCTGCAGATGTTCCTCCTCATTCTTAGAATATATTAGAATGTCATCAAGAAACACTAGGACAAATTTGTTCAGACAGTCCTTGAACACATTGTTCATTATATTCATAAATGGCGCAGTGCATTCGTCAACCCAAAAGGTAGGACAGTGAACTCATAATGCCCATACCTTGTTCTGAAGGTTGTCTTATGGATGTCCTCATCATTCAACCTCAACTGGTGATACCCAGACTGAAGATCGATCTTGGAAAACATGGTGGCACCCCTCTTTTGATCGAAAAGATTATCGATGCGAGGTAATGGGTATTTATTCTTAATGGTTGCTTTATTCAACATGCAGTAGTTTATGCACAACCACAAAGTACCATCTTTCTTTTTCACAAATATGACTGGTGCTCCCCAGGGTGACACACTGGGTCTAATCAACCCTTTATCCAACAATTCCTGTAATTGAGCTTTTAGATCCAAATTAGTTTTGTAGTGGTCATTCTATAGCGGGATTTAGAAATGGGTTTTGACCTTGGAATTATATCAATGGAGAAGTCAAAGGCTCTTTTAAGAGGTAATCCCGGTAGTTCATCTAGAAATACGTCCTCAAAATCTCTAAGCAAAGGATACTTGTACATATCTGATCTTCCCGGATCTATGGACTTCTTCATCCCAACTTCATTAAGTTTGTGAGATTCATAAAATGTTAAATCATCTTGGAAATTGGTTTCGACAATCTCATTTCAGCTTGCCTATTGTCCAAGGCTACATGAATGCGTTATTGGAACGCTGCTTGTTGAGAGGGTAGAGGGTTTCCCCTTGGTTGTGCTCCCTGTGTCTTGTTAGGACACTGGTTGGCATAATGATCTCTGCCACATGTGTAGCACTCTCCCACTGGTCCTCGTCTCTCCTGAGGTTTTATATAATTATCTCCATTCTTCTTGGAGTAGTTATTGCCCTTTTTCTCTCCCTTGGACTTAGTTTGTTATGCTTGGTCTCCTTATCATTTTTCTCAGTAAAATCATGTTTCTTCCCCTTTTTCTTAGAGGATTGCAAGGATTGGGACCAATTGTATCTCTTTCGGTTCCTTTCTCTATAAGCTAACATAAATTTCAGTTTTTGTTCCTATTTGATGGCCTTTTCATAGACTTGGTCCATTGTTGTAGGACCATGAACATCAAACTCGCCCTAAATCTGGGTGTTCAATCCCATTATAAACTTATGAATATGAAATCTCTCATCTTGTTGGTACTGCAGCACATATTTAAGCAAGCGGGTGAACTTTTCCCAATATTCATTCACAGACAAATCAACTTGTTTCAGATTTTGAAAGTCTATAAGCTTCTGATTATAGAACAACTGAGGCAACCATCTTTGCCTAAAAAGTTCCACGAACCTGTCCCACGTAAGGCTTGTAGACCTCAAGCCTAGTTCCATCTTTTTATTCATCCACCATGTGGATGCCTCACCCACCAGCTGGAAATCCCCCCATATGGATTTAGTGACCTCATTATAGCTCCTAATTTTAAAATACTTTTCCATTTCCATAAGCCATGCCTCCACAACATCCCCGCTTACAAATCCATCAAATTTAGGGGGCGTAACCTTCTTCATGTCTCGAGATAGTTCTATAGCCACATGGCTCCTTCTATCCACTTCTTGTCTATCCTCAGAGTTATTTTCTCCGTGCTCACTTTGGGTGGTATCATTATGACGTGTCTCATCATAACCCCCATCATAGGCATCCCACCTGGGTCCTTGCCGACCCCTAACTTCCTGTTTGAGAGTTCCTACTCTCGCTCTTATGTCTTGAAGCAAGGCAATAATCTAGTCAAGTTTAGTTTCAGAGTGCCCTGAAGGTTGCCCTTCATCCTAGCTTTCTCCCATCCTGGTTCTTATCTGAACCTTTGCTGCAATCTACTTCTTCCTGAAGTTTGTAGGTTAATCACGGATTATTTTTTCCATGTCATTGAACTCATTCATAACATAAATCTATTCTCATTCATGTAATCTTTAACAATAAAGGAAAGATTATCAAAATTTTCATTCGCTTTATAGTTTCATCGGATTACATATAATCCATCAAAATTACAAAATTTTGTTTACAACTTGCTACTGCAAGTCATTTACAGTTTGGGATAACTTCCCATTTTCTTTTCTCAACCTTGAGATTTATCATTTTAGTTTTAGGAGGTGGAGGTACATGTAGGTACTCCTTCACAATCTCCTTGGGTACATCATAATCCCTAGGATTATTTTCCATAGCTAGTACTTTAGGTGCAGAGGGTTCTGCTGATGCATCTGTAGAGTTAGGGGCAACCATCCTACTACTTTCCTTAACTCCTGCTTGATACATTTCATGACATCAGTGAAGGTCTCCTCATCAGTCAACCATTCTCCTACTAAGTAGCTAGTCTATTCAAGTCTTCTCATTCTTGAGGCCCGTTCCCTCAAGACCTTTTGATGATGTAGGTAATGTCCATGTTCTGTTACCTTCTTTTAGGGTGTTCTAATTCTTACGATTCTGGCATAGAACACCCAATCATTAGCATATGTTAGCATTGGATATAAAGTAACCATCAAGTAGTGAGCTCATAGGTCCATGTATTAAACCTGGTAGCTCTGATACCATATATAACATCACATTCCATAATAGTCCATTCTTAACATAAATATTCATCTTAATCAAGAATTAGATTTCAACAATTAAGCATGTTATTCTAAACCAGAATATAACAAAGCTTCAATTACAATATCCAATTACATATCGTTAGTGAATAACTTTCACTTTGCATGTACAAGTTATGCTCAAGGCATCAAATATCAAATTATACATAATAATTGAACATCAAGTCATAAAATGAAAAATAATGTATCTAGAGCATATGACATCTGTCTTCATAAGGCTCGGTTTGTCTCATGCTTGGGAAGGAGAGCAACATCCCAATGCTTTTCCTCCAACTACAAAGCGGTGGTTCCCCGCACAACTTCCTACTTGGAAGCCACCCTACCCTTCACGGAAGGGGTAGATATAAGGAACTGTTAGGTTAGTCATCTGAGTATCTGATGTTGTGTCCTTCATAATGCCTCTTGGTCACACAACTATAGATGCACTCTAACTATGTATGACACTACTGGAGACAGTATACCATCCAGAGCACTATGGACTAACAATGCATGCAGAGACAGATGCATTACTTTGGCCAAAGATTTACATACATAATGTTACACAATGAACATTGTTGTATGTCCACCACCTCAACTCAACTTATAAGCTATCATGTCCTATAATAAACATAATCCGACCCTTTTCAGTCTAGAGCAATTAAGTTCAAATCATCTTAGTCTATATCTTGGACATTCGACTTCCGTCTTGTTAACCCATTCTTAAAGTTCTAGATGCTTAAGTAACCGAGAACTAGTGACTCCACGTCACTTTTTCCCACACTTGTTTGCAGAAATAAAGTTCATTCATATTCTCCACACTTAACCATACTAGATTGGAGTTTACCCTGTTTATCTCAGTTCATGGTTTACATTCAGCTCATAAGGTTAATGGGTGAACTTGTAGTGACTAATAGAGTCAATTCCATTTAACAAGGTTCAATCTTAAGAGACCCTTTTGAATGCAATTCGTTAAGAAGTAACTTAGCCTTTTGAAAATAAGGCATGCATATGCTGTTATACAACATGATATAAGGCAACATCATGGTTCTATTTTGGTAAAAGAACGTTCAAAGAATATCTTTCCATTAAGGAAATATGGCTCAGACCATGGGAGACAAAAGACAATACTATGTCCACAAGAACCTTCTCATTACCATGAGAACTCGTTATAATATTAAAATACATCACAGGCACAAAGGAAATCATTACTAGCCATCAAAAGTTTACTTCTTTCACTTTGAACCTTAATAGGTTTAATATGGTGTTTACCACCAAGACTGGTACAGTCTTCATTGAAAAATAGTTCGATCTTAGTTAATATCATAACTTTATCAAATGTATATGCCGATACTCTTGGCTATCACAGTTGATATACTACAGTCTCCCTACTCAGGCTTTACACATAAGACATACTATAAGCCTTCGCGACTGTTAATCAACATTATGAGACATCATAATATGTTCCATGGCTCGAAAGCTGTTATCAAAAGATGATAACCCTATACAGGTTTCAACATAGATACTTAATGATAAGATTAATCCCATTAAACGCAGTCATCATACGATGACATGACAGAATAAAAAAAGTTTAAAAGAAGTTTATTTCTCTACCTTACGACACACAGAGAGCACATGTTTGCATATCACATATATTATATGCACAAAGTTGGCCGAGGGTTTAATGTATACACAACAGTGTATACACGGCCATACCAATGATAAAAGAATAATAATTAATCACCTTATTAATACACATAATACAACTATGTGCCCATTACGGCTTTGTAAGCCACAATATAACAATGAATACATGCACATGTTGACATCGTCGGCGCTCTCATATGAATGATATAAAACTCACAGTATTATACATGGTTATCGATTATAACATGTTGAGCTACAACTCATACATACGTCTAAGCTTGTTCGAAGATGTAGCTGGCTCTAAGTACAAACAGTTTCCAAGCTCGACTCCACCGAGCTCTCCCTATAATGGTGATATCCTTGTGTACATACTTCTCTCTATATCTTGTTTGAGAGTCGTATTCTTTAGCACCAAAAAAAACATAACACATAATAATGCTTTTTCCCAAAAATAAGAGCCAAGTCTTTTTCTTCCTAATCGGTAATAACCGATTCTTTTTGCATGCATGTAACTTCAAAAACATTTTTTGGTTGATCTTGTAGCTTGCCACCTATTCACTCAATGACAGGTTGACAAGGATAATGGCATGGAAATAGGGTATGCTCAGCTGCCACCCTCCTTCCCACTCCTCATGGGTGGTGACTGGCCGAGTGCCCCTATCAACTTAAAAACAACATTAGAACAAAAGGATAATATAATTATTAATCATATTTGGCCTCTTAAAAAGTTTAAACCAAATAAATCATATATATTAATATACTTACACATCTTTTATAAGGGTTAAGGATATAGATATCTAAGTGTTAATAATATCAACACTATTAGATAAGGATGCATACTTACAATGCGACTACTGGGTCGAGCACTGCTCCCTTGGAAAGCATCGTTCACCAAAAGACATAAGTAATCAGATAAAATAGTCACAATACACAATGCAAGATAATAAACATGAAACAAAAGAGTTCTCAACAACTTTTCTGGAATCGACAATGACTCGAAAAGACATTCTTGCAAACATCGACATTTTGACGAATTGACATTAAAGATGTCGAGAAGAGTCCAGATGACTCGTCGATAAGAGAAAATAAATGACTAACACGGGAGACATAACTCACCCCATAGCAAGGATTCAAAGGACAAAGTCTAATACTCAGATGGTTGTTTAACCCCTTTTCCTGACATCTACCTCTTCCTCTAGGATGATACCCTCCTTCCATCTTCGAAGGATGATTACTTTCCTGATCAAACTCACCACCAGAAAATCATGATTAGTGTATCATCATATGATTGATAAATCATAATAATTAAATAATCATTTCAACTTGAAATCTCATATCTAACTAGCATTAGTTAGTTTCCTCATAAACAATGATTAATCTAATATTTTCCACAAACATCTAATCATTCAACTCTAATTAATCATCTTGATTACCATGCAAAAGTAAGATTAAGCTAAATCACAATTTGGGGATGTAACACTTAGAGATGTAATTTAGGAAGGTATTGCAAGAGGAGTTAATTGAAGCATGTTCATTTGTACAGAACTATCATACCTAGTTATTTATATATATGATTTATTTCTTTAACTAATAAATGAATCTCAAGTATTCTCATAACATGCTAAACACATAACTTCAAACACATTAAAAATAATTTCATTATATTCATCATTTGCATAAGTATTTTGTTAGCCTTTTTATCCATGTATGTAGTTGACCTAAGGATAAGCACTTTTTAAACCCTTGCGTATTGCCATATCAGTAAAAAACAACTTACTCGAAGCAAGCTGGAGTCCTAGCGCCCTCTATTTAACCTACACACATCTATTAAAATTTTGACAAAGCATACAAACCACTCATGAAAAATGTCCAAGACGTGCAATTGCATACTAATTTAAACAAAGCTTTGTCATATTCATTCACTAGCCTCAAATCATTACATCAGTAAAATTTAAATAAACACTTATCCTCAATGTTGAATTGATCTATTTTAAAATTATTTTAATGTATATTTATTCCTATCTAAGTTTAATCTATGTTTAACACGTGTTTCTCCTCAAATCAACTAATATTCTATGTTACAATCCTTTAATACAATCTGCATTCAAAATAAATTCTTCTAAATTACCTATTCCATCCATGCACCTTTTTCTATTTGTAATACAACTATCTCTATTCTAATCTTAATGCTACAATTATATATTTAAATTCTTACATTTCTTGAAGATAACATTATCATAACACAATTAATGTGTTCTTTCCTCATAACACTTTGTACCAAAACAGACAAAAAAACAACAACAAACCCTAAAACTTAGAGCTGATGGAAATCCAACTCAAATATTGCTTAAAGCAAATTGCCAACTTTAGTCTCCATAGTCAAAGTTTATTGCAAATGTATAAGAGTGCTAGTGGCTTGCCCTTCTAATGTTTGCATCTAGGGCCTAAATTTGATGGCCGTATGGTCGTATTTAGTCATTTTAGCTGTAAAATACAATTAAAATTTTAGTAAGATTGTATCACTTGAAAGGGAAGATTTTAGGAAAACTGTCAAAATTTCTATGTAAATTATTCTTATATATATTTAGTTTTTATATATTTTTCCTAAAATAGGTAGGCTTTAATATTTGAAAGGCAACTTCAAATAGATAATAGTCACAAAATTTCCTTAATAGGCAGGGTCGACTGTCAAATTTAAGCCATGTTGCACCGTATCTGAGATATGATCTGCTATAATCTTTGTCATCCTTGAGATTCACAAGCCAAATTTCTACCACCACACAAGTAGACTGTAAGTCCTATGCAGAGGTCTTCATCTTTGCTATGGAGGTGTGTAATATGGAGGGGAGATCCTTTAATTGCTTTGTGTGATTGACATGGATCCTATCAATCTCCTACATTTTCTCTTTGCTTCATGCTGAAGTTTCTCTTGTTCAATCTACATAGTCAAGTCTATTTATATGGGTGATGCAAGATCAAGGAGAGCATCATAGTATAACTAGGATAATTATTGAATCGTATTTTATCTGTAAGAGACAAAATTTCCATAGTCCATGATAGTGAGTGTGAGTGTTTTGGATGTAATTATTTTTAGTATCAACATTTTAAATCACACTTTGTGATCCATGATGAGGAAAAACTTACTCTGATATTAATGATGAATCATAGAGTGTGATCTAAAACATTAATACTAAAAATTACCACATGAATTTCATCTATTTTCAATCGTTATTATTATTTTAGACTGATTATCTATACTAAATTTTTTAGGAGTTATGACAAGTTTCCTAAATCAAACTAAGATTTGTAAGATTGTTGGCCATTTTTTAGATATCACACAAGGGGAAAGTCTTTAGAATAATATGATCTTTCTAACATTCATGGCTAATTACACATGTAAAAGATATCATTAATTAATCACTTAGAGATAAGGAATTCTTATACATTTTAAATAATATCTCAAATGAATTGACACTTTCATATCTAGTAAACAACTAATTATGAATCATAATCTCAGTCCTTTAATCTATGTATCTCAATCATAAATCAATCATCATTCTTGAAATAAAAATAAAATAATCAACTATTACAAGTAGTTCATACCAAGTAGGTCCATATGCCCAAAATGATGTAGCTACCATTGGGGGCCCCAACAATGAGATGCCCAATGATTCAACCTTAAACACTTGCACACATATATAGTGGAAAATATGACATAGAATATGTGGAAAGATAAAAACTTTATTTCATTATCATGAGGCTGCAGTTACAATGATGGGCTACACCCAACATTATAATGAGCACTTGGCTTGTCTTATCTATATGATGATGTGTAGGTGGCCTTCTCTTTTCCTCTGCTCGTTTTCCTTTCTATGACCTATTATGCAAGATGAACTCAGGCTCTTAGAAAATCTCTGAAGAACTTTAACCTTTTGCTTCTAAGTTAAGAGAGTTATGTTCTGAAAAAGGCTCGCTCTCTCATGCCACCTACTTGGTTTATAGTTTTGTTGTGGTTTCGTATGGTGAAACTAGTTGTTTGGGCATTGTTAGTAGAAATGAATGTTAGGCCCTATCACTTTGCAAATTTGAATTCCTATACTATAATGGTCTCACCATGGCTACTCTATTATGGTAGAGTCCTTAGGATGATGATGAGGAGCTACGAGAGTCAATTCTGTGAAGCCAAGGTGTCTGGCAAGGTGTTCCTGTGTTGCAATGGTATTTCATTCATAGGTCATTGGACGTGTTGTTATCTAAAAGATTGGATGGTTTGCAAATAATTTAAGACTTCTCCCTTTGTATTTGTGAGAATTCCCAGGAGTGTGCCACGTGTCCTTAGTTAAAAAATGAGTTAAACTAACAACACAAGTGGGGCCCACCAATACCTTTTATGTTGTGCCTTCTTACTTTATAACTCTATCCACACCACCACATATCGCAATGCTAGGGCTTCTTAGAAAAACCTATTTTGCTTTCTTTGAAAAGTCTTGCAAGTTATTAGATTAGATCTAACCTAGAGCATTAGAGGATGGGTGTTTGTTGGGACTTAGAACTTCCTAAAACTACATCAAAACTCAAAAATGAAAAAAGACAAAAGAAATCAGGGAGACTTGTGGGATTTGCAAGGTATCTTTATTGATCAAACTTGAAGGTAGGATGCATTTGCCACCTATAGTGAATGATTCACTACAATGTATAATGGGGACATAATGCTTGGTGTAGATTCTTGGAATAACATGGGAATGCATTTAGTAAATTGAGTATCATATAAGATTACTCAACATACAGATAATGGTTATCTTTGTCGATAAGACTTGACTACAGATTCTCAAGTTTTGTCTGATTATGTGCACCACTTTCTACATCAATGCGTAATCCAACTTGGGTAACCTACTACTGTAAAAGTTGCTTCTAACTTGATATGTCAACTGTTGTATCAAAATAAGAGTGTGCTCAAGACTAGCCTTATTATTGGTGGGTAGCACAAGTATAAATTTGGTGAAAAAATTATTATGTGCACCACTTTCTACATCAATGCGTAATCCAACTTGGGTAACCTACTACTGTAAAAGTTGCTTCTAACTTGATATGTAAACTATTGTATCAAAATAAGAGTATGCTTAAGACTAGCCTTATTATTGGTGGTTAGCACAAGTATAAATTTGGTGAAAAAATTATAAGGTACCTCACAACGGGATAATATAAGAGTTTCCATTTGCACTTGGAGGATCTGGTTCAATCTATTTGTATGTTTTGTTTATCATCCATGGAAGCATGGATTAAGCAAGGATAAAGCCATTAAATTATTCCATACAATCCCATAGTTTAATTCTAGTCATGCCACCTTTTAAAAATTTCTTGTTCTTAGGTGATGTGGATCAATTATTTCAAGCAATGAGATTTTTTTGAATATTTTCATAAGCTGGGAATAGTTTTAAATGATGTTAGTTTTAAAATATTGATTAAAATAGAATATAATTTGAATTTTTTTAATGTTCCCTACTAAGTGTTTGACAAAATGTGTCAACAAAGATTTGGACTACAAGTGCAACTTTTTTCATCTTGTATTTAGAGACATATTGTAAGAGTGTGGTTTTGGTCAAAATTGACATCTAATTCTTGAAAACCTTGATTATTCTAACATAACTTTCAAATATTTTAATGCCACATCTAGTAGATAATATTTAAGGAGGTCAACAAGTAGGTTGGAGGACCAAGAGGATGGAGGCATATTTCCCATCTCAAGTTAGCTTCTTGCTCAAAGATTGGGAGCACTGCTTGAGAGGCATAATTCTTCATGCTATCTTTCCTTTTTTGATTTAAGGGTGGGGGGGTGAGGCCAAAAATGTTTGTACTTGTGGATAATGTGTTTGTCCCTAATTTAACAAGAAGAGTGGTGTGGTTACCATGTGTCCCTATCTACATTTTTGTAAGCTTATTATTCTTTACAATGTGTGTGTCCCTATTGAAACAACTTTTGATGGTGGATAGCATATGTGATCCAATCCATGGTTGTTCATTGTTGTTGACAACATGTGTGTCTCTAGTAAACAATTTTGATGAAGAATAGTGTGTCCCCTACTTTATTGGGTGATGTTTGGTAGTGTTCCTACCCTTGTTCAGAGTGATGTATTAAGGAGAGGAATGCTGGATTTATTATTAGTATGTTAGTAAGTTAATATGTTATGTTAGTAAGTTAATGAAATAATTAAATAAAATTTAATTTATAGTTAGTTGGTTGGGTATGTTGGTTGTATGGAAAAAATGGCATTATAAAACCATACATTGGAGTTTATTGATCATCTTTTGTATTCCCAAATAAATAATATTATTTGTGTTACTCTACAACCATGTAATTAAATAATCATTATTCCACTGGAGAGCTCTCTCTCTACATCTATCTCTACCAAAGGGTTGCATGGCCCTTATTCCTTTTTAGCTTGGTTTGTCCCATTTAAACATTTTGAGGATCACATATATCTTCATACTCAAAATACTCATAAAATTCACTAATCTAGTCAATAAGCTCTTATGGATACAAAGCACCAAAAATTAGGAACATCCATCCTTGTCCATCTGCCAATATTTACAATAGCCCTCAAAAAATGATCCTCTCCTTCATCCAAGGGTTGCTTTTCTATTCTTCCTCTCTCTTCCATTCTTTATTCTTCTTCACCACTATCTTCTTCACCATTTGTAGGATCCTTTTTTATGGTAAGCTTCCATTGCATCTATATTAGTTTGGAGCTCTTGGAAAATATCCTCAATTATTTCTACTCTATCCTTTTTCCTTCTAGGAGGCATGATGTCACCCAAAAAATAAACACACACACAAACCCTAACTTTTAATCTAGAAAACTAGTTGAAGATGAGAGAAATTTGAAAGCACATAAACAAGAAAAGAAACTTAAAATACAAGATTTATACCTTTCACAAGATCTAAATCTCCCTCACTCCTTGATAAGGTTGAGGAGAGTACACCCAAGAGATCTCCTAGCTTTACCCAATGTTGAATGTAGTAGAATGTGGATTGCTCCTTGTTATTCAACACAATGTGATGAGGATTTGGCTATGGATTGATATAAGATTGGATATAGATGAGGATGATAGATGGTTTGGCTAGGGAGATTTTGGCATTATGATGGCATGATGGAGAGATTCTAGAGGAATTTTGGCATGGATTTGATGCTATGAAGAAGTTATGAAAATGGCTTAGATGAGGGCTCTATTATAGATTTTTGGTAAAAGGATGGAGGGTGAGGATTGAAAGTTTAGATCAATGGCTAGGGATGTTTGAGGATTAGGGTTTGAATTGGAGTTGTAGTCTTGTGACAAGTGTCACAAAAGGGTTGAATAAGATAGCTCAAAGGCTAAGATTTGGTCAATAAGATTGGATGGCTCTCATTATTTGTGAATTTGAACTTCGCATGGGGAAGGGTGATGAGAATTAAAATGAATTAAAAATTAATTTTGGGGAAGAGTTAGCATTTTAAATGAGATTAGATGGATGAGAAAATTTAAAATTAATTTCCTTGGAGGAGGTGGAATTAAAAATTCCATTTTATGTGTAGATGTGTAAATCAAGGACACGTGTAATTATGGATTCTTACACATGTAAGCTAAAAAAGAGGAAGATGTGACCTTTTGAATAAAAAATATTTTTTATTCAAAGTGTGTGGGAGGATGGGTTAAGCAACGTTTGACCATGTTAATTAAGTGTTTAACTTAATTAATATGGTTGTAGAAAATTAGTTAGTGGGCTAATGGAGGATTAAAATTAATTAAATAATGATTTATCTAATTAATTTAGGTCTAGAGGATCATGTAGGCTAGAGTAGCTAATTAAATAATTGTTATTTAATCAACTAAGCTAGGTTTAGGCTGATTAGTAGGCTAGATTAATTAAATAACTATGATTTATCTAATTAAGTAGGTTTAGGAAGATGGAGAAATTAACTAAATAAATATTGAGAATATTTATTTAATTAATGAGGGATAGTGTTGTAAGGTTTAGTGATAAATTAGATGGATTAATTTATCACAAGGGATAAATTAGGGATAAATGGCTAAGGGTGAATGATTAGGGATAATAATTAAATAAAATGAATTTATTTAATTAATTGGAAGGATAGTTAGTGATGTGAAGATGTCAAAGGGTGGTTGAAGGGTTAAGATATTTTTAGGTTTCTACACTAGTAAAATGTATAGGAGACTACTAATTTTATTATCATGGGTAAACAAGAGTACAACAAGTCACCAAGACAAAATTTTGATAGATTTTTCCTTTGTGATACTAATGCACAAAATATTACAACTTATTATAAAAATCCAAAGCTAAAAATTAACATAATAGATCCATTACTCAAGAACAATACTACAATATAGGCACTAGTCTCTAGAAATTGGGCATAGTCTTCACCCAAGAAATTATCAAACTTGCATATGGGACCTCCAAGTCAATTATCCACCTTAAAAGTGCAATAAACAATAAGGAATATCACCTTACTTCCATCCCAAACTTCTCATTTTATCCATTTCTTCAATATGGTACCTAAATGAAAATATTTCCAAGTTGAAACTTCCAAGAAAGATGAAAACAAAAAGTAGGAGAGAAAATACTGAAGTTCCTCTCTCAATGTGGCACCTAATTCCAAAGCCACTTGAGATAAAATAGGAGTTGAACTCTAGAAATTAGTCATTGAAAGATTTGGTTGAAAAGCCACCCAAGAATGCAAAGCTATAAATCAGAAACGAGCAAGAATAAATTGTATTCTACTCAATTAGAATGTAAAGCATGGCAATGAAAATGAGATGCTCATATGAGAGCGATGGGAGAGTATATATATGATTTACCACTCAAGAGACCAAAAACACTACCAATGTGGGATACAGTGAAAAAGTCCCTAAGTAAACTTAATCTAGTGTGAAGAGAACTAAAGCGAAGAACTAGCTAAAAAGGAACTAGATTGCAAAAGAACCCTATTCATAATAACACCCCCGCTTAAGTGTAGCTTAGGTTAAATGTAAACAAAGATGCAAAGATGGGTCCTGGAAACTAGGACTGATGAGGTACCCATGTACAAAAGATCTCCTCAAACAGAAAAGGAGGAGAAAACCCAATGGGAAAAAACTTCCCCCATGAGAGGATGAAGTAAGAAGGGCTAAGTGACTCCACCAGAAGAAATGTCCCGCACCCCCAAGAGAGACCGAAGATGGACATACTTGCTCTCAGTGAGGGGTTTGGTGAAGATATCTGTAACCTACTTTGTTGTCAGACAATAGTGCAAGTTGATGACTTGCTCCTGAAATAACTCCCTAAGAAAATGCATGTGAATCTCGATGTGTTTCGTCCACTGATGATGAACCAGGTTCTTCAAGATCTGGATGACACTGTGGATGTCATAGTAGATGACCGATGGTTTCTAAAAAGTGATATCAAGTTTAGTGAGGATATTCTGAAGCTAAATAGCCTCAGTGGTAGCATTAACAACTCCCTGGTACTCAGCCTGAGTCAAAGAAAGAGCAATGGCATGTCACTTCTTTCTCTGCCAACTAATGGGACTAGAACCAAGGTGAAAACTGTAGCTATAAGTGGACTTGCGATCATCAAGATCACCAGCTTAGTTAGAATCCGTGTATCCATTCAAGTCTGAACCTATTCCCACTACATAGTGAATCTTGTACTTGTGAGTGCCTTGCATGTAGTGCAAGATGCATTTGGTAGCCTTCTAGTGAAGCTCATGCAACTCCATCATGAAATGCGAAACAATGCCAACTGCAAATGAAATGTTGGGGTGAGTATAAGTCACATAAATGAGGCTACCAACAAGCTAAGAATACAAAGTGACATCAACTAGTGGCGTGGAACACTTCGCCTCAAGCGTGACTTCTAACAGGAAGGGAGTCGGTGTAGGCTTACAATTAACTATGTGAAAATGAGCAAAAAGATCAAGAGTGTACTTGGGCTGCACAAGAGAGATCCTAGAAGAGGTATGAATGATCTCAATCCTAAGAAAATAGTGCAAAAGACCTAAGTCGGTCATGGCAAACCTATCATGCAAAGTAATCTTGACACTTGCAATGATGGAGAGGTGCTCCCTGTGACAATCAAGTAATCAACACAGACAACCAAGAAAAAAAGAGCATCCTCTTGTCTAAAGATGTAGACATTCAAATCCGAGTGGTATTTGGAGAACCCAACTAAGAGAAGAAATGAGTCCAGCTTGGCATACCAACCTTGTGGGGCCTGTTTGAGACTATAGCAAGACTTTCACAATCTGCAAACCAATGAAGAATCCTGAACGAACCCCTATGGCTGCTCCATGTAAATCTTCTCCTATAGATCCCCATGAAGAAATGCACTTTTTTGGTTGCTCTTGCGATTGACATAGTGTTATCTTGTAGTCGATGTGATCCAAAAACATGTATATATGTGTTGTGTTTATATGTTGATCTTAGGTTATGTTATAGGACTTACATGTTTGTTATTATATATAGTGTGATTATTAGTTGTACTAGAAGATTCCCCTAGGGTGGTTGGGTAGGTTGATTAGTTATTTGCGGGAATGAATAAACCTTCTAAAGACTATTGTATTCAATGTAATCTATCCATGCATAATATAATTTTTAGTGTTCATTTATGTCATTTAAGATGTAGAAATCTGTGTTTCAATTCTTTTGTCCATATACTTGGACCTTACAAGTAGTATAGAGCCTCTTAGGAGAGAGAAGTTGTGAGATGCTTGTAAATATTGTGGGAGGAGCCTTTCGTTGGTAATTAACAAATAATTTTTTTTTAGTGCATGATCTTAAATCTTTATACTCAGCGAACGTGTGTGGGTAGATCTATAAGTGAGCGAACAGATCTCAACAGACAAACTGATCTACAATGGTTTACAGATAAATGTTTGTAAATGGTGATCTCAATAATCTATATATCATTAATGTGGTGATAATTAATGGTATGATAAACTCACTGCAATATTATTTTTTTGAACACAATGATAAGTATTTTTTGTTAATATATTTGACCGAACCATTCTAAAATTGCTGGCAGAGATTTTATCATTGAAAACAAATAATTTTTGCATCTTACAATTCCAACCGTTCATAAACAAGTTCAAAATTTCTGGTGCCTGTGAGAAGTTGGGTATAAACTTAGAATAACGCAAACATTTGGTATGATTTTTTAATAGTGCCAGAAATGCAATTCATTCACATTAGGTTTTTTAAAAACACAATGGATATCATACACATGATATTTCCTATGGACTGTTAAATTTTTTTGACTCAAAGAACTTTCACAGAGTTTCTAGCAGAAGCATTCAAACTGATACACTGATATTTTGCTTTTTAGACCATTGTCAAAATTACATGATCAAGTAATTTTTTAATGTTTTCTCTTTTAAAAAATCAATACATACTAAACAATCTTATATGAATTACATCTAAACGATAGGTGAGTTGGTTGGTAGAGTGCTGTTAAAAATTGAGGTAAAGTAGGTTTGGGGTTTAATCACATCAAAGTTTCTCTCCAATTTAAATTTTTGCTTTGGCTGAAGATAGTACTTGTTTTAGAGGTTTTGGACTTTTGGGATTTGTAGGTGATATTAGTTTTCCTTTTTGGAGTCATCATATAGTATTTTTTCGATTTTTTTTTTTTTTAAAAAAAAAGACAATGCATTTTTTAATGGAATTCAACACTTTTTTTTTTTGTTTTTTGTTGCTTTACACATAGGCTTAATGATTGTAATAAATGATCATATTTTCTTATTGTTTGTAGTATTTTTTTATGCCACATATGTTTATTAGAGTCTGGGAGGTCAAAGAGGAGGTTTAAGGATCCACTAGAAGGATGAAAGAATTTCCCATCTTAGGCTAGCTATTTTCTCAAAGATCTAGTAAAATGTTTGAATAACATTTTTGGTAAGAGTGAATGTTTTCCTAGATGTTCAACATGGTGTGTGTTGACGAGACCATAAACTATCTCATCTTTAGCCAAATAAAAGCATATATTCCTTCTTAATAAATCAATTTTGAAATGGATTTGAGTATGGTTTGAAAGATTTTTAGTTAAACATCAAATAAACTCTTTGTTTAAAATAACACAATCAATGCCATGCATGCCTTTCTTTAGAATATTGCATGTTCACTTTTAGATCAGTAGTTATGTAATCGGTAGACTGAAGAATAAATCCATTTTATGTCAAGTTGGAGTGCCAGAAGAGTTCTTAGAAAGAAAGACGAAGAAAAGAGAAAAAAGTCAAAAACGTAGTTTCAATAAAACAATGATATCTCCCTCATTTCTCAATCAAATTTAGAAATTCAAAATGATCTGGAAATATGAAAATGAGGGGAACAAAACCCAAAAACTGTTTAAGAAAATTTGTTCAAGTGAATGAGCAGTTCATGACAGAAAATGATTGACAGAAATGTGACCGAGATTGGAGGAAACAATTGTAGTTTTTCTCCCCAAGAATAGGATTTTCGATCCACATTCTTGGTGGATTGACTTAGTAGATTAGGAATAAGCATTCTATAAATACATTGTAAACAATCCATCAAAAGGGGGAAGAAAAAAGAAAGAGTTTGAGTTGTTTTTATGAAATAATACAGTTTTAACATTTTGGTAGCAATTGTGTAATTTGTAGTTTCATTGCTTAGTTTACTTTCCAATAGTTTTTTCATTCCCCTATTTTTAGCTGTATTTTTAGAATTTCTATTTGCAAGCTATTCATAGGATAGATTTGATTGCAACAGAGTTAAACCTTAATTTGTTTCATGCATTTATTGTCAATTCCATTTGTAGAAAGAATTGTCATGCAAATTATCTCTCCTCCCTCTTGCATATAGCCATGGACACTACCCAGATTGACATTCATTAAATTAAATGATGAGGACTACAATGAACCTTGTCATGTGTGGTAACTCATTTTCTAATTTGGTGTTGTAGTTTTAGTTTTGTAATGTGGTGTTCAGTGTTAGTAGTGATGTGTTGCATTTTGGTTTCTAGTTTTTTAGCATTGATGTAAAGCAAGATGTCACCAAGTGGTAAAGCCATTTTGTTTGGAAGGTCTTCGTGATTAGTTTGCAAGTGATGTTCTCTTGACATTATGTGTTATCTTTATGTTGTTATAAGGCTAATCCACCAAAGATGTTGGTCATCTAGTATATCTTGCTCACATTTTGGTATAATTAGAGGCATGTTGAATAAGTTACTTTCAAGGGTGGAAGCATAAAGCCCTATCCCACTTGTGGGACACACACTGATTTAATAATTTATGCAAAGTAGTATGCTTGATCTTGAGACACAAGGACGATTAGATTAAGTTCATAATTCCACTGTAGATGACATTCTCAACATGTAAACGTGTCCTTTAAACATTCTATATGTACCCTTTTCCCTCCAAGCCACATGGAATAATTTCATTAGACACAAATTGTTGATTTAAATTACTCTTTTTATGATCAATTGAAATCATTCTATAACATTCATTTTGCAAGAATGTAACCCTCGAAGCAAGCTTTCCAAAAATTATAGTTTTTAATATTTTTATTTTATTACAATATTTATTTTCTATTTTATAATCAAAATAGGTTTATTACTAAAATAAAAAAACTCACACGTGAAAAATAGCAAACAATGAAAAAATCTAAAAAAAGAGTGCCCTTCTTATTGATGTCCTTTTAATAAAAATAATAATTTATATTAAATAAGAGTTATGCATTATGGGAAAATATGAGTCCAAATTAATAGTTGTTTTGATTTAAAAAATTCATAATAGATCAAATATGCAACAAAAAATTACAAAAAATATGTGTGCCTTAGATATTAGTGTTATTAATCTAGGTTTAAAAAGTTATGAAGAGATTTTATTTCTAGATCAATATGATATGAAAAAATATTACTCATTAAAAATACTATAAAGTGTATGAAACACTTTATTAACAATTTTTTATAAGGATAAAATCAATGGTTTTGAAAGTGCACTATAAAGTCTTAAAGATAGAACAAAAAACACATAAAATGAAAAAACAAAAGACTAGGCCTTAAAACTAACTTAGGACAAATAGAAATAGAGAAACAATCAACAAAAACATAGTGAGAGGTCAGTCAATAATCAACAAATAGACAAATCTAGAAACCGTAGATTTACTGGACAATTAGAACATGTGAGGCTTGAACAACTTCCTAGTTTCTCTACGAAGTGGTTGCTTTGATATTTGTGGACTTGGAGGCCATCACTAAGCAAGGAGGAGAGGGTGATGGACTAGGTATTGCTGGTAATCATGGGTAGAGTGTTAGAAGGTCTAGTCGTATTGTTGGCATTCCTTTGGTCAACCCTCAGGGTATTGAGTTGTCGGGTGAGTCAGAGTTTGTCAAAGACACCCTGGGTGAGGATGAAGGAGATACTCTTGTGGAGTCTATTCAAGAGGAGGAGGGGACTAGCCATTTCCCAGAGATGAACACTCCTTATTTAGAGGATGTGGAGGATGCCCAAGAGCAGGAAGGGGACAAAGGGAAGTGCACCTGTGTGTTAAAACGATGGAGGGGGTTGCTGAACTCAGGTCCAAAATTGAGAAGCTGCAGAAGAAATGGAGGGTGATGTCAGAGTTTGTTGCTAAAGCCTTAGACTGTGCGGCCACTATCTTTTTTATTGTGAAGGAATTCAATGACAAGATCAAGGGCATTGCGATTGATAGCCTTGGAGATTATGAGGGAATGCTCAATTTCCTCACTAAGTATGGGATTGATGGGAATCGCTAGCTGGTCGTCCTGTGTTTTTTGTTGGTTGGTTTTGTTGAAAGTCAATTTTGTTGGGTTTTAGGTTTTTCTGTGTTGTTGTTAATCTGTTGTTAATGTGTTGTTTCTATTATGATATTTCTTGGAAATAAATGTAAAAATTAGTAAAGCAACAGACCACTTTGAGGGGGTGACCTCCAATAATTAGAAAATAATGTATGAATTCAATATTTGCCGTTATGATGTTTTGGGAGAGTCTTCTCTCTTCCTTATTTATATGCATAAGTATGTAGGGACACACCCTTTCATCCTAACTAAGTTATCTTAAGGCATAACTAAGACTAATAAATGAATCTATTAAGGTTAAGCATGCCACAAGTGCTTAACTTATTATAATAGAAGGATAGAATATTAGGAACCTAACATGCCCATCCCCTTAAAAAAAGCATTGTCCTCAATGCTTAGCAACTTTGGATGTTTTTGTATGAATTGTTCATCTTCCCATGTTGCATCCTCAGTTGGTAGATTCTTCCACTTAATTAAGAATTATGAGATGGCTCTATGTCGCAACTGTTTTACTTGTTTCTCAATAATTACCTCAAGTTCCAAATAAATTTCCCTTCTTCATCTAGCTCAGGTAATTCTATTTGGATTGGAATATTATTACCTATTACTTTCTTCAAATGCAAGACATGAAAAATAGGGTGAATTTTGGAAGAGGGTGGAACTTCCAACTTATAAGCTACACTTCCTATTCGATGGATGACCTTATAGGGACCATAAAATTTGGGTGCAAGCTTAATGTTCTTATGTTGCTTAAGTGACATTTGTTTATAAGGTTGCAACCGAAGGAATACCCAATCTCCCTCCTCAAAATGCCTCTCACTATGATGTTGAACTGCTTGTTGTTTCATCCTATTATGTGCCATAACTAAATTCTCCTTAACGATTTGTAGTATTTCTTGTTAATGTTGAACATGATCCTCTACTGCATGAGCTTTGGAATGAGATTGTAAATAAGAAGTAGTAGATGGTGGTGGGCAGCCATAAAGAGCCTCAAATGGAGTCATCTTTGTTGATGTGTGAAATGATGTGTTATACCACCACCCTGCTAGTGGTAGCCATTTAGACAATTGTGTTTGTTTGTCAGAGGTAAAACAACGTAAATACCCTTCCAAACATTTATTCATAATTTCTGTTTGGCCATCCGATTGTGGATGATAAGATGAACTATGTGCTAGTTTTGTACTCTATGTTGCAAACAAGTTTGTCCAAAAGATGTCGGTGAAGATAGGGTCATGATCACTCACTATTATTTTGGGAATGTCATGAAGCTTTTGTACATTTTCCATGAATACTTTAGCCACAGTACTAGCATGAAATGGATGAGAGAGTCCACAAAAATGTGCATACTTAGTGAGGCTATCCACAACCACTAAAATTACATCAAGATTATTTGACTTTGGCAACCCCGTAATGAAGTCCATTGATATTTCCTCCCAGCGTTGTGTTGGAATGTCTAATGGTTGTAAGAGGCCTAGAGTCTTTATTTTTTCACCTTTATTTTGTTGGCATATCAAACAGTCAACCACAAATCTCTTTACATCCCTCTT
Organism: Cunninghamia lanceolata; assembly: GCA_027924645.1. Classification (NCBI taxonomy): domain Eukaryota; kingdom Viridiplantae; phylum Streptophyta; class Pinopsida; order Cupressales; family Cupressaceae; genus Cunninghamia; species Cunninghamia lanceolata. Next base: position 4,067,863 of record BSBN01000053.1, on the reverse strand, counting down.
AAGGCCTTCCCAAAAGAAATATTTATTTATATGATGATAGGTCTTTAAAAACCTTGAATGTCCTCCTATTTGGGAGTCATGCATTTGAGACAATATGCTAGCTTTCAACTGAGAAATTTTGCACAAAAAGAGCCTATCTTTGTACCATAAGGAATCTCCTTTCCAAACATACTTATGCAAAGAAGATGAGTCATTTTGAAATTTTTAAATGATCTTCTTTATTGGAGGATCATGTTGCCACTCTTATTGTGCAACTTCTAACCATTCAGGTTGTAATAGAGAAATGGCACAAATCTTTACTTCCTCTACTTCTTGTCAAGAAAGGGCATCAACTACAATATTATCCTTACCTTTTTTGTAAATAATTTCAAAGTCATACCCTAACATCTTAGTAACCCATTTTTGTTTCTCTTCTAAAGATAGTCATTGCTCCAAAAAGTATTTTAGATTCTCATGATTTGTCTTGACTTTGAAATGCATTCCTATTAAATATTGATGCCATTGTTTCACAACATGAATGCTAGCTAACATTTCTTTCTCATATGTGGGCCTTACCAAGTTTTTTCCTTTGAGTTGTTGACTCACAAATGCTAAGGGACGCCCTTCTTGCATCAACACTACCCCAATACCATGCCCAGAAGCATCAAATTCTACCACAAATGTCTTAGAGAAGTCTAGGGTAGCTAACAAAGGAGTGGAAATAAGAGCTTCTTTTAGTTGTTGAAATGCTTGGGTGACTAGTTCTGATGATGAAAAAGAGTCCTTCAATAATTTTGTTAGGGGTGCTGCTATACGACCATAGTTACGTACAAATTTTCTATAGTATCTTGTTAGACCCAAAAATCCTCTCAAACCTTTGATATTTTTAGGTTTTGGCCATTCTTTTATAGCAACAATCTTCTTAGGGTCCACCTTAACACCCTCATGTGACACCACATGTCCTAAGTATTCCACTTCTTTCACCCCAAAGACACATTTGGATTATTTTACATAGAGTTGATTATCTTCCAATACCTATAATGTCTTCTCTACATGTTTCAAATGTTCTTCCCATGTTTTACTATAGATGAGAATTGTTAGACTTAGGGCATACAACTGAGAGGGGGGGTGAATCAGTTGTGTGAAACTTTCCCTTTTTAAACACTTGAAACTTCTTTAGTGATTAGTATAATATTAATCATGAACCATAATGCATTTAAATCAAAAGTAGAAACATATCAACACATATGACACCAAGATTTTGACGTGGAAAACCTGGTTAAGGGAAAAACCACGGGGTGATTAACCCAAGAAAGTATTCTCTGTTAGAAGAATAGAAAGAATAGAATGGCACATGCCAATTAGGGCTCACTACCTAAGCACACTGCTCACAAGAGGCTCACTGCCTGCAAGAGACACACTGTCTACAAAGGAATAAATATCACCTTTATGAACTAGAGAATAGCATCTTCAGCATGCTTGAATCAGTTCCATTTAAGCCCAATACTCCTGCTCTGCCTTTCGCACTTCTCTTCACTACCACACACTCATCACTGCAAGACACACTTCAAAATGAATTCACAATCCCTTATTTATACAAGGCATCGACTTAGGAACAATCATCTAAGTCGGCAAACACCTACAAGATCATCCGCAAGACATGTAATACATCCGGTCAGCCAATCTCAAGAAGAACACCAATATCCGTGGTTATTCTTCAAATGCAAACTCTAACTTCAATGCGGACCACCAACATTAACTGGACATGATCTAACGATCATCATAACCTTCCTTGAATCACCAAAAACATCTGCACTTCATCATCCTACTGGAATTCTTCTTTCCTTCATCCAGAGCTACAAGAACACAGTCTGTCATCACTGTTACAAATGAATAGGCACTTCCGGACCTTCAACCCACGAACTAATCTAGTTGATACTTCACAGGGACATCCTCAACACTCCCTCAGATCCGCAGAATGGGATAATGAAATACCAGATCTCACCGGACCTATCTGTGGCCCTTTGTCACCTCTGAGCACCTGTCGGAACCGGTTCTACTTGAGCGACCATAACTTCTTCAGATCTTCATGTGGACCTCTGAAATCTTGACTGGAGCATCTCAAGACTTATATCTACAAACCCTTTAAATCGCATCCTCTGATCCTCAACCTATTGAGGACTTTTACCTTCTTGTCATCATTGTTCTTCACTGTTCCTGATTGAGACTTATTTTCCCAATATCCTCTCAATATCCTCAGCACATAGCTCATCTAATCCTTCTCATTAATGCAACATGAGTATGTTGACATCAATGACAACACCGGTTAGGCCCATACTTGCAACAATCTCCCCCTTTGTCATTGATGGCAACATATGATGTGAAAAACCATCAAGACAAGAACTTCTCCTTGCTGTTACAACTCCCCCTAATAGCAACAACTATTCACATGTCTTCTCTCCCTTTGTTGATCTCCCTTTGATCAACAACCACTTGTTTTTCACTTGTCTTCTCTCCCCCTTTGACATCAATGGCAAAGGGCTCATACTTGTAACTTTTGTACTTCATAACATACCCGTTGCTCCCCCTGGGTAGCAGCTCCCTTATCATCAATCCAGATCAAAGATGTGACTGTGATCCACCAGATTGATGCACATCAGTGCATCCTAGTTCATCGCCGGAGGGGCAATAACCCCTAACTTCTCCCTAAGATACTGAAAAGAGTCCTTGGGAAAAGGTTTAGTAAAAATATCTACAAGCTGATCCTTGGAGGGCACATACTCCAATTTGACTTCACCCTTGTTTACTTGCTCTCTCAGAAAGTGAAACTTGATAGATATATGCTTAGTCTTAGAATGCAACATCGGATTCTTAGAAATATTTATTGCACTTGAATTATCACAGAAAATTGTGATAGGCTCCTCAAATTCTACTTGAATATCTCTTAGCATCTACTTCATCCACAAAACTTGAGTGCAACTTCCTACTGCTACAATGTATTCTACTTCAGTTGTAGACAGGGATATTGCCTCTTGTTTCTTGCTTAGCCAAGAAACCAACCTTTTTCCCAAAAAGAATGCTCCTCCACTTGTACTCTTCCTATCATCCACATCTCCTGCCCAATCTACATCTGTATATGCATGAAGAGAAAAATTATGATCTCTAGGATACCATAGATCATACTCAACGGTTCCTTTTAAGTACCTAAAAATTCTTTTGATTTCCATGACATGAGATTCTCTGGGATTAGCCTGGAATCTCGCCACAAGACCAACAACCTACATTATATCTGGTCTAGTTTGAGTGAGATACAATAATCCTCTAATCATTGATCTGTACTTTGTCTGATCTGTCTTAGGAGAGTCATCATCTTTGCTCAACTTACATCTGGTTGCCATGGGAGTGTTCATTGGCTTTGAATCTTCCATTCCAAATTTCCTCAATAATTCTTTCACATATTTGGTCTGAGAGATAAAGATTCCTTTCTTTGTCTGAGTAATTTGCAGACCCGAAAAGAAATTCATTTCACCGAGCATTGACATTTCAAACTCACTTTTCATTTGATTTTCAAAGGTTTTACACATACTGTCTCTTCCTCCAAAGATGATATCATCAACAAATACTTCAACAATCAAGATGTTTTCATGATCAATTTTGAAATATAGGTTACTATCAGCGGTACCTTTGTTGAAACCAATCTTCAAAAGATGTTTGTCTAGCCTTTCATACCATGCTCTTGGGGCTTGCTTTAGACCATACAGTGCCTTCTTTAATTTGCAGACCATATCATCATGCTCAGATAACTGAAATCCATCTGGTTGTTGAATGTACACTTCTTCTTCTAAGTCACCATTCAGGAAAGCAGATTTGACATCCATCTGATACACTCTAAAATCTTTGAAGGCAGCAAATGCAAGAAATAGTCTAATTGCTTCAATTCTTGCCACCGGAGCAAAGGTTTCCTCAAAATCAATCCCTTCTATTTGAGAGTAGCCTTTGCAGACTAATCTGGCTTTATTGCTGATTACTTCACCAACTTCATTTAGTTTGTTCCAGAAGACCCATTTGGTTCCAATCACATTCTTGTTTCTAGGTCTAGAAACAAGATCCCAAGTGTGATTTTTCTCAATTTGCATCAACTCTTCCTCCATTGCTTTGGTCCAATTTTCATCATTGTAGACTTCATTTATTGTCTTAGGTTCAATCTTTGAAATCAAACAACATTCATTTGAATTTTGAGCAATTTTCCTTCTAGTTTGCACACATTTGCTTTTGTCACCTATGATTTGATCTTCAGAGTGGTTCAGTCTTACATACCTTGGAACTTTGGGAGTTTCTTGCACTTCTGCTTCTTGATCAGGCTCATTCAAACCTATCTCTTCTTCTTGATTTACCAGATCAATCTGAATCTGACTTTGAGGAGAGGATTGAGCTCCTTGAACCAAAACACCATTCTGATCATCTTCATCATACTCATAAAACCTTGAGGGTTTCTCTATTCCCTCATCAACCTTCACATTTGTATTTTCTATCATCTTTCTTAGTCTCTTGTTGTAACACTGGTATGCTTTGCTTTGAGTAGAGTAACACAAGAATATTCCTTCATCACTTCTTATATCAAACTTGCCTAAATCTTCATCTCTTTTGATGTAACACTTGCTACCAAAGACTTTGAAATATCTTACAGTGGGAGTAATGCCAAACCAGAGTTCATAAGGGGTCTTACCGATACTGCTTTTGATTTGAACTCGATTAAGAGTATAGACTACAGTGTTGACAGCTTCTCTCCAATAGATTTGAGGAATATTTGCTTCCATCATCATATTCCTAGATGCTTCTTGGATGGTCCGGTTCTTTCTCTCCACTACTCCATTCTGATGTGGAGTCCTCGGAGCAGACAACTGTCTCTTAATTCCATGTTTCTCACAGAATTCTATGAACTCACTGGATGTGAATTCTCCACCTCTATCAGACCTCAGACATTGCAACTTTATTCCTGTTTCATTCTCTACCATAGCCTTGAATATTTTGAATTTCTCAAGAGCTTCTGATTTCTCCTTTAGAAAGGTTACCCACATCATTTGGGAATAGTCATCTATTAGCAGCATGAAGTATCTATCACCTTGAATACTTCTGGTTCATGCCGGACCACAAAGATCAGTGTGAACTAAGTCCAATAGTCTGGTAGAGGATAGTTCCTTGCTTTTGAATGTGACTCTGCTCATCTTACCCAACTGACATTCCTTGCATAAGCTGTTATTAGGTTTCACCAATTTTGGAAGATCTCTTACAGCCTGAGTATTGCTTATCTTGATGATATTATCAAAATTCACATGACACATCCTTCTATGCCATAACCAACTCTGATCAACTTGAACAAATAAGCAACTTTTACCAGTACCAACCAGGTGGAAGATATTACGTTTAGTTTGAGTACCAGATGTAATCTCTGTTCCGAATCTTTCAAAGATTTTGCATTTTCCATCTTTGAATCGAAGATCATAGCCTTTGTCCACCAACTGTTCAACACTGAGAAGATTGTGCTTCAAACCTTCAACATACAGTACATTACCAGTTTTGTTTCTTCCATTAAAAGAAATAGTTCCTCTTCCTTTGATTTTACTAGCAAAATTATCACCAAACTTCACCACTCCTCCTTCATACCTTTCCAAATCTATGAACTTATTCTTGTCACCTATCATGTGGTGAGAGCAACCACTGTCAATGACCCAATCATTCTTTTCTTCAACTTGGGCAGCCAGAGCTCTTTCTACAACTTTATGATTGATAGATACAGAGGATATTGGTTCTTCTTCCTTGATGGCAATAAACACCCATTCACTTCCAGATTTGTTTCCTGTCTCTGATTCATTATCTGTTACTCCTCATCTTCTTCATGAACATAGTAACAATTCTTTTGGAACCTTGATCTGTTAGGATTTGGCTTTGAAAATCTTTCCAGACATTTTGAGGCAAAATGACCAATCTTATTGCAGTTAAAACACTTAAAAGACAATTTTCCTTCATACTTACTGGATCCTCTTGGTAGTCTCTTTGCAATGAAAGCTTCAAGTTGAGCAGTTTCTACTTCTTCTTCTTCTAGGTCTTTTCTTGCTTTTCCATACCATGACAAATTCCTTGATGAGTTCTCTCCCAGATCAAATCCTTGTTTACCTTTCACAGAGGCACTAGCTTTGAATGTAGATTCAGTTTTGGGGGGATCATCTCCAAATTTGGTCATTTTAAAAGTAGCCAGTTTGCTAGCCAATTGGTCTTTTGTGACAGTTGTATGGGCTCTGAATTCATCAATGGCAGCAACCTTGATTTTGTAAGAGGCAGGAAGGGATCTGAGAATCTTACCAACAATCTCATTTTCATCCAAGACTCCACCAAAATTTCTAATTCCACAAACCAGCTCATTCACTCTTGGCATAAAAGTGGTAATATTTTCATCATCTCTCATCTTCAGTTTTTCAAATTTCCCTTTTAGACTCTATAACCTTGCACATTTAACATACTCATCTCCTTCATGCAGAAGTTCCAGTTTAATCCAAATCTCATAGGCAGTTGGTAGGTCAATAACATTTGAGAGCTCTAAGTCAGGTAATGCACTTAGAAGAGCCTCTTTGGTCCACAGATTGTTTTCAGCATCTGTGATTTCATTTAGGGTTGTCGGACCACCCTGTGGAGGTGCATACACTTTTGTGACCATGGACCAGTACGCCTTTCCCATACACTGCAAGTGACATTTAATGCGACTTTTCCAAAGAGAGAAGTTGGTTCCATCAAACTTCGGACTATCCTTCTTGTATGACAACATCCTGGATCTCCTCAAGCAGTTAAGCTCCTTTTAGAGGAACTTAGCTCTGATACCAATTGTTAGACTTAGGGCATACAACTGAGAGGGGGGGCTGAATCAGTTGTGCGAAACTTTCCCTTTTTAAACACTTGAAACTTCTTTAGTGATTAGTATAATATTAATCATGAACCATAATGCATTTAAATCAGAAGTAGAAACATATCAACACATATGACACCAAGATTTTGACGTGGAAAACCCAGTTAAGGGAAAAACCACGGGGTGATTAACCCAAGAAAATATTCTCTGTTAGAAGAATAGAAAGAATAAAATGGCACATGCCAATTAGAGCTCACTGCCCGAGCACACTGCTCACAAGAGGCTCATTGCCTACAAGAGACACACTGTCTACAAAGGAATAAATATCACCTTTATGAACTAGAGAATAGCATCTTCAGCATGCTTGAATCAGTTCCATTTAAGCCCAATACTTCTGCTCTGCCTTTCGCACTTCTCTTCACTACCACACACTCATCACCGCAAGACACACTTCAAAATGAATTCACAATCCCTTATTTATACAAGGCATCGACTTAGGAACAATCATCTAAGTCGGCAAACACCTACAAGATCATCTGCAAGACGTGTAATACATCTGGTCGGCCAGTCTCAAGAAGAACACCAATATCTGTGGTTATTCTTCAAATGCAAACTCTAACTTCAATGCAGACCACCAATATTAACTGGACATGATCCAACGATCATCATAACCTTCCCTAAATCACCAAAAACATCCGCACTTCATCATCCTACTGGAATTCTTCTTTCCTTCATCTAGAGCTACAAGAACACAGTCTGTCATCACTGTCACAAATGAATAGGCACTTCCGGACCTTCAACCCAGAAATAATCTAGTTGATGCTTCACAGGGATGTCCTGAACACTCCCTCAGATCCACAGAATAGGATAATGAAATACCGGATCTCACCGGACCTATTTGTGGCCCTCTGTCACCTCTGAACACCCGCCGGAACCGGTTCTACTTGAGCGACCATAACTTCTTCAAATCTTCATGCGGACCTCTGAAATCTTAACTGGAGCATCTCAAGACTTATATCTACAAACCCTTTAAACTGCATCCTCTGATCCTCAACCTATTGAGAACTTTTACCTTCTTGTCATCACTGTTCTTCACTGTTCCTGATTGAGACTTATTTTCCCAATATCCTCTTAATATCCTCAGCACACAGCTCATCTAATCCTTCTCATTAATGCAACATGAGTATGTTGACATCAATGACAACACTGGTTAGGCCCATACTTGCAACAAGAATGTCATCAAAGAATACCAACACAAATTTTTGAAGAAATGGGCGGATCACCAAATTCATGAGGCTTTGAAAAGTTGATAGGGCATTTGTTTAAGACCAAATGACATCACTAAGAATTCATAATGACCCTCATGTGTTCTAAAGGCAATCTTATGTATATCTTCTTCCTTTATTCAAATTTGGTGAAATCCTGAACGTAAATCTAACTTGGTAAATAAAATTGCACCATTTAATTCATCTAATAATTCATCAATAATAGGAATAGGAAACTTGTCCTTAAGAGTGAGCTTGTTGAGCTCCCTATAATCTGGACACATTCTCCATGACTCATCCTTCCTTTTAACCATAACTACTAGAGATGAATAATCACTTTTACTAGGACGAACAATTCCTGAATCCAACATTTCATTAACTAGTTTTTCAATTTCTGTCTTCTATTCATATGGATAGCGATAAGGTCTAATGTTAGGAGGGATACTTCCTGGTATTAATTCAATGGCATGATCATGTTCTCTAATTGGAGGCAGACCCTTGAATTCTTGAAAAACTTGTTGATGGTGTTGAATGATCTTTTGAAGTTCTAGTGGATGTTGAGTTTTCACCTCTTGTGCTTCTACAAAATGTAGTTGTGCTATTATGCTATATGAACTTTTCTTAAGTAATTTTTACATCCTATGGGAGATAATGATTTGACTTGGTGGTGATTTTACTCCTATAAGTTTATATTTTTGTCCATTTACACTAAAAATCATGAATAATTCTTGAAAATTAAAGGACATTGTTCCTAACTGTTTAAGTTATTGCACTCCTAAATCTACATCCACACCTCCAATTGGGATAGCAAAAATTTCTGAATCTAGCTGATAATCTCCCATTGAGAGTTTTATGTGGTGACATTTACCACCACAAGAGAGTTGTTTCCCATCCGCTATCATGACCTGAAAATTAGAGACTGGATACACAAAATAATTGAGCTCATTAGCCAATCTTCTATCAATAAAGTTATGTGTACTACTTGTATCAACCAACACTATCACCTTTCTCTTTTTTATATAACTAGATACCTTGAGTGTTTGTGGTGTGCTTGTTCCATTCAATGGATGTAGGGAGATAGTAGCACTTTCTTCCTCCTCTAAATTTGCATGTTCGAGTTCCATATTTGGTTCCTCTATAGCTACTTCTCCTTCTTCTTCAATCTTATTCTCAATAATCATTAATCTCTTCTCATTATTACCACACTTGTGACCCCTAGACCATTTTCTATCACAATGCCAACATAGACCTTTTTCTCTTTTCTCTGCCTCTTGTTGAGGAGAGAGCTTAGTGATTTGTCTTGGGTTAAGGAAATTGGCTTTGTTTTCGTTAATAGGATTAGTCACATTTCTATCTTTCCATCCTATAGTTTGACCTTGTGTGGATTTTTTGATAGCGAGGTTTCGTTGTTCAATGTGTAATGCTTGTTGCATAGCTTTTCTAACTGTAAGAGGTTCAAAAAAATGGACATCATGTTTAATTTGGTCATTAAGTCCATTGATGTATAGTTGTAGCCCCTGATAAGGTGTCACATCTTGAGTTTGAATTATAATCTCATATGCTCAACATTATATTCAGCTACAAACCCTATTTGTTTTAAATTTGTTAGTTGGGTAAAATAGCTTCCCTTCCATGGTTTCTCATAATGAGCTACTAAGTCATTTGTAAATTCTTTCCAACTAAGCATTTTCCCTTGCTTTTCACTCATCATCCATTGGCACCATTGGTAAGGTTCAGATTCTAAACATGGTGAGGCTTTATCAACCATCACATTAACTGTTATATTATGGAGTTTAAAATATTGTTCCATGAGACTTATCCGTGAAGTTACATCTGTACCATCAAACTTATGGATGCCTATTTTGGGTAGGTTTAATTTTGGAATTTGAAAAGGTTGACTTATCATTTGAGTTTGTCTATTAGGGTTGTACCCACCTTGATGGTTTTGCTGGGAATTTAATTCTAACAATATGTAGATTCTTTAAACTTCTAAAAATCCTCATTTAAGGATGTTACAAGTGGCTCATATAAATTATCCTTAATATAATTTACCACTTTTTCACAACCTGGTGGAATTGCTTCCGTGATTATAGGTGGTGGACAATATTCTTAGATTCAAAAAAATCTCTGATCCTAAAGATGACATGGTTTCTAATTTGTGTTTGTATCTTGAACTCTAGATTTTTCTTTATTAGGTAATGGAGGATACTATCTAGTGCGAGTTGTAACCATAAAACTTTAGAACAAGGGCTATCGACTATGACTAAATTTGATGTTCATCTTTTTGACCACTAAATTATGATTTATTATTATTATTATTATTATTATTATTATTTTTCTTTTGTAATAAAAATTGATAAACAATTAAACCTTCCTAAATTTTCAATATACTTCCAAAAATTCATAAAAATTCCAAAAATCCTAAAAATTGTGGCATATAGAGCATAATTATAAAATATTTTGACCTAACTTTGACCACTAAATTACAGACTATATTTTATCTTTAATAATAAAATACAAAGAACTGACCCAACCTAATTTTTCATAAGCTTTCCAAAAATGTAATTTTTTTTTAAAATTCCAAAATTTGCGGCCTGTAGAGCTAAATAATGAAAAAAACAAAATTTAAATAACTTTCATAAAACTTATGATAGAACTTTGATTTTTACGTGGAACCTTACCTACCACTTGCCTCAAAACCCAAAACAAATCAGGTCCAAATTCACAATGGTTTGAAAGTTATGGAAGAAACAAAAATCTTGGCCCAAATCATTGCTCTGATACCACTTGTTACGATATTTCTTAGAAATAAATGTAAAAATTAGTAAAGTAGTAGGCCACTTTGAGCGGGTGGCCTCCAATAATTAGAAAATAATGTATGAATTCAATATTTGTAGATATGATGATTTGGGAGAGTCTTCTCTCTTCCTTATTTATATGCATAAGTATGTAGGGGCACACCCTTTCATAACTAAGTTATCTTAAGGAATAACTAAGACTAATAAATGCATCTATTAAGGTTAAGCATGCCACAAGTGCTTAACTTATTATAATAGAAGGATAGAATATTAGGAACCTAACAGTTTTTGGCCTGTGTGAGGCTATTTTGTATAGGGATTTGGACCCTTGTTTCCAGCTGACTTTATCAAAAACAACTTCCTAGTTTTTTTTAAGAGCTTGATTTTTTAGAGCTAGGGATTCCTCCTCAGCCTCCTCTATTTTGTTTCCTTATTTTTTCTTCTTCCCTCTAGTCCTCTTACTCAGTCCATCTATGCTCTTTCCCTTTCTAGTGATGTTTTGATCCTCCCTAATGGTGATAATATCTAGTTGACTTTTTTTGCCTACCTCCTTCAGGCTACTTCTCACCTCCTACATCTCATGTTCAAGCCTTCCCACTCCAATTTCTTAATTAGCCACAACCTTCTTGAACTTAGCATTTTCCTATAAAAGATCCTCCTAGTTCATTGACTCCTCCCTTTTCTCCTTTTCCATCTCGAGTTGCAAGCCCCTTAATTCTTAATTCATCCTCTTGTTCTTAGAAATCAACCCTTTCGTAATGCTTGATTAGGTGTTTAGAGAATTCTCTAAGGTCCCCACCCTCCTTGGGATTTCATCATATGGTGTTCTTAAAAAAAAATTGGGTAAAGGGTTAGAGGTAGAGTTGAATTGGGGGGCCTAGATATCACTCTGAACAATTAAATCTTCATCACCAACAATCCTTAAGGAGATTCCTTTACTAGTCTTAGTAGTAGACTTAGAGTTGATCTTCATGAATGAAACAAGTTTCTTAAGACCACTCGAAGCCACTGCTTTCTTAACTTTGGAATTAAGTTCTAAAACCTAACAATCAATATCCCCGCCTAACTAACCCTACCCTCTTGAGAAGGGGCATTGGGATTCACCACAAGGGGTTTGCCTCTAGAGCTACCCTTCACTATACTAAGGGGTTTTAGGCCCAAATTATCTATATTAGAAATTTTAGGGTCCATAGTAGGTTTTCCTATTTGAAAGATAAGAAAAATAAGGGCTAGGTGAACAGACACGTTCTTTTCCTCTTGGTATTCTAGGATAGTATTCTCCAAGGACATGAGAAAAAATGGAATGCTCATGGTTTTGCTATGCCTACAATGATTTAACAAGGAGAAGTGATAAGAATATAATTTTCTATATCTACCTTCCAATGTCACATATTTCATAATTTGCATGCACACTTTCTCTCAAGGAGGCAAAGAAGTCTACAAGATGCTATCTTCCAACTCGTGAATCCTTTTATTGTCTCTAAAAAAAGCATGGATCTCCTACTTCTTTATCCTCTCATTCTTAAAAATATTTAAACTTTTGGTAGACATACTAGTAACTCTAGCCACACTATCCTTTGAAACCTCAATGATGATATCCCTCATAGTGATAACTCTGTCTCTCCAAGTATGAGCAAAGTCAATTAACAAACCATGGTCACTACCGTTAATATTTTCAATATAATGGCTCAGTCATCCTCTCTTCAGGATGGCCCAAATTGTTACATTCCTCTTCAAAGCATCACAAGAAGAGGTTTCCAGATGAAGATAGTCTCCCCTCATGTTAAACTACCTCCTTCAAGCTATAAATATTTCCACACAAATCCTTCCACACTACTAAACCAGATAGCCAATGTAGAGAAATCCCTAATCCACATGCAGTTTTTTGATGGTTAAAACAAATGTTGGGAATTAAAGGAATGTAATCATTAGAATTGTCTTTAAATCCATCCCACACATTTGAGAGATAATTTTTATGGAGTTTGCTCACATATCCCTATCTACATGATCTTGGAATGATAATGGTGGTACTTGCCTCATAGGCTAGAGCATGGTAGCATGACTTCTAGGTAAATGTTTGGAATTATGTCACACTTTAGGCCAACTAAATGGTTTCAGTCAAAATCATTTTTCCCTAAAAATTTTCAAGAGAAATTTGGTTTCGCCTGAAATCATGTGGCCCCTACGGGACATAAAGAGTTTCACCTGAAACATTTTTGGCCAAATTTTTTGAATCGAAAAAATTTGATTTTGAAAAACATATTTATTTACATAGAACATTTCAATTGATAGAGTTTAAGCTGAAACTTTTTCAACTGAAACTATATTGACTGGAACTACTTATGTGGCAAACCACCCCCCGTTTTCAATAATTTTGACAAACATTCAACTTCACCTCTAGATTTCTCTAACCAATTTGTATTTTCAAGAAAATCTACAAACACCCTTTTGTAGAGCTTGGGGTATAGATTCTAAAAATATATATTTATATATAATGATTAGTTTTATTATGACTTTTTTTTTAGTTTATTACAACTAGGTTATTATAATCAAACATGAAGTTGATTAGAAATTAAAAAAATTTAAAAATGTTTAAAAAATTTAAAAAATATATGATGTACTAGAGGAGAGAATCTTTTCCAAGAGGGTATAATTTTTTTTAATGATACAAAATTTAAATAAAAAGTTGAAGTCCCATGAAAACTACGACATTTTGATTAAATATGACTTAAAAAAATTATTCAAAAATAAATATTCATCAATTTTTTTCCATGCACTAGATTTTCAAGTTATCCAAGTGGGAAAAAAAACAAAGAAAAAAAATCTTTTGCTTTATTTTTTTTGACGTCATATTGACCTCACTTTTTTTAAAAAATCAACATTTAATATTTTTCTGTTAAATTTATTAAAAAAATATCCAACTAATTTTTAAAAAATTATAAACATAAACTACATTAAGTATTCTACATTTCATTAGCTTATATCATTTAAAATTCAAAACATAAACATCACTTTTAGGCGGTCTAAGTTGAAAAATTATATTTGTGTTGGCCATTTCCTTTATAAAAGTGTGACACAGTTTTGAACTTTTACCGTTCCTCCATAGTGTAATTTGTCCAACATTAACCCCTACCTCGAATTAATATTACAATGTCTTTTAATCACCAACATTTAACAAAAGGCTAATAGGCCTAGGGAGGTCTATGGACCTTGTCCATTTTCTTAAATCTTCACTTGAGAGGCAGAGAAGTCTACAAGATGCCATCTTCCAACTCATGAATCCTTTTATTGTCTCTAAAAAAAGCATGGATCTCCTACTTCTTTATCCTCTCATTCTTAAAAATATTTAAACTTTTGGTAGACATACTAGTAACTCTAGCCACACTATCCTCTAAAACCTCAATGATGATATCCCTCATAGTGATAGCTTTGTCTCTCCAAGTACGAGAAAAGTCAACTAACAAACCATGGTCACTACCCTTGATCTTTTCAATATAATGGCTCAGTCATCCTCTCTTCAAGATGGCCCAAACTATGACATTCCTCTTCAAAGCATCACAAGAAGAGGTTTCCAGATGAAGCTAGTCTCCCCTCATGTTAAACTACCTCCTTCAAGCTATAAATTTTTCCACATAAATCCTTCCACACTACTAAACCAGTTAGCCAAGGTAGAGAAATCCCTAATCCAAATGTTTTTTTTATGGTTAAAAAAATGTTGGGAATTAAAGGAATGTAATCTTATAATTGGCTTTAAATCCATCACACTCATTTGAGAGATAATGCTTATGGAGTTTTCTCACATATCCCTATCTACATGATCTTGGAATGATAATGGTGGTACTTGTCTCATAGGCTAGAGCATGGCAACATGAATTCTAGGTTAAAGTTTGGAATTGTGTCACACTTTAGGCCAACTAAATGGTTTCAGTTAAAATTATTTGGCCATAAAAATTTTTAGGAGAAATTTGGTTTCGCTTGAAATCACATGGCCTCTACAGGACATAAAGAGTTTCACCCGAAACTTTTTTTGCCAAATTTTTTGAATCGATAAAATTTGATTTTGAAAAACATATTTATTTACATAGAACATTTCAGTTGAGAGAGTTTCAGCTGAAACATTTTCAACCAAAATTGTATCGACTGGAACTACTTATGTGTCATCCCATGTGGCAGACCACCCCTCATTTTCAACAATTTTGACAAACATTCAACTTCACCTCTAGATTTCTCTAACCAAGTTGTATTTTCATGAAAATATACAAACACCCTTTTGTAGAGCTTGGGGTATAGATTCTAAAAATATATATTTATATATAATGATTAGTTTTATTATGACTTTTTTTAATTTATTACAACCAGGTTATTATAATCAAACATGAAGTTGAATAGAAATTAAAAAAAATTAAAATATGTTTAAAACATTTTTAAAATATATGGTGTACATGAGGAGAGAATCTTTTCCAAGAGCGTATAATTTTTTTTAATGATAAAAAATTTAAATAAAAAGTTGGCGTCCCATGAAAAATACAACATTTTGATTAAATATGACTTAAAAAATTATTCAAAAATAAATATTCATCAATTTTTTTTCCAAGCACTAGATTTTCAAGTTATTCAAGTGGGAAAAAAACAAAGAAAAAAATCTTTTGCTTTATTTTTTGTTCTGTCCCATTGACCTCACTTTTAAAAAAAAATTCAGCATTTAAAATTTTTATCTAAAGTTTATTAAAAAATATCCAACTAATTTTTACAAAATTATAAACATAAACTACATTAAGTATTCTACATTTCATTAGCTTATATCATTTAAAATTCAAAACATAAACATCACTTTTAGGCGGTCCAAGTTGAAAAATAATATTTGTGTTGGCCATTTCCTTTATAAAAGTGTGACACAGTTTTGAACTTTTACCCTTCCTCCATAGTGTAATTTGTCCAACATTAACCCCTACCTCGAATTAATATTACAATGAATTTTAATCACCAACATTTAACAAAAGGCTAATAGGCCTAGGGAGGTCTATGGACCTTGTCCATTTTCTTAAATCTTCACTTGAAACTCCTTAGCAAATCAATCTGCACTGTCATTGTCTTCTTAGTAAGTATGAAATTGTTTTATTTTCTTGAACTTCTATAGAAGATTTCGGGTGTCGTTAACAATGTTCTTAAATATTTCCTATGGCCCCAACAATAGCGTGAAGTTGTAATGATAACAATGAAATTGGTCCTCAAATATAATGGCGACATTCCTTTATTAACATTGAATATCTAAAACATGTATTAAATTATTATTATTATTATTTAAAATTAAATATAATTTGCATATGAAATATCAAAAAACATTATTTTATATTATTTTTAAATTCTTTATGATTTGCTTGCTATAATTGAGAGAAAATAGAAAATTTTAAAAATGTTGATTTGTGCATCCCACTTTTGCCAAAAATTGGGACACACCTTTATGCTGTCACCCTCAACATGATCATGTCAATGAGGCACTAGATGTATAGATTGATAGTGGTTTCTCACCATAGAGTGTGGAGCAAAGAGTGATACATCATGAGGATGCATATAGGTGTTAGCACAAGTTGATCAATACTAGGAGCTTAGAGGACTGAATTATAGAGTGGCAAGGTTGGGTGGTTGACCAAATTCACAGATCTTCCAAATTATTTGAATTTACACATTTTGGATCAAGGGGGATTTGTTATATTTTGTGGTTGGTGTGATCCAAAAGCATGTATATATGCGTTGTAGTGTTTATATGTTGATCTTAGGTTATGTTATAGTCTATGCATTTGTTATGTAATGTTTGTGTTTATTATTATATATAATAGTTTAGTTGTGCATAAAGATCCCCATAAGGTGGTCGGATAGGTTGGTTAGTTATTTATTAGAATTAATAAGATATATAATGATTATTGTATTCAATGTACTTTATCCTTGCATAATATAATTTTTCAGTGTCCATTTATGTCATTTAAAATGAAGAAACTTGTGTTTCAATTCTTTTGTGCATGTTCCTAGACCTTAGCCACTAGGAAATTGTAAATAGAGGAGATTGTATTGTTGAATTTCATATTGTGTTCTTGTAGCCATATATGAATAAAAGATCTTGTAGCTTGTGGTGATTGTGAATATTATTGTATGGTTGAAAGATTTATGTGTTTGGCTGCAAGGTTCGGTTGTTTAATAGGACCCCCTGACCTTGACTACATCAAGTGGATATTAATGCTATAAATTAATTGATTGAAATTCTTAAATGAATTCAAATTAAATCTTGTTGTCATGAGTATGGATATTGTTTTGTGGGCTGCATGACTAGACAATTTATTAAAACCCCCTGGCCATGACTGCATCAAATGGTATCAGAGCAAGGTTTTCTCATTGGGAATGTGTTGAAGTGGAGATTGTAGTGATGTAAATAATATAATACAAGATTTGATTGATGAGGGTGCCATTCTTGTCTCTCCTTATGATGCATCTCCTCCTTCTCATGCAAACAATTCTGATCTAATAGAAGAACCTAAAACAACACATGCCTTATCATTCATCTATGATACACATAATGATGATCATGATCTTCTTAATATACTTACACATGATCATCCTTATTTTGATGCTTATGTCCCTTAATCTCCTACTCCTATGGGTACTATGCTTCTTGAGCTTTTCCCTTCTTTTGACAACCCTCCACATAAGCCCATTGCAAATATTCCTCCTCATTCCTCCTCTATTTGTTATTTTCATCAAAAGTTCTCTTCACTCTTTTGGGTTTCCTTCATATGATTCTCCTTGCATGTCAAGATTTTGTGCATGTTGATACACTAGCTAATGACTATTACACTTCTTTTATCGGTTGATCCTACCTTACCTTCACCCTCTCTTTTTATACTTGTATTCTATTATACTTCATGATGTGCTATATGTTTTCCATTCACATCATCATTACTTCATGTATTGAATTCCTCTATTTATTCATTCTCTTACATGCGATATCTTCCTTATGTTTTCCTCATTTGTGTCTTCCTCCTGACATTTTGAGGATGATGCAAAGAATTAGGGAATACAAACCCCTTCTCATGTTGACCCAAATATAACACTTCCACTCATCCTAGCCTATGTTGTATTGTGATTTCTACCTCTTTCCTCTTACATGCATGTGTTGTTCTATGAGAACATTGGTGATGATCCTAGATTAGAGATCTTAGTATATAGTATCCTATTAGGATTGACTCCACTCTTGTAGAACCCTTTCTACTCTCTTATGTACATGTGTCCTATGTTCACATTCCTTGTACCATAGTTATGCTATTGTTCCACTTTCTTTCTTTTTATCTTACCCATTTCTATTTTCTCTATTATTATGCTTCTTAGCAATTTGCTTGTGCCTATATTCATTTTCTATCAAATGCACAATGCTTATTTCACTATGTTTTATCTTTCACCACCTTGCATGGGCACATCTCTCTCTCTTTAATTTACTTATAATGTAGTACTACTATTCAATTACCTATATATCTACATCTCCCCTATCCTTCTTTCCAACACATCACTCATATGCCGTGACCTTAGACTTTTACATGACATGATATCAGCTTTACACTACTCATGTCATCTTTCATTTCTCATCTTGTATTATACTTGCCTCCTCTTCGAGGGCATATTATCTTTTTCCCTAGGATGGGGGCATTGCCCTAGTTCATATGCTATCCCTTTCCTTAGGTCACTTTATCTTTTCTCACTACTCTCTCATGCTCATTTGCTTATCGATACTTAAATCCCACATATGGGACATTGGTCTCTCACTTGAGGCAACGTTCCTCATCACTTGGGGGCATCTCACTACTATTCTACCTACTCTATTACTAGGCCTTGACATTTTATTTTCTTCCCTTCACTATTTACCTTAAATTGATGAGCTATCCTTTTTCCAATCAATTTAAGGGGGCATATTGTATACACTATCTATTCAATGCCATCACAACATTATCACTAGGCTTGGCCTGGCCTCTTTGACTATTGGGGTGGCAACCACATATAGCTGGGAGTGATGGCCTCATTGTCACATTTTTACACATTTTATTTTGGATTTGGCATGATTTGTTTGTTGGCAACCTCATATAGCTCAGTGGTGACTACATAACCATCATCACCATCATCATTTACTATTTTACATTTTTGCCCTAGCTTGGCCCATTTATTTGGTGGCAGTGGCATCAATAATATATTTATGCATCTCCTACATCTCAGTGGTTACGTCATAACCAAACCTTTGCCAAGGTGCCATTCTACTATGTGGTTTATTTGTAGCCTCCTATCTCATTATTTGATCCTTCTTGGATATTTTTCTTCTCTTTCCCTCTCTACTATTGTTATAGTAGACATATGGATTGTTTGGAGTTATGTTTGTACATCTATACATTTAGAATTTCATTTCTATCTTAATATTTTAGTGTCATTTTTTAGCATTGCTTTCTTTATCATAGAGTAACTATGTTTTCTTTTGCTTGGGTGCACTGTAGGATGGAGCACGTCTATGGAAGTGAAGGAAGACAATAAGAGATTGAGAGCATATGTTCTCCCATATATATCTTTTTTACATATTTTTTTACAAAAAACATTAAAATATTATGCAATGTACTTTACTTTAATTTACCACTCTTTACTTTAGCATGCTTCTTCACTTAGTGTTATTAGCTCACTAAAGTGGAGGCAAAATGTAAGTGTTGATGTGTTTTTTATGCACATGCAAACTCAGAATAAAATACCAAGGTATTCTATCCTCTCTTGAACAAAGTATCTCAAAGGCTAAACTATGTGATCCAGTGAGACAACTCCAAGGTTCTAGATTGTCAGGTCTTGACAATACGTTGTATATAGACTTAGTAGTTTGATGTGATTTGTTGTTAACACAAAGGGACTTATGCTGAATTTACTTCTTCACCCACTCGACTTATTACTCCTTTTCATGGAAAGCAACCTCCTAGTTCCACTCTACAAAGAAAATGCAAAAAGGTCAAGGGTTTAGAGAGAATCTACTTTACTTGTAAGGACAATGAGACAATGAACGATGCCAAGATAGATGAATTCCTTCATAACAAGCTCCACTTCACCATGATGAATTCAAAAACTATGTAGAACAAGTGCAATCTCTCAAGGATAACTAAGGATTTTCATATTGTAGACACACATTTGAGTACCCATAACTGGCGCAACTTAGACAAGCATCAACAATCAAACTATTGCAATAAGTTGAGGTTCAGGCTAACTTTGCACAATGACTTGCCAGCGACAAACCATCAAAAGTATGAACCTAGGAATTCATCAAATATCTTCACAATGCATTCACTATATCAATGAATTTTCTAATCTACTCTACTTCTACTTGGAAACACATCTAGATTATCTTCGAGAAATAAGAAACCATGCCACGTTCCAAAACAACACAATTGTCACCAAGCTTCAATGAGAAATGTATTAATCTTGGAAGTGATTATAACAATTTCAAGTTCTCTCCAACAACTTTCGAAGAGCTTCCTCTACTCTACTTGCCTACAACAACTCTTATGTTATGACTGCAAATGAGGCGAATGAGCCTTTTTATAGTCCTCAAAATACAATGAAGGGCCAAGATCAATTGAGCAACCGATGGCTGAGATTTTTCCATATTAGCAACTAGTTACAACAACCAATTATTTTTAGTAAAAAGAAAAAGTTGACACAACCCATGTACATAAAAACCCAAAGGCAATGAAGGCACGTTTCCCAAGGTGATAAGCATGACATGTTGGAATCTCTGGGAGTCTTCTAGATAGGGCACCATCTTTCTCTTGGACTTTGTTGCATATACATTGAACATGGATAAGTGACGTGGCGAGAAATGATTGGTCGATGATGTATAGACATCAACTCAACATTTCTTGAGCAAATTTCTAGATTTTCAATACTTTTTCGTGCTTCTTCGAACTTGAATTTTCACTTCTAGAACTATTTCTTCTCAAATGTGAAATTTGGGAATTTGTCCTTGTCCTTCACTCTTTGTTGTTGTCTTTCGTTCCTTACATTTCTGGATTTTATTGATAAACTTGCTCATTTGACTAACTTTCTTGTGATGCTCGTGTAGGATTCTAACACTGGTTGTTGAAGTACAGGAGATAACTTGGGTGTGAATTCTTGGAGTAGACCTCATGATGTTTCCTCTTAATCTTCTTTTCGTGGATGAAATGGGAAGCTCTTGAATGTGGAAGTGATCTTCTGGATACTCAGATGATGGAGTTTGCAAGGTAATGATGAAATCTCCTTTGGAAGTAGGATGATGGTGAACTTGATGATGAAGTGCAATGTTCTAGTGACGGCACCTTCTTTGGATGCAAGGTGGATGATCTTGATGATGTCTTGATCCTCTGAATGCTCCTTTGGATTGCTCACCTCCGAATTCCTTGATCTTACTTTGATTTCGTCCATATCGGTGTGTCTCAAGTTGGTGTCGCTCTCGATCAATGCTTGGCACTCCTTGGCGTTCATCATCAACCTACAAGTAACAAAAACTTAATTTAGCATGTTGATGTGATACTCAATATAAAGGGTAAATCATGATAAATTTCATCATCCTTACAAATGTGGGATAAATAGATCAACACCTTAAAACAATTTTCATTGAATTTTCTCCAAAGGCCAAAGTTTGGGTAATTTTATGAATGCAAAGTGAATGTTGGGATTTCCACTTACCTCTGGAATTTACGCTTTTTTAGCGCAATTTCCAGTCATGCTTGGAATTTGTGATTTTACCTTAGGTGCTTTTTTTTACTTTTCAAACTTGTCTCACTCCTTTGGCATGGGTTTTTTAGGCAATTGTAATGGATTTTTGCAATTTGATTGGGAATTTTCAAATTTAACCAAAATTGTTTACTTCCTTGGATTGGCGCATTTTCCACATGGGGTTGGAATTTGTGACTTTCCTAGAGTAGATTTTCCTTTGAAACTTTTCTATTCTCCTTGGCAAGTGTTTGCACATGATTTCAAATGGATCTCTTTTACAAATTTCAAGTGATTCTAAAGGATTTTTCAATGTATTTCAAGGAGGATTTCGATGTATCTTTTCACTTTGGACTAAAATCTTGATCACTTGATGTTGTCGCATTTTCCACATAGGCATGGAATTTGCGATTTTCCTTCTCCATGATGCTTGTTCTTCTTCATTGATTTCTATTTCTTTGCAACATTTCAAGGTTTTCCTTAACATTTTCGAAGAACACTTGAGGACTTTTTGCTTTTAATGATTTTTTATGAGATCCAAAAGAGTGGCGCAATTTCCTCTCTAGCATGGAAATTGCAAAATTTCCACTTGTCAAAATTTGTGACTTTCTTCCTTATTTATAAGAATTTTGATGACTTTTGATGTTTCCTTTGAAAGTGTCGCAAATTCCTTGTGTATGGAATTGGCGATTAGGTTGTGGAATTTTGCATATTTTGAGGATGTTAAGGATAAATCCAAGTCGCAAGATTCATCTCCCTTTGGATTTCACAACTTCAAGGTCCTTGAGGATTTCACATTTTTAAAGAGGTTGAGGATAATTCCTAGTCACATGTTCCTCCTAACTCGTGGAAAACTTCTTGAGCACAAATTTTGTCTCCCTCTGGAATTTCACAATTTTTGTGATGGTTGGGAATTTCGCATTTTCCTCATGAGCCTGGAATTTGCAATTTTTTCTTACTTAGCCATTTCCTATACTTTAAATATTTTGAAATATACTTTCAGGATGTTTGAGATAGGTCTTAGATCCATGAGATTTAACATGCAGATTCTAGATTTTTGAGGATCCACCAGATTTCAGACTTAGTTTTCAGGATTTCAGGGCATCAGACTTAGTCAATTTCAAGATGTCAGAGACATGCATCAGGATGAAGGCATATGGGTTCCTCAGTTGAATATCCATCCCTTAGGCAATTTCTTCAATCGCTTCATGGATTTGAGCAAGAACTTGGCGAGACTTGAACAAATCAATACTACCAAACCTACAAACTCAAAGAAAACAAAAACACTAAAGGAAAACTAAGACATAAAGTGAGAAAAAGGGTGGGTCCCCATTTGCAATGGGACGATGTGTGAAAACGTCACAACAGTAAGGTCAGAACTTACCTACTTCGCTATCTCCACTTTACATTTCTACACTCAATTTGGTGTCCACTCCCCTAGTTGTGTTTTAGGACCATTTCACTTGTTTATATCCTTTTCCCTACTCATGAAAGGATGATGCATACACTCCTAGCTTTATAAACACCCTGTTTGTCATCATTGAAATTTTGAGTTCTTAACTCTGTTGGTGCCTGCTGTTGGTTCAGGTTTCGAGCATTTGAATCTATAGGCATTTCTCATCTAAACCCATAAAATTCTAGGTCTACCGGCCTTCACATTTTATGCATGTATCTTTGTATGTACATGGCCGCTTGTATGTGTCTTTGTATGTACAAGTGCAAATATACAAGGCTGGACCCAAGAGGAAGATTCAATTGGCTTCAAAAAGTGGAAAAATAGTTGTATGCATCATTGTATGCATATCGGGTTTGTATTTGGCTTCCAAATGCAATTTCGGGTGCGAAAATATGGTTGTATGTCACGGATTCCCAGAATATTCTGTGCTTGTATGTAAGAGTTGCATGTATATGTTGCATATTTGATATACAACGGGTGAGATACATTAGCGGACTTCAAAAAAGATCAAATCGGGTTAAGCAGTGGTGGGGTCCGCACATGCAAAGGTGATTGTATCTCATATACAAGTCGCAGGTGCAAGCAAGAGATACAAAGCCTGGGGCCCACCAATTGCATGTATAGGCGATTGTATCTTTGCACATACAATCGCACATACAAGGGCATATGCTTTCTTGATATACAAGGCCCAGACCCGAAAAGGTATGCATTTTAGTTGATAAAGGCCGACATGATTATATGCATCTTTTGCTTGTACATTCGCATTATATGTTTAGACATACAAAGGGCCGATATACAAAAGGAAAAGATACAAGCCGGATTTCAAAAGTTGTTCCAATCTAATTGATAGATGAGTTGGAATCCATGGTTGCTTGTATGTTTGCATTGTATATGCGATATACAGAGCGATGTACAAGGAAGGAGATACAAGGCAGGACCCGATAGCGATTACAATTTGTTTTATGAAGATTTGGGGTCCGCCCTTGTATGTGGCAGTTGTATGTATATACTACTGCATATACAAAGGTAAAAAGGGCGAAAAGGCAAAATGTATGTTGCGATGTGAAAAGTCAAAGAAGCAAAAGCCGCCTGCGTGGCGCGATCTCATTGGCCGATGACTTTTTGGTCTGATTTGAAGCCGTAGATCTCGGCGGTAGGGAGGAAATCGATGGCCAATTTCAAATTTTCAGGAAGCGAAGGATTTCCTGTGTTTGTAGTTGCATTTCAGGTGGGAAGAATTGCAAAGCACGCAGCCGTTGTATTTCTAGAAGTTGCGGGTAGGTTGGCCATTAATGGCAAAATTTGTAGAGGCATGGTCTTGATTGACAGGTCAACTACCTGATTAAGGGCGAAAATCTTCAGTCGGCGGCTCACATCCCGAACCCACTTGCCCTTTCCTCTTCTTCTCAAAGCTGCATTGAATGTTTTGGGCACCATTCTGATGGTGCATTGTATCTGGCAAAATTTTGAAATGACCATGTAATTAATTGCTGGGTACACATTCTAGGTATATCAAAATTGTGTTACTCATTTTTCTGGTTGTTGAAGACTTGGGCAATTTTTTGGAGGAAATAACGAAAAACAGAGCTTTTCTAGGTTGTTCTATCTCTTTTGTGAGTTTATGAGTTGCATTTGAATGCACGTTGCACATATGTTCAGTTTCATGTCATGTTTATATGAAAAATGCTTCATGGCATGTGTTTAGCTGTGTGTCTCCATTTGTTGTATGCATCCCTTCTTTTGAATCTGGTTGCTAAGGGTTACTTAGATTCTAGGATATAGATTTCTATATTGCATGCTTGACTTTTGACCCCCATTCAAGGAGTGGATTAAATTGTTTTAGGTTAAGTATGAAGAAGATTGTATGGCAACAGGGATGTTTGTAAGTAGAGATAGCTAAATACTCACTCTTGGGTGATGTTTGTAAGGCAAGCACCAATCTAACCCCTTGAAACTTGAATCTCTGTTGAGTTTGTGCAAGTCATTCACTTGTATATGTCTAGTTGACTCCTTGCCCTGAGATAGGCACTAGTTTGCCCTTGTGTGGTAGTTATGATCCAAAACCCCCTGTCTTGCATCCAAAAAATTAAAACAAATCATTTCATAATTCCAACCTATTAGTTTGTAGGATTAGAAATAGGCCCTTGCATACTCTCATCCTCAACCAGTTAGATATGTCCAAGAGCATTGCCAAACTTGTGATTTATCACACAAATCTTGGTCCATACATGAGAGTATTATGCCTGTTGTTGTAAAGCTAAATCTTTCTGTTGGGTGAGTCAAAGTTACATCTTTAGCTATAGGGATACCCCCCTTGGTGCGGTAGAACCAGAAGTGAAGGGGAGGCAACTCACGCAACCTCCTGTATTTGTTGGTTGAATCTGCCTGTGCATTGGAACTGGCAAACCCTCTGCTGATTCGAAGAGAAAGAACCAACAAACTCCCCGAGGAGACCCTTGTGTACTCGACACTAGTGTCCTTATTCAAAATTGAAAAGTAACTTTCCCAACCCTTTTGTTCCCCAATACTAAGTTTTTATGGTAACTTACCTTGAGATCTAGTATAAACCTAGTTTTACCCCTCCTTTGTAAGGTTAGATGTGAAAACTTAGTATGCAATTATCTCTCTTCACTCACAGGTGATTTTGCAAGGACTCCATCACAAGCCATGGAATCTAGAAATCCCCTTCCCCTTTCTTCCATTCTTCCATTCAATCTCTTATTCTCTCCATAACAATTCATAGAAAGCCATTCCCCTTTGCCTTAGATTAGCCATAGTTTGAAAACCCTAGCCATTGCATCCCTTACCAAATCTAAACCATTTCCCCATCCTTTCATCTACTTTGCATCCCCTTGTGTGATCCTCTTCACCCCTTCTATCTCCATCACAATACACACCACTTGTGTATAGCTTGCCTCCTAGGGTTTGTCATTGTGAATACAACATCTCTACACACACCACTTTCACATCATCACTAGGTCTACACACACCTCCTATTTCCATTTGTGCTTTGTTGAGGTTGAATTACACCACTTAGGAGATTGATTCACCTACTCTCCTTAACAACACACTCTTTTCCTCCTTATCCCAATCTTTAATTTAGGGTTTCTCACATTCAAAGTCACACGTGCCCATTCTACAAGTAGGACATTGATTACATATTTTTGGTGAGCAAATCTTCTAAGTTTCTAAGTCTTTGAAGCCCTAGACACTTATGGCTTTAACTTGCAACAACACCCAGGGCACACAACAACAATGTCGATGATTTGTAGCAATGCCCACCCCACACAAATGCAACACCCAAAAATGAAAGTTCTCCATTCAGGGTATAATTCACCTGAGATCATTTCTTGGCCTCATCGGTCCATTTTTGACAATCAATCAAATTCTAGGTGCATCTACTCTTTTTTTGCATTTCTTTTTTGTAGTTCATTTCTATTTATGCTTAACATTTCTCAACTCCTATACTTATTAAAATAGATTAGATTAGATTGTATCAAGTTCTTGTATTTCCAATTATTTTTTGATTTATTGTTTGATAAGTACAATAGAAAGTAAAAAGATTATTTCTTGTATAAGACACTTAGATCAATTTTGTTCTTTCAATATGAGAAAGGACACATGGATCATAATGATGGAAACTTTTGGCGTGTGTTGTCCCAAGCATAATTATGTTTACTACCTTGTAAATTAGAGGAGATGGTAGGGGTGAAATTCAAGTAGTCCATAGTGACATCCTCTACAACTGTGTCTCCTTTTTTAATAACTATTTAAAATGGTGTAACATAAAGATAAATTGATAAGTAGGGTTAGACAAGCAATTCATAGACAAATGCTCTACAAATTCCTTTTCTTTTGTGCCAACTATCTAAAATGGTACAATATAAAGATAAATATATATTGTCTTATCAATAGGGGAGAGATTAGGGGTGGAATTCAAGCAATCCATAGTCCTTATCTATTAATGGTAACTTGAGTTAATTTTGACAACTAGACATTATCACACATCTTGTATTTGTTAAGGATACCAATATTTGAAATTTCACATCTAAAGAACATCATCCAAAATAATTTAAGATCCTTAAAACCAAGTTCTTTGAAACCAACACCATTCATGGCAACGATCTTCAACATAGCTTGTCAATATGGAGATCTAGCAACTTGAAAGGAGCATCTTGAAAAATGAATAATTTTCATATGGATACCTCAAGCTTGCCTACATATTGTTTCCATCAAATTGGTTTTCTAGTTTTCTAGACAATAGTTTGAGCAATAATAGTTGTACAAAAAAAAAGAAATTGAACTCCAATACTAGTACAATACAAAAAGTTTGTTGAGTGAATAGGAATAGTAGTGCGAATGAAATCAAATCTTTAGTAGAAGTAGGTCAACCTTAACTAGCATGGAAACTGTAGTTTGATCTTGAACTTATTTTTTTAGAAAAGGAGAATTATCCTATTTAAGTTGTCAAGTTTTGTTTCTTAACTTTGGTTTAGTTATGAACTCCAAATTGATATGTAACTAATGTGGTTACACCATAGGTATAACAAGGCATGATGTTACTCCATGGCTTGGTATCTTTGTAAGATGGCATTTTAGTATATTAACTCCCCTTCTCATAGTTTTGTTACTAAAGCACATTCCTCTACCAAGGTCATAGAAAACAAAGCATGCAGTCCTTAGAATTATCCTTCACCTTTTTGCCTTTAGGATTTTAAAGACTTTAGGATTTTGTTGTTTTTGTCTTTGAGATTCAAGGATTTGTAAGAAAAATCAAGGAACACCTTCAAAATAGTTTTAGCTACTCACATCTCCTTCAAGGACATGAACTAAAAATTTTCAATAGATTGTCACAATCCTATGACCCATATTTAACATGGGAGATAGTCTCCTTGTGATCACTGAGATACAAATATCTCCATGTCAACCCTATCTACAATCTTCAAGTCTTAACACCTTAATGAGGATGCAAAATACAATACCATATTATGTTCAGAACCATGAAAACTCAATGGAAATATGAAAACATAGAATAAAATTGCAAGAAACATACACACATGACTGCAACAACAAGATACCTTGGAGAAACCCTAAAGAGTGAAAACTCCAACAAGAGTGAGCATTTTTCTCTTCATCTCACTGTCTCAGTCAATTATACAGATGTTATAGTGCCTTAAAGGCTAATTGGATCCATTACGTGTGTGCAAACTCCTTCACACCGGCTACGAAACCCTACAACTTAGAAACCTTGTTTCATTTTACTTCCAATCACAATTTGAATATGAAAAATGAAGGTTACATGAAGAGCCAACTTTTCTACCTTCATCTTCACATAGTATATGCCATTCCTTTGTCTTTCCATGGCACCAAAGTGGAAGAACAAACATCAAAAGAGTAATTCAAATGCCAAAACACTTCAAATTCCACTCTTTGTCCGCATTGTTGCATTTTTGCCACTTCCAACAAACTAGTGTTTGTGCATTCGCCATGGCATTTGCATTTTCACCATGGTGTTTGTGTTTTTACCCTGGTATTTGACACTTCAGCTGTGTGTAACAATCAACACATTTGTCATTCTTGCGTTTACACTTAGGGTTGAGGTCTGTAACTTGCTGTGAAGACTCCTGAGATGCTTTGGATCCCTTCAGACAGCCCCTTGATATGTTTACAACCTTGCTTGCATCATAATACACTGGTTTTATGTCAGTTTCATGTTTCCAAGTCACTAGTCACCTTCTTGACTTAAATGATTCTCCTCGACCCTACCGGTCCACCTTAGTTTGACCTGATTTTCATATCATCCTGCACTGACCTTGACTCAACAAATTCCTTCCCAATTGATTCCCAATGCTAGAAGTAAGAAAATTGCTGGTTTTCTCTTCCCCAATTGACTCCCACTTTGATTTGATGATAATATGTTGTAAAAATATGTATTTGCAAGTCAAAAACCTCTCCAATAATTTTGTAGGTTTCTCCAGATTTGGTGTCGAAAACAACTGGAGAGGTTTCTTCCAGTTTTGGTGTTGAAAACAGTTTAATGTATTTTCTCTTTTTGGTAGCCTTGTACATGCAGCCGAGTCTTACCATCAGACTTATTGTCTACTTGAAAGCTCCCCAAAACTTGGGGATTTTAAGAGAGTTTTTAAGAGAATGCATTAACAAGCCAATTCTGTTAATTTGGTAGCCCTTTAACAAGCCAATTCTGCCAATTTGGTAGCCCAAGGTGACTCAAACTTGTAAATGGATGGGTAATAAGAGAGTAACTACACTATGATCTAAGCCAATGTTAATGACATCATTTAACTTGATCGGATATTATTATTGGTTGTCTGTGGACAAATACTTGAGGTTATAAATTGCAGATGAATCAATTGACATGCAAGTCTATGTTACATGATAATTTCCAGTGTAGATATATTGAGAGTTTACTCCACTCACTTGCATTGCAGAGCCACTGCACAGCAGAAATCTGAACACTTGTATTTGGAAAATGCATACATCTCACAGAGATTGCAAACTTCTTGTTATTTTAACTTTTGGCTATTGCACTTTGAAATCTTCATTACCAATAATCCCCACAAGAACAATGCCCATTCTTAAAATGATGGAAACGGTTTGCATCCCTCACAATGATTTCTCTCCCAACGACTATTGAAATGAACTTTATTGCAATATGACAATCACAACATACCCGAAGGTTTTTAGCTATCCTAATAGTTGTCCCTGGGGAAGTTTTGATAAGCCCAAAGGCAATAGCTAGCTTCTCACTGTGGTTGGTGAGGGCACATTCCTTTTCATCCTCTCCTAGATCGTGCAAAACAGAATGAATATCAGGGATATACCCTATGTCTTTAATCTGCTTTGATAAACTTTCTAATACTGAATGGATTATTTCAGACTCAGGATGTGATCGATCTCCTACAACAAATGTGTGGACATTGTTCTTAATTGCAATCCAGCTGCGTCCAGGGCTTTTTTTAATCCCATTCTCTTTCATTAGTGTTCTCACCTTTGCAACATCATCCCATCTGCCAGTCTTGGCATAGATATTAGAAAGCAAAACATAGAAGCCAGCCTTTCTTGGCATTAGTTCAATAACCTGTTCTGCTGCTAGCCTTCCTAGTTCTGTATTGCAATATATTCTACAGGCACCAAGCAAGGCTCCCCACACTGCAGCATCAGGTGCCACAGGCATATTTTTTATAATGTCATATGCCTCATCCAGTCGCCCAGCACGGCCAAGGAGGTCAACCATGCATGCATAGTGTTCAATTTGGGGTGCAATTTCATAATCATGGCTCATGCATCCAAAGTACTGCTGGCCTTTATCTACTAAACCTGCATGACTGCAAGCAGATAAAACTGCAACAAAGGTAATATGGTTTGGTTCTGGCCCAATTTGTTGCATTGTATCAAAGAGCTTAAGAGCATCTTCTCCTTGTCCATGCAAACCATAGCCAGCAATAATTGCAGTCCATGAGATTACATTCCTTTCAGCCATTTCATCAAAAACATTTCGTGCATAGTCTATGCTACCACATTTGGCGTACATGTCTATCAGGGCATTCCCCACCGAGACACTTGAATCAAACCCCTTCTTTGTCGCATAATTATGAATGTCCTTGCCCTGTTCTAGAGCTGTCAAACAAGCACATGCACGGAGCACACTTGTGATAGTGACTGAATCACACTCCACATCCTCGAAAGGCATTTTATGGAAAAATTTCAAGGCTTTATCAGCATACCCATTCTGCACATACCCTGCAAGCATTGCATTATATGAAACCACGTCTCTTTGAGACATTTTCTCAAACACATGGCATGCACATTCTATACTCCCACATTTGGCATACATATCCAAAAGAGCATTTGACACAGAGAGCTGTGAGTCAAACTCGTTCCTAATTACATAACCATGGATCTCCCTACCCTGTTGCAGAGTCCCTATTCCAAACACTGCGGCTGCAGGGAGAACACTCACAATTGTGACTGAATTGGTTTCCACACAATCCATCTGCATCATCCGAAACAAACTCAAAGCCTCCTCACCCTGTTCATTCTGTGCATACCCAGAAATCATAGCAGTCCATGACACAACATTTCTCTCAGACATTTTGTCAAACACATGGCGTGCATCTTCCAAACTCCGGCATTTTGCATACATGTCTACCAAAGCACTACCCACATAAACATTATTATCTAAGCCAATTCTAATTATATTGCTATGAAGTTCCTTACCTCGATTTAAATCAACCAGGCCGCCGCACGCCTTGAGAACAAAAGGAAAAGTAAACTTGTCAGGCTGCATACCCATTTTCTGCATTTCATCATACAATGCAAGACCCTCTTCCCAAAAATCCTGCAAAACGTATCCTTTAATCATGGAATTCCACAAAATGGGATTCCTTTTGTTTTTTAATTTATCAAAAACCAGACGCGCATGCATGAAAGCACCGCAGTTGGCATAAAGGTTTACAAGTTTCGCACCCAAAAATGCATTAATCACAATGCCGCTTACAAGCATATGACCGTGGGCTTGCTTTCCCTGAGCGAAGGCCTTCGCATTAATGCATGAATCCAGTATATAACCATAGGCTTCAACTCTCGAAGTAATCAGTTCCTGGGTTATAGCGTGAAAGTTTATATCCTTGGAGACTGTAGAAATATCGTGAAATATGTAGTTTAAGTGCAATTGTGAAGAAGGGGAACTCATGGCCGTAACCAGAAACTTTAGAGGCAAATGGGTTTTGCTGGCTTGAGATGATGCCAATGGCATGGTTGCAGATAAAATAAAGAAGATTGGCAAAGCACAATATGTAATGAATACTAAGAAAGTAGCAATTGATAGCTACAGAAGGCATACTGAACATTATCTAGTTCAATAATCAAACAATCAATAGCATTCAAACTGAACATGAGTGTAGATTCAGCTGCTGCACTACCATACCGGTTGTGGATTGCATTCAAGGAATAAGATAAGGGACGCTCCAACTTCTACAATGTCTTCCTAGTAGCGGTAAATTACCCTAATTCGAGCACCTGAGGTGTTGTATTCAAATTCCTTCTGAACTGAGATCCTCTTGATCGATACAGAGGGGGGAAAAAATTAATGTGATGAATGAAATGAAGTAAAACATTTTATCATCGTTAAAGATTACTAGCAGTTGCACGGATGAAGGGCAACGGTTTTGCCACCGGTATTTGTAAATTAAATGTTTTTTGAGAAGTGTTGTGTTTCATGGCATTGCATTGTTTGAGAAAGGTAGTGTAATCTGTAATATATAGGCATTGTAAGGGAGTATCTCTTTGTAAAGTAAATGTTTTTTGAGAAGTGATCGTATTTTATAACTTGTTGGTATTGTATTGTTTGAAGAAGGTAGTGTAATTGTGATTTATAGGCATTGCAAAGGAGTATCAATTCTCATAATATAGTGGCTCCTCTTGCATATGTTTATATAGTCAATTTTTTGCTCCATCCTTCTTGAAATTATCTATGGCATCAGTTGTCATGCTATGTTTTGCAATCTAGAAACATGGTTTTTTAATTACATTCTATTGTGTAATAAATAGTTATGTAATATTTTGAGTGACTACATACTACTACTATGACAAACCTTGACACAAAATTAGACGCACCGAGCGAATTGTTGATTAGATTTTGTACCTATATCTTTAAGAGAAGGAAATTTGTACATTTCGTTTGGATTCATATGTTTTGGAGTATATTTTAGCCCCATGTTTGTGAAAGAGTGGAAAGCACTATTGAAACTTTAATTGTATAGTGAAATCATTATTCTTCTCTAATTAGTGTTGTTTTGAAAAGTGTTAGGAAGGTGGAGACCACATTGCATTATATGGTTGACTATGCTTGTTTTTGAGTGTATATGTCTAGTTTCCTCCATTGTTTTGAGAGTGTATTAAAACGTAATTGATAGCCTCTAAGTAATTTTAGCGTGTAAGAAAAACATTTATGCAAACAATATTGACTCATCTTTATTCTAATATTTGGAGATTTAATACTATAGAGCTACTTCAACTTTAAAGAGACCAGTTTAACAGTGAGAAAGCTTAAGGAAAAAATAAATGCAAATACAAATGGGAAGCAGCGGAAGTTGGTTCCCAGTTGTCGCTGCTCTTAAAAAACAATAAGAAAAATATGGCTTTATAGTCAATGAAAGAAGAATTTCTTCTATAGAATGTGTGTTCATAGTTGAAAATAATATTCACCTAATCAAAGAATAATGTGCGGAATCAGGTGCGACAGGCAGAAAATACAAACTTCTCAGAATTGAACAAAAATTGGCTAGCAGGCTCAAAATGATGTCCCAAGGTCCTTTGCAAAATTATTTCGCTCCTACTTACAAGAATTGTGAATTTTTAACTTTCTGCAAACCCATCAACACAAATTACTGGCATTAAATTATTTCAAATGGTGAGGAATTTTGTACTGATTCCTTTTGAAAATTAGGCGAAATGCTTTAAAAAAATCTTCCCTTGAAACGACCTTTTTGACCATCTCTTATAGAACTCCAGAAACAATTGTTTATGTAAAACTACCCTACAGACCCTCAACGCGGTGATTTGGTAGAAACTCCAAAAATGCAATTTTAACCATAGGAGAGTGTTTCTGACATAGATAGATTCCAACTAAAACCCAAAACATGCCCAAAACAAACCAACAATATTCTTGATTGATGTAAAGTGTACTGCCCTAATTGGAAACTATATCATATGAGTAAGATCTTTTGATGCCTTAATTTAATGTTGTTGAATCTAGTGAAGCTCATTTTAAGGGAGGAGGGAATAGCTAATAATAGGTCCTTAATTTTTGAGGCCACCATTGTTGTTTTTTGGAAGAAGCTTGAGGAGGTGTTTTAGTCAGAGGATGTTCATGGTTGGTTGGAACTTCTACTCCTCCACTCTAAGAATGCAATGGTGGTAGAGGATGATTTGGAGGAGGCAGAGGTTGTCATGGCTGATTCAAAAAATTTGGTTGACACCAACATGGATAGTGTTGAACTTAAAGTGATTAAGGAAGAGTTGTGTGCAATGAATAATGGAGTTGAGACCCTTACAATGTTTGTCAAAATTTATGTTTGGTTGTCAAATTCCTATTGGTTTCTCATAATAAAGGCACTCTTGAAGTTACCAATGTATATACTTTGCCTCATCTTTATGGTGGTCACCTACATAGAGCTTTAGAGTGCTCAAAAATTATTCATGGTACATTAAATTGTTATGTCTTCTAGATGGGAATGGTGATATGAAACCAAAATTGATGATCATGGTAGCTAAGGGTTGGAACAATTGCATGTTAGGCAGGGAGTCTAGGGTCTTGGGTCTAGTGTTGGTGTCAATCATTGGGGTTATTTTGAACTCTTGTAGCTTGGCCTATGTTGGTGGTAAATGGTTGGTTCAATTTTTGTTTATTATTAGTTCCAATTTATTGTTTCATTTTTCTCTTTGCCTACTACTACCTCTACGTGGATTTTCTATGGCAACATTTTTATGCCGAAAGGCATTTATAGTCACATCGGGGTGGGGATGAGAGCACTCATTTTTTCTGCCTAAATTTATAGATAAATAAATAAAAATAAAAACCAAAAAGTAGAAAAAAATAAAAATAAAAACAAAAAAAATTAAAGAAAATAAAAAATAAAAATAAAAAAAGAAATTGAAAACTTTCAAGGAAAAAAAATGGAGAAAATCACCAAAAAAGAAATTGAAAAGATAAAAAACAAAAGCTATTAGAAAATTAAAATTAAAATTAAAAAAAAGAAAGTGGAAAAGGTTGAAGGAAAAAAAGTGGAGAAAATCACAAAAGCTACAGAAAACACCAAAAAAAACACCCAGTCAAGAAGATATTATGGAGTCAAGATATTTCTCGGCTTCTCATATTATACTCTTATTTTATGTTAGTTTTATGGGTTGGGTGCCTTATAAATCCCTACTACTAAGATCTAAAAAAAACTAATTACTTGATCCATTGAAGTTAATGTAAAATAACAATATATATTTCCAAATAGCAACTCTAAAGAGACTTTAAAGCCAAATTGTGATGTCATTTATTTAAATTATATAGTTATGTTGACATTTTTTGTATCTTTGAAATGTCATTTGCAAAATCTGTGTAAGGTTTAATAGTAATTGAGTTACAAAATATATGGAGAATTTATATGATAGTCACTCTTACATTGAAGAAATGGTTGTATTAGTGTTGTAAATGCTCTTAAAGTTATGCAATGAATTTAAGTTAATTGATTTTAAAAGGCAAGATTGAAAGGTAAGGGGTTTTACCTATATAAAAGATCATTTGTTTTTCATTGTATTTTTTTATTTATATTTTAAGTTGGAAGCTTTTTATATCATAGCTACTAATATAGCAAAGAATTAATGATGTTATTGAGAATGTAAATCATATAGTTCAAAATGTAAAGAAAAATGTGGAAACTAGTCATAACACTTTTTAGAAGTTTAAATACTTTCCTAAGATTTTTTATCATTTCACAATCTTCTTTTCTAACAATTATAAAAATCTAAATATATGTTAAAATTGTGTAGTTTGTGGCACTCTATATTTTCACATTGTCCATTTCACATTTAATTATATAGTTACATCATTTTTAAAAGGCACTTTAAAAGTCCACACTATCATTTTCACATTTAATTATGTAGTTACTACAAAAGTATAACTTGAAAACTATATATTTGATAAATTAAATTATTAAAAAAAGTAATAACAAATAAGAATATTTATTTAGAAATAAAAAAACAACAATCAATAAAAATTTAGATAAATAAATTTTATAAAATTTAAATATTGTGAAAAATGTTGAAAATAATATTTAATAAAAAATTAAATATATCATTGCTCAATTGTTGTGACATTCTATTAAGGATGGTAAAACTAATCATCCATGGGTTTCCATCTCATAGAATGCTAGTTGAATTCTCATTTGTAGGGTTCAACCAATGATGTCTCTATATGTGGCTATTAGATTAACTTTGTGTAATCTTTGTTGTTTGGTTATGCTTGAATGTATCTAGTATATTTTGTAGTTAGTTTTATGTTCTTAGTACATTGACTCTTTTGTGTTCTCCTAATTTAACCTATCGCCTTAGAGACTTTTCTATATAACTATGTTTTTCTATATCTTTTACAAAAAATAAACCCCCTTAATAAATTCTCATATTAAAAAATAATAATAAAATATTATTAATTATTATTTAAAATTATTTAAATTCAATCAATATTATAGTTTACCTTTAAAAAAGACATTCTCTAAACCATTGAATTTTTTATTTATTTAATTGTTTTGAAAGGAACATGTAGAAGGCTCTTGTTTTTAGCAAATTTTTATTTATATAAAAAGTATAATTTTTTAATTATTTAAACACTATTTTATTATTTTTATTTATATAAAAAGTATAATGTAAACACTATTTATTATATAATGTTGTTTTTAAAAAGTAAAAAAACTTTTGGTCTGCGTATTTTCTTATGACAATTCTTTAAAATACTATGACATACCTTAGTATAAGTAAATTATATAAAAACCATATATATATATATAAGCATAATCCTATATAAATTTTGATCGTTTGTCCAAAATCTCTCCTTTCATATGATACCTTTTTTAAAAATTTTGATTGTATTTTACAACAAAAATGCCTAAATACAGTTATATGACTGTCAAATTTAAGCGATTCTTATGGAAAGTGGATCTACTATTATGAATTCTTATTAAAAATTATTTAACTTTAGTCTTTTTTTGTTTAGAGTAGGGAGGCATAACATCATCATTTAGGGTATCTTTATATATAGATTTGAAGTTAGTGTAACTTCTTATAATGTGCAATTTTTTCTTTGTTTTATTAGTACATGCTTTTCGTAAACCAATTAAGATAGAATTATTTTTGTTGTTGGGCAAATTTGATATAAATTTGAATTTTCCCTATGTCAAGATGATAAAATTTTAACAAAAAATCATTAAAAAATGATTTATCTCTATTGTGATTGGTTAAAAAAAATGACCTCTTCTCTGCAACAAACACCTATAAATGTGGAGAGAAATTCATTTGGTTTGAGGGGAGGATGCGGCAAGTAAACAAATTATGAACACTAATCTTACCTCCCACGAGTTAAGTTATGCCTAAGCATGGAGATAATACTATTAATAATATTATTAATATCCATTATTAACACTTCTTCATTTATTATCTTAATTGATATTATAATATTATAATAATAATGTATAATAATATAATAATAAGCATAAACATAAATATAATATAATATAACAACATAATAAAAAACAAAAATATAATATAATACTATATAAAAATATTATAATATTAGAATAATGTAATAATATAAATATATTATTATCATATTTATAATATAAACATTGTTTATTATCAATAAATAATTAATTATACTATTTCATTAATATTTAAACTAAAAAAATTTATAAATTATAGTATAAATATTACAATTTTGTTATAATATTTATATTGGCTTTAAAAAAATTATTTGTTTAACATTACTGGAATCCAATTTGTCTATACAACAAATATCTATTTAGATTCTATAAAGAAAATTAAGTCAAATATTATATCAATTAATATTATACTATATTATAATACTATAATATCATTTAAGATAATATATCAAGTGTTATAATAAATATTAATAATATAATTAATATTATTATTAATATTATAACTATAAATAATAACTGAGATTGCAACGTTTCGGATCATGTTCAATGATCCATCATCACGAATAGGATAGTTGAAGATTGGATAACAAACTGTGACTTTATAAAGGAGTGAGATAGAAAAGCATGAAGAATAAAGGGCTAGAGGTGAGGAGAGATAAATGAAGTGAAAGAAAAAGGGAAGGAAGAAAAAAGAGTATTGTGGCATCAAGTGAACACTCAAACCAATACAAGCTGAGGTTAAAAATTGTTAATAATAGTATAAGAACAAGTAACTATATATATAGAAATACAAAAGCATAGACAATGCATAAAATCAATTAAATCAATAAATAAGAAACCAAAGAAATATAAACCCACAACCAAGTAAAATCCCTAAATAAGACCCTAATCCCATTCAAACTTATTTAGGGTCTTATTTAGGGATTTTACTTGGTTGTGGATTTATATTTCTTTGGTTTCTTATTTATTGATTTAATTGATTTTATGCATTGTCTATGCTTTTGTATTTCTATATATATAGTTACTTGTTCTTATACTATTATTAACAATTTTTAACCTCAGCTTGTATTGGTTTGAGTGTTCACTTGATGCCACAATACTCTTTTTTCTTCCTTTCCTGTTTCTTTCACTTCATTTCTCTCTCCTCACCTCTAGCCCTTCATTCTTCGTGCCTTTCTATCTCACTCCTTTATAAAGTCACAGTCTGCTATCCAATCTTCAACTATCATATTCCTGATGATGGATCATTGAGCATGATCCAAAACGTTAGTTGAATCCAAAAGCAATCTCATTTACTGTCATGGACTGTGGAAAACTCATGCCTTCTATAAATAATAAGGATGGGTCTTATTTAGGGATTTTACTTGGTTGTGGGTTTATATTTCTTTGGTTTCTTATTTATTGATTTAATTGATTTTATGCATTGTCTATGCTTTTGTATTTCTATATATATAGTTACTTGTTCTTATACTATTATTAACAATTTTTAACCTTAGCTTGTATTGGTTTGAGTGTTCACTTGATGCCACAATACTCTTTTTTCTTCCTTTCCTGTTTCTTTCACTTCATTTCTCTCTCCTCACCTCTAGCCCTTCATTCTTCGTGCCTTTCTATCTCACTCCTTTATAAAGTCACAGTCTGCTATCCAATCTTCAACTATCATATTCCTGATGATGGATCATTGAGCATGATCCGAAACGTTAGTTGAATCCAGAAGCAATCTCATTTACTGTTATGGACTGTAGAAAACTCATGCCTTCTATAAATAATAAGGATTTTGTTAGTTTGACAAAAAGTAAATTTGAAGTCTACCTAATGAATTAAAAAATTAAAACTAAAACACAACTATAATTACAACTAAAACACATACTATAATTACAACACTACAAGGCAGGTACTCGCCACTACGTGACACTTGTTTATATAGTGTAATTTAGCTATGAAGTCAATATAACTTATTATAAAGTGTAATTTTTATTTTATTTTATTTATATAGTGCAATTTGGCTTTGAAGTTAGTGTAACTTCTAAGTGTAATTTTCTCTTTATTTTATTTATATAATGTAAAATATACAATTTTTTTCCTAGCCTTCTCAAATTTGTTTATGTATTTATTTTACATTTTAAGTTAGTGTGGATTTGTCCTTAATTGAATTGAGGTAATCTTTTACCTCCCATTTAACTTTTAACTTTTTGTTATTATTATTTTATGTTTATATGTGGAATTTAACTCATGGAAGGAATATTGTCATTTCCTTTCAAATTGTTTCTTTCCAAATACTGGACTTTCGACTTTCTTCTCGCTTATTCTTGATACTTTAAATTGATGCTTGGACCTTTATATAAGTGAATGTTTTACTTATTCATTTAATTCTTGTTTTATTTCATTCAATATCTTTTATTCAATTTATCTCTTTTTTATTAT
Source organism: Cunninghamia lanceolata (assembly GCA_027924645.1). Classification (NCBI taxonomy): domain Eukaryota; kingdom Viridiplantae; phylum Streptophyta; class Pinopsida; order Cupressales; family Cupressaceae; genus Cunninghamia; species Cunninghamia lanceolata. Next base: position 4,028,063 of record BSBN01000053.1, on the reverse strand, counting down.
TTCTTTAAGTTATTTGTTGGTTTGGATGATAATTTTTTTTGGGAGGATTTAATGTCAAATTCAAATCATTTTTACAATTTTATATGGGAGCAGGAGTCCAAGTTAATGTTTCTTCTAAAGATTATCCATTACACCAATGTTATTTGGGACACGATCCTAACCTCATCCCTTATGGTGTTGAAGGTCTTGCATTTAACAAGACTTGATCCTTGGTAGGCTCATTCAGAACCATTCAGCTTCACCTGCAAACCAAGGACCCTTTGACCATAATAATTATTTTCATTGACTATCCTAGTAAAAAAATTATCACCACAATCTCTAAAGGAAAGATACACGTCTCTCTTAATAAGATCATAAATGATACAATCACTTTTGATTTTAAAGTTGCTTGTGATTATTCCCTTTTGAATTCTCTTAACATTTCTACTTTAACCCTAACATGCTTACAACTCATACCTAACACCTATAGAGAAATATTGGCATGACAAATAACTTGAGCAAGGCCTTGATGGTATTCCAGTCCCATAATTCTATATCTCTACATCTATTATACAGTGCATATCAAGGGAAATATACTTGTATTTTGTCACCACTTTTCGTAGGTCTCCTTCTAAGATAAAGTTATCAATTTCTTTTCATTCTAAAATGAGGAGTTGTAAGATCTATGTTTTTATGATGTTTACCTCCATTTCTACCTCTTTGCATAAAAGTTCATCATCAAGTTTTCTCTTAGGTCATGAGAATATTTTGTAGTCAACATAAATCATCAACATAGAGTGGCATCTTTAGCACACAACACTTCTAAAACATGCAAACAACCATTTATTTTTATATTTATGTTGACTTGCTCATATAACAATTGGATCATTGCTTTATATTCATTTGGTATGTCAAGTTCCTCTATGCTATTAAAGTTTACTCCTAAGAATTGTTTGGAAGGTTTTTTAAAGTAATGAAGCAACAAGACATTTATTTATATCATGGAAAATTTTAATTAGATGCTAAAAGAGACATAGTGGTCAATTGTTGAGTGTTTTGGTCTTAAACCTTCTTGTCCATTTCTCCTCTTTCTTTATTCTTCAAACCACTTGTTGAATTTATGCTTCTCCATGCTCCCAAAAGAAAATGAAAAGTAGGATTGAATGTGATATTTCAGTTTGATAGGTTATCAAAAATGGAAAGAGTGAGGCTAGTCATCCATTCTATGGGTAATCCATTTCAAATGTTATCATTAAAAATGTTTTAACATGTGGTGCCAAGATTTAAAGTCTCAATTTGAGACATTTTTCCTACAACCCATCTTTGTGTCTCTTGCCAAACTTAGACTTATTGAAATTTCTTTTTTTCTATGTTCACAAGTGGAGGAATGTCACTATTTTGTTCATGTTTACATAAAACTATTTTATGTCATGTCCAAGTAGAGCAGAAAAGAAATAAATTATTATTGCATATCATTATGTTACATTTGTGTCCCTTACAAATGAATTATTATATCTCAGCAGACTTGAATAGTTTAACTGCCCATAACTATCTAAACTGAAAAATAGATTACATAAATTACAAATGTGTTAACCCTAATGATTAACACATTAACATCCCCCCTTAATTTGAAGGGGTTATCATGAAACCAAGCAATATGTTGAACTACTCAAACTTCTGTCGGCCAAGTACGTTGGTGAGAATATCTACTGGCTAATCTGAAGCTTCTTGAAAAAAGCCTGCTACTGGGATAGGTCTTAAATTGAGACTGAGCTTGTTGCTTGGACAAGTCTCAACTTTGTTTGAAGGAACATTGTTACTTTAACAGGGATCAAATTTTTATACTAAGCTTGTTGCTTTGACAAGTTTCAAATTTTGATTGAATTGAGCATGTTACTTTGACATGTCTCAAATTTTTGTGTGAACTGAGCCTACTACTTTGATAGGTCTCAATTTTTTTTAATTGAGTCTGTTACTTTGACAGGTCTCAAATTTGGACTTGTTTTGTCCATATTACAATGAAGAAAAATGACCAATCCTTAGTGGCCAATTATGAGTAGTCACCAACTATCAATCTGGGACAACTCTGAATTATTATTGAAAATAATATCAATCACAAGGTGTCAACAATCTTTGAATTCTCCACTCGAATCTAGCATACACATAATATTTCCCCCTTGGCAGATGAGAGAGGAAAATGCAATGCCAAGAACTTGGTCTCTCTGATGGAGAAAGAGTAGAGAGCATATATTATACCAAGCCAACAAGAGACAACATCTTAATCTCCATGGCCTCAAATAATTGGAATACATTAGTAAGGACCAACATCATCATAAGCTGCATATCCAATATACTCAGTACAATCACACTACTTAGCAAAATCATTCTTGATGGGAAGTAGATTCAATTCTTCAATCTTCTCAACAATTGATGGCTTATCAAATATACCAAGTGGCATCTCAGATATATCAACATTAACACTAGTCAATGAGGCTCAATAAGATCAACATCATCATTAGAAGAATTATGATGGAGATCACCATTATGAGTAAGCACATTTTCATCATAAATAATAGATTGAACTCTCTTATAAGATTTGGTTAACAAATCAACCTTGGATCTCCATCTAGGATGATCTATCCAACCAAAATACATATGCCACATAGACTTTGGAGGTGGATCTTGTAGATAACAATGTTTGATAGAATGAGTATGCAAACCAAATGATGTACAAGGGTGTAGATCAAAACAATTATTAGAAAATGACCTTCATGTGTACAATGGGAACAAATTTGGATAGTATTGGACTTAGGACTTATTGCTTTTGATTGACCAACATGTGAAGACTCGCCATGAAATTTATTCATATGTCCTCTTGATACAAATTTTATGGGTTTAGAATACTTTGGGACATAAAACCCGACAAAACCCTTATAACCAAGACCACATTTTCCCCTATTTATTTTCTGGGATTCCCAAACTCTCACAATGGGTTTTGATGAAGTAACAAATTTTGATTCAATGGGTTTCTTCTTTTGTGACTTTGATTGGTGGCATTTTTGAGTCATAGACTTAGACACAACATTTTACTTATGCGACACAAGAAGAGACAAAACACTCTTGGTTTTACCTGCTTGTTGTTTTGAAGTGCTAGAAGAAGGTAATCCTCCTTTACATATTTCTTCTATGCTTTAGATTTGGGTGTATGATTTTGTAACCTATTTATCTTTTATCGTAGAAAGATATATTGAGCACAAAACTGCATAAAGGTAGGCTAAAATTTCCTCCAACACTCAGATATTTGACTAGCTTCTTCTAAATTATCAATCTTAAACTGTAAAGATAAAATGCCATCTTCTTACAAAGTAGATCCCATGATGTAAAAGGTAGAAACAACTCAAAACAAAATACTCAATACTAGTTGAGTTCAACCAATAATCACCTTATAACTCCAGTTATACTCTTATCACTCTAAACACCCTTATTTACCAATTTTACATGAAAATGTTAAAAACAATGTCCTCCTTTATATGCAAATAAATGACACCTATGGTAGTTTATAATGCATTAGCCCAAACATCCATTTTCATGGAAAAAGGAAACTGTGAGTTACCGTGCAGTCAAATTCTTTGGTCCAAGCATGTTCATCATCATTTGGATGTCACACACAACCCTCACATGGGATTCTATCTTCAAACCCTTATTAGCAATAGACATGGTTATCAATTATACCGAATTGAAACATAAATATCTGCAATAACTGTTAGTTAATTTGAAACTATCAACAACAAATCTGAATGTGTGTAAAGATTGAACCACACCACTTTCAAGGATGTAAAAGACATTTTGAATGCCTGATCACACACAAAATATACTACAAGACCCTTTTCTCCACACAATTTTTCCATGCAAACTATATAAAACGGCACTGGTAATGCCTATATAGTCAATGCCCTGATAGGCATTGTCTCCTTGAATGGGAATGGGAACATTATGGGTGAGTAATGTTAAAAAAATTTAAAAAATAATTCTAAACCTTTTTTAAAATCTTCTGCAAAGAGTTGCATATGAATTTATCCTTGCAGGTTTCCACGCACTTTAACAGAATTCATCAAGGAAAGCCATTAATGAGCCTCACCATGTCCTCTCCACAATTAGATTGATTCTGCATGGGCAACACCCACTACAACGCCAGAAAATGATATGCAGATATATGCCCATGAATGTTTTGCAGGCCGTGCTTTTCTTTTGTGTTTCACAATTTGGGCTTGGTTGATAAACAATAGCGCCAAGCTCGCTGAAATGCATTCCAAACTCAACGGTTTGTAACTACCATGCTTTCGCTCACAATTCTTTAACTCACAATTTATTCTACAATTATATAGGCAGAAAAATAGTTTAATTGCTCATAACTATCTAAACTGAAAAATAGATTACACAAATTACAAATGTGTTAACCCTGATGATTAACATGTTAACATTTTACTTCTTCCATTCAATTTATATATTATTTTTTATTTATAATTTTATTCCTTATAATTACTTCTATAAATACTTGGAATTATGTTTCCCTAAGAGCACAATCTCTTCCACCTTTTTATACCTAGAGAGAGAGAGACTTGTTGTCTTGCATGACCTTCCATACCATAAATTCATTGGAAAGTTGCTATATGCTTTCTTACACACACACACACAATGAAATTTACTTGTTGTCTTACATGCCCTTCCATACCATAAACTCATTGGAAAGTTGTTTTCTTCTTCCTCTTTGGCTTAGATCTTTTGCATGAGCTCAACAGTTCTTGGATTATATTTTCCAGTCCATCATGGCTACAAGGTTAGTTAGTTGTGTCTAGTAATTTTCCTACATTCTTCTTTGATGCTCATCTCCCAAATTACTTTTAATTTTAAATTATATTGACTTACAGGGCTATTTCCTTTTGTTGATTTCTTATCTTATTTATTTTCAAACCATTCTTTTTTATTTGTTTATTTTTTTATGTGTAGCTTTAGGTATATTGGATTATGATCAAAGTTTAATTCTATGGTCTAGGAGGTATTGCAAAAATTTGGCACAATCTCACTCTTCTTATAACCACATTGAGCCATTATTTATTATTATCTTTGCTTCCTAAAATATTGTTTTGTTTATTTTTGTCCTTACATTGAAGTCATCTATTAACATTCACACCCCTAGCACCTTGTATACTAGAACTCCCTTCTTTAGGGACACATATTAGTTCTTATAGTCTAGGTCTCTTTTCTTATATGATTTTATTTTTTAGGGGTGAAGTAACAAGAGTCCCTTTTAATTGCCACATTCTCTATTATATTGATCCAAAAATATTACTTGTTTAGGTCTTATTTTTCAACCTATATATGATTATGTTCTAACCCTCTTTTATTAAAATTATCACTCTTATACCCTAAACCATTTTTCCCTAAATTATTTCACACTAATGTTTTCTTATATTCTTCAAAACATGGAACCTTACACCAATCACATCCATATTCTTTAGAAAATATAATTAATACCTCTTCCTATAGCCTCTTCTTTGAGGATGGCCTCTACAATTCTAGCTTACAAGCTTTTTAAGTGTGTAATGAGCCACAAGTGGATGGAGAAGGGGTAGGAGATTGAAAATACCTATTTATTATGCATTGGGTGATTACTAAGGTAGGATTTTGTGTTTCTCATTTACTACTATTCATATTTATTTCTTGTTACTTTTACTTTTTTCTAATGTCCCCTCCTTTTGTGTTCTTCTCAAAATAAGGTTAAATCTTCATTAAGATAATAGGGTGAAGATATCAACAACCCTCTTTTTCTTATTTCCAATCTCTTTTCCTCCACTAACTTCATTATGATCCTTGGGTAGATTTTCATCCACCACTCATTTAATTTTTATAGAAATAATTGCTTGGTGTATCAACCATTTCTATTGTAGATCATCTCTAGGAAGTCTTTTACTATGTTGTTAGAGTCTTCCCCTTCTTTGTAGTTTTGACCCCTATATATTTTTCACTTTACCTATTCTTCTCTTTTTCTAGCATTTGTAACTTGATTTTTTTATCAATCAATTCATGTTGTTCCAATGATGGTTATCTTCCCACTTTTTCCCATAGTTTAGCCTCTTCAAGTTGGATTCTAAAAACAGTCTTTTTCCATTCTATGTATGTCAAGAAAGAAGACTCCCTTATGTCTATTTTGTTTTCCATGTCCATCCCTTGTGCAGGTACATTCAAGGTTTGATTTATGGTTTTTCATTTTTCATTTCTACATGAAGGTGGGTGAAAGTTCAAAGCAACATTTTAATTTGAATCAAAGTGACATATATGGTTTGAATTTTGAAATGGTGTAAACCATTTTTAGTATATTTTATGTTTGTATTTTTTAAATAATTATTTAAATGTATTTTTGGTAAAATTGACACTATAATTTAGTTGTCAATATAATGCGAAGTTAAGGGGGCCTCCACTTTTTTAAAGTAAATTTTATTTATTTTTCCTTTAATTTTTCTTTTTTCTTTTAAATTTATAACTCAAAATTTTAGTGCATGAAGTAATTCTTTTCCCATTTCAATAAATATTTTTTAAAAAATAAATTTTGAAAGTCTCTTGTATTGAAAACACAACTATTTCAATGGGCCTCCACTTTTTGTCTTATTTATCCAAGATAGAAAATGATTATATTATCTTGACATGGAATTTTTAGTGCATCATATATTTTTTTCATATTTTTTTAGAAGACAACCAACCTTATATTTCAGTGTTCATGAATTGAAATATTAAAAAATTATGTTTTTGAAAACTACATTTATAGATGTACAAAACGTAATTTTAATTTTTTTTAAATGTTACTTTTCAAGTAGTTGTAAGAACATTAAGTTTTTAATCTTTTCTAACTAGAAAAGTTGTGGCTCAAATATAATTCACTAGAACATTTTGTTTTCAAGATGAAAATCATCCACAAGATTATTCCAAAATTTCTACTTGTTTTTAAAACATTAGCTTGATGCCTATTAACTTTTTGTTGGGCTCTACAATTTCTACTTAATGTTTAACATCCTCCATCTTTTCCCTCTCTTTTGCGGTGTCTGTTATCATTTTAAGGTATATTGGTTCTTTTACATACAAATTAATCTATCATACAAGTGGAGTTGATGTGGGACTATAATATCCTATTTCCCATGAATGCACACTTCCCTTGTGACTCTTCGTATCTATCATGTAGGTATATTCCCCCTTTTAATATCATTACAACTTAAGAGTATGACACTAAAACTAGTAATATAGATGTAAAGGTGAAATTTTCGTAATGTATCACACTTTTATGATGGACAAATTTTTAACTTAAGCACACAAAATAGGGATATATGTTATGAAATTTGAAATGATGTAAATCAATAAAATTTATTTATTTATTAGTTTATGTCTATATTTTTAAATTAAAATTATTATTTAATTATTAAAAAAATCAAAAATGAGGTAGAGGGATACCATTTTATTTATATCAAAATTGATTTTTCTATCATTTTTTTTCCATATATAGTGAACTTAAAATTTTATTGCATGCATTAAAAAAATTATTTTCATAATAATTTTATGTTTTCAAGGGGTGCTACATTTTTTATGTTTATTATCAATATTGAAAAAATTATCTAGCTTAAAAAATATTCTCTTTTTTTTTCATTTTTTTTTTTTTAATTTTAATTTTTCAGGAATGAAATCAATTTTAGTAGCAATTGTTAAAATAGATTAAAACTATATTTTGAAAATCTAAAGTTTAAGAGTATTTTTGGTATTTTAAAAATTGACTCAAGCATATTTATGGAGACTAGAAGTGCTATAAATATCTTTATAATTTGAGAACTTTAGAAAGTGTTAAATTTAGTGTCAGAACCCTCTTTCACCTGAACCCCATATAACTTCTATTATTTCTTCTCAAAATTATAACACATCTCTTAACAACAATTTCACTCTTTAATATAATACAAATTTACACCAAATTGTTTACAACCAGTAGTGACATCTATGACCATATCAATATAAGGAAGATAGAAGTCATCTTTTGGACATGATTTGTTGATATCCTAAAAGTCTATGCAAATCCTAATTCTTCCATTCTTTTTAAGGATAACAAAAATATTTGAGATCCATAGAGAATAACTAACCAATTTTATTAAACCTAGTTTCGGTAACTTTATCAACTCCTCTCTAACCATGAAGGGAATTTTAGGTTTGATGGGCCTCAATTTTTACTTGATAGTCTTAACATCATGCTTTGTGATTGAATTATCCAAACCATACATGTTTGAATGATCTTGGGCAAAATAATAATCACATTTAATTAGAAGTATTTTATAGATCTCAACCTCTTTGTGTAAAGTACGCAATCCAAAACTATAATCACTGAAGTAAATAAATAACCTCATTCTCATTAATAGAAAATAGATAAGATACATCTTCCATATGTAGAAATATCAATTACATCTTACAAATACACGTGCCAAATCTAGGTGTTAGCACAATAATATAATATACAATGGTACATCTTTGGCTCTCATGCCATATAGTCAAGTCAGTAAAATAAATGAGTACAATATCAGAATTATACAAGTAATGAATAATGAATCAAATCATTGGCGCTGGCTGCCACTAACCCACGTGGTCATCTGCAAGCTGAGAGATGAGAACATGGTCCAGGTGCTTTTCTACCCAACCACAAAGCATTTATGCTTCCCAGAATCCTTCCTAACATGAAGGATACCCGAGCCTGCACAAAGTGCCTAGCAGCTTGGAAACAATAGGCAGGAGGGACAACCTGGTGCAACATGATGTCTAAATGCATATCTTTCTAATAGAATTGCAATATCTCACAAACAAGATGTGGCAGAGAAACATATAAATATAATTTTGCTAGACACAATCATTCATCTATTTTAATTAAAACATGGCTTTGGCCAAAGCACTTTTAAAAGTTACAGTCAAAATCCTAAAAAGAGGATCAACCTTCTCTATTTATCCACATTCGGCACCCATCTCGAAAGGTAAGCCCAACACACAATCAAAGTAAAGTAGTTTCATTGCAAAATCAATCCAAGAACACGTGTATTTTTTCACATAGGAGTTATTAGTTACTTTCTTGCAAAATCAACATGAATACACCTTTTCAAGCAAGTACAAGTTCTATAATGATGTGTGCATACCCTACTTTTAACAAGGAGCTTACATGCATGATTATTTCAAATATCAGTACAATCTTTACTTAGGTTTACTTTCTATTTCTTGATTCATACAACTAGGATAAGAAAAAATTCAATTAAATACTAATAGATGCCAATATTGTTTAAGATGGTACTTACATATATATTTCTATATGGTAAATATGCTCAATTATTTCAAGGTTAAAGATAGATCTATGATTTCATATCGGCATGTAAGATCATATTTATAGTATTGTCATGTTTAAAATAAGAATTTGGAGAAGAATCATATTTTCCATCAATTCAAATTTATATAAGCTAGGTAAAAGAAACGAAACTTCATCAAGTAGGGGAATCATTTCCTAATATTGAGAAAACATTGCCAAGAGAATAAACTAAGGTCATAATCGTTGAAGTCATAAACCAATAAAACATACTAAATTATATATATATATTCACAAATCTGAAAACATAAAGGACAAGTTTGGTACTGTATTTAAGATTTTGAAGGTTACAAGGTAAGGTTACTGTAATAGTCATACAAGCGATCATGAAACAACTACAACAACTACAGGAATGCAAAAAGGTCTGCTACAGGAATGTAAAAACACTACAGGGACAAAAACGCTACAGGAAGAATAGTTTTCTATAGCAGGAAAAATAGTAAGCTATAGGAATCCAAACTGCTACAGGAGTTGAGTCTGCAACAAGAAATTAGTAAAGTCTGCTACAAAAACTACTACAAGAACTAATTACAACTACAAGATGAAAGGTCTGTAGTAGAAATAAATAAATTGTTGCGACAAGAATTAATACTTTTATGTTGCACGAATTCAGAAAAGGATACCCACAGACCATTTAATTATCCAGAGAACCAAAGTTTGAAGAACATAGATCAATACAGTACAAATCAGATCAAAATGCACATGCACAGGTCATTATTAGCTTGAGATAGGCCAACAACATCACAATAAGGCCAATAAGAATATCAGAGGCTGACACTAAATAGTTAGAGAGGTCATGACCATAACAAAGGCCACTAACAACAAAGAAATAGTCCAAAAAGGAGTACAAGAAAGACTATAATACAGGTCGATCTAGAATAATAAATTTTGATAATAAGAATAATAAAGAGGTCAAAATCTTTTTGCTCTGCATGTCGAGCTAGGGCTTTCGTGCCCTAGCCCGATCCTCTGGTTTTTTCTTGGTCGTGCGAAGTGTGGGGAGTGCATACGTTTTGGGGAGGTCTGGGGTTGTGTTTTTTATCAGTGCAAAGTTTTTTCAGCTGCATCAGTGTATCTTTCTCCCTAAGCGTGCGGGGGTTTTGTGCCTGGTTGGAGGCCGTGGGTGGGGTTTTTGTGCCTGGTTGGTTTGGGTCTGCAGTTCGAAGGCAATGCTGGGTGGTGGATCAGTTAAACCCTAGTGGTGGTTCTTTTTTCTCGGGGGCCTGCTTGCTCGCCTTGGATCTTGTTTAGTTTCAATGCCGATCGGGGAGTCTTCAGGGGCTAGTCCCAAGATGGATTTTCACTCAGCAGCGGTTGGTGCAAATTCTCCTTCGCACGCTTCGAAGGTTTTTAATAATAACTTGTTCTCACCAGATCCAGGGTTGGTTGGTTCGGGTCTGTCTGGTGGTACTCAGATTACGAAGATCAATGAATGTCTTGAACGTTGTGAGGAGAGGCCAAAATTGGTTATCCCGCTGGAGATGATTGCGGAAGATATTGATTATTATTCGAAGCATGCATTGCTGTGCAAGTTTATGGGGATGCGGGTTTCTTTACAATTTCTTGAATCATGGGCCCAACGGACTTGGATGCCAGAGGGAGAAATGGAGGTTATGCTTTTAGCAAATAACTTTTTCATGGTTTCATTCAATTGCTTGGCAGATCGCAACAAGGCCTTTGAAGGAGGCCCCTATTTTCATAATTAGATTGGGTTATTCATTAAACCTTGGCATGCGGGATTCAATCCTGCTGAAGAGCTTCCGAACCAGGTTCCAGTGTGGGTTCGGCTTCCAAGGTTTCCTGTGGAATGTTGGCGGGATGATGTTTTACACTTGTTAGCTTCAATGCTAGGAAAACCAGTTGGTGCTTCACAGCAGACTCAAGTTAAAAAGGTGATGACTTTTGCTCGTATATGTGTTGAGATTGATTTAAGTAAACCCTTGCTAGACTCGGTGGATATGTGTGCGGGTCCTTACTCTTGGGTGCAGCAGTTGGACTATGAGACTCTTCCTTTTCGGTGCCGTCTCTGTGATGAATATGGACATTTACAGAGGAGATGCCCTAAGGCTAGGCCTGTGGACTCCCAGCCTTCTCAGCCTCCCCACATTCCCCCTAGAGTTGAAAAGGGGAAGGAACCCATTCTTGGTGATGTGGATGGGGCTGATGGTTTCGTTCCTGTCAAGGCTCGAAATAGGAATCGAGGTCAAAAGAGGACTTTGAAGGAAAGGCAGGATGAAGATTCTTTTAACAGATTTGAAGTTTTAGATGATCTCAGCCAGTAGGAAGTGAATCCAGGCTTGGTGAATATGGATCAGGGTGCTTCAGGTATAGGACAGGAGGGCCTTCTTTCTGAAGCTACTCAGGTTTTGCAGGATAATAGGGCTTTGCAAATGGACACAGATGTTCAAATGGAAGTCCAGGTGGAATCGGTTCCTATTATAGTAGGGAAGAAGGGTGGTGAGGATGGATCTCCTCTTGTTTCAAATGTAGGTATGGAGGGGGTGAAGATTAATAAGTCTTCTTCTTCTCATTTGGGTCTTCATCAAAAGGATCCAAAAAAAGGGGCTGGGGAGAAGTCTTCCAAGCTTGGTAGAAAAAAGGATTTGGATAAGATTAAATTAACAGGGGAAACTTTGGTAGAGTCAGGGTCTGTTAAGACTCTGGATTCTCATTTTTCAAGCCCCTTGAAATGATTGTTCTATCCTGGAATGTAAGGGGCTTGAACAGTGGCCCTCGACAAAAAGCTATTCGTGATTTGGTTAGAAGTCAATCTCCTGATGTTCATTTCCTGCAGGAGACTAAGTTATCAGTGGAGTGTATGTTTGGTTTAGTGCCTAAGTTGTGGGGGAGTGGAGAGTGCCAGTGTATTGGAGCTCAAGGGTCTGCTGGAGGAGTGGCTTGTTTATGGAATCCTCGGAAGATCCACCCTCTTTGGTGGTTCTCCTTTCAGTCTTCTATCTCTATGATTGCTTCTTGTTTTGAGACAAGGGAGTCTGTTCTCTTCTCCAATATCTATGCGCCTACTGAACTTCAGGGTAAACAACTGTTGTGGTCCCATATCCGGTTTGTTCGAAGCATGGTTCCTTTCCATCCGTGGATTATGGCTGGAGACTTCAATGCTATTTCTGAGTTGGCTGAGAAGAGGGGTGGTATTGCGAGGCTTGAGCCTTCTGCACTACTACTTCAGGATAACATTTCAGCTTCAAATCTTGTGGATATCAAGCCCATTAATGGCCAGTTTACTTGGAATAATCGGAGGATTGGGAATAACTGCATTGCGGAACGACTTGACCGCTTTCTGGTTTCTTGCTACTAGGTTGGTGGGTTGTGGTCTTCTAGCTCTAAAATTTTGGATTGGAGGGGATCAGATCATTGGCCTATCAAGCTGGCTATTTCTTCAGCTCGTGTGCCTCAGTCTCCTTCTTTCAAGTTCTAGCTTATGTGGTTGCGTGACTCCTCTCTCCATGACTATATTGTTGAGTGGTGGAGGTATGGTAGACCTGCTTATGGTACAGCAATGTATACTTTTGCTAAGTTACTTCAATTTGTCAAGTATCAGCTTAAACGTTGGAATCGGCAGTGCTTTGGAAACATTTTCCATGCTAAGATTGCTGCCCAGGTTGAGTTGGATGGTATTACGAGGTTGATCAGGGAGGATGGAGTGACTGAGGACCTGCTTCGGGAAGAGACTAGGGCTTTGAAAGCATTGGAAGAGTGTGAGCTACGAGAGGAAGTTTTTTGGAAACAAAAGGCTCGGATTGAGTGGCTTCAGGAAGGGGATAAAAATACCGCTTTTTTCTTCAACTCGGTGAAAGCCAGGAGACATGGCAATTCTATTTCTACTCTGGTGAATGACAGGGGTGAAACTCTTTCTTCTTTGCAGGAAATCACATGTGAAGCTATGTAATATTTTGCTTCTTTATTTAGGGAGGACTCGCAGGGGGGTTCCGATGAGGAAGCTCAGGTCCTTTCTTGTATCCCTTCTTTGGTTTCTAGGGAGATGAATGAGCATCTTATGAGTGATATTTCAATTGAGGAGCTAGAGGGGATCGTGTTTCAAATGAAGAGGGGGAAAGCTCCTGGCCCTGATGGTTTCCCGATTGAGTTCTTTCAAGAATTTTGGGAGATTATCAAGTTGGACCTGTTGGCAGTTGTTCAGGAGTCTCATAAGAATAAATAGATGTTACAGGCTTTGAATTCTACCTTCCTTGCTCTCATCCCAAAGTGTGATGGGGCGGATAGGTTAAGTCAATTTCGTCCTATCTCTCTTTGCAATGTGATTTATAAAATTATCTCTAAATTGATTGCTGATAGGTTGAAAAAGTGGCTTAAAGTGCTGATGTCTGAGGAACAGAGTGGTTTTGTGGCGGGACGTCAGATTCTGGATGGGGTTGTTATTGCAACTGAAACCATTCACTCTATGGCTAATTCCAAAGATAAGGCAATGTTCATCAAGCTTGATATGGCTAAGGCTTATGACCGTGTTCGATGGTCCTTCCTTCGGAAGGTTCTTGGTGCTTTTGGTTTTGGGGATGAGTGGATTTATTGGGTTATGAGTTGTGTTACTTCAGTCTCCTTCTCTGTGTTAATAAATGGTGAGCACTCTGAGCTTTTTGGCGCCTCTCGGGGTTTGCGGCAGGGTGACCCCCTCTCTCCTTACTTATTTCTTCTTCTTGTTGAGGGTCTGGGACGCTTGATAAGGAGGAATGTGGAGTTAGGTTTCATTCAGGGCTGGGGGTGGGGAGGTGGTTTACCTCCACAATCTCACTTGCAGTTTGTTGATGACATTGCTTTGATGGGTATGGCTACAATTAGGGAAGCTTCGAATTTGCGCAAGGTGTTGGATGTTTATCTTCTAGCTTCGGGCCAATTGATTAATGAAGATAAGTCTTCTATCTTTTTCTTCAATACTCTAGGTTCCATTCAGAGGCGAATTGCTCATATCTTGAGATTTCAGACTGGGGTTCTCCCTTTGACCTATCTTGGTATTCCCATCTCTATTGGAAGACTTCCCAAGGAGTCTTGGCAGAATATTCTGGATAAATTTCGTGTGAAAGTTAATCATTAGACCCATCGCTGGTTGTCCTTTGCAGGTCGTGTTCAGTTGCTCAAGTCTGTGGTGCAGGCCCTCCCCATTTATAGATGTATGATTCAGGTGGCCCCTTTGGGTTTTGTTAGGGAATTGGATTCCTTAGCACGACAGTTTTTATGGGCTGGTAGCTTATTGTCCTCTAAATGGAGCCTTGTTAGATGGGACATTGTTTGTAGCCCGAAGCAGTTTGGCGGCCTCGGGTTAAGGCAGTCGTCGTTGTCAGGGATGGCGTTGGCTGCTAAATTGTATTGGCGGTGGTGTGTGGAGCAGGATGGGATCTGGGCCAGGATATTAACTCAGAAATACTTCCCGGGGATCCCTCAAATTGATATTCCTCAGTATCCACTGGTGGGGAAAGGATCGGTGATTTGGAGTACGCTCAAGAAAGGGGCTGCTCTGGTCAAGGATGGTTTGTTTTAGATTTGTAAAAGAGGGACAAAAGCTCATTTTTGGTCTGATTCTTGGGATGGTTTTCTTCCCATTGTTTCTCAATTTCCTAATTTGGTGACTCTGTGCCAGAGGTTCTGTGAAGTTGGTTGGTCAAGGGTGAGTGACTTCAAGTCCTTTTCTTCTCATGGGCAGTTGGTGGTGGCGAGATGGAAGAATCCTGATGAGTGGCCTGTTGTTGGTATGGAGGAGGAGTGTGTTGAGCTTCATAGTATCCTTTCTCGTAGACGTTGTAGCTCCCTCCAGGAAGGGGATGTTCTTTCTTGGTCTCCTAATCCTAAGGGTGTCTATACTGTTGCTTCTGGATATCAGGTGTTGTTATCTAACTAGCTGGATGGGGTGGAGGTTCACTGGTGGAAGAAAGTGTGGAATAAGCTTTCTTGGCCGAAGTGTAACTATTTTATTTGGACTTTGGCTTGGAATAGGTGCTTGACTTGGGATAATATTCAGAAGCGGGGTTTTCAAGGTCCTTCTATGTGTGTTATGCGTGGATGTGGAGAGGAGGACTCCTCTCACTTGTTTTTCTGTTGTCCCTTGACTTTGCAGCTTTGGCATTTTTGGTGGGAAGTTTGGAAAAGCCCCTATGTTCATGCTTCCTCCCTGGTGGATTTTTGGAGTAGTCTGGGTAGACCTCCTTCTATGGCCTCTTTCTTGCAAGATGTGTGGTATGCTGGGCCTTCCTTCATACTATGGCAGATTTGGTTGGAACAGAATCATAGAATATTTCGAGGTGAGAAGCTGTTGATTCAACAAGTTTGACACAAAATTATGAGTATGATTCAGGAGACAGTGGAATCTAAGTGTGATGTGGTGTTCCCTTTGGAGAAAGGAGATGCTGAGCTGGTGGATAGATTGGGTATTCAGGGGTTGTCTCCAGCTTCTGCTTGTGTCAGGAAAGGAAGGCGAGTGAAAAAGAAAGTGCAAAGGGTGGGGAGATGGCTTCCCCCTCCATCTGGCATTTTGAAGCTCAATACTGATGGTTCTTCAAGGGGCAATCCTGGGCCTGCTGGGATTGGTGGGACTGGCAGAGATTTTTCGGGATCAGTGGTTTTTTTCTACTCTGTTCATGAAGGATGGCAAACTATCAACCTTATGGAAGGTTTGGCGATCCTCTATGCTTTGGAGAGGGCTTATGCTTTGGGATGGCGCAAGGTTATCTGTGAGTCTGATTCACAGGTTTTGATTAATTTGCTGAATACACAGAAGGTTTCTGATGTTAGTTGGCAGTTGGCTATGATGGTGCAACAAATTCTGCAGATAAGTTCTTTGATGGAGATGGTGTCTTTTGTCCATATTCCAAGGGAGTGGAATAGGGCAGCAAATTGTTTGGCTAAGTGGGCTTCTGAGCATTTAGATGGTTGGAAGATTGATGAATGGGAGCAGGTTCGTCATGAGCTCCGACATGACTTGGAGAAGATTCTTGCTGAGGATGGGAATGGTATTGGTGAAGAATGATGTTGTTTCATGCTTTGTATGGCTGTTTCTTATGGATTATTGGGGCCTTGGCCCTTTGATGCTTTGTAATGTTCTTTTCTGAATTTCAATAAAGTTTTTACCCCTTTTATTTAAAAAAATAAAGAGGTCAAAATAAATATTTTTAGGCTGTTTTAAATCAGGTCATACAAAGCGTTGAGCCTGACGATCATTCAACAAACATAGAGGAAGAAAGCATAGAGTGACAAGGATCAAATAAGATGCCAAAAGAAAAAAAATAAGACAAATCAATAAGATTATTACGCAGACCAAAGGAAAAATAGTATGCAGGCCAATATATAGTCTTAACAACATATACAACAAAAATTTGTAAATATAAACCATAAAATAAAGTACCTGATTATACATGATTCCTCTATAGATTGATCTTCTCCTCCAGTCGCTGATGAACTTTACTTCTTGTCACAGTTGGTCACAGTCCTCTTTTCCTCCTTCTGCTGCTAATTAATGATCTACCATTCCCCTCTTTTAATTTTTGCATGTATCCCTCTTTTTAATAATCCCCCTCCTCTAATATTGGTGTTGATATCTTTTAGATCATGCTTTTTCTTTTGTTTTGTTTTTCTTTCCCAAACTATAGTCAACTCCACTTTGCATGAAATGTGGCACTTAAAACTGCCTCAAAATCTTTTTAATTTTTAATTAAAACTCCAATTAATACCAGCATGCTATTGTATAAATGATTATTTTTAGATTTCTTGATTGAAATTTTAAACTCCCTATTACTGCTATTCAAATTTGCGTGGAATAAGACTATATTATTATTTAGATTTTTGTTAAAATATTCTTGAAATAAATAATTATACCTTTAATAATATATATTTATTTTTAAGTCTATCAAAGATATTGTTTTCAAGCAAGAGTATAATATGCATATACATTTATTAATTAAATTATTTATATATATATCAATAAAACACTTAATTATTTGTTAATAAGTTAAAAAGGAAAATCAACTTATACATTTCTAATATATCTAAGTCGAAAAAGAACGTAACAATACATGACTAACTTATGCACTTCAAAAGAACATACTTTAGCAATAAAATCACATATTTATCTAATCATCATACATCAATCACATCCATTAAACATATAAAATGCTCAAACATGACTACGTAACCATATAACAATGCATAATAATGTCACTCAATGAAGAAATATGAATGATGCAAAATGTCATGAAACTAGGCGATTGTGTGCATGCATTAGGTTTTTCCATCATGCCAACTATTTTAAACGAATAGAACACTTCTACCTCAACCATGTTCCCATCTTCAACATTTTTCCTACACTCAGTTGCACTTAGATTTCTGTCAATAGGTTAGTCCTTATAATCATAGATGAAGCAAGACAAGATATACGTCCATAATCATACTAATAATAATTGATCGTCAAATTGACTTTCAAATTTTATGCATTTTAAATATCAACTATTTTACCTTTACTCACATGAAATCACTCAATAGTAAAATAATCATAATTAAATGTCCAATAATTTAAATTATAAATAAAGTCCAAAAACGAGATGTGACATCCTTCCCCACTAGGAAGAGACATTGTCCCGATGTCTTATTACACACATACTGAAATAATAAAAGTATCTCACTATAACAATCAAAGTATCAATAAAGTATCATCAAATCAAATAATAATATCTCTACTATGCAAAAATAAAAGGGTCTGCTAAATCCTCAAATTAGGAAAAGAACAGCCTATCTCCTCCACATGCTCCCATGTGGCACTATCCACAAAATGCTAGTCCCATTAGACCTTATACTGAGCAATATCTCTATTACACACTTGGCATTGCGTCTATCAAGAAAAAATTGAGTAAATCAATCAATACACATGGCACAACTACCAAAACAATGTATATAACTAGCACATGGTACAACGACCACCCAATTGCATTCATTCTAGCATAAGGATAATAATCACATCTTTAATGCACACCAAACAAGGCATAAAACATAGTTCATCATAGACAAATACAAGCATGAATCAACATCACAATGCACATGCAATCTCATGGTAATACAATATAATATCAAAAGATTAGTCCTACTAAAACTAGGTCGAGATCTCAGAACAACAAAACAATCTCCCAAGGCCCAAAAACTAGCCATCATGCATACAACTCCTTTGAGACTACACCACTCCATCCTCCAACTGCTACTACAATGAGAAGATGCTCTAGCCAAAAGATGCAATAGACTACAAGCAAGTCAAGTCCACAAAACTCAGGACCACAACTATGCTAAGATAACCTCTCAAGCTATCAACTAAGTCTAAGGAAACTCACAAGGCTACCATACCCATTCTCAAGGAGAATTACAAACAAAAGATTACTCCCTCAATAGTCCTTCCTCAGGCACTACCCGCAACAAAAGAATTCAAGGATCAGGAAAGCTAACTCCAAAAAGGTTATAGGCATCACTACCACACCTTTATTTTGATCAGAAGCATGCCTCAACTCTAGACATGGTTTCCCTACATGAGGTACTTCCTCACATTTCACTCCTAAAAGAGAGGGTTTCTCTAACACTGTAGCTCTATACTACCAAAACTAGGATCAACCAAACATGTTCTTAGAGGGAAGAATCTAACCACACCCTCTAACATCACAAGCACTTCCATCAAACAAGACTTAGCAACCTAGTACTCACTCGGAGCACATCTAAAGCTGCCACAACTCACCAACAAGGTGTAAGGCTACTGGCAACACCTCTTCAACTCTTAACTAAGCTAGACCAAAAAGGTCAACAATATAACATGATCACAAGTTCATGATAGATTAGGCAACACAAGGCTTCCTCATGGCCTAACACCAAGTATCCATAAAATGGAATACAAAAGACAACAACTTCATCACACAAAAATTGCATGCCTTCCAACATCAAGCTAGGAAACCTCCAACTACTAAGGAGAACTCTAGAAGAAACCAAATTCCCAAGGTTGGAAACTCAACAAAAGTAAGAAGACAACTATAATACCATAAATAGATACGTTACATGCTCAAGCACTAACTAAGGCTTCATCTCACCCTACACTATGTCAAAACATGAATATAGTTATGAAACTCTCCTACAAAGGACACAACAACACAACACTTCACCAATACAATTACTAAAAGCAAGATTCAATCCAACCAAGTTCTCTACATATTTCGTTCACATAAACAACATTTAATCTCATACAAAATTCAACTCGCATCAAGTGATCCATAGTGACACAAAAATCCATTTGAGAACTTCCTCAACACTTCAAATAATATTCATTGCATCTAACAAAAATCAACGAATTCAACCTACTAAAGCTCTAGTAACACGCACACCAAGAATTAGTATATTCTCCACATTCTACTCCCTTATACAATCCATCAGAGGTCCATCATGAACATGATAGAGAACATAACTAGATACATGTCCAATAGTTTAAAACATTCAAGCATAGCCACCAATAATAAGTAAATAAAAAAATACCAAAGTGACAGAAAAGTCAATCCCAATAATAAGGCATAAAATGAGCTCAATTTCAATAGTAAATCAAACATGACCATCAAGGTCACAAGATAAGTAAATGTCAAACTTCAATGGCTATACTTATTCATAATAAGAATAAAAATTCAATGTTGGCCCTCACAACATTTAGTCAAAGTCAATTAAATAAAGTATCCAAATTTGAGAGTTCCACATTACATGAACTACGTGACTAATGTTGAAAATAAAGGTAGAACTACTGCTATAAACTTTAAAATTGTGTTTATAAAGTTGAAAATAAGATTAATCTGTAACAATTAATGTGTAAGTGATTTTGCACTTTCAATTCAATGTAGAAGAGAAGAGAATAGCTTGCAAGAAGACAAGTATTTACGTGGAGAAACCCCTAAGGGAAAAAACTCCACACTCGAAAATGTTTCCTCCTTGTATTAAATCTCTTTGTAAAAGATTACATTCAATACTAAAATTCCTCTAAGTCCTTGATGCACTTCAAAAGCAAAAGCTTCTTGTTTCTTTCTTCTAAGTCTTTTAAAAAAACTTCTTACTTTTTTCTTCTAAGTCTTTTTTCATTATTCAACTCTCTAAAAAATGTATGAGGCTTTTTAATTAATACAAAAGCTTCTTAATTCAAAATCTTCTTAATTGGAAAGCTTGAAACTCAAATCACAATCAATTGTAATTGATAACATGAGAACAAATCCTCATGCAAAAACCAAGCATTCCAAATAGAGAAGACTGAAGTCAAACAAAGTCAAGTTTTCTGTTAACTGTCTGTCTTGGATGTGGGTGCCCAAGTTTGCCCAAGTAAACTCAACCAACATTAAATACATTTCCAAATAAAAGCAACAACGAAAAGTCCTCAGATTGGGCGTCCAAGTTTTCCCAATCTCTTTCAGTCAACTGAAATGATTAACACACACCAATCTCATGCAAACAACATGCAGGATTGATGTCCCCAAAGTTATTCTGAATTACTTTGTTCTATACATGCAAGTGACATGCAAACACCCGATTCAACATGCAACTGATACCCATTATTTGAAACACTGAGATGTACCATCCTATAAGTTTCTAGAGTTGGAGTGTTCTACAAGCAACCTCTCAAAACTAACATGCAACAACATGCAAGCAAATGCAAGTGACATGCAACAACATGCAAGCATATGCAAGTAACATGCAACAACATGCAAATACATGTAAGTGACATGCAAAAACATGCAAGTCCATGCAAACTTTTATCAACTCATGCAAGCAATATTCCAATTCATGCATCTCTAACACTTTAGTTAACTCCAACATTATATCCATGCAAGGTGTCTCAACAAAATCCACTCATGTACAGGTGCTGCCACAATAATGGGTTACACTTTCTGGGACATCCTGATTTTTGCTGAAATCACATATTTTTAGAAAATATAATGATTTAAGCTTTGAAAGGTTCCATTTAAAGTATTTTAATTGAAGAGGGTTTGATCAAACCCCCTTAGATAAAACGCCCTTGGATGGAACCCCGCTAGTTTTAAATCATACGTATAATGGAGTCTCCTCTACACCTATCAAAATGCTGATAAAAACCACTTTTGATTTACCTTTTGAGGGATCAAATGAATTCATTTAAAATTTATATTTTGTAAGTATGTAGTCCTTATTATAAGCTTCTCAAAACGTATAATTTTAAATATATTTAATTTGATTATTATATTCATTTTTTATTTCTTGTGAATGTAGGTTTTTCAATGAACATCAAGGTCTTTGTTTAATACATACGAAAAAATAGGAAAATATAGAAAAAAAATTCTAAAAAATGCATGTCCTCTAGGCATTGATGTCCTTATTCCAACAAAAAATAAATAAATTTTGATACATACAAAAAAAATTGTGCTCTTTATAGTACACCTATGTCTAAATTGTAATTGGTTTGACTTCAAAACTTAATTAAAAAAAATCAATAAAACATTATGAAACCAAATGCATCCTCTAGATATTGTAGTTACAAATCTAAATTTGAAAAAATTAGAATTTTATACTTCATAGAAAAAAAAGTTATGTGGTTTATAGTACACATCACTCTTTAAAAATGACATTTACTGTTAAAAACTAGGTATTGAAGGAGATGGAAAAAGAAATGCAATTTGATTCCAAAATTTTTTAAAAATATATATAAAAATTAGAATCTAAAAACAAAATGTCACAAATCACTAGTTTGCATCATCTTCAAATTCTTCACGGTTTAGCAGCTATAGGTGTCTGAAAGTGAAAATTTAGTTCAAAATATTCATTTAAATGTAAAGTTTGGCAAAAAAGTGTAACCCAGTATTGTGGGATCACCCGTTACACATAAAAAAAAAAAAAACTCCAAGTCTAAATATAAGTCACCACCAAAAGAGGGTGCCCAAGTTTAACTCCCACTCACTAGGAGTTATCAAACTCTCAAAATAGACTTGGGAGTTGTCAACAAAGTCTTCATGTCCCCCACCCCAAAAGTGGGCGCCTGAGTTTGACCCTATCAATTAGGAATTAAATACAATAAGCCAAGTGATATAATTAATCAATAATTAATCTCTCAAAGTCCTTATGTATTGGGGAACACATTCCAAGAACTTTGGATACACATGAATTGGTTAGGATTGCAAGTCAATGGCAATGCATCTCAACATTCTCCCACTTGACATTATACATTGCAATTACTCTAAATGATATAATCAAACTTAAATCAAGTATAGTGATCAAGGCCAATGACCTTTCTGCACCAAGAGAACTTATCTGTAGTAACCGACTTCGTAAGATAATCTGCAACATTAACCAAAGTGTCAACTTTTTCAATTAAAACCTTACCATTCTCAACTATTTCTCACACAAAGTGATACTAAACATCAACATGCTTAGTATGAGCATGATACATAGGATTTTTGGCTAAACAAATAGCACTTTGACTGTCATACTTAAGTCTTACTATCCTGCAATCAAAACCAATACCTGTTTCAAGTCTCTGTAACCAACTGCCTCTTTGGAGGCATGTGTAGCAGCCATATACTCTACTTTTGTAGTGGACAAAACAACCGTGGGTTGCCTCTTACTCATCCAACTTATTGCAGCTCCAAACAAAATAAAAACATAGCCACCTGTGGACCTTCGACTATCCAAGTCACCTGCCCAATTAGAGTCAACAAAACCCTATATGTCCAATGATTTATCCACATTATCAATACCACGATAAACCAAAAAATAACCAGAAGTTCTTCGCAAATATCTAAACACCCTCTTAACATGATTCCAATGTTCTTTACCAGGGTTAGAAATAAACCTGCTTAAAACTCCCACTGCTTGTGCAATATGGTCTAGTGCAAACCATTGCATATATTAAACTACCAACAGTACTAGCATAAGGAACATTAAACATTTCTTCAAAATCATCATTAGAAGGACACATGTCTAGTTTCAGCTTAGTACCAACTAGAAAAGGAATGCTAACTAGTTTACATTCATGCATATTAAATCTTGCAAAATTGTATCAACATACTTACTTTGACTTAACCAAAGTTTTATGTGAACACCTTGTTGATCTCCATTCCAAGAATGTATTTGGCAGCCCCGAAGTCCTTCATATCAAAAGATTTAGAAAGCTGGGTTTTAAGATATCTAATCATTACCTTGTTGTTTCCAATAAACATGTCATCAACATATAAGACAATAATTAGATCTTGATCATCAATAATCTTAAGATAAACACAATGATCTTCTTCGCTTCTAACATAACCAACTTTCAATGCAAAAGCATCAAACTTCTGATACCACATTCTAGGTGACTGTTTCAAACCATACAAAGATCTTTTTAATTTGCAAACCAAGTCTTCCTTTCCTTTAACAACAAAACCATCAGGTTGCCTCATATAAATCTCCTCTTCAAGATCCCCATGCAAGAAAGCAATTTTAACATCCATTTGCTCTATCTCAAAATCATAAGCATAAGTAATAGAAAAAAGGAATCTAAT
The DNA here is from genome assembly GCA_027924645.1 of Cunninghamia lanceolata. Classification (NCBI taxonomy): domain Eukaryota; kingdom Viridiplantae; phylum Streptophyta; class Pinopsida; order Cupressales; family Cupressaceae; genus Cunninghamia; species Cunninghamia lanceolata. The sequence goes on along the minus strand of BSBN01000053.1, from coordinate 4,004,126 downwards.
AGAAGTTAATTTAGTAACTAGAAAAAAAATTTCATTAAAATCAACACCCTCTCTCTAGGAGTAGCCCTTGGCTACCAATCTAGCCTTGTACCTTTCTAGATTACCATATGCACCAATTTTCTTTTTATATACCTACTTACAACCAATGGGCTTTCTTCCTTTGAGCAAATTTACAAGATCCCAAGTGTCACAAGTATCCAAATAATTCATTTCCTCATGCATAGGTTGTAATCGAGACTCACTATCTTCTAAAGATAGAGCCTCCCTGAAAGATCTAGGTTCATCATCAGTATTCAATAAAGCAAATACACAACAAAAATCAAGAGGGCTATACCTGTTAATTGGATTTTGTTGCCTTGTGGATTTTCTCAAAGTAGGAGTAAGAAGTTCTACTTGTTCTTTTGTATGTTCATCCTAAACATCATGATTTTGAACTCTCTTCTTCTTCTCCATTCTCAAATCCATCTAGTTATTCTTCAACATGTGCATCTTCTTGCTTTTTTGTATGTGTTTCAAAGTGCACTATTTTACCTTTTTTTTGTTCCTTTGGTTGTTCTTCACATGCATAAGCTCTAAACTCTCTAAAAATAACATCTCTTGATAAAATCATTTTTCAAGTTAGAGGATTCTGGAGTTTGTAACCTTTTACATTCTCACCATAACCTACAAAGATGCATTTTTGAGATTTTGGGTCCAGTTTAGTTCGCTTTTCTTTAGGCACATGAACAAAAGCCTCATAACCAAATATCCTTAAATGTGAAACATAAGGTTTTCTTTTTAACGACATTTCATAAGGAGTTTTATCTTCAAGAGTTGAGAAAGGAGATCTATTAATTAAGTAACAAGAAGTACGTACAGCCTCAGCCCAAAAACATTGATCTAGCTTAGCACTACTCATCATGCTCCTAGCTCTTTCCATTAAGGTTTAGTTCATTCTTTCTACTACTCCATTTTGTTGGGAGTATAAGGTGTTGTCTTCTATCTCACAATACCTGCATGCTTACAAAATTCATCAAATTCCTTAGAACAATATTCACCACCATTATGTGATCTCAACACCCTTATTTTATAATCTGTTTGTTTCTCAACTAAGGCTTTGAATTCCTTAAACTTAGTGAAAACTTCAAATTTTGCATTCATAAAATAAATCCAAGTGTATCTTGATGCATCATCAATGAATGTGACATAATATCGAGATTTTGCAAAAGAGTCAACATCCACTGGTCCAAAAACATCTGAATGTATATTCTCTAATAAATTCTTTGCATTATTTTTTCCACTAGGAAATGATGATCTACTCTGTTTTCCAAACACACAATGCTCACAGAAATCATTTTTGCCAACATAATAATTTGAAATACTGTCAACCAATTTTTTATTAATAATGGTCCTAAGACCTTTTTCACTGATGTGACCCAATCTTTGGTGCCACAACATACATGCATTTTCAGTGTTTGTTACATTGGTTGAATTATTCAAAATAGATGCATTTAATCTAAACAAGGTTCCCATCTAAGATCCTTTAGCAACCAACCAATTCCCTCTTACCAACTTGCAACCAAACTTATCAAATGTCACATGCATTCCAAAATCATTTAACTTTGATATAGAAAGTTTCTTGCAAGTCTTGGAATATGCAAAATATCATGAAGGGTTTTTATCCTTGCATCACTAAAATACAACTTTACCTTTCCTTTGCCAATTATCTATTTTGTACTAATGTCACCAAGGAAAACTTCCCCTCCATCATATGCTGAATATTTCGAGAACCACTCCTTGTTGGGAGTCATGTGATAACAGAAGCCTGAATCAATAAGCGAAGCATCATTACTTATAGTGTTAGATGAAATAATTAATGCATCATTGTCACCATCATCCGAGGATTTTTCTATGGAAGAATTAGAACTCTTTTTCTTGTTCTTACAATCCTTTTTCACATGTCCCCATTTCCCATAGTTCCAACATTTTACTTTGCTCTTAGCAGGGGTTTTAGAATGTCCTTTAGACTTGTCCTTCTTATCCCATGTGGGTGTCTTTTGCTTAGACCTACCCCTTACATGTAAAGCATCTTGGGATCCACCATTTTGGAATTTCTTCCCATTTCTTCTGAAAGAAGAGTAGCAATGATATTGTCCATCTTTGGATCTGCACCACTACCACTGATAGCAACAATTAGATTTTCCCAAGATTCTGGTAAAAAACATAGTAATAAGATGCATTTGTCTTCATCTTCTAGCTTAACATCTACAGATGTAAGTTGACTTAAAATCAAATTAAAAGCATTCAAATGATTTGCAACAGAATCTCCAATTTTCATCTTTAAAGAATACAACTGTCTTTTGAGGTATAACTTATTTGTTAAACTTTTGGTTTGATAAATATCACCTATCCTCTTCCATAGCTTATATGCAGTAGTTTCAGTAGAAATATTCAAGAGGACAGCATCTGCAAGACACAACCTTATGGTTCCTCATGTTTTTTATCAAGTTTTAACTATTCTTCAGTTTTGATAGTTGTAGATGGATTCTTCTCATTTGTAACGACCAACCATTATTCTCTTTCTTCTAAGAGATCTTCCATTTTCAATTTCCACATCTTGTAGCCTAAACCATTGAACTTCTCAATATCTAGACAAGAGGTAGAACCCATTGTATACAATCTTCTTCACAAATCTGCAAAACCCACAAAACAAAGCTCCCATTGCAGCCAAAAAAATTTCAACACTTTAAGAGAAAGGTGTCCCTCACTCAATAAAGTTGTTAGCTCTAATACCAAATATTGAAAATGAAGGTAGAACTGCTACTATAAACTTTAAAATTATGTGTTTACAAAGCTGAAAAAAAGATTAATCCATAACAATTAATGCGTAAGTGATTTTGCACTTTCAATCTAATTACACGAAGTGTTCACAAAGTTGAGAGATGACAAATAATAACCACCACACACCAAAATTGGAAGAAAGAAAATGAAATTATTTTTGGTTGATGTCGATTCCCAGTTCGTCCGAATGCTCCTGCTTCAAGTGATTTATCTCATGAAGTGACCCTTTCTTCTATTGCCAATAATGTTGCTATGTAGGGTCATGAGAGGAAAGAGAATGTCAAGAAGTTTTTGATTAACATGTCCTACTTCTTAGGATGTGATGTGGGCTTCTGTTTCTTTCAATACCCTTTTTTATAAAGATGGTTGGCTAGTGCATTTTAATATTGAGTTCATTTATGATAATGATCCCTAAGTATTTAGATTCATATATAGATTCCTCTGGTGATGTCTGTTGGTTATTTTTCCCAGACTGGATGCTTGTTCCCAGTAATCCCTACAAAATAGCCATCATTGATCAATAGGATTCCCGGGCCAGGGGCCAACAGTATAGGAGATAGACTCTATAAATATCTTCTCTTCCCTTTAGGCTCTGCAGAACCAAGGGGGGTATTCCCTATTCAACATCTACAAAATGCATCTATATATATGATGGGATGTTGACACAAAGCAGATAAATCCTCTATTAAGCAAACCAAAACTGCGAGATAAGTGCAAAGGGGCTAGCTTTGGGCCTATATTCAGTTGTAGACAGAGGATTTTGGATCCTAAAACTACTTCTAATGTCCTAAAAGGTTTGTTTATGAAGTTTGAGTTTGATTTGTATTTGGATGCAAAACTAGGACCTGGAGTGTAATCTCAATGCAAGGCTAGATTGGTGCCTATCCAGGGCTCGGAGTCAGTAGATATACACATGTGAATGGTTTAGCATAAACATATACCAAAGACTGGGTATCAAGGGGATTTTAATATATCTGCTTTAGAGATACCTCCCAAAATAGAGTGTTTAGTCATTCATGCTTGAGGGAATCCCCGCTGCAACATATTTTCTCAATGATTAATCTAAAACTTTTAATTTGTCCCTTGAACAAAGGTAGGAGGTTAAACATTCAATACATAAAACCCATATTCCTAAATCATAAATAACCCTTAGTTATTTAGACTCAAAAGAAAATATGCCACAACTTGGAGACAAATGATTAAACACATGCGATCAGTGCATTTCTCATATAAAGCAACATGAAACCAGTTAATTTATGCATGAAACATACAACATGAGACTCATAAACTCACATAACATCCAAGACAGAGCTACTAATTAAGTCGTATTGTATCATAGAGCCAGAAGTTTGTCCAATTTTTCAACAACCAAAATGAGTAACATAGCATGGCTTTTATACCATGACTATGTACTCGGCGAAATAATTACAAGGCAAGGTCCAAATTTCTCGTCAGATACATAGTACCAGAAATGATGCTCAAAATAATAAATGCAGCAGGGGACAAAACATGGATAAGCAAGAGAAGGACGAGGAGCAGCTGAGCTCGAGCCCCACGCCGCCACCTGAGGATTTTCTTCTTCAGTCAGGTAGCTATCCAGTCAATCAGGCCATACCTCTGCAATTCTTGTGCTATTAATGACACACCAACCCGTAGGACGTAGCAACGGTCTGCGTCTAAAGATTCCCACCAAGAAAGATGCATCGAGCCCAGGAAATCCCACGCTGATGAAAGTTTGAACTGTGACTGTCGAAATCCTACCTATCGCTGAGATCCGCGGTGCCAAAATAGTCTGAAAAGTCAAGAACAAATAAAAAGGTGCCATGTAGGCACCCCGCGCATCCATCGCTGACCATTTAAAAAATGCAAGATCAATAATCCCACATTCATCCTGCAATGCTTGCTTGACTATCATATAAACCAAGCCACGAGCAAACCTAGTGTCGTGCGCTTTTGCCCTACATGACCATTGAACCGCCTACTATCAACCCATCGCTTTGACTCCCACTGATACCAAGACCCAATCAGCAAGACCATAACCCATCGGCGGGCCTGAAAACTCACCTGCCGATACAATTGTCACTCCGATGACCACCCCGCATATACCTTGTTCATCAGAGATTAGTGACACCCAGGAAACATCTACCGATGCCAATAGTTACACTGACGACCCTGCCTGATCGGGGAGACCAACCTCATCAGGCAAGCTCCTTGCTACCTCTCTGATACACATTGTCAACAGATACCTCCATCGGCGTAACCAACCCGTCGGAGCAACATTTCCCCTTTACGTTGACGAAGAATGTCATGCCGAAGACCATAAACCATCTCATCGGCTGTCGGAATAACCCCTAACTCAGTTGCCGATGAAGCATGTCACAACGATGAAAGGAACAAACCACTGTGGACAACATAATCACTGAAACAAAAAACCAACTTACACCGATGGACCTAGAAATTTTATAGGGTTTGAATGAAAAACCCTGCAATCGTTTAAGCTTAAAACCCTAGACATAAATGATTACCAACACAGGCTCCGATTGGGGACGTGCAGGCGCAAGACTGCAGCAAGGACCAGACTACTCCAGGGCAGACCAGACAAAACTCAAAACCCAAAACGCGACCGACTATACAAGGCATATACAAAATATTTACAACTAATCTACAGTGTGCACAGAAGGTACTCATTTATGTGAAAAAGGTTTTAAGGAATTTACCGTGCACTGGCAATTCCATTAGTTCAGCATTTAGGGCTTGGAGAAAATAGGAATCATCTCCATAGATATTGCTAATTTGATATGGGCCGGTCCATAAGGGTTCAAATTTACCCTGCTTGCCCTTATCCTAATTCCTAGCATTCCACATAAGGACTAAATCACCTATCTGAGACCTTCTCCCTGTAGCCCTTCTGTCAAACAAATATTTCACTTGTTGCTGCGTCTTGATGTTTATTTTCTGTGCCTCCCTTCTTATTTCATCAAGTGCAACCAACTGATTTATTCTTTCAGTCATTGGGTCCCCAGTCTCCTCACTGTTCCCTTGGATGAATTTATAAACTGGTAGGAGGTTATTCACAGGCAACCTAGCTACTGCACCATATACTAATTCATAGGGTGACATTCCTGTTGCTCTCTTCACTGTCACCTTGTCAGCCCATAATGCTAACTTCAATTTTGAGTCCCAAGACCTCTTGTTTTTATCTACCATCCTTTTGATGATTTTTATGAGACTTTTGTTGCTTGACTCTACTTGACCATTCCCCTGTGGATGATATGGTGATGTATGAGACAAATCCACTCCATATTTATTACAAAAATCAACAAATTCACCAGACCTGAAGCACATAGCATTGTCTGTGACCAATTTGGCTGGTACTCCAAATCTAGTGATAATATTCTCTAGAATAAAGTCCATCACCACTTTGCTAGTAGCTTTTTTAGTTGGGATGGCCTCAATCTAATTGGTGAAATAATCAGTGGCGACCAGAATCCAACTGTGCCCTCCACTTGATTTTTCTGAGATTTCTCCTATGAAATCAATCCCCCATTGCTGAAATGGAGCTTCTACAGTTACAGTCCTAAGGGGTAATGCACCTCCATATTTTAGCTTTCCTGAGTACCTTTGGCAAGGATCACATTTCCTTATCATTCTATGTGCATCTGAGAAAAGAGTTGGCCACCAGTAGCTAGCTCTGAGAATTTTGTGGGCTGTTGTATGGGCGGCATAATGTCCACATACTCCATTGTGCATGTCATTGAGAATATCCTTAGCCTGATCCTCATTCACACATCTGAGTAATACACCATCATGATTTCTCCAATACAACTCTCCTTGAATAATGATGTATTTAATAGCCTGTAGCTTCAAAGTTCTCTTATGGATATCACTGAGATGGGAAGGACAATTCAAATTCTGCAGATAATGTACTATGTCCTTATACCACTTAGATCTTGACATATTTATAACTTCATCATGTACTACATTCACTTGGCATGCCTCTAAATTTGACTGTCATTAGCTTTGCCAAACCTTGTCCTCTTACCAATTTCGTGATCTGTATCTCTATGTTGAACTCCTGCAATTTGTTTATCCATCTGCATCTCCTTCCAGTTACCCCCTGTTGAGTAAATATATCTTTGACTACTGCATGAGGCACATATGCAATTATTTGAGAGCCCACCAAATATGGTCTGAAGCTCTTAACTGCTCTGACCAGTGCATATGCCTACTTCTCCATTATATCATACTTTAATTCAACAGCCTGCAATGACCTACTAAAGAAAGCTATAGGTTGTTCAAACCCTTCTTCATTCTTCTACAATAAGCATGCAGCAATAGTATGGAAAGAAGCAAATGAGAATAACTAAAATGGCTTAGAAAAATCAGGGGATTTTAATACAGGAGCCATCTTTATAGCTTCTTTTATGTTCTAAAATGATTTGGTTGCTTCATCTTCCCATTTGACAGTTGCACCCTTCTTCAGCATCCTAGAGATATCCTTGGTGGTCTCTGCGAAGTTAGGAACAAATCTCCTAACAAAATTAATTTGTCCAAAGAAGGACTGAATACCTTTTACTATTTTTGGGATCTGAATTTTGTTAATTGCAGCCACCCTCTCAGGATCAATCCTAACCCCATCCTTGGAAATAATGTGTCTAGGCAGTTTTCCTTCCACAACCCCAAAGGCACATTTCTTTGGGTTGAGTGAGATGCCATACTCTAATGCTTTAATAAAAATTTGCTCTAAATGCATACAGTGCTGCTCTTCCTTTTTTGAGTAAGTAGTCAATTCATCCTGATATACAACCAAGATTGAATCAATCAATCCTGCAAAAGCAACATCCATTGCCTTCTGAAATGTAGCACCTGCATTTGTCAGTCCAAATGGCATCCTAACATATACATATGTTCCCCATGGAGTAGTGAAAGCAGTCTTTAATTGCTCTGATTCCTTTACCTTCACTTGATTGTATCCTGAAAATCCATCCATCATGGATAGAAGTTCACAACCGGTCACCTTCTGCAACATAGCCTCCATGTTTGGCAGTGGATAATTGTTCTTCAAAGAGGACATATTTAGATTTCTAAAGTCCACACACAGCCTGATGTCACCACTCTTTTTTCTGATTGGGACTAGATTAGACACCCAAGTTGAGTGTCTGATAGGCATGATTATTCCAACCTCCCTAAGTTTCATAAGTTCTTCTTGCATTTTAAGAGCTAAAGTTGGATTTATAGGTCTCTGTTTTTGTCTAAATGGTTTAGCTCTAGGCTTCAAAGGGATTTCATGCTGGAATAAATCCTCCCTATAAGCTTTCAGGTCCTCATAAGACCAGGCAAAGACATGCTTGTACTTTCTTAGCAATGCAATCATCATAACTCTGATGTGTGGTTTTAGTTGTTTGCCAATGTATACCTTCTTGGGGGCATGAGATGTTCCCAAATTTATCTCTTCTAAATCATTCTTGTTTGTCGGAGACGACTTTGTAACAAGTTGGTCCCTATTGTCAAAAGCTCTCTCTAAAGCTACCAACCCTCTAGGGATTTTGTTTGTCTTGAGTTGAATCACCTCCTTCCCTAAGAGAGTCTCTTTTCCATCTACAACTTCTACAAAGTTCTGGAAATCTATTTCTTGGTTCTCATGTTCATCAATACAATGTAGAAATCTCAGTAAATCCTTATCATCATTAAAAACCTGCTAGCCGCATACATTATCTGGCACTGTAGGTCTGAGTTTGATTTCAACATTTGTAACATCTGATAAAGTTATATCATCTGGCCTTATGGCCACATTGGCCAGAAAATCTGCCCTGACATTCTTTGATCTTTCAATCCAATTTATTGAAAAAGTGTCAAACAATTCTATTGTATCCCAAACAACATGCTTATATTGCTTCAACCTTTTATTTTTTGATGCATACTTATCTCTAACTTGGGAAACAATAAGCTCTGAATCACCAAATACCTTGAGCATCTTAATTCCATGCCTCAAAGCGACATTCAATCCTAACAGCAGAGCCTCATACTCTGCAATATTATTTGTACAGGCAAACTTCAACAAGAAAGAGAATTTTAGAAGCTTACCAGCTGGAGACAAAAATATAATCCCAGCACTAGAGCCTTCCTTCGAACAAGCTCCATCAAAATACATGGTCCATAGACTCTGTTGATCCAATTCTCAGATGCAAATATTTTTTTCTTTATCTCCTTTATCATCTAAGACAACCCTGAAATTATCACATTCTGTGTTCACAAAATATATCTGTTCCTCTGATTCTTGATCCTGGACTGTCTCTGATGACCTTTCTTCTCTATCCAATTTAACATCCCGGCCATTCATAGGGATCATGGCGTATGACAGGTCTAATTGCATATTCCCTCCAATGAGTGTTGCCCACCTTCTTGATAGCAACATGCCATACTGTGGCTTGATATCAACAACTGTTATGTTCATTTTGTAGGTCCTCTCAGGATAAGCCGCCAGTCTGAAATCAACATCCTTCATGATTCCAATGACAGGTACCTCCCTAGCATCCATTGCATAGCACTTCCCGCATGCCTTATCTATTTTTAAGCCAGCTTGCTGCATGATGGCCAAAGGCATGATGTTTGTGGACGCTCCTGAGTCAAGCATACAATTCTTAATTATTTTTCCATTTATGATAAGGGAGACATAAAATGGTTCCACTTGTGAAGGACATTTTGTCATGGTCATCCCCAGATACACCTCAGGAACTTCATCTTCATCAATATATAGGGCCTGTTTCTTACTCTGAGACTCATCATTCTGCTTGGCTTGACAGGGCATTCCTGAAATCAAGGACACTGCTTTATTTTTGAATTCTTCCACTTTCATCAGTTCCATCAGTGGGACAGAGACTTTTATTTGCGATAATACTTGAGTTATATCAAGTGGAGCATAATTTTGAATAACAGTTGTAACTTACTCCACCGTTTTACCCTTATCTTGGGATGATCCAGCCTTAGTTTTCATGGCTCCTGGACTGTCATTTTTGCCCTGAGAAATTTTATTTTGATCCTCAACTTGGGGAATTGTATTTTCTGTCTTTTGAGAGTCATAACCTGTTTTTTGCTCAAAACCTTGTTTATTATTATTCCATTGTTTCTTATATGTTTTGGTCCCCTTATGACTGTGCGCAGGTTGGCCTACAAAAGTATTTTCTAGTTGGTGTGAATTGCTCACCTAAGCTTTACCCCTTAGGTTGTAATTGCTTTTAACTTGAGCTATTGCTGCAGCTGTGAGGGCTCTAATTTCTTCGTCAGAAGGTCTCTTCAAATTATTCAGAAAATTATGTGAATCCTGAGCATAGGCGTAGCTATCTTCCTCATCTTCATCATAGGGAAATTGCTGCCAGACCTGAATCTCATCATTTGCACTTACATTAGCATCGTGAGAAGAGTATTCTTTGTTTGTAGACAGCATATTGACATTGTCGTCCTCCACGCAATGCGGTTCATTACATTCATCACAGGCCACAGTATTGTTGTATAGAGACTGAGCAATCATACATTGTGACTGCGAGTGAGGCATTTGATAGATTATACACCATGGGGTGTCATTAACAATATTTATAGCTTTCTTCAAAGGATCAGGAGTTTCCTTAGTATTTTGAGCTCTTTGATTTGTATTGCTGTGCGGGAGGACAGGTTTAACATTATGCCAACTGGTATGATACGGCATGTCATGTAATGATGGTCTTCTTTCTTGCCTTTGGTAAACCAGTCTATCAGGACCTATCCCCTTCTCATTTTTAGCCATTCTATAACCTAGGTCCTTGACAATAGTTGTCAACTTATCTATTTTATCCTCAGAAGTAGATGCACTGCCTTGAGTAGCTTGAGATTTGTTATTCGGATTTTGCAAAATTTTCACAGCATCTCTCCTGTTTGTTTTACCAGATGCCTTTCTGTTGTTTTCAATATTTGTTGCAATTTTGAAGGCATCTCTAAGGCTAGCAGGGCTCTTGTCTCTCAATCCATAAACAGTCTTGGCATCAAAAGCATTTATGTACAGCACTATGCACATAGGTTCATTAGGCCTCAGGTCCTGTGGCAATTTGTTCAATACTTTAGTGAATCTAGCATTGAAATCAACAACCTGTTCATTTGATCCTTTGGTAATACCAGTGAATTCATTGATGAAAAAACTAGGATCAGTTTTGTCACCATACTGTTCTTTAAATACTCTCTTAAATTCATCCCATGATGAAATACTTCTGTCAGGTAGACCTTTATACCATTCCTTGGCTTCATCAACTAAGGATTGCATAAATGATTTCATAAATACATCCTCATGCTCAACCTCAAAGTTGTCCATGATATTCTAAAAAGCTTTTAAATGGTCATCACCTGATACAGTATTATTTCCTAAAAATTTAGGCACTTGCAGCCTCACATGTTTGTCAATAGGATTTGGGTAACCCGGAATGCCATCAAACACAAGCTGTCTAAATCTGTCTAGCTGCATAGGTTGTCTACCAGGCTGAATAACATTGGCATTTCTATTTGCATTCTGATTTCTTACATTATTCAATGGTACTCCAGCATTATTTGCATTTTGTCTCTAATCATTGTGTTGATCCTGTACTTCATTCCTGTGTTGATTTCTTTTCATATTTGCATTTTCAAGGGTAGGAACTGAATCATTCTGAGCAACTCTCAGAGCTTGCACCTTCTATCTCATGTCATCTCTGATCTTTACTGCCTGTAGATATTCTAATTCTGCCCTTAAGCTCTTAATTTCATCAGCTAGTTCCTCTTCTCTAGGCATAGAAGAAGATGGCTTTATCATATTCTGATCATTATTATCATCATCCCTTGGAGACTCAACTTCTTCAAATCTATCACTGGGATCCAAGAAAGGGCGTTCTTGAAAAACTTCTGACCTTATTCTCAGAGCACCACCCTGCTGTCTTTCATATACATTTTGGATTTCAGCCTCAGTTTTTGAAAAATAGGGCATTGTTTGCTCTGAGGATCCTGGATTGTCCTGAATAAATTCATTTTTCTTGGGGCTAGGAGAACCATCTTGATTGGCTCGAACAATCCCTTTTTCCCTGTACATCATTTTTATGGGTAACTCTTCAAACAGAGTATTGCGCTGGGATCTTCTCCCTTGCATACAAATTTTTACTTCACCGGTTGGGAGATTGGTTCGGAGTCGCCACCTATTACTAGGAATTGTTTTCTTTTTAAAATCAAGGTTCTTTTACAAAGTATAGTCCCCAGCAGAGTCACCAATTTCTGTTGGTTATTTTTCCCAGACTGTATGCTTGTTCCCAGTAATCCCTACAAAATAGCCATCATTGATCAACAGGATTCCTGGGCTAGGGGCCAACAGTATAGGAGATAGACTCTATAAATATCTCCTCTTCTTCTTTAGGCTCTATAGAACCAAGGGGGGTATTCCCTATTCAACATCTACAAAATGCATCTGTATATATGATGGGATGTTAACACAAAGTAGATAAATCCTCTATTAAGCAGACCAAAACTGTGAGATAAGTGCAAAGGGGCTAGCTTTGGGCCTATATTCAGTTGTAGATAGAGGATTTTGGATCCTAAAACTACTTCTAATGTCCTAAAAGGTTTGTTTATGAAGTTTGAGTTTGATTTGTATTTGGATGCAAAACTAGGACCTGGAGTGTAATCTCAATGCAAGGCTAGATTGGTGCCTATCCAGGGCTCGGAGTCAATAGACATACACATGTGAATGGTCAGCATAAACATATACCAAAGACTGGGTATCAAGGGGATTTTAATATATCTGCTTTACAGATACCTCCCAAAATAGAGTGTTTAGTCATTCATGCTTAAGGGAATCCCCGCTGCAACATATTTTCTCAATGATTAATCTAAAACTTTTAATTTGTCCCTTGAACAAAGGTAGGAGGTTAAACATTCAATACAGAAAACCCATATTCCTAAATCATAAATAACCCTTAGTTATTTAGACTCAAAAGAAAATATAGCCACAACTTGGAGAGAAATGATTAAACACATGCGATCAGTGCATTTCTCATATAAAGCAACATGAAACCAGTTAATTTATGCATGAAACATACAACATGAGACTCATAAACTCACAAAACATCTAGGACAGAGCTACCAATTAAGTCATATTGTATCATAGAGCCAGAAGTTTGTCCAATTTTTCAACAACCAAAATGAGTAACATAGCATGGCTTTTATACCATGACTGTGTACTCAGTGAAATAATTACAAGGCAAGGTCCAAATTTCCCGTCAGATACACAATACCAGAAATGATGCTCAAAATAATAAATGCAGCAGGGGATAAAACATGGATAAGCAAGAGAAGGATGGGGAGCAGCTGAGCTCGATCCCCACGCCGCCACCTGAGGATTTTCATCTTCAGTCAGGTAGCTATCCAGTCAATCAGGCATACCTTTGTAATTCCTGTGCTATTAATGGCACACCAACCCGTAGGACGTAGCAACGGTTTGCGTCTGAAGATTCCTCCAAGAAAGATGCATCGAGCCCGGGAAATCCCACACTGATGAAAGTTTGAACTGTGACCGTCAAAATCCTACCTATCGCTGGATCTGCGATGCCAAAATAGTCTAAAAAGTCAAGAACAAATAAAAATGTGCCACGTAGGCACCCCGCGCATCCATCGCTAACCATTTCAAAAATGCAAGATCAATAATCCCACATTCATCCTGTAATGCTTGCTTGACTATCATATAAACCAAGCCACGACCAAACCTAGTGTTGTCCGCTTTTGCCCTGCATGACCATTAAACCGCCTGCCATCAACCCATCGCTTTGACTCCCACCGATACCAAGACCCAGTCGGCGAGACCATAACCCATTGGCAGGCCTGAAAACTCACCTGCCGATACAACTGTCACTCCGATGACCACCCCACATATACCTTGTCCATCAGAGATCGGCGACACCCAGGAAACATTCGCTGATGCCAATAGTTACGCCGACGACCCTGCCTAATCGGGGAGACCAACCTCATCGTCCAAGCTCCTTGCTACCTCTCCGATACACATTGTCACCTCGACAGATACCTCCATCGGCATAACCAACCCGTCGGAGCAACATTTTCCCCCTTACGCCAACGAAGAACGTCACGTCAAAGACCATAAACCGTCTCATCGGCCATCGAAATAACCCCTAACTTAGTCACCAATGAAGCATGTCACAGCGATGAAAGGAACAAACCACTGTGGACAACATAATCGCTGAAACAAAAAACCAACTTACACCGATGGACCTAGAAATTTTATAGGGTTTGATGAAAAACCTTGCAATTGTTTAAGCTTAAAACCCCAGACATAAATGATTACCAACAATGTCCATAAATTATCTTTTGGTTCTTCTTCTCTATGTATTATGGATGATTATTTTGTTCCCATTATTCCTAAAATTTTGGATTCTTTTGAAGAAGTTTTTAGCTTTAATTATGGACAATGATGTTTTCTCATCTTTTGTAAATCTTCCCATCTTTGATGCTCATGGTTTTCAAGTTAATGCATGGTATTGTTGTCCAGGTTGATGATGTGCATGGTGGTATAGTTTAGGTTGTCCATGGAGATTCAGTGCATATGGGTGCTATTCATGATGTTGTACATGGTGTTGTTCAAGATAGTGTTGTTTATAATATTTTTGTGCATAATGTTTACATATGCTCATGTTAATTTAATCTTTGGTGATGATGTGCATAGTGGTGTTGTTCTTGGTGGTGATGTTCAAGTTGATTATGTTCTTGTTGATGTTATTCATGGTGATGCAAAACATAATGTTTCTATGTATGATGATTTTTTTTTAAAAACACAATTTCTAGTAGTGTAGTTAATTTTTAGTGATAATGTTTGTGGCAATTCTTCTCATGTAAATGATTCTAGTTAAGATAATATTGTTGCTTATGAAAGTGATGCTATTCTGGACCCTTCTGCTATTTATGTTGAAGGTCCTATTGTTATTGATAAAGGCAAAGGTATTGCCTTTTCTTCTTATGTTCTTGCTACTTTTAGTTCTCCTCTTTTGATTCTGACGGTGGCTCTCCTTCTTCTCCTATTCTAGCTATTCTTGTTAGAGTCTTCCCTAATGTCTAGGTTTAGGACTATATTGATTATAAGATTACTTCCTTCAAAAGCAATATTGAGGACTTGGACAAGAAGTTAGGGAAAAATGTGATTAGCTTTGTTGATAGATAACTTTTTTGGTTGTTACTATGGCAACAATTATTTCCTTTTGCTACTTCATATTTTGGTGAATCTAACCATTCAAACTTAAATGGTATTTTGGTAGATTTATCTTGTTTATTCTAATAGCCAATTTTGGTGGGCTCTTTGTTATAATAGTATGCTCTCTTAATGATGTTGATGGTGGTTTTCTCTTCTATTGGTGCATACTTGGTGCCTCCTCTTTTTTTTAAATTACCATTGTACCTTTTTTGTACATCGTGATGCTTGTTTGAGCCATATTTGTAAACTATTCTCCAATTAAAAAAAAACATACTTCATAATCATTTATAGCCTTCTTACTCCATTGGGTACATTTAGTCAAGTCATTCATAGTGATTTTCAAACTCATATTTGAGTGAAAATGATTTAAGAAGGTTATAGTTAAATCATCAAAATGTCATATAAAACTAGGAGGTAAAGAAATTTGATAGCATAATTCTTTAAGGTTCATGGAAATAACTTGGATAAGATCTTATCATTCTATGCAAATTCCCTGCATGTCATGGTTAAAGATTGTAGATGTACATTGTGATCCCCTTTTCCATGATACAATTTAAATCTAGGGGCCACAAAACCAATAATGATGTGTGATGTGATGGAATCTTTCTTGTTGTCATTAACTTGTCTTTTAAGATCAATCATTTCTTATAAAAAAGTATCCAAGATATATGTAGAAACATGGGTAATGTTGGGGGTATGCAAAACAATAGAAGCAATGTAATGAGGTTGTGAGGTAAGGGGTGAAGACATAACTATGGATGGATGGACCACATTATGGTAAAGATTGGTCATAGGATGCGATGGATGGATAGTAAGAACCATATGTTGGGAAGGAGATATGGCATGGGACACATGGATGGAAGCTATAACACTAGTGAATATGTGAGTGGAATGATGGGATGTGAATGGAACACCAGAGGGGATGGAAGCACTAGAAATGGGTGTGATGGAAGGTGTATAGATAGAAGGTAGGCCATATTGAGGAACAAAGGCAATGGGAAAGGTAAAAGGAGAAATAGTAGAAGTAAGAGCTACACATGGAAGTGGTAAGGATAGGGTTAGGGGTACGATCAAAAGAGGAGGAGGAATGGTAGGATACACCATTAGAAGAGGTCAATAAAGAGATAAAATCATATAAAATATATGTGCCAAATGGGTACCCTTTCAATGTCTTATACAAGAGAGTCGCTAATTGATGAGAAAATTTAGCTTGCATGAATGCATCAATGAGCTCTTGCCTAGTAAGTGATAGATCTTGCTTAGCCAAGTGGGCCTCATGACCATAGTATTGTGGATCATCCAAGTGGTTCTCAATACTCAAGCATCTAAATTGTTGTTAGAATGGGTAGCCATATTAAAGTTTAGATGAGCACTCCTCAAATGAAGATTAGGATCCTAAGTAACTCATGGCATAAATATGTGATATGGCAAGGAGAGATAAATCTATTAAATACCTTTCACATTTGAAAAAAACATAAGATTATCTCCCCTTCATTGAGCTCTCCTAATAATTAAATATTTAATCAATTTTAAAAAAGAAAAGATTCTTTATTTTGTCAAAAGATGTTTTCTTTTACTTTCTAAAAAAAAATACATTTTAAAAATCTTCCAAGCGGGCATGGAATTTGACAGTCTGCTTGTCATATAAATTTTTTATGATAGTTTGGTCATTTAGCTAGTGACATTTCAATTGATGTTTTAAGAAAACTATAAGTTGTTAAAAAAATGTTGACTGAAGTTTTTATATTGAAAGAATGCATGTTACAAAAAAGTAGTCTAAAGACTATGAAAAAGAGCAATAATCAACAACATAGTCACAAACAAAACTACAAACAGCAAGACCAACAACTCCCAACCATTTCAACAACTGAAAAGATGAAAGTGCCATAAAGAAATTACAACCACCTCCTGTCATTTCAAGGTAGAATGTATGTTTTTGTGGACATTGAATATTATCAAAAGGGACATAAAGGCATATAAATTCATTTCTATTGTGTAAATTGAAGTCCTAAAAAAATTAGTAATTATATATTGAAAAGAAACACAAAGCATTTCTTTTTTTTGAACCAAACACTCTAATACAATTTCCACTTGCAAATTGCAATCATTCAAACAAAGTTTCAAAAAGATAGAAAGCAATAAGTTTCACAAAATATTAGATATACCTTAAGAGCAACCCATCCACTCCACAAACCAATTTGCCCTCCTTTTGAACTTTGAGAGAACTTTCAATCGCCACATTGTGCTTAGGACTTGACTTGTCCAGTCCAGTTGCATCATTGCTGAGAATATCTCCAATTTGGCTCAACATAGGCATCTTGGTACACTGATAGAAAGGTGACCCTGGTGAACTGAATGACAATGAATGAAGTAACATCAATTCTTTTTTATCCCTGTAATTGTAAATCAACTCTTAATTATAGCTCTTCTTAATCTTTGTAATTGTAATTTGCAAAGTTGTACTTATTCCATATCTAATAAACAATGAATAACATATTAACAAGTATAGAAAAAGCAAAGATTTGTTTCTAATGGATTTCTAAAATTTATTGAAGATGAACCTTCTTTGAAAATATTCTAATTTAATATATATTTCTATATTATTTAAAAATTTGTTCAAGATAAACATTGTAAAAAAAAACAATTTATATTTCTATAACAATTTTTTATAAAATAATATATATTATAAATAAGAATATTATATTATTTTACGGTTTAGTCAGTTATGTAAAATTTTTCCAAGTTAAGTTATACTGTCTAATAAATTTTGAAGTTGTAAAATAAAGTGTAAAATGGCAAAAAGGTCAAATAAACCATCAAGTTCCACTCCTGCTTCAAGCGGGCTTAAATTTGAGAGTCCACCTTGCCTGCCAAGAATTTTTTCCTACAGTTTAGTCTTCATTATTGCCTTTGGCATGAAATTAATTTTTTTAATGCAAGTCAAATTTTATATAAGAAATATAAAAAAAATTAGAAATGGTTTTAATGTATTTATACCAAGTTATTTCAAATAATGTCTGATTGTTTGATATTGTAAAATTGGAGGAATGAATATAAAATATTCTATAAAAAACTTTAAAAGTATTGAGAGCTTAAAAAATCTAAAGATTTGTGATTTTTTTTAAAATAATAGAAGTTTCTATTAAATTTTTAAAAATTATATAATAATATATGTGTATATTTATTAATATAAAAAATTTAAAAATAGTAATTTGACTTTTTTCTTATGTTTATTATAAAATAAAATAAATAAAAAATAATATATATTAATATTAATGTATTTGTGTATATTTAATTTTTATTTATTTTTATAGTTTTTGCATATAAAAAAACATTAAGGATGTAGTAGATTTTTTAAATTTTTTTAAATTTTTGTGGCAACATTTTTTGATTGTATATATAATAAAAAAATTTCATCATTTTCATCTCAAATATAATACAAAAATAAGGGAATAAAAATTTAGAAAAATTTAATTCAAAATAAAAAATAAAAGTTTAGAAACATTTATTTTTATAATTCTGGCTTCAAAAAATCTAATTCAAAATAAAAAATAAAATTTTATAAATATTTATTTCTATAACTAACTTCAAAAAATAAAAAAATTATTTTTGGGTTAGCTTTATGAAAAACCTTATAAAAAATAATATTATATTGGATCTAAAAATGAAGCCCTAATGAGGTATCCAAGGGTGGTAGCTTGGATAAAAATGAAGATCACACAATAAGACACAAACCTTAGAAGGAGAGATATCTAGCAATGAATAGGAACACAAATCCTATTAAGATTTAAAAATGATAGAGCAATTAGAAGGTACATATTTGAAACCCTAAAACAAATAAGATATAAACCCTAAAGTAAAACCCTAGGGTGGTGTAAGATCAGATGAGTAAATCAAAATGTAAAGGTAAAAGTAACCTTTATATATTAACCTAGGCTAATCTATTTGAGGTATCCAAGGGTGGTAGCTTGGATAAAAATGAAGATCACACAATAAGACACAAACTTTAGAAGAAGAGATATAGCAATAAGAACACACTTAACCTAGGTAAATCATATGTTGGGTAAATATCTGAATAATTTAATGCTATTTTAGAAAATTTAATGTGAATAAGAGATGTTCTTAGCTCTCGAATCAAAGATGGATTATGAATGCTGATGACTTTTAGAATCAATTTGCCATAGTGTAGAAAATTAAAGACCTTATCATCCATGGATTATGCAAGACCTAAATTCTCTTTAAGGATTGATTTTATGGTTTAGGATCAATCCTACACCATATGGATCTAATCTATTAAGTGTAGTAATGATCTAGCCAATGTAGACTTCTAGGATCTAGTTCACTCTGCGTTCTGGTAACATATAAGAATTGGTAGTATTTAGAAATGCCTTAGGGAGATTGTTGAATTGTGAGGGTTCACATTCTCTCTAGTCAACGCCCTTAATGATCAACTTTATGGTCTTGGGCAAGTGTTGGCAAACAAGCAAGTGCACAAGTGATCTAGATGCAAATTCAGATACAAGTAATGTTCTTTCTAGTGCATCAAATCCAAATGTTCCTAGGAATGCTCCTTGTAATTGCTTAGGATATTTGAATGATCTCTTGATATGTTTAAATGTTTAAATGAATGTTTTTAAATACCAAGACATAACAAATCATCGCACAACATGTATCAAGTTAGCTCCCAATTGCTAGTGGAAAGGGGGGGGAGTCAACAAATTAATAAGGCCAAGATAAGACCACATATATAGAAATGTGTGTAGGTGAGTAAATGAGGATAGATAGACATCAAAGAAGGAGCCGAGCTTAAGTGTCATGTATCATTAATAATCATATTAAGACATCTCTTAAAATAGATTCAAAACTAAATGGAAAATAGTATGGGTATAATAACTTCCCCATTACATATAGATAAAATAGTTTTATTTCCTTTCATTCATGACATAACTTTTTTTTTTTTTTTTTTTTTTTTACCAAAGCTATGGAATTTTTTTTAAATAATAAAAAGTTTTATACTTTTAAATTAAAATATCAAAAATATAATCCAAAGAAGATGGGGTGAAATGGACCTCATTTAATAGACATCATTTCCACAATCCATGATATGATATTTTGAGTGTTTGGGGATTAAACTGTGTGAAAGTTTTTTCTTCAACGTTTTGGATCACACTCCATAATCCATCATGAGGAAGAAGAGAGCCAAAGAAGAGAATTAGAAATGATAAGTTTACAAACATCAAGAGGCGAAAAAAAAAGAGGGGGAATGACTAACCAAGAAACCACAAGGAAATAATATATATATGTAAGAGACCTCATTTGCCAAGTTTGCCAAGTTGTGGCAAGACTTGTAGAAGTTAGAATCTCCTCATATTCCTTGAATGGAATCACTGTGGCTATCTGCAACCCGTATGATAATGCCGCAGTTGATTCCAAACTTCTGCTCATTTTGAATCTCATAACCTCAATGAATATGTCTTCCATAATTATCAATTGCCATTACATATTGTGCTTCTCCAAGTTTCTCTATTTTATCTGCAAACATGTCATTGGCATCATCTCAAGCCAGCAAAACCCATTTGTCTCTGAGGTCTCTCGTTACAGCCATGATTACCTCTTCTTCACAATCGTACCTAAACTCCAGATTTCACGATACTTGTACAGTCTCCATGGATATAAACTTTCACGATATAAACCAGGAACTCATTTCTTCGAGAGTTAAAGTCTATGGTTATAAACTGGATTCATGCATTAATGCGAAGTCCTTCGCTCAGGGAAAGCAAACCCATGGTCACATGCTTGTAAACGGCATGGTGATTAATGCATATTTTAGCGCGAAACTCGTAAACCTTTATTGCAACTGTAGTGCTTTAATGGATGCGCGTCTGGTTTTTGATGAATTGAAAAACAAAAAGAATCCCATTTTGTGGAATTCCATGATTAAAGGATACATTTTGCAGAATTTTTGTGAAGAGGGTCTTGCATTGTATGATGAAATGAAGGAGATGGGTATGCAGCCTGACAAGTATACTTTTCCTTTTGTTCTCAAGGCGTGCGGAAGCCTCATTGATTTAAAACGAGGTAAGGAAGTTCACAGCAAGATAATTAGAATTGGTTTAGATTATAATGTTTATGTGGGTAGTGCTTTGGTAGACATGTATGCAAAATGCCAGAGTTTGGAAGACGCGCGCCAAATATTTGACAAAATGTCTGAAAGAAATGTTGTGTCCTGGACTGCTATGATTTCTGGGTATGTGCAGAATGAACAGGGCGAGGAGGCTTTGAGTTTGTTTCGGAAGATGCAGATAGAGCGTGTGGAAACCAATTCAGTCACAATTGTGAGTGTTCTCCCTGCAGCCGCAGTTTGTGGAATGGGGGCTCTGCAACACGGTAGGGAAATCCATGGTTATGTAATTAGGAATGAGTTTAACTCAGAGCTCTCTGTGCCAAATGCTGTTTTAGATATGTATGCTAAATGTGGGAGGACAGAATGTGCACGCCATGTGTTTGACAAAATGTCTGAAAGAAATGTTGTGTCCTGGACTGCTATGATTTCTGGGTATGCACAGAATGAACAGGGTGAGGAGGCTTTGAGTTTGTTTAGGAAGATGCAGATTGAGCGTGTGGAAACCAATTCAGTCACAATTGCGAGTGTTCTCCCTGCAGCCGCAGTGTTTGGAACAGGGACTCTGCAACAGGGTAGGGAGATCCATGGTTATGTAATTAGGAACGAGCTTGACTCACAGATCTCTGTGTCAAATGCTCTTGTGGATATGTATGCTAAATGTGGAAATATAGAATGTGCACGCCATGTGTTTGACAAAATGTCTCAAAGAAATGTTGTTACGTATAATGCAATGCTTGCAGGGTATGTCCAGAATGGGTGTGCTGATAAAGCCTTGAAAATTTTCCATCAAATGCCTTTCGAGGATGTGGAATGTGATTCAGTCACTATCACAAGTATGCTTCGTGCATGTGCTTGTTTGACAGCTCTAGAACAGGGCAAGGACATTCATGAGTATGCCACAAAGAAGGGATTTGATTCAAGTGTTTCTGTGGGGAATGCGCTGATAGATATGTATGCCAAATGTGGTAGTATAGACTATGCACGAAATGTTTTTGATAAAATGGCTGAAAGAAATGTGATTTCATGGACTGCAATTATTGCTGGCTATGGTTTGCATGGGCAAGGGAAAGATGCTCTTAAACTCTTTGATACAATGCAACAAATTGGGCCAGAGCCAAACCATATTACCTTTGTTGCAGTTTTATCTGCTTGCAGTCATGCAGGTTTAGTAGATAAAGGCCAGCAGTACTTTGGATCCATGAGCTGTGATTATGAGATTACACCCCGAATCGAACACTATACATGCATGGTTGACCTTCTTGGCCGTGCTGGGCGACTGGACGAGGCATATGACATTATAAAAAGTATGCCTATGGCACCTGATGCTGCAGTGTGGGGAGCCTTGCTTGGTGCCTGTACAGTATATTGCAATACAGAACTAGGAAGGCTAGCAGCAGAACAGGTTATTGAATTAATGCCAAGAAATTCTGGCTTCTATGTTTTGCTTTCTAATATATATGCCAAGACTGGCAGATGGGATGATGTTGCAAAGGTGAGAACACTAATGAAAGACAATGGGATAAAAAAATGCCCTGGACGCAGCTGGATTACAATCAAGAACAATGTCCACACATTTGTTGTCGGAGATCAATCACACCCTGATTCTGAAATGATCTATGCAGTATTAGAAAGCTTATCAAAGCAGATTAAAGACATAGGGTATACCCCTGATATTCACTCTGTTTTGCATGATTTAGGAGAGGATGAAAAGGAATGTGCCCTCACCAACCACAGTGAGAAGCTAGCTATTGCTTTTGGGCTTATCAAAACTTGCCCAGGGACAACTATTAGGATAGCAAAAAACCTTCGGGTGTGTTGTGATTGTCATATTGCAATAAAGTTCATTTCAATAGTAGTTGGAAGAGAAATCATTGTGAGGGATACAAACCGTTTCCATCATTTTAAGGATGGGCATTGTTCTTGTGGGGATTATTGGTAATGGTGACTTCAAAGTGCAATAACCAAATGGTAAATTTGCATCAAGTTAGTAATCTATGTGAGAGCATTCATTTTCCAAATTCAAGTGTTGAGATTTCTGTGCTGCAATGCAAGTGGGTGGAGTAAACTCTCAATATATCTACACTGGGAATTATAATGTAACATAGACTTGCATGTCAATTGATTCATCTGCAATTTATAACCTTATGTATTTGTCCACAGACAGCCAATAATAATATCCGATTAAGTTAAATGATGTCATTAACAGTGGCTTTGATCATAGTGTAGTTACTCTCTCTTACTACACATCCACTCACAAGTTTTTACTCACCTTGGGCTACCAAATTAGCAGAATTGGCTTGTTAATGCATTCTCTACTAAACTCTATTAAAATCCCAAGTTTCGGGGATAGTAAGACTCGGCTACATATAGACAATAAGTCTGATAGTAGGACTCGGCTACATGTACAAGGAAACCAAAATGAAATATATTAAATTGCTTTCTACACAAAAACTAGAAGAAATCTAAAAAAAATAATATTAAATTGTTTTGTACACAAAAACTAGAAGAAACCTTTTTTATTTTAATATTAAATTGTTTTCGACACAAAAACAAAAAGAAGCCTACAAAATTATTGGAGAGATTTTTGACCTGCAAATACATATTTATACAACATATTAGCATTAAATCAAGTCAAACTAAGTTCGATCAGTGGGATCAAGGAGAATCACTTCAGTCAAGAAGGTGACTACTGACTTAGAAATATGAAATTGACATAAAACCTTTGCATCATGATGTAAGCAAGGATGTAAACATGTTAAGGGGTTGTTTGAGATGATTTGGCGCGTCTTAGGTGTCTCTACAACAAGTTGCAAGCTTCAACCCTAAGTTTAAAGGAAAGGATTACAAATTTGCCACTTGTTACAGGTAGTGAAAGTGTCAAATACTGTGGCAAAAACGTAAACGACAGTTTTGTAAGTACACGTATCTACACTATGTTGCAAGAGGTCAACATTTATGTCTGAGAATGTTGCATTCTTCTATAAAAGTGCTTTTTTGTGCATGCAGGTATTGCTGGTTGGTTCTACACTCCTATAGGTTATCATACCTTAGGTCATACCCCTAGCCTCCCTTAGTGCCCTTCTAAACCCCTTGAACCTCATTTACCCTATTTGTGTGGTTTCTAGATGTAAATCTTTTTGGTTTTGTCATTTGTGACAAAATCGTCGCTTTTATCAAGCAACAATCATGAAACCAATGCGATGACTTCAAAACCACTGCAACAACTTTGCAATTGCTCCAATGGTTTTAGTTACAATGCGTCGATCTTGCCACAATGGTTTTGAAACCACCCATATATTACAAGCGGTGATCTTGCTCAATTTAAACGAAAAATAAAAATTGTGTCCTTTCAACTCTCCCATTCATTTGTAATGGTCTTCCTGCCCAAATCCACCTTGTAATGCCTCGTTGTTGACCCCTATACCTCCTTTAACCCTAGTCTCTTTCGTATTTTGATCTGGAAAAACTCTACATTTTTGCTTTGCAACTCATTTTTTTTTTTTTTGCTACTAGAGCATTGCTCAATTGCCTTCTCTTCCTTCCATCCTATTAAGGTCTTTGTTCAACCTAGCTCATTGTTTCTATAAGTGTTGTCCGCAGACTAGAGAAGAAAACTGATGAAGGTGCCTTCTCTTCCTTCAATCCTATTAAGGTCTTTGTTCAACCTAGCTCATTGTTTCTATAAGTGTTGTCCGCAGACTAGAGAAGAAAACTGATGAAGGATATACGATACTATAGAATGCTCTAAGGACCAATTTACCATTTTCTTCTTTTTCTTAGCAAAACTCGTCTCGAAGTACTAGACATGTGGTATGTGTTTGTGTTTGTGTTATGTGATTTCCTAGATAGATCATTAGATTGTATATGTGTTTTAATTAATATTTAGTTTATAATTTGTCTTGTGTGTGTTTAGATTAATTTATTTATATCTTGTTTGTGTATTTTCACTTGTTCTTTTTAGTTTAATTCAGATTTTGAAAACTTCTAAGTTCTTCTTGGCCATCAAGACCTCTCCAAGGGCTTATATTGTGAAAAGATGACGATGGATGGTCTGTTCCTGATGTCACTCCGACCCCGCTGATGTTTGGGGGAAACCAGATGACCATGACCCTCCTCCACCTCCATCTGCTGTAACTCTTGCCGTTTAGGTGGCTTTGCTTTTTAAATGTTTTCTGTTTTCTGAGCTACGCTCGTTTGAAACTTTGGGGGTGTGATCTTGTATCCACCCAAACCTTTTTTTATGTAATAGTGTCCTTTTATTAATTTATTAATAGATGCTGATGCCTTTACATAAAAAAGAAAAGAGGACTTTATTCTTCCTCCTCTGAGCTCGAATTTGACAATCCAACTCCTCTATTGTGATTTCCAGGACCATCTTCTTCCCCATAGCCAGGCTCCAGCCTTGATGCTATAAATTCTAGACCTTCTAAGGTCTCTCAAGTCTTGTAGCTTGCTGCCCCTTAATCTAGACAACCACAAAAACAATCACAAAACCATTTGCTTTATTTTATGTCAGTCCGAAGCTGTTTATTCAGTTTTCCTAGCCTCAGACAACCTTTTTGGCATGTTGAGAATACATTTATAAAAATCTAATGTGTTGTGCAAGTTTCAAACGGCCTTCTAAGGCTTATTTGTGCATTATTTTATACTTGTTACAACCTTATTTACAATTGGGATTAATTGCCAGATCATTAGAGTGTTGGATATTATCATATACCTTGTTTTACAACCTTCTAAGACTCATTTGCTCATTGTTCTATGTTTATAACAGTGCATTTATATCCATATTCTATCACCTAAACTTTATGTGAGCTTGCAATTTATCGAACATTCATATATCTGTTGATTTCTTGCCTTCTAAGGCAATGTTCTTCATTGTCCTGAATTATTTCTGTTATTATATGCTGATATATGCTTAGGACAACCATAATATTGATTGAAATTGTGCCCATTTGTTACTTACATTGAATAATCGTGCTTACATCTTTATTTGGACATCAAAAGGAACTTGTTGCTTGCTGATTTCTGAATTTATACTTTTATAACAGCAGTAAATAGGTTTTGTTTTGAATTTCTTTTGAAGCATTATTGCTACAAACGTTCATTGTTCATTAGAAATTACAATTTTGGCATATTTTGCATGTTAGCTTGCATCATATGTTGAATTGCACATAGGCATTATATCATTTAGAATTAAAAAACAAAGTCTACCCTCTTTCCTACATTTAAAGAAAACAGTTGCATTAGTGCAGAATCATTGAGGGAAAGAGCATTTGGCGAAACTTTGCATCTAGAAACTGCATTCATCTAGTTGTATTCATTTAGGTAAGCTTTCCTTATTTCATAATAGTTAAGAAACATTATTAGACCACAAAACCCTCAAAACAGTAAAATATCTAGAAATCCCAAAATACTTGTCATTTCCACAATTGTGTTCCCGTACATCTATGTGCCCTACGATCCAATCAAGCATTATTAAGGAATTGTGCAAAGAAGGTTTATTACTATTGGGATAGGTGTGTCATACACCTTGCAATTCTAATGTTTGATTGTTATTTTTAATTTATTAATTATTTGTACGGCCTTATGGAGAAACGCATCCCACTAGGATGACCATTTTGCCATGTATAAAAAAGTTGTAAGAGTATCTAATGTCATGCAGAGATGTGTAAGAGCATCTTCGAATGGGGATAATGAAGCCAAAATAGAGAACCCAACTTGGGGAGTGGGCTATGACAGAGTTATGATAGTGTGTGACAATTGTAAGAGAATTTGCTAAAAATAGCTAGTGGACTCCTTTGGAATAGGGCATTGAGATTTAGGACCTTGATTTGGGCACCATTTTTGGGTCATGGTATTGGCCCATGGTTTTTCGTTTAACAAGCATGGTTTCATGAATTGTTTCATAGTCTATTTGCAAGTATTGTTATGTTGCAGAAAACTCTCCAAACATAGTTGGTGATGCATGAGGGTGTATGGTCTTGGATAGTATTGTAATCAAATTGTTATTGATTATACAAAAGACACCAAAACCTTTGCTAATGGGGAATTTCTTGAAAGAGTTTTCCCAAGATAAATTTATGTGTTATGGTGAATGCTTCATTGTGTTATTTCCTTTATGAAAATTTTTAGATTGTATTTTTTGTACATTTCCTCTCATATATTAGTGTAGCAAGCATTTCTACAATCTTAGTTTCTTTTCATTTGGTATTAGAGCCTAATCAACTTAGGTCCTATGTGATACAAAAAATATTTTTTGAATTAATCTTGGTTTTAGTAGGAGAGTGCACAAAGATCTTTGTGTTAGGGAGGATGCCAAGCACACCTAGATCAAAGATGGAAATATTTCATGACACCTAACTTTGATCTACGGAAGCTCAAAATGAAATATTCACTCATAGATTGGGATCTGTGGGTTGCAATATCTAGAAACAAACTTGTGTCTATGCCATTGGAAGATTGGATTCTATTGACTAGAAGGGTGAGAAGCTTCATTAGGATTTGCTTAGCTAATTTAGTATTGTTGAATGCTTGTGAAGAGTCCACCATGTTAAACCTCTAGAAAAAGTTGGGGAATTTGTATTAGGAAAAATCTTCGATTAATAAGTTTTTTCTATGAAAGAAGTCATATACTTTGAGGATGGGTGAGGGATTGTTGAGCACCTAAATGCATTCAACATGATCATGAGCTAGTTACACTTAGTGGATGTAAAAATGGAAGAACAAGATCGATGCATGACCCTACCATGTTATTTGGTAGACTCATAGGACAACTTGGTGATGGCTATTGGAAGCAATACTACAAAGCTTATGCTTAATGAGATTGTGGCTACTCTTCTCTTAGAGAAGATGAGGAGAAAGGATACCAAATCCACCAAGGAAGCCTTGTCTATCCATAGATCATTGAAAGAAAAGGGAAAGAAAAATGACAAAAGAATATCTAAGTCTCATGGGAGATCTAAGTCTCTTGGTAAGTCCAAGGTCAAATGATGGAATTGTGGCAACACAAACCATTTCAAAAGAGATTGCAAGGATGAGAAAAAGATGAAAAACAAGGTAGAATCTGATGATAATTTTAATTCTAAATCTTCTTAGAAGGATGCAAGGGATGCCTT
The DNA here is from genome assembly GCA_027924645.1 of Cunninghamia lanceolata. Classification (NCBI taxonomy): domain Eukaryota; kingdom Viridiplantae; phylum Streptophyta; class Pinopsida; order Cupressales; family Cupressaceae; genus Cunninghamia; species Cunninghamia lanceolata. Next base: position 3,975,826 of record BSBN01000053.1, on the reverse strand, counting down.
TGTTGTAGCCTTGGTTGTGCATGCATGGATGATTGACTCTGGAGAATATTTCCACATGATTCCCCATCAAGAGTGGTTTTCAGACTTTAAGAGTTTTGATGGTGGGAAGGTCTACCTCAACAACTCTTATCTTAGCATTGTTAGTCATGGGAGAGACAAAATCCGATTCTTTGATGGGAGGAACAAGGGTATTACTAGAGTTCTACACATCCCTAGTTTGGCATATAACCTATTATATGACAGTAAAGTGAATGATGTGGGTGTGTACGTTGTCTCCAACAATGGAGAGTGCAGGATAGTTCAAGGAGCTATGGTTCTCACAAAGGAGGTCCAAGTTGGTACTCTCTTTTAGCTTGATGCTAGAACTTACATATAATGCAATAGTTCTTATGTACGTGCAATGAAGAGATCGATTCAATCTACACTTTTGACATCAAAATCTATGTATCTATTTTTGATGGTCATGCATTCTAGGTACCTAAGGATGCTCTTACCTTAGAGAGAAATTTACCTACTAAGAAGACAATGTTATGGTACCAACACATGCACCATATTGGTGAGAATGGACTACGAAACTTGAAAAATAAAAATCTTGTAGAGGGGCTTTTTGATTGTTCTTGAGTTTAATTTTTGTGAGCAATGTATTTATGAAAAAAAACATGTTCAGATTTTCGAGCTCTCATAATTCTTTTGGGATTTTGGATCTTATTCATTCTGATGTATTTAGTCTTTTAGATGTTCCTTCTTTATCGAAATCCATGTATATGTGTCATCTATTGATGATTTTTTTAGGACGGGTTTATTTTCTTGAGAAAATATGAGGTCTTTGGTTGGTTTATGAAGTTTAAGGCTCTTGTGGAGAACTAAACAGGTAAAAAAATCAAGGTGTTGAAGATTGATAATTGTGGAGAATTTTTTCTACGTGTAGTTTGATAGTTTCTACAAAGAGAATGGCATATAAATGCATAAGACAACTCCATACACCCCTTAGCGCAATGGAGTTGCAAAAAGAATGAATAGAACATTAATGGATATGGCTAGGAGTATGCTCAATGGGGCTAGATTCGAACATAAATTCTAGGCAAAAGTAGTTAGTATTGCATGTTACCTAATTAACAATTCTCATGTACATTAACACATTGAGAAAATTCCTATGGAGGTTTGGATGGGAAAAAAGCCTTCAATTCAGCATCTTCAATTTTTCTGATGCAAGACATATGCTCATGTGCCTAAGGAGAAGTGATCAAAGTTGGATAATAAGGCTATGAAATATATCTTCATAACCTATGGTGTTAGTGTGAAAGGCACAAGATTTGGGATTATATGGCCATGAGAGCTCTATTCAATTAGAATGTGATCTTCAGGAAGATCAAACCTTCCCCTACAATTAAGTAGCCAAAGGAGGATGTGAAGTTAGCTATGTAGCAACAACTAAAGATCAAGATGGTTGCATCAGATGATGAACCAAAGGTTCATGATGGACCTAATGAGAACGGTTCAATAAATTTGAAAGAGGGAGAAACTGCACCTTAACTTTTGAGGAGGTCCACTCGGCAAAGAAGACAACCGAAAAGTATAGCCCACCTAATTTTAGATATATTTTTGCTTTAATTACTAACATTGATGAACCTCAAACTATGAAAGAGGCAACAAAGATGATTGATAGTGAGTCCTAGAGATTAGCCATAGATGAGGAGATGACTACATTGAGAAAAAATGAGACTTGGGACTTGGTTTAGTTGCTAGAGGGAAGGAATCATGTTGGTTGTAAATGGGTCTTCAAGAAGAGGTTTGGTCCAAATGGGAGTGTTGGAAAGTATAAGGTGAGATTGGTTGTAAAAGCACATTCTTAGGTTGAGGGGATAGACTATGGTGATATTTTTTCTCTAGATGCTAAGTTCAAATCTATTAGGTTCTTGTTATTTATTGCGATAACTTTTGATCTAGAGATAGGAGATAGATTTGAAAACAACTTTCTTGCATGGCAACTTAGAGGAAGAAATTTATGTCACAACTAGAGCACTATGCTGTAAAAGGTAAGGAGTCATTAGTTTGTAGATTGAAAAAGTCTTTGTATGGTCTTAAATGGTCACCAAGGGTGTGGTACCAAAAATGTTATTCTTTTGTGTTGTGACTAGGATTTCTAAGTGAAAGGAAGCAAGTCACACGGAAATGCTTCCTACACTAAACTTCTGAGGAGAGTGTTGTGCAAATCTTCAATCTTTTAACAATTACAAAAAGTAGAAACACATATAATGATAAAATAAACAATATACCATAACGCAAGTGTGCGTTGGGAAAACCCTTTTGGGATAAAAACCCCACACTCCAAAGCATCTCAATGTATTATTTAGTAAACAACACAATTACAATACACTTTCAAAGCCTTCATAGAGTATCACCAATCAAAGATCTGAAGGAATTCCGACAACATAACAATACCTACAAAATTCACTATATTACCTCCATCTCAAGCACCTAATAAATAGGATATACAATACATGAAACCATCAAATGGTAATTAGAAAACCATGAGCTAAAGCCACCCAAAATAGTGGCACCCAAATCCTTAGTTAGAAATCTAACACCCAAGTTCCAAGATGAGTCTATAGGCTAAAAATAGCATATTCCTTCCGCCTGTCATAATCTCATTATAATCCACCTACCAAATTAGGCATTCCATTTTGGATTCATTATTCTAAAGAGGCCTTATAATGTGTTGGTCAACAAGTGTAATGCCTCTTTACAACTCTTTTATGTGTTGATATTTTTACATTTTCAATGCAAGAGGCCCAACTTCTAGAGGCCATAACTTTTGATCTGGAGGATGATTAGGCCCAATTCTTTTTAAAAGTAGAGCTCGAAGATGTCCATGTGACAAACACTAGGGAACTTGTGTTGAACAACCCAAAATTATTATTTTGGCCAAAATCTAACTCTATAGCCCAAATTGAGTTTTTTTGTTTTTAACCCTAAAAATTACACTATTTGAAATCTTAACATTAGGTGCAAGGTTGAGACACCTTTCTTAAAAATGAGGTCCAAATTAGATTACTATGTTTACTATAAATAGGATAGGGATTGTTTCCTTGTTATCATATTGTATGTAGATGATATGTTATTTTTGGTAACAATAAGAATATGATTAGGGAACTTTAAATTCTCAGCTTTCTACATAGTTTGATAAGAAGGACTTGGGGACTCCTAAGTTCATCTTAGGGATGGAGATCAGAAGAGTTAGAGTAAACAAAAATCTTTGGTTAAGCTAGAGTATGTGAACTCTCTATCAACATTTCAACAATGTAGATAGCAAACTAGTGAGTGTTCCTATTTCGGTGGAACTAAGTTATCAGTTGAGAAATATTTGTCTACACTTAGTGAGATGGAGGATATCCTCATGTTCCTATAATGCTAGTTTTGTTGGTAGTCTTATGTATGTAGTGGTTTTCACTAGACTAGATATTGCCCAAGTAGTGGAAGTCTTGAGTTGTTTCATGGCTAATCCTAGTTGAGATCATTAGGTTGTAGTGAAGAGGGTCTTCAAACATTTGTAGGGTACTTCCAAGTACTCTATGTGATCAAGGATATGGTATCTTGTGAGACTTGTAGCACTCAATGGATATTCAAGGATATGTGGATTCTGAATGGGCAACAAATGTCAACAATAGGAGATCTACAAACATTTATGTCTTTAACCTATATGATAATGCTATCTGTTGGATGAGCAATTGGCATGTTGTGGTCACCTTTTCCACTATAGAGGAAGATTGTATGGTATCTAATCATGCATTTAAGGAGGCCATCTAGCTTCAAACATTATGTTCAAATGTTGGGTTGTCATGGAGCAGTTCAAATTGGATGCGACAATTAGAGTATCATCAACTTAGAAAAGAACTTGACTTTTCATGCATGAATGAAGCACATTGATGTATAATATTATTTTGTTCTTGACATGGTTGAGGATTGTAGAATGATGCTTGAAAAGGCTAACACTCTAGATAATGTTGTTGATGCTTTGATGAAACTTACAAACACAATAAATTTAGGTGGTGTGGTGGGTCTATGGTCCTCTTGGCCCCTAGAAGATAGTTGAGAGTGTTAGTACATTCCCCTTTTTTCTCTTAAAAGATATATGACAATTAGGAGACTATAGGGATCTAGGTGTGTCATAAACCTTGCAATTATAAAATTTAGTTTTTTTTAGTTATTAATTATTTACGAGCCCTAATAGAAAAGTGTGTCTCACTATGACATGGTTATTTTCCATGTGTTATGTAATGTATGATGTGTGGAAGTTGTTAGAGTATCTAATGTCATAGAGATATGTAAGAGCATCTTATGACATTGTAAGATGTGTAGGATATCTTATGATGATTCCATAACACATGTAAGATCATGTAAGAGGGAAGTTACATTATTGACGTGACTTGTTGACTAACTTATAATACATGTTATGACATGTCATATAGCATCTTTGAATGGATAAAATGGAGTACACAACTTGGAGAGTGGGTAATGATAGTTATGATAGGTGTAAGAGAATTGACTAAAAATATCCAATAGAGTCCTTTGGAATAGGGCATTGGAATTTGGGCCCTTGATTTGGGTGTCATTTTTGGGTCATTGTATTAGCCCATGCTTTATGGTTAACCACTCAGGGTTTCATGGATTGCTTCTCCTATTTATTTGGCACTTGAGATAGAGGTTTTATAATGTATTTTTAGGTACTATTATGCTACTAAAAACTATTAAACATAGTTGGTTATACATGATGACGCATGTTATTGGATTGTATTGTAATCAAATTGTTACTAATAAAATAAGTCACTAACATCTTTGCTTGTAGGTTTCTTCCTGAAAGCGTTTTCTAGGATAAATTTTTATTTTATGGTGAATGCTTCCTTGTGTTATTTCTAAAATTGTTTAGATCATATTTTCTATACATCTCCTCCCAAAGATTAGTGTAGGAGGCATTTCCACAATCTTATCTTTCTTCCAATTACCTCCTACTATGGAATTGCTCCTTGAAATACAAGAGACCCTTAACCTAGCATCTAAAGCACCTATCACACCTCTAACACTGAGGTTTGATCCTCCATTCCCACCCACCACTCTCTTGCTACCTTGAGAGCCTAGAGACAAATGATTATCATAAGCACCAAGTTTGAGATTCCATTTTTGTTGTCTCAGGAGGATCCCGAACTTCATTGATTTATCCATAGGTATTTTATCCTTGCGATGGATTTTGTTAGTTGCATGTCATGGTATAGCCATAAAACACACCTAGTGAACCTTAATGTTCTAAATCATGTTTTTATCACTTTTGCTAAGATAACTAGCCTTGGCCTGATAGGACTCACTCTTTCTAATAAAATTTGTTGTCAAATTAGTAGAATGTTGATCATATAGTTCACTATTTTTAGCAAATCTATTTTAGGAACAACTAAAAATAGTGGATGTTGTTCTATTTTTAGATGCCATCTTTCCAACATTCAAAGAACCATTTTTAGAAGAGTATATTCTTAGTTTTTGAGTAGACCAGGTTCTATTTTTAGGAGTCTTAAATAGGAGAGTTCATGTAGTTTTGGGTTGTTGATTTTAGGGACTATTTTAGGTTTTATATTTATAAATTGGTTGTTGTTTTAAATGACTATGTTTAGGAGTTTAATTATAGATCTAGTTGTTGGTTTTAGAAGTATTTAGTCACTATTATTTTTGGGTAGTTAGTACTTGAGTTTAGTATAATTTTTTTAGAGTTTATATTTTATATTTGAGTGGTATGATTTGATTTTTTCTATCTAGTTTAGATTTTATAGCGCAATTACAGGAGATAAGTTTAGTTTTAGGTATTTTTTTAGTTTTATTTTGGGGTTTGAAGACTGTAATAATCAACCTCATCTATCATTTGTAACAATTCATTCAAATCAGACAATTTGGTTTTTATTTTATGGTGTTCAATTTCTATTGTATGCCTAGGTACTGGTTTGATCATGGTTTTTTATTTCTACTATAAGTGTACTGAATGGTAAATATTATGCTACAAGTAGTTATGGTAAATAATTCTCTAACACTCTTGAGGTCTCTTGGTACGTGATCCTAGAGACTTGGGTTTAGGTCCTTATCTAGATTTCTATCTCAAACTCTATGGATTTCTCTGGGATGAGCCCAAGAAGTTGTGTGATGTTGGGATACTCTAAAAAGATTTTTTTTACATCTACACATCTAGTGAACCTAATGCGAAGTCACTCACCTTTTTGTTTTCTCCTTTGTGATCATGTTTCTCTTCCCTTGTTCTAACATGTTTAGGTACAAACAACCTTGTGCACCACCCAAAGAGCCTACTTGGGAAGAGCTTCTAGATAGTTATGCTTGTCAACCTACTCATGTTGATTTTATATCTTCAATAGGTTATTATTCAAAGACCTTACTGATGTACCTGGTACTTCATATCACATTGATTATTATGATTAGAGCCAACCTCCCTATGATACCCAATACAACCAATATCAAGGCTTTGAATATCCCTTAGCTAATATCACCTATGAAGAAAAATATGAACAACTCCAATGCCTCAAAGCATGGTTGGCTAACCTTAAACATCAATACAAATAATGGACTAAATTACAAACTATTGAACCACTACAACCCCACAAGTATGTGACAGTTCAATCACCTCTTCTTGAATTTCCTTTGGTGACTAACCTTTCACCTTCTATCTATGATGAAGTGATATAAACTTGTGTTACCCATGATGATAATATCTTACTAGAAGATAATGCTATATCAAATATTCTCCTAAATGTATCTACACCTAGATAGCAGCCTAGACTTCTTTGTATAACTAATATATCATAATATTAGGAGCCAAGCACTTCTAAAGAGCATGGCATTCCTAAAGAGGACCATGATTTCAAAGTAAATCCACCCTTGAGGATCAAAAACCTCTCAAAGAACATACCTCTTTGAAATGTGCACCTTCTTGCTCTCTAGAGAACTTTTGGAATCTCCATTTTGATGGAGCTAGATGTAGTTTAGGGATAAGAGTAGGCATTATCTTAATTTCCCTTTAGGGGAGGGTCTTTCCTTTTTCCTTTTGTTTGGATTTTTATTGCATGGAAAAAATGGTTGAGTACAAAGCTCTTGCCTTGGGAATTATGACTCCTAAATGTATGGACATTGAAAACCTTAGAGTTTTGTGGTATTTGTAGTTGATGGTTAACCATGTCTCAAGAACTTATCAAATGAAATTGAAACACTTCTGGATTTGTAAAGAGAGTGTCCAAGACCTAAATCAAAAGTTTGAGTTCTTTTCTATTGAATCCATTCATTGGGAAGAAAACAAAATGGCCACTTCTTTGGCTATGTTCTATAAAATTTGGAATTCATGGTCACAATGCAAACTAAGTGATTAGTAGGGGGATATGATCTTCCTATGATCTTACCCTACATGAATTATAAATTTGAACCCCCTAATCTAGATATTTTGCTAAAAACAATGAGGCTAATTTGGAATATCTACCTGCTTATGATACCCCCCATGGAATTATCATAAGAAGGGATATTCCTTAATGCCTTTTTCCTAGAAATTATTTCAAGGAAAAGGCAAAAGTTCCTAAAATCAACCAAGATATTATGGAATTACCTCTAGGATACCATTGAAATAAACATAAGAACCCTTGAAATGATAAGAAAGATCAAGCTAAATTGTGGTTTGACTCTGAAAGTGTCACATCTCGTTTTTGGACTTTATTTATAATTTAAATTATTGGACATTTAATTATGATTATTTTACTATTGAGTGATTTCATGTGAGTAAAGGTAAAATAGTTGATATTTAAAATTCATAAAATTTGAAAGTCGATTTGATTATCAATTATTATTGGTATGATAATGGATGTATATCTTGTCTTGCTTCAGCTATGATTATAAGGACTAACCTATTGACGGAAATCTAAGTGCAACTAAGTGCACAAGAAAAATGTTGAAGACAAGAATATGGTTGAGGTAGAAGTGTTATAGCCATTGGAAAGAATTAGCATGATGCAAAAACCTGATGCATGCACACACTCACCTAGTTTCATGACATTTTGCATCATTCATATTTCTTCATTGAGTGGCTTTATTATGCATCATTATATGGTTATGTAGTCATGTTTGAGCATTTTATATGTTTAATGGATGTGATTTGTGCATGATGATTAGATAAATATGTGATTTTATTGCTACATTATGTTCTTTTGAAGTGCATAAGTTAGTCATGTATTGTTACGTTCTTTTTCGACTTAGATATATTAGAAATGTATAAGTTGATTTTCCTTTTTAACTTATTAATAAATAATTAAGTGTTTTATCTATATATAAATAATTTAATTAATAAATATATATGCATATTAACTCTTGATTGAAAACAATATCTTTGATAGACTTAAAAATAAATATATATTATTAAAGATATAATTATTTATTTCAAGAACATTTTAACAAAAATCTAAATATAATAATATAATCTTATTCCATGCAAATTTGAATGGTAGTAATAGGGAGTTTAAAATTTCAATCAAGAAATCTAAAAATAATCATTTATACAATAGCATGCTGATATTAATTGGAGTTTTTATTAAAAATTAAAAAGATTTTGAGGTAGTTTTAAGCTCCACGTTCCATGCAAAGTGGAGCTGACTGTAGTTTGAGAAAGAAAAAGAAAACAAAAGAAAAAAGCATGATCTAAAAGATATCAACACCAATATTAGAGGAGGGGGATTATTAAAAAGAGGGATATGCAGAAATTAAAAGAGGGGAATGGCATATCATTAATCAATGACAAAAGGAGGAAAAGAGGTTTGTGACCAGCAGTGATAGGAAGGAAAGTTCATCAGTGACCGGAGGAGAAGATCAATCTATAGAGGAATCGTGTATAATTGGGTACTTTATTTTATGGTTTATATTTACAATTTGTTGTTGTGTATGCTATTAAGACTGTATATTAGCCTGCATACTATTTTTCCTTTGGTCTGTGTAATAATCTTATCAAATTGCCTTATTTGTTTTCTTCTGGCATTTTGTTTGATCCTTGTCGCTCTATGTTTTCTTCCTCTATGTCTATTGAATGATCGCTAGCCTCGACACTTTGTATGACTTGACTTAAAATAGCCTGAAGATCTTTATTTTGACCTCTTTATTATTCTTATTATCAAAGATTATTATTCTAGATCAGCCTGTATTATAGTCTTTCTTGTACTCCTTTTTGTCATGTTTCTTTGTTGTTATCGACCTTTGTTATGGTCATGACCTCTCTAACTATTTAGTGTCAGCCTCTGATATTCTTATTGGCCTTATTGTGATGTTGTCAGCCTGTCTCAAGCTGATAATGGTTTGTGTGAGTGCATTTTGATCTGATTTGTACTGTATCGACCTATGTTCTTCAAAATTTGGTTCTCTTGATAATTAAATGGTCTGTGGGTATCCTTTTCTGAATTCATGCAGTGTAAAAGTATTAATTCTTGTCACAACAGTTTATTTATTTCTACAGCAAACCTTTCATCTTGTAGTTGTAATTAGTTCATGTAGCATTTTTTTAGTAGACTTACTAATTTCCTATCACAGACTCAACTCCTGTAGTAGTTTGGATTCCTGTAGCTTACTATTTTTCCTGCCACAACAGACTATTCTTCCTATAGGGTTTCTGTCCTTGTAGTGTTTCTGCATTCCTATAGCAAATGTGGTAAATAATAAATCTGAAGATGATGCTTTGATTCTTTCCCTAGATAATGCTGATGATTCATGGGTTTTAGATTCAGGGGCCTCATTTCATGCTACGCCCCATAGAAGTTATTTTCTTGACTATGTTCAAGGGGATTTTGGGCTGGTTTATTTGGGAGATAACAAACCCTGTCAGATTGTTGAAAAGGGAAGAATTAAGATTAAGTTGCAAAATGGGAATCATTGGCTACTACAAGAGGTAAGACACGTTTCAAGGCTCAGTAGGAATTTAATTTCAGTAGGGCAGCTAGCTGAAGAAGGTTGCATTGTTACATTTACTGATAAAAATTGGAAGGTTTCAAAAAGTGCCGTAATAGTAGCAAAAGGTGTGAAAGTAGGCACCTTATATCTTTGTACATGTCATACTGTTCCTTTTACTTTAGTTGTTGCAGAGAAAAAATAAACAGGTTCAGGAATAGTTGTTGCAGGTTCTGAGACAACATTGTGGCATAACAGACTTGGGCATATGAGTGAAAAAGGTATGAAGGTACTTCATTCTAAGAAAGTTTTACCAGGTCTGAAATGTATTAATATAGATTTATGTGAAAGTTGTGTGTATGGCAAACAAAAGAGAGTCAGTTTTCTCAAGGATGGGAAGCAAAAGAAAGATGAAAAGTTAGAGCTTGTGCATACAAATGTATGGGGACCAACTCAGGTATCTTCTCTTGGTGGCTCTTGGTATTATGTTACATTCATAGATGATGCAACTAGGAAGGTATGGATTTATTTCCTTAAGCAGAAATCTGATGTATTTGAAATATTTAAGAAATGGAGAAGCTTGGTTGAGAATGAGATGGGTAAAAGATTAAAATGTCTTAGATCTGATAATGGTGGTGAGTATTGTAACAAAGAATTTGAGGATTATTGTTCCTTTAAGGGAATCCGTAGGCAGAAAACAGTTCCAGGGACTCCACAGGAGAATGGAGTGGCTGAACGCATGAATAGGACAATAATGGAGAGTGCAAGGACCATGAGATTGCATGTTGGGCTGCCTTTAAACATGTGGGCAGAGGCTGTCAACACTGTTGTATATTTAATTAATAGATATCCTTCAGTTTCTTTGGGCTGTGGTATTCCAAAGGAAGCATGGACAAATAAGAAGGTGAGTTATTCTTTTCTGAAAACCTTCAGCTGTGAATCATTTGCACATGTAGATTCTGAAAATAGAACCAAGCTGGATGCAAAATCAAAAAAATGTACTTTCGTTGGATATGGCATTGATGAATTTGGTTATAAGCTTTGGGATTTTGAAAATCAGAAAATTGTGAGAAGTAGGGATGTTATATTCAATGAGAAGGTGTTGTACAAAAATTAGTTGCAACAACATGAGAAGAAAGAAAAGGATTATGTGGTGCTAGATGATACTCCAAATAGTGATGTTCCAGTGGTCCCTCATGCTCTGCAACAACAACAAGAAATACCACAAACTCCAGTGAATGTTAGATGGTCAACAAGGCTAAGTAGACCTCCTGAAAGGTTTTCTCCCTCTTTGTATTCTATTTTGTTAACAGATGCTGGTGAACCGGAAGGGTATGATGAAGCTATGCAGGTGGATACACAGGTTCAGTGGGAGCTTGCAATGAAAGAAGAAATGGACTCCTTGCTGAAAAATCAAACTTGAGAATTATGTAAGTTATCTGTAGGTAAAAAGGCTTTACCAAACAAATGGGTTTGTAGGCTGAAAGAGGAAGATGGAGGTAAGAAAAGATTTAAAGATAGGTTAGTTGTAAAAGGATTTGCACAGAAAAAAGGGCATTGATTTTGATGAGATATTTTCTCCGGTTGTCAAGATGACTTCTATTCATACTATTTTAAGTATTGTAGCTGCTGAAGATTTGCATTTGGAACAACTAGATGTGAAAACTGCCTTTCTCCATGGTGATTTGGAGGAGATATACATGGAACAACCCCAAGGATTTGAGGTCAAAAGTAAGGAGAAACTGGTGTGCAGATTGAAGAAGAGTTTGTATGGACTGAAACAAGCACCTCGACAATGGTATTTGAAATTTGATAGTTTTATGGCTGAGCAAGGCTACAGTCTGTGTAATTCTAACCATTGTGTTTATTTTAAGAGGTTGGATAATGAAAGCTACATCATTTTATGTTTATATGTTGATGACATGCTTGTAGCTAGGTCTAACATGGATCACATCAGAGAGTTAAAACAGCAGTTAGCACAGTCATTTGCTATGAAGGATTATGTTGAAAAGGTGTTGTAGAGATTCCATATGGAGAATGCAAAAGCTCTCAGCACACCTTTGCCTAGTCATTTGAAATTGACTAAGGAGATGTGTCCAAAGACATAAGAGGATGAAGAAAAAATGTCCAAGGTACCATATGCTTCAATTATAGGAAGTTTAATGTATGCCATAGTATGCACGAGACCAAATATTGCACATGTTGTAGGAGTCGTAAGTAGGTATATGAGTCATCTCGGATTGGAGCATTGGAATGCGGTAAAATGGATTCTCAGATATTTGAGAGGTACATCCAATACACATTTATGTTTTGGGGGCTCTAATACTGATTTAGCAAGCTATGTAGACTCAGATTTGGCAGAGGATATTGATACCAAGAAGAGTACTACATGTTATGTCTGTATTGTAGGTGGGACAGCAGTGAGTTGGATCTCACGGTTGCAAAAGGTGGTTTATTTATCCACCACAGAGGCAGAGTATGTAGCTGCAACAGAGGCAAGCAAGGAGATGATATAGCTGCAATCTTTCATGGAAGAATTGGGCAAACAACAGGCTAACAGTTCTTTGTATACAGACAGTCAGAGTGCCATACATCTTGCAAAGAATTTTGCCTTGCATTCAAAGACCAAAAACATACAATTGAGGTATCACTTTATTCGTTCGGCGTTGGATGATGGATAGTTAAAGCTGGAAAAGATACATACAGATGAAAATCTAGCAGAAATGTTTACAAAGGTAGTGACAAGGGAGAAGCTGAGCTCCTTTTTAGCTTCGATTGGTCTTCAAGACTGAAACAATAAAATCAGAACAACAGAGTCCAGGGTGCTTATTTCCAGTGGGAGGTGCACACGCAGCGGTGTCGTCCAGGATCAGTCTCCAAGTGGGAGATTGTTGGTAGGTGGCGACTGATCATGCAAGTACTGTACACTAGTTATGTATCCTATTTTTTTTAGCCGACATAAAAAACCCTATTTTTGTAACCAACATAAGGCTTGATAAAAGTGGCTAAGGGTTAGGGTTTTGGTTGATATATTGTATTGTAGCATTTGCAACGGTATTGAGTTCAAGGGATTGCTGGTTGTAATCGGTTTGATTTACTAGAGAATAATATTGGACTCTCTGTTGGTGGATGTAGCCCGAGTTTGGGTGAACCACGTTAAAACTTGTCTCTCGCTATTATTATTTCTGTGTATTTTTCATTCCTCTTTTTAATCTTTATTTGCATTTAATTGATATCTTCTGCCAGCTAACCCTAACAAAACCAAGATTGTTCTAAATTTTATTAGAACAACCTCTAGTGGAAGCAAGTTGGGCATTTTTCCCCTCAAGAGAATACCACAATGGTCTAAATCCATAAATCTTATTCTTATTAGCCCAAAAAAGCTCATGACCTTTAGTAATTAGACTAACTGAGAATACAAGATTCATGATAGGTAATCTTAGAACCAAAGGTAGAGCAATACACATCAATTAATTTACTTAGATTATTAAAATTGATCTCATCTAAGTCCACAAAAATAGAAGAATCATTTGTCCACAACTTCTCAATAACAAAATGATTGTATGACAAACATAATCCTTTAACTAGGAGTCCTGAAGAATAATCTTTGAGCAAATAATGGATGGCCTCTAAAGCAATAACAAATAGATATGGAGTAAGAGGACAACATTTCCTCACTAATCTTTGAAGGGGGAAAGAATCATTTAATTCTCCATTAGGGCAAATATGAGTAGAAGCATAACTAAACAATATGTTCACCAATCTATAAAAGAAGTCACCAAAACCAAGAGATTTAAGCATTAGAATGATAAATGGCCATTCAATATGATTAAATACTTTTTCAAAGTCCAACAAAACCATAGAAATACTTTTCTTAGAGAACTTAACCCAATTCATGCCTTCCCAACTTATTAAGAGATTATCCAAAATGAATCTACCTTTTACAAAACCAGTTTGGGAGGGGGAAGGCGTGTGCACAAAGATGGGAGACCAGAAAATGGCCAAAATCATTTTTGGTCCAAATAGGTTATAACATGATCACATTATAACTCTATTATGTTATAAAGCAATTACATTATGGTTTAGTAATGACAAGCCTAAGGCTCAATCACTACCAAGCCAAAATGCACTTGTGTTATAATGCCTATGTATTTTGTGAAAATAAAAGCAAAAAAAGAAGGAACGCAAGCTTATTTCTTCCCATTGCTTTCAAAATACGACAAGATTTTTCTGCGAGTACGTTTTGTGCCAGTTGAACCAAATTCAACACCAACACCAGGCCACCATGACGTTTGTGAGCTCCATGAGGCAAGATTTCAGTGGTTTTAGTGATTTGAATATGAAACATTTGTTTTTCAATTATTTTGATTCATTTTTTAAAATTTTCAACAAATGAACCCCCCAATGCCTCCAAACCCTAATTCATTGAACCGAGTGCATAAGGAAAATCTTGTTGAAGAGGGGACACAAACTAACCCTCCCCAAACTCCGTCGATTTTGTGGCATCCTCATGAGACACAATCCAACATATTAGGGCAAATCAAGGAAAATTAAAAAGAACTTGAAACATTAAAAAATCTAAATGCAATGAGTACACATCAGAGATCCCTTGCGACATCCTTGGAATCTATAATTTATCATATAGATTTCATTATTGGTCAAATTAACACATGGTCAAATCACAGGTAGAATGCACGATATTTTATTCTACAAAATTATCATATAAACAAGTCAAAGATAAGAAAATATTGAAATCCGATTTATGTGCATTGTTTATTGATCCAAGAACTAATAAGCCCATGCATGGGAGTTGCAAAAGATACTCTATTCATTGGTAACAACACCAAAGAATATGAAATAATTTTTCAGATAGGTGGTGGATGGTTTTTACCATCCCCATGCAACAATAATGAGGTGCCCCAATATTTCTTAAGAAAACTCTATTATGAGTTCGTCCTCAACAATATTCCAAATTATTTTGATATGTGTGATTTCCAAGGCAAATACAAAGGCTCTGTACATGATAGGGAGAGACCACATCATGCCCAAGACCACCCAGTGAGACCCCTAGCTAGGCCATTTGTTCATCATGTCATAGTCCTTTCAACTGTGAAGGAGAGTATTGAGGTGGAGACCCTATGGTCTATAAATTCCCTCACGTAGACCTTATTACAACATAGTAGGCCTCTTTCACAGGTTGATCAGGATGAGCCTTGTAGGCATCGACGATCACCACACATTTATCATGGCTATGGATCTCTTTTTAATTATGGGTCAAAGGATGCTGATGATACATACGTTGGAGAGAGTTCTCCATAATTTCAAGAGTGCTACATAGGGCCAAGACTAGGATATAGGGAAAATTTTAGTGGCCATTTGTCGCCAATTGGTGATTTTCTAACTTTTAGGGGTTGAAAATGACGAATATTAGCAGTTTTGGAAGTATATTCTTTCACCTAAATTTGATTGTATTTTTGGGCCCGTAGTTTCAGATCAGCTACAAATTAATATTTTAATATCATATAATAGCATTAGATTGCCATACTATTTATTACAGTTTGGTCCTGATTGTCGAGATATTATAGAGGCAACTTAAGTAATTTGGGTCCAATCGCTTATGATGTGATGAGGCAACTTCTACTTTAGGTTTCAATCGTCCACCTTTTTACATTAATTATGGGCATATGATGGTGTGATCACCAATGAAATTATGTGCAATTAGGGAAAAATGGGTGCGATCACTAGTGAAATTATAATCAATTAAGGGCATTTATAGTGGTGCAATTGTCAATGAAATTATAGTGAATTTAGGGAAAATGTGTAATATTGCCATACAATGATAGGTATATTTGGTAAAACATTTATTATATCCATTGAATTATAGGCGGTTCTGAGAAAGCATGGCCCATTGCCTCATAATTATAGGTCTTTTAGGGTTAATGTGTTTAATCGTCCATGCAAAATGTAGTATGACTATGTAGTATGGATTGGTATTTATGTAAAATAATACTCCATTCACTCTCTAGGCATTCAATTCTGGATTCACCCATTTCCTAAATTACAAATTTACATGGCATTTGATCAATCCGTTGTAAGCTACCAACTGTGAGATAGGAGGGTACATTCTCAAAAGTTGGGGAATAGACATAGGCTACAACTCTACTTTAGTCTTTCATTCTTGGTGAGTAACAAAGACATAATTTTCAATTTGCATCACATTTTGTAAATACAATAAAAGAATTACATTTTTATGTCTTTGGTTGGCAATTGTATTTAAGGATATATACATTCACACATACATATTTGAATTAAAAAAGGGTATTGGTTGGTAGTTGTATTTAAGGATATATATGTTCACACATACATATTCGAATTAAAAAAAGGATAGATATATTATTGAAAAGAAATGAAAGTTTCTTTATGGTTATTTTAAGTCAATTAATTAAATGCAATAATTATTAAGTATTAATTAACTTAGATTAAATTGTAATTGTTGGGGTGGAGTGGATCAGATCAAGTCATATCATACAAAAATTATAATCACATTAGAAATAGTAATAGATTAAGAGAGAGATTGCTTAGCTTTGTAATCAAAGAATGAATGTCGATTGATGAAGAAAATGAGATTTGTGCCTTGGAATCTAGAGATGACCTAAACAGTCATGTGTATGGATCAAAATTAGAATATTATTCTCTACTTCATGTTGGGTTGGGTTTGTGATTCTAGATTCAATTCACAATTATAACCTCGCTCTATACCAGTGAACTTGATCTGTAATGATTTTGAGATTCTGCCTTATAGGTTCTCAGATAAACAGATTACTAGACAATGCGATATTCTTTCACACTCTTTGGGTTTTTCTATCAAGCTAGTGATGAGAGTCATTCACGTTCCATTTAATACCATATATTAGACTTTTTCATGTGTCTTCATACCCATTTTCATATTCCATTTTAATACCATATCATATATTTCTACCATCCTTTGCTGCATATGATTAAATACAAATAAGTGATATTTAATTTAGTTTTGAGATAAAATATGAAAATATATTATTTGATTGTATTTACTAATAACCATTTTCATTTTAGCCTTGGAAAATAATTTGCAGCATGTTATTGGAGGTGGAGATCACAATCCGTGGATCACTCTTCAAATTTCAGCTATTAATATATTATTTGCTTTGTTATCTATGGGCCAAGAATATTCTTCTATATTACATTATTGTTGTAACCTCCAATATTTTAGTTTTATATTCTATGGTGAGGTTTTTATGTAGCAAATAAACTTGCCTATTGTTAGCCACGGGAAAAACCAAATCCCTATATTCATGGCTAGTCTTATTCTAAGCCATAAATTATCGGCTATGTAAAACTGATTTTCTTCTTATATAATGCCATTAAAGTGGTGTGAGAAGGGGGAATAACACAATAGAGTAAGAGGCAGAAATAGCATGGAGTCTAGAGAATAACGCAGCAATGTAACAACAGTGAGAATAATGCAGAAAATATAAACTGTAATATATTTTATTTTTAATAAATGTTGGTCATGATTTGAATTCTGTAGCAGCATTTTAACCACCCTGCCGACTGGGAGGAAGGGCCCACTCCTCGGGAAGCCTGGAGATGTCTTTGTGTATTTTTATTTAAGTATTTTTTGTGATTAATGTTTTGTTTTATTCCATGTGTGATTCGCAGATTGAAGTGATTTGATTATGAATGGTATATGAAATTTTTCGTTTCAGTTATTTGAGAATTCTAAAAGCATCTTTGTATTTTATTTTTTGAGTGAAAATTATGTTTGATAGAATTCTGAGTGATTTGAAATATTTCGCTGGAAACAGAGTAGTCACTGGATTGTTCATGTTGCTCTGTCCCTGTAGCTTTGTTCCTGTCACTTTGTCCCTATCGCTATGTTCCTATAGTTGTTTTTAGCAGAGTTCATGTAGTAATTTTAAATGAGTGTTTTTATTTTCTAGCTACATTTCATCCACACTCACCTCACTACTTGCAACCCTTGCGCATACAGCCACTACACCTTTCGCAAGTCTACGCCCCCGGATTGACACTTAGACCAAACTGAATTTAGTTGTTGAATATTAAATATTTCTCATTATCTACCCCAGTTTTGGCCTATCATCTAGCAGTATTTAAAAATACCTTGGCAAGTAGCACACTTTAAAAATTGCACATGAATTCTAGAATGATTGCTAGGTGATTCGCATGCACTAAGATGAGTATAATCATATATACTAGATTCTTTCCTTAATTCCTAAATATGAGTGTAGATGCAAATGATTGTTCTTATGATAATTCCTTTGTGTTTTTCAATGATGTCTCATTGATGTTGGATGATTAAAATGAATGCAAGTTGAAGTCTTTTTATACATGAACATAACGCCAATTATGTGTATTTGGCCTATGACCAAAGTTGGCTAAATGTTTGATTTTACAATTAAAAGGATAAAGATTGTGAATCTGAGGATAGCCTCACACCTACGGACATGACCTAGGTTAGACAACCAAATTAGATTAGTGTTTGGTAAAATTGGATTATGGATAAGGATTGGATTAATGATCAAAATCAAATAGATAAGCCAATTGGACTAGGATTGCATGCATATAAGCATAGCCCTAGATAAGTGTTAAGCATAGAGCTAGATACAAGCAAGGCTAGGTACATAGGCCTAACTGTGCACAAAAATATGGCATTTGTAGCTATATGAATGCATTAAGATGTTGCCCCAAACTAGGCACAAAATGAAATGGGAAAATGCATCAAGGATGTGTTTTCACCATTACATGTGGGGGTGCGTGTGAATCTCTAAGTATGAAACATGCATCTCTAAGTGTGTTCATTCTTAAACATGCATAGATTAAATGGAACAAACAGACAAATTTGCAGTCTATAAAGGACAAATACTCTCGTTTTGTTCTTTTGTTTTGCTATGTTCTTCCATGAAATCCTAAAGACAAGGAATAAAATATTTCATGAGTAGCTCCTAACTCACAAGATAATCAAATAGAAAAATGAGAATGTTAGTGATCATTTGTACCTATCACCCAACCCACCCCCGCTTCAATTGATTGCCCTTAGAAGGTACAATTGATTGAAGGAAGATCCTATTAGATATATCAATATAAACATAAAAATGACAATAGATGTACAATAGAATGCATCATGAGATGATCATATCATAATAATGTGATAAATTAATTATAGGTGTCAACCACCTCCCAGGAGCACAACCTGCAAATAAACCTTCATAGAGAGATAAATATTTCACCAAATGAGTGAATAATTAAAATGAGATTGAGATATGAGATATAGAATAATGTACAGAACCTTGCTTATAAAGGCAAGGAGAGAGCCGGTAGAAATAACTGACGAACAACTAATTACTAAATGGATGCACTGAAATGCAATTAATATCTAATTATGCTACCTAAGTAAAACTTAAGCCTAAGGTAAATATATAAAACCATATTAACTCCAACACCCCCCCTTAAGTGCAACTTAGGGAGTAGATTATTATGCAATATGAGTAAGATGCAATATGGGTCCCGGCTACACAACCATGTTAGGAACCCATTTACAATGCAAAATGCAATGCAATCTCTCACATATCAGAGAAAAAGAGAAAACCCTGTGGGACAAAACTCCTCTCCAAAAGAGAGAAAATAAAACAAGATGATGCATGGAGGACTCACTAATACCCCCCAAGGACTACATACATCATGTATATACAATCAATGATCCCCCATAGGAAGGAAAAGGAGAGACATGATATCCCCCCATAATGAAGAAGCTCCAATGCCAATGAGGTATGCCTAGAAACAAAAGATGATCCAATGCCTACAAGAAACACCTCTCCCCTTAGGAAGAAACAAGTCCACCGAATGAAGAGGCCACTCCATGTCCAACTGAATGAAGGAGGAAGGAAGTCTCCAAATAGAAGTCTCTGAAGACTAAGTAGGAGTCTCCAAGCATGAATAATCCACCACATAATCATGATAAAAAAACCAAGAAATGTGATAAATCATGTGAAGGAGAAAACTCATCGATGTCAATCTCCAAAGAAGATGTAGGTGTATCAACATTCGTGTTGGAACTATCATCAAAGAGGAGAGAAATCCCCTCAAGTATGTCTCCCAAATCTGCAAGATGAGACTCCACAAACAAATCTAAAATACCTGCCAAATACTCATCCAATAAAGCAAGATCTAAAAAACTATGATCAACCTACTCAAGAGTAGGACCCAAATCTGAAGAAGCAAGAGATGGAGGAGGAGGAAGCTCAACACTAGTCTCAAGAACACCAAGATTCAAGTGACCAAACTTCTCCTCATAAACATGATTCACCCTTGATGGAAGGGTATGAACATCAACCAAAGAAACATCATCAGGAGCAAAATGAGAAAAAGAATGCAAGCGAGATGCATGATCCACCACCCCTGTAGCAATGATATCTCTAGTCTCTATGTCCCAAATGTTTACATGATCAGGAGTGAACTCAACTGTCTTACCTTGTGCACCATGGTAATTTGATAAACTAAAAGGAGAATAGTGGTCAAGGAGGGTACACAAATAACATCATTAAAAGATCCCTCACCCATATCAATAGAACATTTCCCACAAACCTTCATGTATGTATTGTTGCCCATCAAAATGTTAGGTGAACTACAAGGCTCAAAAGAAGAGAACATATCCATAGAAGATGCCATATGATGAGATGCACCTGAATCAAGAAGCCATCTCCCATTTTCAGGAATAGTGGAAGCCAAGAGTGCTTTACCTTTCATCCCATTAGCAAATCCTGCATTCCCTGACTGTGTAGATGAAGATGCTGTCGAATGTGATGCAGAAGGAGAAGAAGACTCTTATGAGGGCAACGGGATGTTGTTCTTCTGAAGAAGGTGAGTAAGCTCATCAATCTTCTTAGTACAACACCTATGCTCATCATGTCTGGATTTCTTGAAATAAGCACATTTGATCTTCTTCTTTTGTGATGGTTCCTCTTTAGAAGAGGTCTTGATCTTAGGAGTAGGCTATGAAGGAGGATCCTTAACTTTCTCTTTAGACTTAGAATCCTTATTCTGTTTCTTGTCCTTACCACTTGAATCCTTAGGATCTTTTGCAAGAAGTTCTTGAGATCTCGTAAGCATCAATGTACCCATTTGTGCCAACTTTGCTTGTTCCCTTGTGAGTTGTGCTGCAAAACCATCAAGAGAAGGCATTTTGTGTGCACTACCTAGAGCATCCATGGTAGCATAAAATGCATAAACAAATACAGAATAATCAGGACCTAACTTAGAGAGAGTAGATAGAATCAACTACTCGTCATCCTTTTTAACCCCACATTCAAACAATTGCAATCTGAGAGAATTAAGCTTTGATGAAAAAATCTTGGATATTGTCAAAATGTCTAGGATCAAGATTCATTAGGTCATTCTCCAAATGAAATTTCCTCATCTTATTTGGCTTACCAAAAAGATTCTCTAAGACCTAGTCCAAATATCATTATGATGCTTACAATATAACACATGATATCTCAAGTAAGGAGAAATGGACATAATGAGAGTATCAAGTGCTTCATCTCTTTGATCAAACCATTTCCTTTTTTCTACAACACTTGTGGGTTCAGGATCTTGGTCAAAAGTAATCCTTTGCAACTTCAATTTAAACAACAAAATCTCCATATCGGATTTCCACTGAAGATAATTTGTTGTAGTTAGAAGTTCTACTTTAGGAAAATCCATGATGAAACAAGAGAATGCAACAAATATTCTTCATAGTATAAACAACCAACCCCTTTGTTCACAAGAATTGAGCAAAACCAGTATCGAACTTCAACGGATTAAAAGCACCATCAAACAACAAAATATGAGAGAAATATCTCAACCACTGGGAAAGTGACGAAAATACCTTTCCGTTGATATCTAGAACTCGAAAAACGGCCCTTGTTTGCAAAAGTTATACAAAAATGAAAAAAAGGCCTATAAAGGCACCAGCAAGCACCTGAGGGGTCAATTCTAGTTGCCCATGTGACCACATCCTTGAGCAGAGGCTAAAATTTGGGCCCCTAACCCCAAATATGAATGCCAAATCACCATGTCACTAAGCCGTATAACGAGGGTCTGTTCAAAGGTGGTTCTCCACACGTAAGAGACAACCACTACCATGTGAGCCTTGCTCACAATTTATTGATGAGTAACCAGTTATTTCAATAGAGAAATACTGTATTACACCAACAATGTGGGACTAAAGTCCCCGTCCACACCCAAGAGTGAGCCACAAGCCCACTACACTTCCGTTGCGCAATAAAAAACCTTAAATAAATATTTTGTTTGAAACTTCAAAACCTCTGCTTCCACTGCAAACTCTGATAAAAGCCTAAATAAATATTTTCCTTGAAACTTTGCAAATACCAAAGTTTGAAGCATATATATATATATATATATATATATATATATATATATATATATATATATAAGCCCAAAAAAATTAAATCATTCCAGAGAAGAGATGGTCATGGATGGTGTTCAGAGACAACAATTCCACCGGCATTAAGGGAAATGGTTGCGCTGGAAGCAAAGAAGGGCAAATCTAGATCTTGGCTGTGGATGATGTGGCTATAGGATATATGCTCACTCCAAAGAACAGGTATCTAACAGCCTTCAAAGATGGTTCTACAGGGTTTTTCTCTTATCTGCATCTCCAAACGCCAAGAGCATATAATTGAACAAGCCGTTGTACGAGAAGTGCAAGAAGCCTGTGTATACAATGGATACACACTTCCAAAACTTTATGCTAAAATGCAATCATCACATGCCATCCACTCCCATGTGGTTCCAGTCAAATCTCGCACTGACCACTGCAAACAAGAGCCTCCACCAAAAAATGTAGGCAATAACATCTCGATCTCACCAATTCACTGATAAAAAATCTCAAAATGGAAGGACGTGCAGATAGTCGACTCTGATACCATGTAGGTGTGAACCACCTCCCAGGAACACAACCTGCAAATAAACCTTCACAAAGAGATAAATATTTCATCGAATGAGTGAATAATTAAAATGAGATTTAGATATAAGATACAGAATAATGTACAGAACCTTGCTTATAAAGACAAGGAGAGAGCCGATAGAGATAACCGACAAACAACTAATTACTAAATGGATGCATCGAAATGCAATTAATATCTAATTATGCTACCTAAGTAAAACTTAAGCCCAAGGTAAATATGTAAAACCATATTTACTCCAACATTAATAATGAATGATAAGCATGTAAGCACATATAAACATCCAAGCATAAAAAATACAACAATCATAGGTAGAAGAGTACATTGTTAGATGGATAGCAATGGATTGGAGATGGGATCATTGACCCCAGTATGGGAAAAATAATGATGTTGCACCTCTCAATGGTTAAAGAACACTCATGAAAGTACAATAAGAGGCTCTATGTGTCATCAATAAGCACAACACACATCGGGCATGATTAATAGGATAAATAGGACCAAGATGATGGTGATGTAGCCCTCGATGGCCAAAGACACCCATGAAAGTAAAATAAGAGTTCCTATGTGGCATCCATGAACATGAGCACACATAGGGTAGGATCAATAGAATAAGTAGGATCAAGATAATGGTGATGCAACCCTCTATGGCCAAAAACACCTATGAAAGTACAATAAATGGCTCAATGTGGCATCCATGAGCACAAGCATGCATAGGTTAGGATAAATAGGACAAGAAGGATCAATGTCTCAAGACACGATAGTGGCATGAAACTTGACAGGATCAATAAGATAGATAGATGGCACAAAGGCTTGGTAGTTGGACAGATCCCCAAACACAAGTATGATCATAAGGTAAGTGATAGTTCTAGATAATCAAGTATGACGATAGAGATCAATATGACAAGAGGGAAAGGCATGATGCCCCCAATGCAGGAGCATGGAATAAAGCTGTGGCAATTGATGTGATCACATTAGTGCAATATATAAGATATGTGATATAACAATGTAAGCTCAATTTAAATATGATCAATCACAAGATGTGGCAATGTAAGCTTGATATGGATAGAGGGGGGAACAATATGATGCCCCCAACATATAGGATAAAGCAATGATAGACCAAATAAATAAGGGTGGAAATAGTATGATGCCTCCCAATGTATGCATAAGGCAAGATACGACAATGTGATATCAAGACATGTATGCTCTATGAAGCAAGATGTAGTAATAAGATCATGTAAGATAGTGGACATAAGATATAATGATGTAGGATCACCATGTAAATGCTCTTAGACATAGCAAGATCTACCAATGTAGGAGCAAATAATAAATGACATGATAAAGTAAGATTAAGATACACATGATGTATCAATGTAAGATCATTGAAGTACTCTAAATAGTACGATATAACAGTGTGAGATCATAATAATGCTCAAGATAGCTAAATATGGCAATAATGAATAATAATACAATGCTCTAAGAAGCTAGATCACACAATGTAAATATTTAAGATAATGCTCTAAGAAGCTAGATCACGCTATGTAAGTAATGTGAGATCATAAGATAATTGTTGGTCATGAGGATTATAGGATATGAGCTAAGGATCAAAAGATGAAAGACAAAAGGATGAAAAGATAGATCAAATGATAATAGGTAATGTATCAAAAGATCAAAAGAAAAAAGGAAAAGGATCAAAAGGATAAACAAAAGTAGTAATGAAACAATATGATGAAAACAATGGATTAATCATGTAAAACGGCGAGGATAAATATCAAAGATGATATGAGATACAAAAAAAATTAAACATGCCCCCACAAGTGGGGGAGAAAGACATAAAGAAGAAGTTGGGATCAAAAGATAAAACACATATAAAAAAGTGATCAAGACCAAGAACAAATGACAAAATAAGAGTGGTATCTACGTAATGAATTTATCTCTCATATTGGATGGTTTCTCTTTTATGTTATGTGTGACGTCAATGTGTATCTCCCCTTTGTCTATTCGTGTGTTTTGCATTGCAATGCAATGCCTCTATGTTCTTAACATCCATATGTATGATAAGGAGTGTATTTAGTAAACAAGGATCAAACGATAAATCACTATAGATCATTGATAGGTCCATGTTACTCTTATGTGAATTAGGTCTAGAGAAATAATCAATGAAAACAAGAACCAAATCAAAGAATGAAGTATATAAGCAAGATGAATGAAACCATTCTAAAGATTTGCCATATAACTGCAATCTAAACTTACTAATCAATAAGATGTCATCATCTATGTGCATATAATTAGCAAGTAAGAAAGATTTCACATGAAAAGAAGCATCTATAGAACCGTCATAATTATCATGTAAGAATCCCTCACTGAGACATAATAGCATTATGTAGAAGCGAGGGAGTATCAATATGATAAGCTAATGTATCATCATCAAAGCACAACCACCATGTGACATATGGGAAGTAGTAGAATACAACAATTTTTTTAGTGGTGAATCTTCACCAATTGGCGAATAGTTCATATCCACCAATTCAAATTTGGTGAATATATTGCAACCGACGAGGGGCCAAATCGCCTAGATTTTACGAATTATTGGTCAAATGCTTTCAATTCGCCACCAATTTATTTTATGAGGCATTTGTAGCTAATATTTTTGTCACAATAACCTATGCGTATCTAATGGTGGTTCACCTAGAATTTTGGAGGCATGTTTTAATTTACCCACATATTTGCCAATAGCATTAAAAGTTCAGTGTATGAGGACCCATTTCGCCAATACCATTATAACTCCATGCTAATCCGAGGGCCATAATCACCTTGTAAATTACAACGTATGTGTTTTATTGAGGTCTGAGTCGCCCAACATTTATATGTATGTATGCATGTGTGTGTGTGTATATATATATATGTCTGTGTGTGTGTGTATGGAGTTGTCTAAACATATATGTATGTCTACATATCAAACTGATTTTTGGATAATTGCAAGATAGCTCAACACTAAAAATGCTTTAGCATTATCAAGACTCCATTTGAACTATAATATAGGGTCAAAGAAAACTATATGTTAGCATGAATAAGCTGTGAAATAGATGGATTCAAAAACCAAATCTAAATGCATGAAGGAACCTATCAACTATGACTACATTCTACTAGAGAACATGGCCACATGAACAAACCATTCAAATACCTAAAGTTAAACATGAAGAGACCTAAGCTAGTATGAGGTGGTTGTTAGGAATTGCATGTAGAAGATATCAATTAAATGCAAATAAAGATTAAACATAGGAATGAAAATACACAGAAATAATAACAACGAGAGACAATTTGTAACATGGTTCATCCAAACTCGAGCTACATCCACCAACAGAGAGTCCAATATTATTATCCAACAAATCAAACCGATTACAACCAGCAATCCTTGCAACTCAATACTGCTGCAAATACTACAATACAATATCAACGGAAACCCTAACCCTTAGTCGTTTTTATCAAGACTTATGTCGGTTACAAAATAGGGTTTTTTATGTTGGCCAATAGAAAAAATAACTCCCAACGCCTTTATAAAATAATAGGCAATTTTTGCTTCAGGGGTAGCAGCCCCCGCTGGGGGCGTTGCCCCCAGACCCCCATCGTGGGCTCTGCCCCCATGGTGATAAGCCCCCTGGGCCCCGCAGGAGGGGCTCTGCCCCCTTGCACTCCCCCATTAAATAATTTGGAGGGAAATCGCGCCGATAAAAGTGGGGAAAATTTAACCTCCAAGTTGGATTAGGCTCCATATAACAACAGTGGTAGCATTAGGGAGACTTGGTTACCCAAAGGCATTTTAGGTTGAGCTATGCTGCAGTCTACATATCAAATTGATTTGTGGATAACTACAACATAACTCAACCCTAAAAATGCTTTAGCATTATCAAGACTCCTCATTTGAACTATAATATAGGGCCAAAGAAAACTATATGTTAGCATGAATAAGTTGTGAAATAGATGGCTTCAAACACCAAATCTAAATGCACGAAGGAACCTATCAACTAGGACTACATTCTATTGAACACCCAAAATACTAAGAGGGGGGGTGAATCAATATTCTTTGAAACCACTTAATCATTTAGACATTCATTTCACATAGATTGTTTAACTTGCATTAAGAAAGGAAAGTACAAAATCAACCATTAAAGCATATCACACATGAACACCAGATATTTATGTGGAAAACCCAAAAAGGGAAAAACCATGGTGAGGATTAGCTACAATATATGCTAATAAAGCAACCGGTTAAGGTTGATACAATTGGTGGACTCACTGTCCAAGAATGCTCACTGCAGGTGGCTCACTGCCAAAGGACTCACTGTCCTAAAAAGAAAGATATAGAAGAAGGGGATGTCTCACTGCCAAAATGAACTGCTAACAATGCATCTGACTAATGTTGAAGATGCAGTTCTGCTGACGCTCAGAATATTGACTTTACACACTTCATCTTTACCACAAACTCAACTTGTCTCTCTGCATCTGACTTCGTTTACCTCCACACACTATTTCACTTCACAACTTTCGCACATCCACACATCCGCATAAGAACTCAATCTTGTATATATAACGCATTAAGGAGAAACATCAATTAGGTCGGCACAATACATGTATTGTATGAGTTCCTGTCCTGTCGGCTCAAACACAATCCAATATGCTTTGCAAAGAGAACCAAAGCATGTAGCACATTTATATAGGTCAACACAACCTATAGAAATTCCCATGACATTACTTCATACATTTCATAGCTCTGCACAACATTAACACCTTTAGGTACAGCTCCACTGGTGAGGCAACAATAGCATGAACTAACTGTTAGTTCACAAATCGACATGCGGACCTCCAAAATGCCTATCACTTGGATCACACATACTTCAGACATCCTTAACTTTATCCTCAACACCTCAAAACGGGATATTCATTTGCAGTGGAATGCGAAGCATCCCAATTTGACACTGGTACTGTCATTGTACTATCAGTATAGAGTCTGGTACTCTGTCAACTCTTCCTTTGACTCTGGAGGACTTCAAGACCTAAAACTTTGGATTTGGACTCTATGAATATGTACCAACAATGCCTTACAACTACACAACAAAATGTTTCATAGCGAAGGAATGCGGACCAAGAAGGCTGATCTTCTGAACACTGAATACAGTATACTAATACTTAGACAAATTTGCAGAGTGATTGGTGCAATGGTCTTCTCTGGATCAACATGACTACATCTTTATTCTTTGTTATCCTTATCCACATCACACTTAGCAAACTTCATATCACACTTCGCACCTTCTCTGGAACACTTAGCAATTCTAGCCTAACTGTATCTATACCCCTTACCGAATCTCTTCGAACCAACACAACTATCTCCTTATGCCTAGTTACCACTTTCCGGACCATTATGCCTTTACCCTTTGTTGTCACTGTCTCTATCCTGTGTTGCTATTCTCTGGACCAATGTATCTTTACCCTTTGTTGCCATCAATAACAACACTTCTTACAGTTATGTTCATTCATCTTTTCATCATCCTGCATATGTTGCCAACAATCTCCCTCTTTGTCATTAATGGTAACATAGCCAAAACTTCTCCCCCTTTGTCATCAATGACAAAGGAACTACTTGTATATCTACAAGTCAAAAACTTCTCCAACTTTCTCTTACTTTATACTCCCCTTTACTATCTTATTTCTATACACCAAAATATCAAAATTTGTTTCCTTCTAACCTTCCGCGTATGTACAAGAGATCAGAAAATAAGAGACTGATTTGTGGGAAAGATATCTTTGTAGATATTCTTCAACTGAACCACTACAGAATCCCAATGCATCTTGGTAGAGTTTAATGTTTGTATCTGTCCATTGATCTGCAAGAGCAATTCTTCTGCTTTTTCTACTATTACAGGAGTAGTTGTCATCTTCCCAACTTTATCAGCTTCCCTTAGCAAACTAGTCTATGTAGCCATCTTAAAGCTGACTATCTCTCTCAGCTGACCCATATGATCTTTTATTGACTCTTTTTGGCTCTGCAATTTCTTTATTATGGTATGAGTCTTTTCTACTTCGGCCCTTATATTTCCATTGTTATCCTTCAAGGGATCATAGGTTCTGGAGATATTTACTATTTGCGTCTCTAGGCCGTCAATTTTATCTTTTTTTTTCCTTAGTAGATATGGGCCAAGATAAACAAAATTGGTATAATACATTGGCATCATTTAGAGCATTTTGAATACTCTTTACACTATTGTTTAACACAATGTGTGCCTTGGAGCACTTATCTGTTAGATCCACTAACCTCTTATTGTTTAGTTCTTCCTTTACCTTCTTCTTAGCTACTTTTTCAAAAGACTCAAAATGGCTGTTAACCGACTCCATTAGTTTCTTCATTTGTAGTGCAAGAGTCAGAGAGACATCCCTCTTAGTTTCAGGCAACATCTTTTAAAAAACTTTCATAGCCTCTTCCAAAAGCTCATTACCTCACCATGCATCTTCATAACACAAAATGGGAAAATCATTCCAAACATCCAACTTTTTCTTGGTTAGGGCACTGTATTCATGCTTCAGATCAAAGTTGTCGTCTGTCAGTTCATTTACCCACATCTACCCCAACTTTATATGGTTATATTCTTCAATCTTTGTGTGGATATACATTTTTATGTCCTCGGTATGCAGCACACCATACAGAACACTAGAGAATGCACCCTCTAGATTCGTTTCCATGGATTTGAAGGGGTGTTTCTTGAATCTGGGACGAGGACGGTCTACAACTTTTATCACTTGTGGAGTAAACATCTTCAAGATACAGTAGAAAAACTTTAAGGCACGATTAGAGACTATAAATACCTTTCAATCGCTTTCAGTTAGGGTTTGAATCGCTCTTCCTTGTTCTTGCAATGCACTTTCTCTCTTCAAGTTTGATTGCAAATGATCTTTTTGCTAAGCGAGATCACTTATAAACCCTTTTTGCCAAGACCTAACTTTCATTTAATACAAAGTTTGAAAAAGATGTCAAAACTTCAACTGTGATACACAATCACCTTCAATTGCTCCGCAATCTTCCACAATGAGACGTTTTTCACCAGAGTTTTCTTTAGTAGGTCAAGAATATCAATCTACATCTCATATCCTTGTGATGAAGCATCAGCACCATTTCTTTGGCAGGAGATGAAATTTTTCCATTAAAGCTCCCCCTGATCCAAAGCTCACAACTTAATTTCCGGAGGAAGTGTCTGTGCCAGACTGGCACATCCCCATCATTCACCTTATTTTCTTCTTTCTTCTTCCAAATCTTGTCCATTTCTTTCTTCATCTCTACCAGATCCAAATTCTTTATTGGATCATTCTTCTTTATTAGATCAACCTTCACATTCTTACTATTGCAAACTTTAGCAATATGACCTAATTTGTTGCATTCATAGCATCTAACATTTTGAACAAGCTTACTTCCATTTATCCTGAATCTACATTGATTAGCCTTATGCCCAAATCCACTACATGTATAACAATAACCATTGAAAGATGAACCCATCTTACCTTTATTATAACTCCTCATCATCTATTCCCTACATTCACTAGCTTTATGACCAAATCTTTGGCATGTAAAACACTGACCGGAAAATGGGTGAACATTTTGATTCATCCTACTTCTGCATTCCACAACCTTATCCTCAACACCGCAAAGTGGGATATTCATCTGCAGTGGAATGTGGAGCATCCCAATTTGTCATTGGCACTGTCAATACAGAGTCCGATACTTTGTCAACTCTTCATTTGACTTCGGAGGACTTCAAGACATGAAACTTTGGATTTGGACTCTATGAATATGTACCAACAATGCCTTACAACCACATAACAAAGTGTTTCATAGCAGAGGAATGCAGACCGAGAAAGCTGGGCTTCTGAACACTGAATACAGTATATTGATACTTAGACAAATTTGCAAAGTGATTGGTGCAATGGTCTTTTCTAGATTAACATGACTACATCTTTATTCTTTGTTATCCTTATCCACATCACACTTAGCAAACTTCATATCACACTTAGCACCTTCTCCGAAACACTTAGCAATTCCAACCTAACTGTATCTATACCCCTTATTGAATCTCTCCGGACCAACACAACTGTCTCCTTATGCCTGGTTACAACTTTCTGGACCACTATGCATTTACCCTTTGTTGTCACTGTCTCTATCATGTGTTGCTATTCTTTGGACCATTGTATCTTTACCATTTGTTACCATCAATGACGAACACTTCTTATAGTTATGCTCATTAGTCTTTTCATCATCCTGCATATGTTGCCAACACATTCTACTAAAGAACATGGCTACATGAACAAACCATTCAAATACCTTAAGTTAAACATGAAGAAACCTAAGCTAGTATGAGGTGGTAGCATTGGGGAGACTTGGTTACCCAAAGACATTTTGGGTTAGGCTATGTTGCAATCTACATATCAAATTGATTTGTAGATAAATGCAACATAGCTTAACACTAAAAATGCTTTAGCATTATCAAGTTTCCAAACAACGTCAAACTTCATATGAGCTATCTCTAAAGCAGAGCCATCTCCAAAGCCTAAGTGACCATCTTTTGGTGTAGTTTGCAACGACCATACACGAATACAAGCGTCAGTAGTGGGGTGATGGTGATTCATCAATGGAATGTACTGGAGCATTGAAGGCTCCATTGCTCTGAAATGACGAGGCACAAAGACTAGGGAAATGCGGACTACAAGGAAGTTAATGTGGCAGGTCTTAATGCGAGAGTGTGGCAAATAAAGGTGGCGCTATGCTTGCATGCCACATGGCATGTTGAACACTATCCATGATGTTTTGTAGTTGGACCGGGGGTCCTCATGACCAACTGTCGATCAATGTTAAAAAATGCTTGGAATTTTAATCCCGCCAACTTGCATCATTGTCCACATGGCAAAAAAACCCAAAACCCCTCCAAATAAAATATTTAGACTGTTGACCTCATTGCACGCATGTTTGAGTATAAATTTGTATGACTAAAATGAAGAAATGCCATCTAAAACAGTAAAAAATGTGAAGACCATGTCAACCTCGAAAGTTAGGTTGCACCACTATCATGCCCTTGACATATGATTGTACTCAAACAAATTTTATGTTGAGCATTGGATATTTACAAAATGCATATCATTGACATATGTCAAATATAGATCTGAAATCCCCTTTCATTAATAAGCCAAAATAGAAATTGTGGTAGTACAAAATGCAAAAAAATGTCTCCCTAGACTGCAATTTCAAACTCATTTGTGTACAATGTTTGGTTGCTCTCAATCTCATTGAAACCATGTTGAAAAAGCAAGTGTACTTAATGTGACAAAGCTTATTGTTGCCTGATTGCTTGACAAATTAATCCCACCCATGTTCTCCTCCCTTGGTGGCGGAGTTGGAGTGTTGCTCAAATGGGATGGGGTTAGAGTTGGAAATTGAGTATTGCTCACATGGGATGGGGTTAGAGTTGGAAGTGGAGTGTTGCAACAACTAGACACTAATCAACCTAGATTAAATTGTAGTTGTTGGACGGATGGATCAAATCAAAGAATATCAAATAGATCAAATCAAAGAATATCAAATAGAAAGTGCAATCCCACCATAAATAGTAATAAATGGAGAGATTGCTTAGCTTTGTAAGTAAAGAATGAACGTCAATCAATGAAGACAATGAGATCTATGTGCCTTGGAATCTCAAGATGGCCTAAATAATTGTGTATGGATCAAAATCAAAATATTCTTCTCTTCTCTATGTTGGGTTGAGTTTGTTGTTCTGGATCTAGTTCATAGCCGCAACCTTGCTCTGTACTTGCAAACTTCATCTTTGATGATTTTAGGATTCTACCCTGTAGATTCTTAGATAAATGGATAGCTAGACAATGACATCTTTCACACTCCTAGGGTTTTCCTATCAAGATAGTAGTTTTTAAAAATACATTGACAAACAACACGCTTCAAAACATGCACATGAATTCTAGAATGATTGCTAAGTGATTCATATGCACTACGATTAGTGTAATTAGATATGCTAGATTATTTGCTTCATTCTTGAATTTGACTACAAATGCAAATGATTGTTCTTGTGATAATTCCTATGTGTGCTCTAATGATGTCTCCTTGGAGTTCAATGATTAAAATGAATGCAAGTTGATATCTTTTTATATATGAACCTAACACCAAAGTACAAAGATTTGTGCATAGTTGGCCTAGGACCAAAGTATAAGTTGGGCCAATCCACTAAATATTTGATTTTGATTTTGCAATTAAAAAAATCAAGATCACAGTTGCAAGGATGACCTCACACCCATGGAGATGCCCTGGGTCAAACAACCAAGTTGGATCAGTGTCCAATTGGATTGAATTATGGATAAGAATTAGATTAATGATCAAAATTAGATAGATAAGCCAATTGGACTAGGATTGTATGCACATAAGCATAGGGATAACCGACAAGCGTAGGGCTAGGTTTGATGAAATGTCTAGGGAGATAATACCAAGCAAGAAAATTGTGTGATCCATATGATAGTTAGAGGTTTGAAAGAAGTTGATCTAGACAGAAGATGATGCTAGGTGCCCTCTGGTATCCACGTCACCAAATCATCACTACCAACATTCATTCACACCTTGCTGCCGAAGTTATAGTTGTCATTGAAGTGAATTCATGATGGTGCCAAGTCACACATACTGATGTTGCCGAAGTGACTCAAGCTAATGTTGTTGAAGTCACATACAAACTGATGCTATTTAAGTCACACACACTGATGCTACAAAAGATGCAACTGTTTTTTCTTTCGCTACTGAAGCCAACTTGGACATTCTTTTGACTCATGATTCATCCAAATATGTCATTCCATCAAAAACCATACACAAAAAACCAAAAATTCTCTCAGCTTGCCTTTATTTTCATTTTTTGGTGATGTAAGATTGTTTGTGAACTTGGATGCTCCTACATCAGTATGTTTACTTGCTCAGCGTCCCCTCACTTCTGTGGCTAAAAAATCCAAAATAAATCCCCTTCCTACAAGCTTCTAAAAAATGTCTTTCTCCTCAAGTTGGATAAGCCTAAAAATATGTCTTAAAATTGCTTCTATGACTTAAAAATCCTCATATCATATTTTACATAATCAAAAGAAAGAATATTGAAAAGAATCTTGATTTTCCACTAACATGGTTTGCATTTCCAGAACTCAAAAGAAACCCACAAGCGGTCAGGCTTGAATGATCTTGAAAAAGCAGCTGTGAGATTTCTAAACCAGTTGGAAATTGAAGTTTTCTACAGAAAATTGGATCTGTATGCTGTAGGAACCAAAGAGACTCAACATGAATTTCAGAAGTTGATACATTTTCATCGGTTCCTCGGATTAGCATGCTATAGCTCTTGTTTTGGCAGTGTTATTATAGGTAGGTCAAATTGTAATTAATGTATTGAGTTTGGAACCGGGGCTAACTTCAGGTTTGAACTATTGGGTAAAAGTTGATGAAGCTTCCATTCCATAAAACAGGTTCTGCTGCACCACCTACTGTTCATTTTCAAAGCATATTGCTAACCTAATGTAGATGTACACTGTTCTATTTTAAAGTTACTAAATAGGTTCTTTACATACAGAACTTATTTTTACATGCTATTTCATTCCCAACTCTTTACCCCTGTAAGCATTACTTGATACGGTGAGTACGCACTGCCAAGTGAAACAATTAAGCTCATGAGCCATAGATTCTCGAGGATCATTAATCATAGAAGACAGGTCATTGAAAAACTGAATCGAATATCAAATACGCTATGCACATAGTTTAAAAAACCCTGTCTAATAACTTTTGTTTCTCATATTTATATATGTATGTTAAAGAAATAATTCTGAGTCTCACTATATAAAAATATATAAATAGAGACATAAGCAAGATATATCTAAAGACAGCACAGTAAAGCATCTTCTTTGCCAGTTCAACTTGCGTACTTCAGTTCTTACACTCAATTTGGAAAAAAAAAAACCGTTCATAAGTTCAAACAGACAGAGTATGGTTTCTTGTTGATTTTAAAAGCTACACGGTGGGGTCCTGCAAAGTTGGAAAAGATGGGCGATTCTTTCAATTGCTGTGGTATATCTGGAACCCCATCCCAGTAGTTCTCGTAATTTGGGTACTCCCTTGAAGGATCATAATAAAGTTTAACATTATTAAACTCCCAAAATACTTTAGTTCCATCAGCCCGCTTAACATGCCATGTCAACAAGACAACTTTGAGAGAGATGCAATCAGTCATCCAAGGCACGCCATCCATGTTCTCATTATCGCTTACATTCAGTGTCTCCAGATCAGTGCACCAACTTACATCTGGAGGATCAGTAACTCCTCTACATTTTATCAATGTCAAGTGTTTTAAAGCAGGAAGGCCAGAAAATACAGGGAACCTGCCTAAGTGTTCACATTCATTAATACTTACTGTTGTCAGTTGAAAACAATTTGTCAGATCTGGGGGTTCCCTTATACTACAATCTGCCAAAAAAAGAGTCTTTAGATTATGCAGTTGTTTGAAACTAGGTAACTCTTCTACATTTTCCATATTGATTATGGAGAGATCATTTAAAGTAGTTATCCCATCCAAGCCTCGAATTTCTGTCAACCAGTTTGCTTCAATCACTTCTATTGATTCAACATTGTAACAACCAGTCAAGTCTAATGGCCCTGGCGTCTTGCTCGAGCACTCTTTAATGGTGATATTTTTAAGTTTTGTACATCCAGCAAAGTTTAATAGTCCAGTCACATTTTGACATACCCAAAGTCTGATGCTTTTAAGTTCTGAACACCCATTAAAGTTTTCTGGTCCAATCAAATTATCACAGTGTCCAACCTTAAGAGTTTGGAGGCGATGCAGGTGCTTTGGTTTGGGAAGCTTTACATGAGAGCCACGCCGGACAAAAATGTCTTCCAAGAAGTAACACTTAGTAAGATCATGGCATTCTACATTTGTACTGCAGTCAAGATCTCCCTTCTTCAAATGGGCATAAAAATGTCTTAGTCCTCTGAGATTATTAATCCCTGAACACTTGACTTCTCTACTGCAGTGTATTAGATCAAAATAATGAAGAGTTGAAAGGTTCTGAAGCCCTTGAATTTCTTTCAGTTTAGGACAGCTCTCAATTCTGATACTTCTCACAAACTTCATTGAGCCCAGGTCTAGCCTTTTGAGTTTTGACATGTTTTCCAAATGAAGAACACAGACAGACGTAAGTGAGTCTTGGTTAACTGTACCCAGAATCTTCATTTTACAGTCTATAAACTTTATGGCCTCAACAACAGATCGAGTCACAGGAAATTCATTCACTTCCACCATTGATATCCATTCCTCCACTTTCTTTGCTTTAATCTCAGCAAACTCTTTCAGCAGATCATGGATATAAATCTCAGGTTCACATTCTTCAATGAGGCCCTTCTTCTTCAAATCATGCATCTGCACACAAAGTTACAAATATAAGAATAAAATCCCGAATAAATTATTCTTTAATCCAAGTTGAATGAAAGAATTTTAGTAAGATACGTACAGCTTCACAAATAGCTTCCTCATTCTCGTTCTCATTGCAGCAAACTAGGGCTAACCATTTTTGGATCTCATCAAAAGATTTATAATCCCTGTAACTTCTAGATTGAGGCAGATACAAATTTAAAAGCATAAATATCTTGAGATGCCTTGAATGCAATGTACTGAAACTCAGCTCGAAAATGGCAAAAATATTTTGATGGGCTTCATATCTGACAGAATATTGGCTGAACTCAGGTATCTGAACCCATTTGGAAGAGTCAGATGTGAATTTATCCCGAAGATATGCACCATAGGTCTTTAGAGCTAATGGATTATTATAGTTACCTTGTTCCCAGCCCTGCCGTCTGAACAAACAAGTCTGTGCACACTTTCTTGCATTATGTTTTTGTTCACTTGTTAACTCAAACACTTTCTCTAATGGCAAATCCATTAAAACAGCCATAGCCTCATCCTCATTAAGAGCTGGCACAGGCACAAGTAAACTTTCTATTTCAGGAATAACACTCTTCAAGATATCGGGGCTTCTTGCTGTTAAAAGAATCTGGCTTCCTTCTCCAAAACCTGCATCTAAATATTTTCTGGCTTCATCAATGGATTCTCGCTTGTCACCAATATTATCCACAACCAAGAACCCTTTGTAGTAAGGCATCCGTTGCCTGAACATGTTCCATCCCTGTAAACATTCATAATAGCACACATTCACAGCAATAAAATTAACTAAATTCTAAATTTTAAATGTATCATGCAGATCAAAAACTTAATGTGCAAGTTCACGCAATAGTTAATCTAAGCTTACTTATAAGTGCAGTTACATGCGCATGATTTCTTACCCATTTAAAAAAAAATTAATTGGATTTTTGAGGTAAATCTCTGGATTCAATTGCATAGTGTTAAGAATACGACTCGACAGTTGAATTCAGAAATTCGCCTCAATAATTTGCACTGTAAACACAACCTAGACACAACAATGATGATTTAATGCCTCATATTGGAGATTTCAAAAGGCAATTATCTACATTATCAGAATAAGATTTGAGTAGATTCCTCTCTGGTTAGAATTATGATCTATAGTTACATGGAGACATGTGGGGACATCAAGAGACTTTGGTTTAAGTTTCTTAGCATCTCTCTATGTCTCCTGGAAACATCCCTTGAAATCTGGAAAAAATCCCATAGAAGTTTCTTAGATATATTATATAAATTACATTGTTTTTTCCAAATTTGATATCCAGTGGACATGATAGAACTAAAGAAATGCACTAAAACTTGTGATTTGTTTAATTTATCCATGAAAGTCTACCAAGTTTTTTCAAAGCAGAAATTTTTCTTATCAATAAAAGAGGCTTTAGGTTTCTAAATCCACTCAAGTTTTATCAATTGATTGAACTAGAAAAGAGGGGTACCCCATGATAGTAGCTTGTGCTAATAAAACTATATTATATATATGAATGTGAGTGTGTATGGTCATCCAATATGTACCATGTTTTTTAAATAAAGGTGTCCCTATCTTCGAACCCTTCTCCCATCTCAAGGTGACTATAGTTTAAACCATGGTTACAAGACATGGACTCAGCGGGTCGATTTTGACTTGGATTCAAACTCAGCATTCAGACTCGGCAAATTGAAAAATAAAAAAACCATGAAACATAAGGATTTTTTAAGGGTTTAAAGGATACAGTTCAGGTCTTAGGAATTGTTAACCAGGATGAAAATGATACATATGACATGGCTAAATAATTTCTGTTTGTATCATTTGCATTAATGAGCTCTAAATGTAAAATACATAACTTTGCTGGAAAACAAACTGTTTAGACCTATTGTTTGATAATATATTTAGATTCAACTCTTATAGACATTCATCTTTGACATGCACTTTCTTTTCTTGAGTATGAAATAAACTGTACAGCTAGTATCTTATGCAATCCTTTCCAACTGATGTCTCTCTCTTATTGTGTTGGTCTCCACCTTCCTAAGATCTAAACTGTGCAGGGAACTTGAGCAGGTAGTGTGTGTGAAGGAAATGCAAGCAGAGGCGCACACAATTTGCACTGAGATATCAGAGATAGGGCACGTGAAATACCAGTCATCTAGTGTTTTTACAATTGTGATTGGCATGTCTCCACAGAAGGGCTTCATTTCAAGTCATGAGCAAAAGGAATGGGAATTTGCAGTCGCATTTTTAGAGTTTCCTACAGTTCGTGTTAGAAAAATTCAGGACTGCCATGTGGACTAAGCAGATTGGCCGAAAAAAATTGCATTATGTCAAAGAGTTCAACCCCACGTGGGAGCATGGGGAAAAAGCCTACTTGCATGCCGCTATTAAGGGTAAGGCTAGACTTTTAATTGCGTAGTTGAGGACTCGTTCTCATCATCTTAGGTGCGAAACTGGTAGATGGACAGTCCCCAAGGAAGTTTGGGAAGATAGGATATGCACTTTCTGCAGCAAAAGAGCGGTTGAAACTGAGTGGCACTTCATCTTTGAGTGTGCTGCCTATGAAGATATCCGCATTCAGTATGGGGACAACTTGAAGGGAGGAAGTTTAAACGAGCTCTTTGAGGAAGCAAAGCTCCACATAACGGTCGGCTTCTTGGTCAAGATACATAGTAGAAGAGTCGACATCGAAAAGATTTTGAAAGTATCTTAGGGCTGCTGCTCTTGGTCCCTTAGGTTGTTTGGCCTCGTGGACGTCATTAAAATTCATTCATTCATTCATACAGTCGCGGTGAAATTTCTACAATTTTTTGGGCACATGATTAGATGGTTGAGTCTTTACCAAGTGCGGGTCCCTAGGACTCGCCCGGGCTTGCTCGCCTTGGGACTCGCCGAGTTTGGGCATGTCTTGTAACATTCACTTTAAATTTTAATTATTTATGTCATGATGGTCATTATGAAATATTAATATAATTAGTCTTTGCTTTCATTGACAGCTATTTACATAGGTATTTTTAATTTTTAAGCATGTTACATTTATAAGTTGCAGTCATTGTATAAATATATTTTTCAAAATTTAAATTATAATACTATTAAAATATTAAAATTTAATGGTATTAAGGTGTCTCTATTCCAACGGCCACCAGAGTTCAAGTCTTGGCATGGTTAGTGAGTGCATTTGGACCCCATGTTCAATGGAAATTGGAGACACTTTGTGCTCCAATTAAGAGGATAGATATATATATATATATATATACACACACACACACTTTCATTTTGACTAAATTACCGAGTTTTGCAGTTTTTGCCCCCATGCCCATATAGGTTCGTGGTGGGCATATCTAGGCAAAAATCAACCAAAAAATGTCATAGGGGTGTTGTTATCCAAGTGTTGAAAGTTCATTTTGCCATCAATCATCACTATTTCTACGTGAGAATTATTATTGTAGTTGAAGGTTGACATATAATAAAACTTTAGTCTGCCCTGGTTGAGTGGATGCACCATGTTGTTTCAAATGACGTTGTCCAATTTGTGTTTTTTTAATACAATTGTTGTCTTGGGGATTTTTCACGGTTGATTGTAATTTTCATTTTGTATTAGCATTCGACAAATCACTGAATTATGAATATTTTCTCTTTTGTAAATTATGAAGTATTTAAATATTTTGTTTCAAAGGGGTTGTGCTTAAATGGCAAGGCCATAGGGTTCTCAAGATGGAGATCCATGTTCGAATCCCCATAGTGACATCTAAGTTGACATGAGTTGTGTATGTGGCTTCTAAGTTGAATATGTTGATGGGGAGGAGGTCCCCCTTGTGATCTCCACTAGTGTGGGGCCAACCTAAATAATCCCTCCTTGCTCATCAAATATATATATCATCATCATCATCATCACCATCATATATATATATATAATTTACTAAGTTGTCGATTTTGGTACGAGTTGGGTATGGGTATGGGGTTTTGGTACACTAGTATAGCAAAAAAATTCCTTGGGTACGGTACGGCTGTATATATATATATGATCTAGTCCCTTGCATTTATGACTGTCCTCTCTGCTATTATAATAGTTTTATGACTATTTATTCATCATTTTATCCTTATTTCTAGCCTTATTTTTGTCCTCTCTACTTTTATAACTGTGCAATGGTCCTAGAAACAAGATTTTGTGTATTCTACCTAGACCATAGCTGTCTTATGAGTATGACGAGGTTATCTTGCTTAACAATTTTTTTAATATATAAATGCAAGTGTTTTGGAGAATAAAGCTATTGTATTCATAATTCAAGGGATTGAGATTAGTGGTTGAAGTATTTAGCTTTCATTGTGAAGACATTCAATATAATTTCTAAGGTGAGATCTAAGATAGAATTCTAAGTAGTGACTCTTAATCTTCCATCAAATTTTTTACAACAAATGTTAAGTTAGTTGTAGTTGATGTTGTTTATATATATATACAAGTTAGACGACAAAAGCCGACATATTGTCAAATAAACAAATATTTACAGCATCAAAATCATACAATTTTTTTCTTTTAAATAATATAGCAAAGTTGTAAAATCGTTGCTGAAGGTCGAATTTCCGACGGAAAACTCACTCCACGTAATTGTGACGCAGCACAACCATCTTTGATAGAGTACACACACGTCAAAAACTATGTAGTTGAAACTGTGCAGGGAAAATGAATTTGTTATAAATGTCATAGTTTTTTGTTTTAAAATTTATAGTTTTTTTTTTCCAAAATTTCCCGTGGGCACGCCTGGGAGTGCACAGGAGTGGCACGGCTGTGCCCTAGCTGCTCCTAGGATGCTCCCGTTGCCGAACCAGGAAAAGGACCAATTCAATATGGGACTGGTCCCCAGAATTGTAGAACCTGATAACTTAGACAATTTATAACTATAATTTATATATGTATGTAGCCATACCCGTACCTAGGCCCAAAAAAAATACTGTACCAGCATACCTGAACCTCGAACCCGCCCCGTCCCTATACCAAGATCAACAACTTAGCTGATTGTGAAGGTCAATTATCTTATATTAAATATAAAGGGTTACATGAAACAATGATCACTTCTCTGAAATGTTCCCATATTGATGGACTCCAATAAGATTATATTATATCAAGTTTCATCTCTTAGGTTTGTGTTAACACCTACCAATTTTTCCGCTGCACCAAAAACTCGAACTGTCAATGAGTGCGTAACCAGCAAGGTTAGAAAGAAATGGGGGAGCCCAAACAAAGGGTTTGAGGGTCTCACCACTCAATAGTTTAGGCCCCCCAAGCCAAGAGGTCTGACAAACGAGGAATAGTTGACCACAAGGCGAGTAAACTGCCGAGGGCAAGAGTCAAACCCCTCCCCAACAAAGTCGCCAAAATGTTTACATACCCCAATTTTGCCATTGTACCGAAAGCTCGAGCTGTGAATGAGTGTGCCACCAATGAGGTTAGAGAGAACTAGCGGAGCCGAAGGCAGGGGTTGAGGTC
This sequence comes from Cunninghamia lanceolata, assembly GCA_027924645.1. NCBI lineage: Eukaryota > Viridiplantae > Streptophyta > Pinopsida > Cupressales > Cupressaceae > Cunninghamia > Cunninghamia lanceolata. The sequence goes on along the minus strand of BSBN01000053.1, from coordinate 3,933,856 downwards.
TCACCACTTAACAGTTTGATTACAATGGAGAGAGCTTACCATCTCACTCAAACCTTTGTGGTTTCTCTTATGATCATAGCATATTTGATTATGACGACACTTCAATGTTAAGAGATCGGTGAAACAAGATTTGCATGTCAAACCATTTCTTGAGATATAGATGGAAGATTTTTAAAGGACCCGGTTCTGCAGTTACTGAAATGACGATGGCATCCCAATAAAATTATTCTTTTAGGCAAGCCTAAAGCTCAAGCAAGTACTACTGATTGTAATGCATGACACAGCAGGAAGCTACAAGAAATTTAAAATCTCATGTCTAATATAAGCCACATAGAAACTTATGTTTGCATGGACGACTATTTCAACTAACAAAAATTTCACATATAAATTGCTATGCTCCCCAAGTTTCAAGGACGGGGACGGGGACGGGGACAGGGACGGGCGGGGACAGGGGGATGAGTTTCGGGGACGACATTTGTTTTTGGCCATTTTTTAGGGGACGTGTTGATGTTGTTTTTGTGACAGCAGTAACATTAAAATAAAACACTGAGGATTCTATTCTCTCTTGAGAAAAATCCTCTCGAATGCTGAACTATGTGATCACACAAGAGTGCTCCAAGGCTCCTTTTGAGTCAGGTCTTGACTGGCACGGGATAGACTCAATGAAATGATGTGATTTGCTGGTAATCACGAAGGGGACTTACGCAATCGTTCTTAGTGTTTTCTTCAAAAAGGGGAAAAAGACTTGGATTTCGTTACTTCCTTGAAAGAGAAAGGACCTAGATTCCTTAAGTTCTACTACTAAAGGGGGGGTGAATAATTTCTTAGTGAGGCTCCTTATGAACTATTGTTAGTATAGATCTAAAACAAACTGCAAAAGATGGTTAAGGGTAAAGAGATCTAGGTGATGCAAAAAACTACTGTTGATTCATGGAAACTAAAACCACGCTCTGCTTCGTCATGAGACAACTACATAGAAATGGTGCAATCTTCCAGGGAGTTTATAAAGATTTTCAGATTACTCAAACATAGAACATGAAAATGAAATATGTAGAAAATAATCGAAGCTAAGCCCAAAATGAGTTCAGACTAACCATGCACTGAGATTTGCAAGCCACAAATCGCAAATGGTATGAACAAGAGTTGCAATCATGGATCCACAACAATACTTTCCACCATTCTAACTTAATGAAAAACTAAAAGAAACTAGAAGAAGATACAGATCTGAAAATAGAGCTTATGATTTGCCTTAAGGAAATGAGAAAACAATGCTAATACTCCAAAGAATACTTCGAACACCAAGCTTCAATGCTCATGTATTGACTTTGGAAACATCTGTTACAACAAACTGGCTCAAAACCTCAAAGTTTCTTGCTCAAAGATGAAAAAAGCTAAAACTACTCTTGCTCTTCTATCCTTCTTCTAAAATGACAAGTCTATTTCTCTCTGAAAATTCTGGGGTGTTTACAAATGAGGCCTTCATGCCTTTATATAGGCTCCCAAAGTACAAAAGGGGCCAAGATTTGATTTCCTAGAAATCAATGCCCAAAATTAGGTCAAAGAAACCCTAAAAGGAGGTAGGTAAGAAAAGAAGATAAGGATGCCAAAATCCTAGCCAGAGAAAACATGATACATGTCTTGGGAGAGGGGTCCCATGTTGACTAGGATCCCATCATGACATCATCTAGGTGGGCGCCACCTCATCCTGCTTCCTTGTCCTTTGTTCAGTGAATCTGATGATGACATCCTCCAGTTCCTCCACTGGAATGCTCGACAAGTTCTCCATCTTGTAGTCCATGATCAACAGGCTAGCATCATAGGTGGTGAGTGTGTCACCCCAATCTAACCTCAGCTTGTGAACATTGTTCATGATGGCCAAGATTGTGGAAATATCCTCAAATTGTCCCTTTTGGAGAGGGTGGGCGGCTCTGAAATACATACTTTGCATTTTATCCTTCAAACACTGGGCATTCACCACTCCATCCTCCCCTATCTCTTGATCGAACCATATTTCTATTGAACTGAGGATTTTGTCTTGGATTTCTTTCACCATCATCCATGCTTGGATGGCATCAACCTCCATCTTCTCAATTATTTCTTTCTTGAAGACTAGAGCAGAATACCAACGGTGGAAGTCATAAGCATCATTGGATTGTATTATGCTATTCTCCACTAGGACTCGCCCTGGAGTATTCATTAATGCTTCTAAACTTGAAATAGTCTCCGTCATGTCTATTTTGAACTCCTGACATGCTTCTACTATCACCTAAATCCTATCTATGAGGTTGATAACTCTTTCATAGACCTGAACTAGATCCTCCACAAACCCGCTAGCCTTCTCCAAGACACCCCCAATCCACTCCTTTGCTGCCTGACTGAGCGACCTCATCTTTTCCAATTCAGTTAGTGAATCTCTGAGAATACCTGTAGACTGAACAATTGCCCCTTTGGTTGACTGTGGCGGATTTGTCAGGTTCATGACATAATGTTTTAATTCCTCATTTTCTCTCTTTAGCTGATTCATCTTTTCTTCTCCCTTTCTTAGCCTGTCCTTGATAGCTGCTACTGAATCATCCAACTCCTCCACTTCCTGCCTCTTTGTAGTGGGTCCTAAATCTACCGTCACTACATCATATTCTTACTGCAATCTGAATATGGCGAGACCCAGACTCTCCTTTGGTTATCTTTGAATATATCTTTGCCCTTTTTTGTTCCACTGGCTTGCCTATCCTGCTCAAGAAGTCATCTAGCTCGATGGATGGGTCACATCCCATGACAGATTTCTTCTTCAGTTCCTCCTGTAGCCATTCGGGTCTTGTGGATGGATGATCATCCTCATGAGGTTCTTGCTATTTATGAACCTTTTGCGGAGCGGAAACCTCAACTTCATTGAATGCTTCATTGAGGAAGTCTAGGTCCCAGTCTTCAAATATGTCCTCAAAATGGATTGTCTTTGGATTCTGCGGGGAATGATTAGGAGTTCCTGCAACTGGATTAGAAGTCCCTTGCTGAGTGGATTCCATGGATGCATTTTCACCTCTTCTATCCCGATTATTCGAGATCACTTCTTGTTCCAAATGCTCCTGATTCTTAGTAGTAGATGGCACATTGTCACCAGTAAACAAATCGATCTCTTGAACTGAAGAAGTACTAGATGAATGTGGCCTACTCATCCTCTGTTCTTCCTGTACTGGTTTCTTAGTGGAGACCACTAGAGCCTTCATTCTCTTTGTAGGCAAGTTATTAGTTGCTTTATTACTTGCCTCACCCCTTCATGTTCCTTGTTCCATCTCGTGTGACTCTTCAGTCAGTTCATCATCGGAGGACTGGGACTCTAAATCTCCCATCAACTCATAAGTTAGGGGAACATTCTACTTATTCAACCTATCCACATGCCAATTCATCCATCTTTGGGTGCTCACCAGAACTGGAGCCATCAACTCATCCAAGTTGGTGCCTTCTTGTTCAGCCCAATTTAGTGTCGGGAGAGGTTTATCCTTTTCATTCTCGTAGAAGGATTGAACTTGTCTCCCATCTTCCTTGAACTGATCTGGAACAGAGAATACTCGAGTTGTTCTAATCATGCCCAAGGATAACCGAGAGCACATCTTTCTCCTTATCTCAAAATCATCCTCTGCATTTGCCCAATGATCTTCAAGGTGTACCTTGTGCCTGTGCCTTCTTCTGCAAGCTACCCTGGTGGTATTAAGAGGATCGAAATTTGCTCTTGAGCCATGAGCCTGAATGGATGGACATACCTCAATGGCATCTCCAATTTGGATTGGGAATGATAGCCCAGCCTTCTTCTTTTTCTGCATTATGTCATATGCTAATAGCTGCCTTGTTAGTCCGGGCAACACTATCTTGTCAGTAGGATACCTCGACAGTCTATATGGATAGGAGGAAAATCCATGTACTTGGATATAAGTGAATTTTGGGAACTAGATGAATCAGGACCCGTACTTTTTGACCAACCATCTGGCTTCCGGAGACATTCTCTGGTGAGTCCCTCCTTGAAGTGTCCTCGTAATATGCATGGAGAATGCATCGTTGAACCTCCTGAAATGTGCTATGTTCTGAAGGTGCAACTGTGGATAGCAATTATAGACCTTGACTTGACCTGGGGCATTTCCAATGCGTCCTCTCCATGATAGTCCTTTATATCTGCAATTCCTTGCTAGCATGTAAAACACGTAGGAACTCATGTAAAAGGTCTTTGATTGTTCTAGATTCCCCATTTGTTCATCAATGTTGTTGCTTATCAGTTGGGCCCAATCAATCATCTTTTCTCCATTAGTTATCTCCTCCACGAAGTAGAACATCCACGGTTCAAAAGTTGAGGCTTGAGGGCAACCCATGACCCTGTTTAATAAGACGACCAGATCTCCATACTCCTGTTTGAAATCTGATTTGAGGAGCCTCTTAGGTAACCTGGAAGGATGAGATCTTTTCTTTCCCATCCATGAGGCATTGATTATTTCCTTGCAGGCATCCGGTTTGGCTTCGAACATCTTGGATGCGGCTTCCTTGCTTTTGTAGACAGTGGAATGGTGAATAGGAATGTTGAAGGCTTCGACGATCATCTCCTTGGAAAGGTAAGCCATCACTTGGCCATCAGCCATCACTTGGCCATCAGGAGTAATGATCCTTCATTGTTCAGGAACGTAGTGCTTGGCCCATTCCACTATCAGCTCGAAACAAGGCATGGTGGCAGGAAAACAGGCTGCTTGCACAATCCCACTATGGACCATTCTCCTTGCGATCTTGGATGGAGAGTGTTCATCGGTCCCATACATTCTTTTCTTAATCTCTTCTATATTAACAAGCCCGACATTGGTGTCTCCGACATTCTTCCATTTCGAGACAACCTTGGATTCGGGAAGTACCCCTTTGAGGACATTTCACATCTGAGTTTGCCGTGAGAGCTTTCCAGCTTTAGCATTGGCCATTTATGAAGCAATGATGTTCTTTAATTGTATGAAATTCACGTCCTTTACTTGATAAACTGCCCTCTTTCCAATGAAAAACTTTGCCTTTTGTGAAGAGTTCTGCCTTAATTTGATAGGCCCTTGGTCTGATTTGATGAAAACTTGAAGAGGAATGATTTTCTCTTGGTCAAAACTAACCTGCTCTTCAGAAATCAGACTGTAGCTTGGTCAAAAAAATGACCTGTTTGCTCATAAAACAGGGCTGTTCTTGGTCAAAATGACCTGTTTGCCCAGGAAATCAGACTTTATCCGGTGAAGACCAAGCTGGTTACTCAGAAATCAGACCCTAACCAGGTCAAAACTGAGCTGCTATGTGAAAATCAGACCTTTTCCAGGGCAAATTTGAGCTGCTTACTCAAAAAATCAGACCTTTTCTCAGTCAAAACTGAGGTGCTTGCTCAGAAAATTAGACTTTTACCAGAAATCAGACCTTTCTTTAGGGCAAATTTGAGCTGTTATTCAAAAATCAGAGTTCTTTTCTTGGTCAAACTGACCTATTTGCACAGAAATTAGGGCTGTCCTTGGTAAAAAAAATGACCTGTTCCTCAGAAATCAGACCTTCAATTTGGTCAAAAATGACCTGTTTGCTCAGAAATTGGGTCTGATTTTGGTAAAAAATGACCTGTTTCTCAGAAATCAAACCTGTTTGCTCAGAAATTGGGTCTGATTTTGGTAAAAAATGACCTGTTTCTCAGAAATCAGACCTTTAATTTGGTCAAAAATGACCTGTTTGCTCGAAAATTGGGTCTGATTTTGGTCAAAAATGACCTGTTTGCTCAGAAATGGGATCTGATTTTGGTCAAAAATGACGTGTTCCTGAGAAATTGTGTCTGAATTTTTATGCAAACTCCAGTCTTTTGATAAAAATCTAACTTTGATAGGGAGAAATCAGTCCTTGATAAAGAAATCTGGGCCTTTTCACTTAAGAAGAAATCAGAAAACCTCATGAAATCTCTGGTTTTAATGGAGAAAACTCTGCTTTTGACAAAGAAAGGGGGGTCTTCAATGAAGAAGTCTGCCTTTTGTTGGTGAAGAAGCCTACTCTTGAGGAAGAAAACTACTCCTCTCCTTTAGAAAGCTGCTCCTGAGGTAGATATCTGCCTTCTTGTGATAGAGAAAACTGCTCTAATGAAGAAGAAACCTGCCGTTGAATGGAGAAATATGTCCTCTTTGATGAAGAAAACCTGCCTTATGGGAAGTGGTGGCTTGGAAATGAAGTAAAGTGACTTCGAATGTCAATAAATAAGGTTCAAATTCACCTTTTAGGGCTAGGTTGGTCAAGCTTCTCACTTTGGATTGGGATAAAAACAAATCTGATTTTTAAATCAAGCAGCTCAAGCTTCTTAATTGGCTGACCTAGCACAAAGGCAGCTCAAGATGGCTTAGGCGTGGATTTCCTTAGTCATGTTGATATGAATTTGCTCTTTGTATTGGAATTCTCCTTTTATCTAGGCATACACTTTATGGAGTCAAGCTTTTAGATATTTTGGATGTGGTGGCCACCTCATGCCTTTTTGGAATTTAGTGTCTTTGTCATAGATGTTTCTTTGGATTTAGTGAGCTGGTAATCTTTCCTTTTGGATTTAGTGAGTTGGTCACCTTTGCCTAAGCGTACCTTTTAGATATTTTGGATTTGAATTTTGTCTTCTTCCTTGGGCGCATATTTGGTGTGCTCGTGTATTTCATTTTTGACCTACCTCCTCACTTGCTTGGTGATGGTCGCACTTTTCATGTGCTCATGTATTTCATTTTGACCTATCTCCTCACTTGCTTGGTGATGGTCGCACTTTTCATGTGCTCATGTATTTCATTTTTGACCTACCTCCTCACTTGCTTGGTGATGGTCGCACTTTTCATGTGCTCATGTATTTCATTTTGACTTATCTCCTCACTTGCTTGGTGATGGTCACACTTTTCATGTGCTCGTGTATTGCATTTTGACCTATCTTAATTCCATGTATTTGGTGAGGAGCTTGTGATATTTTCTCATGTATCTCGTGAGGTGCTTGATTCTCAATTCCATGGATTTGTTTTCCTTGGATTTTCCTCTCATCTTTCTAGGCATGGATTTCATGGGCCTTGGTAATCCTTTCCTGAAGCTCACCTTACTAAATCCTGAGTTTTGAGGAGCGTGTCTCTCTAAAACATGAATTTCTCTCTCCTTGACGAGCTTATCTCTCTAAGCAACGCATTGAGGTGCTTATCTCACTAAAGCAGGACATTCTCTCTCCTAGAGGTGCTTGACGTGCTTATATGACTTCCTCTCGAGCTTAACGAGTTTAAGACATGAATTCCTATCTCCTTGACGTGCTTATTTCACTAGGCTGGACATTGAGGTGCTTCAATCACCAAAGCAGGTCATTCTCTCTCCTAGAGGTGCTTGACGAGCTTATTTTTTCGAAAACATGTTTCTCTCTCCTTGACGAGCTTATCTCTCTAAACAGCTCATTGAGGTGCTTATCTCACTAAAGCAGGACACTCTCTCTCCTAGAGGTGCTTGACGTGCTTATATGACTTCCTCTCCTATTGACAAGCTTAACGAGTTTAAGACATGAATTCCTATCTCCTTGATGTGCTTATTTCACTAAGCTGGACGATGAGGTGCTTATTTCACCAAAGCAGGTCATTCTCTCTCCTAGAGGTGCTTGACGAGCTTATTTTTTCGAAAACATGTTTCTCTCTCTCCTTGACGAGCTTATCTCTCTAAGCAGCGCATTGAGGTGCTTATCTCACTAAAGCAGGACATTCTCTCTCCTAGAGGTGCTTGATGAGCTTTTTTTTTTGAAAACATGTTTCTCTCTCTGGTGCAGGAGCACCCCTTCGAAAAACAGATTAGGTCTAAATATAGTATGTTTCATGCATTATGATGTAATAAGGTCCATGTGACCAATTCCTATGTTTTTAAGTCAATCTAGGTTTTTGTGCAGTTAGTTAGAAGTTTGTTATGCTAGCTGCCTTCTCCCAGCCGCCGGGAATCGAGTCTGTACTACTCTTGTTGAGTAGTTATTTATAAGCCTAGCTCAGATCCTTTAAAGGCGAAGAAGGCATCGAACAGTTAAGTGTAGAGTTTTTGGTATTGCTGAAGTTGTTTGTGAAACTGAACAGAGTAATTGCTTATATTTTCTGCAATAAGAATCAAGAAGATCCTATCGATATCGTTTTACTGTGTACTTGATTTTCTTGGTCTGGCAGTTAGGATGGATTCACTTATCCATTCCACCGGTTAATTCTCTGAATCAGTGGAATGGCCATGTACAGTAGTTTAGATTTCTTTTATGTTTTTCCGTTTGTGTATTTCATGTTTTTGGGATCAAGTTATAGCATACAATGATTTACCCTAGCATCCTCATGTGCTAGGTTTTGAAGGTAGAAATCTAGGTTAAGATTGTTAAGAAAACAAATCGGATCGATCCTTGGATTTTCTGTGCGAAATTTGTGAAATTTCGAGGGTTTTACTTTGATATACATTTGATGTATATACAGTGTTTGTATGTCGCATACAATCCATGAGTATATTGCATTTGTATGTTGTGAGTATATCGCTTTGGAATAATCGCTGTTGTATGTTGAAACATACAAGCCTTCGCAGATACAAAGGAGAGAGAAACCCCTGATGCATGCTAAAAGGTCAACGGCGGAGTCAAAGGTGCAATCGTCAAGGAGAATATCCCGCAGAATGCATATCGGGTTTTGTATGTTTACAAAGTGTGTCGGGATATACAACTTTTGAGTATATGTCCTTTGTATACAGTTTGTGTGTATACTTCAGTTGTATGGTTGAGACAGTTCGTGTGTATCCCTCAATTGCATTTCGTGGTTGGCATGTGACGAATGTATATTTCAAATATACATTGGGTTGATACAAGGGAAAGTCAACGGTCAACTGTTTTTGGAGGGAATATTCCAAGGAATATTCGGCAGATGTATATTTTGGGTTGTATAATCTGAATGTATGTCCAAACATACATTCCGCAAATACAAGGACTTGGTACATGCGGGTTAACGCCAGTCAAAGAATAGTTTGTATGTTTGTTTTGCATCACGCGCTTGTATATTGTAAATATACATCGCACTCATACATTGCTTGTGGATACAACTGGTGACCAGCGATAGAGGTAGACAGAACCGGCTTGGTCGGTAGAAGTTTGTATGTATCGGTATAACAGTGATCGTCGGAGCAACAGTTCGGCGAGCCCAATAGACTCTGTCTTGCCGATAGGCAATAGAACGAAATGCACTCATCGGCGTGACGTGGATTTCGGTGTGAAGATTTTTAGAGAAGCCGATGGTTATTGTCAGGCCGATAGGGTATGTCAGAAAGACATTGGGGCAGCTCTTGCCGATGGAATGAAAAGCATCAAGTCTCGCCAAGTTTGAACGCTTGTGCTGGCCACTCTGCATCACTCTCTCCTTGACGAGATTATCTCTCTAAGCAGCTCATTGAGGTGCTTATCTCACTGAAGCAGGACATTCTCTCTCCTAGAGGTGCTTGACGTGCTTATATGACTTCCTCTCTTGTTGACGAGCTTAACGAGTTTAAGACATGAATTCGTATCTCCTTGACGTGCTTGTCTCTCTAAGGTGGACGTTGAGGTGCTTATCTCACCAAAGCAGGTCATTCTCTCTCCTAGAGGAGCTTGACGTGCTTATCCCATTAAGACATGTTTTGCCAAGGAAATTCTCAAGTTAAGGTGGGCTTAGAACCTTGGATTGGATCCAGGATTAAACAAAGACTTGTAGACTTTGGAGGGCAACTTCGTTTACCCTTGACACTGTACATAAAGGCCCTTAGATAGTGGGTTGATAGCCCCTTCACCATGGGTTCCTATGCTTAGAGTGAATGACTTAGATATTTTCCTATGGAATAGTGGGCTTCTGCCATGGATTAGCTAGATTCGATCGAGGAAAGGGAATCAAGGTTTCATTTATCCCTAGGAAAACTGATCTTTACCATTTCAAACCTTCCTAATACCCCTTGTGGGCTAGGCGCGTTGAGACTCCTTAAATTCATGGATCTGAGCAAAAAACTACAAGTTTGAAGCAAAATTGGAACCAGGTCAAAAAAAAAAAAAAAGAGGGGGACCCCATTTGCAATGGGGTGATGTGTGAAAAAGGTCACAACAGGACGGCAGGGGACGGCTACTAAAAAAATAAGATTTTTTAAGAAATATAAGGAAATTTCAAATTTCAAATATTTATATGATAACATTGACAAGGCATTCATTATAGACATTATAGAACCTTAAAACATGAATACATAACAATAACATTACACTTACACTTAGTTTTCAACTTGTCGCATGAGAATTGGCAAACAAATAAACAAAATTTAATTGTTTTCAATGACAATCTGCATATATATTATATCAAAATGCCCAAAGGCTGCAAGTTTCAAGTTTCAACAACAAAATGACAAAAACATAGAGAATATATGGCTGTCCCTTATCAACCTCTCCTAAGACTGCATCAAAATCGGAATCTAAGTCCGAATCACTGCCACCATGAGGGTCTGCCTCATCCAGTGGAACCCCAACCAATCCCTCTTGTGCCTCCTCATAAATCTGCATAACATCTTCGGGATCAACATCCCAACGTGCAGCTGGAATCTGACGATACTCAAGGCTTTGTCGATCTTGTAGCCGCAAGGCACTATGCACTGCCACCAACTTCTCTAACCATGTAGAGGTAAGGTTGTTCCTCTTCACCGACTGAATGAAGCTATATGTGGACCAATTCCTCTCTACAGTAGAGGAACTCGCATGTCATGTCCCCGTTTCTGGCTTGATCATCAAGTAAAGAATGGATTAGCCTATTTCTCATTCCCGGAGGCTAATTCTACATAATGAGGGAATGAACTGGTTTTTGACTAACTTAACCTTTTGTTTTGCAGGAGCAAAGTCAGAAACTTGAAATTTGACTAAGTCTGGGGGTGGTTTCATCCAGTGATGAAAAACTCGCCATTAACTCGCCTGACCCGCGAGTACTCGCGCGGCAGAAACTGGGGCGAGTTTTTATCAGTAAAACTCGGCCCGAGTTTTTGATAAAACTCGCGGCGAGGTTTCTGATTAAAATTCGCCAAAAAACGCGAGTATTTCATGCAAAATCCGGCACATAAAAACATGTTCGGTTTTTAACAATTAAAACACTAAAAATCGAAAACCCTAAAGCATTATTTGCTATTTTAAGAAGTCGCGAAACCCTCCCGACGGCGCGAAAACCTCCTGCGGCGCGAAAACCTCCTTTGGCGGCGATCTAACTGGTAAGATTTCAAATGAAGTTATGAACTGTTAAAAAAAATTAAAAACGGAAGTTTTAAAAAGATCGTATCATATGAAAGGAGAGATTTCGGACGAACTGTAGTCCGCGACTCCGCATTTGTATCGAATATCGATTATTTGATTCATCATTGATCATTCATTATAAATTTTTAAATGACTGTCGTCTGGTCACTCTGGACTCTGTAGTTCAAATATGTATCATAAATTAAACATAATCATATGATATTATGAAAGCATTGAAAGGAGAAATTTTGGACGAACTGTCAAAATTTACAAATAGGTATAGAAAATTAAACATAATCATATGATATTATGAAAGCATTGAAATTTGACAGGAGAGATTTTGGACGAACTGTCAAAATTTATATAAATTTTGACAGTTCGTCCAAAATCTCTCCTTTCATATGATACATTTTTACCTAAATTTCAAATTTTGACAGTTCGTCCAAAATCTCTCGTCCAAAATCTCTCCTTTCATATGATACATTTTTACCTAAATTTCAAATTTTGACAGTTCGTCCAAAATCTCTCCTTTCATATGATACATTTTTACCTAAATTTCAAATTTTATTAGTCTTTGACTCTTTAGTGATTAGTCATTGACTATAAACTTAAACTTGAAGTATAAATTTTGACAGTTCGTCCAAAATCTCTCCTTTCATATGATACAGTCTTTTTAAAATTTCGAGTGAAATTTAAAATCATCCTAATCCTATATAAATTTTAATTTATAACAATCCATTCAGGCTCCATATAAATTTTGACAGTTTGTCCAAAATCTCTCCTTTCATAATTCATATTCATAAATTATAATTTCATATGATACAGCCTTTTTAAAAGTTCAGTTTTTTTATTAGTCACACTGTCACTGAGTAAAAAAATTGAAAATTAAAACCATCATAATCCTATATAAATTTCGAATCTCGTTTAATTTTTATAGCAAAAGAGTCAAAATACAGCAACTGTGTTATTGTCATTGTCAAATTTAAATTTTTAATTTGTTGTCTCTTTTTTTGATAGGTAACAGGTTATAACTTATGGCTTCTGCAAGTGGAACTGGAGGTAGAAGAACCGGTGGCAAACCTAAAGACCCTTGCTGGAAACATGGGACACCAGGTCCAAAGCGAGGAGATGTGATTTGTAACCATTGCAATAAACATATGTCCGGAGGCGTTAATCGACTTAAATACCACCTTGCACAAGTCCCTTGCAATGATGTTGAGATATGTGACAAAGTACCTGTGGAGGCTCAGAGGGAGGCGCACGTCCTCCTTATGGATTATGAACGAAAGAAAGCAGCTAAAAAGAGAGCAGCAGAGGCAATGGCAGCCCCAAACCGAGATTTGAGTTCTACAGGGTCAGATTATAGAGGTGTAAGTGGAGAGGCCTCTTCTACACCTTCCATTGGGCCACGGATACGACGATCAGGCAAAGGGCTTGATAGCTTTTTTGTTCCTCGGAACACTCCTGGTTCGCAACCTTCATTAGATGGTCTTGCAAATACATGGAATAGAGAGGTGCATCGTGAGGCGAAGTTGGCATGTGCACGATTTTGGTACTACAACAATATTCCCTTCAATGTCGCTTCGAGTCCTTATTGGGAGCACTTGGTCACTGCATTGACTGTGGCAGGTAAGGGGTTCAAGGCCCCAAGTCGTCATGAGTTGAGTGGCCCATTGTTGCAGGAGGAGGTGGAACACACACATCTACTAGTACAGGATCAGAGGAAAGTTTGGGAAAGAAAAGGTTGCACTATTTTATCTGATGGATGGACAAATGCCAGGAACAGAACTCTCATCAATTTTTTAGTGGCTTCAGCGGGGCAGCTAGTCTTTTTAAAATCAGTTGATGCCTCCAATCAAATAAAAAATGCAGAAACCTTGTGCAACATGTTGGATGAGGTAGTGATGGAGGTGGGAGTGGAAAATGTCGTCCAAATAGTGACTGACAATGCAGCTGCATATGTGGCAGCCGGTAGACTTCTAGAGGCGAGGCATCCGACCATTTTATGGAGCCCTTGTGCTGCCCATTGTATTGACCTTCTTCTTGAGGACATTGGAAAAATAAGCTGGGTGAAGAATGTGGTTGAAGAGGCAAGAAATATCACAAAATACATCTACAACCACACATGGGTGCTAAATCTTATGAGAGAGTACACTGGTGGCAAGGAGCTCACACGATCAGGAGTCACACGCTTTGCCACTAATTTCCTTACCTTGCAGAGTATAGCATCATTATTGCCCCACCTTAGGCGCATGTTTGTGGCTGAAAGGTGGTTGGAGAGTCCTTATCATAGGAAGCCAGAAGCAGAGAGGGTCGTGAAAGCAGTTTATGATGCTGTCATAGAAAAATCCTTGGAGGAGATCATCAAGGTAAGTTTTTAAACACTAATTTTTATTTGCTAATGTTAAAATTTGCTGATTTTGTAAAAAACTTATATTTATATTTGTTGAATTTCAATTACTATAATTTTCTAATTTTATTTTCATCCACTATTGATTTAGGTGTCAGAACCGTTGGTTAGAGTTCTACGATTGGTGGATGGGGATCAAAAGCCCATGGGGTATCTATATGAGGCCATGGATAAGGCCAAAGAGGCCATTCAGCATTTGTATGGGTCGAATAAAACAAAATATGAACCCATATGGCGCATTATTGATCGGAGGTGGAATCGACAACTCCACCAACATATTCATGCTGCTGGTTACTATTTGAACCCCGCATTTTTCTTCTCCTCTTCATTCAAAGCAGATGCAGAGGTTAAGCTTGGCCTGAACACATGCTTGGAGAGGTTGGTCTTTGATGATAACCTTCGAGACATCATACTCGATGAGTTACAGGCCTATAAGAATGCGGATGGGCCGTTTTTTTCTTCAAGAGATGCCATTCGTAGGAGATCCACTTTGCAACCAGGTAAAATACATATGTTTATTTTTCATTTACTATCTATTTTAATTTTTAAGTTTACTAAAATCCTTACAAAGTTATAAATGTTATCCTTGCAGATTTATGGTGGGATGATTATGGTTCCTCAACGCCTAATCTTCAAAAGATAGCCATCCGGATTTTATCCCAGCCTTGTAGTGCATCTGGTTGTGAGCGCAACTGGAGTGTTTTTGAGGCCATTCACACAAAGAAGCGCAACAGGTTGACTCAAAAGCGCTTGAATGACCTTGTCTATGTGCGGTACAACCTTCGGTTGCATGAGAAGAAGGTAGAAGGCCAAGAATCATATCAGGCATTGGACCTTGACGACATTGATCCATATTCAGATTGGATTGCCGAGGATGTTGATGTTGATCCATCACTTGATGATGATATAGCTGCTATGGAGAGGGATACAGCGGAATGGCAAGCAAATGTCGCAGCATATGAGGATTCAGAGACAGAGTCAGATGATATTGATGTGCCATCAGGGGCGGGTTCCTCACATGTACCGTTTGATCCTATAGATGAGGATCCTGTTGAGCATACCTTGGCTATACCAGCCACTTCTGCACCACCCACACAGAGAAACAAAACTCTTTTGAGCTTTAGTCGTAGAAGAAATTTATGATTTGGATTTTCTAGTGATGATGGAACTCTTTTTTTGGTCTATGATATGTATTATCAAACTGGTATTTCATATGTATTCGAAGGTTGAACTCTTTTTTTTGTCTATGATATGTATTAAACTCTTAATTTTGATTTATATATGAAGGAAATCAGCAATGCATTCTACAATTTCAGAAATGTGTGTTTTTTAAGAATATTTTTACATAAATTATGTTTGCCGAGTTATTGCCGAGTTTTTCCCCGAGTTTTTGGCGAGTCCCGAGTTTTTAAAAATTTTGGGTCTGCCGAGTTTTTGCCGAGTCCGAGTTTTTCAACTATGGTTTCATCAACTCCTGTGATCATATTTTCCAGGCGCCTTCCTTGACAAGTCAGACTCATTTTGGCGCCCAACTTCCAAAGTCTATTCTGGCACTCAGTTAATCATCCAATTGAGGCGCTCCTTGTGATTTAACCTTCTCCAACCTGGCGCCCAGTTCTGAGATAAGCTAAGTAAGGTTTGGAATGAAGTTTCATGCTTAGGCGCCAATAGCAGGTTGAACTCACCTAAATAAGCGCCCTGGGGTTTTGAAGCATCAAAAGGGGGCGCCTAGCATTAAGTAGCATGTTAGTCAGTACACCCAAAAAGGGCGCCTTGTTAAAAGAGTTGTTTGATCTTCAGGATGAAGTTTCCTAAGCGAATTGAATAAGGAAAAAGGCCTATTTTACTTTAGGCGCTAGAAACATGTTGCATTGTCCTAAATAGGCACCTAGAACAACAAGGCGCCCAATCATGAATCCAGGACCCTGAACTGGCGCCCAAGCATGAAGGAGGAAGCACTAAGGAACCTTTGTGGAGTCATCTGAATGGCATAGTGTTTGAGATATTTTGCACTTAGAAGACTAGGCGCTGTTTTCATGTTCCATCAACTAGTCAAGTGCGCCTAATTGACATCTACTCAAACATGCGCCTAATCAAGGAAATAGCCTCTCACCCAGCCAAGGAGCTGATGTAGAATGATATCCTACCTCACTCTGATGGCTTCAAGTGTGAGCATTTGCAGGGAAGATGATCATTTCAAGTATAGGCGCCAATTCCTTCTTGTGCAAACCTTAAAGTGCGCCTAACCTAGATGACAGGGGTTTATGAAAGCAGAGATGAGATTCTGACTAAGGGAAACAAGGTTAGGTAGTGAAGAAAGTAAAAGTCTTTTTAGGCCCCAAGTTGAGGTCAAACACCATTGAATGAGCGCCTAGGCATTTCAAGGCGCCAAAATAGGATTCCAGTGGGTGAATGACTCCCGAACTCCTCAAGAAGCCAGGGCGCTTGATAAGACAAGTGTTTTATTTCATTTCAAAGACTTCAAGAATGAGCGCTCTCAAGGAAGATTTGGGCAATTCAAGACTGGGCGCCAAACTTACTTCAATGCCTCCAGAGGTGAACACTTGCATGGAGATGAACCATTCAAGAGGGGGGGGCGCCAATTCACCTTTCCACAGACACCATGATGCGCCTAAGCATGAAAAGATCTTTCAATTCACTCAATATGAAGGGCGCTTGGCAGAAGTTGGTATTTTTGACTTAGATATGGCTTGAGATGAAGATTTTTGCAAGGAAAGATCACATCCTTCCTAAGGCGCCAATCTGCATCCTGTCCTACCCACAAATGCGCCTCAATGAAGATGAGGACTAAACAAAGCAAGTTTTAAACACTCTGATATGAGCGCTCTCTTCAAGGAATCAATCCATACTCAAAGGGTTCATCTGTTTGTTGGAAGATGTCTAATCCTTCTCCAAGCGCCAAAACCTCTGCAGAACTCCAAATCTAGCGCCCAAGTCAAGACTTGCGCCTAAGTAAGTTGGATGTCAAATTCCCATCTTTCCAACCTCCAGAGGACGTCCAGAATGATTTAAGGGCATATAGAGTCTTCAAACCCCATCAGGCGCATATCCATGCCTCTGCTACCTCAGTTGGGCGCCTAGGACTCAATGGGTGCCTTTCCATGTTGAAACTGCTTCCACTTGGCGCTTGATCAGAAGATGAGGTAGTTGTAACTACCGGAGCTCTCATTGGTCGACAAAATGTCTTCGGGATCCGTGTCAAGGTCTCTAGATGAGCTTGCCAACTCAGAATGAGTCATAAGATGGAATATTCCCTTGAATATGCTTCTTGGGAAACATGCCTTGGTTCCTCTTTATGCATTGAAAAACATGCCTTCATTGCCTTTGGAAGGCCTATAAAAGGAGGAGCTCTCTCATTCATTTGGTATCTGTTCTTTTGACAAAAATTCTCTCTGCAAAGCTATTGAGCTTTTAATCTTGAGCCCTGCGAGTTTCAAGTGTTGGGGTGACGCTCCCTCAACAAGCAAGGTGATGCTCCCTTGTGATATCGTGAGGTGTTGACATTCAGTTGACATCATTGAGTTCAATTGAGTTGATCAAGTGAAGAAGACATTGTAAACATCAAGGTTTCAAGGCCTTTCTTTTGTAATCCCATTGAATAAGTTGTACTTCATGCTATTGAAAGCATCATCCATGTAATAAGACATTGCAAGTTGATTGAATCAAGTAACTAGACAAGTACCCAACTCTCATTCAAGTAGTTATCTTTGATGTATATCTTTGTGTTGTTGAAGTAGTTGATGAATTGATAGCAAGTAAAATTGTTTAAGGAAAAATTTTAGTAGAACTAGTTTGGTATTTTACAGTGGTATCAGAGCTTGGATCCTGCCAGCCTTTGGGTTTTCATGCAAGAAGGTAATCAACAAAGTGATAGAACAAGGAGATACATTGCGCGTGAACAACGAAGGCAGTTCCAGTGGACTCATCCTTACCCACAACAGGATACTCTTTCAGAAGCAATTGTAGCTAGACAGGTTAACATGGCTGAGGAAAGAAGAAGTAGAAGTCCACCTGCAGATGGTGAACGTGCAGCAAGAGAGATGTTTAGGAACATTGCCGCTGAACAACAACAAACCGCTCAAATATTGCAACATGTCCTACAATCCCTTCAAAATATGAATCAAGGTGAAGTAGCTGGACAAGGTCGTCGAGATGCAGCTAGACCTGAGAGACAAGAAAGACATGTTGATGATGATGCTGGTAGTGCAGTAGGTAGAACAGTTCGCACACGAACTCCTACAGTTGATAGGCCTTTAAGACCAACCTTCCTTCCACCACCACCTGAACAGGACAATGAAGCTGATGAAGAGTTTGACGAAGAAGAACCAAACAATTTTGAAGATGAGATAGCTCTCTTTGCAGATCTTTATGCCAGACTTCCGGAACGTGTTCGAGATATGATGACTTTCAATGAATATTGCCGACAGAAGAGGGAAGATAGAGACAGGCGAGGTAGAACTAGAGGCTTTCGTCCTAGAAGGGATGATGATACAAAGGAGTATAAAGAAGCCTTGAATCGAGTTCCCATTCCTACCTTTGATGGAAGTGGTAAGCTCAGTGCTAGGGCTTGGGTAAACAAGCTGGATACATACCTTTCACTTAAGCCATTGACGGAGAAGAAGGCAATTCAATTTGCTACAATGCATCTTGAAGGTTTGGCTTATGAATGGTGGCATCATGGCCTAGTTTCTCAACATCATGATAGGATAAATTCCTATGATGAGTTTGTAACCAAGTTGATTCAGAGGTTTGATAGAAAAGACACTGAAGTGTACTATCGTGAACTTGCTCAACTCAAGCAAGAAGGAAGAGTTGTGCAGTATGTTAATGACTTTCAGAAGATCGCAGTAATGGTACCCGATATGACAGACCGAAGAATCACTATGCTGTTCATCGAGGGATTGAACAATCAGATCAAGCCATTGGTAAAGGTACAAAGGCCAGCAAACTTGGAAGAAGCAATTGACTTTGCTCTAGATCTTGATACTACTCCTGTATATCAGCCTAAGAAGAAGTTCTATAAAGGTGTTAGCTCTACTCAAAGGAGACCCACTTTCCCTCAAAAGATGACTCAAGGTCCATCTGCAGCCGAAAGAGACGAGCTAAGAAGGAAGAAACTCTGCTTTTCTTGCAAACAACCTTGGGAACCAGGACACAGATGCCTTGGTAAAGGTAAAGCACATTTGATTGAAGTTGTATCTGATGATGGAAGTGAAGAAGAGTCACTGAGTGAAGAAGAATCAATCCAAGGTGAAGAGGAGGTACAACCAACTCTTAATGTTGTCTCAGAAGAAACATCTGACAAAATAACATTAGCAACTATCTCAAGAGTACCGAAGTATCATGCCTTCTACATTAGAGGAGTTGTGAAAGGTCAAAGAGTCACATGTCTAATTGACAGTGGTGCTACTCACAACTTCATAGATGAAGGTTTGGTAGCGAGGCGGGGTCTAACAGTTGAAGACTT
Organism: Cunninghamia lanceolata; assembly: GCA_027924645.1. Taxonomy (NCBI): domain Eukaryota; kingdom Viridiplantae; phylum Streptophyta; class Pinopsida; order Cupressales; family Cupressaceae; genus Cunninghamia; species Cunninghamia lanceolata. Next base: position 3,914,689 of record BSBN01000053.1, on the reverse strand, counting down.
CGAAGGATTTCAAATAGCTGTTGCTGATGGATTCCTAATGAGTTGTACCAGAAAAGTGTCCCAACTGCCAATTCAAATGGGAGATTATTCTTTACAGGATGATTTCTATGTGGTTGGACTTGGGCATATTGATGTAGTACTTGGAGTACAATGGTTGCATTCGCTTGGAAGAATTGTCCAGGACTTTCAAAAGATGGAGTTAGAATTCATGCATGAAGGAAAGAAGATCAAACTGAAGTCAGTGTCTGATGGAAATCCCAAAGTTGTCTCAGCAAAACGAATGGAAGCATTATTCAGGCATAATGACATCGAATGGGCAGCACAGGTTTGCATCAAGGACAACCAAATCCTCTCTGCTGAAGAAATTTATCCTGTAGATATTCAGGCAATGTTGGATAAGCATGGTAAGGTGTTTAGGGACATACCTCCAGGAATACCTCCTGATAGAGGTTTTGAACATGTAATTGAATTGGAGGATGGGGCTAAACCTGTTAACATTGCACCCTATCGGCATCCTCGGCATTTCAAGATTGAAATTGAGAAGACGATCAAGGAATTGATCGATATGGGGCACATAAGGCCATCATCAAGTCCATTTGCGTCATCTGTGGTGCTAGCGAACAAGGATGGAACAATGCGGATGTGTGTTGACTATCGCGCATTGAACAAGAAGACCATCAAGAATAGGTATCCAATACCTAGGATTGATGAACTCCTTGATGAATTGCATGGAGCAGTCTATTTCTCAAAGATAGATCTTCGATCTGGTTACCATCAAATTCGTGTCAGAGAAGAGGACATTCCGAAGACAGCATTCAGGTGCCATTACGGGCATTATGAATTCATGGTGATGCCATTTGGATTAACAAATGCACCAACTACTTTCCAGTCCTGCATGAATCATGTGTTCAACAAGCAGTTGAGGAAGTACCTGTTGGTTTTCTTCGACGACATCTTGATTTACAGCAAGACATGGGAAGAACATCTCCAACACTTAGATGAAGTATTGAATGTCATGGAGAATCAATCTTTGTATGCAAAGATGTCTAAGTGTGATTTTGGCTTGAAGGAGATTTTGTACCTGGGTCATGTGATAGGAGCAAATGGTGTGAAAGTTCAAGAGGAAAAGATTGAAGCTATTCGCAATTGGCCAGTTCCCCGTAACGTATCTGAACTAAGAGGTTTCCTTGGCCTCTGCAGCTATTACAGAAGATTTGTTAGGGGATTCTCACAGCTTGCTGCATCCTTGACAAATCTAACAAAGAAAGGAGCTTTCATTTGGACAATAGAAGCTCAAGCTGCATTTGATAGGTTGAAAGAAGTAATGAGTACAACACCAGTGCTGGCTTTGCCAGATTTTACTAAGTCCTTTGTTCTAGAATGTGATGCTTCGGGAGAAGGCATTGGAGCTGTTTTGATGCAAGATCGACATCCCATCGCATTCGAGAGTAGGAAATTGAAGGATACAGAAAGATTGTACTCAACTTATGACAAAGAGATGCTGGCAATCATGCATGCCTTGGCTAAGTTCCGCCAGTATCTAGTTGGATCTAAGTTTGTGGTCAGGACTGATCACAACAGTTTGAAATACTTCTTAGGGCAAAAAGACTTGAATGAAAGACAGCAGAAGTGGGTTGTGAAGATACAGGCATATGATTTCGACATTGAATATGTGAAAGGCAAGAAGAATGTGGTTGTCGATGCCCTGTCTAGAAGACCTGTTGTTTGTGCCCTAAGCAAAGTTTCAGTGGATTGGAAGGCTCAGCTTCTAGTTGAGTATTCCAAATCTAAATTTGCTTGTGAGATCATGGATGGAATCATTCAGGATGATAGGTACAAGGTGATTGATGAAATCATCTATTACAAAGACAGAATCTATCTGACTCCTGAATCGAAGCTGAAGCGACAGATTTTGCAGACATACCATGATGCTCCACTTGCAGGACACCCTGGCTACTTCAAGACATACAGACAGATCAGGGAAAGATTCACTTGGAAGGGTCTGAAGGAAGAAGTTCTTCAGTATGTCAGGGAGTGTCTGACTTGTCAACAGAATAAGTCAGAGCATACATTTCCAGCAGGATTACTCCAACCACTGCCAATTCCTAAACATAAGTGGGAGAGTATTTCTATGGACTTCATCACAGGTCTTCCGAAGGTGAATGGAAGAGACTGTATCTACGTAGTTGTGGACAGATTAACCAAGTTTGCTCACTTCTTTGCAATTCCAGTTGAGTCATCAGCATTGCAAGTAGCTGAGTTATTCTTTCGTGAAGTCTTCCGACTACATGGCCTACCTAAAACTATAGTCAGTGATCGAGATAGCCGGTTCATCAGTGTGTTTTGGCGAGAGCTATTTCGACTAGCTGGAACTGACTTGACACCAAGCACTAGCTATCATCCTCAAACTGATGGACAGACTGAAATTGTAAATAAATGGCTTGAGGGATACTTAAGGAACTATGTGTCTGATTATCAGCGTGCTTGGATTAAGTGGCTACATCTAGGTGAATACTGCTACAACACCACTTTTCATATGTCAATTGGCATGACTCCCTTTCAAGCCTTGTATGGATATGAGGCAATTTCATTTGTTGATTTGGCACTAGATGATAGTAGAGCTCCACGAGCAAGTGAATTGATGAAGGATACTCAAGATATTTTGAGAGTCCTTAAGGACAATTTGCAAAGAGCTCAAAATCAACAAAAGTTGTATGCCGACAAACACCGAGTCGAAAGAAGCTTTGAAGTAGGTGACATGGTGTTTCTCCGCCTTCAGCCATATAGACAGAGTACTTTGAAGAAGTCAGGTGCAGAGAAATTTAAACCAAGGTTTTACGGACCCTACAAGGTGTTGAGAAGAGTAGGGGAAGTGGCATATGAACTTGATTTGCCAGCAGGAAGCCGCATCCACAATGTATTTCATGTGTCATGTCTCAAAAAGGCACTAGGTCAACATGTGGTTTCAACTGATGAACTCCCACCACTTGATGAAGAAGGAATGCTTGCACTTGAACCTGAAAATGTGGTGGATATAAGCGAGAAGAAACTTCGCAACCGAAGCATAAGAGAATATCTGGTGAAGTGGAAAGGGTTGCCAATGGAGGATGCTATTTGGGAAGGAGAAAAGATTCTAGAGCATCCTAACCTTCAATTGCTTGAGGACAAGCAATTCCGGGAAGGGGAGACTGTCATGTCCCCGTTTCTGGCTTGATCATCAAGTAAAGAATGGATTAGCCTATTTCTCATTCCCGGAGGCTAATTCTACATAATGAGGGAATGAACTGGTTTTTGACTAACTTAACCTTTTGTTTTGCAGGAGCAAAGTCAGAAACTTGAAATTTGACTAAGTTTGGGGGTGGTTTCATCAACTCCTGTGATCATATTTTCCAGGCGCCTTCCTTGACAAGTCAGACTCATTTTGGCGCCCAACTTCCAAAGTCTATTCTGGCACTCAGTTAATCATCCAATTGAGGCGCTCCTTGTGATTTAACCTTCTCCAACCTGGCGCCCAGTTCTGAGATAAGCTAAGTAAGGTTTGGAATGAAGTTTCATGCTTAGGCGCCAATAGCAGGTTGAACTCACCTAAATAAGCGCCCTGGGGTTTTGAAGCATCAAAAGGGGGCGCCTAGCATTAAGTAGCATGTTAGTCAGTACACCCAAAAAGGGCGCCTTGATAAAAGAGTTGTTTGATCTTCAGGATGAAGTTTCCTAAGCGAATTGAATAAGGAAAAAGGCCTATTTTACTTTAGGCGCTAGAAACATGTTGCATTGTCCTAAATAGGCACCTAGAACAACAAGGCGCCCAATCATGAATCCAGGACCCTGAACTGGCGCCCAAGCATGAAGGAGGAAGCACTAAGGAACCTTTGTGGAGTCATCTGAATGGCATAGTGTTTGAGATATTTTGCACTTAGAAGACCAGGCGCTGTTTTCATGTTCCATCAACTAGTCAAGTGCGCCTAATTGACATCTACTCAAACATGCGCCTAATCAAGGAAATAGCCTCTCACCCAGCCAAGGCGCTGATGTAGAATGATATCCTACCTCACTCTGATGGCTTCAAGTGTGAGCATTTGCAGGGAAGATGATCATTTCAAGTATAGGCGCCAATTCCTTCTTGTGCAAACCTTAAAGTGCGCCTAACCTAGATGACAGGGGTTTATGAAAGCAGAGATGAGATTCTGACTAAGGGAAACAAGGTTAGGTAGTGAAGAAAGTAAAAGTCTTTTTAGGCGCCAAGTTGAGGTCAAACACCATTGAATGAGCGCCTAGGCATTTCAAGGCGCCAAAACAGGATTCCAGTGGGTGAATGACTCCCAAACTCCTCAAGAAACCAGGGCGCTTGATAAGACAAGTGTTTTATTTCATTTCAAAGACTTCAAGAATGAGCGCTCTCAAGGAAGATTTGGGCAATTCAAGACTGGGCGCCAAACTTACTTCAATGCCTCCAGAGGTGAACACTTGCATGGAGATGAACCATTCAAGAGGGGGGGGCGCCAATTCACCTTTCCACAGACACCATGATGCGCCTAAGCATGAAAAGATCTTTCAATTCACTCAATATGAAGGGCGCTTGGCAGAAGTTGGTATTTTTTGACTTAGATATGGCTTGAGATGAAGATTTTTGCAAGGAAAGATCACATCCTTCCTAAGGCGCCAATCTGCATCCTGTCCTACCCACAAATGCGCCTCAATGAAGATGAGGACTAAACAAAGCAAGTTTTAAACACTCTGATATGAGCGCTCTCTTCAAGGAATCAATCCATACTCAAAGGGTTCATCTGTTTGTTGGAAGATGTCTAATCCTTCTCCAAGCGCCAAAACCTCTGTAGAACTCCAAATCTAGCGCCCAAGTCAAGACTTGCGCCTAAGTAAGTTGGATGTCAAATTCCCATCTTTCCAACCTCCAGAGGGCGTCCAGAATGATTTAAGGGCATATAGAGTCTTCAAACCCCATCAGGCGCATATCCATGCCTCTGCTACCTCAGTTGGGCGCCTAGGACTCAATGGGCGCCTTTCCATGTTGAAACTACTTCCACTTGGTGCTTGATCAGAAGATGAGGTAGTTGTAACTACCGGAGCTCTCATTGGTCGACAAAATGTCTTCGGGATCCGTGTCAAGGTCTCTAGATGAGCTTGCCAACTCAGAATGAGTCATAAGATGGAATATTCCCTTGAATATGCTTCTTGGGAAACATGCCTTGGTTCCTCTTTATGCATTGAAAAACGTGCCTTCATTGCCTTTGGAAGGCCTATAAAAGGAGGAGCTCTCTCATTCATTTGGTATCTGTTCTTTTGACAAAAATTCTCTCTGCAAAGCTATTGAGCTTTTAATCTTGAGGCCTGCGAGTTTCAAGTGTTGGGGTGATGCTACCTCAACAAGCAAGGTGATGCTCCCTTGTGATATCGTGAGGTGTTCACATTCAGTTGACATCATTGAGTTCAATTGAGTTGATCAAGTGAAGAAGACATTGTAAACATCAAGGTTTCAAGGCCTTTCTTTTGTAATCCCATTGAATAAGTTGTACTTCATGCTATTGAAAGCATCATCCATGTAATAAGACATTGCAAGTTGATTGAATCAAATAACTAGACAAGTACCCAACTCTCATTCAAGTAGTTATCTTTGATGTATATCTTTGTGTTGTTGAAGTAGTTGATGAATTGATAGCAAGTAAAATTGTTTAAGTAAGGAAAAATTTTAGTAGAACTAGTTTGGTATCTTACATCGCAATCTGTGAAAGGAGGCAAGTGGCAATTATCCTCAATTCTGGTGCATCCATGCCATGCCACATCCACGATCCGATAGGATTGGTTTGAGCTAATGTAGCTCTATTTGTCCTCACCTCTGGTTTGCAAAAGTTTGGACCACGTAGATTGACAAAGGCCATCCATTGTGAGCGAAGTATAGAAGCCTCCTCCTCGGTATACATTTTTGCAAGGGCCTTCTTGAACCCTCGTTTCACCTCATCATCATGAGATGGAGGCACTCTTCCGGGTCTAGCTACATACCATTTGAGATTTAGAGCATAGGCTGCCATATGAAGTGGGGTGTTCATAGTGTCCCACCTCCACGTCACAATGGGTCTAAGATGCTCCTCATAAAATCCCAAAATAGGATCCTTGCTCTGAATGGCTTGCTTCATTTGCCCAAGCATACTATCAAATGTCTCATAAATCTCTTCAAGGCTAGGAGAGTCTATATCAGCATATCTTATGACTTCCACAACAAGTGCAATGAAAGAGCAAACATAGCTGCAAGTGCAAACAAGTTACAAAAATCAGCAATTTAAGAACAAGATTTAAATTTTTAAATTTAATAAATTGATAATAAAATGAAAATCAGCAATTTTCAAATTTCAAATTTCAATTTCATACCTTATTGTGGACCACCAATCATTGTCAAGGACCTTTTGCCTCACTTTTTCCTTTTGTTGAATTTGACTCTGGCCATCTACTCCATTCTTCATTAACCACCAATAATTGTAGAGGATCCTTCACCTCAACCATCCTCTCTAACAAAATGAAATAGCTAGAATATCTAGTTTCCACGGGCTTGAGGAATTCCTTCTTCGAAAAAGTCCTGAACAATGCAAGTGAGGTTTGATGGTTGCAAATGAACATTTGTATATCTCTAGCTTCTGCCACCACTGCCTTCACCCAAGCAATTTTCCCAATGTCTTTCAATGCATTGTTCAACGCATGAACACATGGGGTCTAGAAAATGTGCTTATAAGCACCCTCCACCATCAAACCAGCTGACTTACATACATGGGCTGAATCTATTACCACTTGGACAGCATTAGATGCCCCAACCTCTTCTATGGCATTCTTCAAAATCTGAAATTGGAAGTGTGCATCCTTCCTCTTCCCTGTACAATCAATAGCTCTAAGAAAATAAGAGCCAGCTGAACATGTGACAATGATATTGATAAGTGGCTGATATTTGATGTCGGTCCACCCATCCATGACAATAGAGCAGCCATCCCTAATCCAAGTTTGTCTCATGTCTTCCATCAACACACTCACCTGAGAATATTCCTTATCAAGTAAGGTAGTGCGTAGCTCATGTTCTCCAGGGGGGACAAACAAAGGACCAACAGCTATTGCATCTTTGAACATTTGTTTGAAATAGGGAGAGCATGCCACATGAAATGGTATAGCATGGGCATAGAAAAATCTAGCAACGGAAGACTCAGCCACCTCTCGTGTTTGTGCATTAAACAACCCTACAATAGTAGTAGTTCTTTTCTTTCCCTTACAAGAAGTAGAAACCTCTTCCATTTGGCTTTGTGTAGGCAATGACACACTAGGCATACTCTCCATTGACAATCCCTTAGATCTTGCCTCCCCCTCCATGTGCAACCTAGTTGCCTCAACCTTCTCAACTACGGTAAATTTTTTACAACCTTTTATCCCTACTCCACCCAAATGCAAAAGGTGACAATAAACTCGTGTAGCTACCCCTATAGTCTTCATTGCAAATATGAAAAAGCCGTACTCTAGACCCCCAGTATTCTTTTTCTTGTCATTGTCTATGCGGCTTGCAAATTGTAAGAGAGGGATTTTAGGATTAAATGGGCCTTTTGCATATTGTGCAAGTATAGTGGAAGGGCATTCAAATGGATTAGATGAACTCACATTCTTGTGGTTGCACCACTCCCACTAGCAAAACCCCCACTCTTTCTATGACCTCTAGTAGTAGTTCTACTTGGTTGAACTTGAATTTCAATCTCATTTCCTTCCCTTTCAGTACCATCACTGCTGCTCATTGTTTTTTTGTTTGAAAAATGACAATACTCAACTGCAAGCAAACATAGAACAAAAAAACCCTCCCTGTGTTTGAAATTTAAAAAAAAACTTTAAAAAATGCAAAGGAATATGAACAAATAAACAATGAATGTCAATCTTATCTCAAATGGTGATGATTTGATGCCCTTATGCCTTCTCTTCACTGTTGTTAGCCTTTTCAAACTGTTGTTGCTCCTTTTCAAACTGTTGTTCACCAATGTCAAAATGAGATAGTGAGTTGTGTGTTTTTTGTTTTTGCGTCATATGTCTTTTGTTTTAGGTTTAGGTTTAGTTTGAAGGGATGTGGGGGTCCTTGTGGGCCCCCCCATCCCTTTTTTTTTAAATGTGTTTTTTTGTTTTAAAAATGACTTGGGTCGTTGCTGGGCCGTTGGGGACAGCTAGCCATCCTCGAGACGGTCGGGAGCCGTCCCCGGCTTCCCAAAAAAAATAAGGAACATCTCCGAGGAAACGGGGACGGTCAGGGGACATTTCCCGCCCGTCCCCGCGTCCCCGGAACGTCTCGGGGACGGTACGACGGGTAAAAGTGCAAGGGACGCATCCCCGTGGAGCCTTGATAAATTGTTCTTTATTCTATACCAAACAGTAAACCTTTGTCTATCCACACAATTACATCTTATTTTGTTATATAGAAGATTTTACATGCTTTACTTTGCTTCTAAGATTTTCCCAAGAATAAAATTGCTTTTCCCTCTTTACAAAAAACACCTATTCCAAGGCTATCCTTCCTTGTAAGAAATACCTATTTTTTTTTAATTCCTAAGAGATATCTTGTTTTTTCTTATTTTCTCAGAATTATCTATTTAAATAAAAGAGGCTTCCAATACAATTTTTTCTTACACTATGCTTATCTAGTCTCCATTTTGTAATTGATGCTCATGCATTATTCTCCTACAGTTTGAAGAAAATTCTTAACCTTCTAGTTCAAAGTTATTAATTCTACTTTTTTTTCCACTTGCCAAACTTATCCTCAAAATCAATCCATTTCGTTGTTGTTTCTTCAAATAAAACATCTTTGATTGATCTTCTTTATCTTTAATAATACACGTCCTCTTTGTCATCCCCTTAATCAGTTTGTTTCTTCCTCCACAAAACACAAACTTGACTCATCCTCACTGATCTCAAACATTTCTATTTTGTATACATACTCTTTACTTGCATATTTAAGTGCATAAATTGCATTTTCAAACAGTTTTAACTACATGTGCATTAATCTCACCCTTCAATGTATTTGTTCCTCCTACAGTATCTCCATCTATACCTTCTTCTTTGACACATGTTTCTATCATTGACACTACTTGTGCTCTATATTTTTTGGTTGTCTGCAACATAATCATCTTTGTACTTCTCCGTCATCTCAATGGTCTTATATTTTTATCATCGTTCACTTTAGCTTCCTTACCTATAGACATATCAATAAATTTTATTACATGAGAATTAAGTACATGAATCTCAACTACTTGGGCTTCTTCTTCACTTGTTTTCACAATTTTCTCTTTGTTGTTTTTCAGACAATTTCCACTATCTCTATTTATATCTCTTCCTTATGAAAACCCCTCTTCACCAATGACTTCTCCATCAAGATAACACACATTGGTTGGCTTCTCTTCCTACAGATCTTTTTCAACAACTTCACCTTGAGATTCTGAGAACAATCCCAAGTCTCAAATGTTTCCTCATTTTACCAGCTCTCTCAAGAACACATCTACTTGTTTTCCACCCAATAATAACTTGGTTAACTCTTCAAGGGATTTAATCATTCCTTGTTACGGAAAATTTAATCCATGTTGTAATGTGCTGCCTGATTTTTTTTTGAAATAACAAATACAACACTAAATGTTAAGAACAATGATATCTTCGACACCTTTCTGATCACCCAAATCCTGATGTGGGCAAGGTGAGAGCATATGAGTGCTTCAAAGTTAGCATTCAAATCATAAACCAACAGTAGAAACAATCTTTCACTTATTCAGTGGGCATCCACTCAATCATGGGAATAAGCATGAAAGTAACCATCCACTTGTGCAGTGGACAACCACTTATTTAGTGGGAGTGCAAGAAAGTAAAAACTAGGTGCATCCACTTATTCAGTGGGAACCTAAGCCATGAAGTACAGAAAATGAAAGAGGCACATACACTTATTCAGTGGGAAGCCATTACAAGAGTTTGCATCAAGGAAGGTATTACAATGAAACACCTGCAACATTAGAGCATTGCCTATGATAACAATATGTCACTGTTAAAGCAAAAAGAGCTTAGAAATAACTCTATTAAGTGAAGAAATTAGACAAACATAGACAACATAGAGATAGCATTAAATTGCCATTGTTATACCCATCAAGAGAGACACGATGTGAAGTGTTGGTTGCTGGCCTGTGATGCTACAGGGGTTGGCGCAGGTCTGCAACAGCCCTTTGACAGTCATATAACATGCTTATAATAGCCCCTTCAATGCTTATTCCACCTTCAAACTCACAGCCACACTCTATACCATGTTAGGCACCACAAATGCAATGGTAGCAAGGGTAAAACTGCAGCACTTTGGTCTGAAAGTTCCCACGTCCCAGCGAGACCTGGTACGACCCAGCATGGGGTGTACAGCCAGGTACAAGTCTCTTATTTCTGCAGCAAACAGACCTCAGAAGCTTGGAATGAAGGCGCCCAGGGGTACTCAGAATTACCAATGACAAAGATTTGCAACCAACTCAAGCATCTTCTAGCAGTGATATATGCATACTCCAAGTTGTACGGCCTGTAGAGGAAGTATGGCCAGCAAGGTACAGCAGAAATCTCAAACAAAACCCAAACATCAGTCACCATAAATCTATTAAAACCCCACACAACTAAAAATAAAATACTATCAATCCAAACTCCATGAAGCTCAATGTGATTCCTGGATGAAATCACCTCAACCCAGCTAGGGTGGATCTTTCACCACCAAAATTGATTTTTTCCAAGAGGGTTTTCGTCCTGAAGAAGGAAAGGAAAAACACACAGGTTCAATTCAGTAGAGTAACAATACAATTTCTAGCATAAAGAGCAAAATGAGCTCTCAACCCCTTTATATAGGCACTTTTTAGGAGTTGGGACAATAAAATGAATTATTAAATAGAAAAATAGACTTTGCCCCTCAAACTCCAATATTTCATCACATTAGCTCTCACTTTTATGTTCCTAAGTAAAAAAAGTGACTTTTCCCCTTTCCAATGAGCTATCATACCCTTGCACTTTATAATTATTTTCCAACTTATAAGTCTAAGTGCAAATAATTAACTGTTAGCTCATTAAAATACTTGTTTTTTGCAGAAAATCCCAAACTTCACCGAAATGCCAAATAAACTGTACCAACATACTCCATATGGTTTGGGATGAATAACGACGCCTTCCGGGTGACTTTCTAAAAATAGATGGCTCCTCCAAGAATCTTGGAGAGCTATCCGAGAAGCCGAACCAACTTCCAAAAGTTGCATAGCCATCCTGAGACATCTTCGAGCTCAAAGCCAAAGCAAAACATCACAAATAACTGAACCTGTGCTCTCCACAACTTACGAAGCTCCCTAACCAAGCCGGATAGCCTACTAAAGCTCAAGGAAATAGACTATTGGTCACAAACTTGGCTAAACGCCAATTGGGAACATTACAAGTCCTCGCTCAAGATTGCTTGTCCTCAAGCAATACATACCATCTAACAGGGATACCTGCATGATTAGCAAAAATATACCTGGATCCCAAATCAATCTCAAGAATGCTCCACCCCAATCTTGCTGCGCCACTCTGATATATCTGGGAACTGCACAAATGACACTCTACATCATACTCTAAAGCATTCTACCAATCACAATTCTTTGGATCCCAATCATCAAAATCATCATCAATCATGAGAGTGAAGCAGTGAGCATCCTCCAACAAGTCAACATCACAATTTATCCAACCTGAAATCGATGTTGGAATCCAAAATCTAAAATGTTCCTCCAAGGGATAATGTAAATCAGCTTGTACACAACCTGAAAGAAACACCGAACAGCCATGAATCACTTGGTTTTCAGAAATCAAAGAAGCAATGTTAGCTGAAACACTTGGTCTTTTCAGTTGAAACCTTCTGTCAACCTTCCACCAAGGACCCAAAACAACAATAAGGACAATCATGTTGCTACATAAACCTGAAATGAACCTCTGAAAATCTGATTTCAAAAATTTGAAAATGGGACAACAACAACAAATCTGAAATCTTCTAAGAATAGCAAGTGATTTGGGCCATCTAGTACTAGAATACATCAAAGTCATGGCTAAAATTTCTCTCCAATTCATAAGTATGCAAAAGGACACATGATCGCCGATAAGATTAAGGACAACAACTTTATGATAGAAATTTGATTCCAAAATCCTCCATGAAACATTCCTTGCATCATCACTATCCTCCACAAAACCCTGAGGATAAACTCTTGCATACATACTCAACCAAGAAGTAGCCTCATCATGCATATGGAACGCTACTTTGTGATGGTAATTCCTACTTGATAAATTCAAACTTGGAATTTGGAATACCATACATGGTTGATGCAATGTAGGACAAACTCCATTATGAAAATAAGCCACGGTTGAACTCAAAACATTGCATACCTTGACTTCATGCCATACGTCAACCATTGATAGTAACTTCAAGTTGGTGAAGTTTTTGTGCAAAATAACATCCCATGAGTACACTTCACCTGGATCCCATATCCTGATACTATCATCCTCTGAATTGCTAGAATTAGATAGTAATCCATCATTCAACATGAAGAGTGGTTTGTCAAAAGTTAACTTCCATATCAAAAAGGGGAATATCAAATGATTGGAAGTTGTTTTCACCTCCATGTTCAAATAAATCTTCATGTTACTCCAACTCTGAATCTACATACTTAGGAAGTTGTCCGAAGTCAAAATCTTCTTTGATCAAATCAAGCTCTTCAATCACCAGCCTGATTTCGTTTGCTCTTACAACATTTTCTTGCTCCCTTACTTGATGTGCAACATCAAGCTGATTTTCGACTTCTAAGAGAGCCATTTGGGTACACTCTAAGGAAGCCATAGTTGACTTAAGCTCGGATTTGAGTTTATCAACTTCTACCTCTCTCCCTTTTTATGCATCACAAGTCCGTTCAGCAAACCTAATGACATGATCTCTATCCGAAAGCAGATTCAAGTAATCTGATTTCAATGTTTCTAAAGCCCCTTTGATTACATGCCAATCAACAAGTGAAGATCCTCCTTCCATGCCCTTTTGTCTCCTCTCAACCTGTGCCTTCCAAATGTGATCTTCTATGAATTTATGTGTGCTATCCAAGTGCGTTAAAGCCTACACAACCTTGTCTTCGGTGACTAACAATTGATTCTTAAAATCAGGTAATTCAGTAGCTTCTAAGTCCAAATCAGCAGCACACAACAATGTTTCTATTTTGTCCTTAGAGGCATGATTCTTGAAATCAGCTGCTTTAAAGTTATCCTCTCCATGGTCACTATGATCAAAAGAGGTGGCATCTCCAAACTCCAGCATTGAGCCAACACTTTGGGCTGATTTAAAGCTTCCAACAAGCTCCCCTTCATCATGCTCATCACCTGAACCCTCTGAGAAGTCAAATTGTTCTTCATTTTGCATGGGAAACTCCCATTTACAATCAGCATTACCTTCACTAGGATGATGAAGATGCTCAATATTAAGGGCTGTCCCCAAAGTTTCAGCAGCTTCAAACTCTTTTTCTGCTGCAACAACATTGTTCTTCATGTCTTCAACAGGGCATTCTGCTGGAAACATCTCAGGCTTGCATGAGGAATCACCTTCTAGCATCCTATTAATCATTTTCATTTCTTTTTCTAGTGAAAAGGCATCTTCATGATCATCAAACTCCTCATAAAATATAGGACTTGCAAAGTCCACTCTTTCAGTTTTAAGAACTTCACTAACTTTAACAAGAGAATTCCAACATTCTTCAATTGTCATTGGATTTTCAGCTACAACATCTGAAACTTCATCACACTCTTTTGTGTCTTCAAGGCCAACAAGAGTCTCACAAACTCCTCTAACTTGCTCTAAGGTAGATGCTTTGACATCGCCATCAAACACATCGGAAATTTCTGATGTCAACTCTCCCTTATCAACTTGGTCCATCTATATGCAATCATCCTTTTCCCCTTTTGACAAATAGGGTCTTAATTTGTCTTCACACTGAACCAACACCATTTCAACTAATACTTGCTCAATTGATAAAAATTCTCAATCCTTCTTCTTTAGGTTAGCCAATAAGATTGATAAGAGTGGCTGAGATACCTCATCACTCTCATTAATTATCAAAGCCATAATGGCCTGCATGGCTGTTATAACTTGATCTGCATGAGACTTACTGATGGTAGCAAAGAAATGGTGAAATAATTGAAGAATCAATTCCTCACACTCCATATCTAACATGATGTTTCCAAATCCAAATTTTGCAACAATCTCAAGTATTGCAGCCATCTTTGCAAAGGATTTCCTATATCAGCGAATCCACTGAAGCTTTCAATAATCACTCGAAATATTTCCTTCATTATGGCCTTCTTATAAGGAACTTTAGGAGTTGTGATTCTTGTGATTTCACATAGACAAAGAGTGATTGCAAGTCTCACATCTTCATGAGGATGTTTCATCAGCGTAGGTTGAACCAAAGCAATCATTGACGGCTTCAAAGCCCACTTCAATTTTCCACAATCAAATTGTTTGACCTTGGTCAAACGGCTCTCAACTTATTCCAACTTGTTGAGAAGAGCGTTCTTAGACAAGTGCAGCATCTCCAAATCATTTCCTAATGCAAATAGCGAGCTTCCCGCTACTTCTTTCTGCAAGTTTCTAGGCTGGTAACATTTGAAAGAATCCTTCAAGTGCTTTGAAAGAGGACATCTACTCTGATTCCCACTTGACACAATCTTTTTCTGAGACAAAGTTCTTTCCATTCTGACGAGCACGGGAGAATTCACCAAGCAACTAGAATTTTCTGACATGTGCTCTACACAAGGTTATCAATCCAATTGGCTGATAGAAAAACCTAGCTTTGATACCACTGTAATGTGCTGCCCTGATTTTTTTTTGGAAAAAACAGATACAACACTAAATGTTAAGAACAATGATATCTTCCACACCTTTCTGATCACCCAGATCCCGATGTGGGCAAGGTGAGAGCATACGAGTGCTTCAAAGCATTCAAATCATAAACCAATAGTAGAAACAATCTTCCACTTATTCAGTGGGCATCCACTTAATCATGGGAATAAGCATGAAAGTAAACATCCACTTGTGCAATGGGCAACCACTTATTTAGTGGGAGTGCGAGAAAGTAAAAACTAGGTGCATCCACTTATTCAGTGGGAACCTAAGCCATGAAGTACAGGAAATGAAAGAGGCACATACACTTATTCAATGGAAAGCCATTACAAGAGTTTGCATCAAGGAAGGTATTACAATGAAACACCTGCAACATTAGAGCATTGTCTATGATAATATGTCACTATTGTAGCAAAAGGAGCTTAAAAATAACTCTATCAAGTGAAGGAATTAGACAAACATAGACAACATAGAGATACCATTAAATTGCCATTGTTATACCCATCAAGAGAGACACGATGTGAAGTGTTGGTTGCTGGCATGTGAAGCTACAGGTGTTGGCGCAGGTCTGCAACAACCCTTTGACAGTCATATAACATGCTCATAATAGCCCCTTCAATGCTTATTCCACCTTCGAACTCACAGCCACACTCTATACCATGTTAGGTGCCACAAAATGCAATGGTAGCAAGGGTAAAACTGCAGCACTTTGGTCTGAAAGTTCCCATGTCCCAGCAAGACCTAGTATGACCCAGCAGGGGGTGTACGACTAGGTACAAGTCTCTTATTTCTATAGCAAACAAACCTCAGAAGCTTGGAATGAAGGCGCCCAAGTGTACTTAGAATTACCAATGACAAAGATTTGCGACCAACTCAAGCATCTTCTAGCAGTGATATATGCATACTCCAAGTTGTACGGCTTGTAGAGGAAGTACGACCAGCAAGGTACAGCAGAAATCTCAAACAAAACCCAAACATCAGTCGCCATAAATCTATCAATACCCCACACAACTGAAAATTAAATACTATCAATCCAAACTCCATCAGAAAACATCAAACTCCATGAAGCTCAGTGTGATTCCTGGATGAAATCACCTCAACCTAGCTAGGGTGGATCTTTCACCACCAAAACTGATCTTCTCCAAGAGGATTTTCGTCCTCAAGAAAGAAAGGAAGAACACGCAGGTTCAATTCAACAGAGTAACAATACAATTTCCAGCATAAAGAGCAAAATGACCTCTCAACCCTTTATATAGGCACTTTTTAGGAGTTTGCACAAATAAATGAATTATTAAATAGAAAAATAGACTTTTCCCCTCAAACTCCAATATTTCATCACATTAGCTCACTTTTATGTGCCTAAGTAAAAGAGTGACTTTTCCCCTTTCCAACGAGCTATCATACCCTTGCACTTTATAATTATTTACCAACTTATAAGTCTAAGTGCAAATAATTAACTGTTAGCTCATTAAAATACATGCTTTTTGTGGAAAAACCCAAACCTCACCGAAATGCCAAATAAACTATACCAACATACTCCATATGGTTTGGGATGAATATCGATGCCTTCCGGGTGACTTTCTAAAAATAGATGGCTCCTCCAAGAATCTTGGAGAGCTATCTGGGAAGCCGAACCAACTTCTGAAAGTTGCATAGCCATCCTGAGACATCTCCGAGCTCGAAGCCAAAGCAAAGCATCACAAATAACTGAACTTGTGCTCTCCACAACTTGCGTCGCTCCCTTACCAAGCCAAATAGCCTACTGAAGCTCAAGTAAATAGGCTATTGGTCCCAAACTTGGCCAAACGCCAATTGGGGACATTACACATGTGTACTATTTGCTTCAAACTCTTTGTTTTCCTTCATCTTCTTCTATTTTATTTTTAGTTGTACATTTGTCTCTACTAATTTGGAATGCTAGCAAGATAAGTTTTGATTCCCACCAAACTTCTCATTCATCATACTCACCATATTGCTCCATGTTGTGAGACTCAAAATGTCAGACTTTAACTCAATAATACAGTTAACCATGACTTTAACCATATTGCTCCATGTATGTCAGACTTTAACTCAAAATAGCTCACCTACATTCTTGCATTACAAACAATCAAACCTAAAAACTAATATCATATAACATACTTTTAGGAAGACCATGGACATATCGCATGAGAGTCATAGCATCTCTTGGATTCCAATGCCTCAAACTTATACATGATACCTAGAACTAAGTCATTGAAGTATATGTCAATCCTTGGGGTTTTGACATAACCAACGAAACTAAAGAGTATAGAATCCTTATCAGTGACTCTTTATCAATTTTTCTTCTTCCAAAGTTCATCAATTTGACTCCCTATATGAATGTCACCCAATTCCAACAATGATGAGCCCAACTCTATTCAGTTCAATACTTTTGACTCTATGAGTTACCTTAAGCCATTTGTTTCATCCAATCACTTCCTACACACTACTATCATCTTTTTAAATAGCTTTCAACTTTTAGACACTTATTACTTCTATTCAGCATTATAGTCGACTTCCTTTAGTTTAATCACCTCCCATCTGCAAATTTTCTATTTTACGATCAATCATTCTTTTTCCAACCATGGCCAAAATTGTCATTGTTTGATTTGTCTATTCGGAAGCTATCTACTCAGATCAGAAGCAATTATAAGTTAAAAGTTCTATTCAAAAGCTATCTCCTACCACACATCCATTAATCCCATTCTCATGAATTGGATTCAAGTCGTTCTCATTGTTGTTAGACATATTAGCATTAGATATATTTAAGTATGGAGTTAGTGGTTTCAACTAGCACTCAGATTAGGAGCATTGTTGAGATTTCTTTTTTGTTTGGTAGTGTAGGTTGTTGCACAGATAGCTAACTTGGCTTCCCTTTGTAAGCCTCTTTAATAGGCACAATTACAATTGTACTGCTTGTTTGTGGCCTTGTTTCTTCTGAAAATTTATTTCTCTAATATGGTATCAAAGCTTTGTATCGTTTCGCCTTAGTTCCAAAAGAGAATAAAAGCCAATTCTTCTAGGAGTGTTAAATCCTACGGTTGTTAGAGACGTAGTTACTAGTATACAAACTTGTAGAGTGCTCGGTGAATTGCGGAAATTTTTGTTGGGTGAGTACTATACATGTAAACTTGCGAGTCTATGAGGCCAAGTTTTTTATGAGTCCCAAGGGGAAAATCAAGCAAGTACTCATAAAAACTCGGTGAGTCTGTGGCGAATATTCGACCATGTATAGCAAACATGGAAACGCGCTTGGGATGGGGAAAAACACTCAAAAAATGTTTCTTTTTGCCTATTTAATCCTGGACACCCACAACTGAAGTTCACACAACAGTTGAGCATCCTTGAGAGCGATTTGAAAGGATTTTATAACGGATTTGAACAGCAGATTTGAGGAATTTTGGGTTTCTAGGTTAATTTTTCTTTCTTTTTTTCCAAACATGTAAATTAGTTATAAAATTTTAACGATAGATTTGTAAACATTATGTACGATATTACTTGCAATGTATTCGATTTATGATAATTTTTTTGTTGATTTATACTATTTTTTTTTAATGAAATCATTGTTGTTGTTTTTTTCTAAACAAAGGGCTTTACACTTAAGAGTTGAAAAAAAATGGTTTTTTGGTTAAACTAATTAATGGCATTGCTATTCAATTATCGTATTATGTTTGTAATGCATCTTATGTATGAACTTTATTTGATTTTCCGTATTCAAATCACTTTTTTTAAATGTTGTTTCTTTTAGTATTTAAACATGCTGCAAGTTAGATATGATGGCATCCAACTCTACATCAGGCTTAGCATATCAATTAGTAGAATTCGTCCCATTGGAAGAAAAGAGCCTGCTTGGAAATATGTTGTAATGGAACCACTATTGGCAAATTTGATTTGCCTCTTATGCACAAAGAAGCTTAATGGAGGCATTAATCGCCTCAAATACCATATTGCAGGCATTCCTAACCATGTCGCCAAGCCATGTGAAAAAGCCAAAGAAGAGGAAAGACGAGAGATGCAAGCATTCCTTGCATTGTTGGATGAGAAGAAACTAGTGAGGGCAAGGACACAAGCAGCCATAGCAATAGCCATTAGTCCTAACATGCAAGCAGAAACGGAGGTAGAGATGGAGGGGCATTGTGGGCTCTCATTGTGGTCCATGCATACGAAGCACATCAACCTCATCCAGTTTGAGCAAAGCCTATTACAATGCTCTTTTGTATCTAGAAACATACTTGGAGTACAACCTTCGTTGCAAAGTACAAGGTGTAACAAGGAATTGCACCTGGAAGCAAATAAGACGTGTGTAAGTTTTTGGTTTTACAACTTTCCCTTCAACATGGCAAAGAGCTCGTATTGGGAGAATTTTGTGACAACAATGACAGTTGCAAGGGAAGGGTACAAGGCACCTCTTTGAGAGACTTAAGTGGGAAGTTGCACCAGGACGTTGAAAAGGCAAAGTTTATTATAGAAGAACAAAAGAGGCAGTGGCAAAAGTTGGGATGCACTATTCTTTCAAATGGGGACAGTTGGAAAGAACCGCACCCTCATCAATTTTTTGGCGGCTTCAAATGGTGAGATGGTTTTCTTGAAGTCAATTGATGCCTCTAACAAAGTGAAAAATGCAAAAACTGGGCCTAATGTTGGAGCAAGTTGTCTTAGAGGTGGGCATAAAATGTGGTGCAAATTGTCATTGACAATGCAACGACATACGTGGCGGCTAGGAAAATGCATCAGAAGAGGCATTCATCACTCTTTTGGATCCCTTGCGTAGCACATTGCTTGACCTTCTTTTGAAGGACGAGCAAAATTGATTGGGTGAGATTGGTTGTAGAAGATGCAAGGAACATCACAAAATATAGTTATAATCACCCTTGGATTCTTAGCTTGATAAAAGATCACACCAAGGGGAAAGAGCTTATACGACTAGGTGTCACAAGGTTTGCAACTAACTTCCTAACGTTGCAAAGCATTACTAGTTTGTTGACATTGCTAAAGAAGATGTTTGTGAGTCAAACATAGCTAGACTTAACATATTCAAAAAAGAATAATGGAGAGAGGACGGGAAAGACAATTTTTGATAGTGTCTTCATGAAGAGAGCTACAAAGATCATCAAGGTAGCTTCAAACTTCAATTTAAATTTTAAATGAAATCCTCTATTTTTTATTTTTAGAAGTATTTACTTTCATTGTAAATCTGTAACTTTAATTTGTTTGTGCTTGTAGGTGTTGAAGCCTTTGGTGAGGGTCTTGTGCTTCATGGATGGGGATCAAAACCCAATTGGATACATTTATGAGGCCATGAATAGGGCCAAAGAGGCCATCCAAAACTAATATAAATGAGATAGAGACAAATTTGATTCCATGTAAGAACCCATGTTCTCCTCAACTCTGGATATGCTGATAATTTTCTAAATGTGTTCTCTTGAGTGGTTTTGTTTTTGGCTCTTCAACAATATATTTGTAATTTCTAGGAATAATGCCAGGCAAGATATAGAAATACACATACACATTCAAACAAGATATATGCTGATGCAATTGATGATTATTTCAGTATATGAAATCAGATTACAAATCTTTCTATTGCAAGTATAATAAAAGTTCAAATCAGATTTTCATTTCCTTTTCACAACAATGAATTCATACCCGGAAAGATGATTGCTGATTATGATGAATTTCTGAAGATGAATTGTTGCTGTCAACACTGTTCACGCACTGTAGCATTTACTGTAGCACATCACATATCAGTACTGTTCATAGTACTGTAGCAGTACTGTTCATGGTACTGTAGCAGCCAACAAAAAACCTTCTAATCTGCAAATAATTACCTCCAAACCCTTGGTTAATACTTCAGATTTAAGCACAATTTGGACCTTTGAATGAAGCCCACACTCTGGCAATAATATCAGCTGGTATTGCACAGCCTCAGAATTGCATAAACATTGAAGAGTTTTCGTTCTTCAATGGTTGATATACTGAAACCCTTGGTTGGCTCCTCCAGAAAACCACAAAAACAGATTCAAATGATCATTCAATAATTAATGAGGTTGATTTGGCTTTTGAGAGCTTTTATATTCTCATGAACATGCATGACTTTCCAAAATGCTTTTTGGCTTTTAAAATAATATTTTATTATTTGCTTTAGTTGCCTCAAAAGTACCTTGGTTATTGTGCCCATAATAAATTAATATCATTAATTGCACTTTATCATGTGTCATTGGCCCCCTTTTAATATAAAGTCAAAATATAACTTTATATTATAAACTTTATATTAACATCATTAATGACACATCAAAATATTAATCTCCTTAAAATTCCATCAGTTTGCTACGCCAATTGAAACCAACATCAAAACTGCCAAACACTGAATGATCAGGCGCCCTGCCACAAATAGCAACTTCTGATAGCTGACCTACTATAAATAGTAAGTACACACCACTGAGTCCTGAAACATCTGCAAAGGCCCAAACATTGGTCGACACTGCATCTAAGACCTGTCCAGGTGCCCTGCTATAAATAGAAACCCCGACTCCCTGAAAAAGTAACTTACTATAAATAGTAAGTGTGCCAAACGGAGTCCAACGGAGGTCAAACCTGAACTCTCACTGAACACTGGAGGTGAAGCCACACCGAAAACTGCCAAAATAAGACCCCTTAACCATCTGCTCTAGCCTACAAGGGTCAATTGACACAAAGTCCCAAAATAGCAGGTTACTATAAATAGTAACTCCTAAAAAGTAGGAACTGCTGACAAAAGAAACATCCCTAAAAAATAGGAACTCCCAACTGGTCAAACAGGGCCCGATCCCACACCTCCTAAAAAATAGGGAATTACTAAAAATAGCAAGTCTTGAACAAGTTGCCCGAATCAGGCGCAGAAAGTGTTGATCAACTCCAATTGTCCGTCTGAACCCTGCTGAGCAACAAAAACTCTACTCTGGCTGTGCTGGAACCACCCCAGAAGCCAGCACCACCAAACTGCACGAGGGCCTAAAAATGGGGACATTACATTACATTCCATTTGGGAGATCATTGATTGGAGTTGGAACAATCAACTCCGCCAACCCATTCATGTAATAGGCTACTACCTCAAACCCAAGTTTTTCTTCTTCGATAGCTTCACATATTTTAATGGAGAAGTTACAGAGGGCGATGACACTCGAGGTTGAGGTGAGAGACCTCATTATTTCAGAGTTGCAAAATTACAAGCAAACTAGGGGAAAGCCCTTTTCTTCAACACTAGCTATTTGAGGGAGATTCATACAGGCACCAAGTAAAAAAATTGGAGTCTTTACTTATATCTTACAAGTTAATAACAATTATTAATAAAATATTGCTTGCTTACAAACTTGTGAATATCTTATTTGCAAGTTCTTAGTGGGAAGATTGAGGTGGAAATACCCAAAATCTTTAAAAGCTAGCCCTCCAATTTTGTCTCAGCCTTGTAGTGCTTCAGGCTATGAGCACAACTGAAGTTTTTTTGACGCCAATCATACGAAAAAGTGCAATAAGTTGGCTCAACAATGCCTCGATGACCTAGTTTTTGTGCAATACAACCTTCGGCTTTGCACAAGAAAAGTGGAAAACAAATCACAAGGGTTTATTGATTTGGATGAGATTAATCCCTATAGTGACTAGGTTGTGTAGAATGAACAGAGCTCCTTGTCTACAAAGGACGAGATTATTGATTTCGAGAGGTAGGTTAAGGAGGGTGTAGATGCAATAGAAGTGGAAGAGATTGGATTGGATGACATCAATGTAGATGATGTTGAACACGAGGCAAAGGAAGAATCGCTACCATCTAATAGTAGGGTGAAACCAAAAGCACAGCCTTCTAGGCTGAGCGAGGAGCTATAGTCAAGTGTGAGGACTAGACCCTCTCCCCAATTTCTCACTAGAACGAGGAAGAGGAAATTGTAAAATCTTGTGATTTGTAACTTGCTTGGATCTGCAATTTATGATGATGATTTTCAAAGATAATAGTCATAAATTCATAATAGTATCAGCTAATTGTTGTATTCGCATGATGATGTGATTTTGTACTCTATTTTTATTCAAATCTAACAAAAAACACTTCAACATTTTATTGACTCATTTGACACATTTTGTAAGTATATTTTGCATAAAATTTGTGTTTTTTAAAGAAATTTAAATATTTTTTAAGTTACTGAGTTTTTGCCGAGTCAGAAATTTTGGGTCTGCCGAGTCCGAGCATGCAAACTATGGTTAGAGAAGCAAGGGTGGCAGGTGTTGTGCTCACAAAACCTGTAGGTGTTGGTGGGTGTAGGAACATTTGTTTTGGGCATGACAGATTTGGTGTTCAGTGCACATAGAAATCATTATCTGCTGCAAATCCCAGCTGAAAAGGATGGCTCTTTAGAGGATGATAGGCAAGAAAGGAAAAGAGATGGCAAAATCAGAGCTGTGATGCTAACAGGTGTTGCAGGAAATGGAGGGTTCTTGGCTGTGGTTCTTTTACTTCTTATCCTCATCTAGCCTAAGCAAATCTATCATTGGAAGAACAAGAGGAGCAGGCTCACAAGTGCAGAACAAAGCAAGGGAGGACCTTGAAGTTTTGGTGCTGAAAGAGTAAGGTGCTTCTCTAGGCGCGAGGAGCATCTCATAGAAGGTGTCTATGGCGTGAGGAGCAGTGGTGAGAGAAGCATGCAGCAGTAGTGCTCAAGAAATGTGTACCTAGTTGGAAGAATCATACAAAGGTTGACATAAACTTTGTATATAAATGAGCTGCATTTTTTGTTTTTGCTCTTGGGAGTTCATCATTTTATTTTCTAGGCATCCATGCTAGCTTTTAGAAATTTGTTTTGCTCCTGGAGGCTAGTGCTGTGTCTTAAAATGGCAGGAATTCGGTCTTTTTTTTGGCCTGACTTTCAAAAACTGACCAGAAAGAATTACAACTTCAATGCTTCTGAAGTTGTTTGTCATAGATGCATTAATTCCGAAAGTCTGAAATTCAACTAATGCACCCACTCTTTGGGAGAATCCCAAAACCAAATGCCAGACATTGGAGGCTAGTTAGGCCTTGTATTTGAGGAATCTATTGTTTTCTTCTATGTTGCAGGAGCACAAATTCATCTCAGAATACTTGTTCCATTTGAAGGATCTAAGTGATCAACTGTCTGCTATCTAGAAGCTGATGGATGACGAAGACATGGTAGCTATAGTTTTACGGAGCTTGCCATCATCGTATGATTCATTTGTTGAATTTCTACACTTGATTGCAGAGACACAAGCACTTGCTTTTGTTAAGGTATTCATACTTCTCTTGCAAAAGGAGAGGGTATGGGATCAGGCAGAAGCATCCACTTCAGAATCTACAAAAAGTGCATTTAGTGCATAAATGAGAGGCAAAGGCAGACAAAGCACTAGAAGTGTATCAAATGACTCATCAAGAGGTAAAAACCCACCTAGAGGATCAAGAGGGAAATGTTTTTTGAGCTTGGACACTATCAAAGAAATTACCATGAGAAAAAGAGTGACTAGAAGAGATCAAAGCAGGCAAATGTTGCTAAAAATAAGGAGCATGAAGTGAATGAACCGGAGGTGAAAGATGGATTCACATTTATCGCATCACATGAAAAATCCATGGAGTAAACAATCTACTGCTTTGATTCAGGTGCATCCAAAAACTACACATGTTGCAAAGATTTGTATGTATCTTTTCCTTGGGATAAAAATAGAAGTGAATCTATCACTTTAGGATATGGTTGAACTCATTTTGTTGAATGATGTGGTGATATTTGTATTATGTTGAACAATGTTGTCTATACATTCAAGAATGTTTAGTTCCTGACACGAACAAGAATCTTCTTTCAATTAGTGAAATAACTAAGAATCATATCCTTTGTTTCAACTTTCAAGGCACCAAATGTATGGTCAAAACTCTCCACAATGACATGGCAATTGCAATTGATATTGGTGTGAAGGGATTGTACAAGCTTGTTGATCCCAAGACGACAAACTCTTATGCACTAGCAATGGTGGATAATAGTAGTATACTTTGGCATGAAGGTATGCGCACTTGAATTATTAGTGTTTGTATGTACTAAGAAAGTCTAATATGGTGAATGGGCTTCCATCCATACTAGAATGTTAGGTTGTGTATACACAATGTCAGATGGGAAAACAAAGTCAACACTCATTTGATACCGATAAAGCATGGAGGGCGAAAGGAATCTCGGACCTGGTTCATGCTGATTTGTGTGGCCCAATGAAGACACCCACCATGTCTAAAGCCAAGTATTTCTTGTTGATTGTTGATGACTTTTCAAGGAAGATGTAGGTCTACTTCTTGAATAATAAGTTTGAATGTTTTTCTCATTTCTTAGCATTCAAAGCCTTGGTAGAAAAATAAGAAAATAAA
This sequence comes from Cunninghamia lanceolata, assembly GCA_027924645.1. NCBI lineage: Eukaryota > Viridiplantae > Streptophyta > Pinopsida > Cupressales > Cupressaceae > Cunninghamia > Cunninghamia lanceolata. The sequence goes on along the minus strand of BSBN01000053.1, from coordinate 3,889,367 downwards.
CCTATCACGTTAGTGAGGTTAGATAATGAAGGGGAGTCTTGGACCAAGTTCATGCTGATTTGTGTGGCCCAATGAAGACACCCATGTCTAAAGCCAAGTATTTCTTGTTGATTGTTGATGACTTTTTGAAGAAGATGTGGGTCTACTTCTTGAAAAACAAGTTTGAATGTTTATTTCATTTCTTAGTGTAATGTCCTACCCCCTTTGTGTTTTCTCTGGTTTAGTTGTCACCTGGTGCGTTTTATGTTTTTTGCATTTTGGACATAACACCATGCATGTACATATATTTGAAAATAACAAGAAATAGAGATACCCAGATGCTTATTTATGTGGGAAATATGTAAAACATTAACAATATCAAATACCCATATGAAGGAAAGACAATAACATTGGAAATATCACATACCCATTTTGCAGTTCCAAAAGTACATGGCTGGAAATTGATAATATCAGCAAACTTGAGAGTTCAAACTCCCTCAAAACACACTCTACTAATCAAATGACAAAGTACAATAGTTCAATATGCTGGAATGCCTCACATAAAGGCTGAGAAACAACTTTCAACAAAGATTTTTGTGCCCAAAAAGACCACGCCTCAAGTACAGCTAGGTACGGCCCTGCTGGAAGTACAACAGCAATTAATACACCTCAAAACTGCCTCAAATCTCTGTTGAAACCCTCTGTTTATATCTGCAGTCCCTCAACACCTGGCTGGGAGGTAAAAATCAGACCAAACACCTCACAAAATCACTAGAATACTTGTTGAATGGTACTGCCTATCTAGGCAGATGTACGACCTATATAGAAGCTGGAATCTCCACCAAAACTAACCAAAAATCAGTGCCAAACCCTGCAATGCATTCCTCAATGTTGCCCAATAATTATAGTGCCAAAAATCTGAAGATATAGCTATGAAAACTCCTCCGCGACAATGTTGGTTACTTTCAATGAAGCTAACTGGTAACCCCTGAAATGAGGCCACTCCAATAACACCCTGGGAATGTCTTTCAACCCCGCAGATGCTCTCAACTATGGAGGTTTTCATCTCCAAAGTAGCTGGTTCAAACCCTTACTCACATGAACAAAGTTCAGACTTAGAAAAAAATGCAATCGTGAATGAATGAAATGAAGTCACTTTCTTTTCTTATATTTCTCCTCATCCTCCAACGCCCTTTTTGGGGATTTTAATATTTTAACTTCTTTTTATTACCTTATGCCTTTGGGTGCCCACATAAAGGTGACTTTATTAACTTAAAATATTTCATAAAGTCCCAATATAATATAAAGTCACTTTATTCAATAAATACATTTAAGTTATATATATCTTTAATTTAACTTAAATGTATTTGTTAAATAAAAATATATTTCAAACGGTCTCCACAAGCATTCCGTAGTATCTCTGAGCTAGCCAATGGAATGACAACAAGATTCCGGACCGTTGCACCGACTCGCTCTAAGTCTCGTGAACCCCTGCTAAATATAGTAAGTTTGGCCAAATGGCTCAAACTCACTCCAGAAAGTGCCAACTGGTAAATCCCACCGAAAGGAATCCATCTCATCGCTCTGTAGATGTTGATTGAGCTTTGGTGAGCCACATCACCGTGGGTCCCCTAATGACCCTCACTAGTCTACGGGAACCCGTGTAGTAGACTAGCCCAATGCACAAGTGCTGGCCTAGGAAGGGGACATTACAGTCCGCCCTCCCCAAAATTGCTTGCTTACAAGCAATTTCAACTCTGGATGCTGTAAGATCTATTCATTCTCCCAAGTTGCATCCTCTACCGACAAATTCTTCCACTTCACCAAATACTCCCTGATAAACCTCTTCCTCAAGGTGCACTCTCTAGTGTCAATAATAGCCTCAGGGATAAGAATCAACTTACTCTCCTCATCCAAAGGGGGTAACTCAGTGGAAGGTATCACAGTATGTCCCAATGCCTTTTTGAGGCAAGAAACATGGAACACATTATGCACTCTGCTTCCTGCCGGTAACTCTAGCTCATAAGACACTTCTCCTATTCTCCTGGATACCCTGAAAGGTCCATATTAACGTGTCTTAAGCTTCTCTGCACCACTCTTCTTGAGAGTGGATTGTCTATATGGCTGCAGCATCAAGTAAACCATGTCACCTACCTCAAAAGAACACTCAACTCTGTGCTGATCTGCATATTGTTTTTGTTGATTTTGCACCTTTTGGATGTTCTGCTTCAAGGACTTCATGATATCCTGACTCTCCTGCAATAAGTCCTTAGCCTTAGGCACTCTACTGTCCCCAAATAACATATCCAGGAAGTTGGGAGCCTCATACCCATAAAGGGCCATAAAAGGTGACATCTAAATGGACATGTGGTAAGTAGTTTTATAGCAGTACTCTCCCAAATGCAACCACTTAACCCATGCCTTCTGCTGCCCTGCAATGTAATTTCGGAGGTATCCTTCCACCCACTTGTTGACAATCTTTATCTACCCATCTGTTTGTGGGTGATAGCTAGTGCTAGGAGTGAGTTCAGTCCCACTCAATTTGAAGAGCTCCTGCCAGAAGTGACTCATAAACTTACTGTCCCTGTCACTAACTATACTCCTGGCTAGCCTATGTAACCTGAATACCTCTCTAAAGAATAGATCTGCAATCTATGCTGCTGAAAATGTGGCTGAAATTGCAAAGAAATGGGCAAATTTTGTCAACCTATCAACCACAACAAAGATACAGTCCTTGCCTTGGGCCTTGGGCAAGCCCGTGAAAAAGTCCATAGAAATACATTCCCATTTCTGATTAGGAATGGGTAGGGGCTGTAATAAACTAGCTGGAAAAGAATGTTCCTATTTGTTCTGCTGGCAAGTGGGGCACTCTAACATATTTCAACACTTCTATTTTGAGCCCTTTCCATGTGAATCGTTCCCGAATCTATCTATATGTCTTGAAGTATCCCAGGTGACTAGCTGTTGGAACATCATAAAAGGCTCTCATAATCTTCTTCTTCATCCCTGATCCTGGTACCAATAAGATCCTCCCCTTGTAAATGATCAAATCATTTACAACTATGTACTTGCTGTCCTGAATGGTACCATCAACTATCCTTGTGGCCCACTTGTCCTTAACATATTCTACTGATATCCACTCTCTCCAATCAGCTGTAATCTCACCTAATGAGCACAAGTGAGGTCTCCGTGAGAGTGCATCAGCTACCACATTTTTCTTTCCTTTGACATACACTATGTCAAAGTTGTAGGCTTGCAATTTGCTCACCCACTTTTGTTGCCTGTCATTGAGGTCACGTTGATTTAGGAAATGTTTGAGGTTGTTGTGATCTGTTTTCACCACAAATTTGCTACCCACTAGATACTGCCTGAATTTAGCCAAAGCATGCATTATGGCTAACATTTCCTTATCATATATACTGTAACCTCTCTTTGCACCCCTGAGTTTCCTTCTCTCAAAGGCAATCGGGTGCTTATCCTGCATTAGAATAGCTCCTATGCCCTCACCTGAGGCATCACACTCAAGCTCGAAAGGCTTGGTGAAATCTAGGATGGCCAAAACTAGGCAAGAACACATAATTTGCTTGAACCTGTCAAAACACTGTTGTGCCCCGTCAGACCAAACAAAAGCCCCCTTCTTCGTCAAATCTGTCAGAGGTGCTGCACTCTGTGAAAACCCCTTAATGAATCTATGGTAGAACCCACATAAGCCAAAGAATCCCTTGAGCTGTGAGAGATTCGTGGGTGGTGGCCAATCAACAATTGCCTTGATCTTCTCAAGATCCACTCTAACTCCCTTGGCACTGATGATGTGTCCCAATAGAGGAGCTCGGTCATGCCAAATTCACATTTTGACTCCTTGGCATATGAAGACTTCCTCTCCAGAATACTCAATACCTCTTAAATGTGCTGGAGGTGCTCCTCCCAAGTCCTGCTGAAGATCAATATATCATCAAAGAATATGAGGACAAACTTCCTCAACTGCTCCCTGAAGACCCTGTTCATACAGGACTGAAAAGTAGTTGGAGCATTGGTTAGACCGAAATGCATAACCAAAAACTCGAAATGCCCATAGTGGCATCGGAAAGCTATCTTCTCCACATCCTCTCTCTAACCTGAATCTGGTGGTATCTAGATCTCAAGTCGATCTTGGAGAAGTAGCATGCCCCATGTAGCTCATCAATGAGCTCATCTATCCACGGAATGGGGTACATGTTCTTAATTGTTTTCTTATTGAGAGCCATGTAATCTATACACATTCTCAATGTGCCATCTTTCTTTTTCACCAAGACAACTACAGAGGCAAACAGGCTCTTGCTGGGTCGAATGTGCCCCATCTCGAGAAGCTCCTTGATTGTCTTCTCGATCTCATCCTTCAATCTCTTAGGATGTCTGTAGGGAGTGATAATTACTGGCTTGGCTCCCTCCTCTAGCTTGATCACATGTTCAATGCCTCTATCAGGAGGTCTCCCTGGGGGTATATTGTTGAATGCCTTGGTGTGCTTCATTATCAACTTCTAGATATTTGGATGATAGCTCTGTTTTGGCTGCTCTGTAATTGTAGGCATAACAATACACTTAGCTGCCCACTCCACCTGGTCATGTCTAAACAACCTCTCCATCCTCCTAGGAGAACAACTCTAAGACCACCATCTGACATCCCCCGGAGCACATGTTTTCTTCCATCTACCTCGAATTTCATCTCCATAGTTCGCAAATTGAGGTAGAACTCACCTATTGCATGAAGCCACTTCATGCCAAGGACCACGTCCATGTCTCCCATACTGACCACATAATATTCTACCTGGCACTCGTAGTCACTCAACTTAATAGTTAAGTTTGGGATTCTTCTCTTGCATGTAATGACAAAGTTGTCTGCTACTCTGACTTTGAACCCCTCGAACTCCTCAGTCTTGAGTCCCCTCCTTGCCACAAGTCCCTCATCAATGAAGTTATGAGTGGCCCCTGTGTCAAGTAATGTGGTCACTCTCTGTCCCTCCAAGACTCCCCAAATCCTGAAAGAACCTTCTTTTTGAATAGCAGAAAGATGGGCAGTAGGTATGTCATCGTCCTGTGTACCCTGTATCTCTTCTGCTGCACTTTCCACCTCACTATCCTCCAAGTCACTTTGTTGGTCTGATTTTTCTGATGTTGTTTCCTCGGCAGAATAGTACTCTAGTTGTTTTTCATACCCCTTCATTGGGCACTTATGGTTGGGGTCCCATGGCCCCTTGCATTTGAAGCACAATTTTTTCCTCCTGTATTCATTCAGTGCATCATCATCAAGTCTAGGAGCTGGTTTCTTTTGCTGATTTGTGTCTCGATGATGTAACTCTTATCCTTCTTGGGAGGAAAGGATTTAGAGATAAATTTGTTCTTCGGCACTGCAAACTCCATACTCTGTGCCTTCTTGATTGTCTCCTGCAATGAAGGTGAGTCAAAAGCCTTAACCCATCTTCGAAGTGGTTCCATTAATCCTTCAGTGAATAGGACTGAGTCTCCTCTCTGATATATTGGGAACCATAATTGAGTCTCTGGAACTTTGAAATATATAACTCAAGGGACCCATATTGTTTCAGCTGTGCAAGCCCCCTGAATTGCAGTTAGGGGTCCTTGGTGTCAAACCTCTATCAATCTGTTGGTGAACTCATCATATGTGGTGATCAGATTGTGGCCCAAAGTGACCAACCCATGGTACCACCACTCATGAGCTAACCCATCAAGATGTATAGTAGCGAAATTCAGTGCCTCATCCTCTAGCATAGGTTTGAGTGTCAAGTAGTTATCCAACTTTTGCACCCATGCTCTAGCTGATACTCTGCCACTACCATCGAAACGATCCATAGGGACCTTACTCAAAGCATGTTGATAATCCCTGTTTGCTCTGTGTGCTCTATGATCTCCTCTACCACCCATACCTGCTCTCTACTTCCTCTGGTTCACGAATTGCTCAAAGGTCAACATCTCCCTGATCTCTAGTGGAAGTGTCATATACTTTGCATGTTGTAATCTAATGTCCTCTGCCATGGGAATCTGTACCTCTAGCTCGTGATTAACTGGTGCCTCCTCTCTACAAGGGAAGATTGGCTGAAGCGGTCTTGGGACTGATCTTGGGGTAGTCCTAGTGCTCTGTCCACTACCCTGACCAACATTCCGGTGATTGTTAGCATTGGAACCGTTGGTCTCGCCCTCATTATGTGTTGTATGTGGTTGTCACTGGGCTACCCTGGTTCATTTTTGCCAACAACTATGACATCATATCTAGCATCATATCAAACCTCTAATCTGTTCTCGAGTTAGGACTCTCCGACTGTTCTGGTCCTTTGTTTATGTCTGTCATGTGACTTGTTATGCTATCACTATCACTGGATGAGTTTCTATGCATACCCAAGATACCTGATACTGTTTCTGCTTTTGGAATCTGAGGTGGCTGCCACTATTGGGTATCCTTGGTGTATACTTTTTTCCAAACATTTATGAATCATTGTTCAACACAGGCTAGCAAGAATAACCAGGCTCTGATACCACTGTAATGTCTTACCCCCTTTGTGTTTTCTATGGTTTAGTTGTCACCTGGTGCATTTTATGTTTTTTGCATTTTGGACATAACACCATGCATGTACATATATTTGAAAATAACAAGAAATAGAGATACCCAGATGCTTATTTATGTGGGAAATATGTAAAACATTAACAATATCAAATACCCATATGAAGGAAAGACAATAACATTGGAAATCTCACATACCTATTTTGCAGTTCCAAAAGTACATGGCTGGAAATTGATAATATCAGCAGATTTGAGAGTTCAAACTCCCTCAAAACACATTCTACTAATAGAATGACAAAGTACAATAGTTTAATATGCTGGAACGCCTCATATAAAGGCTGAGATACAACTTTCAACAAAGATTTTTGTGCCCAAAAAGACCACACCTCAGGTACAGCTAGGTACAGCCATGCTGGAAGTACAACAGCAATTAATACACCTCAAAACTGCCTCAAATCTCTGCTGAAAGCCTCTGTTTATATCTGCAGTCCCTCAACGCTTGGCTGGGAGGTAAAAATCAAACCAAACACCTCACAAATTCACTAGAATAGTTGTTGTATAGAAGCTGGAATCTCCACCAAAACTAACCAAAAATCAGTGCCAAACCCTGCAATGCATTCCTCAATGTTGCCCAATAATTATAGTGCCAAAAATCTGAAGATATAGCTATGAAAACTCCTCCGCGACAATGTTAGTTACTTTCAATGAAGCTCACTCGTAACCCCTAAAATGAGGCCACTCCAATAACACCCTGGGAGTGTCTTTCAACCCCACAGATGCTCTCAATTATAGAGGCTTTTGTCTCCAAAGTAGCTGGTTCAAACCCTTTCTCACATGAACAAAGCTCAGACTTAGAGAAAAATGCAATCGTGAATGAATGAAATGAAGTCACTTTCTTTTGTTATATTTATCCTCTTCCTCCAACGCCCTTTTTGGGGATTTTAATATTTGAACTTCTTTTTATTACCTTATGCCTTTGGGCGCCCACATAAAGGTGACCTTATTAACTTAAAATATTTCATAAAGTCCCAATATAATATAAAGTCACTTTATTCAATAAATACATTAAGTTATATCTTTAATTTAACTTAAATGTATCTATTAAATAAAATATATTTCAAACGATCTCCACAAGCATTTCGTCGTACCGCCGAGCTGGCCAATGGAATGACAACAAGATTCCGGACCGTTGCACCGACTCGCTCTGAGTCTCGTGAGCCCCTGCTAAATATAGTAAGTTTGGCCAAATGGCCCAAACTCACTCCAGAAAGTGCCAACTGGTAAATCCCGCTGAAAGGAATCCATCTCATCGCTCTATAGATGCTGACTGAGCTTTGGTGAGCCACATCACCGTGGGTCCCCTAACCACCCTCACTAGTCTACGGGAACCCGTGTGGTAGACTAGCCCGATGCACAAGTGCTGGCCTAGGAAGGGGACATTACACTTAGCATTAAATCCCTGGCAGAAAAACAAGAAAACAAAACCTATCAAATTAGTGAGGTCAAATAATGGAGGCGAGTTTGCCTCCAATTAATTCAAGGAATTTTGCAAGTAGAAGGGTATACATAAACTCTTTACTACTCCACCAACCCTACAACAAAATGGAATTGTGGAATGGAGGAATAAGACAATTATGGAGATGGCAAGGTGCATGGTGCACAACCGGAATGTAGCATATCAATACTAGGCGGAACTTGTAAACAGTTGTTTACATCCTTAAATAGAATCCTTGTAAGGCATTACAAAATATCATTCCCAAAGAAGTATGATTAGGAAGAAGGCCATTAGTAAGTGCACTGCACATTTTCGATTGTGTTGCTTTTGCACTAATTCCTAAACAAAATAGGAGTTAATTAGATACAAAAAGAAAAAGCTATATGTTTGTTGGCTATGGTGAGTAGTCAAAGGCATACAGTTACTTGATGTCTCTGCAAATGAGATTGTGATCAATAGAGATGTGGTTGAAGATGAGAAGACATCTTTCTTCTCAAATTAGGATAAATCTACAAACAGTCTGGAATGAGAAATTGCTACTGATAAATCTGGTGTGGAAATTGAACAAGGATTGGAACAAAGCGCAAAGCCGAGAACATGAGGGGTGGAATTTTAATGATGGCACTCAATATCTAAAGGAAAGCCAACATGGTAAACTGAAATGGTATTACAATAGTTTGTATGGTGTTCAAGAGGATGAAGAATGGGATGATGAATAGGGTGATAACCAAACTTTAGAGCATTGAATGTCCATGTGGAGCTACACAACCATTAGCAAGTCATTTGCACTTGGTGCAGCACAACTTACCTTACTTGTCCTAGTACACCTTACTATTGCATCTGTGCATTCTACATATTGCCTCGTGCAATAGCACAAGCATCTGCAACCCTTCATGTTACCATGCAAGCACCTTCGCTACTTCGAGCACCATGTGCCACAATGTAATGTCCCCTTTTTAGGATATTCCTGATTTCTATACTTGCATACAATAAATTCACTAGAAAAGGACATTAGATATATAAAAGATCAATAAATTAAGATAACATTCAATTCCTAGCATCATAGCATGATTAATAACGAGAACAAATAATGAGATCAAATCATCATAGCATAATCCACAGCCAATTCAATTCATAACTCAATTCAGTATTGACTATGCTCAAGTCTTTAGTCCTTATTAACTTTCTATTCCTCGACCTTGGATGAGGAATTACTTGTCTAGGGCACGATGATACCAACTCAAGATTTATTCTGCCTCTCCCTAGCAAAACCTTGCTTGTCCTAAGATTGGAGGTGATAGAGATTAATAAGTCTTAACTTGGTCATACTTCGATATGCTTCAATGTATAAAAGGATCACACTTATCCACAACATGCTATCTATTGGTTATATCTAAATCTCAATCTTATTCTTTTTCTAACCCTTAACCACGGATGAAGAATTACTTGTCTAGGGCGCGATGATATCAACTTGGGATTTACTCCGCCTCTCCATAGCAAAACCTTGCTTGTCCTAGGTTATAGGTGTTAGACATAATAAGTATTGGACTTGAACACACCGAATGTGTTGTGGATAGAATCTATATTTCATAGCAAGTTTCACAATGCTTATGATACTAATGATAATTTCAATTATATGCATTTGTCACATTTACCACATGGCATTCATCATAATAGACGTAGAGTTAGATACGTCTACCAAGTATGTAATTCTTGCCTTTGTATCCTTTAGAACTCTTATGGATTATCCTCCTTGCAGCCCAAGATATTCTTTTTCTAAATCTGCTTTGCATCTTCTTACTATAAAATCCATTGATATTCAATTGTCTTCTATGTTTATATTTTCATTGTTTTTCCCAGCATCTATATTCTTCATATCTGTTCTTTTGACTAAAATTCCTTGATGCTGATGCTATTTGAAAATACTTTTTTTTATTGATAGTCCCCTCCCCTTTTGCTATGTATCGATCCCTTTTATATCTTTTAAGGGATATGATTGTTGGAGGGGTCGTGTCTTTTTATTATGCTGCTGTTAATTAACAGCGATCTCTTTAATAAGATCGCGGCCTTTATGCTTATGTTTCTATTATTTATATTTTATATTAATATTTATATATTGAATATTATATATTATATTTTTATTTTTATTTTTATAATATATCTTATTAATAATATATTATATTATAATTATATAATTATAATAATATAAAAATTGATAATATTATTTTTGTATTTATATTATTATTTATAAATACAATAAATATATTATATTTTTTAATTATATAAAAATATTGATAAAAATAATATTATTTAATACTATTATATATTAATAATATTATATACGTTTATTAAATACGATTATCATCCAATTTGATGATGACAAACACTATATTTGACGAAAGTGACTTCTCCGTCTTTATTATGATGTTTAAATCTTTAATTTAAACAATGCCTTAATATCGGGACATCACAATCCACCCTGCCCAAAATTGCTTGTCCTCAAGCCATGCTTCTGATTTCCTTGAAGAATTGTTGTTTTGAGTTTTAAGAGATTGATCCTTCTAGGTTGATATGATACCTTAATGGTCCTAAATCTCAATTAAATTTTTAATGATGTTTTTGGATATCTTTCTTAGATGAAATGCTCTTCCCTTTTCCACCTCAAGGTTGAACAATGGTGAGTGATCTCCTTAGGATGTTAAATATAGAAGTGAATACACCAATTTGTAGGTTACATGCATTGCCATTTGATTACATAATAAAATGGAAGAAGACAACCAAGTAGCTCAGGAACGCAAGCAACCGGCTCAAGCAAGTAGGCAAGTAGCTCAAGCACGCAAGCAACCAGCTCAAGCAAGTAGGCAACTAGCTCAAGTAGACAAGCAAGTAGCTCAAGCACGTAAGCAACCGAGAAGCCTGAGCCACTGGACAGACAACATCTCTAACATTCTCATAGTTTATAAGCATAAAGTAAATAGAGTATATATAAGAAGCATGAAGCATATACATGAGGTATATGTACAAGTACATAAAGCACACATGTAAGTCGTAAAGTATACACTTGAATACACTCGAATACATCGTCATGAAGTATACACTTGAATACAAAGTCACAGAGTATACAAATACAATGTCATAGAGTATACACTCGAATACAAATACAATTTCATAGAGCATACACTCGAATACAATTGCAAAGTCATAGAGTATACACTCGAATACAAATACAATTTCATAGAGCATACACTCGAATACAATTGCAAAGTCATAGAGTATACACTCGAATACAAATACAATTTCATAGAGCATACACTCGAATACATTTGCAAAGTTATAGAGTATACACTTCAATAAAAATACAATTTCATAGAGCATACACTCGAATACAATTGCAAAGTCATAGAGTATACACTCAAATACGAATACAAAATTATAGAGTATACACAATAATCATGAAGCAAACACGCGAATACACGAAGTATTCACATGAGTACAAAGTATCCGCAACAAGCCTGAAGCATGAATACACATAATACACAAAGTATCCACATGAGAGCATAGGTTAAAAAGTATACACAGGATGGCAGGAAAGTAGCTTTGATACCACTTGTAATGTCCCCTTTTTAGGATATTCCCGATTTCTATACTTGCATACAATAAATTCACTAGAAAGGGACATTAGAGATATAAAAGATCAATAAATTAAGATAACATTCAATTCCTAGGATCATAGCATGATTAATAACGAGAACAAATAATGAGATCAAATCATCATAGCATAATCCACAGCCAATTCAATTCATAACTCAATTTAGTATCAACTATGCTCAAGTCTTTAGTCCTTATTAACTTTCTATTCCTCGACCTTGGATGAGGAATTACTTGTCTAGGGCACGATGATACCAACTCAGGATGTACTCCGCCTCTCCCTAGCAAAACCTTGCTAGTCCTAAGATCGGAGGTGATAGAGATTAATAAGTCTTAATTTGGTCATACTTCGATATGCTTCAATGTATAAAAGGATCATACTTATCCACAACATGCTATCTATTGGTTATATCTAAATCTCAATCTTATTCTTTTTCTAACCCTTAACCACGGATGAGGAATTACTTGTCTAAGGCGCGATGATACCAACTCAGGATTTACTCCGCCTCTCCCTAGCAAAACCTTGCTTGTCCTAGGTTATAGGTGTTAGACATAATAAGTATTGCACTTGAACACACCGAATGTGTTGTTGATAGAATCAATATTTCATAGCAAGTTTCACAATGCTTATGATACTAATGATAATTTCAATTATATGCATTTGTCACATTTACTACATGGCATTCATCATAATAGACGGAGAGTTAGATACGTCATACCAAGTATGTAATTCTTGCCTTTGTATCCTTTAGAACTCTTATGGATTATCCTCCTTGCTGCCCAAGATATTCTTCTTCTAAATCTGCCTTGCATCTTCTTACTATAAAATCCATTTTTATTCAATTGTCTTCTATGTTTATATTTTCATTGTTTTTCCCAGCATCTATATTCTTCATATCTGTTCTTTTGACTAAAATTCCTTGATAATGATGCTATTTGAAAATACTTTTTTTTTAATTGATAGTCCCCTCCCCTTTTGCTATGCATCGATCCCTTTTATATCTTTTAAGGGATATGATCATTGGAGGGGTCGTGTCTTTTATTATGCTGTTGTTAATTAACAGCGATCTCTTTAATAAGACCTTAGTCATCATCTTTTTACTCAACCGTGGCTTTATTAAGTGCTGCCTTTTCCTTTTATTGATTAGCTTTACTTTATGATCGCTGCCTTTATGCTTATGTTTCTATTATTTATATTTTATATTAATATTTATATAATGAATATTATATATTATATTTTTATAATATATCTTATTAATAATATATTATATTATAATTAAAATAATATCAAAATTGATAATATTATTTTTGTATTTATATTATTATTTATAAATACAATAAATATATTAGATTTTTTAATTATATAATTATATTTATAAAAAATATATACATTTATTAAATACGATTATCATCCAATTTGATGATGACAAACACTATATTTGACGAAAGTGACTTCTCCATCTTTATTATGATGTTTAATTCTTTAATTTAAACAATGCCTTAATATCGGGACATCACACACAACATGCATAATGTGTAGAGGCCATTTGTGAAATCTTTAATCATGCACATGTGTCACTTGCACATTGTAGATTGCATATCTGGAATGGTCAACTACTAGAAGCCCAATCAGTAGTTGGAAGGCGAATCATTCCTATAATCTCTTGTAAATGTATTTTACATCTAGAGTTTTTTGCCATTCAACTCTCAAGGAACCACACAAAGATATAAGTCTAGGAAAACTAGTTTGATGTGTTCACCCTTTTTGGTCATGTGAATCTTCATTCTCAACCTTGTTGTTGGTGTACATATATTTCTACCCTATTAATTCTTTCATTGAATAGAAGTAGCACTAATTGCTAAAGTCCTTTGCACTCGAATTTGTACTAGTAAATTCTATATTTTGTTCTCAATTAGATGTTCTAGAATTCTATTTTCACTAGCTAAAGATGGGATTGTCCCCTAGACCACCTAGGATCTTAATCATTGGTATCAGAATAGTTTTTGCACATGCCTATTCATACATGTTCACAACATCATAAGGAAGGTTGTCTGCTCAATTCATTTTCTAAGTATCCAGTTGAACATTGTTGCAAGAACAAGTTGGCTAATAGTTAGAAACACTAATCTGAAATATCTCCAAACATTCAGAAGATGATCCAAGACACTATCCAAGCACAACGCAAGAGCTCTTCGGGCAATTCCATGAACTCATGGTTCAACTTGGTCCATCATTGGAATGCACCTCAAAACATGTTCCCCCACCTAACCAACATCAAAGCCCATTTAGAGTACAACTTACAAGTCAATTGAGATATACCAATGTTTAAAGGAAAACTTGATGGCTCAACATTGGATAACTAGATTCAACAACTCCACGCTTACTTCTTTGTCAAGAACTTCAATGATGTAGAGAAGATTTCCTTTGCAACATTGAAAATGTCCATTTTACTGTCCCACCAATGGTAAACACTCAACATGTAGAGCGAGAAAGGTCTTGATCCCATTTGGACTTGTAATGTTCCCTTTTTCTGCCTAGTCAGCTGTGGGCCCGATAGCCTATTATCCGGAATCCTGATTGGCTATCTCGGTATGGTAAGGGGTTCCCCTTTTCAAAGAACTCTTGGTTCAGTTGTTTTGTTAATCTCTGATGTTGGTTTTAAGCTCCATGATGTATTAGGATGACTATACAATTTTTAGAAGTTTGATCGGGCTTCCGGATTGCTCTCCAAGATTCTTGGAGAAGCCGTCTATTTTTAGAAAATCACCTGGAAGACATCGTTTTGCATCCCAAACTCAACTGAGCATATTGGTTCAGTTTATTTGGCAGTTGGATGCAGTTTGAGATTTTCCGCAAAAAAAGTTATATTTAATGAGCTATTTTAATTATTATTTTCACTTAAGTTCCTAAGGGTAAAAATAATTAATAAGTAATTAAGTGTTATAGCTCATTGGAAAGGGGAAAATATATTCTTTTATAAAGGGGATGTGAGCTCATTTTGAAGGGGATGCTTTGGATTTTATACTGAGATGCTGCTAGAATGAACTTGGAGTTCTTCCTACCTTCTTGAGGACGGAAACCCTCTAGAGGAAGGTCAGTTTCGGTGGTGGAAGATCCACCCTAACTAATAATGAGTGATTTCACACAGAAATCATGTGTGTGCTTTCATGGAGCTTGGAGATATGATCAGTTTTCTCTGAGTAGATGAGGTTTAATTGTGTTTTTGGCTTGCTTTGGAGGAATACTGTATTAGTTTGCATTTGGAGTGTGAATAATGAAGTTTATCTGTGCTGGCCGTACTCCCACAGGCCGTACCAGCAACCAGAGTTGATTTGTTTGGGTGTGTGGAATTTAGAGTTTTGTTAATTGAAATAACATTTTGGGTTGGGCGCCTAATTCAGATTAATTTCCAGGGAGTTTAATGCAGTTTTTGAATTGATATGAGGTAGCCATACAATCTGGCGCCGTACCATTATGTGGGGAGTGATTTTGTTGTGGAATGATATATGATAGTCATGTTCCAAACATTGCTTGAGGGTTGTTTGTCAAGTCTGAGCACCTATTTCTGAGGCTAAAACCAGTTGTTTGGAGTTATTTTTGTATTGTTTTAGAGGTGCCATACGGTCTTGGTGCGCCGTACAATGGCTGACCCGTGAGGTTTTTTATGTGGTGGTGCAAACTTATGCTTAACTTTGAAATATGCTTCTGATTTGTCTCCAAAAGACTGTTCTGAAAATCTGCAGTGATTAAAGATGATTTGAAACATTTGGTACTTGAATTTGAAGGGTTTCTTGTTGACAGGGCTGTCCGTACAAAAGGGTATCAACCTGATTTTCTGAGGTTTTACTACATCAGAAAAGCATCGTGCAGTCCTTCAGAATGGAACAGAAATTACCAATTGAAACCCTTATGTCTCTTTGATGCAGGTTGACCTTCTTGATGCCAAGCATTCTTAGTGATGTTTGATGCACCAATTCATTCTCTCTTACCGCTAGTGTGGAGAAATTGTAATGAAGAAATTCAAATCGACATACAAATTTTAAAAAAAGAAAACCCTAGGTCCCCGAAAATCCTTTCTTGGGCTACATCCTCCTGCTAAGGCTCTAATACCATGTAGAAATTTCAACCTAGATGATTATGTCCTAATGTTAAACAATAACATTGCATAAATCACACAATAATTGAAATTCAAACTACCAAAACAAGAACAGACACAAATAATTTACACCTTCAAATCAGCTTTGCATTCCTTCGAAAGCTTACAAGGAAACCTCCACAATTATCAAACTAACAGTTGCACAAAATTATATAACTATACTAAGTTATTAAACTTCTATCATACATCTATCTTTATACTATTCAACTAATAATCTAATCTTCCAAAAATAGCATTCTTATCTCTTAAAAGAAAGCAACCTTATCTCATGCAGGAGATGACTTGGAAGATAAGTCTAAATTGTTAATGCTTATCCGCACTTTATTAGACTTAATTAACTAAATGAAAGAATTTCACTTTATCACTTAAGTGAATTACAAAATAGAAATAACTCAAACTACTTGCACGTTCACACTAAACATGTGCAGAAGTTCCAATCTGAGCTAAAAAAACTCTTAACATAGATGACTAGAAAAATTGAATTTATGAGTTGGACATATTGATCATTGTCATCTCCGAACTTGACGTAGATTATTGTCACTGCTCTCATGACTAATTTCATTGTTGATAAAGCTCTGAATATGCAAAGGGTTTATCTTAGCACCAACTTCTCCAAAAAATACCAATACTCTCCTTTTTCATAAAATGGCAAGTCCTTGAAATAGGCATTTGCACTCTATTTGAAGACTTTGTTTCTATTTTGAAAGGTGATAACTGATTTTGAAGTGGCACCACATTCCTTTAATAGCTGATTTGTCCTTTATTGGGACTAATCGACTGCTTGAAAACTATTAATAAATCCTCCTTATTCAGCATGAGTTAGCTAATTTCGGCTGTCTATCAATAAACAAATTTAGCTTTTTATATTTTTATTGTTGAGTTGCCTTTTAACATTGTTGAGTTGGCTATCGTGGATGGACACACCTCTTAGAATAAGCCCTGGCTCACTGTTCTATTTTGCTTTGTTAGGAGCACACTTCTCGAGCTACACGCACTTGTGAACTAGCCTTTATCTTCAAAAACAAATTCTTCTTTGCAGTGCATGCCTTGCTGTCAAACATGTGCCTATACACAAATTTTAACATTGTTTTTGTTTGTAGCTTACATCACACTTTAGTGAAGCACACATCTCTTCCCTAGGAGCACGCCTATATACAGATTCTAACATTGTTTCTGCTTGTAGATAACATCACACTTTAGTGAAGCGCGCCTCTTTCCTAGGAGCGCACCTATATACAAATCCCCAGACACACTTGCATCCTTCATTTTCTGTGCACACGTGTAAACAAGTCCTTTTGAAAACAATTTCAAAGGGAAAATTTTGCTTAGCCAGGCGCGTGTTGTAGGCTCACACACACACTTATGTATTGCACTTTTGAATCTTCATTTTGAAAACAATTTTCTGCTTCTATTGAATGTGCATCTATGCTTCACACACCTCCCTATGTATTTGTTTAAGTGCATCCTGCTGCTTACTATGCACACTTGTGAACAGCCCTTACAAATTTTGAAACTAAAATCTACCTTTGAAAGGTGCATGCCTAGGTGTCAAGTGCACACCTATCAATAGCATTTTGATCTTTGTTTCAAAATCAATTCTCCTCTTTATGAGGCGCACACCTAGGAGTCATGTGTGCTCTTATGCACTATCCCTTGGACATTTTGATTCTAACTTCAAACTCTTTTCTTTTAGACATGCCTTAACCCTTAGATGTGCATTTGTCTATAAACCTTAAACTCTAACAAAATCCTCTTCAATCACATGTCTTCCTTTATAAGGTGCATTTTCCTCCAGGTGCGCACTTGTTTGTGATACTTAGCCATTTTCTAATATGCACTTAAGAATTAAATCTTGAATTTCGAACAGCATTTCCTTCCATTAAGTGCATGTCGACCTTCGGACTTAGCATATCATTCCAACCACCTCTCTTTCTTCACCAAGATGGATGACTTTCAAGAGCTCCATTCCATGATTTAAGAACATTCAGAAAAGACAATAGGAAAAAATTAACTAGACAAGACCCGAAACATGTTTTGCTCTTAGGAAAAATGACAGATTTTAGCTTCTATAAGAAAATTTTGTATGGGTACAACATA
Source organism: Cunninghamia lanceolata (assembly GCA_027924645.1). NCBI lineage: Eukaryota > Viridiplantae > Streptophyta > Pinopsida > Cupressales > Cupressaceae > Cunninghamia > Cunninghamia lanceolata. The sequence continues at coordinate 3,871,441 of BSBN01000053.1, read as the reverse complement.
TATCAAATTTCTTTACTCCTGAAGAAAGTTTATATGGAATCAATGGACTTGAAATTATAGAAAACAGAGATTTCATGGCAAGATGAGTTGTCTTTCAAATTGTAAATGTTAGTATGTGTATTGCACTCTTCAATCACCCCCTTTGGGAAGTTTGTTATTCATGCTACGAAATCTGTCTTGCAATAAACATTGTATTGGGCCTGGAGATCTGTGATTAATAACACCATTCAACATTGCTTCAGAATTAATGTTTCCAGTAGAATATTAACTAACACAACTGAAATAGATAGATAACCATAAGGGTATGAGAACAAATAGCAAAATCCTTTTAATTGTAACACATTTTCTATTATTTACAAAGTAAAAGGCGAGAACCAATTGATGGTTTTGGCTAAAGGAAATGGTGCAAATGCCTTTACTCACCTGTTGGGCATTCTCCACTGAGCCCAAAGACATTTCATCTGCATCAGTTAGAGATTTCAGAGCTCGTTTTACAATCTCTCTGGGTTCATGCCTTTGAAGTTCGGCGTGAAACACTCTTCCTTCAAAACTCTCCCAATAAAAGTCACAAAGGCTCGTCCCCAAAGTTGTTTTGCCGCAGCCACCTATTCCATATAAACCAACCACTCTGGCACCACTTTTCCAACACGGAACACACAAGAACAGCATTGCAATCTCCTGCCCCAAAACATAGAAGATCTATTAATGCAACAGTTCAAACCTAAGTTAAGAAAGATTGAAGCATCCAAGGGGATGTGGTGTAATGGTTATGTGAATGCAGTACAAGCCATATTCCACGCCATTTTAAAGGTGGGCCATAGCCTCACCCAAAATTTAACAAGTTCAAAACAAAAAAAAGGCTTACCGAACAGAGACGTTCTTTTCCTTTTATTGAAACGTCTTCATATTTCAAGTTCTGCGGTAGTAGAGGACGGATGTGAGTGATAATTCTACGTCTGTAAGCAACTTCGCCTTCTTCATTATATATTTCACCATTAATCGGACGAAGTGCATTCAGGGCACCCAACCAAGCTTTCAGATCAATTCTGGAATCTGATTTGTAAAGCTCATTCCAGGAGTCAGGGTAGCTTTTATTGCTCCGAATACTGTGAATGATTTCAGAAAGTTTTTGGGGTGTCATCTTGTAAAAGAGGGGAAATATTTTAAGGCTTGGGTTGGTTTTACTTCTGGCTTCAACAAAAGCACAAAGTTCTAGCATTGGCCATTTTGTAGTTATGAAATCCTCCGATAAGACAATTACTGCTATTTTGCATTTTTCAGCAGCCTTAAAAATAAGAGACGTGAAATCCTCACCTTTGGGCAAACTTCTATTATCTTTATCAAAGAAACAAGATATGTTTGCTTTTTCCATATCTACAAACAGTTGTTCCACGAAGTCCTTCTGCTTTCCACTGTGACTCAAGAATACTTGTTTTGGTAGATAATTATTACTTGAATTTTCCCCCTCTTTGCCATCATTCCTGCATATCCAGAAGTTTTACAGATGAGATAAGATGATCTATGCCAAATAGTACTGTAGAACCTGTCAAAAATGTATTTGTTTATAAAATTGTTTCTATAGATCTTCAGTCTGAAAATAAATTCCCCCTACATTTGCACTTGTTAGCAGGCAAATTGCAAAAGGGGAATCGAAAGTTATCCATAAAAGAAAGTTTTTACCTTTGGAGTGTACTTGTGCTTGTGCTTGGCTGCTTATTCAAACGCTCCATGAATTAGAGTCTTGGCCTCAATACAATTGGATTAGTTGTCTGTTTCAAACAGAACCACACCAGAATGAGCAGGTTTCTCAATGCTAAATGTGAATTAAACAAGAAATATGAGTGCATGTTTCTTATCTACTTTCCTATATACTTGGGGATCCAGCTGTTTACTTGAAAATGGGTTGAAAGTTAATATCCAGTGTTTGCATTTATAAGACATGTGCCATGTTGTAAGGACAGAATCCCATGGAGGGGGCCACCTCTCATATTTTCTATATAGATGATCCCAAGAAAGATAAGAGAACAAAACACAATTTTGACTTGAAAAATGAGAGGGACTGTTTTAAGCATGAGAGCTGAAGCAGGAGAGAGCAGGGCTTAAATTTGATAGTTGTATAGCTGTTTTTAGGCATTTTAACTGTAAAATACAACTAAAATCTTGAAAAGACCGTATCATATGAAAGGAGAGATTTTGGACAAACTGTCAAGATTTATATAGGATTATGATGATATATATATTTGGTTTTTATATAATTTACTTATAATAAAGTATGTTATAGTATTTTAAAGGCACTATTGAATAGATAACTGTCATAAAAAAATTTCTTGACAAGCAAGGTTGACTGTCAAATTTAAGCCCTGGGAGAGAGAGTGCTATAAGTTTGCTGCACCCACTCAATAAGCTTTTTTGTCCAAATGACAGCCTCCACATCACAGATTGTCCAAAAATTATTTTCAGATGCATATTCATTAAAAAGACACTGGGAGAACTAGAACTATCAATATTGCAAAAATGTTCCCATACATTTGGAGCAAATTGCACTGCTCTGTATTATACAAATATCAAATATGTTAGCTTGTATAGATGATTTTATTCTAAATTCTTTCCAAATTTTTACTAAAATAATTTTTTCAAGATTTAACTTACAAGGGATCATTTATTCAAAAAAAAAATCAATATTTTAACTCGCATGAGATCATTTTACTGCAAATGGCTCTTATTTTTGTTAAAATAATTTGCTGAATATGTTTTTATTGCATTTCTTCATTTTTCTGTGAATTCCTCCACAATCTTGTTAGCAGGTGCTGATCTCCTTAGTCCTTACCATTGCTTAATTTGTAATAATCTTAATTTTTAACATTGGAGACACACAACTATAAGATACAGTGCATTTAATGCACTAGTAGCTCACAATACAAAAGCTGCTCCTCTAAGTCAATTGAAGATATGCCACAGTGAAAAATAATATAATTATCAGTATTTACCTCTTGACCACCACACCACAACATAGTACACCATTGTTCGAAGCAGTTAACACTTAGTCAAATATATATGATATATTGAAAATATAACACTAGAAATGTAGTCGCAACAAAAATACACAAATATGTGAAATTTACTGGCCTTAGAAGTTACCCTTGTCTCTACACATCAATCTGAATTTTTTCAGTATTTTCCACATTGGTATTGCCCTTTGTAAAGGTTTTACTGAAAATTTTGACATTCAATAATGACATTTGTTCAAATGTTTTACACTTAAAAATAATGAAATCTCAAAATTGAAACTTCATTGTACAAACTTAAGTTGTCCATAATTAAAAGAACCAACCGGATAGCCTAAGATTTCATTCTTTTTGCAGCAACTGAGAACCCATCAAAATTTTAGATGTTCCATAATTTCAAGATAGACCAAGTCTACTGAAAAAATTAAGAAAGTTATCGATTGTGGCTATATCTGGTTTAGGTCCCCATCTAGCCTAGGTTTTAGGGCCTCTGATTTAGTAGGAGATGTGCCTCATTAATAGTTTAGTCTATATTAGATGCACTAAGATTGTTTGTTCGGAGATAGCCATAATCAGTAGTATTTTTCCTATTAGAGACCTAAAGACTCTAATAAGCATTAACATTCATTGTTATAAATTATCCATACTGTTCCAAGAGTTAAAAATGTTTGTTTCACTTTCAACTTTCCACAATGTTAGGATACTTGAGATCATTCTAACGTATCCACATTGTTCAAAACTTCAAAGGGTTAACTTTTTTGAGGTTAGGACAATTGAGATAATTCATCACTTTCATTTCCAATTCATAGTCACGAACAGCTGACTAACAAATTGTTCTCAATGAATTTCATTGTAGTCAACTTGTTAAAACATCTTAATCATCATTCCTAAAGTGGAGCTTGTCAATTTCTTCGCATTTTAAGCAGGACGATGCAAATCACACACACAATTATAATTAAAATTTATTGGTCTAGAGTAGTGTATTTACAGACTGGATCAAGGACAAGTCAAATTGTGTAGGCATCTTAGACTAGTATTTTAAATATAATTGAGCACTAGGTAAATTACTAAATTAGGTAACTTATGCAATGTGTAGGTCTTGTGAAAGCCATCAAAGACTGCCTTGTGGTACTGCTGATGAGGCGCTCCAAGTACAGACTGGGAAGAGCTTAAAGAGTTGGCACGCTGTGGTCAACATGCCAGCTCTTTACATTGGGGATGGGCCACCACTTAAATAGTGGGCAACTTACACTCAGCATACAGATTGCAACAACTGATGGGAGTGACTTCACAATCATTATCAACTATCTCCTGGAATTGCTCAATGGAAAATGTGATATAACATTTTCAAAACACAAGTGAAGAATTTCCCTCCTCCTTGACCCAGCCCAAGTGGTATGCGTATGAAATTATGAATGCATTGTTGTTGGCAACCAAAGATTGACTACCAAATTCTATGATAAGATTGTCCAGCAATCTATTCTTGATTTGACGAGTATAACTGAACAAAGCTTCCCTGTTGTTGACAAAATAGTCATTGACCATGAGAATGAGTTGAGTATTAGAAGTTTTGGGATTAGTTACCCAGATCTCAGAATCTTCATATTATGGTCTCTGTTCAGCAATAAGGATCTTTGCCTACTTTGATTTGAGGGCACGATATTCATTGGTAGAATGTCCCCCGAGCTTGTGGTAGGCACAATGCTTTGTTTTGTTTCCAGATAAAGGTGTAGAACCCTAAATGGATCCACTTGATGTAATATATCCATTCCTTAATGATGATCTGGTACTAAAATGAGTCGTTGTTCGGCTGTTTAGGAATGCCGTATCGTTGATGTCACAGAGAATCATCTTATAGAAGAAGCATACCAACAATGCAGACAACTAGATCTAAAACTAAAACGAGCTACTGTTGACTGTGTATGACCAGACAACAAGCAAAAAACTTGAATTGAAAATAGAATAAACAATTGACAGTAGAAATTTTATAGAAAAAATTTGGCATCAAACGTTTTACAGCAGAAAATTGACAGTAGAAATTTACAGCAGAAAATTGACTGTAGAAATTTTATAGCATAAATTTCACCATAGAAATTTGACATCAGGGATCTGAAGAGCAAGAGATTTGGGTGCCAAATACACATTAGCTGTGTTGAGACTAAAGGTTGAAGACAATACCCAAAATGAATGAAAACATGCCCAGAAACCCCAAAATGGATAAGGGACCTGATCGCCAAGCTCTTATACCAATTGATATATTATATTCTGAATTCCTATTTACATAAGAGAAGCCTATATATAGAGGCTAAAAATCTTACAAAAACATTGATGCAATGGAAAACAAACAGCATACAATTCTAATGCAATAGAGAACAACAGCATACAGACTTTATTAAGTTTCTCAAAAACAGCCACAAAATTACAAACTTTTGATGGCCTTCAGGGCCTCTAAACACACTGTATTCTCCCTGTAATTTTCAATCTTCAAACAGTCAAAGACTAAACAGCACACACAATATGCTTCTGCTACACCAACCAATCAGACCTTCCACCAAGATTTTGCCACCACAGACACTACTGCCAAAATGCTTTCAAATGACCAACCACTAAAACCCAAGGATGCAGCCCTCCTATCCAACCTGCGCTGCCAAAGGAGAAAGAGAGCCCGTCAAATAGAAAAGAGGAGTCTTCTTATATTCCCCGCTGCTCGCTTCCTTGAAGAATAGAAATAATCAATAAAGAAAATGGAATGAAAGCGTCTACAGCCGCCTTAGCCAACCACCCCAAAATAGAGAAACACTCCAAATCTGAAAGCTGCCACCACGCCTAAAATGAAACACATAAGATTTAAACCTCCGCAGGCCGTTCTTCCAATATTAGGCTCCATTAACTATTAAAGCACCAGTCATCACAGCTACAACGCCATAAGAAAGAAGTGGTGGAAGTAAATGCCTGACAGTACTGCGCCTCCACAACCAGCCAACACACCAAAATAAGAACAAGCATTAAAGCAAAGAAACTGTCGCCAAATGGGGTCCTTCACATGGACGCCCCTGCATCAGACACCCAAGGAAGAAAGAAAAGTGACCTTGTCACTTATCAAGTGGAAAACCAAACCTTCTAACCTCATCCCTAATCTGAAACTCTTTATGTCTCCTCTTCAAGTCAGCCTTAGACTTATACTGAAAATTCATCTTGTTGATATGCTTCGTCTCAGGTACAGGTAGTGGCTGACATAAACCAATGTTTTGACTAACACCTTTTGCCACTTGACATATCCTGCAACTTTTAACATATTTCCTTACATCTTGCTGCAATTGAGGCCAATAATAACTTTCTCCAACAAGTGCTTTAGTCTTATCAAAACCAAAATGTCATGCAAGACCTCCACTATGTTTTTACTTGATCAAATTCAATCTCATAGAACTTCTAGGAATGTATAACTGATTACCTTTGAATAAAATACCATCTTGGATTAAATAATCCAACCACCTTGTTCAATCTGTTATAATAGGCTCCTTACATGCTCTCCAAGCCTCTCCAAAATCAAGATCTTCTTCATACAACTCCTTGAGCTCATCAAAACCAACAACTTCAACTTGCATTTCAACCAACAAATTCTGCCTTCTACTCAAAGCATTTGCAACCCTGTTAGACTTTCCACTTCTATGTTTCAAAACAAATGTGTAACTTTGTAAGAACTCTACCCATTTCTTATGCCTTTGATTCAACTTCCCTTGACTACTCAAATATTGAAGTGCTTAATAATCAGTAAACAAAACAAACTCCGTAGGCAAGAGATAGTGTCTCCATTTCTTAAGTGCTTGAACAATAGCATAAAACTCTTGATCATAAACTGGATACTTTGTCTTAGCATCATTTAACTTCTCACTAAAGTAGGCAATGGGCTTACCTTCTTGGCTTAAAACAGCCCCAATAGCATTACCACTTGCATCACAATCAACTTGAAATACCTTGCTGAAATCTAGGAGTGCTAACACAGGTTGTTTGTCACTTTGGTCTTCAACAAATCAAAACTCTTCGCTGCCCCTGTAGTCCACTTAAACTCCTTATCTCCACTCTTCTTTGGTGCCAAAACTGCTGGTACTGCACATGGACTCATGCTCTCTCTGATCAAACCCTTGTGCAACAACTCATGCACTTGTCTATTCAACTCTTCACTCTCTGTAGGAGACATTCTGTGGGCTGCCTTGTTAGGCAAACTTGCTCCTGGTATCAAATCAATTTGATGGCTAATCTTCCTCATTGGCGGGAATCCTTCTAGCACATTATCCAAAACAATATCCTTAAACTCTTGCAACAAATCTGCAATCTCCACAGGAACATCCTCCTCATTTTCACAGTTAGTCTTAGGAATCAAAGTAAAACAAACTTTCTCATGCTTCAGGCCATCTAAAAATTTCCTAGCATCAACTAAACAAACTCTTGCGTTACCACAAACTTGAACCAAATCCTCTTTCAAAGGTTTTAATTTATGTTTTTCTCCACCTTAATGATTGTGTATGTGTTAGCATAACCATCGTGCACTGCTTTTCTATCATATTGTCAAGGCCTTCCTAACAAAATATGACATGCATCCATAGGAATAATATCACATAAGATTTCATCAAAATAACCTCATATCTTAAATTTTACCAACCATTGTTCGCTGACCATAAGTTTTTGATCATTTTGTGCCCATTCTATCTTGTATGGGTTCAGATGCCTCCTCTTCTCTAGCTTCAACTTTCTCACCATCTCTTCTGATACAAGGTTGTTCGTGCTTCCACTATCTATGATGACATTACAAGCCTTCCCTTCACACTTGCATCTTGTCTTGAATAATCTCTTCCTTTGAGCTGCTCCATTGTCTTCATTCAACAGTGCTCTTCTTGTCATCAGGACTTCACCTCCTTCTGCCTCTTCAGAACGTGTTGAGTGTGCATCTTCTTCATTGATGTTTGCTGCTCTATTCTGGTTTTCTGCTCTCCTTCTTGGTCTTTCCTCTTCATGAGGGCAGTCATAAGCTCAGTGACCCTCTTCTCCACATTTATAACAGGTTCCTCTAAAGGTTCCTCTTCCAAAGCCTCTAACTAATCTTCCTCTACCTCTCCAATTTTGATCTCTAGGGCCATATGAGTCTTCATATCTCTGAGTTTTGTTGCTGCCTTGGTCTGTATTTTTCTGATTTTTCTGATTGCCATCATCATTGTAAGATCTTCCTCCAGTCCATCCATCACAACCTCTTCCTCTTTGCTTACTTTCATATCTTTTGTTCATTCTTTCCTTAATTTTTAAGGCAAATTGATATGCATCCTCCATTGTGTAAACTCTCACCAAAGCCATCTCTTCTTGTATGTTTGGCCTCAGACCATTAATGTACCTTGCAACCTTCTCCTTAGTAGCCTCAGCATGTCCTGCTCTAATCGGGATCCTATGAAACTCCTCTGTATAATCCTTCACTGTTTTGGTTCTTTGTTTTAAACCTTGCATTTTCTTGAGCAAATCTAATTCATAATCCACTGGGATGAATTGTCTCTTCATCTTCTCCACCATTCTATCCCACTTGGTAATTTTCTCCTTGCCTCTCCTTCCTCTTTCCAATTGAACCTCTCTCCACCAAATCGAAGCATGTCCCTTTAATCTAGTTTTTGCAAATTTTACTCTATCGGGGTCTTCAACCTCTTCAAATTCAAAATACTCTTCCATGTCATTGATCCAGTCCACTAACTCTTCAAGATTCAAATTCCCACTAAATGTAGGAACATCAATTTTTGGTCTCTTTCCAATTTTTGTCAATGCCTTCACCAAAGGATCATTCATAGTCGTTGCCGTTGCTTCATCTTCTTCACTATTTGTATCATTCGCATTTGTAGTTTCATCCTCACTCACAGGTTCTCTCCTTTGTGCAAAACCTCTTTTGATTTCTTCTTGTAATGCTTCAACCTACCTTCTCAAGGCTCTGAAATCATCATCACGAGCACCACCTGGAGGATTTCTACCTTCATCTCTAGCTCTAGCTCTAGCTCTAACTCTAGCTCTAGCTCTACCCCAACCACGCGGAGCTCCTCTTGCATACATTTTTCCCAATACCCACAAGCTTAATCCTAGTGCAAACTGCCTCTCTCCGGCGAATTTGCTTGCACACTCAGAATCTTCTAGCTCTGATATCTACCTCCACCTCTACCCCTACCTCACAAGGCCACTCTCGGAGGCACTTTCTCACAACCCACAACTCACAGGTCCTGCTACAAGTTGCCTCATGTTCAACGATCTGCCTGCAGACTCAGGAACAACCTGCTCTGATACCACTGATGCAAACAGAGAAGAAGGGGAGGCTCTTAGAAGCAAATCTCAAAATACCTTGTTAGATAACAGCAATGAAAACAACAAAACATATGCAAAAAGTCTAATTGAAATTCTATTGAATTGAGAAACAATTTAACAAGATGTTGGCCAAATTTATTGACCCTCTCTACAAACTCAAACGAAAAAGTCTGTTTTGGTCACTGGCCTGTAACAGGCAACCTGCATACCAAGAGAATAGAGCCATTTAAAAGTAGTGGTAAAATGGTAGAACGTTCAGGGAAGGGAGAGTGTTAGTAGTGATTTTATTGGCCTATTCGAAACTTAGGCAGCGGGGGTCTTTTTCTGAGGGAGGGGCGATTCAGAGCAGCCAGTTTTGCTGTTCCTACATTTGGTTTGCTGTGGCAAGTTCGCAGGAAAGAGTCTTGAAACTGCAGAGTATCTCTTGGTATGCAGGTTGCCTGTTACAGGCCAGTGACCAAAACAGACTTTTTGGTTTGAGTTTGTAGAGAGGGTCAATAAATTTGGCCAACATCTTGTTAAATTGTTTCTCAATTCAATAGAATTTCAATCAGACTGTCTGCATATGTTTTGTTGTTTTCATTGCTGTTATTTAACAGGGTATTTTGAGATTTGCTTCTGAGAGCCTCCCCTTCTTCCCTGTTTGCATCAAACATTTAATGTTTTCAAATCCCAACTAAAAACTTCCAATTGTCGACCTCCTTTTAATTTATTTGTATCTACCATTTGAATAACACCACTATCCAACTTGTATTTGGATCTACCATATAGAAACATTGGTCATAAAGACTGCTTTTCATTAAAGGAACATTGATGGCCTGCTTTAGAATCTTTTGCTGCTGTCTCAAGATTGCCCTATTAAGCCACAAATGTACAGAATATCTGATCTGAAGCACGAAACAGGTCTCATTTAGGATAGACATAAGAACTATTAATAGAATAGTAATTTACTCGAAGCTAATGAGTTTTTAAGTTCATGAATAGTGTGGCCAGGTACGTTTTCCCAATCTTGTTTCTGTTGGAGATTTCAGTGATGCATCTGTGAGTGGATGGGGCCGAGTTTTATTTTTGGAAGACTGGAGTAGGATGCATATGCTGCAATATTCTGTGATAGTAAAGACAGATCCTGTAATTACTTTAAATTGAATGAGTAATCTAAGACTACTAGTGATCGATCACTTATTCCACTGAGCTCCCACTGAGATGTATGGCTTGACTATTACTTTTGACAAACAACAAATACATAGACGATTCATATTCTATAAGAAATTTCATATTTGAAAATAGAGTAACCATAAAGATATTTAAATCCATTGGAAATAAAATGATAAGTATGCATTGAATAGTGTCACCAGTGTCAATCTGGTAATTGTCCTGGTAAGGATCCTCAATAACAATTCTTCATCAGCAGAATGGCAAACGAAGGGGAGGAAGCACCCGGTGAGGACCAATCAGATGCCAATGCCGCCTCCGACTGGCAGTATGAGAAGGAAAAAAGGAAGTGTTTTTTTCAAGGGGGTTTCTTTTTCAAGAGACAGGAGCAAGATTCGGGAGAGACCGGGTATTCTTGTTGAAGATTGGTGAGTTTCTCCCAGAAGCCCTGCGTTCTTGATAGGAATATCCTGAGAGAAACAAAGGACAATCTTTCGTTGAAGTCACTAAATCACAGTTAAGGTCCTATTCACTGCTAAGAAGTTTCGTCTAAATAAATCCGTCACCTTAAACTGGCAGTCACAGACGATGAGCTGAAGTGAGGAATCTGAGGGAAAAAGCTTTGATTGGACACTTCGTTGGTGTTCTGCCCTTGACAGCATCACTGGAAAAGTGGATTCAGCAGAATAGAGAAGAAACGGATACATGTGCATATATACATGTATAATTATACATTTCACAAGTCTCATTAAAAAGTTTACCAGGGATTTTAAAAAAAAAAAAATTAAGTGTCTTGGTGCACATGTTTCAATCTAAACTTTTTGGAAGTGTTTTTGGATAACTTGGCAAAGATGTTGTTGATTAGACTACATCATTGATCCCCAGAACTCCAAACAACTGCTTTAAGCTTTTAACTCAGAAGATATGTTAAAATTTTCATGAAAATCATATGCATCATTTAGGAGCTTGACATTCGCAAAGTTAGGGTGTGCAGGTATTGGGTCCTCTCCTCTAGCTCTAATCTCTCTATTAAACTTCTTCCTAAAGGCCTCTTTGTAGTCCTTATTATAGACCAAGAAGAGAAAATGAAGGTTATGATGGAGGTCTCTCGTACATGGAAGGAGAGGGTCTGTATCTAAGAGATTGGGAACCTCACTTGGACCCTCAGAAGGAGTTAGTGAACAAATTTGCATTATGGATTAGAATGTATAGCCTTCCTTTAGAGTTCTGGAATGATCATATTCTAAAAAATACATAGAATGGTCTAGGTGAATTTTTAATTTAGGCCCAAAAAGGAAGGAAGCTTCTCTAGGAACCTATGCTAGAATCTATGTTAATGCTTGATATTTCAAAGCCTCTCCATAAGAAGATTAGGTTGAAGACAAAATGGGGAATGTAGGTTCAAGATTTAGATCATTATACTTACCATTTAGATGCTTTGATGCCATAAAGTAGGACATTAGAGGAAGAAAATATGCCTCCAACTTGAAACGAAAATTATGGAGGTAAGTTGAGATGTCAGAATAACAAAAAATAAGAAAATAAGTTGGAAAGTGATGTATTAGCACTTACACTGGAAAGAGGTGTAATGGTTATGCCAATAGAAAACTAGCACTTGCATTGGAAATAGGTGCAATGGTTACACCAATTGTAATTTATATAGAATGTCCTATAAATTTGAAAGTAGAATTGGGTTAATAGAGAAGCCTAACATTTTATAAGAGGTCTTAAAAAAATGTTTATTGACTTTCTAATCTAAGATAAAGTCTCAAAATTAAATAATTATATTTGAATACTACTGGACAGGGGTGGTCAATGTCCAGCATAAATCTCATCTATCATTCAACATTTAAGTCATTAATATGTAATTGTTTTTATGTTTTTATGGCTAGTGGTTTGGCTTATTTGGGGGTGGGGGCTTCACTCATAGGGGCGATTGTTTCCCTAGCAGATTGTCTCTGTAAAGCTAAGCTTCTAATTGTAATACATGTGTTTATCAAGTGTCACATAACATTTAATCGAAATTGAGGACATAAATTGACTCATCGAGCAATTACATTCCAAAATAAGAGACACAAGTTCTCTGTAGTAGGACAAAGGAATTACATGAAGAAATAAGTTTAACACAAGCATTAAAATAATCTTATTCAATGTTCTCAAAGAATACTAAAGCTAAGAATGAAATCAATATAGGAAATTCAAAGGGATGCATGGATATGTTGTCCTTGAATTGATTCTAAAATTTGTAAATTAATATATTGTGTTACATTTTGATACATTTGATGTCCACTAGATCTAACAACCTAGTGGTAATTGCCCTACAAGATAAACAAAGATGAGCTTGAGCTCTATTCATGTGTTGAAAATGGCTTCTTCAAGCACAATAGATTCCACTGCTTAATTTTTTTCATTTGTAATGAAACCATATATATACCATTGAATTGATGTGCCCAATTTATCACTAGAAAATGAAAGAAATCATATCTTTACAATGAGAATATTATGAGTTTTGTTGACATGAAATAACATAGTCAAAGAAAAGATGCAAACAACCTCCAAGGAGGGTTGCTTCTAAAATGAAGTAAAAGTGAGCAGCCAGTGGCAAGGAGAACACGGAATTGGGTAAGGTAGTAGGTGTTAGAAATTTAAGCAGTGTAGAATTGAAATAACAGTGAATTAGCAATAAACACAAAATAGACAACACAAATTTACATGGAAAAACCTAGTAATATATCAAGAAAAAAACCACAAGCAAAGATCTCTCAATTTTATTCTCAGAAGAAAATTCTCAATTGCAAAACTTTTTCTCATACATTGGGATTCAAGCTCGACCAACCTAAATATTCACGAAAAGTACATGCAAAAACTGATCAAATCTAAAGATAGATTTCCATGCATAAAAGCGTGAGTGGCACTTCCGCATGCAATTTTGCATGGTGAGATCTCAGTCGACTACTTGTCACTGCTGGAATAAGTCAAACTAACTTCACATTTCAACAATCTCCCACTTGAAGTCATGTTTCTACCTTGTGAATAATTCCTCATATTGAGAGACCAATGCCGCTGCTGCCTATCATCAAGTGATATGCAAGCCAAGAGAAGTTCTGCACCATATGAACTTCTCTCTACTAGTAGGCTTTGTCAAAATATCTACTGGATTTATATCAGTGTGTATCTTAGCCAAAGAGACTTGTCCTCCTTCCACCACCTCACATACAAAGTGATATTGTACATCAATATGTTTTGTTCTGGCATGATAAGTAGAGTTTCGTGCTAAGTGTATAGCACTTTGGCTGTCACAATGCAACACCATGTTATCCTGCTTTACCTGCAATTCACTCAAGAGTCTATGAAGCCACATTGCCTCCTTGCTAGCCTGTGTCGCTGTCATATATTCTGCTTCAGTAGTAGACAAAGCCACCACTGTCTGTAACTTTGAAACCCAGCTAACAACACCTCCTACTAACGAGAAAACATAACATGTAGTAGATTTTCTCTTATCTCTGTCTCCACCAAAATCTGCATCCACATATCCATTAACCTGAAGACTACTCCCACTATAACAAATAGTAGCATCAGAAGTGCCCCTCAAATACCTAAGAATCCACTTCATAGCTGTCCAATGATCACAACCTGGATTCGCCATGAAATGACTGACTACTCCCACTGCTTGTGCAATGTCTGGTCTGGTGCACACCATAGCGAACATAAAACTACCAACTGCTGATGAGTACGATACACAAGACATCTGTGTCTTCTCCACTTCTGTGCTAGGGCATTGTTTCGAAGATAATTTAATATGAGCAGGAAATGGAGTACTAACTGGTTGAGCATTTTGCATATTGAAGCGCTGCAAAATCTTCTCCACATAAGTCTTCTGTGTCAACCAAATTTTCCTATTCTTTTTGTCTCTGTGTATCCTCATTCCAAGATTCTGATTTGCATTTCCTAAGTCCTTCATTTCAAACTCCCTAACAAGCTGAGTTTTTAATCGGATGATTCTCTACATGTTGGGACCTGCTACCAACATATCATCTACATTCAAAAGCAAAATAATGAAACTACATCTTCATACCTTTTTAAATAGGCACAATGATCAGCCTCACATCTACTAAAACACAAACTCATCATGAAGGAATCAAATCGCTTGTACCAACACCTTGGCGCCTGTTTCAAACCATACAACGATTTGTTCAAACTGCATCATAGATTATCCTTGTCTTTTTCTTCAAACCCTTCCGGTTGTAGCATATAAACTTCCTCAGAAAGATCACCATGCAAGAAAGTTGTTTTAACATCTAATTGTTGTAACTCCAAATCAAGACTAGCAACAAGAGCCAAAACAACTCTAACTGTACTTAACCGCACCACAAGTGAAATTTTTTTATCAAAATCAATACCAGATTTATGTGCATACCCCTTGGCCACCAACCGAGATTTAATCGCTCCACATTATCATTTATATCCCTTTTCAATTTGAAGACCCACTTGTTGCCTATAGCTTTTCGCCCCTTAAGCAATTGCACAAGCTCCCACATTTTATTTTTATGTAGAGCTCTCATCTCCTCATCCATGGCTTATCTCCATTTATGTGCATCTTCATCTTCGCAAGCCTCCTGATATGAGCTAGGCTGACCAACATCAGTAAGTAAAGCATAAGCTAAATTACAATTAGGAGAATACCTTGTTGGTGGTTTGATTACTCTAGTGGATCTCCTCAAAAGGAGTAATGTGTTACCCTGTGGCTCATTTGGTTGTTGTTCAACCTCATCAAAAAATTGATTCTAATTATTATCTTGTTGATTTTCATGAATAGGTGGCTAATTTTCATCTAGCACCTTTGAATTAGCATCATACTTTTCCACCTCTATTGGAACAGTTTCTGTACTTCGTTGTTTTTTACTTCTTTGCATTGATTTTTCATTAAAATAAACATCTCAGCTAAGAATAATCTTGCGGGCAGCAGTATCCCACAACATGTACCCCTTTGTACCTTCTACATAGCCAAGAAAAATACATTTCATGGACTTCACATCCAACTTATTCCTATCCTCTTTGGGAATATGATCATAAGCATTAGAACCAAAAATACGAAGAAAGGAATAATCAACAGGTTTACCTGTCCAAACTTCTTCAGGAATTTGACGATCTAGAGCTATAGTGGGTGATCTATTAATCAAGAAACAAGTTGTATTAACAGCCTCAGACCAAAATTTTTGCTCCAATCCAGCAGTGCTCAACATACATCTAGCCCTTTCGATAATTGTATGGTTCATCCTTTTAGCAACACCATTTTGTTGTGGTGTTCTAGGAACCGTCAACTGCCTTGCAATACCATGCTCACTGCAAAACTGATTAAACTCCCCTAAACAAAATTCCCCTCCGTTATCTATTCTAAGACACTTAATTGTCTTACCTTTTTTATTCTCTACCAAAGCTTTAAACTTCTTAAAATAAGAAAACACATCAGATTTCCACTTCAACAGATAAATCCACACCTTACGGGAACAATCATCTATAAATGAAACAAAATATGACGAACCCCCAATTGATGTAACAGGTGCTTGCCAAGTATCTGAATGAATTAAATCTAGAATTTCTTTACTTCTAGTACTGCAACTAGAAAAACTCAACCTATTCTATTTTCCAAACAAACAATGCTCACAAAAATTCAAATCTCTAGATTTAGCACCTGGGAGAAGATTTCTATCTAGTAGTACCTTTAGACCATGTTCACTCATGTGGCCTAGTCTTTGATGCCAAGTAGATAATGAATCCATTTTTGCATCTGATACCACTAAAGCCTCTCCATTGCAAGTTTCTCCAACCAACCTGTAGAGATTGCCAACTTTTTCCCCTTTTAGCACCACCAATGCTCTTTTTTTTACCTTCAGACAGCTATTTTCTCCATTGAATTAGTAACCTTGCTCATCGAATACTCCAAGTGACAGTGGATTTTTCTTCAAGCCTGATACATGTCTTACATGCTAAAGAGTCCTTACAATCCCATCAAACATTTTGATTTTGACCTCTCCTTCACCAATAGCTTCACACGAGTTGTCATTTCCCATATAAACCATACCTCCTTCACATGACCAGTAAGAAGAAAACTAGTCCCTGTGAGGAGTCATGTGAAAATAGGCACTAGAATCAACGATCCAATCTTGATGAAATGAACCTCTCAGATTAGCAGAAAAAACCTCTCCATCTTCCAATGGTGCTTTAGCTTCTATTGTATTTGCCTCTGATGGCTGCGAGCTAGGATTTTCTTTGTTTGCTTTTGGTAGCCTGCAATCCTTTTTGACATGCCCTATTTTTCCACAATTCCAACACTTAACTCTTTTCTGTCCCTTAGATTTTGACCTAGCCTATCCATGCTCAGCTTTCTCTCTTTCTGAAGCTCCGCCCCTTGCAAAAAGGGCATTAGAGGAAGTAGAAGTCCCTTGAGATGTCTTCCGCCTTGAATCTTCAGAAATTATTGCGGCTACCACATCTTCAAAAACAAGTTTCCCCTTCGGCGCTGAGTTACTGAGTGCCATAGCTAGTTGATCCCAAGTTTCAGGCAAAGAGCACAATAGTATAGCCTCTTTGTCTTCTTCAATTTTCACCTCCACTGAAGCCAACTTGCTAATCAATGTGTTGAAATTATTGAGATGATCTATGACTGTAACAGAATTTTATTTGCTAATGACTTGGTCTCATATAGATTTTCCAGCTTAGTCCACAAGTCGTGTCATTTTCTCCTCTGCAACATTGAATAAAATTGAATCAGCCAAAGATAACTGAATTGTAGCTCTAGCCATGTTATCTTTCTCATCCCAATCTTCTTGCTTCATGGTTGCAGGTTTTGACGTTGTCCCCTTGAGAGCCAAGGCGCATCCATCCTTCACCAACAAGGCTTGAACCTTTAGCTTCCACAAAGCAAAATTAGAACCATCTAATTTTTGAATCTCAAATCTAGTAATTGTGCCTCCTGTCATTGCTTTTCACAAAGATGGGAAAAACCCAAAAAATAATTTCTGCACAAAAACCATGTGCTTTGATACCAACTGTTGGAAATTTAAGCAGTGCAGAGTTGAAATAACAATGAATTAACAATAAACACAAAATAGACAACACAAATTTACGTGGAAAAACCTGGTAATATACCAGGAAAAAAACCATAGGCAAAGATCTCTCAATTTTATTCTCAGAAGAAAATTCGCAGTTACAAAACTTTTTGTCATACATTGGGATTCAAGCTCAACCAACCTAAATATTCACAGAAAAGTACATGCAAAAACTGATCAAATCTAAAGATAGATTTCCATGCATAAAAGAGCGAGTGGCACTTCTGCATACAATTTTGCATGGTGAGATCTTAGTCGACTGCTCGTCACTGCTAGAATATTCACAGAAAAGTACATGCAAAAACTGATCAAATCTAAAGATAGATTTCCATGCATAAAAGAGCGAGTGGCACTTCCGCATACAATTTTGCATGGTGAGATCTTAGTCGACTGCTCGTCACTGCTAGAATAAGTCAAACTAACTTCACATTTCAACAGTAGGCAGATGTTTGCATTGAAATTGCTCAAGAGGCGAGAGTAGCATGAAAGACCCTAATGAGAATGGAACTTATAACCCTGCCAACGAATGAGAACACTAAATTGTGAGGCAAGAAGGGTAATGGTGGAATATACAAGGATTATTGCTTACCATTCTTTGTGCAAACTATAAACAATCTTCGAGCAACTATGATTAGCATAGGAGGGTTTTAACAAGGGAAGGGCTTGCCACATCTCACAAATGCGAGTTTGCTATTGCTTATTTGCCATGTACATTGGGACATTTATGGCATTTCTTGAAGTCATTTGATAAGTAGTTTCAAATCAATGAAAGGAAAAACAAGTGAGCAATATAAAGCATACTTGTGGTTGAAGAGTGACAGAGAACTAGATATTAAATAGCCAAGGAACAAGTGCATGCAGGGTTGCGATAATAGATAATATTGCTAATGAGAAGCCATAAATTTTATTCAATGTAAGATTATAGAAAGCACCAAAAGGAAGCTCCAAGATATAGAGTTGCAGAGAAATTTATTGATTGAGCTATCTCTTCTTTTGCAACACTCCACTCTTCCTCTGTGTCTTCCAAAATATGCCTAAGCTCCTATGCTTCTAAGCTTCCTTTATACACAGTCCAATGGCAGTGGAAGATGGGTGGTGGATAAAAGGCAAAGAGGTAAAGAATGAGTCATGAGAAGGAACCAAATATATGATCTCTAATGATGACATCAAAATAACCCCCCAGTTGCACTAATTAAACCTAGAGACTACACTTCTAGGCAAAACAGTCATGTACACTTGGTGGTTCATTCCCTATGTATGAAAAAAAAACCAACTTCCCTAAGTAAATACAAGCACTTATGTTAATGAGATCATGGTGTACAACCTGATAAGGACTATCACCAAAAAAAACCTATGAATATAACCCAAGACTTCAATTTCTCATTTGGAAGAGCAAAGCGGCTTCCCCTAAAAATAGGAAAGACAACATACAACAATGAGCCAAAAATTGGGAATTGTTTGAATAATGTCATTGAGTTTCTCATAAATAGGTCATCTATCTCATTATACTTTTGCTCCACCTCTAACACTTTCTCACTTACTTCCTCATTAAACTACGCAATTTACAATAACCACTAATCAAAATAGCATAAACCTTACCGAATTGGATGTAGAATGGGATATGCTTAATTTATAAAGCAATGAAAATTTACCAAATAATCACATCACCTAAATGGAAATACTTCACTTCACATGAAAATTTTAACAAATAATCAAAAGGGGATTCCAAAAATAAAAGATCAATTTAATGTTCGAGGAATTTGTTAGGCAACAAATTTTAGAATTGAATTTTTTGTTTGGGGGGTCGAAATTGGGTCATGATCATGTATTAGGAGGATCTACTTTGAACTGTATATAGAAGTCTTATTACTAGACGTCAATCTCACTAGCTAGTATTGGCAAGTGACAGCTAAAATAAAAATTGAACAAAAAAATTGAGGTTCTTGTGAATTCAGTAGACAAAAAAATTTAGCAAATGGCAACAAACTCAAATGAAAAAATAAGAAAACACCTACGCTTCTTGTGAAGATAATGAATGAACCCACCTTCTCCCTAAATTATGTTTTGTATTCTTGAGAACTCCGATAGCCCCGCTAAAATAATCTTTGCCTGCCAAATTATAAGAGAAAAAGGCACTAGACAGAGAAACTGGAGGTTTTAAAAAGATAAATATGGAGAAAACTTACATGTTACAAAGCACTAAATTTGTCACAAGGCTCTAAGAGTTTGCAAGAAATCCAGGCCTCGGAAAGGAGTCTCAAACACTTTCCCGGCTAACCCCTGGTATGATGAAGATTGCAAAGCGGTAAAACAATCCTACAAAGAGAGTGAGCCAAACAAAGAAAACAAGAAAAATTATGAGGAGTTGTTAATAGCCAAGAAAGAAAGTTTTGTTATCCTAAGAAGGAAGGAGCTAATAGCGTTAGGTAAGCACAATCCCAAAAGCTTTTGGAGGGAGCTACAGCAAGAGAGGAAACAAACAAAAAATAATATCACAGAAACTCAATGGTTAGAGTATGCAAAACTGCTTTATGAGTGCAACCAAGAGGAAGCCTCTCCTCCCAATGTTAGCACGTCAACCGAGCTCTTTTCGGATGAGGATATCAAACAGGGTATAAAGAAATTAGCAAATGGTAAAGCACAAGACATTGATGGGCTGCAAGCTGAATTCTTAAAGTGGGGAGTTGAACACCTTGCTCCGCACATCAAAAGAATTTTTAATGAGGTCACGCAATGGGGCTTTCCAGTGGAGTGGATGACTAGTGTCATTATCCCTCTCTTCAAGAGTGGGGATATCAATAATCCCTCTAACTATCGTACTATCATGGTCAACCCTCTTCTTGGAAAGTTGTTTGGGAGCTTGATCGAACGTAGAATCAACAGTTGGACAAAAAAAGAAGGGAAAAGAGCAAAGGGTCAAGCTAGCTTTAGACCAAGGCACTCTACCATTGATCACTACATTACTCTTAGGCATTTGATTGAAAAATCTTGGAACACCCAAGGTGGGGAAGCTTATTGTTGTTTTGTGGATTTTAAAAAAGCTTTTGACACGGTTCCTAGAGACAAACTCTGGAAAAGGATGGAAGAATTGGGGGTTCCTGATGAGTTTAGAGCAAATGTTCACAAACTTTATGAGTGTGTTAGAGCAAAAATCAGAACTAGGGAAGGCATGTCTGAATGCTTTGGCAGCAACATCGAGGTCAAGCAAGGGTGCCCACTTTCTCCCACTTTGTTTGGTCTTTACATTGACAAACCTGAGGAATGGATAAATAAAACCGAAGGAGGTGACATCTAGTTGGCAGTTTTGTGGTAAAGTTGCTTTTATATGCGGATGATCTTATTCTTATTGCAAAAATAGCCCATGGTTTGAAGGGTTATTTGAAGGCTTTAGAGCTATTTTGTCAAGATGTCAGGATGCAAGTGAACATTAGCAAGACTAAAGTCATGATATTCTCTCTAAAAAGGAAACAATAGCAAACTAATTTTATTTTCGAAGAAAGTCCGCTGGAAATCATCGAAGAATACAAGTATCTTGGCATTGTTTTTTACAATAGGCTTAGTTGGGAAACTTGCAAGGCAAAAAGGATACAAGGGGGCTGGAGAGCTTCTTACCTTCTCCAAAACAGGTGTAGGAAAGTGGAACTTTAGGATTGGAAAACCAAGAAAACCCTTTTTGGTTTGTTGGTCACGCCAGTTGTCCTCTACGATTGTGAGGTTTGGGGGAGCAGCATGTCAAATCACAGGGGGAGATAGTTGGAAAGAATTCAAAAGCATCTTATCACTAGTAGTCTTAAAGTTAAAGCAACTATTCCATATGAGATTCTTTTGGTGGAGGCCAGTACTTTCCCGATGGAAGTTGTTGCGATATCATGGCTACTAAGTTACCTAAAAAAGGTTAAAAACATGGGGAATCACCGGTGGCTCAAAGTGGTGGTGAACGAGGTGTTAGATCGGAGGAAGAAGACGTGGATGAAGCAAAACACCAAGTGGTTGGGAAAATGGGACATTAAGTTGCATGAGTGTCCTAACACCAAAGAGGAAATAAAAAAGTTTGTGTTAGAAAAATTTAGGACTGCCATGTGGACAAATCAGATTGGGCATAAAAAAATGCATTATATTAAAGAGTTCAATCCCACTTGGGAGCATGGGGATAAAACATACTTAAGTGCCGATCTTAAAGGTAAGGTTAGGCTCTTAGTGGCATAATTGAGGACTGGTTCACACCATCTTAGGTGTGAAACTAGTAGATGGACGGTTCCCAAGGAAAGGTGGGAAGATAGGACTTGCATTTTCTGCAGTGATAGAGCGGTTGAAACTGAGCGGCACTTCATTAGGGAGTGCGATGCGTACAAGGATATCCGTATGCAGCAGGATAACAACGTGAATGTTGCCATTTTTAGTGAATTATTTGAGGAAGAGAGGCTTCACAACATGGCTCGGCTATTGATCAAGATTCATAGGAGGCGGGATGACATCAAAAGGAACTTGAAGAAATCCTAGTGCATTTGGCACTTGGTCCCATAGATTGTTTGGTCTTGTGGATGTTATTAAAACTCATTCATTCATTCATTCATTACGTGGAGGCAATGGCTTTCATCAATCAAAGGATGCTATGAACTTCTTCATAAATGATATAATGTGATTATCATCATGAAGTATGGAGAACACACGAGTCCCACTTGGAGTTGCTACCTTACCATTGTTATCACTATATGTTGATTCCAACTCTAAGCACTAAATCATCCCACGTTCATTGCTAATAAATGTACTCCATCTTATCAACGATGGAAAAAATATCAATGTGAGACAATAGTAAATTCTCGACATGAATACCCACACAATAAGCCTATCAGTTAACTAGCACTTGCAACTGTAGGAGGTTCAAGGAATACACTGATAGGAACAACGGACGAGAAAATTTTCCAGTATGATTTTTTTTTATGGCATGAGACAATTCCAAGCACTATAATGCTCACATATAAAAGCCTATTGGCTAATTATATGTAAGTTAATATGCTAGAAAATACATTTTTTTTATTTACCAATTTTTTTTATATAAAGCAATATTTTAAATATGGTGCATTAGAATTTCATTTTTTGTGTATAGAATATCCTCTATGACATTTGAAATATGCTTGTATTACATATTTGTTTATAATTAATTAAAGGAATGTTTTGTAACAACTTCAATTTTGTTTGGAATGTGATCCCCAATTTCCTTTGCTTTTATCAAACATGCCTGGAATGAGCTTTTTGCTTGTTTGTTCTTTTGGTTCCTACATATTAGAATAGAAAGTTATTGGACTTATATCATAAAGTTGTGCTTACCCTTATTTTAAAGGTATATATTGAAGAAAACATGAATTAGTTTATATTAAACAATAGAAATAAAAAACAAGAAAATGTAATATTGGTAATGTGGACAAATGTTTCCAATCTATAATAATTGGCTAAAAAAAGATCAAATTGACGAACAATAAAATATAACCAGAGCATTGATCTTATCATATGGAATTTTCAAGTTACAACCTTTAATGTTAGACACTGCTTTTACATGAATCTTGTTGTTAATTATTATCTTTCTTTTTTATTACAGACCCAATTTGCAAAGAAGATAAAAACTTACCTTGTGTGCATCCTTGTAGTTAAATGACTCAGATTCAAGTCTTAGAACAATTAAGTATTCTAACTTATTATGATCTCTACTTGAGATTAATAATTGATGAAAGCTTCTAGTTTTTTTGAACTTTTGTATTTGACCATAGAATAAATTATCCAATCTTCCTAGATATAAATTAGGTAAAAATTTGCTTCCTATTCTAATATCTTGCATCCTACATCTAAAAAAGTAACTATAATATTGTCATTTCCATATAGAGTGCACAAAAATTATACAATAGCTACACTTTCATATTAATACTAATTTCATATAATAGGGAATATAAAAATTTAAATTTCTTTTGTTGCATTGAACTACAATCTAAGGTGAGGCTTATCTACTAAACATTAGGATTTTCTCCAACAAGTTCTATATTTGGACTTTCAATGTTTAGTGGTTTTAACCTTGGAATGTATCTCATCACTTGAAAAAATCTAAGGTGAGGCACCCAACCCTATAACAACTAAACCAAAGGTAGCAATCAAAATTAAATTTAAAATGGGATACAACAAAAGCATAAAATTGATTGGAGAACTTGTTATCCACATAATTAAGCATCACAAGTACAATCATTTTTGCTTATTTTAACAACTATTAATATGCATGACAATTAAGATGACGAGACAAAAGAAAACATTGGGTAAAAGTGGAATTGTGAACAACAAATCAATTATCTGATTGATAGTTATTATTGACATTTTAGAGCTATGAGTTGATTCTTGAGTTATCAAAAACCATTATTATTTTAAGTGCTTGAACACTTATAGAAAAGGATTATGGTTTTATATAATCAATTCCAAATAAAAAATTGCATGAATACCAACATCATTCACTTATAGAAGAAAAAATCGTATGGTTCACAATCGCAATAGAAATGGCATAAAGCCTGAAGTCAAGATGAATGGAACAAGTATCCCTATGAGTTATGTAATTCATCTTAATAAGAATATCATTAACTAAAAGAATTGAAGCTCATGTACAACAAAGTGGTGAGACGATAAACCCAAGTATATATCATAGTGAAACCAATGTTAAATACTATAAGTATGAAAAAGGTGCACAAGCTTACATGGCAGTCTGATGATGATATAGAGGTCCTAATCACTACCATGTTGGTGTGAATTACACTCATCTCAATAGTTTCACTCTTATGATGTGTCCCATTATGTTTCCCCCCTTAACCATGTTTTCCAAGCCCCTAACTGAGTTCTAAGACTTTACAATTTCCTAACAAACCTTTTCATTCCTCAGCAAGAGGGTTGCTTGAGAGATCTTCAGGGTTGTCTGGGAAACCTATCCTTAAGTTGCAGGGTCACCTAGGTGACCTATCCTGGCAAAAGGGGTGACCCACTTCCCGAAAGGGGCGACCCTGTCATCTTTTGGCCCGTGGGATTTCTTTTAGTTCCACCCAATTAACTTCTACTTTTTGACTTTTTATTGTTATTTCTTCCATTCACGACTAATTTATCACTCCCACTAACTAATTGTGAGATCTCAATCACCCTATGTTAACTCCCAATCATTTTTGTAACTCTCATTTAATTTTAGTAAGTTTCCCAATCAATCTTTTGTGATCTCACTCATCCATGCTTATCTCTTCAATTTTTCCCTCTACTGTGACCATTTTCTACCTATAAATACCCCTCTCATCTATTTTTTAGAGGAGGTTGTCAATACACTTGCATTCTTCTTAGAGGTTGATTTCCCCTTTTGTTTTGTTTCCAAACCCTAATTCCCAATAGAAGGTTGAGAATTACTTGCATGCTTGCAATCTTTCTAGAGGCTAAATTTATTTTCTTGTTTTTCTTCTAAGCCCTTGCTCCAAATAGAAGGTAGTTAAATTCTCTTGTAGCCTTTCTAGAATTAGGTCCCTCTTGAGAGCCCAACTTATGCAAAAGTAGCCCCCATAGCATTAATATGCTCGTACAAGACCATGTGTGCCTTTTCATTTCATTTTTTTATTGATTCTAAGCTCAAATCCATTTCCTGATATTCCCATCCCTTTCCTTGTTCATTAAGAGGATGACCCTATTATTGTAGAGGAGCCTGGGTGATTGCAAAAAGACCTCTGCAAAGGAGAAGTCTAAGAATTGCTTGCATGCTTGCATTCTTCCTATAGGCTAAATTTCTTTACTTGTTTTGATTCTAAGCCCTTGCTCTCAATAGAAGGTAGTTAAATTCTCTTTCATTCTTCTTAGAATTAGTTCCATCTTGAAATCCAAGCTTATGAAAAGGAAACCCCCATAGCATTCATCTTCTTGTATAGGACCACATGTGCCTTTTCTTTTCATTTGTTATTGCTTATAAGCTCAAATCCATTTCTTCATATCCCTCTCCCTTTCCCTATTCATCAAGAGGAAAACCTTGTTGTTGCAGAGGAGGAGGTGGTTGCAAAAGGATCTCCGAGGAAAAAATCTTCGGACCGTTGCCCAAATTCAACAAATTCTTTTATTGTTTTAAAATAGTAATTATCTTACATCTTGTCGTCAAGGAAGTGAATCAATATTTATCTTTCTCTTAGTAGTTTAGAGTTATTTGCTTTCTAAATTAAATTATTATTTTTTTCTTAGAGTAACTACAAAATTTACTTTCATAGCTTAGATCTAAAATTGTAACACAAAAGACAAAAACATAGATTAATTACAATAGGAAAATCCATATAGACTTGCATGCATATTTTATTTCCATTAATAATTAGTTCATCTCAAAAACTAGAAAAAATAACTAAAAAGCTTGCATGAACATTTAGTAATAGTTGCGTTTAGAAATTCATCAAATATTAGAAAATTAAAAAACAAAGAGAAAAGGGAAGCTCTCAATTTCATCATGAG
Organism: Cunninghamia lanceolata; assembly: GCA_027924645.1. Lineage (NCBI taxonomy): Eukaryota > Viridiplantae > Streptophyta > Pinopsida > Cupressales > Cupressaceae > Cunninghamia > Cunninghamia lanceolata. Next base: position 3,845,358 of record BSBN01000053.1, on the reverse strand, counting down.
GCAAACAACACTTTCAACAAATCAAACATTCAAGCGTTCAACTTAGAAAATGACAAGGAAACCCTCGATTTCATCACAAGGTACATATACAAGTTCAACAAAATCAAAACTACAAATGCTTAAGTCAAAACATCCATCTCCTTTGCTTAGCACTCGATGTGCCCAAGTGTGAGGGAAGATTGGACTCAAAAAGTCTTAGAGGAAATCAAGGAGAATCTCTCTACTCAAGTTTATCCAATAGAGGAAACAACCCAAGAGCAAGAAGAAATATTGAGGCTCATTCAACAATGAAACGAACAACAAAGATAAAGAGAGTAGCTTCATAACAGAGAGTTAAGACTCCTCAAGTAACTTATTAATCTCGAACAGAGGAGGCTAGACACATTTCACCTCTTCACAACAAACAAGTTTAACAAACTTAGAGCGAGAGATCCTCCCAACCTCATAGGAATCATAACAATAACTCTTATTCAATGTTTCCATCAATGATGAGACAATAACAATCATGACAATCAATAACAACATAATCAAGTCAACAACATGATCAATCTAGCTATGGTTAGTGTGTTCTGCTTCATCAAGAACATAACACCCCCTTGATTCCACCACCACTCGACTATCATTTTCCACAAGAGTAGGAGTTACTAGGATGGGTGCCTTTAGCAAGGACACGGTTCATATGTTGTATTGGGGTTTGACTCACTTGCAAATTGTCTAAGTCAAACAACACTCGAATACAAATATATTAAACAATAGACATATTGTTGATATTGCTCTTCAATCTACTGTTATTCTTCAAATCTTCATACAATGATGTTTTGCAACTTCTTTTGTCTGTAAGTATTCTTCTACACGATCATTGTATTCATTTGTATTTACATATAGTCTAGGTTGTGACCTAGGGTGGTGGCAGAGAAGACATGAATGCATTTAAATGTCTGCCATCATTAAGCATTTTGCATTTACATCATTCCAAACAATATTTATTTGCTTAATATTATGTAGAAGTAAAGAAAATCTTGTTTTATTTTGTCCTCACAAATATTGTATGGGACAGTGTGCATGCTAGCGAGGGTGGCTATATATAGCTCCTCATTTAGAAGTTAAATATCATTAATTGCATTTGCAAATGTTTTATTCAGCATGAGACAATTTTTTGGCTTCATGCAACTTTCCAGGTAAAACCTCACACAAATGTATCCTATTGGCTAATAACAACTCTTGTTTTTTATTTTGTGTCTACTACAAATGAAGATGAGGTTGGACAAATAAGCATTAATGAAATTTCATCTAAAGAGGATGTAATACTAGCAATTGGACCCATATGTTCAATGAGCACACTAATATTTTTCTTGATTACAATAAAAAATTGTTAAAGATCAATGATTTCCCATAGTTAAATCTTTAATTATATGGAAGATGATGCAATTTTTTTCCATTTTTTTAAATAAATTGCTTGTAGGGTAGAAAACACTACAATAATTCTATATTTTTTGTAATAAAATTATAAGAAACTTGTTTGTGATCTATATGCACTAAATTAATTGAATCCCTTATTCATTTTCATAAATCCCCTATAGAAACAAATGCATTCCTTATCACAAGTCAGTAAAAAATAATAATTAAAATTAAAATCCATGTAAAAACCAAATACATTATGAACGACCCCTTGCATAACATTATAACCCAACAAAGGAATACTCTACTAAAGTCCACAAAGACACAAACATGGGCCATTCACCAAATTTTCCCATTTCCAAATGACCACATGAATAGTTTGTTATAACCTATTACCATAACAACACTTAAAATTGTCCTCTTCCTACTCAAAACATAGGTAGAAGATTTATTGAATACAAATTTTCTACCAAAGTTTTGTTTCTATAAGTGTTCTACAAGAACCCTCTCTTCATCTACAGATATCCAACCAATTATTTTCCTCACTAGATATGCTTAACCACATATCAAGCTTCACAACAATTACCAAATTTTATAAAACCAATTCAACAATTGTGTACATTATTTACAAGAAATAGTGCATGCCTACATTATACATGATGCAGAAACTTTCAGAGGTCATAACTTTTGACCTGGGGATCCGTTGGAGCTAAAATTTGGTGGGCATATGTGTCTTGAAGAGTTTATTAAAAATCCCACTGAATTGCCAAATTCGGTAGGTCATCATTTTGACACATTTTCAAGACCTTATCCGATCATCTAGGGCCTCAAAATGAGGTTTTAATGTTTTTTTTCAAGAATTTTCAAGTTGTTTTTTCTAATTAGTTTTCAAGTTTTACATGCAATTAGATTAGAAAGTTGACGATTAGTCAGCTTTTAGTTAGTTTCGAATAATTGGAAATTTTCATGGTCATACGGATAAGGATGCGAAGCTACCAAAAATGGCAATTTTAGAAAGTTGCTAAAATATGCCAAAAATAGTAATTTTCATTTTTGTATAAATTTGATATTTATTTTCAGTTGTAGCAGAATGGAATGGAATAAGAAAGAGGATTCAAAAATATTTCTGAATTTCTGAGTTTTTTTTCTATAATAATGGTGTTGAATATTATGTTGTAAAGTTTGGCTGCATCATCTAGTATCAGAGCGGGAAGATGGCTGGGAGAGGAAGAGGAAGAGTAGGTAATACATAGATGCATAGGAATATGCAAACTCTACAAAGACAAATGCAAGAACTCGTAGGTATGCTGGCAAATCAGAGATTGAGACCACAAAGAGATGATTCTGATGAAGAAATAGGCCAAGAAGATGAAGATCATCATGTAGGAGCTGAAGAGGAGGCACAATTAGAGCACCTAACTTTTGAAGAAAGGATGCTCAGAGCATTAGAGGGAAACAATGATGGGATCAAAATTGAAGTTTCAGAGTATGCAGGTAGTCTCAAACCAGAGGAGTTGATAGATTGGTTGAATGACATGGGGAAATTCTTTGAATGGAAGACTATGACAAAGGAAAAGAAGGTGAAATTTGCATGCATCAAGTTCAAGGGTCATGCCATGATCTGGTGGGATCATCTACAAAAGGAAAGAACTATAAAGGGAAAGACTAAAATCAGGACCTGGAGCAAAATGGAGAAGAAGCTGAGAGAGAAATTTTTGCCTATGGATTATGCACAAACTCTTTTTCATAGATTTCAAAATCTGAGACAAAATCTATCTACTGTGCAAGACTACACAGATGAATTTTACAAACTATCCATTCACGTCAAGCATCAAGAAACTGAAGAACAGATGGTTGCAAGGTATGTAAATGGTCTAAAATTCTCTATTCAAGATGAATTGAGCATGCATAGGGTTAGCAGTATGGAAGAAGCATACCAATTAGCTTTAAAGGCTGAAGAAAAACAAAGTAGACAGTATTTTCAAAAGAATGGAGGAGCAAGGAGGGGGACATCACCTCCATTGCGAGGTGACATAAGTTATAATCAGGGAGAATCATCCCAAGGAACAGAGAAACTAGAAGATATCTGGCAAGATCCTGAAAGTCAACAAAGAGGAAGAGGATTTCAGAGGGGCAGAGGTTACAGTGGTGGCAAAGGATGGGAAAACCCACGAAAATCTTTCATTTGTTTTAGGTGTGGTGAAGAGGGTCACAAGGCATTTGATTGTCTAGACTATCACATGCATGAAAGGAGACAAGGAGAACAACCCAAGTTGAACTTGGTTCAACTTGAGAATGAAGGAGAAGGAGCAGAACTAGAGGTTATGCTAGATGTGGGTGAGAGTCTCATGATGAGAAGAGCAATGGTCATACCAGAAAAAGAACTAGTACAAATTAAAGGTTGTGATGATTCTTGGCTTCGAACCAATATTTTTTGAACCAGGTACACCTCAAGAGGAAAGGTATGTCAAGTTATTATTGACAATGGCAGTTGTGAAAATATGATTTCTAGAGAAATGGTAGATAAACTAAACCTGCACTGTGAAAAGCATCCCCATCCTTATCGTATTGCATGGTTTAAAAAGGGAAATGAAGTCACTGTTTATAAGAGGTGTTTAGTTAAGTTTTCTATAGGAAAGAATTATAAGGATAATAGATGGTGTGATGTCATTCCAATGGATGCACGCCATGTGTTGTTGGGAAGGTCATGGCAATATGATAGGAAGGTAATGCATGATGGAGAAAGGAATACATACACTTTTTGGAAAGATGGTTCTAAAGTGATTTTATTACCCCTTAAGGATGAAAGGATAGTTGAGATTATGTTGTCCACAAAAGAACTTGTCAGGGAAATGAAGGTGACAGGGTTCTATTATGCATGAGTGGCGCAGAAAGAAGATGGTAAGGAAATACCAATACCAGGAGAAGCACCCAAGGTACTAGAAGAACATGTTGATGTTGTGCCGAATGAGTTACCTGAGGGTCTATCATCAAAGAGAGATATTCAATAGCATATTAATTTGATCCCAGGAGCATCCCTACCTAATCAGGCAACTTACAGAATGAGTCCTACCCACCATACAGAACTCAATCGACAAGTGACAGATCTCATAAGGAAAGGTGTGGTAACGGAGAGCATGAGTCCATGTGTTGTACCTACATTATTAACTCCAAAGAAGGATGTTGAGCCCATGAGAACTTACAACAAGTTGAAATACAAGAAAATTGAAGGTGAGGCAGAAGTAGATTGGCAACAGCAGCAAGTTCCAAGTGAGAAAAGAGAAAAGATTGCACAGATTCTGGACAAGCAGACTATATGCACGCAACAGGGTCAAGACAACAAGTTTCTAGTACAGTGGGAAGGGCTAACACAAGCAGATAATACATGGATTCTAGAGAGGGAATTGAAGAAGAGATTTGGACAAGTGGCACAAGTTCCATAAAACAACTTGCAGGAGCTGCATTCTTTTCAACCAAAGGAGAATGATGCAGAAACTTCTGGAGGTCATAACTTTTGACCCGAGGGTCCGTTGGAGTTGAAATTTGGTGGACAGATGCGTCTTGAAGAGTTTATCAAAAATCCCACTGAATTGCCAAATTTAGTAGGTCGTTGTTTTGACACATTTTCAGGACCTTATCCGATCATCTAGAGCCTCAAAATGAGGTTTTAATGTTTTTTTTGGGGAATTTTCAAGTTGTTTTTTCTAATTAGTTTTCAAGTTTTGCATGCAATTAGATTAGAAAGTTGACGATTAGTCATCTTTTAGTTAGTTTCGAATAATTGGAAATTTTCATGGTCATACGGGTAAGGATGCGAAGTTACCAAAAATGACAATTTTAGAAAGTTGCTAAGATATGCCAAAAATAGTAATTTTCATTTTTTTATAAATTTGGTATTTATTTTCAGTTGTAGCAAAATGGAATGGAATGAGAAAGAGGATTTGAAAATATTTTTGAATTTCTGATTTTTTTTCAAGAATAATGGTGTTGAATATTATGTTGTAAAGTTCCGCTGCATTAATACATAATAGATACACATGCTAATTGATAAACTAATAGTGTTTGTCAAACCTTTAGGATTAGGAATGATATTTGAGGATGGGGAATGGTATTTGAGACACTCTTTTAGGGCTTCAAACGAAATTATGGTAAAACAATTATTATCAGATTCTTCCCCACATTTGCATATGTCAAATTCACTAGCTCTACAAATGTCAAAATTCACCAAGACTGTACTAAACCTTTTCATTTAATAACATAAAACAATTGTACCACCTCTCTGCAAAAGGTTGGTTTCAACTTGGGCTTCAAATGTGATGTTTGTTTGCCCAATTTAGAGGTAGAACCAAGGACTAGATTTTAGTACCAATTCTTTATACTTGATATAGTCAAATTCAAGGATTAAAAACATACATAAATGCGGATTTCATCCTCCATGAAATATTTCTACATCTCCATGATCTAGGCATGTAGATCACATAGTTTTGGGTACATTTTGAAAAAAATGCATATTAGGGCATATTCTTGTAGGTATAATTCTTTATCAATTGTCTATTTTTTTGAGTTGCTATCACAAATGCTAAAAACAAATAAACTTTTAGCCTTGCATTTATTATTATTTTATTTTACCAAGGCAATATTAAATCAAAAGTTATTAATGTTGCATAAAATTTGAAAAGCTAAAGGTACATATTCAGGAGTGCATTCCATGGAGCTTGAAGTGCATTTACATCATCATGTACACTATTTCTAGCGAGGAAAATTACACAGCTAACATATTTTGGAAATGCAGTTAATAATTTTTAGTGCTTACTCTTTTATTACTTGCCAAAATTGATGGCTTGCATTGGAGTAAGAGAACACTAGCAGTAGATTGAGTCCCATGGTTTTGTCCTATTCTCACCAATTAATGCAAATTCTATTAACTAAATTTGCACCTAGAATGATCTACACCTTACACATCTACACTTGGAATGGTCTACACTTTAGATGTCTACACTTGGAATGATCTACACCTTACACATCTATAATTTGACATCAAATTAGATTGTGATCTCTATCAAATTAGATTATGATCAAATTTATAAATGAGAGAGAGTTGGCATTCTTTCAGGGACATAGTAGGCCAATCCATAGATTTTGCAAGAGATGCAATAATTGTATCCAATAGACAAATTTATTAGAAGGAAACCCCTGATGCTCACATTTTCAAAGTTGGTCTTCCTTGTATTTATTCATTTCTTTATTTTTAACATTTTTTTTGTCTTTTAGAAAATATATGTTTGTTTCAAGAGAGATGAGAATGGAATGTGTTTAGTTTCTTGTAGGATTGAAGAAAGAGGATGTGAAAATTGAAGTGGAAGATGGTCAAATTCTTTAGATAAGTAGAGAATGCAACAAATAAGAGGAGCAAAAGAATGATAAATATCATCACATTAAATGCTCAAGAGGTATATTCCTAAGGCATTTTAGGGTACTTGATAATGTGATGGTGGATGAGGTGAAGGCTGCCATGGAAAATGGAATGTTCACTATGACATTGCCCAAGAAGCCTCAACCTCTACCTCAAGTCAATGATATTGAAATCTTAGGTTAAATAGAGAAACATTAGTCTCAAATTGTCATCAAATTTAGTAAATTCATTTCCAAACATAAGGGGTAGAGGTGAGAGTGTTAGATATCTCCAAAAAGAGTCACAATATTGGATACCATACCCATAGTTGAGAGGAAGAGAAAATCATCATCATTGGGCAGAGATGAGGAGGTTGTAGCACTTTGCTTAGTTTATAGGATTAGTTGATAACACCCATGATCCTAGTTAGCTTCTTCTACGTATTATCATTAGTCAACAACGTGCATGGAATTTTTTGGTTGTCTTTCCCAAATTGGTTTCTCCAAGACAAATTTGTTTGCTCTCTTATATTAATAACTTTTTTGTGTTGTTCTTTGCATTCCTTTAAATATTCTATTGCTACACATTAAGGTGTATGAGCTATTGAATATTCTACCAATGCAAGAGAATCAATATTTGTTATACATATCAGAATAAGGCCTTGTTTCAACTTAGCTACATGTATTTCATCCATGTACATAGTTGATTTTAGATGGAACTGCGTATATGTATGTTATGGTAGCATGCACATTAACATAAAATTGTAGATACATTTAATTTTTAGTAGTGAAGATGTAATGAAATAACTTGCACAGGAGAATAATATAATAGGAAATATGCTACAAATACTTGAGAATACTTGAGAATAATAAGCCACTTCGAGGGGAAAACCTCCAAATATCTCCAATAAGAACATAATTTGTAATATGATGAACAAATAACACTCATTACCTCCTATATAGACCCTACTTATGCCTTGGATATCACCTAGGTTGACTTGGATACCTAAATATAGCACCTAGGATGACTTAATCATCTAAATAAGACTATAATAATGATCATATAACTTAATTAAGAGTTAAGGTAGCCACAAGTTGACTACTCATAACCCTATGCACACTATAGGATTAAGGGTGTAGCATGTCCCCCTCTTCAAAGAAGCATTGTCCTTAATAATAATCAATTGTGGATACTTCTAAACAAAATCTTCATCTTCCCATGTAGCATCTTCAACCAAAAAAATTTTCCACCGATGAGATACTTTGTGGTTGTCCTAGTTCTCAACTTCTTTGTGCGTGTCTAGAGGACTGACTCTAGATCCAAGATGATTCTTCCTTCTTCATCTAGCTCTAGTAACACTATCTATGTAGGAATCTATTGACCAATCACCTGCTTTAAACATGAAACATGGAAATCTGGATGTATCTTTGTTGGTGGAGGTAACTCAAGCTTGTAAGCTACATTGTCAATTTTTTTCACAGTTTGCTATTGACCATAATATTTTGGTGACAACTTGTTTTTTTTTAGTATGTTGATTCAAGGACATTTTCTTATAAGGTTGCCATCTTAAGAAAACCTAATCACCTACTTCAAAACTCCTTTTGCTACGATGTTGGTTAGCTTATTGTTTCATTTGATTTTGTGCCATGGACAAATTCTTTGAGTCCTAAAAGTACATGTTGATGATTCATGTGTTCTGTAATGCCCACCTATGTTTACCCTTGTCATCTTGTGTGATAGATGAGTTTTGGTGCTTTGGTCCTGATATTGGATCCTTTTGAGATATGTTGTGTTGAGTGTTTCTACAGTGTTTTGTGTGTTCTCATGATTTGGCATTGTTGCACCAAACTTGCCGATGAGGTTGTTGCCATCAAGGTGTTATGAGAGTGTAATCTAGATGCTTTGTGTTGATGTTTCATATGATGTTTGAGGTGTTTCCAATGAGTTCATGTTATGAGATTTATATGCATTGGTGTTTGTGCTTCATTGTTTTTCATTTAAATGATATGTTGGGTGGGTAGACCTAGTTTCCTTTAGTATTATGTTGTATATGTTTAATTGCACTTTGATTGATGTAGGGGCATCCCTGGTTCAAGAGCAATCTTGCATCAACTAAAAACATTTGCATTTCAGTTTGTTTATTTCATTTTTCAGTTCAGTTCAGGCAGTCAGTTACTAGCAGTTTCTATATTTTGGTCTGCATTCTGCTACAGTTGAATCTCAGACCTTGCGGAGCTGGATTTAACATCTAGATTCATTCATCTACAACATATCTAAAATTTAGAGCATTTGGATCAAGTACCAGAAAGTTATCGCTATCAGAAGATCAATTATTTTCTCAGAGCAGAGCATCTTGACAATCTCTAATAATCAGCTAAAGGAGAAGACTTGCGGAGCATTCCTCAACTTGTAGAGCTAAAAGACACATCAATCAATGTTTAATGCTTCATGGCTGACCTTCCCTGAGATCCGCTCATCAATCCATTCATTTGCAGAGGAGTTCTATTCATTTAGGTCTGACCTATCCGTGTACACATGTTACAACTCTTCATTGGAGTTTGTGATCTTCCTTGGCTGATGAATAAGAATATTTTGTGCTGGAGATGATATATATTGATGTAATAGATCCTTAGGAAAGCAATTCTCATCAATTAGAAGATAGATAGTTGAATTTGCATGAAGGAACTTCAACGCTATATCTTGTACATACTCTGATATTCTGTAATCAGGCCTGTGAACCCTAATTATAAGCCCGCATGTTTTCGGCCAATCTCTATTTGAATACTATGATATATTGAATGACTGAAACTGCATTTGCTTTGTAACTTTGAGTTGTTTCTGTTGTGTTTACTCTAGCTGCACGGTCTAGATAGTTTTCTTTGAGGACCCTCCTAACTGTGACTGCACCAAGTGGTATTAGAGCAAAAGTTTGAATCTTTGGGAATGAATTGAGCGAAGTTGGTGAAGGAATTTCATAAGATCTTGCTATGGACATATCGCTGAATCTGAGCCAGGTTACTTGTGTCACAACTGATCACCGATTGTGAGGCAGTTGTCACCTTGTAGCCCAATGGCCGAACTTGAGGCAGTTTACACTTGATCCTAGGAAGAATGCCGCCGAGGAGAATCCTTGCTATTGGAACAATAGCTAGTAGAATGGATGAGATGATGGAAATGATGAAAACAATGAGAATTCGATTGGATGTTGTTGAGGAAGATAGGCGAAGAGGATTGACACCTAGGCCTAATGTTGAAAGTGATGATGAAGAGGAATTTCAATCTGTTGAACAAATTGGTGAAACCCTAGGAGGTGACAAAGAAGAAGAATCAAATCAAGTCAAGATGTTGCAAGCTATTTCAAAGATCAGGAAGAGACCTAGAGTTGATTTACCTAATTATACTGGCAATTTGAACCCTGAAGAGTTGATTGACTAGATAAATGACATGGAAGAGTACTTTGAGTATGAAGAAGCTGAAGATTCAGAGAAGGTGAAATTTGCAAAGACAAACTTGAAAGGACATGCCACTATATGGTGGAAGGAAGTTTAATTGGATAGAAATAGAAGAGGAAAAGAAAAGATCACAAAATAGGATAGGATGGTGACAAAATTGAAGAATCAGTTTGTACCCACTAACTATGAGTTGGAACTATTGAAGAGATTGCAGAACCTGAGACAAAAGGAGAAATTTGTGAAGGAGTATACTGAAGAATTTCATAAGATGATCATAAGGACAGGACATAGTGAAGCAAGCAAAGAGAAAGTGGCTAGATACATCAATGGACTGAGATTGAACATTCAAGAGGAACTGAGTTTGGTGAGGATGACAACACTGGAAGAAGCATATCATTTTGCCCTGAAAGTTGAAGAAAAATTGAATAAGAGGCATGATCAAAGACAGAAAGGCAGAGGAAGTAAATTTTAGAGAGGCATAACATTTTTCGGAGGATAGAAATCTTATGCAGAACAGAACAGACAAGAGAACACATTCAAGAAAGAAGATAGAGATAATAATGCATACTGGAGAGATGATGGAACTTACTACCGGAGAGGAGACCCTAGTCCATACCGAAGTGAAGGATACATAAGAGAAGGAAGAGGACCTAATAGGAGAACATTCAGAGGAACTTGTTTTAAGTGTGGAGGTGAAGGACATAAAGCATTTGAATGTAATCAAGGGAGTACAAGTAAGAGAACAGAGAATAGTGGAAGAGTAGCCTATGTGGAAGAACCTGTTGAATCACCTAATTCAGTTGGTAAACCGGAGAAAGGAGAATCACATGTAATGAGGAGAGCACTATTTCAAGTAGAGACAAATAAGGAACCACCGCAGAGGAAAAGTTTGTTCAGAACCAAATGCAAATCAAGAGGTAAATGTTGTAAAGTTGTAATTAATAGTGGTAGTTCAGATAACCTAGTTTCAGAGGAGATGGTGACTAAGCTGAAGTTGGAAAGATTGAAACAACCTAAGCCCTATCAGATAGCATGGATTCAGGATGATTATAAGGTACTTGTGAGTGAACAATGTTTGGTGAAATTTCATATTGGATCTTATCATGATGAAGTCTTGTGTGATATTATGCCTATGGATGTATGCCATATCTTGTTGGGTAAACCTTGGAAATATGATAGAAAAGCTATACATGATGGGAGAAGGAATACATACACTATAACATTAAATGGAAAGAGAATTACTTTGATTCCTTTGGAAGATGATCCTAAGAGTGAAGCATGTGGGAATGCTAGAATCTATTTGGTAGATGGAAGGAAATTTCTGGATGGTTTGAGACATGAGAATATGTGTTATGCTTTGATCCCTAAGAAACCTAAAACATTGAAGGAGGAGACTGAAGAATCACAGTCAAAGTAGATAACTGAATTGCTGACAGAGTATGAAGACATCATATCAAACAATGTCCTTGAAGGATTGCCACCAATCAGAAGTATCAGTCATCACATGGATCTTATACTGGGAGCTAGTTTGCCTAACAAAGCAGCACATAGAATGACGCCAACAGAGAATGAAGAATTGAATAGATAGATACATGAGTTGCTGAGGAAAGGTTTGATCAAAGAAAGTTTGAGCCCTTGTGTAGTACCTACAGTGTTAGCACCAAAGAAAGATGGAGAATGGAGAAAGTGTATAGACTCTAGAGCAATAAACAAGATTGCAATTAAGTATAGATTTCCTTTACCTAGGATGGATGATATTATGGATTGTTTGAGTGGAGAAAGATATTTTACAAAGATAGACTTGAAGAGTGGATACCATCAGATTAGAATCATAGGAGATGAATGGAAGACTGCTTTTAAGACAAATGAAGGATTGTATGAGTGGTTAGTGATGCCTTTTGGATTGACAAATGCACCTAGTACTTTCATGAGATTGATGAATGAAGTTTTGAAGAAATTATTGGGTAAGTTTGTTATTGTATATTTGGATGACATTCTAATTTTCAGTAAGACAAAGGAGGAACATTTGCAGCACCTTAGACAAGTTTTGTAGAGACTGAGAGAGGAGAAATTGCTAATAAAGATCAAGAAGTGTAGTTTCATGAAGAAAGAATTGGTATATTTGAGATTTGTGATTTATGCGGAAGGATTGAAGATGGACCCTAAGAAAGTAAGAACAATTGTTGAATGGCCTACACCAGAGAGTATTAGAGAAGTCAGATCATTTCATGGATTAGCTAGTTTCTACCAGAAGTTCATCAGAAATTTCAGTTCAGTATGTAACCCTATGATAGAAACAATGAGAGGTGACAGAAAAGATTTCAAGTGGACATTAGGAGTAGATAAAAGTTTTGAGTTGTTGAAGCAGAAAGTGACAGAGCAACCTATTTTGGCATTACTAGATTTCAATAAGGTATTTCAAGTAGATTGTGATGCAAGTGGGAATGCAATTGGAGCAGTGTTAAGTCAAGAAGGTAGACATGTAGCATATTTCAGTGAGAAGTTGAATGATGCAAGGAGAAGATATTCAGTGTATGATCAAGAGTTCTATGCCATAATTCAAGCCTTGAAGAAGTGGAGACATTACTTGTTGCCTAACGAGTTTGTGTTGTATATAGATCATCAAGCTTTGAAATATTTGAACAGTCAAGGAAAGTTGAATCAAAGACATATGAGATGGGTAGAGTTCATGCAGAGTTATACATTTGTGTTGAAGCATATGAGTGGAAAATCAAACAAAGTTGAAGATGCATTGAGTAGGAGAAGGAACTTGTTGACAGAGATGAGATTTGAAGTGTTGGGATTTGATGAATTGAAGAACCTGTATGAGGGAGACATTGATTTTACAAAACCCTGGAAAGCATGTAAGGAACCTGTTTTGACATATACAAGTAAGTGGTTGGACTATTTCATTTAGGAGGATATGTTGTTAAGAGGAAATCAGTTATGCATACTTAGGAGTTCAATGAGAGACAATTTGATCAAGGAGAAACACAGTGGTGGATTGGTAGGACATTTTGGCATTGATAAGACAATAGCTTTGGTGAGTGAAAATTACTTTTGGCCTCAGATACATAAAGATGTTAGGAAATTTGTGTAGAGTTGTAGAGTTTGTCAAGTTGCAAAAGGGAGTAGTTAGAATACTAGATTGTATAAACCTTTGACAATATCGAAGAGACCTTGGGAAGACATAAGCATGGATTTTGTAATGGGATTACCGAAGACACAAAGAGGACATGATTCTATATTTGTAGTGGTGGGCAGATTTTCAAAGATGGCGCATTTCATACCTTGTAAGAAGACAACTGATGCAGTGCATGTAGTTGACTTTTTTTCAAAGAGATTGTGAGATTGCATGGATTACCTAAGAGCATCATTTCAGACAAAGATACCAAATTCCTTGGATACTTTTGGAAGACACTTTGGAAGAAGATAAAAACAAATTTGAAGTTCAGTTCAGGATTTCATCCACAGACTGATGGACAGACAGAGGTAGTGAATAGGAGTTTGAGAAACTTGTTGAGATGTTTGGTTGGAGAAAAGGTAGGAAGTTGAGATTTGATTCTTTCACAAGCAAAGTTTGCATACAATAATTCAGTGAATAGGAGTACCGGAAGAACACCTTTTGAGATTGTTACCAAAGTAAACCCTAGAGGAGTTGCAGAGTTGAGAGATATCAGTATGGCAGAAAAGAGAAGTGCAGAAGCAAAAGAATTTGTAAAACATATGAAGACATTGCATAATTAGGTGAAGAAGAATTTGGAGGATATGAACAGTAAATATAAGGAGCAAGCAGATGGGAAGAGAAGACATATGAAATTTGAAGTTGGTGATGAAGTAATGGTGTACCTAAGAAAATAAAGATTTCTAGTTGGGACATATAACAAGTTGAAGATGAAGAAGTTTGGACCTTGTAGGATACTCAGGAAATTTGATTCAGGAAATGCATATGAAGTAGAGCTACCAGAGACAGTGGGTATATCACCTATTTTCAATATTGTAGACCTATACCAGTATCATGAAGTAGAGTTCAGTGACAACATTGAAGAAGACTTGAAGAAGCAGTTACCACAACAAGCACCGGAGCAAATTAAAGACATTTTGGACAGCAGAATTGGACACAGTACCAAAGGAAGACAATACAAAGAATATCTTGTGAAGTGGAAAGGCAGACCAGAAGAAGATTTATCTTAGATTTCTTAGGCTGAGGTAGACCGCCTTGGTTTTCCTCTAGCCCCAGAAAAGTGAGGGACTCACTTTTTCAATAACCTCAGATGTCTGATGCAGGAGCATCCCTAGTTCAAGAGAAATCTTGCATCAACCAAAAATATTTACATTTCAGTTTGTTTGCATTTCAATTTTTTTCTTTCATTTTTTAGTTCAGTTCAGACAGTCAGTTAGTAGCAGTTTCTGTATTTTGGTCCGCATTCTAGCATAGTTGCATCTCAGACCTTGCGGAGCTGGATTTAACATCTAGATTCATTCATCTACAACATATCCAAAATTTAGAGCGTTTGGATCAAGTGCCAGAAAGTTATCTCTATCAGAATATCAATTATTTTCTCTTAGCAGAGCATCTTGACAATCTCTAATAATCAGCTAAAGGAGAAGACTTACAGAGCATTCCTCGACTTGTGGAGCTAAAAGACACATCAATCAATGTTTAGTGGTTCGTGGCTGACCTTCCCTGAGATCTGCTCATCATTCCATTCATTTGTAGAGGAGTTCTATTCATTTAGGTCCGACCTATTCATGTACACACATTACAAATCTTCATTAGAGTTTGTGATCTTCCTCGGCTGACACGAAGGAATCTTTTGTATCGGAGATGATATATATTGATGTAATAGATCCCTAGAAAAGTAGTTCTCATCAGTTAGAAGATAGATAGTTGAATTTGCGCAAAGGAACTTCAAAGCTATATCTTGTGCATACTCTGATATTCTGTAATCAAGCTTGTGAGCCCTCATTGTAAGCCCGCATGTTGCCGGCCAATCTCTATTTGATTACTATGATATATTAAATGACTAAAACTACATTTGCTTTGTATCTTTGAGTTGTTTCTATTGTGTTTAGTCTAGTTGCATGGTCTAGATAGTTCTCTTTGAGGACTCTCCTAACCGTGACTACACCATCGATTGTATTACCTGGTAAATGATTTTATTTAAATGTGCATTCTAGATGGTTAATATTTAACTGCATAATTAATGTTATTCTCTTTGAGTATTGTCATATATTAGATAGATGTGCATGATGTTTGCATTGAGTGCATAGGAAATTATAGGATATTGACCAATGCATGAAATGTGGAGAATGTTGACATGAGACGCTTAGCCATCTCACCTTCATCCTTGTGTTGTCGAAACCCATGAAAACCCATCTAAATCAATTTCAGTTCCAAATCCCCTTTGTGATAGACCAATAAATGTCTTCTTGGGTGCATTTAATATCGTTTGTGCAATTTTGCATATACTTGGTATGTGCAA
Source organism: Cunninghamia lanceolata (assembly GCA_027924645.1). Classification (NCBI taxonomy): domain Eukaryota; kingdom Viridiplantae; phylum Streptophyta; class Pinopsida; order Cupressales; family Cupressaceae; genus Cunninghamia; species Cunninghamia lanceolata. The sequence goes on along the minus strand of BSBN01000053.1, from coordinate 3,829,630 downwards.
AATGACAAGTATGGTGTTTTGGAAATCATTATTGTGCTTTTTATTTCCTAACATAGAGGAAAGGTAATTTAATTGATTTATTTGAGTTGTGAATTATTTAATTTTGAAAAGGCTTTACATTTCATTTAAATACGTTTTAGAAATAATATGCTGGGGTGAAATGAATTCTATTTGCAGAGTTAGAATTATTTCTGTAAGAAATGAATTATTTATTTATTTGTGTTGTCAAAATATTTAAAATTTTAAGGCATTTTAGTTTGGTTGCTTGGTGTTTGAAAATAGATTTAATTTCAATTTGAAAAGAAATGTCTATTTCTGCATTATGGTTTAAGTGATTTTATTTTGTTGGAAAATAATAAAAGGTTTTATTAATTTTCTAATTAGAATGATATGGAAAAGTGCTTTGTTTTTATTTATTATGTATTTTTTAAAATGGAGAGTAATATGGAGTTTTGAAAACCTCCTTCTTGGAAGAAATTTGATTTGCTCATATCGGGAGATCGCTTGGTCGAATCGGATCACATGAAGAACGAAAAAGATTCCCATCACCATTACCTTCAATTTGAGTGAAGTATTTCTCTTGTTGGTTGTGTATGCAATTTTTTTTAGTTTTTAATTTGTAGGAAAAATCTTTTTTGGAAAATTGAATTTCCTACCCAAACCTTGTCAATTTTTTCAAAAATGCAAATTTTATTTGAAAAGTGTGGTGCTGGGTAGATTAGGCATAAGAGAGTATGCTTAGATTTTCAAATTTTGCATTCATTCAAAAGCGTGAAAATTAAGTGAATTTCCCTATTTTACCCTATCAGATGTCATGGAAAAAATTATGTTTTTTGAAAAGTGTGATGTTGGGTGAATTTAGAGCAAGAGGGTATTTTTAGATTTTTGAAAGTTGTATTTTGAAAAGTGGCAATTTCGGTGTATTGTTTTGGGAAGGATGCTTCAAGATCTATCAATGGCAGATATTGGACACTCACAAATTATTTTATTTTATTTTTTGTTGAATTTGCAATTTTTGAAAGTTGCATGTATTGTGGAACCATGTATTATCCCACAGGGTGGTTTTTTTATGTGTATTAGGAAGCATGTTTTTAGGGAAATTTGCTATTTTTCTATTCTTGGATGCCTTGAGAAGGTTGACCCTTGGATTGTGTAGGATAGAGGTATTTGTAGGAGGCTTGAGGTGGTCAGCTCCCAAGTAAGAGTAGGTGTGCCTTGCAAGAGTCCCCCTTTGCCTATGGATGAGTGTACTTTTTTTGGGTAAGTGTAGGTGTGCCTTGCAAGAGTCCCTCGTACATGAGGTAAGCATAGGTGTGCCTTGAAAGAGTCCCCCTTTACTTGAGGTAAGCATAAGCGTGCCTTGCAAGAGTCCCCCATTACCTTTGAGAAGCATCCACTAGGTGAGTGCTTACTTGATACCTTTGTGGGTGTTTTGGGACCTTGGTGTTTGTGAGTATGTGACCTTGTGTTGAGACGAACCATGCTTTCTAGAATATTCATGTAAACAGAGGATGTTATCCTAGATCTGAGTTTGTTTGTTTATTCTAGTTTTGTATTGTTCTATATGATGCTTGAATTATTGTGATAGTGTTGTTCTTGTGTGTTAGCTTATGTGAGCCACCCTTGATTGTATGTATTTGATTGAAAATTGTGTCACATGTTCATGTATTGGTGTATGTTGATTGGCATGAGTGTTGCCATGTATTCCTTGGATGTGTGAGAGTGTTGGCTTCGATAGCGGTGTTGCCATGATCTTCTCCATAGCTCGAGGGTCGCCTAGAGTGGCATAGGCATCTATTGCAGTCGACAATGGTAATATGATAGAGTGGTGGGTAACATTTCCCGATTGGTCCTAAATGAAGATCTCTCATGAGATAGAAGAGTTCCTTATGAATTATTTTATATTATGTTTATGTTGCATTTCGTGGTTATTGGAGCACCTTGGAGGTGGCTTAACATTGATGTATATTTGATCTTTGTATTATTTTATTATTGGAGTGTGATCCTTCCATGTTTTGGAAGTAACCTCCACATGGTATTATTTTATTTGATCGTTTGGTTGGAAAATGATCCTTGTTTAGAAGTAATTTAGCTTGTTGAGAAAGCTATTTTATTGCTAGAAATGGTTAAATTGGCATGTTGGTGCTATCTTTTATATATGATGTTATTGATTTATGATATGTTTAAGTGTTGGTTTGTTATGTGCCCACCTTATGATTGAGATATCCATGTTTGTATTTGGCCCATCTCAACGTTGGTGTTGAATGAGCATGGCATTCTGTATGGCATTCTCCTTTTTGGCATGTATGTCTATATTGTAGAAAAAAATGCTTATTTTCTATATTTGAGTTGTTCTTGTGCTCTTGAGTTGGTTAGCATGTTTGATTAATACTGAGTTCGTAGATTGATTGTGTTTTGGATCCATTTTGGACATTTCATCCTTGAGAGGTTTTGTGGTCGAACCTCCCTTTGGCTTGTTAGTCGTTTGTTGACATTACACGACTTGTGGACCATTTGTCGATGTTGCTTATTTTCATCTTTTGGAGAAGAGCGTGTCTTGTTCCACATTCTCTCTAATTCCTTTGTGTGGTACTTGGGTGATTTTTCATGCTTAATGTGTAATTGTGACATGTGGGTGTCACACTTGCATTGTGAAAAAATGGTTCATCACGTGTTTGTCCATTAATGTCCTGGTGTAAAAGCTAAGGCATTACATGTTATTCCACAACCTAAACTCTTGGTGTCACCTTCAATTATGATGTGACGGGTGGGGGATGGTCTCCATATAATGTCATAAATGGACATTTTTGAAGAACTATGGAAGGAAGTGTTACACCACCATTCTACTAGTGGGAGCCAAGCCACCCATTGAGACTGCTTGTCTGAAGTGAAACAACATAGATATTAACAACCTCAGTTTGCCCATCTTACTGAGGACGGTATGAAGATCTATGAACCAATTTAATGCCCAAACAGGACAATAAATTTGTCCAAAAGTTACTAGTAAAGATATGATCATGATCATTAACAATAACCCTTGGGGTACCACGTAACTTCTATATATTCTCCATAAATGTTTTTTCCATTGTACTTGTTGTAAAAGGTTAGGATAATGCAATAAAATGGGAATATTTGGTGAGGTGATCCACTACTGACATGATGAGTTTCTTACCTTTAGATCTTTGAAGGCTTGTGATGAAATCCATGGAGATCTCTCTCCACCACTGGCTAGGAATAACTAAGGACTGCAAAAGACTGGGTGTCTTAACTATCTTCCCTTTATTTCTTTAAAACATCACCTTTAATGTCTTCAAAAATTCTGAATGTCCTCCAATTGGAGAACCATGGAGCTCCTCAAGAATCTTGTGTTTGAGGGTCACATTCTTGCATAGGTACAATCACTTTTTATACCACAAAGAATCTTCCTTCCAATAAAACTTATCTAAACTATTGGGATCATTTTGCAACTGTTGAATGAGATTCATTGTAGTAACATCAGTCTTCCACTCATCTTTGGCTTCTTCAACCCAATTTTCTTGTAATATTGAAATGGTACACAATAATGTCTCATCCTTCTCATCCTTCCCGAATAGTGCATCAACCACTATATTCTCCTTCCCTTTCTTATAGACTATCTCAAAGTCATAACCCAACATCTTAGTGACCCATTTTTGTTGTTCTTCAAAGAATAACTATTGCTCCAAAGGCTAACATGACCTGTCTTAACTTTGAAGTGTCTACCCATCAGCTATGGCCTCCACTATTTCACTGCATGAAGAATAGCCAACATTTCCTTCTCATAAATGGGTCTGAGTTGATTCTTACCTTGCAACTAACAACTTTCAAAAGTAATGGGCCTTATTGCATGAGGATTGATCCTATACCATTTTCTAAATCATCACACTCCACAATAAAATCCTTGGTGAATTTGGAGTGGCTAGAATTGAAGTGGTACACATATCCTCCTTCAATCTCTCAAATATTGTATTAGCTAACTCATTCCATTGAAAAGCATCCTTTTTTAATAGAGTTGTGAGGGGTGCTACTATGCGGCCATAGTTTTCCACAAATCTTCTATAGTATCAAGTGAGTCCTAAAAAATCCCTCAAGTTCTTAATGGTTTTAGGAATAGGCCACTCCATCATAGCCTTGATTTTGTTAGGATCAACTTTTACTCCTTGGCGAGATACCATGTGACCCAAGTACTCCACCTATTTGAGACCAAAAACACACTTGGAAGGTTTAACATAAAGCTTATGTTGTTTGAGAACCTATAATGCCTAATCTAAATGGTGTAAATGGTCTTCCCATGTCTTGCTATAAATCAATATATCATCAAAGAACACTAATACAAACTTCTTAAAAAATGGCTTAAGGATGGAATTCATCAAACTTTGAAATGTAGAATGAGCATTAGTAAGACCAAATGGCATCACTAGAAACTCATAATGACCTGAGCATGAGTCCTAAATGTTGTTTTGGGAATATCTTCTTCCTTAATTCAAATTTGGTGATAACATGATCTAAGATCAAGTTTTGTAAAAAAACATAGCTCCATTCAATTCATCTAGTAAATCATCAATGATTGGAATAGGAAACTTATTTTTGATGGTGTACTTGTTGAGCTCTCTATAGTTTGGACACATGTACCAAGTGTAATCCTTCTTATGTACCATCACCATGGGAGAGGAGTGGGCATTTTGGCTATGCTTGATAATACCTGCTCAAGCATCTCCTAAACCATCTTCTCGATCTCACTTTTTTGTACATAGGGGTACTTGGAGGGCTTAATGTTGGGTGGTTGGCTCCTTAGTACTAGTTAAATGACATGATTTTGATACCTTTTAAGAGGTAGTCCCTTAGGCATACCTCCAAAAACTATTGAGTGACTATCGATAATTGCTTGCAAATCTCGTTGGGTAGGAACATTTAATTGAAAGGTTGCTAATGAAAACAATTGGGCCACAAATCCATTAGCCCCTTTGTTAAGCATATTTTGGATGTGATGAGAGCTTATCATTTGTGGGGACTTTGCATGCAACCCTCTTAGTTCAACTCCCTCCACAGGCATTCTTGCATGCCATGGTAGCCTAATACTTTTCTTTAATTGACTAGGAGCATATATATGGTTACCTTTAATTATTTGATTCTAACTAGTGACATATTTAATACAATTTATCCACACATGGTGACATTCTAAAAACTACAAATGATTTTGGCTCACTGAGAAACCATGGAGTGAGAAGATAAAACTTTATGTAGCCCACAAATGGCCCATCATGTCATTCCCATACACAAAGAAAAAAAACCATATACTTACCACTTATCAACCATAAAAAGATTTGTGAGAAGTTAAAAATACCTTCATATGCTTCAATTCTAGCAATCCCTTTCCCTTGAGGGCTAGAAATAAGATTGTGGGAAGTCTAAATTTCCCTCCACGCCTCACTTCCCCTCATAAATATAAAACAAATGCACTTACACATTCCACTTAATACCATTTTCTCTAAACCATTATAAGGGCTGGGTAAAAGAATTTTGTCCTCATTTCACCTAGGTGAAAACAAAAGAGGTGATGTTTAATAAATTTTTTTAAAAAATTATTCACCTTTTTATGTGACAAGGAGTTCACCAAGAAGAAATACAAGGAAAGTGCAAAGTTAATATCCCTTTTAAACATTGTTTGAAAAAATATGGGCAATTGATGAACATAACCATGTTATACCTACAACTAAGAGTAGATGCACAAATTTAAAATGTGAAAGAGGTTCTAATAGGACTTGCCTTCATTTCTTTCCTTTCTCAAACTTTTTAAAGTAGTGCCCATCATAAGAGTTAACTTAATCAATGGACCTTAGACATTATCTATATTGTCAAGTAGTTGTCAAAACCCAATACTTGAAAAGGCTAGCATTTGTATCCTTTCCACACTAACCTTCCTTTTCAAATTTGATCAAGGTTTCACAAAATCAACTATGGAAGAGGAAGTCGGTAAAATCACAAACTATATAACATTTTTAATAGTGCCTTCTTTTGTAAAAATCATGTTATCCATTTGAATATGTTTTGAATGTTTGGGGGATCCTTTGGTGGAATTGGACCTTAATTCTAGAGAATATCATCATCTAAAACATCTCTAACATTTAGTTTTCACCTCCTTTCCTTAGGGAAAGTTGGTTGTGATTGTCAAGTATTTTATAGTTTTTTTAGGAAACCCACCAAGGCATAAAGATGCTTAAATCAATTGTTGATTAACATGAATTCACACCTTATTCCTTTATCAAGTCATGATATCCCTTTGTATCTTATTATGCTATAGAGATATATATTTACAATCTCAATAAATTCTAGCTAAACCTCAGATTGCAAAAGTCAAGTTACCTAGTCATGCAAGAAATGTCTTCCTCAATTATATGGATCATCCCTAAGCAAAGCTTTCACCACTTTAAAGGTATGCTGGAAAAAGAACTAATTATATTATATTGTTTTAATACATCAACCAAAGGTAGCCCCTGGAGTTTAACTTGAGTGGTAGCACAAGCAAGCAAGCGATAAAGCAATAAGCCCTCACCTAGTTTCAAGTTCAAATCACACTTTACCCATGACACATGGCTTAGAGTTGTTGTGCACCATCTAGATTATAGGAGCTTTCTTTGTATTCAATCACCACAATGACTAATCTAGGGTGCAAGGTTCTAATTCCTAGGTATAAAAGAACACATCAATTCAAAGGCACATCAGAAATAATGTTGACTTCATCTAAGAAATGTCCCTTTATTTTAGTGTTTTTAATGGCATTTTATACTCTATAGGTTCAAGAGGACATGATGTGCTCAAACCTAATCTCAAAAAGATCATTTATATTCTCTTAGAATTTCTTAAGATGGTTGTTGACAAAATATATTTATAATCTAAAATAGAAGACATGAGAAATGAAATAAAAATTATAAATTGTATCATTTGAAACAAAAATAATAACTATATGTATAATCCAAAATAGAAGACATGGGAAATGAAATAAAAATTATTTTATACTTTTGAAATGAAAATGACAACTATTTTCGACTTTTAAATCTACTAGTTCATTTAGTGGATGATATCAAGATGGGATGTGTTGATGACAAAGGGAGTTGTTTCGGCTTAAGATGTACATAAGAGAAATTAAGTTTGGATTTGTAAAATAATTAGCCTTTCCAGAAAGTTCCATTGCAAAAGTTTTCCCTTATGGAACTAAATATTTACAAAATGATGTCTTGAAAATGTTAGGAAAATGTTTCATTAACATTGTTGTCCTAAGTTATTTTATTGTCTCCATGATTCTTGGAAAGTGTTCTTGAACACATAGACACTTGAGGAACAGAGTATTTATTAATTATTTCACTTGGACATGTTGTAAATGCATTCTATGTGCTAGGACCCATTATGGACACCCACGTTGGAAGTGGAGCCCATGGGATTTTAATATTCCCTTGTTATTGGATACATTTTATTGTATTTTAAGATCGATGGCTTCTATATAATGATGCCTTTGGTTGGTAGAAATTATGATAGGTTTTTGAAGTTGAAGGAACAACAAAGTGCTACCAGAATTCAAAGAATTTCAGTGTTAATGTAAATTTGATTACAAGAATTAATACAAGCATAATATCTCTTTGGGTGTGGAGTTTTCTCCCGCAAGGACTTCTCCACGTAAATTCTGTGTCAACTTCCTTGATTAATTTCTTCATACCTTAATGATTAAATTTGCAAAACACTAATACATCTAAATTAGATAATCTTGAAAGTAATTTTCATATTTGCAACACCACACATGATTAATTTTCAACTTTGAAAACAATTAAAAGCAACATAGCTGCAATTTTACCTTGTTCACACTTACTTTTTCCCAACAGAAAATACCTCCCAAATAGAATTATCACGATTTTGAAATCCCAAAAGAAATGGCTTTATATTAAAATATTAACATATGATATGCAAATCAAAAGTAGAAAGATGCCTTCATTAGGTTTGTGTTCTTAACATAAAAAAAATTAAACAAGATAGTATCCAAGAAGGGCTTTCTTTGAAGATTTGCACACTAAATGACTAAAACATTATTATCAAAATTAGATGCACAATTTTATAAATGTTATTTACACTTCACCTATAAGTGTAGCCAATGATTCATAAACTTTGTGTGAAAATGTGAATGTCTAAGATTCTAATAACCAAGGAACCTTTAAGTGAGACTAAATTATAGCTATAAGTGTGAAAATGTAAATGTCTTAGTGTATACACCTAAAAATGGCACGACTCTATCTAAATAAATATTCTTAATATTTATTCCATCTAAATTCTTCTATCAATAAATAAATTTATTTATTCGATTCATATTTTCTCTAAGTTAATTAAATATCAAAATATTTAATTACATCTTCTAAAGTCAAAATTAAATAAAATCTTTTATTTAATTTATTTCTTCCAAACAATTAAATAATTTCTAATTATTTAATTAAGTTGTTCATTCCTCCAAATTTAAATAAATTAATTAAATTTATTTAAATCCTCACTCTCCAAAAATAAAATATAATTAAATATTTTATTTATTCTTCCAAAATCATGTGCAAATAAATTAAATAAATTTATTTATTCTTAATTTGCTTTCTTATTTTCCAAATCTTTTTAAAATAAATTAAATAAATTTATTTATTTAATTTGCTTTCTTATCTTCCAAATTATCCACAAGTAATTAAATAAATTTATTTATTTAATTATGCTTTCTTATCTTCTCAAAAATCTTTCTTATCTTCTAAAAATAAATTCCTCTTGTCATACAAAAGCAAAAGATGAGTTACAAAAGCAAAAGCAACTTTAAAGCAACTTTGCTCTTAAATTAGAAAAATATATTCTAATTTAAAGAAAATCAAAACTCATCCTCATCAAGAAAGCATTTAACTCAACAAAGCTTCTTTTTGAATGACACATGTCCTCCTTCTATTTGCGCATGTTCTTCAACCATCCTCCTCCGTTGATCTTCTTATTTCTTCTCAACCATTGATCTTCTCTCACACAACTCTATAAATACAACCCTCTTCTTCTATTTCACATATCCATCGTTTGAGCAAACTTATGCTGCAGAAACACAAGCGCGCCTTTGGCACCCCATCTCACATAGCACTTCATATCATCCATTTCACTAGTGTGTTGAAGCTCATCTTTAATCACACAAAGTATCATAACCATTCTATTCTTATCATCTTCAACAAGCAAGGGAGCATACGCTTCTGAGGGCTTCATATTATTATCAAGATCAAGAGCAGATAGGTGAGCAATGGAAGACGAAAGGTAAAGGGTTGTAAGTATCTTCATTTGTTATTTTAAAATCTCATTTTCCTTCATATTCTATTGATGTATTGGGTTTGTTATTTATTTTGATTAATCCACATTTTACCCTTCAATTTTGGTGCTCACTGTGGGGCCCTTGCCCCTTTATCTAATCAAAATATGAGTTTTCTTGTAAGACAGGTTTCATATAGGTGTTGCACAGGCTTCTAACAGGTTAATCCGGCACATCTGAGCAATTTCGCGATGCTTATACTTCCTGTTTTGACGCATGTAGAAGTTCAGCGCAAACACTCTCTAAACCGGCGCTTTCACCTTCTATTCCGGCGCTTCTACAGATACGGCACATACGCACTCTATTTTGGCGCTTATACCCCCTGTTCCAGCGCTTTTGTATTTATAGTGCATATACTTTAGATTACGACACTTTTATACTGTGTAACGACGCATTTGGTATTTTAACGCATTTGCACCTCATTATAGCGCTTTTGACACTTGTCTTAGCACTTTTGTACAACGGCGCATGCAAGTTCTATTTTGCGCATTCAGACTGCATAGCGGTGCTTCTATTCTGCACTATTGTTTTAGGGTTTCATTTGATTTTTGTGTTTGAGCTAACATTTGTTTTGCAGGATTAGAGGTTGGATTAGATCATTTTAGCTGCATTGATTAGTTCATTTAGACTAATTAAGGGAAAAAGTAACAAAAAAAATGTATGCATGCAAATTCCACATAGTCTCTAACTAGGATGGAAAGTAATTGAACCACTGCTATCTTTACATTGTTGATTTCTTTCCTAGATTAGATCATTGCTATCTCAACAAACGGGAATGAACATTGCTATGTCTTAAACACTTCAAAGTTAACAATCGTGTGAGTGCACAAGTAGAATAGCCCATTTAGTTTTTCTACTTTTAACTAGGTTTGGATTAATCAGTGTATTCTGTAACTATGAATGACAATAGACTTATGCTCTCCCCTTAACTGGGTGACCAGAACGCCAGACTTGTCATTCCATTTGTTTAACCTTTAGAGGGGCCTGCCCTTGGATGCACGCCTGTCTAAGTGGGAATGACCCTGAGTGGTAACAGGCTAAAGCCAAGCCCTACCAAGCCACTTAAAATAAATTGTGCTTGAGGTGAAAACCTCCTGCAATGAGTGCTGCTGTGTTACACCGACGACCAACCTCCCTCAAAACCCTCTAAGGTGTAACCCTTTGAGGCTGGGAGACTCCATAATGGAGAGTAGTGCCACCGCACGTGTAACCACTCGAACGGTTGCCTTTACTATGAACCAATTGTTGAGTAAGCCAAAAACCCCTATTTGTTAATACAAAGGGCAGAGCCTTTGAAGCGGCCTCGATTCATGTGACTCTTAGTAGAGGTAGTAGGGACAATCCTAAGGTTCAGTGGGGGTACGAGCCTAAGGAAACCCAGATCTGGTATGCGTGAGAAGTGAGTGCCGTGGAGGGGAGCCGGTGCTACCAAATCCTAGAGTTACATGCTTTGAGTATGCACAGCTAGAGGATTCAACGAATATTGTCCTATCCAGCCTAGGGTGTACTTGTTTTTGAGTCAAAATAGTCCAAAAAATACAAAAAAATAACAAAAGATAAAAATCATGAAAACTTCTACGTGTTTGCTGTGTCTGTGCCATAATTGAAATTCAATTCTCAAAAACATCAAGTTTTCAAACTAAAAATAGAAAAAATCTCAAAAAACATTCTAAAATTCTACAAAACCAAGACAAAAACCAGAATTACGCATCTGAAACGACTTGCAGCACATTTAAACTCTGTTACAACGCATTTGAAACATTGCCAATGTTGTGTATTTGATCCGACTTCTGCACATTTACACTCTATTGTGGCACATTTACCGCTGCGCATCCAATCCAAAAAGCAAATCTGTACCTTCCAAGAGTAAAATTTCAACTTTTCAAAAACCATCTCAAATCTGTCTCAGTTTTTCAAAATCTAACTAAAATCGTGCAAATCAAACATTTCTCTCTCCTTCCACGTCATAACTGCTTTTCATCCAAAATCTCGCCAAAATTCTTCCAAATCCAACAAGGTTAGAACCAAGCTCTTTTTGATCACATCACATCTCAAACAAACCTAGTGAGTCTCCCCTATCAAGGATCACTTATCCTTTTCTTTCGGAACTCTACCAATGGATTGTGCTAGACTAGTCAACATCAAGTAAACGGATTTCTATCATCCTTACTTTGACTATCATTTTGCACACCCAACTTTGTTTGACACCAACTAGATCTAAGGAGAACCTTGATAAAATCTTGTCACCTTCTAGCACCTTGCTCAAATCTCACTTCATCCCATCTCTAGTCACCACTTGCATGGTCTTAACAAGATTACAAAAACAAAGGCAGATTGAAATGACTGAGAAAATTGTTCAAAACGCTCACGAAAGTGACAGAAATTTCTATGGAAGAGATCCTTCAAATGCAACATGACCCAAAATTTCAATGCCTATTGGAAAAAGGTACTTGCCCAAGACCCTACCAAATTCTTTTTACATCTAGCACACCTAGGAGTCAAGCTCCCTAAAGATTTTGACGTAGAGGCTCTCAAAGAAACCGAGGACGAAAGAAACCCTGAAGGAAGTAGACATGAGGAAAGAACACCTTCAGACAAAAGCAAAACAACCACTGATGCTACAGATGCCCTAAGTCTAGTGAATCAACAAATCCAAGCTTTACAACAACAATTCGCAAACATGAAAATAGGAGCATCGACTAAACATTACACCCTAGAGGATATTTCACCATATCCTTTTGATAGGACCTTGATCATGATACCTTTCCCCTCTAAATTTGAGGTTCCAAAATTCGGTAAATATTAAGGAAAGGGTGATCCAAGGGACCACATTAGGGAGTTCAATGTTGCTTGCCTTGAGGTCGCATGTAATGACACTTACCTTATGCAACTATTTCCAAGAAGCTTGGGAGGACAAGCCATGGAGTGGTTTTCTAGACTACCGCCTGACATTAAAACATTCAATGAACTTGTCAACAAATTTGCCACCCACTTCTCTTACAATATTGAGCACGACACCTCAATATTGGATCTTTGTAACACCAAACAAAAAGGTGGGGAATCTTTCGCCGCCTTCCTACAAAGATGGAGACAGTTAGCAAGTAAGTGTCTGCACCAAATGCCTGAAAAACAAATGCTGGAAATGTTCATGCACAACTTACAAACTGACCTGAGCTATTAGATACAAATCCAATGTCCTACTTCCTTTAGCAAGGTCATTGAGATGGGTCTCATCATTGAAAAAGCTCTAATTGCCAAAGGTCAAATCAAGTTATATAAAGACACTCCTAGTACCAACACCAACAATGACAAACCAAGATTCTAGATGAAAAACAAAAACATTGTGAATGATGGGGTGGTGGATGCCAAAAATGCGGCACCCAAACAACCGATCTTCAATTTATCGGCTCCTCAAAACAACCCCCCACAAAACAAACCAAGGAACACTGAATCATGGTTTACCAACTTTCAACCTAGGAGAAAGTTCACACCTTTGGGAGAATCATTGGAAATCGCCCTACGGAAGCTAATCACAAACAAGATCATAACACTTCCAACTGCACGAGAATATGAACCAAAGGTCAAACCTCATTGGTGGAATGACGACGACTTCTGTGAGTTTCATCGAAACAAGGGGCACAAAACCAATGATTGTATAGCACTCAAACACACGATCCAAGACTTGATTGAACAAAACAAGATATCCATCGACGGACATAACTCTAATAGTGATCATCAGGCATTCAAGGATCCTCTTCCCAACTATGAGCAGGGAGGACCTTCCAACAAAAACAACAGTGGCTCTAACAACACAAATTACACAAACGTCAGCTTTGACTATGTTGTTAACCATATCTCAGGAAGTGATTCACACATCAATGTAATCACTATAAAAAAGGATCCAGATTGCAATGTTACCACTCGCAGTAATAGAGTCACCCTTAGAGGAGCCTCCGCCACTCTGGCTAATCAGTACAGCATCTTGGATCAGCTACATAAGACATTTGCACATATCTCCATCCTCGAACTTCTGCGTCTATCCTCGTCTCATAGGGCCATTCTTGACAAAGCTTTAGCGGAAGCCTCTGTCCCTACAAACCTTGCTGAAGAACAATTCCAAACCATGGTGGGTCACATTACCTCACCTCATTCCCTATCATTCACTGAAAAGGATGATATGTCAATCACTCAACCCCATAATGCCTCTCTTCATATCGAAGCCTTCATCCACAAACACAAGATAAAAAGGGTCCTAATCGATGGAGGAGCTAGTTTGAATATTTGCACCTTGAAGTTGATCCTTACATTGGGGTTTTTAGAGAAGGCTATAGATCCAAAGAAGAAAATCACTATCAAAGCCTATGATGAGGAGGAGAGAACTTCCAAAGGAATTGTTACTTTACCAATCAGAGTGGGACCTATAGTAAAAGATGTGGCTTGCCAAGTCCTCGATATGGAGCTAGCGTATAACATTCTTCTTGGAAGACCATGGATACACACTCTGAAAGCAGTACCTTCAACATACATCAGTGTATCAAGTTCCCCTATGAAGGTCAAGAGATCACTATACAAGGTGACCCCAATCCGTTTCAGTATTGCAACTCCATTCAGCCTAAACCTGAAGTTGTGATCCCAAATAACTGCGCTTCTACTTCATCCTCGTCTCATATTGACCCAGCTTCACTTGCTTCCACTTCAGAAGCTTCTCAACCTAAACTCAACCTCAAAGATAAGGGTTTGGGTGAATACACAATCTCTCAATCCCTCTGCTTGGCACAGCGCCCCCTATCTCCAAGATCGTATGGAAGACCCATTTTGAGCAAACCTAAAGCAGAGAAAGATACCAAAGGACCATTTGTCAAATGGGGAAGCCTCGAAGATGAGAGTGACGAAAAAGATATCCTGCAATGGTTATATAAGGATGAAGGTAGTTCATCGACACAACATGACCATCCCACTATACAAATTGCACAATATGGTCAAGGTTTCCAAATGCTACAAAGAATGGGGTATGAAGGACACGGTCCACTCGGCTCAAGAAAAGATGTCATCACTGAACCCATCCAACCTCATACCTTGATAGCTCGAGACACTACAAGGCTAGGATACACGGGAGCATCAAGAACCAATAGAGAAAATAAGAATAAAGGAAAACAACTAGAAATGTCTACTAGTAATCTGGGTGAGCAAATTCAACAACTGCAACTGAATAGTGAGACCGATTCTAATGAATATGAATGGGATAGCCTCTCTGAGCTATCTTGTGATGAAAAGGGCATTGATGTTGTCCACGAGTATGACCCAACCCATGCTAACGAGAGACAAGGTCCAAGGGCTAGACCACTAGAGGGCGACCCACATAATAACGATAGTGAAAATCGTGAGGAAAGAATGATACCTCCCTTGACGGATCCAATAACAGAGAGTACCATCGCAGACTTCATCCGTGCTTTTAATAACTCTATCCTAACCATCAACACCATTGAAGCGGACCAACCCAATGATCCCTTACCACTGGTACACCCTGAACTCATAGACTGGGACCTAGAAGGCACTACCCCTGAGCTTGATACCTTTGAGAATGATGAAGCCATCACAGACTATCTTGAGCTTAGAGATCATATACCCGCAGGGGACCACAGAGCTGGCTATGCTATAGAACTCAATGAGAAGGCCTATTTTGGAGAGAGTGCCAAGCCTTTCAGTCTAAAAAATATCAAGATAAAAGAAAGATCTAATGGTGAAAACCACTCTGCGGCAGTGTTAGATCATGAAAATAGTAAAAATAAAGACGTATCCAACGGTGAAAATCTCTCTGAGGTGCCGAAGGATGAAAGGCTTGACCCTCTACCCAATCTTACACATCAGGAGAGATCTTCAATCTTGATAGAACCAGCATAAGCGATCAACGTCAGCACAGGTGATGATCCTAGAATGGTCCACATGGCAAAGGCTCTAACAGAACAAGAAAAACCAGCATTCATAGATTTCTTCAAAAGAAAACAAATCAACTTTGCTTGGACATATGCAGACATGCTAGGGTTAGATCCGAATCTTATAATGCATCATTTATCTTTAGCTCCAAGAGCTAAACCAGTAAAGCAAAAACTCAGAAAGATGCACCCACATGTGGCCCTCATGGTAAAAGAAGAGTTGAAGAAACTGTTAGACGTCAAATTCATCAGACCAATAGACTATCCTGAGTGGGTTTTGAACATAGTACCAGTTGCCAAACCAGATGGTAGAGTCCGAATATGTAATGACTTCAGGGACCTGAACAAAGCTTGTCTGAAAGATGATTTTCCCCTGCCAAACATTGACATGATCGTAGATCTCACGGCAGGGCACACCATGCTGTCGCTAATGGATGGTTTTTCTAGATATAACCAAATAAAGATTGCACCTGAAGACCAACACAAGACTGCATTTACATGTCCTTGGGGCACCTACTGTTGGTGTGTCATGCCATTTGGTTTGAAAAATGCCAATGCAACATATCAACGAGCTATGACCACAATCTTCCATGACATGATGCACACTATAATGGAAGATTATGTCGATGACATTCTGGCAAAATCACTCACAAGGGAAGGACACCTAGCAGTACTGGACAAAATCTTCACAAGACTGGAACAGTTCAATGTGCGCTTCAATCCAAAGAACTGCGTATTTGGAGTAACCTCAGGAAAGCTACTTGGATACATAGTGTCTGCTAATGGAATAGAAGTCAATCCAGCTAAAGTGAAGGCCATCATGGAAATGCCACCCCCTAAGAATCTCACTCAGCTAAGATCTCTACAGGGAAAACTACAATCTATCAGAAGGTTCATTTCTCAATTGGCAGACAAGTGCCACCCATTTTCTCACCTTCTACACAAGAATGTCCCTTTCAAATGGAATGAGTCATGTGAGCAGGCATTCCAGCAGATAAAAGAATATCTCATGATGCCACCGATTCAGGGTAAACCGCTGCTACTGTATATCTCGGCCACACCAACAGCTCTGGGAGCTCTCCTTGCACAACAAAATTATGACAGAAAAGAACAAGAAATCTACTACATTAATCGAACACTTGTTGGATATGAACTACAGTACACACCAATTGAAAGAGCATGTCTCGCTGTGGTCTTCGCCTCACAAAAGTGGAGACATTACATGTTGTCACATTCTATCAAACTAGTAGCAAAAATTGATCCACTCAAGTACCTACTCAACAAGGCAACCCTAACAGGGAGATTGTCCAAATGGGTCATGCTTCTCAGCGAGTTCGATATCAAATATGTAGATAGAAAAGCAATAAAAGGCCAAGTACTTGCAGATCAACTAGCAGACGCACCTTTGACAGATGACAACCCTTTGAGCTTTGAATTTCCAGACGAATCTATCTTCCACATATCCACAACAATCTAGAAAATGTACTTTGATGGATCATACACTCAGCATGGATCAGGAGAAGGTATCTTGTTGATCACACCTAGTGGTGACACCATTCCTAAATCATACAGATTACTCTTTCCTTGCACTAACAACGTGGCAAAGTATGAAGCCCTTGTCATTGGCATCAAGCTAGCAGTTGAATGGAATATCCAAGAACTTCAGGTGTATGGCGACTCATAGCTGGTCATAAATCAAGTAATTGACAACTACCAAACAAAAGATGAGAAACTAATCCCTTACAAGAGAATGGTAGATGACTTCAAAGAATACTTCGTCAAGATCTCTTTTGAACAGATACCAAGGATTGAGAACAAAGCTGTAGACGCCATGGCCACGATTGCATCTCTCCTTGATATTCCAGATAATCAATCACGTTATGAGTTCTTGGTAGAGCCAGTATCTTGTCTTGCATATGACACCCCTGAATCCCATATCATTTGCCACATTGTTGGAGCCGATTCCCCCCTCTATGGAAAAATATTTGCCTATCTTAAAGAGAATACCCTCCCACCCGATCTCTCTAGTAACCAGAAACGAACCTTCATCCGTCAGGCATCCCAGTACGCCATTGTCGCTAATACCCTATATCGCAGAGGTCTCGATGGTACTCTCCTTAGATGTATGGATAGTGAGGAATATCAAACTGTCCCGAGCGAAGTACACGACGGTATATGTGGGACCCACTCTAGTGGCCCTACCCTAGCCAAAAAATTCATACGCATGGGATACTACTGGCCAACTATGGAACAAGATTCCTATCATTTTCTAAAGAAGTGCAAAAAGTGTCAAATCCATGGGAACCTAATACATGCACCAGCATAGGAGCTACAGCCGTTAACGACTCCTTGGCCTTTTTGTCAATGGGAACTCGACTTCGTGGGCAAGATCCATCCTCCTTCATCAAGCGACCATAAATTCATAATCACTGCCACTGAGTATTTCACGAAGTGGATTGAAGCTGTGCCTTTAGCCAATATCACAGGCAAGCAGATTGCCTCTTTTATCTTGAACTATATCATTTGTCGCTATGGTATCCCTTCGTCTATTGTCATGGATAATGGATGACCCTTCAAAAATCAGGATGTCAAGGAACTATGCAAGAAATTCCATATCCAGCACCGCTTTTCAACCCCCTATTACCCCCAAGGCAACGGCCAGGCTGAGGCATCAAATAAAACCATTCTGAAAATCCTAAAAAAGACTGTTAATGATGCCAGCTGAGATTGGCATGTCCAACTGAATCCCGTGTTGTGGGCCTACCGTACAAGCATCCGCACACCCACAGGTGCAACACTGTACTCCCTAGTCTATGGATCTGAAGCTATCTTGCCCATTGAAGTCGAGATCCCATCCTTGCGAGTTTCATTAAAAGGCCTTAGATCTGATGAAGAGTACAGAGTGTCCAAACTTCAAGAATTAGAGTTGCTCGAAGAGAAGGCAACAAGCCTTTAACCACCTAAAAGCATATCAGCAACAAATGTCCAAAAGCTATATCCACAGGGTAAAACCCCGAGTATTCCAAGTTGGTGACCTAGTCCTCAGAGAAAATCCCAGAAATTAGCAAGATAAAGAAAAGAAAGGCAAGTTCGAACCTAACTGGCTGGGTCTCTATGTCATCATTGCAACCTATGGATCGGGGGCATATCAATTGGCTACATCTGAAGGTGAACTGTTCGATGATCCTATCAACAGCATGCACCTTCGCAAGTTCTATACCTGAAAACCCCAATGTAAGGGAGTCCTGAAAAAATCCAAAAAAAATCCAAAAAAGTGATCAAAAGCAAACAAAAACATCAAAAAAATTAGAAAAACAACAAAAAAATCATCCTCTGGTGAAAACCTGGCAAACAGGCGTCATGTGTACTTTTAGCTTTTGTGCAAATAAAAGCAAGTGGTGAAAACCTGGTAAACAGGTGCTATTTGCGACAAACCACTCCCTCCATCTGTTGTGACTTCATGTCTCTTGTGTCCATAGCGTTCATCTTGAACCAGTCCTTGAACTGTTGTCGAACTACATCGCCTCTGAGTTATCACGTAGGCAAGGCCATTCTTAATGCACCCCTGAGGCTCCCCTTCACTCCACTCCACTGTCCCGTCATCTTGAACCAGTCCTTGAACCGTTGTCGAACTACATCGCCTCTGAGTTATCACGTAGGCAAGGCCATTCTTAATGCGCCCCCGAGGCTCCCCTTCACTCCACTCCACTGTCCCGTCTGTCCCATATTTGGTCCTTCTGTCAATATGAGTCCGCACCACTTTGCCATCACCTAGGTCTTAGGTCCATTAGGTTCACCCCGAACTACGTTGCCTCTGCGTCGTCACATAGGCAAGGCCATTTAGCAATGAGCCCTCGAGGCACTAGGTCAGTCCCTTAGGGTCCGTCTCTCCATATCTGTTGTCATCTCGCCCATAATAAATCGATCCTTGTCTAAACTGGGGGCAACTCCTCGACTTAGTTGCGGATTTGGATTCTTAAGTGCCACACGTTCTAAGAGGATACCAATAAAGGATTGTGATACCTTTCACTAGACAAGCAAGCGCAGCAAAAAATAAGCTTCCCAAAAGCAAAAATCTTGACCCAAAACATCAACCTGTCCAAAACATAACACCGTACTGAAACACTAAAACTAATTCTATATCAGTTATGGCAAAAAACACATCTAACGCAATAATGTTTTGTGAAGAGGTTAACTTACAAAGTCTTAGATTTTTGTCATTATGTCTTTCTATGCTACTCAAGGATGCTAAAAGCTAGAGATGCTATGATGGGGGCATAATCATTTTCTTTGTCTGTTGTTTGTAGATTAAACTTTAAGTACTGTAATGACTTTTGTCTAACGACATGATCAACAAAAGATCATCAAGGACTCCAAGGTCTGAACATGAAAAAGGGCAATCCTTGTCTGTTGAAACGCAAGAAGTACTCAGGTCATCTAGATTCAAGTTTGACTAGATGCTTGTATCGACTTACTATATTAAAATCCATGTAAGGAATACTCAGGTCATCTCGGTCTAATTATATCTAGATGCTTGTATTTTCTTACAACATTTCAAAAAGTAAAAAATACCAAAAAGAGCCCAATGATGAAATAAACACTTCAAAATACTTGTTATATTAAGATGACAAATATCCATATCCATATCCATACCGTATCCAATTGCAGTTCATATCCATATCCATATTCATAACGTATCCAATTGCGTCTCATATCCATATCCATATCCAATTGCATTTCTCCATATCCCATCCAATAAATATCCAAAATGCAACGAATCAATGTTTACAAAAGCTTGTAATTTATTCTATCAAGTCATTCTTCTATCGATCAAATTTCTATTTGTCTTCATGTCTCTCATCAATAGTTCTAGCTGTCAATCCGAGCAGTGATCAAAATGCAAGTTTATCCTTAATCCATACCAATCGAGTCAAATTATCCAATCGCAATCAACAGTTTTGATCCTAATCTTGTCGTAAACCATATCAATCAGTCATAACTATCCTTCATGTTGCTCTAGGGATATATCGTTCCCCACCATGACAACACTGTTGTATATTGTTATCATATCAAATGTCTTAGATATAATGTTGCATTGTCGAAACCAGACCCAGAGTCTTATACGACATGTTTCATTCCTGAAACCAGACATCATCGATCTATATCCTTGGTTTACCGCTCGACAAGGGCAATACCTTGTTTGTTCTTGTATCATTTGTGCATACTTGCTTGTGTGTGTTATCATTTTATCTTGCATCGCATATCATTCACCTCTTTCTTTCCCATCTAACCATTTCTTCTCCTATTAACCTATCTTTTTCGTGAGATTGTCCGTCTCACGCCTTCTGCCTTCTTCACGTCCAATCTCCCGAGGGGGCATCCTGTCGTTAAACTTGTACCAGGGGCAAACTGAGGCATGTATCATTATCAAAAATTTTTATTCTTTGAAACAACATGATAAAACACATTGCATCAAAGAGGGGTAAAATGTATACATCTAAAAATGACACAACTCTGTCTAAATAAATATTCTTAATATTTATTCCATCTAAATTCTTCTATCAATAAATAAATTTATTTATTCGATTCATATTTCTTCTAAGTTAATTAAATATCAAAATATTTAATTACAACCTCTAAAGTCAAAATTAAATAAAATCTTTTATTTAATTTATTTCTTCCAAACAATTAAATAATTTCTAATTATTTAATTAAGTTGTTCATTCCTCCAAATTTAAATAAATAAATTAAATTTATTTAAATCCTCTCACTCTCCAAAAATAAAATATAATTAAATATTTTATTTATTCTTCCAAAATCATGTGCAAATAAATTAAATAAATTAATTTATTTAATTTGCTTTCTTATCTTCCAAATCTTTTTAAAATAAATTAAATAAATTTATTTATTTAATTTGCTTTCTTATCTTCCAAATTTTCTAAAAATTTATTTAATTTGCTTTCTTATCTTCCAAATTATCCACAAGTAAATAAATAATTTATTTATTTAATTATGTTTTCTTATCTTCTCAAAAATCTTTCTTATCTTCTGAAAATAAATTCCTCTTGTCATACAAAAGCAAAAGATGAGTTACAAAAGCAATTTTAAAGCAACTTTGCTCTTAAATTAGAAAAATATATTCTAATTTAAAGAAAATCAAAACTCATCCTCATCAAAAAAAGCATTTAACTCAACAAAGCTTCTTTTTGAATGACATATGTCCTTCTTCTATTTGAACACGTTCCTCAACCATCCTACTCCGTTGATCTTCTTATTTTTTCTCAACCATTGATCTTCTCTCACACAACTCTATAAATACAACCCTCTTCTTCTATTTCACATATTCATCGCTTGAGCAAACTTATGCTGTAGAAACACAAGCGCGCCTTTGGCACCCCATCTCACATAGCACTTCATATCATTCATTTCACTAGTGTGTTGAAACTCATCTTCAATCACACAAAGTATCATAGCTCTTCAACAAGCAAGGGAGCATACGTTTCTGAGGGCTTCATATTATTATCAAGATCAAGAGCAGCAGATAGGCGAGCAATGGAAGACGAAAAGTAAAGGGTTGTAAGTATCTTCATTTGTTATTTTAAAATCTTATTTTCTTTCATATTCTATTGATGTATTGGGTTTGTTATTCATTTTGATTAATCCACATTTTACCCTTCACACTAAGGTTCTAAATGGACCTAATAACCAAGGAACCTTTTAAGTGAGACTAAGTTGTAGTTTTAGAATGTTAGAAGTCTATATTCACCTCCAAGCTCATTAAATACATTTATTGCTGTACAGAGAAAACAAAAGATAATGAATAGATTATTATTCGATTGGATCCATAGCACACTTAATAGGAAGAACAATTATCATACCAAGCTCACTAAATACATATATTCCTGGACAAACAAAACAAAAGACAATGGATAGAACATTATTCGATTGGATCCCTAGCACATTTGATAGGAAGATAAAATATCATATTCAGACAAAAATAGGAATTGTAGTATTTTCCAAAGAATTGAATGTTGTGGATAGATCCATTGTTCATATAGTGCTTCATATAGAGCTTCTTTGTGTTTGTGTTTCCATATTGAATGAAGCACAGCATTTTTATTAGATTTTTCTCGTATTGGATTTCAGATTTTTACTACATTCACTTACATATTCCATTGTTATGTATTTCATGGTATAAGTGATCAGAAATTTTAATATTAACGAGGATGAAAATTTCAACAATATAAGTAATTGATTTGAGCTGGAGTTGCATGTATTTTTCATATTGAACATATACAAAGAGATGAAATTGTACTTGAACATGTGATTCTCAATAGAGTGGACATTTATTTGAGCCATGAACGCCATTAGAATCAACAAAAGTGATGTAGATAGAAGCATACAGTCTAAGCAAAATCAAATTTTTAAAATCCAGGTCTGGGTGAGGTTTCAAAAGGAAAAAAAAGTCCCTCGGTATCATAGAAAATTATTTGTCTTAGTACATTGATAGACTGCAATGTATTGATAATGATTGAGTCACCATTCAAGTGACATTCTTCTAGCAGGGTGACATCAAATTTGCAGTTTATGCTGAGCTTTTACAAGAAATCAGACATTTATTTTTCAACCAAATCATTTCACAATCCATAGTAACATTTGACTGGAATGGTACAGTGTTTCAGGGAATTATTTGTACTTTATTATAGAAAGTACAAAGCTCTCTACAAATCGTTCATAATAAGACTTATTTTTTATTATAACAGTCAGAAACAAACTCTATACATACTGTACATAATGGCACACGTTGTCTAACTAGAGAAACAAAATCTATGTACATATCCTAGAAAATGCAAGGGTTCTTGCATCCCATTTTGCTGTGTAATTTTACACTATAGTCTTACAAGCTAAAATACACATGTCGAATCTTTTAGCCACATGCATTAAGCTGATGCCAGTAGAGGAGCAGCCTGTACATCCTTGCTGTTGACTGGTATCTCTGTAAACTCAGATAGGATGGCCCTGAATTCATCCCCTGAAAGTGTCTCCTTTTCTATTAAGATCTCCACAATCTTATCCATTGCTGCCCGGTTGCTTCTGATGTGGCTCTTAGCCACCTCATATGCATTATCTGAAATGCCTTTCACTGCTTTATCGATGTCTTCTGCTAGCTTCTCTGACATGGAATTCCTTGCCATCATGCGTAAAACAACATCACCACTTTGGACTACAGGGTCCAGTAAAGCCCATGGACCAATTTCAGACATTCCAAACCTTGTAACCATCTGCATGTTACAGAAACTTACTGAGTTGCTAATCTCTGCCTCACTATTAGGAAAATTTAAATGGCAGTGCTACAATTAGTGTTTAACTGAATTCAGTTCTAAGTTGTCTCTGAATTTGGGATGGCTTTAAAATCTCCAAATAAGTAAATCTCACTATAGAGAATCCACTCTACTTAAACATCGTCTATTTCTACAATTAAACAGTCAATAGCAATTTTACACCTCATCCACAACAAAAAGTGGTAAATATTTGTCCTATTTTTATTGACTAAAATTGACTTTTGACGATTGAAGTGGATGATGTTTAAGAATGACCGAACTAAAGAACCAATAGAACAGATGTGAGAAACCAATTAGAGAAAAATACCTGTCTTGCAATTTGTGTTGCCTGCTGCAAGTCATTGGCTGCGCCTGATGTGACCTCAGGTTCACCAAATATGATTTCTTCAGCAGCCCTGCCACCAAGAGCCCCCACAATACGAGCAAAAACTTGCTGCTTGGTAATAAGACTAGGGTCCTCTCCAGGCAAAAACCATGTAAGACCCCGCGCTTGTCCACGAGGAACAAGAGTAACTTTTTGAACTGGGTCATGCCCAGGGGTCATCGTACTGACCTTGTAACATTTCCCAAAAGAAGATTTAGTTGCCTTTGAAACCCACATTGATATCAGACCTTACTACAAAAGTATCTCCAGAGTCCTAACTTGTGATCCTTACATATGTGAAGGGTTTACATAAAAGCATACAATAGCGTACTAACAGATGTTTATTTTAGTTTTATGTACTTACGCACAAATTGCATGTCCAACTTCATGGTAAGCCACCAAACTCTTGCTCTTTCCATCAGTCATTGCTGTGCCCTCCATACCAGCCACAATCCTGTCTATTGCATCATCTATTTCCTTACCTGATATATATTGTTTTCCTCGTCTTCCAGCAAGAATTGCTGCTTCATTCAAGAGGTTTGCAAGATCAGCACCACTAAACCCAGGAGTTCTCATGGCAACAACATCGAGTAAGACATCTTTGCCCAGCTTCTTGTTGCTTGCATGAACCTTAAGGATGGCTTTGCGACCATTTACATCAGGAACGTCAACAGTGACCTGCAATTGATAGGCAGATAATTTTCAACATTAACATCATCATCTCTAGCTTCTCAACCAGTTTGATAGTATTGAATGTCTTTGAAACAGCTACATTTTTTAAGGAATGTCTTTCTATTTCTGCAAAATGATCATATCAACAGAAAAACCTAAATTCATCATTTCATTGAATAGTTCTTTATTGAAAACTAAGTTCAAATCCACTCATCTCAAAAGTTGCCAAAATTGGAGAATGCAACAATAAAAGAAGCTAAAGACCTGCCCCATTTTCTGAAATAACTCGTCCCTCATTTAACAGATATCAATAGCAGATGTAAATAGTGATTTTAAAGAAGCTAAAGGCCTGCCATGTTTCCTGGAATCTAACTCATGGTTCTAAGCATTGAAGGATGATTTCAACATATAGCAGATTAGCCAAAGTCCATAGTAGACATAAACGGTGATTTCCAAATATCAAAACTACTATATTTACCACCAGACTCCAAAAAAAAAATGCTATTTTAACAAATGAGGTTTTAATTTGGAGGCTTTTTTCAACTATGGTAGTAAGCAGTCTAATTAAACATCATCCATTTTAATGGTCAAACAGTCAATAGCAATTTTACACCTCATTCATTACAAAAGTGTAAATATTTTGAAGTAGATGATGTTTAAGAATAGTAAGAGTACCTGTCTGTCAAACCTGCCAGGACGAAGTAAGGCTGCATCCAGCACATCAACTCTATTGGTGGCAGCAATGACAATGACTCCAGTGTTCCCTTCAAATCCATCCATTTCAGTAAGCAGCTGATTCAAGGTCTGCTCCCTCTCATCATTTCCTCCACCAATTCCAGTCCCTCTCTGCCTTCCCACAGAATCAAGCTCATCAATAAATATAATACAGGGGGCATTCTCCTTGGCCTTCTTGAACAGGTCACGGACCCTAGAAGCCCCCACACCTACAAACATCTCAATAAACTCTGACCCAGAAATTGACAAGAAGGGAACCCCTGCTTCACCAGCTATAGCCTTTGCCAACAAGGTTTTACCAGTTCCAGGAGGACCCACTAACAAAACCCCCTTGGGAATCCTTGCTCCCACTGCAATAAACTTCTCAGGTCTCTTCAAAAATTCCACTATCTCCTTAAAATCCTGCTTGGCCTCATCAACCCCAGCAACATCATCAAATGTTACACCAGTATTGGGCTCCAACTGAAATTTTGCCTTGGACTTTCCTATACCCAAAGGAAACCCCGGTCCCCCGGGGCCACCAAGACCACTCTGAGACCTTCTAGAGAAAATCAAAAGAGTACCAATTAAAATTAGAGGAAAGGCTAAATTACCTAATAAATTAAGGATAAAATCCCCCATGTTTTCCTGTAATGGATGAGCAGCAAAATTAATGTTTTTTTCCTTCAATTTTCTCACCAATTCAGGGCTCGTCCCGGGCAATTGCACTCTCACTCTCTGTTTCAGATTCCCCAGCTCAGGAGACACTAATTCTACTATACCCACGGTTCCATTCTCGAAAATGTCCACTTTTCTCACTCGATCTGCATCTAAATATTCCAGAAACCTCGAGTATGATATTGTGGAAGACTCCTCTGCCTTGACTTTTTGGGCAGCAGATAATCCCAGTCCAGCAGAGCCCACAGCCAGTCTCAGGAAATTCCTCTTGCTGTTATTCACCTCAGGTGGCCTCTTTTCTTGGAGGGCTTGCACTGTAAAATGTTTGCGTTTTCGAAGATTGGGGGCGAGTTTTGAACTCACAATCTCCTTGGGAAAAATTAAGCCTGTATAAGATGATGTCATTGCCATTGTGGAAGCCATGAATAAGCTCTGTTTGGTGGTGATGAGGGCAGCCGATTCTATTTATATTGGGTATATAAAAGAATATATCCATTGGGTTGGTGATCCAGCAGCTTCACCTAGTCTGCTGATTGTCCAGATAGCAAAGAACAGTCGAGAGCGAAAAGAACTTCCTGCAATGGCAGCCATGAAAAAGATTTTCATTATCCACATATATATAAACTATCCGATTTCTTGTGGTAATAGCCATATTTGCACTTCGTGGCTATACGATATAGCGTTGATATAAGTAATTTATGGATCAATTTTTTAAAAACATTTCATAGATTTACATATTAATTATAAAAAATTGAAAATATGAGGGAGACGTGATATTTCCACACTCCATAACATGAATGTAAAGCTTCTGTTAAAAACTGTGTATGGCTCTTTTGTATGGAAGTTTCTGATCACACTCTGTGATACAAAATCTATACACAGATTTTAACCAGAAGAACATTCTCTTCTTGGATCAGGGAGTGTGATCCTAAATGTGGTTGCAAAAAAGTTAAGAGTTTTTAACCCAAGCTTTACATTCAATATGAAGAGGTTTATAATTGTAAAGGTAAAAATTGTATACATCATTTTTTTTTTTCATTTTGAATTAATTTTGACTAGGTTGTCTTTAAAATAACTAGTATAGATATCTTAAATACATCTTAAAAATGTCCACAAATATCAATTTGAATCTATTTATTTAAGAGATATTTTATTTTACATTACAACTATTTTATATATTATATACATGGACACAAATTTTATTGTATCTATATTGTTTAAAATTTTATTTGTGTTCTTTATATTTTTGGTTTAGTTAATTATTTAATTATTTAAGGCATATATCTTCACTCAACTTTGTGCCCATCAAAATTTCAACTATAATTAACAAATTAAAAATATCTCAAATTAACAAATAAAAATATTTTCTATTTTGACTGATTTTATTTTTTATAAATTAATTAAGACTAAAACTTAAAACATGTGTAAAATTTTGGTTGAAATTATTTCTTACACTACCCAAAACAATTACACACCCTTTTCTTTCATTTAATATATATGATTTTCTAACATTTTTCTCGAGTTTTATTTTGTGACTTTCTTGTTACACTTTCAAAAGGAGAAGAATGGTTTATTATTGTTATGTCGGAAAAAGTAACCTTGGGGGCTTTTTCCTATTAAAGTTTAGCTCTCGGGTCCTGTTAATGCATTTAGAGCATTTTGCATGTTAATTTGACATCCCGATGAGAAAACCCTGAAGTTTCATGGTAAATGGGACCTAGGGGGTACACTTAACATAAATCCTGCCTGAAATAGGGGGGGAGGACTTGAGCGCCCGCACCCTAGTCCTGCCCTATTTAGGTCAGGGCCAATTTTGGAGTGTCGGTTTATGACTGTTATTTAGGTTCTATGCCGACACGGTAAGTTTGAATTACGAAATTCTTAGCGGGAATGTTTGTAGTTGCATATATAAGTATGATTAGGTTATCATTTGTAAACTAGATGAAAATGAGATGGCAATTTGGATTCAAGAGCTTTTGTGAAAGTGATTCAAGGTGTTCATTGTGTTGCAGAGCAATATTTTGTGTTGTTATTGTGTTTGTGTTTACAGATTTGGCATCCATCTCCTCATGGCAAGAAGAACGTCTTCCTTCCATGAGATCTTCACTACAAGGTGATATCTATTATGTTTTCAATCATTTATCATTTGGATTTCACCTCTATCCCGCAGGGATACACAGTCTTTATTTGACAACGGTGTTCAAAAGACTTGAATGTCTCTCCAGGGCTTTATTGAGGCAAGCCTCTAAACACCACAACCCCAACCCATTTTTCTGTGATTGCAGGTTGCAGGTTGCAGGAGCAAGAAAAGTGGAGTTGCAGAAGAGTAGTGCATACTGTCGGAATTGCAAATTAGAGAAGAAAATAGGGACTTAGACTCAAGCACCTGCTCATTAGTCCTCTACCCGCAACTGAAGAATCTCTGGAATAGTAGGAACAAGTTATAGACAAGATTCCCAGATCCCGACAAAAATGGTGGTGCTGGACTAGGGTGCCCACTCATTAGTCCCCGACTTTTCCATTTTTTGAACTTTAAAATCTGGTACGCATTTGATTGTCATTTAATATCTCTATGTGCAAGCATTTTCTGTAATTTGTCAGTTTGCTTCCGAATTTGCATAATTAGGGTTTTGAGCATAATTGGACTTAATTGAACAACAAAATCACATAATTCCAATCTTCCCCTATGTTTTGAGTGACTGAAGGCTTGTAGTAGACTTCCTACTCGGCTGAAGTCCTTGAATGTTTAGTGGAGAAAGGAGGATTTACACAAACTATCAAAATCAACCCTTAACATAAATCCCCCTCATTTTTCACCTTAAACATTTTGGTGAACCCATATTTTTAGATTTTTTGCACCTTGCTGAGTGTTGTGCTTTATATTTATATTCATTTCATTCATTCATATCATTATTCATCTTATTGCATTTGAGAAAATTACTAAAAATTGGAAAATTTGAAAAAATTGAAAAAAATTGGCATTTTTAGCTTGCATTTTCAAACAAATTGAATTAGTTGACATTGAATTTCAATAAATTTCTGTCATTAGCATCAGATCTAATTTGAAATATAGAAATTTTTTATTTATCATTCATTTAGATTGCATTTTTCATGCTTAAATTGTTGAAAATTGCTTAAAATTGTGCATTTTTCCATATAACCTAGTTTTGCATTAGTTAGGGTTTGTAGTCAAAATATTAGTTCATATTTTACTACCATTTTAAAACACTCATTAGGACTGATTTCTAACTGTAGTGTTGCATCATAGTGGTTTGCTTGCAAAATTTCATGCCTAGGGTTTGAAAACCTTGATTTTTCACTAGATTTTGGCCTTATCGTCTCTCTAGATTTGCACCATAGGCATGTTGTAAAAGATTTTTTTATACTGATTGGCTTTTATTATGGTTATTATTTGCTTCCCCTCCTAAAATTCTTTACAACACCTTTTTATTGGGCTTTTACATTCAAAATTTGGTGAAAAATTGCATATTTTGGCTATATTTGCCCTAGGGTTTGACTTAGATTTGCACGCCAAGCATGTTGTGACAAATTTTATGGATTTAGGTAACTAATATTACTATTATAATCTATTGCGCCTCCTAAAATTCTTTACAACACTCTTTCTATTAGGTCTTTACATTGAAAATTTGTAAAAAATTACATATTTTAGCACATTTTCACTACGATTTGACTTGTCCTCATTCTAGGCTTGCATAAAAAGTGCGTTGTGAAGGATATTATTGCTTTATTGGATTGATAGACATATTATTTGCTTCCCTTGATCAACTTCCTTACAACACCTTTTCTTTCACTTATTTGCATTGAAAAAGTTGAAAAATCAAGCATTTTTTTTATCTTAAACATATCTTGCTCCTAGGGTTTGTTCTATGAGTTTGTGCATGCTTTTGTATGAGTATTATAACTCACTACCCTAATAGAAATATCCCTTTAAGAAGAAGTATAAGACTCGTGGGATCTAGTACTTTTGAACAATTTGACATTCCTACCTCTGAAAATCAATTGAATACCTTCTTTACAAAAGGAGAGACACAAATTTTGCAAGATATTATACCTCATACAACCACTATGGAAGATCAAGTATTTCATGATGTTGAGGACACCACTGAGATGGTCACACATGTGCCTAATGAGCAAATAAGCACACTTGATAAAGAGTTAGCTAATTTTCAAGCATTTATGGAAACTGAAAGAATAGCGGAAGAAGTTGTACCTGTCATTCACAACATAAGAGAATTGATAAAAGGACAAGATGGCATTAATTTTATTCAAGGTTTAACACATATTGTACACAATAATTTCATGACGGCAACTGGGTGTGCAAATGGTATCAAAAACATATCGTCACCGTCTCATACGCAAGTATCGGCACCTATACCGACCACTAGAGTGTCTACATTTACATCGATAATTTTAACAACTAATGCAAATGCTTGTAGTAATTCTACCACTAGTATTGGAGTATCAAATGGAACTAGTTCACAAAATTACAAAGTTGTGGGATTCAACTATCACAACTTAGTTTTTAAGGGGACCTCTTTTATGAATACTTACTCTCAACCACCTATCCATCCCACCTATTCTCAACCACCCATTACATATAACTACTTGCAACCACCCTCCACTTATCACTATGTCCAACCACCATTGAACTATTCACAACCTCCGCCTATCACAACTCAGGCTCAATCACCTCCTCACTTTGGTTATAATTCCTTGTAGTAAACCACATCTCCCAATGATGCCATCTTAAACCAACTTTTGCAAGGCATGACTTCTTTACAACAAAAAGTGACAAACTTGACAAATTATTCACAACCTAATATACCAACTTATTATGCTCTTAGTCCCCTATCTTATGCAATTTTGAGAACTCCTATGCTTGAGAGGTTTGAGACCCCTTGCTTTGAAAAATATGATGGAAAAGGTGATCCTAATACTCATGTGGCAGCATTCACGAGTATGTGTAGTGATTTCTACTTTGAAGAGGACTTGTTAGCAAAACTTTTCCCATGATCTCTCAAAGATACTGCTTTAGAATGGTTTTTCTCTTTACCTCCGAATTCAATACACTCCATTTTCACAACTAATTAATCAATTTTTGCAACATTTTCAAGCAAACATTGGACCTCAAGTGTCTTTAATTGATTTAGTTCATTGCAAGCAAGGTCCGAAAGAGAAGTTAACTGAGTTTATTAGTTGGTATCAATCTCTCTATACAAAATTCAATATTAGATGAAGGATGAGGATGTTCAGAAGGTGTTTATTACAAATCTACAACCTAAAATTTGTGATAAGATTCTCTTGATGAAGTATAACTCCTTTCAACATTTATGTACCGCCCTTCATGATTATCAACTTTTGTCTAGTCAGTATGAAAACCAAAACTCATCAGCTCAAGTTGGTCAATCCATGGGTGTATCATCACAAAACAACTTTAAGAGGAATAATAATAGGAGTTTCATCAAGGTTAATGGACCAAATTTGAATAATTTTTCTCAAGTGTCTGCTATCACTAATCCGAAGAAGGCACCGTATCAACAAAGAAAGTTTACTCCGATATCTGAGTCTTACCATTCTATCATGAATCAAGCTGTGAGTAATAATCTTATGAAGCTTCCCCCGATTAAGCCTTTGGATCCTAGTAGATCACAAGGACCTTATTTCGATGCTAATGCCTTTTGTCATTATCATCGGACACAAGGACATGATACTGAACGATGTATGCATCTTAAACATGAAATACAAGACCTCATTGACTCGAATGTGATATAGGTATCTAGTATGAATGATAATGGAAATAAGTCGGTTGCTCCATCGAATCAAAATTTACAAATCTTCACTAATCCTTTCCCTAAGCATATTGATAACAATATGATGGAACAAGGTATAGTGAAAGTAGACGATGATGATTACTTGGAATATGATAACATCGTGGGTATAATACAAGTGGATAAGGAAAATTTGGATAACCCACCTCGACCATGAGGAAAAGGAATTTATGCTGAGGTTCCTCCTCCATTATATTTACAAGGATTAGGAGATAACCAAAATGCATCAGAAAAACAAATGGATCAACCAAAACAAGAGACTCTAACAAGTGAAATGATTGAGATAGTACAGGAATTTTCTTGTCACTATGGTAGATGAACTCAACAAAGAAAGTTAGCTAAAAATTGAAAAAGAGTAAGATGACTATCATCAATTAGAAATAATAGTGGTTCTTCTCCTCACAAGCAACAAACGATGTCACTTACACAAGGATTTGAGAAACAAGAATTACATGGATTTATAACTACAAACAAGACTCTCATAAGAACCACTCAACCTTCACACAAAACTTGATTGAGTACCTCTCCAAGAGGTTCGTAAGTTCTAAAATTTAGTACGATAGAACTACAGGTAAGTATTTCTAGCCCTTTACCTCTAGTGATGTGTTTCCCCTGTGATGTGTTATGTGTTGTTTAGGCCTCCTGGGATGACCCTTGATTCTCTTGTAAGGTCTAGGATACCAGGAGACTGCCTCTGTTGTGACCCTTCTTCTATTTGTATCATCATTCTTCTATATTGTTTCTCTTCTATTTTCATTGTTGTGTGTTTTGTCTTACGAACATAGCGTTGCAGTTGGTGACTTGGGGGAACTCTCCTATATGACTGTCCCTAAGACACTTATTTCTCCTCTCTTGATTTATTATTTCCCTTCCTCTAGTGTTTATATCTAGTGGGCGGATGATGAAAAATATTTTATACTCAGACCTAGTGTCCCTTTATAGAGAAATAAAAAATTGGACTTAGTTCCTACATGACAATGGGGTTGTTATATATTATCCAACGCTTGGCTAGTAGAAACACTCCGTGTGATTTTATGCTATCTTATCA
The DNA here is from genome assembly GCA_027924645.1 of Cunninghamia lanceolata. Lineage (NCBI taxonomy): Eukaryota > Viridiplantae > Streptophyta > Pinopsida > Cupressales > Cupressaceae > Cunninghamia > Cunninghamia lanceolata. Next base: position 3,796,654 of record BSBN01000053.1, on the reverse strand, counting down.
CACTTACAAAACATAACAATACTGCTGCTCCATGCACTTTGTCTATCTTGAGTCTTGCATTATGCATTGTTGTTTATAATGATTATATGGACACTAACACTTTTCTTGCAAGGATGTGTTTGTCAGAACATTTTGGCGATTGTAAAGTACATGTCACCTTCAGGGGGGATGGGCTTTGTGAGAGCTCGTGTTCCCTTATGTGTTTTCTTCCTACCTTAACGTACTTGATATCGATACCTGATATCAACCACCTTAAGGTGGGGGCATATATAAGGTAAGTTGTCTGTTTTAGATGTTAGCAATGTGCTTGTTCTCAGGTACAATCTTAAAGACTAGTGGCGATGAGTCGCTCCTGCACTCTAAGATTTGTTTGAAATAAACTTGCAATCATTTAAGCCCTCTAAGGAGGTGGGATATCAAATCCTTTTTATTTTAAGCCCTCTATGGAGGCAGGGATGGTGTATTTCTTGCGGAGAGTGCACATCATGTCATTTTCAAAAAGGCCTCTGGGGAGGTGGGGAGTAGTTCTGTGACTAACTCAACCCTTAAGCGTGTCTTCGACGATTGTTGTGGCGAATCCCAATTGTCAGTGTGTGCCTATAATGTGCCTGAGATGGTGATGAACCTAGAAATAGGAACACTCCATGGCTTGTTTGTCATGTTTTCTCCATGTCTTCTAAGTGTGTGTGTATTTCATGTTTGTACCCAAGCATAGTCTAAAGATCGGTGGCGATGAGTCCCTCTATGCTTTGGGATTTGTATGGCGTGCTTGATTTGTTTTACGTGTCTATTGCCCCATATGCAGTTTAAAGACAGGGGGCGATGAGTCCCTCCTAGATTATGGGTGGTGTGTTTACTTTCCTTGTACTTGCATCTGCATTTCATATCTTTGAGAAAAAGAAAAGAAAAAAACATCACTGTCTTCACTACATTCACTATATTCACTGTGTTTTGTGTGTCTTCAATGTTGTTTTCTCCATGTTTTGTGTGATTGTAACTATCATCTTCATGTTTTGCGTGTCTAGAGTAGGAAAAGTGGAGTTGCAGGAGAGTAGTGTAGACTGTCAGAATTGTAGATCAGAGAAGAAAATAGGGACTTGGACTCGAGTGCCTACTCATTAGTCCTCCAGATCCCGCAACTAAAGAATCTCTGGAACAACAGGAACAGGTTGCAGACAAGATTCCCAGATCCTAACAAAAATGGTGGCACTGGACTAGGGCGCCCGCTCATTAGTCCCTGACTTTTCTATTTTCTGAACTTCAAAATCTGGTATGCATTTGATTGTCATTTGATATCTTTCTGTGCAAGCATTTTCCGTAATTTGTCTGTTTGCTTCCGAATTTGCATAATTAGGGTTTTGAGCATAATTAGACTTAATTGAACAACAAAATCACACAATTCTAATCTTCCCCTATGTTCTGAGTGACTGAAGGCCTGTAGTAGACTTCCTACTCAACTGAAGTCCTTGAATGTTTAGTGGAGAAAGGAGGATTTACACAAACTATCAAAATCAACACTTAGGGTTAAATCCCCCTCATTTTTCACCTTAAACAATTATTATATTAATATTTTGACATGTAAATGGCTATGAAATTTAAGGTAAAAGATAAAAGTTTTTGTTAACAGGCTCACACCATTACACGCCACCCCTTGCTACCATTCTAGAATGCCTCTCCGTATTAATTAGTAGTGTGTCAAATGATATATTTTTGTGTAGTATATGGCAAATAACCTAATCCTAACCTAAATCTATCATTGCACATTCTAAGGGACAAGTCTTGATTCTATGTGTTACGCATTCATTATCCCAAGTCATTTCCATGGGCATGAAACTAACCTAGGTCATTTTTATAAACCCAAAAATACTCTAGCAATAAATATTTTTTTATTTTTTTAATATTTTCTTTAAACAACACACATGCAATGTAAAATTTACTAGTATGATACAAATTACTAAGCACACCCTACATGCAAATTTAATAACACCTCTAGTGACCTCAATGACACTCAAACTCAATTTGCTCGTTGAGGGTTTTTTTGCCCAAGATAATCCAATTTCCATGCTTGAAGGTTTCCATCTCTAAACACTATAAGCTATTGCACATAGTCATCACACTCCTGGGAATAAAATTGTTTTTAATCTAAGAAATGCCTTCTCTTTTGCCCCAATGATTCTTATATTCCATGCTTTCCTTATTTCCATTCCTTAATCATTAGCGATCACAAGCAATTAACTAACAAGTCTAAGATAACTAAATCTAATGCAAATAATTGGCAGTTCCAACAAGGAATGCTTGCTCTAATTCAACCACCTTATTCCATTACGTAACTTACTCCTAACTAAAGTAAATACAACCTGTCTATCTACTATTCTATGTTGTCAGTTGTTCACTCAATGCTATAGATTAGAGGAGTGGACCCCACATTCCATTAATGTCAAAAGGGGAAATTACAAGTCCTCCCTCCCCAAATTCACTTTCCATCAAGTAGGATGAGGTTGGGTGATCTAAGATGTCAACCAACTCCCAAGTGGCATCCTCCTAAGTTAGACCTTCCCATTGCACTAAGAATTAAGTCCATACACAATTCCTCAACCATTTATCTCTAGTCTCAAGTATCTACTCTAGCACTAATACTAACTTTCCTTCATTGTCAAGAGGTGGAGGCTCAACTAAATATGTTACCCAGGTTGTCCCATTACCATATTTAAACATGATACATGGAAAACATTGTGGATCTAACTATTAGGAAGAAGCTCCAACTCATAGTACACCTCACCAATGCAGTGAGCTACTCTATAAGGACCATAGAAGTGGGGTTTGAGTTTTTCAACCTTAGTCTTTCTCAAAAAAGACTACATGCAGGGATATGCAAGCTAAGGAAAATCATGTCCCTCACCTCAAAGTACTTCTTTGCATAATGCCTATTAGCATAGATATTTTGTTGATTCTATGCACACTAAAGTTGATCACATAGACTCATTAAAATCTACCTACTCTGCTCAATGAAGTATCTCATTGTGGGTACCTATGTCTTTGGAAGAATCAACTCTACCAAGGTTGGTGCATCATATCCATACAACCATATAAAAGGGGACATCTCGATTGACATGTGGTAGGTAGTATTATAGAAATACTCTTCTAGGTGGAACCATCTCACCTAGACTATCTAGTGATTAGTCACAAAACTTCTTAAGTATCCCTCAACTCATTTTTCACTATCTCCATTTTCCCATCCATCTGAAGGTGATGACTAGTGCTAAGTGTCAACTCTATCTGTGTTAACTTGAATAACTCCTATAAGAAAGCGCTCATGAAATGTTCATCCCTATCATTGACAATGGTATAAGGTAACATGTTGATGGGCATTTTAACATACATGACAACAAGGCATGTAAAGTCACAAAATCATTTTCACCTCTCCTAAAAAGTGGATAACTTTTCAAAGAAATTAATCCACTCCAAGGTTGATATTACTAAGTTATGGTGATGCAAGATAACTCAATGATCTATGTAGTTGTACCTTTTCAAATCGCCCCATGATATGGAAATCTTGATACACAATCAATTCTCAACAAATTCTACCAAACAAGTGGTTAGTTATTCAAATGATAGATATTTTAATTTAATAGATATCAACAAGTAAATCCAAACACATGATTTTAAGATCTAACGATTTTAGATTTTCAAGATCTAATCTTTGTAATAGCACTCAATAAATTTGCTTCAAAATTATTAATGTTTACATTTGATAAATTTTAAATAAACCAATCAAGATGACGATTTCCTTCTGGATGCTATGATATTAATCTTTTCAATAGCACAATTGTTTGCAAATCCTAGGTCTAGGCATTTTAAAAGAAGATTTATAAATTTTGTTTTTAAATTAATCTTAATTTAATTTAATTTAAAACAAAAGGCAAAGGAGTTAGGATTTAGAGAAAGATTTAATAAAAATAATTTTGTTTTGTAATGAATTCAAATTCTAATTATGTTAAGACAAAAAAATCAATTAAACCAACTTTGCTTAATCTGTATTACATAAAATCATTAACACAAAGTTGTGTAGATGTCTAAGGATTTTAAGAAAATGGAAATGAACACATGAAATGATTATTTTACACATGCAAATTTCATACATTACCACCATGGTCCATTAACTTAAAAGATTTGTCATGTGGATTCCATCCTTCTTATTTGAATTTTCAAAATTATTCATTACAACATTATGCTACTCTAACTTGCTACCTCACATGTTTCCAACCCTTTACAATGATTTTAAAAGTTATATAAATACCCAACTTCTTCGGCATTAAGTTCAAAATTCCTTGGGCCCATAACAAAATTTAAAAATCAACTAAACTTGTCCCAAGACTTATTTATTTCATTGGACCCCATTTAACAAGTGATAATGAGTGTTCCACTAAGTAAGGAGTGAAACCTTTATTACAACTACCCAAAATTAAATAATTTAAAATCATTTTATCAAAGAATTGGCAGGCATATGCCTAAAGGAAGACTTGGTTTGCATCTTCTCTTCATTCTTCACCTTGTTGTTGCTCCAATTTGCTTGCATGTAGGTATGCTTGCAAATTATCAATAGCCTCCTTCACTACATTTAGGATAGGAGCATGAGAATATTAGAAATGCACCTTCTATCGGGAAAAGTGTCTCAACCTTGCGATTACAAAAAGTGTGATTTTTTAGGTTATAAAATGAATGAACTCAATTGTTGGGCTATAGAATCAGTTTATTGGCCAAAATAATTATTCCAAGTTTCTTAGAATTCCTTCTAGGGGTGCCCAATGCATAGATCACTTTGAGCTCTATAATTTTAAAAAATAGGCTCAATCAACCTCTTGGACTAAAAGTTATGGCCTCTGAAAGTTGGACTCCCCCTTTGAAAAATGTAAAAACATGTTGGACATGGAAAAGAGTTGTAAAATGGGAGTTACACATGTTGACCAACTTATGATGTGTGTTATGACACATCATAAGGAATCTTTGATTGGATAAATTGAATCCTAAGGATTTGGGCACCACTTTTGGGTGGTTTTGGCTCATGGTTTTCTAATTACTGTTTGACGATTTTATGTATTGTATCTCCTATATATTAGGTGCTTGAGATTGAGATTATGTGAGAGAGTCTTATAGAGGGTCAATGCAAGAAGTTGGGTCCACTTTTTGGCTAAAAAGTGGAAGTGTTTTCGGTGAAAATCAAACTTTCTCACAGTTGGAGTCAAAATTTGAAGCACTTACACATAAAATCTTAAGAAATTCTAGTAATATGAAATGTAGTATTTTGAATCTAGTTTTTAAATATGTAATTTATTCTAATACCCAGATGATACAAATTAATTTTTCATAGGATTGAACAAAAACCACTTTTTAAAAGTCACTTTTTTAGGACCATACCATGCACGTGTACAACCAACATAATTTGACCTAAATAAAAGTATTTTTCTAAATCCTTTTAGGGAAAGATGTGTATTATAGTGAAGTTTTATGAGGATATTTTTTATATTTTTTTCTAAATATTTTTTTTATTAATTTTTATTGGCCCTAATTGTTGTTTTTGAAAACCCATCGTGTATGACCAACATAATTTGAGCAAAATTAATCATAAAATAATTTTTTTTTCATTGTGTAAAGAATTATGTGTAGATTGATGATATAATTTTAAAAAAAACTTTAAAAATTAAAAGTTATTAAAAAATGCAAACACCTGTCATTTCAAGTTTTTGGACCAGTTTGCTCATAAATTAATTAATAAATAGAAAAAAATTACATACTTGAAAAATACACATTGTCATCTATAATGGGTTTTAATTTCGTAAAAAAATTAAAAAAAAAATGTCGCTAGCCATATAGGTAAAGTTAGTCTTTCCTCTTGTTCTGAACATGGACTTGTACTTGCAGGTCCAAGGCTAGAGGTCGGCTAACCATGCCTTTCCCGAGCCTAAAACCAAACCAAGGCAAAGGTAAAACATGGGCGGCCAATTCAAAATTTTAAGAATAGTTACCCGTTCTTATTGAGGACTGGTACCTGTTTCTTATATATCCATTATTCCCCATTATTAGTAAAAAATGTACTACCACTGTATACTTGCAACTTGCATTTTTGATGTACAGGCCGACGACGACATTTTCTACATTTTTTAATTTATAGGTATTTTGTGGAATCTCTTGGCATGCCATATTCTATTCAAATTTTAAAAGGAATCAATCATATGAACATTTTTGAAGTGGAATCAAGTGCGGGGGCTATTTTCAAGGGGAATAAAAAAAGAGGGGTTTTTTTATTCACATCTACTTTTACTTCAAAATTTATGGAACAAAGGATCTACATCTAGTTGTACTTCAAAATTTCAAAGAGGTACATCGATTTGAAAATAGATTAAATATCATTTGTTATTTTTGTCAAGAGGGTTTGGTAATCATGAGATCAAATCAACGTAAAAAAAATAGGAAGGTCATGACACCTGAAGAAATTGAAACAAATAGAGAGGAGGCAAAAAGACAAAGAGATAGAAGAATAAGTATTCAAGAAATGAAGAATATTGAAGCATCTAGTTCCATGACTATTGAAGAGAAGAACATTCAAGAGACTATAAGGGATGGGATGATTGTAGATGATGCAAATGTGGAAATGGTGAATATGGAAGAAAATGTGACTATAGAAACAAATGCATGCATGTCTTCAAACCCAACTTTCAATGATATAGAAAATGTGATTATAGAAACAAATCCAAGTATGTCTTCAAACCCAACTTTCAATGATATGGAAAATATGACTATAGAAATAAATCTAGGTATTCTTCAAACCCACTTATCAATGATATTGATCATATTAGTTTATTAAATGAAGCTGGATATACCAATGATGAGTTCAATTGTACTACTGAAAATATGGAAAGAGGAAATGGGAATGAAATCCCTTATATGAGTGAAAATGAAAATGTTTTTTTTAAGATTGAAAGAAATGTCTTGGATAATCTTTCTGGTAAGGTTTCTTGGAGACGAATGAGAACCCATGCAAATAGATTATATAGACTATTTTTTTTATAGAAAGTCTTGGATTTCAATGTCAACTCATGATGCAATTGATGACAATGTAGAAATTGCAAAAAGTAATAAAAAAGTTACGCATTTTTTTAAAACCTAGAAAGAAAGATGAAACAATGAAACAAGTTATATCTAGTGTTTCTAATGCTATTGATTCTTTTGGAAAAAAGGGTCGATCTAAAGATAGCAATGAAGCATGAAGAGCTATAACAACTGCTTTAGTTAATAAATCAATTTCGAATAAAAGAATGATAAGTAAGACTAGTGAATTTCTAAATATAAATCCTTAAACTTTGAGAAGAGCAGCAAAGAGAAGAAAAACTATTGAAAATGATTCAATTAACCAATGTTGGAGTTTTAGTGGTAGACTCCCAAGGTCTGACATGAAATTAAATAATGAAATCAAATCTTTAATTGAAAAATATTGGCATGATAATACAAGGGTATCATCTAATGTTAGAGATGTTTTAAAATTAAGAGTGGGGTCCATAATTCGTGATCCTCATCCAAAACATCTATTAGACATGACTCAAACTAAATTATATAAAAAAAATTTAGATGATTCAGTGGTAGTGCCATTTAATATTACCATAAGTCAAAGATCATTCGAGAAATGTAAACCTTGGTATGTGAAAATTAATAAACAACGAATCTCTTGTTGTTGTAAAACTCATGTGCAATTTCATTATTATTATGATGTTTTTTGATATATACGTTGTACTTTGCATACTAAAAAAATTATGCAAGAATGTGGTATTAATATGCCACCTCAAACAATTAAGGAGTTTATAACATGTTTGTTTTGTGAAACATTTAATGGATACTTATTTTATTCAAAAGCTTGTATTTCTAGACAATGCAATAGATGTGGCAACTTTTCATTGTTAGGAGAATGTATGCATGAAATTATTTCACATGAATTTGGACAACAATTAGTGGATGTGAAAAGATTCAAGAATGTTGAATATTCTTTAAAGGATGAAAAATTGGAAAGCGTTGCGAGTTAGTCACAAAAAAAATTAGTGTGCATGCATTCATCAGAGAATTTAAGGATAATATTATATCCAAATATGTGAAACACTCCCAATATGCTCGGTGGCTTGATGGATAATTTCACATATGTAAAAACACATTTCCAAAATTGGAACTATACTATCAGTGGTTGACTTTGTAGAAAACTATACTCTTGCTCCACAAGAGGAAATTCAATCTTAGTATTATAATTCAATGTAGGTAGTCATCTTTGTTCATATTATATACAAACATGTAGATGATAGTACAGAAAATAATAGAAAATTTTTGAGGGAGTACCATTTCTATTTGAGTGATAACTGGTTACACTCATTAGAGTTTGTGCATATTGTTTCAAAAAAAAAATTATGAAAGTTTAAAAGAAATAGAAATCTAGATGGCACAACATATCATATGGTTAGATAGTTGTACTGGGCAATTAAAAAATGCTTGAATGTTTTATTGACTATGTAGGGCTCACAAAAAAAACTATCCAACATATGTGGAGTTTTTTTGAAGTTAGACATGGTAAAGGAGAACATGATGGAGTTGGAGCATGTGTGAAAAGAGCTCTTGCTAGAGAGCAACTAAAATTTGAGGATGTAGTAAAATTTAGAGATGCACATACAATTATGGATTGGTGTAATGAAAAATTATCTATGGGATCAAGTGAGAACTCTACAATTCGATGATTCTTTTGGTTAGTTGAAGAAGAGAATATTCTTACTCAACATGATTGTGAGATAATTAGTGGATCAACAAAATTACATTCATTTAATAGTTCAAATGCAAGCACATAGACTATATGGACTAGGAGCTTGCCTGTTTTTGTCAATTTTGTATTGCAGGTGATTGAGAAGCATGTGAAAATACAGAATGAGTTGAAGAATGGAAACAAAGATCCTTGACACCTACAGAAACACACGATCAACTTGAAACAACAATTGAAGATGATAATCAAGTGTTTGTATCAGATGACTATGATTGTGTTTTAGACCTTATACAATAAGGTACATTAATTCAATATTTTAAATTATTACATTATTTGTAATATATAATGATATATGCATCCATGTGTATTTATGTGAATTATATATGTCACATTTTATTGAATTAAATAAATTTTTTTTGTAGGACATGTGTATGTTGCTGTTGCACCTAAGGGAAATGAAGAGGAAACTGAGTATTGGTTGGCTCGATGTGTTGAGACAAAACATAAGTTGTTACATCCTAGAGTAGATGATGATAACTATGAGTATCCAATTGGTTCTATAGTCGTTGTTGGCACCTAGCTACGAAAATATCTAATAAGAAAGAATGGTTTGCCTGCATTTGAAGATTATGAAAGATGTAAGAAGATTATACACTACTCACATTTGGTTGTGGCAACATATATAAAACTAGTCAGATATCAAGGGAGACCTGCTAATAAATATTTATTTATGGGCACTTTCTATGGAAGAACATGAGTCAATTATAGATGCGTTACAAAAAAGAGAGGATGTAGATGGTACAATGGACTAAATTTCTAGGTATGTATATAGTTTTATATATTTAATCGATAGTTAATATAGTTGTATTAAGTCATCCTCTTAGCTCCCCTTAATCCATCCTCTTACCTATCCTTAAGCAATTTCCTATAAATATAGAACTAATTTTCTCACATGACACATAGTTTGAGTGGCTAGGTTAATCACCATGATTCAAATCATGAAAATGCTAATATTATCATTTGTATTTACTCATGTATCTCCCCTTACACCCCCTCTCGTACATCCCCTTAATCCATCCTCTTACATCCCCTTAAGTCATCCTCTTAGCTCCCCTTAAGCCATTTTCTTATGTCCCATTAACTCATCCTCTTATTTCACCTTCTATTTTATTCCTTTTATCTTATAATTTGTATTCACTCATGTATCTCCCCTTAAACCATCCTCTTACATCCCCTTAAGTCATCCTCTCAGCTCCCCTTAAGCCATCCTCTTACCTCCCCTTACATTCATTATTTTTGCAGGTCCCCTACAAGTTTAGATCTTGCATGATTGTATCAATGAACATTTGTATATTCTTTCATTCTCATTTCACCTTCTATATTATTCCTTTTATCTTAAAATTTGTATCGACTCATGTATATATATATATACTTAATTTACTTGTACATTCATTATTTTTGCAGGTGTACCCTACGAGTAGATTTTTGCACATGGTTGTCACTACAAGTTTTCATCATACTATAAATGTTAGATCAATTTTGTAATCTTGTCAATTTTATATTCTTGTCAAGCTAACTGTATATACTCATATGTTTCATCATGTTATAGTTGCATTATATCAATGTTTTGTGTCTTCAATATATTCTTTCAAATTCTTAAATGTCACCTTCTATATTAAATTCCTTTTATCTTATAAATTGTGTCTAAACAAACTATTTGTCAACCCTCCTCTATGTAACTAGCAATGCTCTACCACTTGCATAGGTTCTTTAAATAACTTTTAAATGGTGTTTTTTTTCTTTTATATGAAATAAATGGAAGTGCATTTAAAAATTTTAGCTCAACAATCAAGAGAATACATTAACATTATGAACCTACTTAGAGACAACTTTATACTCATATGTTTCATCATGCTATAGTTGATTTATTTAAGGAAAATTAGTAGGTCTATCATGTAAGGAATTATTATATCTATCATGAACCTACATTAACATTATGTAAGGGAATACAACTTTATTTAAAAGCAATTATTAGGTCTATCATGTGTAAGGGAATACATTAACATTATGAACCTATTTAAGGAATTCTTAGGTCTATCATGTAAGGAATTGTTAGGAGACCTACTTTATTTTATCATTTTTTAACATACGATCTAAGTTGTACTATCATTTATCAATAACTATTTTATACATTAGATAGTCATGTATACTAGATTCAAAATTCAGAAATTATGTACACATTAGATATTCACATACTAGATCTATTTTACACATTAAATATACTTTTTCCTTTTAAATTCAAAAATGTACTAGATTCTAACATGTCTCAATAATAAGAGTTCAATAAAGCATAAAAATACTATCTAACATACTAAATGTACAAGCATAGTCAATATATATATATACATATCTATCTCTAAGTCCATGAAATACTGAAATATAGGTAGGACCCATGAAATGTACTAAAACATCTACTCATAGTTAGCATATAAATAAATACAAATCATAGTTCATGAAAAACTAAAATATCTCCAATTCCATGAAATATTGTTCAACATATAGTCATAGTCATGGTGGCATATAAAAAATAATGCATCACAGTCCATGAAATAAATAGTCTATGTCATATCATCACTAAAATCAAGAGGTCTCTTTGTTCCTCGTGAAAGAGATGGATCTGGCTGATGCTGTAGAAGAGAAAGAAACTTGAAATCAGATAAAATTTTTAAAAATGACACATGTGTGCATATGAAATAAAATTTCATTTCATTTAATTTGATTTAACTTAATTTAATTTATACAACAATGAAATTACATATTTAAATCTAGACTAAAGTGTGCATAAATTACCGTATGATGTTGGTCATCTCCTCCCACATTTTGTTGCCCAGGTGATCGTATAGCTGTTGGTTCTGAACCAAAAGTCTTAGCTGCTAATGCCTGGATATTCAAATAAAGCAATCAAGAATTAGGTTAGCATCAAAATCTAATTTAATTTATAAAATTATGAAATTCAATATTTCAATCTAGGCTAAAGTGTGCATAAATTACCATACAATCATGCTCATCTACTCCCACATTTTGTTGCCCAGGTGGTATAGTTGTTGATTCTAGACTAAAAGTCTCAGCTGCTAATTCCTAGAAATTCAAATAAATTACTTGAAATAGGTTAGAATATTTACAAAAACATGTAACCATATATAAAGACCTAGCTCAATTGCATTGAAAATTTATTAAAGTTTAGGACCTAGAAAAATGTGGATGACTTGTGAAATTGTCCCTAATCAGTATCCTGACCAGTTGCTATCCTAATGGCACTGCTATCATCCTGCATACATATATGGGCATATAAATATACAAGCTCAAAAATACAAAGTACAAATTTAGTACAATTTTTGAAAACACACACCAGGGAATTCTCAGGCATAATAGATGACAATGGAGGAGCACTTGCAACACCTTCAAATGGTCAGTCAGACATGGAAACTGTCACATGACCTCCTCGTTGCAACAAAAATGTTTCACATATATAGTTAAATTTAATTATACACTTGTTAATTTAAATATATCAAAGTTTTGAAGAAACTTTAAATTAGAACTAGATACATATGGTTTTAGGGTTAATATATATTGGTTTACCCTGTAAGGTGTGTTGATCTCTATAGATGTCGATGCAAAACTGAGTGTATCAAATCGTGTTGAGGCCTTGGAGCGACTTGGGATCTACACCAAATAGTTCACAATATATATTTAATTCATCTATGAATATAAATTTTGATATGTTCATTATGCACTTGAAACAAAATAAAATGTGGTCCATGTACCTATGTAGGATGATCATCAGAATATAGCAGATCCAAGTATGACTCTACCTCTGATGTAGTTGCATTTGATGTGGATGCAGGAACATGACCATAACATGGTTTATTACAATTTTGACACAAATGTGTCATTGACATGTGTGAGGTGCTACATCTAGCTGCATCAACTCCTCCATGCTCTGTAGCACTAAATTCAGCTGCCATGTGGGTAACTTGTTCAGTGAGATTTCCTAAAAGTGCACTCAATGCTCCTAATGTTGACAACACTTCTTAGTGCTAAATCAATGCAGGAATACTAGGCAAAATAGGAGCAACCATAGGAGCAACTGGAACGGGTCAATTGGGATCGATGTGTGCCCCTGTCCTGTGTTGAGGCATGCCACCACCAACACCCTAAAATACTCTAATGTCAAAATAATTGGGTTTTAAACCCAATTGAAACTTCGCCCACAATTTCCTCAAAAAATATAGTGGTGCCTCAAAATTTGCATGTGGTGGATGATCAAAGACCATCCACCATTGGTACCAAAAATATCTCGTGGTCTCCTCATGCCTACACCACTTAATTGAAATTCTTTTTTGTTGTTGCAGGTATAGGTTGTTTAGTTGTGGAGTCAAAAAAGAATGGGGCTAATGTTTGTTTGGTAATGTGAAGATCAAGGATGTCTTTATATGAGAGACCATCCACATAAAATTGTCTCCTCTCCTCCCACCAAAGGCAGGATCTATCTAGGTTCACATCAATAGACCTAACGGAATCAACAATGGTTTGCATTGAAGATGCAAACCGTACTACATGGGGGGGCATCATGTGAGGCTAATTTTTAATCAAATTAATTTTTTCCTCAATTAAGCTTATATTTTCATTGATACTCTCTCGCAAGTGACCCTCATTAGGTGGAGGGGGTGGGGGGTTTTCAGGTGGAGGGGGTGGAGGATTGTGCAAAAGTTCATCTATTAGATATTCATCCAGTGGACTACCTGCATGTACAATTAGAATAAAAATAAATAAATATTTAATTACTTGAGCATATGTAAATATCCATATCAAAAACTTACAAATGTAAGTACAAAAATATCCATATTGAAAACTTACAAATAAATATCTAGAAATAAACTTACAAAAATCCAAATGTAAGTTTAAATATCCATGTATTGAAAACTTACAAATGTACAAGTACAACTATCCATATGTACAATTAAATTATGCATCACTTGCCTAGGTTGATATGTCCAGACCATTGTTGATACAGGAAATATATTAGGTGTTATATATATATATATAGAAAATTTGGAATTCAATGGTTGTTGGTGAATTGCCTACATATCAATGAGCTAAACATTTGTAAGGAAAAAGAGTTATCTATCTTGTAATAGACTTAGGGGATATGTAATGTTCTATCTTGAATCGGATTCCATAGATTGTAACTACATATTTTGTACTTATTTTGAAGGAGTATATATCCATATGTATGTATAGTTTGTTAAATCCATGTTCATGTCTCCATGTGTTTTGGATGAGCTTTTGGGAAGGATGCTTGTTCCTCTAACTACATTTTTTAGTGAGTATTTAAACTATGGTAACTTGATAAGGGCTTATTTTATGGTACTTTATTGGTATCACCTCGTAAGGGCTTAAAATTGGTATAGTTGCTTTGATATCTAAAATCCCATTATTCTAGGTATAATTTCATTTATATGCATTGTTTTATGTCAATATTGACTTCATAATGAGTGTATTTATTGTTTTCCTATGTTGTATGGAATCAAGACAAGAAAACATCATTATTGACAAATTGTTGGCAGCTTGTTAAGGAGTGACTATTGGTGTTCTAGATTTCTACCTTATCATCTTCCTCTTCCCTATTGGGGGTTTTTTCAATTTCTAGTAATTTTGAGAATTGATGTATGCTATTTTTAGGTGACATTATGGATCAAGAGAGACATTTGATTCTTGTAACTCAAGATTTGGGAGCCTTTTTATTTGAGTTAGTGCTCTATTTTGGTGGAGTTTATACCTGCAAGGGGTTTCCCCATGTTGCTCTAGTTGTCCTCATTTTTTATGGCATGTTCTCTGTTTAATTTTATTTCCTTGTTCAATTTAATTTTGTAAGCATTTATAGTCATTTATTATTGTCATATTGCAACTCTTTAAAATCTATAATTGGTGAACTAGTTTGGAATATTTAGAGTAGTTCACATTATGGCAAAAGTCTATATCCTACACTTTTACACCTTTGTTTTATGCTACTTTGCATAGATTTTCTAAATAAATTTTTAGCACTCAATTTAACCTATTTGGTGCACCAATTGACACTTAGCCTTGAACCCATTAGCCAACTACCACCAAATATCACCTCAACCTACTAATCACCTTTCCTAGCATTTTACCCACCTTGGATTATGTCATGGTTGGGATGCAACCTAGTGTGTCTCTTTCAAAATTTAAATCTATCACCTTAAAGTTGACATTCCTAAAATAGGATTGTTATTTGGTTAGTCCACCCACCAAAGTGTCAAGTGGGCATCTAAGAACATATATTTAAAACATCTCCTAGGTCATAAAGTCTAACATCAAGTATTAAAAGAAATATTCAAATAAGGGACATACACAGAGAACAATTAATTAAAGTTACATCAATCTCAATCTCATATCAAGCTCGCTTGCATCAAGATTTGTATTTCTACTTGGCATGCTTTATAGCATTATATAACTCTTAAGGGGATTGGCTATTGTTGGAACTTTTCACATGGTCTTCTATTTGCCCTACAAAAATCCCTATTGTGCTTTTAAGGATAACATCTTTCTAAGTAGTGGGTACAAAAGGAACAAACAAGTATAGGAGGTCACATTCTCAATAAACTAGGCTACACGAGTTAGAATAGGTTGCATGGTATTGTTTACTCCTTGAATAGGTTGCATCAAGAGGTCCTATCTACACCAACATGAAAATCTAAATAACTATGTGTTATGGAGTAAAAAGTGGACACATGCCTTTTTACCTCCTAGTTTAGCTCCTAAGTCCCCGTGATAACATCATACATGCAAAATATTCATCCAGATGCAAAATCCCCCAAAACCCATGTCAATTAGGAACTAGGGGCCCATTTTATGCCTTACCCTGGACCAAAAAGGCACCTTGGGACTTGGGTGCCCACGCCCAAGTCCTCCCTGATTGGTCAGGGCCCATTTCAAAACATGTCGACATAGGACCTTTAAAAGGGTCTCTTCTTGTCATCTGTTTTGATTTAACTCACAAATGTTAGCGGGAAAGCATATATAAGTGTGTTTTTGAATTCATTTGTAACCTAGATGGATATTACAAACTTATGATCTTTGAGAAAAGAGAATTCAAAGCATTCATTGTGTTATTGTTGCAGATTTGGAATCATCATCCATCTCCTTATGAGTTAAAGAATGTTCATTCTCCTAAGGGCTTCACCTCTAAGGTGATATCATTGTTATTTGAATCATTCTATCATTGATCATTTGTTTAGCCTCTACCCTACTAGGGCATGCACTCTAACAATGATGTTGGGAAGCTTGAATGTTATCCCGGGATTTGACTAAGGCAAATCGCTAAACACCGCAACCCCCAAAGCCCTTTTCTTCTTGTGTGCAGGTTATAGGTGTGAAGTCTGAAGACGTGAAGGTACAGGAAGGTTATGTAAGGGAAAGGGTTTTGGGATCCAAAATCAGTTTGCACATATTCCACCACATAAGACTTGGGCACCCGCCCTAAAGTCCTCCTGCTCAAACGGGTATTGAATCTGACATCAGGACATCATCTACGACATTTCTCTAGTTTCGGGTTTCTAAAGATTTGGACTTTCTAGACTTGGGCACCCACCCCATAGTCCTCTGACTTTCCAGCTTCCAAGACACGGGTTCTGATATCTCTCTAATCCCTCTGGTGAAATTAGTTTTTGAATATCTGCTTCGTATCTCTTGTTATGATTAGATCTTTACAAATCTAGGGTTTTGTGCTTTAGTTGACCTAGGGTTCGATAAAAGGCTTGATTAAATTATATCTTTCCATAGCAAACAAGAGCACAATATCTATAGCTAAGTCCACCTCCGTTTGGTAGTGATTCATCTCAATCTTGTCCTTGAATGTTATTGTGGAAGAGGGTTTGATCTATTGTACATGCATGCTTGTCTCCCTCATCCCCTTTTTCATACATAACACTATGTCATAGTAATTTTGGTATGTGTTCAAAAACCACATTTCATACTTCAGTTGTCTATCACATGCAAGTTCCCTTAAGATTTGGCAATGGTAAGTATCAATGAATGCAAACTAGTAGAACCTAACCTACCCTAATCTAACAAGGAACAAAAGAAGGATACTTTTAATAAACAAATTTATCATTTTAGTAAAGTACAATCAATTCTTAGTCCATTTGATGAAGAGTCAAGGTTTAAAGAAATATATAAACACTCTTATAAATTTTAAAAAAAGTACTAGTAGTGCATCTAAAATCCCATCATTCTAGGTACACTTTCATTTATATGCAATAAAAAGACTCAAAACAAATCACACAAAGTTTTATCTACTTTAACAATCCATAACTAATCAATGTAAACCAATATGTTATTCTAAAAGAATTCTTTGATGACTTTGAAGAAATTTTACATCTATTATAATAGTATGACAATATATTAGCAATTGTAACCCCATAAACATATATATTATCCCCTTAAACTCTTAGACAACTATGCAGGCATCTAGATCATGAAGAATATTTCAGCTAGACAAAATCGTCTCCAAAATTTACAAAATAATGAATGACATAGATACTTTAGACTTGATTTACAACACTTTATTCCAAAGATTACACTAACTAGAGGACACCTATATAGATTTGGCCTAAATCCTAAATACTACAAGCAATCTAAAAATTGATAAAGATCTTTGGTCCTAAAAGAAACTTGTATATAATTAGTCAATCATCCCTAGATAAACTATGCATTTGACACTTATAATTTGCACACCATTACATAAAATATGGTAACTTGAAGTGTGTTAGATGGTTGAGGTATGAGTATATTGTCTAGTTTGCATTCATGTGTGAAGTATGGTTTTTGACTGAATAGGGATAA
Organism: Cunninghamia lanceolata; assembly: GCA_027924645.1. NCBI lineage: Eukaryota > Viridiplantae > Streptophyta > Pinopsida > Cupressales > Cupressaceae > Cunninghamia > Cunninghamia lanceolata. Next base: position 3,778,941 of record BSBN01000053.1, on the reverse strand, counting down.
TAGTTGATATATCTTTCATCACATACATTAGTATTTTCCTACTTTGAAGAGGTTTTCAGTCTTGCATATGGCAAACCAACACATTGATCTTAGCGACAATTTAGGGTTTGAGGAGCCAATAGTTTTAGGGTTTAAGGTTCATAGTTTATAGTTAAATTTTAGTTTTAGGGTTTATAGTTCATAGTTTTAGGGTTTAGAGTTAAATTTAACATTTTAGGGTTTATCACTAAAAATACAAATCATATAACTTAAACCCTAATTTTTAAATATAAACCTACAATCATAAAAAAAAATACATACAAAAAACATGTAAACCTACCTAGAGGTATTTAGAAACAAAGAGTTTGGCGAGAGGAAGTAGCAGGTATGAAAAATTGGTCGGAAATGTGGTGGTAGGGTCTTTGCAAATGGATACCCGTTTCGGTCCTTGGATGTCGTCGTCGCTGTTTGTGGGTGAAAATGAGCCCGTAGGGTTTTTTAAATTAAATACATTTACGAAATGAGTACCCATTTATAAACGGGTACCCATTTAGGCTCGGGCACCTGTTCCTAAATGGGTGCCTATTTAGGTTCAGGCACCTGCTTCTTTTAAAACAGGTACTCGTTCCTGTCAAGATTTTTTCTTTGCCCACAACTTCCCCTATATGTGGACCCAACTTCTTGCGGGAACCCTATATATTGTTAAGTTGTCTCTAGATCTCTGGTTAGTGATACTCTTATGAAGACTTGCTTTGAAAGTATATTGCAATCTTGTTAAGATTTTTAAGTAATATATTAGGCTGCTTTTGAAGTGGGGTTTTTCTCTTGAAAAGGTTTTCCCCACATAAATGCTATGTTGTGGTATGACTGCTATTTATGTAACTATTGTAAAGATTGAAATTTTTTGCATAATCCTCCTCTCAAGATTAGTGTAGGAAGTTGTTTCACTACCTTAGCTTCCTTACAAGTGGTATAAGAGCTTGCTCAACTTTAGTTTTAGTTGTGGGTTTTGGGTTTTTTGAACTAATCTAGTTTGATTGGGAGCTTGTGCAGAAGATACTTTATGATCTTGTTGCAAGAATTTTCAGATGGAAACCACATCAAGGAGAACAGAGAGAAACTTTTTGGTAACAATTTTGAGATGTGGAATCTGAAGATGGAAGATTTGTTATGTGATCAAGATCTATGGGATGTTGTTGATAAGAGTGTTTCAAGGTCTACAGATGCTACTTTGACTGCTTGATATGATGTTATGGACTGTAAAGCCAAGGGTCTAATTAGATTATGCCCGACAGGCTCTATTTCAATCAATGTACATGAACAACCCTCTATGAAGAAACTATGGAAGAAACTTGGTGAGATATATCGAGTTAAATCTTTAGTGAACAAGATTTTCTTGAGGAAGAAGTTTTTGTCCTTGAGAATGGAAGAGGGTGGATAAATTGTAGACCGATTAGAAACATTTAATATGTCGATGGATCAACTAGCATTAATTGGTGTAAGAATGGATGAGGAGGCAAGATGTTAGATCCTACTTTGTTCTTTGCCTAATTTGTGGGATTCTCTGGGTTCTTTTCCTTTTGAAGAGATGAGGAGGAAGGTATCCATTAGTGACAAGGATGCTTTGAATGTTTGTGGAAGACCTAAAGTGATGAGGGGGTAAATCCCAGAACACATAATAACATATATTGCACATAGAAAATAGGAATGTTCTTTTATTGAATTGAACAACACATTACATTACAAAAACTCAATCCTCAACAGGTTGCAACACATTACAACTTCCTTCCTCTGAATCCTGGAACCTTTTGCCTTTTGTAGCTTCAAATCTGCTAGGGTTTCTATTTCCCCTCCTTTTCTTGACTCTCCACTTTCCCCCCTTTCTCTACTGCCAAAAGGATTCCCAAAATGGTCATAAATAGCCCTTTTTGATGCCTTCCAACCAAAATTTCAAAATTTGTAACTCCCTCCAAAAATAGGTCAACTTCTGAGAGCCATAACTTTTGATCCGGGTGTCTAATTGATGAACCATTTGATGTATTGGAAAGATCATGAAGTACTCTATGCCCTTAGAATCCACTCTACCGATTCCATCCATTTTTGAGGCTGTATGGGTCCTCTAAGTGCCTCATATTTGACTTTGAAACCTTTTCAGGCATTTTTAAAGAAACACAAACTTTAATATATTTTAGCCCACAAGTGATCTTTGACCAATTCCTTCACCAAAGGTTATATTTTTCAATTCCAAAGCTTTGAGTAAATTTCCACTTCCATACGTGCTCAAATGTAAACTTTCTAAAAATAACAGTTTTTTATTTATAGAAGGTTGGAAAAACTGAAGGTTCTACATCATTATTCAAGCTATTGGATATCTAAAAATACCAAAATTGAAAAGAACAGAAAACAAAATCATCATTTTTTTAGGTGATGCAAGATTGCCTTTACATCACTGGATGTTCTTGCATTAGACACCAGGCGTAATTTGGGAAGTGACCTTGTCACATCTTAGGTGTTCGAGGAAAACTCAAATGGTCAACCTCTACCTTAGACAACTAGGAAGAATCTTTGATAGGCCTTCCTTTCCACTTAACCAGATATTATTCATATTGCCTGTTCTAGGTACTTCTTCCACATGGCTATCTAGGATTTCTTCTATCTCCTCCTTTAAAGTAGATGTTGGAATACTCCAATGTTCTTCTATTGGTCCATCCTCTATGCCACCTTCATGATACTCTGTTAAATCAACAATGTTGAACATAGGGGAAATATTGATTCCACTTGGCAACTCTGCCTCAAGTGCATAAATAAAATGGTACATGAGATGTTGTGATTGGCTTTTGACTCGGTTAGTATTTTCATGTGAATAAGTTCATGATTTATAGGTTGTGGAGAACTTTTCTCCTAGTCATTGATTTTCAAGAGATTTTTTTGAGTTGTTGATCATAATATTGAAATACCTTAAGGGGCTAATTAAAATATTGCTAAGGCATATATATCATGATATAGTTACTCATGGGTGATTGATCGATTAATGCATCGAACTTGTTTTCATATGTCAATTAACCAACATCACTAATCTAAAAGATGATATTTATCAACATTCGATAAGGTTGGAGATTTAATAGGCTCTTCTAAAGTGATTAGATGGGCACCTTAGGAACATGTGGCACACTTTCAACATAGCAATACATTGGTTGATTTATTACGAAGCACATTAGTGATCTCCTAACATCCCAAGACCATTGATTTGAAAGGGAAGATTATTTAAGAATTTTGATCAAGGAAGGATTTTGAACAAGTTATCTAAGAGGACATCCATTGTGTTTTCAAAAGAAGGCAATGATTGTCAAGAAATAAATTCTAAGGACATTAATAGAATTTCATGTAAATTTTCAATCTCCCTTGGAATAACCATTTTAAGGCCACATTTGCTTCATCTGCAAATTATTTTAAAAAGATGAAGAATTATGCCCTAACTGGAAAGGAAACTCCTATGAATTATTTCTCACCACCAGAAAAGTAATTTTAAAGACTATTTATTGGGTAAGTACCTACAAACCTTTATGCAATTACTTTCAAACAAAGCTAAATTTATGATTATTGGAGGAATTAGTAAATTACAAAAAGGGTTTGATTAAGAGAAAAATAATTGTTGTAAAATTTTCTATGGGATTACAAATATTTTATGACACTATGTGTTAAGTAATTGCTAGGCTCTTTGTAATAGAACTAAAACCCTAGGAAAAACCCTCATGCAACTTATGAGATTATATGACAATTCATCTTTGTGAAACCTATCATCCTACATTAATCAAAATGGCCACCAAAAGATCTTCTAACTAGTATACTTCCAAAATTATGCCTTGGGCCACTAAAAATACAAGAAATTCACCATGAAGTGTGGTCTTCTATTGAATTATTCAAAGACACAAAGGGAGACATTAGGGATCCCATAACATAAATAGCTAGAAATAGATTATTCAAGATATTATATAAAAAGAGGAACTCACCTTAACCAATATGTAATGCTTGGGCCTTATACTTGGCTAAGGTTCTGGTTCCAAATTAGTTGTCCCAGAAATTGTAGAGTGGACTTGTGAATGTTACAATGAAAAAACCAAAATTATGAAGGGTCCAAATGGAAGGGTCATTTTAAGTTTGAGTAGAGAAATAATCCAAAATGTGTTTTATTTAACACTTGAAGCTAGGACAAAGCTAAGATTGAAAGGACCATCTTTTGAATATATAAATAGGACAAACATTATTTTAGAGATGTAAAGTTGCATCACTATAGAGTGAGAGGAGATGGATAAACTCTACTAGTTAGTCCAAAGGATGAGGATGAGTCGATGGATACATATACATGTATGCCTTTCTTTAAAGAAAATTTATAGGATTTCTAATAGGTTGTACGTCATGATGTAAAAAATAAAATGTCTCAAGTAGCCCCAACATTCCTCACAAACAATCAACACCCTCATGTGAATACACTTTATGATTATGGAGAATATATGGCTAAATAGATTCATGAGGAAATTGTTCAATTCAAAAGGATGAGTTCTCAAAAGATATTCCATCTTATGACAAATTTATTGTATGTCATGATAAATGAATGGGATATCAGGTTAATGCATCTAGAACTGCCTACAGATCAATTTGAGCATTATCTAGTATAATGGAGTTTACTAGACCCCTACTTATGGATCCTAAAGGAGGTTTGAAGAACAATTGGGGAGAGCGGATATTTTCCAAAGATTATTCTATACTTAGGACATTTGGGTCTAGTTCCCCCACTATGAGTTACCTCATACATTATATCCAAGAATTGCATTTTTAGAAGCAATAAGACAAATGTACTCAACTAATAATTTTTATTTCAAAGATCATAAAAAGCATGGATTCTTTCCTCCTTCAACAGTCTTTGAAGATTTTACACTTGAAGGGAAAAGTGCATTTGATCAAGTTGTGTCATACATGGATTAAATTCAAATGTATTTGGGTATAGGAAGACCCTATAACCCTAAGAAATTTATTGATGCACATAGAATAAGTTTAGATAGACTAAGATTTGATCATGTGTGTGATGAAGCAAATGATTTGGTAAGGCGCTATAGAAATGAAGCAACGAAGAGAATAAAAAGAGAATAATGGTTAAGAATTTAGTTTATAGAAAGGAAAAGGAAGTTAATTAATCCAAGATATCTAGGAGCTCTTCCCCTCATTACTAACCTTATCTTGAGAATGAGTTTACTTTTGAAAGATGTGTAAACCTAAGACAAAATTTCTAATGAATTAGAGGAACCACAAGAGAGAATACAAAGGAAATAAGTATGATGAAAAGCCATCTATGCAAATAATTGTAGTAGGATCTTGTAGAGCACCATCTCCTACAACATCAATTGTAAATCAACCAACACAAGGGATTGAACCTTCAATAATACATATTGATCCATCACCCTTGGTTGATTATACTAAAATAGAAGCCACTAGAGAACATGTGCCTTTGCTTTAAAAATAATTGTCCACATTAGGCCTCCCAAGCATCAAGGAGGGATATAATTGATCATCCCAAGAGATGATGTATTATTAGACGAACCGACTACTAAGATAGACATTGAAGATATTCAAATGAGGGCTTAGAAAGCATTTTTGATAGATGACCAATTTTTAAAGGCTTCCAAGTTTAGGAGGTTTGCTCTAATGTTGAAAATCAACGAGAAACAAGCTCATTAAAGGAAGGCTTCCTTAACAAAAGAATACCAAGACACTACAAAAAAGCAATCCTCCCTCACATGTTATTGATTTGGATGTAGAGAGTATCATCCTTGAGGAAGGAGGGAGATTAATAAAGGCCAGTGGCTTCATTTTACTACTTAGCTAGGATATTGCAAAGGTAATGGTTTTTGATAAAATTAGAAGAAGGGAAATGATCTAGAATTGTTTGAAAGTCAGGAGGATGTGGTTCAATTTATCTCTAGATCAACTTTTGATCTAGATTTACAAAATCTTGCTATATGCGCAACCACCCCACACATAAAATGTCTCCTACTCATTATGTTCCTCAAGAACTAGAAGGGTAGTTAATGGTCAAAAGGGTTAGTGATGTATCAACAAAATCAACTTCATTTTACTACCTAGCTAGGGTTTTGTAAAGGTAATGGTTTTTGATAAAATCAAAAGAAGGGAAATGATCTAGAATTGTTTCAAAGAGAAGATGATGCAATTCAATTTGTCTTTGGATAAACTTTTGATATAGATTTACAAATTCTTGCTATATGGGCAATCACCACACACATAACATGCCTCCTATTCATTATGTTACTCAAGAACTAGAAGGATAGTTAATGTCAAAAGGGGTAGTGATGTATCAACAAAATTGGCTTTGTTTTACTACCTAACTAGGATATTGCAAAGGTAATGGTTTTTGATAAAATCAAAAGAAGGTAAATAATCTATAATTGTTTCAAAGCCAAGAAGATACAGTTCAAGTTCAATTTATCTGTCGATCAACTTTTGATCTAAACTTACAAACTCTTACTATATGAGAAATCACCCAACACATGGCATGCCTCCTATTCACCATGTTCCTCAAGAACTAGAAGGGTAGTTAATGGTAACATGCCTCCTATTCATCATGTTCCTCAAGAACTAGAAGTGTCATTAACATGCCTCCTATTCATCACGTTCCTCAACCTGAGATGGCCTGTTGGTGAAAAACTTGCCCTCTTGAAAGAGAGGTCACAAGTTCAAATCCTGCATGGAGTAGGGTATGTATGCCTCCTACATCCCCAAAATCAGGTCGCTCGACATCGTAGACTATAAAAGGATCCATTTCCATTTCCATTCAAAAACTAGAAGGGTAGTTAATGATCAAAAGGGTTGGTTATGTATGAGCGTTAAAACATAAGCTATTATATAAGTCTGCCCTCAGAATTGAACACTAGTCCCGAGCCAGCCTCGTGACGCTTGGGTTTCACTGAGTGTATTTCCCTAAATGCAAAATTTTGGCTGCAAGCAACCCATTTTTAGTGTGATCTATCTTCAGTCTCACATGGTTTCCATTTATGGCATGGCATTACAAGAACGTTCCAGGGTTCTTAGGTTTTTCAACCAGAGTAACAAATGTTCCATCTCATCTAATCAAGAACCCATGTTAAAAACACAAGTGGGTATGAACGAAACATCATTTTCAATGGATCATGACATCTGCGCTTCTCTCCTGCAGGAGTGTGCCAATACCAGAAGTCTCGCACAAGGCAAGCAACTCCATGCTCAGATGATTGTAACAGCTATGGAACAATCTTCCATTTTAGCTACGAAGCTTGTTAACTTGTATGCCATATGGGGAAGTTTCAGGGAAGCTCACATAGCTTTTCAGAGTATACCAAAGTTGAATCCTTACTCTTGCAATGCCATTATTAGAGGATATGTCAAGCACGGATTCTGTCACGAAGCTATTGAGCTCTTGCTCCAAATGGAAATGGAAGGTGTACCTGCAGACAATTTTACATTCCCTTTTGTTCTGAAGGCTTGCACGGAAATTTCCAATTTGAAGCATGGAATCGAGGTACACAATGCTGTAATTAGGTCTGGCTTTGCTTCTAATGTTTTTGTTGCAAATAGTCTTATAGATATGTACGGCAAATGTGGCGATATTGAGGCTGCACGCCAAGTGTTTGACAAAATGTCTCACAGGGATGTGGTTGCCTGGACTAGTATGATTACAGGTTATGCGCAGCGGCAGCTGATGAATGAGTCATTGAAGCTTTTTCGCCAAATGCAGGTGGAAGGTGTTGAACCCAATTCGTTAACTGTGACAACCATTCTCCCAGTTTGTGGCCAATTAAGAGCTCTACAATGCGGTAAAGGGATTCACTGTCATTTGGTGAAGAAGGGATTCGAGGGGGATGTCTTTGTGGGGAGTGCTCTTGTGGATATGTATGCTAAATGTGGGCATGTATATGATGCACGTTATGTGTTTGACAAAATGCCTTATAGAAATGTGGTTTCATGGAATGGGATGATTGCAGGATATGCCCAGAATGAGTATGCTAATGAAGCAGTGGAACTCTTTAGTGTAATGCAACTTGCAGGGATTAAACTCAATTCAATTGCTATTATTAGCGTTCTTCCAGCCTTTGCCCGTTTAGGTTTCTTGAAGCAGGGCAAGGAAATACACAGTTGCATTTTAAAAAATGCATTTGAGTGTGATGTTTTTGTTTCCAATGGTCTCATAGACATGTACGCTAAATGTGGAACTTTAAGGTTTGCAAGGCATGTGTTTGACAAAATACTTGATAGGGATGTTGGATCTTGGACTACAATGATTGCAGGCTATGGTATGCATGGTCATGGTGAAGAGGCACTCAGACTCTATAATAAAATGCAACATTCAGGAATAACCCCAAATGAGATTACCTTCACTGCTATTCTAACTGCCTGCAGTCATGCAGGACTTGTACATGAAGGTTGGAAGTTATTTGATTCTATCAATCAGCAGTATCCTAGTATGCTCCAGGAGAAGCACTGTGCATGCATGGTTGATCTTCTTGGCCGTGCAGGGCTCTTAGATGAAGCATGGGATTTTGTTAAAAATATGCCCTTTAAACCTGAAAAGAATGTATGGGGAACCTTGCTTGCTGCATGCAGAGTAAATCACAACATAAGCTTAGGAGAATATGTGGCAGAAAAATTCCTTGAGTTGGAGTCAGATAATGTAGGTTTTTATGTATTGTTATCAAACATGTATGCTGAAGCTGGCAGGTGGGAAGATGCAGAAAATGTAAGAGCAATTATCAAACAAAGGGGTTTGAAAAAGAGCCCAGGATGCAGCTGGATTGAGATGGGTAATAAAGTTCATACCTTTCAGGTAGAAGACAAATCACATCCTCAATCAGCAGAGATCTATGCAATGTTGGGAACATTATCCAGGCAGATGAAGGCAGCTGGTTTTGTTCCCGACACTAGCTTTGTATTGCACAATGTGGATGAGGAAGAGAAGGAATACATCTTATGTGGGCATAGTGAGAAGCTAGCCATTGCTTTTGGGCTTATAAACACGTTGCCTGGAACACCAATCCGAGTCAATAAGAATCTTCGTGTTTGTGGTGACTGTCATGCTGCCACTAAGTTCATCTCCAAGCTCGTCAATCGTGAAATTGTTGTAAGGGACTCATATCGGTTTCATCATTTCAGGGATGGGAAATGCTCTTGTAGGGATTATTGGTGATGAAGAAATAACCCATTAAACTTTTCTGCATGATGATATAGTTTGTGAGCTACAAAATTAGATCACATCTAACAAGATCAAAGCATATTTCTGATGTAAATTTTTATGAAGCAAAATCTTTAAGAATGGAAAGAGAACATGCTAATTGCTCAGAATATCATCCTAGCTGGAAATATAGCAGATGTGTGCTTAATGCTAGGAATGTGCTTCTACTTCATTAGTGTTGCTATGCTCCTTTTGAAGACGACGAAGAAAAGCAGGGAATCAGAGTGGTAGACATTGGAAGAAAGAAATCTGAGCAACTTGATACAGGAGAAAAAGCGGACATACGAGTGCAGAAATTTGGTGAAAAGTATAAGATGCCTATGATAACCTCTCTTTGAGAGCTTGCAAGATTTTGTCCATGGTTACAACTTACAGTTGTAGATGGGCAAAAACTTGATGGTTACAGATTTTTGGATTTACCGAGACATGTAAAACCAGTCTCTTTAGAAAACATCCTGCCATCACTTCATTACAATGTAGAATACCATGGTTAAGAAAATTTTAATCAGTTTTGAAGAAATATTTCGACAACAATATATAAAAGAAGATTAGTGCGCTGTATTAGTTTCCACACGAATCTTTTCCATTCATTTATGAGATTTGAGAGGTATATTACCCATTATATTCTACTCCAAAAACTTCTTAACAATAATTCTTTTATAATATGGTGTATTTAACTGATAATGCTACTTAGAGCATTAACATGTTGAATAAAACATAAAAAAACTTCATGCTTGCAAAAAGCCTTCAATGGATAACTAAATTATAAAATGTATGACAAACCATGTTTTGACTATGAATTTTTTTCCTCCATGTCAAGTGTAGATATGTAAGAAAGCTTTCCTTGAAGGTAAACTGCATATAGTTTATCATTAAAGAGATTAATTAAAAATACACTCAAGTAAATATTTATAACTAACATGTTAAGAATAGAAACAACTAACGCCTGCACTCATTTATATAGATATGTTTCTATATTTTTCTATATCATCTCGTGTAGTGGCAAATTGCTACATAAGGTGGCAGTCATAAGGTGGCAGTCAAGTCTTGCCCAGCTTAATAAAATAAAAAGAACATATTTCTATATTTGTCATTTCTATATATGATATTTTAAACATTTTGGTCTCATTGGTGAGTTATTTTAAGATGTCATTTGTAGCCTCTCGTTATTCCCTCCAATGATGTTTCCAAGTACAGGGAAGCAGACGATTCTCTGTTATGTCCTCGCTTATGGATGAAAATAAGGACAAACAATGTCAAATATCCAGTAGTGTGATAATATTAATACAATAAAAATTAATGAATTTAATGTCTACGATAAGCTGAAAACAAAAAAATCAAATGGGATTATTGAGTAATAGTTACAAATGAGATTATTGAGTAATAATTACAAATAGCATGGAAGACAAAAACTTACCATTGTTGAGTTTATTCCTCCTAAGATGCTTCACAAGATTGGGATTAGATGCACTAGACCCTAGTGGAAGGATTGGAAATGGTACCCTGATATCCTTTCTACAATTACAAGCCTTATAAAGGCTATCCATGGCTCTCTCCGTATTTTTTGATGATTGCAAAGCTCAACAACAAATGGGGTCTTTAGTCCACTGCTACTCACTAGCAACGTAGATTTTATATAGTCTAGTCAGCCATTCTGGAACCCAAGCTTGCTCATTTTGCTTAGTGTCTTCTCTTATAGGGTCTTCCCATTAGATCTTGTTTGATCCACCTAGGTGTCTCTAATCTCTACTACCCTTTTTGCCATCATCTAGAGACTCTAAAGCATCTTTTCTAGTTTTTGCTTGTAGGCTCAAGATGCTTGGATTTGGATTCATCATTTCTTCAAGCCCTTTTGGCCTAGGCTTTTCTACTAGCACATGATTCTTTTGGGTGATTGGCCAAGAATGTCAACTAAATTCACACAAATTTGGCATGCTTTTAGAGTGGAGATTCAATTCAACATTTGGAAAGATAAGAACTCAACTTTATTTTTTGGAATTTCTGTGGATGCTCATTTTTCTTTTTATTCTAAAGATGTGATTTTTTCTAATGTGCTGCTACAAATTCAGGTGTAAGTAAATAAAGTTACCTTGGGAGTTGCACATCTCTAGACTTTTATCAAACACTGAGCTAATGCTCCCTATATTGTCGCTCTAGTGCCACCTTCTCCTTCAAGCAAGGGTCCTTCCCCTACACAAGGGCTAGACATGGTTGCAACTACACTAATAGTTCTAGACACCCATCTCATAGTTCGCACGGTTCACATGGCTCTCCTTAACATAGAGGTCATGGATGGTCCCAATAGACACGTGGCTAGTCTATTGCTTGTCAACCTTGTGACAAGGGTGCTCCTAAGTGGCCTGACAATGACAAATTCCCATGGTTGAGTCTTGCCATTTTTTCTATTTGGAATGATTCTATTGAAAAAGACAAAGAAAATGAAGGTGAAGGTACCATCACAAGGTGGGAATCCATTCGTAATGGCCAAGACCCCCACATGGTTGGTGGAGTCCTCCTGATAGAGACCCACCTCCTCCTCCCACTAGAATAATGCTTGCTGCGTAGCAATTTGACCACTATTTTATGTTATTTTGTTTAATGACTCTCTTTGCATAGACTTTTTGAGGTGTGATGCCATCCCACCCACTTTGTGGTGAATTAGTGTATACTATTTTTATAAATTAATATAAGATGACACTTATTCATAAAAAAAATTACCAACAAAATTTTGAAAATGGTGTAATGAATGAAAACAAGTTCACAAATTGATACATCAAAAGGAAACAAGACAACGATGAACAAAAAGTGAAAACAATAGTACGCAAATCAAAGTTTTTTATAGTTGTTTATCAAACATAACTAGATTATTATGTTAGGAGTCATAATTACATTTGCAACAAAGGGTCCATGATGGCATTATTCACAAAAACCCTTTTGCAACCATCACATCCAATATATATGTAACACAAGAGTGTGACATTTATCAATATGTAATTGCATTAAAGATGTTCCATCAAGGTGGGCAAGAAACTAAATGGGAAACAACATAGGTTGAAATTTACATACATATGTAATTTCATTTAATTTTGTGCCCACCTTGATGGAACTTCTTTAATGCAAATTACATATCAACAAGTGGCACAATCTTATGTTAGATTTGACTCATGCCCCAATCCCTATCCATCATCATTTACTCTTGTTTACACCAATTTCTATTTATTTGACATTTACCCCTCATTTATTGCACCCAATTGACACTCACTCCCATTAATTTGCTTCCTACCTCAAGAGTGTTGCTTCACTACCCAAGTTCATTCTGTTGCAGCTGGGGTTGATCCCATGGTGAGAAAGATTGAACCTCAAATTCAAATTTTAACTCTTCCACTCCTTCCTATTAGTCATTATGAGCCAACTTAACACACATTTGTGCAATATGTTGCTATGTCTTTGTATTTAAAGACATTCAATGTGCCAATAATTGATATCTAGAAATCTAAGGGACTAACAGTGAGAAATCATTAAAGCACACTTTAATTTTCAAAGGGACAAAAAATTAAAATATATATCATTTACATACAAAGCACTTTAACAATCGCCTATGTTGTCTTTGAATCTTTACTTAGAGTCATAAGGCTAGATGATCCAAGGGTTTGATCTAAGAGAGCTTGCCCCTAGTAATTTGATAGATTCCCTTGAGGTGTTTATAAATACTATAGTCCTTACAAGATTATTAGACACCAAAGATCAAAGCAAACATGTTTAATAAGTTTGCACTTTGCTAATACAAATCCACGCATCAGAATCAAATCCATGGGAATCAGGAAGAAACCTAAGACAATTGGGATTCAACCTTATGGTTTTCTACACCTATTCAGATTCTGAGACATTCATCAAACTGAGTCAATTAAATTTCTAGAAGTGATGAATCAATTTTGTGCATCATTAATAACATTCTTTTGCCTTCAATTTTAGAGGTAGTTGCCCTATCCTATCTTTTTAATTATCACATTTATTACCATTCATTTATTTACCCATCTCTGATTCAATCTAGGTTAATTGTGGTTATTGATTGCATTGAAGTAATTAGCCTCGATTTATTTTTTAAAAGCATTTATTTCTTTGCATTTTTTGGTGAACTCATCATATTCTTACATGCAACCTAGGGTTTGATGTTAGGGTTTTACCTGGGTTTGACATTAGGGTTTTGCCTCTTTTTCCAAGTAGTTTTTTTGGATCTAATTTATTTTATGATTGTTTTATTCTCCTCTAGGGTTTTAGATTCATTTGTCCTTTTGCCTGCATCCATTCTACCCATCCTTAATTTAACTTCTAGCATTTCAAATTTAGATATGATTTTATCCACTTATTTTAGATTTACCTATGGTCTCAATTCACCTTTGTTTATCTTTGCTTAGGGTTTGACCATACATAGTGTCATGTATCATGGCTATTCTTAGATCATTTTCCGTGGTTGATATACATGCATACATTTCTAATTTTGGCGTACTCTTATCTTTCATGAAAAATGATCCTTCCCTCCTTGATACTCTCATGACATGATGAGTGCTTTTAGGATTTAACTGTGTATCTTTTTCATCAATGTTTTGGATCACACTCAGTGATCCATCATCAGGAAGAGGAATGTTATCATATTTAGTAGTAGTTTTATTTTCCTTCCTTGGTGTTGGTTAACAGATTTGTCACCTAACTCTATATACTCTCACTTGGACAGATGACAAATGTAGCAACAATTGAACCTACTATAATGGTGTTTTACAAAGGCTCTCTTCTTCTTTAACAAGGCGCAACTAACTTTGATTGATATTCTATGAATGGAAAAACTGGTATTGCTTTTAACAAGAAAGCAAGACAAAGGTAGTGCATTTAACCAAAAAGCAGTAAAGGAAGATTACATCCAAATAATCAGAAGCTCAAAGACTTCCACTAGGCTAACTTCTATGAATCAATAAAACAAATACTATATACCACACAATCACCACCATGAACCATATATCAAAAGATAAACAATTCCCAACAGTGAGCAAGAATTAAAGATGTCCAATCACTTCAATACACAAACATCATCAACACCAGCAACAACACATCCAACATAAGGAGAACATAAATTCAAATAATCATAACACAAAGTTTACGATCATCCAAAACTCCATTGCATTGATTTCTATTTCATGTATATAAAGCAAATGAACATAAAGCCAAACTTGATCTTTCGCCAACACACAATTTGCCAAAAGATCCATACATTGACTAGCTAATTAAATTTATAGCCAAGTTGCACCATAACCATCTTTAAACCCTAATGGCTTCTTGAAGACAACCGATTAAAAGAAGTTTAAACAATAATTAAAAGGGCCCTCCAAAGCCAATAGTTTTTGAGCAAATATTGAAATATAACTAAAGCATAAGAAAAGAAATTCAATTGAGGATTGCCACATCCTCTTCTCCAGTATCAACTTCGCATGACGCTTCCTTTTCCTTCACCTTTTCACCTTCATTTCCCGTGTCGCTTTGTGCCATTTGAGATGCCTATGCCCACAGTTTTGCCTTATATGTCCTATACTTATTGATCACAGGTGTCAAAGACATTTCAGATGGAATCCTAGTCATGCTAATCCGACATTTTCTTTTACTCACCGCTCTCTCTGCATCAGCCACCTTTTGATGGACATCATCAAATCCACTCCTAACAGTTTTGATATAGGCCACCATCTTTGCAAGTTTGTCAAGTGATTCCCCTATTATAGTGTCATAGTTCATCACTTCCTCAGTTACCAACTTCTTGAAATTATGTTTGATTTCCTTAATACCCAACAACTTTCATCATCGTCCCCATTAGCTTCAATTTCTATAACAACAAAATTTGTTTTAATCCTCATCATTTCTGAAAAAATAAGTTGTAATTGCTTTTCTCATCTCATCCTCGGCAGATATTATGAGACATAACTTCCATTTGACTACATCAGCCCATACATGTGTATTTAATTGACATAACTTCCATTCGACTACATCAGCCCATACATGTGTATTTAATTCCCCAGGATCATTCAGAATTTTCTCAGCCACTAGGATACCGACATCCATATTGGCCATCTCCTGTATCTCTTTAGCTACTAAAGATAGGCTGTTATGGTCACTTCTAGCTGTTTGGAATTCTATTATCAAAGCCTCCCTTTTTCTATAAACATAATCAAACAATTTAACAGCCTCCTCAATGAACAAAAGACCATCAAACATGACTTTTCTACCCATTGGTCCATGACATTACTCAGAGATAATGATCTTTTTATTTATTGCAATAGATTAGGATCAGGAGCACTCATACTCATATTAGGAGGGGCTTCAGCTGAGGGTGTTGTTAGCTTAACAATCGACTGAACAAATAATGATAGGGAACTTACTTGTGCTTGCAAGTTAGAGTTCTCCTCTTGTTGTCTCTTGACCCTTTTTGATAGATTGCTGACCGAATATTTAACATGATAGATATCACCTTCCGCATTAGAAGGTCCCAAGTCCACTATGCTTATTCTAAAGTCAGCTTCAGTCACTTCATCTTCGTTCTGATTCCCCACTGGATTTGCAATTTCCAAAAATTGGTTCCTTGAGGTAGGATCAGTCACCATTCTCGACATCCTCCTAGCACATTTAGGCTTAGTAGTGTCCTATAGTAACTTAGCCACAATATCTATACAGGTATCCACTATTGGTGTATACCTTTTCTTCTCTTCAACTGCTTTCTTTAACCAGGTAGGAGATGAGGAGGGAATATTAGCAGCATTGACAACACTCATTGTACTATCCATATGCACAGGTGGAGAATTGTGCTTTGGGGGTTTGTTTAGATTGGGGGAATTTAGAGTACTTAGCAAAGACTGTAGCATACTATCTTCTCCTAATTGAGTAAAAATGAATGAATCACTATCACTTACGAGATTATTGACAAATGACACATGGTCTACTTTTGATGGGGAAGCAACCAATTTGGTGTTGCTCTTCATTGGTTGACTATCTTGTTCACATGTCGTCTTCAATTTATTGACCTCCTCAGGGGGTCAATCACCATCTCCATTCAATTGTGAGCCAACTCTCTAGAGAGTTGGATCCAAACTAGGTGATCTCTGTTGAGAGTGTGCAGTCTAGGATCTATTTTGACCCTAAGAGGCTGATTCTTTAGGTGCTACAGAGCCAACACATTCTTTCATCTTTCCTTTCAACCATCTCTTTGTTCTTCTTATCACTTGGAAAGAATGAAAATTCACATAAGTGATCTCCTTTTCAGACCATTTCATAGGAGGTAGAGGCCATAGTGAAGCATCATGATAGCCTTCATCTATAATATTGGAGTTGTCATCAACCATATCAAGAACTTGAATATGCAATTCAAAATCATGAATTTGGTCAATGGTCAACCTTATCCAACTCCTTCTCTGCACTTCCCTCTCATCCAAACAATCCTCCCAGAAGTCATCAAGATGGGGTTTGTGCAGATACGAACCTCCTCCATGCATGTTTTCTTTCACATAATTTTTACTATCAAAGGCTACACGAGCTGACAAACTATGGAGACTAAACTCAGACAGCAACTTATCCACACTTCTGGCACTATCATTACTTTTACAAGAATAAAATGAAAGAGTCATAGGAAAAGAGTAACCTTTCTTTTTCATAGCATGGTTCCTTGTATACACAGCTACCATTTGATGACATACTTCTAGAAACATGAGGTAATCTGACAGGTACCGTGCTAATTTCAATGGGGCATTTTCATAACCCCCAATTCTCAAGTAAGAGAAACGATCAAACTGGACATAAAAACTCCCAAATTTCATGACCAATGCGGCCGCTTCAGCAGAAAATCTTCGTTCCAGTGAGCCATCAATCTTCTTAGTCAACCACATGGAAAAGACATCATTCACCCTTCGGAAATCTTTCATACCTTCAATCTTTTGTAATTGAGGAAAAGTCTTATACACAGGCATAGCGACGGCGGGAGTTCCTTGAATCCTTAAGCCAGGCCAAGCAACCTCTCTATGAACTAACACATAAACCAGCTGGGAACACATGTGAAACCTTAAATCTTGCAAAAAATTTATCAGTTGCTCATGCATACTTTCGCTAATTATTTTGGCCCAATTGATACGATGGTCTCCACAGATTAGCAAAATAAATCTACACATCCAAAGGGTGAAAGTATCCAACTCTGAGCTCCCAACTACACGGTTTAACAAATTTATCATGTCTGAAATCTCCTCTTTGAAATGACTCCTTTTAAGATTGAGAGGGAGCTGTGATTTCTCCTCTTTCTTGACTTCCAACGAGGTTTTGGCAATACAATTTTGGCACTAGTCCTTCTTTTCATTATAGTATGTCCATGCAGATGACACAGAGACATCGACATTTTCTTCATACTCGTCCAAGTTCAAGGCTAGGGCAACTGATTCAGAATCAATTTTAGCAACAACAGAGCCATTTGCGGCTTTGATTTCTTGAGACTCCAGAAAGTAATTATTGGCACAGGCTACTATCAATTCAGGACAACACACTACGAGTGGAAAGCCCCCAGCTATGTCCAATGCACTGTTAACAATTTTGTTTACAGGGGAGTTCAGCCTTTGAATTGCATCCTCTTCCAAAAATCCTCAAAGTTGACATGGCCCAATTCCATATCCCTTACACCAGATAAACCATTTTCTAGAACAGGAACCATAAGGGGCCCCTTGAAATTTGAACTTCATCTTCACCGATTTGAGAAACCAAATGGCCAAAAACTCTGAAGCATTCATAGACAATGCAGGAAAATGCAGTGCACTTATAGGGAATTCTCTATGTAGATACATGAAAATAGAAAATTTCTACCACCAGAGAGAAGTGTTGTGTTTTTATAGTAGAGGAAAGCAAGAAATAAGATAGAAATGACCAATCGTGCTAACCTGTAAGTATGGAATTCCATTGATATTTCACATGTAGTGGATTAGTTGTTCTTCACTCTGCAATGCATTCCCTTAGCAAAATGATGCAACTTCAGGTGAGATAGGGAATTTATTGGAACTTCATGTCACTTCTCATAAAATCATTCATAAAGAACATTAAATTCTGGCGACAAATCAAGCTTCAAAAATCGTAAACATTTGCCTCGAGTTTCCCTCCAAAAAATGTGCCAATGCGTTTGTACGTACTTCAAATAAAATACAGAATGACAAGTGTCATTTCATTGTATTGCACGCTAGCTCAGGGAAAGACACCACATGAACAACAAGCGCTCGAAGTCGGTAAGTCAGGAAGTTTTGGAACCTTTGAACCATAACATTGAGAGTTTGGAAGTTCAAAGAACTTCTGACCTCCCAAGAACATAGAACCTTCATAACACAAATGAGTAAGACCAACACAAGGGAGAACTTTAGGCACTGGACACAAAGACAAGTCAGGAAGTCAGGCGGTTCATGAATTCTTGAACCTGTCGACTTCGGTTCAAAAAGACAAAAGAGCTCCGACGACTTGAGAAATGACTAAGTAAAGCTCAACTCGGGAAAGAATAAAAAGGAAGTGGCAAGCAAGGAATGGAAAATTTTCCAAGGCACGAGTGCTTTAGTAAAATTTCAAAAATTAGGCAACAACAGGCTCTAATTGGGGACACGGACTAAGGAGGATGTAGAGAATCCAGATAAACTTGGCAACAAAGCCTTATTCTAGAAGGGCAATAGAGTCACACCAAAAATGCAATGAAAAAACAACAGGAAAGACAAGGAAAGAAACTATGGTACAAGAGATAACTCAGAGATGTTGCCAATTATATAACTTCAAATCTTGCCCATTGTAGGCAAGAGGCAATGGTGTTCCATCAAGATATGCCAGTAAAAAAGCATTCTCTCCAATGACTTTTCTGATCTGGAAAGGTCCCTTCCACAAAGAATCAAATTTCTTATTAGCCCCCTTTGGCTCTCTTCTCTTGTCCCTCAAAAGTACAGAATCCCCCACAATAAAATTCCTTTGCTTAGCCCTCTTGTCAAAGATCTTCTTAACAACTTGTGATGTCAAGCAATTCTATCTACAACAATATCTCTTTGCTCTTCCAAAGGGTTCAAATACAATATCCTCTTCTCTAAAGTTGATTGAAACTGCTCATTCTCAATTGCCTTCTATAAATTTAATGCAGACAATTCCAAGGGAATGGGAATTGCCTTGTTGATTCCATAGACCAGCTGAAAAGGAGACATACCAATAGCTATTTTGTAAGTTATCCTATTGGCCCAAAGAGCATCATACATACTTTTATGCCATCCCCTTTGATTTTCATCTACCAACTTCTTGACAATTGAAATGAGATTTTTATTGCTTGATTCAACCTGCCTGTTACCTTGTGGATAATAGTCAGATGAATGGGCAAGGCTAATACCATAATCATAGCAGAAAAGAGTGAATTTAGAGGAAGAGAAACTAGAGGCATAATCAGCTACAATCTTCTTTGGCACACCAAACCTGACTAATATGTTCTCTTTAAGGAAAGTACAAGCTACCTCAGAGGTGGTATGTTTCACAAGAATTGCTTCCACTCATTTGGTAAAGTAATCTGTATCTGTCAAGATATGAGTGTGTCCAACACTAGAATTAGGATTAATAGGTCCAACAAAGTCTAATCCCCATTGCTGAAACAATTCATCTATTACCACTGGTCTTAAGGGCAACACAACTAATTGAGGTCTACCAATAAACTTCAAACATTTCTCACAATTTGACACCCAATTGTATGCATCTTTGAACATGCCTAGCCAGTAAAAATATTGTCTCAATATCTTAAAGGTTGTTATTGATGCCTAAAAGTGTCCTCCACAAGCTTCACTATGAAAAGTCTCCAAAATTTTTTGATGTTGCTCCTTGTCCACACATCTCAGAAATGTTCCATCTACTCCCTTTTTATATAACTTTCCCTCCCAGAGAACATACTTGTTTGCTTTAAGCTTCAAATTTCTCTTCTCTTTAGCAAAGAGGTGGGGTGGACAATCGCATATGTTAGAAAATAGGAAACATAAAAAAACCAGTCATCAGTAGTGCTTGTAAAAAGGACTAAAGGAAATTCCTCATTTTCATCAACCTTATTCTTAGCAATCATTTTACACAACCCTTTACCTCTGACCAGATTAGTGGGTTTGATCTCAACATCATATTTCTGAACTTTGGCTATCCAGGCTCCTCTATTATTACACCCGATCTCTTGTTGTGTAAGGATACTCTTTACAATAGATTCTAGAACATAGACAACTGCATGTGAATGCAAAATGTAAAATTTAAAGCTTTTTAAAGCTTTCACTACCGTGTCTGCATTTTTTTCTAGTGCAAAGTATTTCAACTCATGTTTCTTCAGTGACACACTCATGAAGGCAATTGGAGCCTCAATCCCCTGTTCATTTTTCTATAACAAAATGGCTGACAGGGTGTGCTCTGATGCATAGCAATAGATGATAAAATCTTTCTCAAAATTAGGATGCACTAATGTAGGTGCATTGGCAATGGTTGTTTTAATCTCCCCAAATGCTTGTTTACCTTCATCACTCCATTTGAAAATAGGATAGTTATTCATCATCTTAGCGATGTGCCTAGTCAACTCGGCAAAATCAGGAACAAATCTTCTTAGAAAATTTACCTGACCGAAGAAAGATCTTGTGTTACTCTTGGTTGAGGGAAAACTCAACTACTGAATTGCTCTGACCCTTTCAGGATCAATCTTTATTCCATCCTTGGAGACAATATGACCTAACAGCTTCTCTTCTGTTACAACAAAAATTGACTTTTTAGGGTTTAAAGAAATACCATTTTCTCTACAACGCTATAAAACTACCTCCAGATCATGCAAATGATCAGCTCTCTTCTTAGAGAAGACTGTGAGATCATCCAGGTAAATAACAATGATTTTATTTTTCAAATCACCAAATGTTAAGTCCATTGCTCTTTGGAAAGTGGCCTCTACATTGATGAGGCCAAAACGACATCCTATTGTAAGAAAAAACACCAATAGGGGTAGTGAATGTAGTTTTGTACTGATCTTCTAGAGCTACTTCAATTTGATTATATCCTAAAAATCCATCGAGCATTTACATCATCTCTGAACCAGATACTGTTTGCAATATGTGATCCATAACAGGCAGAGGATAATTGTCTTTCAATGAGGCTTGGTTCAAATTTTGGAAATCAACACAAGTCCTTATTTCCCCATTCTTCTTTCTCACAAGAACGATGTTCACCACCTAGGTAGAGTGATGAATGGGGTAAATGATTTTTGCCTTCAGCATCTTGTCTATCTCATTAAAAATAGCCTTGGATACCTTAGGGTTGTAAGTCCTCTATTTCTACCTAAAGGGCAAGGTACCAGGTTTCAGAGGAATATGGTGCTGCATTTTCCCATTTCTAAACTTCTTCAAATCTGCATAGCACCACACGAAAACATCTTTATATTGAACAAGCAAAGAAATTAAACGCTCTCTTTCTTTTAGAGAGCAACACTTCCCAATGTAAACAATCTTTGGATCTTCTTTTGTACCAATGTTCACTTGATCATAATCAGCTAATGATCTGATTGAGACTTTACTCTTCTTTTTCAGGTATTGATCATGTCGATTAAAAAGATCTTCCAGCAAGACCAAACCTTTGGGTATTTTGTTTCCTTTCAATTGTATAACCTTTGACTCTTGGCCATCATGAGATTTTACTCCACCTTCCAGAACATCACTACTTTCATCACAACTCCCTTCGAAAAACACATTGGCAAAAGGTTCGGCCTTTTCAAGAAAAGAAATTATTTGCCAGTCATTATTAAATACCTGCCAATGATTAACGTTATCCAGCACGCTGGGTCTATAGACTATCTCCACCCTGTAAGGTTTATCTTTGAAATCTGGGTGAGGTAGCAAGAGAGAAGCAAAAATAGCCAATGAATCAACTCAAGTGTTCTAGTCCCTAGGCACAACTTCTATTGAGAAAGCATCAAAGTCCTCTATGTAGTCCCACATTCTATTTCGGTAATGCTTCAACCTTCCATTTTTCACCGTATACAACTTTCTTACTTGCTTTACAATCAGCTCAGCATCACCTCTGGCTCTAAGCTATTTGATACCCTTTTTCTTAGCCAGTGCTAGTCCCAACAACAAAGCTTCATACTTTGCAGTATTATTTGTATTGTTGAATTCTAGTTTATAAGCGAAAGGAAACTTACAATCATCATGAGAAATTAGAACTACCCTAGCACCTGAGCCGACAGTAGAACAACTACCATCAAATTCCAATGTCTGCACCTCATTAGCCAAATCAAGACTATTCGGATTTGCATTATCATCTGTTGTCGATGTGCACATATATGTACCAGGTCCAATTTCCACATATAGGATATTTGCTCTAGGGTCTCCTGACTTCAATACAGTAAACTTGGCCTTGGGTTCCGGATTCAGGTGAACCTTCTTCCCATCTATGGTTATTAGGGCATGCGACCAGTCCATTTGAATCTCCCCACCCAAATCTTTACAAAAGATGCAACTCAATAGCATCCCATAGTTTGCAGGTATGTCTACCACTAATATGGTTAACTTCAATCTCTTTTTAGGATAAGTGGCAAGGGCAACTTGTGCGTCTTTGATTTGGCCTTGGATAGGTACTGGGGAACCATCCATTGAAAAGCATCTACCATGAGAAGGGGTATAGGATAAACCGAAGGCCTTAGAAACTTGGGTTGGCATTACATTCTCTGAAGCTCCAGAGTCAATGACATAATTGCTTAACTTATAGCCAACAATATATAAGGAAATATAAAAAGGCTCTTGTTTTTTTAAGGGATTTTGAGGACCGGGATCTTGGGAACGGGAGTTTGAACAATTTTGATTTCCAGCATGGACTTTAGCATCATTAGACACCTGGGCATTACAATCAGAGGGAGATGGCTCTTGCCTAACATATCTAACTAGCTTGTCTAGTTCAAATGGATTGAGCCTTAGGTATTCAACTTGTGAAATTTAAATTTTTGTATTTTTACATGACTCAACTATATCAAATGAACTAGAAATAAGAGCTTTAGAAGAAGTAGATGGTACCTCAGCAAATGCAACTTTGGGTGTGACATTCTCTATTTTCTTAGAGTTGGCATTGTTCTGTCTTGACAAAAGGTACTTAGGAGTAAGAGAAGAACTACCATGCTGACCTTGAGAATTTTGCCCTCTCTGCATTTGTTGTCCTCTAGTGAACACTGTACAGTTAGGATTATCAATTTCAGTGTAGACATCTTCTCCACTCTCACCATCTGACTCATATTCAAAGAAATTAATGCTGACATCTCTAGACGGGAGGGAATCTTCCACATAAGGCTCCTCTGTATGCTCATTCATAGAAGCATTTGCATGAATCTCACCATCTTCGAACAAGATGCTCCATAATGGTCAGAAGTGAGGTGAAAATTACATAGCATATGATTGTTCTTACTGGTAGAGGGTCCTCCTTCTATTGCCAATCCTTGGGTTGGTCTGGGTAATTGCAATGTTCTATTATAATTCCCCTGAGAAGACTACTGTGGGCCTTTAGGCATCTGCCACTTCAGAGTAATGATGTCATTTTACAGTCTTTGTATGACAAGGTCGGTAGAGTTAACTGTTGAAGGTTTGCCTGTCTGTAATTCTTTCTTCCATTTTCCAGCAGTTATTAGGTCATCCTCTACTGCAATGGCCAGTGTTTGGGCTTCAGCTAAGTTAGCAACTCCTTGTCTCTTTATTGCGTAACTCACATCAGGGGGAAGTGAATTGATAAAGAAACATTTCAATAGCCCATCACCAAGCATAACATTGTTGGGAATTCTATTCGTGAGATTGTTAAAATTAGCCACATACTCCCTCATTTGTTCATGGACTTCCTTCTTCATGGAGGAGAGTTGGGCTACCAATGTATGTTCATTATTGGTAGTCTTGAACCTATCTTCAAACTGATGTCTCATAGAGGCCCAGTCTCTAATAGAAGCATTAGGGAGGTGGTAGAACCACTCAGCAACAGCATCAGTGAGAGACTCAACAAATAATCTAACAGACACATCTTCATGTTGAACTCCTAAGATGGAACAAGCAGCAAAGAAGGCATTTATGTGTTCTTCTGGGATAACCTTCCCATCACCTCTAAGTTTAGGTATGATTTTACTAGACCCCCTTGGTAAATCATGCAAGTTATCCCCAAGTTTTAGAGTTCCAATAGCATCCCCCCATGGAACAGGCGGAGGTTGAGCCATATTGAAAGGGACATGAAGAGGGAAACTAGCTTGAAGTGGTAAAACAATACCATCAAGGGTTAAGACTTGACAAGAGGAATTGGTGGATTCTCTTCTAGGGAAGGTGGTCTACTTAAAGACTTGACTCTTCTTGTGGGAGGAAAAGGAGCAAAATTCAAAAAATGTAGCAAATCAAAGTCAATATCAGCAATACCCTATTGTCTATCACCTTGGGTATATCTTTTCATAGCCAACATTCACAATTACATGTATATAACAAGAACAACAAAGTAGAGTCACCAAACCACTTACTGGTTATTGTGAGGGTGAGCTGGCTGTACATGATCTTGATTCCTTGGTCTGACAACAAGGTTTTCTTTGCCTATTGTCAGGCACTGCTTGAATTCGTAAAGGCCTCTCTCTTCTAGGCACATGAACAATTCCTTCAACAAAAACAATCTCTTGAGCATCACCAAAATGACGTGCATTTTCTCTTATAATCTCACCAAGTTCTTCTTCTTCAAGCACATTGTCAACTTGATGATATTGTTGGTTTATTCTTCTAGTTTTCTAGGCAACGGGTCGAAAACCAATAATAATATCTTCTTGATCACCAACTAGCCAGTCTACGATAGGTTGAAGAACTAGTGCATGTCTTCCACGAAGAACCATAAAGTCCAACAATAGAGCAACTCACAATAAATATAAAAAGATTTGCATAAGTATCCCCAGTAGATTCGCCAAAAATCTGTTGGTTAACAGATTTGTCACCTAACTCTATATAGTCTCTCCCGGACATATGACAAATGTAACAATAGTTGAACCTATTGTAATGGTGTTTTACAAAGGCTCTTCGCTTCTTTAACAAGGCGCAACTACCTTCGATTGATATTCTATGAATGGAAAAATTGGTATTGCTTTTAACCAGATTGCAAGACAAAAGTGGTACTTTTAACACGAAAGCAGTAAAGGCAGAGTACATCCAAATAATCAGAAGCTCAAAGACTTCCACTAGGCTAACTTCTATGAATCAATATAACAACTACCATATACCACACAATCACCACCATGAACCATATATCAAAAGATAAACGATTCCCAGCAATGAGCAAGAATTAAAGATATCCAACCACTTCAATACACAAATATCATCAACACCAACAACAACATATCCAACATAGGGAGAACATGAATTCAAATAATCATAACACAAAGTTTATGATCATCCAAAACTCCACTGCATTGATTTCTATTTCATGTATATGAAGCAAATGAACAGAAAGCCAAAATTGATCTATCGCCAACACACAGTTTGCCAAAACATCCATACATTGACTAGCTAATTAAATTTTTAGCCAAGTCGTACCATAACCATCTTTAAGCCCTAATGGCTTCTTGAAGACAACCGATTAAAAGAAGTTTAAACAATAATTAAAAGGGCCCTCCAGAGCCAATAGTTTTTGAGCAAATATTGAAATATAACTAAAGCATAAGAAAATAAATTCAATTGAGGATTGCCACATCCTCTTCTCCAGTATCAACTTCATATGACGCTTCCTTTTCCTTCTCCTTTTCACCTTCATTTCCCGTGTTGCTTTATGCCATTTGAGATCCATGTGCTCGCAGTTTCACCTTGTATGTCCTCTACTTATTGATCACAGGTGTCAAAGACATTCCAGATGGAGTCCCAGTCATGCTAATTCGGTGTTTTCTTTTGCTCACCACTCTCTTTGCATCAACCACCTTTTGATGGACATCATCAAATCCACTCCTAACAGTTTTGATATAGGCCACCATCTTTGCAAGTTTGCCAAGTGATTTCCCTATTATACTGCCATAGTTCATCACTTCCTCAGTTACCAACTTCTTGAAATTATGTTTGATTTCCTTAATATCCAACGACTTTTCATCATTGTCCCCATTAGCTTCAATTTCTATAACAACAAATTTTTTTTTAATCCTCATCATTTCTGAAAAATAAGTTGCAATTGCTTTTCTCATCTCATCCTCAGCAGATATTATGAGACATAAATTCCATTCGACTACATTAGCCCATACATGTGTATTCAATTCCCCAAGATCATTCAGAATTTTCTCAGCCACTAGGATACCTACATCCATAGTGGCCATCTCCTGTATCTCTTTAGCTACTAAAGATAGGTTGTTATGGTCAC
Source organism: Cunninghamia lanceolata (assembly GCA_027924645.1). Classification (NCBI taxonomy): domain Eukaryota; kingdom Viridiplantae; phylum Streptophyta; class Pinopsida; order Cupressales; family Cupressaceae; genus Cunninghamia; species Cunninghamia lanceolata. The sequence goes on along the minus strand of BSBN01000053.1, from coordinate 3,752,270 downwards.
TCCTAGCCATTTGGAATTCTATTATCAAAGCCTCCCTTTTTCTCGAAACAGAATCAAACAATTTAACAGCCTCCTCAATGAACAAAAGACCATCAAACATGACTTTTTCTACCCATTGGTCCATGACATTACTTAGAGATAATGATCTTTTTATTTGTTGCAATAGATTAGGATCGGGAGTACTCATACTCATATCAGGAGGGGCTTTAGCTAAGGGTGCTGTAATCTTAACAATTGACTGAACAAATAATGATAGGGAACTTACTTGTGCTTGTAACTTAGTGTTCTCCTCTTGCTGTCTCTTTTCTCTTTTTGATAGATTGCTGACCAAATATTTAACATAATAGATATCACCTTCCATAGTAGAAGGCCCCAAGTCCACTCTGCTCATTCTAAAGTCATCTTCAGTCACTTCATCTTCGTTCTTATTCCCCACTGGATTTGCAATTTCCAAAAATTGGTTCCCTGAGGCAGGATCAGTCACCATTCTTGACATCCTCCTGACACGTTTAGGCTTAGGAGTGTCCTGTAGTAACTTAGCCATAGTATCTATACAAGTATCCACTGTTGGTGTATACCTTTTCTTCATCTTAACTGCTTTCTTTAACCAGGTAGGAGATGAGGAGGGAATATTAGCAGCATTGACAACACTCATTGTACCATCCATACGCACATGTGGAGAATTATGCTCTGGGGGTTCGTTTAGATTAGGGGAATTCAGAGTACTCAACAAAGATTATAGCATACTATCTTCTCCTAATTGAGTAAAAATGAATGAATCACTATCACTTACGAGATTATTGACAAATGGCACATGGTCTATTTTTGATGGGGAAGTAGCCAATCTGGTGTTGTTCTTCACTAGTTGACTATCTTGTTCACATGTTGTCTTCAGTTTACTGACCTCCTCAGGGGGCCGATCACCATCTCCATTCAATTATGAGCCAACTCTCAGGAGAGTTGGATCCAAACTAGGTGATCTCCGTTGAGAGTGTGCAGTCTAGGATCTGTTTTGACCCTAAGAGGCTGATTCTTTAGGCGTTGGAGAGCCAACACATTCTTTCATCTTTCCTTTCAACCATCTCTCTGTTCTTCTTATCACTTGGAAAGAATGAAAAAATTCACATCAGTGATCTCCTTTTCAGACCATTTCATAGGAGGTATAGGTCGTAGTGAAGCATAATGATAGCCTTCATCTATAATATTGGAGTTGTCGTCAACCATATTAGGAACCTAAATATGCAACTCAAAAGCGTGAATTTGGTCAATGGTCAATGTCATCCAACTCCTTCTCTACACTTCCCTCTCATCCAAACAATCCTCCCAGAAGTCCTCAAGTTGGGGTTTGTGTAGATATGAACCTCCTCCATGCATGTTTTCTTTCACATAATTTTTACTATCAAAGGCTGTACGAGTTGAAAAACTATGGAGACTGAACTCAGACAACAACTTATCCACACTTCTGGCACTATCATTACTTTTACAAGAATAAAATGAAAGAGTCATAGGAAAAGAGTAACCTTTCTTTTTCATAGCATGGTACCTTGTATTCACAGCCGCCATTTGACGACATACTTCCATAAACATGAGGTAATCTGACGAGTACTATGGCAATTTCAACGGGGCATTTTCATAACCCCCAATTCTCAAGTAAGAGAAATGATCAAATTGGACATAAAACTCCCAAAATTCATGACCAATGCAGTCACTTTAGTAGAAAATCTTCGTTCCAGTGAGCCATCAATCTTCTTAGTCAACCACATGGAAAAGGCATCATTCACCCTTCAAAAATCTTTCATACCTTCAATCTTTTGTAACTGAGGAAAAGTCTGATACACTGGCGTACAGGCGGCGGGAGTTCCTTGAATTCTTAAGCTAGGCCAAGTAGCCTCTCTATGAGCTAATACATAAACCAGCTGGGAACACATGTGAAACCTTACATCTCACAGAAAATTTATCAGTTGTTCATGCATACTTTTGCTAATGTCTTTGGCCCAATCGATATGATGGTCTCCACAGATTAGCAAAATAAATCTACACATCCAAAAGGTGAAAGTATCCGAATCCAAGCTCCCAACTACATGGTTTAACATAGTTATCATCTCTGAAATCTCCTCTTTGAAATGACTCCTCTTTAGATTGATAAGGAGCCGTGATTTCCCCCTTTTCTCGACTTCCAGCCAGGTTTTGGCCATACAATTCTGGCACCAGTCCTTCTTTTCATTACAGTACGTCCATGCAGAAGACACAGAGACATCGACATTTTCTTCATACTCATCCAAGTTCAAGGCTGGGGCAAGCGATTCAGAATAAATTTTAGCAACAACAGAGCCATCTACGACTGTGATTTCTTGAGACTCTGGAAAGTAATTATTGGCACAAGCTTTTATTAATTCAGGACAATGCACTGCGAGTGGAAAGCCCCTAGCTATGTCCATTCCACTATTAACAATTTTGTTTGCCAGGGGAGTTTAGCCTTCGGATTGCATCCTCTTCCAAAAATCCTCAAAGTCGACATGGCCCAATTCTGTATCCCTTACACCAGATAAACTATTCTCCACAATAGGAACCATAGGGGCCCCTTAGAATTTGAACTTCATCTTCACCGATTTGAGAAACCAGACGGCCAGAAACTCTGAAGCATTCACAAGCAATGCAGGAAAATGCAGTGCACTTACATGGAATTCTCTATGTAGATACATGAAAATAGAAAATTTCTACCACCAGAGAGAAATGTTGTGTTTTTATAGCAGAGGAAAGCAAGAAATAAGATTGAAACGACCAATGGTGCTATCATGTATGGAACTTCATTGATATTTTGCACGTAGTGGATTAGCTGTTCTTCACTCTACAACACATTCCCTTAGCAAAATGATGCAACTTCAGGTGAGATAGGGAATTCATTGGAACTTCATGTCACTTCTCATAAACTCATTCATAATGAACATTAAATTCTGGCGGGGAATCAAGCTTCAAAAATCGTAAACATTTGCCTCGAGTTTCCCTCTGAAAAATGTGCCAATGTGTTCGCACGTACTTCAAATTAAATGCAGAATGACAAGTGTCATTTCATTGTACCGCACGCCAGCTCAGGAAAAGACACCATAGGAACATCAAGCGCTCGAAGTCGGTAAGTTAGGAACTTTTAGAACCTTTGAACCTTAACATTGATAGTTCGAAAGTTCAAAGAACTTCTGACCTCCCAACAACATAGAAACTTCATAAAACAAATGACTAAGATCGACGCAAGGGAGAAATTTAGGCACTAGACTCAAAGACAAGTTGGGAAATCAGGCGGTTCAAGAATTCTTGAACCCATTGACTTCGGTTCAAAAAGACAAAGGATCTGTTGGGTTTTTTCCAACTGATAGTTCCTAAGTTCCCCTACAAAGTAGCCATCTCTTATCAACAGGGTTCTCAGGTCAGAGGCCAATAGTGTAGGAGACAGACTCTAAATGTCTCCTCTCCTTCTTCAGGCTCTGCATAACCTAGGGGGTATTCCCTACTCAATACCTATGGGATAAATCTTTGACTGTGACCAGATATTGACATAAAGCAGATAAATCCTTTCTTATGAAGGCCAAAACTGTAAGATGAATGCAAAGGGGCTAGATTTGGACCCTACTCCAGTTGTACACTAAAGGATTTGAACCTAAACTATTTCTAAAATCCTAAATGTTTATGAATGTTGTTCAATTTTTATTTTGTGATTGGCTACAAGACTTGGGTTTTTAATCAAAAACTCAACACCAGATTTGACTGGTGCCTATCTCAGGGCATGGAGTCACATTGACATATATGTGTGAATGACTTGCACAAAATGAACTAACATTCAGGTTTTAAGGGATTACTTAGTATCTGCCTTATAGACACCACCCAAAACAAAGTATCCTGTTAACTCTACTTACATATATCCCTGCTGTAATACATTCTTGCCCAATACTTAACCTGAAACATTTAATCTATTCCTTGAATAGAAGTAAAAGATTAAGCATGTAATATAGAAAACCTATATTCTAGAATCTAAGATAACCCTTAGTTATTAGATTCAAAAGAAGAACTCATACAACCATGGAGACAGTTAACAAAAGACATGCATATAACATTTTTCATTTATAATCAACATGAAATTGATAAAACTAGTGCAAAGATACATTCAACACATAATTCATTGACTTACAAGACAAGAGATGAGACAACCCAGTAGAACTTGTATTTTATTTACTCTTCAGAAGTTTCCAAAATCTTCAACAATGAAAAAAATGAGTAGCATAGTTCTTTTATAGACCAAGAACGTCTACTCAGCATTAATTACAATGTCATTTCAGAGAATGCTTGATACAACGCACCGCCCATTTTGGCATTGAGAACATTTACTACAATGGAGAGAAGAAAAGAGAATGTAGGTAGGCTTGGAAGATGTGCAGCTACTTGAAGGAGATTTGCCTCATCAATGCAGGGGAGGTGGTGGTTGGCCCTTCCTCTTAATCATGCAGGCCCATACTTTTTTGTCCATTCGCTATATGTCTTTTCAGATGGCCACTAAAATGAGATTATCTCTGCAATTCTGCCATTATGACTGATGTACCGAGCATCCAACAAAATCTTAGCTTCCTTACAAAATATTTCAAAATTTATCTCAACTATGTGCAACTTATCAAGTGCTAGGCTCAACATCTTCATAGTTGGATAGCCATCAGTACAACAAGTAGGAATTAGCTGGTAGGCATTCTCTTTTATTTCTATTTTCCACTTGTCTAAGTCTTTAGTCTGCCCATCACCTTCCAAAATATTTGGCAACCACTTTGTATCCATTTTTTCTATAGCTTGCTTCTTCTCTACCAAAACTTTATCCAATCTTGACTGGAAATTGGCAACTCCCTCAAAATGTGTCAACATATCCATTACCAATTTCAGCTCAGGAGGTGCATTAGCATCAAACCTAGAACACCTGAGGAGATCCCTTACCTCTGTAATTCTTGGCAACCATCTAGTTTTCACAGTTGAGAGCCTTTCTTTGTCTGATTCATATTTTTCATAGGCAATCCTCAATTGTGAATAAGATCTCTAGGTCTCATCTACCCTTGCCAAAAGTTTAGTCACCCTGTTATGTATCAAATTGGTGACCATATCCTTTACTGTGTTCTTTTTCTCCTCCAATTTCTTCACCTCTTCCTTCAACTCCTTGATTTTAGTTAGTAGAGGCTCTGTATCAATTGGGAAGGACTATGTTATTGGAATCACTGGTGAGGGAGCTGAAGTACTAGCCCCTAATGACAATTGTTGCTTCAGTCTATTTATCTCTGTAACTACCTAGGCATAATTGAGTTATAGCTCATTATGATCTTTCTGCAATTTATTTGTGACTGCTTTTGCAAATTGTGCAGTCTGGACATTCAAGCTTGCAGCCTGGGGAGCAGGGGTGTCAGATACCCTCTTTATTATCACATCTCCTACCAATTCCTGCAATTCAACCCTAGGCTTATTATTATTTGGGGCTAGAGCCCATATAGCCAATGTTTCAAACCTAGGATTGAAGGCTGCACTAGAGAGAGCCTTGTCTATTTATTCACTTGTTATATTAGAGTCTTCTCTGGTAATTGTATCAAATGCAATTGTATCTGAAAGGGTCCAGTGAGGAAGGAGTAAGATATTTCTCTTTGCAACCAAATCTCTCCCCTCCTCTGGAGTCATTGCACTAATGGATTGATTTACTTCTTTCAAGACCCTTTGAGTTATGGCCTCATATTCATTAGGGTCTGCTCCACTTTTAGCATCCTCAATCCTTTTCTTAAACTCTTCACTTCTAACTTTTAATACATAACTCCTAAATTCAGGGGTGTTATAAATTCATCATCTTCTAAAAATTTGTTAGAAGTCATTACTCTAACATATTTAATGTCAACAGCTTGGCTTCTCATTATTCTGACCGCCCTATTTTTAGGGGAAGAATAGGGTCTTACTCTATCAAGTGAATTCACTTGAGGGGTAACTTCTTGTACATGTTCCTCTACCTCCCCTTCTAAATCTACTACTTCAATCTCTTCAAGGTTTTCTAAATCAATAATTTTTGCTTTCTTGGCAGGGGAGGTGTCAATTGACTCCCTCTTGGCAGCATATCCTCTGCTTGAGTTGCCAGGCTGATATGTTGGTCTCTCTTCTCCTGCTGGAGTAGTAGCAATTAGATGCTCTGCATTTTCCAGCATCTTCTAAATTCTCTGAATGGGGTCTTGTACTTCTGACAAGGCACCCTGATATGCTGCATTTATACTTTTTCTAATTCTCTCACCTACCATTATGGTGTCCCACTTGATTCTCAAGTGATGGACCTCATCCATTGTGAAGCAGTTTCTGATAGGATCCTCTTTTAGGTCAACCTGATGGGTATACCTTGGCCTTCCCTTGTTGACCCTTACCTTGTTGATGAAGCCTTCAGGGTAAGAATTCTTGGATGCTCAAAATACATCCCAAAACACTGCATTACCGAGGTAATCTAATCAATCCCACTCTTGTCAGATATCAAGAAATCACCAAATCTGAGAGAAGAAAGAAAGAATAAACCCTTCTTATGTCACCTCAGGTGTTCCCTATCTAAATCATTCAATTGCATAATGATTTCTAAGAATGCCACTCTCTTTGGCACATATTTAGGCAAGATATGGGGTGGGGTCTCACAACCATATACCCTAATGCAAGTAGTGTTCTCATGAAAGAACCAATCACCCCAATTGTGGTCAATCCCAAATGAGGGGTCCTGTCCAAAGGCCTTAGGAAATCTAGTACATCTAGATGCAGTCTCTCACCCTCTGGCTCCAGGAAACCGAGTATCCTTCTCACAAAATACTCTTCAAAAATTACATAATCTACAGTGGTGCAATGCATATCCAGCATGCAAGTCCATACCTGCACTGGCAGCTTATTTCCCTAAGCATCTTTCATTTTGACATGTAAATTATGGTGCCACATCTCAAATAGAGAAAACAGAAGCATGTGGCAAAGCATGGAGTACCATGTGAACTCAACATGGACATCTGGCTTAGATAGATGGTTCTTAATTTCTGTCATCTATTTGTGCATCTTGTCAGCAATATAAGTGGCATAATCATATGGCTCTTTGGGATCCCGACTTTGAATGTCAACTGCCATCATCATTAGAGAAATGGGCATATTGTTTGAGGCGTCCCTGCCCAATATCTCGCACAAACTGTGATAAGTCCTGACAAAGTAATCCATGAACATGCTGCAGTGAAAAGGCTCTTGTTCACTGGCTGAAATCTTCACTAGTTTGCCATCTACACCTTTTGGCTTGTGCTTGGCTAGGTTTTACTCCCTATAAATACGTTTTACAGTCTAATATTTCTTCTTCAAAGTAGCTAGGTCAATTCGCTTCTTAGCTGCAGGGTCCAAGTTGAATACAATGGCAATGTACCCCTTGGTGAATTTGATTATTTTTGAACCGTTTCCTACTATGACCGTCCTCGCAGTGGGATCATATCTCATTGCTATTGCCTTAACTAGGTCAAGGTTAGGGAAGACATTGGAGCAAATAAGCTTGGCCAGATCAAATTACTAGGCATGATAGATGGGGGCCTTGTAATCCATTCTTCTATGCCAGTGTTCAAATAGGATCCAACCAGGAACGGGCAATATGGCATCTCGACAATTATAACAATAATCAATGAATTTATCCTCAGGTCCGCGTGGACCATGGAGATTCAAGGCTCTTCTAGCAGAACCTAGAAGTTGGATCATAAGATCCTCATCTATGCCGCGCTTAGAAGTGGAGGGTTGGCTAGCTTGACTCATTTTTTAAACTAATTTTAACAAGCTAGGGCTTCTTTTACAGGTAATTAACTATCTTCTTAATCAAGTAGTCAACTCAAAAATATGCTGGGCACAAGAAGACAGAATGAACTTACTGGTTAATGCTTGCAGGAGTCTGGATTCTATTTTCTACTTGCTTGAAAGCTCTCTGCACATCTGAAATTTGTATGTGCTTGAAAAAATGATGCACAAAGCCCTAACTCTTCTTCCTTTTAAGCTTCGTAGCCTATCTTCTACTGCATTAATGGAGGTAGCCTCGGCCATTACCTTTCGTTCATGCTATAGGGCGCCTTCAACATTCACCATAAAAGTTTAAACCTACGCCGTTGATTTGAATTCCTTACTGCAAGATCCATGGTCATCATTTGCCCAAGAGATTTGAAAATCTCGATCATCATGTTTGAAAAGTCTTCAACCAATCAGGACAAGCCACACAGGATGTACATACATTGTTGACCGCATGACCTTTTGTGCTGCAAGGACACATGGCACCACCTCGTGGCGTCGCAGCCGTTAGTGGGCCATCACTTTACCTACCCTGCGAGGGTGCGATAAAGCCCCCACGCATCGTTCTTTCATTTGCTTTTGAACTCCTTCATAAAACAGGGCTTGTCGCCATCTCATAGCTGCGTGACGAAGATTCCTTTCTGCAAGATACCCTTACGATGATGCACAACCATTAGATTAAAGCTTCCCTTCAGACCACTTTCATACTGACATCTAGCAACATATGGTTGGCAAGTGTAGGATTCTTAATGTAATGGGAAGTAAGCATAGATTCTTGTGACAAGTGTCACCATGTCGCGACCGTGCAGCGGGGTGGTGATGTCATTGATGATGCGCCGCGACATTACGATTTTTGTTTTATTAAACTTTTAAACCTACGGGAAGACTTAGGATATGGTTTTAATTTTTCATGGGCCACATAAGGTAAAACCTAAGACACGGGGCCGGTCACCTAACAAGTATAAAGGCTTAAAGTTATAACTTAAGGGACCAGAAACCTATTACAAGCAGTCAATAGAGAATTAGAAATAAAGTGCACGAGCTTAGTGACCGAGGTTTAATGTGTTTCTTTGAAGGGCAAAGACTTATAATTTTTCAAACCTAAAACCCTAAACCCTAAGGGGACCACCATTGGCTCCGACTGGGGACGTGCAAGCGTGAGATTGCAGCGAGAACCACATGGCTCTGGGACATACCAGACCAAAACATGGACAAAACTAATTATATAGGAGCATACAGTATTTACAAAATATATACACTTATTTACATTGTGCACAAAGATAGATAATTTATTCATGAGAAATAGGGTTTAAGGAATTGACCGTGTACTGGTAATTCCTACAGTTCACCATTAAGGGCCTGAAGAAAATAAGAATCCTCTTTGTGAGTATTACTTATCAGATATGGGCCCATCCATAAGGCTTCAAACTTGCGATGTTTTCCCTTGTCCCGACCTCTAGTGTTCCATACAAGGACTAAGTCATTTATCTAAAACTTTCTCTCTGTAGTCCTTTTGTCAAACAAATATTTTACCTTTTGCTATTTTCTGAGATTAGTCTTCTGTGCTTCTCTTCTCATCTCATCTAGTGCAACCAACTGATTTATTCTTTCATTCATTGGATCTTCTATTTCTTCATCATTCTCCTGTATGAATTTGTACACTGGTAGGAGATTGTTCACTGGCAGCTTGGCCTCTGTGCCATACACTAATTCAAAAGGTGACCTTCTAATCACCTTCTTTATTGTCACCCTATCAGCCCACAGTGCTAATTACAACTTTGAACCCCATTCCCTCTTATTCTTGTCAATTGTCCTTTTAATGATTTTCATGAGACTCTTATTACTTGATTCTGCTTGACCATTTCCCTGTGGATGATATGGTGATGCATGGGATAGATTAATTCCATAATTGTTGTAGAAGTCAATAAACTCACCAAACCTGAAGCACATAGCATTGTTTTTGACTAATTTTGTTGGCACCCCAAATCTGATAATAATGTGTTCTAAAATGAAATCAAGTACCACTTTGCTTGTAACTTTCTTAGTTGGGATGGATTCAATCCATTTAGTAAAATAGTCAGTAGAACCTGAGATCCAACTATGTCCTCCACTTGATTTCTCTGTGATTCCCCCTATAAAGTCAATTCCCCATTGCTGAAATGGAGCCTCCACTGTCATAGTTCTAAGGGGTAATGCACCTTCATATTTGAGCTTTCCTAAAAATTTCTGACAGGGGTCACACTTTCTTACCATCCTTTGTGCATCAGAGAAGAGTGTTGGCCACCAATATCCTACTCTAAGGATTTTGTGAGCTGTTGTCTTGGCAGTATAGTGTCCACCACACACTCCTTTATGCATATCATTCAAAATATTCTTAGCTTGATGTTCATCCATACATTTGAGTAGCACACCATCAAGATTCTTCCAATATAACTCTCCTTGGACAATAACATATTTGATAGTATGTCGCTTCAATGTTCTCTTTTGACCATCATTCAAATGAGCTGGACAATTTAAATTTTGCAGAAAATACACATCCCTATACCATTCTGACTCTAACATGTTCATAGTTCCATCTTGGGTCATATTGACTTGACACGTCTCCAAATTTGATTGTACCATTAACTTAGCCAAACCTTGTCCCCTTACTAACTTGGTTATCTGTATTTCAATATTGAACTCTTGTAGTTTGTTTATCCATCTACATCTTCTTCCTGTCACCTCCTGCTGAGTGAATATGTCTTTGACAGCTACATGGGGCACATATGAAATAATCTGAGATCCTACCAAATAGGGTCTAAATCTTTTAACTACTCTGACCAAAGCATAAGCCTGCTTCTCCATGATATCATATTTCAATTCTTCCGCCTACAATGATTTTATAAAGAAAGCAACAGGCTGCTCAAAACCATCCTCATTTTTTTGCAATAAGCATGCTACAATTGTGTGAAAGGAAGCAAATGAGAACAACTAGAATGGATTAAAAAAATTAGGAGACTTTAACACATAAGCCATCTTAATAGCTTCTTTAATGTTCTGAAATGATTGGGTTGCTTCACTTCCCCATCTTATAGATTCACCCTTCTTAACATCTTAGAAATGTCCTTAGTGATTTCTGTAAAGTTGGGAATAAATCTCCTAACAAAGTTAATCTGCCCGAAGAAAGACTGAATACCTTTCACTGTTTTGGGTATTTGGATTCTATCAATTGCTGCAACCCTTTCAGGATCAATCCTAACTCCATCCTTAGAAATAATGTGCCCTAATAATTTTCCTACAATTACTCCAAAAACACACTTCTTAGGATTAAGTGAAATGCCATACTCTAATGCTCTAATAAAGATCGGCTCTAGATGCAAACAATGTCTCTCTTCCTTCTTTGAATAAGCAGTTAAATCATCCTGCTACACAACCAAGATAGAGTCAATCAATCCTGCAAAAGCAACATCCACTACTCTTTGGAATGTAGCACCTGCATTTGTCAACCCAAATGGCATTCTTACATATACATAGGTTCCCCATGGAGTTGTGAAGGCAATTTTGTATTGCTCTAATTCTTTTACCTTCACCTGATTGTATCCTAAAAATCCATCCATCATGGACAATAGTTCACACCCTGTTACTTTCCGCAACATAGCTTCCATGTTAGGGAGTGGGTAATTATCTTTCAAAGAAGACACATTCAAATTCCTAAAATCTACACAGAGTCTTATCTCTCCATTCTTTTTTCTAACCGGGACAAGATTTGACACCCAAGTTGAGTGCCTTATGGGCTCAATTATTGCAGCATCCCTAAGCTTCATAAGTTCTTCTTGCATTTTTGGAGCCAAAGTAGGATTGATGGGCCTTTGCTTCTATCTGAATGGCTTATCTCCAAGCTTCAAAGGGATCTCATGCTGAAATAAATTTTCTCTATAGGATTTTATAACTTCATATGACCAAGCAAAGACATGTTTGTATTTCCTCAATAATGCTATCAACATTGTCTTGAAATGTGGCTTTAGTTGCTTACCAATGTACACCTTTTTTGAGGCATGATGTGTCCCCAAATTCACCTCCTTCATCCTTATTTGTAGGAGATGCCTTTGTAACAAGCCGATCTCTACTGTCAAATGCTCTTTCTAAAGCTACTAACCCTTTGGGGATTTTGTTTGTTTTGAGTTGTATTACTTCCTTCCCCAAAAGAGTTTCTTTCCCATCTATAACTTCTACAAAATTTTGGAAATCAATCTCATGATTCTCGTATTCATCTATGCAATGTAGGAATCTCAATAAGTCCTTATCATCATCAAACACTTGCTAACTACATATGTTGTATGGCACTGTAGGTCTAGTTTTTACTTCAACATTTGAAATATCAGATAATGTGACATCATCTGGCCTAATTGCTACATTATCCAAGCAATCTGCCATAACATTTTTTGATCTTTCAACCCAGTTTATTGAGAATGCATCAAACAATTCAATAGTATCCCAAACAACATGCTTATATTGCTTTAACCTTTTATTCTTTGAAGCATATTTATCTCTCACCTGAGAAACTATTAACTCTAAATCTCCAAATACTCTTAACATTTTAATGACGTGCTTGAGGGCAACATTCAATCCTAACAACAAAGCTTCATATTCTGCAATATTATGTGTAATCAAACTTCAGTAGAAAAGAGAATTTGAGAATTTTACCAGTGGGAGACAAAAACACCACTCCTACACTAGAGCCCTCCTTTGAGCAAGCACAATCAAAGTACATAGTCCAAAGACCATGTAGGTCAGGCTCCTTCTCAATAGGTTCCTTCTTGCTTTCATCTTGATCACAGGACACAACCTTGAAATTTTCACAATCTGTATCCACAAAGCAAATCTGATCTTTTGGTTCTTGATCTTCAACTATTTCTGGTGATCTTTCTTCTCTAATCAGCTTAACATCTTTACCATTCATGGGAATCATGGCATATGATAGATCCAGTTGCATGCTTCCTCCAATCAATGTTGCCCACCTTCTAGACAATAACATGACATATTGTGGTTTAATATCAACTACTGTCACATTCATTTTGTAAGTCTTTTCTGGATAGGCTGCAAGCATAAAATTCACATCCTTTATAATTCCTATGACTGGTACCTCTCTATCATCCATTGCATAACATTTTCCACAAGCTTTATCTATTTTCAACCCAATTTGTTGCATAATGGCCAAAGGCATAATATTTGTTGATGCACCAGAATCAAGCATACAGTTCTTGAGAACCTTTCCATTGATGACAAGGGATACATAAAATGGTTCCACTTGTGAAGGACATTTTGTCATTGTCATACCCAAATAGACCTCTAGAACCTCCTCCTCATCAGCACACAACTCTTGTCTTTTACTGTGATCATCAACACTTTGTTCTACCTGATGAGCTACCCTTGAAATTAAAGATAATGCCTTATTCCTATATTCTTCAATCTTCATCATTTCCATTAATAGGACAGAGAGTTTCATCTGAGACAAAGCATGAGTTATGTCAAAGGGGGAATAATTTTGAATAACATTTGTAGCTTGAGCCTGGCTTTTACTCCTATCTTGAGTTTGTCCAGTTTTGGCCTTTGTGGTTTTCTAATTATCATCTATGACATGCGAACTCTTGGTCCTCTCTACATTTTGAGAAACCCTATTTTTCTGGACTCTTAGCACTTTGACCAATTTTATCCCTTGAGTCTTTCTTACTATTATTACCTTATTTCCTTTGTGTTTCAGGGTCTTTATGTTTGTATTGAGGCTATTTTGCAGGATGCCTCCTGGCTGGCCTGAATCTCCTGCCTGGGCCTTACTTCTGATATTATAATTACTCTTAACTTGGGCTACTGTAGCAGCTGTAAGAGCTCTAATTTCTTCATCAGAAGGCCTCCTCAAATTAGCTAAAGGGATATGTGAATCCCGACATAAAGCTGATGATCCTAATCTTCATCATCAAAAAAATCCTATTGATGGATTTCACCATTATTGCACTTACCTTCATCCACATTTGTCTCCACATCAACCTCATCAGAGGAGAAACAATCTCCACTTGCAGAGAGCACATTAACACTGTCATTTTCTACAAAGTGAGGTTCATTACATTCATCATAGGCAACATCATCATTATAAAAAGATTGAGCAATCATACACTATGACTGTGAGTGGGGCATTTGGCAAATTATGCACCAAGGATTATCTTCAACAATATTTACAGTTTTCTTTAGGGGATCAGGATTTTCTTTAACATTTTGAGATCTTTCTTCAGGCTTGTTGTTGGGGATGGGTTTTCCATTGTACCAATTTGTATTATAAGGCATATCATGCAACTAAGGTCTCTTTTCTTGCCTCTGATAAACTTGCTTCTCAAGACCTGGCCCCTTTTCATTTTTAGCAAGCTTGTAACTTAAGTCCTTAAGAACAGATGTCAACTTATCCAGTTTGTCTTCAGAAGTAGAAGTATTACCCTGAGTATTCTAAGACCTATTATTTGGGTTTTGCTGAATCCTTCAATCATCTCTTCTATTTGTCTTACTAGATGCCTTCCTATTATTTTCAATATTTATTGCAATTCTGAAAGCATCCTTAAGACTAGTTGGACTTTTATCCCTTAACTCATATGTTGTTTTGGCATCAAAGGCATTTATATACAACACCATACACATTGGTTCATTTGGCCTCATATGGGGTGGTGATTTATTCAACACCTTGATAAACCTAGCATTAAAGTCAGCAACAGGCTCGTTTGACCCCTTAGCAATACCCGTAAATTCATTAATGATAAAACTAGGGTCAGTCTTGTCTCCATATTGTTCTCTAAAGATTCTTCTAAAGTCATCCCATGATGTAATACTTTGGTCAGTCAAACCCTTATACAATTCTCTAGCTTCGTCCATTAGAGATTGCATAAATAAATTCATAAATACATCTTCATGTTCCACTTCAAAGTTATCCATTATATTGAGGAAAGCCTTTAAATGATCCTCACATGACACAACATTGTTAGCAGAGAATTTAGGTATTTCATCCCTGACATGCTTGTCAAAAGGATTTGGGTATCTAGGAATGCCAGTGAAATCCAACTGTCTGAACTTGTCTAACTGCATAGGTCTTCTACCAAACTAGTTGGCATTTGCATTCCTATTGGCATTAACATTATTATTCTGATTTTTTACATTGTTCTGTGGTACCCTATTGTTATTCACATTTTGTATCTGATTATTTTGTGGGTTCTCATTCAGATGCTGGTTAAGTCCTTGATCATTTCCAAGGACATTTTGATTGTTTTGCTGGTTCTGAACCTCATTTGCCTGCTAGTTTCTTAGCACATTTGCATTGTTAAGGGTGGGAATTGAATCTTGCTAGGCCATTTTCAAAGCTTGCACTTTTTGTTTTATATCATCTCTGATTCTTAGGGCCTGCAAATAATCAACTTCTACCCTGAGATTCCTAATTTCTTCTGCCAACTCATCGTCTCTTGGCATAGAAGAGGATGGTCCTTTTCTATTGGGATTATCAGTATCCCTTGGGGATTTAGTGTCTTCAAATCTATCAAGGGGATCTATAAAAGGGTGTTCTTGAAACACTTCTAATCTCATCCTCAACCCGTCACCTTGTTGTCTTTCATACATTTCTTGAATCTCAGCTTTTGTGTTTGAGAAATATGGTGGTTGTTGCCCAGTAGACCTAGGATTATCTTGGAGATCACCATTATTCTGAGGGCTTGGTGAGTCTTCATGACTGAGTTGATCAGTTCTCTTTTTTCTATATACCATTTATGGTAATTCTTGGAATAAAGGGTTGCGCAAGGATCTTCTCCCATGCATACAACTTCTATTTTAATGGCTGGGAGATTTGTTTGGAGTCGCCACCCACAACTGGGATTTATCTTAAGTTCGAGATTCCTTTTTAACTCCCCAGTAGAGTCATCAAATATGTTGGGTTTTTTTCCAACTGATAGTTCCTAAGTTCCCCTACAAAGTAGCCATCTCTTATCAACAAGGTTCTTAGGTCAGAGGCCAACAGTACAGGAGATAGACTCTAAATGTCTGGACTCTCCTTCTTTAGGCTCTGTAAAACCTAGGGAGATATTCCTTACTTAATACCTATGGTATAAATCTTTGACTGTGACTAGATATTGACATAAAGCAGATAAATACTTTCATATGAAGGCCAAAACTGTAAGATGAATGTAAAGGGGCTATATTTGGACCCTACTCCAGTTGTGCACCAAAGGATTTGAACCTAAACTACTCCTAAAATCCTAAATGTTTATGAATGTTGTTCAGTTTTTATTTTTTGATTGGCTGCAAGACTTGGGTTTTGAATCACAAACTCAACACTAGATTTGAACGATGCTCATCTCAAGGCGTAGAGTCACATTGACATATATGTGTGAATGACTTGCACAAAATGAACTAGCAATCAGGTTTCAAGGGGTTACTTAGTAACTGCCTTACAGACACCACCCAAAATAGAGTATCCTGTTAACTCTACTTACATATATCCCTGCTGTAATACATTCTTCCCCAATACTTAACCCAAAACATTTAATCTATCCCTTGAATAGAAGTAAAAGATTAAGCATGCAATATAGAAAACTTATATTCTAGAATCTTAGATAACCCTTAGTTATTAGATTCAAAAGAAGAACTCATACAACCATGGAGACAGTTAACAAAAGACATGCATATAGCATTTTCCATTTATAATCAACATGAAATTGATAAAACTAGTGCAAATATACATTCAACACATAATTCATTGACTTACAAGACAAGAGATGAGACAACCTAGCAGAACTTGTATTTTATTTACTCTTCAAAAGTTTCCAAAATCTCCAACAACGACAAAAATGAGTAACACAGTTCTTTTATAGACCAAGAACGTGTACTCAACATTAATTACAATGTCATTTCAGAGAATGCTTGATACAATGGACCGCCCATTTTGGCATTGAGAACATTTACTATAATGGAGAGAAGAAGAGGGAAAGTACGTAGGCTTGGAAGATGTGCAACCGCTTGAAGGATATCTGCCTCATCAATGCAAGGGAGATGGTGGTTGGCCCTTCCTTTCAATCATGCAGGCCCATACTTTTCTGTCCATTCACTATATGTCTTTTCAGATGGCCATTGGAATGAGATCATCTTTGCAATTCTGCCATTATGAATGACATACCGGGCATCCAACAAAATCTTAGCTTCCTTACAAAATATTTCAAAATTTATCTCAACTATGTGCAACTTATCAAGTGCTAGGCTCAACATCTTCATAGTTGGATCGCCATCAGTACAACAAGTAGGAATTAGCTAGTAGGATTTCTCTTTTATTTTTATTTTCCACTTGTCTAAGTCTTTAGTCCGCCCATCACCTTCCAAAATATTTGGCAGCCACTTTGTATCCATTTTTTCTATAGCCCGCTTCTTCTCTACCAAAACTTTATCCAATCTTGACTGGAAATTGGCAACTCCCTCAAAATGTGTCAACATATCCATTACCAATTTCAGCTTAGGAGGTGCATTAACATCAAACCTAGAACACCTGAGGAGATCCCTTACCTCTGCATTTCTTAGCAACCATCTAGTTTTCACAGCTAAGAGCCTTTCTTTGTCTTATTCATGTTTTCCATAGGCAATCCTCAATTGTGAATAAGACCTCCAAGTCTCATCTACCCTTGCCAAAAGTTTAGTCACCTTGTTATGTATCAAATTGGTGACCATATCCTTTACTGTGTTCTTTTTCTCCTCCTCCAATTTCTTCACCTCTTCCTTCATCTCCCTGATTTCAATCAGTAGAGGCTCTATATCAACTGGGAAGGACTCTGCTGTTGGAATCACTGGTGGGGGAGCTGAAGTACTAGCCCCTAATGACAATTGTTGCTTCAGTCTATTTATCTTTGAAACTACTTGGGCATAATTGAACTGCAGCTCATTATGATCTTTTTGCAATTTATTTGTGACTACTTCTGCAAATTGTACAATCTGGACATTCAAGCTTGCAGCCTGGGGAGCAGGGGTGTCAGATACCCTCTTTATTATCACATCTCCTACCAATTCCCCCAATTCAACCCTAGGCTTATTATTATTTGGGGCTAGAGCCCATATAGCCAATGTTTCAAACCTAGGATTGAAGAATGCACCAGAGAGAGCCTTGTCTATTTGTTCACTTGTTATATCAGAGTCTTCTCTAGCAATTGTATCAAATGCAATTGTATCTAATAGGGTCTAGTGAGGAAGGAGTAAGATATTGCTCTTTGCAACCAAAGCTCTCCCCTCCTCTGGAGTCATTGCACTAATGGATTGATTTACTTCTTTCAAGACCATTTGAGTTATGGCCTCATATTCATTAGGGTCTGCTCCACTTTTAGCATCCTCAATCCTTTTCTAAAACTCTTCACTTCTAACTTTTAATGCATAACTCCTAAATTTAGGAGTGTTTATAAATTCATCATCTTCTAAAAATTTGTTACAAGCCATTACTCTAACATCTTCAATGTCTACAGCTTGGCTTCTCGTTGTTCTGACTGCCCTATTTTTAGGGGAAGAATAGGGTCTTACTCTATCACGTGAATTCACCTGAGGGGCAGCTTCTTATACATGTTCCTCTGCCTCCCCTTCTAAATCTACTACTTCAATCTCTTCAGGGCTTTCTAAATCAATAATTTTTGCTTTCTTGGCAGGGGATGGGTCAATTGACTCCCTCTTGGTAGCATATCCTCTGCTTGAGCTGCCAGGCTGATATGTTGGTCTCTCTTCTCCTATTGGAGTAGTAGCAATCAACTACTCTGCATTTTCCAGCATCTTTTGAATTCTCTGAATGGGGTCTTGCACTTCTGAGAAGGCACCCTGATATGATGCATTTAGACTTTTTCTCATTCTCTCACCTGCAATTATGGTGTCCCACTTGATTCTCAAGTGATGGACCTCATCTATTGTGAAGCAGTTTCTGACAAGATCCTCTTTTAGGTTAACCTGATGGGTATACCTTGACCTTCCCTTGTTGACCCTTACCCTGTTAATGAAGCCTTTAGTGTCAAAAATTCTTGGATGCTCAAAATACATCCCAAAACACTGCATTACCAAGGTAATTTGATCAAGCCCACTCATGTCAGCTATCAAGAAATTACCAAATATGAGGGAAGAAGGAAAGAATGAACCCTTCTTATGTCGCCTCAGTTGCTCCCTATCTGAATCATTCAATTGCCTAATGATTTCTAAGAATGCCACTCTTTTTGGCACATATTTAGCAAGATATGGGGTGGGGTCTCACATCCATAGACCGTAATGCAAGTAGTGTTCTCATAAAAGAACCAATCACCCCAATTGTGGACAATCCCCAAATGAGGGGTCTTGTCCAAAGGCCTTAGGAAATCCAGTACATCTGGATGCAGTCTCTCACCCTCTGGCTCCAGGAAACCAAGTATCCTTCTCACAAAATACTCTTCAAAATTATATAATCTACAGTGGTGCAATGCATATCCAACATGCAAGTCCATACCTGCACTGCAGCATATTTCCCTGAGCATCTGTCATTTTGACATGCAAATTATGGTGCGACATCCCAGATAGAGAAAACAAAAGCATTTGGAAAAGCATGGAGTACCATGTGAACTCAATATGGACATTTGACTTAGATAGATTGTTCTTAATTTCTGTCATCTGTTTGTGCATCTTGTTAGCAATATAAGTGGCATAATCATATGGCTCTTTGGAATCTTGACTCTGAATGTCAACTGCCATCATCATTAGAGCAATGGGCATATTGTCTGAGGCATCCCTGCCCAATACCTGGCACAAACTGTGATAAGTCCTGACAAAGTAATCCATGAACATGCTGCAGTGAAAAGGCTCCTGTTCACTGGACGAAATCTTCACCAGTTTTCCATCTACACCTTTTGGCCTATGGTTGGCGAGGTTGTACTCCCTATAAACATGTTTTATAGTCTGATATTTCTTCTTCAAAGAAACTAGGTCAATTGGCTTTTTAGCCACAAGGTCCAAGTTGAATACAATGACAATGTACCCCTTGGTGAATTTGATTATTTTTGAACCATTTCCTACTATGATTGTCCTTGTAGTAGGATCATATCTCATTGCTATTGTCCTAACTAGGTTAGGGTTAGGGAAGACATTGGAGCAAATAAGCTTGGCTAGATCAAATTGCTAGACATGACAAATGGGGGCCTTGTAATCCATTCTTCTGTACCAGTGCTCAAACAGGATCCGACCAAGAACAGGCAGTATGGCATCTCGACAATTATAACAATAATCAAGCAATTTATCGCCGGGTCTGCCTAGACCATGCAGATTCAAGGCTCTTCTAGCAGAACCTGGAAGCTGGATCATAAGATCCTCATCTAAGCCGTGCTTAGAAGTGGAGTGCTGGCTAGCTTGACTCATTTTTTGAACTAATTTTAACAAGCTAGGGCTTCTTTTACATGTAATTAACTATCTTCTTAATCAAGTAGTCAACTCAAAAATATGTCGAGCATAAGAAGATAGAATGAACTTACTGGTTAACGCTTGCGGGAGTCCAGATTCTATTTTCTACTTGCTTGAAAGCTCTCTGCGCATCTAAAATCTGTATGTGCTTGAAGAAATGATGTACAAAGCCCTAACTCTTCTTCCTTTTAAGCTTCATAGCCTAGCTTCTACTGCATTAATGGAGGTAGCCTCAGCCATTACCTTTCGTTTGTGCTACATGGCACCTTCAATGTTCACCATAAAAGTTTAAACCTACGTCGTTGATTTGAATTCCTTACTACAAGATCCACGGTCATCATTTGCCCATGATATTTGAAAATTGCGATCATCATGTTTGAATAGTCTTCCACCAATCAGGACGAGCCACATAGGATGTACATATATTGTTGACTGCATGACCTTTTGTCCTGCAAGGACACGTGGCACCACCTCGCGGCATCACAGCCGTTAGTGGGCCACCACTTTACCTACCCTGCGTGGTTGCGATAAATCCCC
This sequence comes from Cunninghamia lanceolata, assembly GCA_027924645.1. NCBI lineage: Eukaryota > Viridiplantae > Streptophyta > Pinopsida > Cupressales > Cupressaceae > Cunninghamia > Cunninghamia lanceolata. The sequence continues at coordinate 3,731,462 of BSBN01000053.1, read as the reverse complement.
CACACATCCTTCTTTCATTTGCTTCTAAACTCCTTCGTAAAATAGGACCACATGTTGCCATCTCGTAACCGCGTGATGAAGATTCCTCCCTACAAGATACCCTTGCGACGATGCACAACCGTTAGATTAAAGCTTACCTTCAGACCACTTTCATACTGACATCTGGCAACATATGGTTGGCAAGCACATGATTCTTAATGTAATGGGACGTAAGCATAGATTCTTGTGACAGGTGTCACCATGTCGCGACCATGCTGTGGGGTAGTGATGTCATTGATGATGCGTTGCGACGCTACAATTTTTGCTTTATTAAACTTTTAAACCTACGGGAAGACTTAGGATATGGTTTTAATTTTTCACAGGCCACAGAAGGTAAAACCTAAGACATGGGGCCGGTCACCTAAAGGGTATAAAGGCTTAAAGTCATAACTTAAGGGACCGGAAACCTATTACAAGTGGTCAACAGAGAATTAGAAATAAAGTGCACAAGCCTAGTGACCTAGGTTTAATGGGTTTCTTTGAAGGGTAAAGACTTATAATTTTTCAAACCTAAAACCCTAAACCCTAAGGGGACCACTAGGATCTCCGACGACTTGGTAAATGACTAAGTAAAGCTCAACTCGGGAAAGAAGAAAAAGGAAGTGGCAAGCAAGGAATGGAAAATTTTCCAAGGCACGAGTGCTTTAGTAAAATTTCAAAAATTAGGCAACACCTGGTAAAGTGCATGTTTGCTTCTTGTTTTATTCTATTCTTGTGTGTGTATATTTAGTATATACATATGCTTTTATTTACCTACATACTCACATACTTTCAGATATATTTGTTTGCTTGTGTATGTATGTAGGTGAAAAGGTTTATTTGTATATTTATAAATGTTGGCATATATATAGATAGATTATACATATATATGTATTTGTACATGTTTATATGTATATCTTTACATAAATACAATTATATATATACACACATATATCTATGTTCTATTTGATTTAATATATATATATATATATATATATATATATATATATATATATATATATATATATATACACTTATTTATGTTCTATTTAAATTAATATTAATAGAACATAAATATACTAGACATATATATTTATGTTCTATTCATTTTAATCACTATTATATATTATATAGATTATATATAAATGCATTTGTGTATATATATATATATATATATATAATTTAATATAAATATGCTTTGTATTTAAATATAGTATATATATATATATATATATGTTCTTTTATATATATATATATATACACTTTTGTATTTAAATATAATTTATTTTGAGATAATATATAGGTTATAATATTTAATTATATATATTTTTGGTTTATATTTTTAATCAATAATTTATTATATATTATATATGCATTTGTATTTAATATAATAGATAATACATATTAAACATAGGTTGGATTCTATGTATGAATATTTAATTATATATATTTCTGGTTTACATTTTTTAATAAATATTAGCCCCCTCCCTTTCATTTTTCATCCCCCTTGTAAACCCCCCTCCCCTATTGCTTTTTTAAATGTCTAGTCTGCAATCTAATCGATAATATTCCTCTTTCTAATGATGGATCACTGAGTGTGATCTGAAACATTGATAAAAAAGATACACAGTTAAATCTAGAAAGCACTCATCGTAAGTAGAAAATGTATAAAGGAGGATGAAGCACAATTAAATGAGAGGAAATACAAATGAAGGAAAGATTAAAAAATTCCAATAGATGTAATTCTAAGCTAAAGGAACACATTTATAAGTGGCAATGAATAAGTCTTGAGTTTAGCAAATGAAAGAAAAGAAATTAAATCTTTCTCTCTTTAGTGTTTACTAAATTAGTTTAGATAAAGGACTTTCTTTTAAATGAATAAAAGTATCGATAAATCTAATCTATTTAGATCGCACATGAGTTGGGATTGACAAAAGAAAAGAGAAAAGACACACAAATAGGAAAATGAAAAAAAAAATGTAAAATGATGAAAGGAAGTGGAATTACAAAGGTGGAAATTTTGCACCTAGGATATGACTAAATGCATATTGGAAATGGGCTGCTAATGTCATCAAGAGAAAGCAAACCAAATTTTGTTGAAATCTTATGATTGGTCACTTGTGTAGATTTGGTGGCAATGACCTCATCTTCAAATATTATGAAATATGATTGTAGGAGGAATAGATAAAGGGATGGGATGATGATGGAAGGATAGGATGATGATGTAAGGATAGGATGATGCCCCCTCAAGAGGATAGGCGTGTTAGAAGAACACGGGTAGGCTCTCGAAATGAATGAAATAACAAAGTATGGATAAGGAGATGGAGGATGCAACAAAAAAGATGAATAGAAGTGGATGAATGATATGTTATGCTGCAATGAGGTGACCAACCATATAGTTTGATATAGCACTAGACATTATGCACTAAGGTATAAAGAACTTGAGGTGACGATGTGTCGTGTGCACCCAACGTAATACAACCTTGTCTAAAAGTATGAGGAAGGAAATTTAAAGCTTTAAAGTCCAAGTACACAAAAGGTATGAAATGACCTTAGATGCAAAGGATAATGGAAAAATCTATTCCACCATACACAAGATATAAATATTAGCTGGAATGATAAGGACTCAATATAAATGCAAGAGAAAATGATAACACACACAAGCAAGCATGCACAAATGATTCAAAAACAAACAAGGTATTGCCCTTGTCAAGCTGTAAACCGATGATTGATTGATTGATTACGATAGTGCTGGCATTGTGGGGAATGATATATCCCTAGATCAACACAAGGATGCGAGAATGATATATCCCATTGATGATTGATGATGATGATTGATTGATTTGGTTTACAACAAGATTAGGATCAAAACCAAAGGATGTGATTGGATGATTTGGCTAGATTGATTATCTAGATTGGTATGGATTAAGGATGATTTGCATTTGAGTATATGTTTTGGATTTTTGGATATTTGATTTTTTTGAATTTTTGGAATATTTGATTTTTTTTGTATTTTGAATGTGTTTTAATTTTTTTTGGATTTCTTGGAAATGTTTTGATTTTTTGGGGATTTTTAGATATGTTTTTAGATGGGATTATTTTATAATGGGATGGAGGACAAAGTGTGGGAATGCTATGGAAAATGTTTAATTCAATGGGTGTAAGATAGAATAAGTGATATCAACCTGTGCAAATGATCATGTAACGTGCAAGTGTATGAGGTCAAAGAGGAGGAACTTAGCCATACCAAGGACAATCAAGAGTTCACAAAGAAACCTATGTCCAAAATATAACACAATTTGTTGCCCGCAAGTGTAAGTGGGGTGATAGGATGCAATGGAAAGAATATGTATGATAGGTAGGAAGGGAAGACTCCAACAAATAACAAGGATGGTATATAGGATATAAGATGGGAGACTAATATATGAGATGAAATGGAATGATGGGGAAGCATGGATAAGTGACCTAGAGGATAATAGAAGTTGACAACTACACATGGCGCCTGCAAGTAGGTTTTCACCATGGTACTTATCCAAGGCACCACAAAAGTAGTTTTCACCATAGGATGAATTATTTCTCTTTACTATTTTTTGTCTTCTTTTTTGTATTGGGATATCACAACAAGCTAAGCATGGAAAGGTATGACATTAGGTGGAAGTGTGGACTTTGGAACAAGTGGAGAATGATCATGATGATGGTTGACATGTGGAAGTTGCTTTGCAAGGACAATGCCACTAGGATGGGCTCCAAGGATACCAGCATGCACCTCCTTAAGTGCTAGATTAGTCTCCTTTGTGTTTAGACAACGTAAATGGGAACCATCATAGTCTCGTCAATTATGAATGGAGTGAGGTGTATGTAATATGGGATTATGGAAGGTAGTGGAAGTGTTATGGAGTGAAAGTGATGGGGGACCAACAATCTCACTTTTAGAAAGCTTCTTTGAATTTTCTTTGATTTTCAAATGGAGTTGCTTTTCTTCAAGTAAATGCTTTTTGGATGCTAAGGGTATAATGGTCTTTTCTTTGACTTTGTACACCCTAAGATTTCTTTCTTTGAAGTTCAATGCTTTAGTATTTTCATGATTCTTTGATTTGGTAGGCATAGGACTAAGGAGTTCATTATGTTCTCCATAATTGTGACAAGGAGTGTGAGAAATTGGATTTTGTTGATCCAATGAAGTGGAAGCAGGATATGGCAATGAAGGCTCAATGGTGAAGATGGCATTGTCATGGAATAATGATGAAATGTCAAGAACTTCAATAGGGGCATTGATGGTTCAATCAACGGTAGTTTCAATGACATTAGAGGGTTCATGAAGACTTGTAGAGGGAACATGAGGATCCTTAGTTTCCACACTAGAGGGCATATATCCTAGACCATAAGAGGTATCATGGAGAGGTTCAACATGGCAAGAATTATATAGCTCATATTCTCCACAACCTTTGTCTATAACCTTGACTTTGGTAACTTGAGGATCTTTAGATGATGAAGTGGAAGAAAGGTCATCAGGATGAACATAAGATGTGGAAGATTTGGAAATATCATTGTGAGGACAAAGATTATCTTTAGGACTAACAACTCCCAAGGATCTACAGTATGCAAAAGGTCTAGGATCCGCTTGGATAGTAATTTAAACACCATTATGTGGGAATTTGATACATTGATGGTAAGTAGAAGGTATAGCTTGCATAGCATGGATCCAAGGATGAACAAGTAAGATGTTATATGGTAGCTCAAGGTCAAGGACACGACATGTAGTATGTAAAAGGATAGGTCCAACTTGTATAGGAAGATATATGGTGCCTTCGCATTCTCTCTCAATATTATCATAGCCTTTGATAGTATAAGGGCATCGTTCCAAGTCAGCTTGTGAATATCCCAATTGTTTTATTAGCTTCAAGGTACATATTTTCAAGCCAACTCCATTATCCAAAAGGATGCATTTGACTTTGGTTTTGGAGATCAAGACCTCTATATGAAGGGCATCGTTATGAAATGGATCAATAGATGGCATGTTTTGTTGTGTAAATGTGAGGTGATAGGTGGTTTAAAGGTGACTCACAAGGGATTGTAATTGACTAGGATCAATATCATGAGAGATTAGAGAGTCTTGGAGTACACAGTCTAATATAACTTTGTGGATGGGGGAGACCTTAAGGAGATCTAAGATGGATATTTGTACAGAAGTCTTCCCAAGGTGATCAAGGAAATTATAAAGGGATGGATGAGTGAAAGAGGAGGATGAAGTTTGGGATGAGGAAGATGAAGGTTGGGATATGGTAATGGTTCCATGATGAGTGGTGACAACACATCTAGGAGATAAAGCTCTAGTGGTGATGGTGGAAACTTGTAAAGGATCATAATCAACTCTTCATATGACATTGTCATAATCAAGAGAGGTTTTGTTATAGTGAACATTGTTGGTATGATTATCTTGGGATTGATTGAGATTGGTAGCAACAGACTTGGTTTGATGTTTTGGAAAAGGATCATTATAAGCACCCAATTGTGCAGTGGAAGATTTTGGCTTAGTAGGTATTGAATGCACAAGACAACTGAGAGGAGGGTGAATCAGTTGTAACTTATAATTCCAAAACTCTCAAACACATTTAGATCCACATCAATCCAATTAACCCTTAAACTGTTATGATGATTAAGCATGAAAGCAAATAATAGAAACTAAATCAAATCAACATCAAACACAAGAGAACACCATATTTACGTGGAAAACCCAAGAAGGGAAAAACCATAGTGAGGATTAGATCATAGTATAAAGTAATATCAACACTGAAAACAATAGGCTCACTACCAAAGGGCTCATTGCCCAAAAGAAAGGCTCACTGCTAGAATAGAGAAGATTGTTACAAAGAGAAGACTATCTCAATACAATAGAGAATTCCACCACAATACCATCAACACCTTCACAGTCATACTGAAGAATTGTAGACATCTTCTAATCACTACATCTAGTAATCTAACACATGAGAGCTTGTACTACACCACACATTCACCACACTATTATTCACATCACATACATTGCGTGCACACACACTTTCATGATCCCTTGATACTTATTTATACCATCTTCATCCTCAAGAATATTCTCCAATGTCGGTAAGGCTCTTTAATTTCACAAATTCAAATTAGGTCGAACCCAAAACATTCCCGCGGTGGAAAGGAATGGAGGTGGATCACAACACACCTTATCTCAGACCTAGATTCAACCAAGCACGCCACTCCACGCTTTCACAATCACCGAAGCAACTCCACTATTAGTGTAAACACCCAAGGTCAGCCAAACCTGTGTTAACACAATGAACTTTTAAGTACACACTTCCTCAAGGCAAAATACAACTTTACGGACCATATACCAAGATTTAACATAATATAGAGTATTCCACGAACATCCTGAAACATCCTGAAATCCAACAAATTCCTCTGCAACAACTTTCACCTATCGCACAGCCTTATCCTATTTATCTAGTATACTTAACTATCTCTATCCTGCATTGCATCTCTAGAAATCAACTTCTGAAGCACCAAACCATGAACAACTTCAACAAAAGAAAGATATGAACCTTATCAGGACATTTCTAGAACTGCAATACCTAAAACCACTTTGTGGAGAAATGCAGAGCAAAGACATTTCTCCCAGACACCTTTGCAAGCCTCTGCAAATCACAGTCTTCATACTGGTGAACACACCTCCCTCTACACAAAAATCTAGCATGTCAAATCCTGAATGTAGCATTTATAAACACCTCTAAACAACATATTCAAACTGCATGAATAGATCTTCAGTATATAAGAAATGCAGAGCAAAACCACAACACTACCCTACAACACATAACATCTTTACAACACACTGTTTCCTTTATTATTCAAATTTTCTCAAAAGCACTTGGAAACCAAGCACCGGAAGCATATTATCACCAACTTCAACACTTCCTCATCATCAAAGACAACATACACTCAACACCAACTACTCATACTCTTGGAACATTTCTTACTCATACAATTGACATAGTTGACACCAATGACAACACAAGCTTGTTGACATCAATGATAATACTGACTACACATACTTGCAACAATAGGGACCTCTAACATTCCTTGATCAATAAGGTCTTGGATATAATGTTTGAGCCTCATATAATTACGTGTGGGGTGACCATGAACATGATGATAATCACAATAATCTTGTTCATTATACCATGCAGGTTTGGACTCATTCTCAGAATAAGGTCTTGTATAAGGGAATGTGACCATGTTGGCTTGCACAAGCTTTTGAAAGAATGACTCAATAGGCTCTCATAAATTATTAAAATGTCTTCGTGAATTTAAGGGTGTTCTAAATTGTCACTCAAGGAGGGTAATGGTAGTATTCGAGAGGACTTTTAGTGCATGAGATTAAGAATTTTGAGTGGTTTGGACATGTTTAACATCGGTAAATCCATCACTAACCACTTGTTTGTTCTTAGCCCAAAATTTGAACTTATCATTTGTAGGACTATTATTTTTGGTTTGAGGTTTGATTAGACCAATTAGATATAAGGGCTTGTTTAGTGGTGATCCCTTTCCAACAATCTCTTCAAATGTGGGAAGGCAATGAATTTAGAGATGAAAGGCCATTTTTTTATTAAGGTTTTGGAAAAAAATGTCACCCATTGTTTTTCGAGTATCTCCCATGGGATTCGACTAGCAAGCCCTATAGGTAAGAAGCAAATCTTTCTCCATTATGTTGTTTGGAATTACAAAGGTCTAACATTGTGAGTTCATGTACAACAAATTGTAGGAGAAGTGAGCAATGAACTTTTCAGATAAGTCAATGAAAGTTGTGATGGTACTGGGGTAAGATGATGAAACCAATCTAAAGCTTGTCCCACCAAACTTAGTGGAAAAAGTTTCAATAGATAAATGTAATATTGGGAAACTTCTTGAGAATCCATAAAGAATTGTTTTACATGATCCCTAGGGTTTCCTTTTCCTTTATATTTGTCAAATTTAGGAACCTCAAAATTAGGAGGAAAAGGAGTTGTCATGATGGAACAATCCAAGGGATAATGGAAAAGTCTTCAAATTTGAAATGTTTACGTTGTGATCCAGTTTGAAATTTTGGAAGGGTATTTTCTACCATCTCTTGCATTTTATGATCTAAAGGAAGTGAGTTTGGTGACGAAGAGGCAAAATTGATAGGTCCATGTGACAAGGGTTGTGTAGTGACATGTGATATCAAAGGATTGGGTGTGATGTGACGATAAGTGTGTTGTGGATATAAGACCATGGGTTGAGTGTTTGGAGGGTTGAGTTGATTGTAGGTATGGGATGTGTGAATTGAAGATGTATTGGGTTGGGATGAAGCATATGAATAGACATGTGAATAGGTGGTTTATGGATGACTTAGTGGTATGTGGTAAGAGAGTGGGTTATATGGGATTGCTAATGTTTGTTCAGGAATATAAATGGGTAGAAATGAAGTTGGTTTCGTTCTAGATGGCTTGAAAATTTTTGGGATGAGTGATGTGGGTGGACCTAGTTGAAAGGAGTAAGTGGAATTAGGATCATTAATAGGTGGAGACAAGACCACACTACCTATGGGATTGCTTTGAGGATGTTCCATGATGGGTTGTAATGAAGGACCAGGTGTAATGGGATCTTTAAGCTTTAATGTATCAGAAGGTGAAGGAAACTCTACCCCTCAGTCTACGAGAAATTGAACATAACTAAGTCTGGATGTAGAAGGTTGCTCATAAATTCAACAAATCTAGGTGAAAGCTCATCTTGGTCAACATTTTGTTCATGCTCATGTTCGTGTTCATGTGTGTCATTGAAAGCAAGTATTTAACTTGATCATCATACAAACTTGTGGGTGGAGGTGAAGATGGTTGGTTATCAATGTGGAAGTCCATGTTTTTCTTGGCTTGCAATCTAGTTATGGGGGACATAAGATGAGAGATCTTAATGATGTGACAAAAGGTTGATGTGTTGGAGATTTTGAATTGGAAATGAATGATTGGATAACAATAATTCTAAGGATGACGTGGATGGATAGATGATTGGACTAGCAAGATGTTGATGACTTGGACCAATAGGATAATGATGACTAGAACTACAATTGAGATTAAGATCAAAGAACAAGCCAAAATTGAATTTTATTTGATTAATGATGAGGATAGATTCCAAATACTTAAGATAGACTTATGACCTTAAGTAAAGATGATTTATGATTGGCTAGGATTTGATTAAATAATTTAAATGATGAGGGTTTTGATCAAGGGCTAAAATCTCAATTTAAAGTCTAAGACAAGTTTGATGTGAATGAAAGATAAGGTAGATGACAAGGATGGAAGCAATATGGTTATGGATATGGATCTCAACAAGGTCAACCTTAAGCTAAAGTATGACAAGGATTCTCTCAATATGATGATTATGATGATGTGAGTAATTAGGATGATATGGAATGGATTTGTTGATAGCTTGACTTAGGTAATTGCAAACAAAAGATTTCACATATACATGCATAGATTTACAAAACACACACGCAAGACACAATAGCAAGTTTGAATTTTTAAAAGTGATTATTGTATTTTATGAAGACACTTGAAGACACATCAACAAGCCTAATATTAGTCAAATGGGTGTGGCCAAGAGGTCTTAAGCTAGGATGAATAAGTTGTCTAAGGATGTCCCCAATACACACAAGGTACAGGGGGCCCAATTATGTGAAATGAAAGTGAAATAATACCACACAGTTGGGAGAAAGGGGTAACCCACCCTTCACCTTCACTTCCCCAAGGTATAAAGTTCTTGGGGGCTTAGCCCGAATGACAAGATTCCAACTTCCAAGAGGTGTGGCTTTCGATTCACTCCCCACTTTTTATACTCCGTTAGAACACTAGTGTCAAGGTCGTCCCTTAGAGTGGTGTGTCTCCAAGAAGGCCTCCTAAAAGGGTGAGAAAATCAAACCAAGTGGTGTTTTTGATCTCTAAGATTACCTTGTGGTGCGAGGAGAGAGCATACACACACTTGACTCACACTCACAATGTTAATTTACTCTTAGAAATGGAAATGTGTATGTGAAGATGAATGTGAGTAAAGGGTGTTTTTGATTCCCAAGATCACACTAAGTGCAAGGGAAGAGCATACACACCCTAAATCATACTCAAATCCACCAAGCAAAGCAAACACACATTTGTTTTATGCCCAAGTCTAAATGTGATGATAAAAACACATGTTCATTTTAAGCCCAAATCAAAATGTGATATTACAAACAAGTGTTCTTTTTAAGCCCAAATTGAAATGCAAGAGATTGAGTGCACCTTGAAATATAAGCAGCCCACTTGATAGTAGTTTTGTATAATGATTTTTAATAAGTGTAAACAAGTTGCACCACACTTGTTAGTAGTTTGATAGATTTTAGCCTTTAACAAACGAACCTACAAAAAAGTATTAGCTCAAAAAATAATAATCTACAAAAAAATAAAAAATAATAGTCAAAATATAGTAGATTAGATATCACCAACAGATTCCTTATGACTTTCTATGTAATTCCAAAAAGGAATCGTTGGATTTTGATTTAATATGCAAAAGTTATGCCCAAATGAAGTTTTTAATAAAAGAGTGTTAAGATTGAAAAATAAACTCCTGCAAAAATCAGCAACCAATATGATCCAACAACAAAATAGATATGACAATGAGATCTCTTATGATTTTCTAATCAATATAAAAAAAAGTTGCTCAAGTTGGACTTCATATGCAAAAGTTATGCCATAAACTAGGGTTTGAATATATATATATTTTTAAATCTATTTCTAACATTAGTCTGAAAAAAAAATGATATAGAAAAATGAATTTAAATATTTCTATCCACCTTAAAATAGGGTGGCAGGGTGGGCACCCAATCCAAGACCACTTGGATGGGTCGATGCCATGTGAAGTAATCATGGCTTTGGTATCTCAAATAATCGTAGAGGCTCTCATGCCTCGGAGGTATTTCCTCCCCCTCTGATTTCGCCGGCCGCCGATTTGAACCGTCGCACGTTCCTCTTCGAGCTACCTTTTGCTGCATTGATTACAAGTCTCGGTTATATGAACGTGACCTTCCTTAGACGTAGACAGCAAGATTTATTTTCATCCCTTATTCTCTATTTCGAGCGGTCATTTGGTGGTTCGTCGGTGGCAGTATTAGTTAGAATGGAGCAGGGCTCGGGCTTTATTGTGAAGATCTCAGTGCATGGACTAATAAATCTGGGGACTTCTACACCTCTACAGTTGGAGAGTTCTGTGAGGCAGATGGCGTTCAAAGGACCGGTGACGGATTTAAGGTTGAAACGTATACTGCGAAGGCATGAGGGCCTCCTCCTTCTGGCGGTCAAAATTATATTGGGGACAGATTTCTTGGCAGCGGATGAATTCTACAGGGTCGATTCCCACATTTCTTCCCGATTCCTGGCCTCAATTTTGGATGCCGGGGTATCCACAGCGGCGGCGAAATCTATCATGGTGAAGATTTTCAAGTCGGATTTCCTGCAGGGCCTTGATTCCATTCTGGAGGCGGTTATTCCTGGGGTGGGCATTCCCCGTCCAAGAGACATTGCCGCTAACAGGGATCCTCTGGAGGTAGCAAAGATTCTACCCTTCATACTAGACTTGAAAGGACTGGCGCTGATCGAACATCAGGACCGTGTTATCCAGGTCTACGGATTTCTACAGAACATGTTGCAAGAGAATGCGGATTCTGAGGAAGAAGTATGGATTGACAGGCTCCGAGCCATGGCTGTTGAGCTTGGCCTCTTTTAATCTCCTGCTCAGATAATCCTCAGTCAGGTTGGCTCTGTTACATATAGATTCACTAACAGTATAGTCAATACGAAGACCAGTAAGCCTAGAGGCTAATTTTGTTTAGCATGGTCATCGGATCAGTAAGCTTGGTATTGTCTTTATAAAGCATTATAAATCCTATAGTTCCAAGTATAGGTTTTGGAATCTTTTTGTAATCTGGTTTGGCAGGTAAACGGCTTATAGGCACCTGCATGTTCATACTTTTTAGATCAATACAAATTATATTTACGTATCAAAAAAAAAAAATTTCTATCCACCTGCAAAAAATAGAATGTGATTTGGTTACTTAGATTATAAGATATGATTTTTTCTTTCAAAAGTATTGCGTTAAAAATTTCTGAAAAATCAGAATCACAGGGTCAACTTCAAATCATCATAACTCCTTCAATACGGATCCAAATCTTTAATGTAGCCATTTTTCAGAAAGCTCTCGAAGCCCTCTTTTCAACGAATCCATGATCTCATTTTTTCAAGACCTACATAAAACAAAAAACCCTCTGCATCAGATATGACACTAAACAAATAAAATCAACAATATAAAGATCTTCAGCCTACAAAACCAAGGGTAGACAAGGGACGTGGGGTCCCACCGAGCGTGCTAAAAATATGTATGTAGAAATATGGAAATTAAATAAGGGAACAATACAATGAAAGTACCAAGTCCATACTTGAACAACACCTCATCTAGGGATCAAAGGACTAAGCAATATGATGAAAATGATAAACAATCCTATGATATTTGATAATAATTTTGATATGTTGGTTGTTCAAACCTATAGCATAACATTAGATAATGATAATGAATATGATAATGGAAGAGCTAGAATGATTTTGATAGCATGATGATGCTTGAATATGTGATGCCCAAATAGCTTGGGTGAGACTTGATTTATAGGAGATGAGCGATAGGAATGGATGACTAGGATTAGATTAGTGATGGATGGTTTGGATTAAGTGATACATGGATCAAGGCTTAGAGTTGTAGTCATGTGACAAGTGTCTCATGAGGGTTGAATGAGATGAATTAGGTCAAGGATAAGGATTAAGAATCTTCTAAAGGCTTCTTTGTAATAAGGATTTCTAGAAGCTTCTAGTCATGTGAGGATAAAGACAAATAGGGAATTAAATAATAAAATTATTTAATTTTTGGAGAGGGATGATGTGGACAATATTAATTAAATAAATCTTTAATTTATTTAATTAATGTGGATAGAAGGGATTAAAAAGGTAAAATAATTTACATAATAAAATTATTTAAATTATTTAGTGAGGGCTAATTTAAATAAATATTTTATTTAAATTGGAGGATGAAGGAAAGTGAGAATTAACTAAATAAATATAATTTATTTAACTAATTGGCTAATGGAAGGATAAATGAGATTAAAAGGGATTAGTTAAATAAATATGCTTTATTTAACTACTTAGGTGATGAAAGGGGTTATGAAAGGGTCCTAGGACAAAATGTGTCATAAGGTGTCTCAAGAGGTGATGTCACAAGACAAGGTGATGAAAGTGACATGGTCAATTTTAGATGTCTACAGAAATATGGCTAGGGTTAGAGATATAATTAGGGTTAAGGTTATGTTTAGAATTACAGTTAGGGTTACAATTAGGATTAGTGTAAGGGTTCTGGCTAGAATTAGGGTTACAGTTAACATTACAGTTAGCTCTTGAATTAGGGTTAGAATTAGGGATAAAATTAGGGTTAATCAAATGTAGTGTAGAATTAGGGTTATCCTTTAGGTTAGAATTATGTTGGAATTAGGGTTAGGGTTAACATTATTATCAGGATTAAAGTTAGGGTTAGGGTTATAGTTACTTATGTAGCCAACAACATACACTCAATAGAATTGTGCCATTAATCATGTGTGAGAGCCAAAGATTTGAAAAAACTAGAAAATTTTTTAAAAAACTTCTATTCACCAACTTTGCTGCTACAATGAGAGAAAACTCTTATATCCAAGAAAACAAAAAAATTAAAAAATTACCTTTTTTGGCAGATTTCGACAATTGTCAGATTTTGCCATTTTAAATAATTTTACAGGCATATCTTGAGAATCCAATTTTTTCCCAAAAACTTCCTAAAACTAAGGTAGGACAAAATGCCAACCAACATCCTAAATTTGAAACATGAGTTTCAAGTTATTAACAAAAATAACTTTTAAAAAACTAGGAAAAAATACTAAATTGCCATTTTGAGGGCCAATATGAAAGTTTCAAGCCCCAAAAATGTACCAAAATAGGGTCCAACTGACTAGGGTGGGTTGGGAATCCACATGCCACCTCATAATGCTTCCACCTATAAAATTTCAGCCCAAACCCACATCCAAGTCAAAAGTTATGACCTCCGGAAGTCCCTGCATCATTCTCCTCTGGTTGAAAAGAACGCAGCTCCTGCAAGTGAGTGTCTTCGAACTGCTGCCACTTGACTGGATCCAACCTCTACACTTCCCACTCTGTAATCCACGTGCTATCTGTTGGTGGTAATCCTTCCCACTGTACTAAATACTTGTTGTAATGCCTTTGCCGAGTGTAGATAGTTTTCTTATCAAGAACCTTTGCAATATTTTCCTTCTTCTTATGGGGAATGTGGTGGTGTCATGCCACTTCTGGTTGACTATCTTTAGCATCATCCTCACCATGGAATACATATAAATCAGAAATATTAAACACAGGAGAAATATTGAGATCATCTGGTAAATTGACCTCATATGCATTATCATTGATCTTCTTTGTAATTTTGCAAGGACCAATTTTCCTGTACTTCAACTTATGGTATGTTCCAGTAGGAAATCGCTCTTTTCTCAAATATACCATCACTAAGTCACCTTCATTGAATGTCTAATGTCGCCTACTAACATCCACTGTATTCTTGTACCTCTCATTACTTTCCTGCAACTTCTATCTCACATCTTTCTGTAACTATTGAAGGTGTTCTACAAATGCTTCCCCATCATCACTGACCCTATCTTTCATTGGTAGATGTACCAAATCTAGAACACCCTTAGGATTCTTTCCATACACAATCTAGAAAGGGGATTTTCCCATTGATCTGTTAACAAAACTATTATAGGCAAATTTGGCATGGGGTAATGCCATGTCCCATTGTTTTGGCTTTTCTCCAACAATACACCTCAACAAATTTCCTAGACTCCGATTGACTACTTCTATTTCCCCATCCGTTTGAGGATGATAGGCACTACTAAATTGTAACTTGGTCCCCATCTTCTTCTATAAAGTCCTCCAGAAATGACTGAGGAATTTGGTATCCCTATTAGAAGTAATAGTCTTTGGAACACCATGTAGTCGAACAATTTTTGAAAAAAATAACTCTGCTACCTTCGTTGCATCATTAGTTTTCTTACAGGCAATAAAATGAACCATCTTGGAGAACCTATCAACAACTACAAAAATAGAGTCATTACCTCGTTGAGTATGTGAAAGTCCTAACACAAAGTCCATGCTCAAATCTGTCCATGGTACAGTTGGTACTGGTAATGGCATATACAACCCTGTATTTTGTGAATGTCCCTTAGCCACTTGGTAGATCCTACACCTTGTTACATACCTAATTATATCCTTTTTCATCTTTGGCTAGTAATATTTATCTTCTATCAAGGCTATTGTCTTGTCCTTGCCAAAATGTCCCGCCAACCCACTACTATGAAATTCTCTGATAATGTTTTCCCTCATAGAGCCAGCTGGTATGTATAGTTGTTTTCCTTTAAATAGATACCCATCTTGCATAAAATATTCACCCCTAAAGTGATCCAAGTTAGCAGATATTGGTGCCTTCAATTGTTCCACAATCTCCCAAAAATCATCATCAGACTCATACAAATTTTTGATGGCATTAAAACCAATCACCTCAATTTCCATTGTGGTCAAAAGTGCAACACGCCTACTTAATGCATCTGCAACCTGATTTTGTTTTCTAGACTTATGCTTCAATACAAAATTGTAACCCTGCAAGAAAGAGACCCACTTGGCATGCCTACTATTCAACTTTTTCTGTGTGTTCAAGTATCTCAATGCAATATGATTTGTAAACAATACAAACTCCTGGGGAACTAGATAATGTCTCGAATGCCTCAATGCTTGAACAATTGCATAAAATTCCAAATCATAAGTAGAATAATTCTTTCTCACTTTATTTAGCTTTTCACTAAAGAAAGCTATAGGTTTTACAGGTTGGCTAAGCACAACACCTATTCCCACATGGGAGGCATCACATTCTACTTCAAATACCTTACCAAAATTTGGCAATGCAAGTATAGGTGCTTCTGTTACCTTTTGCTTCAAGTACTTAAAGCTCTCCTCAACATCCTTTGTCCATACAAACTTCCTTCCTTTGATGCAATCTTGTCATGCCCACATTTTCCTTGTGGTCACAACACACTTCGCACGTGTCATAGCCACATCTGTCATGTGGTTATGACACGAGATATGAAAAACTTTTCTCACACCGTCCTAAAAACCCCTTTCGCATGCGTACGCATGCTCAACGGTGTTCTCTCATGGCGAAACACTATACTCATCGACGGAATACAAGTACAATGGCGTGCAAACGGAAACATATAGATCAACAAGAGGGTCGATACAACGCTGCTAACGTCATTGCAAGAGTGAGATTACCCAAGTTCTTAAATCGAACCCTCGGCAATGTTCGGTAGCAAAATGCCTTACGGCGTTAGTGGGAATTACGCTGCACTCATTTACGTACGTGGTTCGCTGATAGAGGAACCACTCCCCTCGACGCCTTGTTCCAACTAAACCGGCTAGTGATCTCCCTATTTAGTCTTTTTTTCAGCCAGGCACGGTTGTCTGTCTCCTCTCTTGTTTCCTGAAACATACTACTCCTATGACTTAGCATTTTCAACAAGGCGGCTTGGTTGCCCTCTCTTCCCTTTCCACAAGTTCTTAAGTTGGATTATAACTTTATCGCCCTTACCTTAACTATCTCTTAGTTCATTTAGTGTGTTTATATTTCGGTCTCTCTCTCTCTTTCATTTTCTATACTTTCTTTATGTGCATCCTGTCCTTTCTTCGTGATTTACGTCAAACAGGGTTATTACTGCAGTTATTGTTGATATTAAACCTAATTTCAGGATGATCTAGGCCACAAAGGCTGGTTTACTATTTCGCTGGACTCAGTCTCCTAATCTTCCCCGATCTAGGTTCCTCCTCTTCGTAAATACTTAGTCAACTTGTACCTAAGCACAATTGACAGAAGGGTCCGTCAACTTAGTTCTCTTATCCCGTGTGAGATATGTCGCGCATTTTCTCCTCTGTGTTTTCCAATGTTGGTTTTTCCTTCTTCGGAACCTCTTACAGGTTTACATATGAGATTGTTTGCTACAGTTGAGATTAATATGGCCACATGGATTGTTAGTGGTGGCATCATAAGTTTATTTCCAGTGTTCTTTTGCACAAGGAGTTGAGTAATTTTCCTCTTCATTTTCTGGGTGTTTATAAGTACGTTAACAGATGAAACTTCCGAGAAACTCTTTCCAGAGTATCACTGAATATTCCTAAACTCACTTTACATCTAATTTTATTTTCTCTTGTTTAGAATTACTGTTGTTACTGTTACTCTTAATTACGATTCATACACTGTTTGTAACTCGTATGACGTTGTCAATAGATGTAGGTGGTTCACCACTTTATAAAACTCTGTTCATGGTAATATAGCTTCTTTGGTTGTTGTGTTCAACACTTAATAACATCTCCTGTGAGATTATAATTGTTATATATATATATATATTTTTTTTTTTCTCTATATCCATGAAACATAGTTATTAACGATTTTAAACGAGGGCCCAATAAATATATATATATATATATATATATATATATACTTACATATAATATATTTATTTTAATATCTCAATAATGAACAAATTGGTTTCCCACAACTTATAAACCTATATATATATATATGTATATATATAATCATTCATATATTATATATATAGCTATATACATAGACATATATAATATATATATATATATGCCTTTATATAGAGCTATATAAAAATAAACTGAATTTATTTACCAAATAACCCATTCATATGTTAGGGCCCAAGCCCTACATTTTTTAATTGCTTTCAACCCACAGCAGATGGCGGCCATGGGCGGCAGTGGCCGCAGAGCGGCGGACGGGGATCTGTGGTGGCCGCAGAGCGGCGGACGGGGATTTGTGGTGGCCGCAGAGCGGCGGGCAAGACTTCGCGGTGGCCGCAGAGCGGCGGAAAGGTTTCGCGGGAGGCATAAGGGTTTGGAGGGGGGGGGAGATGTGGAGTGGGGCGGAGCCCCACCCACATTCCCACGACGTGGGGTGTGGGTGGGGCTCCGCCCCACTCCACACCTCCATATGTAATAACAGCTCGCGGTGGGGTTTACTCCCCACCGCCCAAATAAAATTTCGACTGTGTTTCTTTTATCCACGGCTAACATGTTGACAGTCTTTCACCATTCGTTGGTTCTTATAATAATAATATATTATATATATATATATATTTATATATATTCATATATAAATATATATATATATATATATATATATATATATATTTCAACAATAATATATTTATATATATCTATATATATATAGTTCATATATATATATATATATATATATCCCCCTTTTTTTTTTTATATTGATATATAACAGTTATAATTACTTTCAATTACTCTTTTATTTTCTTAAAATGATAATTACTCAAAATGAGAAATATATATATAGCTCTATATATATATTTATAAATTTATTGAGAGAAAAAGAAATACTCTTTATAGATTTTTATAATTCCAATTTCCACAATTTTCTCAAAATTCACTACTCTAAGCATTTTCTCCAAATCAACCTATTATAAGAAATTGTCATAACAATTAGATATATATATCTGCCAATTTCACCAAAAAGTAATTAGCTATTCCCTCATTTAAAGTATAAATTTCCATTTTTATAAACATACAAGACTTGTAAATTTACAACCAGATTATATTTACATGCTAGATTTCCTCTAATCCTTCTAATTTAACAGAATCCATTAAATAGGGAGGATAACACAAATATTTAAAACTGTCTTTTCCATTTTAATATTGAATAGAAAATCAGCATTTCAACTAGTGAAGCAATTCCAAACTTTCAATGTAAACAACTCAGATTAAGTTGCAAAAATGAACTTATTCCTTTCAGTAATACTTGAAACACGAAAATTGCTATTGAACAAAGGTTGCAAACATCAACTTAAAAATTTAAGCACAGTCATATTACAACTTCTCAAACATGAATACCAACTTCCCAGATATGAACTTTCTCCTCCCAAACAGTATACAACTGAAAACTTATGACAACCAATAAAAGTCCAATAATAACAAGACCAGGGAGGTGATTTTCTTCACTCCCAGAATATCAGTAATTTACAACAATAACAAGAGAGGTGTTCTCTCTTCATTTCTATGAAATAATCCAGGCCTAATTCTCATGACAAGAAGATGATCTGTTTCTTCATAAATAGCCAACCAGAAAGCTCCAAGAGAAAAACCTGCATATCAAAGACAAACAAAGAAGAAAATACCACTTGTCTAGCTCTCCTCCCTACCGTAGACCCGCAAGAGGGTCACCCCCGAGCTAGGGAGACCATACTCACACCTGGGTATTCAAACACTCCACTTCACAACAGAAACAACAACAATCCCAAAGCACACATACACCCGTGGCTATTTTACACAATACGGAAACTCAACTACAGTGAGTTTCATAAGGGGCAGGAGAGTGGATACACTCGACTCCAGAGTGTCACCCTGACAGATAAATGAACTCATATAAATATCTCTTGGTCTCAACCAAGTGTGATCACATTTTGCAAGAAATCTGTATATGACTCTCAAGTCAAAAATACAGTCACAGATACATGCCCTCAAGGCTTTCAACATCCCAAAAGATGGAACAGGTATGCACCCGAGGAGGATCTCTCCTCCCCTACCCCAAACTTGATGAGCATTTCTCCCAAGTGGGAGACGCTCTGTCAAACACCCGACAAGAACCCCACAGAAAACAAATTTAAACACATATTCCAAACACATTTCATACACATTTCAGTTCTACCAAAACAAAGGTAAAATTCAGACCAACCTTGCAAAGCCCTCCTGGAATGAAGTTGTTGCAGAGTCCACAGGGTTCACTCCCAAGCTTAGCCACCAACTCCCTCTCCCTTCTCTATCTTCCAAACTAACTTCTCTATTTTGGGTAAGGCCAAAGATGAAAGATTTTCCCCAAAATTCAACTAACTCCCTCTCAGCCCAAAATTTGAAAATAAATAACCCAAAATTCTCTTTCTTTCTAATTTTGAGAAATGGGGAAGTGACACTTGTCACCTCCTCACCCTTCCCAAAAATCACTATTCTGTCCAGGTGGCTTATGTCACTCTCCATTCCCAAGGGTACTCCTTATTCCTTTCATGTGACTCCACTTTCTCATAGGAGAAATAAAAAAAAGAGTTAAATGGGAACAAGACAGGTGACCCATGCCTCTTTCTCCTTTCTTCACATGGGTGTCCCCATAGTACATGGGGGAATCTTACTAAAGAAGAGGTAACTTTTACTAATGGATGGCATCTCTTATCTAGGGAAAAGTAGAGGGGATGGGTTGAGTGTTGGTACAACCCATCATGTCCCCTCCTACCTCCAATTTTCGCCACTTAACTTCAGGGAAAGGTTAAGTTGACTAGATGGAGGTTACTCAAGGGTTACCCATGCCAAATGGGCCCCTGGACCCATGGGGTAGAACCCAGGGTCAATTTTAACCCATACAAGACACCCCAGGTCAAGGTAAAGCACAAGAAAAAGGGCCTCATAATTTAAATAAAAATAGAAATTTCAAATTCAATCTCTTTACAACACTTACTTATAAAAATAATATTACATGAGGGTAACCTAACCCACTCGACCATACGAAAGACCACATTACATCATGACATCAAACACAAAGAGATCTTGGTTCTTCGTGGAACCAGATCGGCTTAACAGGGAATAACAATTAACAAGGTGTGGAATGATCTCCGAAATCTGTGGTTTGATTAGTAGTCCCTGCACACTCAATTACAAGATCAGTAACCACATAAATTCATCATAGCCGAAGCAACTTAAATAACACATGCATTCTCATGCCTTAGTACAATTTAACATAA
This sequence comes from Cunninghamia lanceolata, assembly GCA_027924645.1. Taxonomy (NCBI): domain Eukaryota; kingdom Viridiplantae; phylum Streptophyta; class Pinopsida; order Cupressales; family Cupressaceae; genus Cunninghamia; species Cunninghamia lanceolata. The sequence goes on along the minus strand of BSBN01000053.1, from coordinate 3,710,406 downwards.
TTAAAAATCATATTACAAATTTTCCATCATCTCTAACAACTCTAATTCATTTTTCTGAAAAGTAACTTATCCAAACATCACCCAATTAGTTTTTCCGAAAACATAATAAAGTTAAATAGTCTGACAAATTTCGGGAACTGCTATCCCACAAATATGAAAGTAATAATAACAGCACTGTAAATAGTCATGACAACAGTAGTAAAAAAAAAAAGGCGGTCCTCACATCCTCTCCCCCTAAGACGGTACTTCCTCCTGGAAGTCGTCAAAAAGGTGAGGATACAGGGTCTTCAATCTCTCTGCATCTTCCCATGTTGCAGTGACTTTGTCGTACAAGTCCCATTGGACTCTAACCTGGTCCAGCTCTCGACCTCGAAGGGCCAGCGTCCGTCGAGCCAATATGCGAATTGGCTCCAACGCCAGTTGTCCGTCTGCCTCTACCTGAAGAGCACTCCAATCCAACACATGAGATAAGTCAGAAACATATTGACGTAAAACTGATACATGAAATACATCGTGGATACGTGACAGGCTAGGTGGCAAGGCTAGACGATAGGCTACTGGTCCTATCCGCTCCAAGATTTCGAAAGGTCCTACAAATCGAGGTGCGAGTTTAGAGCCTTTTCCGTAACGGATTGGACTTTTGTGCGGCCGCACTCTCAAAAATACTCTTTCCCCCACAGTGAAGCTTCGGTCTGTCCTCTTAGCATCAGCATACTTTTTCTGCCTGTCCTGTGCTTCCAGAAGCCTCTGTCTTATCTGTTTAACTTGCAGTTCCATATTCTGAACTATCTCTGGGCCGATGACTGTTCTGTCCTCTATACGATCCCAACTCAAAGGTGTTCTGCATGGTCTGCCATATAATGCCTGGAAAGGAGGCATACCCAACGAGCTATGATGCCCATTATTGTAGGCGAATTCAACTAGATACAGGTACTCCTCCCATCTAGACTGGTGGTCCATCACATACATGCGAAGCATGTCTTCTAACACCTGGTTAACTCTTTCTGTTTGTCCATCAGTTTCCGGATGATATGCAGAACTGAAGTTGAGCTGTGTGCCCAACGCCTGATGTAAGGCTTTCCAGAACGATGAAGTGAATACGGAGTCTCTGTCAGATATAATGCGGCGAGGTATCCCATGAAGTCTAACAATCTGATCAAGAAACACCTTTGCCACTGATGGTGCATTGTATGTTGTACATATTGGTGAAAAATGCGCCACTTTGGTCAGCTTGTCAACTGTCACCATAATAGCATCATGGCGACGTGATGACATAGGTAGACCAACGATAAAATCCATAGAAATGGTATCCCATTTCCATTCAGGTATCTCGTGAGGGTACAACAGTCCCGCTGGATGCTGATGTTCGGCCTTGACCCTCTGACATTCCAGGCAACGAGCAACAAATTCGGCAATGTCTCGCCTCATCCCAGCCCAATGATAAAGCTGTCGTAAATCAGCATGCATCTTCTTCACTCCTGGGTGTGCTGCGTAGGGTGCTCTATGAGCCTCTGATAGGATTACTGTACGAAGATTACCCGCATGGGGTACATATATGCGTTGCCGATGTCGAAGCATTCCATCAGAATCAAGGGTATATCCTGTAAATTTGCCCTCAAGGGCCTTCTGATTTAGTACTGCCTGCTGCACTTCAAGAAACCATTCGTCCTCCGGCAGATGCTGTAAGATGCGATCCTTCAAGTCCATCTTCAAGGTCAGGGTCTGGATCTCGTGGCGTCTTCGACTCAGAGCATCAGCGACCACGTTCTCCTTCCCCTTTATATAATGGACATCGAAGTCATATTCGCATAGGAATTCCATCCAACGTCGTTGGCGGGCGTTCAAATTAGGCTGTGTGAAAATATACTGCAAACTATGATGGTCTGAATGGAGTTCAAAGCGTCGCCCTAAAAGAAAGTGTCTCCAACGAACCAAGGCATGAACAACAGCTGCAAGCTCTAAGTCGTGCGTAGGATAGTTTAACTCATGTGTCTTTAGTTTCCGCGATTCGTATGCGATCGCTCGTCCATCCTGCATAAGCACGGCTCCCAAACCTTCTAATGATGCATCCGTGCAAACTACAAACTCTTCCGACGGATCTGGAACTGCTAAAATAGGAGCGCTCGTAAGACGTTCTTTGAGGACTCCAAAAGCCTTTTCACACTGCTCGGTCCAAGTGAAACCCTTCCCTTTTCGCTGAAGGGAAGTAATGGGATGTGCTATCCTGGAGAAACCTTCGACAAACCGACGATAATACCCAGCTAACCCCATAAAGCTTCTGACCTCTGTCACGTTCGTGGGTGCCGGCCACTCCTGGATTGCTCTAATTTTAGATGGATCTACAGAGATGCCATCGCCTGATAAAATGTGTCCCAAATACTGCACCTCTGTCCTGAAGAAGGCACACTTCGTCAAGTTGCCAAAAAGTTGTTGCTCTCGTAATTTCTGCAAAACTTGACGCAAGTGCTCTACATGCTCCTCTTCAGTCCGTGAATAAATCAGAATGTCATCTAGGAATATGATCACGAACCGGTCTAGGTATGTACGGAACACCCCGTTCATGAGACTCATGAATACTGCAGGAGCGTTCGTCAACCCGAAAGGTACCACTGTGAATTCATAATGGCCATATCTGGTTTGAAAAGCAGTTTTATGAATATCTGACTCCGTGATGCGCAATTGATGATACCCAGATTTTAGATCGATTTTCGAGAACACTCTGGCTCCCTGCATCTGATCAAAAAGGTCGTCAATCCTAGGTAGAGGATAACGATTCTTCACCGTCACCTTGTTCAACTGCCTGTAGTCCATGCATAGCCGAAGAGACCCATCCTTCTTCTTCACGAAGATCACTGGTGCGCCCCATGGTGAAACGCTAGGTCGGATGTGTCCCTTCTCAAGTAATTCTTCCAACTGCAGCTTAAGTTCTGTGAGTTCATGGGTCGTCATTCTATAGGGTGCGCGGGATATCGGCTCTGCACCTGGCACTAAGTCAATGTGGAAGTCCACTTCTCTACGTGGAGGCATACCAGGTAATTCTGGCGGAAACACATCGGCAAACTCTCTAAGGATAGGGTGATCATCTAAAGTAGCCTCAGGTTCATCCTCTGCTCTATCACTGACTGTGATGGCAAACATCTGACATCCCCTCCGCATACAGCGCTTAAGCTGTTGTGCGGATATCATACGAACCGCCGTGGGCTTTTGAATGCCCACTATCTCAACCGACGAACCATGATCATCTAAACAGCTAATCGTTCTCTGGCGACAATCAAGCTTGGCTCTATGTGCCGCAAGCCAATCCATACCCAGAACTACTCCGTAAGACCCTAATGGCATAATCCTAAGGTCGCATATTGTGGTGAAGGATCCCAATGTGATCTCACAGTCTTTAACCAAGGTATCTACTGACATCCTGGCCCCTGAGGCCAACTCAACTTCCCACCTAATGTCTTGCCTAGAAGCCACCAGCCTGCAACGCTCCACTAACGATGTAGACAAAAAAGAGTCAGTAGCTCCTGAATCAAAAAGGATCGAGATGGGAAAGTCTCTAATCGTACCTGCTGCCTCGATGACAGAAGCCTGAAAATCGGCCTGGCGGTTATCAACCGCTGCAAACATGTGGTGAGATCTACCCACGTCACCTACGGTCTGCTCAGACCCTCCTGATCGGGGCTGACCCCCTGCAGTAAATCCCTGCGGACACTCTCTAGCCAGATGCCCTGCCCCACCACATACATAACATGGTCCTCTAACCTGTAACTGCCCTGACTGTGTTCTGCCCGATTGTTGTTGCCCGGTCCGTCCGGTGGATCCCTGTGAGCCTCTGTAAGACTGCTGGGACCTTGCGGGTCCTACCGATGAACCCTGCTGTCTCTGATCCCTGCGTGGTCCCTGCTGCTGCCATCCACGGTTCTGTCCTCCCTGTCCCCTCTGTTGAAATTTGGATTTTTGCTGATGTTGCTGTTGCTGTGGAGGCCTAGGAGGTAATGATGAAGCATTATACCCTCCTCTCTGTGTTGTGTTTTGAGGCCTTCGGAAATTTTGCTGTTGTTGGGGATTTCGTTCCTGGTACTGTGGGCGTGAATTCTGTCCTCGTCCCTGAATTTCCTCTGATATAAGGGCCTTTTCAACAGCCTCGCTCATGGTTTGGGGATTTGCCATACGAACTGGTCCTGATATCCCGTGATTTAGCCCCCTGATGAATTTGTGTATTAAGATTTTCTCGTCATGAAGGTATTCCGCATAACGAGAAAGTTCTATAAATCGGCTCTCATACTGAGTAACGGTGAGTCCCCTCTGCTGTAGATCATGAAACTCATCGACTCTGCGCTGTCTATAATGTTCGGACAAATACCGCGCATTGAAGCGCTCAATGAAGATGTCCCATGTGAGTGTATCCACGGAGAGTCGGCGCTTGCACTCCTCTGTACGCCACCAGGTGGCTGCTGCATCCCTAAGAAGATGAACTGCCACTCGTGCTTTCGTGTTGCTCTCATATGGTCGCAATGCGAAACACCTGTCTAAGCTAATTAGCCAAGCCTCGGCCACAGCTCCCTCTGTAGCTCCTGCGAAGGTGGGTGGGTTGAGCCTCAGTAGATCTCTGATAGTGTCCCCTCTGTCTCTAAGTCTCCCAAGTGGCTCTTCCACACCATCCTCATATACTCCCTGCTGAACCTGTTCTTGTCTCAAAAGTCTCGGAGGACTCCTGCTCCGTGCTCGGGAGGCCGACCCTACCTCCTCTACTGTTGTGTCAGGAATCTCAACGAAGGGCTCCACACGTCTCACCGCTAGTGGATCAACGCGGGGCTCCATACGTGGCTCAATACGTGACTCGGCACGTGGCTCCTCTCGCGGAGCAACACGAGGCTCTATACGTGGCTCAGGAATCACTGGTGGTAACCTGTCTAGCATAGTCTGTAGTGCCTGTAAGATCTGTGGACCTATATCCGCTACTGGTGTCGCCTGTGGTACTAGTAGTGCTTGTGGCACAGGTGGTGCAGGTGGTGCTGCTGAATCTGCAGGTGCCAGTCCCTCAGCTGAGGAATCGCTGTGCACCTCGACTGACGCTGTGTGGCGTGATCGCGCTCGTCGAACACGTCGGGGAGGCATCCTACAAAACAAGGTAGAAACTAATTAGCCAAAGTTGCGGAATAATAACGTGCCCAAATACGCCCAGTGTTTACAAACTTGGCTCTGATACCAAATGTCATGCCCACATTTTCCTTGTGGTCACAACACACTTCGCACGTGTCATAGCCACATCTGTCATGTGGTTATGACACGAGATATGAAAAACTTTTCTCACACCGTCCTAAAAACCCCTTTCGCATGCGTACGCATGCTCAACGGTGTTCTCTCATGGCGAAACACTATACTCATCGACGGAATACAAGTACAATGGCGTGCAAACGGAAACATATAGATCAACAAGAGGGTCGATACAACGCTGCTAACGTCATTGCAAGAGTGAGATTACCCAAGTTCTTAAATCGAACCCTCGGCAATGTTCGGTAGCAAAATGCCTTACGGCGTTAGTGGGAATTACGCTGCACTCATTTACGTACGTGGTTCGCTGATAGAGGAACCACTCCCCTCGACGCCTTGTTCCAACTAAACCGGCTAGTGATCTCCCTATTTAGTCTTTTTTTCAGCCAGGCACGGTTGTCTGTCTCCTCTCTTGTTTCCTGAAACATACTACTCCTATGACTTAGCATTTTCAACAAGGCGGCTTGGTTGCCCTCTCTTCCCTTTCCACAAGTTCTTAAGTTGGATTATAACTTTATCGCCCTTACCTTAACTATCTCTTAGTTCATTTAGTGTGTTTATATTTCGGTCTCTCTCTCTCTTTCATTTTCTATACTTTCTTTATGTGCATCCTGTCCTTTCTTCGTGATTTACGTCAAACAGGGTTATTACTGCAGTTATTGTTGATATTAAACCTAATTTCAGGATGATCTAGGCCACAAAGGCTGGTTTACTATTTCGCTGGACTCAGTCTCCTAATCTTCCCCGATCTAGGTTCCTCCTCTTCGTAAATACTTAGTCAACTTGTACCTAAGCACAATTGACAGAAGGGTCCGTCAACTTAGTTCTCTTATCCCGTGTGAGATATGTCGCGCATTTTCTCCTCTGTGTTTTCCAATGTTGGTTTTTCCTTCTTCGGAACCTCTTACAGGTTTACATATGAGATTGTTTGCTACAGTTGAGATTAATATGGCCACATGGATTGTTAGTGGTGGCATCATAAGTTTATTTCCAGTGTTCTTTTGCACAAGGAGTTGAGTAATTTTCCTCTTCATTTTCCGGGTGTTTATAAGTACGTTAACAGATGAAACTTCCGAGAAACTCTTTCCAGAGTATCACTGAATATTCCTAAACTCACTTTACATCTAATTTTATTTTCTCTTGTTTAGAATTACTGTTGTTACTGTTACTCTTAATTACGATTCATACACTGTTTGTAACTCGTATGACGTTGTCAATAGATGTAGGTGGTTCACCACTTTATAAAACTCTGTTCATGGTAATATAGCTTCTTTGGTTGTTGTGTTCAACACTTAATAACATCTCCTGTGAGATTATAATTGTTATATATATATATATATATATATTTTTTCTCTATATCCATGAAACATAGTTATTAACGATTTTAAACGAGGGCCCAATAAATATATATATATATATATATATATATATATATATATATATATATACTTACATATAATATATTTATTTTAATATCTCAATAATGAACAAATTGGTTTCCCACAACTTATAAACCTATATATATATATATATATGTATATATATAATCATTCATATATTATATATATAGCTATATACATAGACATATATAATATATATATATATATGCCTTTATATAGAGCTATATAAAAATAAACTGAATTTATTTACCAAATAACCCATTCATATGTTAGGGCCCAAGCCCTACATTTTTTAATTGCTTTCAACCCACAGCAGATGGCGGCCATGGGCGGCAGTGGCCGCAGAGCGGCGGACGGGGATCTGTGGTGGCCGCAGAGCGGCGGACGGGGATTTGTGGTGGCCGCAGAGCGGCGGGCAAGACTTCGCGGTGGCCGCAGAGCGGCGGAAAGGTTTCGCGGGAGGCATAAGGGTTTGGAGGGGGGGGGAGATGTGGAGTGGGGCGGAGCCCCACCCACATTCCCACGACGTGGGGTGTGGGTGGGGCTCCGCCCCACTCCACACCTCCATATGTAATAACAGCTCGCGGTGGGGTTTACTCCCCACCGCCCAAATAAAATTTTGACTGTGTTTCTTTTATCCGCGGCTAACATGTTGACAGTCTTTCACCATTCGTTGGTTCTTATAATAATAATATATTATATATATATATATATATATTTATATATATTCATATATAAATATATATATATATATATATATATATTTCAACAATAATATATTTATATATATCTATATATATATAGTTCATATATATATATATATATATCCCCTTTTTTTTTTTTATATTGATATATAACAGTTATAATTACTTTCAATTACTCTTTTATTTTCTTAAAATGATAATTACTCAAAATGAGAAATATATATATAGCTCTATATATATATTTATAAATTTATTGAGAGAAAAAGAAATACTCTTTATAGATTTTTATAATTCCAATTTCCACAATTTTCTCAAAATTCACTACTCTAAGCATTTTCTCCAAATCAACCTATTATAAGAAATTGTCATAACAATTAGATATATATATCTGCCAATTTCACCAAAAAGTAATTAGCTATTCCCTCATTTAAAGTATAAATTTCCATTTTTATAAACATACAAGACTTGTAAATTTACAACCAGATTATATTTACATGCTAGATTTCCTCTAATCCTTCTAATTTAACAGAATCCATTAAATAGGGAGGATAACACAAATATTTAAAACTGTCTTTTCCATTTTAATATTGAATAGAAAATCAGCATTTCAACTAGTGAAGCAATTCCAAACTTTCAATGTAAACAACTCAGATTAAGTTGCAAAAACGAACTTATTCCTTTCAGTAATACTTGAAACACGAAAATTGCTATTGAACAAAGGTTGCAAACATCAACTTAAAAATTTAAGCACAGTCATATTACAACTTCTCAAACATGAATACCAACTTCCCAGATATGAACTTTCTCCTCCCAAACAGTATACAACTGAAAACTTATGACAACCAATAAAAGTCCAATAATAACAAGACCAGGGAGGTGATTTTCTTCACTCCCAGAATATCAGTAATTTACAACAATAACAAGAGAGGTGTTCTCTCTTCATTTCTATGAAATAATCCAGGCCTAATTCTCATGACAAGAAGATGATCTGTTTCTTCATAAATAGCCAACCAGAAAGCTCCAAGAGAAAAACCTGCATATCAAAGACAAACAAAGAAGAAAATACCACTTGTCTAGCTCTCCTCCCTACCGTAGACCCGCAAGAGGGTCACCCCCGAGCTAGGGAGACCATACTCACACCTGGGTATTCAAACACTCCACTTCACAACAGAAACAACAACAATCCCAAAGCACACATACACCCGTGGCTATTTTACACAATACGGAAACTCAACTACAGTGAGTTTCATAAGGGGCAGGAGAGTGGATACACTCGACTCCAGAGTGTCACCCTGACAGATAAATGAACTCATATAAATATCTCTTGGTCTCAACCAAGTGTGATCACATTTTGCAAGAAATCTGTATATGACTCTCAAGTCAAAAATACAGTCACAGATACATGCCCTCAAGGCTTTCAACATCCCAAAAGATGGAACAGGTATGCACCCGAGGAGGATCTCTCCTCCCCTACCCCAAACTTGATGAGCATTTCTCCCAAGTGGGAGACGCTCTGTCAAACACCCGACAAGAACCCCACAGAAAACAAATTTAAACACATATTCCAAACACATTTCATACACATTTCAGTTCTACCAAAACAAAGGTAAAATTCAGACCAACCTTGCAAAGCCCTCCTGGAATGAAGTTGTTGCAGAGTCCACAGGGTTCACTCCCAAGCTTAGCCACCAACTCCCTCTCCCTTCTCTATCTTCCAAACTAACTTCTCTATTTTGGGTAAGGCCAAAGATGAAAGATTTTCCCCAAAATTCAACTAACTCCCTCTCAGCCCAAAATTTGAAAATAAATAACCCAAAATTCTCTTTCTTTCTAATTTTGAGAAATGGGGAAGTGACACTTGTCACCTCCTCACCCTTCCCAAAAATCACTATTCTGTCCAGGTGGCTTATGTCACTCTCCATTCCCAAGGGTACTCCTTATTCCTTTCATGTGACTCCACTTTCTCATAGGAGAAATAAAAAAAAGAGTTAAATGGGAACAAGACAGGTGACCCATGCCTCTTTCTCCTTTCTTCACATGGGTGTCCCCATAGTACATGGGGGAATCTTACTAAAGAAGAGGTAACTTTTACTAATGGATGGCATCTCTTATCTAGGGAAAAGTAGAGGGGATGGGTTGAGTGTTGGTACAACCCATCATGTCCCCTCCTACCTCCAATTTTCGCCACTTAACTTCAGGGAAAGGTTAAGTTGACTAGATGGAGGTTACTCAAGGGTTACCCATGCCAAATGGGCCCCTGGACCCATGGGGTAGAACCCAGGGTCAATTTTAACCCATACAAGACACCCCAGGTCAAGGTAAAGCACAAGAAAAAGGGCCTCATAATTTAAATAAAAATAGAAATTTCAAATTCAATCTCTTTACAACACTTACTTATAAAAATAATATTACATGAGGGTAACCTAACCCACTCGACCATACGAAAGACCACATTACATCATGACATCAAACACAAAGAGATCTTGGTTCTTCGTGGAACCAGATCGGCTTAACAGGGAATAACAATTAACAAGGTGTGGAATGATCTCCGAAATCTGTGGTTTGATTAGTAGTCCCTGCACACTCAATTACAAGATCAGTAACCACATAAATTCATCATAGCCGAAGCAACTTAAATAACACATGCATTCTCATGCCTTAGTACAATTTAACATAATTAAAAATCATATTACAAATTTTCCATCATCTCTAACAACTCTAATTCATTTTTCTGAAAAGTAACTTATCCAAACATCACCCAATTAGTTTTTCCGAAAACATAATAAAGTTAAATAGTCTGACAAATTTCGGGAACTGCTATCCCACAAATATGAAAGTAATAATAACAGCACTGTAAATAGTCATGACAACAGTAGTAAAAAAAAAAAGGCGGTCCTCACAAATCTGTTATAGGAGCTACAATACTACTAAAATTTTGAATGAACTTTCGATAGAAAGTGGCCAAGCCATGAAAACTTTTTACCTTTGCGATCCTGCTTGGACTAGGCCATTCTAGAATTGCCCTGACCTTTTCTAGATCCATTCTGACACTATCTCTAGAAATGACAAAGCCTAAAAAAACCAAACTATCCTGTATGAACCTACACTTCTTCAAATTAGCATAGAGCTTCTCCTTCCTTAACACACCAAAGATGATCCTCAAGTGTTGTAGGTGCTCTTCTTTGCTGTTACTAAATACCAAAATATCATCAAAATAAACTACCACAAACTTACCAATGTAAGGTCATAGTATAGTGTTCATCAATCTCATAAATGTGCTAGGTGCATTTGATAACCCGAATGGCATAACCATCCACTCATATAATCCATCTCTAGTCTTAAAGGCTGTCTTCCACTCATCCCCTTCTCAGATCCAGATTTGGTGGTAGCCACTTCGTAGGTCGATCTTGCCGAAATATTTGGCCCCTGCAAGGACATCCATCATGTCCTCCATACGAGGTATAGGAAACCGATACTTGATGGTAATCTTATTAATTGCTCTACTATTAGTGCACATACTCCATGTTCCATCTTTTTTTGGGTCAACAATGCAGGTATAACACATGGGCTCATGCTCTCTCTCACCACACCTTTACTTATGAGTTCTGTTACTTGCTTATTCAACTCTGCATGTTGTGTTGGATTCATCCTATAAGCTGCTTGGTTGGGTAGAGTTGCTCTTGGAATTAAATCAATATGATGCTGAATATCTCTCTTTGGCGGTAGACCATCAGGTAATTCATCAGGCACAACATCAACAAATTCTTTCAATAGCTCTGCTACTTCTGGGGGAACTGAAATGTCTTCCTCTTCACCTTTTTTCACTACTAATGCATAACAACACCCTGTCACCTTCATTTCTTTAACAAGATCTCTTTCATACAACATGGTCTCACCTTTTCCTTCATCCTTGAGAGGCAACAAAATCACCTTAGAGCCATCTTTCCAAAAGGTGTATATGTTTTTCTCTCCATCATGCATAACTTTTCTATCATATTGCCATGGCCTTCCCAATAACACATGACAGGCATCCATTGGGACAACATCACACCATATCTCATCCTGATAGATCTTCCCTAGGCTAAACTTAATTAGGCATCTTTTATCAACAGTAACTTCATTTCCCTTTTTAAACCATGCAATGCGGTACAGATGAGGATGTTTTTTCACAGTGTAAATTCAATTTTTCTACCATTTCTTTAGAAACCATATTTTCACAACTACCTCCGTCAACAATAACTTGACATACCTTGCCACCCGAAGTGCATCTGGTTCTGAAGATATTGGTTTGAAGCAATGAACCATCAGAGCTTTTGGCTTGTGTTTTCTCCTTCTCTGGAATCACCATTGCTCTTCTCATCATGAGACTTTGTCCCACATTTGGTGGAACCTCTAGTTCCGTCCTTTCCACTTCATGCTGCATTTGAATTAGGTTCACCCTAGGTTGTCCTCCTTGATTTATTTCTTGCATGTTATAATTTGAGCATTCAAATGCCCTATGACCTTCTTCTCCATATTTGAAACAAGTGAAAGGCCTTCTCTAGTTTTCCCATCCTCTACCGCTACCATAACCTCTACCTCTTTGAAATCCCCTTCCTCATTCTTGATTCGAAGGATCTTGTCGAGTGTCTACTTGTTTTTCCAATCCATGGGATGACTCTCCCCTGCCATAATTCGAACCTCCTTGAAATGGGGTTGATGTACCCCTTCTTCCTCCTATATTCCTCTGATGGTATTGTCTGTTTTGTTTTTCGTCAACCTTTAGAGCCAATTGGTAAGCCTCTTCCATACTGTTGAGTTGATGCATGCTCAATTCATCTTGAATAGAGAATTTTAGGCCATTCACATATCTAGCAGCCATCTGTTCATCAGTTTCTTGATACTCTATATGTATAGACAGCGTATAAAACTCATTTGTATAATCTTGCAAAGAAGAGAGGTTCTGCTTTAAATTTTGAAAGCTACGAAAAAGGGTTTGCGCATAATCTATGGGCAAAAAATTTTCTCTCAACTTCTCCATTTTATTCCATGTCCTGATCTTATCCTTGCCTTTCCTTGTTCGTTCCTTTTGAAGATGATCCCACCAAATCATTTCATGACCCTTTAATTTGGTGCATGCAAATTTCACCTTCTTTTCCTCTGTCATGGATTTCCATTCAAAAAAAATTCTCGTGTCATTCAACCAGTCTATCAACTCCTCTGGTTTAAGACTACTTGCATAATCTGAAACATCTACCTTGACCCCTTCATTTTTCCCTTCTAAGGCCTTGAGCATCCTCTCTTAAACACTCATGCCTTCTAATTCTTCTTCTTCATGTTTTGTATCTTGATCTGCACCTCCTTGATCTATCTCTTCATCAAATTCGTCTCCTCCTCTACCCAGTCTTTGATTTTCCATCCGTGTTGTATGTTCTGCTACTTGCCTTTGCAGATTTTGCATTTCTCTATCCATCTAGGCAAGACCGCCTCTTCCTCTTCCTCTCCCAGCCATCTTCCTGCTCTGATACCATTAGGGTTAGGGTTATAGTTACAATTTGGGTTCAAATTAGAAGTTAGGGCTACAATTAGGGTTAGGGTTAGGGTTCAGGTTCAAGTTAGAATTAGGGTTAGAAATATAGTTAGGGGTAGCATTACTATTGGGGTGAGGGTTAGGGTTAGGGTTAGAATTAGGGTTAATATTAGAGTTAGGGTTAAAATTATGGTTAGAAATATCATTAGGGCTAGGGATAGAATTACAGTTAGGGTTACAATTATGATTAGAATTATGGTAAGGTTATGGTTAGAATTAGGGTTAGGGGTAGAATTAGGGTTTGGGTTTGGGTTAAGGTTAGGATTAAAATTATGGTTAGTATTGGGGTGAGGGTTATGGTTAGAATTAGGGTTAGGGATATAATTAGGGTTATCATTAGGGTTAGGATTATACTTACGATTAAAATTATTATTAGGATTAGAAGTAGGGTAGGGTTAGAAAGAGGTTTAGGGTTAGGGTTAGAATTATATTTTTAATTGTAATTCTAACCCTAACCCTAATCCTAACCCTCACCCTAATTAGATTAAAACCTTATTAAAACCCTAATTTTAAGCATAACCCTATTTTGACCCTATTCTAACCATGATCCAAACCCTAATTGTAATCATAACCCTAATTGTAATCATGATCTAACCCTAATTCTAACCATAACCATAAGATTACACTTAGCATTGATTTATAAGCCTAACCCTATATCTAACCCTATTTATAAGCCTAATCCTAACCCAATCCCTAAAAAAGCCCTAATTCTAAATCTGACCTTCATTCGAACCCTAACTCTAAACCTAAATCTGACAAGTTGCACTTACAATATATTTCTATAAAGATAAATATGCTAACCTTAACACTAATTTAAATTGTATCTATAACCCTAATCGAACATGGAACCCTAACCCTAACGAGATTTATAATTATATAATATAATATATAATTATAAATATTATATATTATATATTATTATAATTATTATATAATATATTACTATAATATATCTAATCTATATATAAAATTATATAATTATAATTATTATATAATATAATATTATAATCATATATCTAATGTTTATTATAAAGCTATATTATATAATTATAATAATTCTTAAAATATATAATATAGTTAGAATTAGATTTTCCGCTCTAGATGCTACTAGCATACCTATATTTAAAAAATATATCTAAAGTACGCCGAAAAATATCCTTCTTAAGGCGCCTAATGTTAGGATTAGTGATTAAAAATAGGTGCCTCAAGAAGGATATCTCTCAATGTACTTTAGATATATTTTTTAAATATAGTTATCATTAGCTTTCATATTGTGTGCCTCAACATTATGTGAATGATTTGGAAATGGATTTGTATAAATCTATAATCTACCCTTAGTAGATGCAATTGATGGTTCCCATTATCATTAACCACTTCAACCTTAATCATATTGTTATTAATGAGAATTTGTACCTTATTCTTAATCTACAAAAGCAAGTTTGTGTATAATGAGATCTTTGACTCTGGGTGATCCCACAATAGTGTGTCCCACCTTTTGGCCAAAGTGAGACATTGAAATCAACATTTTTAACCAAATTCTCACTTTCTATCACCTATAGCAACTAAACCATTAAGAAGTTGAAGATGATGTGAACTAGTGATTTTTGCAAAATTTCATGTGTAGATTCTAAATATATTTATTTTAATTTTAAAAAATAATTTGTAAATTTTTTTACATAAGTTTTAATAACTTGTTTTTTATAGTTAACAATATTTTTAAAAAGTGACATTTATTCCATAATGCATAATTTTGTTTACAAAAAATGATACAATTATAAGTTTTTAAATATAGAATCATAACATACGAATAAAAAAAAAGATTCATAACATTAATATCTAGTGCCCACATACTTTTTTCATATTTTTTTGTTGTATATTTTATTTATTATTAATTTTTGATGTGAGCTTAATTATAATTTAAACATAGTTTTATTACATAACACAACTTTTCCTGTATATATCCAAATTAATTTATATTTATTGTTGAAATAAGGACATCAATACATAGTGCACAGATATTTTTCAAAAAATTTCTCTATTTTTCTATTTTCCCATCTATGTAAAATAAAGACCTTGATGTTTGGTGAAAAAATTATGTTCACTAGATAATAGAAAATAAATTATATAATAATTAAATTAAATATATTTAAAATTATATTTTTTGGAAATCTTATTTTGAGGGTTACGATCCTGCAAAATCTCATGTCTTAGTGACTTAGTTTGATGGTCCAACCTAGGCTTCGAAACATAAATTTCTTTAATGAAAGAACTGAGAAAAAAAATGTCATGACTGTAAATATAAAACAAAGGTCCCTTCCATATTTGGACATGAAAACATTAAAAATTATCAAAAATGACTTTCGAATGATGGTCTTGACCTTCACTCGAAGGTGGACCTTCATCAGGGATTTTTTTAGTGGTGAATCTTCGCCAATTGGTGAATAGTTGAAATCAGGACCTCCAAAAATGGCAAATAGTATAAGCTAAAATGGAGACTGAATCACCAGGTTTTTACAAAAAATTAATTTCATCTCGGTTAATTCGCCTATGCACTATTTTTTTTAACTAATAAATCGAATAGATTCACCATGTAAATTATGCGTCATTGGAATTGATTCACCAATAATTTATAATGTAATTACAAATATTAATTATATTCACCAATAATATTATATTCATGTCATTAATTTTGGGGCAATATCGCCACTAATAATTAATTACCATTTAATATTAGGGATATTTTAGCTTTGAATAGGGCTTTTATTTGTTGACATCAATTAGCTTTTTAATTGGATGGCTGCAGATCTATTCTGCGACCTATATGTGCATGGCTTTTAAAAGGCTTGTTGAGGCCCGAAATTTGTTTTGGGCCACACAATTAATTATAATTGTGTGGCCCAAAACAAATTTCGGGCCTCAACAAGCCTTTTAAAAGCCATGCACATATAGGTCGCAGAATAGATCTGCAGCCATCCGATTAAAAAGCTAATCAATGGTAACAATTCCACTTTTCATTTAGTCTTATTTTTAAAGTGAGATTTTAAAAAATACTTAATCCGTGTGTGCTCCAATGCATTTTGGATAGTGAATTTGTGCTTGGTTGCGAGAGGCTCTGCTCCTCAACCCCGCTTGTATCATGAAGGAACGCATTGGGGCCGCTGCCCTCGGACCCCGTGAGGGGGCGTTGCCCCCTCGACCCCCACAAGGGGGCTTTGCGCCTTTGACCCCCGCAAGGGGCGCTGCCCCTTGACCCCGCTAGTGGCTTCCGCCCCTGGGCCCCTGCTTCAATATTACAAAAAACAAAAAAATATGGGGGGACTGCGCCGACCAACTATGCAAATTTTTAAAGGAGAGATTCACCATTGTAATTTATTTTTTTAGTGATTATTCGCTAGGATTTTCCATTGTAATTATTATTTTTACCAATTATTCATTAAGATTCACCAAGATATTTTAAGATTTCTAATAATCTACATAGATTCGCTAGGAAAATTAATATTTTTTCAAAAAAAAGGAAAGATTCACCAGGATTTTATGTTTTTTTAGGGGCGGGTTCCTTAAAGTTATCACTGACCTTCATTGAAGGTGTTTTTCATTTTTTGTTACCTTACCTTCATTTTTTGCCCCATCCCACAAGTGGGACACTATATTGTGGGTTCACCCCTCTATGATAATTGTAAAATTCTTGGTCATTATATGTTTGAGGAAGCATTTAGTTAGGATCCAATCTAAATAGATGGGAAGGAGTGTAACCAAGTTAGCACTCAACAAACTTTGAAACACATCATCCATGGATTCTTGAAGTTTAATGAGCTTCCTAAAAGTTTTTGGTTTGAAAGAGGGAAAAGAAGAAGTAGCAACTTGAATCACATTTTCCTTCATATCGCTAACCTTTAAGAGAGAAGTTTTAACCTTTTGAAACTTAGAAGGGTACGTAGGCTATGATGATGATGATCCATATTTCAAAGGATCTGATGCTAAATATTTTAACATCTAGATTCTTTAAATGTGTACACATGTCTCTAAAGGATGAAAAACTACTTAGGTGCACATTACTCTTTATAACATGAATTAATCCTTAAAGAAATATTATTTGTAACTTATTATCATTAGATTGGTGTTTCATTTTCCACACAAAGACTAAAACTGAATAACATTGCCATTGATAGGCTCATTACTTTTTTTAAGCATCTAGTTAAACATTAATTTTTAATCCAATTTTTATATGAAAGTGCTATAAGAAAGTGGTAGCAAAATCATCAAAGCATTTGATTAAACTTAGAGGTAATGAATAAAACTACATTGAATAGGATAATCTTTAAGGGTTCTAGGAAACAACTTAGCTAAGATCACATCATCATATACACAAAATCAATACATTTTGTGAATAATTGCAAATGAACATTAAGGCTTCCGTTTTCATTGTACATCTCAACATGAGGAGCCACAAATCCTATAGATAATGAATATACAACAACCTCAAAAGCTCTATGTGAGGCTTTTGCTTTGCCCTCTAGGCTCTTTTGTATAAGATTCTGGACCCTTGTTTCCAGCTGACTTTATCAAAAACAACCTCAAAAGCTAATGGCATGTAATGTGGATGATTGTATGTAATAGTATCTTTCTTGTTATCCTTGAGTTCTTTCTTTAGATTTGTTATTTCTTGCACATGTGTATCCAAGGTGATGGTGTGTGTTATGTCGTAAAATGTCCTTGAAGGAATTTTACCTCCTAAGTTTAGCTCTCGGGTCCTTTAGATTTAATCATGCATTGTAAAAATGAATCCCGGAGCAAAATCCCCCAAAACCCATGTCAAATGAGACTTATGGGACACTTTTGAGCTTAATCAAGTCCCAAAACAGGACCCTGGACAAGGCCGCCCGCACCCTAGTCCAGACCTATTTTGTCAAGACCCAAATTTTAAATGTCCGCAAAGTGATCGTTAAAAGGTTTCCCTTTGTCAGCCTATTCAATTTGAATTACAAATGTTTAGCGGGAATGCATATATAAACATGTTTAGGACTTCATTTTACACCTAGATGGATAATGTGAACTTGTGATCTTGTGCTAAGGATACTCAAGGCTTTCATTGTGTTGCAGAGCAGTATTGTGTTTTGTTTGTAATTGTTTGTTGTAGATTTGTCTTCATTAATCCATCTCCTCCTGGTGTGAAAGATCTTCATCTCCCCGTGAGAGCTTCACCTTCGAGGTGTGATGTATTTTGTGTTTCAATCAATTTATCATATCATTTTCTTTTGCCTCTATCCACCAAGGACATGCACTCTATCTAACTACGGTGTTGGAAGGCTTGAATGCCATTCAGGGGCTTGATCGAGGCAAGATCCTAAACACCACAACCCCCAACCCCTCTCTTGTGATTGCAGGTTACAAGTGTCAGATCTTTCAGAGAGGAGTTGCAGAATATCAGAGCAGAGCAGGAAGATTCTAGATTTGAAGAAAATGATAGAAAATATCCCTAATTGGACAAGGGTACCTACTCTTTTGTCCCTCAATTTATCACTGTTAGGAATATTTGAAGTTGTTGCAGTCTGAAGCATATTTTGTCTTGAAACCCTTAGAAAAAACACTACACTGGACAAGGGTGCCCGCTCTTTTTTCCCTAAAGTTCCTACCTTTTGAAATCTAAAATCTGGTATGTCTCTAATATGCATTTAGTGTCTTCTTGTGCGAGCATTTGTTGGGTTTCATCCGTTTGTTTACGATTTTGCATAATTAGGGTTTTAGGCTTAATTGGACTAAGGTTTAACAAATTAATCAACAAATTCTAAATTTCCTTGTCATTCCAAGTGACACCAAACCTATAGCTGATCCCTCTTGCAAAAGTTGTGATTCAACTCAGTTTAATGTCCTTGAATGTATGTAGTGAAAGAAGGATCTAACTAAATTATCAATCTCATCAACAATCCCTCTTTTTCTACATAACATTTTGGTGAACCCGTGTTTTTGCTGAATTTTGCACCTAGTTGAGTGTTGTAAAATATTTGCATTCATACATATCATTTTCATCATCATACATTTGAAAATCTTGCGTAAAAATTGAAAATTTTGAAAAAAATAGGTATTTTTAGCTTGCATTTAGACATAATTTGCACTATTTTCCTTGCATATTATTGAAAACATTTAATTTTCTGATATTTACATAAGATCTGAGATAAATTGCAACATTTCATATTTTTATCATCATTTACCTTGCATTTGCATCTCTCATTTGCTAGGGTTTTGCTTGAAATTTTGCATTTTTCATATAACCTAGTGATTTCAAAAGCTAGGGTTTGTAATTAAAATCCTATTTCAAATTTTATTACTCTTTTTCACACTCTTTCAAATCTTATTTTTGAATGTAGTGTGGCTACATTGTACATCTTTGCATTTACATTGAAAAAAGTGAAAAATTTGAGCATTTTAGGTGCATAAGCAAGCATAGTTTTGCTTTGTTTCATTGCATTTGTCATTGATATCATTCGTTTCAGATATTACATTTATTTTCAAACATATATTCATCCATCATTTGAAAATTTGGCATCATTTAATGCTTTAGATTGAAAATTGGAATATTTGTTAAATTACACATTGTGTATTTCAACAAACATATCTTGATCCTTTGGTTGGTTCTAGAATTAGTTTGTGCATTGAGTGTTGTATGCTTTTGCATGAGTCTTATAACCTGCTACCCTAATAGAAATATACCTTTAAGGAGAAGTCTTAGATTAATGGGTTCTAGTGCTCTTGATAGCAACGATGTTCCTACATCAGAAAATCCATTGAACACCTTCTCCTATTGATGTGATAACACATGTACCTTATGAGCAAATAAACAAACTTGATAAGGAACTAGCTGATTTTCAAGCATTTGTGGAAAAAGAAAGGATAGCTAAAGAGGTTGTATCTGTTATTCATAATCTAAGAAAGTTGTTAAAAAAAGGACAAGATAGTGTTAATACACTATGTGGACTAGCCCATATAGTGCATAACAACATTATGATGGTGACTAAATGTGCAAATATTATTAATATGTCATCACCGACTCATACACAAGTATTGGCACCTATATCGACTACTAGAATGTCTACTTTTACATCATCAATTCTCACTACTAATGCACATGCTTGTAGTAATTCTACCACTAGTATTGGAGTATCTAATGGAATTAATTCACAGAATTACAAGGTTCTGGGATTCAATTATCAAAACCTAGCACCTAGGGTGACTTCTTATATGAATAATCACTCTCAACCACCTATCCATTCCACCTATTCCCAACCACCTTTCACTTACAATTATTATCAAACACCTTCCACTTATAATTGTTCTCAACCTCCTTTCGTTACCACTCATAACCAATCACCTCAAAATTTCATGACCATAGCTTCTAATTCTCAAACCGCATCTCCTTATGATGCCCTCCTAAACCAACTCTTGCAAAGCATGACTTCTTTACAATAGAAGGTGACAAGATTGACAAATTAATCTCAACTTAATATACCAACTTACCATGCTCGCAATCCTCTATCTTTTGCAATCCTAGGAAATCTTATGCCTGACAAGTTTGAGACTCCTCACTTTGAAAAATATGGTGGAAAAGGTGATTCTAATACTGATGTGCAGCATTCACAACAATGTGTGTTACAAATATGTGCCTAATCGGTGTTGTCATTGATGTCAACATATCTGTGTTATCATTGGTGTCAACTGTGCTCTTACTCTGTTGAGGATATTGAGAAAATTAGCCCCTTGGGTGATAATAATGTGTTGCAGTAGAAATAGTGCATTACATGCAGAAGAACAGTCCAAAAGAATGCTCTGCATTTCTTGTAGAATAAATATATTTGCCTGCAGATTGGAAGTTATTTAGAAGCCTGTCTGAAGATGTTATATTCTAAGTTTGAGCCTCTAGCATGAAGAATTGAGTGAGTTATGTTCACCAGAGTGAAAATAACTTTTTCTGTATGTTTGGTGGTGACATGGAGAAAGTGTTTTACTCTGCATTCCTCCACATTGAAGTATTTTGGTCTGCAGTTCTGGAATTAAGTCAGTGATGATGTTGAGTGCCTTCAAATGCAATGGTTCATGGTTTGGTGGTCCACAAGCTATCTTTTACTCATGACAGTGGCTGATAGTGTTGTTCCTGTACTCCAGTTTGAAGAATCTTATTTTTAGAGTGATTAGAGATCATGTGGTTGTTCCTGGTGATTACAATGTGCTTGTGGATGTCTCATGGTCATGCTCCTACATTCAGATTGGTCTGCAAGGTGTAATTCAGATCGTGCATGAAGCGTGTTCTTGTGAATACTTGTGTTAACATCATTCTTGGCTGACATGGTTGAATTCATAACTTGCGGAGATGCATCAAAGATTGTGATAGCCCGTTGTAGCATGCAAGATTGTGTTTGAGTCCCTGCTAAGGTGTGGCATGATCCACATTCATTTCTTTTCTTTGTAAATCTGTTTAGGTCTAGACCTATTATGATGTAACGTATGCTTGCCGACAGGTTGGAGATTGTTCCAACGGTTGATGATTGTAATGCTGACCTTGATGATCATTCCAAGGTTGATGAAGTGTATAAATACTTGTAATTGAGTCGTGAAAATGTATCCAAGTGCGAAGATGCGAAGATAAAAGTGAAGTAAGGTAGCATAGCAAAGCAAAGGTGTTTGTGCTTCAATGGAACTAAACCTTGGCATGGAGTAGATGTTGTTATCTCAGTTCAACCTTTTGGCAGTGAGCCTTTCTTTACAATGAGCAATTTGGGCAGTGAGCCTCTATTTTTTGGTATTGATATAACTTATATATTTCTGTGGGCTAACACCCACAGTGGTTTTTCCCTTTTAGGGTTTTCCATGTAAAAATCTGGTGTCTCCTGTGTTGAGTATGTTATTGTGTTGAGCTTCTCATTTTATGCTTTCATGGTTTTATCATAATACAAGTAATTGATAAGTTGATGATCATAATTGGTTAAAAGTTTTAGGACAACTAATTCACCCCCCCTCTCAGTTGTCTGGTGCAGTCCAACAATGTGTAGTGATTTCTTCTTTGAAGAGGACTTGTTAGAAAAACTTTTCCCATGATCTCTCAAAGACACTAATTTGGAATGGTTTTGCTCTTTACCTCTGAATTCAATACATTCTTTTTCACAACTAGTTGATCAATTCTTACAACATTTTCAAGCAAACATTGGACCTCAAGTCTCATTGGTTGATTTAGTTCATTGCAAACAAGGTCCAAAAGAAAAGTTAACTGAGTTTATCAATCGATACCAAGCTCTCTATGAACAAATCTGATACTAGATGAATGATGAGGATATTCAAAAGGTGTTTATTACAAATCTACAATCTAACATCCGTGATAAGATCCTCTTGATTAAGTACAACTCTTTTCAACACTTATGCATAGCTCTTCGTGATTATCAACTTTCATCTAGTCAGGATGAGAACCAAAACTCATCGGCTCAAGGTGATCAAGCTCAAACAGGAACATCTCAAAATAATTTTAAGAGGAACAACAAGAATTTTATTAAGATGAATGGGCAGAATTCAAACAATTTTTACAAGTGTCCACTATCAATAATCCAAATAGGGTAGCGTTTTAGTTTTGACAACAACAAAGACAATTTACTCCAATATCTGATTCATTACATTCTATAATGAACCAAGCAATGAGCAATAATCTCTTGAAGCTTCCTCCAATCAAACCATTGGATAGTAATAGAATGCAAGGACCTCACTTTGATGCTAATGCTTTCTGTCATTATCATCGACAACAAGGGCACAACACTGAATGATGTATGCATATTAAACATGAAATTCAAGACCTCATCGGCTTGAATGTAATACAGGTAACTGGCGTGAATGACAATGGGAATAAGTCAGTGGCCCCTCTGAATAAGAATTTACAGATCTTTACTAATCCATTTCCTAAACATAGCGACAACAATATGGTTGAACAAAACACAATTGAGCAAGAAGATGACTATCTAGATTATGATGAAATAGTTGGTATGATAGAAGTGGATAAGGGGAAGATCAAAGACTCACATCGTCCACAAGGAAAAGGTATCTATGTTGAAGTTCCTCTATTGTTATCCCTTCAAGGATCAGGAGTCAACCAAGATGCACTAGATTTACAAATTGAACAACCATGATAAGATATTATGATACAAGGAAAGGTTGCCACGGTGGAAAATATCCCATTCTGTCGTGAAAAGCTTAAGAAGAAATCAAAGGATTGGAAAAGAACAAGGTGGTTATCATCAATGGGAAATAGCAATGATTCCCCTCCTCACAAGAAACAAAAGATTTCAAATAAACAGGGATCTGAGATACAAGCACTGCATGGCCGTACTAGAAATAAGAATCAATTAGGTATGAATTACTGACACTTTTTATAAAACTTGATGTAACACCTTTCTAAGATGCTCACAAGTTCAAACTCCTCTTAGATAAAATGCATATATATATATATATATATATATATATATATATATATATATACCTATGTGTGTGTGTTGTGTTCCCCCATGATGTGTTATGTGTTGTTTAGGTCTCCTTGGATGACCCTTGATACTCTTGTAAGGTCGAGGATACTGGGAGACTGCCTCTGTTGTGACCATTCTTCTATTTGTTTCATCATTCTTCTATCTTGCTCCTCTATTTTATTGTTGTGTGTCGTGCCTTAGGAGCATAGCATTGCGGTTGATGACCCAGGGGCATCCTCCTACGTGGTGTTCCTAAGATACTTGTTCTCCTCTCTCATTTTTATTATTTACCTTCCTCTAGTGATTCTACCTAGTCAGCGAATGATGAAAACAAATAAATACTGATATGGACCATGTGTCCCTTCAGCAAGCAAAGCAAAAATGGACCTAGTCCATACATGAAGATGCCTGGTTGATCTATATATATATTTGACACTTGACTAGTAGAATCACTCTGTGTGATGTATCATCTTGTGGCATTTCTTGTGACTAACATTTTACAATCCACTCAATCTACTCTTGTACACTTTGATTGGTATCTCACCTTGTTGCTACACTCGATTATGAGGTACCTATAGTATAGCCCAATGGTTATACTCAGTTCTAAACCCGCAGTATAGCCTTGGTCCTTGATGTGACTATTTTCATGCATAGCTTTAATGAATTTCTTTGGTTATTATCTTAGAGTAAGATTTCCAACCTCTCTTGTTATCTTATCTTAGCATACCATATCAATGTGTCTATGGGAATATTTGACGATCGTAAGCACATGTCACCTTGGGGGCATGGGCTTTGTGAAAGCTCTTGTTTCCTTGCGTGTCTTCTCTCTACCTTAACGTGCTTGATATCAGTACACGACATCAACCAACTTAAGGTGGGGGCATATATAATGATATCTGTCTGATGATTTTGGTACTAACGAAGTGTGTTTGTAAGCCCTCTCTGTGAGGCGGGATGTTGTATCTCCGGCGTGAGTACACATCTTTATTTATATTGCAAGCAAAAAGCCCTCTCCATGAGGCAGGATAGTATATCCTTTATAAAAGAAGCCCTCTGCATGAGGTGCCCGATAACGTATCTCTTGAGCTAGTATGTATCCTTTTATTCAAAAGCCCTTCTACAGAAGGCGAGATGGTGTATCTCTTGAGCTAGTGCACATCCTTTTATTTCAAAAGTCCTCCACGGAGGCGGGGTTGGATCTTGAGATTATCCTCCCTTAAGCATGTCTTTGGTAGTTGTTGTGGCATAAGCCCAACCGTCAGGTGTGTCTATAACGTGTTTGAGATGGTGGGACTTAGCAATAAGCTCCTTCCATCAACTGTGTTTGTCGTGTTTAAGACATACAGTATGCCTACAACATGCTATATGGCGCTCATTTATTCCCTGTGTCTTCCATGTGTAGTGTAAAGGGTGTGGCGATGAGTCTCCCCTACACTCGGGTTTTGTATGGCGTGTTTTTCACCTTGTGTAGTGTAAATGGTGTGGCAATGAGTCCCCCCTACACTCGGGTTTTGTATGGCATGTTTTCCCCCTAGTGTAGTGTAAAGGGTGTGGCGATGAGTCCCCCCTATGCTTGGGTTTTGTATGGTGTGTTTCCCCCTAGGGTAGTGTAAAGGGTGTGGCGATGAGTCCCCCCTACATTTTGAGGTTTTGTGTTGCAATTTTATTTCCATTCATATATATATATATATGGAAATGAAAACATTATATCAGTGTATTCATCATGTTTTGCGTGACTATTCTCATGTCTTCATCATGTTTTGCACGTCTTCAATACTGTCTTCTCCATGTCTTGCGTGCTTCCTACTGTCTTCATTGTGTTTTGTGTGTCTACAATGTGTCTTCTAGTGCTTACCTGAGACTGGGGGCTAGAAATAGTTCCTCAAATCTTGGTGTATGCCTTAGCTTTAAGTGCCTGGTGTGTTTGATGTGTTTTTGACCGTACTTTAATGCATGTATGGGTCATAAGATCATACGTACATTAAAGTGGGGGCTAAATGTTATGTCGTAAAATGTCCCCTAGGACTTTTACCTCCTATGTTTAGATCTTAGGTCCTTTAGATTTAATCATGCATTATAAAAATGAATCCCAGAGAAAAATCCCCCGAAACCCATGTCAAATGAGACTTAGGGGACACTTTTGAGCTTAATCAAGTCCCAAAATAGGACCCTGAACAAGGGTGCCTATGCCTTAGTCCAAACTTATTTTGTAGGGACCTGAATTTTAAATGTCCGCAAAGTGACCGTTAAAAGGTTTCCCTTTGTCGGCCTATTCAATTTGAATTAAGAATGTTTAGTGGGAATGCATATATAAACATGTTTAGGACTTCATTTTACACCTAGATGGATAATACGAACTTGTGATCTTGTGCTAAGGATACTCAAGGCTTTCATTGTGTTGCAAAGCAGTATTTTGTTGTGTTTGTACTTGTTTTTTGTAGATTTGTCTTCATCAATCCATCTCCTCATGGTGTGAAAGATCTTCATCTCCCCGTGAGAGCTTCACCTCTGATGTGACATCTATTTTGTGTTTCAATCAATTTATAATATCATTTGCTTTTGCCTCTGTCTACCAAGGACACGCACTCTATATAACAACGGTGTTGGAAGGCTTGAATGCCATTCCAGGGCTTGACCGATGCAAGCTCCTAAACACCACAACCCCCAACCCTCTCTTGCGATTGCAAGTTACATGTATCAGATCTTGTGGAGAGGAGTTGCAGGAGATCAAAGTAGAGCAGGAAGATTCCAAATCTGAAGAAAACGATAGAAAATATCCCTAATTGGACAAGGGCACCCGCTCTTTTGTCCCTCAATTTAGCACTATCAGGAATCTCTAAAGTGGTTGCAGTCTGAAGCATATTTTGTCCCGAAACCCTCAAAAAAGGTACTACACTGGACAAGGGCACCCGCTCTTTTGTCCCCGAAGTTTTTGCCTTCCGAAATCTAAAATCTAGTATGTCTCTAATATGCATTTAGTGTCTTCCTATGCGAGCATTTGTCGGGTTTTGTCCATTTTTTTATGATTTTGCATAATTAGGGTTTTAGGCTCAATCGGACTAAGGTTTAACAAATTAATCAACAAATTCTAAATTTCATTTTCATTCCAAGTGACACCAAACCTGTAGATGAGTCCTCTTGTAAAAGTTGTGATTCAACTCAGTTTAATGTCCTTGAATGTATGTAGTGAAAGAAGGATCTAACTAAATTATCAATCTCATCAACAATCCCTCTTTTTCTACATAACAGTGTGAACAAGGGTGGTCTTAGGGGTATGGAAAATGAAGTATAAATGGGTTGGGAAGTAAGGGGTATTAATTTAAATGGGGTACACATATGGTTGTTATTCATGCTTGGGATAGAAAAATGGTATGAGCTACATGGGTAGAGGGTGTTATAGTAGTGGCTATTGAGGGGGTAATGGTACTAGTAGGAGTAATGAAAGGTGGAGTGTAACCTTTGGATAAGCCATATTGTGGAGTAAATCCAATAGGGAATGAGGTGGGGATAATAGTATTAGGGATAACACTAGGTTTAATGGTGGTAGTAGCTGTGGAAGTTGTAGGGGTGGGGTTGGAAGAGGATACATGATTAGAAAGACTCATCAAGAGTCTAAAATCATTTAAAATTTCCATTCCATGAGGGAATGCTCCTAATGTGAGAAAATATTTGTCAATTCATTAGGAGATTGAGCTTGTTGTAATGCATCTATCAAATATTATCCCATAATATGATTATCTTATCAGACCACAAGTGCATCATGATTATAATTCTCTTGATCACCTAAATTGATCTCAATATGACCATTGTTGAAGGTAGAATTATTATTGGATTAGGCAACCATATTAGGGTTTAAGTGAGCACTCCTTCTCAATGGAAAATTAGGATTACAAGTAGCTCTTGGCATAAACAATAGTATGATGAGGGAAAGGTAGTCTTAGATAAAAAATAATAGAGGTAAATTAGATATGATTCAAATAAGTGAAAAATGCAATTCCTAAAGCCAATACAAGGGTGGGTGAAATATAGGAATTAGAAATAAGCACCAAATCCTAAAAGAAGGATATATGAATGAAGCAGAAGAATATTTAGATGTAAAAATAGGATGTAAACATAGAAACCACATATCTAAAAACCCTAATATAATGTACAACCCTAGAAGAAAGGTTAAGTTGTGTAAGATTAGATGATTTCACCAAAAATGTAAGGGAAAATAAGGTTTCCATAGTGTTATTATAAGTCAATCCAATAGAATTTGTACACATAAGCATAAATCTGCCTAGATTAAATCATATGACAATTGTAACTGAATAACTAAGTAATTAGATGCTAAGCTAGGAAATTAAATGTGATGGAGGGATTTACTTAGCTTTATGACTAGAGAATGAGTGCTAATGGAGAAGGTTTTGGAACTAGATTGTGCATGCTTAGACAATAGTGCCTCTCTATTAGTGAAATGTCTCAGAATCTACATTGGATATGTATTCTTCAGAGGACAAGTTTGCAGGTTTGGGACAAAATTGTGATCATGGACTAGTCCTTTGATTTTGGATTCACTTCTGCACATAGTAGAATTCTACTCTTTTACTTTCCTGGTAGAGCTTTATTTGCTCCACTCTTTCTAATATCCTATGGGGCTAACGAAATTTAGAAATACCTTTCAAGAATTATCGTTACGTCATGAGAAGACAAGTTTTCCTAGCTCAACCCCCAAAATGTGTACAAAAAATTAAAAACAACAGGAAAGGGCCCTAGGGATGTGGATTTGTTACTCCTTTTAGTGCACCAAATTGAGATGTGTTGTTGTCAATTGTTTTCCAATGCCCTAGGATGAGATAATTTCAAATGATTGATTCCTTGCTTGTATTTGATGATTGGATTGAATACATTGAATGTCTTTAAATACTAGCACAACATCAAATCGCATCAAATGAGTGTTTAGTTAGCTTAAGGCAAGTAGGTGAATGAAGTAGGTGAGTAGGTGAATGGAGCAAGTCAGCCAAAATTTGAATTTAAATTTTGGAAGAGAAGGGGACAAGTTCACAATTATAGAAGTGTCTCATTATAGGCAGACAATCAAATTTAAATGACTAATGATAATATAGAAGTAGGTGCATAGATGCATGTGATAAATATAGTAAATAAGACAAATGTACATAAATATATGTATATAAAGGTAGAATTCAACTAAACATATAAAAATATGTGTATATTCAAATGAAATAAAAGATTAAGAGAATGAATCTAACTCCACACAAAATCTTATAATTTGTCACTATTTACATATACAATTGTCTCCAAATACAACACTCTTTTATTCTTATTCTTGTGATAGCTGTAAAATACTATGGTGAGGATATTTTAAATGTCTTTTTTAACTTCTTCCCATTTTAGAACTACTTTCTTTTGCTCTTGTCCTTGTGGTTGCTCTTGGGGCCTAAATTTGATGGTCGTATGGCCATATTTAGTCATTCTAGCTGTAAAATATAGTTAAAATTTTAGGAAGATTGTATCACTTGAAATGCAAGATTTCAAGTAAACTGTGAAAATTCCTATATAATTATTCTTATATATATTTTTCAATCTATATATATTTTTCTTAAAATAGGTAGACTTTAATATTTGAAAGACAACTTCAAATAAATGACTGCCACAAAGAAATTTGCTTGACAAGGAAGATCAACCGTCAAATTTAAACTCTGATAGCTCTACAACATCCACATTCATGAATATCCTAAGAATATTCATGAATGTCCTACGATTCCATGAATATTCCTAACAATATTTTTAATTTATTTTTAACATTTCCCCATCTTAGAATAACTTCCCAAGACTAATACTTCGGTCGATTTTTTCTAGAACAGAAATATTGAAAAATAATAGAATTGTTCCGAGGCGTGAGCTTGTTTTGGTTGACCAAAGAGAAAAACGTATGGATGGGCCCCACCAAAATCTATCGTTAAGCCAACGAAGAATAAAAAGAAACGCACTTGACCCCACCAACGACTTAAATCGGGACGGCGAGAAGTAATAACCTCCTATATTATACACCGCAGTTTCTGAAATTTGTACATCATACTTCCCTTCATTCAAGCTTGGATTTTTAGGAGAGAAATTTGTTGGCGGATAAACCCACAAGGGGCTAAAAATGGTTGGCACACAGGGATTGGTTGCCTTTCAATTGAGTAATGGATCAATTGTGGTCGACACGTATAATGTGACCTTTAAGGGTTATTCTTAAATATCATCCACTTTAAGAGTCAAAGATCAATTTTGGCCAAAAAAATTTTACCATTTTTTGTTGTGAATGAGGTGTAAAATTGCTATCAACCGTTTGATCATTAGAGTGAATGATATTTAAGTAGAGTGGTATGAGAGTAGTAGTGGGAAGATAATAATATTTGCGTC
The DNA here is from genome assembly GCA_027924645.1 of Cunninghamia lanceolata. Taxonomy (NCBI): domain Eukaryota; kingdom Viridiplantae; phylum Streptophyta; class Pinopsida; order Cupressales; family Cupressaceae; genus Cunninghamia; species Cunninghamia lanceolata. The sequence goes on along the minus strand of BSBN01000053.1, from coordinate 3,680,564 downwards.
CTTGGTACTTGAATCCAACCAAACCAGTATTGATCAAGTGTGGTGAGTGGGCCGCTCAGTCAACAACTTCAGTCCTGTCATGCATAGTACTGATCTAGGCAATCTTAAGAGTTTAGGGACACTTAAGTCTCCAAAGTGGAGCCACCTTGCTCTCCGCGAGTCCTCTCAACAGTGTTAGAATATTAAGGTTTACATTTCTAATAAAGTCACCTTAGTGACTTATGTTAATAGTTAAATATTATTGTTAGTATATAGTTAGTAATTAGTTGGAAGTTATTCTTGGAGGCTAGTTGGGAAGATGTGCATGGGAATGCAATGCATTATAAGCATTCGCACAATAATTTGTAATTGTAAATAGTCAATATTTATATTTTATTTATATTTTGTTGTTTGCATTATGAACCTTAGTTATATCTACAATGTTGTTTGCTTGCACTTTTCAACATGGTATCAAAGCCCATGGTCTCTAATAATAGAAGGTGGATGAATGCATTTGTGCCTGAAGAAGAGTTGGAGAGATGCTCGGTGTACAGTTGCTGCCATTATCATAATTTCACAGGTACTCGTTGAATGCAAGAGGACATGCCAACAATTCATTCATTTTCTTCTCTAAATTTGTCATCTAAAAAAGAAATAACCACCACTGCAAGGAGGACAAAAAAGCACTAGAGGTTCCTTTTATTTTCTTGCTAATGTTATTGAAGAAAAGGTTGAAACAATGATAAAGCCCTCTATATTTGGCACGAGATTTTGATATATTTTTGCATGATTTTCAAAATCAATATTATAGTATGGCCTTCCCCTATATTCTTGATCTGCCATCGTATGCAAATGGTAGATGAGGCATGTTCTCATGTACATAAGATTACAAAAGGTGTCCACAATAAAAAGGAATTTGCGTGGTATTTTCAACAAATAGTATTTTATCTATTGTCTAAGGGTGTTTCTATGTAAGAAGGACAAAGGCGTGAAACTAGAAGTGGAGAATGTAGAAGATTTTTGCAATGAAATATCTATTTTGGGTCGATTGAGACATCCAAACAGAGCCTAAATTTGACGGTCGACCCTGCCTGTCAAGCAAATTTTCCATGATGGTTATTTACTCAAACTTGCCCTTTAAATACTAAGATATATTTTTATTATAAAAAAATATAATATAAACTAAATACATATATTAGAGTAACTCTATAGAAATTTTGATGTTCTATCTAAAATCTACTCTTTCATGTGATACAATCTTTCTAAAATTTTTATTGTACTTTACAACAAAAATAGCCAAATACGGCCATAGGGCCATCAAATTTTAGCCCTGCATCCAAATGTCATATTACCATCTAAGGCAGTACATATCTAAGGAGTTATAAATAAAGGTTTTTTATTCCAAAATTTTTAAGCATTGCATATAACGTATATAATATGGCCGAGAAAATAAAGATTCAAATGGTTTTTGGTGAGTGAAGATTTAGGATTTTTAGGTTGTGTCTATTTTACCACATCAAGAAATCACTTTAGGGATATCACTTTAATAAAAAGTTTGTTACGATAAAGAGATAGCTACTTTGATGTGTGAGAATCATTATTTTAACCTAGAGGTATATAGTTCAAAATTTTTAGATCATGTTTTTTAGCATCATAAAAATTACACTTAAAGGTGGTGTGAAACCTTTGTAAAATTGTTTGTTCTTGGAGATATAAGGTTTTATAGGTGTGGAGTTTATTTTTGTAATTGAAGATATAAGGAAGTGTTAGACAATATTATATAAAAGGTGCATTTCTGGTGGAAACCAACCCCTTATGTCTACCTATGGTTTTTATTTTTCTTTGAGTATAATTCTCAAAGAAATAGGGCCTCTAAATTTTGACTATCTTGTGGCACATGGTTTTCTTGATTACATATTTATATATGATGCTTATTTTCGCACACAACATGAAAAGCAAAAGCTTAAATATGGTTATGAAGTAGACATTGAAGACAATGGAAATAAAAAATACATAATTTATCAAGCTTAAGGACTAAGTATGACCTTCACCATTGGAGGCTAGTGGCACCAGAGGGTAGAGGATTTTCATCATCTCGAGCCATCTTCTCACATAGAGATAATGCTTTGTATAAGAAGCATGCGTTTTTTAGTTTTTTTTGTGTGATACTAACAGTATGGAAGAACTCATATATTGCGAAGTTTGCTTTTTGAAGACAAGAAGAGATCTATTATAAATTCAATGTAGATTGTTGCCTAGATAGTTTGGGAGTCTATGGATCTTGGGAATTATACCCTTCTGAGGGTCATGAGACAACTTGATGGAGCACTATGGATGTAGCTCGACATGGATTGTTGTTCAATATTTTGATCAATCTGTGATTTGGTAGCTCAAGGAGGTGGTAATCTAGAAACTCAAGAATTTAGCTTAAGAGATACACCTTTACAAGGGTTATGAGGCAACTTGATGGAGTTCTACCTGGTCTAGGAATTGTTTTTTCAAGGAAAATCTTCTCAAGAATGTGTATTTGTTTTTCAATCAACATGTTTTGTTATATGTTATATTAGTGTAATGTAAATCTTAAGGGGGTGTTAGAATATTAAGGTTTACATTTGTAATAGTCACCTTAGTGACTTATATTAGTATTTAAATATTATTGTTAGTATATAGTCAATAATTAGAACTGGGAGTTATTCCGGAAGGGTAGTTTGGCAAGTTGTAAACGAGAATGCAATACATTATAAGCATTTGCACAATACTTTGTGATCCTAAATAGTCAATAGTAATATTTATATTTATATTTTGTTGTGTGCATTATAGGTTAGTTATATTTACAATGTTGTTTGCCTATATTTTTCAACAAATAAGCTCCCAATAATGTAACCTGTGTGTTTTCAAAAATGGATTATTTTGAATTTAATTCCTCTTCTTATATTTTAAGAATCTTTAAAGCTTAAAGGTATCAAGATCCAGATTAAGGGAGGTTCTGTGTCTCTATACATTATATAGAGATAGAGTTTAAACAATCAGTTAGTTCATTTTGGTATTTATTTTTAGTTAAATTTTTTTATAAGGTTGTCTTGAAAAGTCCACTAGCTACAGAGCTACACATTAAACATAATATGCCAATTATTATGAGGGACCTAATACATTAAGTTAACTCTTTAAGCCCTTTCTGAAAGACCCAGCTATTAAGCCTTGCCTGAAAAATCCAACTAAAATTTTGAAGAAGTTGATAATATGTTTATTTTTAAAGGTTAAGTTAAATAGTTTAAACATGCTTTGAGGCCTACACACCCAATTATCTCATGGAAACTTTTTAGCCCTTTTTAAAAATCTATCTATTAAGCTTCCTTGAAAAATCTAGCTACAAAGTTTGAAGGAGTTGATAATATATTTGTTTTGAAAAGTTAAGTTAAATAGTTCAAACATGCTTTTATTTAGATCAAATATTTTGGGTTAATAGACAATTTTAATTATTGGTCCGAAGGGATTCAAATACAACATTATAGATACCTAAACTACAACACTTTGTTATCACATTATACATTTATGCACAACTGGACTAATTACTAACATGACTAATCTCATTCAAAACTCATTTTTATACCAAATTCATTATTTATATGCTAAGATAAAATTTGAATCCTTACATATCTTCCAACTGATTAATTTTAAATCAAAATTCAAATTTCTATAGAACTCTTTTCACAAGAGAAGAAAAAGATACACCATTAGAGGTGATCCACTCCTCAACATTCTTCCCATCAACAAACAATTTAATCAACTTTTAACAACTATTATCTAACTATTAAGAATCCAATCAAAATTCAAACCTTGTAATCTAGATTTTGTGTTTCAAACCTTATAATCTAATCTTACACAAATGTCCTCTCCATTGAATAGAGAGCTCTTTTCACAAAGAGAGGAAATTCTATTAGGCAAGAGAAGCTCACCAAGGGGTTCCCAGAAGATATTTACCACAATAATCTTAAACATTATCAAAATGTTTATTATGATCTTATGACACTCTTAATCATTTGGGCAATTTTTTTAGTTTTCTAAACTTTTTAGAATAGTTACAAATCAGGTGATAAGAAAATTGGTAAGATATAATTTTGAGAAGACAAAATCTCATGTTCAAATTAATTTATCACTTATTGGGCATTGTTGTGCTACGTAGACTCTGACTACACAAACTTCAAATTTAAGTTGTCCTATAAAATTCACAAGTGAGACCAAAACTTATTCAAATTTGCAAGAGTTACCTAAATTTAGGAGTAGGAGCTACCCTATCATATACCTACCATGTAGAGAATGGATCATTAGACATAGCTTTCAAGCCCACCCCTATAGCTTCTAGGGGTGGGTAGGTTGGGGTATAAATCCAAATGGGCAACATATGATTGGCACATAGGCTTTGATTGCATTTTAATTGAGTAATGGATCAATTGTGGTTGACATGTATAATGTGACCTCTAAGTCTGGTGCTTCGAATCCTTCAAAGATTAGCCTCACTGTGACCAACAAGAGTGTTGTGTATTTTGAGTAGTAGCATCATTGTGAGAAAAAGTGTTAAAAATGATGAAAACAACAATTTGGGGGTTGGGGATAGATGTGCCTATTCGTAAATGCATGTGCTAAAATTCCACAGGTGTGTTGAAACCAAGCTCAAGTGTGTTGAACCATGACTAGGCTAAAAAAATGATAAGATCTTCAAAAGGATTGTTAATCGTGCCAAAAAAAGAGGGCTAGGTTGCATAAAAAGCCATAATAGCATAAAACCTACAAGCACAGAAAGGAGATTAGCCAAAAAACCCACAAGAACAACCAAAAAGAAAGTTAGAAGCCATGAAAACAAATTTGTAGAACATGGGGATATATGCATCGAATCGAAAACACACGTGCTCAAGAAGGACAGAAACACCAAAACTAGAGTGGCACATGCTAAACTATAACCTGCATGGCAAAAGCTACACAAAACTCCACAAAATGATTAGTAAAAGGGACATGGTTCCCACTGGGCATGCCAAAATATGTGCAAGTGTAAGCACACATTTATAAACAAGCTACTAGATACATAACCTATTTAATTCACAAACACAAACAACATCATGTTTAAACATAATGAAGCTAACATAAAAGGATAAAAATAAATACAAAGGATCTCACCCACAAGCCTCCTTGTTGCACCAAGCTATGGTTGTTCTACTCCAAGATTGGTTGTGATGAGAAGATTATTTTAGTGCTCAATTCAATAGCATAACATTACATTTAAGCTTGTTGTTAAAATGGCTTGTGGAGGGTGTTATTTATAGAGTCTTGGATGGGTGTATAGAGGGCTAGGATTGATTGGCAAGATCAATGGTTGAGAATCATTAAGAGGATTGGAGTGTTGAGGAGCCTCCAAGTGTCACCTTTGAGAGGTGGTCAAAGGATGTTTTAATATTCACTTGGGAAATCAAGGGTGAAATATCTTCTTCGAGAAAGTGGATGGTGGGGATAAAAAAGTAGTGTTTTGGAGAATGTGCAAGTCCTTGCCCATGCCTAGGTACCAAGCATATACAAATCAAGGCCATACAAATTTGACCCACATGTACACTTTAGGAACTTGTGTGATATTTGCCTTGATTAATCATATTCTAGAATGTGCAAATGATTATGGAAGGTTAATGATTTGATTTTGACAACTAATGAAAAGTGGATAAAATAGGGAATTAAATAAATATTTAAATTTATTTAATTTTTGGAGATGGAAATGAGGGACTTAGGTAAATAAATATTTGAATTGATTTATCTAATGTTGGACTATAGATGAAGGATTGATGAATTAAATAAATAGTCCTAATTTATTTAATTAAAGCTTGGAGGAATAGTGAATGAATAGTAAATATATTAATTAAATAATAAAAATTATTTAATTAATATTTGGAAGGAAAATTGGGATAATTAATTAAATAAATAAGATTTATTCAATTAATTATAGAGGAATGAACAAGTAATGTCCTGATAGGTGTCTACATTTTTCCCCTCTTTGAAACGGTGTTAAAATAACATCATTTCAAAGTGAAATAAAATATAGCACTTTCTAATGAGGAAGGGGTGGTGGAATGCCCCAGTCAGTTGAAGAAAATGATTAGTTAATGATGAAGAGATAATGCCCCCTCGAGAGGTTAGGTGAGTGAAAGAGAGCACAAGTGAGTTCTCAAAAGGAGAACATGATGTTAGAGATTTGAGATCACCTCTTGTTGTGATAGAAAAGGTGTTTTAGGGGATTGGGGGATAGGGAAAGTAGTGTACACCCTAGTAAAAACCTCTAGTGGGAACCAGGGATGAAGGGTTCTGGATGGGTCACTCTGTCTAATGAAAAATACATAAAAAATAATATGACGAAAAGGTGGCTCAAGGAAGGATAGAAGTGGTGGAGAGAAAAAAATGATGAGAAAAAATGATTTAGAATGAGCACAAATGAGCTCTTGAAAGAAGAAATGGATTAAAAAATATGTTAGAGGAGGAAAAATGAGGAACAACGGAAGAACATGTAATAAAGGCTCAAAAATGAAGAAATGGAGTGAAAAGAGTGGAGGGTGAAAAATGCGATTAGAGGGGCTTGGGGTGTATAAATAGGGCTTCACTGGGTGAAAATAGTCGTTTTCACACTCAAGCCTTAGAAACCTTGGAGTTGAGTTGAGCAAGCAGTGCAGAGAAGATGGAGAATGTACCAATGGGAGGGGATGGATATGTAGTGCCACAACCAACACCCCCATAGGTACCCCAATAGTAGCAATAGGTACTGCAAACACAAGGACCTCCTTAGGGAGGAGATGATTAGGGGGAGCAGGGTAATGAGGAGCAAGTGATGACATTGATAAGGTATAGGGCCCATAGCGAGAGGGAGGGAAAGATCATGACCTAAGGGTCAAACTGGCGGTAGCACTATTAGAGTGCAATGCAACCTATGCAAAGAGGGACCATGCCAAAGTGGATAGAGATATACTATAGGTGAGGATGGACAACCTCCAAGTTGAGAGGGATGGTGTGGTCATAGAGAGAGATGAGTTGTAGGTACAGATATAGTGAGCTCAAGTAGATACATAGAGATTGAAACAGGGGTGCAATCAAGCATGGGTCGTAAAGAGTACAACAGGGTTGGGCCAATTAGTGGTAGATGCATAGAGAGAAGTAGCGGAGCTAGCATGGGTTAGGAGGGAGGTGATGTACTATCTCTCTTAATGAGTAAATAATGGACCGTCAAAGAAGAGTGAAACGTCTTATGCCGAGCATAGTTAGAGCAGGTAAGTCAAGTTGCTAGATCAAGTAGATTGGTATTTGTGGGCATGAAACCACCACCTCTTGGAGGAGTAGGAGCTCCCTCAAGGTCACATGCAGATAGCACAAGCCAAGTGTAGCTCCATTGTGATGTATTTATTATTGTTCATGTACGATATATCATTTCTATTACAATATACATTTATGACATTTGATATATACTCTACAAAGCTTTATGTACCCCATTTTTTTATGATGATATGAGATGATAGTTATACCATGTTTTATGTGTTGATTTTAGAATGGATATGATGATGCATATGCTATATGTTTCTTGTGTTGATGTTTATGCGATGGTTATTCATGATTATGGATGCATTTATTTGATTTATGCTGTGACATATATGATGTGGTGATTATAATGCAAATTGATGTAAAGTATGTATAAAACACACATGTGGATAAATTAGATGGGTTATGTGTTACATCCCCTTTTTGGATTCAATATTACTATTTACTTTTTCTTAAATAATACAGCCATGTGGATATGTTTTAACATCATAGAAAATGATGATATGTTTAGAAAAGGTTAATTTTATGAAATCATGGATTTTTACTTGATTATGATCAATACGATGTTATGAATTAAAATGTCTTTTCGATATGAAAATGAAATGATTTGATGTAAATGTGTTTTGATCAGAACATTGGTACTCTGACCACAAATTGTATGTGAGATTGTCAATGACAGGAAAAGATGGAACATGTTCGCCAGGGAGAAAGAAGAAGAGAAAGTATCTTTGAGAAAGAGAGAATAGACTTTGGAATAACCCATGGGTGCTTGCCACTGAAAATGAATATTAGGTAGATAAACCTAGTAGCCTTGAGTTAAGCTTTGATTTCAGGCTAAGTCAATTTTAGACGAGATGTCGAGGTTTGCAAGAATAGGTCTTTCTTCTTTCCATAGTTGTCGTAATGAGTATGGGAAATCGACATCTGTGTCGTAATACTTGGTATCATGTCGTCAAATATGGACGACCGATATATTGTTATATATATAAATGTATACACTTGAGAACAAGTTGTAAGTCATGTCTTGTTTCGTGGTTCAGCGCAAAAGTCAAAAGTTGTGCGTAAGTTGATCCCAAACCTTGTTTTGCATTTACGCTCAATTCGTTGTTATTGTCATAAAGCTCTACGAGCATATGATGTAAATGTTTACTTGCAAAATTCGATGGATGTTGAATTGTTTCTATTATGGGCTATTATCGTATAATAAAAGGTTTAAATAATGTTTTAAATCTTGAGACCGTGGGATGTAATATCTTTGGTCGTATTGCATTGGAATATACAAAATTATATTAGTTATATTTAAATAGTCATTTTGGGGTAATTCCTTTATTCTTTTGTGATGTTGGTAATTAGGCAGTAGCTCAAAAGAGGCTCACTCAAGTTTTTATAATGATGTCTTTTATTTCGAAACAATCTATTTACCCTTGAGCTTTAAACTTTATGAATGGGTTGTCGACTTAGCCATTATTTCTAGTTATGCATTTGATCTATACTCACAATCAGTTATGAGTAGTGTGACAGCTTGCTCAAACTGTAAACCACCACCTCGCATAGTGATGAGCTCCACTTTGCAGAGTAATCACGAATTGAGTGGGAAAACCAAACCATTTCTGGTAGTGGTCACGAAAGGAGGAGATGGTTAAGCATGCAAGGTAGTTACCTAGTTGTTAGGCGTGGTCTTGTGAGTGGGAAGTTTAGTTTTCCTTTGCAGGAAGAACGGGATATAGAGGAAGTAGGGAGTCAGTTTTGAGAGGAGAGAATGCAGAGAGGAAGTGGAGAGGAGGCCGAGCATGAAATGTATGTGAGTGGCTAAGAAAAGAATGAGCTTTTGGACCTAGTTTTCAAGCAATCACTCGAGATTATCTTCAGGTTTCTTTTCATCTCTTCTCTACGCAGTCATGGTTTAGGCATGTTTTAATAGTATTGGCTCTACTTGTATTACGATGGAACTTAGTATTTGATTAAAGATGTAATGTGTGAATTGTTTACCAACTTTAGTCCTGTGTGTTTTCACCTCCTTCAAAATGGAAACAATGCTATTTGTCCCTTGCACCACACCACAGTCGAAAAACTCACAATGTAATACATTATTCTTCTAAGCATCTTCGATGGTCGAGTTTAATTGTGTAGTTGTTTTGTTTAACTTTAAGAGGTATCTGGATATGTGAAGAGCGTAAAGTAGACTGAGTGTTTGGTCGAAAGCTAGCTTTAAGTTATCAAGCCACAGTAATAAAATCTAGGTCGACGTTGGATGTGTCCTCAGTTGGCCTGCCACCTACAATTGGTTGGTCCTGTTATATTTAAAGACAACTAGTTTATAAAAGACTTGAAGAATGTGTTAACCATCGGCAAAGGAGAAACAATAGTGTAAAATGTATGCCCATGCATGTAAGACTACTCAGTCCTCCACAATATCTGTGTTTATAAATGGTTAGTCGACCATAGAGAATATACTTACCTTGCTGCGAATGGTAACCAGTTTTAGTCTACTTATTTTTGTAAATAACTCTTTTTTCTATAAAAATATTCAAACTGTTATGTCTTCGAAAGAGGGTATAGAGTTACTATTTGGATTATACAGTCAAACAAGTTAAATAATGAAGTTTAGAACAAACATAATGAGTCTATAGTTAAGTGTTTAGTCTTGACTTGCATGCATTCTTTTTACAAATAGAAACAACAAGATAGGATTTCTAAATGCTTAGTTTGACAAAAGAATAAGCTATGTCGAAGAAGATTCTTAAGAATATTTAAATTTTAACTCAGGGTCTTCGAATATTTGTATTCTATAAATTGGTTTATTGTGAAACCCTTCCGAAACAACATAGTTAGGTTTAGTGTCCACTCTTGAGTGGATAATCTAAAGCAGTGGGCTAACTTAGAGATCAACTGATTAACTTATAGCATTATCCGATTAATCGATAAGCTAGGAACTCATTCTTTTAACATATGGATGGAAACGTCTCCATGAGCTAAAAAGAGAGAAGTAAACCTCACTGTTATGCATTAATGCATGATGAGTATGGAACACCTAGAGGTTATCGAGGTCATTATATTGAACTTATACATAGGTAACTATAGGATTGCGATTAATTCAAGTCGAGTTGGCGTGGGTGAACTTATTACTTGCGTTGATACAACGCTAATTATATTCAAATCCTTTGGCCAAGGTAATGCATGTGCCTCAAGTGCATTGATAGTTCATTGTGACTGGATGACGTAGCTTATGGAGTGGTCATGCTTGACTAGAGGGTATCTAGGGGATTGCATGATAATAAGTTATGTAGGTCACAACACACCAGTACTCAGATGGCAAACACCATTGGTTATCCTAAGTCTATCCTCTTTGAGTAGGGTAGGGCCACTTCCAGATAGGAAGGAGTGTGGGAGACCGACGGTCTGTGGTTGGAGGTTAAGCTCCTTGAAGATACTTTCTCTTCTATATTCCTGAGGCTTGCTGAGACTTGAATTTGGATGGTCGACAATCGAGATGCAGTGACTTTGGTAAGTTTCTATTTTGAAAATGTTCTAAGTAACTTTAATCAACATATTGTTTAATGTTGTAGATGGATTTATCCCTTTGTATAATTTATAATTTCATAATATTGTTAGTCGATGGATGTACTACATGGTTTTAAAAATGAAAAACAAATTATGTATCTTCTTTAATCTTAAAAAAAAATTATTACCTTTGATTAAACCTAGTTTTTAGGGTGAAAACTAAACTGGGTGTTACATATGGTATCAGAGCTAACTAGGTTCAGCACTAGGGTTGATGAGTCCACTAAGCTGATTAAGAATCAACATTATGTGGGTAGGTAATGATTTGATTTACTGTGCCAGGATGGTACATCTCAAGGAAACCGCAAGGAAGTCCTTTGCTGGTAAGGAACGTTATCTGCAAGCTAAGCAGAGACAACTTGTGATGATCAAGACTATTGAGAAAATGAATGATGAAAATGGCATTTGGCTAGGTGATGTGGAAACTTTTGCCGATGTTCTGTCACGACTCAAACAAATGAAAAAAGAACTCCTAGAGACATCTAGGATGGCAGCTCGAATTATGGTCAATTGCTACCCTATTAGTGTACCAATGATCAATAGGGATTCCCGTATACCACCTAGAGCTAGAATCATTGTACTATCAGTAGATAGCGAATCTGAGGGTTATACACCTCGTGAATATGTGTCGGACAATGAATCCGAAGGTTACACCCCTCTTGTAAATACTAAGTGAAACATGAAATATGTCTATCCTTAAAGAATGTATATACTGTTGTGCAAAGTATAATAAAAACAAATTTTGGTTTGAGAATAACTATGGTTATGAGCAATTGTTATGTTTTGATAATATTCAAAATGATAAATCATAGAACTGATTAGTACTTGCTAAAGCAGGTGAGAAAACAAATAAACATGGATCAATCAGAGTTTAATGAGAGAGAAGATTGGGAAGGTCACAACTCTCAGGATAACTCCACCGATAAATTGGACAAAATTCTTAATATGCTTACTGAAACTAAGGAAAGGTTGGGCAAATTGGAAAAGAAAGTGAATGAAACCAAAAATACAGAGGGTGAAAATGAGTATTCTAATAATGCAAGTAAAAGTAAGCAACAAGAGCATGGCACGTCAAGTGAGAATCAAGAGAATAGTGAATCTCAGAGGGAGACAAAAGACAAACTTGCATTGGAACTAGATTTAAGCCCCTTGAAGGTGACATGGAATGAATTTGTGGAACTTTTTCGAAAAAGGTGGTTACCACAGCTCTATTTTGATCAAAAGTTAACAGATTTCCAAAATCTCAAGCAAGGTGATTTGTCTGTGGTTGAATATGCAGAAAAATTTACTAGATTGTTGAAGTATGTTCCTCAGTATCAAAAGGATGAAATATTTCAAATAAGAAAATTCATTATGGGACTCAATCCTCAGATTGGCGGTGAGGTGGAGGTGCATGGTCCGGACACAATGGACCAGGTGTATAAGAAAGCAATTAAGCAGGAACAGAAGATCAAATCCATTTATGCTTATCGTGAAAAGAAGCGTAAGAGGTTTGATAAGAACTTCAATGATCAGACGTATAAAAGGAAGAATGATAAAGGATATGGAAATAGGAGGTACGATAAAGGAAATCAGAAAAACAAAGGGGGTTTTGGTAATGAACGAAGAAATGAAGACTTTAAGAAAAATGACAATTTTAAGAGGAACGATGATGCTATGAGTAGACCATTCGAGAAGAGAGGACCAATTGGAGGTTGTTTTTCATGTGGTAGAGATCATTATGCCAATCGTTGTCCTAATAAAAAGTAGAATGGGCAGCTTAGGAACACGGTACTTCCTTCGTAGCAGGAAGTGTTTCAACAAAGGATTCATGCTGCCCTTGACAATCGACAAGCTGAGTATCAGATTACTCCCATTGAGATGATAGGTACATTATTTGGAGTTCTTGTTTCTATTCTGTTTGATACTGGTGCAATAGAAAATTTTGTGTCATCTAGAGTCTTAAGTAAATTTCCTAGAAGAGCTAGTTTTATGTCAAAACCGTGGACAGTTGAATATGCAAATCACTCAAACGCTCAGGTGGAGCAATGTTTGTTCGAAGCTAAGATTGATATTTCAAACTTCTCCACTGAGGTAAATTTATATGTAGCACCTTTAGGGTCCTACGACGTCATTTTAGGAATGAATTGGTTGTGGAGACATAGGGCCAAGGTGGATTGTTTTCATAAAACAATCGAGTGTTTGGATGATAAAGGAAGCAAAGTTAATTTTCAGTGTATTCAAAGGGAAATAAGGATTAGATCTATTTCTTCAAAACAATTAAAGTAGGCTAGGCGTAAGGGATGTCAACTTTTTGTAGTCAAAATGGACCTAGTAGAGGAAGCCTTAGAGAAGCAAACATTTGAGGAAAAATACCCATATCTTTGCAATTTCAGTGATGTATTTCCTGAGGAACTGTCAGGCTTGCCTCCAAAAAGAACCTTTGATTTTGCCATAGATATTAAACCAGGATCTGAGCCAATATCTAAAGCTCCATACCAAATGACCACTACTGAACTTATGGAATTGAAGGCTCAATTGCAGGAGCTATTAACTAAAGGTTGAATTAGGCCAAGTGTATCACCATGGGGAGCTCCAGTTATTTTTGTCAAGAAGAAGGACAGAACCCTTAGACTGTGTATAGATTATCGGATGCTAAATAAGGCAACGATAAAGGACAAGTATCCACTGCCACGTATTGATGATTTATTCGACCAAAGTACAGCAATATTTTCTAAGATAGATTTGAGATCTGGATACCATCAGTTGAGGTTGAAAGATGAAGATATTCACAAGACTACATTTAGAACAAGATATGGTCACTATGAGTTTACTGTGTTGCCATTTGGATTGACTAATGCACCAGCCGCTTTCATGAATCTCATGAATAGTGTTTTCAGAGATTGCCTTGATAAATTTGTCATAGTTTTCATAGATGATATTCTGATATATTCCAAAAATGAGGAGCATAGACAACATCTTCAAATTGTTTTGTAACGATTAAGAGAACACAAATTGTATGTGAAACTCTTGAAATGCACTTTCTTTCAGAAAGAAGTGTAGTATTTGGGACATACAATATCAGTAGAAGGGATATCAGTTGACCCAGCTAAAATAAAGGCTATTATGGAATGGCCTGTACCTTCCAATGTTTCAGAAGTAAGAAGTTTTATGGGATTCGCTGGATATTACAGAAAATTTGTTTGAAATTTCTCAAGTATTGCTAGTCCAATTACTTATTTGCAGAGAAAAGGAAAATGGTTTGTTTGGACAGACGAATGTCAAAAGGCATTCGATTTATTAAAAGAAAAGTTAACAACAACACCAATCTTGAAAGTCCCTGATCCTGAAGGGCAATTTGAAGTTATTACCGATGCCTCTGGAGAAGGGTTAGGAGGCATACTTATGCAAAATGGGCATGTAATAGCGTATGAATCAAGATTGTTGAAAAACTATGAGCAGAATTACACTCCTCATGATTTAGAACTGGCAGCAGTGATTCACGCCCTTCAGATGTGGCGACATTATTTATTGGGAAAGACTTTTATACTAAAAATAGATCATCAAAGTCTTCGTTACATATTTACACAACCTCATCTCAATGCAAGACAAAGGAGATGGTTAGAACTAATATCGGATTACGACTTTGAGATTGCTTACATCAAAGATAAAGAAAATCGAGTAGCTGATGCTTTAAGAAGAAGAAGACACATAGCTTCTATAATATCTATTCATGCTAACTTTAAAGATTTAGTATTGCAAAGTTTATTTGGAGATGAATATTACGAGCAGGTGAAGCAAGCTCTACAATTAAACCCTAAGGATCCAAGATATGATGAATTATGTTTTGAGTCAGACGGATTAATGAGATTTAAGGGAAGAATCTATGTTCCTAATTCGCTTGAACTAAGAAACCTTGTTTGGAAGGAAGTTCATTGTGCACCTTATTCCGGACACCTAGGAGTAACAAAACTTTTAGCTGATGTCAAACTGCTATACTTCTAGAAAGGAATGAAAAGCGACACTGCAAGGTTTGTGGCAAGTTGCTTGGAGTGTTAGAGAGTGAAGGCTGAACATGAGCATCCTTCCAAATTGTTATACCCGCATGATATTCCAGAATGGAAGTGGCAAGTTATTAGTATGGATTTTGTTCAAGGGTTACCAACGTCTAAGAATAGACATGATGTAATTTTGGTTGTTGTAGATAAACTAACCAAGGTAGCACATTTTATTCCTAGAAATTTGACAGATGGAGCTCATATTTTGGCTCGGAAGTTTGTGCAAGAAATATTTATATTGCATGGGGTACCTGAAAAGATTATATCCGATAGAGATGCTCGAATAACCTCCCGGTTTTGGCAAACTTTATTTTCAGCACTAGGGACTAAACTCAATGTGAGCACCGCTTACCATCCTGAAACCGATGGACAAATAGAAAGGGTTAATTAGGTTTTAGAGGATCTTTTAAGAATGTATTGCATGGACTAGCAATACAGATGGGAGGAATATTTACCTCTTGTTGAATTTGCCTATAACAATTCCTATCATTCTGCCATTAAGATGGCACCGTTTGAAGCATTATATGGAAGGAAATGTAGAACTCCTATAAGTTAGGACAAGCTGGAAGATGGGATAAGCATTAGACCTGAAATGCTAGCAGATATGGAAGAAAAAGTGAAAATGATTAGGAATAGGTTGGCGGAAGCCAACGATAGGCAAAAAAGTTATGCAGATCGCAAACAGGTGCCTAGACAATTCTCTATTGGTGAGAAAGTTCTTTTGTGAGTGAAACCCCATAAAAGCTCAATCAAATTTGGTACATCATCAAAGTTGGCTCCTCGATATGTCTGACCTTTTGAAGTCCTTGAGATTATCAATCCAATGGTCTACAAAATTGCTCTACCTCTAGTCTTTTCCAAAATGCATAATGTTTTTCATGTTTCATACCTAAAGAAATATTTTGTAGGTAATGACCACATTCTTAAATGGAATTCTTTACAGATACAAGAGCCAGGAGTGGTTGTGATCGAGCCACTCAAGGTGCTCGAAATGCGTAAACTTCATTTGCGTAATCGAGAGGTTTTGCAATGCAAAATTTAGTGGGACCAATATGGCGAGGATAGCGCCACTTGGGAAGACTATAATGACATCCACCAAAGATTTCCTTATCTTTTCAAAAACATTAATGTTAAACTATAAAACTTTGTTTTATGTTAAAATTTTTCTTGATAAACTCAATCGTCGGGGACGATGATTCTATAGGGGAAAGATATGTTACATCCCCTTTTTGGATTCAATATTACTCTTTACATTTTCTTAAATAATACAGTCATGTGGATATGTTTTAACATCATAGAAAATGATGATATGTTTAGAAAATGTTAATTTTATGAAATCATGGATTTTTACTTGATTATGATCAATATGATGCTATGAATTAAAATGTCTTTTCGATATGAAAATGAAATGATTTGATGTAAATGTGTTTTGATCAAAACATTGGTACTCTGACCACAAATTGTATGTGAGATTGTCCATGACAGGAATAGATGGAACATGTTTGCCAGGGAGAAAAAAGAAGAGAAAGTATCTTTGAGAAAGAGAGAATAGACTCTGGAATAACCCATGGGTGCTTGCCACTGAAAACGAATATCAGGTAGATAAACCTAGTAGCCTTGAGTTAAGCTTTGATTTCAGGCTAAGTCAATTTTAGACGAGATATCGAGGTTTGCAAGAATAGGTCTTTCTTCTTTCCGTAGTTGTCGTAATGAGTATGGGAAATCGACATCTATGTTGTAATACTCGGTATCATGTCATCAAATATGGACGACCGATATATTGTTATATATATATAAATGTATACACTTGAGAATGAGTTCTAAGTCATGTCTTGTTTAGTGGTTCGGCGCAAAAGTTGAAAGTTGTGCGTAAGTCGATCCCAAACCTTGTTTTGCATTTACGCTCAATTCATCGTTATCGTCATAAAGCTCTACGAGCGTATGATGTAAACATCTACTTGTGAAATTCGACAAATGTTGAATTGTTTCTATTATGGGCTATTATCGTATAATAAAAGGTTTAAATAATGTTTTAAATCTTGAGACCGTTGGGTGTAATTCCTTTGGTCGTATTGTATTGGAATATACAAAATTATATTAGTTATATTTAAATAGTCATTTTGGGGTAATTCCTTTATTCTTTTGTGATGTTGGTAATCAAGCAGTAGCTTGAAAGAGGCTCACTCAAGTTTTTACTATGATGTCTTTTATTTCGAAACAATCTATTTACCCTTGAGCTTTAAACTTTATGAATGGGTTGTTGGCTTAGCCATTATTTCTAGTTATGCATTTGATCTATACTCATAATCAGTTATGAGTAGTGTGATAGCTTGCTCAAACTATAAACCACCACCTCGCGTAGTGATGAGCTCCACTTTGCAGAGTAATCATGAATTGAGTGGGAAAAACAAACCATTTTTGGTAGTGGTCGCAAAAGGAAGAGATGGTTAAGCATGCAGGGTAGTTACCCAGTTGTTAGACGTGGTCTTGTGAGTGGGAAGTTTAGTTTTCCTTCGCAGGAAGAATGAGATATAGAGGAAGTAGGGAGTCAGTTTTGATAGGAGAGAACACAAAGAGGAAGCGGAGAGGAGGCCGAGCATGAAGTGTATGTGAGTGGCTAAGAAAAGAACAAGCTTTTGGACCTTGTTTTCAAGCAGTCACTGGAGATTATCTTCAAGTTTCTTTTCATCTCTTCTCTGCGCAGTCATGGTTCAGGCATGTTTTAATAGTATTGGCTCTACTTGTATTGCGATGGAACTTAGTATTTGATTGAAGATGTAATGTGTGAATTGTTTACCAACTTTAGTCCTGTGTGTTTTCACCTCCTTCAAAACAGAAACAATGCTATTTGTCCCCTACACCACACCACAGTTAAAAAACTCACAGTGTAATACATTGTTCTTCTAAGCATCTTTGATGGTCGAGTTCAATTGTGTAGTTGTTTTGTTTAACTTTAAGAGGTATCTGGATATGCGAAGAGCACAAAGTAGACTGAGTGTTTGGTCAAAAGCTAGCTTTAAGTTATCAAGCCGCAGTAATAAAATCTTGGTCGACGTTGGATGTGTCCTCAGTTGGCCTGCCGCCTACAATTGGTTGGTCCTGTTATATTTAAAGACAACTAGTTTATAAAAGACTTGAAGAATGTGTTAATCGTTGGCAAAGGAGAAACAATAGTGTGAAATGTATGTTGATGCATGTAAGACTACTTAGTCCTCCACAAGTTCTAAGTTTATAAATGGTTAGTCGACCATAGAGAATATACTTACCTTGCTGCAAATGGTAACCAGTTTTAGTCCACTTATTTTTGTAAATAACTCTTTTTGCTATAAAAATATTCAAACTGTTGTGTCTTCGAAAGAGGGTATAGAGTTACTATTTGGATTATACAGTCAAACAAGTTAAATAATGAAGTTTAGAACAAACATAATGAGTCTATAGTTAAGTGTTTAGTCTTGACTTGCATGCATTCTTCTTGCAAATAGAAACAACAAGATAGGATTTCTAAATGCTTAGTTTGACAAAAGAATAAGCTATGTCAAAGATTCGATAGGTCGAAGAAGATTCTTAAGAGTATTTAAATTTTAACTCAGGTTCTTCGAATATTTGTATTCTATAAATTGGTTTATTGTGAAACCCTTCCGAAACAACATAGTTAGGTTTAGTGTCCACTCTTGAGTGGATAATTTAAAGCAGTGGGCTAACTTAGAGATCAACTGATTAACTTCTAGCATTATCCGATTAATCGATAAGCTAGGAACTCATTCTTTTAACATATGGATGGAAATGTCTCCATGAGCTAAAAAGAGAGAAGTAAACCTCACTGCTATGCGTTAATGCATGATGAGTATGGAACACCTAGAGGTTATCGGGGTCATTATATTAAACTTATACATAGGTAACTGTAGGATTGTGATTAATTCGAGTCAAGTTGGGGTGGGTGAAATTATTACTTGCGTTGATACAATGCTAATTATATTCAAATCCTTTGGCCAAGGTAATGCATGTGCCTCAAGTGCATTGATAGTTCACCGTGACTGGATGGCGTAGTTTGTGGAGTGGTCATGCTTGACTAGAGGGTATCTAGGGGATTGCATGATAACAAGTTACGTAGGTCACAACACACCAGTACTCAGATGGCAAACGCCATTGGTTATCCTAAGTCTATCCTCTTTGAGTAGGGTAGGGCCACTTCCAGATAGGAAGGAGTGTGGGAGACCAACGGTCTGTGGTTGGAGGTTAAGCTCCTTGAAGATACTTTCTCTTCTATATTCCTGAGGCTTGCCGAGACTTGAATTTGGATGGTCGACAATCGAGATGCAGTGACTTTGGTAAGTTTCTATTTTGAAAATGTTCTAAGTAACTTTAATCAACATATTTTTTAATGTTGTAGATGGATATATCCCTTTGTATAATTTATAATTTCATAATATTGTTAGTTGATGGATGTACTACATGATTTTAAAAATGAAAAACAAATTACGTATCTTCTTTAATCTTAAAAAAAAATTATTACCTTTGGTTAAACCTAGTTTTTAGGGTGAAAACTAAACTGGGTGTTACATTATGGATATGTGATGTAGTTATGGATAGATTAGATGATGTATATACACTTATATGTGAAATGTTAATGGTTGATGTAATGAATACTTTATATTTTTGTTCATGGTATAATTGAATGATAGAAAGAAAATAATGATGAATGGATGTTAATCACATAGCTAACTAATCAGATAGTTAATCTTAAGCAACTTCATGTGAAAATTCGAATGGCTAATCTACATAATTTGATAAATATGTAGGTATAAAATTTGTATAAAATTGAATATATTTTATGGGCTATTAATTTTTCAAAAAAATTAATTTATTTGGTGAAAATTAGATATTTCAATGAGGCACTACTAAATTTTTTGGAAAATAAATAAAAAGTAGGTATCATTTCAGCCAACCTAAGTATGATCAAATATTTTTAATTTATATTGAAATAATAACAATTATTAGTAAATGCATCCATTAAGGACTAATGTAATTTGTGTTTTTCAATTTTGTGTAGATATTGGTTCTCTTATGGCTCAAATGATTATTGAAAGGTTGATGCTTCCTCTAGTTTAGCATAATTTCCTTTTGCTCCTATCCCAACATATCTTCATTCTAAGAATGTATCTGGTATCTCCTAAGGATTTCATATCAAACTTACTAGCCAGCTAAGTTTTGAGTTCTTGGATTAATTCTTTATTATCTTTAATGATAAGCATATCCTCAACATATAAAACAATAATTAGAATATGATCATTTACCTTTTTGAAGTATACACAATGGTCAACATCATTTCTTCCAAAACCTAATTCTAGCACATGTGTGTCAGATTCTTGGTTCCTTATCTGTGAGGACTACCTTAATCCATACAAAGACTTATTTATCTTACAAACTAGTTTCTCTTTAGCTTTCACCTTGTATCCTTTAGGTTGTTCCATGAAAATTACCTCCTCTAAGTCTCTGTGCAAGAATATTATTTTGACTTCCATCTACTCAATCTCTAGATCAAGTGCACCACTAATAGACAATAACATTCTAATGGAACTTAACTTAGCAAGAGAGGAAAATATCTCATCAAAGTCTATTCCTCAACTTGGGAATAACCCTTTTCCACCAACTACACCTTTTACTACTCAAGAGAGCCATCTTCTTTGAACTTCTTCTTTAAACACCCACTTACAATCAATGGGTTTCATATCCTCAAGTAGATCAACTAAATTTCAAGTCTCATGCTACTTTAATGCCAACATCTCCTCATCCATGGAATTCTTCCAAGACTTTTTCTCTTTGAAAGTGAGAGCCTCTTCCAAAGAACTTGATTCACTATTAGTACAAGAGCAAAGACACAAAAAAGTTTGGCAGACATACCTATCATGAATTTGTTAGTTTTCCATTCAAAGAGGTAGTGATGGTGATGGAATGTGAGAGGAAGGAAGGTGGTGTTGTCAATGGTTTAAGTGGTGTGGATGGTTGGGGGCGGTTTGATTTTATGTTTGTTTTCTTCTCTTAGTGGACATGGTGCATGGGGTTTTGATGGTTCATTTTGGTTTTTCTTGAAGCCTTATTATGTTTTTATAGTCTCTAGGCTTGATAGATAGCAATTTTGTGTGTAATTGTTGTTCTCATTTTCTTTCCTAGTTAAGGGTCCTATTAGAAATCTCATTTAATTATAAAAATAGTAATAATAATTAGACAATTTTACAAATACCAACATGAATGTGGTAGGAAAAAATATAAAATAGGTTTTAATTTATTATTTTATTCAATATTCAATATTAATATATTTTTAACATGTAATAGATCTCTATTATGAAAGATCCAATTAATTAGTATTTAAACTCATTTATTTAATAATTTTTATATATTTAATCATAATTATTTAATAAATATTTTTAAGCATTATTTAAATTACACTGTACATATATTTATAAAGGAATAATTTTTCCTTAGGGTTAACTTAGGTTAATTATATAAATACAATCAATTAAGTATAATCAACCTAGGTTAACTAAATATAGGTGTGTACTAATAATCTAATAAATGTACTTGCTATTCTAGGAAATATAAATATGATAAATAGGGTACTTAGCTATATGACTGAAGAGTGTTTGCTAAAGGAGAAGTTTCTAGAAGTAAATTGTATATGCTCATAAAATAGTGCCTCTCTATTAGTAAAATGCCTTACAATCTACAATGGATTTGTGTTCTATCAAAGGATAAGTTCGTAAGTCTGGGACAAAATAATGGTCTCAAACTGGTCCTCTAAGTCTAGATTCATCACTAGGTACAATGAAATTCTTCTCTTTTGCTCACTTGATAGACCTTTATTTTCTCTACTCTTTCTAATATCTATGGGGCTAGTGGTATTTTGAAATACCTTTGAAGGATTGTTGTTACATTGTGAGGAGACAAGTTCTCCTAGGGCAACCCCTAGAAATGTGTATGAAATATAAAAATCAATAGGCAAGGGCCCTAGTATGTAGATTTCTTACTCCGTTTAGTGCACCAAATCAAGATGTGTCACTATTAATTGCTTTCCAATGTTCTAGGATGAAATAATTCTAAATGAATCTTTGCTTATACCTGATGATTAGAATAAATGCATTGAATGTCTATAAATACTAGCACATAGCATCAAATTGTGCCAAATGTGTGTTTAGTCAACTCAAGGCAAGAAGGTGAATGAGGTTAGTTAGCTAAATTTTGAATTTAAATTTTGGAAGAGATGGGGACAAGTTTAGGACCATGGGGTCAACCTTGCAACCATGGAAATGTCCCAATGTCTAGGTAAATTGTTAGATCTAGATGGCTAATGACTATATGGAGGTAGGTGCATAGATGGATGTGATAAATATGGTGCATAAGGTGAATGCAAAGAAGTATGCACGTGTAATTATAGTGTAGGGATAAATGTATAGGGATATGTGTTGTAGTCTAGGTAAGGGGGTCTAGTTAAAGACTACCTAAACATAGTAGCTTACTCACTTAAAAAATTACACAATCTACTTGAAGCACAAACTTGTTTTTATTTACATTAATAAAAAAAAATATCATCCTTTTCAAAAGACTTACAAACATGCTAAAAGGAGAAAAAAATGGTTACACTAAAAATTAATCCCTAATGCAAGTTCAAAGCTTCAATGGATGAACTATAGATTGAAATATGTTCCTGTTCATCTATATTCTTCCTATAGTGTTCTATATTGGAAGAATGCCTTTGGGGAGATTATTATTTCATTGATGCTGCTATTGGCAACATGAGCATAAGAACAAGGTATATATAGTTATGCATTGTACAGTGTTGTCATTGATGTCAAGATTGTATTTTGGTATGGTACAAATCAGTTTGATTCTCTACTTTGCAAGATGGTTGATCCTCCATAGAAGACTAATTTGCAAGAAGGTTTGATCTAGTAAGGAAACTTGTTATGAAAATGGACTAAGTATCAACTCCGGCATTTCTGAGTTACAGAGCATCCGGTAATTTGGTCCACATTGGTCCGCTATTAAAGATTGTGCTCTACAGTTCTAGTATATGTTTGTTGGTTGTCAGAAGCATATAATTCTAGAATTTTGTCTAATTCTAATCTCTGGTGTGAGAGTTGTGAATGACAGAAGTCTGGCCTGATAGATTACAGTTATTTCCTGAACATGTAGCATGTGAGTAAAAGAGTCTACATTCCTCTGTGGATAGGTTTTTGGTCTTGCAGTTCTAAGAAGATGTTCACAGATATTAATAGATGATATATTCTAGTTTTCATGATATTTGAAGGTCTGCGTGTCAGGATGTGAATGTACAGTTGGCAAAATTTTGTGTTAGGTCTTCTATGGTGCCGACCTAATAGATGTGTAGATATGCAAAGGATAAATAAGCATTGCAGAGATTGAACATATCTTGTGGGACCTATTTTAGGTCCATGCTGACCTATTTAAAATTGTTTCAAAGTTTGAATCTTAGCATGAAGAATGTGTGTGAAGGTTTGGATCCGACAGGTTACATATTGATATTTTGCTCATTACACCCAATTAGGCCGACCTAATTGATGTTATGGGTAAAGCGTATATATAAGGAAGACTGTTTTCATGATGGATATGATATATGTGTGATGTGAATGATAAGACAAGTGCTTATGAATGTGAATTGAGCGAATGCAAAGTAGAGCGATGTGATATTTCTGATCAGTGTGAAGAGTTTTGTATCTGTACTTTGAGATTTCGTTGGAACTGTATTTCATGCATATGTTAGATGCAATTATAACGGTTCAAAATTGTCTATGAGCCACTATTTCTTCTATCTCTCTCTTTCAGGACAGTGAGTCCTTTGGCAGTGAGCCACTTGCAGTGAGCATTCTTAGACAGTGAGTCCACCAATTGTATCAACCTTAATCGGTTTCTTTATTATAATATATTGTGAGCTAATCCACATCGTGGTTTTTCCCATTTTGGGTTTTCCACGTAAAAATCTTGGCATTCATGTGTTATGTGTGGTTATTACATGTTTTATGTCTTATATCATTTTCTGTAATTGAATTTGCTAAATGGATTGGATATTTAATGTTTGAATGGTTTAAAAGAATATTGATTCACCCCCCCTTTCAGTATTCTGGGTGTTCAACAATTGGTATCAGAGCAAGCTCCTCTGGAAGAAGCTTAACTACTCGGGGAAGATCTTGGAAATTGAACACATGGCTGCTAGAAGACTACTTATTCCTTCGGAAGAGATTTCTACTCTTAAATTCATTGAAGCAGATTGTATGCTTGACAAAGTTGGAGAACTCAATCCTGCCCTTGAAGATCTTGAAAGAACTAAAGGTGAAAACATAGAACTGAAAGAAAATGTCAAGAAAGTAAATGAATGCATCAGAAAATTGAAAGAGCAAATCAAGAAGTTCATAGAAAGGCATAAGGAAGTTAGTGAACAGTTGGAGCAAGCAAATGAAACCATCACTGGTCTAAAGGTGCAAGTTGAAGAAAAGACAAGAATTGAGGAATATCTGAATACAATGATGAAAAGAAAATATGAAGAATGTGCTAGGCTTGAATAAGAAGTTGTGAATCTGAAATTAGATCTGGAGAAAGCAAGGAGTCATGAAGATAAATTCAAGATGAGTACTGCAAAGCTTGATTAAATGATTACAAATCAGAAAGGTCCTAATGATAAAGAGGGTTTAGGATTTGAAAATGGTGAAAGTTCAAAATCGGGTCAGACATCAAATGCTAAAAATAAGAAGAATAATGTCAAGCAACTCTAGAATCAAAGGAATGAAGCTAGAAGACCACCGGTCAGACAACCAAAAGCACAAAGGTACCCATCTTTCAATGGTTTTTGTCATTCTTGCAATAAATTTAGACACGAGGCAATAGAATGTAAAAGAAGAATGAATCAGAATGTTCCATCTTTCCCTAGTCAATGTTTTACTTGCAAGAAAATTGGTCATAGAGCTAGTGAATGTAGAAGTCAAAAGATGAATGGCTATAGCAATGGTAAAATGGCTCAACCTTCAATAGCTACTGTTATACATGCAATAGATTTGGGCATAAAGCTAATAATTTCATATCTAGAATGAATAGAAGGAATACTAGTCTAAAGAATGTTATATGCTACAATTGTAGTAGGCCTGGACACATTTCTAAGTTTTGTATAAGCATAAACATGAAGGACAATCCGGTAGAGAAGAATGAACCAATACAAAAGATTGATTCGATAGAGACAAAGAAGGAAATGGATAAGATTTGGAAAATAAGGATGAGATAGAGGTCAAGGATGAATCCGTACCAGCATCTGGTGCAGATAGTTCCTCTAGAAACTAAGATAAGAGCTTTGGCTCAGGGGGAGCTTTAATGGAAATCTTTCACCTCTGCCAAAGAAAAGGTGTTGATGCTTCAACACATGGATATATGGTGTAGGTCAATATGCTTGAATTGTTGAAGAAAATTCTGGTAGAAAATCTCATAATGCGGAAGTTTGCGAAGCATTTGAAAGTGACCATGTATACAGAGAAAGGTCTGATAGCTTTATCTAATGAAGCATTTATGACGAATTAGGTTATGGAAAGGGGTTTTATAAGTGATTACACTTACTTAAAATTTATTTTACAATCAAGTTTTCAAGCGAAGAAGAGGAGCAGATCAAGAGCTGAGCAGTGAAGAAGAGATTAAGGCAATTTGTGATTCAGTGCATTCAAACCCTAGTTTCTGCAAGCAAAGAAAAGGTATTCTCCAGTTTACCCTAATTTCACTGTTGTGTTAAGGCAAACTTGAATTCTATAGCAATGGCTACACTGCAAATGGTTGAGGTTTCTTAGTGGCCATAACCCAAATTCAAGAGGCATCCCGACAAGTCTTTGAATGATGATCTGAAATGTGCATTCTTACACATCCCATATGGAGTATTGCACACTAATGATGTTAGGGCATACATCCATGTCAAGATGGAAGAGTATAGCCACACAAAGCATTCCTAAGGAAATGGACTCCATTGATTCCCAAATAAATAATGCCTCCAGTGCCTATGATCTAACACTTGGTCTTGATGGCACCACAAGGGATGCCATAGAGGATTTACATAAGAAATTCTTTCAATTACAGGCTCAAAAGGAGCACATTATTTTGCAATTTGGTGAAATAAGGGATTTAGTGAATCCCAAACTTATGCTTGTCTCAAGAGCTCTATTGAGTGCTAACAAAGCATCATAGGTGAATTCAATACCGAGCACTCCAGAAGAAGGAGAAGAGCTATTATTAGAGTATGAGACACAATTTAGAATATTGAAGGAAGCTAAGAAGGCTTGGGAGAAGGTAAGCAGGAATGGTAGACTCAGGTACAAAAGATTCAAGCTCAAACCTCATCCGGTTGAAAACAATTTTTACACTTTATGCATTTTCTATTTTTCAGTTTCAGATTCCTTGTAAATATGCAGTATGTATGAAGAAGGTTCCAATACAAATTTTTGGTTTTACTCTAGCACATATCTAAGGGGGAGTCATTTCAGTTTGTACATATACTTCTCAAGGGGAGTTAGTTCAAACTTTTAGTTTATATGTACATGAGTATACTTGACAGGGGGAGATCTGGTGTGAATAAAGACTTCTATAAACACCCTTTGCCCTTGATGTCAAAGGGGGAGTATTTTGGAGAGATAGTTTGGCATGTTGCCATTAATGTCAAAGGGGGAGATTATTGGAAGAATGCCTTTAGGGAGATTGTTATGTCATTGATGTTGCTATTGGCAACATGAGCATAAGCACAAGGTATATATAGTTATGCATTACAATGATGTCATTGATGTCAACATTGTATTTTGGTATAGTGCAGATCAGTTTGATCCTCTACTTTGCAAGATGGTTTGATCCTCCATAGAAGACTAATTTGCAAGAAGGTTTGATCTGGAAAGGAAAATTGTTATAAAATTTGACTAAGTATCAACTTTGGCATTTTTGAGTTACAGAGCATCCAGTAATTTGGTCTGCGTTGGTCCACTATTGAAGATTGTGCTTTGCGGTTCTAGTATATGTTTGTTAGTTGTTAGAAGCATCTAATTCTAGAATTTTGTCTAATTCTGATCTCCAGTGTGAGAGTTGTGAATGACAGAAGTACAGCCTGACAGATTATAGTTATTTCCTGAACAGAGCATGTGAGTAAAAGAATCAACATTCCCTTGTGGATAGGTTTTTGGTCTTCTAGTTCTAAGAAGATGTTCACAAATATCAATTGATGATATATTCCAGTTTTCATGTTTCAGGATGTGAATGTACAGTTGGCAAAATTTTGTGTTAGGTCTTCTGTGGTGTTGACCTAATAGATGTGAAGATATGCGAAGGATAAATAAGCATTATCGAGATTGAACATATCTTGTGGGAGCTATTTTAGGTCCATGCCAACCTATTTTAAATTGTTGCAAAGTTTGAATCTTGGCGCAAAGCATGTGTGTGAAGGTTTGGAGCTGACAGGTTACATTTTGATATTTTGCTCGTTACACCCAATTCGGCCAACCTAATTGATGTTATGGGTAAAGCGTATATATAAGGAAGATTATTTTCATGATGGATATGATATATGTGTGATGTGAATGATACTACAAGTGCTTATGAATGTGAATTAAGCGAATGCAGAGCAGAGCGGTGTGATATTTCAGATTAGTGTGAAGAGTTTTGTATCTGTACTCTAAGCTTTCATTGGAACTATATTTCATGCATATGCTAGATGCAATTGTAACAGTTCAAAATTAGCCATGAGCCACTATTTCTTCTATCTCTCTCTTTCAGGATAGTGAGTCCTTTGGCAGTGAGTCACCTGCAGTGAGCATTCTTGGACAGTGAGTCCACCAATTGTATCAACCTTAACCAATTGCTTTATTATAATATATTGTGAGCTAATCCTCACCATGAAAGGAAGCAAGGTACGTGGAAAACACTTCCTACACTGATCTACTTAGGAAATGTTTATGCAAATTTCAACTTTTACAATTATAGATTAAGATGCACATTAACAGAAAGATAATAACAACTTCCAAATGCAAACACAAAACACACAACACAAGATATACGTGGGGAAAACCCTTTTAGGTAAAAAACCCCACACTCCAAAGCCGCCCAATATATTATTCAAGAATCAAGAAGATTACAATATACTTGCAGAGCAAGCTTTTATAGGAGTATATCCAATTAGAGATCTAGGAGATAACTCGACATCTATAAGATTCTTACATACAACCTCCATCTCAAGTTCCTGATATATAGGAGATACAATACAGTACACCGCCAACGGTAATTACAAAACCAGGAGCCAAAACCACCAAAAAGTGGCGCCCAAATTATCTCTAATCAAAGATGCCTTGTGATGTGAAAAAATACACACCAACACGTGTAACTCTCCCCTTTACATCTCTTTTATGTTTCCAACACGTTTTTACATTTCCCAAAACAAAAGGTCCAACTTCCAGAGGTCATAACTTTTGATTCGGGTGTCCGATTGACGAACCGTTTAATGCGGTGGAAAGCTCGTGAAGAGATCTATCACCCTATAATCCACTATGCCAATTATCACCATTTTTAGGACATTTAGAGAAGTTTCAATTCTGGTAATTAAGTTCAAAGACTTTTTCTAACAGTTTCAAAAAATAGAAACTTTAATATCTTGCAATCTTGATATGATCTTGAGATGAAACTCACCCAAGATGTTCACTTAGCTGTTCCGCACCTTCTGTGAAAAATTTTAGGTCAATCTGAGCTCAATCAAAGGACTTACTAAAAATAGTAAGTCTCACTATGTTTAGCTCATTTGGAAGCTTTTGGAAACTTTGAAGGTTCCAGACCATTCTCCAAGATAAAGGGTATTCAAAAAGACCAAAACTGGGAAGAATAGTAATCTTTCAAAGTTGCAAGGTTGAGACACTTTTCTATGCAATTGTAACAGTTCAAAATTGGTCGTAAGCCACTATTTCTTCTATCTCTCTCTTTCAGGAAAGTGAGTCCTTTGGCAGTGAGTCACCTGTAGTGAGCATTCTTGGACAGTGAGTCCACCAATTATATCAACCTTAACCGGTTGATTTATTATAATATATTGTGAGCTAATCCTCACCGTGGTTTTCCCGTTTTGGGGTTTCCATGTAAAAATCCTAGTGTTCATGTGTTATGTGAGGTTGTTACATGTTTTATGTCTTATTTCATTTTTTGCAATTAAATATGCTAAATGGATTGGATATTTAATGTTTGAATGGTTTAAAAGAATATTGATTCACCCCCCCCCCCCCACCCCCCACTCTCAGTATTCCAAGTGTTCAACATTCTCTACTTTCTCCTCTCTACGTGACCTTGTTATCTTGGCCTCTCTTTTCTCACAATCAAATCTCAATCTTCTTCCTATCCCTAACCATAACACACTCTTTTGTTAATCCCAAACTCCTCTACACTCTTTCTCTTTTTGCTAACAAATAACTTCAACTATTGTAGAACAATAGTCCACCACCAATGGTAATTGACCTATGCCTAGATGTCATTAGAACTTCTAAATGCCCCTTTAAATGTATTCCATGACCATCAATAATTAGAAACACAAGAAAACATCCCACTAAAGAATATGAATAGTTGCCACCTAAAAGAAGGATGATAGATGCAATAAAATAAATGAGCAACAACCAAATCATGTTGTTTTGATGACCTAGTGCTACTAGTGATAGAAAAGATGAAGGCATAACTCCTTTTGGAAGACAATAAGTCACTAGATGCGATAAAAAACACATATGTTTCACATGATATCATTGCACAACCATTTAATTTCAATTATATTGTTGAAAGAAAGGATAATCACATGCACTAATCAAACCAATTTATAACTTATCATCAAAGCCTTGTAGCAAGGTATTGTGTCACACATTTCAGTCTAGCTAACACTTGTAGCATGTTATTACATCACATGTAGCAATCCAAATGACACCTTTAGTATCTCCCATAATCTTGTAGCAACTTCCTAAAATCTTGTACAACGGTCTCCAAACACCTACATCAACCTCTAATATGCTTGTCTAGCACACTATCGAACACCTACAATAGTCTAAATAATTCTTGTAGTAGTGTGTAGGTGGACTGTAGCAACCCATGTTGCACTTTTAGAATCCTAATACATGGCTATAGAAACCTTCTGAGTATGCATGCTTGATAGAGGAAACCTTTTAGACAAAACAACCAAACAAAAGAAAGTTGATTTTTTATTTAAAACATAACCTACTATTGTTTTTGGTGGCACATGATTGATCATGGATTGAGATGCTCCTACATCAATATGTGTGTATAGGTATTATTAAAAGGCTAGGGGGATGAGCCCAAATCTGTACACGATTGTGACATTTTATCACTATGTACATGTATCAAGATAATTCCTCAAAATGAACACAAAACTAAATAGTAAATAACATAGGTATGCAAATTTTGCCATTACATTTTCTCCACACTTTGAGGTACACGAGCATGCATATCAAAGTATGTAGCACAAAAAAACATGAATGTAAAGTAAATATTCAAACATCAAAGGATATGAAGGGAGATCCATATAAAGTAATGGACCCTGCATGGTGTCATCATGTAAGTATGCTCTTCAGTATGTGCTCACCATATATCCCACAAAACAAAGAAAAAGTGTACAATGAATAGCTTATGTATCACAAATTAAATTTTGTTACAAAATAGGCTCTTTAAAACTATCTAAGACATAAGAACAATAGGAAATGAGTGAATATAAAAATATTATGCATGTTCAAAAAATAAAAATCATGCGTTTGGTAGGGAAGATCCATAAGATGACATATATGCATGTCATGTGACGCTTTGTTTGATCATGGTAATGAGACTCTATAGCACTTATCATTGCTTAAAAACTTGATCATAGTAATGTTAGTGACAATATATGTCCCCCCTTTAATTGGTTGTATCCATAGGATGCAAGGAATTGAAGGAGAGGGAAAATCATACAGGAAAGTAAATGTAATCTAGAGATAACCATGGAATCATGTAAATTAATAACAATAATGAATACATTGTGTAACATTGAGAATGTGTACCATTTAGAATGATAAAGTATGGTAAGCACATATGGGTTGGAGATGGCATCAAGGAAGTAAGGTTTCCCCTAGATAGGCAATATAAAATGGTGATGCAACCCTCAATGGCTAAAAACATGTGTAAGTACATAGCTCACTATGATAATCATATCTCCACAATATGGTGATGAAAATGTAAATGATTGCATGAAACTACAACAAGAGCATCAAGCTAGAATAAGGGAATGATGTCAGAACAAGGGCATGGAGTTGAATCAATAGCATGAATTGAAAACACAAGGCATGAAGTTAGAATGAGGGGAATAATCTGGAATATGAAATTGAAACTATGGGGCTTTCCCTAAGTGTAAGATAAAGTATTATTAACTCACTGTGTAAAGGGAGAAGCATGATGCCCACCAATGTAAAGAATTAGCAAAGAAATATATCAATAAGTGACTCTAGGAAGCATGGTTTATCAATATAGGATCAATGTGTAATCTCTATGATGCAAAACATGTAGCAATGAAATATCACAATCTATGCTCTAATAAACACCATATGCCAATATACGATTAATGTATAGCATGATGTATCAAAGTAGGGTCAATATAAGCTCTAGAAAGCATGGTATAACAATATGAGACACCTATTGTTATACCTTCCATGTTACAAGGTGGAATCAATATATAAGCTCTAAAAATATTGCCCTTATTCCTTCCATGTTATTATAGCAGACACCCATTTTTAAGACAGGATCAATAGATAACTACTGTATTTCTCTGAACAACAAGATGGGAGGGGGTTGATAAGAATCAAACCATCAAATTGCAAGAATGTTCGCAATAATGTAGAGGTCTGGGATATTTTGAGAAGAGTAAATCTCACTTCTTACATAGAAGCTATGAATGGGCATGACCCAGTGTTGTCCACAGAATCTGCCAAATCCTGGAAAGCTAGCACAGTTTACATAAGAGGGATCTCCTTCAAATTCTCCAAGGAATTGATTACAATGATGGAAGAGGTGCTAATGAGATACATCACTTTGGAGCGAAGGTACAAGTGTTTCTACTCTTACCTCTTCTATATGTTGAACCATTTGAGGCATGGGTGCAAAATGAAATTTGCCTTCTAGATTTTTACTTCCCTTGAGGATTCTATTTTGAAGGTGACTATTAACAAAAAAAGGCCTCCCCTTGCATCAGGGGCTTATATATCGCCTATACCATTTTCATTTGGCTTGCACCTTGGCCCCACATCTCATCCCTAATATCTATGATCCTTCCTAGGTCACCCATCACTCCTCTATGGGATTTGCTCCTAAAAATCTAAAAATCATTGTGGAAGAGAAAAGTAACCCCACTCTAAGGGTTAAGATCCTCATCCCCTAGGCCAATCATGGTATGTCATCCAATGTTGATACTCACCACTCCCAGGTTAAGGGTAAGAATGCGGATGTTATTCCCACGGTCAACCATAGTAGTAATCTGCCTAAATTTGATACTTACCCCTAGGTTGACAATGTTAAGGAAAAAAGGTTGTGTTTCTTGATCCTGTTGGCTCCTCCCCTCCTCGTAACCCACCTATGTCTAGTAAAACCCTTATGAGTATACATCCTAGGTACAAGGGTAAACAGAAGCATACTCAGCAAAAGAAAAACCCTCACTTGAAGGCTTCCCCTAGCTCCAACCACCTGGCTCCTCCTCAGTCGAAGGATATCACTATTAAGGAGGCTTCCCCTAGTTCCTCCCATTTGGGTTCAACCATACCTATTACATTGGAGGATACCCCTGTCTACCCTGCTAAGTCAATTGAGCCTACTAAAATTCTTATTAATGTTCCTCAACCGATCCATGATAAGACAAACAACTCTAAATGTAGCTCCTATAATTCTATGGAGGATAAGATAAATAAGTTGCAAGATAGTCTTATTCTTCAGAACAATTATGAAATGGTAGCTCTCCCAAATATATTTAGCCAAACTCAAAATTTAGCAGTTGGAAAAAGATTGTTATAATTAGTGAAGCCAAGGGAGAAGCTATCAAACATGCATTAATTAAACCACAACTAACCCTAGCTCCCAATGGAGTGCAAACTAGCCTAGAAAATAGTCAAATAAACACAAAAACAAGTAAGAATCTAAGCTAACATTGACTAATCTCCATTGTTCTCCTTAAGTTTTCCATTTGTTCTCAAATTTTGCAAGCTTGCAAGGATATTGAGAAGCTCTAGTGAGTGATTGAGCAAAATATTAAAGAGTGTATAGCATACTAGAGAGTTGTGATCTAAGAAGAAGAGCTTAAGTGATCTAAGAGGTGTCTAAGAGATGTGAAAATGAGATGGAGAACTTGTTTTATAGAAGAGCATGCTTAAACGGAGGACCCAGATTCACTATTGATGAAATGAAGGGCTGTGATTGATTAGGGTTCCCTTTCACTAAAGGACAAGGGATAATTTAAAATTGGGAGAAATGATGAGGTGGAGGATGTATTTAAATTAAATAAATTAGGTTCATTTATTTAATTTATTTGAGAAGGGGAATAATGTGAGGTGATTAAATTAAATAGTTGAGACTATTCAATTAGGATAAGGCCTTATAATTTAAATAAATGCTTATTTATTTAAATTAAAGGGGGAAAGGGGATAGTGAATAATTAAATAATTAATCAATTAAAATTAATTATTTAACCATAGAGGAAAATTAGGGAAAAATAGTAGAATGTGGAAGAGATTGGTGTTTTGCAATCTGAGGACACTTTTAGGTGTCTACAATCAGAACTTACAATGGGACAGGGAAGAGGTTGAGTATGATATTTGGGAAGAGATTAAAAAAATTTTGAGCACCTTTGAAAAATGGGAAGCTCTTGAGTAAGACATGAATGAGCTAAAGAAAAATCAGGAAACTATCAAAGGCAATATGACAAAGATAATTGCTTTCAGTAAGGAAACTATTAAAAATTTTGCTACCACCCAGTATGTTCTCCAAGCTAAGATAGAAAAGACGAAAGAGAAGAAATTGGACAACAATGAAACTATGATGTAGGAAGGGCCAACCAACGGAACTAGAGCTAAGAGACTGGAGATGAAAGGAAAGACCAAAGTTGTGGAGGACAATTCTGAGAAGGTTTTGGTGTTTTTTTCTAGTCTATATGGTTTTCTCTATTTTTCTTTCCATGGTTGTAATGCTTTGAAGTCTCATCTCTTGTGAGACTCTCTTCTCCTGCCTTTGTGGCCACTTTATGTAATGGGTCCGGACCCTTTCCCGTGTTTTATCTATATCAAAAACAATATGAGATCAATAGGTAACCTCTTAGAAGTATGATATAACATTATAAGATCACTAGGATAGAAGCATAATGATAATATGTAAAGAAAGAAACAACAAGATAAAGGAACAAATGCAATGAAAACATATATAAGGGACAAAGGATAAGCAAAATCAAATGGGAAACCCAACTAGGAAATTAAAACAAAGGTAAAAGAAAAAGTAACGCATAGACAAATAGAAAATGAAAAGGCAAAACCAAAAATTCCCCCAACTGGGGAAGGATAATCATGTACAAGAAATATAGAAGATAAAATGGTTATGGAAAGAACAACAAACAAAATATAATAAAAAAATTCAAAGGCATAAAATCAAATAGAAAATTAAAAAGGGATAACAAAATGATATCTAACCTATAGGTATATGTGAATATACATTATAGTGGTGCTGATTAAATCATTGAACAAACTTATTCTTAAGTACCACCTTTGGAACCTCTATCTATGGTTCATTCATTAAATCATCATTGTTCCAAAATTCATCATCCATTTTGTCTTCTTGTTGCTTTTTTTTGTTCTTCTTTACCTGCCTTTTCAATTACATGTATTTTATCTTGATATTTCTTTATGCTAGGTGAAAACATGTTCATAAGTGTTACATCAAAAACTTCTATTCTTACCCATTGTTGCTTTTGAACTTGTGGTTGTGGTGGAATGATAGGCATTTGGTGTAGCACAATTTCTTGCTTTGGCATCCATATGGTATTTTGTGATGAAACTCAAGCATTGGTGTTACTTTTACTTCTTTTCTACCCTTCTTTGGTTCTTATTGTTAGGATAAGATGATATTAACCTTACAATCCTATGTGCTAATGTTAGATCTCCAACATCTTGGGAATGGGTACTTGGATGACCATGTAGGTAGTTGAGAGATATTATTATTTTATTATTTTTCTTTGTAACTTGGAATATTAATTATAGTGGCATTAAGAGGGGGATTAATTATGACAATGGTAGTTATAGAGTGATTTGACTTCATTTACACCACTTTCCCAATCCTGGGTGCTAGGAGAGAGCGTGGAGCA
The DNA here is from genome assembly GCA_027924645.1 of Cunninghamia lanceolata. Taxonomy (NCBI): domain Eukaryota; kingdom Viridiplantae; phylum Streptophyta; class Pinopsida; order Cupressales; family Cupressaceae; genus Cunninghamia; species Cunninghamia lanceolata. Next base: position 3,645,230 of record BSBN01000053.1, on the reverse strand, counting down.
TTTTGTTATGATGGTGGGTTCCACATTAGTTGGAAACTCTATTTTGGAGTGTCATACTTGCGAATGTGTGTCCACTCTTCACATGGGTTAAAGATGGGTTTCTATTCATGGAGCATCGATTGATTGGTCATGGGGGGGTGTTAGATTTTTGCCATACCATGGGTTTTGGTTTTGGGAAACTATTCATGGTTTTTCCTCTTGATTCTCTATAAACTGGATGCTATTAGATTGAAGTGAGCAAGTTGGATGTATTGATGCAACACTTCTATTGAGTTAATACAAACTTGTCCTCTCTTTGATGGTGGAGTTTTTTTTCTCGAAACAACTTCTTCACATACATCTGGTGATATGTATTTGATTATATGTGCTTGTTGATTTTAATTTGTTCTTTTGAATTCTTACATGCTTCTCCAAGTTCTATTTTAAATTTATAATGGTTTATCATATGATCTAAATCATATTTAAATAATTAATTTTATATTATCACTACATTTGTTCACATTAACCTTTGGTTGTGCAACTTAAAGATTTTTTGGTTTTAGAAAATCTTTATCCAATCTGTTTTGAATCCTTTGTAACTCATCAAGATTTATCTTGTATAAATAATGTTTATCATCATTTCTTTCATAAGTTACATTTTGTGGTATTTTCACAAATGTGTCTAATGGAAAGTGACTAACAATAGATAGTGTCTTGCAATGAGCCCTTTCAATTTTAATCACTTTTCCTTCATATAAAAATTTAACACATTGATGCAAAACAAAAGCGGCAACTCTACATTGCTCAATCCATAGTCTCCCAGGTAATATATAACAAATCTATCGAAAGATGGTATTAGATGACATAAAATAGGTAACTCCTTAGGTACAACCTTCAATTGTACAATTTAATGCATCCCAATGTGTTGATTAACTTTCCATTAGTCATTTCCAATGAAACCCCATAATGTATGTTAAACAATGCTTCTTTAGTACAAATGTTATATTGGCATGCATGATTAAAGAAACTCATTGGGTAATGAATGATTGAAATTACCTGATATATATAATGGAACATAGTAATTTTTTAGTGGAATCTCCTCATTGAAAAAATTAATCAATGGTGAAATAAAAGGAGAGGAAGATGTATCATTAGAATCAATATTTCCCACAAAAACTTTATCATGTGATATAACCTCATGTTCTGCATTATCATCAATAGCTTCCATATCATGTGCCTCAACATTATGTGAATGATTTGGAAATGGATTTGTATATTTATCTGTAATGTACTCTTAGTATATGCAATTGATGGTCCCCATTATCATTAACCCCTTCAACCTTAATCATGTTGTTATTAATGAGAACGTGTACCCTATTCTTAATATACCAAAACAAGTTTGTAGATGATGATCTTTAACTCTATGATAATTGCAAAATGCTTGGTCATTATAAGAAGTCTTTTGTTAGGATCAAATCCAAATTGATGGGAAGAAGTGTAACCAAGTTAGCACTCAACAAAATTTAAAACACATCATCCATGAATTCTTGAAGTTTAATGAGCTTCCTAAAAGTTTTTTGGTTTGAAAGAAGGAAATGAAGAAGTAGCAACTTGAATCACATTTTCCTTCATATCACTACCCTTTAATAAAAAAGTACTAACCTTTTGAAACTTAGAAGGGTAGGTATACTATGATGATGATGACCCATTTTTTTAAGTATCTGATGCTAAAAATTTAGTATCCAGATTCTTTAAATGTGTACACATGTCTCTTAAAGATGGAAAACTACTTAGGTGCACATTACTCTTTATAACATGAAGTAATCCCTAAAGAAACATTATTTGTAACTTATTATAATCAAATTGGTGTTTCAATTTTCTACACAAAGACTAGAATTGAATAAACATAGTCATTGATAGGATCCTTACTTTTTTATGCATCTAGTTAAACATTAATTTTCAATCCCATTTTTATATGAAAGTGTTATAAGAAAGCAATAGAAAAATCATCAAAGCATTTGATAGAACTTAGAGGTAATGAATAAAATTAGATTGAATAGGATAATATTTAAGGGTTCTTGGAAACAACTTAGCTAAGATCACACCATCATATACACAAAATCAATACATGTTGTTGTGAATGATTGCAAATGAACATTAGGGTCTCCTTTTTCATTGTACATCTCAAAGTGAGGAGTCACAAATCCTATAGACAATGAATATGCAACAACCTCAAAATCTAATGGCATGCAATGTGGATGACTAAATGTAATAGTATCTTTCTTGTTATCCTTGAGTTCTTTCTTTATATTTTCTATTTCTTGCATAAGTGTATCCAAGGTGATGGTGTGAACAAGGGTGGTATTAAGAGTATGGGAAATGATGGAGGAAGTATAAATGGGTTGGGACATAAGGGGTATGAATGTAACTGGGCTGCACATATGGGTGTTGGTCATGTTTGGGATAAAAAAAATGGTATTAGCTACATGGGTAGAGGATGTTATGGTAGTGTCTATGGATGGGATGGAAATAGAAAGAAGTGGGATATACTAGAGGGAGTAATGGTACTACTAGAAATAATGAAAGTTGGAGTGTAACCTTTTGGGTAAGCCATATTTGGGAGTAAAGCCAATAGAGAATGAGGTGGGGATAATAGTATTAGGGGTAATACTAGGGTTAATGGTGGTGGTAACTATGGAAGTGGTAAGGGTTAGGTTGGAAGAGGATACACCATTAGAAAAACTCATCAAGAATCTAAAATCTTGTAAAATTTTCATGCCATGAGGGAATGCTCCTAATGTGATAGAAAATATTTGTCAATTCATGAGGAGATTGAGCTTGTTGTAATACATCCATCAAATATTGTCCCATAATATGATTATCTTATTAGGCCACATGTGTATCATGATCATAATTCTATTGATCACCTAAATTGATCTCAATATGACCACCATTGAAGGTATAATCATTATTGGATTCTATGAAAACATATTAGGGTTTAGGTGATCACTCCTCCATAATGGAAAATTAGGATTACAAGTAGCTCTTGGCATAAACAATAGTATGGCAAGAGAAAGGTAATATTAGATTAAAAAAGATAGAGGTAAATTAGATATGAAAATAATTGAAAAATGCAAATCCTAAAGACAATACAAGGGTGGGTGAATGTTAGGAAGTAGAAATAAGCACCAAACCCTAAAAGAAGGATATATCAATGAAGCATGAGAATACTCAGACGTGAAAATAGGATGTAAACTTATGTAGAGGAAAACTAATGCATTATAGACTTAACACAATTCAGGGGTAAACCTATCTGAACAATCCACTCTGTCATTGTACTTCCTACATTAAATTATCAACCAAGAAGTGTAAGCTTATGATGGCACTACACTGTATGTGCCTTCAGGGATCATATTCTTCCTAACCTATCTTATCCAAACCTACTTAGGCTATTCTACTTTGTTAGAATTCACAAAAATGCAAGAACAGTGAAAATAGTTACAGGATCTAGTGGCTACGGGTACCTTCAACATAAGTTGTAGATAACTGTTAACAACAGAAAATTATAGAACTGATCCAAAACATTCAAAATGATAAAAGAGATAATGCTAACCTCTAGAGGACTTAAAGTAGATAGAGCATGCATTTGTTCATGAACCATACTACTGTAATTTGACAATCAAAGAAATCTAAGTGACTCATGATGTATCTATATGCAAATGAAAAACAAATTTAACAATGAATGCATAAAGAACAAGGAAATAAATGAAGTGAGGATTAGTACCTTGAGTCACCGGCTCAGGGGACTAACTCACTTAACTGAAAATCAAATCTAATTCAGATTCTTACACATCTTCATAACACATAGTTTCATTCACTTTATATCATAAACAAAATCTCTTTCAAATTGTATTCAATAATGGCATTCCTTAATAAAACATGTTTGGATCTTCCAATATAGAAAAACAAAGTAACAACTGAGTAACTAGAAAATAAAGTGACTAACTTGACATCTAACTCATCCCTCTTAACTTATACAGAAACAAGAGAGTTTTATGCAACTACTAACTAACTTCAACCATCAATCCATTCCTAGATACTAGGATACAAGTTTGAGATTGATTTATTAATCTAACTGAACAAAGGAAGCAGAGTCCTATCCAAACAAGAATTCTTATGCAATGGTTCTCATGAAGGACACACATAAGCTGCATTTGAAACAGTCTACTTCTTCCAAATTTATTTATGTCCATGATGGTTCACATTCATCCTCCAGCTGACTACACTTTTGGCATCCTATCTTCACTTCCTTTAATTCTCCTTTCTACAACTTCGATGCAAATGCTCATTTCCTTGATGACATGTTCTTGCTGCATAGGGGTTAATTCACAAAACATATGAACAAAAATAAACTTCATGACTAAACCATAGGATTCCATCTATATTGCATGCATACTCATATTTAAATCATTCAATCGATAATATCATCACCATATTCCATATTAATAACATAGGTTCACAGTCTTGCAAAGTATATAAAAAGACAGCATATAATGATGGTGATGTTGATAAAGTGTCTGGAGGATCATATGGAAAAGTTCTAAAAGCATATAAAAACAACATAAAAAGAGGTCAATATTTCAGCCCATCATTCCCCCCAACTTAGCCTTTTTCTTGTTCTCAAGCAAAATCCTTGAATTGAACACATAGGGGAGAAGATTGTAGTGCAAAGTAATCTACCTCAGATCCATTATTTCTCTGACTCCTTCACCCTGCTTAAGATAAAAACCATTGTAACAAGCAAGCCTATCCAATCTAACCGATTCTGCATTCCTACATTCGTCACCCTTTTCCCTTGTCTAGTGTGGTACTCGATAAAGGAGAATAGGAGGATGAAAAGTAAGTGGTAGCCATCCCACTCCTATTTGCTCTAAAATCTGGATATACTTGCGCAGTCTCTCAAACATATTCATAAAATTATGAAAAGAATGAGGCTCTTTCCTCTGCAGTGCTAGAATCAGACTATTCCATTTATCTTGTGCATACCTTAGACAATTTTGAAGCATAGGCCCTGCTAACTGCTGTATCCTCCTATGATCTCGCAGTCTTAAATCCATAATTATTTTTCCTAGACCCTTGTGTGAGAGGAGTGTTAACCATTGAGTGAGGATTACATCAGGATTCAATGCTTCCCTTCTAACCTGTTGTGCCACTATTTTCTCTTGTTCCTCTTACTTATCCATCAATTCCCCTCTGAGCTTTTCATTCTTGAGATATGATAACAGTGCCCTAACTTACAAATCTCCAACATAAATGGAAGCATTCCATTCTGTGTCCTCTGTCATTAAGTAGTTATGCAAAAAATATTCACACAATTAGTCTTGCTCCTCTAAACTAACTTCTTTAAAATAGCTATAGAAAATATGCCTTGAATGTAAGGCAGGTTGATTATTAAGGAACCTATTAAAATGGAAACTAAGAAACTTTTCTTTCAGGAACAATGCATATACCCTTGGTGGAGGTCTACACCCAATGATCTGTATGGCCCTGTCAATTACTTATGTCAGCTTATCTTCCAACCTTTTTATCACAAAATTCTTATCTTCTATTGATGCATTGAGATTATGTTTTTCCCTCTCTTAGTCTTCCTTTGCTAGTTTGGATTTATGAGTGAGTTTCATTAATTCAAAACCCAAAGACAATGTAGTGTGGTATACTGGAGTTCTTGTTACAGGAGGTTGTGGAGTGAGTACCTCATTTTCTTCAGCATTTGTTTTACTTACAGCCATTTGTGCTAACAAATTTGAATTAGTTCCATGGCCATAGGTCTAAATTCTCTCCTCCAACTCTTGTTTTCTTTTCTCTTTTTCTTTGTCCTTCTCTTCATATCCTTTCACTTGATCTTCCAATTGTTTTATTCTATCAAGAGCTTCTTGTAGTTTTTTTCTTATGTTTCTATCCTCCAACAATTCTTTTTCTTTCTCAAAATTCAGACCTTCATCATTATCATTCCCAGTTATATAAAAAATTTCCTTAGCAGAACTGCTAGGAACTAACTTTCCCATTTTCTTTGCAATAAATAAATCCTCTGAATCAAAATCAGAAGTTGAAGAAACATACCTTCTCTTTTTAGCAGACACATTAACATTTTCACAAGCATCAACAGAGACATCCTTAGGAGCATCAGCAAGGACATCTTCAAGGTAAATTCCACCTTTATCTGAATCTAAATTTACTAGTGTTGGATCATGATGCTGTTGTCCTTCACCTTTTTCTTGCCCCTATTTTTTAGCAGTTCTTTCCTTCACACTCTGCCTCTTTAACCTTCCTGGGTGCCTGGGAGTAGTAGTCTCCTGTTTGACTTCATTTTTCCTTTTCTTTTTACTCCTCTTCCTCTTCTTTTCCCTTGCATCTTCTCCCTTCTCAGTGCATTTAGGCTTCTCAACACTTTTCTTGTTTCTCTTTTTCTTAACAGGTGTTGAATCAGTGCCTCTCATAGGTTTAGGTTTAGAAGATGAGGGTTCCTCTGCTATTACTGGCCTATCCTCTGAAGTGTTGTCCTACTACGGCCCCTCTTACTCAGGGTCAATCTCAGGTTTAGGATTATACTGGGGTTCATTCTCTGCTTCAGGTTCTTCCAACGGTGTTGTGATATCTACACATTGTTTAAAAGCCTCCCAATCAACCTGTGGGTGTTGAATTCTTAGGCTCCTCTTTATCAATAAGGCTATTAAACAATGGTGGGACAACCTGGTGTCTGCTTGCTTCTTTTGGTATTCAGATGCCATCATTTTCAACATATTATATAGGAAATTGGGGAAGTTGACTAGCTTATCATGGCGTAGATGATTAAGCAACTTAAAACGCATAGTATACAACAAATTATGACGGCCATCACATGTAATGTATTTAATGATGTATGAAGCATATTTTCCCCCAAAAAATGGAAGGGATAATCTCTTTGTACCTTGTGTTGTCAAGTCCAAGTGCTCTCCTCGCTCACAGAATTCTTCCCTTGCTGCAGCTGCATCAGCACAAGCTGGATACTTGGACCCTGTGCGCAACAATCCTATGACTTGGGTAATGGCCATCTCAGAAGCATCTACAATCAATCCCCTGACCATTACCTCATCATACTGTACTGTGGCTACAAATTCCTTTGCCATTTCGTTATCATATTCTATCAACTTCAAAAAGTAGTCCAGTCATCCTACTCTGGTAAAGAGTGGTAGTACCAACACATCTTCTAATATTTCTTTATGCGTAGATGGCTCTCGTCATACCCCATCACCCCCATTATCTCTGTGTTCTGCAACATCTTGAAGTATCAATTTCTACTAAACTGCAATTCTACCACCTTGAAGAGAACCAACCTTCAGTTTACTACCCTTTTTATTCTTCCACTGCAACTTCTCAGGGTAACAAGTTCATATTTTGGCAAAATAGGGTAGGTTTACTATTTTTTAGGAAATGGCATAGGATGTTCTATCTGGTATCTCTAAGAACAAAGATGGCAAAAATAGCAAAAATTGAAAAATTAAACCCCTCCTCCCAACTAAGTTGTGAAGTGACATAACTTCACGTGGCAATTGATATGAAAGGAAGAGGATCTATTAAATGGAATGGTGATAAAAATTTTCACATGCATGAAATAAATAAAAAGTAATAATGAATATAAAAAGAAAGCTAAGTTTAATCATTGAAAGTTACCTTATGTACACACGTTATGGAAATAAATGATAAGCGCATCTCAGAATTTGAGAACACATACTCGGCATTTGATTTGATATGAACAAGATGACATGCATGTGGATGAATGGTACGGTGGTGGGGACTGCGGAGTCGATGTGATGTGACAGCTCGCAATACTCCTTGAGTTTGAAAGGAAGCTAGGTGTGCAGAAATCACTTCCTAGCTGTCATAGCTATCATAACTTACAGTTGTAAGAGAATCTGTCATACATAGGCTATAAATAGCATATTCTCTTACAACATGTCATAGTCCACCTTGGGGAGCCCAAAGTTGCCTTTTTCAAAGATGCTCTTCGACACATGTCTTCACCTGTCATAGAATCTCCTATTTTTGACTCTTACATGTCATAACTTCGTCATAGGAATCTGTCATAACCATTACGGTCAATATTCCCTTACACAACATCCAAGATGCCGACACATGGAAAAATATTCCTACCACTAAATGGGATGCCTATCTTCTCATGTGAGGACAAAAATACATGTGGGCATATGCCATGTAGGATGACACATCACCGTGCCAACTCCCACAATATGACAACATAGGATTTGCATCCAATTAATACAATAGGCAAATAATAAATAAATACAATGTAAAAATATAAGGAATTACCAAGGTTGAGACACCTTAATTTCCAACATTCTCCCACTTGTCAAACACCTTGTAAGAGCCAACAGAATCAACAAGATTTAACTGCTATAGGCTGAGAGGCCCATAGACTCCGAACACCATCTGAACTTCTTTGTGCCCACTGCTTTCGTTAATGCATCTGCAACATTCTTCAAAGTATCTACCTTCTCCAAATTTACCTTTCCATCCTCTACCATATCTCACACAAAGTGAAACTGAACATCAATATGCTTTGTTCTGGCATGGAAAGTTGGATTCTTCGCAAGGCAAATTGCACTCTGACTGTCACAATTGATCGTAATCTGTCCTACATCAACACCAATATCTGAACACAATCTCTTAAGCCAAATGGCTTCCTTACAAGCATGAGTTGCAACCAAGTACTCATCTTCTGTAGTGGACAAAGCAACCACAGGTTATTGCTTACTCATCCAACTAATTGCACCACCAAACATAGTGAACACATAGGCACTGGTGGATCTCCTGCTGTCAATGTCACCTGCCCAATCAGAATCCACAAATACAAATTGAATGCGGAGGTCCTATAGCATTGCCATGATAGCAAATGGAATACTCAGAAGTACCCCTCAAATATTTGAACACTCGCTTAACTACATCCCAATGTATCTGTCCAGGATTAGCCATAAATCGACTAAGGACTCCCATTGCTTAGGCAATGTCTGGTCTTGTGCAGACCATAGCATACATCAAACTGCTAACAGCACTAGCATAAGGTACTCTGCTCATATCCTCCACCTCACTAGGAGATTTTGGACAAACATTAACAAACAACTTTATCCCCAAAGAAACAGGAACACACAATAGTCTACAATCTGCCATGTTGAACCTGTCTAACATGGTCTTCACATATTTACTCTGACTTAACCAAAGTTTTCTGTTAGCTCTGTCTCTTCTAATTTCCATTCCCAGAATGTACGTGGATGCCCCAAGATTTTTCATCTCAGACTGTGCTGACAATTGAGACTTCAAATTAGAAATCATATTCTTACCATTCCCAATCAACATCATATCATCAACATACAATGCAATAATGAGAATGCAATCATTGTCAAATTTGTAATACACACAATGATCTGATTTAGATCTCAGATATCCAATCGATTACACAAAGGCATCAAACTTCAAGTACCACATCCTAGGAGGCTGCTTCAAACCATACAAAGACTTATTTAACTTGCAAACCAAATTTTTTTTACCTTTCCCTATTTAATGCTCTGACTGTGACATGTAGATTTCTTCCTTCAAATCACCATGAAGGAAAGCTGTCTTTGAAAGGAAGCTAGGTGTGCAGAAATCGCTTCTTACACTAATCTAATAAGGAGAGGGCTATGCAAATTCAATTTTATCCTAACTATTACAACAACGTTCAACTATTAACATGAGATATTGTAGCAAAACACAAGAACTAGAAAGTAGACAGAAGAAGAGAGACAAAGATTTACGATGGGGAAAACCCTTATCGAGTGAAAAACCCCACACTCAGAAACCTACACAATGTATTAACAAATCTAAAATATGTTTACAATACACTTGCAATGCAAGCTCCAATGGTCTTTGACACTCGTGTCTAAGTCAAAACTGGCAGCATAACAGTACCTGTAAAACTTGTGATACCACTCCCTCTCCAAGCACCTGTTTATATAGAAAATACAAGGAAATATTGGACCTTTCTTGGAATGGGCATCCAACTTGGCCTCATGGCCCAAAACCCACGCCTAAGGACACTTGGTCAACATTGTAGAATGTTCCTGACACTTATCCACAGCTCCCATCCCAAAGGGGTCACCTATTTCGAAAATGGGCTATGAAAGATGCTCTTACGACACTTACAATCGTCATAGAATTTGTCATAGCGGTTACAAATTACAGCTGTAAGAGAATCTGTCATACACAGGCTACAAATAGCATATTCTCTTACAACATGTCATATTCCACCTTGGGGCACCCAAATATGCTTTTTTCAAAGATGCTTCATGACACATGTCTTCACCTATCTTACAACCTTCTATTTTTGACTCTTACATGTCATAGATTCGTCATAGGAATCTGTCATAACCGTTTCGGTCAAAGATTCCCTTACACAACATGGAAGATGCCGACACATGGAAAAATGCTCCTACCACAAAGTGGGATGCCTATCTCCTCATGTGAGGACAAAATTACAAGTTGTCATATTCCATGTAGGATTGACACATCACCGTGCCACATCCCACAATATGACAATTGGACTTTAAGAATATTTACAACATAGGCAATTAAATAATAAATACAAACATTAATAATGTAAAGAAGTTACAAGGTTGAGACACCTTAATTCCCAACATTCTCCCATTTGTCGAACACCTTGTAAGAGCCAATAGAATAACAGGATTTAATTGCTATAGGCCGAGAGGGCCATAGACTCCGAACACCATTTAAACTTCTCTGTGCTCACTGGTTTCATCAATGCATCAACAACATTCTTCAAAGTATCTACCTTCTCCAAATTTACCTTTCCATCCTCAACCATGTCTCGCACGAAGTGAAATTGAACATCAATGTGCTTGGTTCTAGCATGGAAAGTTAGATTCTTCGCAAGGCAAATTGCACTCTGACTGTCACAACTGATAGTGATCTGACATGCATCGACACCAATATCGAAACACAATCTTTTAATCCAAATGGCTTCCTTACAAGCGTGAGTTTCTACCATATACTTAGCTTCTATCGTGGACAAAGCAACAATAGTTTGTCGCTTACTCATCCAACTAATAACACCACCAAACAGTGTAAACACATAAGCACTAGTGGATCTTCTGCTATCAATGTCACCTATCCAATCTGAATCCACAAATCCATGAATGTCAACAGAATACAGAGGTCATGTAACATTACCATGATAGCAAATGGAATACTTGGAAGTACCCCTCAAATATCTAAACACTCGCTTAACTGCATCCCAATGAACCCATCGAGGATTAGCCATAAATCGACTAAGGACTCCCACTTCTTGGGCAATGTCTGGTCTTGTGCAGACCATATCATACATCAAACTGCCAACAACACTAGCATAAGGTACTCTGCTCATGTCCTCCACCTCACTAGGAGATTTTGGACAATCCTCAATAGATAACTTTGTCCCCAAAGAAATAGGAACACACAATGGTCTACAATTTGCCATCTTGAACCTATCCAACATGGTCTTCACATACTTACTCTGTCTTAACCAAAGTTTTCTGTTAGCTCTGTCTCTTCTGATTTCCATTCCTAGAATGTACCTGGCAGCCCCTAAATCTTTCATCTCAAATTATGCTAATAACTAAGATTTAAAATCAGAAATCATATTCTTACCCTTCCCAATGAGCAACATATCATCAACATACAATGCAACAATGAGAATACGATCACCATCAAACTTAAAGTACACACAGTGATCCGATTTTGATCTCACAAATCTAATTGACAACACAAAGGCATCAGATTTCAAGTACCATCTCCTAGGGGATTGCTTCAAACCATACAAAGACTTCTTTAATTTGCAAACCAAATTTTCTTTACCTTTCACCATGTAATGCTCTGGTTGTGACATGTAGATTTCTTCCTCCAAATCACCATGAAGGAAAGTTGTCTTTACATCCATCTGTTCTAACTTCAAGTCATAAGCTGTTGCAAGAGACAATAGGAATCGAATGGATGTCAGCTTTGCAACGGGAGAGAAGATCTCACCATAATCTATACCCTCCACTTGTGAATACCCCTTCGCAACCAATCTGGCCTTATACTTCTCAACATTGCCATCTGCACCAATTTTCTTCTTGAACACCCATTTGCATCCAACAGGTATCCATCAAGGAGGCAAAGGCACCAGGTCCCAAGTTTGATTCTTTTCCAAAGAAACCATTTCATCCTCCATGGCCTCCTTCCAGGAACATGCATCTTTCATAACCAAAGCCTCTGACACAGTTCTAGGTTCATCAATGTTAGTGATTAAAGCATAAGCATAACTAGAATCAAGCAATGTAAAACCAAACCTTTCAAGTTGTTTTCTTATCTGTGTAGACCTCCTCAATGGCCGAGGTTGAGGTTCAGCTTCTTCATCTGAGCTTTTAGAGCTACTAGAGCTCTCCTCATCATTAGGTCCAACATTGTCTTTCTGTTCAGTCTTCTCAAGGGTAGCAGGAAACTGAAAACATTCTCTTTCTTTACTTTTTTTTCTGGCTGTAAAACAGTGGAAGAAAGTGTAAGCTCTCTGAAGATGCTGTCAAACCTATAATACATCTCTCAAAAGCACCTGTTTATATATCAAATACAAGGTAAATATGGCTCCACATAGGGATGGGCGTCCAACATGGCCTCATGGCCCAAAACCCACGCCTATGGACACTTGTCCAACTTTGTAGGATGCTCCTGACACTTGTCGAGTCATCCCATCCCAAGGAGGTCGCCTTTTTCCAAAATGGGCTATGACATATGCTCTTACGACTCTTACAACCGGCATAGAATCTGTCATAGCTATCATAACTTACAGTTGTAAGAGAATCTGTCATACATAGGCTATAAATAGCATATTCTCTTACATGTCATAGTCCACCTTGGGGAGCCCAAAGTTGCCTTTTTCAAAGATGCTCTTCGACACATGTCTACCCCTGTCATAGAATCTCCGATTTTTGACTCTTACATGTCATAACTTTGTCATAGGAATCTGTCATGACTGTTACGGTCAATATTCCCTTACACAACATCCAAGATGCCAACACATGGAAAAATATTCCTACCACTAAGTGGTATGCCTATCTCCTCATGTGACTAGAAAAATACATGTGGTCATATGCCATGTAGGATGACACATAACCGTGCCAACTCCCACAATATGACAACATAGGATTTGCATCCAATTAATACAATAGGCAAATAATAAATAAATACAATGTAAAAATACAAGGAATTACCAAGGTTGAGACACCTTAATTCCCAACATTCTCCCACTTGTCGAACATATTGTAAGAGCCAATAGAATCAACAAAATTTAACTGCTATAGGCTGAGAGGCCCATAGACTCCGAACACCATCTGAACTTCTTTTGCCCACCGGTTTCGTCAATGCATCTGCAACATTCTTCAAAGTATCTACCTTCTCCAAATTTACCTTTCCATCCTCTACCATGTCTCGTACGAAATGAAACTGAACATCAATATGCTTTGTTCTGGCATGGAAAGTTGGATTCTTCGCAAGGCAAATCGCACTCTGACTGTCACAATTTATCATAATCTATCCTACATCAACACCAATATCTAAACACAATCTCTTAAGCCAAATGGCTTCCTTACAAGCATGAGTTGCAACCAAGTACTCAGCTTCTATAGTGGACAAAGCAACCACAGGTTGTCACTCACTCATCCAACTAATTGCACCACTAAACATAGTGAACACATAGGCCCTGGTGGATTTACTGCTGTCAATGTCACCTGCCCAATCAGAATCCACAAATCCACAAATACAAACTAAATGCAGAGGTCCTGTAGCATTGCAATGATAGAAAATGGAATACTCAGAAGTACCCCTCAAATATTTGAACACTCGCTTAACTACATCCCAATGTATCCGTCCAGGATTAGCCATAAATTGACTAAGGACTCCCACTGCTTGGGCAATGTCTGGTCTTGTGTAGACCATAGCATACATCAAACTGCTAACAGCACTAGCATAAGGTACTCTGCTCATATCCTCCACCTCACTAGGAGATTTTGGACAAACATTAACAGACAACTTTGTCCCCAAAGAAACAAGAACACACAATAGTCTACAATCTGCCATGTTGAACCTATCTAACATGTTCTTCACATATTTACTCTGACTTAACCAAAGTTTTCTGTTAGCTCTATCTCTTCTGATTTCCATTCCCAGAATGTACGTGGCTGCCCCAAGATTTTTCATCTCAGACTGTGCTGACAACTGAGACTTCAAATTAGAAATCATATTCTTACCATTCCCAATCAACAACATATCATCAACATACAATGCAATAATGAGAATGCAATCATTGTCAAATTTGTAATACACACGATGATCTGATTTAGATCTCAGATATCCAATCGATTACACAAAGGCATCAAACTTCAAGTACCACATCCTAGGAGACTACTTCAAACCATACAAAGACTTCTTTAACCTGCAAACCAAATTTTCTTTACCTTTCTCTATGTAATGCTTTGGCTGTGATATGTAGATTTCTTCCTCCAAATCACCATGAAGGAAAGTTGTCTTTGAAAGGAAGTTAGGTGTGCAAAAATCGCTTCCTACACTAATCTAATAAGGAGAGGGCTATGCAAATTCAATTTTATCCTAACTATTACAACAATGTTAAACCATTAACATGAGATATTGTAGCAAAACACAAGAACTAGAAAGTAGACAAAAGAAGAGAGACAAAGATTTCTGGTGGGGAAAACCCTTATCGGGTGAAAAACCCCACATTCAGAAACTTGCACAATGTATTAACAAATCTAAAATATATTTACAATACACTTGTAATGCAAGCTCCAATGGTCTTCGACACTCGTGTCTAGAGTCAAAACTGGCAACATAACAGTACCTGTAAAACCTGTGATACCACTCCCTCTCCAAGCACCTGTTTATATAGAAAATACAAGGCAATATTGGACCTTTCTTGGAATGGCCATCCAACTTGGCTTCATGGACCAAAACCCACACCTAAGGACACTTGGTCAACATTGTAGAATGTGCCTGACACTTATCCACAGCTTCCATCCCAAAGGGGTCACCTATTTCCAAAATGGGCTATGACAGATGCTCTTACGACACTTACTATCATCATAGAATCTGTCATAGCGGTTACAACTTACATCTGTAAGAGAATCTGTCATACACAAGCTACAAATAGCATATTCTCTTACAACATGTCATAGGCCACATTGGGGCACCCAAATATGCCTTTTTCAAAGATGCTTCATAACACATGTCTTCACCTGTCTTACGACTTTCTATTTTCGACTCTTACATGCCATAGATTCGTCATAGGAATCCGTCATAACTGTTTCGGTCAAACATTCCCTTACACAACATGAAAGATGCCGACACATGGAAAAATACTCCTACCACAAAGTGGGATGCCTATCTCCTCATGTGAGGACAAAATTACAAGTTGTCATATTCCATGTAGGATTGACACATCACCGTGCCACATCCCACAATATGACAATTGGACTTTAAGAATATTTACAACATAGGCAATTAAATAATAAATACAAACATTAATAATGTAAAGAAGTTACAAGGTTGAGACACCTTAATTCCCAACATTCTCCCATTTGTCAAATACCTTGTAAGAGCCAATAGAATAACAAGATTTAATTGCTATAAGCCGAGAGGCCCATAGACTCCGAACACCATTTGAACTTCTCTATGCTCAATGGTTTTGTCAATGCATCAACAACATTATTCAAAGTATCTACCTTCTCCAAATTTACCTTTCCATCCTCAACCATGTCTCGTACAAAGTGAAATTGAACATCAATGTGCTTGGTTCTAGCATGGAAAGTTTGATTCTTCGCAAGGCAAATTGCACTTTGACTATCACAACTGATCGTGATCTGACCTGTATCAACACCAATATCGAAACACAATCTCTTAAGCCAAATGGCTTCCTTACAAGCATGAGTTGCTGCCATATACTCAACTTCTATCATGGACAAAGCAACAACAGTTTGTCGCTTACTCATCCAACTAATAACACCACCAAACAATGTAAACACATAAGCACTAGTGGATCTCCTGCTGTCAATGTCACCTATCCAATCTGAATCCACAAATCCATGAATGTCAATGGAATACAGAGGTCCTGTAACATTACCATGATAGAAAATGGAATACTTGGAAGTACCCCTCAAATATCTAAACACTCGCTTAACTACATCCCAATGAACCCATCGAGGATTAGCCATAAATTGACTAAGGACTCCCACTGCTTGGGCAATGTCTGGTCTTGTGCAGACCATAGCATACATCAAACTGCCAACAAGACTAGCATAAGGTACTCTGCTCATGTCCTCCACCTCACTAGGAGATTTTGGACAATCCTCAATAGATAACTTTGTCCCCAAAGAAACATGAACACACAATGGTCTACAATTTGCTATGCTGAACCTATCCAACATGGTCTTCACATACTTTATCTTAACCAAAGTTTTCTATTAGCTCTGTCTCTTCTGATTTCCATTCCTAGAATGTACCCTGCAGCCCCTAAATCTTTCATCTCAAACTATGCTGATAACTGAGATTTGAAATTAGAAATCATATTCTTACCCTTCCCAATGAGAAACATATCATCAACATACAATGCAACAATGAGAATACGATCACCATCAAACTTAAAGTGCACACAGTGATCCGATTTTGATCTCACAAATCTAATTGACAACACAAATGCATCAAATTTAAAGTACCATCTCCTAGGGGATTGCTTCAAACCATACAAAGACTTCTTTAATTTGCAAACCAAATTTTCTTTACCTTTCACCATGTAATGCTCTGGCTGTGACATGTAGATTTCTTCCTCCAAATCACCATGAAGGAAAGTTGTCTTCACATCCATATGTTCTACCTCTAAGTCATAGGCTGTTGCAAGAGACAATAGGAATCGAATGGATGTCAGCTTTGCAACGGGAGAGAAGATCTCACCATAATCTATACCCTCCACTTGTGAATACCCCTTCGCAACCAATCTGGCCTTATACTTCTCAACATTGCCATCTGCACCAATTTTCTTCTTGAACACCCATTTGCATCCAACGAGTATCCGTCCAGGAGGCAAAGGCACAAGGTCCCAAGTTTGATTCTTTTCCAAGGAAACCATTTCATCCTCCATGGCCTCCTTCCAGGAACCTGCATTTTTCATATCCAAAGCCTCTGACACAGTTCTAGGTTCATCAATGTTAGTGATTAAAGCATAAGCACAACTAGAATCAAGCAATGTAAAACCAAACCTTTTAGGTTGCTTTCTTATCTGTGTAGACCTCCTCAATGGCTGAGGTTGAGGTTTAGCTTCTTCATCTGAACTTTTAGAGCTACCAGAGCTCCTCATCATTAGGTCCAACATTGTCTTTCTGTTCAGTCTTCTCAAGGGTAGCAGGAAACTGAACAATATTCTCTTTCTTTACTTTTTCTTCTGGCTGTAAAACAGTGGAAGAAGGTGTAAGCTCTCTGAATATGCTATCAAACCTATAATACATGTCCTCTCCAAAGCATCTGTTTATATAACAAATACAAGGCAAATATGGCTCCACATAGGGATGGGCGTCCAACATGGCCTCATGGCCGAAAACCCATGCCTATGGACACTTGTCCAACTTTGTAGGATGCTCCTGACACTTGTCAAGTCACCCCATCCCAAGGAGGTCACCTTTTTCCAAAATGAGCTATGACATATGCTCTTACAACCATCATAGAATCTGTCATAGCTATCATAACTTACAGTTGTAAGAGAATCTGTCATACATAGGCTATAAATAGCATATTCTCTTACAACATGTCATAGTCCACCTTGGGGAGCCCAAAGTTGCCTTTTTCAAAGATGCTCTTCAACACATGTCTTCACCTATCATAGAATCTCCTATTTTCGACTCTTACATGTCATAACTTCGTCATAGGAATCTGTCATGACCGTTACGGTCAATATTCCCTTACACAACATCCAAGATGCTGACACATGGAAAAATATTCCTACCACTAAGTGGGATGCCTATCTCCTCATGTGAGGACAAAAATACATGTGGTCATATGCCATGTAGGATGACACATCACCGTGCCAACTCCCACAATATGACAACATAAGATTTGCATCCAATTAATACAATAGGCAAATAATAAATAAATACAGTGTAAAAATACAAGGAATTACCAAGGTTGAGACACCTTAATTCCCAACATTCTCCCACTTGTCAAACACCTTGTAAGAGCCAATAGAATCAACAAGATTTAATTGCTATAGTCTGATGAGAGGCCCATAGACTCCGAACACCATCTGAACTCTTTGTACCCACTGGTTTCGTCAATGCATCTGCAACATTCTTCAAAGTATCTACCTTCTCCAAATTTACCTTTCCATCCTCTACCATGTCTCACACGAAGTGAAACTGAACATCAATATACTTTGTTCTGGCATGGAAAGTTGGATTCTTCGCAAGGCAAATCGCACTCTGATTGTCACAATTGATCGTAATCTATCTTGCATCAACACCAATATCTGAACACAATCTCTTAAGCCAAATGGTTTCCTTACAAGCATGAGTTGCAACCAAGTACTCAGCTTCTATAGTGGATAAAGAAACCACAGGTTGTCGCTCACTCATCCAACAAATTGCACCACCAAACATAGTGAACACATAGGCACTGGTGGATCTCCTGCTGTCAATGTTACCTACCCAATCAGAATCCACAAATCCACAAATACAAACTGAATTCGGAGGTCCTGTAGCATTGCCATGATAGAAAATGGAATACTCAGAAGTACCCCTCAAATATTTGAACACTCGCTTAACTACATCCCAATGTATCCGTCTAGGATTAGCTATAAATCGACTAAGGACTCCCACTGCTTGGGCAATGTCTGGTCTTGTGCAGACCATAGCATACATCAAACTGCTAACAGCACTAGCATAAGGAACTCTACTCATATCCTCCACCTCACTAGGAGATTTTGGACAAACATTAACAGACAACTTTGTCCCCAAAGAAACAGGAACACACAATAGTCTACAATCTGCCATGCTGAACATATCCAACATGGTCTTCACATATTTACTATGACTTAACCAAAGTTTTATGTTAGCTCTGTCTCTTCTAATTTCCATTCCCAGAATGTACGTGGATGCCCCAAGATTTTTCATCTCAGACTGTGCTGACAACTGAGACTTCAAATTAGAAATCATATTCTTACCATTCCCAATCAACAACATATCATCAACATACAATGCAATAATGAGAATGCAATCATTGTCAAATTTGCAATACACACAATGATCTGATTTAGACCTCAGATATCCAATCGATTACACAAAGGCATCAAACTTCAAGTACCAAATCCTAGGAGACTTCTTCAAACCATACAAAGACTTCTTTAACTTGCAAACCAAATTTTCTTTACCTTTCTCTATGTAATGCTCTAGCTGTGACATGTAGATTTCTTCCTCCAAATCACCATGAAGGAAAGCTGTCTTGGAAAGGAAGCTAGGTGTGTGGAAATCGCTTCCTACACTAATCTAATAAGGAGAGGGCTATGCAAATTCAATTTTATCCTAACTATTACAACAATGTTAAACCATTAACATGAGATATTGCAGCAAAACACAAGAATTAGAAGGTAGACAGAAGAAGAGAGACAAAGATTTACAGTGGGGAAAACTCTTATCGGGTGAAAAACCCCGCACTCAGAAACCTGCACAATGTATTAACAAATCTAAAATATGTTTACAATACACTTGCAATCCAAGCTCCAATGGTCTTTGACACTCGTGTTTGGAGTCAAAACTGGCAGCATAACAGTACCTGTAAAACCTGTGATACCACTCCCTCTCTAAGCACCTGTTTATATAGAAAATACAAGGCAATATTGGACCTTTCTTGGAATGGGCATCCAACTTGGCCTCATGGCCCAAAACCCACGCCTAAGGACACTTGGTCAACATTGTAGAATGTGCCTGACACTTATCCATAGCTCCCATCCCAAAGGGGTTGCCTATTTCCAAAATGGGCTATGACAGATGCTCTTACGACACTTACGATAGTCATAGAATCTGTCATAGCGGTTACAACTTATAGCTGTAAGAGAATTTGTCATACACAGGATACAAATAGCATATTCTCTTACAACATGTCATAGTCCACCTTGGGGCACCCAAATATGCCTTTTTCAAAGATGCTTCATGACACATGTCTTCACCTGTCTTACAAACTTCTATTTTTGACTCTTACATGTCATAGATTCGTCATAGGAATCCGTCATAACCGTTTCGGTCAAACATTCCCTTACACAACATGGAAGATGCCGACACATGGAAAAATACTCTTACCACAAAGTGGGATGCCTATCTCCTCATGTGAGGACAAAATTACAAGTTGTCATATTCCATGTAGGATTGACACATCACCGTGCCACATCCCATAATATGATAATTGGACTTTAAGAATATCTACAACATAGGCAATTAAATAATAAATACAAACATTAATGATGTAAAGAAGTTACAAGGTTGAGACACCTTAATTCCCAACATTCTCCCATTTGTCGAACACCTTGTAAGAGCCAATAGAATAACAGGATTTAATTGCTATAGGCCGAGAGGCCCATAGACTCTGAACACCATTTGAACTTCTTTGTGCTCACTGGTTTCGTCAATGCATCAACAACATTCTTCAAAGTATCTACCTTCTCCAAATTTACCTTTCCATCCTCAACCATGTCTCGCACGAAGTGAATTGAACATCAATGTGCTTGGTTCTAGCACGGAAAGTTAGATTCTTCGCAAGGCAAATTGCACTCTGACTGTCACAACTGATCGTGATCTGACCTACATCAACACCAATATCAAAACACAATCTCTTAATCCAAATGGCTTCCTTACAAGCATGAGTTGCTGCCATATACTTAGCTTCTATAGTGAACAAAGCAACAACAATTTGTCACTTACTCATCCAACTAATAACACCACCAAACAGTGTAAACACATAAGTACTAGTGGATCTCCTGCTGTCAATGTCACCTATCCAATCTAAATCCACAAATCCATGAATGTCAATAGAATACAGAGGTCCTGTAACATTACCATGATAGCAAATGGAATACTTGGAAGTACCCCTCAAATATCTAAACACTCGCTTAACTGCATCCCAATGAACCCATCGAGGATTAGCCATAAATCGACTAAGGACTCCCACTTCTTGGGCAATGTCTGGCCTTGTGCAGACCATAGCATACATCAAACTGCCAACAACACTAGCATAAGGTACTCTGCTCATGTCCTCCACCTCACTAGGAGATTTGGACAATCCTCAATAGATAACTTTGTCCCCAAAGAAACAGGAACACACAATAGTCTACAATTTTCCATGCCGAACCTATCCAACATGGTCTTCACATACTTGCTCTGTCTTAACCAAAGTTTTCTGTTAGCTCTGTCTCTTCTGATTTCCATTCCTAGAATGTACCTGGCAGCCCCTAAATCTTTCATCTCAAACTGTGTTGATAACTGAGATTTGAAATCAGAAATCATATTCTTACCCTTCCCAATGAGCAACATATCATCAACATACAATGCAACAATGAGAATACGATCACCATCAAACTTAAAGTACACACAGTGATCCGATTTTGATCTCACAAATACAATTGACAACACAAAGGCATCAAATTTAAAGTACCATCTCCTAGGGGATTGCTTCAAACCATACAAAGACTTCTTTAATTTGCAAACCAATTTTTCTTTACCTTTCACCATGTAATGCTCTGGCTATGACATGTAGATTTCTTCCTCCAAATAACCATGAAGGAAAGTTGTCTTCACATCCATCTGTTCTACCTCCAAGTCAAAAGCTATTGTGAGAGATAATAGGAATTGAATGGATGTCAGCTTTGCAACGGGAGAGAAGATCTCACCATAATCTATACCCTCCACTTGTGAATACCCCTTCGCAACCAATCTGGCCTTATAGTTCTCAACATTGCCATTTGCACCAATTTTCTTCTTGAGCACCCATTTGCATCCAACGGGTATCCATCTAGGAGGCAAAGGCACAAGGTCCCAAGTTTGATTCTTTTCCAAAGAAGCCATTTCATCCTCCATGGCCTCCTTCCAAGAACCTGCATCTTTCATATCTAAAGCATCTGACACAGTTCTAGGTTCATCAATGTTAGTGATTAAAGCATAAGCACAACTAGAATCAAGCAGTGTAAAACCAAACCTTTTAGGTTGCTTTCTTATTCGTGTAGACCTCCTTAATGGCTGAGGTTGAGGTTCAACTTCTTCATCTGAGCTTTTAGAGCTACCAGAGCTCTCCTCATCATTAGGTCCAACATTGTCTTTCTGTTCAGTCTTCTCAAGGGTAGTAGGAAACTGAACAACATTCTCTTTCTTTACTTTTTCTTCTGGCTGTAAAACAGTGGATAAAGGTGTAAGCTCTCTGAAGATGACACTTCTACTATACAACACTTTTCTAACCACAGGGTGCCAAAGCTTGTAGCCTTTCACACCGACACCATAGCCAATGAAGATACACTTAAGAACCTTGTTCTCCAACTTTGATCGCTTCTCCCTAGGCACATGTGCATATGCCTCACAACAAAAAATATGAAGATACCTTATTGAAGGCTTTCTACCAGACCACACCTCCATGGGTGTCTTACCATCAAGAGCTAATGTAGGAGATATGTTAACCGAATAGCAGGCAGTGGTGACAGGTTCAGCCCAAAAGTTTTATTCTAGGCCAGCTCCACTAAGCATACTCCTAGTCTTCTCCATCAGTGTCTTGTTCATCCTCTCTGCAACTCCATTTTGCTGCGGGGTGTATGGATTTGTCTTATGTATTTCAATCTGAAGTTCTTTGGAATATTTATCAAATTCTGTAGAACAGAACTCACCACCATTGTCAGTTCGCAAACATTTAATCTTTTTACCAGTCTAATTTTCAGCAAAGGCCTTAAACTCCTTAAACTTGCTATAGACTTCAGATTTACTTCTGAGAAAATAAATCCATGTCCTTCTACTATAATCATCTATAAAAGATACAAAATATACAGACTTTGATAATGAAGGAACATTAACAGGACCAAACACATCAGAATGAATAAGGTCCAACACACCAGAAGACTTATGAGAACTCGAGTAAAACTGAACATGGTTTTGTTTTCCATAAATGCAATGTTCACAAAAGTCAAACTCAAGATTACAATCATCTAACCCCTTAATGAGGTTCTTATTTTTCAGGGTACGCAAACCCTTCTCACCAATGTGGCCAAATCTCTTATGCCATAACATTGTCTTTTTAGCAGGAAGTTTAACTTCCAATGCACGATTACAACCATGAAGGCTAGAAACAACAAATTTCTTCACTATTTGTTTAGATGGTGGGGATGAAGTGACTGCTACCCTCTTCCTTGAGTTAGAAGAACTATTGCATTGTGAAATGCATGCCTCCAGATGAAACAAAGTACCTCTCCTAGTACCCTTAGCAAGCACCATAGCTCCTCTAGTCATCTTGCATCCTTCTTTCAAAAAGACAACTTGCACCCCTGCATCATTCAAACTACTTACAGAAACTAGGTTCTGTGCTAAGCCTGGGATGTGCATAACCCCAAAGATCCCCTTCACTCGACCATCAACGAATCGGATAGAGACTCTTCCATGACCAACAATCTTTAGATGAGAGTCGTCACCCAGATACACCTTTCCACCATCGAACTCCTCATACTTAGTGAACCAGTCTCGATGCGAGGTCATGTGGAATGATGCACCAGAGTCGATTAGCCACACATCATCAGATGCATGGGTTGCCAGGGCTGCGATGAAAGCATCACCATCATCTTGTGACTTGTTAGAATCTGAATCAGGAGCTTTCTTCTTCTTCTTCTTCTCCTCTTTGAATTCCTTTCATAAATGCCTGGTTTTGCCACAGTTCCAACAAAGAGCCTTGGTCTTTCTAGGAGATTTGGATCTCCCATGGGATTTGTATCTACACTTCTTAGCTTTCTTGTCCTTCTTCTTCCCTTTCTTCTTGGGTCTTCCTCGAACTGCAAGGGCCTCTTTGGCTGCCTCAGAAGACTTTCTCTGCATCTCTTCAGACAACAACGAAGAAACAACTTCTTCCATTTTGAATGTGGATATGGTGCTTCCAATAGCCATGACAAGATGATCCCATGAGTCTGGTAGATAACAAAGCAGGGTCATACACCGATCCTCCTCCTCCATCTTCACACCAATAGATTTCAATTGTACAACCAGCATGTTAAAGATATTCATATGTTCAGCGATGGATCCTCCATCCTCCATTCGAAGAGAATACAACTTCTTTCTCAAGAAAAGTTTATTACCTAGGGATTTGGCTTGATACACATCCCCCAACTTCTTCCAAAGTAGTTTTGCAGTAGTCTCCTCATGGACATTTAACAGAATAGAATCAGCAAGAGTAAGTCTTACGAGACCCTTAGCCTTCCGATCCTTGAGATCCCACTCATCTTGTGACATTGTAGTTGGTTTAGTTCCATTAACACTTTTCCAAAGGTCTCAGTCTACAAGCATGTCTTCCATCTTGAGCTTCCACAGCTCAAAATTAGTGCCATTGAATTTCTCCACTTCAAATCTTCCGGATGTGCTTGCCATCTCCTTGTTGCAATAAGATATAGAATACTCTGCATAGACTCCCACTCAACTTAAGATCAGCTCAAAAAACCCCTACCCAACAACTAGGACCAAAGGCGATCAAGCTCTGATACCAACTGAAAGGAAGCTAGGTGTGCGGAAATTGCTTCCTACACTAATCTAATGAGGAGAGGGCTATGCAAATTCAATTTTATCCTAACTATTATAGCAATGTTAAACAATTAACATGAGATATTGCAGCAAAACACAAGAACCAGAAAGTAGATAGAAGAAGAGAGACAAAGATTTACGGTGGGGAAAACCCTTATTGGGTGAAAAACCCCACACTCAAAAACCTGCACAATGTATTAACAAATCTGAAATATGTTTACAATACACTTGCAATGCAAGATTCAATGGTCTTCGACACTCGTGTCTGGAGTCAAACCTACAGCATAACAGTACTTGTAAAACCTATGATACCACTCACTCTCCAAGCACCTGTTTATATAGAAAATACAAGGCAATATTGGACCTTTCTTGGAATGGGCATCCAACTTGGCCTCATGGCCCAAAACCCACGCCTAAGGACACTTGGTCAACATTGTAGAATGTACCTGACACTTGTCCACAATGGGCTATGACAGATGCTCTTATGACACTTACGACCGTCATAGAATCATTCATAGTGGTTACAACTTATAGTTGTAAGAGAATCTGTCATACACAAGCTATAAATAGTATATTCTCTTACAACATGTCATAGTCCACCTTGGGGCACCCAAATATGCCTTTTTCAAAGATGCTTCATGACACATGTCTTCACCTATCTTACAACCTTCTATTTTCAACTCTTACATGTCATAGATTCATCATAGGAATCCGTCATAATCGTTTTGGTCAAACATTCCCTTACACAACATGGAAGATGTCGACACATGGCAAAATACTCCTACCACAAAGTGGGATGCCTATCTCCTCATGTGAGGACAAAATTACAAGTTGTCATATTCCATGTAGGATTGACACATCACTGTGCCACATCCCACGACATGACAATTGAAATTTACAAATATTTACAACATAGGCAATTAAATAATAAATACAAACATTAATAATGTAAAGAATTTAGAAGGTTGAGACACCTTAATTCCCAACAGTCTTCACATCCATTTGTTCTACCTCTAAGTCATAAGTAGCTGCAAGAGATAACAGAAATCGAATCGATGTTAGCTTTGCAATGGGAGAGAAAATTTCACCATAATCAATTCCCTCCACTTGTGAATACCCCTTCGCAACCAATCTAGCCTTGTACTTTTCAACACTGCCATCTGCACCGAATTTCTTCTTGAACACCCATTTGCATCCAATGGGTTTCCATCCATCAGGCAAAGGCACCAAGTCCCATGTTTTATTCTTTTCCAAAGAAGCCATTTCATCCTCCATGGCCTCCTTCCAAGAAACTGCATCTTTCATGCCCATAGTCTCTTTCACATTTCTAGGCTCATTAGTGTTAGTAAGTAAAGCAAAAGCACAACTAGAATCAAGTAACGAATAACCAAACCTATCAGGTTGCTTTCTTGTTCGTGTAGACCTCCTCAATGGCTGAGATTGAGGTTCTACTTCTTCTTTTGAGCTTTCAGAGCTGCTAGAGATCTCCTCATTATCAGGTCTCACAGGGTCTATCTGTTTAGTCTTCTCAGGGGTAGAAGGAAACTAAACCGCATCTTCTTTCTTTGCTGTTTGTTCTAGTTGTAGAACAATGGAAGAAGGTGTTATCTCTCTAAAGATAACACTTCTACTATACAACACTTTTTCAGCCACGAGATCCCAAAGCTTGTATCCTTTTACACCGACACCATAGCCAATGAAAATACATTTAACAACCTTGTTTTCCAATTTAGACTGTTTCTCCCTAGGCACATGTGCATATGCCTCACAACCAAAAACACGAAGATGTCTAACTGAAGGCTTCTTATCAGACCACACCTCCATAGGTGTCTTACCAACAAGAGCTAATGTAGGAGATCTGTTTACTATATAGCAAGCAGTGGCAACAGTTTCAGCCCAAAAATTTTGTTTGAGGCTTGCTCCACTAAGCATACTCCTAGCCTTCTCCATCAGTGTCTTGTTCATCCTCTCTGCAACTCTATTTTGCTGCGGGGTATATGGAGTTGTCTTATGCCTTTCAATCCCTTACTCTTTACAGAACTTACCAAAATCTACCGAACAAAACTCACCACCGTTGTCAGTTCTCAAACACTTAATCTTTTTACTAGTCTGATTTTTAGCAAAGGCTTTAAACTCCTTAAACCAACTAAAGACTTCAGTCTTGCTTCTGATAAAATAAACCCATGTCCTTCTACTGTAATCATCTATGAAAGAGACAAAATATACAGATTTTGAAATTGAAGGAACATTAACATGACTAAACACATCAGAATCAATAAGATCCAATACACCAGAAGACTTGTGAGAACTAGAGTAAAACTGAACACGATTTTGCTTTCCATAAATGCAATGTTTGCAAAAGTCAAACTCAAGATTACAATCATTTAACCCCTCAATGAGGTTTTTATTTTTCAGGGTACATAGACCCTTCTCACTAATGTGGCCATATCTCAAATACCATAACGTAGTCTTTTCAATAGGAAGTTTAACTTCCAAAGCATGTGCACTACCATTAGAACTAGTTACAACAGATTTCTTCAATGCTCATTCAAATGGTGGGGATGAAGTGACTGCAACTCTTTTCTTCGAGTCAAAAGAACTATTGCACTATGAAGTGCATGCCTCAAGCTGAAACAGAGTACCTCTCTGAGTACCCTTCACAAGCACTGTAGATCCTCTAGTCATCTTGCATCCATCCTTCAAAAAGACAACCTGCACACTTGCATCATTCAACATACTTACAGAAAAGCAGGTTCTATGCAAGACCTGGAATGTGCATAACTCTAGTGATCCCTTTCACTTGTCCATCAGGGAATCAGATTGAGACTCTTCCACGACCAACAATCTTCAGATGAGAGTTGTCACCCAGGTACACTCTTCCACCATCGAACTCTTCATACTTCGTGAACCAGTCTTGATGTGAGGTCATGTGGAATGATGCACCAAAATCAGTCAACCACACATCATCAGATGCATGCGTGGCCAGGGCTGCGATGAAGGCATCACCTTCATCTTGTGACTTGTCATAATCTAAATCAGGAGCTTTCTTCTTCTTTTTCCTCTCCTCTTTGCATTCCTTTCAGAAATGCCTGATTTTACCATAGTTCTGACAAAGAGCCTTGGATTTTCTAGGAGATTTGGATCTGCCCTTATCACCTTTCTTGTCCTTCTTCTTCCCTTTCTCTTTGGGTCTACCACGAAGCGTAAGAGCCTCTTTGGCTGCCTCAGAAGACTTTCTCTGCATCTCTTCAGATAAAAGCGAAGATACCACATCTTCCATCTTGAAGGTGGTAGTGGTGCTTCTGATAGCCATGACAAGATGATCCCATGAATCTAGCAAAGAACAAAGTAGGGTCATGCATCGATCCTCCTCCTCCATTTTCACACCCACAGATGTCAACTATGCAACAATCATGCTAAAAGCATCCATGTGATCTGCAATAGATCCTCTATCTTCCATCTTCAGAGTTTCAGGAAAAGTTTGTTTACCAAGGACTTGGCATGATAAACATTACCCAACTTCTTCCAAAGATCTTTTGTGCTCTTCTCCTCATGGACATTCAACATGATAGAGTCAGCTAAACAGAGTCTTATGAGACCCTTCACCTTCTAATTTTTGAGATCCCAATCAACTTGTGACATTGTTGTAGGTTTCACACCGGATACAGTTTCCCATAGGTCACGATCAACAAGTAGGTCCTCCATCTTGAGTTTCCACAACTTGAAATTAGTGCCATTGAATTTCTCAACCTCTAACCTTTTGGATGTAGTTTCCATCTCCTTGTTGCAACAAGATACAGAATACTCTGCACAACACTCCCACTCAACCTAAGATTAACTCAAAAAACCCCTACCCAGTAGCTAGAACCAAAACTGGCTAGGCTCTGATACCAACTGAAAGAAGCTAGGTGTGCAAAAATCGCTTCCTACACTAATCTAATGAGGGGAGGAGAGTGCAAATTCAATTTTATCCTTACTATTATAGCAATGTTAAACCACTAACAGAGATATTGCAGCAAACACATAAATAAGAAATTAAGACAGAAGAAGAGAGACACAAGATATACGTGGGGAAAACCCTTATCGGGTGAAAAACCCCACACTCCAAAACCTGCACAATGTATTATCAAAACTGAAATGGTTTACAATACACTTGCAATGCAAGCTCTTAGGAGTCTTTGACACTCATATCTAGAGAAAAATTGGTAGAATAACAGTACCTGTCAAACCTATAATACATCTCCTCTCAAAAGCACCTGTTTATATAACAAATATAAGGGAAATATGGCTCCACATAGGGATGGGCGTCCAACATGGCCTCATGGCCCAAAACCCATGCCTATGGACACTTGTCCAACTCTATAAGATGCTTATGACACTTGTCAAGTCAGCCCACCCCAAGGAGGTCGCCTTTTTCTAAAATGGGCTATGACAGATGCTCTTACGACTCTTACAACTATCATAGAATCTATCATACACAGGCTATAAATAGCATATTCTCTTACAACATGTCATAGTCCACCTTGGGGTGCCCAAAGATGCCTTTTTCAAAGATGCTCTTTGACACATGTCTTCACCTGTCATAGAATCTCCTATTTCTGACTCTTACATGTCATAACTTCGTCATAGGAATCTGTCATGACTATTACGGTCAATATTCCCTTACACAACATCCAAGATGCCGACACATGGAAAAATATTCCTACCACTAAGTGGGATGCCTATCTCCTCATGTGAGGAAAAAAATACGTGTGGTCATATGCCATGTAGGATGACACATCACCGTGCCAACTCCCACAATATGACAACATAGGATTTGCATCCAATTAATACAATAGGCAAATAATAAATAAATACAATGTAAAAATACAAGGAATTACCGAGGTTGAGACACCTTAATTCCCAACAGAGTTGACACTTTTACAGGGGCGTTAGAGTTATTTCATAATGAATGAAGTAATGTTTAGAAGATATGGAATGAGTGGGAAAATAGTGTGTTGAGTGCCAAAGTAGTTAATACATTTGTAGACATTTAGTTTCTACGGGTGCCTCCAGTACAGGTCCCGACTGAATGAGTACATATGCAATATGTCAGATCCCAACTAAAAGTGAAAAATAGGTTCCTTTGGAGTTAGCTGTGGTGATCTTTGATAGTGTGCTATGTGTGCATGTGTAGTATAAAGCAAGAAAAATCAAGTCTCAGCGATAGGGGTTGAGTATTGCAAATCAACCTCTACATCACTAGACAGGATTAGTGGATCATCTTCTGATGGTGTATCAGCTGGTGTCATAGAACCTTCATCAGGAGTGCCAGGAGTACCATACTAAGTGGCTAGAGAAATAAGAAAATCATCCTTCTGAAGTGGTTTCTTATACAGTTTCAACTTGTGTCCATTTACAACCAATGAAAAGTGGACTTCATCAATGGTCTGTAATTGGACTGCTCCATTAGGGAATACTTGTTTAATCTCATATGGTCCTAGCCACTGAGATTGAAGCTTGCCCTTGAAATCCTTGTATCTGGAATCATAGAGAAGGGCCCAATCACCAATAGTGAATTCTTTAGTCTTGATATACTTGTCATGCCATTCAACTCTTTGTTTCTGTATAACCTCTGTGTGGTGGATTGCTTCTAAGCTGATTTCATCAAGAGCAATCAAATGTTGTAGTCTATCCTTTTGAGCTTCTGTCAAATCCATCCCTAATTCTACTTCTATCCTTAGGGTTATGTACTCAAATTCTATAGGCAGGACTGCTGTCTTGCCATAAACCAACTCATAAGGAGTGAATCATGTAGTTGTCTTCCATGTAGTTCTATATGCCCAAACAAATTCTGATAACCTAGAAACCCAATCTCTTCTATGAAGTTGTACTATCTTGGTCAATATGTTCTCAATCTCTCTATTTGTGACTTCAACCTGACCATTAGCCAGAGGATGGTAGGGAGTGGACTTCTTTTGTCTAATTTGATATTCCTCCACCACTCGAGTGATTAAATTTGATGTGAATTGTGGGCCTTGATCAGTCACTATCCCCCTTGGTATACCATATCTAGTGAAGATCTCCTCATACAAAAATTTTGCCACATTGCCATCTCTAGCAAACTACAAGGCTTTAACTTCCACCCATTTGGTTAAGTAATCAATACATACCAGTATATATTCCTTATTGTTTGAAGTGGGAGAGATTGGACCACCAAAATCTAGTCCCCACTTATCAAAAGGAGCTAATGAGATTTATGGCTACAAAGGCATTTCATCACTTCATGTAGGTCTCCCCATCCTTTGACACCGATCATGGCTTCTAGTATACTTGACAACATCTTTATGAAGTGTTGGCCAGTAATATCCTATTGTCAATAGTTTGAAGGCTGCCCTTTTGGCTGCAAAATGCCCCCCATAGGGTTCATCATGATAGGCCTTCAATATATCAAACACCTCATCCTCTCTGATACATCTTCTCATAATGTTATATGGACCAGTGTAGAATAGGAATCTAGAAATCCAAGAATAAGGAAAACATTTGTGAACTAGCCGCCTTTTCTCCCTTGGAGAAAAATAACCTGGAATCTACCCTGAAACCAAATAATTAGCTATGTCTGCATACCATGGAGTGTGTATTGTTAGAGCAAATAGATGCTCATCAGGAAAAGAGTCATCAACCACTTCTTCTGATGATTGTGTAGGCAGTCTAGACAGAAAATCAGCAACTACATTAGCT
This sequence comes from Cunninghamia lanceolata, assembly GCA_027924645.1. Lineage (NCBI taxonomy): Eukaryota > Viridiplantae > Streptophyta > Pinopsida > Cupressales > Cupressaceae > Cunninghamia > Cunninghamia lanceolata. The sequence continues at coordinate 3,613,611 of BSBN01000053.1, read as the reverse complement.
TTTCCTGGTTTGTCAACAATTGTTATGTCAAATTCTTGTAGTAACAACAACCATCTTACAAGTCTGCCTCGCACTATTGGCTTATTCATCAAATATATGATTGTTGTATGATCTATATGCATGAACACTTTATAACTAGTAATGTAGTGTCTAAATTTGTTAATGGCATAAACAACTGCCAACATTTCCTTTTCTATTACAGTGTAGTTCAACTCAGCTCCTTGTAGGTTTTTACTTACATAGTATATTGCATACTCTTTAGTTCCTTCTTGTTGGCCTAGGACTGCTCCAATGGCAAAGTCTGATGCATCTGTGTGGATGTGAAAAGGCATTGTCCAATTTAGACCTCTGAGAACTGGAGCTTGTGTCAAGGATGCTTTTAGCTTTTCAAAGGAATTATGATAGTCTGTTGTCCATTCAAATTCACTATCCTTTGTCAACAGAGTAAATAGAGGTGCAACAATTTTGCTAAAATCTTGAATAAACCTCTTGTAATAACCTGCATGTCCTAGGAAGCTCCTTACATCCTTCTGTCTATGTGGAATAGGCAGGGTAGAGATAATTTCAATCTTCTTTGGGTCAACTTGTATGCCTACACTTGAGATAAAATGTCCCAAGACTATCCCATGTGTCATCATCATAAAACATTTTTATTTCTTAAAGATAGATTGTGCTCTGTGCATCTCTTCAAAATTTTCTCCAAGTTGTGTAAAGCTTCATCATATGTTTCACCATATGTGGTGAAGTCATCCATATAAATTTCCATGTTGTCATGGGTAAAATCAGAGAAAATACTTAGGACTGCTCTTTGAAATATGGCTAGAGCGTTGCACAGACCAAAATGCAAGACAAAATATGCATAGGCCCCCAAGGGCATGTAAATGTTGTCTTATCTTGATCTTCTGGTGCAATCTTGATCTGGTTATAACCACTAAAACCATCAAGAAATGAGAAATATTTCTTACCTGCTAAAGAGTCAAGAACTTGATCAATGAAGGGCAATGGAAAGTGATCCTTCCTAGTGGCAACATTCAGTTCTCTGAAATCAACACAAACTCTCCATTTTCCACCTTTCTTGGGCACTATGACCAATGGTGAAACCCATTCACTGTCTGAAATGGGGTATATACACCCTGCATCTAAAATCTTTTGAAGTTCTTCTTTCACTATCTCTCTGAGAGCAGGATTCATATGTCTTTGTTGCTATCTTCTAGGTCTATGACCATCATCAATATAAATTTTATGCATACACAAAGCAGGATTTATGCCCTTCATATCACTGTAATCCCATGCAAATGCTGCTGAGTGGGTTTGTAATACTACATGTAGGGATTGCTGCTACTCATTAGTCAATGCATTATTAACAATCAACACTTTTCCTGGCTTGATTTCTAATGGCTTGGATATTTCTTGCACAGAGGACAAATCAAGTCTAGGTATTGCTGGTAAGCATTGCTGGGGTGAGAAAGTATGAGATAATTGAGATACCTCCTCTAAGGAACTAGTAGGTACTATACTTTCTAAGGGATCTTGTAAGTAAGATAAGCAATCTTGCTACTGCGGGTGCCTTCCGTAGTCATTTTGTATAATGTGAGCGGTCAACTCATCTTCATCTTGAATATCCAATAAGGGGCTACATTCAATAGTCATCAAGGTTTGTAGGGAATAGCTGTCCTCATCTTCTAGGGTAGGACAAATGGTCTACTCAAGCTCATGGTATGGTTGGGCTGGTGGATATAGAACCAATTTCTTGGTCACAGTCCCATTGGATATGATCAGGTTACCAGACCTACAACCTATAAATGCATCTGTTGTGGCAAGCCATGGTCTGCCTAGTATAAGAGGATAACCAACAAGATTAACCTTTAGCTGCAAGACTATGAAATTAGCAGGGTATTCCCAAGAATCTAATGCAATGACCAAATCCTCAATGATTTCTTCAAGTTTAACTGTAGACCTATCAGCTAATTGCAAGATTGTCTGAGTAGGCCTAAGGTTTCTCAATTCAAGTGTCTGCATTGTCTCTTTAGTCATTACATTAATTGCAGCACCTAAATCTATCAGAGTATTCTTAATCAGAGTCCCATTGATTTTGACATCCACCACTGGACTACCTAGATCGGTATATTTGGGAACAATTACATTCCCCAACATTATGTCAGCTAGGTTACCCAAAACATGAACTATCTTTGGGTCTATCCTCTTTCTTCTTGGTTTCTTTATGCAGAGATCTTGAATAGTCTTAGTGTAGATGGGAATATCTTTGATGACTTGGATTAAGGGAATCTTTATGCTTATATCTTGCAACTGGCCTATGAAGTCATTTTCAGACTGTGCTAGTTGTTTCTAGATAGCCAACCATTTAGGGAAAGGAGGCTTAGGATGTGAAATGGTTTGAGGTTCCTGAGTTGATTCAAGTTCCAAAGGTGGTTTATCTGAGGCTTCCTCTGTGGGTTCTTCATCTTCAAGTTCTATAATTTGCGGAGATGAAGGGCTTGCAAGCTGCTTCCCTGATCTGAGATGAACATTACTCACTTCTACCCCATAGGTGGGGTATTCTATCACCTCGTTAGTATAAGCCTGTTGAACATGCTTGTTGTTAGGGTTAGGTACAGGTTAGGCAGCGATTTGGGTAGGTCTAGGAGGTGGATTTTGAGGTGCTGATGGAGGCATTATGGATGGCTATTGTGGTTGAGATGGAATCATAGGTTGCTGGTAATTTGTATTTTGCTGTCATTGTTGGTTCTTGTTCCATTGAGGCTGCCATTGAGGTTGTTGTGTAAGCCATTGGGGATTATAGTTGGAACCTTGAAAACATTGTTGGGGCCATGGCTTTGGCTATTTCTGGTTCCAACCAAGTTGTAGAGTAGGCTATTATGGGTCCTGCCAGAGATTTTGATTACCAAGCCATGGCTGAGTGTTCCAAGCAGAGAAATTTTGGTTTGTAGCAGGAAAGGCTGAACTGAAATTTAGTGGATCAGAGGGCATACCTTGTCTTTGCTACCAAGGTCTCCTTTGAGCTATGAAGAACAATTGTCCATCCTCTCCTTCAAATGGCTGAAATTCTAGCCTTTCAACCTTCTCTTTCTGGATGCTTGCCATCCTTTTGCATTTGCAACTGGCCTTCCTTTGCCTACAACTGGGATAGTACTCGGTAAGCATTGCATCAACTTCTTCTTGTTTCTTCTTGATGTGAAGAGTGTCCAGCTGTGTAGCCATATGGCTAATTGTGTCCTCCTTCATGTTGGATAGCAAGTTACTAATTTCCACTCTTGAAACTCCATTGGTTGCCTTGTTTGTAATTGATGTCCTTTCTCCCCTTGGTCATCTAGTGAAAGTCCTTGAACAATTTTGGCAAACTTTACAAATTGACTCAAAAGGTAGCTAAGAAATATCACTTTGCCCAATGAGATTCAAAGCATCCATGCAATCATCCTTAACCCCTCTCAAGAAAACCACTTTTAATGATTCTTTAGATAATCTATTTTGGGGGTTTTTCTTCAGAGCAAACTAGAATCTCTCAACATAATCTTCGAGTGGCTCTTCCTGCTTTTGTGACATCCTAAAGATGTCATCTCTCCTCCTGTCATGTCCTCGGCAATAATCTTGGTATTTATCTAAGAATTTCTCCTTCATAGTATCCCAGTCTGGAATGACATTTTTTCCCAGTCCCATAAACCATTTCAAAGTTGCATCCTTGAGGGTAGTAGGAAAGAGTTTCAACCTGTGAGCATTTGAGTTGTAGTCATAGCTCCTACACAAGATATCAAACTCAAATAGGAACGTATCTGGGTCCTCTGTCACTAGGCCATAGAAGATTGGTAATGCTGATGGTGGAATATTTTTCAGCACTGTAGCCCTCTCCTGATCAATGATAGGAAACTTGAACGTTGGTTGCTCTAGTGGATCCTCCACCACAACATCTACCATGGTTTTGAAGGTCCCTTCTGTAGTTGTGGAAGAAGCTGATGAAGATGTAGAAGGTGTTGATGAAGATGTAAGAGGAAATTCTTCTTCAACACTTTCTACTGTATAATTTATAAAGTCAGTTGTTTCTTCTCTATCCTAAAAATTTGAAGAGAGGAATCTGCTTCGATTATCTCTCTGCCTCTGCATACAGTGGATTTGGCTTTATATTCTAGCGGTCCTACACAATGTTAGTATAATTTCTAGTGTTTCTTGAAAAGTGAATTTATTAATCCTAATGCTGGAATCAAAATTTAAACTATGAAAGCATGTAAAAAATGAGCCTATGAAGGTAGCACCATCCCCAACAATGGCACCAAAAATGTAGAGGAAAACTAATGTGTTGCAGACTTAACATAATTCAGGGGTAAACATATCTGAACAGTCCACTCTATCATTGTACTTCCTACATTAAATTATCAACCAAGGAGTGTAAGCTTATGATGGCACTGCACTGTATGTGCCTTTAGGGCTCATATTCTTCCTAAACTATCTTATCCAAACCTACTTAGGCTATTCTACTCTGCTGGAATTTACATAAATGCAAGAATAGTGAAAATAGTTACAGGATCTAGTGGCTGCGAGTACCTTCAGCATAAGTTGTAGATAACTGTTAACAACAGAAAATTACAGAACTAATCCAAAACATTCAAAATGATAAAAGAGCTAATCCTAACCTCCAGAGGACTTAAAGTAAACAAAGCATGCATTTGTTTATGAACCATACTACTATAATTTGACAATCAAAGAAATCTAAGTGACTCGTGATGTATCTATATGCAAATGAAAAATAGATTTAACAATGAATGCATAAAGAACAAGGAAATAAATGAAGTGAGGATGAATACCTTGATTGGCCAACTCAAGGGATTGACTCACTTAATTGGAAATCAAATCTAATTCAGATTCTTACGCATCTTCATAACACATAGTTTCATTCACTTTATATCATAAACAAAATCTCTTTCAGATTGTATTCAATAATGACATTCCTTAATAAAACATGTCTGGATCTTCCAATATAGAAAAATAGAGTAACAACTGAGTAACTAGAAAATAAAGTGACTAACTTGACATCTAACTCATCCCTCTTAACTTGTACAGAAACGAGAGAGTTTTATGCAACCACTAACTAACTTCAACCATCAATCCATTCCTAGATATTAGGATACAAGTTTGAGATTGATTTATTAATCTAATTGAACAGAGGGAGCAGAGTCCTATCCAAACAAGAATTCTTATGTAACAGTTCTCATGAAGGACACACATAAGCTACGTTTGAAACAATCTACTTCTGAATTTATTTCTGTCCATGATGGTTCACATTCATCCTCCAAATGACTGCACTTTTGGCATCCTATCTTCACTTCCTTTAATTCTCCTGTCTGCAACTTCACTGCAAATGCTCATTTCCTTAATGACACATTCTTGCTACACAGGGGTTAATTCACAAAACATATGCACACAAATAACCTTCATGACTAAACCATAGGATTCCATCTATATTACATGCATACTCATAATTAAATCATTCAATTGACAATATCATCACCATATTCCATATTAATAACATAGGTTCAAAGTCTTGCAAAGTATATAAAAAGACATCATATAATGATGGTGATGTTGATAAAGTGTCTAGAGAATCATATGGAAAAGTTCTAAAAGCATATAAAAACAACATAAAAAGAGGTCAATATTTCAGCCCATCAACTTAGAAATCACAAATCTAAAAATCCTAATGTAATGTAAAACCCTAGAAGGAAGGTTAAATTGTGTAAGATTAGACGAGTTCACCAAAAATGTAAGGAAAAATAAGGTTTCCTTAGTGTTATTATAGGTCAATCCAATATAATCTATACACATAAACGTAAATCTACCTAGATTAAATCATATGACAGTTGGGATTGAATAATTGAGTAATTAGATGCTAAGCTAGAAAATTAAATGTGATGTACTTAGCGAGCTATAACTAGAGAATGAGTGCTAATGGAGAAAGTTTTGGAATGGGACTGTGTATACTTAGACAACGATGCCTCTCTATTAGTGAAATGTCTCAAAATCTACAATGGATATGTTGGAGTACGAAAGACACTGAGAGGGGGGGTGAATCAATGTCTTATAAAACAGACTTGTTTTTGGCAACCATTAATGAACTTTTACCAACTATGAACTTCAACCTTTTTTATGATGAAAACAAGACATTCATTTATGAACTGTAATGGACTATCAGATCAACTTGTGAACATGAAAGAACATGACAACTATTGGTGAACTGTGATGAACCATCAAAATAATTTATGAACATCATATTAATATTTGTTGAATAATGAATGTAAGACTGACAAACAATAGAGGCAGTTTTATAACTTTCATTGGACTGTAATAAGTGTAAAAAATATTATGCATTTGTACTGACCCAAAATGAGCATCATGTCAACAATAATATGCAACAGTTATATCATGAAACAATGAACATAAACTCATGAACATAGTATTATGAGAAACATTATCACAAGTGACCATAACAAAAACATTTGACGAGTGGAAAACCCTCTAGGGATGAAAAACCACTCCAAAAAATGTCTCACTAGCTTAATCATCAAAAACACCAATTACAGAGCCTCACTAGCCTTTATGTCTCACTGACTATAAAATGCCTCACTGGAAACACAAGCCTCACTGGCAACATAAGCTTCACTGGCAAAACAAGCCTCATTGGGAACACAAGCCTCACTGGCAATGAGCATATTGTCTCACTGACATGATCACTTACAACTTCTCAAAGATCAAACGAAAATATACAATACAGAGGGTTTCTCTATTTCACTACAGCTCAGTTCTTGATTGTCTTATTGAATTTGAAGACCTCAAAAATCACATAACAAAAACTGTGCACATCAACTCAGAAATGTTTTTGCATTACAACACACTGTTATTGTCTCAATGATAGTGTAAGATACAATATCATCAACACCATATCAGGTGTTTACATCTTATGCCTTTTTATACTCTCTCAACGCCTTCCTTCTTTCATGAAACAGTTTGAATCTATAACTGAAATAGTTTAACTGTGCATAGAATATGCTTTTTGAACAAATAATTGATAGAGCCATATAGTCAAACGATGCCATTTGAGTAACTAGTTTTGAGATCATTAAAAAGCTTAACCCATAGGGTTACAATAATCTTCTAACTGTCCATTATAACTACTACACCAACTTCCTTCAAGACAACAGTTAACAACATCTAATCAAAATAGTTGATATAATTTTTCAAACTGTTTAATGTAACAAGAAATGCCTTTTTCAAACTAAAGATAACAATACAAAATTAATCAAAATTGCATTCAAGAATTATTTGCATGAAACCCTAGTACCAAGTCATGTGGATCAAACCCTAACCAAGACAAACAACTTGCAAACCTTAACCACAAACTCTGTGGTTCACAATAGAGGTTTAGGGTAGTTTCATAAAACTGTTGCCACCTCTTTTTGTTTCCCAACTACTTTATAACAGAATAGTTAAATGAAGTGAATATGAGCCAATGACCATAGTCTTAAGTCAAAGACTTCACTATACTGTCATAACCAAGCTTAAAGTCAAAAACAAAACTCTACAGATTTAAACTATCACAACCTCAATGAATAAACCCTCTAAGATAAGTCAACAAAATGATCTTTTAAATGGAACCAAACAAGAAGAATATCACCTGTATATGCTAACAGCTGGAAGTTTTTCTATGGCTGAGAGACCAAAAAGAAATAACTGTCAAACTCATTGAAGCTCATTATAGCTCAAGCTTTGTCAAGTCTCAAAAAATCCACACCATGATTGCACAGGATCTTCAAACTTTTCATAATGATGAAACCCTAGGTCGAGAGACTTCATGTCTCTAAGTTTGACCTTGCAAAAAGAAGATACAAACAAACTTTTTGCCCATTGTATACTCTGTCCACTGAGAGACCCAGTTTGCCCTAGAATGGGCTGGTTAAAACCACAACCTTTTCACCTGTTGAGCATGCCCGATACCTACTAGGCAAGTTACCACTTAAGTGACTGAAAAATGCCTTTTGTTTATCATTGATTTTCAAACCAAAACAATAACCTTGTATAAATAAAATGAGGATAACCAAATGATGCCCCTTTTTTTAACATTGAACAATAATCACATCAATGATGACATTTGAAAAGAAGCAAGTATAACCTTTGCTTTGTGTCCCTTTGAAATTAAACAAGCTCTTGAAGTGAAATGAAACAGGAACTCTTCATATCAATGATGACCTTGATAACTAATACCTTTGTTTGCATATAGAACCAAGTGTCGTATTCATCTGAAACAAAATCATAACCTTGCATTATCACATGACATAGAGAATATTATAATGCCAATTGTAACAAGATTGCAACACAACTATAGTACCAAGGAAGAAACAAGATCATTGTAGAAACTGATGCAAATTTGAGCCCACTGTAAATTGTAATGCCACCATAATACCACTGCAATGCAAATCCATACCAAATCAACCAAATGCTGTCACAAACCAAATACCTCTATCTGCCAACTGTCATAGTACCAGGAGAGTATGTGAATTTTTCATCAAGGACAACAACTAAGAGGGTAACAAACTCCCCCTTTGTCCTTGAGGGCAAAACACAACTCTCACTCCCCCTTTTTGCATCAAAGACAAAGGGAGAAAGAAGTGTGACATTGCCTCAAAGAGAGGACAGGATATAAAGCATACCATTACTGTCTAATGGAGCACAAAGCATCCAGAATGGCTTGAAACATAACTGCACTTTCAGTACCAAAAAATATGACCATATAAATGATCATGTATCATAATAAGGACAACAATTGAATATGCTAAGAATGAGAAACATCAGACCATCAGAGAGAAAAACTAGAGATCTGATCATTGTCATCTATATAGAGAAGAACACCACTATCACCAACATCAAGAACCAACTGAAAAACAACAGAATGCATAAATAGCAATGATCAAGAAGCAAGAAATGTAGGCATCAAGAGAACAACATCAAAGCACCAAGATAACATCTGTATATATCACTGTACCAATGTATCAACTAAATATGACTGAAACAAATGCCAACTGCCAATATATAGCCATGATACAATAACATGAAAAGAGAACATAGAAGAGCATTGATAAACACAATCTTTTCACAGATGGCATACTACACTTGAAGAAGAACATACACTTTCTCACGCATTTTCCTCCACTGTTATGGAAAGTTTAGTTTTGAAAGTCTTTACAAGGATATCATGATTTTAAGACTATGTTTTAACACACTGTCTCATCTTACAAGGCTCAGAGAACATACCAACTTGCAAGATTCCTTTATCTTCTGCCAATGAATCCCTTGCTGTCTCTTAAGACTATATTCCTCAATTTTTGGGGAAGGTAATCTTCAAGGTCATTGCAACTCCTTGCAATGTGAACAAGGAATGGTCTGCCACTGTCCAAGCACCTATGTCTAAGACATGTGTCATATGATCATTAAATACTTTCATGAGCTACAAACCATTGTCATATCTATTCAAAAAATATTGTCAATGATTGATCTTTAAGATAGCATGTGAGAAACAAACAAAAATATCAATAATAAGGATGAAACATTCAAGGACCTATAAGCACTTTACTATCCTGTTCAAGTCATTTAACTATCTTGACACAATTATTTGAGATCATTGTATACATTAGGATATTACCACACACAACTTTCTTGAAGAGAATTAAAAAATATAAAGAATATTGTCATCAATAACATATCTATGAACCACTAAGTAAATCAGCTCTTGAAATGAATGATAGTACATCATGTCAAATCTTGTGCTGAAGCAATCTATTGTCTTTTGGTTACCTTGTATCCATACCTAACCACAAAACAAGTATTCAAGCACCAAACAAAGTGGCCTCTGTATAAGATAAAAAAAACAACACTACTATACCACTCCACTGTACCACTGCAAGAAATGAAGGCATCAAACTTAATAAACTGAAAGTATCAAATAAGAATTATTGTATCACATCACTAAGCACTGTATCACAAAGTACTGTATCACTTGTTGAAGACATCAAAACTACTGCACCATCATGTCCTTGCATGATCACCATCCTATTCTTGCAAATCCTCTGCACCAACATTACCTTTGTAGCAGACCCAGAGAATTCCTATTGGATATCACTGTTAAGAGAAGAGCAAGCATGAAAATCTGATCAAATAACAACACATCCTTTCAACATGAAGTAAAGATAACTTTGAGAAGGAAGTAAGAATGACTTTGACTGCAACTCAACACTTGTCAATACATGAGCTCAAAGACATGCTACTCATGACTAATCATATCACACTGATATACCTTTGCTGACTCAACAAACATATCAACCATGATGATACTATGAAAACACTATGACATCCACGAAGGCATGTTGTTTCATCATCAAAACATCCAAAAGACAAATGAAGCACCTGACCCAAAACACCTCACACAGGAACTTCTATCATAGCATGATGGTAATGATTGCATGGAGCATGGTAAAGAATGGAATCAACTGATTAGAAGATGAAACCTTTGAAGTAACATGAGTATTGAAGAAATAAGACACCACCATTGTTTAACATAATGATATCACTCCTCAATAACATGCTGATTGATATTCTGTGATAAACATGAAAGAAATACATATCCTCTTACAAAGAATCAACTCCATATAAAGGACTGCACTCGAATCAAGCAAATGCCACTGTTTAGTATTGACACAGTACTGTCCTCACTACTAAAGATATCATACCATAGAATCAATGGACTGTGAGTAGAATACCAAACATAGTCACTATCATTTCAACTAGATATTGTATATTATTCAAGAAGAACATACTGAAGTCATACAGCTTTGCCAAGTGCTTTAACTGCCATAAACCAACTCTAGATGCAAACCCAAACACATCAGAATCATGATAACCTCTAAGGGGTTTGAAAGATACATTATTAATTCAACTCCCCCTTGATTCATGTTGTTCTTTATGCACTCATGGATATCTCTTATGCAGTATGCATAAGCTTCGTTTTGTCTTTCTCTTCCACATGTTTTCTTCTCCAAACTTGCATAGGACCTTTATTCACCTTGCTCAAGACATTCTCTTGCTTTTGCTTGAACATGTAGCCTTTAGATGGTTTCATCAAACTTCTTCTACACCACTATGCTTTGTGTCCAAACATATTGCATCTATAACATAAAATGTTGTAGTCTTGACCAATAGAAAAAATAATTTCTTCTAGGTGATATGAGAGAATCTCTAGTGACATACCTTGCATGCATCCAATAATTTCTTGCTCGTTGGCCAACTTTATTACAATTATAACAAGCAATATTGTAGTTCTGATTTGATCAGCTATAAAGACTTTTCTCTTTATTCCACCTAAAACCATTTCCTTTACAATCTCTGGCCCTATGACCATAAACATGACATGCATAGCAATAACTATGGAATTGAGAGTTATCATACCTAATAGGTGGATATCTTGATGACTCATTAGTAACATTAACTTTAGCTTTCTTCTTGGCTTCAACCTCAGGTGCAGCAGAGTGAAATGTTAGGTCTATCTTCTTCCTAGGAGCATCTCTTGTCTTGGAACATTCTCATTTCTCATAACCCAAGCTAGTAGTATCCCTGTAATACCTTTTCTTGCTCAACATGTCATTCAGGCAGTCAATACTCTTTTCAAATTGAATATTCTTTTGCAATCTTGAAGATGCTTTTTCGAAATCCTTTCACAAAGAGACTATTTCTTTCTCTAACTTCAGACATTCTATTCTTTTTACTTCAAGATCAGATTTAGTCATATCTATTATTCTTTTGGCTTCTACAACTTCAATTTTTAGACTGATAATCTATTTATCAGATTCAACAACTTGGCTTCTTAAATCTACAATCAACTTTCTTGTCTCTTCAAATTCAATAGAAACTTTTGCAAGATCAGAGAGTACCTTAGTCTTGGAATCCTTCTCTTGTTGAAGTTGAACCTTTAATCCCTGGTTCTCTATTTCAAGACACTTATTCATTTCTAGAGCACATAAAAGTTCTCCTTCAATATCCACTTCACAGTCATCTTCATCAAATTCATGTCCATCTTCATCCACAAAGAGGTCTCCTTTTGCATCATCAATCTCAACAACAAAGTCATTTTCTTTATCACACTTTGTGTCAACTTTCAAAGATGACTTAGGCAACAACGCATCACGGGGCTTGACTAGAGTTTACTGTACAGCCTTTTGATTAACAACTTTCCTTCCTTTATTTCTTCTACACTTTCCCATAGTACTCCACTATCAGGACCTACCCAAGCCGATTAGACTTCTATAGGGAACCTATGCTCTAATACCACTTGTTGGAGTACAAAAGACACTGAGAGGGAGTGGGGTGAATCAGTGTCTTATAAAACAAACTTGTTTTTGGCAACCATTAATGAACTTTTACCAACTATGAACCTCAACCTTTTTTATGATGAAAACAAGACATTCATTTATGAACTGTAATGGACTATCAGATCAACTTGTGAACATGAAAGAACAAGACAACTGTTGGTGAACTGTAATGAACCATCAAAACAATTTATGAACATCATATTAATATTTGTTGAATTATGACTATAAGACTGACAAACAATAGAGGCAGTTTTATAACTTTCATTGGACTATAATAAGTGTCAAAAATATTATGCATTTGTACTGCCTCAAAATGAGCATCATGTCAACAATAATACGCAATAGTTAAATCATGAAACAATGAACATAAACTCATGAACAGAGTATTATGAGCAACATAATCACAAGCAACCATAACACAAAGATTTGACGAGTAGAAAACCCTCTAGGGATGAAAAACCACTCTAGAAAATGCCTCACTGGCTCAATCATCAAAAACACCAATTACAGAGCCTCACTGGCCTTTATGTCTCACTAACTACAAAATGCCTCACTAGAAACACAAGCCTCACTGGTGTTGGTAGGTGGCGACTGATCAGGAAAGTACTTTACACTAGCCATGTTTTTAGGGCCGACATAAAAAAATCTTGTTTTTTGTGACCGACATAAGAAAACCCTATTTTTGTAACCGACAAAAAGGCTTGATAAAAAGTGGCTAAGGGTTAGGGTTTTGAGGATTGTATTGTAGCATTTGCAACGGTATTGAGTTGCAGGGATTACTGGTTGTAATTGGTTTGATTTATTGGATAATAATATTGGACTCTCTGTTTGGTGGATGTAGCCCGAGTTTGGGTGAACCATGTTAAAACTTGTCTCTCGCTATTATTAATTCTGTGTATTTCTATTTCTCTGTTTAATCTTTATTTGCATTTAATTGATATCTTCTGATGGCTAACCCTAACAAGTGGTATCAGAGCAGGTTGTGTTCGATTATCATCTGTAGGAAGGTCTCATGGTTGAGTGGGAGCAATGGCGGACGAGGGTAAATTGAAGGTCGATAAATTCAATGGGCAGAACTATCAGTTATGGAAGATGCAGATGGAGGATTACCTTTATCAAAAGGATTTATGGATGTCGTTGGAAGGAGTAGCCAAGAAACCGGCAACAATGTCTGATGAGGATTAGAATCTTCTTGACAGAAAGGCACTGGGAACCATTTAGTTGTGCCTAGCACCATCGGTGGCATTCAATATAACGGAAGCGAAGACAACAGATGGTCTGATGAAAGATTTGGCTAAATTCTATGAAAAACCCTCAGCCTCAAATAAGGTATTTCTCATGAAGCATTTGTTTAATTTGAAAATGGTTGAGGGTGGATCTGTGACAGGTCATTTAAATAAATTTAATACAATTGTTAGTCAATTGACTTCTTTAAATGTAAAATTTGATGAAGAAGTTAGAGCTCTCTTGATATTATGTTCATTGCTTGAAAGCTGGGATAGTTTGGTAATGGCGGTTAGTAACTCTGTTTCTGGTTCAAATACCCTGAAATTTGATGATGTTATTGAGTTATTCTGAGTGAGGAAATTCGTAAGAAAAGCTCAGGTGGATCCACATCAGGTAGTGTTTTGAATGCAGAAAGTAGGGGCAGATCAAAGGAGAGAGGAAAAGGTTCTGGAAGTCATGGGAAGTCACAAGGAAAATCAAGGGACAAAAGATCCCAAACCAGAGGATAGAAGGATTGCTGGTACTGTGGGAAACCAGGTCATCTGAAGAAAGATTGTTGGTCTCGAAAAAATAAATAAGGAGACAAACAAGAAGGCAATAAGGAAGCAAATGTGGTAAGTAATAAATCTAAAGATGATGCTTTGATTCTTTCCCTAGATAATGCTGATGATTCATGGGTTTTAGATTCAGGGGCCTCATTTCATGCTACGCCCCATAGAAGTTATTTTCTTGATTATGTCCAAGGGGATTTTGCGTTGGTTTATTTGGGAGATAACGAACCCTGTCAGATTGTTGGAAAGGGAAGAATCAAGATTAAGTTGCAGAATGGGAATCATTGGCTACTACAAGAGGTAAAGCATGTTCCAAGGCTCAATAGGAATTTAATTTCAGCAGGGCAGCTAACTGAACAAGGTTGCACTGTTACATTTACTGATAGAAATTGGAAGGTTTTAAAAGGTGCCTTAGTAGTAGCAAAAGGTGTGAAAGTAGGCACCTTATATCTTTGTATAGGTCATGCAGTTCCTTCTACTTTAGATGTTACAGAGGAAAAACAAACAGGTTTAGGAACAGTTGCTGCAGGTTTGCAGGAAGAGACTGGAAAAGTTGCTGCAGGTTTTGAAACAACACTATGGCATAACAGACTTGGGCATATGAGTGAAAAAGGTATGAAGGTACTTCATTCTAAGAAAGTTTTACCAGGTCTGAAATGTATTAATATGGATTTCTGTGAAAGTTGTGTGTATGAAAAATAAAAGAGAGTCAGTTTTCTCAAGGATGGGAAGCAAAAGAAAAATGAAAAGTTGGAGCTTGTGCATACCGATGTGTGGGGACTGGCTCAGGTATATTCTCTTGGTGGCTCTTGATATTATGTTACATTCATAGATGATGCAACTAGGAAGGAATGGATTTATTTCCTTAGGCAGAAATTTGATGTTTTTGAAACATTTAAAAAATGGAGAAGCTTGGTTGAGAATGAGACAGGTAAAAGATTAAAATGTCTTAGATCTGATAATGGCGATGAGTATTGCAGCAAAGAATTTGAAGATTATTGTTCCTTTAATGGAATTCGTAGGCAGAAAAACTCCACAGGAAAATGGAGTGGCTGAACGCATGAATAGGACAATAATGGAGCATGCAAGGACCATGAGATTTCATGCTGGGCTGCCCTCAAATATGTGGGCAGAGGCTGTCAACACTGTTTTATATTTAATTAACAGAGGTCCTTCAGTTCCTTTGGGTTGTGGTATTCCAGAGGAAGCATGGACAGGTAAGAAGGTGAGTTATTCTTTTCTAAAAACCTTCGGTTGTGAAGCTTTTACACATATAGATTTTGAAAATGGAACCAAGCTGGATGCAAAATCAAAAAAGTGTACCTTTGTTGGATATGGCATTGATGAATTTGGTTATAGGCTTTGGGATTTTGAAAATCAAAAAATTATGAGAAGCAGGGATGTTATATCCAATGAGAAGGTGTTGTACAAAGATCAGTTGCAGCAGCATAAGAAGAAAGAAAAAGATTATGTGGTGCTGGATGATACTCCAAATAGTGATGTTCCAGTGGTTCCTCATGCTTTGCAACAGCAACCAGAAATACCACACACTCCAGTGAATGTTAGACGATCAACAAGGCTAAGTAGACCTCCTGAAAGGTTTTCTCCCTCTTTGTATTCTATTTTGTTAATAGATGCTAGTGAACCAAAAGGGTATGATGAAGCTATGCAAGTGGATACACAGGTTCAGTGGGAGCATGCTATGAAAGAAGAAATGGACTCCTTGCTGAAAAATCAGACTTGGGAATTATGTAAGTTACCTGCAGGTAAAAAGGCTTTACCAAACAAATGGGTTTACCAGCTAAAAGAGGAAGATGGAGGTAAGAAAAGATTTAAGGCTAGGTTAGTTGTAAAAGGATTTGCACAGAAAAAGGGCATTGATTTTGATGAGATATTTTCTCCGGTTGTCAAGATGACTTCTATTTGTACTGTTTTAAGTATTGTGGCTGCTGAAGATTTGCATTTAGAACAGCTAGATGTGAAAACTGCCTTTCTCCATGGTGATTTGGAGGAGGAGATATATATGGAACAGTCCCAAAGATTTGAGGTCAAAGGTAAGGAGAAACAGGTGTGCAGATTGAAGAAGAGTTTGTATGGCCTGAAACAAGCACCTCGGCAATGGTATTTGAAATTTAATAGTTTTATGGTTGAGCAAGGCTACAACAGGTGTAATTCTGACCATTGTGTTTATTTTAAGAGGTTAGATAATGACTACATTATTTTATGTTTATATGTTGATGACATGCTTGTAGCTAGGTCTAACATGGATCACATAAGAGAGTTAAAACAACAGTTAGCACAGTCATTTGATATGAAGGATTTCAGGGCAGCAAAACAAATCCTTGGTATGAAAATTTGCAGAGATAGGATGAACAGAAAAATGACTCTATCTCAGGCTGCTTATGTTGAAAAGGTGTTGCAGAGATTCCACATGGAGAATGCAAAAGCTGTCAACACACCTTTGCCTAGTCATTTGAAATTGACTAATGAGATGTGTCCAAACACACAAGAGGAGGAAGAAAAAATGTCCAAGGTACCATATGCTTCAGCTGTAGGAAGTTTAATGTATGCCATGGTATGCATGAGACCAGATATTGCACATGCTGTAGGAGTCGTAAGCAGGTATATGAGTCATCCCGGATTGGAGCATTGGAATGTAGTAGAATGGACTCTCAGATATTTGAGAGGTACATCCAATAAACATTTATGTTTTGGGGGCTCTAATACTGATTTAGCAGGTTATGTAGACTCAGATTTGGCAGGAGATATTGATACTAGGCAGAGTACTACAGGTTATGTCTTTACTGTAGGTGGGACATCAGTGAGTTGGATCTCACGGTTACAAAAGGTGGTTGCTTTATCCACCATAGAGGCAGAGTATGTCACTGCAACAAAGGTGAGCAAGGAGATGATATGGCTGCAATCTTTCATGGAAGAATTGGGCAAACAATAGGCTAACAGTTCTTTGTATACAGATAGTCAGAGTGCCATACATCTTGCAAAGAATTCTGCTTTACATTCAAAGACCAAACACATACAATTGAGGTATCACTTTATTCGGTCAGTGTTGGATAATGGACAGTTAAGGCTAGAAAAGATACATACCGATGAAAATCCAATGGATATGTTTACAAAGGCAGTGACAAGGGAGAAGCTAAGCTCCTCTTCAGCTTCGGTTGGTCTTTTAGACTAAAAATAATAAAAAATAGAACAATAGAGTCTCGGGTGCTTATTTCCAGTGGGAGCTGCACGTGCAGCGGTGTTGTCCAGGATCAGTCTCCAAGTGGGAGATTGTTTGGTGTGGATCTTGATTAGTCTCCAAGTGGGAGATTGTTGGTAGGTGGTGACTGATCAGGAAAGTACTATACACTAGCCATGTATCTTCGCCGGGGTTCGGGGCTGGGCCGGGCCCCGAGCGGGGGTTCGACGGCGGTAGCCCCTGAGAAATTTTTTTTAAGGCCGACATAAAAAATCTTATTTTTTGTGACCGACATAAGAAAACCCTATTTTTGTAACCGACAAAAAGGCTTGATAAAAAGCGGCTAAGGGTTAGGGTTTTGAGGATTGTATTGTAGCATTTGTGATGGTATTGAGTTGCAGGGATTGCTGGTTGTAATTGGTTTGATTTACTAGATAATAATATTGGACTCTCTGTTTGGTGGATGTAGCCCGAGTTTGGGTGAACCACGTTAAAACTTGTCTCTTGCTATTATTAATTCTATGTATTTCCATTTCTTTGTTTAATCTTTATTTGCATTTAATTGATATTTTATGCTGGCTAACCCTAACAACTAGTAATGATCATATTGTCTCACTTACATGATCACTTACAACTTCTCAAAGATCGGATGCAAATATACAATACAGAGGGTTTCTCTATTTCACTACAGCTTAGTTCTTGATTGTCTCATTGAATTTGAAGACCTCAAGAATCACATAACCAAAACTGTGCACATCAACTCAGAAATGTTTTTGGATTACAACACCTTGCTATTGTCTCAATGATAGTGTAAGATACAATATCATCAACACCATATCAGGTGTTTACATCTTATGCCTTTTTATACTCTCTCAACTTCTTTCATGAAACAATTTGAATTTGTAACTGAAATAGTTTAACTGTGCATAGAATATGCTTTTTGAACAAATAACTGACAAAGCCATATAGTCGAACAATGCCAGTTGGGTAACTAGTTTTGAGATCATTACAAAGCTTAACCCATAAGGTTACAATAATCTTCTAACTGTCCATTATAACTACTGCACCAAACTTCCTTCTCGACAGCAGTTAACAACATCAAGTCAAAATAGTTGATATAATTTTTCAAACTGTTTAATGTAACAAGAAATCTATTTTTCAAACCAAAGATAACACTACATAATTAATCAAAACTTCCTTCAAGAATTATTTGCATGAAACCCTAGTACCAAGTCATGTGGATCAAACCCTAACCAAGACAAACAACTTGCAAACCTTAGCCACAAACTTTGTGGTTCACAACAGAGGTTTAGGGTACTTTCATAAAACTGTTGCCATCTTTTTTTCTATTTCCCAACTACTTTAGAATAGAATAGTTAAATGAAGTGAATATGAACCATTGAACACAATCTTAAGTCAAAGACTTCACTATACTGTCACAACCAAGCTTAAAGTCAAAAACAAAACTCTGCAGCTTTAAACTGTCACAACCTCAGTGAATAAACCCTTTAAGATAAGTCAACAAAATGATCTTTCAAATGAAACCTCACAGGAAGAATATCACCTATATATGCCGACAGCTGTGTTGGTTTTTCTTCTGAATCAGCATTAGGGATTGCCAGTTCCAATGCACAGGCAGATTCAGCCAACTGAATACAGGAGGTTGCGTGAGCTCCTCCCCTTCACTTCTGGTTCTGCCGCACCAAGGGGGGTATCCCTATAACTCAAGATGTAACCTTGACTAGCTCAAAGATAGAAAGATCTAACTTGACAACAACAGGCAGAATACTCTCATGTATGGACCAAGATTTGCATGATAGATCACAAGGCTGGCAACATTCTTGGACATGGTGTCTGGTTGGGTATGAGAGCATGCAGGGGGTTCCTAATCCTACTCCTACAACTAACAGGTGGAAGTATGAAATGTTTTAGTTTGAATTTTGGATGCAAAGCTGGACATGGTGTATAACACAAGAACACAGCATGATTGGTGCCTATCCAGGGCTTGGAGTCGGTAGACATACACCTGTGAATGATCAGCATGAATAGCTAAAACTAGATTTCAGGGGGATACACATGATATCTGCCTTACAGATATCTCCCAATGAAAAGTGTTAAGTTATCTCTACTTATGGCATCCCTACTGCAGTATACCCTTCCCAATGTTCAACCTGAAAACAGTTTAATCTACCCCTTGAGCAGAAGTTAAAAGATCAGACATTCAACATAGGAATTCTATGCTCTAGAATCTAAACATTACCCAAATATCAAGATTCAGAAGAAGAATACATGCAATACTGGAGACAGAATTAACACAACACATGCTAAGATAGCATTACTCATATAAGATCAACCATGAAATCAGTGGATTCATGCCAAGTCGTACAACAGGAGATACATAAACTCACAAGTTAAAGCTGTACAGAGCAACCAGATCAGCTGGTTTTGGATTACAGAGCCAAAAATCCTCAACTTTCAACAACCAACAAATGAGCAACACAACCTGCTTATAACAGCCAGGTAGGTGCTCAACAATTAATTACATGGTTGACCAAAAATCCCGCCAGATACACAGCATCAGAAAGATGGCGCTCAAACATTACCAGATTGGCGCCCAAACTTGAATGCAGCAGGTAGGGGAGGAGACAAGAAGATTTCTCGAGCCCTGCGCCACTGTCCACCGATGTACACCTTCCATCGGGTACCAGATCCGCCCACGCCATCGCCCATACCTCTGCAACAATCGCCATTGATGGTGCACCAACCCGCGGCCTCGGGAAGAACATTAATTCTGCATCGCAACCATTTCCCGCCGAGATTCATCATCATGATATTTGAAAATGCAGGATAACATTATCCCACATGCACCCCGCGATGACCTCTTTAACACTTTATATACTAGGTCATGAGCATATATCATGTCGGTGCTTTTGCTCCTGACGACACTAGTATAAGACTTCATCATCATCATCCTCCAGTAGCATGATATCCTGTTGCCCGAAATATCACCCTGACGTCAGCATCATATTGCAATACAACCTGCATGATAATTGCCTTCATCGGCACAACCTGATCCATCGGAGGAACATCCTCCTGCTGAGCTTATACCAAAAGTCTGGCCGATGAACATCCTGATGACGTCATCATCATATCCTGCTGACGTCATCATCATATCTGCCTACTGCGCACCTCCTCATATCCGGATGACGTCATCATCATGTTTGCAAATATCGGGGGATCTCCACAAGATGATCTGTGTTAGAAATATGACCCCTCCCGGACCTTGATGACGTCATCATCATATCGACATCAGGATGATATTCGGAAGACAACCGGATATTTGGAAATATCATCCTGATGCACGAAAATCATGTTGCACTGTAGCTCCACTATAAGATCGGGGCGATTGATGAATATGATGATGCTTGAAAAGATCACCCCCCACTAGATAATGCACGAAGCCGACAGGCGGATATCTCCTTGATATCAGCATCATCATGATGCTGGAACAAACACACACTCAAGTGATATGAAAATATCACCCCCTCCTTCGGAAATATCATGATGCAGATAGGCAGAGAAAAAGATATCACCCTGATATACGGATGACGTCAGCATCATCAGGATGACAAAACAATCGAACAAGAAGTGATACAACATCATCAGGATGATATTGACTAAGATCATCCTGACGTTCAAAATATGATGACCCCAGTGAATATCGGGTCGCACTTAGAACTCTTCAACAACATCATCAGGATGATCATAACCAAGATCACCCGATGATAAAGATATCACCCCGGCGAAATATCATGAAGGCAGAAAATATGATGACCTTCGCAAACAACACGGTGATAACTGGAAATATGATGATGATGATGACGACCCTTAAGAAAAAGCAAGTCAGGTCGAACAACTTGAGAATAACCCCTTCAGAATATCGGGGCAACATCATCATCATGTTTGGGCAAGGTGATAAGTGCAAGATCACCGGAGACTTTGAAGAATCACCCTCGCAAGCAGATCAGGGCGCACTGTAGCTCGTTAGCATCATCAGGATAAAAACCAAACATCACCCGATAGTGAAATATGATGATGACGATGAGAAACCGGTCGACGGAGAACATGATGATGCTGACCTTCATCGAAACAAACATGATGATGATGACCTCCTCCTCAAGAAAATGTGATGATGAAGCTAAAAAAATGCTGAGGAGGTCCAACACTTAGAACATTTTTTGGATACTTAGGGAGAGCGCCTGCATGAAAATTGCTCAAAAAACTGCCAGTCAATTCAGGCGCTAACAAGCTGGAAGTTTTTCTATGGCTGAGAGACCAAAAAGAAATAATTGTCAAGCTCACTAAAGCTCATTATAGCTCGAGCTTTGTCAAGTCTCAAAAAATCCACATCATGATTGCATAAGATCTTCAAATATTTCATAATGATGAAACCCTAGGTTGAGAGACTTCATGTCTCTAAGTTTGACCTTGCAAAAAGAAGATATAAACAAACCTTTTGCGCATTATATACTCTGTCCACCAAGAGACCCAACTTGCCTTAGAATGGGCTAGTTAAAACCACAACCTTTTCACCTGTTGAGCATGCCTGATACCTGCTAGGCAGGTTGCCACTTAAGTGACTAAAAAATGCCTTTTGTTTATCATTGATTTTCAAACCAAAACAATAACCTTGTATAAATCAAATGAGGATAACCATATGATGCCCCTTTTTTTTAACATTGAACAATAATCACATCAATGATGACATTTGAAAAGAAGCAAGTATAACCTTTGCTTTGTGTCCCTTTGAAATTAAACAAGCTCTTGAAGTGAAATGAAACAGAAACTCTTCATATCAATGATGACCTTGATAACTAATAACTTTGTTTGCATATAGAACCAAGTGTCTTATTCAACTGAAACAAAATCATAACCTTGCATTATCACATGACACAGAGAATATCATAATACCAATTGTAACAAGATTGCAACACAACTATAGTACCAAGGAAGAAACAAGATCATTGTAGAAACTGATGCAAATTTGAGCCCACTGTAAATTGTAATGCCACCATTATACCACTACAATGCAAATCCATACCAAATCAACCAAATGTTGTCACAAACCAAATACCTCTACTTGCCAACTGTCATAGTACCATGAGAGTATGTGAATTTGTCATCAAGGGCAACAACTGAGAGGGAAACAAACTCCCCCTTTGTCCTTGAGGGAAAAACACAACTCTCACTCCCCCTTTTTGCATCAAAGACAAAGGGAGAAAGAAGTGTGACATTGCCTCAAAGAGAATAGGATTTAAAGCATACCATTACTGTCCAATGGAGCATAAAGCATCCAGAATGGCCTGAAACATAACTGCACTATTAGTACCAAAAAATATGACCATATAAATGATCATGTATCATAATAAGGACAACAACTAAATATGCCAAGCATGAGAAACAATAGACCATTAGAGAGCAAAACCAAAGATATGATCACTGTCATCTGTATAGAGCAGAACACCACTGTCACCAACATCAAGAACCAACTGAAAAACACCATAATGCATAAATAGCAATGATCAAGAAGCAAGAAATGTAGGCATCAAGAGAACAACATCAAAGCACCAAGATAACATCTGTATATACCACTGTACCAATGTATCAACTAAATATGACTGAAACAAATGCCAACTGCCAATATATAGCCATGATACAATAACATGAAAAGAGAACATAGAAGAGCATTGATAAACACAATCTTTTCACAGATGGCATACTACAATTGAAGAACATACACTGTATCACGCATTTTCCTCCACTGTTATGCAAAGTTTAGTTTTGACTATCTTTACAAGGATTTCATGGTTTTAAGACTATGTTTTAACACACTGTCTCATCTTACAAGGCTCAGAGAACATACCAACTTGCAAGATTCCTTTATCTTCTGCCAATGAATCCCTTGCTATCTCTTAAGACTATATTCCTCAATTTTTGGGGAAGGTAATCTTCAAGGTCATTGCAACTCCTTGCAATGTGAACAAGGAATGGTCTGCCACTATCCAAGCACCTCTGTCTAAGACATGTGTCATATGATCATTAAATACTTTCATGAGCTACAAACCATTGTCATACCCATTCCAAAAATATTGTCAATGATTGATCTTTAAGACAGTATGTGAGAAACAAACAAAAATATCAATAATAAGGATGAAACATTCAAGGACCTATAAGCACTTTACTATCCTGATCAAGTCATTTAACTGTCTTGACACAATTATCTAAGATCACTGTATACATCAGGATATTACCACACACAACTTTCTTGAAGAGAATAAAAAAACATAAAAAAATATTGTCATCAATAACATCTCTATGAACCACTAAGTAAATCAACTCTTGAAATAAATGACAGTACATCCTGTCAAATCTTGTGCTCAAACAGTCTATTGTCTTTTGGTTTCCTTGTATCCATACCTAACCACAAAACAAGTATTCAAGCACCAAACAAAGTGGCCTCTGTATAAGATAAAAAAAACAACACTACTGTACCACTCCATTGTACCACTACAAGAAATGAAGGCATCAAACTTAATAAACTGAAAGTATCAAATCAGAATTATTGTATCACATCACTAAGCACTGTATCACAAAGCACTATATCACTTGTTGAAGACATCAAATCCACTGCACCATCATGCCCTTGCATGAGCACCATCCTGTCCTTGCAAATCCTCTTTATTAACATTACCTTTGTAGCAAACCCATAGAATTCCTATTGGATATCAATGTTAAGAGAAGAGCAAGCATGAAAATCTGATCAAATAACAAAACATCCTTTCAACATGAAGTAAAGATAACTCTGAGAGGGAAGTAAGAATGACTTTGACTGCAACTCAACACTTGTCAATACATGAGCTCAAAGACATGCTGCTCATGACTAATCATATCACACTGATATACCTTTGTTGACTCAACAAACATATCAACCATGAAGATACTATGAAGAGACTATGACATCCACAAAGGCACCTTGTTTCATCATCAAAAAATCCAAAAGACAAAAGAAGCACCTGACCCAAAACACCTGACACAAGAACTTCTATCATAGCATGATGGTAATGATTGCATGGAGCATGGTAAAGAATGGAATCAACTGATTAGAAGATGAAACCTTTGAAGTAACCTGAGTATTGAAGAAATAAGACACCACCATTGTTTAACATAATGATATCACTCCTCAATAACATGCTGATTGATATTCTATGATAAACATGAAAGAACTACATATCCTCTTACAAAAAATCAACTCCATATCAAGGACTGCACTCGGATCAAGCAAATGCCACTATTTACTATTGACACAGTACTATCCTCACTACTCAAGATACCATACCATAGCATTAATGGATTGTGAGTAGAATACCAAACATAGTAACATTTCAACTAGATATTGTATATTGTTCAAGAAGAACATACTGAAGTCATACAACTTGCCAAGTGCTTTAATTGCCATCAACCAACTCTAGATGCAAACCCAAACACATCAAACTCATGACAACCTCTAAGGGGTTTGAAAGATACATTACAAATTCAACTCCCCCTTGATTCATGTTGTTCTTTATGCACTCATGGATATCTCTTGTGCAGTATGCACAAGCTTTGTTTTGTCTTTCTCTTCCACATGTTTTCTTCTCCAAACTTGCATAGGACCTTTATTCACCTTGCTCAGGACATTCTCTTGCTTTTGCTTGAACATGTAGCCTTTAGACAGTTTCATCAAACTTCTTCTACACCACTGTGCTTTGTGTCCAAACATATTGCATCTATAACATAAAATGTTGTAGTCTTGACCAATAGGAAAATAATTTCTTCTAGGTGATCTGAGAGAATCTCTATTGACATACCTTGCATGCATCCAACAATTTCTTGCTCGGTGGCCAACTTTATTACAATTATAACAAGCAATATTATAGTTCTGATTTGACCAGCTATAAAGACTTTTCTCTTTATTCCACCCAAAACCATTTCCTTTACAATCTCTAGACCTATGACCATAAACATGACATGCATAGCAATAACCATGGAATTGAGAGTAATCATACCTGATAGGTGGAGATCTTGATGACTCATTAGCAACATTAACTTTAGCTTTCTTCTTGGCTTCAACCTTAGGTGCAGCAGAGTGAAATGTTAGGTCTATCTTCTTCCTAGGAGCATCTCTTGTCTTGGAACATTCTCCTTTCTCATAACCCAAGCCAGTAGTATCCCTGTAATACCTTTGCTTTCTCAACATGTCATTCAGGTAGTCAGTACTCTTTTCAAATTGAATATTCTTTTATAATTTTGAAGATGCTTTTTCGAAATCCTTTCTCAAAGAGACTATTTCTTTCTCTAACTTCAGACATTCTATTCTTTTTACTTCAAGATCAGATTTAGTCATATCTATTATTCTTTTGGATTCTACAACTTCAGTTTTTAGACTGATAATCTGTTTATCAGATTCATCAACTAGACTTCTTAAATCTACAATCAACTTTCTTGACTCTTCAAATTCAACAGAAACTTTTGCAAGATCAGAGAGTACCTTAGTCTTGGAATCCTTCTCTTGTTGAAGTTGAACCTTTAATCCCTAGTTCTCTTTTTCAAGACACTTGTTCATTTCTAGAGCACATAAAATTTCTCCTTCAATATCCACTTCACAGTCATCTTCATCAAATTCATGTCCATCTTCATCCATAAAGAGGTCTCCTTCTGCATCATCAATCTCAATAACAAAGTCATTTTCTTTATCACACTTTGTGTCAACTTTGAAAGGTGACTTAGGCAGCAACTCATCGCAGGGCTTGACTAGAGTTTGTTGTACAGCCTTTTGATTAACAACTTTCCTTAATTTATTTCTTCAACACTTTCCCATAGTACTCCACTATCAGGACCTACCCAAGCCGGTTAGACTTCTATAGGGAACCTATGCTTTGATACCACTTGTTGGAGTACGAAAGACACTGAGAGGGGGGGTGAATCAGTGTCTTATAAAACAAACTTGTTCTTGGCAACCATTAATGAACTTTTACCAACTATGAACTTCAACCTTTTTTATGATGAAAACAAGACATTCATTTATGAACTGTAATGGACTATCAGATCAACTTGTGAACATGAAAGAATAGAACAACTGTTGGTGAACTGTGATGAACCATCAAAATAATTTATGAACATCATATTAATATTTTTTGAATCACAACTATAAGACTGACAAACAATAGAGGCAGTTTTATAACTTTCATTGGACTGTAATAAGTGTCAAAAATATTATGCATTTGTACTAACCCAAAATGAGCATCATGTCAACAATAATATGCAATGGTTAAATCATGAAGCAATGAACATAAACTCATGAACAGAGTATTATGAGCAACATAATCACAAGCGACCATAACACAAAGATTTGACGAGTAGAAAACCCTCTAGGGATGAAAAACCACTCCAAAAAATCCCTCACTGGCTTAATCATCAAAAACACCAATTACAGAGCCTCACTGGCCTTTATGTCTCACTGACTACAAAATGCCTCACTGGCAACACAAGCCTCACTGGCAATGATCATATTGTCTCACTGACGTGATCAAGTTTACAACTTCTGAAAGATCAGATGAAAATATACAATACAGAGGGTTTCTCTGTTTCACTACAGCTTAGTTCTTGATTGTCTCATTGAATTTGAAGACCTCAAGAATCACATAACCAAAACTGTGCACATCAACTTAGAAATGTTTTTGCATTACAACACACTGCTATTGTCTCAATGATTGTAAGATACAATATCATCAACACCATATCAGGTGTTTACATCTTATGCCTTTTTATACTCTCTCAACGCCTTCCTTCTTTCATGAAGCAGTTTGAATCTGTAATTGAAACAGTTTGAATCTGTAATTAAAACAGTTTAACTGTGCATAGAATATGCTTTTTGAACTAATAACTGACAGATCCATATAGTCGAACAATGCCATTTGAGTAACTAGTTTTGAGATCATTACAAAGCTTAACCCATAGCGTTACAATAATATTCTAACTGTCATTATAACTACTGCACCAAACTTCCTTCTCGACAACAATTAACAACATCTAATCAAAATAGTTCATATAATTTTTCAAACTGTTTAATGTAACAAGAAATACCTTTTTAAAACTGAAGATAACAATACATAATTAATCAAAACTCCTTCAAGAATTATTTGCATGAAACCCTAGTATCAAGTCATGTGGATCAAACCCTAACCAAGACAAACAACTTGCAAACGTTAACCACACACTTCGTAGTTCACAACAGAGGTTTAGGGTGGTTTCATAAAACTGTTGCCACTTTTTTTTTTGTTTCCCAACTGCTTTATAACAGAATAGTTAAATGAAGTGAATATGAGCCAACGAACATGGTCTTAAGTCAAAGACTTCACTATACTGTCACAACCAAGCTTAAAGTCAAAAACAAAACTCTACAGATTTAAACTATCACAACCTCAGTGAATAAACCCTTTAAGATAAGTCAACAAAATGATCTTTCAAATGAAACCTCACAGGAAGAATATCACCTGTATATGTTGACAACTGGAAGTTTTTCTATGGCTGAGAGACCAAAAAGAAATAACTGTGAAGCTCACTGAAGCTCATTATAGCTCAAGCTTTGTCAAGTCTCAAAAAATCCACACCATGATTGCACAAGATCTTCAAACTTTGCATAATGATGAAACCCTAGGTTGAGAGACTTCATGTCTCTATGTTCAACCTTGCAAAAAGAAGATACAAACAAACTTTTTGCCCATTGTATACTCTGTCCACCGAGAGACCTAGTTTGCCCTAGAATGGGCCAATTAAAACCACAACCTTTTCACCTGTTGAGCATGTCTGATACCTGCTAGGCAGGTTGCCACTTAAGTGACCGAAAAATGCCTTTTGTTTATCATTGATTTTCAAACCAAAACAATAGCCTTGTATAAATCAAATGAGGATAACCATATGATGCCCCGTTTTTTTTAACATTGAACAATAATCACATCAATGATGACATTTGAAAAGAAGCAAGTATAACCTTTGCTTTGTGTCCCTTTGAAATTAAACAAGCTCTTGAGGTGAAATGAAACAAGAACTCTTCATATCAATGATGACCTTGATAACTAATACCTTTGTTTGCATATAGAACCAAGTATCTTATTCAATTGAAACAAAATCATAACCTTGAATTATCACATGACACAGAGAATATCATAATGCTAGTTGTAACAAGATTGCAACACAACTATAGTACCAAGGAAGAAACAAGATCATTGTAGAAACTGATGCAAATTTGAGCCCACTATAAACTGTAATGCCACCATAATACCACTGCAATGCAAATCCATACCAAATCAACCAAATGTTGTCACAAACCAAATACCTCTGCCTACCAACTGTCATAGTACCATGACAGTATGTGAATTTGTCATCAAGGACAACAACTAAGAGGACAACAGGATATGTGTTTTGACAGAGAACAAGTTTGTAGGTTTGGAATGAAATCATGGTCATGGACTAGTCCTTTGAGTTTGAATTCATCCCTGTACATAGTGGAATTCTACTCTTTTACTTGCCCATTAAATCTTTATCTGCTCTGCTCTTTCTAATATCCCATGGGGTTGATGATATTTAGAAATACCTTTGAAGGATTGTTATTACATCACAAGAAGACAAGTTCTCCTAGGTCAACCCCCAAAATGTGTACAAAAGATTGAAAACAATAGGGAATGACCTTAGGGTGTGGATTTGTTACTCCTTTTAGTGCACCAAATTGAGTTGTATCACTATTAATTACTTTCTAATGCCCTGGGATGAGATACTTTGAAATTGATTCCTTGCTTGCACTTGATAATTGGACTGAATACATTGAATGCCTTTAAATATTAGCACAACATCAAATCACGTCAAATGTGTGTTTAGTTAGCTTAAGGCGGGAAGGTGAATGGGGCGAGTCAACCAAAATTTGAATTTAAATTTTGGAAGAGAAGGGGACAAGTTCACAATATTGAAATGGATCATTGTAGGCAAAAAGTCAAATCTGGATCGCTAATAACTATATAGAAATAAGTGCATAAATGAATATGATAAATATAGTAGATAAGACAAATGTACATAAATATTTGTATATAAAGATAGAATAAAACAAAATGTATAAAAATATACATATCTTCAAATGAATAAAGATCACATAATGGATCTTATTTTTATATCTTCAAATGATCACATAATGAATTTTATATTTATATCTTCAAATGAATAAAAGATCACAGATATCTTCAAATAAATAAAAGATCACAGAATGAATCTAACTCCACACAAAATCTCTCCATTACAATACTCATAATCTTATTCTTCTCATAGCTGCAACATGCTATGGTGAGGGATATTTTAAATATCTTTCTTTAACTTCTTCCCATTTTAATACTACTTTCTTTTGTTCTCACCCTTTTGGTCACTGTACAACATCCACATTCACATGGTCCTAGAATATTTTAATTTAATTTTTTTTTTTAAGTTTCCCCATCTTAGAAGAACTTTCCAGGACTAATAACATAGGTATCCTTCCTCAGGACGACTTTTACAAGAACAGAACTATTTTAAATTACTTTTAAGTTCTTCCAGTCTTTATAAAAAACTTCCTGGTTGTAATTTTCTAGGAGGCACTAAGTCTCCACTTTGATTATTTTAATCCAAATTCATTGTTCTTTTCCCTGCCTGGCTGCCATTCTTGATTTCACACTGGTTTTTTGGGTTTGGATCTGACAAAATGTAAAAAAAAATAGAATTGTTCCGAGATGTGAGCATGTTGTGGATGCCCACAGAGAGAAGCATATGGATGGGCTCCACCATAATCTATCGTTAAGTCTACGAAGAAGAAAAAGAAAAGCGTGTGACGCCCCAGCAACGACTTAAATAGTGGACAGGAAAGTAATAACCAGTAAACAATGGAGGTGATCCATTAATAGAGGTAGGTGTGATGTGAGTCAAGTCAAAACTGTAAAGTACATGGCCAATTATCAATGAAGTAAATGAAGATGAATTGTCAAAGACGAAGGAAAGATGTTGAATAGCTAACGCGTCCTTTAGTCTTCCTCTCTCTTGATTTCTATTTCCACACGTTAGTGTAGGGATATTTCTTTTCATCTTCCTCTGTTTCTAACTTTGCAACTGTTTCTCCCTATATTATACACCGCAGTTTCTGAAATTTGCACAACAATCACTTCCCTTCATTCAAGATTGGAGTTTTAGGATAGAAATTTGGTACAATTTGAATAATGGGGAGTCCCCTGTTCTTGATATTGGGAGTCTCTGTGCTGCTGTTTGGTTGGCATGTGGCTGCACAGACCTCGAATTCAAGTTGTCCTTTAAAATTCACAGGTGAGACCAAAACTTATCAAATCTGTAACAGCCTAAGTGCATTAGGAGCTACTCTGTCATATAGCTACCATGTAGATAATGGATCGTTAGATATAGCTTTTAAGGCTTTACCTGCTGCTTCTGGGGGGTGGGTAGGTTGGGGGATAAACCCACAAGGGCCACAAATGATCGGCACACAGACTTTAATTGCCTTTCGATTGAGTAATGGAACAACTGTGGTTGACACTTATAATGTGACCTCTAAGACTGATGCTTTGAATCCTTCAAAGATTAGCCTCACTGTGACCAACAAGAGTGCTGTGTATGAGAGTAGTAGTGGGAAGATAACAATATTTGCATCATTGGTACTTGATCCCAACCAAACCAGTATTAATCAGGTGTGGCAAGTGGGTAGCTTAGTCAACAACTCCAGTCCTGGCGTACATGGTTTTGAGACTGCCAATCTCAAGAGTTCAGGCACACTCAGTCTCCAAAGTGGAGCCACCTCTGCTGCTCCTGCTGAGTCGCCTCAACTAGCTCCCACTAATGTAAGTATTGTGTTTTCAAAAATGGGTTTTTTCAATTTAATGCCTCCTCTTATATTTTGAGAATGTTTAAAGGTTAAAGGCATCAAGATCCAGATCAAGGGAGGTTGTGTGTCTCTATATGAGACAGATTTTAAACAGTCAGGTCATTTTGGTATTTATTTTTAGTTAAAATTGTTTATAAGGGTGTATTGAAAAGTCCACTAGCTACAGAGCTGTACATTAACCATAATATGCCAATTCTTTAGGACTCTTTTAACCGCTTTCTTGAAAACCCAGCTTTTAAGCCTTTCCTGGAAAAATCCAGGAAAAAATTTGAAGAAATTGATAATATGTTTATTTTGAAAGGTTAAGTTAAACAGATCGAACAGGCTTTGAGCCCAGTACACACCTAATTATCTCATGGCAACTTTTAAGCCTTTTTTAAAAATCCATCCATTAAGCCAGGCTTGAAAAATCCAGCTAAAAAATTTGGAGGAGTTGATAATATATTTGTTTTGAAAAGTTCAACTGTGAAACAGGTCAAACATGCTTTTAGGTCTGTATACACCTAATTATCCTATGGTCTGTATTAGATAATGATTCAATTATTTTTATATAAATCAAAGCTTTTGCATTAAGCCTGTCTTGAAAAATCCAGCTAAAAAGTTTGAAGGAATTTATAATATATATGTTTTGAAAAGTTAACTGTGAAACAGTTCAAACATGCTTTTAGGTCAGTATACACCTAATTATCCTATGGTCTGTATTAGATAATGATTCAATTATTTTTATTTAAGTCGAAGCTTTTGTATTAAGCCTGTCTTGAAAAAACCAAGGAGCTGATAAAATATTTGTTTTCAAAAGTTAACTGTGAAACAGTTAAAACATGCTTTTAGGTCAGTATACACCTAATTATCCTATGGTCTGTATTAGATAATGATTCAATTATTTTAATTTAAATCAAAGCTTTTGTATTAAGCCTGTCTTGAAAAATCCAGCTAAAAAGTTTGAAGGAGTTGATAATATATTTGTTTTGAAAAGTTAACTGTGAAACAGTTCAAACATGCTTTTAGATCAGTGTACACCTAATTATCCTATGGTCTGTATTAGATAATGATTCAATTATTTTTATTAAAATCAAAGCTTTTGTATTAAGAGACAATTTTTAATTACCTAAACTTCAACAATTTGCTGTCACACTACATTTATTTCCAACTCTTAATCACTATGAATAATCTCATTCAAAACTCATTTTTATACCAAATTCATTGCTTATAAGCTAAGATAAAATTTGAATCCTTTACATACCTTTTAGCCCATTAATTTTAAATCAAGATTCAAATCTAGTATATAGCTTTGTATAAAACTCTTTTCACAAGAGAAGCAAAAAGATCCACCATTAGAGGTGATCTTCTCCTCAATATTCTTCCCATCTGCAAATAATTTAATCAATTTTTAACAACTTTTACCTAACTATTAAAAATTTAGTCAAAATTCAAACCTTGTAGCCCAGCCTTTGTATTTCAAACCTTATAATCTAGTCTTACACAAATGTCCTCTCCGTTGAAGAGGGAGCTCTTTTCACAAAGAGACTGATCTCTGTTAGGCAAGAGAAGCTCACCAAGGGATTCCCGGAAGATACGTACCACATTAATCTCAAAAGTTATGATTATCAAAATGTTTATTACGACCTTATGACAATCTCAATCATTTGGGCCATTTTTAAAAAATTTTTAGAGTTTTTAAAATAGTTAAAAATGAGCTGATAAAAAAATTGGTAAGATATAATTTTGAGAAGAAAAAATCTCATTTTCAAATAAGGTACTTACATATTGGGCGTTGTTGTGCTGCGCAGACTCCGACTACACCGACTACACCGGCTTCGGATTCAAACTGTCCTGTAACATTCACAGGTGAGACCAAAACTTATCAAACTTGCAAGAGCCTGACTTTAGGAGCTACTCTGTCATATCTCTACCAGAATGGATCGTTAGACATAGCTTTCAAGGCCGCCCCTGCTGCTTCTGGGGGCTGGGTAGGTTGGGGGATAAACCCACAGGGGCTACAAATGATTGGCACACAGGCTTTGATTGCCTTTCGATTGAGTAATGGATCAACTGTAGTTGACACATATAATGTCATCTCCAAGTCTCCCCCATTGAATCCTTCAACTATTAGCCTCAATGTGACCAACAAGACTGCTGTGTATGAAAGTAGTAGTGGGAAGATAACAGTATTTGCATCCTTGGTACTTGATCCCAACCAAACCAGTGTTTCTCAGGTGTGGGAAGTGGGCAGCTCAGTCAGCAACTTCAGTCCTGCCATACACAGTACTGCTCAGGCCAATCTCCAGAGTTTAGGGACACTCGATCTTCTAAGTGGAGCCACCTCTTCTGGTGGTGGTTCCTCTCACCAGACTCTCAGAAATGTAAGTATTTTGTTTTTAAACATGGGTTTTTTCAATTTTGTGCCTCTTCTTATATTTTAAACTGTTTAAAAGCATCAAAATCCAGATTAGGCGAGGCAGTGAAGGGATTGGTAAACTATAGCTCTGTGAGCAAGAATTTACATGTTTTATATATAAACTATCTAAAAATGAGGTTTTTAAGCTTGCTTGACCTTTTACCATAACTCTGGGAGCAAGAATTTCCATGTTTTATTACATAACCTATCTAAAAATGAGGTTTTTAAGCTTGCTTGACCTAAAACACTTGTTCAGTACAATACCAATTATATTTACATCCTGACTGATCTTACAAATTTTTTTTTTTGAGTCCAGAGGCATGGAATAATTACTGTTGTAAGCTGGGGCATACTGATGCCCATTGGAGTCATAATTGCTAGATATGTGAAGACATTTGAATCTGCAGATCCTGCATGGTTTTACCTCCATGTCATATGCCAAACCTCTGGATATATTATTGGAGTAACTGGTTGGGCCACTGGCTTGAAGCTGGGCAGCTATAGCAAAGGCATAGAACAAACTTCACACAGAAAAATTGGGATTGCACTTTTTTGCCTTGCAACTTTACAGGTAATGCAAGCAAGGGCCCATAGTAAACAGTCAGTACATTTTAATCTATGCACTGGTTGTGTCTGCAAGGAATTTAGTCCCACTTAAATAACTTAAGCCATTCTGAAATCATTTAAGGCATTCTGCAAGCAAGTGTAACCAAAATTTTAATGCTTTCAGTCAATAGATTCTTTAAATGTTGATCTGTTTCCAAGTTTAAAATTTGACATGTATTAACTTGCAGGTATTTGCATTACTCTTAAGGCCTAAGAAGGATCACAAGTTCCGTGTATACTGGAATGTATATCACTACTCTGTTGGCTATTCAGTGATCATATTGAGCATA
This sequence comes from Cunninghamia lanceolata, assembly GCA_027924645.1. Classification (NCBI taxonomy): domain Eukaryota; kingdom Viridiplantae; phylum Streptophyta; class Pinopsida; order Cupressales; family Cupressaceae; genus Cunninghamia; species Cunninghamia lanceolata. The sequence goes on along the minus strand of BSBN01000053.1, from coordinate 3,578,919 downwards.
ATAAACATCTTTAAAGGCTTTGACATCTTGGATCCTGAGAAAAAGTGGAAGAAAGCTTACATTGGTGTTATTATTGCTTTGGGTGCAATTGCTGTTGTTCTTGAAATTGTAACATGGATTATCTTCTTCCAACGCAAGTCAAGAAAATCTTCCAAACACAGCAGTGAAATGAATGGTAATGGCAGAGCTTAAGCACATGTTTGGAAGGGTGGTTCCATTCCAATTCTCCATTTACCTGTTGTTGCTTTTCCTATTCAGAATTCAGATGCTTTTCCTATTCAGAATTCAGAGGCTGTAATTTTAGTAGGTAGTAGAAAATTTGAGACTAGCTTTAGAAGTTTATTCTTTTATTTTAGCATTATATATCTACAAATGGGTGCACATATTTCATGTAATGAGCACCCTTTTACCTTGTGTATTTTAGAATACCAAGTCTATTTGTTTCCATTAATAGAGAGTATCAATTGACCCTATGTTTAGGGTTTTGAAACTTTTTGGACTTATTTGTATCTTCTTCATTCTTCTAGCAGTGAATAAAATAGTTTTGAAAAGAAAAATAAGGCTTGTTTTAGAGTTAATTTAGTTTAATTATTTAAACATAATTAAATAAATTTAATTATAATTAGTTTAGATTAATTAAATTTAATATTGAGAGTTGGAAAATTAGAAAATTGATTAATTAAATTTAATATTGAGAGTTGGAAAATTAGAAAATTGATTGTTTTAGAAATTAAATAAGTTGGAAAGCGATATCTAGCTTGATAATCTAGGGAGTGATACAAACCGATAAGATTATAGATTTTGTATTTCGTCTTGAGAGCATTGTCTTTTTGTAAGCATAACTATTAGGGATTCTGTGTTGGAGTTTTGTCATGTTAGAGGACAAGTTTGCAAGTCTAGGACATATTCATCATTGTATGATTGCAATTGTGTTTTGGATTCATCCTAATAATCATTAGAGTTTTATCCTACAACTTCACCTAATGTATAGCCTTTTGTTCTATCTTTTTTGAGAATTGGGAATTGGCAATATTGAAAAATACCTTGTTAGATTGTTTTTGATATAGATAAGCTGCAAACATAGGTGCAGATCCCAATAACAAAAAGCCCAAAGGGCAGTGAAATGGCCCACGGCCACGAACAGCACAAAAATTGTTGACTAGCAGCACAAGTTCATAATAGTATAAAAACTATACCAAGTCCAAAGCACAGAACAAAAGAAAAAGCTAAATAAACAGTTTTTTCTAGTCATCCCTAAGTAGCTTGGTCAGCTCCTCCTTGTTCTCGTACATAGCATCCACACCTGTAGTATGATCCTCCTGCATAACAGAAAAGGTAGAGGCAGCCCTGTGAAAGACCTTCATGCAAACTTTTGTCAGCGCCTTGACTTTACTTTCCATAGTAGAAAGACGGGACTTAACATCATCTAGTTCCTATAAAAGTTTCCTGTTCGAGTCATCCTTTTTGGCGCTCATAACCTCCTTATTAGGAGTCTCCAGGATTTCAACGTCATTGGGCTCAGAGTTGTAAAATGAATTATTCATGGAGTCAAAGTGACTTGCTCCTTCTTGTTCCTGCATCGGAGTGGTCTTGACTTCTTTAATTTCCATCTCATACTCGGGGTCATCATGATTGGAGGTTGAGGAATAATCAACGATCTTCAACACATGGGGTTTCCCACTAGCCAGCCTAGAAGACCTTCTAATGCTCGGTCTTCTCTCAAAACCATCTTTACCCGCAACCTTCCCCTTGGCATCCACAATTTGCTTCTAGGAATTATCCTATTTCTTCACAGTCTCCAGTTCCTCAATTCTCAAACCCACATCACCCTTTCTGGTTTTCTTCTTTCCCCCCTTGGCAACCTTCAATTTGGGAGGGATAGAACAAGGAATAGCAGGGGAATTGGGAAGGGGGTCCACAGGTTTTTAGGGTCCACAGCAACAAGTGGCGAGGCTTTAGATTTAGAGGGGCTACCATATTTCACACTGAGAGGGACATTATCTTCCGAGTCTTCATTGACATCATCCTCAACAAGACTAGCCTTAAGGAGCTTAACAGGGCACAGGGCTAGATGATAATGGTAAAGTCAGAAAATTAGCCCCTGGTGCAAGGGAACAACCACCACCATAGGGTTACCCTCACGGGTTTTCTTGGTTAATTTAACAGAAGACTCCAAGCTAGAAAGCAAGTAGAATGGGAAATTCACAAGCATTTTGTGTGTAAAATGATTTAATAAGGCGAAATGATAGTGGTAAAAGCACCTATAGCAACCTTCAAGGGTGAAGAATTTCATTATGAGGTAACATACCCGGTCCCATGGGTTAACCAAACTCTCGCGCTCAAAACCGCCTTGGAGTTTAACTTGTTTCTCACTTTCCCAATAAAAATGCTTCAGCCCTTTCGGGTCTTGAACTTTTGTTTGCTTATGTAGTCATTTGCCTTTGCGTTGCAAGCCTGTGGCACTAGCAATGGCTTCCTCTGAAACAACAAACTGCACACCACCGACCTGCACCCTCCTATCTGTGTCCCACGACATAGCAAATTGAATGGACAAACTTTCATCGAAGCCATTCAGGCATTTGAGAAACGACGTCACTCCCCCTCATAAGCAATACTCTAGACCTGCGAGTCTTCCTTGAATTCCCCACAAGATGTAGGTTCAGTATGCACCTTGTCACCTCCCATTTTCCTTAGCAAATCAAACCAACAATGAGAAATCAGCTCCGAAAATTGGCAAGATACAAGGTTTCACCGAAAAATCTAGAAATGGACTGGTACTAAAAAATAAAAGCCAGCCACGCCCCCGAATTCCCATGAATGTCCTTCAAAATCCCTAACATGATCGGGATATCATTAATTCCATAATAAGGCTCGTGCGAGCTCTCCACATTCGGAGTGGCCAACCAAGGGTGAAAAGACCTGTAGAGCCAGCCTAGAGATGATTCACGTGGGTTCCTGCATTGGCAATTGTCGACATGGAACCCAGAAATTCAGCTGAATCGGAGAATGTGAGCAGTCATAACTATGACGTCATCCATCATACACCATCCCTCCACCATCCCAAAGAATGAGGGATAGGTAAAAGAGCCCCAACAAGGGCATAAATAAACATGATTAAAGCCATCAAACTTAAGAAGATGCCTCTAGCTGAATGTTATTTATAACATTCAGAGGAAGATTAGAGATATTTCTCCAACACCTTAATGGATAGAGATTGATCCCTATAAATATGCACCTTGATTACTTGATTGCCTTCCCTATAAATATGCACCACTTCAGTACCTTCAAAGCTTAGAAGAAGGGTTTTTATATCCTGAATAATGTCCTCTATTTGCCAACCAACCTTGGCTTTACCTTTAACAACCTCAATGATAAGCTTAGAATCCCCTTCAACCACAATCCGACTGATACCTATAGCCAAAGCAATTCTGAGGCCTCAGAGGAGAACTGAGGCTTCCGCAATGTTATTGGTATTTTCTCCAAGCCCCCTAGCAAAGGCCGCCAAGAGAGCTCCGTTATCAGACCTAAGAATACCTCCCCCACTAGCCAACCCAGGGTTGCCTTTAGTAGCACCATTGAAGTTGAGTTTGACCCAACCAATAGGGGGGGGGACCATTTAGTGCCAGCACGAGCTCTTCTCCTAGTGTCATCCACCCTGCAGAGGCTTGTTGAAATGCTCCACTCCTTTATGATGCTGGTTTTCAAATCATTGGGGAGTTCTCAGCAGCTTTCAAAGTGCTATTAGAGAGGTTGTCCTGCAGGAGTTTAGCCATTATACAAAAAACTTCCTTAGGATCTCTATATTTTTCCTGAAACAACCTATTATTCCTTTCTTTCCAGAGACTCCAAGTTAGAATAGGAGGAAACTGGGCCCAAATTTCTTTACTAATGGGGTGGGATAGAGGAGAGTACAAGGACCTTAAGAAAGCAGGGAGGTCACCACTCAAGCACCATGTAATTCCCAGTTTATTCATAGCTAGAATCCAAACATCCCAAGAGAAATCACAATGCAGGAGGAGATGAGAAACAATTTCTTCATCCTTTAGGCAAAGAGCACACTTGTTGGGTATTTGGAAGCCTCTAAGCCAAAGATTGTCTATGGTTAGGATTTTGTTTTGAACTGCCAGCCACCACAAATGGTTGATTTTTAGTATAAGTTTGTGATTCAAAACCCTCCTCCATAAGTTGTCTTCAATCCTAGGCATAAGGAGTTTATATGCTGATCTAACAGTGAAAATCCCAGACCTCTTCCTGGCCCACAACATTCTGTCCTTCTGAGGGAAGATGGGCATCTTGCAATCTCTAAGAGAGAGTTGAACTTCCTCTGCTTTCTGCATAAGGTCAGCCTGACTTTGACAGTAGTCTGACAACTTCTTCCAACCCCCTCGACTGAAAGGAAATTAGGTGTGTGGAAATCGCTTCCTACACTAATCTAATGAGGAGAGGGCTATGCAAATTCAATTTTATCCTAACTATTACAGCAATGTTAAACCATTAACATGAGATATTGCAGCAAAACACAAGAACCAGAAAGTAGATAGAAGAAGAGAGACAAAGATTTACGGTGGGGAAAACCCTTATCGGGTGAAAAACCCCACACTTAGAAACCTGCACAATGTATTAACAAATCTGAAATATGTTTACAATACACTTGCAATGCAAGCTTCAATGGTCTTCGACACTCATGTCTGGAGTCAAACCAACAGCATAACAGTACCTGTAAAACCTGTGATACAACTCCCTCTCCAAGCCCTTGTTTATATAGCAAATACAAGGCAATATTGGACCTTTCTTGGAATGGGCGTCCAACTTGGCTTTATGGACCAAAACCCACGCCTAAGGACACTTGGTCAACATTGTAGAATGTGCATGACTGCATGACATTTGTCCACAACTCCCATCCCAAAGGGGTCGCCTATTTCTAAAATGGGCTATGACAGATACTCTTACGACTCTTACGACCATCATAGAATCTGTCATAGCGGTTACAACTTACAGCTATAAGAGAATCTGTCATACACATGCTATAAATAGCATATTCTCTTACAACATGTCATAGTCCACCTTGGGGCACCCAAATATGCCTTTTTCAAAGATGCTTCACGACACATGTCTTTACCTGTCTTACAACCTTCTATTTTCGACTCTTGTATGTCATAGATTCGTCATAGGAATCCGTCATAACCTTTTCGGTTAAACATCCCCTTACACAACATGGAAGATGCCGACACATGGCAAAATGCTCCTACCACAAAGTGGGATGCCTATTTCCTCATGTGAGGACAAAATTACAAGTTGTCATAATCCATGTAGGATTGACACATCACCGTGCCACATCCCACAATATGACAATTAGAATTTACAAATATTTACAACATATGCAATTAAGTAATAAATACAAACATTAATAATGTAAGGAATTTACAAGGTTGAGACACCTTAATTCCCAACATTCTCCCACTTTTCGAACACCTTGTAAGAGCCAATAGAATAACAGTGTTTAACTGCTATAGGTCGAGAGGTCCATTGATTCTAAACATCATTTAAACTTTTCTATGCTCACTGGCTTCGTCAATGCATCAGCAACATTCTTCAAAGTATCTACCTTCTCCAAATTTACCTTTCCATCCTCAACCATGTCTCGCACGAAGTGAAACTGAACATCAATGTGTTTGGTTCTAGCATGGAAAGTTGGATTCTTCGCAAGGCAAATTGCACTCTGACTGTCACAACTGATCGTGATCTGACCTGCATCAACACCAATATTAGAACACAATCTCTTAAGCCAAATGTCTTCCTTATAAGCATGAGTTGCTACCATATACTCAGCTTCTATCGTGGACAAAGCAACAATAGGTTGTCGCTTACTCATCCAACTAATAGCACCACCAAATAGTGTAAACACATAAGCACTGGTGGATCTCCTCTTGTCAATGTCACCTGCCCAATCTGAATCCACAAATCCACAAATGTCAATGGAATGCGGAGGTCCTGTAACATTACCATGATAGCAAATGGAATACTCAGAAGTACCCCTCAAATATCTGAACACTCGCTTAACTGCATCCCAATGAATCCGTCTAGGATTAACCATAAATCGATTAAGGACTCCCACTGTTTGGGCAATGTCTGGTTTTGTGCAAACCATAGCATACATCAAACTACCAACAACACTACCATAAGGTACTCTGCTCATGTCCTCCACCTCACTAGGAGATTTTGGACAATCCTCAATAGATAACTTTGTCCCCAAAGAAATAGAAACACACAATGGTCTACAATCTGCCATGCTGAACCTATCTAACACGGTCTTCACATACTTACTCTGGCTTATCCAAAATTTTTAGTTAGCTCTGTCTCTTCTAATTTCCATTCCTAGAATGTACCTCGTTGTCCCTAAATCTTTCATTTCAAACTATGCTGATAATTGAGATTTGAAATCAAAAATCATAATCTTACCCTTCCCAATGAGTAACATATCATCAACATACAATGCAACAATGAGAATACGATCACCATCAAACTTAAAGTACACATAGTGATCCGATTTCGATCTCACAAATCTAATTGACAACACAAATGCATCAAATTTCAAGTACCATCTCCTAGGGGATTGCTTCAAACCATACAAAGACTTCTTAAGTTTGCAAACCAAATTTTCTTTACCTTTCACCATGTAATGCTCTGGCTGTGACATGTAGATTTCTTCGTCCAAATCATCATGAAGGAAAGCTGTCTTCACATCCATCTGTTCTACCTCTAAGTCATAAGCTGCTGTGAGAGACAACAGGAATCGAACGGATGTCAGCTTTGCAATGGGAGAGAAGATCTCACCATAATCTATACCCTCCACTTGTGAATACCCCTTCGCAACCAATCTGGCCTTATACTTTTCAACATTGCTATCTGCACCAATTTTCTTCTTGAACACCTATTTGCACCCAACGGGTTTTCGTCCAGGAGGCAAAGGAACCAAGTCCCAAGTTTGATTCTTTTCCAAAGAACCCATTTCTTCCTCTATGGCCTCTTTCCAGGAACTTGCATCTTTCATATCCAAAGCCTCTGACACAGTTCTAGGTTCATCACTGTTAGTGATTAAAGCATAAGCACAACTAGAATCAAGCAATGTAAAACCAAACCTTTTAGGTTGCTTTCTTATCCGTGTAGACTTCCTCAATGGCTGAGGTTGAGGTTCAGCTTCTTCATTTGAGCTTTCAGAGCTGCCAGAGCTCTCCTCATCATCAGGTCCAACATTGTCTTTCTGTTCAATCTTCTCAGGGGTAGTAGGAAACTGAACAACATCCTCTTTCTTTACTTTTTTTTCTGTTGTAAAACAGTGGAAGAAGGTGTAAGCTCTCTAAAGATAACACTTCTACTATACAACACTTTTTCAGCCACAGGGTCTCAAATCTTGTATCCTTTCACATCGACACCATAGCCAATGAAGATACACTTAATAGTCTTGTTCTCTAGCTTTGACCGCTTCTCCCTAGGCACATGTGCATATGCCTCACAACCAAAAACACGAAGATGCCTTATTGAAGGCTTTCTATCAGACCACACCTCCATGGGTGTCTTACCAACAAGAGCTAATGTAGGAGATCTGTTTACCAGATAGCAGGTAGTGGCAACAACTTCAGCCCAAAACGTTTGTTCTAGGCCAGCTCCACTAAGCATACTCCTAGCCTTCTCCATCAGTGTCATGTTCATCCTCTCTGCAACTCCATTTTGCTACGGGGTGTATGAAGTTGTCTTATGTCTTTTAATCCCAAGTTCCTTGCAATATTTATCGAATTTTGTAGAATAGAACTCACCACCGTTGTTAGTTCTCAAACATTTAATCTTTTTATCAGTCTGATTTTTAGCAAAGGCCCTAAACTCCTTAAACTTGCTATAGACTTCAGATTTGGTTATGAGAAAATAAATCCATGTCCTTCTACTGTAATCATCTATAAAAGATACAAAATATACAGACTTTGACAACGAAGGAACATTAACAGGACCAAACACATCAGAATGAATAAGGTCCAACACACCAGAAGACTTATGAGAACTCGAGTAAAACTGAACACTGTTTTATTTTCCATAAATGCAATGTTCACAAAAGTCGAACTCAAGATTACAATCATCAACCCCTCAACAAGGTTCTTATTTTTCAGGGCATGCAGACCCTTCTCACCAATGTGGCCAAATCTCTTATGCCATAACATTGTCTTTTCATTAGAAAGTTTAACTTCCAATGCACGATTACAACCATCAAGACTAGAAACAATAGATTTCTTCACTACTCGTTCAGATGGTGGGGATGAAGTGACTGCTGCCCTCTTCCTTGAGTCAGAAGAACTATTGCATTGTGAAATGTATGCCTCCAGCTGAAACAAAGTACCTCTCCTAGTACCCTTAGCAAGCACCATAGCTCCTCTAGTCATCTTGCATCCTTCTTTCGAAAAGACAACCTGCACACCTGCATCATTCAAACTATTTACAAAAAGCAGGTTCTGTGCTAAGCCTGGGATGTGCATAACCCCAGAGATCCCCTTCACTTGACCATTAGGGAATCGTATAGAGACTCTTCGACGACCAACAATCTTCAGATGAGAGTTGTCACCTAGATACACCTTTCCACCATCGAACTCCTCATACTTAGTGAATCAGTCTTGATGCGAGGTCATGTGGAATGATGCACCAGAGTCAATTAGCCACACATCGTCAGATGCATGGGTTGCCAGGGCTGTGATGAAAGCATCACCATCATCTTGTGACTTATAAGAATTTGAATCAGGAGCTTTCTTCTTCTTCTTCTTCTTCTCTTATTTGCATTCCTTTTGGAAATGCCCGGTTTTGCCACAGTTCCAACAAAGAGCCTTGGAGTTTCCAGGAGATTTGGATCTCCCACGGGATTTGGATCTACCCTTCTCAGCTTTCTTGTCCTTCTTCCCTTTCTCCTTGGGTCTTCCACAAACTGCAAGGGCCTCTTTGGCTGCCTCAGAAGACTTTCTCCGCATCTCTTTAGACAACAGCGAAGAAACTATTTCTTCTATTGTGAATGTGGATGTGGTGCTTCCAATAGCCATGACAAGATGATCCCATGAGTCCAACAGAGAACAAAGTAGGGTCATACATCGATCCTCCTCCTCCATCTTTACACCAATAGATGTCAATTATGCAACCAACATGTTAAAGGTATTCATATGTTCAGCGATGGATCCTCCATCCTCCATTTGAAGAGAATACAACTTCTTTCTTAGGAAAAATTTATTAACTAGGGATTTGGCTTGATACACGTCCCCCAACTTCTTCCAAAGTAGTTTTGCAGTAGTCTCCTCATGGAAATTTAACAGAACAGAATCAGCAAGACTAAGTCTTATGAGACCCTTAGCCTTCTGATTCTTGAGATCCCACTCGTCTTGTGACATTGCAGCTAGTTTAGTTCCATCAACACTTTCCCAAAGGTCTCATCTTGAGCTTCCACAGCTTGAAATTAGTGCCATTGAATTTTTCCACTTCAAATCTTCTAGATGTGCCTGCCATCTCCTTGTTGCAATAAGATACGGAATACTCTGTACAGACACCCACTCAACCTAAGATTAGCTCAAAAAACCCCTACCCAACAACTAGGACCAAAAGTGATCAAGCTCTCATACCAACTGAAAGGAAGCTAGGTGTGCGGAAATCGCTTCGTACACTAATCTAATGAGGAGAGGGCTATGCAAATTCAATTTTATCCTAACTATTATAGCAATGTTAAACCACTAACATGAGATATTGTAGCAAAACACAAGAACCAGAAAGTAGATAGAAGAAGAGAGACAAAGATTTACGGTGGGGAAAACCCTTACCGGGTAAAAAAACCCCACACTCAGAAACCTGTACAATGTATTAACAAATCTGAAATATGTTTACAATACACTTGCAATGCAAGCTTCAATGTTCTTCGACACTCGTGTCTGGAGTCAAACCGGCAGCATAACAGTACCTGTAAAACCTATGATACAACTCCCTCTCCAAGCACCTGTTTATATAACAAATACAAGGCAATATTGGACCTTTCTTGGAATGGGCGTCCAACTTGGCTTCATGGACCAAAACCCACACCTAAGGACACTTGGTCAACATTGTAGAATGTGTCTGACACTTGTCCACAACTCCCATCTTAAAGGGGTCGCTTATTTCCAAAATGGGCTATGACAGATGCCCTTACAACACTTACGACCGTCATAGAATTTGTCAGAGCGGTTACAACTTATAGCTGTAAGAGAATCTATCATACACAAGCTATACATAGCATATTCTCTTACAACATGTCATGGTCCACCTTGGGGCACCCAAATATGCCTTTTTCAAATATGCTTCATGACACATGTCTTCACCTGTCTTACAACCTTCTATTTTTGACTCTTACATGTCATAGATTTGTCATAGGAATCCGTCATAACCGTTTCGATCAAACATTCCCTTACACAACATGGAAGATGCTGACACATGGCAAAATGCTCCTACCACAAAGTGGGATGCCTATCTCCTCATGTGAGGACAAAATTACAAGTTGTCATAATCCATGTAGGATTGACACATCACCGTGCCACATCCCACAATATGACAATTGAAATTTACAAATATTTACAACATATGCAATTAATAATAAATACAAACATTAATAATGTAAGGAATTTACAAGGTTGAGACACCTTAATTCCCAACATTCTCCCACTTTTGAACACCTTGTAAGAGCCAATAGAATAATAGGGTTTAACTGCTATAGGTCGAGAGGTCCATAGACTTCGAACACCATCTGAACTTCTCTATGCTCACTGGCTTCATCAATGCATCAGAAACATTCTTCAAAGTATCTACCTTCTCTAAATTTACCTTTCCATCCTCAACCATGTCTCGTACGAAGTGAAACTAAACATCAATGTGCTTGGTTCTAGCATGGAAAGTTAGATTCTTCGCAAGGCAAATTACACTCTGACTGTCACAACTGATCGTGATCTGACCTGCACCAACACCAATATCGGAACATAATCTCTTAAGACAAATGGCTTCCTTATAAGCATGAGTTGCTGCTATATACTCAGCTTCTGTCATAGACAAAGCAACAACAGGTTGTCACTTACTCATCCAACTAATAGCACCACCAAACAGTGTAAACACATAAGCACTGGTGGATCTCCTGCTGTCAATGTCACCTGCTCAATCTGAATCCACAAATCCATGAATGTTAATGGAATGCGGAGGTCCTGTAACATTACCATGATAGAAAATAGAATACTCAGAAGTACCCCTCAAATATCTGAACACTCGCTTAACTGTATCCCAATTAACCCGTCCAGGATTAGCCATAAATTTACTAAGGACTCCCACTGCTTGGGCAATGTCTGGTCTTGTGCAAACCATAGCATACACCAAACTGCCAACAACACTAGCATAAGGTACTCTGCTCATGTCCTCCACCTCACTAGGAGATTTTGGACAATCCTCAACAGATAACTTTGTCCCCAAAGAAATAGGAACACACAATGGTCTACAATCTACCATGCTGAACCTATCTAACACGGTCTTCACATACTTACTCTGGCTTAACCAAAGTTTTCTGTTAGCTCTGTCTCTTCTAATTTCTATTCCTAGAATGTACCTAGCTGCCCCTAAATCTTTCATTTCAAACTGTGCTGATAACTGAGATTTGAAATCAGAAATCATAGTCTTACCCTTTCTATGAGTAACATATCATCAACATACAATGCAACAATGAGAATACGATCACCATCAAACTTAAAGTACACACAGTGATCCGATTTTGATCTCACAAATCCAATTGACAACACAAAGACATCGAATTTCAAGTACCATCTCTTAAGGGATTGCTTCAAACCATACAAAGACTTCTTAAGTTTGCAAATCAAATTTTTTTACCTTTCACCATGTAATGCTCTGGCTGTGACATGTAGATTTCTTCTTCCAAATCACCATGAAGGAAAGCTGCCTTCACATCCATCTGTTCTACCTCCAAGTCATAAGCTGCTGCGAGAGACAACAAGAATCGAATGGATGATAGCTTTGCAACGGGAGAAAATATCTCACCATAATCTATACCTCCACTTGTGAATACTCCTTTGCAACCAATCTAACCTTATACTTCTCAACATTGGCATCTACACCAATTTTCTTCTTGAACACCCATTTGCACCCAATGAGTTTCCATCTAGGAGGCAAAGGCACCAAGTCCCAAGTTTGATTCTTTTCCAAAGAAGCCATTTCTTCCTCTATGGCCTCCTTCCAGGAACCTGCATCTTTCATATCCAAAGCCTCTGACACAGTTCTAGGTTCATCACTGTTAGTGATTAAAGCATAAACACAACTAGAATCAAGCAATGTAAAACCAAACCTTTTAGGTTGCTTTCTTATCCGTGTAGACCTCCTCAATGGCTGAGGTCGAGGTTCAGCTTCTTCATCTGAGTTTTCAGAGCTGCCAGAGCTCTCCTCATCATCAGGTCCAACATTGTCTTTCTGTTCAGTCTTCTCACGGGTAGCATGAAACTGAACAACATCCTCTTTCTTTACTTTTTCTTCTGGCTGTAAGACAGTGGAAGAAGGTGTAAGCTCTCTAAAGATAACACTTCTTCTATACAACACTTTTTCATCCACAGGGTCCCAAAGCTTGTATCCTTTCACACTGACACCATAGCCAATAAAGATACACTTAACAGCCTTGTTCTCCAGCTTTGATTGCTTCTCCCTAGGTACATGTGCATATGCCTCACAACCAAAAACATGAAGATGCCTTATTGAAGGCGTTTTATGGAAATGTGAACAACAACAATAATGAACTAAAATCCAATAACACAATAGAAAATGAGACAAATGCAAACAAGAAAAAGATAATACCTTTACAACCTGATTTACCTCTCTGCTTCCATTGTTCACCTATCTGTTCTTGATCTTGATTGTAATGAAACCCTCAGAAGTATATACTCCCTTGCTTGTTGAAGATGACAAGAATAGAATGGCTGTGATATGAATGTGCTATGAGGATGAGCTTCAAAGCAATGGGGTGATCTCAAACAAATGGATAGTAATGCAGTGCCAAAGGCGCGCTAGTAATTCGACAGAGTAATTCTACTTAAAGCTTGGATGATAGAAATGGAAGAATAAGGTTCAATTTATAGACTCAAAAGAGAAGAGATCAACAGTTGAGAAGAAATAAGAAGATCAATGGTTTAGAATTTTTGAGGAATGTTCGCGAATAGAAAGAGGACAAGTGTCTGAGCTCCATCATCCAACAGGGGAGTTAACTGAATAGATTGAAGAGTTAACAGAATTGATTGAGGAGTTGACTAAATAGATTGAGGAGTTAACTCAATGGACTAATCAGTTAACTGGGTTGATTGGGGAGTTGACTGAATTGACTAATCAGTTAAGTGAGTTGATTGATTAGTGAACTCAAATGACTAATTAGTTAACAGATTTGATTGATGAGTTAACTAATTTTGACTGGAGGATAAATATGACATGTGGGTGAGGGAATATTTAATTACATGTTCAACATGGTGAGGTGGAAAGATGAGGTGGATTGGTGGGGTGGATTTATGGAATTAGGACTTAGGATAGAGGAATTTAAGATTATTTAATTATGTGAGATATTAGAAGAATTTAGGGAATTTAATTAAATAAATTGATTTCATTTAATTATGGGATAATGAACCAATCAAATAAACTTAGAATATTTTATTTAATTGATAGAAGAAAATAAGAATTAAGATAAATATTAAAATATTTACTTAATTTGACATGAGCCAATTTTAGGTGTATACATTTTGCCCCTCTTTGAAACGATGTGTTTTATCACGTTGATTTAAGGAAAGAGATTGTTTGACAATGATATATGCCCCAATTTGCCCCTAGTACAAGTTTGATGACATGATGCCCCCTCGAGAGATTGGACGGGGAAGCCAAGGTGGACGGCATGAGACGAACAATCTCATGATGAAGAAGGTGAAAAACAGGTTAGAATGAAGAAATTGGTTGAAGAAAGAGCCGAATGATATGTGATGCAAGATAGAATGATAACACACACAATCAAGCAAGCATGTACAAATGATACAAGAACAAACAAGGTATTGCCCCTGTCTAGCCATAAATCGATGATAAATCAATACTGATTGACAACAATAGTGTTGTCATTGCGGGGAAAGATATATCCCTAGATCAACACAAAGATGCAGGAAAGATATATCCCACTGATGATGATGATTGATTGATTTGGTTTACGACCATATTAGGATCAAGACTATTGATTGTTATTGGATTATTTAACAAGATTGACTTCACTTGAGCGGTATGGATTAATGATTGACTTGCATTTAGATCACTACTCCGACTGACAACTAGGACTATTGACGAGAGACACAATGATAGATAGAAATTTGATTTGATAGAAGAAAACACAAATGAAGGAATCACAAGCTTTGAATTGTAGACATTGATACTCTGCATAGAATCTTTATTGCATGGGATATGGATACGGATATGAAATATAATTGGATACGGTATAGGTATGGATATGGAATGTAATTGGATATGTTATGGATATGGAATACAAATGGATTTTGCTATTTTGATATTGCAAGTATTTTGAAGTGCTTATTTCATCATTGGGCGATTTTTTTGGGTACTTTTTCTAAATCTTGTAAGTTAATACAAGAATTTAGGTATAATTGAACTGAGATGACCTGAGTCTTACTTACATGGATTTTGATTTAGCAAGTTAATACAAACATTGAGGTATAATTGAACCAAGATGACCTGAGTATTTCTTGCGTGTCAACAAACAAGAATTGCCCCCATTCATGTTAGACCTTTGAAGTCCTCGATGATCTTTTATCGGTCATGTCGTTAGACAAGGCTTCACATTACTAAAGATTAATCCACAAACAACAGACAAAGAAAATGATTATGCCCCCACCATAGCATCTCTAGCTTTTGACATCATTGAGTAGCATAGAAAGGCATAATAACAAAAAATCAAGACTCTTTAACTTAACCCTTTTCACAAAACATTCTTGGATTAGATGTGCTTTCTTGCTATAGTATAGATAGAATCACTTTGATATGTTTTTGGTCCTTGTATTGCTTTGATTTGGAAAGGTTGACGTTTTTGTGTCAAGATTTTGGTTTGACAGCATGTTTTGCTGCGTGCGTGCTTGCCTTAGTGAAAGGTGTCCTCTTAGAATATGTGGCATTCAAGAATCTAATTCCGCAACTAGGTCAAGGACTTGCCCCTAGTCAGATAAAGGATCGACTTATTATGGATGAACGGACAAACAGAGACGAAGAGACGGGCCCTAAATGACTGACCTAGTGCCTCGGGGGCTCATTGCTAAATGGCCTTGCCTACATGATGACGCGGAGGCAACGTAGTTTGGGGTGAACTTGGTGGACCTAAGACCTAGGCGATGGACAAAGTTGAGGATCGAAAGGACAAAAGGATAGGTGAGACAGGATAGCATGGATGGGAAAGGAGCCTCGGGGGCGCATCGATGATGGCTTTGCCTACATGATAGCTCAGAGGCGACGTAGTTTGACAACGGTCCAATAGATTGGTTGAGGATGGAAGAAAAGATGGGCGCAAGTCTGGATGGGCCGAAAGTGATAAGGACGAGCGAGGAACAAGCCATGGTAGGTACACTTAGGCAATCAGATGGACACTTGCTTTTTTTTTTGGAGGTACAAATGAAGGAGAAGGTTGAAAAAAATGGAGAAGGCGGTTCATCACAAGGATCACCTATTTACCAGGTTTTCACCACTTGCTTTTATTTGCACGAAAGCTAAAAGTACACATGATGCCTGTTTGCCAGGTTTTTACCATGGCACCTATCCAAGGTGCCTGTTTGCCAAGTTTTCACCAAAGGACAATTTTTTTATTGTTTTTCCAATTTTTTTTTTGTTATTTTTTTGCCATTTTTTTAATTTTTTGTTATTTTTGACTCCCTTGCATTGGGGTTTAAGTGTAGAACTTGCGAAGATGCATGCTGTTGATGGGATCATCAAATAGTTCACCTTCTGATGTAGCCAATTGATAAGCACCTAACCCATAGGCAGCAATGATGACATAGGGACCCAACCAGTTAGGTTCAAACTTGCCTTTTTTCTCTCTATCTTGCTGATTTCTAGGATTTTCTCTAAGTACCAAGTCACCAACTTGAAATACACAGGGTTTTACTCTGTGGTTGTAACTTCTGGACATCCTTTTTTGATAAGCTTTGAGATGGTTAAAGGCCTATTGCCTTCTCTCTTCTAGAAGCTCTAACTCTTGAAGTCTGGATACTCGGTACTCTTTATCTCGTATGAGGCCTTTTAACGATACTCGTAAGGAGGGGATCTCGACTTCAATGGGCAAGATGACTTTAGATTCGTAGACCAGGGAGTATGGTGTTGTACCAATGGGTGTGCAGATGCTTGTGCGGTAGGCTCACAACGCGGGATTCAATTGGACGTGCCAGTCATGACCGACATCATTGACAGTCTTTTTTAAAATTTTTAAGATGGTTTTATTTGATGCCTCCACCTGGTCATTTCCTTGGGGGTAATATGGGGTGGAAAAGCAGTGTTGGATATGGAATTTGTCACATAGTTCTTTGACATCTTGGTTTTTGAACGGTCGTCCATTATCAGTGATAATGGATGAGGAGATACCACAGCGACAAATGATATAGTTCAGAATGAAAGAGGCAATCTGTTTACCTGTGATGTTGGCGAGGGGTACGGCCTCAATCCACTTTGTAAAGTACTCAGTGGCGGTGATTATGAATTTATGGCCGTTGGAGGATGGAGGGTGTATCTTGCCCCCTAAGTCGAGTCCCCATTGATAGAAAGGCCAAGGAGTACATAAAGGTTGCAACTCCTATGTTGGTGCATGTATTAGGTTCCCATGGACTTGGCATTTCGTGCACTTCTTTACAAAATGATGAGTCTTTTTCCATTGTTGGCCAGTAGTATCCCATGCGTATGAGTTTCTTGGCTAGGGTAGGACCACTAGAGTGGGTCCTGCATATACCGTCGTGCACTTCGCTCAAGGTAGTTTGATGTTCTTCGCTATCAAGACATCTAAGGAGAGTACCATTAAGACCGCGTCGGTATAAGGTATCAGCGATAATAGCATAACAAGATGCCTGACGAATGAAGGTTCATTTTTGGTTACTTGAGAGATCAGGTGGTAGGATATTGTCTTGAAGATAGGCAAATACTTGTCCATAGAGGGGAGAGTCAGGTCCTACAATGTGGCAAATGACATGGGATTCGAGAGAGTCGTATGCAGGATGAGAGACTGGCTCTACCAAGAACTTGTAACGTGATTGGTTGTTCGGGACATCGAGGAGAGATGCGATCATTGCCATGGCGTCGACTGCTTTGTTCTCTATCCTTGGTATTTGTTCAAAAGAGATCTCAACAAAGTATTCCTTGAAGTCATCTACCATTCTTTTGTAGGGTACTAACTTCTCATCATTGTTTGGTAGTCATCGTTCACTTGGTTGATAACTAACTGTGAGTCACCATATACTTGAAGCTTTGTGATGTTCCATTCAACTGCCTGCTTGATGCCAATGACCAGGGCTTCATACTCTGCCACATTGTTGGTACAAGGAAAGAGCAGTCTGTATGACTTTGGGATGGTGTTACCATGAGGTATGACCAACAAGATACCTGCCCCCGATCCATGCTGAGTGTAGAAGCCGTCAAAGTATAGTTTCCAGGTTGTCGTTGTTATATGAAAGATGGAGTCATCTGGAAATTCAAAATTCAAAGGATTATCATCTATTAAAGGTGCCTCTACCAGTTGATCTGCAAGTACTTGACCTTTTATTGCACGCCTGTCTACATATTCAATGTCAAACTCACTGAGAAGCATAACCCATTTGGACAATCTACCTGTAAGAGCAGCTTTGTTGAGCAAATATTTAAGTGGATCAATTTTTGCTACTAGCTTGATGGAATGCGATAGCATGTAATGTCTCCATTTTTGTGAAGCGAAGACTACCACGAGGCATGCTCTTTCAATTGGCGTGTATTGCAACTCATAGCCAACTAATGTTTTGTTGATGTAATATATAGCTTGTTCTTTCCCCTCATGATTTTGCTGTGCAAGGAGAGCTCCCAGAGCTGTTGGTGTGGCAAAGATGTAAAGTAACAGAGGTTTACCCTGGATGGGTGGCATCAATACCGGTGGGTTCATGAGATATTCTTTCAACTGTTGAAATGCCTTTTTGCATGAATCAGTCCATTTGAAAGGAATATTCTTATGTAGGAGGTGCATGAATGGGTGGCACTTGTCTACCAATTGAGAAATGAACCTTCTGATAGATTGCAGTTTACCCTGTAAAGACCTAGTTGACTGATATTTTTGGGTGGTGGCATTTCCATGATAGCCTTCACCTTAGATGGGTCTACTTCAATTCCATTTCTCGATACGATGTACCCTAGAAGTTTGCCAGACGTGACTCCGAATACACATTTCTTTGGATTGAGGCGCACATTGAACTGCTCCAATCTTGTGAAGATCTTATCTAACACTACTAGGTGTCCTTCTCTTGTGAGTGATTTGGCCAATATGTCATCTACATAATCTTCCATTATGGTGTGCATCATGTCGTGAAAGATTGTGGTCATAGCTCTTTGATATGTTGCCCCTGCATTTTTCAATCCAAATGGCATGACACACCAACAATAGGTGCCCCATGGACATGTGAATGCGGTCTTCTGTTGGTCCTTAGGTGCAATTTTGATCTGGTTATATCCCAAGAAACCGTCCATTAGTGACAACATAGAGTGTCTTGCCGTGAGATCTACAATGATGTCTATGTTTGGTAGTGGGAAATCATCTTTCGGGAAAGCTTTATTGAGGTCTCTGAAGTCGTTACATAGTCAAACTCTCCCATCTGGTTTGGCGATAGGCAGCATGTTGGAGATCCATTCAGGATAGTCTATTGGTCTGATGAACCCAACATCTAGCAGCTTCTTCAGTTCTTCTTTTACCATGAGGGCAACTTACGGGTGCATCTTTCTGAGTTTCTGCTTAATAGGTTTAGCTCCTGGAGCTAAGGATAAGTGATGCATTATGAGATTTAGATCTAACCCCGACATATCTGCATATGACCAAGTAAAGTTTATTTGTTTTCTTTTGAAGAATTTAGTGAACTCTGGTTTCTCCTGTGTAGTTAAAGATTGTGCCATGTGGATCATCCTTGGATTGTCACCCGTGCTGATGTTGATCTGCTTTGCTGGTTCTATCAAGATCAATGATCTCTCCTGATGTATTAGATTGGGGAGAGGGTCAAGCCTTCCATCCTTTGGCACCTCAGAGAGGTTTTCAGCGTTGGATACGTCTTTCATATTTTTACTATTTTCATGATCTAATACTGCCGCAGAGCAGTTTTCACCATTAGATCTATTTTTCATTTTTATATTTTTGAGACTGAAAGGCTTGGCACTCTCTCCAAAATAGGCCTTGCCATTGAGTTCTATGGCATAGCCAGCCCTGTGATCCCTTGTGGGTATATGTTCCCTAAGCTCTAGAAAGTCTATGATGGCTTCATCGTTTTGGAAGGTATCTAGCTCAGGGGTAGTATCTTGGAGGTCCCAATCTATGAGTTCTGGATATACCAGTGGTAGAGGGTCAGTTGGTTCGTCAGGTTTTAGGACATTGATGGTCAAGATTGAGGAGTTAAGATGGTCGTTATAAGCATTGACAATGCCCATGATGGTACTCTCCACTAGTTGATCTGTCAAGTTCGGTATCATTCCTTCCTCTCGAATTGCACTGTCGTTATTATGCGGGTCGAACTCTAACGGTCTTTTCCTTGGACTTTGTTCCTCATTAGTTGTATGGGTAGGGACATACTCGTGGACCACATCAATGTCTTTTTCATCACAAGATAGTTCAGAGAGACTATCCCACTCATACTCATTGGAGTCTATTTCACTCCATCCTTGTAGTTGGTGAATTTGATCTACTATGTTAGTAGCAGATGTTTCTAGTTGTTTGTTTTTATGTTTGTCTAATCCCTTGGTCTTTGATTTGCCGGTGTAGCCTAGCCCTGTAGTATCACGAGCTATTAACATAAGAGGTTGGATAGGTTCAGTGATACCTGCCTTTCTCAATCCGATGGGACCATGACCTTCATACCCCATTCTTTATAGTATTGAGAATCCTTGACCATATTGTGCAGTTTGTACTATGGAATTTACAAGGTTGAGACACCTTAATTCCCAACATCGACAAGGAAGGATATAATCACAGGCCTGTCTATGAAAGAGAGAAACAACCATATTGATCAAGCCTTGGGAATTCTGAATCCAGCTTAATGGCCCCCCTTTACACTTGCTATCTTCCCAGAACCTTATCTTTTTGCCATCTCCCAATTTTCACTTGATACCTTGCAAATGCAGAGATTTATACTTGAGCACATTATTCCAGATGACAGAACCTTTGGAGAGGTCATGGGGATGTAAGAAGTCCTCAGGTAGAAAATTTCCAAAGTACTTAGATCTCTTGATACTACCCCAATCCTTCTCATCAATTAAAAGATTCCATCCAATTTTGGTGATTAGGGCTTTATTAAGAAGATTGATCTTTCTTACACCTAGATCTCCCTGGAGCTTTGGCCTACACACCTTGTACCAACTAACTAGAGCCAATCTCTTTTTGTTTTCCACTCCAATCCATAGGAAGTTCCTTTGGATTCTGTCAAATCTTTCAGCTATATACTTGGGAGTTTTGAAAAGGGACAAAAAGTAAATCGGGATGCCTTGAAGAGAGGCCTTTAACAACTGATACTTACCAGCCTGGCTAAGCATCTTTCCTTTCCATCCATCCAATTTCCTCTGGATCCTTTCCAGGATTGAATTCAAATAATCAGGAGAATCATCCTTAACAGTAAAGGGGAGCCCCAAATATATACCAGGGAGCTCACCACTTGAGCAACCAAGAATTCCCGTGATCTTCTGTTGGATCTCCATGGGAGTGTTGAAAAAGTACACCTGACTTTTTTCATAATTGATGCATTGGCCCATTGAAGTGGCATAGTCCTGCAAGACTTTCTTCCATTTCCTAGCCTCGACCACTGAAACAGACCTAAAAAGAATAGTATCATCCACAAATTGCTGCATGGGCACTTGGATAGCTGTAGTAGCCGGTTTAACACCCTTGATCTCCTTGGAACTCAATAGCTTGAGGAAGCTTCTACTTAAGACTTTGGCCATAAGAATAAAGAGGTAGGGGGACAAAGGGTCACCTTGTCTTAAGCCCCTTCCCGCATTGAAGAAGCCCCTAGGGACCCCATTAACGAGGACAGAGAACCTAACAGAAGTGACACGTAATTTTATAAGCTACAAAATCTTACCTTAGAAGCCCATCTCCAAAATTCTAAAAAGAAATTCCCATTTCACTCTATCATAGACCTTAGAGATGTCAAGCTTAAAGGTCATTCCAGGCAATTTACTTCTCTCCATGGAGTGAATGATTTAATGCGTGGAGATAGCCGCATCAGTAATCTTTCTACCTAGCACAAACCCCTTTTGATTGCTGCTGATAAGCCTATCCAGGATGGGTTGGAGTTTTGAAACTAAGATCTTGGAAAAAAATCTTATAGACAGTATTGCATAGGCGAATGGGCCTAAAATCTCCCATACACACCGGATCTGGTTTTTTAGGAATAAGAGAAATAAAGGTATGATTAAGTTCCTTCAGCAGCTTACCAGTCTTGAAGAAGTCCCTAGCCACCTTAGTGACTTCTTTACCCACTATATCCCAGTACTCTTGAAAAAAAGCAGGGGGAAAACCATCTAGCCCCAGGGTTTTAAAAGCACCCATAGAGAACAAACAAGCATGGACCTCCTCTTCAGTAACCATTTTTCCAAGTCGAGCATTATCTTCCTCATTACGGTGAGTAGTGATGATGTCAATGAGCTCCTGGTTTATCCTAAACTCATGAGCCACCAGAAAGTTTTGGAAATAAGAAGCAACAACCTGCCTCACTAGAAAGTCTGACTCTACCAGAATTCCCTTGTTATCCATGAGTTTAGTAATACTGTTTCTTTTTTTGTGCCTCATAGTGGACTGGTGAAAGAATGAGGTGTTCCTATCCCCCTCTCTAAGCCACTGCACCCTCAATTTTTGTTTCTAGTAGATTTCTTCTTTTTTAGAACTTCTTTCCATTCCTTTCTCAATGATTCTTCTTCTTTAGTAGTATCCTCAGAGTTGTCTCCTTCCTCCATCTATTTTTGAATATCACCCAACTTAGCAGAAATCCTCTTCTTCTTGTTAAAAATATTGCCAAAGGCATACTTGTTCCACCCCTTAACCTTATTTTTAACCATAAGAAGTTTCTAAGCTAGTCTGAACATGGGTGTACCTTGAACATCAACATTCCACAAGTTGGCTAACCTATCTTTAAACTTAGGATGCTGAGTCCACATGATCTCGAACCTAAAAGGATACGGCCCTTTGACATCCTTATCTTTCCAAGAAAGCAGAATGGGGTTATGGTCCGAAGTAGTTCTAGGAAGGGCTTCCAAAGTGGAAGTGCTTATGAAATCCCAACTTGACGAGACCAAAACCCTGTCCAGTCTAACTTGTATCAATTTTTTCCCTTTTCTCTGATTGGACCAAGTAAAGCGATTTCCTTGAATATCAAGATCCATGAGGCCATCTTTGTTTAGGAAGTCAGCCATGTCCATCATGCTGTCAGTGTAGTCCAGAATCCCCCCACTTTTTTTCAAGGGGAAAAGTGGGGTGTTGAACTCCCTAGCCAGCATCCAACATCTTGAGCTGTCCCTAGAAATCATTGAGGAAAGATGATCCCATAATTCTCTTCTAGGGCCCCTCTGGTTAGGAGCATATATATTAACAAGATTTCAAGAATTACTATTAGACTCCATTCTAACAGCAAGGCAATTTTTATCCCTTTCAATTAGACTTCCTTTGATAGTCTTGTTGTTCCACATGGTAATAATACCCCGAGAGGCACTCAATGTATCACAAATAAAGTAATCCGCATTGGGCCAAATACTCATAGCAATGGAATGGAACCCTTCACTTTTCATCTTTACTTCTTGAAGCATCAGAATGTTAATCTTGTTGTCGTAGATACAACTCTTGACTAAGAACTGCTTATGAGGGCTGTTAAGTCCCCTAATGTTCCAAGAGAGGACTCTCATTTGTTAGGGGCCTTCTTGGAGCCAATCTCCAAGGTCCTTTGTCTTCCCATAGCAATATCCTTGTTAATTGCTTTCTGTCTAGTTTCCCGTTGTGAGGGTCTTCCCATTTTAGTGCCAATCCCCACATCTATGGATTTTTTATTATGCCTTTTCCTTTCCTCTTAGCTGTGGACCAACCCTCAGAGTCAGTGACACTAGAGCTTGCCCCGGGAGTAAGAGGGAGAGTTTTACTGCTAGGGGAAAGGGCTCCCTACACAACATCATTGTTACTTTCCATTTTGTTTGGACTTCCAATTCTTTTGAAAACTGATGGGCCTTCCAACACTCGACTTTGTCATCTCATTTTCTACCAGGACTTCCTTGCCAAGGATTTCCTCTTGGTGTAACTCACCCTCTTCTAGACCACCCTCGTTAGGGAGGGTCTAATTGCCCTCCATGGGGAGGATAGGGATCGCATGAGGTTGGTCCATCACAGACTCCAGGGGACAGGGGCTCTTCCTTCCATCTAGACCTGCAATTTCCTTCCCATTTTTAGGAGAACTGATGAT
Organism: Cunninghamia lanceolata; assembly: GCA_027924645.1. Lineage (NCBI taxonomy): Eukaryota > Viridiplantae > Streptophyta > Pinopsida > Cupressales > Cupressaceae > Cunninghamia > Cunninghamia lanceolata. The sequence goes on along the minus strand of BSBN01000053.1, from coordinate 3,555,160 downwards.
ATTCAAGAGATCATCCTTAAAGGGGTACTCTTCCTTAGAGGCATTTGCATTGATCTCCGAGTCAGAGGGGGCTTTTCTAGATTTACACTGTGAGACTAGATGTCCTTTCTTATTGCAATTTTGATAAAAAGTGGTAGAGTTTTCATAAATGATGGGCTGAACCCATTGACCAAACTTAGATTCCAAAGTAATGCTGTTAGGAAGAACTTTATTAATATCAACACTTACACAGAATCTGGAAAACATTAACCTGGACTTGTTCCTGGTGGTGTTGTCAAGCGCAATGAAGTGGTCAAATGAGTTGGCTATCCATAAGAAAATCTCCTCGTCCCAGTACTCCAACGGTAGGCTTGGAAGTCTAACCCAAACAGGAGTAGTTCTATTGAGATCATCAGCAATATCAAAGCCTGACTTCCATTTACAAAGAGAAAGGCTATGCTTTCCGTACATCTAGGGGCCTCTCACTAAGACAAAGGAAAGGTCATCTCTGGGTGTGAATTAGAAGAGGAATGTTCCTCCAACCATAGCACTCACAGTTACACTACCTTTCACTTTCCATTTGGCAGTCACCCACTTCCTGACCAAATCAATATTAGGTCTGAAGGAAAAAAACTTTCCCACCAAGGAATTCTCCATTGCTGAGACAATCCTTTCCATGGTAATATCTGGGAGTGAAATCACCGTCCCGTCCACATATTCATGAATCTGAGGAGAAGTCCTCGGGCCCTCCTGCACATTCCCTACAAGGGCACTCTTCCAGGCCTTGGGGCTAGATGCCTTGTCTTGCAGCACGTGACCAAAGGACCCAAAAGCCTTATAACAAGTCATGTGTATGACCAAGTCACAAGAGTATTGTGCCATGATCAGCCCCTTGAAATTGAATGATATCAAAAATAGCAAGCAAGTGCCTAAGATGAAGATTCTTTATTCTTTTTATCAACAAATTGAAGTGCACTATTAATTGCTCTCTAGAATGATTGCGTTGTAATCCCTTGGATGATCAGAATGAAGGCATTGAATGTCTTTAAATACCAGCACATAACATGCCAAAAGTATGTTTAGTTGGCCCAAAGTATAAGGGTGAAGGGAGCCATTCAATAAAATTTGAAATTTGAATTAGAAAGAAGCAAGTTCAAAACCACTAGATTGTCACAACATGCATAAACTTATCATAAAACAAAATAAAGACTTAAATTTAGATGGAAAAAAAACTTGATATAAATATGTGCATAAATAAATAAAATGAATATATAAAATATGAATGTAAATAAATAAAATAACAATAAATATCTAAAATATGTAATAAAAAATAACATAAATATACAAATTACACCATTCCAAATTTATATATAATTACGCTGAAGGCGTTCCCTTTGTGAGAGAGAGGAATCTACGGTCTCAATCCCTGTAGAGGCGTGCAAGACGATTGCAGCGCCCTTTGGATTTCGCCAGTTCCACCGTCGCCATTTTTCACTGTTTTTCCCCAATTTTTTTTTTCTGTAAACCCTCTTTTTGTTATCGACCGACTTATTCAGTTTCTTTGAATGGGATGTATTAATGAAGGTACACAATACACGTTGAGGAGCTTGCCCGGGTGCAGGAGATATTTTCAAGATTGCCTTCTAAACCTGAAGTATTGATACGGGTCTAATGCAAGCTGCAATATAAAACTAATTAATAATAATAACAATAAATTGAATAAAATCACACGATACACTAAGACAATCTTTTTATAATTAAAGGTCCCTAAATACATTATATCTAGACGTTTGTAGTTGATTACATGGCGAAGGGCATATGTGTATTTGGTATTGGTGCTTTTATTTCTCATAGTGCCTTTTGCTTCTCCTAATATATATTATTTTTCTCTTTAATTAATATTCTTTAGGGTTTTATTTAATACGGGTTTTATTTAATACGATTAAAAATATATTATTTGTTGTTGTTTTTTTTTTTAAAAATTTTAAATATTCATTGGTTTTTATTATATTTGTAATTATTATTTTGTAAAAGTTAAGTATATTTTTTATTTGGAATGAACAATGTAATTTAGAAACAAAATTTAAGTGCCCTTCTACTAGATATACATTTAACTATTAGGGGATCTTTGTTTTTAAATATTAAATTTTTTAAAGCTCCTCCTTTCCAATGATAGCCATATTTCATGAAATTATGGATTTAAAATTCAAATGTGGACAATATTAACTTTATGATTTTAAAATTTTAATATACATTCATATTTTAATTTTATAGATGAATAGTTGGATTATATATACAAATTTTATGTATATTTTTCAAGTTATTAATATTTTAATTTTATATGATATGAGATTTTAGTTATATACTATTTATTTAAAATATTTAATATAGTTATATAATATATTTAAATTGTTATGGGTATTTAGATTAAATATAAGTAATTATATTTTAAAGACTTAATAAATAGTAAATTCTTACATTGTAGTAATAAATATATTTATTAACAATTTATAAAAAAAGGAGACACAAAAGAAGAGAAGGAAGGGGGAGATTTAGAGAGATGAAATGAGAGAGAGGTAGATGGAGAGAGTACTTTCATTATCAAGGGTATATAAAATACATAACATAATATATTATAAAATAATATATCTTATTTTGTTTTATTTGATATGTATTTTCTTTATGATTCCTTTTTATACAATATTATAAAATAATATTATATATCATATATTTTTTATAGTATAACATTGTATATTTAAATTAAACATGTTATATCTTTATTATTTATATTTATTTATAACTTAATTATATATTTTTATATATAATATAATTATGTCTATTGTTATATAGTATATTTAGTTGTAAATTAATTATATTTATTTTATATAATATGTAATATCTATTATAATAATATTTACTATATATTATTTAATGTATTTTTAAAATAATAATATATTGTAACATGGTATATTTATATATTTAATATTCTAAAAATATTTGTTATTTTATTATATATTAATTTTATATAAGAAAACTTATATTTATAATTAAATAAAACATTATATATAATATAAATATTACATATATAATATATTGAATAAAAATATACAATTTTATACTATAATATTATAATACAAAATAATTTACATTATATAAAATATAATAATAAATATAATTAAATATAGATTTTATATATATAATAGATCTACTTAAATAATAAATATACATAATATATTTAATATAAATATACAAATTTATAATTTAATATTGTATTAAAAAACTTTATATTTAGATTGTTTTCCATTTCTTTAAATGTTATATTAAAAAATTTAAATTAGAAATTTATTTAACATATGATGAAATTGATTTTAATTAAAAATTAGATTAATGGAGTTAAATAAATATATCTACTATTATATATCTATATAAAATTTATTGTAGATTTAATATTTTTATATAAATATTTTATTTAATTAATTATTTATTGTGTATAAAAAAATTTATTTTGATCTGTTATGTTTTATATAATATAAATTATTAAATAGAGACATAATATATTATATAGAACAAAATATTAAAAACAATAAAATACAACAAATTGTATTCTTATAGACAAATATAACAACAATATATAGAAGGCATATAAAATGAGTTTTAAGACATTGGTTGAATTTTGAAAAAAAAATGTCTTTAACTTTTTATGTATCAACCCATCCAAATTAAAATAGGAAACATAAAAAGAAAAAAAATAATGGCTATGTCATTTTCATGGCCCACACGATGATAGATCAATGGTCACATGTACTCTTATTGTAACTAATAGGGAGAGTCCTTAATGTATGATATTAAAGCTTGCAAGCATCTAAGTCTATCTATGTGGAGATACATCGACCAATTAGTAGATGATGCATCAACAAGGATATCAATGTAGGTCGATAGCTAAGTACGGTGGCTATACCTTTGATAAAATAATTATGAATATCTTTAAACATAACAACTTTGAATCCTCACACGTGTCCATTCATTTAGTTAGCTGGCACTTATAACTACTTCCCACATGTGTTCTTCCACCATTGTCCTACAATACGTGCCTATACTTAAAAAACTTCCTCTTTCTATATAGTTGTATTTCTACTTAAATTTTAATCTTGACACAATTGTTGCTTGTCGGCTTGTGTATCAAGTCCTCTAAATTGAGATCTAAGTTATCATATTCGAAGATGTGTCCTAGGACCATAGTTTCATAACTCAAATCATTAAAGCATAATTTGATCAAAGAGGAAGGAATCAAAACATTGTAAATCCTAGGTTTGTATTAGAGAGAGATCCCAAACACCCATCACCTCCTCAAAGTGTGAAACTAAGAGTAGGGAGAGAGAGGGGGGGCAACAAGAGACAATGAGAGAGGGGGGAATAGAGTGAAAGAAGAAAAGAGAAAAATAGAAAAAGAGATTGATAGAATAGAGAAAAAGAGAGAAGTAGAGATAAGAGATAGATGCATAAAAATAGAGAAAAGAGATGAAGAGAGAGAGAGGAGGGCTAGAGAAAATAGAGAGATAAAGGAGATAGAAATAGGGATAGATAATGAGAGAGAGAGAGAGAGAGAGAGAGAGAGAGAGAGAGAGAGAGAGAGAGAGAGAGAGAGAGAGAGAGAGAGAGAGAGAGAGAGAGAGAGAGAGAGAGAGAGAGAGGATAAACCAATGGGATACTATCATTAGTGTTGATGAAAGATAATAAAACTCATTTAACTCACCTTTGGCATTAGCATGCATGTGCCATAATTGTGACCCCACTACATGGCCATGCAGTTCTTAGCATATAAAATCTAACCTACAACCAATCTAATTTTTTTTAGTTAAATAAATGGGCCATCAAGCACTGACTTTGGAGTCCATGACTTTCAGTCCACCAACCATATATCCTATCTAATATTCTCACTCAAATATATCCTTAATTAGCACACATATGCCCTTCCTTCACATGAAAGTGTTAATGATTACCTATATAAAACCATTGATAGAATGCCTCAAACAAACTATAGTTAATGCAATTTTAAATGTAACATATTTTATTGCAACTCAAGCTTACATATGTGTCAAAGGAATCCATCATATAGTATCAATAAAATACTAATCAAAGTAATGTACAAATACCTAGCAACGATGCAAGATACCTAAACAAACATAAAGGATGCATTATTAATGTCACATCGAGCAATGAGTCATGGGTGATTGAAATCAAAAAATTAGTGTCTTGACAAACAAACACGATGAAGCACACTCATGGTTTACTAGCATTCTAGTCCATTTTCATTTTTACAATAAAAAATGCATCAATAATTAGATTATGAATATTGCAACAATGGATCTAGCTATGGAATTTTATAATTTTATTACTTTGTAATGTAAGGTTTAACTCTACTATTATGTGTGATCAATTTGATTATAATTAAGAGAGCTTGACTCTTATGAGATCAACTTAGTTGAACCTACTATGAGTAGAGATAAGGGATTCAAAAAATATGTTGGCTCTTTGCAACTAGGTTCAAGAGCAAATGTATTGGCCCTTTTCTTGCCATTTTGAACATATGGCCTCTTAAATGTGGTACCCATATATAACTCTTTTGCTCTTCTACATGTACTATATGATGCATGAATTTTAAGAATGACAAAACAAGGAAAAATAAAATGTGACATCTGCAATAAACATGCATCTTCTCCTCAAAAGAATAACTTGGAGCTATTTTCATGACCACTACTAGCTTAAGATTTTATTTGATATCAATAATTTGTGATTTGTACAAATTATTTATACCCTGAATAGATAATAATTCTTCTAATACATATCTATCAAGACACCAATGGATAGCTTAGCAACAAATATGCTTTGGAAAAATCAAGTCAATAGAATGCCATGCACTATTCTATGAAGATTGGCATTTCTCTCTTCTTTGTTGCATGTACGTCATCCATTAATGTATGCTTCCCTTTCCCACTAATTGGATGCATTTCATCATTTAGAATAAAAATGAGCCAATATTGTTTGCATAAATGTTTTTCCTACATGCTAAAATTACTTAGAGGCTATCAATTACAATTTAAGACACTCTCAAAACAATGGAAGCAACTAGAAAAATACACTAGAAATCAAGCATGGACAAACATATAATGCAATGTGTTCTCTAGCTTTCGAACACTTCAAAATGGAACCATTTAGAGAAGAATAATGATTTCACTATATAGTTAAAGTTTCATCAATGTTTTTCACTCTTTGACAAACATGGGGCTAAGAATCTACTCCAAAACATATGATTCCAAAGGAAATGTACACGTTCCCTTCTCTTAGACTTATAAGCTTGATGAGAATGCAAAATGACTTCAAGTAAACACAAGGATAGGTATAGACGAATAATAGTAAAAAAAATTGAACAGAAGAAACACGTAAGTACTAAGAAGCCATAGTGAAAAACCAACAATTATGCTCAAATTTGGTTAAACAAAGAAAGGAAGAGAGAGAAAAAGGGAGATAGAGAGAGATAGAGAGTGATCAAGAAAGAGAGTGTGAGAGAGAGATAGGAGAGATAGAGGAAGAAAGAAGGGAAGATAGAGATGGAGAGAGATAGAAAGATAGAGAGATAGAATGGTAGAGAAAGAGAGATAAAGAGGCAAAGAAATAGAGAGGTAGAGAAAGAGACATAAAGAGAGATCAAGAGAGAGGATGAGAGAGAGGAGAGATAGAGGAAGAAACAAGGAGAGAAACATGACCAGATATAGAGGAAGAAAAAGAGATAGAAACCATGGTTAGCATGACTGATCAAACTAATAATCCTAGGATTGTAATTGATAACATCCAAGCCTAAAATTAGTCCCATGTTGATTGTGCAAATAAATTTTCTCCATATAATCAAAATAATGTTCAAAGGATCAGGATCTACAATTGGCAACATCCATACTTTCAATTAGTCCCATGTTTATTGTGCAAACAAATTTGCTACATAGAATCAAAATAATAATAGTGTCCATAAATTTCTTCACATTTTTTTGTAGATACAACATAATTGAGTGGTATAGCTAGATGATGCAAAACAACTTTTTCACCCCCAATTCTAGAGAACAAAGAAAGGATATTGATCCCCTTTAGATACATATGATTCAAACTCAAAGATCGTATCCTATAATGAACAAATCAAAATGATATGTATTTTTCCTCTTCTTTTATGTTTACATCTATGGAAGCCAATTGAATCACTACTAGATAAAAAAAATTCAAATGTTTGGTTACAAAGTCTCCTTCATGTATCTTTACATAATACAAATTTTCTTTTCAAAATAATTAGAAAGACACAATCTAATAGTAAATCTTAAAATAATAATTCGTATGAAGGTTATGCATGTACCCATGTTTTCTAATTAGAACTAAAAGGTACTTTCAATCCATACATTTTAGTTACCCTAAATGGCATACTATATTCAACTATTCAAAGTAAAAGTATGGTGGGCCTTGCTCAAACTCTTTATACTTCCACTACAATCCACTAGATGATTTGGATTCATTCCAATTCCAACCAAATTCTTTAACATGCTGTGGTAAACAAAAAAATTATATATCTTTATTTTCTATAGACAAACATTTGGAGCACACTTTCTTTAAGCTTTATCTTCTGAAATGGTTTGTTGTGATAGGTTTCACAATAATTGTTTTCTAAATCTAAGTGCTTTCTTTTATGAAATTTGATTTCTTGCAATCCTCTAGGCTTTCATTCAATCCTTGGAAAAGGAAACCATGGTTAGCACGACTAATCAACTAATAACCCTAGGATTGTAATTAACAAACATCCAAGCCTACAATTAGTCCCATGGTAATTGTGCAAACAAATTTGTTCCATATAATCAAAATAATGTCCATATGGGCTATAATTGGCAACATCCATTAATATGCAAAAACATTTGCTACACAGAATCAAAATAATAATAATAACGTCCATAATTTTCAATACTTGTTTTGGTAGCCTCTTCAATTTGGGCATGAACTTGGCTATGAAAAATAAGGAATTTATAATCTATTGAAGTCTAGATTAGTACAAAATGAAGGTTTCATTATTTTATTAAGTTACACTTGAATGCATTGCATCCATCCCTTATGTTCTTGTTCCTTGATTGTTAGACTATTGTAGGGGTTTCCCCCTATTATCACGTCAAAACCTCCAATTGAATTAAAAATTTCATCAAGTCTTTCTTTTGTTAAATTCTTCCACATTTTCCATCTCAATCAATTTACCCTTTTGATGTGTTTTTTCTACCCAACTTTTGAGGATAACATTGTTTTCTTTACAAATTTTCGTAGATACAACATAATTGAGTGGTATACCCAAACAATGCAAAGCAACTTCTGCACCCCAATTCTAGTGAACAAAGAAAGGATAATGATCCCCTTTAGATATATAGCCTTCCAAATAGAAATACAGTTATCTTTTAATGAACAATCAAAGTGATACAGTTTTCCTTTTCTTCCATTTTACATCTATGGAAGGCAATTGACTCACTACTAGATGAAAATCATTAAATGTTTGGTTACAATGTCTCCTTCATACATCTTTAAAGAATTCAAATTTCTTTTCAAAAATAACTTTTTTACAAGACACTTATAGCTAAAATACCATTCAAGTGTCTTAGATTATTTCATGTAGATATGACTTGTTCTTCAATTTAAATTTTTTAAGGACAAGTAAAGTGGTGGCATTTTGTTTCATAGGATGGGAGCACCCCCACAATCAAAAAAGTTGATAAACTCTCAGATTTACTTTAAAACATTATAAATGAGTTATTTACAATTATTTGCTTATTCTCGATAGATAACAATTTAAATATGACATTAATAAATTATAATTATATATTTTACTAAATTAAGTTAATCTAAGGAGGTTTAGGGATGACTTTTCACAATTTATCTCACAAAACTTCTTAAAGGCATTTGATACAACGCCATTAAACACACAAATACTTACAATATTTAGGCTCTTAAAAGAGTCATAAACTCATTACAAAGTCAATCTTGAAAATTAGGATTAGATAATAATGATAATCAATTATAATATCATAATACAAAGTTATAATGACATGATTTTAAATATTATATTTTTTGTAAATACACATTATTAAAAAATATAAATGTTATCCCTATTTTAAATTATTATATAATTGTATGTACTATTATCATTAGAGGGTTGTGACAAATATATGACTTTCAACTTGTCATGTTATTGGTCATTTAAGATTTAATATATAGTTGATTTATATCATATATTTTGTTGTTATTAGAGATAAGAAAAAAAAATTCACTAAAAGGTCATAGTTTAATTAGTTGAGTAGTCAGTAGGGATGATGGTATGTTCTTTTATTACACCATCCACCAAGTCTCAATTCCCTAAAAGTATGATTAAACCAAATTTCATCCTTAGATGACTTTGCTAGACTAAATATCTTACACACCTAAATGCAATTAGCTTAGTGGTTTCCCATTAATATAAGCAAGAAGAAACCTTTTTGTAATATCCAAAAGCATTCTTAACATCCATCCTTGTACTTCCACCACACAAGAATACCATCATCCGTAAGTTGTTCTGATTTTAGGTCATCCTTAGGTCCATCTTGAAAGAGTGCAATTCATATAACTAATCCCGCATAATTCTAGAGCTTTTTCCATCATAATATTACATTGGGGAATCATTAGAAGAGAAAATATAACTAACATCAAGGGCAACAATTACAAAAGGATTAGTATGAAATCTATCACAAGAAACCATTTAAGAGAGAGAGAGAGAGAGAGAGAGAGAGAGAGAGAGAGAGAGAGAGAGAGAGAGAGAGAGAGAGAGAGAGAGAGAGAGAGAGAGAGAGAGAGAGAGAGAGAGAGAGAGAGAGAGAGAGAGAGAGAGAGAGAGAGAGAGAGAGAGAGAGAGAGAGAGAGAGAGAGAGAGAGAGAGAGAGAGAGAGAGAGAGAGAGAGAGAGAGAGAGAGCTATGGTTCATGACATTTAATAAATACAACAAAACTCTTTTAATTCTAGATAATGACATGGACCATAGGGATTTAATTCACTTAAAGACATGGAAATTGAACTTCCACAAATTTTCGTCATACCCATTGTACAGAGAGAGGGGGAGATAGTGATATATGCATAATGTTTTTAAGAAGGGGATGCATGCAAATAGAGACGACACACCAAACATGAAAACTCACACATTTGAAGTACCTACTAAGCAAAACACAAGGATCTTGAAATCCATTAAGATTATGCAAATTGAGTCATGACAATCGAGAAAACAAAAAATTAACATATACCATAAGGATACAAGATAGTCATCATTCACTTAAAGATATGGCAATTGAACTTCCAGAACTCCTCGGTGTACCCATTGCACACCAAGGTGCGATTGCTAGTAAAATAATACCCTACCCTATCAAACTGTCTAAAAAGTCACTGATAAATTTCAAACTGTTAGACACTATAAATTGAGAGGTCTTCTCCTCTCCATGCACAATAATATTTATCTCCAAATTAATAATGGATATATTTAATTGTCAAAAGTACATGGATAAATATTTCCAATAGGAAAAATAATAATAATTTTGTAGATGGTTAAGTCTTTAAAGAAATCTAAATATATATCTTGTGACTATGTAGAAGTTTAAATAGTTTGTTTTAATTGTAAATTTTGTAGTGTTTTCAATTTTGTGGTGGAGAGTTCATGAGTAAAGTTCTTAGAGGGATTCTTTTCAATTTAATTTCATGTTTTATATTTTATATATGTATAGAAAAAATAGTTACTTAATTTTAATTTATGCTATTATTTTATTTCTATGTTGAGAGGTGTTCTACAGTGACACAAACAAGGTGTAAATGTAAATAAAAACTCATTAACTTAAATTTGACAACTATTTACAACATCCAATAATTAATATTTAATTACCAAAACTATTTAGGACAGACATTTATTTAAAACAAACTAAAACTATAAAGTAACTCTTAAAGTAAATTAAATAACTCTTTAAGTAAATAAAATAGTTCTAAAGTAAAATAAATCTCTTAAGTAGATAAAAAAATTATAAAATAACTCTTCAAGTAAACCACAAATTTGTAGAATGTAAATCAATTTAATTTTTATAGTTACATAAATCAAGAATAATGTGTATTTTCACAATTTGATAACCAGAAAATATGTAGAAATATAGATATTTAGTGCATTCTAAAATGGATGAACATTTTTTAAAGTAATACATTTTGAAACTATGGAAACAAACTTTCTATTGGGATATTTTGAGTTTAGGTGCATCTTGATCTATTTAGAGTAATTTATAATATCTTCCAATGTATTACAACTAGTATACCTATATTTAAAAAATATATTAAAGTAGGCCAGAGATATCCTTCTCTAGGCACCTATTCTACCTATGTGTGGTAATAAAAATATTAATTATAATTAAGTAATTTTCTTTATTATATTTATTACTATATTTATTATTATTTTTACTATTATAAACATTCTCTATAATAATGTAATAATATTACAATAATATAATAATATAAATATAATATTATTATATTTAATAATGTTATAGGATATAATTATATATTAATTTAATTAATGTCTTACATGTTATAGATATAATTATATATTAATTTAGTTAACTTTTTATAATAATAATATAAATTTAATTATTATATTTAATAATGTGATGCTATATAATTTTAATTTAAAATAATTAGGGTTTTTAATAATTAGTATTATAAAATAGTTAGGGTTTATAATAATTAATATTATATTAGTAATATATAATATTTATATTATTATTACATTATTATAATATTATTATATATTTATGTTTTATTATTATATATAATAATAAATATAATAAAATATAATTATATTTATATTAGTATATATATTTTTAAAATAATATATTATTGATATTAATAGTGTTAGAGGAAAATGTGAACAAGAGCATTAACAACTAAATATCTAATAATTCAATGAAATTGATGCAAATAGGACAAACAAAGATATTACCTTCGTAGACCAATTTACCTCATTGCTTCCATTATTGCCTATCTCGTATCGATCTTGTGTATGATTTTAGCTCTCAGAAGTGTGTGCTTCCTACTGTTGAAGATGACAATAGGAGAATGGTTGTGATTAGAATGCGCAATGAAGACTAAGCTACAAATGCAATTCTAATGGAGATGGATGATTGATAATGGAGACATGGTTGGATGATTGATGATAATGAGATTATGCAAATGCAATGGAGATACTTTGCCAAAGGCACGCTGGTAGGATTCCTGCAGAGTAAGATTACAAAAGCTTGAGATATGAAAATGAGGGAATGAGGGTTCCTTTTATAGGCTCAAGAGAGGCCAAATCCAAGTGTCAATAGATCCATGACTGGAGGAATTATTTGTGAGGTGTATGGTTGAGGAAGCTTGACAGAATGTGCACGAATCAGAAGAGGACAAGTGTCCAAGCTCCTTTCATGAATTATGGGAGTTAACAGAATAGATTGAAGAGTTAATTGAGATGATTGATCAGTTAATTGGGTTGATTGGAGAGTTGACTGAATTGATTAACCAATGAACTCTATTGATTAATTTGTTAACTGATTTGATTGATGAGTTAAGTAATTTGACTGGAGGATAAATAAGACATGTGGGTGAGAGGATATTAGCTAATTTAAATATTAAAATATTTAATTAAGTGTGCAACATAGTGAGGTGGAAAGGTGAGGTGAAAAGGTGATGTGGATTTATGAAATTAGGACTTTGGGATAGAGGAATTTAGAACTGATTAAATAATTTAAAATTATTAATTATATGAGACATTAGAAGAATTAGGTAATTTAATTAAATAAATTGATTTTATTTAATTATTGGAGGAATGTGAATCATTTAAATAAATTAGGATATTTATTTAATTGATAGAGGAATGAGAATAAAATAAATATTAAAATATTTATTTAATTCGACTTAGCCATTTTTAGGTGTATACATTTTGCCCCTCTTTGATGCAATGTGTTTTATCACGTTGTTTCAAAGAATTAAAAATTTTCTGCGATTGATACATGCCCCAATTTGCCCTTGGTACAGGTTTATGATGATAGAATGCCTGCTCAGGAGATTGGATGGGAAGAATGTGACGATAGGATGACAGACAATCTCACAATGAGATAGGTTGACAGGATTGACGAGATAAGAATTTGGTTGACGCGGAAGAAAAATGGGATGAAAGTGAGGCCCCAGCATGTACAAGTTTAAACTCCTCCAATTAGGGCTCACTTTGCTATAAATAGGTATGTGGGGTCACATTCCTAGTCATTTGTACACTTGTCTTTTGTGAGAGATTTGAGGAGCTTTGGTGTGGTAGCAGTGCAAAGTAGTCAGTAGAGATGGACCAGATTCTGATAGCCAGCCACCAATTTGAGAGGATTGACGATTCGTGCAGCCAACAGAGTATGGACCCCCGGTATGTACCCTTTGAAACTAGGTCAATTTTCCATTTATGATGGTCAAATTGTAGGTCAAAGTTGTTGCTTTTAAATGCACGGGTTTAGTGATTCGGCGCAAACAAGCCAAGAACTTGTGCAAACATTGTGATTCTGTGCATACAAGTAAGGAATCAACACAAATGCAATTTTCTCACAAATGATGAATAGTTAGGTGCAAACAAATAGGGATTAGACACATCTGGATTAAGGCGCACAAATAGTAAGTAGTTTTGAGCATTTAGGGTTTAGTTCTGCATTCAGTTGAAAAATGAGCAAGCAACTAGGGATAAGCACTTTTGATGAGAATATGCGCAAATGACTTAAAGCTGCACAAATAACTACCATTTCGATGCTTTTGCATGAAAAAGTGTAAATGACAAGAGATTCAACACATTTGTCTCAAAGCTATGCATCTGGTAAACAAAGCTGCACATCTAATAGGTTTGGTAAAATACTTAGCTGGTTTGACAAAGTTGGCATCGTGATTAATGTTGGCCAACTGATAGGTCATCTTCGAGATTGATTGAATCTCAGAAGAGAGGATAGGATAGGTTTCCTGATAGGTTAGCTAAGTACTTTGTTTGATTTGATAGATTTGTAGCTTAGTTTGATTTGTTGTTTTAACGCATTTTGTTATCAATTTTGTAGGAGATCCTAGATCATGTACTGATGTCACGAGAGAGATTCCCTTTGACGCAGCTGCTTAGCCCCTACTTGACTGATATTGACCATTTGGTGCTTGGGTCAATTGGCTTATGGTATGTTTGCTTCATGCTCGAGATGTAGGCTAACCTCAGATTGTTGACTGCTTTGGGTGAGAGGTATCATAGTGAGATGGGCATGTTTCATTTGCTCACTGGAGAGATGATGGTGACACTGGAGGATGTTCACCAGATTTTACGGATTCCCATCCAGGGTGAGCTGGTTGAGTACGAGTCTACTACTGGAGCTGTATTGGCTGAGTGTAGACGAGTGTTCGATGACCCAGACTTGGAGGGTACAGAGATTAGCTAGGCAGACATTGTAGAGTACTATAAGCCCCTGCCAGCCATACTAGTAGGTTTGATCAGAGTTGTATGCCCTGACAGGAGATCCTGTGGCTTTCAGGTTGGATGGGGACGGACTCTAGAGAAGATGGTTCAGGAGGGGAGACGGTTTGCTTGGGGTCCTTGTATCTTAGCCCATTTGTACCATGATTTACATTAGTTTGTATATGATGGAGCTGCGAGTCTTTCTGCTGGTGTGTTGTTGCTTCAGATTTGGGCCTGGCTGCATATAGCGGTGACATAGCTGATTGGCATGGGAGTGGGGATGTGACCGACCCTACTCCTATATGTTTTAGGAGACTCTTTCCCAGCCCAAGCTGGGGAAGTTAGACTACTGGTGTCACACATTGGATAATGTGGACGAGGTGATATGGCGACCATACCTAGACTATGAGGTGTGGAGTGAAGATGCAACATAGTTGCCTTATTGTTTCCAGACTTGATGGCTGATAGGGAGGACTCCCTACATACTAGAGTGTCACCTTGTTAGTGGCTTGCGTCGATAGTTTAGCAAGATTCAGGGCATGCCCTAGGTATTGCTATTTTTGCTTGGACGCACAAGGAGCATCCACTATGGGGTCCTGTGGCATCATATGAGACAACTAGGATGGATTTTCTATAGCTTCCTTATCAGGCATGGGATCTAAGGTGGGATATAATGGATGCAGTCACGACAATAGAATTTGAGGCACACTTTACTGCTCATCTGGTTCCTATATATTTAGGTCCTAGAGAGTTGGTTCCATGTCTTAAGGATGACGATGAGGAGGAGGACGATGCCCCTCGACAGAGGAGGGGATGATGGCGAGGCAGGAGGGGTGGCCGAGGTGATGGAGGTGGGGATGGCAGGGGAGATGACAGAGATGATGGTGAGGATGATGGTAGGTAGAGGAGAGTGAGACAAGGGAGAGTGGTTTAGATGCAGGCACGGGCACAGGCATAGGCAGAGGTGCAACCATAGGTACAGGCACATGTACATGTACTGGCACACACACAAGTATAGGGTGGGCAGGGTGATGGAGAAGTAGTAGCATTGTGAGCCCAGGTGGCTCAGTTACAGGCACATGTGGTACAGCTG
Organism: Cunninghamia lanceolata; assembly: GCA_027924645.1. Taxonomy (NCBI): domain Eukaryota; kingdom Viridiplantae; phylum Streptophyta; class Pinopsida; order Cupressales; family Cupressaceae; genus Cunninghamia; species Cunninghamia lanceolata. Next base: position 3,539,522 of record BSBN01000053.1, on the reverse strand, counting down.
TAGGGTCAAGATGATGGTGAGATTGCAGCCTTGCGAGCCTAGGTGGCTCAGTTATAGGGGCAGGTGACACAGCTACAGGGTGATGTCCATATTGTGATTCTCGAGCGTGACACTGCCATATAGAGATACACTAGGGCAGAGGCCCTATTACAATAGGTGCAACAGATGACAACCCAGGGTCCACACAACCAGATTGTGGCGGATATGGTTAGGGCGGGACATGAGATATCCTATTGGAGAGGGTTGTATGAGCAGGTTGTGCTAGTAGAGCAGAGGGTCAGCAGTTTCCACCCTAGCTCATGCAGCAGGTCAAGGTGGACGTAGACAGAGAGCATAGGGATGAGGCCACAACTTCCTCATGGGCCATTAAGGATGGGTCCTATAGGTCCAACACGTTCTATAGGGCCTCGGCCTCCCCTGCAATAGCCACAGGATCCAGCACTGTCCGGTGCCAGCTCTACCTAGTCACTTGCTTGGGACATGTATCATGTTATGCCAATTTTTGTATACACCATTTTGACCAGTTGAGATAGATACTTTTTATGACATCATTGTATACTTGAACTTTAATTATTATTTTGATATATGATGATGATCTACATGAGTTCGACACCCTACATGCATGTGTTTTTATGGATGGATTCATTTATTATGCTTATACTATGATGACATTACTATGTTGATGCTTATGATGCACTTGATATCTATGTGACATGATGTTTTTATGCGATACATAATGGACATGATGACTTATATGTATGATTATGATCCTATATGCTTTATGATGACTTAACGCATGCTGTGGTGATATTGAAAATGCAACACATGATGGTTTAATTGCTTTATGTATGGATGATGATCTAATATGCAAACATTGTGATATCTATCTTTTTATAGATTTTTGATGTGAAATGTTATGCAATCTATGTGGATAAATGACATAACTATCATGATCTAAATGTATAAGTCCACTAATTCACCTGAATGATAATGAACTAATGATGTACACACCTATTTATGACATGCAATATGTTTTATGAATTGTTTTTTTGTTGTCCAAGTATACTTAATCATAAAATAGAAGAACACTTAGAAGAAATGGACTTAAGAACTGGGATAAATGGATAATTTGGAAGAAATAACTTGGATAAATGGATAAAAGGATCTTTCGACACTTGGAATTTTTGACAAGGATGAAATGCTTGTAATGAAATGCAATTTGATATGTATGGATGTGGATTTTGTCATCTTCGTATACAAGTTTTTGAAGTACTTTGTTTCATCATTGAGCTTTTAAAATGTTGTAAGAAAATACAAGCATCTAGGTATAATTAAACCATTGATGACATGAGTATTACTTACATGGATTTTGATTTAGCAAGTTAATACAAGCATCTAAGTATAATTGAACCAAGATGACCTGAGTATTGCTTGCGTATCAAAAGACAATGATTACCCCTGTTTCATGTTTAGACCCCTGATGTCCTCGATGATCAATTTGTTGATCATGTCTTTAGACAAGGCTTCACATTACTAAAGATAAACCCACAAATAGCAAACAAATAAAATAATTATGCCCCCATCATAGCTCCTCTAGTTTTTGACATCCTTGAGTAGCATAAAAAGACATAATAACAAAAATCTTGATAATAAGATTTTAAACAACCATTAAAAACCCTCTTGCCATAGATACATGTTTTCTTGCAATAACTTGATAGAGTCATGTTTGATGTTTTAGGCAGGTGGGATTTTGTTTGGTTTTGTTTGACATCTTTTTGTCAGGATGATGTTTAAAGCTTGCATGGTGCACTACTTGTTGTCTAGTGATAAAACCACGATCTGGTTTGTTATCCTCTGAGTTGTAGCATTCAAAAATCCAATTCACTAACTAGGTCAAGGATTTGCCCCCAGTCAAGCAAGGGATCGATTTATTATGGGAAAACTGACAATAGATGAGAAGAAACAGACCCTAAGGGATTGACCTAGTGTCTTAGGGGCCCATTGATAAATGGCCTTGCCTACGTGATGACGCAGAGGCAATGTAGTTCAGGGTGTGGACTTTGTGGACCTAGGACCTAGGCGATGGGAAATGGTGTGGATTGGATGGACAAAAGGATGGGTGACAAGGGATGGAATGGATGGGAAGGGAGCCTCGGGGACACATCAATGATGGCCTTGCCTACATGATAGCTCAGAGGCGATGTAGTTCAACAACGGTTCAATGGATTGGTTGAGAATGGATGACAAGATGGATGCAAGTTTGGATTGATAGCCTAATGGGATAAGGTGATAAGGACGAGCAAACCACAAGACATGGTAGGTATCTCGATGTGATTAGGTGGATGCAGCTTTTAGAAAAGACTGGACGAGGACTGAAGTCCTAAAAGATGGAGGGATTGGTTTATCACAAATAGCGCCTGTTTACTAGGTTTTCACCACTTGCTTTTATTTGCACAATTAGCTGAAATACACATGACACCTATTTACCAGGTTTTCATCATGGTATCTATCCAAGGCGCTTGTTTACCAGGTTTTCACCAAAGGATGATTTTTTTAATTTTTCTATTATTTTGATTTTTTTTGTTATTTTTCTATTTTTCTATTTTTTTGATTTTTTTTAATTTTTCTATTTTTTTATTTTTTGTTATTTTTGACTCCGTTGCATTGGGGTTTTAGGTGTAGAACTTGCGAAGATGCATACTGTTGATGGGATCATCGAAAAATTCACCTTCCGATGTTGATAGCTGATAAGCACCTGATCCATAGGTAACAATGATGACATAGGGACCCAACCAATTGGGTTCAAATTTTCCCTTTTTCTCTCTATCTTGCTGATTTCTTGGGTTCTATCTTAGAACTAAGTCACCCACCTGGAAGACTTATGGTTTGACCCTGTGATTATAGCTTCGTGACATTCTCTGTTGGTATGCCTTAAGATGGTTGAAGGCATGTTGTCTTCGTTCTTCTAGCAGTTCTAGCTCCTAGAGTCTTGATACTCTGTATTCCTCATCATTTATGAGACCCTTTAATGACACCTCGAGGGAAGGTACCTCAACTTCTATAGGCAAGATGGGTTCAGATCCATAGACGAGGGCGTATGGTGTCATACCTGTGGGAATGCATATACTGGTTCTGTAGGCCCACAGAGTGGGGTTCAATTACATATGCGAGTCACGACCAACATCATTGACAGTCTTTTTAAGTATCTTCAGGATAGTTTTGTTTGATGCCTCAACCTGGTTGTTACCTTGTAGATAATATGAGTGGAGAAGCAATGCTGAATGTGGAATTTATCACAGAGTTCTTTCACATCCTTATTCTTGAAAGGTCACCCATTATCTGTGACAATGGATAATGGAATACCATATTTACATATGATGTAGTTAAGGATGAAAGAAGAGATTTGTTTCCCTATGACGTTGGTTAATGGAATGGCCTCAATCCACTTTTGAAATACTCAGTGGTTGTGATAATGAATTTGTGGCCGTTAGAGGATGAAGGGTGAATCTTGCCTACTAGATCGAGTCCCCATTGGTAGAAAGGCCAAGGTGTTGTTAAAGGCTGCAGCTCCTATGCTGGTGCATGTATGAGGTTCCTGTGGATTTGACATTTAGTGCATCACTTCACAAAATGATAGGAATCTTTTTCCATGGTTGGCCAATAGTATCTGAGATGCATGAGCTTCTTCACCAAGGTAGGACCACTAGAGTGTGTCCTACATATTCCTTCATGTACTACACTTAGAGCAGTCTGATATTCCTCACTATCCAAACACCTAAGGAGAGTACCATCTAAACCTTGTTGATACAAGGTGTCTACAATGATGGTATATCGGGATGCTTAGCGTACAAATGTTCACTTTTGGTTGTGTGATAGGTCAGGTGGTAGGATATTCTCTTTCAGATAGGTGTAAACTTTACCATATAAGGGAGAATCAGACCCTATGATGTGGTAAATGGTGCTTGTTTTCTAGGATTTCATAAGTAGGATAGGGGGCTAGCTCCACCAAAAACTCATAACAAGAATGATTTTTAGGTATGTCAAGGAGGGATGCAATAGTAGCCATTGCATCTGCTACTTTGTTTTCCAATCTTGGTATCTGCTTGAAAGATATCACAACAAAATACTCTTTGAAATCATCCACCATACGCTTGTATGGTATCAACTTCTCATCCTTAGTTTGATAATAGTCATTTACTTGATTAATGACGAGTTGTGAGTCCCCTTACACATGAAGTTCCTTGACCTTCCAATCTATTGCCATCTTTATGCCGATAACCAGTGCTTCATACTCGGTGACGTTGTTGGTACATGGAAACATAAGTCTATATGACTTAGGGATTGTATCTCCATGTGGTGTTACCAACAAGATTCCTGCTCCAGATCCATGTTGAGTATACAACCCATCAAAGTAAAGCTTCCATGCTGTGGTAGTGATATTAAAGATAGACTCATCTGGAAATTCAAAGCTTAATGGGTTGTCATCTATCAAAGGTGCATCTGCCAGCTGGTCTACAATGACCTGCTCTTTTATTTCTCTTCTATCTACATACTCAATATCAAATTCACTGAGTATCATGACCCATTTAGATATTCTACCTATTAGGGTAGCTTTGCTGAGTAGGTATTTTAATGGATCAATCTTTGCCACTAGCTTGATAGAGTGTGATCATGTAGTGTCTCCACTTTTGGGAAGCAAAGACAACTGCAAGGCATGCTCTTTCAATTGGTGTATATTACAGTTCGTAACCTACTAGTGTCATGTTGATGTAGTAGATTTCTTGTTCCTTTCCTTCATGGTTTTGTTGGGCTAGCAGAGCTCCAAGCGCTGTGGGTGTAGTTGAGATGTAGAGTAGCAATGGCTTGCTTTGAATCGGTGGCATTAAGACTGGTGGTTTCATTAGATACTCCTTTAGATGTTGAAATGCTTGCTCAAACATGTCATCTCATTTGAATGGAACATTTTTGTGTAAGAGATGTGTGAATGGATGACACTTATCTTCCAGTTGAGAGATAAACCTTCTGATGGACTACAACTTTCCTTGTAGAGATCGCAACTGACTCAGATTCTTAGGTGGTGACATTTCCATGATTGCTTTTACCTTGGTCGGGTCCACCTCTATTCCATTAGCTGATATGATATATCCAAGGAGTTTACCAGATGTTACTCTAAAAACACACATTTTTGGATTTAACCATACATTAAATTGCTCTAGTCTCGTGAAGCTCTTGTCTAAGACTTGTAGATGCCCTTCTTTGGTGAGTGATTTGGCCAGGATGTCATCTACATAATCTTCCATGATGGTGTGCATCATGTCATGAAAGATTGTAGCCATTGCCCGCTGATATGTTGCCCCCGTATTCTTTAGTCCAAATGGAATGACGCACCAACAATAAGTACCCCACGGACATGTGAATGTAATTTTGTGCTGATCCTCTGGCGCTACTTTGATTTGGTTATAGTCAAAGAATCCATCCATCAATGACAACATGGTGTGCCTTGCCATTAGATCGACAATGATATCCATGTTTGGCAGAGGAAAATCATCTTTTGGACAAGCCTTGTTTAGATCTCTGAAGTCATTGCAAAGTCTTATCCTTCCATTGGGTTTAGAAACAAGTACAATGTTAGAAACCCATTCTGGATAATCAATGGCTCTGATGAACCCCACATCTAGTAGTTTCTTTAGTTCCTCTTTGACCATTAATGCTATATGTGGGTACATTTTTCTCAATTTCTGTTTAACAGGATTATCTCTTGGAGCTAGTGAAAGCTGATGCATTATAAGGTTTGGATCCAGTCCTGGCATATTCTCATATAACTAAGAAAAGTTAATTTATTTCCACTTGAAGAATTTTGTGAATTCTGGTTTTTCTTGTGCTGATAATGATTGTGCCATATGGATTGTCCTTAGGTTCTCTTCTGTGCTAATGTTTATTGGTTGAGCTAGTTCAATCAATATTGAAGATCTCTCATGATGTGCATGATAGGGGAGAGTGTCAATCCCTTCATCTATTGGCACTTCAGAGAGGTTTTCACCATTGGATGCATCTTTTCTTTTTACTTTTTCTCGATCTAACATTGTTGCGGAGTGGTTTTCACCATTAGATCTACTTTTTATTTTTATATTTTTTTGACTGAAAGGATTGGCACTCTCTGCCACGTCGTTAATTTCAATGGTGAAGCCAACCTTGTGGTCTCCCGCAGGTAAATGGTCCCTAAGCTCTAGATAATCAATGATAGCATCATCATTTTGGAATGTATCTAGTTCAGGGGTAGTGTCTTGCAAATCCTAGTCTATCAATTCAGGATGCACTAGGGGTAATGGATCATCTGGTTGGTTTGATTCGAGGGTGGTGATGGTTAGAATGGAGGAGTCATTCAAATAGGTAAAGGCATTGACAAGGTCTATTATGGTACACTCCTCAAGTTGGTTCATCAAGTGTGACATCGTACTCTCTTCATGAAGTTCACGTTCCTCATATTGCAGATCAAACTCTAGTGATCTAGCCCTAGAGTTTTGTCCCTCATGAGTCATATGAGTAGAGCTATACTGTTGAACCACGTTAATCTCTTTATTTTCCCAAGATGTTTCTGAGAGGCTGTCCCATTCATACTAATTGGAATCTGTTTCACTCCACTCTTGTAGTCGGTGAAGCTGTTCTATGAAGTTAGTGGTAAATGCTTGTATGTCTTTTGCTTGGAGTTTCTGTAACATCCCGCCAGGAAACCCCACATAGAATGGGTATATGACATTCACATCACTAGAGGGGGCAATACCACACTCCTAATTACATGCACTAACCGTAATCATGCTTCTTTCTTCTAAAGCACTAGAGACCACAAGAGGAACTCAAGGCCTCAACAAATCAGCAAGCACTAACATACAGGAAACACATATTGTCAGATACATCATCACATTTTTAGAAAAGGAGGGAGAACACATAGCAGACACATAAGTAAAATAAGGCATAAAGAAGTTATTTCTTCCATAATCAAAGAACGAGTTTGTAAATTTATCAACCTTCTAACATCATACTAAGGCACATAGGTGAGAGGTACTATTACTAACTCGCCACAAGGAGAAAAATGCTTAACCTAGAGCAACAACAACAATCCACAGGTCGCAGTGTTGCAACCTAGGCTTTGATACCAAATGCCAAACAATACCTGACACTATGCACAATCAAAAAGCATGACCACAACGACAGTGACTGACTATCATGCCCATACAGACAACATTGACTGGGTGCAAAACTAGATACTCATCCTTTTCAAGGATGATGGCTAACTAGGGGACCATATGTTATCTCTGTTCAACAGTTCCATTGTATTTAAGGCACACTTAGACCTATCAATTTAGGTGGAGTCAATGCCTGATACCTGCAACTTGCAGCACACAACACGGTCTATGCACAAGTATAATAAATATCAAACAGTCACAGAGTGAAAGAGAATCGCAACATCATCAGATGCTCATGAATGAGTGGTACGACATTGTCTCTTTTCACACCACACAATAATCAGATCATCCTATAATATAAAATTAGTCGCATAAAAATCAATTCTAACTTATGACAATCATAGTAAGATCAATATCATAATCACCTGAATGTAAAACAATGTCAGAGCATATGAATTATCAGTGTCGCAACAAGGATTATCAATAAACATGCTAACTGTCATATGAAACCACACATGAGGATAATTAGGAATGTCACCAACATGTATGTAGCATCTACCAACATCATATATTGTACAACATCAACTGTCTAACATACCCTAAATATTCCTATTATTTTACCTTCATCTTCATGCTCCTTAGCCAGACTATTTGCACATCTAAGATGAGAATGGAGGGGCACTACAGTTTCTCCTTACCTTTGATCTTCTCTTTACCCTTGTATCGCAACCCAGTGGTGTCTTGGGCTGTGGAAGTAGAGGGTTGAATTGGTTCTATGATACCATCTTTCCTTAATCCTATGGGACCATGTCCTTCATATCCCATCCTTTGTAAAATAGAAAACCCTTGACCATATTGTGCAGTGGGTAGCTTAGGTTGATGATCATTTGGTGTGGTTTCATTATCTCCATCTTTGTAAAGCCACTGTAAGAGATCTTTTTCATCACTCTCATCTGATAAGTTTCCCCATCTAATGAAAGGACCCTTAGAAGTCTCTAATTACTTGGCCTTGTTTAGTAATGGATTTCCATAGGATTTTGGTGATATAGGCAATTGTGCTAGACAAAAAGATTGTTCAGTGACATATTCTCCAACTCCCTTGTCCCTGACTTTGACTTTAAGCTCTGATGTTTTGGAGGTAGAAGCTAGAGAACTTGGATCCACATGGTGTGAAGAAAAGGAAGTTGCTCTATTGGTAGGGATTACAAATTTTGGTTTTGATTGGATGTTGTTGCAATATTGGAACGGATCAGGGTCCCCTTGTATGGTAATTTCTTGGCCATTGTGTCAGAATTTGATACATTGATGGTATGTTGATGGAATGGCCTTCATTGCATAGATCCAAGGTCTTCCTAGAAGAATGTTATATGCTAGCTCCATGTCTAACACTTGACACACAACATCTCTCTCTACTGGGCTAACCCATATTGGCAAGACTACAGTTCCTTTGGAAGTTCTCTCTTCTTTGTCATATGCCTTGATAGTTATTTTCTTTTTAGGATCAACGACATTTGGTGAAAACCCAATGCAAGGATGAACTTTAATGTGCATATATTTAAACCAACACCTCCATCTATTAGGACCCTTTTTATTCGATGTTTATGGATTTGGGCCTTAATGTGGAGGAATGCATTGTGTGGTTGGTTGATGGACATATCATCTTTCTCTGTAAAGGATAAGAAATGTGGTGTGGTTAGATGACCTACCGTAGCTTGGAATTGCTCTTGAGATAGGTTTGTAGGAATAGTTGTTTCCGAGAGAGCTTTCTCTAAGATGGCTTTGTGGGACGGGGATAGACGCAATAACTCCAAAATGGATATGTGTGCGGGTGTTTTATGGAGTTTGTCAAGGATGCTGTATTGGTTCAATGTGGATGATGACTTGGGTGGAGCTCCTTGGAGAGTAATGTTTCCATGACGAGTGGTCACATTACAGTTGGGATTATTATTGATAGTGATTACATTGATGTGTGAATTGCTGTGTGAGATATGATTGACGGTGTACTCATAAGAAACATTATTATAGTTTGCTTTGTCAGCACCGTTGTTGTTTTGATTAGATGATCCTCCTTTCTCATAGTGTGGAAGAGGATTTTTGAATGCTATATGCTCTTCATTAGTGGTATGCCCTTCAATTTTTATTACTTTTTGATCAATGAGGTCTTGAACGACATGTTTTAGCACTTGACAATCATTTGTTTTATGTCCTTTGTTTCAGTGATATTCTCAAAAGTTGGAATCACTCCACCAAGCGGGTTTAAATTTTAGTTCATAATCACACACTAGCGGAAGTGTTATGAGGTTGCCTCCTATTAACTTCCTAAGGGCAGATTTGAGAGACTCTCTGAGTGGTGTGAACTTTCTCCTAGGAGGAAAGTTCGTAGGTCTTTGATCATTACTTTGAGCCTTGTTGGGTGGTGTATTGTTTTGTGGTTTTGATAGATTGAAGATTGGTTTCTTTTGCTCCACATTTTTAGCACCTACCACACCATCATTTACAACGGGTTTGTTCTTGGTCCAAATATGTTACTTGTCCACATTGTTTTTAGAGCTAGGGGTGTCTTTGTATAGTTTAATTTTCTCCTTTGTTATCAAGGCTTTCTCGATGAGTAGCCCCATTTCAATGACCTTACTAAAAGTAGTTGGGCATTGTATTTGGATTTGATAACTCAGTTCCGTGGTTAGGTTGTGAACAAACATTTCTATCATTTGTTTCTCTAGTATGTGGTAGGGAAACTTGCTTACAAGTAGTCTCCATCTTTGCAGGAAAGAGGCAAAAGATTCTCCCCCCTTTTTCTTGTTATTACAGAGGTCTAACATGGATATTTTGTGTTCGATATTGTATGAGAAATGTGTTACAAATTTGTCCACTAGCTCATCGAAAGTGCAGATGTCGGGAGGTAGACAAGAGAACCATTCCATTGCTTGGCCTCCTAAGCTTCATGGGAATAGTCTCATAAGATAAGTTTCATTGTGTGCAACTTCTAGGCATGCTGCACTAAATTCCCTTATATGATCTCTTGGATCACCTTTTCCTCGATACTTATCAAATTTTGGAGCCTCAAACCTTGAGGGAACAGGGATCATGAGCAAAGATTTATCAAAGGGATATGGTGAAATATCCTCAAGAGAATAATGTTTCGTTGTTGTCCCACTTTGGATGTCCATCAACTATTTTTGCAAGGCTTGTATTTGTGTTGTTAATGTGTCCAAGGGATTGGGTGTATCCTTAGCTTTTTCCGTTTTAGAACCATCTCTATCAATTTTGTCATTTTTGGAGCCATCTTTCAAAGACTGTAACATCCATGTTCTAAAAACACAATAATATAGAGAACTTACCATGGAATAATTTCAACAAGGTAAAAATCAGAGAAATTTTTTCTTTTAATTATCATAAAATCACGTAACAACAAATTGCAAGATTCTCTTACATAATACAAATATGACATATTGTCTTTCTCAATTACAAGTATTTGCATAAGTATTTCAATTACATAAGCAAATTTGGAATGATTATTGCTTCTGAATATCTGACATGTTTATCACAAGCCTTGGCATGTTTTTTGCTGGAGAGAGAGAGAGAGTATCTTCCCAGTGATTTACCTCCATCCACAGACCGACGGTCTCCCACACATCTTCCACATAGGAAGTGCCCCTACCCTTTCACAAGGAATATAGACCAAAGGTGACCAGTGGTAATTTTCCTTCCCAAGTACACAGTGTTGTATCCTACACAGTTCTATCAACCATACAACCCTAGATACCCTCTAGCTAAGTATGATTTCCGATAGGTTATGCAGTCTAGATAGAATGAAATGACAATGCATCTAGAAAACAAATGCATTAGTTTGGCCAAAATTTCAATATCAATAATGTTCTAAATGAACGTGGTCGAAATGTTCACCCACCCCTACTCAACTTGGATATTGTCGTATTCTTGCAGTTTATCCTCACCAACTATGTTTACGTAAATGGTTTTAACATCTTTCATGACAATAGTCTACTTGACTTTAAACGAGTTCATATGGATATAACTAATCATTTGTTTTCATATTCGACTCTAGGGTTTTCATTACAACTTTTAATAATCTAATATTTCAAAATATCCATATCTCATAACTATGAGACTAAGGTTTAAAAATGACCACTAGGTTAACTCATCAAGATTAAGAATAATATGGCTCTAGAAAAGATATCTCCTCCTACAAAAAGGAGTATGAGTACTTTCTACTTTCCTTAACGTGATATCATTGACAATCTCAATATATACTTATATATGTTTCCATACTAGGTCATTTTCAAGTTTAGACTTAGTCTATTCCATCATAATGGTTTACAAGAATATCTTCAACAAGATTAATAAAAAAGGAAATAAGGATTGTCCAATAGACCTTATTTCTTCTATCAAAATAATCCTAGTTTTCTATCACTTGATTGGATATAAGATAGTTTTCCACAGATTACTAAAAATCTAAGTTCTTTTGAAAAGTAATCATTTTGTCATATATAAATAGACTAAACCAAGAATGGTTTAAAATGATAACAACACAACTTAATGATTAACTGTATTACTCATTGCTAAAGAGTTTTCCTATCAAAGTTTCAATTGCAATAATATCATCGAAAGTCTATTACATGGTTAACTTATAACAATATAATCGACCTGCTACATGATGAATCTCATTCATTAGAGCGACTGGTTTATAAGGCACATGATAACTAAAATAACCTTCTTCAGGCATATGATTTGTAATGATCAATTAATCACCATACAGAAGTTTGACTTGTTTAACAGTTTAAAAATAATAAGTATGACTCAGCTCAGAGTGCTATAATATAGAATTCATTTATATTAGCATGCATTAGCCTTCGAGGCTGAATCGATGCTCTCTGAATTTCTTTAAGTTAACTATACAGTTTTACTAATGACTCTATCAACTATTTGATACAGTCGACTCTATTGGTTTGAACAAATACACATTGAAGTGAATGGATAAGCCTTACTGGCATAATCAATTGTCTACAACAAGACACTATAGTAATAACATAAAAGAACATTTGATTTTACAATGCTATCAATGCACACAACGCAGGAAGGATATCTAGTAGCGATGGCTCAAGATAAGAAAGAGTTGTAGATTGAATACTCTAATGGATGCCTAAGAAAACCGATGTTTACTTCCTCCTCAAAATTGGTTATCTATCTTCTGTTGCTCACAGTGATCCTTCCCAAAAGCATAACACCCATTGTCTCAACTCTTGCTGAGTCATTCCTTTAAAGACTCAAGCATGACTCTTAATGAGTGGTCCTATCTTTTCTTTCCCACTCCTACAGTTAGAGACTCAATGAATTCTTGATCAGTCCAATTATGCTGTGGTTATAACTGACCTCCACAAAAGATGCAAGGCTTAAACAATGTCCAAAGGAAGATGTCTAATGCAGGGAGAATATCGAATGTGGTTTGAAATACCACGACTCCTCTCCAAAGAGGCCGACATATCATTTAAGCCACCGTTTGATCTTTTAATGATCACCTTAAGTGATTCGATCCATCACTTGATACACATGAAGGCATTCCTATTTGCAAGCCTACGACTGCTCCATAACCAAGCATTAATAATTATGAGGTATTAACCTCAAATCGATGCATACACATATATATGTTTATATACTTAAATATGGTTTAATGATGACACCAACCCTACTTGATCATTTAGGCTTTGATCAATACATGATAATAATAATAATAAGTCGAAAGGCTTACGAATAATGTGAAAGCGTCGAGCTTGTCTCCCCTTCACAGACTCTTGTTAAAACATGTCAACTTGACCTAATAAGATCATCGTATGACATTTAATGTCAACAATTTAACCTTCTATGACTTAAGGATACTAACCCAACAATTTCGTGACAATGTCGACGTAAGATTTACATTAATCGTAAACGGACATCGTTCTACCCTGAAGACGTCGTTTTCCTTTATGAACGACAATGTCGACACATACGACTAACCCAGAAAAGTATCAAAAGATATCGGCTACTTGTCGAATAGACTCAAAAGCTATATTGACAAAACATGACTTACCTCTATCGATACTGATTCACGTTTTTGTTAAACACTTATACTCTTTTTGGCAAATAATCACTTGTAACCCAAGGTCTATATTTCTCTCCTCGAAAGATACTCTCTCTCTCTCTATCTCTCTTCTCTGAGAGTGAAATCAATAGATTACGATCAGTGTATCATTATTCAAATAATAAACCAAACTCTCATAATACAATTATTAAATCAATAAAGTATTTGCATTTTCCATAATTCCATAAATGATATTAATAGAATCTATGTTTTTCCTTGATATTAATCTAAACATCAAAATAGATTTACTTATGTCCAAGTAAAAGTAAAATATATTAGCAAGACAAAAATTGGGGATGTAACATATCCTTCCCCTAAAGATTCATCGTCCTCGATGATATAAAGTATCAAAATGTAACTATATAGCAAGTTCATTATTTTCAATTGGTAAAAGTATTAAATAAATGAGGAAACTTCTGATAAAATTCATGGTAGTCCTCCCATGTAGTATGTTCCTTAGCATATTGCTCCCATTGGACCTTGCGCTGCAAGACCTCTCTGTTATGCAAGAGGAGCTTACGTGTTTCTAACACTTTGAGTGGCTCGATCATGACCACCCTTGGGTCCTGCATCTGTAAAGAATTCCAATTTAAAATATGATTATCTCCTGCAATATATTTATTTAGATATGACACATGAAAAACATTGTGCATTCTAGACAAAGGCGGTGGTAGAGCAATTCTATAGGCAACCGGATTGACCACTTCATGTACTTCAAAGGGCCCCACATAATGAGGAGCTAGTTTAGAAGACTTCCCAAACTTAATAGAACTTTTATGAGGTTTGACTCTCAAGAGAACTTTCTCTCCAACAGAGAATTGTCTTGGTACACGCTTGGCATCCGCATAACTCTTTTGTTTATCATTGGCTTCTACCAATCTTTTTCTAATCAGTATATCTTTTTCTTCCATTTCAGCTAGCCTTTCTGGTCCGATGCTAATCCTATCTTCTAGCTTATCTTAGCTTATAGGAGTTTGACATCTTCTTCCATACAATGCTTCAACCGATGCCATCTTAATAGCAGAATGATAGGAATTGTTGTAAGCAAATTCCACAAGTGGTAAATATTCTTCCCACTTATATTGCTGATCCATGCAATACATTCACAATAAATCTTCTAAAACTTGGTTAACTCTCTCAGTTTGCCCATCGGTTTTAGGATGATAAGCTGTACTCACATTGAGTTTAGTCCCTGTTAGGGTTAGCCGACAGAAGATATCAATTAAATGCAAATAAATATTAAACAGAGGAATGGAAATACATAGAAATAATAACAACGAGAGACAAGTTTTAACGTGGTTCACCCAAACTCGGGCTACATCCATGAAACAGAGAGTTTGATATTATTATCCAGTAAATCAAACTAATTACAACCAGTAATCCCTGCAACTCAATACCACTGCAAATGCTAAAATACAATATCAATGGAAACCCTAACCCTTAGCTACTTTTATCAAGCCTTATGTCGGTTACAAAAATAGGGTTTTTTTTTATGTCGGCTAATAGAAAAATGACTCCCAGCGAATTTATAAAATAATAGGCAATTTTTTCTTCGGGGGCGCTACCCCCAGCAGCCCCCACTGGGGGTGTTGCCCCCCTACACTCCCCCGTTAAATAATTTGGGGGGAAACCGCGTCGATAAAAGTGGGGAAAATTTAACCTCTGAGTCTGATTAGGCTCCATATAACAACAGTCCCTGGCACAGAGAACAAGGTTTGCTAAAACCTTGATGTTATATGTGCATCTCTATCTGAGATAATCTTTTTAGGGAAGCCATGCAATCTAAACACTTCTTGTACAAATTTGCGAGCTAACACTAGTGCTCCATCAGTCAAATTACCTGGTATGAAATGTGCTACCTTCATGAGTTTATCAACCACAACTAAAATGGCATCATATCTATTCCTAGACATAGGAAGACCTTGGATAAAGTGCATGCTTAAACTTGCCATTTCCACTCTGGTACATCATGCAGGTACAACAATCCTGCTGGATGTTGATGTTCTTCTTTTATCCTCTGGCATTCTAAGCAATTTGCTACAAATCTTGTAGCATTTTTCTTCATTCCTTTCCAAAATAAAGAGGTTTAACATCCGCTAGAAGTTTGGTCACTCCTGGATGTCCAGAATATGGTGCAGTATGAACTTCTTTCCAAACTAGATCCCTTAATCCATCCGAATCAGGAACATACATTCTACTGCTAAACATCAATAGTCCACCTGACTCAAACAGAAACCCATAATACCTTGGGTCTCTAGGATTAACCTCTAGAGCCTGCTTAACCTGCTCATAATGTTCATCATTAGGCAAATTTTGCAGCACTAAATCTTTGAAGTTTCCATGAATAGTGACAATAGAAGATACATGTCTTCTACGACTCAAAGCATCAGCTACTCTATTCTCTTTTCCTTTGATGTAGTTTATCTCAAAGTCATAGTCAGATGTCAATTCTAACCATCTCCTTTGTCAGGCATTCAGATGTGGTTGATAGAAATTATACCTAAGACTTTGATGGTCTGACTTAAGTATAAAAGTTTTCCCTAACAAATAGTGTCTCCACATTTGCAAAGCATGAGTTACTACTGCCAATTCCAGATCATGTGGTGCATAATTTTTCTCATAGGATTTTAAATTTCTAGACTCATATGCTATGACTCTCCCATCTTGCATAAGCACTCCTCCTAATCCTTCTCCCGAGGCATATGTAATTACCTCAAATTATCCTTCGGGGTTAGGAACTTTCAAAATTGGAGCTCGAGTTTTAAGAGATCAAATGCCTCCTAACATTTGTCTGTCTATTCAAATCACTTTCCTTTCCTTTGTAGGGAAGTGATTGGACTAGCAATACTAGAGAAATTTAAAATGAACTTTCTATAATAACTAGCTAGGTCCATGAAACTATGCACTTCATGCACATTTGTGGGTACAGGCTAATCCAGAATAGATGTGATTTTTGCAGGATCAACAAAAATTCCATTTGTAGATATAATATGTCCTAGGAATTAAATCTCCTTCTGGAAGAATGAAAACTTTCACAGTTTTCCATATAACTTATGTTCTCTTAACCGTTGTAGAACCAATTGTAAATGTCAATGATGTTCTTCTTCATTCTTAAAGTAAATGAGTATATCATCCATAAAGACTAGAACCAACTTGTCTCAACAATCTCTAAATACACTGTTCATGAGGTTCATGAATGTAGTAGGGGCATTCGTCAAACCAAATGGCAACACTGTGAACTCATAGTGCCCATATCTGGTTATAAAAGTTGTCTTATGAATATCCTCATCTTTTAATCTTAACTGATGATATCTTGATCGCAAATTGATCTTTGAAAATATTGTAGCTCCACGCATTTGATCAAAGAGATCATCAATATGTGGCAAAGGATATTTGTTCTTTACCATTGCTTTATTAAGCATACGATAATCTATACATAACTGAAGCATTCCATCCTTCTTAAAAAAATAACTAGAGCACCCCATGGTGAAACACTGGGTCTAATCAAACCTTTTGCCAACAATTCTTGTAATTGGGCTTTCAATTCCATTAACTCCATAGTTGTCATACGGTAGGGTGCTTTTGATATAGGCTCAGATCCTGGTTTAATATCAATTGCAAAATCAAAAATCCTCTTGGGAGGCAGTCTTGGAAGTTCTTCTGGAAAAACATCCTGAAAATCCTGAAGAAAGGGATATTTTTCTTCAAAAGATGAACTAGGGCTTTCTAACCATTCCTCCACTTGTTCCATTTTAACTACAAAAAACTGACAACCTTTTTGTCTAACCCTTTTCAATTGCTTAGCAGAGATAGGTCTGATCTTAACTTCTCTTTGAATTCCTTGGAATTGGATTTGATTTCCCAAGTCATCTAAGCATTCAACCATTTTTGAAAAATAGTCAACCTTAGCTCTATGCTTCAATAACCAACTCATTCCTAGGATTACATCATAGGAATCTAAGTGGGCTACATACAGATTTAATTCCATTGAGAAACTAGGAAGATCAATCTTGGCCTCAAACAAACATTGCTCTACCTAAGCCTTAGATTGGTTAGCATATTCTACTAACCAAGGTTTAGATATGAACCCATCTTTTCTAGGAAACATATTCAAAATTCTAGGGAAACAAAGATTTCAGTTGCTCCTGTATCAATCAAAATAGATATAGGGACTTCAAACAAAGTACCTTTCATTTCAATGGGTGTGATTTGATATTCTACTTGATGATTGTCAATAGCTACATGAATCCTTTGTTGGAATGCTTCTTGTTGAGTAGGTAGTGCAGTACCTCTTTATTGACCATTTTGATTCTTGTTTGGGCAACGATTAGCATAATGGTCGCCTCCACAAATAAAGCATCCTCCAATGGGTCCTCTCTTATCTGAAGTCTTTCCAATGTTATCCTTATTCCTTTTGTAATTACCATTCTTCTTCTCATTTCCAAATCCACCCCTATTTTCTGAGTTCCTTTATCTTTTTGATGCAGAGTTCTATGTGGTAATAGTTGTTGAAGTTCACTAGATCACAAAGCTTCCCTTAAGAGGTATGCAAAGGTGTTTATTATTATAAGCCTACACAAGGCTTCTCAAGGAACTGACATAACCTTGGTCCACACACTGGTGTCCACCCACACAGGTTATTCAACTTCTCACTGGTGAGTCACTGCTCTAACCAGCCCTTATACACAGTCCACCTCCAAGGACAGCAATCTACCTTCAAAAGCTCTCAACTACTACCAATCAACTCTACCAATAAAGGTCTTCATACTACCATCAACATATGCTTGTTTAGGACATAACTAACATCAGTTCATTGACCCAAAAAACTAAGTGTTACACTTGCAAAGACAGAGAACAGTAAATGACAGCTTGACTGTCCTATGACAGTGCTAAAATGACAGCTTATATCTTGTAGCCTTTTTTGAACGACTAAACTAGCATTAATTCCTTTCTACAAGCATGGATCTTCACACATCATACACCTACCAAGGTAGGATCAACATGCAATCATAGACCAGCACCTCTCTTCTATACTTGCTCTGACAGAGAACAATAACTGTCTTATGGTTGTCTTAAAGAAACAATATTTAATGAAGATTAAACCTTGTAGCCAAGAAAATGTTTAACACCACATTAAGTGCTTATAACTCCAAATGGCCTTCACCTCTAAATGCATATCCAAATACACATCATTAATATGTCCTTCCACCCACACATGCAAAACTGTACTGTACTGTAGGTGTTTAGAAACAACAAATTGTCTTTTCCTTGAAAATAAAGGCCTAAATTGAAAGCAATGTGAAAGAAAATACATCCAATATGCATGCACAAGGTCCACCAAGTCCTGCACTAGTCAGTCTCCACCATCAAACATAGACTCCACCTTATATTTGTCAAAACAAATTAACTGTCCTTGCTGTCATGATCCAGTCCACCATCCATTTCTCAACTAGTCACTAATAAGACTAGCTAGATGCATGCCATCTGCCTTGTAGAGAGGAGTTTAACCTACCAACCATACAAAACATTAAATCTACTCTACCTTCCTCCATCCTACCAAGAAATGGGTGACCACCTTCAGAGGACAGAGGAAGAATGATGCATTTTATCCAAAACCCTAGCTATGGAGGGTTAAAAACCAGTTTACACACAATGGGTTCAAACAAAGTAGTAAAAATGTTTCAAGGGCTCTAAATAAATGCAAATGAAAGGTGATTCAACCTACAACCACATTTTCTAGACCATGGACCTCTTACTGTCCATACCAGACCATACAAGAAGGCTGTTTCTCGCAGAATACAGAAAATTACTATTTTTTCAATCCAAAAACTCCTCTCCTTCCTTTCTTTTTTGGCATGTTTATATAGTATGATGTTTATAGAAATTTTTCCTAACCTTTCCACTTCCCTACAGCCTGTACAACTGCCCATGAAGGTAGTGAATCGTTGGGAAAATAGCATTTTCTTCAAAAAAACTAAGTTTCTAAAGGAGAAAACCTAGAAAATAGGTCTTAATAAACACTCTAGTGGACTAGTCAATTAAAATGGACTAAGTCCTTATTACAAACATGAAAATGGATTTCAAAGCCTTAGGAAAAACCAAAATACCAAGATCACAAAATGATATAGTAAAAAAAATGGCTAAAACTGAAGCTCCTACACCATACTCCCCCTGTGGGAAAAACTCAAGTCCCTTGAGTTGCCAATTGTTGAAGTATCATGCCATGCTTCAAGATATCTGCTTCAGTCATCCAGGGGGCCTCTGAGTCAGGGAGATCCTTCCATTTCACCACGTAGTCCTTATAGACACCTCTCCGAGTCTTCTTGATAACTTTGGAATCCAGAATGCACTCCAACTGTAAAGGTTTGCTTGGAGGCAAATCCTTGATCCAATCAGCATCTTCAGCCACCAAATCTGATCCACTTTCACTAGGTAATGGAGGTCTGAAAGGAAAAAGATCACAAACATTGAAAATTGGAGAGATACCAAGGCCAGCTGGTAGCTCAATCTCATATGCATTTGGACCGAATTTGTGCACTATTTTGCATGGTCCAATCTTCTTCATCAAAAGTTTAGTTGGCTAACCCTTTGGCAACCTTTCTTTCCTCAAATATGCCATAACTAAGTCACCAACTTTGAATTGCACTTCTCTTTTCTTCAAATCTGCCTTTTCCTTGTACTTTGTGACTGATTTTTCTAGTTGTAACTTGACTTGATCATGGACTATTTTCATGGAGGCAGCAAACTCTTCACCAATTGCACTCCTTCTATCCCAACCTTGGAGATCCTTCAGCTCAAGTGGCCCTCTTGGATGGAAGCCATAAACTATCTCAAAAGGACTTTTACCAGTGCTCCTATTCCTTGAATCATTGTAGGCATATTCAGCCTGATTGATAACCAAGTCCCATGCCAAACCATGCTACTTTGTAAGGCACCTTAGAAGGTTTCCAAGTGATCTATTAACCACCTCAGTCTGACCATCAGTTTGGGAATGGTTGGCTGATGAAAAGGATAACTGTGTGCCCAGCTTCTTCCACAAGGTCCTCCAAAAGTGACCTACAAACTTAGAATCTCTGTAAGTTACAATAGACAATGGTAAACCATGTATCCTTACTACCTCTCTGAAAAATAGACCTGCAACATGAGATGCATCATTTGTGCATTTACATGGCACAAAATGAGCCATCTTGTTGAACCTATCAACAATAACAAACACACTATCCACCCCTCTGGCTGTCCTGGGTAACCCAAGCACAAAATCCATGCTGATACTTTCCCAAGGTTTGTTGGGAATGGGAAGGGGCTGGTATAGACCTGCATTTGAAGACACACCTTTGGCTCTTTGACAGATTGCACAACTAGCTACATATTTTCTCAAATCTGATTGCACCTTTGGCCAAAAATAAAACCTTGTGACTTGTTCTAGTATCTCGTCTAAGCCAAAATGTCCTCCTAAAGAACCATTATGCTTCTCCTTGATGATGTTGTCCCGTATGGAGCACTTAGGGACACACAACAAATTGCCTTTAAACAAGAGGCCTTCCTACAAAATAAAATCTGCATACTCTCCATGGAATGTGTTAGCCAAGTTCATACAAACATCATAAGCCTCTTTGAAATTAGAATCTTCTTTATACAGCTCCTTTAAACAGTCAATACCCATGCTTTCTAACTAAATTTCATGAACAAGAAGCAACCTCCTACTCAATGCATCAGCCACCTTATTAGAGACACCTCTTTTGTGCTTAATTGTGAAGGTATAAACTTGTAGTTGTTCCATCCATTTAACATGTCTATGGTTCAGTTTTTCTTGACTGTTTAGAAAGCTTAAAGCATGATTGTTAGTAAACACAATAAATTCTTTGGGCAGCAAATAATGTCTCCATTTCTTAAGAGCTTGCACCATTGCATAGAGTTCTAAGTCATAGGTAGAATACCTTTGCTTGGCTTCATTCAACTTTTCTGAAAAGAATGCCACTGGATGTCCTTCTTGGCTGAGAACAACACCAATAGCTTGCTGACTTGCATCACACTCAACAACAAACACCTTATTAAAATCAGGGAGTACTAAGGTAGGTAACTCAGCCACCTTTGTTTTCAACAACTCAAAACTATCATCAGCTTCCTTTGTCCACTGGAATCTACATTTGACTCCACCCTTGATGGTGTTGAGGATGGGAGCACTAATGTGACTGAAACCTCTGATAAACTTCCTATAGAAAGTCACCAATCCATGGAAACTTCTCACATCTCCCACTGTTTTTGGGGTAGGCCAACTGAGAATAGCCTCAACCTTACAGGGATCCATCTTCAAACAACCCTTAGAAATGACAAATCCCAAGTATACAAGTTTAGTTTTCATGAACTCACATTTTTCTAAGTTGATCATCAACTTGTGCTCATGCAGCTTCTCCAACACCTAACCAACATGCTTCACATGCTCTTCCCTTGTCCTACTGAAGATTAGTATGTCATCAAGATAAATAATAACAAATTTACCAATGAATTCAACTAATACCTCATTCATCAGGCGCATAAATGTACTTGGTGCATTGCTAAGACCAAATGGCATAACAAGTCATTCATAAAGACCTTCATTGGTCTTGAAAGCAGTCTTCCATTCATCTCCCTGTCTGATCCAAATTTGATGATATCCAGATTTTAAATCAATCTTTGAGTAATAGCATGATCCTCCCAGATAATCCAGAAGATCTTCAATCCTTGGCATTGGGAATCTGTACCTTATGGTGATCTTGTTTATGGCCCTGGAATCTGTGCATAGCCTCCACTTTCCATCCTTCTTAGGAGCAAGTACACTTGGAACTGCACAAGGACTTAGACTCTTCCTAATCAACCCTTTCTCCAGGAGATCTTGAATTTGCCTTGCCACCTCTTCATTTTGCTGTGGAGTCAGCTTGTATGCAGCCTTGTTAGGCAATGTAGCACCAGGTATTAAGTCAATTTGATGACTAATATCCCTCATGGGTGCTAAGGAGTTGGGAACTTCCTCTACCACAAGGTCTTGATACTTATCTAGAAGTTGTTGTACTTCCAATGGAATCTCCTTCTGTTTTTGATCTTGCTGATCTGATCCACTCTTGGGCTTCATGACCAAGGCATACCCCTGATTGTCATTCTCCTTCAAGATGTTTATGAACTCTTTGCCATTCACCAACATGACACTGCTGTTATTTTCCTTCCCCTTGGGCTACTCCAACAAAGGATCCATTTTGAATGCTCTTCCATTCTTGGTGATGACATAAGTGTTCTTCTCACCATCATGCTAAGCTTTAACATCATATTGCCATGGGCAGCCAAGAAGCAGGTGAGATGCATCCATAGGGATGATTTCACATAGCACTTTGTCCTTGTAGTCACCAATTGCAAATTCAACCCGAGTTTGTTCCTCCACCATGAAACTTTGGTTCTTGTTCAACCAAGAGATATTGTGAGGACTGATATGAGGTAGCCTCTTCAACTTGCACTTCTCAACCATCTCAGTGGATACCACATTCTCAGTAGACCCTGAATCCACTATGATTTTGCAGAGTTTCCCATAGGCTAGGCCTTGGGTTCTAAAAAGATTCTTTCTCTGAGGGGGCTCTTGCTTCAATGGCATCTTCAACATAGCCCTTTTGATCATCATACTCTCTCCATCTAGAACAGGTGCAACACTTCCCATTGGTGAATTCACACTTTCACAGTCATCATCTTTCACTAACTGATTTCTCTTCCCACTGTCATGAGAGTTGCTGGCTTTCCCTGGGCATTTGTTCATTGTATGGCCAACTTGGTTGCAGCCATAACATCTTCTAGTGAAGACTCCTGGTCTTCTACCTCCTCCACCATTTCTGCCCCTGACATTATGACTTCTCTGTCCTCTGAAGCCTCCTCTATGCTCTGTTTCTGATTGTGTTTTTTGCTGACTGTTATTTTCAATTTTGTTGAACTGTCCACGGCCAAAATTGCCTCTTCCTCTTAGGTTTCTGTGTTCACCCTTCCTTCTCAGCTTTTCCTCTGCTTTGGAGGCCAATAAGAAACATTCATCCACTGTCTTTGGTAACACTAAACTTATCTCATCTTGCAGATTGTATTTCAGTCCATTCAGGTACCTAGCCACCATCCCTTTTTC
The DNA here is from genome assembly GCA_027924645.1 of Cunninghamia lanceolata. Classification (NCBI taxonomy): domain Eukaryota; kingdom Viridiplantae; phylum Streptophyta; class Pinopsida; order Cupressales; family Cupressaceae; genus Cunninghamia; species Cunninghamia lanceolata. The sequence continues at coordinate 3,516,070 of BSBN01000053.1, read as the reverse complement.
ATCTTCATTATGATTGGCCCTCATACTGAGTCTATGAAATTCTTCCGTGTAGGCAGCCACATCCATGTCTTTTTGTCTCAAATTTTGAAACCTCCTTATGATTTGAATCTCATAGTCAAGTGGCATGAACTTGCTTCTGAGCATAGCCACCATTTTGCTCCATTTAGTGATGGGACTCTTCTCAATCTTCTCCCTCTCACTTTGCATATAGTTCCACCATACAAGTGTAGAACCTCTTAGCCTTGTCTTGGCAAACTTGACCTTTTTGCTGTCATTGAATTCCTTGTAATCAAAGAAGTTACACATAGCTTCTATACAATCGGTGAGAACATCTCCATCCAACTTGCCATGAAAAGTGGGCACATCCATCTTGGGATCACCATTATCTCCATGAGCACCCTTAAGTGCATTCAAGAAGGCTTTCTGATCTGCTAACATATCCTGCTCTAGAGGATCCTCTTCTACCTCTATTTCTTCATTTGTGTCAGAAGAACTTCCCTCTTCTTTGGTCTTGCCCTTAGACTTCTCTTCTTGCAATTTTGCTTCTTGCAATCTTGCTTCAACCATCTCTTCCACCAACTTCTTGATGGCATCTTGACTCATTGTCTTGGGAGGCATTGTACTATCCTCTGTTTCAATTTCCTCTTCTGACATACACTTGCTTCCAATCAAAATATTGGCTCTGATACCAATATGATGCAGAGTTCTATGTGGTAATAGCTGTTGAAGTTCACTAGATCACAAAGCTTCCCTTAAGAGGTATGCAAAGGTGTTTATTATTATAAGCCTACACAAGGCTTCTCAAGGAACTGACATAACCTTGGTCCACACACTGGTGTCCACCCACACAGGTTATTCAACTTCTCACTGGTGAGTCACTGCTCTAACCAGCCCTTATACATAGTCCACCTCCAAGGACAACAATCTACCTTCAAAAGCTCTCAACTACTACCAATCAACTCTACCAATAAAGGTCTTCATACTACCACCAACATATGCTTGTTTAGGACATAACTAACATCAAGTCATTGACCAAAAAAACTAAGTGTTACACTTGCAAAGACAGAGAACAGTAAATGACAGCTTGACTGTCCTATGACAGTGCTAAAATGACAGCTTATATCTTGTAGCCTTTTTTGAATGACTAAACCAGCATTAACTTCTTTCTACGAGCATGGATCTTCACACATCATACACCTACCAAGGCAGGATCAACATGCAATCACAAACTAGCACCTCTCTTCTATACTTGCTCTGATAGAGAACAATAACTGTATTAAAGAAATATTATTTAATGAAGATTAAACCTTGTAGCCAAGAGAATGTTTAACACCACATTAAATGCTCATAACTCCAAATGGCCTTCACCTCTAAATGCATACCCAAATACACATCATGAATATGTACTTCCACCCACACATGCAAAATAGTACTATACTGTAGGTGTTTAGAAACAACAAATTGTCTTTTCCTTGAAAACAAAGGCCTAAATTGAAAGCAATGTGAAAGAAAATGCATCCAATATGCATGCACAAGGTCCACCAAGTCCTGCACTAGTCAGTCTCCACCATCAAACACAGACTCCACCTTATATTTGTCAAAACAAATTGACTATCCTTGCTGTCATGATCCAGTCCACCATCCATTTCTCAACTAGTCACTAATAAGACTAGCTCTATGCATGCCATCTGCCTTGTAGAGAGGAGTTTAACCTGCCAACCATACAAAACATTAAATCTACTCTACCTTCCTCCATCCCACCAAGAAATGGGCAACCACCTTCAGAGGACAGAGGAAGAATGATGCATTTTGTCCAAAACCCTAGCTATGGAGGGTTAAAAACTAGTTTACACACAATGGGTTCAAACAAAGCAGTAAAAACATTTCAAGGGCTCTAAATAAATGCAAATGAAAGGTGATTCAACCTACAACCACATTTTCCAGACCATGGACCTCTTACTATCCGTACCAGACCGTACAAGAAGGCTGTTTCCCACAGAATATAGAAAATTACTATTTTTTCAATCCAAAAACTCCTCTCCTTCCTTTCTTTTTTGGCATGTTTATACAATATGATGTTTATAGAAACTTTTCCTAACCTTTCCACTTCCCTACAACCCATACAACTGCCCATGAAGGCAGTGAATCATTGGGAAAATAGCATTTTCTTCAAAAAAACTAAGTTTCTAAAGGAGAAAACCTAGAAAATAGGTCTTAATAAACACTCTAGTGGACTAGTCAATTAAAATGGACTAAGTCCTTATTACAAACATGAAAATGGCTTTCAAAGACTTAGGAAAAACCAAAATACCAAGATCACAAAGTGATATAGTAAAAAAAAATGACTAAAATTGAAGCTCCTGCACCACTTTTCTCTTGTTCTCATAGCTCTTATCATTTCTTCTCTTGAATGGTTGGTTAGTAGGAGTTCCATTAAATCTCTTGTAGTTTCTATCACAATAAGCCGAGATGGATTTCAGCTTTTGTTCTTGCTTGATCGCCTTCTCGTACACTTGATCCATTGTTGTTGGACCATGTACGTCCTCTTCACCAATCTGAGCATTTAAACCCATGATGAATTTTATGATCCCGAATCTCTCATCTTTTTGATATTGAGTCACATATTTTAGAAGACAGGTGAATTTTTCTCCATATTCCACCACTGTCATGTCTCCTTGACAAAGATTCTAAAAATCAGTCAATTTTTTATCAAAATAAAGTTGTGGTAGCCATCTCTTGCAAAAGAGCTCCACAAACTCATCCCAAGTTACCCTCAGAGAGCTTAAATTCAATTCCATCTTCTTATTCATCCACCAAGTGGATGCTTCTCCTGCCAGTTGTAATGCTCCCCAAACTGCCTTGGTTACTTCCGAGTAATTCCTTATTTCAAAATATTTTTCCATTTTTGTCAACCAAGCTTCCGCTGCATCTCTAGTCACCTTTCCATCAAATTTTGGTGGAGTGACCTTCTTCATATCCTTAGAGAGTTCTGAGGTCAGTCTATCCCTTGCCTCTTTATGAGGTTCCGTACTCTTACTTTGATCTTCATGATTCTCTCTACTTTCTCCAGGAGAGTTTTTGCCTCCTCCCTCAGAATTCCCTTTATCATCCACCTTCTTTTCCAAATCACCCAGTCTTTTCTTAGTTTCCTCAAGAATGGTTATGATCTGGTCCAATTTATTATTTGGTAGGTGGTTTCCCTCTTGACTTTCTCCTTGGTTAGTTCTTGTTCGAACCATGTTGATCATTTTTTCTCACACCTAAGAATATTGAGTTGTCTATTAGTTCATGATTATAATGCATCCCATTAAATCAAAACATAATAAACTCAAATCAAACAATAGTTTGGTACAAAAACAACTCTTCTTTATTTATTTATTTTCAAGAGTAAAGAACATTATTTATTTATACAAGAAATGACTTCAAAAGTCGTGCTCAAGAGGAGTATATCCTTCAGATTCATTTTCAGATACATAATCTCGAGGTATATAACCTTCTGACTCACTATCAGACCTAATTTCTATGATCTCAATAGATGGGGGTATGCGGGAATCTCACCTAACCATAGTTGTATCCTCATCTAACATATATTCTATGATTCTAGCAGTGATCTTAACTCTTTCAATGTTTTCCCTTCTCACTCGCTTGATTCGAGTTAAGCCATTCACCAGGGTTTTAGTATCACTTAACTAAATTTCACTCTCATCATTAGTTCCCTCAAAAGTTTTGATAATGGCTTCACATTCTCTTTTTTCTTTAAGGAAATGTTGACTTGTATTAACTAACTTTCTTGTTGTCTTCTTAAGACGTACCATCCTAGCACAGAAATTTTCAAACATTAGGTAACCGCATAATGTTGACTATAGGTAAGCATAGTGGTCTCATAATCCCTAGTGCTGAACCTAGTAGCTCTGATACCATACGTAACATCCAAGTTCTAAAAACACAACAATATAGAGAACTTACCATGGAATAATTTCAAAAAGGTAAAAATGAGAGAAAATTTTTCTTTTATTTATCATAAAATTAAGTAACAAATTGCAAGATTCTCTTACAAATATGACATATTATCTTTCTCAATTACAAGTATTTGCATTAGTATTTCAATTGCATAAACAAATTTGGAATGATTACTGCTTTTGAATATCTGACATTTTTATCACAAGCCTTGGCATGTTTTCCACTGGAGAGAGAGAGAGTATCTTCCCAGTGCTTTATCTCCATCCACAGACCAGTGGTCTCCCACACATCTTCCACATAGGAAGTGGCCCTACCCTTCACGAGGAATATAGACCAAAGGTGACCAGTGGTAATTTGCCTTCCCGAGTACATAGTGTTGTATCCTACACAATTCTATCAACCATACAACCATAGATACCCTCTAGCTAAGTATGATTTCTGATAGGTTATGCAGTCCAGATAGAATGAAATGACAATGCATGCAGAAAACAAATGCATTAGTTTGGCCAAAATTTCAATATAAATAATGTTCTAAATGAATGTGGTCGAAATGTTCACCCACCCCTACTCAACTTGGATACTGTCGTATTCTTGCAGTTTATCCTCACCAACTATGTTTACGTAAATGGTTTTAACATCTTTCATGACAATAGTCTACTTGACTTTAAATGAGTTCATATGGATATAACTAATCATTTGTTTTCATATTCGACTCTAGGGTTTTCATTACAACTTTTAATAATCTGATATTTCAAAATATCCATATCTCATAACTATGAGACTAAGGTTTAAAAATGACCACTGGGTTAACTCATCAAGATTAAGAATAATATGGCTCTAGAAAAGATATCTCCTACAAAAAGGAGTATGAGTACTTTCTACTTTCCTTAACGTGATATCATTGACAATCTCAATATATACTTATATATGTTTCCATACTAGGTTATTTTCAAGTTTAGACTTAGTCTATTCCATCATAATGGTTTACAAGAATATCTTCAACAAGATTAATAAAATAGGAAATAAGGATTGTCCAATAGACCTTATTTCTTCTATCAAAATAATCCTAGTTTTCTATCACTCGATTGGATATAAGATAGTTTTCCACAACTTACTAAAAATCTAATTTCTTTTGAAAATTAATCATTTTGTCATATATAAATAGACTAAACCAAGAATGGTTTAAAATGATAATAACACAGCTTAATGATTCACCGTATTACTTATTACTAAAGAGTTTTCCTATCAAAGTTTCAATTGCACTAATATCATCAAAATTCTATTCCACGATTAACTTATAACAATATAATCGACCTACTACATGATGAATCTCATTCATTAGAGTGACTGGTTTATAAGGCACACGATAACTAAACTAACCTTCTTCAGGCATACGATTTGTAATGATCAATTAATCACCATACGGAAGTTTGACTTGTTTAATAGTTTAAAAACAATAAGTATGATTCGACTTAGAGTGCTATAATATAGAATTCATTTATATTAGCATGCATCAGCCTTCGAGGATGAATCAATGCTCTCTAAATTCCTTTAAGTTAACTATAGAGTTTTACTAACGACTCTATCAGCTATTCGATACAGTCGACTCTATTGGTTTGAACAAATACACATTGAATTGAATGGATAAGCCTTATTGGCATAATTGATTGTCTACAACAAGACACTACAGTAATAACATAAAAGAACATTTGATTTTACAATGCTATCAATGCACACAACGTAGGAAGGATACCTGGTAGTGACAGCTAGATAAGAAAGAGTTGCAGATTGAATACTCCAATGGACGCCTAAGAAAATTGACATTTACTTCCTCCTCAAAACTGGTTATCTATCTTCTACTGCTCACGGCGATCCTTCCCAAAAGCTTAACACCCATTGTCTTGACTCTTGCTGAGTCGTTCCTTTAAAGACTCAAGCATGACTCTTAATGAGTCGTCCTATCTTTTCTCTCCCACTCCTACAGTTAGAGACTCAATGAATTCTTGATCAGTGAAAGTATGTTGCGGTTATAACCGACCTCCACAAAAGATGCAAGGCTTAACAAATGTCCAAAGGAAGACATCCTACACAGTGAGAATATTGAATGTGGTTTGAAATACCATGACTCCTCTCCAAAGAGGCCGACATATCATTTAAGCCACCATTTGATCTTTTAATGATCACCTTAAGTGATTCGATCCATCACTTGATACAAATGAAGGCATTCCTATTTGCAAGCCTACGGCTGCTCTATAACCAAGCATTAATAATTGTGAGGTATTAACCTCAAATTGATGCATACATATATATGTTTATATAATTAAATATAGTTTAATCATGACACGAACCCTACTTGATCATTTAGGCTTTGATCAATACATGATAATAATAATAATAAGTCGAAAGGCTTACGAATAATGTGAAAGGGTTGAGCTTGTCTCCCCTTCATAGACTCTTGTTAAAACACATCAACTTGAGTTGATAAGATCGTTTTATGACGTTTAATGTCAATAATTTAACCTTCTGTGACTTAAGGATACTAACCCAACAATTTCGTGACAATGTCGACGTAAGATTTATGTTAATCGTAAATGGACATCATTCTACTCTGAAGACGACATTTTCCTTTACGAACGATAATGTCGACTCATACGACTAACCTATAAAAGAATCAAAAGATATCGACTACTTGTCGAATAGACTCAAAAGCTATATTGACAAAACATGACTTACCTCTATCGATACCAATTCACGTTTTTGTTAAGAACTTATACTCGTTTTGGTAAATAATCACTCGTAACCCAAGTTCTATATTTTTCTCCTCAAAAGATACTCTCTCTCTCTCTTTTCTCTGAGAGTCATTCAAAACTTGTAATCCTATATAAAACTTGAAATCAACAGATTACGATCAATGCATCATTATTCAAATAATAAACCAAATTCTCATAATACAATTATTAAATCGATAAAGCATTTGCATTTTCCATAATTCCATAAATGACATTCAATAGAATCTATGTTTTTCCTTGATATTAATATAAACATCAAAATAGATTTACTTATGTCCAAGTAAAATTAAAAAATATTAGCAAGACAAAAATTGGGGATGTAACATAGACTCAGCTTCATTTGAGGAATTGTTCACTCTTAGGTTTGAGACATCAAAATCTGAGGGCAACTTAGCTCCTTGTTGAGCTAGCATGAGAAAATATTTATGAGGATCTGTGGCAACTATCCTATCCATCATCTTTAGGAACTTTGGATCTTGAAGTTGTTTAAGGATTTCCTCTTGACTAACCTCCTCATCATCAGAATTATGCCCACTATTGTGAAGGGAACCCATTTTTTGCTCTTGTTTAGATTGAGATCTAGTTTGAACCATGCAATTTTTGGACGCAAGAGAAGTTGGATTGTGAGACTTGGTGGATTGGGTTTGATGTTTTGGTATGAAAATGATTTGGTTGGATATGGTTTTGGTAAGATTTTGCTAAGGTTTTCTATTGACCCTAATTGTCCAAACAAGGTGCTCTTGAGTTAATAGGTAGTCAAAATAGGGATGGTTGATCACCACTATTTGATATAGACTATTCTTATATCAAGATATACAAGTATAGTTTCGATGTGAAGGATGATTGGAATCTTGATATGAAACTAACTGGATTTTTGTTTGAATTTGGGAGAGTCTCAATAATGCCTAGATGAAAATCTTGGTTTTGTTTGACATGTTTAGATAGAAAGACAATGGTATACAAAGGTGATGTGCAAAAATGGTATGAAGGTGGTTTGAAATGGTTGAACTAACTTTCCAAGTGTGATCTAGGTCCAAATGGGTGCAGGGGTCTGATTTTGATTTTCTCTCAGATTGTATGGAAGCACTCCCTATTATGAATGCGCAGGTTCAAATGCGTAGAAATAGGGATCAAATGTGCAGCTCTGCTTATTGAATGCACTATTTTGCATGCGCAGGTCTATTTTTCAAAAGCGCAGTTATGCTGATTGGATGTGCCACTCTGTTGTTTATATGCATCGTAGTTTAAATGTGCAACAATATCTCTTAAATGCACAACAAAAAGGGGTGCATGCGCAACAATAAGTGAATGTGCAGAAAGACAGTTTGAATGCGCAGGAAGATGTATCAAATGCGCAGCTTTGCACATAGGTTTTGATTTTGGTTTAGTTTTAGCTTGCTCTTCTTTTTGCACATTTTTCTAGAATTTTCCAAGGTTTGTGGTACTATTTTTGACTCAAGTTATTACCAAAAAACACAATAAACAAGAAGTTTTCATGATTTTTTATTTTCTCGTTTGTTTTGATACAATTTTTGATAAATGAAAAACAAGCAAGTACAATCCTAAGGATGGGAAGGACAATATTCGTTGAGTTCCAACTTGGATTTTATTTTAGCCACTTACATAAAGGCGTGACAGATAGTAACTTGGTAGCACCGGCTCCCCTCCACGGCACTCACTTCTCATGCATACCAAGTTATAGTTCTTCCGAAGAGTTGAACTTTTCTGTCTCCACAATAAATGAGTGTATGATATTGGACAGCTCTAGAGGATTATCCTCTTGTGTCAACAAATAGGGTTTTTGGCTTTCTAAATAATTGTCTTTTTAGTATGGACATCTGTTCGAGTGGTTACACGTGTGGCAATTCACTCCGATAAGGAGGCTTCCTAGCCTGTAGAGGTTACACTCTATAGGGTTTTGGGGGAAACATTTGTCGGTGTAACACAATAGCACTTGTTGTTTGCAATTTTCATCACAAACACAATTTATTTATAGTGACTTGGAAGTGGCTTGGCTTTAGCTCATTATCGCTTGAGGTCGTCCCGCTTGGAAGGACAAAATTCCAAGGGCAGACCTCTTCTAAAGGTAACACATATAAAATGATGAGTTTGGCATTTTGGTCACCCAAGAAAGGGGAGAGCATAGTCCTATCATCATTTCAAAACACAGAGTACATTGGTTCTTTATCCTCCTAGTTAAAAATAAAAAAACTAAGTGTGTTTACTCTACCAAGCACAATCCATTTGACAAGATAGCAAAAACTTTGAAAAGATGGTTCATTTTTATCCCCCTAAACAAATCTATGTGAAGATTGTTGTTGAAGGATGAAATAAATTACTTTCCTTTAATTTAAGCTAGATGAGAGAGTTGTTCAATTTTTATCCACCTAGGTTGGGACTATGTGCAAGTTGTAATGCAACAATACAAATTACTTCCTCCTAATTAGATCTAAGTGAAAATTTGCACGAAGATATTAGATTTCTTCCTCCTAATTAGATCTAGATGAAGTTATGATGCAGCTAAATGACTAAACCAAGCTCTTACACCTGCAAGATCATTGTGTTAAAGGCCTCCATTTGATGATTGATATTCCTGCAACCAAGGTTAGTATCGAAGATTTTATAAATTTAATACAATTCTCTGATAGGGATTAGATGTGCTGAAACAATGAGTGGATGTGCAGAAAGATAGAATGGATGCACATGATTACAAATGCGCAAGAAGAATTTTTGAATGCACAGACAGAATGAATGCATTAAAAGAGCAGTCAGATGCATGGAAAGAATCTTTATATGTGTTGAACTGTCATTTTCATCATGGATACATAGAACTAGAAGAATGAATGCACCAGAACGACCTGTCATGCCTACAACTTGACCAAAAACTCAAAATAGAGATTAAAAACGGGGCTAGGCCCCACAGTGGGCACCAGAAATGTTAAAGGAAAATGTGAACAATAGTATTAGACAACTAAATATCCAATAACTCAATGAAATTGATGCAAATAGGACAAACAAAGATATTACCTTCGTAGACCGATTTACCTCGTTGCTTCCATTGTTGCCTATCTCGTATCGATCTTGTGTATGATTTTAGCTCTCAGAAGTGTGTGCTTCCTTGTTGTTGAAGATGACAATAGGAGAATGGTTGTGATTGGAATGTGCAATGAAGACTAAACTACAAATGCAATTCTAATGGAGATGGATGATTGATAATGGAGACATGGTTGGATGATTGATGATAATCAGATTATGTAAATGCAATGCAGATACTTTGCCAAAGGCACGCTGGTAGGATTCCTACAGAGTAAGATTACGAAAGCTTGAGATATGAAAATGAGGGAATGAGGGTTCCTTTTATAGGCTCAAGAGAGGCCACATCCAGGTGTCAATAGATCCATGACTGGAGGAATTACTTGTGAGGTGTATGGTTGAGAAAGCTTGAGGGAATGTGCGCGAATCAGAAGAGGACAAGTGTCCAAGCTCCTTTCATGAGTTATGGGAGTTAACAGAATAGATTGAAGAGTTAACTGAGATGATTGATCAATTAACTGGGTTGATTAGAGAGTTGGCTGAATTGATTGACCAATGAACTCTATTGATTAATTAGTTAATTGATTTGATTGATGAGTTAACTAATTTGACTGGAGGATAAATAGGACATGTGGGTGAGAGGATATTAGCTAATTTAAATATTAAAATATTTAATTATGTGTGCAACATGGTGAGGTGGAAAGGTGAGATGGAAATGTGATGTGGATTTATGAAATTAGGACTTCGGGATAGAGGAATTTAGGACTAATTAAATAATTTAGAATTATTTAATTATATGAGACATTAGAAGAATTAGGTAATTTAATTAAATAAATTGATTTTATTTAATTACTGGAGGAATGTGAATCATTTAAATAAATTAGGATATTTATTTAATTGATAGAGGAATGAGAATAAAATAAATATTAAAATATTTATTTAATTTGACTTAGCCATTTTTAGGTGTATACAATAGTAACCCTAATTCTAACCCCAATGCTAACCTTAATTCTAATCATAGTTTTAACCCTAATACTAACACTAATTATAACCGTAATCCTAACTCTAATTCCAACCCTAATTGTAACCTTAACCCTAAATCCAATTATAATTCTAATCTTCATTTTATCCCTAACACTAATTCTAACCATAATTCTAACCCTAATGATAACCCCAATTCTATCCACCCTAACTCTAACTCTAACCCTCACTCTATTACTAATTCCAACCCTAATTCCAACCTTAACTCTAACCATAGGTCTATATATAGATATAAATGTAAATGAACTTTCTTGTTTTATTATAACTATAACCCTAACCCTAATGTTTAGGCCATTTATATTATTATTACATTATTAAATATAATAATATTATATTTATATTATTATTATATTATTATATTATATTTATATTTATGTTTATTATTATATATAATTATATAATATAATTATATTTATATTATTATATATACTTTTTAAAATAATATATTATTGATATAATATATTATTGTTATTAATAGTAACCATAATTCTAACCCCAACCCTAACCTTGATTCTAATCATAGTTTTAACCTTAATTCTAACCTAAACCCTAAACCTAACCCTAATTCTAACACTAATTATAACCGTAATCCTAACTCTAATTCTAACCCTAATTGTGACCTTAACCCTAAATCCAATTATAATTCTAATCTTGATTTTATCCATAAGCCTAATTCTAACCATAATTCTAACCTTGGCGATAACCCCAATTCTATCCACCCTAATTCTAACCCTAACGGTTACTCTATTACTAATTCCAACCCTAATTCAACCTTAACTCTAACCATAGGTCTATATATAGATATAAACATAAATGACCTTTCTTGTTTTATTGTAACTATAACCCTAACCCTAACCCTAACCCTAATTCTAACACTAATTCTAATTGTAGTCCTAACCCTAATTCTAACACTAATTCTAATTGTAGTCCTAACCCTAACCATAAACCAATTATAATTATAATCTTGAGATATCCAAGTTTGTAACCCTAACCCTAACCTTAATCGTAACACTAATCCTAACTGTAACTCTAATTCTAACCCTAATGATAACCCTAATTATATCCCTAAACCTAATTTTAACCCTAACCCTCATCCCTAATAATCCTAACCCTAATTTTTATGCTAACTCTAATCCTAAATGTAATCATAACCCTAATACTATCCCTATGATATCTGTACCTTTGCAATTTCACTTAGCCCATACATGTGACAGTTGAGATTTTGAATCCATTTGACCCCCTCATAAATTTAAGCTTTTACATACATCTAACTTGAAAATCTTTCAAATGGTTGTATTGTCTTATTGTACATGCATTCATATTAGATGCTATTACAGTCAATGGTGTTGTGATGATGCCCATCCCACATGCAAGCTTCCTAAAATTCATTAATGTTAGTATGTGTACCTATCGTAAGAGATTAAGAGGTCCTTGTACCAATTCGTATCCTACATGCTAACTTGCTACAAATTTCATCATCTTAAAGATTTAATTTGTATCTATCTAAAATAACATATTACATTTGTATTAGCTAATTCTCATGCATTTTTTCCAAAGTTTTTTTTCGAATATTGGTTCCTCACCATTCATGGTGTCCCAAACCCACTCCCATGCATTTTTCAAGAGATTAAATTTTTAATCATATCTATCATTCCAAAGTTTTGATGGTTATTAACTTGAAATATGGCTTCTAAATCTTCATCACTTGCAAAACACTATACACATTTAAAGTTCTAATCCTAGGTTACAATTATGGTTAGAATTATTCCAGAAATATCTTTAATTTTTTTACTCAATTTACCACATATAGGTAGAATTGACAATGTTAACTACCCACAAACAAATTTCTCTGAATTGAACAAAATCCATCTGCCATATAAAATGCTATCAATCCAAGTCCAAGAATTTCCAATACATTTACGTCGAACAAATAAGATGGCTTTGGGCAATCTAGCATTTGTCAACTTGGATTATGAAACCTTTCGAAAATACCAAAAGTTCTAGTGACTGTTTTATGGTGCCCGTTTAAAAGAACCTTGCTTAATGCAAATATCATTCGTCATTCACTTAAATTTTGTGTACAACTCTCATTAGCAAAATAAACACAAAGTGAACAAGTATATATGTAATTTGCAGTATTGTGGCATTTTCTTGAGAGCATTGACATGAAATTTCTGCACCTCATGGAATCCAACCTCTTCCATTCATTGTTCTTATTCATGTATATGAGCAAATGCACCAAATCTTGAGTTAGCTATTTGGTGACAGCTGACCTTTGAATGCAGCAATCATAAAAAAGAAATAGATCAAAAACAATGGTAATGGACTTAATATAACTTATCAAATATAATAATATTTATTTATATTATTACATTATAATATATAATATAATATAATTATATATTATATTATATATTAATAATAATATTATTATTACATTATTATAAAAAAGTGAATTAATTTAATATATAATTATATTGTATAACATTATTGTTTTATGGATAAGTAGCTCTCGGTATGACAACTAATATATTATAATAGTAAATAAGAAGAGTACATAACAAGCCACACAGTGGTAATATAAAAGAAAAACATTTATTTATGCCAAAGGGTCATCATCCCTTCAGACAATTCCATAGCCCGTTCCAACTGGGCAGCGGACAGTAGATTTCCATATTGACCAATAATATATGCAAACATCTCCATATTATGATTGCGGATGCCCTCATTGAAGACAGACAGGGCCTGTCCCATCACACTATTCTTTTTGTTTACTGCAACAACGTCGAAAACTCTATCCATCAAGCCATATTTGGGATTCTTATTAAAGTTTGAAATTGCTGTACTCGCTTGATACATATGGTCTTTGACGTAGCTACTTGCCATGACCTTTGCATTGTTCTTCTTAAAATGAGGACTGAGTTCATCAGAAACTCTTCATAGAGTACCCCATCATGGACGTGGCCTCCACTGAAGATTTTGGAGCCTATGACCTTGTAGATACCACTCACAATGACATCGGAGTCAGCTTTGAACAAGCATTTAATCTGTTCCGTTGGTGTCTCATTAACGTCCTCGGTGTTGCTCTCATCTTCTTCACCCTCTTCTGCTTCTGGTTCCTCCTCTTCCTTTGAGTCATCACCTTCCTCCTCCTCTTGACACTTATAGACATAGTTAATAATCATACGATTTGCCATGGTTTTGGCTAGCCCTTTGCAAAATACTACTATATATAGCCTGAGGTAGTGATAGCATTTAATAGGCAATTGATGCACATGCCGACTTGGGAATAAGTTGCCATAGAAGGACACTCATAAATCTAGGAATTCCTTGGTAGCTCTTGGCTGAACTTTTAGATTGGTCAATTTGGTCATGGAGTTAAATCTATTTTTAGAGATATCGAATCATTATCGGCTATTTCATCTATCTTCTTGCTTACACATGCCACAAGTATTGTACGACTAGACTGAATTTGAGATCTTTCCTAATTTGATTTTTGATGTCTCTAAATCCAAGTGTTGCATGTGACAATCAATTTTGGGAATGTAAAGATTTATCAGTCCATTGGGTCCAAAATACAATAGGGAGTATCATCCTTGAATAGCAACGTCTTTTCATTTCAGGTCTAGCCATAACACGAGCTTGAAGTCTCTGGAGTCTTTGGCACCATGTAACACCAAAGACGGGGGTGATTTTGCCCCTTAATTTTTTATTTAGGGAGTCTTTTGGCACCCCCCGCCTTGGACGCCTTTGAGAAAATCAGAGATCTTCATGTTGATAATTGTTGTTGATTAGGATTGCACCCATGATGCAAAGTTGTGATACTCAGCAATCCTTCGAAACATGGGATCAAACTCAAGGCTGTGGGTGACCTATGTCAAGTTTGAACCTCCAGATTATGGGTTGGTACCCTTAAAATATTCAATTGGATCTATGACTTTCATGTGGAAAAGGGTAAAAAGGATCTTTCTAAAAGAAAATAAAACTATAAAAGTATGGTGATGCACCTAATAATGATGAAAACTTGGTAATCTCACAATAGATCTCAGAAAATCTATCCACATAAACCACTTTCAGAAAATTGATCACAAAAATGTTTCTAAGGGAGGCTAGAAAATATTTCTATTTTGAAGGAAAAGGGGTTTTTTCACGACATAAAAGAAAGGCTTTCCAATTGTACAGCCTAAGACCTATGATTTTCAAAGCTATCTAACACAAACAAGTACTAATGAGACAATGATTTTAAAGGTTTTGATGTTAAATACAATAAAATCTCATCAAATCACTCATACAAGTTGCATTAATGGAAGGTAGATACTTGATCAAACTGAAAAATAAAGGAAATAATTGCATAAGACAAAGTATAGAACCTGTAACCTATTGTAATCTCTATAAATTTGCAAATAAGTGAGTTACAAAACCTCTTTCTCTCTCAAAGTGTAAAGAGCAAAAAGGCAAGAACTAGAAAAACCTAAGTTTTTCTTACAATATATAGTTTGCTCTCTCCAAGAGGCATGGAAAAAATCAACTATAGTCAACTGCCTCTAAAAATAAGCTCTCCAATTTGATCCATGAGCAAACAATGAAATCCCTAAAAATAAGGGTCAAAACCTCCTCAAAATAAGCAAAAATAGCTCCAAATTGCTTGTCTCCATGTGTTTGACCCAAGAGTTGACCAAAATCATCCAATTTGTCCTCCAAACCATACAAAAAAGGCCCCAAAGTCTCCAGTTAACTGAACTCCTGATTTTGCATGATTTGGACATGTGTAAAACAAAGAAAAAATAAATAATAAAGTTTTCAAGATGATTTACTTTATTATTTATTATAGACTTCTCTATTTTTTACCATTTTTGCACTTCTATGATAAATAATAAAGTAATTTATAATTCATTACTTTATTATTTATTTACAATTGTTTATTCATTTCTAAATCATGCAAAAAACATAACAAAACTCCTTATATCTCCCTCTTGGTCTATATGTGCAATTACATTATACATGCAAAATTATCCTCTTCTTATGTTTCCCATGCACAATCAAGATCCCTTTTATGCATAATATGCCCTTCATGCATCTACATGGCAATATGCATGATTTTGATCCTTATAACTCCTTTATACATGATACATACCTTATGTCTCCATTATTACACATGTGCATTACATATTCATAGCACACTTTATGACTCCATGAAGACATGTATCATTACACCTTATGGCTCCATGCAAGGAAAAAATATCTTGCATTATCACTACTTATGCTCCACGTTTTGACTTCAAACCTCACCTTACACCCTAGCATTACCTTATCACTCCTTAAAAAGCAAATACAACACCATGCTTAATCAATCACATACCATACCTTATGACTCCCATCATTATACCTCCTGCATTACATTGCCTTTGTTTGACTTTGAAGAAAAACAAAAAGCACATATGATCCGGGCCCCCTCACTCAGCATAGGTATGATGATATTTTGTTTTGACCACAACTTATATTTAGATTACAATGATTCTCTAAATAAATAAAGCCAAAAAAGCTCAAATTTGAGCTAGGGCAGTGACCAAAAATGAGAGGAAAACCCTAAAATATTTATCTTTTTATTTTGCATCTCTTCACTACTGCATCTTGCCCGCTACCATGCGAGGGTTTCAATGGGCTTTCTGAGGCATCTACGGGGTTCCATTTGTTGTTTCTCTACTATTTTCAACAAGCAACAAGTGGTGAGTATTTTCCTTCACCAAAAATTGTAGAAATCTTTTCAATATCTTCATTTTGAGTGTAGCTTTCTGGATTTTAGCCGTGGCTACTATCATGTTTTGATGCCTTCTTTTTATGCTTGGATTTCCTATCGAACCCTCTCCTGTTTAAAGTGGCCACGATGAGGGTATTTTGAGGGTCTGTTCTAGCCATCGAAGGTCTTTTGAAGGGTCTCTCTTCGGCCTATTCTGGTAAGCAAGACCTTAACTTTGCTACCTTGTATGCTCTCTTTGAAAAGGAAAGGATAAGTTTGTGCCAGTTAATAACCTGATCTATTGAGAGGGCTTCATATTTATTTACTTTACTCAGCATACATACAAACTTTTGTGAGCTTTTATATTTATCACCTACTAGGGAAGCTTTTATGTCCATAACCAGAGTGCAAAACTCAGTAAGGTTTGTCTTGAGGTAGGAGAGATGTGGATAGTTGAGGAAAGATGCTGCTCCTTTATTTGTTCATAGAATCAACTGGTAATGTTTCCTTCTACTAGGTAGTCATCTCTATTTGGTATACACCTTCTAAACAATTATATCCTCTTTGCTATTGGATTGTACTCTTTTAGTTATGCATCCTTTATGTCTATTCATGCATTCAATATCAACTTTACACTTCATTCATAACAAAAAGAAGTAAATACTTGTTCTTAAATGTTGCTCCATAATTCATGTAGCTCATATACTCTCTCTACATCTACACATTGATGATGAAGGCAAAATAATAAGTTTATGATGTCACCTGTAGATGATCAAAAAGTGTATATGCTTATGTTGTCCCTCTGATACTTTTTCATGACTGTAATTGCTTTGCGACAGTCAGCCATGTGACTATCCATGATGTTATTCTGGTGGGTTACTATGTATGCTCAGCCCTTTTATACCTCTATGGTTTAGATGAATGTTCCCATGGCATTTAAAACTTAATTCTAGGATTCAAGTATGCCTTTTATGGTGAGAAAACCTAGATTTGTGCAACATTCTCTCACTTTGTTGTCCCAACTGTTGTTACAGTCATTCATTGATTGTCTACTTAATGTAGCAGTAATATTTGAACTGATTACTGCCTTTGTACATTTCTTGCAGTCTTTGACAAGCTTTGATGTCTGCTACTCCTCTTAGTTGCTCTCATATGCATATATTCATTGTTACTTGCATGTGCACATTTCATCTTGTGATTATTTTCTGACATGTTGATCTTTTCATCTCTACTCTCTAAATTTTATGCTCTCCAGACACTTTAAACTGACTACATGTCACACACTTGTTGCTTCCTTGTGATGTTTTCTTAGACTAGCTTTTATCCAACAAACCATTGATTGTTCCAGTCATGCTATGGTTGTTATGAGCTTGACTATTCCTTGTAGTTTCATGATTGTCTTATTGAAAGCTCCACTAAACCTTTTATTCCAGCCTTCATTACAAACTATTGAAGATTTATGCATACTGAAGATGCTTGTTGTGAAAGCTTCTTCACTCCATGCATGCTCTCCTTATTACTGTCATCCTGCATATTATTATGAGCTTTTCATAGTTTTTTTTGTGTCCTCCTTACCTTGTAGGTACTTTCTTTATCAGGTTATCACCCTCCTTTCATTCCACTGTCACCCTTGTATGGTGTTATGACTAATGTCCTCTTTGTTAATCTTTTGTATAGGCTCTTTTATCTTTGCATATAGCTTTCATGATCAGTCTATGTCAATGCCCTCTTTCCTCTTTATGAGATATCCTTATGATAAGATCAATTATTTCCTAAACCTCCTAACAGTCATACATGACTATCCTATGTATTTGCTGATGGTTGTTCTAGTATAGTCATGCATGACTGTTCCTCCATTTCAATGGTCAAAATGGGTTCCTTATGACTGTTCGATGTGGCATTTGTTGGCTATCCTACCTGTTGCTCTATGATATAGCTGCTCCCTGGCATGACTTGTGTTTATGCATGTATCTTGAAACTTGGTCATAAAAATTGTTCACTTCTTAATACGCCTACTGCCCCCTTCTTTGCAACTGTATCTTCTTTTGTTGATGTATCACATATGAACATAAGCTCTTGATAATGTAACACAAGGATAGTAATAAATGATGTAATTTGTTTGTCACTCCTACTCATACATATGACTCTTGTAGCTCTTGTTCCTCATGTGGTCACTTTATAAGGTTGCCTCACTCAGTTGATTTCATATTGATTACATTGTTGTTCCAATTGCATCTTATGCATTCTTCATGACATCTAATGTTGACTTATAATGATGTTTATCCATTAGGGGGTTGTCATACTTATGACATACATATGGACAACAGGAAGATACTTCAATCATAACAGAAATAAAGAAAGATACCTTTCATGACTATACTCACTTCTTTGATTATTGTACTTCTGTACCTGCATATCAATCTCTCTTGAGTGGATATATTGTTCATCCTACATCATGTGAATGATGAAGTAAAACATAGTTATCTGATTTTGATAAGCTCTTTCTAGAATGATCATAGTTTATAGGAGCAATTGCTCCTCTTCATTTCTTTTATGATGACTTTACTTTAACTGTTCCAATGTATGGTATACTCTATTTATTGCAATCTGATGTCCTTCTTGAATGGATAAGAAAGAAGCATGCTGGGCTCTACCCTTGTGGGAGCCACATTTTCTCCACATGCTTTAATGTCTTCAAATCAGCAACATGACTTTTCCTATACCTGCATAGTGAACAAACAAGTTAGCATAAAACATACCTTTTGAAGTTGATTGATCTTTCTCATGATGACATGATTTATTGCACATGTTTGATTTGATCTAATGACATAAGATGCATAATGTTTACAAGGTTTATACATCTGTTGATAAAGCATATGATGATTTTAAATATCCGAAGCTTCTAACAGGGCTTTCCCCCAATTTTTTGTAGGTACACTGACATGACCAGGAGCTGAAGATAAGGACATGAAGATCAACTATCGACTATGGATATCAACCTTCCAAAAAAAAGGCAATGATGGATATTTATTATTCTCATATGTTCTTTCTCTTTCTTTTCATCCTCAGATGTATAGCTTGCACATGTTTGCATTGCTCAGTTTAGTCATTCCCACGGCTTGTTTGGGACACATTTAAACATTTCTTTAAATATAATCAGTTACTTTACCTTATGCAAATGATTTATGTATGTTTACATTTTTGAATCAAATGCATAGGATAGAATAACTGAATTTGATATGAAACATATGTTCAAAACATGATATGAAATGACAATTTATAAATACCTTTCTTTCACACTGATTTGTGATTACTTGAATAATTCAATCATCTCATAACTGAAAGATAAAACCAGTTAGATTTTGTCTGTCATTCATTCACTATCTGATATCCTGTCATCAGATGTTTCACTTGTCAGGATGGTTTGACAGTTCTGATTGAACTTGTCAGATTATCCTGACAAATGATCCTTCTTTTCTCGTGCCAAGACATCATACATTCATTGATTGCATCACTCTTAAAAGTTTTCTTTTACTCCTTTTGTAACAACTACAAATCAGGTCTAACTAAATTAGGTGTGAACATAATTTAGTAACAATAATACAGTTGCTAGTCTCATGTGACTTCGTAGCAGTGCCAAAAGTTAAATTATTCCCTGAAACCTCAGATGGATGCTTTGTATTTTTTTTCCTTTGGTTGGTCTAAAATTTTGTCTGAAGTCTCCTTTGCATTTGTAGATGGAGGGATGTTAGGTGACGTACTTGGATTCTCATCTATCTTAGAGGTGTGTGTTGGTCTCTCCGACTTAGGTGGGCCTTCTACACCTATGGCTTTAGTGGTTTCGCCTCCCAATCCTTAAGAGGTGGGTGTACCCTCATTCAAGGATGCTTGTGTCTCTCTGACCTTGGTAGTGTCATTCTGCATCCCAATTAAGCTTTTTGGCTTTTCCATGGTTCTTTCTTTAGGACAACAGTCTTCTGAGTGCCTCTGACTTTGGTAATTAAGGCAGAAGAAATGGTTTTCCTCTATCTCTAGCTTTTTAATCCTTTGGTAACCTTGATTTTGTAAAATGACTTCAGTTGGGATTTTGTAAACAACTGCCACTTGCATTCTGGCAAAAAGGAATGAGTTGCTACAAAATAGTTTTTCATCTATGGCTAATACCGTGCCAAGAGAGCACCCTATTTTGAGCAAGCATTCCTCTATCCAACACTCCGGCGGTAAATTATATAAACGGATCCATTTTGGCTCATCATAGGGCTCACATTTGGTGGGGTCGAAATTGGGAACCCACTTCCTCATATATAATGGGGAACCATTCCTAGACCATTTCTTCCCCTTCATAATTAGGTCTTGATCAGCCGGAGAGACGAATGTTGCGGCGAATAAGCCTTTAGGGAGAAATTTGGTTATGCATGGTATTTGCCAAATTTCCTCTGCCTAAGTCTTTATTTCGCATCTGTTGAGTTTTGGATTGATAAAACGAAAAATTAGGGTTGTTTGAAGGAGTGCTTCCCTTTCCTTTCTACTTTCCTGCAAGATGTCGATATTGATTTGAGGGGACTTCATGCTACTACCGTTGAATGGGAGAGCCTTGCACTCTCCTTCCTTGGTGGCTTTGCACCAAATTTCTGCCTTGGGCACTTGCTCCTTTCTCTGCTCCATCCAAATCTTCCAAATGTCCTCTTCATAAATTAAACATAGAGTTAGATCATATAACATTATTAAATATAATAATATTATATGATATAATATTATAATAATTATAATCCTAATTGTCGTATACCTATATTTAAAAAATATATCTAAAGTACGCTGAGAGATATCCTTCTCAAGGCGCCTGTTCTACCTATGTGTGGTAATAATAATATTAATTATAATTAAGTAATTTTCTTTATTATATTTATTATTGTATTTATTATTATTTTTACTATTATAAATCTATAATAATGTAATAATATTACAATAATATAATAGTATAAATATAATATTATTATTTTTAATAATTTGTTATATGATATAATTATATATTAATTTAATTAGTGTCTTACATGTTAACATATAATTATATATTACTTAATTAACTTTTTATAATAATATAATAATAATATAACATGTATAGTATAGGCATAGAGAATTTTAAAATGCGCCTTTGGTTAGGTACACCAATAAATGAAGATTGATTTGTATTAACATAACAAACAAAAAGAATTGTTGCAAAACCAAAGTTCTAGTTTAGCAATGAGAATAGAAGACAACAACATTATGGATGACAATGAGAACTGATGACTAACAATGTTATACATAGATGACAACGTTGGCTACCCACAAACAAATTTCTGTTGAATTGAACAAAATCCATCTGCCATATAAAATGCTATCAATCCAAGTCCAAGAATTTCCAATACATTTGCCTTGAACAATAAGATGGCTTTGGGCAATCTAGCATTTGATCAACTTGGATTATGAAGCCTTTCCAAAATACCAAAGTTCCATTGATTGTTTTATTGTGCCTGTTTAAAAGAACCTTGCTTAATGCAAATATCATTCGTCATTCACTTAAATTTTGTGTACAACTCTCATTAGCAAAATGAACACAAAGTATATGTAAAAACAAACAACATCAGCACATTATTTTGTAGTATTGTGGCATTTTCTTGAGAGCATTGACATAAAATTTCTGCACCTCATGGAATCCAACCTCTGCTAGTCATTGTTCTTATTCATGTATATGAGCAAATGCACCAAACCTTGAGTTAGGTATTTGGTGACAGCTGACCTTTGAATGCAACAATCATAAAAAATAGAAATAGATCAAAAAACAATGGTAATGGATTTAACATAGCTACATTTTCTTATTGGCACTTGCAGCTATGTAAATACAATAATAGCTAGAACACTCCTGTGGAATTATATCATTACCAACATGGCAAAAATAGATGAATAAGACCTATAATGCCTTCCCATAATTTTAAACCGAGATAAGAATATACTAACATAACAACTCTCTGCTATAACCGTATACTATCGAAATCATAAAGTACACACTCTAGTGGAAGTGTATGATATTATATTAGAGAATAAAACAAAAAAATAAAAAAGGGATTGAATTCCCAATTGTTGCATCTCCCTCTTACAATATCTTTGGTGGCAATAAATTATTTTTTACCCTCACTCAATCAAGGTGTCTAATTTTGGAAAAAAATTGCACACCTAGTGATACCCAAATATATTTTCAGAAAGAAGAGGATTATGTCCTGCATCATTATAATCTTACCAAAAAAATAATAGAAATACAATTATCTAGTAAAGTAATATGTATCACCGAAATGGGCCCGCTTTAATGAAACACCTTTTACATAAAACCTAGCACTCATGGAAGATTTGTTAGATGCGATAGTCTATGCAATTCTTAGCAAAATAAATAAATTAATATAGACAACTCAAACAACCTTTTTAAAGATGAAAAAGAAGCTTACTTGCAAGTCATAAGCAGCAAATTTCATAATGGTGGAGAATTATATCCACAATGAACCCAGGCCCCATTAGTCTAATGTATGTAAGGAATTTTCATCAAGGCCTGAGTATTTTGGTTTTACCCAAATCTGAGCTACTCCAGAATGGATTCTCGCACTCAATTTCATCTTCTACTTCATGTTCAATTGGATCTTCAAACTACACTTAGTGCATTCCGTTGCAACTTTACTTCTACCCAATTCTTCAAAACTTGAAAATGAAAAGACATGGACTAAATTAAATAAGGCTGTTAGTAAACAAAATCATATAAAAACCCTTGATGTAGAAAGGAAAATGTACTATAAATTTCAATAAATCTAACAAATGCAACTTTAATATGGGATAATTATCTATCCCAAATGGATTTCAATACCTCTGATAAAATGTCATTTAAAGCCTTGCAAACGATATCTATCCACTAAATTTTAAGAAGTATACCAAAATGCCTTCAACTTTTGACATCTAATGCCTCGCATGTCCAACAACACTTGTCCATATATAGTCTATCCACATCTCCTCTTCATGCAGGGACTGTGAGTATGTAGATTTATCAACACATTAAAAATCCCAAATTACCCAACTGTCCAGATCAGTGGTTACCTGCACCTGTTTGTTACACTGGCTCTTGCATTGAATTAAAGGCAGTAATGGGGTTTCTATTTTTCCATGGTTAATGAACTTGCATCAAATAGATTTTAGGTTTTTGATACAAAAATAAAGATGCAAATACCTTTTAAAAAATAAAAAAAGATTTCCTCCATGGGAAGGAGATTCTTTTGTTTTCTATTCGTACTCCCGTCTAGGCATGAAAATGCCTGCCAACACAAACAATAAGAGCAAATGTTAATTACAAAACTGTGGAGAGGAGAGGAAAGGGGATTGAAAGGTTAAAATGTTACTGAGTTGTCTAATGTCACAGCGACCGAGTGCATTGTTGCAACGGGAAGGCAGGTCTCTGGCTCTGTCGAACTGTTCTCATTGGCTTTCATGTTGTCCATTTAGGAATGGAGTCAGTTCATCTGGAGCTATTAGTAACCCCTCTTGTCATCTAGTGCGTCCAATAGAACCGATGCTTCACAACCCTATGCAACACCTTTGAATATTAACATCAACATTTAATAGCAACCCAACAAAATAATAAATTACTTAAAACCCAACTTGAACAAAACAATCATGAAAGTGAAGATGTAGCAACCCGACAGCCTGAGTAATATCCTTCTTTAAATAAAACTTGATCCATTTCTTAAAAATGGATTCCAGTTTGGGATAGGTGCTCTTATAAAACGTCCATGAAAGTCCATTTACGATAGGAGGATCTGCATTTAAAGAATGAACTGACTCCATTCTGGAGCTATTAGTAACCCCAGCAGGCATTTGGCGCATGGCTTGGCAGGACATGTGCGAGGGCTTCTTTTATGAGTTTCTGACAAAGAGGACATGTATGTTTTCAAGCATCATGCAAACCTTCCCCATATTCTCTCCTGAAATAGGGGAGGGGATGGGATCCCTCTCTATTTTAAATTTAAATTATTTAAATAAATACTTTATATAGTTTAATTTTAAATACTTTATCTTGTGATAGGTTAGTAGATGTCAATTTTAATCAGGAGAATAAAAATGTACACACATCTTGTAATGCCACTGTATAATGCCTCTCAACATAATAAGCATAAGAATGGACAATATTAATCAACTAAGGAAATTTAAAACCCATTAATAGATTACTTTTTTGTAAATAAGTTTTAGCATAATTTTTAGATTTTATTAATACTAAACTTTTAGCTTACATTTTTTTACATGTTATAATGGTGCTATACATTATTTCAACATGTGTGACAAGAATAAATTGGTTAACATATAATCACTTTAAATTATATTTAAAATAACTTAATAAATTACTAATAATTTTGTCAAAAAAATGGTGCAGTTCAAGATATTTCTATATTTTTTATAGAACTTTTTAATAGATTTCCTCTCATATATATTGTTCTACTATAATATATATTTAGAAAGATGATTGAGATAAAATAAGATATGCCTCATAAGATTTTAGAAAGTTTAATATAATTAAATGAATGATCATATTTTTATTTGGATGATGTGGTTGATGTCATTTTTAATTGATTTTGTTAGTTCATTATTTTGATGATTTGATGTTTAGGAGGCACATTTTATAATTCCCCTAATTGAACAATTCAAACATGCTTTGAGGTCAATATACACTTAATTATCCCATGGTTTATATTAGAGAATCTTTTGGGTTAACAGACAACTTTTTATTATTGGAGGGATTCAAATACAACATTATAGATAACTAAGGAGGCAAGAAAAGACATATCCACTTTTATGAAACAAACCTCTGGTTGGGCGCGATGAGAAGGAGCGGGAGTGAGAGGAAGAGTGGGGCTTCAAACTCTATTTTGGGCAGGAAGATAAGCAATGTAGATGGTGGTGACGCCAAGGATGAAGGGTTGTTTTTTTGTGAAGACTGGGAACTACCCAGTGATGATGATGATGTGTAGATTTTAGAACTTTGGTTGGAGGCCCAACACTTAATTTTTCAGGCTCGGTCGGCTATAGGCCTGCCAAAATCTTTACCTACTATTGTTGATGGCGTGTTCTGACAGGCGCTTAAGCGAGGTTTTCTCTCCCCCAAGTCAGGCTTTGGAGCTTTTTTAGTTGAGAAGGTTTCAACTTCCCCTATCGTGGGCTCTATCCCTTGCAATTTGGTTCGGTCTGAGATTGTTTGCTTGGAGGAGAAATCCCCAACAATCCTGAAGAAAGTGTGTTTAGAGGATTACCCTTTGGTGGGGCCTACCCTATTGAAATGCACCAGACAACTAAGAGGGGGGGTGAATCAGTTGTCTTCAAAACTTTGACAACTTATGAACATTAACAAATCAAACACTTGTTCACTGTTATTCAAATTTAATCATGAAAGCATGAAATAAGAAACTCAACACAAAAACATCATCAACACATGAGACACCATGTTTTTTACGTGGAAAACCCTAAAAGGGAAAAACCACGGTGGGTGTTAGCCCACAGAAATAAATAAGTTATAACAATATCAAAAAACAGAGGCTCACTGCCCAATCTGCTCACTGCAAATATTGAGGCTCACTGCAAAGATCAACTCACTGCCAAGATCGACTCACTTCCAAGGATTGGCGAACTGATTGATAGCATCTACTCCATGCCTAGGTTCAGTTCCATTGAAGTATAACTCCTCTGCTCTGCTCTTTTTACACCTACTCACTTATCTTGTCATTTTCACACACAGACAACTTTTTTGCAAGTACATTACATGCATTTATACAATTCATCAACCTTAGAATGTACATCAAGGTCGGGATTACATTCATCAACTATTGGAAGAATCTCCAAGGTTGACATTACAAACATACATGGAAATAGGTCTGGACCTAAACAAAATTTGCTAAGGTAAAGATGTATACAGATCATGTTATGCCTTAGCTGGGGCTCAAATGCAATCTTCCATGTCATGACATGCTTCCACAATCTTCAATGTATCTTCACAAGTAATTAAAACAACCAAGTCAGTTGAGACTGGTGTTAACATTAAGTCTTTAAGAATAGTCTTCATCCGCGATCCACATTTCTCTTTGCAAACCAATCCAAACGTAGGAGCATGATCAGGAGACATCCACAAGCACATTGTAATCACCAGGAACAATCACATAATCTCTAACCACTCTGTCAAGAAGATTCTTCAAACCAGAGCACATAAACAACACTGTCAACTACTGTCATAGAGAAATGATAGCTTGCAGACCACCAAATCATGAACCATTGAAGTTGAAGGTACTTGTTATCATTTCAAACTTAACTCATGAACCGCAGATCATAATACTTCAATACAGAGGAATGCTGAGCAAAATACATTCTCTTTGTCACCACCAAATATACAGAAAAAGCAGTTTTCACTCTGGTGAACATAACTCACTCAAATCTTCATACCGGAGGCTCAAACTTGGAACATAGCATCTTCAGACATGTATCTAAGTAACTTTCAATCCGTAGATAAATATATTCACTCCACAAGAAATGTGGAGCAATCTACTGGACTGTTCTGCTATATCAGGAATACTTATTATCTTCAGTACTTAACTCATTACAAGCAAGCATCAAAACAAGAGCATAGTTGACACCAACGATAACACAGATACATTGACATCAATGACAACACCGGCTAGGCACATACTTACAACAATCTCCCCCTTTTGTCATTGATGGCAACATATGATGTGAAAAATTGTAATGACCATCAAGACAAGATACTCCCCCTTTCTTTTTATACATTTGCACTCTTTCTTCCCCTGAGTTTTTCACATGATTTCTCTCCCCCTTTGACATCAATGGCAAAGGGCACATACTTGCACTTAGCTGCTCTGATCAAATTGCTCTTTCATGAATATTGTAACACTTACTACTCTTTGTTAGGAACACATATCAGGAACACTTGCTACTCCCCTTGAGAGGTAGCTCTCAAAACATCAATCTAGATCAAAGAATGAGGCTTTGGGCACCACTGGATTGATGCATTCTAATGCATCTTAGTTCATAACAGAAGGGATAATAACCCCTAACTTTTCTCTAAGATGCTCAAAGGTATCCTTAGGTAGAGGCTTAGTGAAAATATGTGCAATTTGAGTCTTTGTGGACATATATTCCATCAAGTTACTTCATTTTCTGTCACTTTCTCTCTCGTAAAGTGATATCTTATTGATATATGCTTTGTTCTTGAGTGCATCACTGGATTCTTTGAAATGTTTATGGCACTTGTATTGTCACAAAATGTAATGCCCCTCGCTTTTTGCCTGTGACAGATGTTATTTTCATTTTTCCTATGACAGTTCTGGTTTAGATGATAGTCTTGTGGCGCATGTTTACAGTTTCGAGATGTTTGGACTTTTACATTATGGTTTATGATCTCCTTGAGCTTGATGGACTCTTTGATATTATGTTAGTGGATTAGGGATCTATGTTAGGATGATGCTTGATTACTTGTACTTTGTGCTTTCACAGTTGATGGACATGATTATGGATTAATGTTACTTTTAGTTTAATATTTTGTTCAATCATGATTATGATGTATGACTGGTATTAGTTATTTAATGATGTGTTACTTGAACGGAACAGTGTTGCATTACTCGTGTCTGAGTACCCTGCCACGCTGCGACTTTCATTCATTATGCTTGTGATTACATGGTTATATATGTATATATGCACAACCTTGTTGTTCGTTGCAGGATGCAGGTATCGGGCATCGACTCCACCTGAATTACCAGGTCTGAGCGTGCCCTAGCCAATGGAATTGTGGATTGGAGTTGACATGAGGTTCCCCTAATTAGTCAACATCCTCAAGGAGGATGAGCTTTCAGTGTTGTACCCTGTCGTTACCGTCAGTGGGACTATTGTCGTCATTGGTCGTCATTAGTCGTTATGTCCTGTGGCTTCACTAGGTCAGGTATCACCTTGTGAATTAGGGTTTATCCAATTTAAGTGTCAACTGATGCATGATTAATATTTCGTTTAAATAAGGTTAAATTAAAGCTTAAATTAAATAAACATTGCTAGGGATTATGTGTGTGGTTTATTAACTATAAATAATTAATTATTGATAATTGGTAAAACTAATATGAAAAATAGTAATTAATAAATAAACTGGATAAATAATTAAATGAGTAAAAAGAAATAATAAGTCCTAAGTTGTAAGAGGATTTAATTAAAAGAAAGTAAGATTCATATGTAAGATGATTAAGCAATTATCATTTTGATTAAATGAATTGACGGTAGTAAAAGTAATGTTCTAAAGATTAAATAATAGGGATTGTTACTCTATTCCATGTATTCGGTACTTGGGGATATGCAAACAATGCAGGGTGCTGACATTTGCTAATGGGAGGAATTGGGAGTCCTTAGAAATAATTAATTTTGAACTTCTCGAGAATGTGGGCTATGGGAAAATGGAGAGCCATGCCTCCTGCATTTACCCGAGGAGCTCAATCCTTGTTTCAAGAAAGTGGGAGGTTGAAGAGGCAGGCTTGTCTCCTGCATTTATGGGGGAAGTGAGTCTTGGTTTTGAAATAGGGGAAGGAAAAGATTTCTGAAAAAGAAAAGAAAGATCTGAAGAAATTGGAGAGGGAGAAAGCAGCTACCGGATTCAATAGGGCAAACTCTCGAATGTTTCAATCAGGTTCCACTGTTGTCTAAGACTTATCTCTGATCTCTTAATTTAGCCTGTGGTGAAAGTGTAGTAATTTTTCTTCTTGCCGAATGATTGTTGAGTTTCCGATGCCTATTTAAGTCTATTTCATATTTATTATGCAAACATTGTATTCCTAAGATCTCATCTCTGAGGGGATTTAACAATAGTCCATAGGCTTGGTTGTTTGTTTTTATTTCCCCAATTTGCATTCATAGTAATCAGTCTTGTTACAATGACCACATTTGACAGATTTCTCTTTCCTTCATGCCATGATGAATGTCAATGTCCATGCCAAATGCGTTGCTTTTAAAACTGCTAAACACCTTTACCTAGAAGCCTTCTTAAACCCCTTCTATAGATCCATCTTTGTGAGTATTCAACAATCACTGCATTCCATGGTGTTCTCATCCAGAGGCACTCTACGGAATAGCACAGCACGTTGCCTAAGCATCCACATCCTTCCTATATGCATAGCATTACTTATGAAACAAAACATGTTAACTGCCTCCCTAAGGAAATAAAAACACACTCTTAAAAATGTAGGCTGTTACTATCTCATTCACATGGATCTATATGATCATGTAGCTGACATTAGAAATCACATTACGCATTCACTCTTATTTCGTAAAATGATTGAGTTGAGAGACATTCATTTCAGGAACCAAATGGGCAAATAGTGGAGCAACCTCTGGTTTTGTTGTTATTTATGCTCCTTCTTGTTGAGTCGAATGTTTAAAAAGGCCTTTTCAGCAAACCTATGTTGTGATTCATGTCTACGGGAGCATCTCCTGCTATAATATCTATTCCCTTAACCTTTATATTTAATGAATAACCTTATCTTGCCCAAAGCTCCTTTCTGCAGTCGCGAGACAGTGCCTTTGAGTCATCTTCCCATCCATAGACATCCAGTTTTTCTTTCTTTGTATGAAGAACAATGTATACTCCTGCAATTAGCGCCCTCCCTCAGCTCTCTAAATATGCACATTAAGTAATAGACTCCAACCCTACAGTGCAACAATACAACGCTGCCTCCGTGTGGATATTATTGACATCTTGAAAGCCTTTTTGGTGCTCTGGGATTCCTATTATTATTTCATTTCTTTGTCTTTTTCGAAGGTAAAGGAAAGGGGAACAATTGAAAAACAGAAGGCTTAGAGAGTGAAGCAAAATGCAAGACTTGGGTGGGCGGTGTAATGGAGGGTGAAGATGAAGTCGACATGGCCTTCCACACTTAGGTCGTAGACCAGTCTGGGGATCGATAGCCTTCTCTGCATCCACGTGCCCTACACCCAAATCTAGAGCACGCCAGAACCCAAGTCGAGGTCACTGGAGCATGAGACTTTGCTTCTAGTGATGGCTTGAAATTGGTGGACGATTTCCAACCCTTCCTCTGCAAACCATTTTGTAAATGTCCTTCAATCATCCTATCCATTTCACGTATCTGCAACTACGACTTGTGATGTCCATCCCTTGATGAATATT
Organism: Cunninghamia lanceolata; assembly: GCA_027924645.1. Classification (NCBI taxonomy): domain Eukaryota; kingdom Viridiplantae; phylum Streptophyta; class Pinopsida; order Cupressales; family Cupressaceae; genus Cunninghamia; species Cunninghamia lanceolata. The sequence continues at coordinate 3,485,280 of BSBN01000053.1, read as the reverse complement.
CATTCTTGCTCTAAGTCCGCACCTCTGACCTTGAAGGATGGCGATGGCTGTGATTTGGCTTTTACCTGCATACAATCCTTCATCGTCTCCTTGAAGCACCCTACAAGACTGTAGTGAGACTCATGATGTCAACAACATGTGTGTATGAAAGTTTCTAAAACCTTTTGGTAGACTTGCCTTGTGCGATGTCCAAATCCTATAATAGGCGATGTGTTATCATAGTCATCCAGTCACCCTCCAGCATGATTCTTGCCATGCATTTGGAATGATTTGTTTCCTTTCTCAATGTTATCATGACTATATTAAGGACTGAACTCCAATTAAGCATTTTTAATTTTAGGGGAAGTTTAAACGTATCATTTCATTTCCTGTACTTAGTAGATTTTTCTTTTAAATCTAAAACTTAGTTAGTGGTATTAAACGGATGTGTGTGGGAAAATATCTCTGTAGGCTATTTGCGCCCTCAAGTGAATAGCTCGCATAAAATGTTTAAATTAGATGTGTCATCTAATAAAATTCAGTTCCCCTATAGAAAGTTATTGCATTTGATACAAATTCATAAGGTGTCCTTAAATCATTAAGGGATAAGAAGAAAATAAAATATATATATATATATGTTGTCCATCGACCCATGGCATAATAATAATGGTAATATTAATATTATTGTTATTAATGTTATTATTATTATTAAATCCAAATAGAAAAGATGACATATTATTATCATTAGTAATATTAATATTATTGTTATTAATAATATTATTATTATCAAATCAAAACGGAAAAGATGGTATATTGTTATTATTAGTATTAATATTATTATTATTATTATTGATTTTTATATTGGCCCCGTGATTTATTTAAATTGAATTAACAGAAATTATAGGATCAAATTAATGAGTTTAGTATGTAAATGGATCGTGATAATGAAAGACGATGAATTAGATTTGGGATAAATGAATAATCAATTTGTTGATTCGTAGAATGGATAAATGTATTCAACGTAGTATTTAAATTTATCACCTTCTCTTTGTTAATGACTAGTTGAACTAGATTTCGTTCGTTGTAAATATACTTTGATATTCTCATGAATGTTGTGATAGATAGACAATGGTATGTGATCTGTAGGTAGTTGTAATCGTTAATTACGTAGTAGTGATTTGCATTGTTCCTCTCTTGGTTATAAATTAAATCAGAATACTCAAACTTATCCGTATGAAACGAATTTAAAATTTCCTTATAATCATTTAATCAATTTGAGATTATAATACTGACAATAGAAGTTTACTTTAGTTACGGGAATGATAATTGTATCATGTAGAATAATTAAATGATTTTTTTTATACATATTTAAACATAATTCACTTTAATGTAAGTCATAGATTTATCCCTTGTAAGAATACGATCAAACGGCAAGCTCTATCTTGATGATTGATATACTAATGTAACAACTTAGTCAAGTGCAAATTACTATAGTGGAAGTAGTTGTAAGAAGGCATAATTGGATCATAAGTATAATTGATTCTCGTAATATGTTAATTCAAACTGTGGGTCATAAAACCATTCTTATATTCTTTGATTGTGTAATCTTTCCGCGTGGCTTGAGTTCCAGAGGCTTAGCTTGGGAGGTCTTGAATTCATGTGTTGTGTTGTTAGATGTCTTGAGATCATGGTGTTATAAGAAGCCTTGTCATCTCTAGTTATGTATGGACTAAATGACAATTGAGTGATAAATGCACTTCTTGTGATTGTATTGTTATCCAACTAGTTGTACTAGTCTTGTATCCAATTTTGTGGTAAGATATGGAACAGGGTGACATGGAAATCTTAGAGTTGTAATGAATAAGTGTTATTATGGGCAATGGTCTAGGAGTCCTACCCTTATAATTATGTTATGGAGGGTCAATGCTTTGTATTGTTAGTTGTTATGCAAGATGGTCAATGCCTTGCATGGTTTCGTATCCTCGTTGTGGTGATGTCTTGCAATGCTTGTTGTGTAGGGTTTCCTAGTTGTAGGTAAGGGAGTGGCTTCCAATGTGGGGGCCGGTGCCAAGTGGCTAGCTAGGATAACCCACTGGGAGTTGGTAATTCAGTGATAACATAATAAAATACCTAGGGGTTGGGTAGTTTTCACATTAACAAGATAATAAGATGTTTGGTTCCTCACTCATGCCTGTAGTGCTAGTTCAGTCTAAGGATGAGGGGAGAAGGCCGGGATTGGCAGATTTACTTCCTTGTCATCACGAACGAAAGGTTGATTACCGCATGTGTCATCCTATGGGGCCAGTGTCTAGAGAGAGATTGCTAGGGTAACCATAGATGGGGGCCAATGTCTAGAGAGAGACTGCCTGGGTAACCCATGATAGGACCATGCGATGACACTCTCCTTACTACAGCCTAGCATTCCCTAGTTGTTCTCTTCCCTTGTTATGTATCTTCCTTTGGATGTACTATGGTGTTATTGAGATATTGACTTGTGATGTTGGAGTCATGTGTCGTCTTATAGCCTTCTATCTTCCTGACTGTATGTCATAGTGGGAACCTTATGTTAACTCCTAGCTCGAGGGGTGGACCTTAGGGTTCCACATGGTCGGGTGGAAGAGCTTATTCCATTGGTTTTTCCCTTGCCGATGTTCATAAGCGAAGGGAAATGTTCCTCGTGCTTCAGACATCAGATCTTGTACATATTTATGAAGACACTTATTATGCTCCTGTTCTTGCCGGTGTATCAGTTGATTCAGATTGTATGTATTCAAATGTAATTAGAATAGTGATGATGTAAATTACACAATGATGTACTCATTTGTATAGACTTGGAATATGTGCATGTAATTTTGATTAAGGTTGAGTACCTAATTGATGTCACGAAATGGAGATGTATATGTATATTCAATATTATAATAGAGTTGGAATGATTTGTCGATGTTAGTTAGTTATGCATGTATATAATGTTGATTGTTTGTCAAGTAATGCAACCATGGCACCTTGGGAGACTAGTTGATAATTAATGATGTGTATTGAATTGCTAAACCTTACTTGTTATCTTATTCAAAAAAAATTGTTATTCCGCTTTGCTTGAATAGATGTGTTGTCTCCCAAGGTGTTCATGGCGGGGCACTACACTTTGGTATCAGAGCCAAGTTTAAACACTGGGTACCTTGGTTATATTTGAGCCCATTATGTAACCTAGTGCTTAAACTCTGTAGAACGATTTAACTCCTGTTGCGACCCTTTTTCTTAATATAATGATTGCCCTCTTCTGTGTAGGGAAGATGCCTAGACGTAGGGGCCGAGGTCAGGGCAGAGGAAGGGGTTGTGGGAGAGGTGGTGGCGATATTCCTCCTCCCAGTTCTCCTCATGGGAGTGGTCATGAAGGCGGGGGTCAGAACATGGAAGGTCAGGGTTAGCCTGATGGAGCCCAGTTGAGATAGATTCTCGAGGAAGCCCTTGCTTGTTTAGGTCCCAGAGAGGTGGGTGAGCAGCCCAGAGGTGGTCAAGAGGTGAACCAGTCAGGTCCCAGAGAGAGAGAAAGGTCTCCCAGGCATAGGGAATTGACAGCCGAGCAGGAGGCCATGCAAGCCAACCATATGAGGGACTAAGAGCACGTCCTCCCATCTTTGATGGAACTGGTAGAGGACTTGAGGCAGAGACTTGGTTGTTGGACCTAGGCAGATGTTTCGCCATGCATCCATATGGTAGCAATACGAAAGCCAGATGTGCTATTTTACACCTCCGAGGGTTTGCTTCGACTTGGTGGAGGCTAGAGGAGCAGAAGCTGCATTTGGACATTAGCACGGTGTCTTGGGAGTTGTTTGAAGATAGATTCAAAGCTCACTTCCTTTCTGACCATTGGAGGCAGCGTCGAGTAGACGAGTTTCATGAGCCGAGGCAGTTGGCCATGGCAGTTGAGCAGTATGAGCGCAGATTTTATGAGCTCAAACAGTACACAGGTATCGGGGATGACGAACCCATGTTGGTGCAGCATTTTATTAGGGGCTTGAACGCCCGGATTAGTGGAGGGGTTCATGTATTCAAACCTAAGACCATGGAGGTTGTCGTGGAGAAAGCCCGGCTAGTGGAGGAAAACTTGGCTATGGCCCTCGGTGGGCATACAGGGGTGCACATTGGCAGTACACCTTTGTCAGGGCATGGTTCTCGAGGTGGTCACACTCAGGCATCAGGTTCTCATGCACCCTAAAAGGGTGGTCAGCAGCAGTATTCGTAGTCCAAACCAAAGAATTCTTAGCATCAGCAAGGGAATAGGTTCCAAAATAAGAAAGACCGGTCTTGGCAGTGTAATAAGTGCAATCGTTATGATCAGTCAGCTCAGAGTGCGCAGTCTACAGTAAGCAGGGGTAGTTTCTAGCAGTCTAGTTCCTTTTGGGGTAACAGTGGATTTGGTAGAGGCACCGGGTGCTTCTCTTGCGGCCAACAGGGCCATATTGCTAGACAGTGCCTGCAGAAGGGTGCATCAGGATTTGGACATCGACCGGTGACATCTGAGCCAACGGTTGGTGATGTAGGCAGGTCACATCAAGTCTTTGCAGTAGTAGATGACCGGCAGGTAGAATATCAGGGCACCATGGTGGAGGCTTCTGGTCGCATGAGAGGTATTGATTTTTCTGTTCTATTTGACTCTGGTGCATCTGATTCATTTATATCTCCTTCCCTCGTGGAGCATTGTGGCTTAGTGGCAGGAAAGCAAGTTGATAGGTGGCAGGTTGAGTTAGCTTCCAGGGCTAAGATAGCAATTGAATCTCTAATTTCTGAGTGTAAATTAAAGATTGGCTCTCTATCTACTTCTGTGGACCTTCGCATTCTACCCCTGGGTTCATATGACATAGTTTTGGGGATGGATTGGCTGGAGGCCCACCGGGCAGTGATAGATTGTCGGCATAATACGGTTAGATGTGTGGATGATTCTAGTGTTGAGGCTGAGGTCATAGGAGTTCAGAGACCTATTTCCCTAGGTATGATCCCTGCTATGCAACTCAAGAGATGTATGCATCAGGGATGTCAGCTCTTTGTGGTGACTGTTAGTAATTTAGAGATGGAGGAGAGTCGAGAGGCAACTCTTGACGATCACACACTCTTGAGAGAATATGCAGATGTTTTTCCTTCTAATGTTCCAGGGATTCCACCTAAGCGTGACATCGATTTTAGGATCAATCTAGTTACTGGTGCAGAGCCTATCTCACAAGCTCCATACAGAATGACCACTCAGGAGCTCAAGGAGCTTCGACTGCAGTTGGAGGAGCTATTAGCCAAAGGGTTCATACGACCTAGTGTTTCTCCTTGGGGAGCCCCTGTGATCTTTGTGAAGAAGAAGGACAGATCCCTACGGCTATGTATCGACTATAGGCAGCTCAATAAGGTAACAGTGAGAAATAGGTATCCCTTGCCTCGGATCGATGATTTGTTTGATCAGATCAAAGGAGCTAAGGTATTCTCTAAAATTGATCTTAAGTCAGGATATCACTAGTTGCAGATTTTTGAGGCAGATATTCACAAAACCGCTTTTCGCACCCGTTATGGATATTATGAGTTCACAGTGGTGCCATTCGGGTTGACGAATGCACCATCAGTTTTTATGAGCCTAATCAATGGTGTGTTTCGCACTTATCTCGACTGATTTGTTCTCATATTTCTTGATGATATATTGATCTATTTGAGGACTATGGAGGAACATGAGGAACATTTGCATCAGGTGTTGCAGTGTCTGAGAGAAAATCAGCTTTATGTGAATTTGTCAAAATGTGCATTCTTCCAGACAGAGGTTAAGTATTTGGGTCATGTTATCTCTAGAGAGGGTATTGTGGTAGATCCCTCGAAGATCCAAGCTATTATAGACTGGCTTGCACCCACCAATGTTTCTGAGGTCCGTAGTTTTATGGGGTTGGCAAGTTACTATCGTCACTTCGTCATGGGGTTTTCAAGAAATGCTCATCCCATTACTTCTCTTCAGAGGAAAGGGAAAAGGTTTGTTTGGTCAGAGAAATGTCAGGAGGCCTTTCAGACCCTTAAGGAACAACTGACCAGTGCACCTATACTTGCAGTTCCTGATCCTGATAGGGACTTTGTTGTTTGTACCGATGCTTCCTTAGAGGGCTTAGGAGCAGTCCTAATGCAGGATGGTCGCATGATTGCCTATGAGTCTCGCAAACTCAAGGATCATGAGTTGAACTATCCCACTCATGACCTGGAGTTCGCAGCAGTTGTGCATGCCTTGGTGAGATGGAGGCATTTTCTATTAGGGCATCGGTTTGAGCTGCACAGTGATCATCATAGTTTGCAATATATTTTCACGCAGCCCAACTTGAATGCCAGGCAAAGACGTTGGATGGAGTTCTTGTGCGAGTATGCCTTCGAGGTTAGATATATTCAGGGCAAGGAGAATGTAGTAGCAGATGCTCTTAGTCGTCGAAGGCATGAGATCTCAGCAGTCTCGCCTACAGTTGATTTGAGAGGACAGATTCTTGCTGCTCTTCCTTCTGACAGTTGGTGCCAAGAGGTGAGATCTGAGATTGAGTCAGGTAGACCTTTAGAAGGTAGATTTTTTGGTTACTCTTTTGAGTCAGAGGGACTTTTGCGACATTTGGGTTGTATCTATGTTCCTAATTATGAGGGTCTTCGCACCCTAGTTTTGTTGGAGGCACATCGGGCACCCTATTCCACTCATCCGGGTGTCAAGAAGATGCATGCAGATCTGCGTCAGCTGTACTTTTGGAGTGGTATGAAGCGGGATATTACTGATTTTGTGTCGAGATGTCTTGAGTGTCAGAGGGTGAAGGCAGAGCACCAGCACCCGGCAGGTCTTTTGCAGCCTCATTTGATTCCAGAGTGGAAGTGGGATATCATTTTGATAGACTTCATTGTTGGTTTGCTGATGTCCTCTCGACAACATGATGCTATTATGGTCACTGTGGATAGGTTAATGAAGGTAGCTCACTTTTCTCCTGTCCGTGCTTCTTAAAATGCCTCTATGGTGGCTAGAGTGTTTATGGAGGACATCGTCAGGCTTCATGGGATTCCTTGTAGGATCATCTCTAACAGGGATCCAGTATTCACTTCCACCCTATGGACTTCCTTATAGCGTGCCTTGGGGAGATAGCTGAACTTTAGTTTAGCTTATCATCCTAAGACTGATGGTCAAACTGAGAGGGTTAATCAGGTCCTCAAGGATATGTTGAGGATGTATGTTATGGATCAACAGAGCCATTGGGAGGACTACCTTTACCTAGTGGAGTTTGCCTATAATAATGGTTATCATAGTTCTATTGGCATGTCTCCCTTTCAGGCCTTGTATGGTCGTCCTTGTAGAACCCCTTTGAGCTGGGATCGTTTGGAGGATAGAGTTCTTCTAGGTCTGGATATGCTTAGAGATATGGAGCAGCAGGTTGAGAGGATTAGAGAGCATTTGGTGGCAGTTCAGGATAGGCAGAAAAAGTATGCAGATGCTCATAGGACCGATCATCAGTTTTTTGTTGGAGATCGGGTGTTATTGCGTGTGCGACTGTGAAAGAGTCCTATCCACTATGGGAAGGGCTCTAAGCTAGCATCGCGCTTTGTTGGACCTTTTGAGGTGTTGGAGAGGATAGGTCCAGTTGCTTATCGGCTTGCTTTGCCGCCTAGCCTTGCACGCATCCATGATGTGTTTCATGTTTCTATACTCAGACCATACTATCCAGATATTGCTCATGTACTTGATTGGACTGCTCTACAGGTACAGGACATGCAACTGGCTTTGGAGCCCGTAGGCATTCTTCAGCATAGGAGACTCACTCTCAGGGGCAGAGATGTGGAGCAGGTCAAGATCCAATGGGATCCTAATGATGAGACCTCCGCTACCTGGGAGGATGCTACCAGAATGAGGGAGTTATATCCTCACTTATTTGCAAGCTTCTAGGAGTAAGCCTAGTTCTAGGGGGGGGAGGATGTATTGCCCCTCACTTTTTGCCTGTGACAGATGTTATTTTTGTGTTTCCTATGACAGTTCTGGTTTAGATGATAGTCTTGTGGTGCATGTTTATAGTTTCTAGATGTTTGGACTTTTACATTATGGTTTATGATCTCCTTGAGCTTGATGGACTCTTTGATATTATGCTAGCGGATTAGGGATCTATGTTAGGATGATGCTTGATTACTTGTACTTTGTGCTTTCACAGTTGATGGACATGATTATGGATTAATGTTACTTTTAGTTTAATATGTTGTTCGATCATGATTATGATGTATGACTGGTATTAGTTATTTAATGATGTGTTACTTGAACAGAACAGTGATGCATTACTCGTGTCTGAGTACCCTGCCACGCTGTGACTTCCATTCATTATGCTTGTGATTACATGGTTATATATGTATATATGCACAACCTTGTTGTTCGTTGCAGGATGCAGGTATCGGGCATCAACTCCACCTGAATTACCAGGTCTGAGCGTGCCCTAGCCAATGGAATTGTGGATTGGAGTTGACATGAGGTTCCCCTAATTAGTCAACATCCTCGAGGAGGATGAGCTTTCAGTGTTGTACCCTGTCGTCACTGTCAGTGGGACTGTTGTCGTCATTGGTCGTTATGTCCTGTGGCTTCACTAGGTCAGGTATCACCTTGTGAATTAGGGTATATCCAATTTAAGTGTCAATTCATGCATGATTAATATTTCATTTAAATAAGGTTAAATTAAAGCTTAAATTAAATAAACATTGCTAGGGATTATGTGTGTGGTTTATTAATTATAAATAATTAATTATTGATAATTGGTAAAACTAATATGAAAAATAGTAATTAATAAATAAACTCGATAAATAATTAAATGAGTAAAAAGAAATAATAAGTCCTAAGTTGTTAGAGGATTTAATTAAAAGAAAGTAAGATTCATATGTAAGATGATTAAACAATTATCATTTTGATTAAATGAATTGACGGTAGTAAAAATAATGTTCTAAAGATTAAATAATAGGGATTGTTACTCTATTCCATGTATTCGGTACTTGGGGATATGCAAACAATGTAGGGTGCCGACATTTGCTAATGGGAGGAATTGGGAGTCCTTGGAAATAATTAATTTTGAACTTCTCGAGAATGTGGGCTGTGGGAAAATGGAGAGCCATGCCTCCTGCATTTACTCGAGGAGCTCAATCCTTGTATCAAGAAAGTGGGAGGTTGAAGAGGCAGGCTCATCTCCTGCATTTATGGGGGAAGTGAGTCCTGGTTTTGAAATAGGGGAAGGAAAAGATTTCTAAAAAAGGAAAGAAAGATCTGAAGAAATTGGAGAGGGAGAAAGCAGCTATCAGATTCAACAGGGCAAACTCTCGAACGTTTCAATCAGGTTCCACTGTTGTCTAAGACTTATCTCTGATCTCTTAATTTAGCCTATGGTGAAAGTGTAGTAATTTTTCTTCTTGCCGAATGATTGTTGAGTTTCTGATGCCTGTTTAAATCTATTTCATATTTATTATGCAAACATTGTATTCCTAAGATCTCATCTCTGAGGGGATTTAACAATAGTCCATAGGCTTGGTTGTTTGTTTTTATTTCCCCAATTTGCATTCATAGTAATCAGTCTTGTTACAATGACCACGTTTGACAGATTTCTCTTTCCTTCATGCCATGATGAATGTCAATGTCCATGCCAAATGCGTTGCTTCTAAAACTGCCAAACACCTTTACCTGGAAACCTTCTTAAACCCCTTCTATAGATCCATCTTTGTGAGTGTTCAACAATCACTGCATTCCATGGGAGTTCTCATCCAGAGGCACTCTACGGAACAGCACAGCACCTTGCCTAAGCATCCACATCCTTCCTATATGCATAGCATTACTTATGAAACAAAACATGTTAACTGCCTCCCTAAGGAAATAAAAACACACTTTTAAAAATGTAGGCTGTTACTATCTCATTCACATGGATCTATATGATCATGCAGCTGACATTAGAAATCACATTACGCATTCACTCTTATTTCATAAAATGATTGAGTTGAGAGACATTCATTTCAGGAACCAAATGGGCAAATAGTGGAGCAACCTCTGGTTTTGTTGTTATTTATGCTCCTTCTTGTTGAGTCGAATGTTTAAAAAGGCCTTTTCAGCAAACCTATGTTGTGCTTCATGTCTACGGGAGCATCTCCTGCTATAATATCTGTTCCCTTAACCTTTATATTTAATGAATAACCTTATCTTGCCCAAAGCTCCTTTCTGCAGTTGTGAGACGGTGCCTTTGAGTCATCTTCCCATCCCTAGACATCCAGTTTTTCTTTCTTCTTATGAAGAACAATGTATACTCCTGTAATTAGCGCCCTCCCTCAGCTCTCTAAATATGCACATTAAGTAACAGACTCCAACCCTACAGTGCAACAATACAACGCTGCCTCCGTGTGGATATTATTGACATCTTGAAAGCCTTTTTGGTGCTCTGGGATTCCTATTATTATTTCATTTCTTTGTCTTTTTTGAAGGTAAAGGAAAGGGGAACAATTGAAAAACAGAAGGCTTAGGGAGTGAAGCAAAATGCAAGACTTGGGCGGGCGGTGTAATGCAGGGTGCAGATGAAGTCGACGTAGCCTTCCACACTCAGGTTGTAGACCAGTCTGGGGATCGATAGCCTTCTCTGCATCCACGTGCCCTACACCCAAATCTAGAGCATGCCAGAACCCAAGTCGAGGTCACTGGAGCATGAGACTTTGCTTCCAGTGATGGCTTGAAATTGGTGGATGATTTCCAACCCTTCCTCTGCAAACCATTTTGTAAATGTCCTTCAATCATCCTATCCATTTCGCGTATCTGCAACTGAGACTTGTGATGTCCGTCCCTTGATGAATATTCATTCCTGCTCTAAGTCCGCACCTCTGACCTTGAAGGATGGCGATGGCTGTGATCTGGCTTTTACCTGCATACAATCCTTCATCATCTCCTTGAAGCACCCTACAAGACTTTAGCGAGACTCATGATGTCAACAACGCATGTATGAAAGTTTCTAAAACCTTCTGGCAGACTTGCCTTGTGCGCTGTCCAAATCCTATAATAGGCGATGTGTTATCATAGTCATCCACTCACCCTCCAACATGATTCTCACCATGCATTTGGAATGATTTGTTTCCTTTCTCAACGTTATCATGACTATATTAAGGACTGAACTCCAGTTAAGCATTTTTAATTTTAGGAGAAGTTTAAACGTATCATTTCATTTCCTGTACTTAGTAGATTTTTCTTTTAAATCTAAAACTTAGTTAGTGGTATTAAACGGATGTGTGTGGGAAAATATCTCTGTACGCTATTTGCGCCCTCAAGTGAATACCTCACATAAAATGTTTAAATTAGATGTGTCATCTAATAAAATTTAGTTCCCCTATAGAAAGTCATTGCATTTGATACAAATTCATAAGGTGTCCGTAAATCATTAAGGGATAAGAAGAAAATAAAATATATATATATATATATATATATATATATATATATATATATATATATATATATATATGCTATCCATCGACCCATGGCATAATAATAATGGTAATATTAATATTATTGTTATTAATGTTATTATTATTATTAAATCCAAATAGAAAAGATGACATATTATTATCATTAGTAATATTAATATTATTGTTATTAATAATATTATTATTATCAAATCAAAACGGAAAAGATGGTATATTGTTATTATTAGTATTAATATTATTATTATTATTATTGATTTTTATATTGGCCCCGTGATTTATTTAAATTGAATTAACAGAAATTATAGGATCAAATTAATGAGTTTAGTATGTAAATGGATCGTGATAATGAAAGACGATGAATTAGATTTGGGATAAGTGAATAATCAATTTGTTGATTCGTAGAATGGATAAATGTATTCAACGTAGTATTTAAATTTATCACCTTCTCTTTGTTAATGACTAGTTGAACTAGATTTCGTTCGTTGTAAATATACTTTGATATTCTCATGAATGTTGTGATAGATAAACAATGGTATGTGATCTGTAGGTAGTTGTAATCGTTAATTACGTAGTAGTGATTTGCATTGTTCCTCTCTTGGTTATAAATTAAATCGGAATACTCAAACTTATCCGTATGAAACAAATTTAAACTTTCCTTATAATCATTTAATCAATTTGAGATTATAATACTGACAATAGAAGTTTACTTTAGTTACAGCAATGATAATTGTATTATGTAGAATAATTAAATGATTATTTTTTATACATATTTAAACATAATTCACTTTAATGTAAGTCATAGATTTCTCCTACAAACTTCATGCACATACCTTCATTTCCTCCAAAGATAATGTCATCAACAAATACTTCAACAATCATGATTTGATTATCATTGATTTTGAAATAGAGATTGTTGTCAGCAGTAACTTTATTGAACCCTAATTGCAGCAGACACTTGTCTAACCTTGCATACCATGCTCTGGGGGCATGCTTCAGTCCATACATTGCCTTTTTCAATCGGCACACCATATCATCTTGGTTTTATAACTGAAATCCTTCCAGTGTCTCAATGTAAACTTCCTCTTCCAATTCACCATTCAAAAATGCAGACTTCACATCCATCTGATACACTTTGAAATCTTTGTGAGTTGCAAATGCTAGAAATATTCTGATGGCTTCAATCTTAGCCACTGGAGCAAAATACTTTTCAAAATCTATTCCTTCAATTTGAGAATATCCTTTGTACACAAGCCTTGCTTTGTTTCTTACAACTTCTCTATTTTCATTCAACTTCTTCTTGAAAATCCATTTAGTTCCAATGACATTCTTATTAGCACGTCTAGGAACCAATTCCCAGGTTTGATTCTTCTCAATCTGCATCAGTTCTTCTTCCATGGATTTTACCCAATTTTCATCATTTCAAGCTTCATTCACAGTTTTGGGTTCAACCTATGAAAGAAAATAGTAATTCACGTGTTCTTCTGCAGCTCTTTTCCTTGTCAGCACACCTTTATTTTTGTCACCTATAATCTAATCTTTAGAATGATTAATCCTTACATACCTAGGAGTCTTAACAACATTTTCTAGAGCCTATTCATCCTAGTTGTCTTCTTGTTCAACTTTTTCTTCATTTACTATAGTAATAGGTTCATCTCATTCATCCAAAAAATACCTTAGCAACATAAAATACCTGTCACCTTGCAGACTTCTTGTTCTTGTGGGACCACACAAATCTATATGTACTAGCTCCAATAATCCAGTAGAGAATTGTTCTTTTCTTTTGAAACTTGTTTTTGTTTGTTTCCCAAATTGACACTTCTTGCAAATGGTGTTGGCTGTCTTCACAAGTTTAGGCAGATCTCTTACAGCCTGTGCAGAACTTATCTTCACCAAATTGTCAAAATTGATATGACACATCCTTCTATGCCACAACCAGCTCTCATTTGTCTGAGCCAATAAACAATAATCATTAGTTCCTCTTAATTGATAAATGTTACCTTTGGTCTTATTATCAGTAACAATCACTGTTTCAGAGATTTCCATGATCTTGCACCCATTATATTTGAATCTCAAATCATAACCTTTGTCACACATCTAACCAACACTCAAAAGTTTATGCTTCAAACCCTTCACATATAGGACATTATCAGTATTGTGTTTTCCATCAAAAGAAATAGATCCTTTTCCACAAATCTTACCAGCTGCATTATCTCCAAACCTAACCAATCCTCTATCATACTTTTCCAAACTCACAAACTTAATTTTGTCACTAGTCATGTGATGTGAGCATCCACTATCAATAATCCATTCATCCTTATCTTTCTCAACCTGAACAACTAAAGCACTTTCTTCCACTAGTTTTTCTTCCTTCACACAACTAGTAGGATTAGTAGACACATGTTCTTCTTTAATTGAAATAAACAAGCACTCATTTGCACTAGTACTAGCATCATCAGATTCATCATCTATCACACCTTCATCATCAAGATCTCTAACATAGTATCATTTCTTTGGAACCCTAGGTCTATTCTCAAATCTTTTGCTATTCCTTTCAATTCTTTTAGGACATCTAGAAGCATAGTGACCAACCTTACCACATGAAAAACATTTGAAAGGTAATTTGCATTTGAAATTACCAGAAACTCTTTGTAGTCTGTCAATAAAGTTTGCTTCAATTTCATCAAGCTCATCATTAGGTTCCACCTTGTACTTTTCAATTCTGGAGATCTTCTCTGAAGTACTGGATTTGAAAGCAGTCTCAATCTTTGGCAGAGCATCACCAAGTTCTCTCATCTCAAAAGTTGTAAGTTTTCCTAGCAACTGATCCTTGGTGACATCTTTCACAGTCATTACTTCTTCAATTGCAGCTACCTTGTGACTATAGGATTTAGGTAATGACCTAAGAATTTTCATCACAACTTCCTTCTCTTCAATAGTTCCTCCCATACCTTTAATTCCATTGACAATTTCATCAAATTTTTGCATGTAGGCTGTTATGTTTTCATCTTCGCTCATCTTTAAACTCTCATATTTCACTTTTTGACCTTGCAATTTGGCACTTTTAACAGACTCATCTCCTTCATATAGATTTTTTATCTTTTCCCAGACTTCATTAGCAGTTTCCAGATCCATGACCTTTATCAACTCAGTGTCTAACAAGGCACTTAAGAGCACATCTCTAACTTTTATATTTAACTCATATTCTTTGATTTCATCTTCAGTTGTTAAACCATTCTGAGGAAAGGTAGACTTCGTCTCTGTCGCTTTCCATATTCTATCACCAAGACAAAGGAGATGGCTCTTCATTCGTACCTTCCATAAAGCATAATTCATCCCATCGAACTGAGGAGCTTCTTTCTTATAAGACATCTGGGATCAACCTCAAGCTGTTAGGCTAACTTCTGAGGAACCTTGCTTTGATACCAATTGTTGAAATGCACTAGACAACTGAGAGGTGGGGGGTGAATCAGTTGTCTTCAAAAGTTTGACAACTTATGAACGTTAACACATCAAACACGTGTTCATTGTTATTTAGATTTAATCATGAAAGCATGAAATAAGAAACTCGGCACAACAACATCATCAACACATGAGACACCAGGTTTTTTACGTGGAAAACCCTAAAAGGGAAAAACCACAGTGGGTGTTAGCCCACAGAAATAAATAAGTTATAACAATACCGAAAAACAAAGGCTCACTGCCCAATATGCTCACTACAAATATTGAGGCTCATTGCCAAGATCAGCTCATTACCAAAGGTTGGCTCACTGCCAAGGATTGGTGAACTAAATGATAGCAGCTACTCCATGCCTGGGTTCAGTTCCATTGAAGCACAATATAACTCCTCTACTCTGCTCTTTTTATACCGTCATACTTATCTTGTCATTTTCACACACAAACATCTTTTTCGGAAGTACATTACATGCATTTATACAATTCATCAACCTTGGAATGTACGTCAAGGCCGGCATTACATTCATCAACCATTGGAATAATCTCCAAGGTCGACATTACAAACATACATGGAAATAGGTCTAGACCTAAACAAAATTTGCTAAGGTAAACATGTATGCGGATCATGTTATGCCTTAGCTGGGGCTCAAATGCAATCTTCCACGTCAGGAAATGCTTTGACAATCTTCAATGTATATGCGCAAGTAATGAAAACAACCAAGTTGGCCGAGACTAGTGTTGACATTTAGTCTTTTAAGAATAGTCTTCATCTGCGATCCAAATTTCTCTTTGCGGACCAATCCAAAGGTAGGAACATGATCAGGAGACATCCGCAAGCACATTGTGATCACCAGGAACAACCACACAATCTCTAACCACTATGTCAAGAAGATTCTTCAAACCATAACACATAAACAATACTGTCAACTACTGTCATAGAGAAAAGATAGCTTACGGACTACCAAATCATGAACCATTGAAGTTGAACCTACTTGTCATCATTTTAGACTTAACTCATGAACCGCAAATCATAATACTTCAATGCAGAGGAATGCAGAGCAAAATACATTCTCTTTGTCACCACCAAATATACAGAAAAAATAGTTTTGACTCCAGGGTGAACATAACTCACTCAAATCTTCATACCAGAGGCTCAAACTTGGAACATAGCATCTTCAGACATGTATCTAAGTAACTTCCAATCCATACATAAAGATATTCATTCTACAAGAAATGTGGAGCAATCTACTGGACTATTCTGTTGTATTAGGAATACTTATTATCTTCAGTACTTAACTCATTACAAGCAAGCATCAAAACAAGAGCATAGTTGACACCAATGACAACATAGATATGTTGATGCCAATGACAACATCGGTTAGGCACATACTTGCAACATGCCCTTGGCCATGACATGGGAGTTTATGGTGTGTCTTCAAAGTCTCTGCCTAATGTGGGTATGGAGACATGTGTGCCTGCTTGGGACGGTTCTACTGCGGCTTCTAGAGATTCTTCTACCAGGCTTGTCTCTCCATAGGTCCAGGAGCCTTCCAATACCCTATAGTCAGAGGCTTCATTTGGGAACGCCTTTGTTCGTCCCCTTGTAAATGGGGTGGATAATATTTTCGGTGCCCCTCATCTCAACCCTGTTTCAAGATTTGGAAAAGAGGGTCAAGACCCAGTCCCATCACTTGAGCTGGGTCATTTTCCATGGGCCTCAAATTACAATGGCCTACCTGAGACCTAAGTTTCTGGGGCTACTTCTGGAGAGTCTCACATTTGCATTCCAAACTCTATTATTGATAGATCCGTTGCTTGGATTTGGAGCTTTCTTGTTGGGAGATTCAGTGGCAACCGCCCTAATATTGACGTGGTTAGAAGTTGGGTGCTTCGAAAATGGAAGGTTAGGGGACAAGTTGAGGTAATAGCTTTACCAAACAATTTATTCCTATTTTCATTTTCAAACTCTAAAGATTGTTCAAGGATCCTCTTGGGAGGTCCCTAGTTCCTTGGGCAAACTGGTCTTTTCCTAAAAAATTGGTTTCTGGGCTTCAAGCCTGAGAAATACTGCATCAACATGTTTCTGATTTGGGTTAGGTTGTCAGGGCTGCCTTTATAGTACTGAGATGAGGAGATATTTATTAGCGTTGCTAATACTTTTGGGTAGTATATGTGGCTAATGATGTTACAAAATTCAAGAGATGTTTGGTAGCTGCTAGATTTTGTGTTTTTGTGGAAATTGATAGAGTGCTCCCTTCTCAGATTGCACTATCTTCCAAGCTGGGAAACTAGGCACAGCAGATTATTTTCGAGAATTCTCTAGTTATATACGATTATTGCCTCAAAGTGGGCCATGCTGTAGCTGTTTGTTTGAGCCTCAACACAAATCATCTTGTGTGGAGGAAAAAGGAGCAAGCTTCTAATAATGCTTGCAAGACCTCTTATGAGGATGAGAGAATTAAGGAGAAGGATTCTGAGGACCCAAAAACTATGTCGGAGACTCCTTTGATGGAGGTACAAAGCGAAAAGGAGGCTTCTGAGAAAGGAAGATTTGAGAAGAATTTCAACAAGCTGGGTGAATTCACTCAAAACTCTTTGGAGCAATTTGGCTTCAAACCACCTTGATTTTAGGTTGGTTGTTTTTTTGGGGGGTTTCTGCCTCTTGTTAGTCTGTTGTTGTTGTGCAGTTGTTGTGATGTTAGCGTCTTGTGTTTGTTCTTTGTAGTTCCTTGGGCTTCATTGTTTTATCTCTCTTGTACAAGGGTTTGGGCCCTTTCAAAATGCCTACTTACCATTATCAAAAACATTATCGATAAATAAACTACAACAATTTATTCTAAAAGTATATATTTATGTACAACTCTTTAATAACTAACATGACTAATCTCGTTCAAAACTCATTTTTATACCACATTTTTTTATTTATATGCTAGGATAAAATTTGAATCCTTTACGTATCTTCCAACCAACTAATTTTAAATTGAAATTCAAATCGAGTATTTAGCTTTCTATAAAACTATTTTCACAAAAGAGAGAAAGATCCACTATTAAGAGGTGATCTCCTCCTCAACATTTTTGCCATTTGCAAATAATTTAATCAAGTTTTAACAACTTTTATCTAACTAATAAGAATTCAGTCAAAATTCAAACCTTGTAATCTGGCCTTTGTGTTTCAAACCTTATAATCCAGTCTTACGCAAAGGTCCTCCCCATTAGAGGAAGAGCTCTTTTCACATAGAGACAAAACTCAGCTCACCAAGGGGTTCCCAGAAGATATTTACCACATTAATCTTAAAAGTTATCAAAATGTTTATTATAATCTTATGACAATCTTAATCATTTGGGCAATTTTTTAAATTTTTTTTATGAATAAGACATATATTACTTTTTATTAATAATAGATAAAAGGTACAATATTTACAAAAAAAGAGGGTGGTAGAAAGGCACACTTGCAAGTCCAAGACTTAAGTCCAAATAATAGTCTAAAAACAAATGGCCTAGCCCGAAAAAACAACTATGTAGCTAATGCAACTCTAGGGGGAGGAGGTGGATCCTTGTCATCAGAATTACCCCATACATCATTGGGTTGATGTCATCAATCGGCTCCCACCCATTAGGAGTAGCAGTGTCATCTTCTTTTTCTTCAGAGGGTTGCGGAGCCAGAACAAGAGAGATAGTAAGTTGCAAATGAGGGAATTTGCTTGAGTCAGGCCAGCTAGTACTCCACCGAGGAGAGGGCAGCCAAGAAGGCTATGGCCATCCACCTCAAGTAGTAGAGCCTTTGGAATGTGAGAACCACATGATTGAGACCCCTTATCACTGCGATCACATTAGGCAAAGTTGCTACACTCAAGTTGACACCCCTGAGAAGAGGAGACAGAATCTAGGGAACCTGAGCAACAATGCAGGGAGCATTGCCCCAGTGGTCAAGCAACTCCTGCAAATGAGCAACTTCAAGTGCAACTTTGGAAGCTTGCACTTGAATCTACATTAAAACATTAAAGCAAATGATAGCTTTAGAATACCGAGAAAAATGTCTATTTACAGAATAATGAGAAAAAATAATAGCATTCCTATCTTTCCATATGCTGAATAGAATTTCCACCCTAAAAGCATGCCAAATCTGAGTATACTTGGATGGGAGACAAGGCCAGTCCCAAGCAAAACCATATGCCAAGAAAAGGGTGAAGGCTTAAAAGGCTTGAAGAAGTCATGGATCCAAGACCATGCTTCTTGCACTCTTGAGCAAAACTAGAAAAGATGTTTGAGAGACTCAATATGCCCACAGAAAGGACAATGTGGGGGAGGAACACCCATTTGAACCAAATGGAAACCCAAAGGGAGGCCTTAGTAAAGAATGCACCAAGCAAAATGAACAAGCTTGGGTTCTAAAACTGCTGACCAAACACAATAAAATCAGTTCTTCCAAGTCCCAGGAGACGACTGTAATTACCATCTATGATTGAGATGTTTTATCATATGTAAGTGGGGTGACGGCCAGGCATATCCTTTACTGGGCTTGTAGTTTTTGAAGGGAGTGTTAAGATACCATTTTCAATATTTCTACCATGGTTTGAGAGATCTCACTCTAATTTTGTGAAGCATCAGAGGAGGAAGCACATTAATGACTGGTTGGCAAGTCTCTTGATCTTGATTTGCAAGTTTGTATTTGAGTTTAAATTTAGGCCACATTAAAAAATTCTTAGTATCTCTATGAATAAGGTATGATAAAACATGAACATTGCACCTAAAAATTTTCAGAGCATGAAGCCAAGGCACATGAGCTAAAGGTCGAGCTTGAATGCTAAAAAGGGGGACCACTAGATGGAATATTGGTTAATGGGAAAACCATTGTGAAATCCATTCCCTGCCCAAAAAAGCCAAGGTTTAATGGCTTCCCAAGCTTTCCAAATGCTCTTAATAACAAAGGTGCCTTGAATGGAAACATGTTCCTTCATGGTAAGAAGGGTTCCTATATCTAGGCCTTTCCAAGTCGGCCGCCCATGAGGAGTGCTAGTGCTAATGCAATACTGCACAAGGATTTTTCATGCTTCATTACCATCAGAGCTCGGGTGAGCCATTTAGCACACAAGGCAATGCCTTGGCAGCGAATGGAAATCAAACGGAACCCCCCAGCCTCTGAGGAAAGCCAACAACATTCTCAGGCCACACGATGAAAGCCCTGATGGCCATTGGAGGCCCACAAGAAGTCTCTGAAAAAGCTTCTCAAGATTCAAATATGAAGCCTTGAAAGGCACCCAACAAGAAGAATAATAAACATGCGTAGTTGCTAAAATCTTGGAACAAATATGAAATTTACCAGTCAAAGAGAGAGGCTTGGTAATCCAATACTGGAGCTTTTTCTCAATCCTTGTGATAACTGCTTGCCACAAATCAAAGGGGGTGGCTTGGAAAGCAAAATGAATACTGATGAATTGGAATATCTCTCTATGCTCTATCCATTTCCAACCAAACAAATTGAGCCAACTAGGTTTGGGAAGATAAGACTGATGTTAGCACAATGTTTTCTACCACTGTATGCTAGAGCTAGAAGCTTGGCAAAAAATGTCAAGACACTGAATTGCCTCTTTGATGTTATCTTCTTCCTCGAGAAGAGCAAGGAAGGAATCACCCACAAAGTAGTGATTGATGAGTTGTTGGGAAGAATTAGGGAGTGAAATCTCCTTAACATGGGATTGAGAAACAACTTGAGCTAATTGCCAAAACCTTCAGTAGCTAGCACATAGAGAGCTGGGCCCAGCGGGCAACCTTGGTGAATGGAATGAAAAATGCCAAAGGAGGTGGATTGGCGATTGCAAATGGTAATGCAAGTAGAGGCATCAACAAAAAGCATTTGGATTGTCTACAAAAAATGAGGGTCAAAGCCCAAGGCTTACAGCATGGGTAAAATAAAAGGCCACTCAATGTAGTCATATGCTTTGGCAAAATCAATTTTAATGAACATATCAGCCTGTTGAGAGCGTTGTGCCTATGCCATACCTTCCCAAACCACAATGATATTATCCAAGATAAAGCGACATTTGATTAAAACTAGTTTGCTCTGACCGAACAATAAGAGGTAATAAGAAGCAGATTTAGAGGGCAAGAGCTTTGGCAATGATTTTATAGGAGACATTCAACAGAGTGATAGGCCGCCAGTTGTTGATATCCTCTAGGTCGCTAGCTTTAGGTATGAACTTAATATTCCCCTTGGTGATAATATTTCCTAAAGAACTTGTGTGCAGGGCTTCAAGATAAACATTATGAAGACCTCTGCCCACAATATCCCAAAAAGCTTTATAAATTTCATAAGGGAAGCCATCCAAAGTAGGGGCTTTGTCATTGGCCATAGAGAAGACCGCCTCCTTAAGATCAACTTGAGAGAGAAGTTGGTCACAGAGAACTCTATGAGCATTAGACAACTGACAAGGGACCGCTGCAAGACATTGCTGAAGGGAAAGTTGCCTGGTAAGGGTAGACTCTTGGGTAGAAAAAACCTGCTCATAGTGTCGAACAAAGGCTTGCAAAATGTTAGGAAGCTCATGAAGGAACTAGTCTCTGTCTAGAATTTGTTTCACCAATTGGGAGGTATGAGGAGCCTGTAGGGCTTGAAAGAATTATTTGGAAACATTTTTCCCCAATCTTAAGCTAGTGGAGCTAGGCTTTGAGCTAAGCTCCTTGAGCAGTGTGAGCATTCGCAATTTGCTTCTGCTAGCGAAGCTGAGCCAGCTGAAGTTGAGCGGCGGAGTCAAACGACTGAGCTTTCAAGGTAGTGGTGGTAAGGTGGAGCCAATGAGTGTTGGCCTCGTACGAGTGGCAGTGGAAAATGGCAAGTTGCCTTCCATAAATGTGGATAAACCATGAAGTATGAGTGATGCCATCATTCCACTAGGTGATCCACCCCACTCCATGTAGAGGATGTGGTTCCAAATTCTAGACACGTTGGATGTGTGCTGATGGGGCCTTGTGATTGAGAAGAGACGTGTTGAGAAAAAAACTGACTTTTTATGGCCTTGGGCTTAGAAATCTGCCACTCAACATGGAACCATATTAGGAGATGATCTGACAAGACAATGTTAGATAACAGTTCAGCCAACAGTGAATAGCAATTGGCAAATGAGAAAAAGGATTGACCAAAAATCATAGCTTGATCCAGCCTCTTTAAGACCCTATCAACGCCAATCTATAGATTACTCCAAGTGTATCATGCCATATTATCATGCCAGCAACCAATATTAGGGTCGAAAGACCCAATTTATTATGCATAAAAAACTAAGCCTCCCTTTTGCCAGCTGTCCATCGCATTGGCAAAGCTCCACATTTATCATAGTCCATCTCTATCATATTAAAATCCCCACACAAAATCCAAGTGACGATAGACATTGAATTTTCAATCCACTGCCAAAGAGATCTCTCAACGACATCATTGGGAGCATAAGCATTAATAATCCGAAAGGAATGATTATTAACATTGAAAAGAGCCCATATGATACGATTTGTGGTCACATCCATGGTCAACCAATAGTTGATGCCACATAGGCGAAAGAAAGGTGACCACCCCTCTGCAACCAACTTTATGGTTACTGTAGAGAAAAACTCGAAGGCCAAATAACTTTGCATGCAGTAGAAAGCAAAAAACTTGACACTTTACCCTCTTGAAGACAAAGAATGTCAAGACTCAGAAACTGAGAACGAGCATCATGAACATAATATTTCTAGGGGAGGTCAGTGAGACCCCTCACATTTTAGGGAATACAGTTCATGTAAACATCATCAAGGGGCATCTCCTCGTTATCCAACCCCTCGAGAGTTAATAATTGTTTTGAAACAAAGATTCAAGTGCTTCATAACTTCCAATTTGGAAGTTAAGTTGCATAGGCAACTTGTGATGAGGCACAAACTCGCCATCCTCCAAACGCCCAGATGGGCTTCAAGGTCTCCTTTGCCCAATGAAAGGAGGAGAAGCATGTCGGGTGGTGGAAACCAATTGCTATGAAGGAACAGCTGCAGGTGCTTTAGAAGCTGGCGCTACACCTGATGCACTTGTGGAGGTTAGCTTTGAAACATTTTGTACAAAACTCCCTTGCCCGAAGGTTGAGGAGGGTTTAGTATTGCTAGAGGTTTTGACCTTGCGAGAGACTATTGTAGACCATCCTTCCTCTTCCTTTGTCAGTGGCGGTGGTGGAGCTGTAGGCTTCAGCCATTGGGAAACCAACAGGCAGTCCCAAAGTTTATGGTAGCAGGTGTTAGGCAGATTAATGTACTGCACACAATGAGAGTAACAGGTTTGGTTGACTTGGATGTCCAAAAATTCCTTGAGGTCTTTGGAAAGGTCGACCTCGACACAGATTCTATGCTGGGGACGAGATGCATAGAACTTCTCGGGTTCTAAACAAACAACAGAACTGAGAGAAGAAGCTATCTGGGTGAGAAAATTATAATAAGGCAAAGGAAGGCCAGGGATTTCGACGCAAATGGGGAGTCGGATGGACTTTTTGTCAGCGACAGAAAAGTCGCGGGTCCATGGTTGAACACCAGAAGAGAGGAGCGGACAAGCCAGGGGCCCTGGTTGAAAACAACCTCAACGTGGTTGTTTTCAGCGATGACCCCTGGCTTGTCTCAGTAAAACGGAAAATGAAAGAACCCTTAGTAAGGTTTTGGACCGCATCAAGGTGAATCCCATGTGGGGTCCAAGCCTTACCAATCCAGTCACGAAGCATGCTTTCAAGGGGGACTCTACCCATAAAATACCCAATGAGAGTGAAATTATCCAGTCATTTGCGTGCATTATCAAATTCTGGAATGGGAAGAACAACATTTGGAGGTGGGTCAGAAGACTTACCTTGTGAAATACCTTGGGAATGAATTTCCGAGACTGTTTGGGAGGGGGAGCCATTGATGTCCGTCGTCACACCTTCAGCGCCAGCATCAACAATTGCAAAGGAATGAAAGGTAGAGGCCATATAAAGGGGCGAAAGAGCGCCCTCAGACTAAGGACACTATAATGCGCCGCAATAAATGCGAACGAAGGCTAAGAAATTTTGCAGAATAGCTGTGGTATGACATGCGCAAGGGGAAACCCTAGCAGAGCAAATTTTTCTCTCGGCTCATCTTCTTCACGAGATCTTTTGACAGTAGAATCAATTTTTTTAATTTTCTAAAATAAGGTGATAAGAAAATTGGTAAGATATAATTTTGAGAAGAAAAAAATTATTACATATTGGGCGTTTTTGTGCTGCGCAGACTTCGAATTCAAACTGTCCTATAAAATGCACAAGTAAGACCAAAACTTAACAAATTTGCAAGAACCTGAATTTAGGAGCTACTTTGTCATATATCTAAAGGAGATTGGCCTAGTATGAAAAAGGATGTTCAAATGAGACTGGTGTTCAAAGGATGAAAACGGATGTTTTGAGAGATTTTAAAAAATCTAGATTGGCATGTGAAAGCGCTGTTTGAGAGTATACTTTTTTTCTTTAGAACTTCATGTTTTCAAAGACTTCAAAACTTTATGTTTTAGGAGCAATTGAAAGTCTTTCACTCCATTTAAAAAACAAAGCCCACGTGAATCTTCTTTCACTCCATTTTGAAGGTTTAAAAGTATTTCTTTTACGCCACGGGAAAGACTTTATTGTCAAAGCCTTTTATTAGTAATTTTTTAACCTTTAAAAAAGGTTTTAAATATTTATTCTGGCTATTCGGTGATCATATTGAGCATAGTAAACATCTTTAAGGGTTTTCACATCTTTGATCTCGAAAAAAAGTGGAAGGATGTTTATATTGGTGTTATTTTTTCTTTGGGGGTAATTATTGTTGTTCTTGAAATTGCAACATGGATTATCTTCTTCCAATACAAGTTAAGAATTTCTTCCAAACCCATCATTAAAATGAATGGTAATGGCAAATTTAATGGAAATAGCCTAGCTTAATCACATGTTTAGAAGAGTGGTTCCATTCAAATTCTTCATTGACCTGTTGTGGCTCTAATTTTAGTAGGTAGTAAAAAATTGGAGACTAGCTTGAGAAGTTTTTTCTTTTAATTATCAATATATATCTACAAGTCAATGCACATTTTTAATTTAATGGGCAACCTTTTACCTTGTGTATTACGGAATCCCTTGTCTATTTATTTCCATTAAAAGAGTATCAACTAACCCTGTGTTTAGGGTTTTGAAAATTTTTTGGACTTATTTTTATCTTTCTTCTATTAGTGAATAAAATAGTTTTGAAAAGAAAAATAAGGTTTGTTTTATAGTTAATTTAGTTTAATTAAGTAAACATAATTAAATAAGTATAATTAGTTTATATTAAATAAATTTAATATAGGAGTTGGAAAATTAATTTAGATTAATTAAATTTAGTATTAAGAGTTGGAAAATTATAAAATTGATGTTTTGGAAATTAAATAAGGTAGATAGTGATATCTAGTTCCATAAGTTAGGAATGATATTAATGGATAAGATTATAGATTTTGTATTTTGTTAGACTTTCAGAACATTGCCTTTCTGCAAGCATAACTATCTGGGATTTTGTGTTGGACTTTTGTCATGTTAGAGGACAAATTTGCAAGTGTAGGGCATATTTATGATTGCATGATTGTAATTGTGTTTTGGACTCATCTTGATAATCATTAGAGTTCTATCGTGGAACTTCACCTAATGTATAGCCTTCTAGTATGCCTTTTAGAATTGGGGACTGGCAATATTGAAAAATACCTTGTTAGGTTGTCATATGACAGAGTCATGAGAGTATTGTGCCATGATCAACCCTTTGAAATTGAATGATATTGAAAATAGCAAGCAAGTGCCTAAGATGAAGATTCTTTACTCTTTGTATTATATCAAATTGAAGTGCCACTATTAATTGCTCTCTAGAACAATTGCCTTGTGGATGATCAGAATGAAGGCATTGAATGTCTTTAAATACCAGCACATAACATCAAATCCCCAAAAGGATGTTTAGTTAGCCCAAGGTAGAAGGGTGAAGGTAGCCATTCAGTAAAATTTGAAATTTGAAATAGAAAAAGACACGTTCACAACCACTAGATTTAACAACATCCATAAACTTATCATATAATAGAATAAAAACTTAAGTTTAAGTGACAAAAAGCTTGATGGAAATATGTGCATAGACAAATATGATATAAAAGGAATATAAAAAATTTGAATATAAATAAATAAAATAAGAATGAATATCTAGAAATATATAACAAAAAATAATATAAATATACAAATTACACCATTCCAAATTTATATATAATAAAATAACACCCCACCTTACCAAACTTTCTAAAAAGGCACTAATAAAATAGCTAACTAATAAAATAACTTTCAAACCGTGACATTATAAATTGGCAGGGCTTCTAGTCTACATGTACAATAATATTTATATTCAAATTAATAATTAATATATTTAATTGTCAAAAAGTTTATGGATAAATATTTCCAATAGGGACTTAAAAAATAATTTTGTAGATGGTTGAGTCTTGAAAGAACTTTAAAAATATATTAATATATTATCTTGTGACTATATAAAAGTTTAAGTAGTTTATTTTAATTGTAGATTTTGTAGTGTTTTCAATTTTTATGGTTGAGAGTTCATGAGTAAATTAGAGGGATTCTTTTCAATTTAATTTTAATTTTAATTTTATATATGTATAGAAAAAATACATATTTAATTTTAATTTATACTATTGTCTTATTTTTATGTTGAGAGGTTCTACAGTGGCATAAGAAGTTCTCTTTAATGTAAATAAAATCTCTTAATTTAAATTTGACACTTGTTTACACCTCAAATAATTAATATTTAATCACCAAAACTATTTAGAGCCCATATTATTTCAAAAAACTAAAACTATAAAGTAACTCTTAAATAAATAAACCAATTTTTAAGTAAATAAAATAGGTCTAAAGTAAAATAAAATAACTTTTAAGTAAATAAAAAAATTATAAAATAACTCTTGAAGAAATCATAAATTTGTAGAATGTACATCCATTTAATTTTTTATAACATAAATGAAAAATGTGTGGAAATACAAATATTTAATACATTCTTAAATGGGTGGCATTTATTAAAGTAATATATTTTGAAACTAAGGAAACTAACTTTCCATTGAATTTATAGAGACATTTTGAGTTTAGGTGCATGTTGTAATTTATAATATCTTCCAATGCGTTACAATAAGCATAAGAATGGGCAGTATTAATCAACTAAGGAAACTCACCTTTTGTAAAAAAATATTGCTTTTTAGAAGTTTATACTAGTTGAGATTTGCTAATGTTTAAGTTTTTGATAAGTAGGAGGCATTTTTAGCAGCATGTCAAATTATGATATTTTATTTCAGGGTTTAAGTTTTTGTTAAAAATTAAGAATATTTTAAATCTTCCTTTTATATTTAAGTTGTGGTTAAAGATTCCCTTAATTTTTTTATATATTTTAATTAAATTCTTGGTTGATGTATATAAGTTTAGCATGCACACAAAGTCTTACATAATGGCTATGGTTTTTGTAAACTAAACCAATGATAAGAGAATATTATTTTGAATGTTGAACAGATATTAATTTTTTCTAGGTCTATATGTAAAATCATTTATCAATGTTGTGATTGATTGGCTCATTATTTGAGCTCTTAAGGATGGATTTTGTGATTTACTTTTTTTAGATATTATGTTTCAGTTTTTTAAGGATAGGCACACCCAAATTTAGGGGCAAGAAAAACTAAAGAAAATTTTTTCTTTTATTTTAAAATTGATAACTTCTTAAAATTTGTGTAAATATTTTTTTAATATATATCTTTCCAATAAATATGCATACTTGAATATAATATAATATTGAAATATATAATATGATTAAATATTTAAATATAATATAATAAATATATTATTATTAATTACTATCTCTTATTATACTATTCTATATTATATTTTTATAATTAAATTATTATTATAAATAATTAGTATAAAAATATTATAATTATTGTAATATAATGTAAATTAAATATTCATATTAATTTTTATTAATAATAACTTTATTATTTAATATTATGAAATCAAAATAAAATTCTATATAATAATAAGTTATATATGATTATTTAGTTTTTATATATTCTATATGTATATTAATTTTAATATTATTATATAATAATATATTTAATTATTAATTATAATTATATCAATAACATATTTATATTAGAAATAATGTAAGTTGATAACTTAAAAAAATCCTAAGAGGATAAACAAAACAAAGGAGTGGGGGATTATTGTAGGCATGTTTAAAAGTAAGGAGACAAGATTTTAAAGTTAGTTATTTTTTTGAGACTACCGATTATATACGGTACAAAATTTTTGCATAAAAGTTGTAATCAACTTTTTTAGTTTGGTATCGAAGGACAAAAGGCAAGTGATTTTCTAATTGGGGTAACATATAAGCTGGACTTCTTACTTTAATCTTTAGTAAACATTGAAGGAAGTCATAAAGCAATGCATATACTATTCTCTCTTTTATGCCTCTTGAACTATAAGTTTCTATGTATGTTATATTTGCATGTGTGAAGATTCTACAATTTACTTTCTATATTGTGTAATAGAATTATAGTTCAGCCTAATTTCTAGTGGGTTTTGCTACAATGTGGCTATTCCCTTGCATATATAAATTTACTCTTTTTACATATCATGCAAACTCTTGTCTTTGCACGAGCCTTTGTAAACATATGTGAAGGTGTGAAGGTATTAGGAAGTGTTACCAACTCAACAAGCCAAAAAAATAGCATACAACCATAACATTAGCAACATAAAGACAAGGCACTAAAGGTATTTTTTATCTGATAGATTTTCCTAGCTAGGATAAGAACCCATAGCACATCAATTACTCTGGAAGCACATATGAGAAACCAAGTATCCATGTTCAAAAAAGTTGAATGCACAAGAGTTCTGGAAAACATTAAAAAAAAGAAAATTAGCTTAACCTTAGGAAGTTTTATTTTCTTTATTCTAGTAAAACATTGTCTAAGCTTTGCATAACTTTATTTTCTTTCTTCTATTTTCCTAGAGGAAACTTCCTCTCTATTCTCTTTTTTTTTTTTAGATTTTCATGTAACAAACTTAAGTGTTACTCTAATTCTATCTTCCTGAAATAAACTCATTCTATGTTCCCACATTCCCCATTTTCTTATGTTAGGAGCTCTCATTATGAAACATACAACACTCATTAGAAATTCCTTATCCAATCACCAACTTTAGTACACCATGTTACCATCCCTTCTCCTTAGTTGGAACCATTTCCCATTGTAATTAGTTTATGTCCACATTAATATGTTCCATATCGTCATTTATCATTTGCATTTGGAAAAATCTTCAATGCTTGGTTGCTAGGCCTAAAGTGTTGATGGAATAATAATTATGAAAAGAGATTCACTTATTTTTCAATTAAGCAAGCAACATATTCTCACTATTTGGCATATGGGACAACGAGAACAATGTATTGCAGGGTAACCTACATTTGAACTCGTAATAATGAGCAGCCAACATAATAATGATTATAATATCATACCATCCCTATCTACATTCCATTGTTTGAGAAAGTTTCCATGAAAATTCCTCAGTAGATGGTTAAATCATTTCATCATATAATTCTAACATTGTGAAATTGTGGTTGTCATCTTCAACATCTATCTATACAAGGTTGCCGCTCTACAACTTCATGTCTTTCTATTGTTTTAAACTTGATTAGGGTATAGACTTGGTCAGCTCGGGGGGCCCCCTGCCCCTCATTCGGGGTCACCTAAGGTACGAGTTGTACCAGGTATTGCCTTGGACAGTTCCTTAGAACTAGTGAAGTTACCTTTGGATTCTGTTTCCAAAGCTTGGAAGAATGCCCTCCTTGGTTTGAATGAAGGAGCATGTGTGTTAGAGACTATTATCCTTGTGTTGTTTGAGATTGCCAAAAGAACAACCTTAAAAATCCCAGATTCCATGGTGGAAAAGATAGTTTCATCAATGGATCTTACTTTGGTTAGAATTTCTTTTCATTCAGACCCAATATCAACATGGTTTAGCGGTGGGTATCAGTTAGATGGCATCTGAAAGGAAGTGTGTCGATTAGTGTCATAGTGGGTGGAATTTTTCTTTCCAAGTTCACCTCTAAGGAGGATCTGGTTTCAGTTCTTGTAGGTGGCCCTTGGATCTATGGGAAGCACAACATGTGTCTCTGTTGTTGGAAACCTAGCCTCGATGTGAATTTTGATCTGAGTAAATCTACCCTAGTTTGGGTTAGGTTACCTAGGTTTCCTCTGGAATATTGGGATGAAGAGGTATCTATCTAGATCACTAACTCCTTTGGCCATTTTATAGATCTGGGTAATACTACGAAGACCAAATCTAGGTTAGTGTTTTCTCATTTTTGTGTCAGTGTGGATATTCATAAAACCCTTCCTACTTCAATAAATCTTGACTCCAAGTTTGGTAGTTGGTCTCAACTGATTCTATATGAAAATGCTACCACTTTTTGCCAAAATTACTCAAAAAAGGGCCACGTAATTTTAGAATGTAAAGACCTCAAGAAACAAACCCCAAAGTCTAAGGAAGTTGTGGAAAATGTGATGGATGTTACTGAAGAGTACCCTTTCAAAAAGGATATTCTTAATATCCCAGGCTCCCCAAACAAAGACTTTGGCCCTGAGGAGTGTCCTTGTGTTGGGGTCTAGGAAGGGGTAACTCCGGATGATAATACAAGTCATGCAAGAACTAATGAAATTGGAACAGTGCTTAAACAACAGAGTGAGGAACAAATGGATCACCAGGCAAACTTGTTCCCCCTAGGAATGAGGACAAGGAGGAAGGGGAGATTTAGGAAATCTCAAATACCTTAATAGATAATCTTTCCAATTGATACTTTGGAAGAAACAACTATTGAGGGAAGACAAACCCCTATTTTGGAGGCCACAATTATCCCACAGATTAAACCTAATAGCCCTATTGAAGGAAAGAATGGGTCGGTGAAGAAGGAAGGATTATTATCCTTGGAAAAAGTAACCCCAGGGGTTGGACCAAGCACAATTTGGAGCTCATGTGATTAGGAAGGATGGATTACCTCCAAGAGAAAAGGAAAGGGCCCAATGAAGAAGTCAACAAATGTGGGAACTGATGGTAAGTCAAGTAGATCATCTTAGAGGGAGACCAGACAAAGAGAAGCAGCTAAGGAAATAGCTAATGGAAGGAAACATACCCTGGAGATTCCCTCTAGGAAGGTCCGTAAATGAAGATCTTATCTTGGAACTATAAGCACCAAAATCACGCACAACCTCCACGAGGACCCCTATGATGAGTCACAATCCTTGTCACATACATGTAAGTGTAAAATAACATCCTCTCAGCAACAATTCTCTTGGTGACGTGTCTTTTCTTCCTCCTTATGTTGTTTCCCCTTTTTCATTCTCTCTCTTCACTTTCGACACTTTTTTGATACTTGTCGATTTATGTTTTTTGTGCTTGAGACCCTATCCCTAAGCCTTATATGCATCTTGTAGGTGAGTTTTCACCTTTCCCCAGTGTTTTTCATCCATTCTCACCCCTAGATGCCTTCTAGAGGTCCTCCCTACCCATCTCTCACTTTTAGTTTTTAGTTTCACTCAACCAATCCAAATCTCCCATATTATTTCCCTCTCCTCCGAGAGATCCTACTTTTGCAAGTGGAGATTTGGGTTTTCACACATGGCTGACCTATTTCTGAAGGTAGATCCCCTCCATTTCATCTCCTCTACCTTCTCCCACCATGGACTTTTACCCAGGTGCCCTCCTTTGAGGGTCTCCCATGGGTCGCCCTATAGTCTTTTTAGCCATGGGAAAACTCAAGTTTCTAGCTCAAAATAGCTCTGTTTTTGCCCATTTTTCTTCTTGTTTGCATGGATTTTCATGCCAAAGATAGAGCTAACTATTTCATACACCTAAACATGCATAATTAACTCTATTTCACCTTTAGTTAACAATTCATGTATTCCCATGCATTCTCATGTGCCACTCCTCTTTCTTCACTTCTTCTTGAGTGATAAGCTTTTACTGGGTAGATCACTCCAATTTTAGCCCAGATCACTCTTCAGTCTTCTAAGGTAACCCTCCAATAAAATTGAGTTAACTCTCCTTCTTCTTCACCTCTCATCCCTTCTTCTAACCTATAAATAACCCCCTCCCTCAAGCACAAAGGGAGGCAATTTCATTTGTGCACAGCGTTCTTGCAGGTTATTGCTCTCCAAATCAAGCATTCCCATGCTCATACGGGACATAGGAACCTTTTTCTTTTATTTTTTGTCTCATCTAGCTTTCATACAAGCTCATTTCACATCCATACACTGCTCACATCACAAGCCATAGTGCTCATCAAGCTCTCATTGAGCTCTTTTCAAAGCTTCAAAGCTTCTTTTGCTTCTCTTTTCTTGTTGTCGCCAAGAGGATCACCCCGCTGCTACAAGAGGATTAGAGGTTTCCAATACAAGGATATCTAAGGGTAGTGGAGGCTCACGCGTCTCCAAGTTCCTTCAATTTTTTTCATTTCATAGTAATTAGATAATTAAAACTTTGCTCTTGGGATAAGTAAATACATGTTGATTTTTCCTTGATAGGCTAAGTAGATTTGCATTGGTAAATTAGTTTCTTTTTCCAAAGTTCATCTATTAAAAGCAATTTCCTTTTTTAGATTAGATTGATCCACATATTCAAAAAACATACAAAAACATAGAGTACATTGCATTAGGTAACTTCATCATAGCTTGCATACATTTTCTAATTCCTAGATTAAGAAAAAGCACTTTTGATTTCCAAAAACATAAAAAAGAACAAAAAGATATTTTGCACTCATATAGGCTTGCATGCATATAAAATCCAAAAAAGAACAAAAACATTAGCAACATAGAAGGTTCTCAAACCCTTGGTCCCAACACAAGGTCAACTTTAGTCAAACATTGGTCAAAACCCTTGGTTTCATCACAAGGTCAAACAAAGTCAAATACAAAGTCAAACCTTAGGTCACCAAAACCCTAAGTCAAAATCCTAGGTCAAGTCAAGGTTAGCTTAAACCACCTCTCTTGTCTCGACTCATGAATGTGCATTGGACTTAGAGGTGAGTGGGTGAGGGCAATCCTTGACAAGATAGAGGAGATCCACCCTAGACAACAACAAGATCAACTAGTCATACAACAATAACAAGAAGAATTTAGACAACTCCTGATCCAACAAGCAATCATCCAACAATACGTCGAATGACAATGCCAACTTGAGAAAAGCATCAATGAGAACAACAGTCAACCCACACAATGTTGGAACATCAGAAACCCAAATAGGAGAACGGTGACTAGTGACCCTTCAGGTCATATAGTTATCTTTAAAACCATGGTCACAGAACACCACATCTAAACAAGCACACAACAACATAGGCCCTAGGACTGGCTGATCCCTCTCTGCGACGTCCATCTCTCCAAGGAGCCAGACCACCCTCGTGTCTCACCTCCTCTTGACTGGCTACTTCCATGAGAGCGAGAGTGACGTGGAGGTTCGCCTTGTGGAAAGGAGAGAAGGGTCCATGTGCACACCAAAACTGACTCAATCGCCCCAGGGCACTGAGTTGTGATTTTGAGCGTACATATTTTGGTGAACCGAACGTGAAGAGAAAACACTTTTGTTTAGGCTATTTGCATTCCAAAATCTCAGATCCCATTAAAACATCAAACATTCAACACTTCAAAAGGTTTCAAACATTACCACTTTCTTCTGCGCTTCCACCTTCGTCACTTCCACTCTTGCTGCCTTTGCCTTCTCTCATTCCATTTATTCTGTGGTGTCTATAGCACCCTTGAGTATGATGGAACCAAATCTAAACTTAGGGAATGTTCCCTCTAGGGAACTGAAAACTCCCTCTTTCGATAGGTACATGCCACCTGACCCAAATACACCAATCTCAAATTGCTACGATTACAAAGACTCTAACAATGAGAAAGACCAAAGAGAACCCTGTTAGAAACAAGGCAGACTACTGAGAGAGGGGGTGAATCAGTTGTCCCAAAACTTCTTCCTCTTAATTACTTAAATCCTTCTTGTAATTCAGCAACATAATCATAAATTAATCATGGAAACATAATGCAATCATTCAAGAGTAAAAACACATTAACACATATGACACCAAGATTTTGACATGGAAAACCCAGTTAAGGGAAAAACCACGAGGTGACTAACCCAAGATTGTATTCTTTGTTAGAAGAATAAAAGGAACAAAATGGCACGTGCCAATTAGGGCTCATTGCCTGAGCACACTACTCACAAGAGGCCCACTACCTACAGGAGACACACTGTCTACAGAATAATAAATATTACATACTTGAATTGAAGAATAGCATCTTCACCATGCTTGAGTCAGTTCCATTTAATCCCAATACTTCTACTCTACTTTTTGCACTTCTCCTCTCTACCACACTCTCATCACCGCCAAGATGCATTTGAAATGACTTC
Source organism: Cunninghamia lanceolata (assembly GCA_027924645.1). Classification (NCBI taxonomy): domain Eukaryota; kingdom Viridiplantae; phylum Streptophyta; class Pinopsida; order Cupressales; family Cupressaceae; genus Cunninghamia; species Cunninghamia lanceolata. The sequence continues at coordinate 3,450,901 of BSBN01000053.1, read as the reverse complement.
ACAACTTATTTATACAAGACATTTGACTTTGGGATAATCATCCAAGTAGGCATACATTACAGAGCAAATACAACTTGACTAATTACAAAAGACTTCATGCGGATCAACACACTGTCGGCTACATAGATCTAAGACTTCAATCTTCTTTTACGAACACGTCATGCTTCACAGAACATCGTCAAGATCATCCGCAGGATGTGTAACTTATCCGGTCGGCCAGACTTAGGAAGAACAACATCATCCGGAAGTAATTCTTCAATTACAAGCTTAATCTTCAATGCGGACCACCAACACGAATTGGACACAATCCAAAGACCTCCACAAGCTTTCCTGAATCACCAAGAACATCCACACTACTTCTGCTTACTAAAATTTTTCTCTCCTTCATTCGGAACCTCAAGAACACAGTCTGTCATTACTGTTATATTGAAATAGATGCTTGCGGACCTCCAGACCATGAACCAATTGAGTTTTCAATTCAAATTGACTTCTTAAACACTCCACCAAATCCGCAGAACAAGATATTGCATTTCTGGATCTCACCAGACCTTTCTGTGTCACTCTGTCACCTCTGAACATCTGCCAAAACTAGTTTTACTTAAGTGGCCATAACTTCTTCAGATCTTCATGCAGACCTCTCAAAACTTTACTAGATCATCTTAGGACACATATCTACAAACCCTTTGATGCGCATCCTCTGACCTTCATCTTAGCTGGGATCTTTACCTCACTGTCTTCACTGTTGTTCTCTGTTCCTGATAGGACTAATTTTCTCAATATCCTCAGCATATAACTCATCCAATCCTTGACATCAATGCAACATGAGTATGTTGACATCAATGACAACACCAGTTAGGCCCATACTTGCAACAATCTCCCCCTTTGTCATTGATGGCAACATATGATGTGAAAAACTATTTTAACCATCAAGACAAGAACTTCTCCTTGCTGACTGTCATAACTCCCCCTATCAACAACAACCATTCACATGTCTTCTCTTCCTTTACTTCTCCTCCTTTGATCAGCAATCACTTTTATTTTTCACATGTCTTCTCTCCCCCTTTGACATCAATGGCAAAGGGCACATACTTGCATCAATACCAACTGCTCCCCCTAAGTAGTAGCTTCCCATCATCAATCCGAACCACAAGATATGACTATGAGATCCACTAAACTGATGCACATCAGTGCACCTTAATTCAGAACCAGAGGGGTAATAACCCCTAACTTCTCCCTGAGATACTCAAAAGAGTCCTTAGGTAGAGGTTTAGTAAAAATATCTGCAATCTGATCCTTGGAGGGCACAAACTCCAATCTGACTTCATTCTTGTTCACTTGCTCTCTCAAAAAGTGAAACTTGATGGATATATGTTTTGTCTTTGAATGCAACACCAGATTTTTTGATATATTTATTGCACTTGAATTATCTGAGAAGATTGCAATAGGTTCCTCATACTCCACTCTAATGTCCCTTAGCATTTGCTTCATCCACAATACTTGAGTGCAACTACCTGCTGCTACAATATATTCTACTTCTACAGTGGACAGAGTTATTGCCTCTTGTTTCTTGCTCAGCCAAGAAACTAATATTTTCCCTAAAAAGAATGCTCCACCACTGGTACTCTTCTGGTGATCCACATCTCCTGCCCAATCCGCATTTGTATATGCATGAAGTGAGAGATCATGATCTCTAGGATACCATAAACCATACTCAACTGTCCCTTTCAGATATCTGAGAATCCTCTTGATTTCCCTGACATGAGATTCTCTAGTATTAGCTTGGAATCTAGCAACAAGACCAACAACATTCATAATGTCAGGTCTAGTTTGAGTAAGATACAATAGTCCTCTAATCATTGACCTATACTTTTTTTGATCAGCCTTAGGAGAGTCATCATCTTTGCTCAATTTACATCCGGTTGCCATGGGAGTACTCATTGGTTTTGATTCTTCCATCCCAAATTTCTTCAACAATTCTTTCACATATTTGGTCTGATATATGAAGATTCCTTTCTTTGTTTGGGTGATTTGTAGACCCAAGAAGAAATTCATTTCCCCAAACATAGACATCTCAAATTCACTTTTCATTTGATTTGCAAAAGTCTTGCACACACTATCTCTTCCTCCAAAAATGATATTATCAACAAATACTTCAACAATCAAAATATTTTCATGTTCAATTTTGAAGTACAAGTTACTATTAGCAGTACCTTTGTTGAAACCAATCTTCAAAAGATGCTTATCTAGTCTTTCATACTAGGCTCTTGGGGCTTGTTTGAGTCCATACAATACTTTCTTCAACTTGCAGACCATATCACCATGATCAGACAATTGAAATCCATCCGGTTGCTCAATGTATACTTCTTCTTCCAAGTCACCATTCAAGAAGGCAGACGTGACATCCATATGATATACTTTGAAGTCCTTGAAGGAAGAAAAGGCAAGAAATAATCTGACTGCTTCAATTCTTGCCACCGGAGCAAAAGTTTCCTCAAAATCAATTCCTTCTACTTGAGAGTAACCCTTGCAGACCAATCTGGCTTTGTTTCTAACTACTTGACCATCTTCATTCAGTTTATTTCGGAAGACCCATTTGGTTCCAATCACATTCTTGTTTCTAGGTCTGGGAACAAGATCCCAAGTGTGATTTTTCTCAATTTGCATCAGCTCTTCTTCCATTTCTTTAGTCCAACTTTCATCATTGCATGCTTCATTCATTGTCTTTGGTTCAATCTTTGAAATCAGACAATAATTTTCTAAGTCTTGAGCAATCTTTCTTCTTGTTTGAACACCTTGCTTTTATCACCTATAATCTGATCTTCAGAGTGATTCAGTCTTACATACCTGGGAATTTTGGGAGTTTCTTGCACTTCTATTTCTTGAACAAGTTCATTCAAACTTATCTCTTCTTCCTGATTCTCTGGATCAGTCTGGATCTGAATTTCAAAAGGGGTTTGGACCAAAACATCATTCTGATCGTCTTCATCATATTCATAAAACCTTGAGGGTTTTTCAACACCTTCATCAACCTTCACATTTGTACTTTCTATCATCTTTCTCAATCTCTTGTTATAACACCGGTATGCTTTTCTTTGAGTAGAATAACCCAAGAATATTCCTTCATCACTTCTAGCATCAGATTTGCCAAGGTCTTCATCTCTTTTAATATAACATTTGCTACCAAAGACTCTAAAATACTTCACAGTGGGAGTGATGCTAAACCAGAGTTCATAAGGGGTCTTACCAGTAGTGCTTCTGATTTGTACTCGATTAAGAGTATAGACAACAGTGCTTACAACTTCTCTCCAGTAGATCTGAGGAACATTTGCTTCCATCATCATGGTTCTAGATGCTTCCTGGATGGTCCAGTTCTTTCTTTCCACTGCTCCATTTTGTTGTGGAGTCCTTGGAGAAAACAATTATCTTTTTATCCCATGTTTCTCACAGAATTCTATGAAATCACCGGATGTGAATTATCCACCTCTATCAGACCTCAGACATTTTATGTTTAAACTGGTTTCATTTTCTACCATAGCTTTGAATATTTTGAATTTCTCAAGAGACTCAGATTTCTCTTTCAGAAAAGTCACCCACATCATCCAGGAGTGGTCATCAATTAATAACATAAAGTATCTATCACCTTGCAAACTCCTAATTCTTGCCGGACCACATAGATCAATATGAACTAAGTCCAATAATCCGGTAGAAGATTGTTCCTTACTTTTGAATGTGACTCTACTTTGCTTACCCAACTGAAATTCTTTGCACAAACTATTAGTAGGTTTCACTAGTCTTGGAAGATCTCTTACAGCCTGAGTGTTGCTTATCTTGATGATGTTGTCAAAATTCACATGACACATTCTTCTATGCCACAACCAACTTTGATCAATTTGAACAAATAAACAACTTTTACCAGTACCAACCAAGTGGAAGATATTACCTTTTATTTGAGTACCATATGCAATCTCTGTTCTAAAACTTTCAAAGATCTTACATTTTCCATTCTTGAATCGGAGATCATAGCCTTTGTCCACCAACTGTCCAACACTAAGAAGATTGTGCTTCAGACCTTCAACATATAGTACATTACTAGTTTTGTTCTTTCCATCAAAAGAAATAGTTCCTCTACCTCTAATCTTGCTAGCAGAATTATCACCAAATTTTACAACTCCACCTTCATATCTTTCCAAATCTATAAACTTATTTTTGTCACCTGTCATATGTTGGGAGCATCCACTGTCAATTTCCCAATCATCCTTTTGTTCAACTTGGGCAGCCAGAGCTCTTTCTACCACTTTATGATTGATAGATTCAGAGGGTATTGGATCTTCTTCTTTGATGGCAATAAACACCCAGTCACTTCCGGATTTGTTTCTAGTCTCTGATTCATCATCTGTTACTCGTTCATCATCATATTCATGAACATAGTAACACTTCTTTTGAAATCTTGATCCATTAGGATTTGGCCTAGAGAATCTTTCCGGACACCTTGAGGCATAATGACCAATCTTATTGCAATTAAAACATTTGAAAGACAATTTTCCTTCATACTTACCAGATCCTCTTGGTAGTCTTTTTGCAATGAGAGCCTCAAGTTGTTCAGCTTCTAATTCATCCTCTTCCAAATCCTTTCTTGCTTTCTCATACCAAGAAGATTTTCTTGAGGAACTTTCACCTGGATCATATCTTTGTTTGCCTTTTGTAGAGGCACTAACTTTGAGCGTTGATTTAGTCTTGGGAAGTGCATCACCAAACTCAGCTAACTTGAATGCAGATATCTTACCAACCAATTGATCCTTTGTGATAGTTGTTAAGGATCTGATTACCTCAATAGCAGCAACTTTGTGTTTATAAGCAGGAGGTAAGGATCTGAGAACCTTAGCAACAATTTCATCTTCATCCAGAACTCCACCAGCACATCTGATGCCACATACAAGCTCATTTACTTTCATCATGTAAGAGGTGATATTCTCATCTTCACTCATCTTCATGTTTTTGAATTTTCCTTTCAAACTTTGTAGCTTGGCACATTTAACATACTTGTCTCCGTCATGCAGAAGTTCCAGTTTTTCCCAAATCTCATATGCAATTTTTAGATCTATAACATTTGTCAGCTCTGAATCAGATAAGGCACTTAGTAGAGCTTCTTTAGCTCGAAGATTATTTTTAGCATCTCTGATTTCATCTATAGTTCTCAGACCATTCTGTGGAGGAACATATTTCTTCGAAACCATGATCCAATATTACATTCCCATACATTGCAAGTGACATTCCATGCAGCTTTTCCAAAGAGTGAAATTGGTTCCATCAAACTTCAGGCTATCCTTCTTATAGGAAGACATCCTAGATCTCCTCAAGCGGTTAAGCTCTTTTAGAGGAACTTAGCTCTGATACCAATTGTTAGAAACAAGGCAAACAACTGAGAGGGGGGGTGAATCAGTTGTCCCAAAACTTCCTTCTCTTAATTACTTAAATCCTTCTTGTAATTCAATAGCAATCATAAATTAATCATGGAAACATAATGCAATCATTCAAGAGTAAAAACACATTAACACATATGACACCAAGATTTTGACGTGGAAAACCCGGTTAAGGGAAAAACCATGGGGTGACTAACCCAAGATTGTATTCTCTGTTAGAAGAATAAAAGGAACAAAATAGCACATGCCAATTAGGGCTCACTGCTTGAGCACATTGCTCACAAGAGGCCCACTGCCTACAGGAGACACACTGTCTGCAAAATAATAAATATTACATACTTGAACTGAAGAATAGCATCCTCACCATGCTTGAGTTAGTTCCATTTAAGCCCAATACTTCTGCTTTGCTTTTCGCACTTCTCCTCTCTACCACACTCTCATCACCACCAAGATGCATTTGAAATGACTTCACAACTTATTTATACAAGACATTTGACTTTGGGATAATCATCCAAGTTGGCATACATTACAGAGCAAATACAACTTGACTAATTACAAAAGACTTCATGCGGATCAACACACTATCAACTACACAGCTCTGAGACTTCAATCTTCTTTTAGGAGCACATCATGCTTCATAGAACATCTTCAAGATCATCCGCATGATGTGTAACTTATCCGGTCAGCCAGACTTAGGAAGAACAACATCATCCGGAAGTAATTCTTCAATTATGAGCTCAATATTCAATGCGGACCACCAACACAAACTGGACATAATCCAAAGACCTCCACAAGCTTGCCTGAATCACCAAGAACATCTACACTACTTTTGCTTATTGAAATCTTTCTCTCCTTCATTCGAAACCTTAAGAACATAGTCTGTCATTACTGTTATATTGGAATAGATGCTTGTGGACCTCCAGACCACGAACCAATTGAGTTGTCAATTCAAATTGACTTCTTAAACACTCCACCAAATCCGTAGAACAAGATATTGCATTTCTGGATCTCACCGGACCTTTTTGTGTCACTCTGTCACCTCTGAACATCTACTAGAACCAGTTTTACTTAAGTGGCTATACCTTCTTCAGATCTTCATGCGGCCCTCTAAAAACTTTACGGGATCATCTTAGGACACATATCTACAAACCCTTTGATGCGCATCCTCTGACCTTCATCTTAGCTAGGATCTTTACCTCACTGTCTTCACTGTTGTTCTCTATTCCTAATAGGACTAATTTTCTCAATATCCTCAGCATATAACTCATCCAATCCTTGACATCAATGCAACATGAGTATGTTGACATCAATGACAACACCGGTTAGGCCCATACTTGCAACAAACCCATGCGTACTCTATCTTTTAACAACCCTGCATGCGAACATAACCATGCCATACCAAACACACCTCACAAAGCTAGAAGAATACAACTAAGAATATAAATCCACCACCTAGATCAACCATCCACAATCACCTCAAGTACTCATCTTGATGAGGAAGTAAGAAGGTTGGAAAGAAACTTACAAGAGGCAAGAGATGCCCAAGAAGCATTGAAAGTTGCCCTACAAGAAGAACAAAGAGAAAATGTTGTGCAAGAAGAAGAGTAGAATCATGACAACACTCAAAGGGAAAACCCTAGAAATGAGGAAGTCCCTAAAGGTCCCACTCCTGTAGACCTAATCACGATGCTAGTGCAAAGAATTAGAACCCTAGAAGCAAAGAACCCTGCTCCAGAAAGAAGACAGAAGTCGTATGATAATAATTAGAATTGAATAGGACTAGGGGCATCTCAGAATCCCCCTACCTCAACTACTACTCAAGAAATGCAAATAACAACACATTCCTGAATGGGAACCTCCTATCTTGAACAACCAAGCAATGCTAGGAAGCCAAGCAAATCAGACAATGGGTTACCAAAACCCTCCTATGGGATTAATGCTATCAACTCCTCAGTCACAGAGTGCCTTTTAGGCACATACTTGGAGTACTTGAAAGAACCACTTGACTTAATGATAAGAAATGTTTAGTTGCCTCGGCCATTACCTAATCTCCCAAAGTTAAAGGGAGACGGTGATCCCAACTTGCATATTAAAGCTTATACTACCGCAATAAGAGAACTCCTCCCTTGGGATGGGGTTGTCACCAAGATCTTCCCAAAGACCCTAGAAGGGATAGCTCTGCATTGGTACTATTGCCTACTAGAGGCCTCATTACACTCATCCTGGTAGTTAATCAGAGAGTTTGTCGTGGCTTTTTACATGAACAAACTCGTAAAAATAGGGATCCAAGAGTTTTTGACCATGAAACAAAAACCAAACGAATCAGTAGCCCACTTTGTTACCCGATGGAGATAAGTTCTCTATTCTTCAACTAGTGCTCCAAACATGGACCATCACAAGTTATGCGATCTTTTCTTACATGCCTTAAACAAGGATATAGAGAAGATGTTCAAAAGCTACTTTACAAGTCCTATGAAGAGGCCTTCAAAAGTGCTTTAAGGATCGACCAGGCATCTATTGATAGTGGCAGAAGGATTTATGGGTCAAATGGAAAAATGATGAAGATGGATATAGGGAACAATGCCCCTTTCATTAAGATTCTCAAAAATAATAGAAATGTAACAACAGATGGGGCGATAGATCAACCCCCAGTCAGGAAGTGAGGGATGATTATAATGGAAGAGACTATTGCCCTCCCAATGTCAACGCAATTGATCGTCCGAGAAATAATGCGTATTACCCAAGGGATAATAATCAGAATTGGAATCAGAATGGAAATGGTAATGATGGAAGGTATGAAAGACCCCTTTATGAGTACAATCAATTATGTTCTTTTCATAGAACTAGGGGGCATAGCACGGAGTCCTGTAGAGAGTATAACAGATTCATAGCAAGATTGTTGGAAGACCAACAAGGGTTGTTCATAGAGATGTTCTTGAACCTGCAGGAGGTCACACCAGATAACAAGGGCACAAGACAAACCCAAGCTCTGATAGCTCTGCAGAATGCTAACATGAGAATCTATCAGGGCCCATTTCCTACACATAAGGATACAAAAACAACGAATTGAAATGAAGTAGCCCAAGGTAGTAACACCAATATCCCGCCATGTTAGGATAGAAAGGAGAAGCTAGGATGTTGGGGTTGGTTAAAATACTACATAATGAAGAAGAGGAAGGAGATCTTGAGAATGAGCAAGAGGAAATATATGAAGGTACTGTCTCGGTGGTTGAGCCAATACCAACACCGATTGGACCTTACAAACTCGTCAAAGATTTAAAGAAAACCTATGCACGCATATCATTCATTGATCTACTCAAGAATTCCCAACACCGTCTTGGATGTTGGGGTTGGTTAAAATACTACATAATGAAGAAGAGGAAGGAGATCTTGAGAATGAGAAAGAGGAAATATATGAAGGTACCGTCTCGGTGGTTGAGCCAATACCAACATCGATTGGACCTTACAAACTCATCAAATATTTAAAGAAAACCTATGCACACATATCATTCATTGATCTACTCAAGAATTCCCCCTCACACCGCTCAGCACTATTGAAAACAATAGGGTTGAAGTATCTTGATCAAATTACACCTCCACCTAGTGAGAAAATCAACCATGTTGATTTTGACATAAGCCCACCAAACTCTAAGTTCAAAGACCCAGGTTTCTTCTTTGACCTAAAGCAAATGCCTTCCAAGGCAGAACTAACCAAGAAAGGAGACCTTGCGTTATACTTGCAAGTGTTGATCTATGACATCTTTATCAAAAGAACACTAATTGATGACGAGGTAGCAATAAACATAATTCTATTCTCTCTTTTAGAGAGAATGAGTTATGGGCACACCAATATCACTGCTTCTAGAGACATGCAAGGGCAAGTACAAAAAGATGGGGGGCCAAAAAGGGGTCTTAAGTGGCGACTTTTTTTTTGAAATCAGGAAATGCTGGCCTTGGATGAGAAATTGAGCATAGTTACACTCAAAATTTGGAGATGCAACCAAAACAATGTTCGTAGTACTCCGAGTCTACTTTCTAAACTACTATTTTTTTTTGAAAATGATATAGATTAAGGGGTTCAAAGAGGGAGCCACATAAATTGGTGTTGTTTCTGTCAAAAAAACATAACATAGCATGTTTTGTGGCTCCCTCAAAAGGTCAACTTTTTTTTTGGTATTTTTAAAATCGCTTTAGTGAGAAATTAGCTAACAACATGTAGTTTATGCCTGATTTTTCTGATAATTTTTTGATCAATATTTGATTTTTTACTAATTTTCAAAGTGGACACATCCTAAAAAACAAAATTTTGGCCATGCTACCCCTATAAATTTTGAAAACTAATCGAAAATCATTTTTTTCTTTTTTTAATATGTGTAGAATGGATTCTAGTTTCTAAATATGTAATTTTTTTGAAATTTCAATGAATGGTTAATTTACAATGAAAAAAGACCAAACAATGGTTTTTGCCCAAAAATGGACACAAACAAAAGAAATTAAAGATGAAAGGCTTAACATTGTCAAAATGTGAAAAAACTCACATCGTCAAATAGCTAAGAGAGAGCCTAACATTACCCAGGTGTTTGATTTGTTCGACCTTGAAACACGTGCAAATTTGAGGGTTAGCACAAACGAAATTATGTGAAATCCTGTAGAATATGGAAAAACACATCTCTGGACATTGGGAAGGCACTCCAAGCATTCGGGTTGGAAATCCAAAGAAAATCCCAAGCCTAAGGCTTGGGATTCCCAAATCAAAACATAACGCGAGCGCGTTATGTTTTACTTTGCATTTTTTCCTTTTTCACAAAAGTTTATGCACTGTTTATCATGTTTGACATAACACGAGCACGTTATAACGCGCTCACGTTATGTCCCCCTTGAATTTTTTTATGTTCAAGGTTATTAATCATGTATGTATGTATGTATGTATGTATGTATGTATGCCTATATGTATGTATGTATCTATGTATGCCTATATGTATATATGTATAGTGTCGAGGGTAGAGGAGGGTAGGGATGGGGGTGAGCCAGATAGGGGAGGAGAGGGGTGGATAAGGGTTGAGTGATTAAGGTTTAAGGTTGAGGGTTGAGGGTTGAGGGATAGGATTTAGAGTTTAGGGATAAGGGATTAGAGTTTAGGACCTTGAGGGATTAGGGTTTAGGGTTGAGGCTTTAGGGATAGCATTTAGGGTTGAGGGTCGAGGGATTAGGGTTGAGGTAGAGTGTTGAGGGTAGAGGGATTAGGGATAGGTTTTAGGGTTGAAAGTTTAGGGTTGAGGGATTAGGGTTTAAGGTATAGTTTTGAGGGTTGAGGGTTTAGGGATAGGGTTTAGGATTTAAGGTTTAAGTGTTGAGGGTTGAGGATTTAGGGATAGGGTTTATGGTTTAGGGATAAGGGATTAGGGTTTAGGGTTTAGGGATTAGGGTACCATAAATTATAATTAGGGATTAGGGTTTATGGTTTAGGGACTAGGGATTAGGGTTTAGGGTTAAGGGATTAGGGTTTAGGGTTTAGGGACTAGGGATTAGGGTTTAGGGTTAAGGGATTAGGGTTTAGGGTTTAGGAATGTACAATTAAGGGGTACCATTAATAAACTAGAATTTAGGAAGGGTTGGGAAAATTTTGTGAATCATCATGGGCTGGAGATTAGAGATTTTGTTGTGTTCAAGTACATATCCAAGTCATAATTTAAGGTTAAGATATTTCAAAGAATAGGGTGTGTGAAAAACATCAATGCTCTTCAGCTTATGAATACCAACATTGATACAGATAAAAGATGCCCTTCTTCTAACAGAGTATGCAGTTCAAGTCAACCGATGGGTAGCAAGTTGTCAAATGAGTTGGTTTAATGGGCGTGCCTCCTTCTCCAAAGTTATGCTTGGAGACTTTACACAAAAATTGGTAACTCTATACATTATTTTTCATTCTTTTATTTCCTCTACACTGTTAAGAACTTGTAAAATCTAATTGTGTAATGTGTTTATGGCAGCGCATTCCTCCTGCATTTGTTTCACAGTTTATAGACAACACAGATGAACATATGGTGTTGCAAGGCCTAGGTGGGCAGGAGTGGGATGTACAATTAGGGGGTACCATAAATAAATTGGAATTTAGGTAGGGTTGGGAAAATTTTGTGAATCATCATGGGCTGGAGATTGGAGATTTCATTGTGTTCAAGTACATATCCAAGTCATATTTTAAGGTTAAGATATTTCAAAGAACAGGGTGTGTGAAAAATATCAATGCTCTTCAGCTTATGAATACCAACATTGATACATATAAAAGATGCCCTTCTTCTAACAGAGTATGCAGTTCAAGTCAACTGATGGGTAGCAAGTTATCGAATGAGTTGGTTTAATGGGCATGCCTCCTTCTTCAAAGTTATGCTTGGAGACTTTACACAAAAAATGGTAACTCTATACATTATTTTTCATTCTTTTAATTCCTGTACATTGTTAAAAACTTGTATAATCTAATTGTGTAATGTGTTTATGGCAGCACATACCTCCTGCATTTGTTTCACAGTTTATAGACAACACAGACGGACATATGTTGTTGCAAGGCCCAGGTGGGCAGGAGTGGGATGTACAATTAGGGGGTACCATAAATAAACTAGAATTTAGGAAGGGTTGGGAAAATTTTGTTAATCATCATGGGCTGGAGATTGGAGATTTCGTTGTGTTCAAGTACATATCCAAGTCATATTTTAAGGTTAAGATATTTCAAAGAACAGGGTGCGAAAAATATCAATGCTCTTTAGCTTATGAATACCAACATTGATATAGATAAAAGATGCCCTTCTTCTAACAGAGGATGTAGTTCAAGTCAACCAATGGGTAGCAAGTTGCTGATTGAATTGGTTTAATGGGTATGCCTCCTTCAAAGTTATGCTTGGAGACTTTACACAAAAAATGGTAGTTCTCTATACATTATTTTTCATTATTTGATTTCCTTTACACTATTAAGAACTTGTAAAATCTAATTGTGTAATGTGTTTATGGCAGCGCATTTCTCCTACATTTGTTTCACAATTTATAGACAACACATACGAACATATGTTGTTGCAAGGCCCAGGTGGGCAAGAGTGGGATGTACAATTAGGGGTACCATAAATAAATTGGAATTTAGGCAGGGTTGGGAAAATTTTGTGAATCATCGTGGGTTGGAGATTGGAGATTTCGCTGTGTTCAAGTACATATCCAAGTCATATTTTAAGGTTAAGATATTTCAAAGAATAGGGTGTGTGAAAAATATCAATGCTCTTCAGCGTATGGATACCAACATTGATATAGATAAAAGATGCCCTTCTTCTAACAGAGGATGGAGTTCAAGTCAACCAATGGGCAGTAAGTTGCTGATTGAATTGGTTTAATGGGCATGCCTCCTTCTTCAAAGTTATGCTTGGAGACTTTACACAAAAACTGGTAGTTCTCTATACATTATTTTTCATTATTTTATTTCCTTTACACTGTTAAGAACTTGTAAAATCTAATTGTGTAATGTGTTTATGGCAGTGCATTCCTCCTGCATTTGTTTCACAGTTTATAGACAACACAGACAGACATATGTTGTTGCAAGGCCCAAGTGGGCAGGAGTGGGATGTACAATTAGGGGGTACCTTAAATAAATTAGAATTTAGGCAGGGTTGGGAAAATTTTGTGAATCATCATGGGCTGGAGATTGGAGATTTCGCTGTGTTCAAGTACATATCCAAGTCATATTTTAAGGTTAAGATATTTCAAAGAACAGGGTGTGTGAAAAATATCAATGCTCTTCAACTTATGAATACCAACATTGATACAGATAAAAAATGCCCTTCTTCTAACAGAGGATGATGCAATTCAAATCAACCAATGGGCAACAAGTTGCTAATCTTGAATTGGTTTCTGATGAAGAAAACAATGATGTTGTTGAAGCAATGAAAGAAAATCAAAATTGTAAGTCTAATTTAATTTATTTCAACTTTCAAAGCAGGCATTTGAATTGTAGCTTTACCTAGAGGATTGGTATAACAAAAACTTAATTATGTTACAAGCCTTTCTTTGAAGAACCTTGGACATTATGGACCCTATCATCTAGAAAAGCACATGATAGTGAACTCTGCCCCACCTTTCAAATCAAATATTTACCTTTTTATTTAATGAAAATGAAGTCATAGAATGTAAACTGACCATGCATACTAGTAAGATCAAATTCTTTGCCTTCTATTCTTATTACTCTTACTTTATTAAGAGAAGAGTGTCAAAAAGAATGGGTTTAATTGTAAGCTAACATAAGGCAAAGTAGTTTTGTTATTACATTTTTTTGAGGGATCTCTAATAGTCTAATATAATGCAGTCTTCTATAATATGAACATCTGCATTTGTGTGAATGCTAATATTTAATATAGTAGAGTATTAAATCAATGCAATCAGCTATTTATTGGGTTAAAATAAATTAGTTTTTGTAATGGTTTGGGAATGCAGGATTTGCCAAAAATAGGTGAATATCCTTTACAATTACCAAGAGAAAAAAGTTTAGTAGTTCTTGTGGATAGAGCCAGTAAACAATGTGAGATTATTTGCCTGTTTCATAACAATATACCTCCCCTAAGTGTGGGGTGGACAACAAGAAACATAGATTTATGTTTAGAGTTCATATAGATTGAAAGATAAAATAAGGATCCTTCTAAAAGAACTTCTAGGAGGGAAAATACAAGCCAAAGATAAACGGAGAAAATTATACAAGAAAAGATCTTCATGAAGATTGTAATATTTTGTCTAAAACAAACAAAAATTAGTTAATTAAAAATAGAAAATCAAGAAAGAAATGGTACTAAAATGTATAGTTACTAATATCTATTTTTAAAAGACTGATTGATTTTTATGGCCAAAGTTGTTTATTTTATCTAGTTGTTGGTTTTAATTACACCCAGGTTATACATTGGGAGCTCAGATGTGTGCACATTTTTATGGCCCCAATTTAAATTCAAGCAAATAGGTGGAGAGAGTATGCTAATCTTATAAAAAAATCTTAATAAAAAATGTTCACTTAATGTTGATCAGGGGTTCTGATTTCAACCATTCATTGCCCACTGTGGATGTACCCCAATGCAAAGCTTTTCTCATAATGATCATCCTTCTAATTTCAACTGTTAATTACTCACTGTGGATGTACTATACGCAAAGCTTTTCTCATAGTGTGCACACCTATTGGCATAATGAACCCTAGATGGGCCAAAAAAATATGCCATATAACATTACTAACATTAAAAAAGTTCATAGCCATTTTTCTGATATATTCTTGCAACTCAGATATCTTTAAGAGAAGAGTGTTAAAAATGATGGGTTTAACAACCTAACATAAGACAAAGCAGTTTTGTTGGGTTTAGGGATATGGTTTAGGGTTTAGGGTTGAGGGATTAGAGTTTAGGGTTGAGGGATTATGGTTTAAGGTATAGTGTTGAGGGTTGAGGGATAGGGTTTAGGGTTTAGGGTTTAGTGTTGAGAGTTGAGGGTTTAGGAATAGGGATAGCGCTTAGGGTTTTAGGGATGAGGGATTAGGGTTGACGGTATACAATAAATAAACTAGGATTTAGGCAGGGTTGGGAAAATTTTGCGAATCGTCATGGGTTGGAGATTGGAGATTTTGTTGTGTTCAAGTACATATCCAAGTCATATTTTAAGGTTAAGATATTTCAAAGAACATGGTGTGTGAAAAATATCAATGCTCTTCAGCTTATGAATACCAACATTGATACAAATAAAAGATGCCCTTTTTCTAACAGAATATGCAGTTCAAGTCAACCAATGGGCAACAAGTTACTGAATAAATTAGTTTCTGATGGGGAAAACAACAATGATGTTGAATCAATGGAAGAAAATCAAAATTAGGGTTGAGGGTTGAGGGATTAGGGTTGAGGGTTGAGGATTGAGGGATTAGGGTTTAGGGAATAGGGTATAGGGTAGAGGTTTGAAGGTTGAGGGATAATGTTCAAGGTTGAGTGTCCAAGGTTAAGTGTAAAGGGTATATAGGGTTTAAGGGTTTAAGCTTTGAGGGATTAAGGGTTTAAGAGTTGAGGGATTAGGGTTTAAGGCATAGTGTTGAGTGTAGAGGGTTTAGAGACAAGGTTTATGGTGAAGGTTTAAGGGTTGAGGGTTGAGGCTTTAGGGCTGAGGGTTAAGGGATTAGGGTATAACGTATAGTGTCAAGGGTAGAGGGTTTAGGGATAGGTTTTAGGATTTAAGGTATAAGGGTTGAGGGTTGAGGCTTTAGGGATAGGGTTTAGTGTTTAGGTTAAGTGAGGCACCTAGATGACTAAGGACAGATGAAGAGGTAGACAAGGAATGACTGAGAGACCTAGAGAGGGGAGAGGTAGAGAGGTGAGTGGGAGATAGAGGTGAGAGATAGAGAGGTGAGGGGAGAGATAGAATAAAATGAGAGAGTGAAGTTGACAACTTGAGGAAAAGATGGGTAAGGAGGAGGGAGAGAGGTGGAGAGGAAGGGAAATATCTAGAGAGCCCTGAGAGATATACAAGTGAGAGACCTACAACCTAGGGAGAGAGGGGTGAGAGAGATAGAGGAGAGATGGGGGTGAGGCAGATAGGGGAGGAGAGGGGTGGATAAGGGTTAAGGGTTTACGGGTCAAGGGTTTAGGGTTTAAGGGTTGAGGGTTTAAGGGTTGAGGTATTAAGGGTCTAAGGGTTGAGAGATTAGGGTTTAAGGTATAGTGTCAAGGGTTGAACCCTAATCCCTCAACCCTCGACACAATACCTTAAAACCCTAATCCCTCAACCTTGGGGTTTAAGGTATAGTGTTGAGGGTTGAGGGATTAGGGTTCAACCCTCGACACTATACCTTAAACCCTAATCCCTCAACCCTCAACCCTCAACCCTTAGACCCTTAATACCTCAACCCTTAAACCCTTGACCCTTAAACCCTCAACCCTTATCCACCCCTCTCCTCCCCTATCTACCTCACTCTCATCTCTCTCCTATCTCTCTCACCCCTCTCTTCCTAGGTTGTAGGTCTCTCACTTGTATATCTCTTAGGGCTCTCTAGATATTTCCCTTCCTCTCCACCTCTCTCCCTCCTCCTTACCCATCTTTCCCTCAAATTGTCAACTTCACTCTCTCATTTTATTCTATCTCTCCCCTCACCTCTCTATCTCTCACTTCTATCTCCCCCTCACCTCTACCTCTCCCCTCTCTAAGTTTCTCAGTCACTCCTTGTCTACCTCTCCATCCATCCTTAGCCATCTAGGTCTCTCATTTAACCTTAAACCCTAAACCCTATATCTAAATCCTCAACCCTTAAAACTAAAATCCTAAACCCTATCCCTAAACCCCCAACCCTCGACACTATAACTTAAACCCTAAACCCTATCCCTAAAGCCTCAACCCTCAACCCTTAAACCTTAAACCCTAAACCCTCTACCCTCGACACTATACCTTAACCCTTAATCCCTTAACCTTCATCCCTAAATCCTCAACCCTTATCCCTTAAACCTTCAACCCTAAACCCTCTACCCTCAATAGTATGCCTTAAACCTTAATCCTTCAACCATTAAACCCTCGACCCTTAAATATTGGGCAAACTTTTGCAAAAAAGAAAAAAATGCAAAGAAAACAATAAAGCGCTCGCGTTATAGCACGAGCGCGTTGTGGTTTTGTGTTGCTGAGCCAAAGTATCGGCAACACCAAGTCATAACGCAAGCGCGCTATAATGCGACCGCATAATAACGCACTCGCGTTATGGCTTTTTAAAAAAATCTAAGAATTTGGCCAGTTTTTGGCCCCCCATCTTTTGCACCCACCCGCAAAGTGGATACGATAATTTAAAAGATGCTACAATAGGAAAGATCATGCTTCCTCTAACTCTAGGACCAAAGACTGTCCTGACCATGTTTTATGTCATAGATAAGAACACGAGATATGATTTGCTTCTTGGAAGACCCCAGATACATAGAATAAAAGTTGTGCCATCTACGTTATTCTAGGAGGCTAGATTCCTATATATGGGGAAAGTGTATGTTGTGAAAGGGGATCCAGAACCTTTTAGCATGTTAAAATTGAACACATCAACAAAAGGATAGGCATCCCCATAGATTATGAATTTCCTACAAACAAGCTTTTTGTTCCTAGTCCTACAACGCAATTGATATGTGTTAAGAGAACAGAAATCCTAGAGAAGACTATAAACAATGCAGAGATGAAGGCCTTGGAAAATGAGGCACTGCCAAAATAAAAAGAGGTTATTCCCAAAGAAAAACTAGTGAAAATAATGGAATGGATAGAGAAGGATGGACCTCTCCAATTCCCTCTGGAAGTACTCATGATCAATATACAACCAACTTACAAACTCTTCCCTTGCATAGGGGAGAAGCCTCACAGAACTGAAGGACCAATATTCAAAACTACGTTAGATTTGAGATATGCAGACCCTCACGCTTTCTTAGATCCTGAAGAAGATGTGACAGAGAGTTACACTCCTCTATCACCCTTGAGTGAGTCACGTATCCTTGAAACACCAAAAGAAAGTCTTATGAGCCTCTCACACCAATAGAAGAGTTATATAGACCACTAACACCAATGGCTTGGATGTAAATTCTATTGACAATGAAAAAACCAACATGATAGGAGTTCTCCCAAGGATGTTAATGGTATCTCAACCACAAGTGTAGCCAACCACCTCTGCCTCCGTGCAGTCAAATGAGCTTGGTGAATGGGAAGCACCCCTAGTGCAAATTGAAATGGTTGAGAGACTCCCAGATGAAGATGAAGAGAGTGAGAGTACATTTCATAAAGAATAGAAAATGCGAGTGTCAGTTAGAATAGATGATCCTGTCCTCTTTGAGTTGCCATGAAGCTACATTGGATATTCTATGGATTTGAGACCTGAGCCCAATGGGAGGACGAGTATAATCTTTGTCCCTCCCAACGAGCAAAGGGAACCTCAAACTCCCCTTGAATTATTCCAATTTTTACAAAACATTCAGGATAGACAAGACATAAAGATTTACATGCAAGAGCAATTTGACATGCTGATGGAACTGCTAATGTTAGGGTTCAGGGAGATCAAAGCAATAAACACTAACAATTACATGCAGATTAAATAACCCAAATATAACAATGAGGAATAACACAAAAGAGTTCAACATAGAAATTTAATGTGGTTCACCCAATATGGGCTACATCCACAAAAACTCAACCATCTAATGATTTTATTATCTAGTACAAAACATATTACAATATCATGAATACATCACCGTAACATACATCCCAGCTGCTTATAACAAGCTTTTTGGAAGCTTCTAGAATTAGGGTTTTGCAATGCCATTTTTCTTTTGTCGGTTAACAAAAAAATTAACAACCAACTCTGATTGTGCAAAAAAAGAGGGCAAAAAAATAACTAGTGTATAGTACTTGCATGATTAGTCACCACATACCAACAATCTCCCATTGGAGACTGATCAGACTCCACACCAAATAATCTCCCACTTGGAGACTAATCTTGGATGACACTGTTGCGCTTGCAGCTCCCATTGGATTACAGGCCTGGATGGTTTCTTATATCCACCATTATCAGTCGTGAAGGCCAATGGAAACTGATGATGAAATTAGTTTCTCCCGTGTAACTACCTTTGTGAACATATCTGTAGGATTCTCACTTGTGTGAATTTTCTCCAGCTTCAACTGTCCATCCTCCAAAACTGACCAGATGAAGTGGTATCTAAGCTGTATATGCTTAGTTTTTGAATGCAGAGCTGATTTCTTAGCAAGATGAATGACACTCTAGCTATTAGTGTACAAAGGGCAATCTTCTTGTCATTGCCCCAATTCCTCCAGAAAACATTGTAACCAAATCATCTCCTTGCTAGCTTTTGTAGCAGCAACATACTAAACTTCAGTGGTTGAAAGTGCAACAACCTTTTGCAGCCTTGAAATCCAACTGACTGCAGTACCTCCTATAGTAAAAACATACCTTGTAGTACTCCTCTTGCTATCAATATCACCCGCTAGATCATAGTCAACATATCCTTTTAGAGAAGAATTTGTTCCTCCAAAACACAGTTTCTTTGAAGTAGTACCTCTCAAATATCAGAGAATCCATTTTACTACATTCCAATGTTCCATTCTCGGATTGCTCACATACTTGCTCACAACTCCCACTGCAGGTGCAATATCTGGCCTTGTACATACCATTGCATACATCAAGCTACCAACTGCTAATGCATATGGTATCTTAGATGTTTTGTCTTCCTCCTTTGGTGTCTTTGGACACATCTCCTTAGTCAACTTAAAATGACTAGGCAAAGGTGTACTAACTGCTTTTGCATTCTACATGTTAAACCTTTTCAACACCTTCTCTACATACTCACTTTAGGACAAAAATAACTTTTTGTTTGTCCTGTCCCATGTGATCCTCATACCAAGGATTTGTTTTGCTACACCCAAATCCTTCATAGCAAATGAATTTGTTAATTTTTGCTTAAGTTCATTAATATGTTGCATGTTAGACCCAACAACAAGCATGTCATCAACATAAAGCAATAGGATAATATAGCTGCCATTACCCAATTTCTTAAAATAAACACAATAATCAGAATGACATCTTTTGTAACCTTGTTCAGCCATAAAACTATCAAATTTCAAATACCATTGCCGAGGTGCTTGCTTTAGGCCATACAAACTCTTCTTTAACCTGCACACAAATTCCTCCTTACCCTTGACCTCATATCCTTGTGGTTGCTGCATGTATATTTCCTCATCCAAATCCCCATGGAGAAAAGTTGTTTTCACATCTAGCTGTTCAAGCTGCAAGTCTTCCGCAACCACAAGACTTAGAATAGTTATAATAGAAGTCATCTTTACAACTGGAGAAAATATTTCATCAAAATCTATGCCTTTTTTCTATGAAAAACCTTTTACCACGAGTCTGGCCTTATATCTTTTCTTGCCTCCATCTTCTTCCTTCAACCTATAAACCCATTTATTTGGCAATGCTCTTTTCCCTACAGGCAATTTGACTAAGTTCCAAGTCTAATTCTACGGCAAGGAATCCATTTCCTCTTTCATGCCTAACTCCCACTGCTTTTTGGTATCTACCTATATTGCTTCTTCATAACCTTCAGGATCACCAGAATTAGTTAATAATATAGAATATAATGATGGAGAAAATCTTTCTGGAGGTCTAGTTATCCTTGTAGAACGTCTAACACTTGTAGGAGTCTGTGGGATAACTTGTTGCTGAGCATCAGGTACCACTAGCATTTTATTTTTTGGAATCTCATCCAGCACCACATATTCCTTTTTGGCCTGTTCATGCTTCTTTTCCTACAGCTGATCCTTATACATGACCTTCTCATTGAATACAACATCTCTGCTCCTAATGATTTTATGATTTTCATAATCCCATAATCGATAACCAAATTCATCTACTCCATATCCAACGAAGGTACATTTTTTAGACTTAGCCTCAAGCTTGGTTCTATTTTCAATATCAACATGGACAAAAGCTTCACAACAAAAGGTTTTTAGAAATGAATAGTTTACCTTTTTACCCATCCATGCCTCCTCTAGGATGCCACCATCCAAAGGATTTGAAGGTCCTCTATTTATTAAATAAACAACGGTATGTACAACATTTGCCCAAAAGTGTAAGGGTAGTCCAGCATGCAATCTCATGCTCCTTGCATGCTCCATAATGGTCCTATTCATCCTCTCAGATACACCATTTTCTTGTGGGGTTCCAGGAACTATTTTCTACCTACAGATTCCATTATATGAACAGTAATTCTCAAATTCTCTGCTGCAATACTTGCCTCCATTATCAGATCTGAGACACTTCAACTTTTTTCCTATCTCATTCTCAACCAAAGATTTCCACTTTTTAAAAGTTTCAAATACTTCTAATTTTTGTTTTAGGAAATACACCCATGTTTTCCTAGTTGCATCATCAATAAAAGTAACATAATAGCAAGAGCCACCAAGAGAAGATACCTGAGCTGGTCCCCATACATCTGAATGCACAAGCTCTAATTTCTCACTCTTCTTCTCTTTCCAACTTTGAGAAATCATACTCTTTTCTCTTTTCCATAAACACAATTTTCATAGAACTCCAAGTCAATTTGCTTCAGAACTAGTAGAAACTTTCTAGAGTGAAGTATCTTCATCCCTTTCTCACTCATGTGCCCAAGTCTATGGTGCCACAATTCTGTTTATGTCCCTACAACAAGTGTTATATCTGTCTCAGTAGCAACTATTTCTGTATCAGCTAAGGTAGAATAAGTATTACCAGTACACAAATACAATGTGCCTACCTTTTCACCTTTAGCTACTACTAATGCACCTTTAGTGACCTTCCAGATTTTGTCTGAAAAGGTAACTATGCAGCCTTCACTACCCAGTTGTCCTGTAGAAATTAAATTCCTTCTCAAATTTGGAACATGCCTTACCTCCTGTAGCGACCATTCATTTCCATTTTGCAACTTGATTTTTATCTTTCCTTTTCCAACAATCTGACAGGGTTCATCATCACCCAAATATACCTATCCAAAATCACCTTGAACATAATCTACAAAATATTTCCTATGGGGTGTAGCATAAAATGAAGCCCCTGAATCTATTACCCAGGAATCAGTAGCATTGTCTAAACACAAAATTAAATAATCCTATAATTTATTACTTGCAACATTAGCTTCCTTACTATCACCATGTTGTCTGTCTCCTTGTTTGCCCTTTCGAGACTAGAAATCCTTCTTCAAGTGTCCTGGCTTTCCACAGTGCCAGCAATCCATTCTTCCTCTGGATTTAGATCTACCTTTCTTTGACTTCCCTTGATTTGTAGGGATTTTTCCTCTTTACTTTGTTCTTCCTCTATTCTCTATAGTCAAAGCATTATCAGGTGTTGAAGTCTCACCTGTACTTTTCCGTCGCATTTCCTCATTAAGGATAACACCAACAACATCATCAAATTTCAAAGTATTTGAACCAGAGACAGAGTTACTTACAACCATTACCAAGCTATTCCAACTTTCTGGCAAAGAAGATAAAACTAAGAAAGCCCTTACCTCTTCATCAAATTTCACTTTTACAAAAATTAACTGACTAGTAATTGTATTAAACTCATTTAAATGATCTGACACAGATCCACCTTCAATCATTTTCAGATTAAAAAAATACTTCATGAGAAATACCTTATTTGAGGTTGAGGATTTTTCATACAATTTAGCCAAAGCTTTCATCAATTCATCTGTTGTCTTCACTTCTATTATATTGAATGCCATAGATGGTGCCAGGCACAACCGAATGGTTCCTAGTGCCTTTCTGTCCAGAAGATTCCAATCCTCATCAGTCATTGCTGCCGGTTTCTTGGCTATTCCTTCCAACGGCCTCCATAAATCCTTCTGATAGAGATAATCCTCCATCTTCATCTTCCATAATTGATATTTCTGCCCATTGAATTTATCTACCTTCAATTTACCCTCATCCACCATTGCTCCCACTTAACTGTGAGAGTCCCACTCAACCGTGAGACCTTCCTGCAGACGATAATCAAACACAACCCACTCTAATACCAGTTGTTAGGGTTCAGGTAGATCAAAGTAATAAACACTAACAATTATATGCAGATTAAATAACCCAAATATAACAATGAGGAATAACACAAAAGAGATCAACATAGAAATTTAACGTGGTTCACCCAATATGGGCTACATCCACAGAAACTCAGCCATCCAATGCTATTATTATCCAGTGCAAAATATATTACAATCGTGAATACATCACCGTAACATACATCCTAGCCACTTATAACAAGCTTTTTGAAAGCTTCTAGAATTAGGGTTTTGCAATGTCATTTTTATGTTGTCAGTTAACAAAAAAATTAACAACTAACTCTGATTGTGCAAAAAAAAGAGGGAATTTTTTTTTTGTACAGTACTTGCATGATTAGTCACCACATACCAACAGCTAAGACGTGTTGGAGTCTTGTATTGGACCCCTTCCCATCAACAAGATTTTTGAGATTTACTTCATCTCACATTGCCAAAATAAACCATTGAGCTAGAAACGATAGAATCAAATGATAAACCTTACAGAATAGGAGAGCTTGTCCTAAGAAGAGGTAGCACAAAAAAACAAAAAGAGAAGACGAAAGAGAACATTCATAGAGGATTGGAAAGGTCCTTACATGGTTAAAGAAGATGTCAGAAATAATGTCTATCTCTTGTGCACAATGGAGGGAGAGGAATTTGGTGAAACAGTCAATGCCTTTCACCTCAAGAAATACTATGTATGAAAATCATAAAAATCATAAAACATAAAAATACAAAAAAAATCAAATATTCTAAAAATACAAAAAAATTACAAAAAAAAAAAAAGTCAAAAAAGAGTTTTGTTTCTTGCATTTTAGTATCATTATGTTCATCTTGCATTATAGTGAATGACTCACTCTTATATTATTTTAATTTCAATAAGGAGTCTAAGGTTGCCTAGGTATATGTGATCCTTTTAGGTCTTGAGATTCCCCATTTTCACAATCACCATTTTCCCCTTCATTCCTAGTGATTCTAATCAAATCCTTGCTCTTAGCTTTACACTGATCCCAGTCTTAATGAGCCAAGATGTTAGGTTTAAGAAAAGTCAGTATTCAAACCTACAGTGTTCAAAGGAAGCTTGCAAGTAGACCTTCCCAATTCTTCCCTAGTAGAAGAGAGTCCAACTGGATTATGAAAACTTTTGGTGGCACTCAACCCCTTATCTTTCCTGGCCAACAACATAAAGAGGATCAAAACTCTGAAGGAAGCAATCTAAAATATGAGTGAATAAAAAAAATGAGTGATCAAAATAAGAGTACTGAGAAAAATGAGAATTGAGAGATCAAATTATTGCATATCCAAAGTTCCAAAAGCATTCATTTCATAAAAATCAAAAATCCGAAAAAAGGAGAAAATCAAATGAGGCATTCTAGAAAATACAAAAAAAGAGAAAAAGCAAAAAAGAGAGTTACAAAAAAGAGTGAAAGAGAGAAGATTTTTGAATGTCTGTACTCTTGGATGGAGATTAGTCTAAGTTCAAAGCTTCAAGGGTGACATTCTATCAGAGAAAATAAAAGAGAAAGGTACAAAGCACACACATGCACTAGCTGAGCAAAGCCAAGAGTCTAGTAGTCTTTAGGATCATTTTCTACCTAGGGACCTTGGTTCTTTTCCATTTATCCTTTACCTTGGGTCTATATTGCTTGCCATCTACAATCTAAGTCTAGCAAACATCAATAACATTTGTTACTTGTCTAAGTTGAAAGCTTGTCAGATTGTCTTATCTAGATAAGGATTAGTGTTTAGCCTTTAGCAAGACACAAATTCGGAAGCACTCCATCTCCTTCCCACTCCCCATTTGAGTTATAAATTCCTATATTACAGACTTGAATAGATCTCTTATACCATAATAGCCTGCAATCCCCTGGATTGAAAATCATATTAAAGAGTAGTCATATTGTTTGTTCCACAATGCATTCATACCAAAATAAAAAAAAAAAGAGTTTCAAAGCAATAAAGTCAATGTCATAACTCATGGGATTCCATAGAAGTAAAAGTTTTTCATTTTAGCATCGCTTGTATTCTTGCATCTACATATCGTAACCTGCATTTCATATATGTTCCAAAAATGTTACAACTAGCATATCTATATTTAAAAAATATATCTAAAATATGCCGAGAGATATCCTTTTCGAGGCCCCTATTCCACCTATGTGTGGTAAATTGATTAAAAAATAGGCACATCCAAAAGGATATCTCTCGGTGTATTTTAGATATATTTTTTTAAATATAGATATGCTAGTAGCATCCGAAGTGGCAAGCTTAATTCTAACTATATTATATATCTTAAGAATTATTATAATTATATAATATAATATTATAATCTAGGTTAGATATATTATTATAATATATTATATATTAATTATATATAATATAACCCTAACCCTAACATTAATCCTGATAGTAATTCTAACCCTAAGCCTAGTTCTACCTTTAGATCTACTTAAACCTAATTCTATTCCTAATTCCAACCCTTATCCCAACCTTAATTCTAACCATAGTTCTATATATAGATATAAATGTAAATGACTTTTGGTGTTTTATTGTAACTATAACCCTAACCCTAACATTCAAACCAATATTAAACCTAATTGTAACCCCAAACCTAACCCTAATCCTAATCGTAGTTTTAACCCTAATTCTAACATAAACCCTAAGCCTAATTCTAACCATGAATCTAACCATAATTTTAGCCCTAACACTAAATCCAACTATAATTCTAATCTTAATTTTATCCCTAACCCTAGTTCTTACTCTAATACTAATTCAAACCCTAATTGTAACTATAACCCTAACCGTAACCTTAATCCTAATAGTAATGCTAACCCTAACTCTAATTCTAACCCTAACCCTAATTATACTCTTATACCTGTCCCTATATAATATAATAGGTATGTTATAATATAACCCTAACCCTAACATTAATCCTGACAGTAATTCTAACCTGAAGCCTAATTCTATCTTGAACCCTAATAGTAACCATATTTATAATGCTAATTCTAACTTGAACATGAACCCTAACACTAACCCTAATTGTAGGCCTATATTTGAACCCAAATTGTAACTATAACCCTAACCCTAATGTTAATCCTGACAATAATTCTAACCCTAATTTTACTCGTAGATCTACTTAACCCTAATTAAATTCCTAATTCCATCCCTAATCCCAACCTTAATTCTAATCATAGTTCTATATATAGATATAAATGTAAATGACCTTTGTTGTTTTATTGTAACTATAATCCTAACCCTAACGTTCACCCTAATTCTAACCTCAATTCTAACCCCTACCGTAACCTGATTCTAATCATAGTTTTAACCCTAATTCTAACCTAAACCCTAACCCTAACCCATATTCTAACACTGATTCTAGTGGTAATCCTAACTGTAATTGTAATCATAACCCTAAATCCAATTATAATTCTAATCTTGATTTTATCCCTAACCCTAATTCTCACCCCAATACTACTTATATTACTAATTCAAACCCAAATTATAAGTATAACCCTAACCCTATCCTTAATTCTAATAGTAATGCTAACACTAACTCTTATTCTAACTCTATCCCTAATTCTAGCCATAATTCTAACCCTAACGATAACCCCAATTCTATCCCTAACCCTAATTCTAACCTAACCCTAATTCTACACCTAACCCTCATTTTATCACTAAGCTTAATTCTATCCTTAACTCTAACCCTAATTCTAACTCTAACCCATGTCATAAAACTCATTCCTCGCCTCAATATTAGTGTTCCATTATCCCACACCAATACTTAAAAGTCATATTGCATCA
This sequence comes from Cunninghamia lanceolata, assembly GCA_027924645.1. Classification (NCBI taxonomy): domain Eukaryota; kingdom Viridiplantae; phylum Streptophyta; class Pinopsida; order Cupressales; family Cupressaceae; genus Cunninghamia; species Cunninghamia lanceolata. The sequence continues at coordinate 3,424,107 of BSBN01000053.1, read as the reverse complement.
CATGGAATTGACCCCTGAATTTCAAATTTTAGAACTTATAATATTGTTGACTCTTGCCCATTTCTTTCCCACCATGAGCTAATTTGGTACACATTTTGTATAATATATCACTTTTAGGGTCCTAGATATGTGATTTTTGATGGCATTATCATTTTTTAAATCTTTTGAGGGATTGTATTCTTACTTATCATTATTCCATTATTATATATTTTCTTTTAGAGTTTTGTGCTATGTTGAGATCTCTCCTTTACCCACCCTATCCACCCTTTCCAATCCCATTAGGTTTCCATTTTCCTATCTAATATACCACTAATTCTAACCCTAACCCTAATTCTAACACTTGAGTTAGTGTTAGGGTTAGGGTTAGGATTGAGTCATTTCAAATGATTTCATTGGTACAATATTAATTCCCAAATTTATAAATTAATAGATACAACCATTTGGTATGGAGTAACTATTTAAAGACATCATTTGACATCATAAGAAAAACACATAGTATGAAGTAATCCAATGCATCTACATTGCCACCCTAATACTTGTACACATAAGAATAGTATTTGTCAACATAATATTCTTATCTATTTCTTTGCAAATAGTCTTACCTTTCAAAATTACATAAATCATTCATATGGTGGTTGTTTGATTTGAGTTCCACAAATCACTCATGTTTTGTTTGGATCTCTTAGCCTTGTTTTAGGATCTTACTTTTTTAACCCCAAAATTACACTCTTTTGGTTCAAATTTTTCTTATTTAAAAGCCAAAAAAATTCATATATTAAAAATTTTAGTAACTATTCTAATAAGCTTGTATTCTAAATATTTCCATAATTTGGGTGCATTTAATTTGTAAACTATTTTATATTGTGTTGTGTGAATTTTTACAATACAATTGAATTGCATACCAAAACCCAATTTCTTAATAGTTATATTTTCAATGCAACCTTGAAAATGTTAGTGCTTGTTGAAATGATTTGGTATGTAGCTTGTTAAACACTTTTTAATGTTGTTTATTCTTCATATTTGTTCACCTTGATAATCTTTCATGATAGAATACCAACAATTGACATAATTATACTGTTGGAGAATTATGTGATTCTAAGCTCTTTTTAAGTAGTATTAATTATGTCTAATAAAATAATTCAATTGAATGTTTTATATGTATATAGAGTTAATAGAAGTAAAACAATTAATATAGTAGTTAGAAAATTTTATTTTTTATAAGATCATGCATTTAATCCAAAGATGGAATTCCCAATGTTACCCTAATTCTAACCCTAATTACTAATATAGGCTATGTATTGCTTTTACTATATAAATTGCTTATATTTATTTTTTTCAAAAGTGGTTGTAGTAGTTATTATAAATGCTCATGAATAATGTAATTAATTAGTTTTATATATTTAGTTTTTACTTCATCACCAAAGACTCTAAGATAAAGAATGAATACTATTTTAACTTTTAATATCACACTTAGCAAATTTATGAAAAAAAATAAAATAGACATTTTGTGGGCTTGCATAAAATATTTTTAAAAGAAAACTAAATTCATATAATCAAGGAGGTGTTCAATTGACCCCATGTCATGTGTCATGTTTTTTTGGGAATACATATTATGATGTTTGTAAATTGTAAAATGTAAAAATATTTAATTTAATTTTTTTAATATTCCAGTAATATGAAACAATTTATGCATAAAATATTTTTAAAAAGAAAACTAAATTCATATAATCAAGAAAGGGGATTAAAAGAATATTAAAAGTAAAAGAAGATTTAAGAGGGGATTTAAATGAATTTGAATTTTTTAATATTGTAGCAATATGAAATGATTTATGCATACACGATTAACACCATTATTCAGTAAATCATGAAATTCATACATGTGATTTTCGTTGATTCTTAGATTTTGATTTTTTTGCTCCTTGATTTTTATTTTGTGCTTCTTCCTTCTACGTGATTTTATTTTCGGCTCTCTAAATTAGATAAATTGTTTTTGGTATTGGAGACTTTCAAACATTTATGTTTTATTTATGTTTTAATTATTAATGTTGCATTTGTGGGCTATTATTTTTTTATACTAGTTAAGTCATGCCTAAATAGATGGATAATTATGAGAGGGAAGAATCATTAGTTTTTATGAATTTAATTTTTTGCTTCATTGTTTAGCTTTTTGTCAAATGGACAAAGTTATAATATTAATAATACTATTAAAAATATAGGGTTCTACACGTTTTATTTTATGAAATTAGTTTATTTTTGGGATTTCAATTTGATTTACTCAAGAGTTAAAAATCTAGTATTTCAATTTTATTTACTAAAAAGTTAAAAATATACTAAAAAATATTTCGCCATGTTATTACATTTTTTATTTTATTCTTCAAACATACAATATTTTAATGCATTTTAAATTATTATAGTATTAATATTATTACATTTTAATAGCTTAAGCAAACATTTCAAATCTCTATACACTCAACTATGGCCAGGGCTCTCCACATAATACAAATATGCAGGCTTTGTAAAGTTTAGTTTTATAGCTAAGTAAATATTTTAGTGCTATTTTATTTTACCAAATTAAATTATTTTTGAGATTTCAATTTTATTTACCCAAGACATTTTAAGATGAGTTCACATAAAATTTTCCTTATAAATTTAGTTTTGGAAATATAATAGTTACAAATTTGAAATGATAAACAATTCGTTTATCTTTAGAAAAAAATATTACTAAACCACAATATTAGATTAATTAAAATAATTAAAATCATGTTCTCTAAAAGTACTTACTATTATTGTACTTAAACAAAAAATTAAGTGACTAAGATAAAATACTGATTAATTATTCTTCAAACTTACAATATTTTAATACATTTTAAATTGTAATAGTATTTAATATTATTACATTTTAATATCTTAGGCAGACATTTCAAATCTCTCCACACTTTGGGTTCTACATATTTAATTTTATGAAATTAGATTATATTCATCATGAAAAATATTTTGCCATGTTATTACATTTTTTATATTATTCTTCAAACTTACAATATTTCAATGCATTTTAAATTATAAAGTATTAGTATTATTACATTTTAAGGAAATATTTGTGTTATTTAATAGGCTTTGTAAAGTTTAGTTTTATAGTTAAAAAAATATTTTAGTCGTATTTTATTTTTACCAAATTAGATTATTTTTTAGATTTCAATTTTATTTACCCAAGACATTTAAACACTCTTCAAAAATTAATTTTTTAATTATTGGATTGCAATTTGTCTATACAACCAATACCTAATCAACAAAAAAATTACAACTAAACAAATACTATATACAACCAATAGTTAATCAACAAAAAAAAATAGAACTAAACAAATACTATAATAACAACACTACAAGGCAGGTACTGGCCACTACGTGGCACTTGTTTTAATATGTCAGCTATTTAATTATTTTTTAAATTTGTTTTTCTTAACACTCTCACGCCATTTCACCCCATGTTGCCACTATAGGTTACGCCTCTCGACGTAAAAATATGTCATCATTATCATACTTACATTCTTAGAGTTGAAGGTCTAAACATAATCAAAAAGTTCTTAAACTTCCAAAGTGCACAAGAGACGAGTGCTCATACAATAACAAAACAACCATAAAAAGACAAACTTTCATTGATAAATTAAAAGTTCACATTTACAAGAGTACAGGAGCTAGGACAAAATGCTCTTGAAGGAAAGTAAGGCTCCCCATGCAAGGGGGCACAGCTTCAAGAAGGTAAAAAGTAAATAAGCTCAAGGGAAGTTCCCTCCAACAAAACCCTTAGGACTCCTGCTCCTCTATCTTTGTGTACCACTGGTCTCTCCATGAGACCTGTGTGATCGAGGTGCCCTACTATGAGTGTGAGAATGTGAAGGTCCCATAGTGCTAAGCTCTCGCTATCGAATCCCAAGGTGAGCCATCTCACGAAGAAATTGATTCTCACCCCTAAGGATGAGATTCTCAGCCTTCAAAGTAGCACTCTCCTGACCCCCATGATAAGTAGGAGCAAAGACATTAGTGTGTCACCTAGCCATAGGGGGCACACCAAGATTAGCCAAAAGCATCTCTCAGGTCAACCTAGTGAAGGGGGCAGCCAAACCAATGTTGACCTCATGAACTAAACCCCTCCACTCCTCAGCACTACCTACAAAGCAAAGTAAAGACAAAAGATGTGATGATTCTTGACAAAAAGGAAAGAAAAGAAAGGACAATGAGAAATCAATAAAACAATAGTAGACTCATGTGGGTCGCCAGGCTGCTAGGTAGGATCAAATTGCTACATCGCCTTATCAAAGTGAGGAGGCCTAGGCACTAAGAAGGAACCTTCAGGTATATCATCCTCATCAGAATATCTCTCCTAGTCATCCCCTATTGGTCCCTCGTTAGACAAGTCATCCCCATCAGGAACGTAGTCCTTGTCAATAGAATCAGAGTCATCCACCACAATGAGTCCTCGGGAAGGAGCTCCTCTCCCTCCCCTCTATCCCCCTCTCAGAATCCTAGAAGCTTTGGTAATCAAAACCCCAGGAGTCAAAGGGGTCCAAGAAATAGTCCTCTGCCCAATCTCACCCATCTCCTGGATAGATCTATAACCTAAGGGAACCTAAAAGTGCTCCTATCTGCATCCTAGTAAGTTAGAATGTCACAACAAATGTGTGCCATAGGATGTACAACTAGAATGTGGCAAACCCTAGCCAAACCTACTCTCCTCAAGACAACAAGCTCATCGGTAGATAACGAATCATACATCTCTGAGAGCCATAACTATTTGCGGTTGGCATTCCAATAAATCCCCATATCATACCAATTAGAAAAGAACTTTAGATTAGATCTCATCAACTCAAAAACCCCCTAAAAATTATAAAACTTGCAGAAAATCTCACAAAAAAGCGTATAAACTATCAAAATTGCAATAAACAGATGAATTCAGTGTTTAAATTAGATCGAAACAGAGTGAAGTAAATGTTAGAAGACATCAAATCTTAGTTAGAATTGATCTGTCAGGGTCACCCCTTTCATTAGACCAGATATCCCCCAGGCAACCTAGATGTTCAGTAGGATCTCCCCCGGGCGACCCTATTGCACATGCAAATCTCCACTGGGTGACCCAGATGCTCAACATGATCTCCCCTAGGTGACCTACCTGGCAAAAGGGGTGACCCTATGTGGCTATCCGCTAAATAAAAAATGCTCTAAAAACATCGTTTCTCAGCCAATTTCAACAAACGAAAATCCAATCTTACTCTAAACAACAAAACAAAGACAATGCAACAAAATGAATCATAAAAAATGAACAATTTTAAGAGATTTTTCACAAAATTCAACCTAGGGTTTAGATGAGGGTTTTCATTGTTTGCGTATCTAATTCTCAGCGGTAGAAGAAGAGGCGGCCATCTTTGTGATCTCCTCGGTGATATCTACTCAACAACTACTCACACGATCGATTCTGTCGCTGATTCACTTGAATCTCACTAATTTGCACACTTTTTCTCTCCCTTAGCTTAGTTTTCTTTATGTATTTTTAGATTAGTTGTTGTTTTTATGCATCTTTCATGCATTCGTTTTGCATGCATTCATTCCTATAGGTCTCACCAACAAAGACAAACAACTAGTCGAGCTCACACAATCTATGGTATATTCATCATTTCAATTTTTATTACTCATTTTGATACATTTAGACGTCAGACTAATACTAGTTATTGTAGGTACAATTGCAAGAAAATCGACAACAGGTAAGGCCTAGTTTGGGAACAATACCTACCCTTCATGTAGACTACCGTCCTTGAGGGGGCAAATATGTAAGCACCAAAATTATGCACAACCTCCACAAGGACCCCTATGATGAGTCACAATCCTTTTCATGTACATGTAAGCGTGAAATAATATCCTCTCAGTAGCAATTCTCTTGGTGACATGTCTTTTCTTTTTCCTTGTGTTGTTTCCCCTTTGTCATTTTCTCTCTCTCTTTGCTTTTGACACTTTTTTGACACTTGTTGATTTACATTTTTTGTTCTTGTGACCTTGTCCCTAAGCCTTGTATACACATTGTAGGTGAGTTTTCACCTTTCCCCAGTGTTTTTCATCCATTCCCACCCCTAGAGGCCTTCTAGAGGTCCTCCCTAGCCATCTCCTACTTTCAGTTTTTAGTTTCACTCAACCAATCCAAATCTCCCCCTATTATTTCCAGATATTCCCTGGGAGATCCTACTTTTGTAAGTGGAGATTTGGATTTTCAAACATGATTGACCTATTTCTAGAGGCAGATCCCCTCCTTTTCATCTCCTCTACCATCTCCCACCATAAAATTTCACCTAGGTGCCCTCCTCTAAGGGTCACCCCTGGGCGATCCTGACTAGTGAAAGGGGTGACCCATGGGTGAACTGGATCATCTTTTCAGCGACGGAAAAACTCAAGTTTCTAGCTCAAAATAGCTCTTTTTTCACCCATTTTTCTTCTTGTTTACATGGATTTTCATGCCAAAGATAGAGCTAACTATTTCATGCACCCACACATGCATAATTATCTCTATTTCATCTTTAGCTAACAATTCATGCATTCCCATGCATTCTCATGCACTCCTCTTTCTTCACTTCTTCTTGAGTGATAAGCTTTTACTGGGTAGATCACTCTAATTTTAGCCCAGATCACTCTTCAGTCTTCTAAGTTAACTCTCCAATCAAATTGAGTTAACTCTCCTTGTTCTTCATCTCTCATCCCTTCTTCTAACCTATAAATATCTCCCTCTCTCAAGCACAAAGGGAGGCAATTTCATTTGTGCATACAATTTTTATAGGTTATTGCTCTCCAAATAAAGCATTCTCATGCTCATATAGGACATATGAGCCTTTTTCTTTTATTTGTTGTCTCATCTAGCTTTCATACAAGCTTGTTTCGTATCCACACGCTGTTGACATCACAAGCCATAGTGCTCATCAAGCTCTCATTGAGCTCTTTTCAAAGCTTCAAAGCTTCTTTTGCTTCTCTTTTCTTGTTGTCGCCAAGAGGATCATCCCATTTCTACAAGAGGATTAGAGGCTGCCAATACAAGGATATTTGAGGGTAGTGGAAGCTCACACATCTAAAGGTTCCTTGATGCTTTTTTTTCATTTCATAGTAATTAGATAATCAAAACTTTGCTCTTGGGATAAGTAAATACATGTTGCTTTTTCCTTGATAGGCTAAGTAGATTTACATTGGTAAATTAGTTTCCCTTTCCAAAGTTCATAGATTAAAAGCAATTTCCTTTCTTAGATTAGATTGATTCACATATTCAGAAAACATACAAAAACATAGAGTACATTACATTAGATAACTTCATCATAGCTTGCATACATTTTCTAATTCCTAGATTAAGAAAAAGCAATTTTTGATTTTTAAAAATATAAAAAAGCACAAAAAGACTTTTTACACTCATATAGGCTTGCATGCATATAAAATCCAAAAAAGAACAAAAACATTAGCAACATAGAAGGTTTGCAAACCCTTGGTCCCAACACAAGGTCAACTTCAGTCAAAGATTGGTCAAACCGCTTGGTTTTATGACAAGGCCAAACAAAATCAAACACAAAGTCAAACCTTAGGTCACACAAACCGTAAGTCAAAACCCTAGGTTAATTTAAGGTTAGCTTAAACAACCTCTCTCTTGTCTTGGCTCACGAATGTGCCCTCGACTTAGAGGTGAGTGGGTGAGGGCAATCCTCGATGAGATAGAGGATATCCACCCTAGACAACAAGAAGATCAACTAGTCATATAACAAGAAGAAGAAGAATTTAGACAACTCCTGATACAACAAGCAATCATCCAACAATATGAACAACAATCCCAACTTGAGCAAAGCATCAACAAGAACAACAATCAACCCACACAATTTTGGAACATCAAAAACCCAAACAAGAGAATGGTGACTAGTGACCCTTCAAGTCATATAGTTATCTTTACAACCACTGTCATAGAACACTACATCTAAACAAGCACACAACAACACAGGCCCCATGACTGGCTGACCCCTCTCTGTGAAGTCTAGCTCTCCAACGAGCCAGACCACCCTTGTGTCTTGCCTCCTCTCGACTAGCTACTTCCATGAGAGCGAGAGTGACATGGAGGTTCACCTTGTGGCAAGGAGAGAAGGGTCTGTGTGCGCGCCAAAATTGACTCAACCACCCCAGGCCATCGAGTCATGATTTTGAGTGTACAGGAACATAAGAGGATTCAATAGTCCTCAAAAGTAGTTTTTGGTTAACAACTACATAAATGAAAATAAGGTTGATATTTTGTTATTACGGGGAGTTAAAATGTCTAAGGAAAATTTCAAAGTGATAGCTAACAACTTATGGCCGACTACTAATTTATGTATCAGTCAATCCTTTGGGGCTTCTTGGGGATTGGTCACTATGTGGAATAAACATCATCTCAATGGTACTTGTAGATTTCATAACATAAGTAGTTTGGAAGTGAATTTTGTTTCTAATAATAAGGAATGGATCCTTATTAATATTTATGCTCCTAATACTAGGAATGCTAGGAAGGATTTATGGGAAGAGATTGCCTCTCGTATTGTTGCAAACAAGGAAGCTTAGTGGATGATCGCAGGTGACTTCAATACCCCTCTATATCCATAAAAAAAGTTTGGTGGTATTATGGATTTTTAGACAACATGGCTGACTTAGCAAATTTTATTAATGTTATTGGGCTCATGAATATGGAGTTGAATGATCAAATTTTCACATGGACTAATAGAAGAAGGGGAGAGCATCTTATCCAGATCAAACTTGATAGGTTCTGAATATCTTCAAATTGGGATATCTTAAGTCATTCAAGCTTTCAGCTCTTCCTAGAACTATCTCTGACCACAATCCTATGCTATTCAACTGGTGGGAAAGAGCTCCAAAAGGTCCCTTCCCATTCCGGTATGAAATTATGTGGGCCTCCCACCTTCTAGAATTTTCTTTCATACTGGTGGAATATTTCTATTCATGGATCTCTTATGTTCAATTTAGTCCAAAAACTCCTTCATGTTAAGCAAAATGTTAAAGGCTAAAATAAATTCTATTTTGGTAATGCCTTGGAACAAAAGAAACAGATTTTTGCTAAGCTTGTTGATATCCAAAATAAAATGGCTAATGGGGACCAGACTGACAATACCTCCCTGTTGGAAATCTCTTTACTTCAAGAGTGGAAGGATATTATGAAGAGGGAAGACATTTTATGGAAACAAAAATCCAGAATCCAATCGCTGATAGAAGGAGATGGAAACACTATTTCCTTTCATCAATCGACTATGAGACATAAGAAAAGAAACACCATTTCTAAGCTTCTAGATGATAGAGGAGGAGAGATCAACATTGATGAGGAAATTGGTCATCTTGCAGCTAATTATTTTAAGTATTTCTTATTAGAACATCCTGTTAACCCTACCCCTGATTGGGTTAAGAAGTTGTTGGACAACATTCCTACTCTGATAACTAATGAAGATAATTGTGCTCTTTTGCAACCTATTACTAAAGAAGAGATTAAAATTATTGTTTTCTCCTTGGGGGTGTTCAAGGCTCCTAGCCCAAATGGGTTTCCCCTTGCCTTCTTTCAGGAATTTTTGCATATTGTGGGATTTGATGTTACTGTAGCTATCAGAGACTTCTTTAGAATGGGTAAGCTTATTAAACAGATTAATAATACTTTTATTTCTCTTGTCCCAAAGAAGCTAGTGTTACACTTGTGTTTTCATTGATGTCAACAGTGTGAGGATCAGGAGTGTTGTCTGCAGTGTTGTAATGAAGAAGGCCAAAAGTGAAGTAAAGTAGAGGTAATGACAAAGGAAATCTATGGCAATGAGATTAGAGAGGAAGATAAAGAAGATGAATCAGAGAAGTTGTGATGAAAAGGGTAAGATGATGGATGTCATACACTATGTACACAGTTGTACCTATCTCCTGAAGTTCATAAAAAAAGACTTTGCTAACATGAAGATTTCTAGTTTGAGAAAAGAGTTTGTTATTGTTATATAAAGTCAAGAATGAAGTCTTTGATGTAGCAAATATTGAATTCATTATTTCCTAAGGAAAAGCATTACTTTAGTTTTGAAAGAAAGATTCAAGTTGTCCAAGGCACTAGAGTTTGCATAGAATAAGCTCTGGAGAATGCTCCGCATTTGTCCACATTTGATGGTATGGCCTTACGGTTTGGGATTTTATCAAAGACATATGTGAAGGTTGTATATTTCTAATTGCAGAGCTTGAAGATTAACGCAGAAGTTTTTAGAGATCGTAGAGTGAAGACAGTTGTTCAGAGTTGTTATAGACAGGATGCGTCCAGGAAATGCTCCACATTTCTCCATTGTTGAAGTTGAGATCTTGCAGTTTGAAGGTTGATCATTTATAGATGCAAAGATGGTAATATTCAAGTTTCAGTTTCTAAGGTGTACTACAAAGGTTCTCTGGGGTCAGCAAATCAAAGACACATCTTACTACTAACTAGGGTTGTCTGGAGGAGATTGCAAAAGCCACCACATTTCACCGCAATTTATCTTTTGGCTTTGATGTTTGGAGGATGAGTTTAGATATTTAGTTGGATGATTCAATTCAAGTTTTAGGTGATGAAGTGCACTGCAAGTTGGTTTTTCAATGCTCTATCTCAAGACTGTGTGTTCAATGTTCATTTGTGATACCAGGCTCATTTTTTGTTTGTTTGTGCCATAAAGAAAACATATATTTTAGAATAAGGATTGGTTGAGAAGGTTTTTGAAAGTCTTATGTTACTTGTGTGATGATCCACATGATATTAATTGATCCCTCTGATACTGCTTTTGGTCTGGAACTATTATGTGGAAGAATAAGTGTTTGTTGGGCCGACTTCATGTGTTTTTGATGTTCCCGCCAAATGATTTGAAGTGTGGGCCTACTTGGAAGAATGTGCTAATGAAGAATAGGTTATGTTTATCACTTAGCTTGAACCACATTGATTTTATACATCTTTTGGATGCCAACTTGGTGTGGCCTTGCATGTTTCATGATTATACGTTTCATCTTGGCTAACACGGGAGAAGGATTTTGGAATTTGCGAAAAGTATACATGAAAGATATTGATTGTTGAGGAAGGTATGAGTGAGTGAGAGTGTGTGAGGATGGGAGAATAGATGTGAGTATGTTTTTGAAGGTGTTTTGGAGGTAGTAGTGTTTGTTGTACAGAGAAAGTGAACTTTTGTAACAAAGTGAAGTGTGTGGATGATGCAGAGGAGTTTTGTTCAGTAAGATTTGTTGAATGTAACATCCAAAGGTTGTAGCCTCATTCTGTAAGTGCTATTGAATTGTATTTTAATGAGTTGTAGCTTCCTTTGGGTTGTAGCCCATAAATAATATTGTAATCCTATTTTTCATTTGTGAGGCTGGATTTGGACAGTAGGTCCAAGCAACTTTCTCACCATGGTTTTTCCCTTCTTGGGTTTTCCACATAAATTTGGTGTTATGCTCGTGTGCTTGTGTTGTGCTTTAATTGGTTTAATTTGTTGATCATCTAGTTAAAGCAGTTATAAGTTTGATTGACAATGTTAAACTGGAATAGATTTTGTTATATACTGATTCACCCCCCTCTCAGTATATCCTTGTGTCCTAACAAATAGATCCTGTCTATGGGATATTTTCATCCTATAAGCCTTTGTAATACCATCTATAAGATTTTTTCCAAGACTTTGGTCTTTAGGACCTAACCTCTTTTGGATGGTCTTATTGTTGGTTGTCAGAAGGCTTTGTCCTAGGGAGGCAAATTTTAGATGCAACCATTTCTACTCATGAATTAATCTATTCTATGGACAGAAGCAATATCCTGGGTATGGTCTTTAACCCTGACATTTCTAAGGCCTATGAAAGAGTTCCTTGGGATTTTTTGTTTAAGGTTCTTAAGAAATTTGGCTTTCAGGAAAAACTCATTATGTTGATAAAGGAATGTGTGACCACTACTAAGTTTTTGGTACTTTTTAATGGGATCCCTCATGGCTTCTTTAGCTCAGGGAGAGGGATTAGACAGGGTAACCCCTTGTCTCCTTACCTTTTCATTATTGTGGTTGAAGTCTTGGGAAGGAATATTATGAATCTATTAAATAGAGGGGAGTTAAAAGGGATAAAGGATACTTCTATAGTTGATCCCTCTGCTCTTTAGAAATTTGTGGATGATACCATCCTTTTTGGGGTAGCTTCGGTGGTGGAAGCTAGTAAATGGAAATAATTGTTAAGTGATTATGCTACGGTTTTAGGGAAATGTATCAATTATGAAAAGGGCAACATATTATTTTTCAACACCAAATTGGATCTAAAGGAGAAGATCAAAGCCATCTTGTGTTACTCCAATGCCTTATTGCCTTCTATATATTTGGGTCTCCCCTTAACTGTGAAAGAAGTGTCCCCTACTTTCTGGAATTCGGTCCTTAAAAGGATCCAAAGGAAGCTTGCAGGTTGGAAGGGCAAATTATTGAGTCAAGAAGGTAAATATTGTTAACAAGAGACACTATGTGGCTTCATAAGTGTTGTCATTGATGGCAACAAAGTCTATCCCACACATCCGTAGTACATCATATGCCTTCACCGGAAGTCAGATTGAAGAATGTTTTGGTCTGGTGAACAAGAACAGAGTATGTAACAAGGTTTGACAATCAGGTCTGGATCTCTCAGATGGTGTAACTTAGTAAGTTGTAGACTTGGAAAAGTCAAGAGGGGTATCATGACTATTGTACTCCAGAGATTTAGCCTCTGGTACTAAATCAAGAAAAATATATGAGTAGCTAAGTGTTGGGTTCCAATCAGGCAGAGCAGATAGAGGAAGAACTGACTGACAGAGTATCAGATTTCAATCCAGATGAGTAAAAGGTGTTGATCAAGCAATTTGTGGGATTATACATTGTTGGCCGACATGATTTATGACTTCTACACCTATGTTTTTGAAACGCATCACAAATCAAGTATGGATTCAGCCGACAGATCAGTAACTTGCAAATATCTTGAGTGTTCTTGTTGCCGACTAGAAAGTTGATGAGAATCCTTGATGTGGATATATATACCAGATGGGTTCCAGCATGTAAGTGTGTGTGTAAAGAAATAAGGTGTAAAAAAAAAGAAGGGTTAAGTGTGAGAACATCAATTCAGGTCTGGTATGTAATTGAATAACAACATAGAATAGGAAAGGATGAAGTACGTCAGATCAATATATTGTGCCTAACCGGAACTGAACTCTTGCATTTGTAGATGCTTCTCATCAGTTCAAACACTTGATTATCTTCTGTAAGTTCTTGTAGGTAGTGTGCCTCTTGTGAGCAGTGTGCTCGGGTAGTGAGCCCTAATTGGCAAGTGCCATTTTATACTCCTTTATTCTTTTAATAGAGAATGCAATCTTGGGTAAGTCACCCCATGGTTTTTCCCTTAACAGGGTTTCCACGTAAAAATCCTTGTGTTATGTGTGTTGATTTATTTCTATTCTTATGATTACATATGCTTTTATGTTTTGATATAACACTAAATATTGAGATAACAAAATTAAGAAAATTTTAAGATAACTGATTCATCCCCCCTCTTAGTTATCTGCCTTGCTTTCAACAGTTGGTATCAGAGCCAAGTTCCTTTGAACAAAGCCTAACAGCTTGAGGAAGATCTGGGAATCTCAATGGATGCATATGGTATGAAGGAACAACTTCAGTCTGCCCTAGATGATCTTGAACAATCCCACTCTGAAGTTAATAATTTGAGAGAAAGACTCAAACAAGCTGATGAATTCATAAATGAGCTAAAAGAAAAACTTGGTATTTCTATGAAAAAGAGAAAGGAACTACTTCAAAAATTAGCCAATCAAAGTGAAGTCAATGATACTGATGAAGATTTGAATGAGAAAAATAAGCTATGTGAGAAGTTGTCAAAAGAAGTCATTATGGTAAGACATGAAATGGAATCAGGGGTTATGAGATTCACCCAAGAAATCGAAGAAAAAAGAAAGATTAAAGATAATCTAAAACAATCCCTCAAGGAGAAAATAGAGGACTGCCTCAAAATGGACAGAATAATTAGGCATCTTGAATCTGATCTTGAAGAAGCTAGAGACAATGAAGAACAACTTGAGAATCAGATAGACACTCTTAAACAAGATCTTCAAACTGCAAATGAATACAAAGAAAAATTCAAGATAAGCTCAGCCCAACTTGAAGTTCTTCTTGAAAGCCAAAAGAGGTAGATGATAAGCGTGGCTTGGGATATGAGAAAGGTGAAAGCTCTGGATCCGGTCAGAATAACTTTGGATCAGGAAATCAAAGAAACAGGCCTAGAAGACCTCTAGTAAGGCAACCAAATGCCCAAATATTTCCATCCTTCAATGGATACTGCTTCAATTGCAACAATTTCGGTCATAAAGCAACTCAGTGTAGGAGGAGAATGAATCAGAATAATCCATCCTTCTCCGAACGACGTTTTAATTGTAAAAGGTATGGTCACAAATCTCATGAATGCAAAAATATGCAAATAAACAATTCATTCAATGGTAGATGCTTTGCATGCAATAGAATGGGACATATGGCTAATCAATGCAGATCAAGAGGATATCAATAAAATAAGCAAAGAAATGTTGTATGTTACAATTGCAATAGATCTGGTCATATTGCCAAATTTTGTAGAAGAAGAAATCAGGATAGAAAAGGTCTGGTGGAACATAATCAAAAACAAGATAAGGGCAAAGGTAAAGTGAATGCGAATGAAGTTCAAGAGGAGATGAGCAAGATTTGGGTAAAAAGGAGTACAATGAATATTGGGGATGGATCTGCACCAAAATCCGGTGCTGATATTCCTTCCTGAAACTAAAAAGTAAGCTCTGGCTCAGGGGGAGCAACAGAGAAGATCCTTTTCCCCCAGCCAGCTAGTAAGTGCCTGAATTCGGCACATTGAGTTAGAATAAGAGGTTGCAGTTTAAAGGGTTTAAGGATATTCACTTGAAAGTCATCCAGTAAAGATTTGGCAAATCCGCATGCAAATTTGAGCAAGTTATGAGGAGATCCTGTATCAACAGCTATTCGGTAAAGCAAAACTTCACAAATAGATCTGGTATGATCCAAAACTAAAATAATTTAATCTGTAGACCTATGAGATGTTTGAAGAAAAGAAGATATGTTGTCAATCCTCACATACAATGATTCTAAGTTCTGCATAGTGATTCAAGAAGATCTCTCTCAAAACAGGGCAACTAGATAACTTAAGTTGTGCATTTATTACAAAAGGAAATTAGGGTTTGCACAAGAATAAAAGGGTTCCTTCGCTCATTATTTACACACTTTCACTCATGAAGAAGAAGAGAAGAGCTCTGCAAAGAGGATTATGAAATTCACTTAAGATCAACTAAAAATTGAATTCAACCAGCGATTCATTCCGACTCCTGCTTCAAATCGTAAAAGCGTGAAAAGGTACTCCCATTCTAAAAATCTTTCTCTGAATCTTTTGCAAATGGCTACTCCAATGGTTGTCAAGATCTCTGATAGGCCGAGACCTAAATTCAAGAAACACCCTTACAAATCTCTAGAAATTGATCCCTTAGGCGCATTTTCTAGCATTCTGCACGGAGTATTGCATGTAGAAGATGTTAGGGTTTATATCCATACCAACATTGAAGAATTTGGACACTCAAAATTGATGGACATTTATCACAAATAGATAATAGATGAAAATTTTGAACTCAAACCTCAATTCAAGGCCCTCCGGGACAAACACTTCAGACATTGCATACATTTTCCATGTTTTGTAGAAGATGATTAGGTCCGTTATATTCTAAGCAGGATGCATGGTAATTTTATGTGGCTAATGAGGCCATTCAAGATAACTAAAGATACCATCAGGGCAATGACCAAACTACATTCATCCAGTGGGTTACCTGCACTTAAATCTATAAAGAACCAAATAGTAAATGAAGCCACCAGATCTAAATTTGACAAAAGAGCAATGACCATAGATGACATCACAGATCCGGATGTCAAGTTTGCCTCAATGATAATTGGCTACAAGATCTATCATTTGAGCATGGAGAATTCTGTGTCCGGCACATCAATCTACGCACCATATCAAATGTTGAGGGAAGATGCAAATTATGATCTATGTGAGCTTCTTCTAAATCAGCTATTGGAGAACTTGCAAAAGATTAAAAAGGATAAGAAAAATTCCTTTAAATATGGCAGTCTAATACTATGTTCATTCTTCTATTATATGAATGAACTGCTCGGATCAATTGTTTGGGTCTAGCAAAATGATAAACCAGTTGCAATTCAGATCAGAGACTACATATATGGACTTGGTGATGCTCAAGCCCAAAACACAGCCCTTTGGGGGTAATTTAAGAACTTTCAAGGCATGATGCAAGCTAGAGAGAGAATACCACAGTCCATAGTTGAAAAATACAAGGACACAGTTTGCTTCATGGTTGACACTGATCAATGCCTAATGGAGGTAGTTGAGCCAAGAACTATGTGGATAATGCCTATGGGATATGAGGTCGATGAAAAAATCTTGGAGCTACATATTCAACTCCTACTGAGCCAGCCTAAGGACATTGAAGAAAAAAGGTTTGGCACCTTTCAAGAGCTAAGTGTAAAAATACATGTTGAGTTAAGACAGCTGGAGGTGAAGAGGAAAGTAAGAAGGGAAGTAGAGGAATTTGCCAAAAGATTTGGCATATCAAAGGAGGCTCTAGATGCTAACAAAGAGAAAATGGAGAAGGCAGAGAAAGAAAGACAAGAAGCAAAGAAAGAAAGTGCCCCTACACAAACCTCCTCTAGGACTAGATCCTCCAAGAGCTCTGCTCCTATCACTTCCAAAAGCTCAAAGTCTACCAAACCAGAAGTCAAGACATCCAGAAAAGGAGGAAAGAGGATGAAGACCAAAGCCATAAGGATGTATACAAGCCTTAAAGATGATGAGGCAATAGAATCAGATGAAGAAATTAGGGAAATAAAGAAAAAGAGAACATCTAGGAAGTTCTTTGCTAGCAAAAATGAGGAAGAGAAAGCAGAGGAATTTGTAGAAAAGCCCACTCTTTCCATTGATGACATCATCAAGGTAGTTACTGTGGATGGGAACTTGCAGCCGGTGACAGAGTTCTATGATGAATATAGTGATGTTGACAAGAGAATTTTGGAAGAATCTATTGTCAGGTACTTGAACATTTACAATAAAGCCTTCATTGAAATTATATCATTAATTCCTAAGATTCTAGAAAAAGTACTTGAGCTGAGAAAGGAGAATGCAAAGGCAAAAGACCTAGAGATTCGGGAGTAGATAGTAATACATCTTTATCCTTCCATCACTCCAAAACAAATGGATATGATTTTCAAGGAGTGTAAGAATGAGTTCCGGAGCAAGGCAAGAATGAACAAACTCATGCTTGGAGAAATAGACCAAGTGGCAAGAGAAACTAAAGATATCCTTCGAAATGCTTTGAAGAGATGCAATCTTCCTATTGTAGAGGAAACAGATGAAGAACCTTTTGCCATGGATGTTGAAGGATTAAATGTAATCAATGAAGAATATTCTAACAAGGATGTAGAAGGATCAAAGAATATAGATGAAGAGAAGTCTGAGGACTTAGATTCCTCTATTCCAGAAGAGGAAGTTCATGAAGCAGTAAACACAGGTGACATCTCTCCTTCGGATCCCACTGCAGCCATGACAGACATTCCAGACTCTGAAGCTGAAGGAGGAGGTAGAAGAGAGGAGAAGAAGACTCAAGATGAAGAGGTTAAGGGAAAAGAAGAAGAACAAGTAGAAAAGACTAAAGATGACTCTTTTGATATTTCAAAGAAGACTCAATCACCAGCAAGAGATAGTGAAGAACTTCTTAGACAAAGAGGTGGTGGAGTTAGATGAACTGGAGCTATTTCAAGGGCCTCTAAATCTGGACACTCTCTCTCCAGTACAGATGATGAAGATAGCATCTTTTGCCCAAGCCAAGGCTAAAGAAAAACTCTTGAAATCTCACATGGAGGACTGTGAACTATTGGAGATTGCATCCAGGATGCTGGAGAAGATCATTCCATCCTATCAAAAGGATCCTTCGACCTCACCATCTGGTAACTTGAAAAATTTAGTAAACTCTATTGACACTCATTTTGAATCTCTAGAGAAATCAATAGAAGCAAAGGTCCGGAAGGAGTTTCTAGGAAAAAGATTCACTAAAGTTCAAGGACTTATTGCTAATGATAGGAGGACCCTAGACATTGGAATAAAGAGCCTTGAAAACACTCTTAAAAATGGTGGGGACATACAAATTCTGTTTATCTTGGCTCAAAGTGACAAAAGATATTGAAGAGAAGGTAAAAGAGCAGGAAGAAAAACTGTCAAGCCTAGTTCAGAATTTTGACCCTCTTTCCTCCTCTCTAATGAATCAAGAATGCTAGGCTATTGTTATCATAAATGAAATAAAGAGGCTGGACAAAGAAAATAAGAACATGATGAATAGAATGGGTGAACTCAGAGGGATAATTATCCCTAAGCTAGAGGTAATGCATGAGGCCTTGACAAATGCTCAGACCACAGCTTGGACCAGTGATCCATCAGATTTAAAAAGGGTAGAAGCATATGCATTTTTGTTGAGTGGTCACATCTCCATTTTGGATAGGATGAAGCAGAGATGGGCCATAGAGTTTGTATAGTTGAAGACTACTTTTGCGGATATACTTGAGTATATGTAAGTATAACATATGATTTATTTATACTTATGCAGCCATGTATAGGACATTTTTTGCAAAATTTTGGTATGCGAATTCTGCCCTTTGCCATTGATGTCAAAGGGGGAGTGAGGAGTAGTGAAAAATGTGGAATCCATCTAAGGGGGAGCTCCAGTAAAATAGTACAAAAGATAGAGCATCAGCCAAGGGGGAGTTACTGCGACACTTAGCCATTTTTCACTAAGTGTTGCCATCAATGCCAAAGGGGGAGATTGTTGGCAAGAGACACTGTGTGGCTTCATAAGTGTTGTCATTTATGGAAACAAAGTCTATCCCACACATCCACAGTACATAATATGCCTTCACCGAAAGTCAAATTGAAGAATGTTTTGGTCTGGTGAATAAGAACAGAGTATGTAACAAGGTTCGACAATCAGGTCCGGATCTCTTAGATGGTGTAACTCAGTAAGTTGTGGACTTGGATAAGTCAAGAGGGGTATCATGACTACTGTAATCTAGAGATTTAGCCTCCAGTGCTAAATCAAGAAAAAGATATGAGCATCTGAGTGTTGGGTTCCAATCAGGTAGAGCAAACAGAGGAAGAACTGACTGGTAGAGTATCAGACTTCAATGCAGATGAGTAAAAGGTGTTGATCAAGCAATTTGTGGGATTATACATTGTTGGCCGACACGATTTATGACTTCTACACCTATGTTTTTGATACACATCACAAATCAAGTATGGATTCAACCGACATATCATTAACTTGCAAATATCTTGAGTGTTCTTGTTGTCGACTAGAAAGTTGATGAGAATCCTTGATGCGGATATATATACCAGATGGGTTCCAGCATGTAAGTGTGTGTGTAAATCAATAAGGTGTGAAAAAAAAGCAGGCTTAAGTGTGAGAACAACAATTCAGGTCTGGTATGTAATTGAATAACAACATAGAACAGAGAAAGGATGAAGTGTGTCATATCAGTATATTGTGCCTAACTAGAACTGAACTCTTGCATTTGTAGATGCTTCTCATCAGTTTAAACACTTGATTATCTTCTGTAAGTTCTTGTAGGTAGTGTGCCTCTTGTGAGCAGTGTGCTCAGGAAGTGAGCCCTAATTGGCAAGTGCCATTTTGTACTCCTTTATTCTTTTAACAGAGAATACAATCTTGGGTTAGTCACCCCGTGGTTTTTCCCTTAACAGGGTTTCCACGTAAAAATCCTTGTGTTATGTGTGTTGATTTATTTCTATTCTTATGATTACATATGCTTTTATGTTTTGATATAACACTAAATATTGAGATAACAAAATTAAGGAAATTTTAAGATAACTGATTCACCCCCCCTCTTAGTTATCTGCCTTGTTTTCAACAAATATCAGCTCTTTAAATCTTATTTAAAAGGTGTTCCTACTTATTTTATTACTCTATTTATGATGCCTATGTACTTAGTTGAAAAATTCAAGAAAATTTAGAGAACTTTTCTCTAGACAGGGGTTGAAGAGAAGAAAAGAATTTCCCTTTTTAAATGGTATAAAGTGTGCCTTCCTAAAATGTAGGGAGCTCTTGGTATCAGAAAGATTCACCTAATGAATAAATACCTACCTGCTAAAGTGGGATGGGGCCTTATGAGGGATAATAAATATTGGGGTTTTATTATGAAGGCTAAATGCTTACATAGTGGGGAAGATGGTAAATTTATTGATCAAGAGGGCCTGCCAAAAGGTTCCATAATATGGAATAAAGTGTTAAAGTCTATGAATATTCTTCTAAAAGGACTTAAGTGGAAATTTGGTAATGGTAATATGATTAGATTATAGAAGGATGCTTGGCCTCAAGAACAACCTCTCATAAATCAGGAGATTTACAACAATCATGTTGGATTAGCCTATAATTTCTTTGGGGAAAGGGTGGATAATTATATCTTATACAATTAGGGAATGAGATAGTGGAATAAATTAGCTGGTTGTTGTCCCAATCAAAGCAATCTGGATCAAGTGGTTAGCTCTTTGCAACAAAGACTTATTAATTTTAGAATTCCCATCTTCCTTAGATAGGATGAAATGATATCGTCTCAAGACAATAGTGGATTATTTTCGGTCAAGTCTGCTTATGGTCTGCTGTTAGACCAAAGTATAAGGAGTAGTTCTTGGAAATTAATTTGAAATCACCATTTGATTCCTAATGTCAATTTCTTCTGGTGGACGACTGCTCATAATAAAATCCTTACTCATGATAACTTAAAGAAAATGGGTTTTCAATTTCTCAACAGTTGTGTGTTATGTTTAAAGGAGGAAGAGACAATTTCTCATTTGCTTTTCCATTGTGATTTGCTAAAGAACTCTGGGATATGACTCTACAAAAATTGAGTATGGATTAGGTCATGAATGAAAACTTGAATGGGGTTGTGGAGAGTTGGAGAGCTCCTTTTTCCCACCCAAGGATTAGAGAACTATGGAGGCAGGTTCCTCCTCATTTGGGTTAGAGTTTGTGGAAGGAGAGGAATAACTGCATCTTTAGAGATGTCATCAAGAATCCTAAAGAGGTTTTTATTACCTTCTCTAAGTTCCTGATTGAGAATGTCTCTAATTATAACTTGAAAACTCTTGAAAGTGCTCCTAACCCTATCGAGATCAAGCTTTCCAAAGATTTGGGTATTTCTATTGATATATCTAAGTTTGATAACTCTAAGAAGTTGGCTCGACTAAACACTAGATGGAAACGCCCCCTAAAGGTTGGCACAAATTGAATTTTGACAGGGCAGCTAAAAGAAACTTAGGATTAGCTAGTGGAGGAGGGGTAATAAGATCTCATAAGGGTGAACTTGTTGTTGCATAAGTTGGAGGGTTAGGAAGCCAAACCAATAATTTTGTTGATGGAATGGCTATGTTATGGGGTTTAAAAATTTCTCTTTCCTTGAAAATTACTAAGATTCAGGTGGAGGGTGACTCCAAAATAATTATTGATGTTGTCTTAGGTAGCGTTGACCCTAGATGACAATTAGGTGATATCATTGGAGATATTAAGGGTCTCATTATCATATTTGAAGAAAAGAAAATATCTCATATTTACCATGTGGGCAATAGTGTTGTTGATGCACTAGCTAACCAAGGCCAAAATTTCAATAATTGGAGATGTTTTTGGCGTTTGGAAAATCCTAGGCCCTTACAAGACCTTCTTCAAAAGGAGTTGCACATCTTGACTTACAATCAATGATGGATAAGAGTGGCTTTAGTTCAAATTCAAATCCTTGGTGCTCGCCACTTTCTAGCTAGTGTGGCAAGGTTATGAGTCATGTCATAAGGATTGTTGAGCTAAGTTAGCAGTATGTTCACGTGGATAGTGTGATGATGAGGCAGAGATATTTTAGAAGGTTGGCTGTATATTTTAATAATGATGACTAGCTCAGATGGTACAATCAATTAAGTTCATGTAATCTAAACTTAAATCATTTCAGTGACATCCTCCATAGTGACAGCTGGGAAAGTTCTGGATACTAGGACCTTATTACAAGAATTTCTTTGAGGACTACTTGCCATTTTTTCTAGTGGTTGCCTGTTAGCAGGGAAATTTATTCTATTTTGCAGTAGTTCCTTTTCCAACTTCCTTTTCAAATTGTTACCATGGGGGGATAGGATGAGGACCGAGCCCATTTCTTGTGAAGAATTTATAACAAATGAAACTATATGGCATATTTGTTGTGAAGGGGGGGTGGCTTATTTTCTGGAATGTCTTAACGGACATGATGAGAATTTATCTGTCTAGTGTGTTATTTCTTGGGATAATAGGAAGGTACAAATTGGTGGGGTAGGCATTGAAATCTCTGAGGAAGTTATCGGGCTTGCTATGGGCATGTCTATCAAAGGAAAAAAATAGAAAAGATAAAGAAAAATCCCAGACCCTAAAAATTTAGCCATTTTCTTGAAGGAGGGAGAAGAGTTTTTTAATCTCCAAGCTGAGTTTGACAAAGAGAAGCAGCCAAAGCCTTGGGATGAGGTATGTTTTATGATTATGAAATATTTCACTCTCAAAGGTCACTTTAAAAGGTTCTACCATTGCCAGTTTGTTCTTCTTAATCATTTCTGGCATAATCTATTGATTAGTTTTTTGCTTTATCTCCTCTCCTCCCTAGAAGTCCCTATGAAGTATGTTAGGGAGATGCATGCCCAAAATCCTAAGAAACCCTTAATCCATTTACATCAAGGGCCAATCTTCCAGCTCTATAAATTCCATCTTGCACTTTTCCCTCCTAAACACATTCAAGCTAACCTTGTCGATAGCCCTTCTGTTGGCTCCCCTTCATCTGCTAAAAGTAAGTCTAAGCATGGAATTGTGATTTATGAAGTCACTCCTAAATGGCCTTCAGAGAATGCGATTGATCCCAAGAATTCAGTGACTAAGAAAAAACCTAGCATTAAGCAAAGCCTGTTTAAAACCCCTAAATCTTCTGAAGCTCCCCCCAGTCAAGATGCTGCTAATAGTTTGGTTTCCCTCAAAGAAGGCTGTGGGCAGGGTGTTGCTCCCAATTCTACCCCTAAGAGGAAGTTAGAAGATACTATATGTTCAGGGAATAAAAAGTAGAAATGGGTCTCCTTGTATAGGGAGGAGGAATGTAGGTTTATCGATGTCAGGAAGTTGCTAAATAAAGGAAAAGATAAAATAGAGAAGGGTCAATATAAAGCTAATTATGTTGAGGATGAAATGGTTAGTGACATTCCTATGAAAGAGGAGGTTGTTAGTCCTCATGGGCAAAAGACTTGAAAATTGACCACCATAAGATCCAACAAATTGGCTGGGAAACCCACTTCCAGTCTTAAAGAGATGGTCATTTCTAGTGATTTTGAATAGAAGGATGATATTGAGGAAAGCTAGGGGGTGTTGAGAAAATGGAAGGGACTAATGCTCCTAATGATGAAGGACCTAGTCTATTTCCAGAGATGAATCTTCCTTTCTCTGACTCAGAGATGCCTGACCACCCTATGGAGGAGCAAACTGAGGCCAACAAGGATTGTGCTACTTGTTCTCAATATGTTTTTGATATTGCAAGTATTAAAGCTAAGTTGTTGGAGTTGGAAGGGAATTTCAAGATCCTTGCTCGATTCACTACCAAGGTCATGCACTGCTGAACCACAACATTGGCTATCTTACAGGACCTAGAAATGAAAAAGCAAGGGATTGGGAAAGATAAAATGAAAAACTATGGGGATATGTATGCCTTCCTCACCAAGGACTGGGAACAACTATTCAACTAGTTCCTTTTAGTTGGGTTCTTATATGTTATTGTTTTAATTTATGTAGTTTCTCTCGTTTGTTGTCTGTTCACTATTTTTTTGTTGTGGGTGCTCTATTTTTGGATGTTTGAGCCTATTTTGTGCATCTTGAGGGCTATTTTGTAATAGGGATCAACACCCTTGTTTTTTCACTTATCTTTATCAAAAACATTATGAAATTGTTACATTGGAAATACAATTCACATTTCATTAACATAAGCAGTTCAAAGCTTAAGTAGGTGAATGCTTGAAGCATTTTTTGAGGCTTGATTTTGGGTTATTAGGTTGAGACTGATATGAGTTTCCTCAATACTTATTTTGTAAATAGAGTTAAGAGATTAGGGGTTTCTAGGTCACCGAACACTTATTGCAATTCTTGTGGGCTTAGTTGTATTTAGCTCTACTACCAATATAAAAATTCAAAAAAATTTGATGGTCATTGAATACATTCAATTCTAAGTAATTTTTCTCTTTAGATGGTTTGAAGGTCATAAATCCCAAACATCAAAAGGAAGAAGAGTTTTATAGCTTGGAAATTCAACAACACATTTGCATTACAAATTTCAATGTAGAAAACCCAAGCAAAGACATATTATAGAATTAGGTAAGTTAAAAAAGATAGGGAATGGTGTAGTATTTTATTATATAAAGTGAGTATACTATTTATTGAATACCTGAATAGTGTAAAGACCAAACTCTACACCCACAATGGACCAGGACTAACTTAAGGGAACACACCTTCAATTCTATTTTTTGTTTGATGTGAGATCCAACCCATCGATCAATGAACACTTTTAGTAATGAAATTGATGCCATTGAATGCATCAAATGCACGGTACCTATGTCATTCTTTGCAAATGCAAAATCCCCTTGTTTTGGAGAATCCATTAGAAACTCTTCATCTTAATTCTTCTTCAGTCAGTGAGACCTACTTATTCAATTTCTATAACTGCATCAAAATACCTAAAATGTGGTCTTCATTCCTATCCTTGAAGAAAATATTGATGCAAATTTTCCCATGAGCCACACGTATAAGGAAATGGGGCCATGTAATTATAATGAAGATGTATTCTATAGCTACCTACTAGTTACATGACAAGGAAATAGTGTCAAGTTCAAACCAAAGCTAAATATATGTGAAATCTTTAGTAGCTAACCTTTATATAAGAAAATTGGAATTTAACATAATTGACCATTAGAAGCTTGAAAAAATTGAAATGTCATATAAATAAAAAGGTTCTTACTTTTCCATGACATGACTCTACTTGAGAGTGACAAAGGAAGACATGAGATCTTACGGGTGCTACGTGGGCTTCATCATATTCACAAAGCATGTTCAATACATAGAATGACACATATAAAAATAACATAATGATTTCAAAATGTATGATTTTGTCAAGCAGACAATTATTGTATTGTATCTATATAGTATATTAATATTGTACAAACAAATATCATTGATTTACATATTTTTTAGTTCAAATCAAATTTTATAAATTCAAAAATAATTACATTATAGACTATTATAGTGAAATAATACAAGTTATTTACAAACATCTTCAACTCATATAAATAAATAATACAAATATAACATAAAAATTATTTAACTTCATATGATGTCTCTTAAACAATATGTCGTACCTCATCTACCAACCACAATACACATAGTATTACTACAACACTACAAAGGCAGGTACTCACCACTATGTGGCACTTGTTTATTCTTATAAAATAGAATTATACAACATTTTATTTTAGTCTTCACATAATGATAGATTTCATATATGTTATCTTAGTTCATAGGTTTAATGGTTTTTCAACTTAACTTTGAAATTTTAAATTTTGATTATCCATGCTCCTTTCTCGATGACATATTTTTTTCACAATACCTTAGTAAAATTCCACTTATACATATGATTTGTTTATATAGCTTAATCCTAATACATTACATTGAACCAAGGAACCATTTTGATTTATAATTTTTGAGCCTAATGCACTCAACAATTTAAATTGATAAAATAGCAAGCTAAACTTTTTTGTGATTGAACATTTATTGATAAATATTAAATCACTCTTTATTTTCTTTTTAACATATGTTCTCTCTTGGTCTCCTAATCCTAAGGGTGTCTATACTATTGCTTTAGGATATCAGGTGTTGTTATCTCACTGGCTGGATGGGATGGAGGTTCACTGGTGGAAGAATGTATGGAATAAGTTTTCTTGGCCGAAGTGTAACTACTTTATTTCGACTTTGGCTTGGAATAGGTGCTTGACATGGGATAATATTCGGAAGCGGGGCTTTTAGGGTCCTTCTATGTCTGTTTTGTGTGGATGTGGCAAGGAGGACTCTTCTCACTTGTTTTTCCACTGTCCTTTGGCTTTGTAGATTTGGCATTTTTGGTGGGGAGTTTGTAAAAGCCCCTGTGCTCATGCCTCCTCTCTAGTGGATATTTGGAGTAGTCTAGGTAGACCTCCTTCTATGGCCTCTTTCTTGCAAGATGTGTGGTATGTTGGGCCTTCCTTCATACTATGGCATATTTGGTTGGAACGAAATCGTAGAATATTTTGGGGTGAGAAGCTACTAATTCAACAAGTTTGGCACATAATTATGGGTATGATTTAGGAGACGGTGGAAGCTAAGTGTAATGTGGTGTTGCCTTTGGAGAAAGGGGATGCTGAGCTGGTAGATAGATTGGTTCTTTAGGGCTGTCTTCAGCTTTTGCTTGTGTTAGGAGAGGAAGGTAGGTGAAAAAGAAAGTTCAAAGGGTGGGTGGATGGCTACCCACTCCGGCTGGCATTTTGAAGATCAATACCGATGGATCTTCAAGGGGCAATCCTAGGCCTATTGGGATTGGTGGGGCTGGCAGGGATTTTTTAGGATGAATAGTTTTTTTCTTTTCTATTCATGAAGGATTGTAGACTATCAACCTTATGGAAGGTTTGGCAATCCTCTACGCTTTGGAGCGGGCTAATGCGTTGGGGTGGCACAAGGTTATCTATGAGTCTGATTCACAAGCTTTGATTAATTTGTTGAATGAATAGAAGGTTTGTGATGTTAGTTGGCAATTAGCTATGCTGGTGCAGTAGATTCTGTAGATAAGTTCTTTGATGGAGATGGTGTCTTTTGCCCATATTATGAGGGAGTGGAATAGGGTAGCAGATTGTTTGGCTAAGTGGGCTTTTGAGCATGTTGATGGCTAGAAGATAGATGAGTGGGAGTAGGTGCCCCATGAGCTCTGACATGACTTGGAGAGGATTTTTGCTGAGGATGGGAATGGTATTGGTGAAGGATGATGTTGCTTCTTGCTTTGTATGGCTACTTCTTTTGGGTTCTCGGGGCCTTGGCCCTTTGATGTTTTGAAATGATCTTTTTTTATTTTCAATAAAGTTTTTACCCAAAGAAATAATAGAATGATTGATTGATTAAAATAATTTCACATTTTGCAACTATGGATGCTACTAGCATACCTATCTTAGAAAAATCTATGTAAAAGATGGCAAGAGATAACATTCTTAAAGCACCTATTATAGTAAATTAGTATATTATGTTATTTTTAAAGTAAAATAAAATAACTCTAACATAAATAAATAAAAATAGCTCTTCAAATAAAAAAAATAAACCATGTAAATAAAATAAAATAATTCTTAAATAGTTTTAAAGAAAAGTAAAATAAAATAATTCAAGAATATTTTTAGATAGATGTATTTATCTATATTAACTATTTTAATTTTCAAATTTCAATAGCAATGCAATAAATTATGGAAACAATGCCCAAATTTTTAAAAAAGATAAACAAAACAAAAATAGGTAACTAGATAGATAAGAAAAGATAAGACACTATTTATTTTAATATTTTAACTAAAGAACTATTTTTTTTTTATCTTAACAAATTATCAAGAACTTTTTTATTTTTCTATAGTAATAAAACAAATAATACAACACATGCAAACAATTATAAAACACTTAAATGAAAAACAATTCAAACACTTGTGCAACATAGTGACCAATACCTCCCTTTATAGTATTGTAATAGTAAAAATTGTTTTGTAATTGTAAAGTAATGCAATTTTAGAACAATTGTAATTTGCATGATACTAAGTAACTCCAAAGGAAGGATGAATCTTAGAATATTGAATTTCTATTGAAGCTATTGAAGAAATATTGCTAAGGAGCAATAAATTGTATGCTATTTTTAAAAAGTGGTTTCTAGAAATGAGAGGGAACTAGGTTGGGGTTAGTTAGAGAAAGGTAGAGTGTAATGCATGTGCTTGTAGCAATGGCTGCACATATTTTGTATCTCAAGAAATGAAGGTTACTATTGTAGAGTTATTTTATACAATAGAATATATGTAATTTTAAGTCAAGTTTTAATATTACAAAGAATTAACAAGGAAGCATTATCAAGTACTTGCATGAAATAAGTATTAGATGAAAGTAGTATTAATCATTACCTTTAGCATTTGTAGATACATTATTATTATGGTATGTATGATGTGTGTTAGATCTTGTACATAAGATTAGGGGCTTGGAACATTAATAATTGTGAAGTAAAATAAAATAACTCTTAAGGAAATAGAAATAGCAATGCAAAATAAAATAAAATAATCTCATCTTAGTATAGTATAGTGTGTTGTTCTACATTTGTTATCCAAACATATTATATAGAAGCCACAATTATATTAGTCATTGCAGAATATTTCCTTCATTGTGGTTATACATAGCTGGTACATACAAAATTGTGAGTACAAATTTAGAGAGAGAGGAAAGTTGACATACTAAGAAACTGGAAGGCAATACTAAATAGTTATTAATACAAATTTGTGGTGAGGAGAAAAAAGAATATTAAGACAGGTTCCATGTTGAAATCTGTAACCAGGAGCGAAAGAAACAAAATAAAGAATGTAACATAAAAATAATATAATACAAATTTATCTATTTACAAATGTTTTATCAATTTGATTAGTTCATTATCAAACACAGAGAATAGATCAACAAAAAAAAATGGTTAGCACGATGAGAACATGAGTATTGTGCATTGTGGGGAACAATTTTAGTTGATTTGATTTATTTTCCATGGAGTTTGATTGCTAATAGTTTGGATAATTGCTTATGGTAGGTGTTTTGGGGGATTATTTTTCCTTCTAATTCAAACAAACTATATTCCATAGGCGAGGATGGAATAGCAAGAGTTTGGGACTACCAAATGGGTAAAGTATTTTAAACTTTGAGTTGAACTTTCTGATACATTAATTAAATTTGGGAAATCAAATATTTGGTAGTGTCATTTTCCCAAATAAATTGTAGCACTCATCATTGCTAGTAGTATTGGTCATTTTAGAACACATGGATCAATGTTAGACTTGGATTTTTCATCAATCTTATTAGTCACCATAGGCTTAAATCTGTCATTGAGGGGTAGTATTCTATCAAAATTACCTGGAACTTGCACCTTGTTGTCCACATGAATGTTACTGCCACTTTAACATAGGGGGCATGCTCAGTAGGGGTTGATCCAATATCATCATCATTGAAATTACAACAACAAAAAATGAATCATTGATTATATGGTTCAATGGAAAGTATATAATATATGTTCATATCATCTATAGGGTAAATATTACAAAATTTGTAATTTGTAATATTTCATACTATGTGTTTCTCTTGCATGTAATAATGTAGCAATGTTATAAAGTTGTTAAAGTCGGATGCCTACTTAGTGAGGGTCCTTGGCTTTTTGCTAGTCTTCCAAATTATTATTTTTATTAATAGTAATAATTATGTTATATTAATAATTAATATATGTATAATATATTACTAATATATTAATTATTTATATATGATAATAATATTAATTATTAATATTAATAATATCCTAATAACCTTCCCATTTGTATTGTTATATTATTATTAATATAAATATGTTATTAATATTATGATTAATAATAATATTATTATATTATATATATTACATAATGTATATATGTGAATGGGATAAATAATTAATAATTATGTTATATTAATATGAATAATTAATATATATATATATTTTCTAATGCGCTTGGTAAACTTTTTAACGTGACCGGTGACGCTAGTGCGACATGCCCTCCGGCTCCACAATGCTTTTGCCCAGAGCTATGAGCTGGTGAGGCCACAACATGGGGGACCTCATCCCCAAGAGAGAACACTTCAAACCCGTGAGCTCGTTGGCCCAGCAAAGGCGTAAAGCCCGCGAACTCATTGGCCTAGCGGGGGTTTGAACTCTGGTGGCTACCACTACAACTGAGCGACTTAACCACCGAACCACGCCCTTATCGGCTAATTAATATATTATTAACATAATTATTAATTATTAATATTTCTATCATAATAATCTTCCTATTTAGATTATTATATTATTAATAATATAAATATGTTAATAATATTATTATAATAATATAATATAATATAATGGTTAATATAATGACATAATGTCAACGTAATTGAAGAATTTAAAGCTCCCCTGGAACAACAATCTATTCATCATATATGTGCTTCTCTTAGATTGAGGGGGTACACAAGTAATGAGTTCTCTTCTTTTTTTAAAGGAAAATGGTATTTGACATCAATTGATTGTTGCCTATACACCTCAATAAAATGGCTTTGTTGAGAGACAAAAACATACCATCATGGAAATGGTGTGTAGTATGTTGAAGGATTCACACTTGGAATAGACACATTGGGTAGAGTCTATGTGCACAATGATTTACTTGTTGAACTATGTGCCCACAATAGCTCTTAATGGCATTACTCTAGACTAGATAGAGGATGCATGAATAGGGAACACACCTTCTAGTTTCCATCTTCGTGTTTTTGGTTTCATAACATACATGCACATTGTAGAGAAGTGGAAGAAGTTGGACGAGAAAACCTTGAAGTGTATCTTGGATACAACGATGAGTCAGAAGTCCACATAAATTTTGAAGAGATTCATTTGTTTTGAAACATAGAAGGGGCAAATCCAATAGAGTACCTAATGTGTTAAGTAGAAGACATAATTTGTTGATAGAAATAATAATTGAAGTTGGTGGTTTTGATGAAATGAGGAACTTATATGAAATTGATATTGATTTTTCCAAAGCATGGAAAACATGTAAGCTATCGGTAAGTGTAGATAGAACTAAGTGGTTATATTACTTGATTCAAGATGGTTTCTTCTTCAAGGGAAATTGACTATGTATTCCTAAGAGTTCTATAAATGAAAATTATTAGAGAAAATTTTTCTTTGGTAAATAAAAATTATTATTGGCCTAAGTTATAAATGGATGTTAATTTTTTTATGTAAAATTATAGAATTTTTCAAGTAAAAGGAAGTAGTTGTAAAGTAGAAAAGAAAGACTAGCCCAATAGATCAAACTAGGTCAAACCCTCTTCTACTCGACATTAGGACACAAACTGAGCTTGGCTTTTATAGACACCTAAAAATGTCTTCATCATCAAACTGATTCCTGACATCACTAAACACACCAATTCCCCTTCCAAACAATTAATTAAATTTTTATTTAATTAATTATCCTATTCAACACCTATTTTTCCTCCATTCATCCTGCCAAATTGAATTAATTTAATTAATTCAATAGTCTAACATTACCCCATTAATTAAATAAATGTGCAAATATTTATTTGATTAATTTCCCCTTTTCCTAAAACCCAATTAATTAGGTAAATCATGTTTATCTAATTAATTCAACCTATTAATCAACCTATCCCTACCCTAGCTAATTAAATATCTATTATTTAATTACCTAGCCTAACCTACATGACCCTAGACCTAGGATTAATTAAATAAAACCTTATTTAATTAATCTTAACCCCTCACTAAGCCATTTCCTAATTTTTTCCAGCCATATTAATTAGGCTAATAACCTTGATTAAAATGGTCAAACCCTAATTAACACCCTTCCCCACGCATCTCAAATAAAAAATTATTATCTATGCCACATAAAATAATTTTTTATACACATATACCAACCAACCTCCTTAAAACCTCTTACACATGTCATAAGCATTTAATCCCACTATTCCCCAAATAAAATTTTAATTCATTTTACTCTTCCCCATGTGAATTTTTAATTCACATATAATCTATCTCACCCAACCTCATTAACTCCACCCCTTTCCCAAGATGAATTTAAAATTCATCTTTATTCCTAGCCCTCCATTTTCCAAGATTGAATTTAGGCCCTCCACATCACTTTCATCCTCCACCATTGATCTTCTAAATCAATCTCCACCCTTGGATCAAATCCTCTCCCAAAATGCCTATAAATACAACACTCTTCAAGCCATTTTATCATCCCACTGTTTAAGGTAAAATTTGGATTGTTTGTTTGGTTTGATGTTTAAATCCTCCTTTCACCTTTTTACATTCAAGGACCTTAGGATTGAGTGGCAGAGCACTATCAGGTCCTTGGTCACTTACAAATGTAGGGAAACTTGGATTAGGGTATTTGATTATCAATTTTCCTTCTCTTATGCTCAATTATCCATCAAAACCCTAATTATGCAAATACGGCAATAAACAGACGAATAACAGAAAATGCCTCTACAGAAAGTTGTAAAATTACAAATGACTGTGCACCTATTTTTAGGGTTCCGAGGCAGAAAAGTCAGGGACAAAAGAGCGGGCACCCAAGTCCAGTGCCCTGCTTTTTGTCAGGATCTACGGATAAGATCTGCAACTTCTTCTTGCTGCACCGAAGATTTTTCTATCACGAAACTTCGAGGACAAATAAGCGGGTGCCCAAGTCCAAGGTGTCCTTTTTCCCGTTGTTCTGGAATTCCAACACTCCAACATGCTCTCTTGCAACTTCACTTTGTTTGCATCATCAACCTGTAACCTACAATCATAAAACTTTGGGAGGGGGTTGTGGTGTTTAGGAGCTTGCCTCAGTCAAGCCCCGGAAGGACACTTAAATCTTCCAAACACCTTTGTCAGATAGAGAGTGCATGCCCTTGTGAGGTAGAGGCAAAAACTAAATGAATAATGATCACAAACATAATAAATGTCACCTTGTAGTGAATATCTCATGGGAGGAAGATGCTCTTCATTCCATGAGGAAATGGATGCTCAAATCTGCAAACACAAACACATAGACAACACAAATATGCTCTTACAACACAATGAAAGCCTTGAATAACCTTGAGAATGCATGAACATCACATTTGCCATCTAATTGAAATCTAGATTACAAATGAATGCCTAAACATTCTTTTATATGCAACTACAAACACTCCTGCCAAGATTTTCATAATTCAAACTTACCGTGTCGGCATAGGACCCAAATAACGGTCACAAGTCGACACCCCAAAGTTAGGACTGCCTTAAAATAGGGCAGGACTAGGGCACGGGCACCCAAGTCCTCCACCCTATTTTGGGCAGGGGTCATCTCAAGTAGTCCCCCTAGGTCCTATTTGTCAAGACACTTTGGGGTTTTCTCATCGGGATGTTGAAATATGATGAAAATTGTCCTAAATGCACACTAAAGACTCGGGAGTTAAACCTTATGAGGGAAAAGCCCCCAAGGGGACATTTTCTGACGTTACATTTAGCCCCCACTTTAATGTATGTATAAACGCAAGGCCATACATGCATTAAAGTACGGTCACAAACACAACAAACACACCAAGCACGGAGAAGACATGCTGATCACATAGAGAACAGTAACAGGCACACAAAACACAGAGAAGATAGTTACAGTCACGCAAAACATGAAGAATACAACAAATGCATAGAAGACAGGCATGATTCTTTTCTTTTCTTTTTCTCATATATATATGAAATGCAAATGCAAGTACTAGAAAGTAAACAAACCTCCCATAATGCAGGAAGCACTCATCGTGCTAGTCTTTAAACTACATATATGGGGCAACACACATGCAAGAAATGTAAAACCTCCCAAAATGAAGGAAGCACTCACCGAGCTAGTCTTTAGACTGCATATGGGGCAACAAACACGCCACACAAAGCAATCATGCCAAAACACACACACTTGAAGACACAGAGAAAACACAGCAGACAAGCGATGGAGTGTTCCTATTTCTAGGTTCAACACCATCTCAGGCACATTACAGGCACACACCGACGATTGGGCTTCACCACAACAATCGCCAAAGACATGCTTAAGAGTTGAGTTAGTCATAGAACTGCTCCCCGCCTTCGCAGAGGACTTTTTAAAAATGAGAAATACACCATCCCCGCCTCCGCAGAGGGCTTAAGATAAAAAGGATATACGCGATATCCCACCTCCGTAGAGGGCTTACATGATTGATTGATTGATTGCAAACAAAATTAGGATGTAGGAAGCACTCATCGCGCTGGTCTTTAAACTATATTTGAGGACAAGCACATAGCTAACATCTGCAATAGACAGCTTACCTTATATATGCCCCCACCTTAAGGTGGTTGATATCATGCATTGATATCAAGCACGTTAAGGTAGGAAGAAAACACACAAGGGAACACAGACTCTTGCAAAGCCCATGCCCCCCCGAAGGTGACATGTACTCCACGATCACCAAATGTTCCCACAAACATATCCCTGCAAGAAACATGTTAGTGTCTACAAAATCATGATAAACAACAACATCAATGCATATGATCAACCACACAAATAGACAAGGTTATACAACAAATTTGGAGTTCAAGGATAACCATGGGGCTATATCACGAAGCTCTCTGAATCAAGTACCACCAAGGCTAGATTCAAAGACAAACAAAGGTGCAAAGAGCAGCAGTATTGTTAAGGTTTGTAAATGATATAGAAAAATCATCAAGTTCACTACGTAGAAAGCACGAGTGCTTCCACTAGCCAAGCGTTGGATAAGATATACAACCCCATTGTCATATTAGGAACTAAGTCCATTTTTTTATTGCTCTCGAAAGGGACACTAGGTCTGCATCAGTATAAATGTTTTTCTTCATCCACCCGCTACATAGAAACACTAGAGGAAGGGAAACAATAAATAAGAGTGGAGAAATAAGTGTCTTAGGGACAGTCACATAGGAGGGTGCCCCCAGTGTCACCAATCGCAACACTATGTCTATAAGACACAACACACAATGATGAAATTAGAGAGAGAGGCAATATAGAAGAATGATGATACAAATAGAAGAAGGTCACAACAAAGGTAGTCTCTTGGTATCCCGGACCTTACAAGAGAATTAGGGGTCATCCCAGGAGGCCTAAACAACATATAACATATCACAGGGAAAGCACATCATGAGATAGATAAAGGGTTAGAGATACTTACCTGTAGGGTCTTTATATCAGATTTTGGAAATCGTGAACCTCTTGGAGAGGTACTCGATCATGTTGAGTGCAAAGTTTGAGTGGTTCTTATGAGAGTTTTGTTTATTATCACATGGTGTTTGTTTCTCAAATTCTTTTTTAAATGAGACTTTTTGTTGCTTATGAGGAGGGGAACCACTGTTTTCTCTAACTGCTGATAGTCATCTAATTCTTTTCTAATTTTGATCAAGTTTTTGTTGTTGAATCTTTATAGCACGGTAACAGGAATCATCTTGTACCATCTTACTCATATGTATCGGTTGTTGTTCTTGCTTTTCTGATGTATTTTGATTATCTCCCTATCCATATAAGGATAATGGAGGAGGAACCTCAGCATAAATTTTGTTTCTTCATGGACGAGGTGGATTATCCACTTGTTTCTTATCCACTTCAATCATTCCTATGATGTTATCATAGTCCAAGTAATCATCCTTGTCATATTGGTTTCAGTATGCTTAAGGAAAGGATTAGTGAAGATTTGTAAGTTCTGATTCGACGGAGCAACCGACTTGTTTCCATTATCATTCACACCTGATACTTGGATGACATTTGAACCAATAAAGTCATGTATCTCATGTTTAATACACATACATTGTTTAGTGTCATGTCCTTGTGTTAGATGATAATGACAAAAGGCATTAGCATTGAAGTAAGGTCCTTGTTTACTAGGATCAACAGGCTTGATCGGGGGAAGCTTCATAATGTTATTACTCATAGCTTGGTTCATGATGGAATGATAAGACTCAGATATTAGAGTGAACTTTCTTGGTTGATATGATGCTTTCTTCGGATTGGTGATAGCTGAAACATTAGAAAAGTTGTTCATATTCGGTCCATTAACCTTGATGAAGCTCTTGTTATTATTATTCCTCTTAAAGTTGTTTTGTGATGATCCACCCGTGGATTGACCAACTTGAGCCGATGAGTTTTGGTTTTCATACTGATTAGATGAAAGTTGATAATCACGAAGGGTAGTGCATAAATGTTGAAAGGATTTATAAGGAGTTATACTTCATCAAGAGGATATTATCACGAATATTAGGTTGTAGATATGTAATAAATATCTTTTGAACATTATCATCTTTCATCTGATATTGAATCTGTGCATAAAGTCCTTGATACTGACTAATGAATTCAGTCAACTTCTCTTTTGGACCTTGTTTGCATTGAACCAAGTCAATAAGAGTGACTTGGGGTCCGATATTTGCTTGAAAATGTTGTAAAATTTGATCAATCAACTATGAAAAGGAGTGTATTGAATTCAAAGGTAAAGAGCAAAACCATTCTAAGGTAGTATCTTTGAGAGATCATGGGAAAAGTTTTGCTAACAAATCCTCTTCAAAATAGAAATCACTACACATAGCTGTGAATGTTGCCACATGAGTATTAGGATCACCTTTTCCACCATATTTTTCAAAGTGAGGAGTCTCAAACCTCTTAGGCATAGGAGTTATTAGGATTGCATAGGAAAGGGGATTACAGGCATGATATGTTGGTATATTAGATTGCGAAGAATTTGTCAAGTTTGTTACCTTTTGTTGTAAAGCAGTCATGCCCTGTAAAAGCTGGTTTAGGATGGCATCATTTGGAAATGTAGTTTGTTGTGAGGAATTTGAACCAAAGTGAGGAGGTGATTGAGCTTGGGATATGATAGGCAGCGGCTGTGGATAGGTCAATGGTGGTTGGACATAATGGTAGGTGGTAGGGGGTTGAGAATAACCATATGTGATGGGAGGTTGAGAATAAGTGAGATGAAGATGTGGTTGAGAGTAATTATTCATAGAAGAGGTCCCCTTAGGAATCAAATTCTAATAATTAAATCCCACGGCTTTGTAACTAGTGCCATTAGATACTTCAATACCAGTGGTAGCATTACTACAAGTGTTCGCATTAGTTGTTAAGATCATTGATGTAAAGGTAGATATTCTCGTGGTTGGTATAGGTACTGATACTTGAGTATGAGATGGTGATAAAGTGTTATTTATCACTTGTGCACATTCGGTCACTAGTATAATGTTAGTTTGTACAATATATACTAGACCACAAATTGCATTAACACCATCTTGTCCTTTTATCAATTATCTTATGTTATGAATTGTAGGAACGACTTCTTCAACTATTCTCTCATTTTCCATAAATGATTAAAATTGGGCTAGCTCTTTATCCAATTTTTCTATTTTCTCATCAGATACATATCCTTTCACCTCAATAGTATCATCGACATCATGAAAAGTTTGTTATTCCATTGTACTTGTAAAGGGTGTAATATTTTGTAACATTTGAGTCTCTCCTTTTGTAAAGAAGGTGTTCAATGTACCAACTTCTTCAAGAGCATTGGACCCCCATGTGTCTTATACTTCTTCTTAAAGAAATATTTCTCTTAGGGCAGCAAGTTATTAGACTCATGCAGTAATATGTACAAATTTTAGGCGCAAGATATGTTGTAAATGCTTGGTTTTTTGTACTTTTTCAATGAAAATGAATGAAACAAAGGGTGTTGTAAGGGTTTTGATCAGGGGGAGAAAATTATATGTCTTATATCAGTCCAAAAAAGCAATAAGATCCTTCACAACACACTCTTGATGCAAATCTAAGATGACGATAAGTTAAAATATAGTGAAAATATGTCAAAATATGCAATTTTTTCACCAAATCTCAATGCAAAAAAGCATGACAAAGGGTGTTGTGAGGAAAATGATGATGGAAATAAAATTATATCAGTAATAACAGCCACTTAATGCCAAAATGTCTGTCACAACGTGCTTTTAGTGCCACTTAAGGTCAAACCCTAGTGAAATATAGCAAAAATAGGCTATTTTTCACAGTTTTTCAACTCCAAGACCTAGCAAAAGGGGTGTTGTAATGAATTTTAGGAGGTAAAGAAATAAAAGCAATGATATTAGTCATCTCAATCCATAAAATTTGTCACAACACACTTGAAGTGCAAACTAGGCCAAACCCTAGGGCAAAAATAACAAAAATGTGTAGTTTTTCACCAAATTTTCAATACAAGAGCCCGATAAAAGGGTGTTGTGAAGATTTTTAGGAGGGGAAGAAAACAATTACCCTGATAAAAGTAAATTAATGTAAAAATATTCTTCACAACACACCTATAGTGCAAATTTAGAGAGTCGATAAGGCCAAATCTAGTGAAAATCAATGTTTTTGAAACCCTAGGTTTGAGATTTTGACACAAAGTGCTGTATGAATGATTTGAAGTCTAATTTATAATAAAAATGAAGTGTACTCAGATCTGAAAATGAATTACAAGCTCTAGGATGCAAAATTCAAGTGCAAATTTAATGAAAATGCATGAAAATTGCTAGTTTTTTGTTGAAATTTTCTATGTAAAAATCCAAATATTTGAAATCTAAATGCAAATTTACACTAAAATGCAAGACTATAGCCAAATGAAATTTTGAACAAGTCTCTAAAATCAGTAGAAAAATCTGAAAGAAAATTTTGCCTACTAACCCTAGATTTTGGAATTACTAGGTTATATAAAAATTGTCAAAATTTCTACAAAACCCTAGCAATTATATGATGAAAATGCAATGCTGCAAATTATTGAATTTTTGTAATTTTCTGTAGTTTATATTAGATCTAATGCAAAAATCATAAATTAGGAATTGATGCAAATTAGAAACCTATATGAAAATGCAAGTTAGGGTTTGTAAAATTTTCCAATTTTTTCAAAATTTTCAATTTTTTTTGTGATTTTCTCAATGCAATAAGATGAATGACTATATGAATGAATGAAATCAACCCAAATCTGAAGACAAACATCAGCAAGTTGCAATTAAGTCCAAAAACACAGGTTCACCAAAATGTTTAAGGTAAAATTTGGATTGTTTGTTTGGTTTGATGTTTAAATCCTCCTTTCACCCTTTTACATTCAAGGACCTTAGGATCAAGTGGCAGAGCACTATCAGTTCCTTGGTCACTTACAAATGTAGGGAAACTTGGATTAGGGTATTTGATTATCAATTTTCCTTCTCTTATGCTCAATTATCCATCAAAACCCTAATTATGCAAATACGACAATAAACAGACGAATAACAGAAAATGCCTCTACAGAATGCTATAAAATTACAAATGACTTTGCACCTGTTTTCAGGGTTCCGAGGTAGAAAAGTCGAAGACAAAAGAGTGGGTGCCCAAGTCTAGTGCCTTGCTCTCTTGCAACTTCACTTTGTCTGCATCATCAACCTGTAACCTGCAATCATAAAACTTTGGGAGGGGGTTGTGGTGTTTAGGAGCTTGCCTTAGTCAAGCCTCGGAAGCACACTTAAGTCTTCCAAACACCTTTGTCAGATAGAGATTGCGTACCCTTGTGAGGCAGAGGCAAAAACTAAATGAATAATGATCACAAACACAATAAATGTCACCTTGTAGTGAAGATCTCATGGGAGGAAGATGCTCTTCATTTCATGAGGAAATGAATGCTCAAATCTGCAAACACAAACACATAGACAACACAAATCTGCTCTTGCAACACAATGAAAGCCTTGAATCACCTTGAGAATGCATGAACATCACAATTGCCATCTAATTGAAATCTAGTTTACAAATGAATGCCTAAACATGCTTTTATATATAACTACAAACACTCCCGCCAAGATTTTCGTAATTCAAACTTACCGTGTCGGCATAGGACCCAAATAATGGTCACAAGCTAACACCTAAAAATTGGGACTGCCCCAAAATAGGGCAAGACTAGAGCACGGGTGCCCAAGTCCTCCTCCCCTATTTTGGGTAGGGGTCATCTCAAATAGTCCCCCTAGATCCTATTTGTCAAGACACTTAGGGGTTTTCTCATCGGGATGTTGAAATATGATGAAAATTATCCTAAATGCACACTAAAGACTCGAGAGCTAAACCTTATGAGGGAAAAGCCCCCAAGGGGACATTTTTCGATGTTACACCCACAATTTGAGCAAAGTTATCATGCCAAAATATCTCCTCTTGAGTTAGGTTTGCTTAGTGATTTGCATAGGTTGAGAGCATTTCACATCTCATTTGAGCATCTTGGGTAAAGCTAGGGTATTTGGGTGCAACACTCTCTACCTCATCTTGGATTTGTGGGTCATCTTGAAGGTATAATCTATGTTTTTATGCATTGTTTTGTGTTTTTCCTTTCATTTTGATTTCACTAATGACATTGGAAGGCCCGATGGGACTCATAAGGTCTCTATCTAACATTTTTGTGAGTGTTTTTGTTGTAGAAAATGAGTTTTTTTAGGTCCTAGCACTAAACACTCTCTGTTTGGCGCCATTTCTGCATATAGTGGCACTACCTCTGACTGTTGTGGTGCCATTTCTGGACGACAAGCCAACTCACCTTAAGCCTTAAATCTTTTCTTCTTCTTCTTGTTTTTTGACACTTTTAGCATTTTTAGCTCTCAGTTTTTGCAAAAAACACACAGGGACAAGGGGAAACTATGGAAATTTTTTCCTAAATATACCCAACATCTTGTTTTCTAACTCTTGTTTAGTTGGTTTGTTTAGGACATCATTTGCAACATTGTTTGTGGTATTTTGAAGGTCTTTGAGCTGATAAACAACCACTAACTTTGTTTGAACAAGTATCTTGCAACTAGACTTGTTTTTTTGTAGCTTTGACCAACACTGCATCATATCGACGCTATTCAGACCCAGAACGACACTTTCCTCTATAACCAGATGTGCAACTAATATTTTGACCACATCGGCACTATTATTCTGTACTTTGGTGCTTTTCTTAATTTTAGCGCTATGCCTATCTATATTGGCACTATCTGATAGTGCAGCGCAATTTGTAGTCATTGTAGCACCTTTTGTATTTCTAGCGCCATTTGTAATCTGTGTAGCGCTATTTTAGAATAGGAAGTCTATGTCTTGTCAATAGTCAGTGGCGCCATTTTATGTTTTTGTGGCATGATTTTAGATCTCTGTGGCGCCTTGTGAATTTGTTTCGGTGCTATTTTCTATGCTAACTTTGGGATCTATGCAGGGGTTGCCTTTGTTCTACAGGTTATACTCGTTCATCCAAGACCATAATATTGAAACTACCAACTGCTTGCAGGGTTTTTTAACATAGATCACATTTCATTTTGGTGCTCATAAAAAGAACCCTTGCTATGTAGTTTAGAAAACATTTGGAATTGGTGTACTAAAATTAACATTTACTTGACAAACAATCCTCAAACAAACATTTCATTTTGGTGTACCTAAAAAGAATCATTTGTGTGCCTAGCATAGACAACATTTGAATTTGGTGCATTAAAATTAACAAGTGTTTGCAACAACAACTTTAGGCACACTTCGATTTGGGTTTAAAAAGAACATTAGCTTTTGTTTGGTGTGTCTTGTGCACTTGCACATTTTGTTAGTAGAACCCAAGGGATAGAATCAAAGTATCCTCTCCCCTCACCTTTTTACAAGGATCTTGGGTGAAGAAAAATGGTTCTATGCTCTTCTTTTTCATTTTCTTAGAGTGGGCTTGCCTTTTAGACACATCTGCAAGGAGAACTCATTGGCGACCCCAAGCGGTACTTTCATTCGGTTCGCTATATAAAATAGGATAAGGCAAAATCTAAGTCTGAATCAGTATTAGCACTTACCATTTAATGCTAGCTTGAAAGGAAGTAGTACCTTTGTGTATAGGAAACTCCTAGTAGAGCTAGTCAAAACATTAAGCAGTTTATTAGGTGCTCGTAACGTGTCAATCCCCCAAATGTCCCCACACTAAACACCTTTGGTTAGAAGCCTACCCTTTTTGGCCTTTTGGCAATTTGTTTCAAGACAAGGGCATAGCTAGTTTTGTCCCCAAGATTCTCACCATATGGCTCCCTTGAGATGAGATGGAAATCCTTGGCTTAACATAAGCTATACGTAGCTTTCCAGGGAAAGGGTGGTTGTGTCATCCTTCCAGTGTAGGAGGCCCATATCCATCCTCTCTCGAGAAGACAATATAATGAGACACACCTATTTGTTAGCGTGTTGACATTTTTGTTAGAGATTCCATGTTGTGGGCTTGGCAAGTCGCCATTCACCTTGACCTTAGGTAGTTTAAGCATTGTTTTCAAGTGTTTTTTATTGTGTTAATACCTATGAAAATTTGGGCCTTGAGGGGCTTCTTGAGCATACACATTGTGCTCCTAACGTCACGTCAAACCTTTGCCTATTGTGTGCTCTTTATTTGAAGTGTTTGCAAAAACTTGCGAAACAACATCATTGAAACATCTTTCCAACATTTGATCAACCTTTGATCTTCATAAAATCCAAGTTTGACATCAAAATCCACCTTTTGCCAAAACATTGACCACCACTGATCTGTTTTGGTGCCATTTCACATATTCCTAGTGCCATTTATTTCTATTGTGGCACCATCTACCTAGGTTTTGGCATTATTTACAGGTCAAATCGTACATGGACTTAGAAAATTATTTTGGGACCTTTAGGACCTGCTTATCCACAATCCACATTCACCTTTCCAAGATCTATCAAAAGCCACGTCCATTTTGATACAAAATTTCTCATCCATATCCCCATTTTGACCTCAGAGAATAAATCATTTCCATTATTGGACCCTTCACCATACTATTGAATCCAACCATAATCCATCCATTTTTCATAGTTTTTTATCCCCATTGAGTTTTACCTTCTTTTGGACCAAATACATCCTTCTACAATTTCATCCCCCAATCCATTTATCTCTTCTATACCAAACACATCCAAAATCTCATAGTCAAAACATCAACCAACACCAAAAATCATATCCAAAATCAATCTTTGAGCTAAAGTTGAATCTAGATTTCATCTTTCACACCCTATTTTGCTTGATTGGTCATTAGTCTACCTTCAAGTAGAATAATCATCCCTTTTTGCTTGAGGTCATAAGTCTACTTTAACCAAAGGGAAAACATCCATTGTGTAACACCCAAAATCTAGACCTACTTGAGCTCATTTGTTGACTTCAATATCCCTTTCCAAAAACATCATCCAAATCTATCCTATCAAACATCTAAGTTACCTAAGGTTTTCCTTAGTTGAAGCATCCCCCAAATCATTATCAAATCTCTCTCATCAAATCATCCTCAAACAATCCAATCTATCCTCCATCCTTTTGGTCCAATTTTTTGTGAAAATCCATATCCTTGACATCCACCATCCTTAGGTTGCCACCTTTTTGAGATTCATCTCCCAAAACCTATAATCAAAATCATACCGTAATCTCTTTTTCATCCTTAGATTTAGATTATAGGGAGTGTACTCTCTTGCACCTAAATCTTTGTTCCATTCCATCACCATATCTTCTTTGGGTCCAATAAATCAAACCAAATTCTCTAAGGTCTCAACCTTCATCCACCCCACAAATCAAATCCATATCCTTGCATGCCCATAACAAGATCCCAACACAAGAAAAATCAAGAGATGGTCAACCTTGGAAACAACATGGGCCTAGGAATGCCTCCAACCGACCAAAA
Organism: Cunninghamia lanceolata; assembly: GCA_027924645.1. Classification (NCBI taxonomy): domain Eukaryota; kingdom Viridiplantae; phylum Streptophyta; class Pinopsida; order Cupressales; family Cupressaceae; genus Cunninghamia; species Cunninghamia lanceolata. The sequence continues at coordinate 3,380,353 of BSBN01000053.1, read as the reverse complement.
CAATGTACCAATCGGCCAACAAGTAACCAATCTAGCCACGGTCTTGCAAATGCCCTCACATGATCCCAACATAAATCCCTTCACCTTCCTACAATCACAACTGCCACCATCAACCAAGTAGATCAAGATGTCTTAAACTTCACATAGGATCCTGATAACATGGATATACTTGATAGATTTCTAAGATCGGATCCTAGTAGATATCTTGATTTCCTTCTCAAAAATGGTGAGCAACTACCCAACATCAGTACCTCATCCTAACCATCCACGTCCAACACCAATCTTACCACATCTTCACAAGCTTCCACATCACACACTAATCCTAACACATCTCAATAAATCCCACCAATCCCACTAATCCCACCAACATCACAAATCCTACAAATCCCACCAACATCTCAACTATAACCAACCCCACCAACCTTGTTGGCACATCAAATGCAACTACATCCATACCATAAATCACCCTCACTATACCTAATAATCCTATGCATGCAAGTGCCTCCACAAGTGTGCCACCCATCAACCCCAACACCATAGCCTACATGAGTCAATTTCTCTCACAACCACCTCACAACACGACTAATCCATCTAATTTCACACATGTACAACATCCCGTTGTATCATCTACGCAACACCATACCAAACCTCAATTACCACCTCACGTTCTTCAACAACTCCATGCCTACCAACAATACCTCACCCAACTTAACCAACATCAAAACACCATCCCACAAAATCAAAGCCTCATCCCCCAAAACCAAACAAACCAATACCAAATTCTGCCTAACCTCCAACAACTCATCAACCAACAGACATACATCCTACAACTGCCACCAACACCGGATCTAACAAGTGTTGTACATACCCTAATCCAAAAGGTGGATGATATACAACATGGTGGCAAGCACAAACAATATTCTTTTGAGGATATTTGTCCATACCTGTTCGATCAGACGCTATACATGCCTCCCTTTCCTAAGAACTTTGAGACACCCAAATTTGACAAATACAAAGGAAAGGGAGACCCTAGGGACCAACTTAGGGAATTTTACATCACTTGCCTTGAATTCTCACACAATGACACATACCTAATGAGACTCTTTCCTAGAAGCCTCGGTGGTCAAGCTACCAAATGGTTTGCACACCTTCCTCTGGGCATTAGGACTTTTCCTGAGCTCGTAGAGAATTTTGTTAACCATTTCTCCTACAACTTCAAACATGAAGTATACACGACGGACCTTTGCAACACCAAACAGAAGAGCAAAGAATCCTTCACCACATTCTTGCAAAGGTGGAGAGGCTTAGCAAGAAAACTCCCATGGCCGATCCCTGAGAAACAATTAGTCATCATGTTTGTGGCTAATCTTAATCAAGAGATGGGTTTTCATTTACAAATCCTATGTGCGTCCACTTTTGAAGAAGTCATTGACAAGGGCACCACCATCAAGAGAGCCCTTATTGTGAAGGGTTTGATTAAGCTATACGACAACAAACCCTACAACAACAACAACAACAATAAAGTCAACATCAATGCCCCAAATACAAGCAATAACAATGTGTAATCAAATGAGAAACCTTGATTTTGGGACAAGAACAAGAACACTCTCAACAACGGCATCATCGATGTGAAGGCCATAAAAAATGTACAAAACCAAGTGCCTCCAAAGGCACGCCCACCAACAATATAAATATTCCCAAGGGACCACCAAAACAAAATAAGACGCCTCGAAGGAAATTCATGCCCTTAGGGGAACCAATCAAAGAGGTCTTGGACAAAATTCTAAAAGATAATTTGATAACTCTTACACCCATTAATCCTTACGATGAAAATCAATTCAAACCTACGTGGTATAATAAAAATGACTATTGTGACTACCACAGTGTTGTGGGCCACAAAACAGCCAATTGCATGAAGCTAAAACATTGCGTCCAAGATCTCATAGACAATGGCAGATTCAAACTCGAGGAAACCCCACAACAATCACCCAATGCCAACCTTAGAGCTTACAAGGACCCTTTACCCGACCACAACAAGGGAAAGGCCTCATCCTCAAACCAAGATTACCACATCGTTCCCCCTCCTGCTTCTTTTGACTCCATCATGGGTCGGATAGAGGAATCATCTAACCATGTTAACACAATCACCCTTCGAGCTAAGGCACCTGACTGTGCTGTCACTACCCATCATGGTCATGTGTCCATCTGAGCAGCTCCCACCACTGATCATACATCCACATCCACACCAGACCATCAACCATACCGTTCATCCATCTGTCCACCATTAGCCCATAAATACTATCTCCTAGATCATCTAGGTAAAACCCCCGCCCAAATCTCCATTCTTGAACTACTCCGTACATCTCCCCTTCACAAGGAGATCCTTGACAAAGCCCTAACAGAAACTCAGGTCCCCACTAACTTGAATGTTGAACAATTCCAAACCATGGTGGGTCATATCACTTCGCCTCACCATTTAACCTTCTCTAAGAAAGACCTTCCCACCTCTGATGGTTCACACAATGACACCCTACATATCGAAATTCGTATCCATAAACATACCATAAAGAGAGTCTTAATAGATGGTGGCTCCAACCTAAACCTTTGCACTCTTAAATTATTAAAACATTTGGGATACTCCGATGTGGTTGTGGATTCTAGTGAAAGTATAACCATAAAAGGATACAATGACACTAAGAGGCTATCTGAAGGCACCATCAAACTCCCTATTCAAGTATGGCAAAAAATCTTGGAGACCAAATGCCAAGTACTTGATCTTGACCTCCCATACAACATTCTCCTTGGCCGACCATGGATCCATGCCATGCAAGCTGTCCTATCCACCTTTCACCAATGACTAAAGTTCCCTCATAACCGCACGGAAGTAACTATCTATGCCAATCCTCACCCCTTCCAATATTGCATCTTCTTAGAAGGACACAACCATACTTTCTGTCCGTACAACAAGGCTATCAAGAAAACTGCCTCCCAAACTGACCCTACAACATCCACCTCATATGTTGACCCTGCCAACATCGCTACCACTTCATCCCAAACAACTCCGCCACCCAAGGTCAAAATCAAGATAAGTGACATGGGATGTGGGGAATATGACCTGCATGGTACCTTTTGTGTAGGGACTTTACCCAATCCTAAAACATTCGGTGCCCCAAAAGAAGATGTCTCTACAGTCATCATTAAATGCAAACCATCACCTATCTTTGAAAGAAAGCATCTCCTTGATCAGGATGTGCTTGAAGATGTATCCTCCTGGTTGTATAGAGAAGAAGAAGCAGAATAGGAAGCCCCTACCATACCAGCTAAAATTTATGGCAAAGGGCTAGAAATTGTCAAGTACATGGGCTATAGAGGACAAGGCAGTATTGGTCTTCATGAACAAGGGATTGTAGAACCAATTCAAGAAACGAGGAATCCCTATACTCAAGGGTTAGGGTACATAAAACAATAGTACATCCTCACTAGTGGCGAGTGTATCCTAGGTGAGGTCGCTGAGGTTTCCCTGGTAGTTGATAACATTAACGAAGCAGACCATCAAGACTCCTTTAGTGACTTCACTGAATTCTTTGAGTCCTCCATATGCACCATTTTCACCATAACCTCCACATCTAACGACCTACCCCTAGTATACCCAGACCTTATAGATTGGGACCAACAGGGACCTCCTGTCCTTGATGTAGCATAGAACGATGAAGCCATAGCAGAAATGATGGGGGTCAGAGATCACTTCCCCCTGGGAGATCACAAACCTAGGTACATCATGGAACTTGACATGTCTGCCTATTTCGGCGAGACCACCCATGCTTCTAGTCACAAAAATATAAAAATAAAAACAACGCCCTCTAGTGAAAACCACTTCGTGGCACTTTCAGGCAAGGAAAAAATAAAAATAAAGGACGTATCTCCTAGTGAAAACCTCCACGATTTGCTAGATGGAAGCATGGGCATTCCTGAAATAGAGAAGGTATATCTAGATAGATCACCAATCCTTGTGGAGCCATCGCAAGAAATGAACCTTGGAATAGAGGAAGCACCAAAGATCACCTTCAGAGCAAAGTCTCTTACCACAACAGAACAAGAGAATTTCTTAGCTTTCTTCAAACAAAGAAGTTGTAATTTTACATGGACTTATGCTGATATGCCAGGGCTAGATCCTGCCTTGGTTGTTCATCATCTCGCAGTGCGGCCTGATGCAAAACAAAAGCTAAGAAAAATGAATCCTCAAATTGTGCTCCTTGTTAAGGCAGAGTTGAAGAAACTCCTAGATGTAGGATTCATCCGACCAATAGACTACCCTGATTGGGTGTCCAACATAGTACCCATAGCGAAAGTCATTGGGGGCATCTAATGCTGCACGGATTTTAGAGACCTTAACAAAGCATGCCCTAAAGATGACTTTCCCTTACCCAACATTGACATTATAGTGGACCTCACTACAGGGCACGAGATGTCATCCTTAATGGACGGCTTTTCAGGATATAATCAGATTAGGATTGCAGAAGAAGACCAACATAAGACTTCCTTCATATGCCCGTGGGGGATATACTTTTGGGTGGTGATGCCTTTTGGCCTAAAAAATGCAAGGGAAGCATATCAACACGCCATGACAGTTATCTTCCATGACCTTTTCTAGCATATCATGGAGGACTATGTGGATGACCTGTTGGGAAAATAAAAGAGTAGAGAGGAACACTTAGACATGCTGGCAAAGATCTTTGACAGATTAGAGCAGTACAACATATGGCTAAACCTGAAGAAATGTGTCTTTGGGGTCACTTCTGGAAAACTTTTGGGGTACATAGTGTTAAGAAGAGGAATTGAAGTGGATCCTGCTAAAGTCAAGGCTATAATAGAAATGCCCCCTCTAAAAACACTGAAGCAATTACGAAGTCTGAAAGGGAAGCTCCAATCCATCCACCGGTTCATAACACAACTTGCAAATAAATGTCATTCGTTTTAGCATCTACTCAGAAAAAACACAGCCTTTATCTAGGATAATCAATGTCAAGCTGCCTTTGATAAGTTGAAGAAGTACTTGGCTAATCCCCTTGTTCTCACTCCACCAAAACAAGGAGAGCCCCTCCTCTTATACATCTCAACAACTGAAACAACTATAGGGGCCTTGTTGGCGTAGCATGACGAACAAGGAAAAGAAAGAGCAATATACTACATTAGCCACACCTTAGTGACCTATGAGCTGAACTATACTCCCATTGAGCGAGCATGCTTAGCCATGGTCTTTACTTCACAGAAGTTGAGACACTACATACTTAATCATAAAACTAAGCTCATTGCCAAGATTGATCCACTGAAGTATCTACTAAATAGAGCCACCCTTATTGGGGTAAAAGCAAGAAGTTAGGTTCACATGTAGGGGAAGTCATGCGGGGAAAAAAATTCCTGACAGGAATGGGTACCCGTTTTAAAGAAACTAAACGGGCACCCATTTAGGAACGGGCACCCGAACCTAAATGGGTACCTGTTTACTAAATGGGTACGCGTTTAGTAATGAGTACCCGAGAATAAACGGGTACCCGTTAGTAAACGGGCACACGTTATAGAATGGGTACCCATTTTAAAAATTATATAATTTAAAAAAAAGCCCCTGCAGGCTCATTTTCTTCAGTAAAGCGATAGGGACAGTGACGTATAAGAATGGGTACGCGTTGTTGAAGCACCTGCTATCACAAATCCAGTGTGTTTTTTGCCTTCTCACCACCTCGTCAGTTCTAAAGACCTCCAGGTTGGTTTCTTTCTTGTTTTTTATGCATTTTTATGATTGTAGGTTTAAATTGAAAAATTAGGGTTTAAGTAAAATTATGCTATGTATGTTTTGATAAACCCTAAAAGTATGTTGTTATAAACCCTAAAACGCTAAGCATAACTATAAAGCCTAGAACACTAATCAATAAACAATTATAAACCCTAAACCTGTGATCAATAAACAATTATAAACCCTAAAACTGTGATCAATAAACAACTATAAAACCCTAAAACGATGAACTTGATAAACCCTAGAAAACTAAACTATAAACCCTAAAAATTTGAACTTGATAAACCCTATAACTAAACTATAAACCTTAAAACTTGAGACACACTACCTATTACATCCCAACCATGACTTGTTATAGAAATAATAAGTAACATATCTCATAAGGATGAAAATAACATGATCTATGCACAGATAATCAATCATCAATAACTTATAATCTATTTCTTCATTAAACTTTTTCCATTCCCTACTGCCATTAGCATTTGTCCAGTAATTAGCCACCAAACTACCATACCTCTTTGTCATAACTTCTTGCAATTTAGCACAAGGATGACCAACATTCAAAGGAGAACTTAAGATCTAACCTGGTCTTCCAAAAACTTGGAAATAGTATAAGGATATAGGGGTTCGTTTGTTTTGGATTCATTATTCACTTGCATGTTTGGAGTTAGATAGCTAGAATAGAAGATGAAAAGTTGAAGATAGTATTGTTCTTGAGTTAGATTTATTGTTTTAGAAATAATATTTTAAGATTTGGAATGCTTTTTAGAGATTGTATAAGGGGAATGTCGTGTTTGGAGAAAGAATAAACAACTTTGTTCAAATCTTCTTTTAGATTTAGATCTTAAAGTGTTGAGGTAATATTCTTTATTTCAGGTGATACAAATAAATTACCATAAAATAAGCCCTTATTGCAAGTTACCATAACTTTTAAATACTTTCAATGTTTACAACATCTAGCCCTAATAGATATAGGAGTGCTTACAACTCAACTCTTAATAGGGTGGGATGATAACCATGCATAGGTATTTCAATGAAAATTCTCTCTATGTGGTTTATGGATGCCATATTATCCTCTTGAAGTACTTCAATCCTTAAAGCCATCACCAAACATTCTTAGAACCTTATTCATACTTGAAAGCACTCATTCTAAAACAACACAAGTAAGGCTTGAGCACTATGAGACATCAGAAACAACACTCCTTAGTCCTCCTTTAATATGAATATTCCAAGGTCATGATGTCCACAAAAATTCTATGTTTTCCCTCATGTATCTCATGGAACCCTTTCCTTTCAACAATGACCCTTGTCTTGCATATGACAACCCCTTCTCAATGGAACTAACTTCACCAGTTATGGAAGTCACCTAAATGAGAATGTTTATATATGACAACATTATGGGTAAGATAGTCCATTGGCACATAATAAAAAAAGATCATGACCACACTCCCTCATGTCTACAAATGGTGTTGAGGCATGATATATAATTATAGAAAATCTCCTAACTCAGTTCACAATCCTCAAACCTTCCAAATAGCTAGCTTGGTATGACTTGTATAGGGTTCCGTGGATACTCAATCAACAAAATTTCATGGATTTCCTAAAGGCAATCAAATTTCAAGCTATCCAAATCACCTTATCAAAACCTTATCCTCTAGAAACCATGATCATCTCTAGCTTAACCTTTTGACTGTTCTCATGATAACCTTTCTTTTCATGCACTCCTAGGGTTTTTTCCTTAAATATATAGTATAATAGTGACCTCTGTTGGTATGGTAGTGAGTGATACTTCTATGATGCATAATAACATCACTGATTCAACAATAATACCCTACTGTCCAATGGTTGATAGATGCATGAAATAAATTTACTCATCTACAACAGACCCTAATAATTTTCCACTCCTATACTTATTTTTTGCTCATAAGCTTCATCAATTTAGCTACATGTCAAATTCATATAGGCACCCACCTTCTCTTCTTTGTATGTTCCTTTTCTTTATCCTCTTGTGCACTTCATATTCCACATTGTCCTACTTATTCAACATCCTTTTACATAGCTTCCTTTCTATGGTCCCTTCATTCTTGGTTCTGAATGCCTCTTCACCTCTTAAGTGTGGTCACTCTCAACCTTGCACTCTCTTACTTTCCTTAGACTTGTGGTTGCACTTCTTATACATATTCATTTTTCTCTCATGTTCTAGCCACTGTGCCTTTCTATCTTTGGGTTCAAGAATCTACCTAATTATCTATGGTTTATTATATCTTTACAACTATCTCATGACCAATTATTCAAATGGTTCAACACTTGCTTCTACTCATCTATATGTTAGGACCATCTTTCTCCACCCTAGTCTTTCCTTTGCATCATGCCCTAGGGAAGCTTGTGCATGCCTTCTATGTGCTCCATTCTTCAAGGCACCTTTGTTTTCCTTAGCCACCCATCCCCAACTACATTTTCACCTTACACTCTCTTCTTCTGTGTGCACCTTCTGTTGGCAAGAGACACTGTGTGGCTTCATGAGTGTTGTCATTGATGGCAACAAAGTCCATCCCACACATCCGCAGGACATGGTGTATCTATACCAAAAGTCAGATTGAGGAGTATTTTGGTCCGGTGACCAAGAACAGAGCATGCAATAAGGTCTGACAGTTAGGTCCAGATCTCTCAGAGGAAGTATCTCAGTCAAGTGCGGACTTGGGGAAGTCAAGAGGAGTACCATGACTAATATATTCCAGAGATTGAGCCTCCGGTGATGTAAGAGTGAAAAGATATGAACACCTAAGTGTTGGGTTCCTGTTTGGCAGAGTAGACTGAGGAAGAACTGACCGGCAGAGCTTCAGACCTTAATCCAGATGAGATATTGATGGTAATCAAGTTTCTTAAGGGATCATTCATGATTGGCCGACATGATTGATGACTTCTATAAGCATCTCCTTGATACACATCACTTGGTAAGCAAGGATTCAACCAACAGACTAGAGTTTGGGAAAATATTGAGTATTCTAGATGCCGACTAGAAAGATGTTGAAATCCTTTGTGCGGATATATATACTAGATGGATTTTGATGAGGTGTGTGTGGTGTGTTGCATAGTGCGAAGAAAAGCAGAGAGCAGTGTGGAAGCAGTAATACAGGTCCGATATGTGACAGGACAACAGCACCAAAGAAGAGGAAGAATGAAGTGCAGTAGATCAGTGTATTGAGCCTAACCAGAACTGAACCTCAGCATATGTGGATGCTTCTCATCAGTTCAAGTATCTTGTTACTTTATTTGTACCTTGTAGACAATGAGTCTCTTGTAGGTAGTGAGCCTCTTGTGAGCAGTGTGCTCGGGCAGTGAGCCCTAATTGGCAAGTGCCATTTTGTACTTCTATTCTTTTAATAGAGAATACAATCTTGGGTTAGTCACCCCATGGTTTTTCCCTTAACAGGGTTTTCCATGTCAAAATCATAGTGTTATGTGTATTGATTTTGTTTCTGCTTTCATTGTTATGGACGCTTATTTGTTTCGATGTTGCACTAGTTATTAAAGAAGAACAGAAAGTTAAATCAATTAAGATAACTGATTCACCCCCCCTCTCAGTTATCAACAATTGGTATCAGAGCCAAGTTCCTCCAAACAGAGCCTAACAACTTGAGGAAGATCTGGGAATTCCAATGGATATGTATGGTATGAGGGAACAACTTCAGTCTGCCCTTGATGATCTTGAGCAATCTCACTCTAAAGTCAATAACTTGAGGGAAAGACTCAAACAAGCTGATGATTTCATAAATGAACTAAAAGAGAAATTGAGTATCTCTATGAAAAGAGAAAGGAACTTCTTCAGCAGTTAGCAAGTCAAAGTGAAGCCAATGATACTAATGAAGATCTGAATGAGAAGAACAAATTATGTGAGAAGCTATCCAAAGAGGTCATTATGGTAAGACATGAAATGGAATCAGGGGTTATGAAATTCACCCAAGAAATTGAAGAGAAAAGAAAGACTGAAGATAATCTAAAATGATCTCTCAAAGAGAAGTCAGAAGACTACCACAAAATGGATAGAATAATCAGACATTTGGAATCTGATCTTGAAGAAGCTAGAGATAATGAAGAACAACTTGAGAATCAGATTGACACTCTAAAAAAGGATCTTCAAACAACAAATGAATACAAAGAGAAATTCAAGATAAGCTCTGCTCAGCTTGAAGTTCTTCTTGAAAGCCAAAAGAGGGTAGATGACAAGCAAAGCTTGGGGTATGAGAAAAGTGAAAGCTCTAGATCTGATCAGAAGAACTCTGGATCAGGAAATCCAAGGAACAGACCTAGAAGACCTCTGGTAAGGCAACCAAATGCTCAAAGATATCCATCCTTCAATGGATATTGCCACAATTGCAATAACTTTGGTCATAAAGCAAATTAGTGCAAAAGAAGAATGAATCAGACTAATTCATCCTTCTCCGGACAGTGTTTTAATTGCAAAAGGTATGGTTACAAATCTCATGAGTGTAGAAATATGCAAATGAACAATTCATTCAATGGTAGATGCTTTGCATGCAATAGAATGGGACATATGGCTAATCAATGTAGATCAAGAGGATATCAGTCAAATATACAAAGAAATCTTGTTTGCTACAATTGCAATAGATCCGGTCATATTGCCAAATTCTGCAAAAGTAAGAATCAGGACAAAAAGGATCCGGTGCAGCATAATCAAAACCAAGACAAAGAAAAAGGAAAAGTGAATGCAGATGAAATTCAAAGGGAGATGAACAAGATTTGGGTGAAGAGGAGTACATAAAATGTTGAGGATGGATCCACACCAGAATCTGGTGCTAATATTCCTTCTGGAAACTAAATAGATGAGCTTTGGCTCAGGGGGAGTCACAAAAGAAAACAAGTTCCCCCAGCCAGTCATTTGGTGCCTGAAATTGGCACATGGAAAGTTGCAGATTAAAGGGTTCTCAGAGAAACATCTAAATAAGCCTTGGTAAAAATATGGAAGATCCACAAGAAATTGAGAAGAGGTTAATCTTCCAAGATTGATCTGGTTTAACAGTCATCCGGTAAGAACAGGATTTTCACAATTAGATCCGGTATGATTCAAATTTGAGGTATCTTGATCTACGGATAAATGGAATGATTGGAGAAAGGTAGACAGACTGCCAATATTCACCGAGAATAACTCTAATTGCATCTCAGTGATCCAGAAAGATCTCTCAGGAGAAGGAAAATAAAGCAACTGGAATAACTTAAGTTGTGCATTTATTACAATGTGAAATTAGGGTTTGCACAGAAATATAAGGGTTCTTTTGTTCATCATTTGCACATTTGCATTCGAGAAGAAGAGAGAAAGAGCTTTGCAACTAAATTGTCTCGAACCTCTCAAAGATCAACCGTAGAAGTCGATTCATCCTGCAATCTGATCCAGCTCATATCGTGAACCCTAGAAGCGTAAAAGGTATTTTTTGCTCTTGATTAACTCTCTGTATCTTTTGAAAGATGGCTACTCTGAATGTTGTGAAGATCACTGATAGGCCGCACCCTAAATTCAAGAAACATCCCTACAAATCTCTAGAAGTTGATCCCTTAGGCGCATTCTCTAGCATTCCGCATGGGGTTCTACATGTAAAAGATATTAGGTTTACATACACGCAAACATTGAAGAATTTGGGGGATCCAAGCTGATGGATATCTACCACAAGGAACTGATAGATGAATCACTTGAACTTAAACCTCAATACAAGGCCATTCGGGATAAGCATTTTAGACAGTGCATCCATTTCCCCTATTTTGTAGAAGATGAGTGGGTCCGGTATGTTTTGAGCAGAGTGCATGACAATTTCATGTGGTTGAATAGACCATTTAAGATCACAAAAGATGCTATTAGGTGGTAACCGGTTTGCACTTATCCGGTGGGTTACCTGTTCTCAAATCGGTCAAAAACCAAACTGTGAGTGAGGCTACCAGATCAAAATTTGACAAGAGAGTAATGACAATAGAAGATATCACTGATCCAAATATCAAGTTTGCCTCCATGATAATTGGATACAATATATATCACTCTAGTAGGGAAAATTCAGTACCCAGAAGTGCAATTTACACTACTTATCAGATGCTAAGAGAAAATGTTGACTATGATATTTGTGAGCTTCTTTTGAACCAACTATTAGAGAATTTGCAGAAAATAAAGAAGGATAAAAGAATTCATTCAAGTATGGTGGCTTGATACTTTGCCTATTCTTCTACTATATGAATGAGCTACCTGGAACTAGTGGGTGGATATGGCAAAATGACAGACCTGTTGCCATACAAATCAGGGATTATATGTATGGGCTTGGTGATGCCAAGACACAAAATACAGCTCTGTGGGGTTACTTCAAAAATTTCCAAAGCATGATGCAGGCCAGAGAAAGAATCCCCAAATCTTTGGTTGAGAAATACAAGGATACAGTGTGCTTTATGGTAGACACTGATCAATGCCTAATGGAGGTAGTGGAACCAAGAATAGTATGGATCATGCCAATGGGGTATGAGGTTGATGAGAAAATCCTAGAACTGCATATCCAACATCTGCTGAGTCAGCCTAAGGACCCTAAGGCAAAAAGGTTTGGAACCTACCAAGAGCTGAGTGTAAAAGTTCATGTTGAACTAAGACAGCCTGAGATCAAGAGAAAAGTGAGAAGGGAAGTAGAAGAATTTGCCAAGAGGCATGGAATATCAAAGGAGGCATTTGATGCCAACAGAGAGAAGATGGAAAGGGTAGAGAAAGAAAGGCAAGAAATAGAAAAAGAAAGTGCTCCGGTGCAAGCCCCCTCTCGGACTAGATCCTCCAAAAGCTCTGCAACTGCCACCTCTAAGAGCCAAAAAACATCAAAACTAAAATCCTAGACATCCGGAAAGGGAGAGAAGAGAACAAAGAAAAAGGCCACAAGGTCCTATACGAGTCAGAAGGATGATGAAGAAACTGAGACCGATGAAGAAATCAAGAAAATGAAGAAGAAGAAGAAAACATCCAGTGAACCCTCTACCGGTCATAGCAAGGAAGAAGAAGTAGAAGAGTTTGTTGAAAGGCCTACTTTGTCCATTGATGATGTAGTCAAGGCAATTACTGTGGATGGAAATCTGCAACCAATGACAGAATTCTATGATGAGTATAATGACGTAGACAAAAGGATCTTGGAAGAAGCCACAGTTAAGTACTTAAACATATATAATAAGGCATTTATTGAAATCATCTCTCTAATTCCCAAAAGTTTAGAGAAGGAACTTGAAATGAGAAAGGAGAATGCCAAGGCAAAGGACTTAGAGATCAGAGAACAGATTGCTATCCAACTCTATCCCTCCATCACTCCAAAGCAAATGAGCATGATCTTCAAAGATTGCAAGGATGAGTTTCGAAGCAAAGCAAGAATGAATTAGCAAAGTGGCAAAAGAAACTGAAGACATCCTCCGGAAGGCCTTCATGAAATTCAATCTCCCTGTTATAGAGGACATAGATGATGAACCTACTGAGAAAAATGTAGAAGATCTAAAGGAAATAAGTGAGGAAAGGACTATGGACTTGGATTCCTCTATTCCAAAAGAGGAAGTCCATGAAGAAGTAAATATCCCTCATCCGGATTCCCCAGCAGACTTCAGATCTAAAGGAGAAGAAAAGATAGGGGAGAAAATTAGTCAAGAAGAAGAGGTAAAGAAGACTCTGTCTTTGGCAAGAGACACTGCAGAAACTGTTAAAGATTTCTTGACCAAAGAAATGATGGAGATTGATGAACTGAAATTGCTTCAAGGACCATTCAATTTTGATTCCCTCTCCCCGGTTCAAACAATGAAGATAGCATCCTTTGCCCAAGGAAAGGCAAAAGAAAAACTTCTGAAGTCTCACATGGAAGACTGTGAGTTAATAGAAATTGCATCCGGTGTGTTGGAGAAGATCATACCATCCTTCCAGAAGGATCTTTCTACCTCCTCATCTGGTAATTTGAAATCTCTTGTTAATTCTGTTAACACACATTTTGATTCTTTGGAGAAAGCAGCTGAAGAGAAAGTCTGGAAAGAGTTTCTGGGTAAGAGATTCTCTGAGGTACAAGGACTTATAACAAATGATAGGAAAAATTTGGATATTGGAATAAAGAGCCTAGAGAATGCTCTTAAAGATGGTGGAGATCTATACAAATTTTGTCTATCTTGGTCCACCGTAACAGCAGACATCACTAAGAAGGTGGAAGAACGAGAGAGCAAACTATCAAGTTTATCTCAAAGTTTTGATCCTCTCACCTCTTTCATAATAAATCAAGAGTGTCAGACTATTGCAGTCATAAATGAAATAAAGAAGTTTGAGAAGGAGAAGAAAAATAGAATAAGCAGGTCAAGTGAACTTAGAGGGATAATCATCCCTAAATTAGAGGCCATGCATGAGGCTCTAACTGAAGCTCAGACCACAGCCCGGACCAGTGATCCGATAAATCTAAAGAGGACAGAGGCTTTTGCATTCTTGTTGAGTGGTCACATCTAAATTTTGGACAAGATGAAGTAGAGTTGGGCAATAGAATTTGTCCAGTTGAAGACAACTTTTGCAAATATACTTCAGTATATGTAAGTATAAAATGTATATATACCTATGCGGCTAAGTATAGTTGGATTTTTGGGAATTTTGGTGTGTGGATTCTACCCTTTGCCATTGATGTCAAAGGGGGAGTGAGTAGCTGTGAAAAATGTGGAATCTAGCTAAGGGGGAGCACTGGTAAAGTGTACATTAGAACAGAGCATCAGCCAAGGGGGAGTGTAGTGTGACACTTAGTCATTTTTCACTAAGTGTTGCCATCAATGCCAAAGGGGGAGATTGTTGGCAAGAGACACTGTGTGGCTTCATGAGTGTTGTCATTGATGGCAATAAAGTCCATCCCACACATCTGCAGGACATGGTGTGTCTATACCGGAAGTCAGATTGAAGAGTATTTTGGTCCGGTGACCAAGAACAAAGCATGCAACAAGGTCCAACAATCAGGTCTGGATCTCTCAGAGGAAGTATCTCAGTAAAGTGCAGACTTGGGGAAGTCAAGAGTACCATGAATAATATATTTTAGAGATTGAGCCTTCGATGATGTAAGAGTGAAAAGATATGAACACCTAAGTGTTGGGTTCCTGTTTGACAGAGTAGATTGAGGAAGAACTGACCGGCAAAGCTTCAGACCTTAATCCAAATGAGATATTGATGGTATTCAAGTTTCTTAAGGGATCATTCATGATTGGCTGACATGATTGATGACTTCTATAAGCATCTCCTTGATACGCATCACTTGGTAAGCAAGGATTCAGCTGACAGACCAGAGTTTGGGAAAATATTGAGTATTCTGGATGCTGACTAGAAAGATGTTGAAATCCTTTGTGTGGATATATATACCAGATGGATTTCGATGAGAAGGTGTGTGTGGTGTGTTGCATAGTGCGAAGAAAAGTAGAGAGCAGTGTGGAAGTAGTAATATAGGTCCGGTATGTGACAGGACAGCAGCACCAAAGAAGAGGAAGAATGAAGTGCAGTAG
This sequence comes from Cunninghamia lanceolata, assembly GCA_027924645.1. NCBI lineage: Eukaryota > Viridiplantae > Streptophyta > Pinopsida > Cupressales > Cupressaceae > Cunninghamia > Cunninghamia lanceolata. The sequence continues at coordinate 3,365,037 of BSBN01000053.1, read as the reverse complement.
ATCAGTGTATTGAGCCTAACCGGAACTGAACCTCAGCATATGTGGATGCTTCTCATTAGTTCAAGTATCTTGTTACTTTCTTTGTACCTTGTAGACAGTGAGTCTCTTGTAGGCAGTGAGCCTCTTGTGAGCAGTGTGCTCGGGCAGTGAGCCCTAATTGGCAAGTGCCATTTTGTACTTCTATTCTTTTAATAGAGAATACAATCTTAGGTTAGTCACCCCGTGGTTTTTCCCTTAACAGGGCTTTCCATGTCAAAATCATAGTGTTATGTGTATTGATTTTGTTTTTGCTTTCATGGTTATGGATGCTTATTTGTTTTGATGCTGCACTAGTTATTAAAGAAGAACAAAAAGTTAAATCAATTAAGATAACTGATTCACCCCCCCTCTCAGTTATCAACACCTTCCTCTGGTGCCCCTTAATTTTTGCACTCTTGTTCTCTCCCCTTATCCCTCGATTATGGTTAGCCCACTTCAACCTAGGATACTCTTGCATCATGAAGGAATGTGAGGTTAACCAATTTATGTGAGGAAAAATAGCAAATCATATAAATATCCTAGGGTAGATTAATTAAACAACAATAAACAAAGAACCCCATAATGTAGAGTTGGGGGTGATAATTGATAATGTAATAAATACTACAATTGATGTAGAAATTAAATGAATAAAATAAGTTTACTTAGCTGTGGATTTTTTATTATGCTAGGTGTCATAAATTGATTTGTTAATGTATAAGAAAGTCAAGACTTGTCAAATGACTATTGTAGAAGTAAAATATTGACTGTACAATTATATGATTCAATTTCATGAGTGTAGAAATAAACTTGAGGTTGTAGACATGAACTTCTATGATTTTGGGCCTCTATAATATGTTTACCTCTACATATATGACTTGTAATAGCTAACTAGTAGCATTTATGAACATTACTCACAAGTTTGCTAAGTAGGGACTTCTCCCTTGGTCAAACCCCTAGGTGGGTAGATTTAATATCAATGAACAAAGATTGAAGATTGTAGGTAGTCATGCAATATGCTCCTAGGATTTTGCTGCTTGATGTTGATGTAATAAGACTACTATATATGCACTATACATCACCCTAGCGTGTAATTTGAAATAATTCATAGTTTAGTTAGTTTATAACAACTAGTAAGAAATGGAAACATGGATCAATTTTAGAAATTTAAATTTTGATGTTTATGGTTTATATCTGTACATATCTCTTGAGTCAAATGTAGTAAAAACATAGTACTCTCAACAATCAGGTCCATATTTTTCTTGACTAGTTGAACTTGTGCATAATTTTCAAGTATTAAGCTTTCTATTCATGGATATTTTAAACTTACATTTCCAGATATTAGATTAAGTTTATTTCTATATATTTGTTTGTAAGTTTTCAATACATGGATATATTTGTGAGTAAATTTGTAAGTTTTTGATATGGATATATTTGGAAATGTAGGTGACATGGATCCAATGGAAGATCAAGGGGTGGATGAATTTTTAATAGATGAATTATTTTACAAACCCCCCCACCCCCTCCACCTAATGAGGCTGAATTGCGACAAAACATTAATGAAAATATTAATGCAATTGAGGAAAACATTAATTTGATTAATAATCAACCTCACTTGATGCTCCCACATGTAGTAAGGTTTGCATCTTTAATGCAAACCATTATTGATTCTGTTATGTCTATTGATGCAGACCTAGATACATTCTGCCGTTGGTGAGAGGAGAGGAGGCAATTCTATGCAGATGGTCTTTCATATAAAGACATCCTTGATCTTCACATTACCAAACAAACATTAGCCCCATTTTTTGTTCACCCCACAACTAATCAACCTATACCTGCAATAAAAAAAAGAATATCAATTACGTGGTGTAGGCATGAGGTGATCTAGAGACATTTTTGGGAGCGGTGGTGGATGGTGTTTGATCACCCACCACACACTAATTTTGAGGTACCACTATATTTTTTGAGAAAATTATGGGTGGAGTTTCAATTGGGTTGAAAACCCAATTATTTTGATATTAGGCCATTCCAGGGTGTTGGTGGTGGCATGCCACAACACAGGGTAGGGGCACGAATTGATCCTAATCGACCCGTTCCTACTACTCCTATTTTGCCCACGATTCCTGCACCCATTCAACATGAGGCAGTGTTGTCAACATTAGGAGCATTGAGTAGACTCTCGAGTAATCTCACCAAACAATCTACCCACATGGTAACTGAATTCAGTGGTGGAGAGCATCATGGAGGAGTTAGGGCATCTCATCATAGAGCCTCATACATGTCAGGGGCACATTTGTGTCAAAATTGCAATCAACCGTGTTATGGTCTTGCTCCTACATCCACATCAGATGCAGCTATAGGAGATGTGGAGTCATACTTGGATCTACTATATTCGGATGATCATCCTACACAGGTACATGGAGGTTGAACATTTTATTTTGTTTCAAGTGCTTAATTTGAATGTATCAAAATTTATATTTAATCATGATTTAAATATATATTGTGAACTATTTGGTGTAGATCTCAAGTCACTCCAGGGCCTCAGCACGATTTGATACACTGAGTTTTGCATTGGCAGTTGTAGAGACCGGCATACCTTACAGGGTAAACCAATATATATTAACCCTAAAACCATATAAGTGTATAATTAAATTTAACTCTGATATACATGTATGTGAAACATTTTTGTTGCAACGAGGAGGTCACATGGCAGTTTCCATGTCTGACGGACCACTTGAAGGTGTTGCTTGCAATGTTCCTCCATCATTGTCTTTTATTCCTGAGTATTCCCTGGTGTGTGTTTTCAAAAATTGTACTTAATTTGTACTTTGCTTTTTTGAGTTTATATTAATTAATATATGCCCATATATGTAAGTGCAGAATGATAGGAGTGCCATTAGGATAGCGACTGGTTAGGGTACTAATTAGGGACAATTTCATGAGTCATCCACGTATTTTCAGGTCCTAAACTTTTCTAAACTTTCTAAGTCTTTATATGCTATATAATATGGTTACATGTTTTGGTAAATATTCTAACCTAGATTTCAAACTTGCTTTATTTGAATTTCTAGGAATTAGTAGCTTAGACTTTTGGTCTAGAAGCTGAAACAGCTATACCACCTGGACAACAAAATGTGGGAGTAGATGAGCATGATCGCATGGTAATTTATGCACACTTTAAAGCCTAGATTTAAATCTTTAATTTCATATTTTTATAAATTAAATCAAGTTTGGATGCTAACCCAATTCTTGAGTGTTAAATATTTGAATATCCAGGAATTAGTAGCCAAGACTTTTGGTTCGGGACCAACAGCTATACGATCACTTGGGCAACAAAATGTGGGAGATGTCCAACATCATATGGTAATTTATGCATACATTAGTCTATATTTAAATATTTAATATGCGTATTTTATAAATTAAATTAAATCAAATCAAATTAAATGAAATTATGAAATTTAAATTTCATATGCACATGTAGGTGTCATGTTTTTAAAAAAAATTATTTGATTTCAAGTTTCTTTCTCTTCTGTATAACATGAGGTAGATCCATCTATTTCATGAGGAAGAAAGAGGCCTCTTTCATATTTGAACTTGAGTGATGATCATAGGACATAGATATTTATTTCATGGACTTTTAGATGCATTGTTTTATATATATGCCACCAGAACTATGACTATATATGTTGAACTTGATATTTCATGAACTATGATTTGTATTTTATATTTATATTTTGACTATGAGTAGATGTCTTAGTACATTTCATGGGTCCTACCTATATTTTAGTATTTCATGGACTTATCTATAGATCTACATGTGTATATATATTATTAAATATATGCTTGTACATTTTAGTATGTTAGATCTAGTATGTTTATGTTTTATTGTTCACTTCTAGATTATATTATCGAGACATGTTAGAATCTCTAATACATTTTTGAATTTAAAACAAAGAACTATCTAATGTGTTTAAAATAGTTCTAGTATGCACGAATATCCATGTATTTTTCTATGTATGGTTTAGATATACATGAGGATGTACCTAATGATATATTCATGATGATAATAATACACTTCTCAAACCAATCAAATTTAAAATTCAATACATAAGATAAGCCTACAAATATGGTAAATTTTAGAATAATTTTTAAAACACAATCTTAAATTACCTTAACTCTTATAGATAAAAGGAAGATAAACTTTGGGCATAAGTTCATGAGCATGCAACTCCCTCACTTGATGAGGCTAACTATATGAAAGTAAATGGTGAAGGTTTTCATAATGGTCACCACTAAATTGGTCTTATTCACTATAACACACCCTACATGTTGAAGTTACACAAAAATAAATGAGAAACCAAGTGATACAACATCTAAAGTAGTACTTTTAGATAATAACATTTGGTATCCCTACATCCCACTCTTGTTCATGTGAGTACACTTCATCATAACATGGATAAAACCCATTGAGAGAATTGGTTTTAATAGTGACATATATTTTGAGTATATTATAGACACACCTGATGGGGGATGACTTCATTGCTTCCATATCCTCATCTATATTTCTTATCACTTGCCATTTTTGGTTCTTTCACTTTTCCTTAGTGGTGCATGCTAGAACACAAATAACTTGAACATGTGTTGTGTTGTTCATGTCACTTATTCTTTGTGTTTCCTATCATTTTTAATTTATTCTTTTATTATGCATATGTGTTGTGATCCTCCTTCCTTATTCATCCATTTGCCTTGTGTGTCCTTACACTATGGCTTCTTATTTATCCCATGTTTGTTGTGTCTATCGATTCTCATTTTCCCCTTCTATATTTGGACTCATGCTTTTTTCCCCCACTTCAAGGGTATCTTTTTTAAATTGCTCTTATGATTAGTAACTATGCTTTCTTGTGTGTCATCAAATATTAATATAAAACCATACACATTGAGGCCCATTTTTCCTATGTGCTAATGTGCATGAAAATCCAATGGAACAATAAAAATAAATAAGGATCAATTTAATGTGGGCCCAAAGAGGCCAAAGGAAAGATGCATGTTGCTTCAATTCGCCCCTAATCATAATCATCTTAAAATAAAAATAAAAATGCAGGAGTTCATAATACAATACAAATACTTAGGCATGAAGCAAATATTTTAAAGGTTTCACATGTGCTAATCTAACTAAGATAGACTACCAAAGATGTTGAATATGATAACATAGGGGTTTGATATGAACATTACAACTAGGGGAAATCATATGAGAAGCCTATATACAAATGAATATTTTAAAGTGATAATAAACAAGGCCATTAAGAAACTACTGTGGGCAACAAATCATATTTAGAACCAAAATTAAAGAAGCGAACCTTTTGAATTTTCAAGAGTGGATCACAAATTCAAAAAGAATTAGGGCATGTTGTGCAAGCCATAACAAGTTAGGATGATACACCATTAGAAGAAACCATCATTTAGAGTAAATGTCATAAAGGATATCCATGCAAAATGGGGCATCCACTAATTTATGATGTAAGATGGGATATTACATGTATTCGTAGTTACATCTACAAGTAATTATCTAGTAAGTGTATGTTCTTTCCTAGCTATATGTGCATCAAGTGATAAAAATCTTGTGGTATTTCATGATCCTCAATATGAGAATCTTAAAATATTTCATTTTCATTAGCATCCATGTTAGGGTTTAGATGAGAATGCCTTTGCAAAGGAAGATTAGGGTTTCAAGTAGATTGTGGCATAATCAACACAATATGGCTACTATAGAGATTAGGAGAAAAATAATAATCCATTTTACATAGAAGTGTCATAAAAAGAGTCTCAAATTTAAAAATATAGATAGGAGAAAAATAATAATGAACCAATAGAACCATTATACATAGAGCTCAAAAAATTATGCAATTTGAATTTGAAATAATATATTGAAGACACAATATATCAAGATACAATGCAACTATAGTGCTCATGATGAAACATATGAGTATCTATACAATTAGCTCATTGGTCCATTATTAGTTTGACAAGACTACAAAATTGATCTAGCATTTATAGGTTGATGAAATCTTGTAGTGGTAATCATGGAAAAATCTACTTGTAGGGTACACATGCAAAAAATAATGAATGTATAAGTAAATGAGAATGAAATAATATATATACCAAAAACACAAAACATTGATGCAATATGTAACTAGATAACACAAAGGATGGCTTAAGGGGATGTAAGAGGATGGCTTAAGGGGAGCTAAGAGGATGTATTAAGGGGATATATAAGAGGATGGCTTTAGGGGATGTAAGAGGATGGCTTAAGGGGAGATGTAAACAAGTCAATTTACAAATTAAATAAGATAAAGCCTGATGGCTTAAGGAGATGTAAGAGGATGGCTTAAGGGGAGCTAAGAGGATGTCTTAAGGGGATACATAAGAGGATGGCTTTAGGGGATGTAAGAGGATAGCTTAAGGGGAGATGTACATGAGTCAATTTACAAATTAAATAAGATAAAATCTAATGGCTTAAGGGGATGTAAGAGGATGGCTTAAGGGGACCTAAGAGGATGTCTTAAGGGGATACATAAGAGGATGGATTAAGGGGAGATGTACATGCGTCAATTTACAAATTAAATAAGATAAAACCTGATGGCTTAAGGGGATGTAAGAGGATGGCTTAAGGGGACCTAAGAGGATGTCTTAAGGGGATACATAAGAGGATGGATTAAGGGGAGATGTACACAAGTCAATTTACAAATTAAATAAGATAAAACTTGATGGCTTAAGGGGATGTGAGAGGATGGCAAAATTACCTAATGCATTCACATTTTAGTTGAAGAATAGAAAATTGACCTCACATATTTGTATGGTGAAAACTTCTATTGACAATTATCTAAATATCTACTTGTAGGGTACACTTGCAAAAATAATGTTCAAATGTACAAGGAAATCAACTATATATTTAAATACAAATTTTAAGATAAAGGGAATAATATAGAAGGTGAAATGAGAATGAAATAATATATTCTAAAAACACAAAACATTGATGCAATATGTAACTAGATAATATGTTGAATATGAAATATATAAGTATATATACAATTACCTAATGCGTTCACATTTTAGTTGAAGAATAGAAAATTGAACTCACATATTTGTATGGTGAAAACTTCTATTGACAATCATCCAAATATCTACTTGTAGGGTACACCTGCAAAAATAATGTTCAAATGTACAAGTAAATCAACTATATATTTACATGAGTCAATACAAATTTTAAGATAAAGGGAATAATATAGAAGGTGAAATGAGAATGAAAGAATATATACTAAAAACACAAAGTTACATTGATGCAATATGTAATTAGATAACATGTTGAATATGAAATATACAAGTATATATACAATTACCTAATGCGTTCACATTTTAGTTGAAGAATACAAAATTGACCTCACATATTTGTATGGTGAAAACTTCTATTGGAAATCATCTAAATATCTACTTGTAGGGTACACCTGCAAAAATTATGTTCAAATATACAAGTACAAATTAACTACATATTTACGAGTCGATACAAATTTTAAGATAAAGGGAATAATATAGAAGGTGAAATGAGAACAAAAGGATATATACCAAAAACATGAAACATACCTATAAAATTATTCCATTGTACCATCTGCATCCGAGTCCCTTTTTTGGAATGCATCTATAATTGACTCATGTTCTTCCATAGAAAGTGTCCATAACTATTTATTAAATGGTTTCCCTTGATATCTGACTAGTTTTATATTTGTTGCCACAAGCAAATGTGAGTAGTGTATGATCTTCTTATGTGTTTCATAATCTTCAAATGCAGGCAAACCATTCTTTCTTATTAGATATTTTTGTAGCTAGGTGCCAACAACAACTACATAACTTGTTGGATACTCAGAGTTATCATCATCTTCTCTAGGATGTAACAACTTTTGTTTTGTCTCAACAGATCGAGCCAACCAATACTCAGTTTCCTCTTCATTTCCCTCAAGTGCAACAACAGCATACACATCCCGTAAAAAAAAATTATTTATTCAATATAGTGTGTCATACATATCTAAATCACATAAATATGTACATGCATACATATATAATTAATTATATAGATTACAAAAAAATGTAATAAAAAATATTGAAAATTAAAGTACCTTCTTGTACAAGGTCTGAAACACGATCATAGTCATCTGATGCAAACATTTGATTATCATCTTCAATTGTTGTTTCAAGTTGATCATGTGTTTCTGTAGGTGTCAAGGATCTTTGTTTCCATTCTTCAACCCATTATGTATTTTCCCATTCTCCCCAATCACCTGTAATACAAAATTGACAAAAACATGCAAGCTCCCTAGTCCATATAGTCCATGTGCTTGCATTTGAACTCTTAAATGAATGCCATTTTGTTGATCCAGTTATTGTCTCACAATCAAGTCAAGTAGGAATATTCTCTTCTTCAACTAACCAAAAGAATCATCAAATTGTAGAGTTCTCACTTGATCCCGTAGATAATTTTTTGTTACACCAATCCATAATTGCACATGCATCTCTAAATTTTGCTGCATCATCAAATTTTAGTTTCTCTCTAGCAAGAGCTCTTTTCACACATGCTCCAGCTCCATCATGTTCTCCTTTACCATGTCTAGCTTCAAAAAAACTCCACATATGTTGGATATTGTTTTCTTTGTGCTCCCTACATAGACAATAAAACATTCTTGCATTTTTGAATTACCCTGTACAGTTATCTGACCATATGAAATGTTTTCATCTAGATTTCTCTTTCTTTTAAACTTTCATAAATTTTTTTGAAACAATATTGCACAAATAGAAATGATACTCCCTCAAAAATTTTCTATTATCTTCTGTACTATCATCTGCATGTCTGTATGCAATATGAAAAAAGATGGCCACCTGCACTAAATTATAATACTGAGATTGAATTTCCTCTTGTGGAGCAAGAGTATAGTTTTCTGCAAAGTCAACCACTGATAGGATAGTTCCAATTGGAAATGTGTTTTTACATATATGAAATTGTCCATCAAGCCACCGAGCATATTGGGAGTGTTTGACATATTTGGATACAATATTATCTTTAAATTCTTTGATGAATGCATGCACACAAATTTTTTCTGTGACTAACTCGCAACGCTTTCTAATTTTTCCATCCTTTAAAGAATATTCAACATTCTTGAATCTTTTCACATCCACTAATTGTTGTCCAAATTCATGTGAAATATTTTCATGCATACATTCTCCTAACAATGAAAAGTTGCCACATCTATTGCATTGTCTAGAAATACATGCTTTTGAATAAAATAAGTTTCCACTAGATGTCTCACAAAACAAACTTGATACAAACTCCTTAATTGTTTGAGGTGGCATATTAATACCACATTCTTGAATAATTTCGTTAGTATGCAAAGTAGAACGTATATATTGAAAAACATCATAATAATAACAAATTGAACATGAGTTTTACAACAACAAGAGATACGTTGTTTATTAATTTTCACATACCAAGGTTTACATTTCTCGAAAGACCATTGACTTATGGTAATATTAAATGGTGCTAACACTGAATCATCTAAGAATTTTTTATACAATTCAGTTTGAGTCATGTCTAATAGATGTTTTGGATGAGGATCATGAATTTTAGACCCCACTCTTAATTTTAAAACATCTCTAACATTAGATGATACCCTTGTATTATCATGCCAATATTTTTCAATTAAAAATTTGATTTCACTATTTAATTTCAAGTCATACCTTGGGAGTCTACCACTAAAACTCCAACATTGGTTAATTGGATCATTTTCAATAGATTCTCTTCTCTTTGCTACTCTTCTCAAAGTTTTAAGATTTATATTTAGAAATTCACTAGTCTTATTATTCTTTTATTCGAAAATGATTTATTGACTAAAGCAGTTGTTATAGCTCTTCGTGCTGCATTGCTATCTTTAGTTCGACTCTTTTTCCCAATAAAATCAATAACAGTAGCAACACTAGATAAAACTTGTTTCATTGATTCATCTTTCTTTTTAGGTTTTACAAAAATGCATAACTTTTTCATTACTTTTCACAATTTCCACATTTTCATCAATTGCATCATGAGTTGACATTGAAATCCAAGAGTTTTTCTATAAAAAAAACATTCTATATAATCTATTTGCATGAGTTCTCATTTGTCTCCAAGAAATCTTACCAGGAAGATTATCCAAGACATTTCTTTCAATCTTAAAAAAATATTTTCATTTTCACTCATATAAGGGATTTCATTCTCATTTCCTCTTTTCATATTTTTAGTAGTATAATTGAGCTCATCATTGGTATATCCAACTTCATTTAATAAACTAATTTAATCAATATCAGCGATAGGTGGGTTTGAAGACGTACCTGGATTTGTTTCTATAGTCACGTTTTCCATATCATTGAAACTTGGCTTTGAAGACATACCTGGATTTGTTTGTATAGTCACATTTTCCATATCATTGAAAGTTGGATTTGAAGACATACATGCATTTGTTTTTATAGTTACATTTTCTTCCAAATTCACCATTTCCACATTTTCATCATCTACATTCATCCCATCCTTTGTAGTATCTTGAATGTCTTTCTCTTCAATAGTCATGGAACTAAATACTTCAATATTCATCTCTTGAATCCTTCTTCTATCTCTTTGCCTTTTTGCTTCTTTCTCTCTATTTGCTTCAATTTCTTGAGGTGTCATGACCCTCCTTTGTTTTTTTTTTACGTTGATTTGATCCCATGATTACCAAACCCTCTTGATAAAATAACAAATGATATTTAATCCAATTTCAGATTGATGTACTTCTTTAAAATTTTGAAGTACAACTAGATGTAGATCCTTTGTTGCATAGATTTTGAAGTAAAAGTAGATGTAAAAAACCAAAACCCTCTTTTTTTATTCCTCTTGAAAATAGCTCTTGCACTTGATTCCACCTAAAAATTGTTTATATGATTGATTCCTTTCAAAATCTGAATAGAATATGATATGCCAAGAGATTCCACAAGACACCTGTAAGTAAAAAAATGCAAAAAATGTTGTTGTCGGCTCGTACATCAGACTTGCAAGTTGCAAGGATATAGTCATAGTACATTTTCCCCTGATGATGGGAAATAACAGATATAAAAGAAACAGGTACCCATTCTAAGTAATTTGAAATGGTTGACCACCTTTTCCCTTGCCTTTGGTTTGGTTTTAGGCTCAAGAAAGGCATGGGTAGCCGACCTTAAGCCTTGGACTTGCAACTTTTTTTCTAAGTACAGAACAAGAGGAAAGACTGAGTTTACCTCTATGGCTGATGACATTTTTTTTTGAATTTTTTTATGAAATTAAAAGCCATTATAGATGACAGTGTCTAGTTTTCAAATATTTAATTTTTTTATTGGACTTGTTTTTCTGTTTATTATTTATTTTATGAGCAAACTGGTCCAAAAACTTGAAATGACAGGTGTTTGTATTTTTTAATAACTTTTAATTTTTAAAGTTTTTTGAAAAAAAAATATATATGTCATCAATATACACATCATTCTTTACACAATGAAAAAAAAATTATTTTATGATTAGTTTTGCTCAAATTATGTTGGTCGTACATGAGGTTTTTCGAAAACAACAATTAGGGCCAATAAAAAATTAATAAAAAAAATATTTGGAAAAAAATTATAAAAAAATATCCTCATCCAACGTCACTGTACTACACATCTTTCCCCAAAAGGATTTAGAAAAATAATTTTATTTAGGTCAAATTATGTTGGCCGTACACGTGCATGGTATGATAAAAAAAGTGACTTTTAAACAGTGGTTTTTAGAAATGCCTATTAAAAATTAATTTGTATCATCTAGGTATTAAAATAAATTAGATATTTGGAAACTAGACTCCGAGTACTACATTTCATAATACTAACTTTTTAAAGGTTCAATCTTTAAGTGCTTCAAATTTTTAGGTCAAATGTGACAAATTTTAAAAATCAGGGAAAACACTTCCACTTTTTGGCCAAAACGTGGACCTAACTTCTTGCACTGACCCACTGGACGAATGGCTAAATGGGTAATGATCCTAAGTGAGTTTGATATCAAGTATATAGAAAGAAAATCCATTAAAGGACAAGTCATTGTTGATCAGTTAGCTGAGGCATCTATCCCCACAGAGCATCCTACACTTGTAGAGTTTCCTGACAAATCTATATTAACTGTAGCACCAGCAGCAAAATCATGGAAAATGTACTTTGATGGGTCATATATGCACCGAGGCTTGGGGGCAGGCATTTTGTTTGTTACCCCTCAAGGTGACACTATCCCCAAGTCGTACAAGATTACATTTCCATGTACAAAAAATGTAGAGGAGTAGGAGGCTCTTATCACAGGACTCTGTATGGCAATTCAGTGGAGGATTGACAAGCTAATGGTCTACGGAGATTCTCAACTGGTCATCAGGCAAGTGAGTATAAAACTAAAGATGATAAGCTCCTACCCCATAAAAGGATGGTGGATGACTTTCAAAGGTTATTTTTATGACATCTATTTTGAGCAGATTCTAAGCCTAAATAACAAAGCAGCAGACACAATGGCCACTATAGGATCCCTGGTAGACATGAAGAAGGACAACAAGAAGTGTGAGTTCCTGATCGAAGAACTCCCTATACCAGCCTATGACGTTCCCCAAGCAGAACTGGTGTGCGAAATTGTTGGTCCCCTCTCCCCTTGATATCAAGAGACATACATGTACCACCATGATAACTTTATTCCCCCCAACCTTTCAGCCTCACAACGAAAAAACTTCATCCGCCGAGCCTCCCACTTCACTCTCATAGGTGACACCCTATACAAAAGGAGTCTTGATGGTACACTTTTACGATGTTTAGACTCTAGGGAAGCTGAAGTGGCCTTACAGGAGGTACACAAAGGCATTTGTGGGGCACACTTGAGTGGACCTACCTTAGCTAAAAAGATCTTGAGAATGGGGTACTATTGGCTAACCATGGAGCAAGATGCCTACCAGTTCGTGAAAAAGTGCCTGCTGTGTCAACAGAATGGGGATCTCATCCATGCACCATCACAAGAATTGCAGCCAATAACAACTCTGTAGCCCTTCTCACAGTGGGGACTCGACCTCATAGGAAAGGTCCATCCGCCATCATCTAATGGTCATAAATTCATCATCACTACCACCCAATACTTCACCAAGTGGGTGGAAGCAATTCCACTCACTTTCACCACCAGAATCCAAATATCCAAGTTCATCCTTCACTACATCATATGTCGTTATGGCATACCCCATTCCATTATCACAGATAATGAGAAACCATTCAACAACTAGGAAGTCTGCACCCTATGTGAGAAATTCCAAATCCAACATCATTTCTTCACTCCATACTACCCCCAAGGTAATGGTTAGGCTGAAGCTTCAAACAAAACCATCCTGCGTATTCTGAAGAAAATAGTTAATGAAGCTAGCCACGAATGGCACCTTCAACTCAATCCCACCCTATGGGCCTACCGTACTAGTATCTGCGCACCCATATGAGCCACACCATACTCCCTAGTATTTAGATCTGAAGCCATCCTACCTATTGAGGTCGAGCTCCCATCACTAAGAGTATCCCTACATAATATAATCACTAATGAGGAGTACTGAGTTGCAAAGCTGCACGAGCTGGAACTATTAGATGAGAAATGCTTGGATGTACTTAACCATTTATAGGCCTACCAAAACTACCTGAGAAGAAGCTGTAACAAGAAAATCAAGAACTGCAAGTTTGAAGTGGGCGACCTTGTCCTCATGGAAAACCAGACGAATCTGTAGGAGCACCCTAAGAAAGGAAAATTTGAACCCAATTGGTTGGGGCCTTATGTCATCACTGCCAGCTATGGATCAGGAGCATATCATCTTGCAACACTTGAGGGGTAGCCTTTGGATGATCCCATGAATATTCTACATCTAAAAAGGTTCTATGCATAACCCATCAAGTATCCCAAGCAAAAATACAAAAAAATTAAAAAAATCAAACAAAAAAATCAAGAAAAACCTGAGTGTAATAAAGACATCCAATGGTGAAAATCACTTTGGTGACACCTTGGATTGGTACCATGGTGAAAATCTATTTTAGGCGCTATGTGTAGTGGCTGGTTCCACCATTTGATAAACTCTATTCTTCATCACGACACTCCATATCAAACACCTTCCATGGCTTGGAATTTTGAAACATCAATCACCCACCCCGCATCATCCCTCCCAAGGCTAGCCTATGGAACAAGGATCCTTGTAAGCTCCCTCCTGTATAGCTAAAATTAGAAAATCCAAAAAAAATAGAAAATCAAAAAATCTAAAAAGAAAATAAAAAAATCCAAAAACATTAGAAAACTCAAAAAATCCAAAAACATTAGAAAAAGCAAAGAAAATCAAAAAACACTTGCATCATCATCTCACACCTCATCTTCAACATCCATCCTAAACCATTCCCACATCACCAAGTCTCATTAGAACTACATATTCATCTCACCCACATCTTGAAAGTACCTTGATCCCGTGGACACAGGGTATGTAGGTAGTCTAGAACACGAAGGAAGTATCTAGTACTCAGGTACATAAGATGCACCCATCCAACCCATTTGGATGGTCCCTATTCACTGAGCTTGCTACATCCAACAAATGATACACACGCTAAGCATACGCCCAAAACATCTTACCTCACGCAAAAATCATCAATTAACATACCAACTATAATCCAACACATGGCCCGACTATCCTTTCGCCCACCTTTCAAAAATTATCCAACAAAATCCAACCGATTCGCATCCTAGGATATATTGTTCCTACCATGGACAGAATCTGTCGTCCTATCAACACTTATCTTGGCAAGAGCACACAATGGCTTTTTGTTTCTTTTTGTTGGTCTTTTGATTCTTGGTTTTTATCTTTTGAATGTAGGAAAGCAACTTTCTTTCAACTAGTATGATGATATGCAACATTGACTAGATAGGTTGCACAATTATCATAGTGGTTGGCAAATAACATGCAATTCACTTCTATTTGTAGGGGTGAAATAATTACTAAGTACCCTCAATCATTTTTCTATCCTGCTTGTTTTTGTATGATGTGCTTGTGGGTGGATTTCATTACTCCAAGAATAGTATTCATATCTTGAAGCTTGGGTCGGTTCTAGCATGGTGTGCCTCATTTGCATATACATGCATTAATACCTTATATGTACTATGAACACTCATTACTATGAGTCCCCTTCCCTTGGCTAGGCAAGGTTATACTACCTTGGGCATGCATGAAATCAACCTATTGTTTGTGGGTCTAGTCCATACAATTGTGGGATATAAATCATCACCTAGGTCATCTCATACCTTTGTGAAGTATATCCTATATTGCTACAATAAATCAAGAAATGCTCTCGGTTAATCTTATGCAACTACTATAGCTAGCTCAATTCATCTTTCAACACCTCATCCAACCATACTATCTAGGCCTAGGTTTTTAAAATCCTCCCCATCTATTCATTCCCCCCAATCTTCTAACTAATCCCTCTTCTCACCTACCCTCAACCCATTTCAACCAATCTAACACATCCAGAACCGAAACAAATCCCCTCCCCTCAATGACGTGGTATATCATGACCTAGCAATTGCCTTTCCCTCCATTCCATTCCCTTCCCCAAACCTACCTAACCCATAAACCAAACCTACCCTTACCGAACCCATAAATCAATTCCCCTCCCCGCCTACCCCCTACCACCAAGCCCCATCACCCAGGGTTGTACAAGAACACCACGTGTGTCATGACTTGATCACTTCATAAATCATTACATAAGGCCATTAGTTGCATTATCATAATCACCTAAATCATTGCATTTTCATTTTAAGTCCATTTGCATACATAATATATGTTTATTAAGGTGAGCATATATTTCCATTCCACTACATGTTACATCCATACTAAATGTTTATTAATCTAAGCATTTATTTGTATTCCACATCCACATCATAATCCATAATCAAAACATGCATACATAACATAGGAAAAACATAACACCATCATATAACATGCATAACCCATCATTATCATAAGCATTACATTTACAACATCATTTATCCATGAAATAAAATCAACTCATAGCATGATAATGAAGAGATGAGGGATATGGCCCACCAAGTATCACCTACACACATCATAAGCATCATAACAAAGCATCCATCCATAAATCCACAAGGTCATCTCAAATATCAAAAACATCAGAAAATCCTTACAACAATTAATATCTGAATTGAATTCCATTAATAAGGGCTTGCCAACAAGCCCGCTAAGTACAATTTGTGTCATCATTGCTCATAGCATCACACAATACGACATAAATAAAAACATTCATCACATCATCATCAAAAATAAACCACAACATCATATCATATTATGCAACTATGTGGTTGACATGAGGTAGCAATCCCACCAATAAATCATAAGCAAATCATAATATCACATATTATCATCACACATAAATCATAACATTATATCATCATCTGCATCATCAGTACATCCATAACATCTCGTAAACTCATCACATCATCATAATATATAAAACTATAAATGCATCACATCACATAACACATCCATAAACATAAACATCATCATGAAACATATGTGCATACATCAACATAATCCATAACACAGCATAAATGCATAACCATCATCATCATAGATCATCGAGTGTCATCATACATCGCCAAAAACATAATGTACATCACTCAAAATAATAAAAGTCATGATACAAAAGGCCTCAAAGGGCTAAAAAATGTACAACAATATATGTTAGCCCTAGGCTGATGATCCCCTGCCTGACTCGGTGGGAGATCTGAGCTGTCGCTGCTGTTGCTGTGGTGGCTGCTGTTGCACCTGTGTTGGGGGGCCCATAGGCTGTTGTACCGACTGAATGGACCATCTGGATCTATGTGACCCCAACATCCTAGATCTATTGCAATGGCTGTAGCTAGGCATACGCTGACCCTCGGGTACTACCAAGCAATATGCCCCGTAGTAGTACTCAGCCCGTCTACCCTCCTCCAAGAGCTCACGCTGTGCCTGTGCAAGCTATCCCTACAACTAGGTAATTTGTGTTTGCATCAATGCCAACACTGGACCCATGCCAATACCCATTGCAGCCCCTGCAAACTCACCACTTGCCCCTCTACTTGCTGAGCCCTCGTCTCTGTAGCTTGCCGCTGCGCTCTCTCTGTGTCTCTCTCACCTGTCAAGGTGGCTATCTAGGCCTCTGCTTGTGATAACTGCGCTTGTAGCACACCCACCTGCCCATCTGCTCCATCTAATAATATAGTCGCTCCCCGCAACTGTACTAACTCCTCTCGCCTCTCCAAGGTCTCTTGTAAACTAGTGACCTGTCCCCACAAGGTCTATATCTCCTCCTCATCCTCACCCCAGGTGCGCCGACGAGAGGAACGCTCTCTCAGAGCTGAACCAACCCCTGCACCTGAGATACCGACCTCTGGCTACCCAGCCCCTATAAACCCCATGGCAATCTCAAGAATGTGTTGCTGCACATTCCTATGCCTCACCTCCAACCCAGGTGCCAGTTGTGCTGAAATGACTGGCAGTGTCCTCTGCCTACCACTATGCTGTCGAGGTGTTCGATGACCTAGCACCTGCTCAACCTGTACCTGTTGCTGTGGTGGCGGATGTGGTGGCTACTGTAAATCCTGCTACCCCACCTGTAATGGTGGTATCAACAGTTGTCTACCTCTCCCTCTCCCCCGACCTCTCGTAACCTCCACCTACTCATATGTTGTCGCTGCCAATACCCTAATCACATCATCATCCCCTACCTCCACCGCCTCCACCACTATCTCCTCCTCAATAGCATCCTCATCTGCTCCTACCTCCTCAGTCATGTCTAACTCCTCAACTGGATCTATCATATGAGTAGGCCGCTGCATCTGCCACCATGTGTCATATGTTGGCGTGGTACCTACATCTCTCACTGTGCTCCTCCAATCCCACACCAGTGGCTGTAAAGCCACGTAGTCACCTATATCCATCTGAGGCTGTATGGTTGGTGGCCATCTCTCATCTTGTGGTGTCTGTGCAAATATCACCATTCGCTAAGGAACATCCTGTGGTAACCCAAACTAGCACATGACTCGTGATGACAAATTCATGTCGATAATGTGGTCACCTTGACTCATCAGATACCATGGCTAGAATGTATAGGGCATGTGAATATCATCATCTGGCCATGGATCTACCTTGATATACAGCTACCAGGTGACTCGAATCAAATCATCTAACACTCGTCACCAATACCGCACCTACCCTATGTAGGAGTACTTATCATCTCGATACAAAAATACAAATACCTCAAACGGATGGTGATAGTATCCTCCTCTCAGCCTCATGATAGCAATATGCTCCCATGCCCACACATGCAACAATGTAACCTCGGCTGATAATGTTGAATCATAATGGAAAACCGTTATATGCATCTCATGGTACAACTGTGCAAGCATACAAGGCTCCCAGGCATAGACAGTCTCATCCTGAACCATCCCCTCTATCATCTCTCCCTATCTGATCGAAAAACCTCTTGCCCATCGATTTGGCATCACCACACCTCCAATCAATACACATAAGAATAAGGTGAACTGATCTGCACCCGCCGCCAAGGTCGCCTCATAGCTCATCTCTCGTCTATCCACCGATAACTCTGGTTGGCCTGGGGCAAAAGCTTTACCTAAGGCCCTCTGTCCTCTCCTAATGTCTTGCACCACTCGGTCCCCATGAATAGGTAACATGAGGATGCGATAAACATCCTCAAGTGTGATAGTGATCTCTCTTGTCAGCAGGAGAAAGGAGCATGTCTCAGGATGATAACACTCTAAGAGAGCTGTCATCAATGCTCTGTGAGCTCGTAACACTGGCATCTCTAAAACTGTCAATAGTCCTAACCTCGCCAGTCAACCTCATGTCGGTCCATCAAAGACATCAAATAGCTGCATCACAGAAGGTACACGTCATTCTGGTGAGTCACAATGAAAGATATGGTCACCTGCATCCACAAACACTTGTCAAAACATATCCCTTCTTCCAAAATCCAACCCTTCGCATCACCTTTTTCTTCCACTGGAGGCCAAATTCATCTTGGCGCCCCAATAACCCTCTTTTGCGCCAACCTCATAGATGGCACTACCCAATTCCTGAATGGTGACACAACAGAAGATAGCACCACTACACAGATCTTTTGTGTCATTCTAGCCGAAGGCTTTATTTCATCAAATGGTGCCACAATCCCCTTTAGCTCCAATCCAAGTGATGTCGCCATATTACCCAATGGTGTTAAATCTCATGATTGTGCCACACCTTAGCATTAAGCCAATTCATTGGATAGCGCCATTTCTCCACATCGCGCCGATCAAGATGATCGCACCACATGTTACCTTGTTTGGCACCAATCCACCAAACCCTAACTCTAGGCAACATTGCACCAATACAGACGATGGCACCAAAGTGATTTGTTTTGGCACTGATTCTCCCCGTTTTCCCCTAGTCAGATGGCGCTAATCTAGAGGATGGCGCCAATTCACGACCTTTAGGCGCCAATCGATTCCCCAATGGCGCCAAACCCTAAAACCTATTTTCCTGAAATAATAAATGCAATAAATGCAAAAATGACAAAGCTAGGGTTCGAGCCTACCTGGGGGCCAACCTCTAGTGATCTCTCGTACAGTCAGAATCACTCAGAAATGTGCTCAAAGTGTGGGAACATGGGGTTATGGTTCGCCATCCTCTTCTTCTCTCCTTCATCCAGGTGGCTCTATGTGTGCAAATGTGGCACTTTTAGGGCCCACTTTTCTATTTATAGCAAGCCATGTCATCCTTCCATGCACTTTTTCATCCCCAGGTTGCAGATTACAACCTTTTTCGCCTATTTTTCTTCCTATCAACTTGTTTTTCCATCCCCTATCCAACGTTCACCTCCATTTCGTCCTTTCGAGAGATCACCCAAATTTTTTTTTATTTTTTCACTTGACGGGGGCATCCCTCACTCATTTCATTCCTTCCCGGTAGCTAGGGCATATTTTTCTTTGACTTGACGCCATTTCCCTAATAGGTCCTTATGCCATGTCAAAGAGGGGCAAATGTAGACACCTAAAAATGTATTCATCATCGAACTAACTCTTGACATCACTAAACACATCAATTCTCCTTCCAAACAATTAATTAAATTTTTATTTAATTAATTATCCTATTCAACACCTATTTTTCCTCCATTCATCCTACCAAATTGAATTAATTTAATTAATTCAATAGTCTAACATTACCCCATTAATTAAATAAATGTGTAAATATTTATTTGATTAATTTTCCCTTTTCCTAAAACCCAATTAATTAGATAAATCATGTTTATCTAATTAATTCAACCTAAATATTAATCAACCTATCCCTACCCTAGCTAATTAAATATCTATTATTTAATTACCTAGCCTAACCTACATGACACTAGACCTAGGATTAATTTCTTAACCCCTCACTAAGCTATTTCCTAATTTTTTCCAGCCATATTAATTAGGCTAATAACCTTGATTAAAATGGTCAAACCCCAATTAACACCCTTCCCCACACATCTCAAATAAAAAATTATTATCTATGCCACATAAAATAATTTTTTATACACATATGCCAACCAACCTCATTAAAAACTCTTACACGTGTCATAAGCATTTAATCCCACTCTTCCCCAAATGAATTTTTAATTCATTTTACTCTTCCCCATG
The DNA here is from genome assembly GCA_027924645.1 of Cunninghamia lanceolata. Lineage (NCBI taxonomy): Eukaryota > Viridiplantae > Streptophyta > Pinopsida > Cupressales > Cupressaceae > Cunninghamia > Cunninghamia lanceolata. The sequence goes on along the minus strand of BSBN01000053.1, from coordinate 3,344,204 downwards.
TGAATTTTTAATTCACATATAATCCATCTCACCCAACCTCATTCACTCTACCCCTTTCCTAAGATGAATTTAAAATTCATCTTTATTCCTAGCCCTCCATTTTCCAATATTGAATCTAGGCCCTCCACATCACTTTCATCCTTCACCATTGATCTTCCAAATCAATCTCCATCCTTGGATCAAATCCTTTCCCAAAATGCCTATAAATACAACACTCCTCAAGCCATTTTATCATCCCACAATTTTAGCAAAGTTATCATGCCAAAATCTCTCCTCTTGAGCTAGGTTTGCTTAGTGATTTGCATAGGTTGAGAGCATTTCACATCTCATTTGAGCATCTTGGGTAAAGCTAGGGTGTTTGGGTGCAGCACTCTCTACCTCATCTTAGATTTGTGGGTCATCTTGAAGTATAATCTGTGTTTTTATGCATTGTTTTGTGTTTTTCCTTTTATTTTGATTTCACTAATCACAACTTCTACCCAAGAAGGAGAGCCAAACTACAGGGGTTTTCCCTTTTGTTGTATAAAGAAGAAATTAACCAAATTCAATCAATAAAGCTAGGGCAAAGACATGAAACCCTAGTTGACAAATATCATAGCATAACAAATAATCAGAAATAGATACGAACAATTTGAAAGCACCACAAAGACCAGTGAATAGAGGAGAACCTGGATCTGGAGTGTGGAGGTCAAGGACCAGGGTGCTTGGGTGCCCTAGACCCTAATTAGAGTTTAAAAAAATTGATACCTTCGTCAGGTCTATACCTGCTATCTCTACCTTCTTCCTCGAAGCTGCCTTCAAAAACTTGTTCTTCTAACCTACACACACACAAGAAAGAAGATGGTTGGGTGCTATTTAGGAGCTTGCTTCAGTCAAGCTCCATGAATGGTTTTTCCACCACCATAATAGCAAATATGATAGATAAAGAGAACATGCTCTAGGAGGGCAGAGGCAAATCTAAAGTAGAATGGAATGCTAGAACAAAGCATGAAGGAAAGAAGTCACCATGAGCATGGAAACCCTAGCATACTTGATGCAACATCACAAATTGACTCAAAAAGTTGGTGTAGCTCAAAGAAGTAGAAAGATCTTCACAAGACCTGCAATATGTTAGTGCTACAATAATAATCTACAATAGAGAGCTTTAGAGAAGAGTAGAGAGCATGAGAGAGAAGAAGAATCCTTCAAGAATTTAGAGATTAGAGAGAGATGTTCAAATGAAATAAACTAATTTTCTTTTATATGCATTCTTGCTGATTTTTGGAGAATTAAACCACATGAGGCCGAAAATGGGAATCCTTTAAGAGGTCCCAAGCTAACAAGCCCTTATTTAGGCCAGGGCTAAAAAGGGGACAAGGGCACTTGGGCACCCTAGTCCCTTAGCCCCAAACTCCTGGGATAAGGCACTTAAGGTGTTATTGGACCCGCCTTATAATTACTTTTCTAGGTTTTGTGCATCGAGATAAAGAATTATATGCTTAATGCTCAAAAAGGTGTTATAATCAGTCCTAATTAACAAGTGTAAACATTTTAGGTCCACTCGGGTGCTAAACTACTAGTGTAAAATGGTAGAGTACACATTTTATGATGTTATGGTAGTTAGAATGTGGGATTATATCAATCATTGCCTATATCAAAGAGATTATGGGATGATGCTAGTATGGATTTTGTATTGGGATTAGTGAGAACTCATAGAGGAGTTGATTTTATTTGTAGTTATTGATAGTGTAAGAGTCACCAATGGACTCAAGGAAGCCTAGGATTACCTGGAACCAAAACAACCTTCCACAACAAGAGAGAAAAGCAATAATAATGCTTTATGTTTCCATTAATAATAATTCATAAAATATACAAGATGCAAAGCTTGACTTGATACACTACATTGCATGAAATATACAATGAGGTACCTTGCTTATATAGGTAAGGTTGTGAGGTAGGACAAACTAGGATGTTGACAAGTGTCTTAATCCTATGCCATGAGACACAAACATTTAAATTGTGCCACAAATATTAAATGTCTTAATTACCTAAGTAAACTTAACATGTGAACATGTGTGAATAGGTTCTAACTAATGACTAGTTAGATAATGTTCCTTGTTCACATTGCAAAGGGAAAAATTGGATAGGAAACACCCCCATTCACACCAACACCCCCCTTAAGTGCAACTTAGAGAGAAGAAGACAAATGCAAAGATGCAAAGATGGGTCTCGACAACTAGGCCATACTAGGTATCTATGAAAAAAATATCTCAAGTGGAGTAAAGGAGAAAACCTCATGGGAAAAACTCGTCCCCAAAAGTGAGAATGCATAAAATTAAGTATGGACAAATGATAGAGTGATGGAAGAAGGAAGGATGACTCAACATGACCCCCCAAGGACTACTTCTATCATCAATATACAATCAATTACCCCCCATAAGAGGGAAATAATGAGACAAGATGTCCCCCCCATAATGAAGTAGCTCTTGTGCTAGTGGTGTATGCTCAAAGACAAAACATGATCCAATGTCGACAAACAACATTTCTCTCCTTGGGAAGAAACCAATCCAATGGTATATGTAGAAGAAACTCCAACTCCAAGAGAGATGAGGGAAGAGGTCTTGGGAAGTATGATGCTTCTAAAAACTACTCAAGTGGACCCACATGTCAAAGCTGAAAGATGCCACAACCCAATCAAGAGTCTCATGCCTACTTGAAGAATGTGACAAATCAGGATAAAAGGAAAACTCAAGATTATCTATATCCAAAGACAAAGTTGGGGTGACAATAGTTGTGCTATGAATGTCATCAAGGAGGAGAGTTAACCCCTCAAATGTGTTCTCCAAATTTGAAATGTGAGACTCCACAAACAAGAATGATATGTTTGATAAATAGGAATCCCAATCAAGAAGACTGAAATGATCCTACTACAAAGAATCATTGGAAGCCATACATGAAACAACACTAGATTCAGATAGAGAAATAGGTGATGATGGAGGAGATGAGATCTCAATGCATGTCATCAGACTACACTATTCATCCCCAAATGGTGTGTCCACACAAGATGGCTTAGTATGAACATGTGAAATAGCTACTAATGTTGGATTGCATGAAGTCTTTGAAGGAGGAATATCAGGAGAAGTCTCTATGTCATATAGATAATCAAGTTCTTTCCATTCATCAAGCGTAATAGCTGTTTGAAAATCATACGGTAGAAAAACATCAAGAGGTTTAAACAATCTGCAACATGATCCTCTGGGAATGGAGACTCATCCAAGTCACCATACATCTTCCAAAGTTTGGTCCAACGAGTACAAGGGGGAAGAAATCCATGTAAATGTACTCAATGTGTGTCAAAGTCGACATTTGAACCAATAAAACTTACTACATAACCATTCTTTTCATACCATACTATACATTTATCAAATGATTCAGGTTGAAGAACAAGTTCATAGAGGTAGGGAAGAAGATTTAGCCATTTGAAATGTGTCAGTATACCATCTCGCCAAGACTTATAGTTCCCTCTTTTTAATTCAATTACAGCTAGGTGCTTTGTGATACCTATGATTACTCCTTAAATTGAGTCACACACAAGACCAATTAAGAGATTGAATCCAACAAAAGGAAGAACACCAAGAGACCCCTCAAAATCACTCAATCATGAACCCCCCAAAAAAATATGATCATGGCACTTTATACTTAGTGCAATTACAACTGCCACAAGCCAAAATAGCAAAGTGGTCTTTGATCTTGGTACTGTGCAAATGCTAAAATTGGGATATAACTAAAATTACAATTTTGGTACAAAATGAGATCAATCTGATCACAGATCTGAGAAGTACTAAAAAAACACTTTAAAAAAATTCACCAAAAAATGTTATCGTATGAGCCCAAACGAAGCACTGGAAGTTATGAAAATGAGAACTGCTCAACAACAGGTGTGAAAATCTACAATTTCTTGAAAAACTAGGCACCAAAACCAAAATCAAATTGCACCACTCTAAAGCCTGCGAAATTCTAGCCCAAATTAAAAAATTGCTCAAAAAACAAAGCAAATATGAGCAAGTTAGAGGCCTGTAAAGTTCAACTACCAAAATCAAAACTCAGATGAGAGGGGGTAGTTTGGAAGGGGCCAAAACATGATGACATCATGCTAACATCATGATGGTGTCATCAAGGCAAAAATAAAATATGTTATATATTGCCAGAATATTCCCTGGAGGTTGAAACGACTCACTGTTTTTGTAAAACCACCCAGAAAACTCAAAACCACCATCTCAATGGTCTAAAACTTCCCTTTGAATGCACCAAACTGCTTACCACTCATACAAAGGTGGTTTACAAGTGTGATAGAATATTTTGTTGAGAAGCTGGTATATTCTCTTACCGATGGTTGATCACCAAATTTGTTTCAACCACTGGTCTGATGTGTAGGTGGGGGCCGCACCATGAAAATGGTGCAAAAAGTGCCACATGGCACTCTGAGACTAGAGTGGCCTTCCTGCTTGCACCTATAGGCACTCTACCCTATGTAGGTTGTGTACCCTACTTATGCAGGCAAAAAAAAATCTGTAAAGGTTAAAGTTTAACCAACAAATAATTGAATTAACCGGAGAATAAAATTATTATCCAGCAGACAATGTGATGCACCTAAGATTCTATCTATAGATGATGATTTCAGCACCAAGATGACGTAAAGGTCATACGATGTGCGGATCTGTACAATCTGTATGGATTTCGATGATGAAAAATATACAAACCCTTGAAAATGATCAAAAATCAACTATGGTCAAAACAACAAGTGTTATATGTCAAAAATCTCAGAAGGGGCCATCCGGAGGCAATGGCGCAATCTATTTTACACTAGGATGCACCAGAAAAACTCTTCATAGAAACTATCCAAAAAGAGAGAAGGAGATCACAGATTTGAGAGCTCTGATACCATGTAAGAGTCGCCAATTGACTCAAGGAAGCCTAGGATCACCTACAACCAAAAAGACCTTCCACAACAAGAGAGAAAAGAAATAACAATGCTTTATATTGCAAAGAATAATGATGCATAAAATATACAAGATGTAAAGCTTGACTTGATACACTACATTGGATGAAATATACAATGAGGTATCTTGCTTATATAGGTAAGGTTGTGAGGTAGGACAACCTAGGATGTTGAAAAGTGTCTTAGTGACATGAGACACAAACATTTAAAGTGTGTCACAAATATTAAATGTCCTAACTACCTAAGTAAACTAAACATGTGAACATGTGTGAATATGTTCTAACTAATGACTAGTTAGATAATGTGCCTTGTTCACATTGCAAAGGGGAAAACCATATAGGAAACACCCCCATTCACACCAACATAGATTTTTCAAGATGACACATTTTATTGCTTGAAAGAAAACTAATGATGTTGTGCATATAGCTATTTTTTAGAGAAATTGTGAGATTGCATGGGTTACCTAAGACTATTGTTTAGATGGAGATGTGAAATTTGTTGCATTTTTTTTGGACATTGTGAAAGAAAATGAATACTAATTTGAATTTTAGTTTAGTATATCATCTATAAACTAATAGTTAGATGGAAGTTGTGAATAGAAGTTTGGGAAAGTTATTGAGATGTTTATCAAGTGAAAAGATAGAAACTTGGGATTTGGTATTACCACAACCTGGATTTTCTTATATAAGAGAGATACCTTTTGAGATTGTGTATGGGTCTAACTCAAAATATATTTCATAGTTGATAGACTCTATTGTAAATCATAAAACAAGTGCTATGGTTGAAGATTATGTAGAATATATAAAGATGTTACATTGGGAAGTAAGAATGCAATTGGAAAAGATGAATAGTAAATATAAAGAACATGCATATTAGAAAAAGAGACATAAGGAATATGAGATTGGAGACTTAGTCACAGTTTATTTGAGGAAAGAGAGATTTCTAAATGGAACCTATAACAAATTGAAGAAAAAGAAAATTGGACCATACAAGATAGCAAAATTTTTTTCCATTAATGCATGAGGTTGGATTACCTGAAGAATTTGGAATTTCACCCACATTAAATATTTCAAACTTGTATCATTATCATGAAGGGAATGCTGAAGAACTTGTAGGAGGATATTGGATATTAGATAAGAAAGAATAGGTTGAGGAAATAGAAGGTATTTTGAGTAAAAAAGATTACATAGAGAACCATAAACAAGAATTATAAGGAATACTTGGTTAAGTGGAAAGATAAACTAGTTGAAGACTCTACATGGATGTCCAAAGCTAAGGTTGACTATTATGGTTTTTATTTAGTTGAAATCCTTGAACACAAGTGAGAGGCTCACTTTTCTGTACCTAGGGTGTATGATGCAGGAGCATCCCAGGTCTATGAGCAATCATGTATCAACTAAAATTATTTGTTTTCATGTTTGTGTGTTTTGCAAATATTTTCATATTGTTTTAGTTTTTTTGTGATACCTTTAGGCATTTTGTGACATCATAGTTTCATATTTCAGTTTTCCATCTTTGAAACAATCATTTTATGCCTAGTCAGTAATTTTAGGCCTAGTTAACATTCATCAAGTTGTGTGATATCGTATGTGAAGATTTTTCATTACAGTTTTGAAAATAACATCTAATGAGCATCTTGAACGCACCCACATGATTCATTTTGCATATGATGTCCTATTGTTTATCACATCCTTATTTCATTATATAAAGGAACATTAATTGGATTGCATGCCAAAATATTCAAATCTCACATTAATCTAGAGGTTACCTATTTGATTATTGGTCCTAAGAGGGATCATATATGGAACCACATTGAATTTTGAGACTCTAGTTCAAGATACATCTAAGAAGGTGAATTTACATGTTGCCAAGGTGAGACACCCAATTCTTAGGCTAACTAAAGTTGAAATCATTTAATTTGGATTTTTTGATCCTTATCACATGTCCCTATGATGGTGTAATACATTTTCATATGGTGCTGCAAATCATTCTATACCCTTCTATAAGGAGAAATCAGATATCATTTGAGGGTAGTTAGTTCTAGTGAGGAGAGATGACTCATGAAGAGTTTTTAAAGATTATAATACTAATATATTTGATAGATCTATTTTGTAATTGAAAGGATAAAGCCTAACATGTATTAAATCTCTTGAAGCTATGTTGATGCAGGAGCATCCGAGTTCATGAGTGATCCTGTGTCAATCAAAAATATTTTCAGGTTCCAGTTCAGTTTTGTTTTCTTTCTGTTGGCTTTTGTTAGTCTTTTACTTCAGAAATAAATTTAAAATTGATTTGGTCAAATTGAGAACACCACCTGGTAGAAGGGCTTAACGGGTACTTGCAATTTCAATTTGGTGAAAATTGGGCAAAAATTGGGTAAGTTATGAGAAATTAGAGTTTCGGGCTTATTCAGGAACAAAAATCAAACTTTTGAGGTGTTCCAGGAATACTGGAATGGCCCGACGAGTTCTTATTCCTATTGGAATCTCTGATGGGTTTAATACAACTTTTTTGTGGAGTTCACATTGATCAAGCAGTTCCACTTCACTCAAAATTTTTTGACGGGCTTCTTCTTAAACGGATTGAACTTTCAAGGTGTTTGAGGAACACTAGAAAAACCCAATGAGTTCCAAGTGTTTGTCCAATCCCCGATAGTTTTTGAAAGCATTTAAGTTTGAAAAAAGTGACTTTCTATGAGATCAGGTAGTTCCTAATGGGATGGAAATCCCTCGGTAAAAGTTCTTAAAGGACCAAAAATTGCCGGTGACATTCCTATTGGGGTTAAAATCTCGAAATGTCATTACAGTACTGGGATTTCATTCAAATCGCTCTTAGTCTACTTTTTCCAACCTGATACTTTGTATAAGGAACTTATCCAGCTTAACATGTGTCTGTGTTGGTTCAACTACCTATAACTGTTTGGTTTCAAAATTGTAATGATGGCAACAATTCAACTTCCTCACGATGCAAATATAAAAGGTAGTTAGCACACTCTATGGGGGTGGGATGGATCTGGGGATTGGGGCAAGTTGATTGTGGGTATTTTGAAGAAGACAAATTGTAAAGCAAAGAATATTGTATTAGTTTTGAATTGTATTATGCTCCTGAGAAAATTTAATGTTTTTGATTAGTTCAACTAGAAAAGAGTGTCTAGAACCCTGTACGAAATAGCCCCTAGGGTAACAGGCCTTAAACATGCCAGTAACAGTACATAGACAACACACTAACAACTGACAAAAAAATGACTAACCAAAAATAGCAGAAAAAAACAAGAACTAAGGATTGTCAATAGTCCCAAACTTGGCCAAAAACTTGACCATATCTTTGTAGTCATCAAGGCTATCAATCCCCACCTACTTGACCTTGTCATCTAGCTCCTTCATAGCGACAAAGATCAATGCCGCCCAATGCAAGGCCTTGGCAATGAATTCGGCCATGGTCTTCCATTTCTTTTGCATTTTCTCCATCTGCAGCTTGAGTCTCCCCATGTCCTCAATGGTCATGACACACATTAGACAACTACCCTTGTTATCCAAATCACCAGTTTCCTCAGCAGCACCACCTAGTTCCTCTGAACTCAACTTATTCATGGAAGCAAAATGGCTCGCCCCTTCTTCCTCATGCACAGATTTAGTAGGAGCATCATTCTCCCCCTCCTCCATAGTTTCCTCAACAAATTCTAAGTCATCAGGAATCTTGACACCCTGTGGGTTAGCAAAAGGTTTACCAGCAATGCTATTAGAACAGTGAACCCTTGAACTAGTATGTTTAACAGTATCCTCTCCAAGACCACTTCCAGTCTGAATGGGACCCGGGTCCAATTCAACAATTTTCACAAAACCAGTCACCATCCCTTCTTCCTTAGTACCAGTCTTGGCTTTCTTAGCCTGCATAGTCCCTTCCTCCTTAGCCACCTTCCTCTCCCTTTTGGCTGAGCTAATTTTATCTTTCCCCAGCTCTAGAAGGGCTTTTCTCGGGGATTTTGTTTTAGACTCACGGGTGGGGGTCCTCGGCGGGGGCTTGCTGGAGCCCCCCTTGGCTATTTTAGAGATCTTAGGGTTCCCGACACACATTTTCACCTTACCTTTAGGAACAGGAGAGACAAACATCTGGGGGTCCTCAATCAAATTGATCTTAATCTACTTCAAGGGACACAGGGCAAGATGGAAATGGTAGAGTCTCAAAATGAGGCCTTGATGAATAGGGACAAGAGGGTGACCAGGGTTTTTAGCCCTAAGCTCTTTAGCAGACTTAATGGAATTTTCCAGGGAGGACTGAAGAAGCAAATTTAATGTTGCATATGAATAAAGTTGTGAATTTTATTGTTTTGTAGAAATTTATTTGTTGTGGCTACATGATTAAGATGTTTGATAAGACCCCTTCATCATGACTGCATCAAATGTTGTAATTGTATTTGTAAAAAATAAATTAGTTCATTGTTTAGGTTTATATTATTTGTTGCATATAAGTTGTGTTTACTTTTGCTACCTATAATAGAAAAGTTGTTTTGAATCAATAAAATAGTTATGTTTTTGGCTTCTACATGGCACATGTGATTGTAAGTACAAATTTGTAGGCTACAAGGTAGGGTAGTCTTTCATTAGACCCCCTTTCCCAGGCTACACCACCTAGTTTGAGACATGTCTAAAAAGGTGGATTTATATGTTACCAAGGTGATATACCTAATTCCAAGGTTGACTAAAGTTGAAATCATTTAATTTGGGGTCCTTGATCCTTATCACATGTCCCTATGACGGCGTAATATGTTTTCTCTTGGTGCAAATCATTCTACATCCTTCTATAAAAGGAAGTCTAATATCATTTGAGGATAACTAATGAGGAGGATGAGTTTGACAATTAGTTTTAGGAATATCTCATAGATCCATTTTGTAACTGGAAGACTAAAGCCTAAATTGTGTTAAAGCTTTTGACGTTACAATGTATCTATGTTTTATGAATCAATAAATCAAATTATGTAAATTTTTAGTTATATGTTGTATAAAGTTGAGTGTTATCTTTTGTTGTGTTGTTAGATAGTCTTTAATTAGACCCTCCAACCATGACTACATCATTGTATGCCATGTATATTATGGTTCTCCTTGCTTATTTGTCCATTTACCTTATGTGTCCTTACACTTTGATTTATTGTTTGTTCCATGTTTGTTGTGTTTTCACCCATTCTCATTTCACCTTCTATGTATAGATTTTTGCTTTGTTTCCCATATAGGGGTATCTTTCTAATCTCATTTTCATTTTTAATACTATACTTCATCATATTTAATGATCTAGTTTTTCACACTTCCTTGTGCTTCCTTGTTTTCTTTTACATATGCTTAATTTAACTTTTATCATTGCTCATGTTCTGTGTTCCCACTTTGGGTGTTCACATGTTTCTTGTTTACACATGTTTTCATGATATATGCTACACACTTGTGATGTCTTCTATATACCCTGACTCTTGTGCTTTTTATGCTTATCTTTATCATGCCATACATTTACTTATCTTATTCTAATCATTTCTACCTACTTATGACTTGGTGCAGGGGCACCCTGAATGCACCCTGGGTCATGTTGGGAAACTTTGAGTTTTATTTTTTTTGGCTTGATTTATGTAAATAAGGTCATCTGAGACCATTCTAAGTCAATCTAGGACCATTTTGGGTCATTAAGTGCAATGTAGGCAAAATATGTAAAAGTTGCTCAAATGTTGTCAATGTTGTAATGACAACTTTTGCAATATTTGTTTAAAAAAATAGTTGTGGATCAGTTGGAGGCTAGTACATGATTGTAACAACATGAATATGTTTTGAAAACACAATCCCCAAGGTAGGGAGGAGTTTTGGAATGAAAGAAACTCAGTTTTGTACATTTTCTAACTACATTTTCTAGCAAAATAGATTGTATTTCATGTTTGTATGACTTGTACGATCTAGTACGGCCTTATTGGTGATTGAGAAAGTAGGAGAATAGTGTTATCTTTCTAATGCTTCTTGTTTGGTAGAATTTCATTAGGTTTTGAGAGAGATATTGCAGTTTTTGTGTGAACAAGTAAAAAAACCCTATCTAGGGTTTGCAAAGAACAAATTAATTTGATGGGCAGAGTTTCCACCAATGAAAAATCATGAAAATTTGTGGAAAACTCTATCCCATGCCCAACCACATTCCTGCAAGAGGAGAGTTCACAATTTTCATGTCTGAGGGAGTTATGCATGACTGTGTCTGATTTTGCAGGAAAACAGTCACAAACCCTAGTTTGGTGAAGGTATGATGAAATATATGCATTGTGTGTGTTGAAGACAGTGTAGGGAAAAATTGTGGTATGTTTTAAAGACTCTATACAATCCTGGAATTGGTGTGACAAGTTGTTCTCTCCTTTGATTAGGCATTGTTGTGTATTGTTATATAGAATGCATTTGGTGGCAGCATTTGTTCACAAGAATCATTGCTTTGATCACTTGTTTAAGCCTTGTATGTTTGGAAAACCCTTAGAAAGGTATTGGAATAAGTCTACACAAGCCAACAACATCATTTTATATGTTGTCCCATTGTTGTTTGCCTTGTTGTGAGCCATCAGGCTTTAGAGTTAAGTTGCCAAGAATGTACAAAGGTGCAAATTTGCATTGTTTGCATTGAGGCCTTGTTTGGAATGTGTCAATATGTTGAAACAGTCAAGTTGTGTATAGGATTTGCCCCTGCTCTGCATCATTTTGGTATCAAAGCCAATAAAGACAAAAAAATAAGTTAATCTAGTGTGTTGTGTCAAGCAAAGATGCCTCCAAGAGTGAATGTTGTTGAAAGGGCAATAGAAAGGATAGCTAAAGAGATGAGAGACTCTCTTGCCCCAGAGATGAGAGTTAATCTTGATGGAAGGCTTACAATAGTTGAAACTAATCAAAGAAGAGGAGTTGTCACAGGGGATTTGAGTGATCAAGAAGAAGTAACAGATGAAAACAATCCACCACAAGAAGAACCTCAAGAAGAGAGATGTTGATGAGATAAGGATGGAAAGATTGTTGAAGGCAGTCAAGAGTGAGGGTTGCAAGGTGAAGATGGAACTTCCATTGTATGCAAGTAGTTTGAACAGTGAGGAACTTATTGATTGGATAGGAGAATTAGATAAATATTTTGAATTTGAAGATGTACCTGAGGAGCAAAGAGTGAAGTTGGCTAGAACAAAGTTAAAAGTCCATGCATTCCTTTGGTGGGATTATGTGCAAGAAGAAAGAAGGAAGAAAGACAAAGCAAAGATCACCTCTTGGGACAGAATGGTTGCAAAGTTAAAAGGTAAATTTCTACCTAGTGATTATGCCACTCAATTGTATAGGCAACTACAAAATTTGAAACAAAAAGATATGGATTTAAAGGCATATACAGAGGAGTTCTACAAACTAAGTATTAGATTAGATCATATGGAGGATGAAGTTGATAAGGTTGCAAGATACCTTAATGGGCTGAAATATAGCCTACAAGATGAGTTGACTCTCACAAGCCCTAGGACTTTAGAAGAATGCTATCAACTAGCCATGAAGGCTGAAGAGAAGTTGAAAAGGAGTCAAAAAAAGAAAAGCAGGGGCAGAGGAAAGAATTTCAGAGCAAGAGGGATATTTGCTGGTAGAGGACAGTCCCAAAGGTCTCAAGGAGAGATAAGTAATGCTCAAGAACAAACTTCTAATTCAAGGGGTAGTTTTAGGGGAAGAAGACCAAATTTTTGGGGCAGATTTGGGAGTAGAGGAGGATCAAGTGGATTCACTGGAAAATGTTATAAATGTAATAAGTTTGCAGGCCATCAAGTATGGCAATGCCTTGAAGAACAGTCCACTACTTTGGTTAGAAGTGAAAGGAGGAATCAAATTGTATAAGGTGAAGATACTAAAAGTGTCAATTCTTAATCACACAATGCTGACCCAGAAGTTGGAGAGTCTTTGCTGATAAGAAGAACCCTGATCAAAGTGCCCATGGAGAAGGAACCACCTCAAAGAAAGTCACACTTCAGGACTACATGCAAATGCCAAGGCAAATGTTGTAAAGTTGTCATTGATTCTGGTAGTACTAACAATTTGGTTTCTATTGAAATGTTAGAGAAGTTAAAGTTGAAAAGACTGCCTCATGCCACTCCATACAAGGTCTCTTGGTTAAACAAAGGGCAACAAGTGTTGGTGAATGAGCAACGTTGGGTAGAATTCCATATTGGGGGATATAAGGACAAGGTCTTGTGTGACATCATCCCTATGGATGTTTGCCATATGCTACTTGGTAGGCCTTGGAAATATGATAGGAAAGCATTCCATGATGGTAGGAAGAACACCTATGTCATAGAAAAGGATGGGGTCTCTTACACTCTTACACCCTTGAAAGATGAAAGTGAAGAACCACAATTAGGACCTAGTGTGATGTTGGTAGGTGAGAAAGAGTTCCTAAAGACCATGGAAGAGGAGAATATGGGTTTTGCAATCATAGCCAAGCCTAGGATTGTTATGACAACAGTTAAGTTGGATGAGTTACCTTTAGAGATCCAAGATTTGCTAAATGAGTATGCTAATATAATGGTTGATGAAATCCCAAACACCTTTCCTCCAGTGAGGGATATTAGTCATCACGTTGACTTCATACCAGGGGCTAGTTTTCCTAATAAAGCAGCATATAAGATGACACCATGACAGAATGAAGAAATCAGAAAACAAGTGCAGGAGTTCCTTGACAAAGGGCTGATTAGAGAAAGCCTTAGTCCTTGTACAGTCCCAACTGTCCTAGCACCTAAGAAGGGAGGTTAATGGAGGATGTGCATTGATTCTAGGGCCATCAATAAGATCACAATCAGATATAGATTCCCAATTCCATAGATGGAAGATTTGATGGATTGCCTAGGAGGAGCATGCTACTTTTCCAAAATAGACCTCAAGAGTGGGTATCACCAAATCAAGATCATACAAGGGGATGAATGGAGGACAACATTTAAGACAAATGAAGGGCTTTATGAATGGCTTGTGATGCCTTTTGGTCTCTCCAATGCACCCAGTACCTTCATGAGGTTGATGAATGAACTCCTCAAGCCTTTTATTGGTAAGTTTGTAGTGGTTTATCTTGATGATATTCTTGTTTTTAGTTCAAGTAAGGAAGAACATTTGCATCATTTGAATTTGGTTTTGAGAAGATTGAATGAAGAGAAACTAATGATTAATATGAAGAAATGTAAGTTTATGAAGACAGATTTGGTATATCTTGGTTTTGTGATTACAAAGGGCACCTTGAAGATGGATCCAAGTAAGGTTGAAGCTATCCTAATTTGGCCTACACCCAAATCAGTTGCTAAGGTAAGAAGTTTCCATGATTTGGCAATCTTTTATAGGAAATTCATTAGAAGTTTCAGTCATATATGTGCTCCAATCATTGATACCATAAAGGGGGATAAGAGAAAGAAGTTTGTTTGGTCTAGTGAAGCTGACAAGATTTTTCAATATTTGAAACAAAGGGTAGCAGAGCAACCTATATTGGCTTTACCTGATTTTGATAAGGTCTTTACCATTGAATGTGATGCTAGTGGCTATGCTATAGGGGTTGTGTTGAGTCAAGAAAATAGACCTACTACTTTCTTTAGTGAAAAGTTGAATGAAGCCAAGAATAAATACTCCTCCTATGATCTAGAATTGTATGCTATGGTCCAATCTTCGAAAAAATGGAGACATTACCTCCTTCCCAAAGAGTTCATAGTCTATACTAATAATCATTCTCTTCAATTTTTGAATAGTCAAGAGAAACTCAGTCATAGGCATGTCAAATGGGTTGAATATTTGCAAAGTTTTACTTTCACTATTAAACATAAGAAGGGGCAGTCCAATAAAGTAGTGGATGCTTTGAGTAGGAGGGCTCTAATGGTGTAAGAAATTCAATTGCAAAGTGTGGGAGTTGAATCCTTAAAAGGTATGTATGCTGAAGATGCTGATTTCAAAGAAATATATGCATGTTGTAAGCAGCCTTGTAGCAACACTAATGATAAATTGCTTGATTTTCTGATTCAAGATGATTTGTTGTTCAAAGGAGCACAACTTAATGTGCCTAAATGCTTAATGAGAGAAAATTTGATAAAGGAAAAGCATAGTGGTAGTCTTGTAGGTCATTTTGGTCTTGATAAGACCTTGGAGCAGTTAAGGAGACACAATTTTTGGCCTAAAATGCAAACTGATGTAAGGAAATTTGTTAAAAAATGCACTATTTGTCAAAAGGCCAAGGGATGTAGCACTAATGCAGGATTGTATCAGCCTCTTCCTATTCCAAATAGGCCTTGGGAGTTTATTAGCATGGATTTTGTCATGGGGTTACCTAGAACACAAAGGGGCTTTGATTCGATGTATGTTGTGGTTGACAGGTTCTAAAAATGGCTCATTTCATCCCTTGCAAAAGCACCAATGATGCAACATACATTGCAGGTTTATTCTTCAAGGAGGTGGTAAGAATTCATGGTTTGCCTCTTAGTATTGTTTCAGATAGAGATAGTAAGTTTATTGGGCATTTTTGGAGGACTTTGTAGAAGAAACTAGGCACTAATCTTAGTTTTAGTTTTGCCTATCACCCTCAAACTAATGGGCAAACTGAAGTTGTTAATAGGAGCTTGGGAAACCTCTTAAGATGCCTCTCCTAAGAATATTCTACTAAGTGGGATCTTGTCTTTCCTCAAACAGAGTTTGCCTACAATGATTCCATGAACATGAGCATTGGAAAGAGTCCTTTTCAAGTTGTCTATGGTATGTAGCCTAGAGGGGTATTTGAATTGAGGGATATCGGTGGTATGGATAGACCAAGTGTTGAGGGGGAGAAATTTGTTGTTGCAATGCAGGAGATCCATCAACAGGTTAGGGAACAACTTCAAAATAATGTTGGCAAATACAAGCAAAGTGTAGATGTAAAAAGAAGAGAAGTGGATTTCAAGGTTGGGGATTTGGTTTTGGCCCATCTCATGAAGAAAAGGTTCCCCAAGGGTCAATACTCCAAGTTACAAATGAAGAAAATAGGGCCTTGCAAGATTGTGCATAGTAACAATGCATATGAGATTGAACTACCTCAAGGAGTTGGCTTATCTCCTATATTCAATGTTTCTGATTTGCACCCTTTCAAAGGGGATGTTGTTGCAGGTGATGGAATAGGTTCATCTTCACTCTCAGATGCTGATTGGCTCAAGGACCTTCCACCTAGTAGGCCTATGGAGTTGGAGTGCATTATAGACACCAAGGAACTTAAAAAGACAAGGCATAAGACATATCTCCAATACTTAGTCAAATGGAGGGATCTGCCCATTGAAGATGCAACATGGATGACTGAAGAAGACATTCTCAAGAATGGGTACACTGTTGCTGCCCTTAACTCAAGTGGAACTTGAGATCTTTTTCTCCTCTTGGGAGTATGATGCAGGGGCACCCTGATGCACCTTAGGTCATGTTGGGAAACTTTGGGTTTGTAACGTCAGAAAATGTCCCCTTGGGGGCTTTTCCCTCATAATGTTCAGCTCCCAGGGCTTTTGCATGCATTTAGCACATCTTACTTCATAATTTGGCATCCCGACGAAATGATCCCTAGGTAACATGACAAATTGGACCTAGGAGGACCCCTTGAGCTTGACCCTGCCCAAAATAGGGGGGAGAACTTGGGTGCTTGCACTCTAGTCCTGCTCTATTTTGGGGTAGTCCCAATTTTTGGGTGTTAGCTTGTGATCGTTATTTGGGTCCTGTGCCGACATGGTAAGTTTGAATTTATGAAATCTTGGCGTGAATGTTTGTAGTTGCATATATAAGCATGTTTAGGCATTCATTTGTAAACTAGATGATCATTGTGATGTTTGTGCACTCTCAAGGTGATTCAAGGCTTTCATTGTGTTGTCTATGTGTTTGTGTTTGCAGATTTGAGCATCCATTTCATCATGAAATAAAGAGCATCTTCCTCCCATGATATATTCACTACAAGGTGACATTATATTGTGTTTTCATCATTATTTCATTTGGTTTTTGCCTCTTCCTCTCAAGGGCACACACTCTCTAACTGACAAAGGTGTTTGGAGACTTAAGTGTCCTCCGGGGCTTGACTGAAGCAAGCCTCTAAACACAGCCCCCTCCCAAAGTTTTCATAGTTGTAGGTTATAGGTTATGAAGCTGGACAAAGTGAAGTTGCAGGAAGACATCTTGGAGTGTCAGAATTGCAGAACAAGAAGAAAATCTACCCCCTGGACTTGGGTGCCCACTCATTAGTCCTCTAAGTTCCGTGATGAGAAAATCTCTGGAACAGTAGGAAAGAGTTGCAGATTGAGTTCCTAGATCCAGACAAAAAGCAGGCCATTAGACTTGGGCACCCGCTCTTTTGTCCTCAACTTTTCCCCCTCAGAACCCCAAAAACAAGTATTATGTGATTTGATATTTTACATCTCTCTGCAAAAGCTTTTTCTGTTATTCGTCAGTTTATTACTGTATTTGCATAATTAGGGTTTTAATAGTCAATTAAGCATAAGAGAAGGAAAATTGATAATTAAACACCCTAATCCAAGTTTCCCTACATCTTACATCAACGTAGGGTATGATAGTGCATTGCCACTCGACCCTAGATCCTTGAATGTTAAGGGTGAAAGGAGGATTCAAACATCTAACAACACAAAACATTAAACAATCCAAATTTTACCCTAAACATTTTGGTGAACCCATGTTTTTGGACTTAATTTCAACTTTCTAATTGTTTGTCTTTAGATTTGGATTGATTTCATTCATTCATATAGTCATTCATTTTATTGCATTGATAAAATTTTTTAAAAAATGAAAATTTTGAAAAATTCAAAAAAAATTGCATTGTTAGGCTTACTAATTTGTATCAATTCTTTCTAAATTTCCTTAATTCATGATTTTTGCATCAAATCTGATATAAACTACAGAAAAATACAAAAATTCAGAAATTTGCATTGCATTTTCATCATTTAATTGCTAGGGTTTTGTAGAAATTTTGACAATTTTCATATAACCTAGTAATTCCAAAATCTAGGGTTAGTAGGAAAAATTTTCTTTCAGATTTTTATACTGATTTTATAGGCTCATTAAAATTATAATTTGGCTGTAGTCTTGCATTTTGGTGTAAATTTGCATTTAGATTTAAAATATTTGCATTTTTGCATAGAAAATTTCAACAAAAACTAGCAATTTTCATGCATTTTCATTAGATTTGCATTGGTATTTTGCATATTAAAGCGTGGAATTCATTTTTAGATCTGAGAGTATTTCATTTTCATCATAAATCAGACTTCAAATCATTCATATAGCATTTTGTGTCAAGATCTTAAACCTAGGGCTTCAAAAATAATGATTTTCACTAGAGTTGGCCTTATTGACTCTATAAATTTGCACCATAGGTGTGTTGTGAAGGGTAGTTTTGCATTAATTGGCTGTTATCAGGGTAATAATTTTCTTCCCCTCCTAAAAAATTCACAATACCTTTTTAATGGGCTCTTGTATTGAAAATTGGGTGAAAAACTACACAATTTTGTTATTTTTGCCCTATGGTTTGACTTAGTTTGCACTCCAAGTGTGTTGTGACAAATTTTATGGATTGAGGTGACTAATATCATTGCTTTCATTTTTTTCACCTCTTAAAATTCATTACAACACCCCTTTTTCTAGGTCTTGGAGTTGAAAAACCGTGAAAATAGCCTATTTTTGCTATATTTTCACTAGTGTTTAACCTTAAGTGGCACTAAAAGCGTGTTGTGACAGATATTTTGGAATTAAGTGGCTGTTATTACTGATATACTTTTCTTTCCATCATCATTTTCCTCACAACACCCTTTGTCATGCCCTTTTGCATCAAGATTTGGTGAAATAAGTGCCTATTTTGACATATTTTCACTATATTTTGCTTAACATTATCTTAGATTCGCATCAAGAGTGTGTTGTGAAGGATCTTTTTTTTTTTGGACTAATATCAGACATATAATTTGCTTCCCCTGATCAAAATCCTTACACAACCTTTTCTTTCATTTAATTGCATTGAAAAAAGTACAAAAAATCAAGCATCTAGGTCATTTTTGCATATAGTTTTGCACTTGACTTTTGCATACAGTTGGAAAAGCTTTTAAAAAAAAAACTTGATCTTACATTGGAATGACACCTTCATGTCATTTCTCAATGGTATCTTTGCATGCATTTATTAAAGATCTTGATTTTGACCAATTTTTAACCCTCATGAGTGAACATCCTACGATATTAGAAAGCTTAACTGAGTTCTTCTCCATGAGTAGCAAGGAAAAAGCTGATGATGATCCCATAAGTTATCCTACTTCCCCTATAATTGAATACTCAAATGAAAAGACTAGGGATAGCTTTAGTAATTCCACTGCTCTCCTTGGCCATGATGAAACATTAGTGAATGAAGAGCTCCCTTTAACAAAGAACATTCCATGGGTAGAAAATGAGCATTCATTTAACAATAATCAAATTCCTACCTCTGTGGATCATCCCACCAACCTTCTTCCTTTAGTTGATTAATCACACACCTTGGATTTCACTAAGGAAGAGAAGACCTTTAATGTCCCTCCTTTGTTTGAATATTCAAGTCATTTGGACATCACTAAGAGGATAGAGAATAAGTATGCTAGTAAGCTTCAACAAGAAAACATTCCACTTAGACAAATGACCTTTGATCCTGGTGCTTCCTCCTCTACAACACAAAAATCCATGACAAAGCAAAGCCCTATGTTACAAAAACTAAGTCATAAAGCACAACAAATTCAAAATGCAAAAAGGAGAAAGAGAAGGCGACGAGCTTACCTTGCATCTTAACATTGATCCTAACATTGAAACAAACAAAAATGATCCTAACACTGAACAACATGATGAGCAAGACATGAATTTGGCTACGGTACCCTATGCCCCACTTTCCTCTAACATTAGGGAGTGGGAGGATGACGATGATTTGCTTGATGATACTCGCTAGCTCGGCAGGACCATACAGGTAAGTATCTCTAAGTGATGTGCTTCCCTCGTGATGTGTTATGTGTTGTTTAAGCCTCATGGGATGACCTCAGATTCTCCCGTAAGGTCCGGGATACCAGGAGATCACCTCTGTTGTGACCTTCTTCTATTTGTACCATCATTCTTCTATATTGCCTCTCTCTCTGATTTCATTGTTGCGTGTTGTGTCTTACGGACATAGCGTTGCGGTTGGTGACTTGAGGGCACCCTCCTACATGACTATCTCTAAGACACTTGTTTCTCCTCTCTTATTTTATTGTTTCCCTTCATCTAGTGTTTCTATCTAGCGGGCGGATGATGACAAAAAATTATACTGATGCGGACCTAGTGTCCCTTTCAAGAGCAATAAAAAAATGGACTTAGTTCCTAATATGACGATGGGGTTGTATATCTTATCCGACACTTGGCTAGTGGAAGCACTCATGCTTTCTGCGTAGTGAATTTGATGATGTTTTTATCTCATTTACAAACCTTAACAATACTGTTGCTCTGTGCACCTTTGTTTGTCTTTGAATCTAGTCTTGGTGGTCCTCGATTCAGAGAGCTTCATGATATAGCTCCATGGTTATCCTTGAACTCTGAATTCATTGTATAACCTTGGCTCTTTGTGTGGTTAATCATAGGCATTGATGTTGTTGTTTATCATGATGTTGTAGACACTAACATGTTTCTTGCAGGGATGTGTTTGTGGGAACATTTGGCGATCGTAAAGTACATGTCACCTCTGGGGGGCATGGGCTTTGTGAGAGCTTGTGTTCCCTTGTGTGTTTTCTTCCTACCTTAACGTGCTTGATATCGATACCTGATATCAACCACCTTAAGGTGGGGGCATATATAAGGTAAGATGTCTGTTCTAGATGCTAGTAAAGTGTGTTTGAACAATCTTGCAATCTTGAAATCTATTGTGTATACCTCCTTTTCACCGTAAGGTGTCTCCGTGATGCAAGTGGGGTTGTATATTTTTGAACTCATACCTCCTTTTCACCGTAAGGTGTCTTTGTGACGTGGGTGGGGTGGTATGCCATGCTTCCTTTTCATTGTAAGGCAT
Source organism: Cunninghamia lanceolata (assembly GCA_027924645.1). Lineage (NCBI taxonomy): Eukaryota > Viridiplantae > Streptophyta > Pinopsida > Cupressales > Cupressaceae > Cunninghamia > Cunninghamia lanceolata. The sequence continues at coordinate 3,323,185 of BSBN01000053.1, read as the reverse complement.
CTCCGTGACGTGGGTGGGGTTGCATTTTTAAAAGTCCTTTGCGGAGGCTGGGAGCAGTTATGTGACTAACTCAACCCTTAAGCGTGTCTTTGGTGATTGTTGTGGTGAAGCCCAATCATTGGTGTGTGCCTGTAATGTGCCTGAGATGGTGTTGGACCTAGAAATAGGTACACTCCATCGCTTGTCTGCCATGTTTTCTCTGTGTCATCAAGTGTGTGTGTTTGGCGTGCTTGCTCTATTTGGCGTGTCTATTGCCCCATATGCACTCTAAAGACTAGCACAATGAGTGCTTCCTACATTTTGAGAGGTTTTGCGTGTCTTACATGTGTGTTGCCCCATATATGCAGTACAAAGACTAGTGCAATGAGTGCTTCCTGCAATATGGGAGGTTTGTTTACTTTCCAGTACTTGCATCTGCATTTCATATATATGAGAAAAAGAAGAGAAAGGAAATCATGTCTGTCTTCTATGCATTTATGTGTCTACTATGCATTTAGTATTTTCTCCATGTTCTGCGTGACTGTAACTGTCTTCTCCATGTTTTGCGTGCCTATTATTGTTTTCTATGTGATTGAGTGTCTTCTCTGTGCTTGGTGTGTTTGTTGTGTTTGTGAACATACTTTAATGCATGTATTGGCCTTGCATTTATACATACATTAAAGTGGGGGCTAAATGTAATGTCAGAAAATGTCCCCTTGGGGGCTTTTCCCTCATAAGGTTTAGCTCCTGGGTCTTTTGCATGCATTTAGGACATCTTACTTCATAATTTGGCATCCCGATGGAATGAGCCCTAGGTAACATGAAAAATGGGACCTAGAAGGACCCCTTGAGCTAGACCTTGCCCAAAATAGGGGGAGGACTTGGGTGCCCGTGCCCTAGTCCTGCCCTATTTTGGAGCAGTCCCAATTTTTGGGTGTCAGCTTGTGACCGTTATTTGGGTCCTGTGCCGACACGGTAAGTTTGAATTTACGAAATCTTGGCGGGAATGTTTGTAGTTGCATAGATAAGCATGTTTAGGCATTCATTTGTAAACTAGATGATCATTATGATGTTTGTGCACTCTCAAGGCGATTCAAGGCTTTCATTATGTTGCAAGAGCAGAATTGTGTTGTCTATGTGTTTGTGTTTGCATATTTGAGCATCCATTTCATCATGGAATGAAGAGCATCTTCCTCCCATGATATCTTCAATAGAAGGTGACATTATATTGTGTTCTCATCATTATTTCATTTGGTTTTTGCCTCTACCTCTCAAGGGCACGCACTCTCTATCTGACAAAGGTGTTCGGAGACTTAAGTGTCCTCTGGAGCTTGACTGAGGCAAGCCTCTAAACACCACAAGCCCCTTCCAAAGTTTTCATGGTTGCAGGTTACAAGTTACGGAGCTGGAGAAAGTGAAGTTGCAGGAAGACATCTTGGAGTGTCAGAATTGCAGAACAGGAAGAAAATTTTCCCCCTGGACTTGGGCGCCCGCTCTTTTGTCCCTGACTTTTCCACCTCGGAACCCCGAAAATAGGTATTCTGTGATTTGATATTTTACATCTCTCTATAAGAGCTTTTTTCGTTATTTGTCAGTTTATTACTGTACTTGCATAATTAGGGTTTTAACGGTAAATTAAGCATAAGAGAAGGAAAATTTATAATTAAACACCCTAATCCAAGTTTCCCTACATCTCACAGTGACCTAGGGTATGATAGTGCATTGCCACTCGACCCTAGATCCTTGAATGTTAAGGGTGAAAGGAGGATTCAAACATCTAACAACACAAAACATTAAACAATCCAAATTTTACCCTAAATAGGGTTTTGTTTTGTTTTGGCTTGATTTATGTAAAGAAGGTCATTTGAGACCATTTTGGGTCATTAGGTACAATGTAGGCAAAAGATGTAAAAGTTGCTCAAATGTTGGCAATCTTGTAATGACAACTTTTGCAATATTTGTTAAAAAAAATAGTTGTGGATTGGTTGGAGGTTGGTACATGATTGTAACAAAATGAATATGTTTTAAAAACACGATGCCCAAGGTAGGGAGGAGTTTTGGAATGAAAGATTTACTTAGTTTTGCATATTTTCTAACTACATTTCCTAATAAAATAGACTGTATTTCATGTTTGTATGGCCTGGTACGTTCTAGTACAGCATCGCTGGTGATTGAGGTAGTAGGAGAATAGTGTTAGCTTTCTAATGCTTCTTGTTTGGTAGAATTTCATTGGGTTTTGAGAGAGATATTGCAGTTTTTTGTGTGAATAGGTAAAAAAACCCTATCTAGGGTTTGCAGAGAACAAATTAATTTGATCGGCAAAGTTTTCACCAATGAAAAATCATGAAAATTTGTGGAAAACTCTGTCCCATGCCCAACCACATTCCTGCAAGAGGAGAGTTCACAATTTGCACGTGTGAGGAAGTTATGCATGACTGTGTGTCTGATTTTGCAGGAAAACTATCACAAACCCTAGTTTAGTGAAGGTCTGATGAAATCTATGCATTGTGTGTGTTGAATACAGTGTAGGGAAACATTATGGTATGTTGTAAAGAGTCTATACAAGCCTAGAATTGGTATGACAAGTTGTTCTCTCCTTTGATTAGGTATTGTTGTGTATTGTTGTATAGAATGCATTTGGTGGTAGCATTTGTTCACAAGAATCATTGCTTTGATCACTTTTTTAAGCCTTGTATGTTTGGAAAACCCTTAGAAAGGTATTGGAATAAGTCTGCACAAGCCAACAACATCATGTTATATGCTATCCCATTGTTGTTTACCTTTGTTGTGTGCCATTAGGCTTTAGGGTTAAGTTGCCAAGAATGTACAAAGGTGCAGATTTGCATTGTTTGCATTGAGGCCTTGTTTGGAATGTGTCAATGTGTTGAAATAATCAAGTTATGTTAGGATCTACCCCTGCTCTGCATCATGACTCCATGATTGTCACTTTATTCTTATGATCTTTCCATGCCCATGGTTGCATTCTTACGCTACTATACCTTATGATATCTTATCATGAACTTCATCTTATGATTACACATTTGAGACCCTTGTCATGACCATATCTTATACATCCCATTGATATTTTTATAATTGATTTAGGAGCATCCTTGGTTCAAGAGCAATCTTGCATCAACCAAAAACATTTGCATTCAGTTTGTTTTCTTTCATTTTCCAGTTCAGTACAGTCAGTTCAGTCAGTAACAGTTTTAATATTTTGGTCTACATTCTTTCGTAGTTTCATTTCAGACCCTACGAAGCTGGATTTAGCATCTAGACACTTTCGTGCACATCATATCTAAAATTCAGATCATTTGGATCAGGTATTGGAAAGATATCGCTATCAAAAGATCAATTGTTTTCTCAGAATAGAGCATCCTGACAATCTCAAACAATTAGCTGAAGGAGAAGACTTGAGCACTTTCCCAACTTGTGAAGCTAAATGACACATCATTCAATGTTGTTTGGATCATGGCCAACTTCCCCTGAGATCCGCATGCTATTTCATTCATTTGCAGAGGAGTTCTATATGATTAGGTTCAACCTATCCATGTACACACGTTACATCTCTTTCATTAGAGTTTGTAATTATCCTTGGCCAACGCGGAGGAATCTTGTGTTCCAAAGATGATATATAATCATGTAATAGATGCATAGGAAAGTAGTGAATCACATAGAGATAGTTTGATAGTTTGGAATTCTTGCAAAGGCACTTCAAAGCTATATCTTGCGCATATTTTGTAACTGAGGAATCAGGCATGTGAGCCCTAATTGTAAGCCTACATGTTGCTGACATGTTTGTATTTTGGATCTATGATATATTGAATGACTTAATCACATTTACATTCTATAATTGAGTTGTTTTTGTTGTGTTTACTCTTGCTACATAGTCTAGATTGTTCACTTTGTGGACCCTCCTAACCGTGACTACACCAAGTGGAATCAGAGAGAAGTTGGAAGTGAAGTGAACGAATTGAGAAAAGTTTGTGAAGGCATTCCATAAGATCTTGTTGTGGACAGATCATTGAATCTGAGGCAGACTACCTGTGTTGTCAACTGATCACTGATTGTGAGCCAGTTGTCACCTTGTAGCCCGATCACCGAATTTGAGGCAGTTACACTTGATCCTAGGAAGAGATGTCACTGAGGAGAATACCTAATGTTGTTACTATGGTTGGAAGAATGGATGAGATGATAGAAATGATGAAGACAATGTGAGTTCTCTTTGATGCTGTTGAAGAAGATCGAAGAAGACAACTAACACCCCAACCTAATGTTGAAAGTGATGATGATGAAGAATTTCAATCCACTGATAAAAACAAAGTAACCCTAGGAGATAAACAAGAAGAATCAGATCAAGTGAAGATGTTGCGAGCTATTTCAAAGATTGGGAAAACACCTAGAGTTGATGTACCGAATTACATTGGCAGTCTGAATCCTAAGGAGCTGATTGATTGGATAAACGACCTAGAAGAATACTTTGAGTATGAAGAAATTGAAGATCCAAATAAGGTGAAATATGTGAAGACAAAGTTGAAAGGACATGTTGCTATTTGGTGGAAAGAAGTTCAGTTGGATAGAAACAAAAGAGGAAAAGAAAAGATTACAAAGTGGGATAAAATGGTGACAAAGTTGAAGAATCAATTTATACCTGCTGACTATGAGTTAGAACTGTTGAAGAGAATGCAAAACCTGAGACAGAAGGAGAAATCTGTGAAGGAGTACACTGAAGAATTTCATAAGATGATCATAAGGACAGGACATAGTGAAGAAAGCAAGGAGAAAGTGGCTAGAGACATCAATCGACTGAGATTGAACATTCAAGAAGAACTAAGTTTGGTAAGGATGACAACATTGGAAGAAACATACTAGTTTGCCTTAAAAGTTGAAGAAAAGTTGAACAAGAAGCATGAGCAGAGATAGAGAGGTAGAGGAGGTGAATTTTAGAGAGGTAGACCATTTTCTGGAGGAGAGAGATCATATGGAGAGCAGAACAGACAAGATTGTACATTCAAGAAGGAGGAAAGAGATAACAATGCATACCAGAGAGATGATAGAACTTTCTACTGTAGAGAAAACCCTAATTCATATCGGAGTAAAGGATGCATAAGAGATGGAAGAGGACCTGATAGGAGAACATTTAGAGGAACCTATTTTAAGTGTGGAGGTGAAGGACATAGAACATTTTAATGTAATCAAGGAAGTACAAGTAAGAAGATATAGAAGAGTGGGAGAGCAGCCTGTGTGGAAGAAGAACATGTTGGATCACCCAGTTCAGTTGGTAGAGTAGAGAAAGGAGAATCACTTGTCATGAGGAGAGCACTATTTCAAGTAGAGTCAAATGAGGAACCACCACAGAGAAAAAGTTTGTTCAGAACTAGATGTAAATCAGGAGGTAAATGTTGTAAGGTTGTAATTGATATTGGTGGTTCTAATAATTTGGTTTCAAAAGAGATGGTGACTAGAAGCTAAAGTGGGAAAGATTGAAACACCCTAAGCCATATCAGATAGCATGGATTCAGGATGATCATAAGGTATTGGTGAGTGAACAATGTCTAGTGAAATTTCATATTGGATCTTATCATGATGAAGTATTGTGTGATATTATGCCTATGGATGTATGTCATATATTGTTGGGTAGACCATGGCAGTATGATAGGAAAGCTATACATGATGGAAGAAAGAATACATACACTATAACATTAAATGGAAAGAGATTTACTTTGATTCCTTTGGAAGATGATCCTACGAGTGAAGTATGTGGAAATTCTAGAATCTATTTGGTTGATGGAAGAAAATTTCTAGATGGTTTGAGACATGAGAACATGTGTTACGCTTTGATTCCTAAGAACCCTGAAAACCTAAAGACAGAGACTGAAGAATCACAACTGGAGGAGATATCTAAGTTGTTGAGGAATGGTTTGATCAAAGAAAACTTGAGCCCTTGTGCCATACCTACACTGCTAGCATCGAAGAAGGATGGAGAATGGAGAATGTGTATAGACTCTAGAGTAATAAACAAGATCATAGTTAAGTATAGATTTCCTTTGCCTAGGATGGATGGTATTATGGATTGTTTGAGTGGAGCAAAATATTTTACAAAGATAGACTTGAAGAGTGGATACCATCAGATTAGAATCAGACAAGGAGATGAATGGAAGATTGCTTTTAAGACAAATGAAGGATTGTATGAGTCGTTAGTGATGCCTTTTGGATTGACAAATGCACCAAGTACTTTCATGAGGTTGATGAATGAAGTTTTGAAGAAATTCTTGGGTAAGTTTGTTATTGTATAGTTGGATGATATTTTACTTTTTAGTAAGACAAAAGAAGAACATTTGTGGCACCTAAGACAAGTATTACAGAGGTTGAGAGAAGAGAAATTGTTGATAAACATCAAGAAGTGCAGTTTCATGAAGGAAGAATTGGTATGCTTGGGATTTGTGATTTCTATGAAAGGATTAAAGATGGACCTTGAGTTGTTGAGGAATGGTTTGATCAAAAGAAAGCTTGAGCCCTTGTGCAATACCTACACTGCTAGCACCGAAGAAGGATGGAGAATGGAGAATGTGTACAGACTTTAGAGTAATAAACAAGATCATAGTTAAGTATAGATTTCCTTTGCCTAGGATGGATGGTATTATGGATTGTTTGAGTGGAGCAAAATATTTTACAAAGATAGACTTGAAGAGTGGATACCATCAAATCAGAATCAGAGAAGGAGATGAATGGAAGACTGCTTGTAAGACAAAAGAAGAACGTTTGTGGCACCTGAGACAAGTATTACAAAGGTTGAGAGAAGAGAAATTGTTGATAAACATCAAGAAGTGTAGTTTCATGAAGGAAGAATTGGTATACTTGGGATTTGTGATTTCTGCGGAAAGATTGAAGATGGACCTTGAGAAAGAAAGAGCAATTGTTGAATGGCCTACACCTGAGAGCATTGGAGAAGTTAGATCATTACATGGATTGGCTAGTTTCTACCGGAAGTTCATCATAAATTTTAGTTCAGTATGTAACCTTATGACAGAGACAATGAGAGGTGACATAAAAGACTTTAAGTGGACATTAGGAGCAGATAAAAGTTTTGAATTGTTGAAGCAGAAAGTGACAGTGCAACCTATGTTGGCATTACCAAATTTCAATAAGGTATTTCAAGTAGATTGTGATGCAAGTGGAAATGCAATAGGAGCAGTGTTAAGTCAAGAAGGTAGACCTGTAGCATATTTCAGTGAGAAGTTGAATGATGCAAGGAGAAGATATTTAGTTTATGACCTGGAGTTCTATGTCATAACTCAAGCCTTGAAGAAGTGGAGACATTATTTGGTGCCTAAAGAGTTTGTATTGTATACAGATCATCAAGCTTTGCAGTATTTGAACCGTCAAAGAAAGTTGAATCAGAGACATATGAGATGGGTAGAGTTCATGCAGAGTTACACTTTTGTATTGAAGCATAGGAGTGGAAAATTAAACAAAGTTGTAGATGCATTGAGTAGAAGGAACTTGCTGATAGAGATGAGAAGTGTTAGGATTTGAGGAGTTGAAGAACATGTATGAAGAAGATCTCAATTTTCCAGAACCTTGGAAAACATGTAAGGAACCTATTGGGATAGATAGGAGTAAGTGGTTGGATTATTTCATTCAGGAGGATATGTTGTTCAGAGGAAATCAGTTATGCATACCTAGGAGTTCAATGAGAGACAATCTGATAAAAGAGAAGCACATTGGCGGATTGGCAGGACATTTTGGTATTGATAAGACAGTGGCTTTGGTGTGTGAAAAATAATTTTGGCCTTAGACATAAGGATGTAAGGAAATTTGTGCAGAGTTGTAGAATTTATCAAGTTGCAAAAGGAAGTAGTCAGAATACTGGATTGTACAAATCTTTGACAGTACCGGAGAGACCTTGGGAAGACATAAGCATGGATTTCATTGTGGGATTGCCAAAGACACAGAGAGGACATGATTTAATATTTGTAGTGGTGGATAGATGCTCAAAGATGGCACATTTCATACCTTGCAAGAAGACAACTGATGCAGTGCATGTGGCTGACCTATTTTTCAAGGAGATTATGAGATTGCATGGATTACTTAAGAGCATAATTTTAGACAGAGATACAAGATTTTTGGGATACTTTTGGAGAACACTTTGGAAGAAGATGAAGACAGGCTTGAAGTTCAGTTCAACATTTCATCCACAGACTGATGGACAGATAGAGGTAGTGAATAGGAGTTTGGGAAACTTGTTGAGATGTTTGGTTGGAGAAAAGGCAGGAAGTTGGGATTTGATTCTATCACAAGCAGAGTTTGCATATAATAATTTAGTGAATAGGAGTACCAGAAGAACACCTTTTGAGATTGTGATAGGAACTAAGCCTAGAGGAGCTGCAGTTGAGAGATATCAGCATGGAGGACAAAAGGAGTGCAAAAGCAGAAGAATTTGCAGGACACATGGAGACAATGCATAATCAGGTTAAGAAACATTTGGAGGAGATGAACAGTAAGTATAAAGAACAAGCAAATGAGGAGAGGAGACACAAAGAATTTTCAATGGGAGATGAAGTGATGGTGTATTTGCGAAAAGAGAGATTTCTAGTGGGACATATAACAAGTTGAAGATGAAGAATTTTGGACCATGTAGGATACTCAGGAAATTTGATTCAGGAAATGCATATGAAGTTGAGTTACCAGAGACATTGGGTATATCACCTATTTTCAACATTACAGACCTATATCAGTATCATGAAGTAGAATCTAGTGACAACATTGCAGAAGACCTGAAGAAGTAGTTACCACAACAAGCACTGGAGCATATTGAAGACATCTTGGGCAGTAGAATTGGACACAACACCAAAGGCAAGAAATACAAAGAATATCTTGTGAAGTGGAAAGGCATACCAGAAGAAGACTCATCTTGGATTTCTCAGGCTGAGGTGGACCATCTTGGTTTTCCTCTAGCCCCAACAAAGTGAGGGATTCACTTTTTCAACAATCCCGGATATCTAATGCAGGAGCATCCCTGGTTCAAGAGAAGTCTTGCATCAACCAAAAACATTTGCATTTCAGTTTGTTTTCTTTCATTTTCTAGTTCAGTTTAGTCAGTAGCAGTTTCAGTATTTTGGTCTGCATTCTACCGCAGTTTTATTTCAGACCCTGCGGAGCTAGACTTAGCATCTAGACACTTTCATGCACATCACATCCAAAATTTAGATCATTTGGATTAGGTACCAGAAAGATATTGCTATTAGAAGATTGATTGTTTTTCTCAAAATAGAGCATCTTGATAGTCTCAGACAATCAGCTAAAGGAGAAGACTTGCGAAGCACTTTCCTGACTTGTGGAGCTAAATGACACATCATTCAATATTGTTTGGATTGTGGTCGACCTCCCTTGAGAACCGCACGCTATTCCATTGATTTGCGGAGGAATTCTATATGATTAGGTCTGACCTATCCGTGTACACACGTTACATCTCTTTCATTAGAGTTTTTAATTATCCTTGGCTGACGTAGAGGAATCGTGTGTTCCAGAGATGATATATAATCATGTAATAGATGCATAGGAAAGTAGTGAATCACATAGAGATAGTTTGATAGTTTGGAATTCTTGCAAAGGTGCTTCAAAGATATATCTTGCGCGTATTTTGTAACCAAGGAATCAGGCCTGTGAGCCCTAATTGTAAGCTCGCATGTTGCCGACTTGTTTGTAATTTGGATCTATGATATACTGAATGACTGAATCTGCATTTGCATTCTATAATTGAGCTGTTTCTGTTGTGTTTACTCTTGCTGCATGGTCTGGACTGTTCACTTTGTGGACCCTCCTAACCGTGATTGCACCAATAATCCTTGTCTTTAGAGCCCTCTTCATCTTACCATCTTGCCTATATTGGGGGCAATCATCTTCACACATGATTTCGGGTATTCTTAAACATCATCCACTTCAACAGTCAAACATCAATTTTAACCAATAAAAGTAGGACATATATTTACCGCATTTTGTTGTAGATGAGGTGTAAAAATCCTATTGATTGTTTGCCCATTGAAACGGATGACATTTAAGTAGAGCGCATGATTTCATGCATGTTTTCTATTTATCTATGCTTACACACTTATCTTTTGATTTGATTACATACTTAATACGCTTATACGATCTTTATCCAACCTTTGGGACCATCCATGTTTATCATTTGTCTATACTGACGGAAACTTTACCATATATATCTTGATGCTTATCTCCTATCTATATGCTTAAAAGTTACATCATACTTATCATGCACCTATTCTAGGGGCAACCTAATTCCATGTGCTTTGATGATTATCATTGATTTATATGCTTACATATATATTAAACAACACTATACATACTTAGATGCTTAATCTTATTCGATTATTTATGCTTTTTACTATTACTATTAAATCATGCATCATTTTTTTCTCTCTTGTAGATTCTTACATCCATTGGATGCAATCAATTAAAGGGGGCATATTTTATCCATAATTAAGATCTTACATCTAGATTCTTACATTCATTGAATGCAACCAATTGAAAGGAACATATTTTATCCATAATTAAGATATTAAGACCACTTTATCCATAATTAAGATCTTATAGACCAACTTGTACTGGGGGAAAACTCTCATCACTATATCGAGACAAATCTTGATCACATTACATAATCTTGACCACATTGCATGTCCCCTTCAGAAATGAGAAAGCAGGTGCTTGTGTCGGATAGGTGTGAATGGGAGAAGTTGGAGAGAGAAGTATATGGAGGGGCCCCACTAAAAACTTTCGTTAAGCTAACGAACAAGAAAACGGAGGCGGTTCACCAAACAAGTTTCGTCATTGTGTGGGGAATAATAAGTAGGTGTTATGTAAGTCGACTGAAACCAAAAAAAGGTGAAAAGGTCAACAATAGACATATGCCAATTCAACTGTAAATTGCGTAAAGACTGATGCAATTGTCATATAACAAATGTACAAGCGAAGGGAAAGATGGTGAACAACTAACGCGTCGTGGAATTGGTCCTCCATCACTCTCTTAGTTTTCTATTTCCACAACCACCTCTGTTTCTCCCTATATTATACACTCTCTACTTCTGAAATTGCCCAACAATCTTACTTCCCATTATTCAAGCTTGGATTTTGAGGAGAGAATTTGAATAGAGAAAAGTGTTAAAACTTGAATGATGGAGCATCCCCTGTTCTTGATCTTGGGAGTTGCTGTGCTGCTGTTTGGTTGGCATGTGTCTGCACAGACTTCGGATTCAAGTTGCCCTGTAAAATTCACAGTAGGTGAGACCAAAACTTATCAATACTGTAACAGCCTAAATGCATTAGGAGCTACTCTGTCATATATCTACCATGTAGAGAATGGATCATTAGATTTAGCTTTCAAGGCTGCACCTGCTGCTTCTGGGGGGTGGGTAGGCTGGGGGATAAACCCACAGGGGCTACAAATGATTGGAACACAGGCTTTGATTGCCTTTCGATTGAGTAATGGATCAACTGTGGTTGACACTTATAATGTGATCTCTAAGACTGCTGCTTTGAATCCTTCAAAGATTAGCATCACTGTGACCACCAAGAATGCTGTGTATGAGAGTAGCAGTGGGAAGATAACCATATTTGCATCCTTGGTACTTAGTTCCAACCAAACCAGTGTTAATCAGGTGTGGCAAGTGGGCAGCTCAGTCAGTAACTTGAGTCCTGCCATACATAATACTGCTGGGGCCAATCTCAGGAGTTTAGGGACACTCAATCTCAAAAGTGGAGCAGCCTCTGCTCCTTCTGGCGGTTTGCCTCACCAGACTCTCAAAAATGTAAGTATGGGTGTCTTTAAATTCAAAGTCTCCTTTTATGTTTTGCAAATGCTTTAAGTTTAGAGGCATCAAGATCCAAATAAATGGAGGCTTTGTCTGTCCGGTTATTCTCAAACATCATCCACTTAAATAGTCAAGCATTAATTTTGACCAATAAAAATAAGACAAATATTTGCCACTTTTTGTTATGAATGAGGTGTAAAATTGTTATTGACCATTTGACCATTGAAGTGGATGATGTTTAAGTAGAGTGTTGTGTGTCAATATACACCATATATATATAGAGAGAGTTTACACAGTCAGTTGTATTTTTGTATTTTGGCTTCACTTTTTTGGTTCAAACTGCATTGAAAAGAGCAGGGATGTTGTGCTGAACATGCTGGTTGGGCACCTATAGTTTGAATACAACATTTTGGCTCTTTAAATCCTTAAAAGTTTAATTAGAGTGTTTGAAGAAGCCAATAATATGTTTGTTTTGAAAAGTTTTAGATAGTTCAAATATAGTGTAAAACCAGTATATACATGCTATGATAAGAATGACTCTTAATTATTTTTTTAATAGATTAAGATGACTTTTAATTATTTTGTATTGATTTATTATAGTTAATCTATAAAAGATTTTAAAGTTTGCTTGACCTAAAACACTCATCCATACAATATGAAGTATAATTAAGTTTGCTTGACATAAACACTCATCCAATACAATATGAATTATAGTTAAGTTTGCTTGACCTAAAACATTTATCTAATACAATATGAATTATATTTATATTCTAACCGATCTTTCTTTTTTTTGAATTCAGAGGCATGGGGTAATTAATGTTGTTAGTTGGGGTATATTGATGCCCATTGGAGTCATGATTGCTAGATATGTCAAGACATTTGAAGTTGCAGATCCTGCATGGTTTTACCTCCATGCCATATGCCAATCCTCTGGGTATATTATTGGAGTAAGTGGCTGGGTCACTGGGTTGAAGCTGGGCGACTATAGCAAAGGTGTAGAACAAACCTCACACAGAATAATTGGGATTGCACTTTTCTGCCTTGCAACTTTACAGGTAATGTAAATAAAGTACAATAACCAATGGGTACATTGAATCAATGCATGGGTTTTATATGTTGGGCACTTGGTCCCACATAAACAACCTATGCATTGGCTATAATCCACTGGTTGTTTAAACCTTTCCACAAGCAAGCACAATAAAAACTTGAATACTTTTAGTTAGTAGCTTCTTGAAATGTTTATCTTTTGCTCAACTTTAAAGTTTGACATTTATTAACTTGCAGGTATTTGCACTACTCTTACGGCCTAAGAAGGATCACAAGTTCCGTGTATGCTGGAATGTATATCACCACTCTCTTGGCTATTCAGTGATCATATTGAGTATAGTAAACATCTTTAAGGGCTTTGACATCTTAGTTCCTGAGAAAAAGTGGAAGGATGCTTACATTGGCATTATTATTTCGTTGGGTGCAATTGCCATCATTCTTGAAATTGTAACATGGATCATCTTCTTCCAACGCAAGTCAAGAAATTCCTGCAAACCCATTAGTGAAATGAATGGAAATGGTCAATTGAATGGGAATAGCCTAGTTCAATCACATGTTTAGAAGAGTATCTCCATTCAAATTCTAAATTTTCTTGTTGATGCTCTTCCTATCCACATTCAGAGTATATAATTTTAGTAGGTAGTAGAAAATTTAAGACTAGATTAGGAGTTTATTCTTTTATTAGCTATTTTGGTTAGTAATATATATCTCCTAGTCAGTGCACATTTTTCATGTAATGTGTACCCTTTTATCTTGTATATTATGGAATCCCTTGTCTATTTATTTCTATTAATAGAGAGTATTCAATTGACCCTATGTTTAGGGTTTTGAAATATTTTGGACTTATTTTTCCCTTTATTCATTCTTTCACTAGAGGACACAATAAAGTTTTGAAAAGAAAAATAAAGTTTCTTTTAAGATTAATTTAGGTTAATTAAGTAAATGTAATTAAATAAGTACAATTAATTTAGAGTAATTAAATATAATATCGAGAGTTGGAAAATTAGAAAATTAATGTTTTGGAAATTAAATGAGGTGAATAGTGATACTTAGCTATATAATCAAAGAATGATACTAATGGATAAGATTCTACATTTTATATTGAGTTAGACCTTGAGAGCAAAGCCTTTCTATCAATGTAACTATTTGGGATTCTACACTAGATCTCTAGCCTATCAGAGGACAAGTTCATAGGTCTAGGGCAGATTTGTGATTATGGGATTGTATGTATGCTTTAGATTTGTCTTGATAATCTTTAATGTTATGTCTTGTAACTTTGATTGATGTATAGCCTTCTACTATGACTTTTTTGAGAATTGAGGACTAGCAATATTGATAAATACCTTGTTAGGCTATTGTACAACTAAGTTATGAGGGCACTACACCTTAATCAACCCCTTGAAATTGAAAAATATTAGAAACAACAAGAAAGAACCTAACATAAATATTCTTTGTTCTTTTTATCCACCAAATCGAAGTACGTTGCCATTAGTCGCTGTCTAAAATGATTGCCTTATCATTTATGGATGATTAGAATGAATGTGCATTAAATGCCTTTAAATACTAGAACATAATGTGAAATTGCCAAAAGTATGTATAGTCGACTCAAGGTAGAAAGGTAAATGGAGTTAGTTAGTTGAATTTGAATTTAAATTTTGAATTTTGAATTGGAAAGGGACAAGTTCACGATTGTGAGGTCACCCCCACATTCATGAACTTATCCTAAAATAAAATAACAACTAAGTGTAAAAGACAAACAACTAAATAGAAGTAGGTATATAATAAATGTGATAAACAAACATAATAAATAAATATATAAAAAATTATTATGTCAAAATAAACACAAACTAAATAAAAATAATATAATATATAAATTAGACCATTACAAATTTATATCTAATAAAATAACACTCCACCTTTACTAAACTTTCTTTAAAAAAAAATTCTAATAACATAAAATTTTGACCGTTCACATTATAAATTGTTAAGTCTAGACGCATAATACTATTTATATTCCAAATAACAATTGTCAAAAAGTTTATGGATAAATATTTGTAATAAGGACAATTTTTTTAAGATGGTCGAGTCTTAAAAAAAACTTTACAGACACATTATCATGCAACTATGTAGAAGTTTTTAAGTTTATTATAACTGTAGATTTCGTAGTGTTTTCATTTTTTTATGGTTGAAAGTTTATAAGTTCAGTTCTCGCATGGATTCTTTTCAAGTAGGGTAGTTTTTTAATCTCATATTCTTATTTTACATATAAAAAATTTAGATATTTAATTATAATTTATGTTATTTTTTATTTTTACATAATTTGTTATATACAAAAATTAGATATTTAATTCTAATTTATGTTATGTTTTATTTTTACTAGTGTAATGTAAAATTAGTATATTTATGTCATTTTTATTTAGTTTTGTATTTATTTTGGTAGACTATTTTAATATAATAATATATTAACAAGTTGTATATTTGTATATATAATGATGGATTTGAACACTGTCCTGCTTTCTGTTGCGTCTACTATGCGTGCACTAGACCTTCATTTTCAGGTGGAGTTCCTACCTCTCCCTACGACTACATGTGATGGCAGAGTTGTTACTTCTGCCTCGCATGCCCTTTCTCTTAATGGTGGGGATGCTAGATCTTTTGTGCATGTTTTCTCCTCTTTTCTTCATGGCAATATGGGTGTTGATTTTTCTACATGTGTGGTTGGGACACCTTCTATTTAAGAGACTTTTCTAGGTGCATATGCTATGAAGGTTTCAGACGTGAGTGACAACTTCTCTAATCCATCCTTAGATTTTGGGGTTTCTACTTCTAGTTTGGGCCCATTGGACAATAATGTGCCTTATTCATTTGGGTAGCTATGTATAGTGGGTCTATTCTTGTGCTTATTTCTTGTCCTTCACATGGTAAGAATGTGCCTTTCCCCTATGCCCAGTCTTCCCCTATGTTGTTCTGAGATCATATGTGATTGAACATGAGACATATTTTTTTGAGAAGGGTTTGGATTGCAGATTTAACAAACTATGGCATGGATCCTTGATTTTATAAATGGATTTATGAAAATTGGCATCCTCTTACTTAGGGTAAACTTGATATTTACCCATGTGCCAGAGATTTCTTAATATTGGTTTTTGAATCAACCTCTAACAAGGATGTGGTGATGGATGTTTGGTTGTGATTATGGGGCCAACATTCCCTAATGCTCAAGCCTTGGTTTCCCTCCTTGAACTGACTCATTGAATCTCTTAACATCATGTCAACTTGGCTTCATTTTCCTAACCTACCTCTCCATTTTTGGTGTGATTCATGTTATGAGGCTATCATAAATTCTCTGGGGCATTTTTTGATGGTGGATTTAGCCACTAGACTTTTCACCCACACTTTCTTTTCTCACATTTTGGTGGACATTGATATCTCCAAGCCCCTTCCAGCAGATGTTATCTTTTAGATGGTAGATCAGTTTTGGGTCTAGCTTCTTAATTACGAGGGCCTCCCTTTTTGATGTCGTTACTTCTCTACTATGGGACATTTGGCTTCATACTACCCTCACCATAGGGGTTCAGGCTCAACCTCTTGGTGAAAAAATGCACTTCCCCACCACCTCACTATTGATCATGAGGATGTTGATTCTTTGTTAGAGATACCTAATCCTACTGTGCCTTCGCCAACTACTTCCAATGTGGGGTTGAATACTTCTAGGTCTATTGTGTGTCTCTTTTTCAGTCATGCTCAAGATATGACATTGGTTGCTGATCCCATCCCTCTTGTGATGGATGTCTCCTTAGCTCTTATTGTTGATGGTGGTGGGTCTAAGCCATCTTCCTTTGATCCACAATTAGTTGAGTACACATGGTTGGTTTCTTCTCTAGGTATCTTCGGTCCTCCTCATCTCATTTTGTGGCACTAGTGGAGGTGTCCCCTCTATCCCCCTACTCTAAGGATGATGGTAATCTTGTCTTGTGGACTATTGTTCAAAGGAGGAAGAAAGGGCTTTAGAAATTTCTCTAAATCCCACACCCAGGTCAGGGGTGTGTGGATTTCCAAGTCAAGTTCTAGGATTGTGTAAGTCTTTGGCTTAGTTGTATGTTTGTTGTGTTTTTATCGCAACTCCATTTTCTTTGAGCCATGTTGGATGGCATCTTTTTGGTGTTTTTTTGTTTCTTGTTTGTACAAGGGTTTGGGCCCTTTCAAAACCCAAATTTATCCTTAATAAAAAATAAGTCATATATTTTTGTATTTGGTTTGGTTCATGGTTCGATCTTTATTCATATTTAAATTGATTTTTGTTAACATCAATTCTCACAAACTCACCATTTACTTATCATTATTGCACCCTTATTCATACTTACCTCCATATATTTACTCCTTGCATCAATATTATCATTTTAGCCCAACATTTTTATCCAAGTGTCTTAAGATTGGCCTAGTTCAGTCCTATAATACACGAGATAAACCTAAAATTTAAATACCAAGTCTCTTGCCCCCTTTCATTATGAGTCAACTTAACACACATTTGTGTGACATGTTTTTGTCATGGTTTTTAAAGAGATACAATGTGATATTTATTAGGATGAATGTAATGAAAAAACATCATTAGAGAAAACTTAATTTCTAAAGATTAATAAAGAATCAGATCTACATCATGTCATCATATAGATCATCTACATGTCTACATATGTTGTCTTTGGTATTGTTCATTGATATTAACCTGCCCTACCAAGGAGTTTGACCTAGGAGAATCCACTCAACCTTTGAGTCAACAAACTCCTAAACTATATCCCTAGATACCACCTTAATAGTTCTAGATATTAGAAGGTGAAGGCTAGCAAGGTTTTAGGTGCACATTCTATTAGATCATTCTCATATGGTAGTTCAAATTTTCATTTCTTGGGATTGAACCCACAAGACTCTGGAATGAACCACATAGATTTCTAAGACATTATAGATTCTGAGATAGTCATCAAATTGAGGACATTAATTTTTTAAGGTGACAAATTAATTTAGAACATCATCAATATCATTTCTCCATCATTAATTGTATATCTAAGTATCATATCCATTGTAGTTAGTTTTCATGTATTTATTGCAATTATTTGTCCTAGCTCTGCTTAATCTCGATTAATTTATACTTAATTGATTATATCACGTAGTTAGCCTAGATTATTATGTAGTGTGATTTATATCGATTACATTTATTGGTTAACCTAACTTTTCTTACATGACCTTCCCCCTTAGGGTTTATTCTCCTTCATTAGGGTTTTAAATCTATTTTTTTATTGTTTATCCTTTATCTTAAATCTTATTAGGGTTTGGATCCACCCTTTATTTAATTATCATTAATTTATCTATAATATTAGGTTTTGGGACTTCATTGTTGACTTACTTGATGCTTATCAGCCTACCCTTCCTTGTTTGTGCTTTTAGGGTTTTCGATTCATATCTGGGTAGGTGGAAGGTAATAGGAGTAGAAATGGCCAAAAAGAGGAAATATTTTTCTTAAAAATTAGAGTTTGTTATAGTTGGGGTAAATATTTGAAGAACTTCTAGATAGAATATTAATATGGTGAAAATATGAAATGTAGGATTTTGTTTCTAGTTTTCAAATATGTAATTTATTCTAATACCCAGATGATAAAAGTTGGCTAAGTAAAGGATGTACAAAAGTGACATTCTTAAAAGTAAGTTGGAGGCCAAAACATGCATGTGTACAACCAACATAAAAAGTAGTAAATGAAAGTATTTTTCAAAATCCTTTTATGAATAGATGCATATGATGTTGAAGTTTGGTTTGGATATTTTTTTGTAATTTTTATCAAATATATATTGTAGACACCTATCTCCCAACTACCTAACCAATTTGATCTGGAACATCGATCTATCAGCCAATCTCCACTATCAATAATCTAATCTGTAATCTTATAAATGGACCCTTCAAGAGCTATTTTTCAAAGATCAATCAACTATTGAAGCAATGTCATGTCGTCAATTCATGAGAAACCACATCTTATCATCATTCAAGCATAACTACCCTCGCAATATAACAGAGGTCGATTAGGCAAAATGTGTTGTTTTATTCATTATTTTTCAATTTCTTTTCTCTAACTGAGGTTACATTAAGTGTAGATAAAGGGTTTTGATATTTGCAATTGAATCCTTTGTTTTTTTATCTACACTTTATATACACATTTCTACCACACGTGGTGGGACTCCTTGTCCTTGTTAATCTCTATCTTGTAGGTGTTTTTGTTTCATTTTTGTAGGTTTTTGTGGGATTTTAAGAAAAATCTTTGGGGTCCGCTTTCACAAGAAGCCTCCTGGACCAAAATGGAGGTTACCATTGCGTTCAGAGTGGCCAATAGACGAAAATTGACATAAAACACCTTATATTTTGGTAACATTTTTTTTGCAATTTTTTTAAAAAAATTGGGCCTATCCCCTTGTACAGTTGTATAATTTTATGATTGTACTGTATGGCCTAGTAGTAACCCTTCTATGCAAGTTCTCTCTAGTTTTTATCCATTCCATAAAATTTGTTTATCCATTGTGTAGTAGTTCTCTTTGTTGGATTTTGGTTTTGTTTGTAGGTTCTCCTTTTGTCTGCCATTACACAAAGGCACTTTTCACTGAACAAGTATTTTTTTCTTTTATCCATCAGGCATTCATGTGATCTACAAGGTTGGTATTTTTGTCAAACAGTCAAATGGTGTATTTTGTTTTCAAGTGAGCAGCTTAATCGTCATGACTAAATCAATAGCTAGTGGTTTAACCACTAGTAACTATCCATAGATAGTTACACTAACTATCACTTTGAACCGCCCTTTGCCCACAATCATATTGTGACCAAGAGCCTTCCTTCAATGTTTGTCTTTAGGTTTAATTCGCAGTTAACCTAACCACTAGGTTTCATTTGCAGTTACCATAACTATTATATGTTATAGTTAATGTCACTAAAACTATTAACTGTTTCTGTTAACCTGAGCTTGGTATTTGATTTGAGTAGTTAACATTTGTTTTTAGTGGCTAATGTTTGTCATTAGCACTAACTTTGTTATTAGTCGGGCACGTAGTCACCTTAGCCATGGATTCTACTATTGAAATCTTTATCAGTAGACGCTACTATATCCCTCAATACACTATTACATGTGAATGTGTCTTTAGTAGTTACTTTCAACTTTAACAATTAACATTTTTGCTAATGTTAACATTTAATGCTTGAAGGAACATTAAACATCAAGCACTAAACTATTCAACACTAACCACCAACAATAATCATAATATTTTTCTTTGATCGTAGCATTAAATGTAACTGCTAGGTCAATCATTGGATCTTAACTCTACATTTGACCAAATCGGGTTAAACCACTAGCAGTCAGGTTAACCACCCGATTAGCCCTCCCATCCATTTTTCATCCTAAAATAGTGATATTTTCAATCAGGTATAACTTTTGCATGTTGTATTGTATTTTTGTGTTCTTATAGGCATTGGAAAGTTAGCTCAGAGAACTATGCTATGGTGAAGATCATTTTTCCATATGCTGTCTAGATTTTGAGGTATACTTGTCTAAACTCAGTCTTTCTTTATGAACTTCAAACAAGCATAATTTTCACATACGAAATCAAAATACAATGATTTTTTAAAAACTGCATAGAAAATCATAACAAATCTTGTGGTGAGATCAATTTCTCTATGTGTTGATATCTATTTCTAATTATTGTAGGATTTTAAATTTTATGCTAGCATATCTTTCTTGCAGTTAAACACTTGTAAAAAATTAAATTCTTGAAACTATTAATCTTTTTGTGCAACTATGTTTGTCAAAGACTAAATCATAAATACTAGTTTAGTTGCACACCTTTTTCTTAATAAAAAATGAACAGGTGTCTATTATGTCTACAAGGGCTTCTATGCGCATATGTTCTTCCTTCACACTGAAAGGTGATCTTGGGAACCAAAAACACTTTTGAGTTCTTTATTCTTGTGTTATCCCAAGAGTCCAAGTTGTGTATGCTCTTCCATTGTGCTACAAAGTGATCTTGGGAATAAAAAACACTTGAATTTCTTTCCCTTTGGCAGGTCTTCCCAGGGATTTCATCACCTCGGGGGATGACCTAAACCATGTGTTCCGATGGGGTATACAAAGGGGGGAGAGTGAAAGTTGTACCTCAAAAGTGGAGCTATCATTTTGGGCCCATATCGAGCTTGCAAGACTCAGTAAAGTGAGTAATCACATGCCTTAGACAACACACTAGTTCATAGACTTTGGCCTCATGTACCAAGTGTATAATTGGGACATCCCTTAGATGCATATACAACCTAGAATAGAAGCATTTCGACCATCATTTTTCATGGTGCACTAGTAAGTAGCTAGCCTGGGAAGTTATGCCATGTTTAGGAGTCTGTTGAGATAGAGCTCACTATGGGCAAGGCCTTGGCCTCCACAGTATGGGGTTTATAGGTGGTACATGACCTTGCATTCACTAGCTATCCATAACTTAGTAACATTGATACACCCACCTAAATAAAAAAGGTTGTTCATGTGTCTGATATACTTTCATGTGCTAAACTAGTGAATATCCTTTGCATCTGATGCAAGAGCATCCTAGGTTGCAGAGAAATCTTGCATCAACCAAAAATATTTACATTCTTTTCTTTTCTTTCATTTGAGTTGCAGTTCAGTGATTTACAGTTCATCATTTTCTACCATATTTTACCGCATCTTCATATTAGAGCTCATGGAGAAGGAATTAGATTCTATGCCATGTCAACTACATCATACTAAGATTTTAGGAGATTTGGATTTGTCTACAAAAAGCTATCGCTATCAGAAGATCATTAGCTTTCACAAAGTAGAGCATTCATGTAGTCAGTCGAGAATAGAATGTTTGTGGAGCACTTCCATAACTTGTGGAGCCTAATGGAACATCACACAAGGCAATTAAGGACTTGATAGACCTGCCTTGAGGTCTGCACCATGTTTCATTGATTTGCGAAGCAATACCATATGTTGTAGGCTAACCTACATGTTTCTACACATTTCATCATTCATTGGAGTTTGAGACCTCTTATGGCCAATGCGGAGGATTCTATGAGCTTGAAGATGATATATATACATCTCTTAGATGCATTAGGAAGGCAGTTCTTCAGTTAAGTAGTTTTAGATAAATAGTTTCTTTCCGTAAGGCACTTTGACAATACCATATCTTTCATTTCTGTTGTAACTCAGAAAGCAGGCATGTGAGCCCTTTGATTGTAGCCCACATGTTGCTGGCATATAAGTATTTTGATTGTTTGATATACTGAGCATTTGAATCTCCCATTGCATTATGTTATTGTGTTGTTTCCATTGTGTTTACTCTAGCTACATGGTTTGGACAATCCCTTCTTAGGACCCTGCATCCATAACTGTACCAAGTGGTATTAGAGCGAAGTTGTGAATCCTTTAGAAGTGAAGGCATTCTGGAAGATCTTATGGTGAACAAATCACCGACCTGAGGTAGTATACTCGTGTTTGTCAACAGAGTGTCGACTGTGGGGTAGTTGCTACCTTGTAGTCAGATCTCTGAATTGAGGTAGTTGCATCAGATCCTAGGAAGAGATGCTGCCAAGGAGGATGCCTGCTATGGCCAATGTTGCTAGAAGAATAGAAGAGATGATAGAGATGATGAGGAAAATGAAAGTTAGATTGGATGCTATATAAGAAGATAGAAGAAGAGGACTAAACCCTAGACATGAAGATGAAAGTGATGATGAATTTCAATTTGCTGACCAAAATGAAGAAGCCTTGAAAGAAGAAGAATCAAATCAAGTAAAGGTGTTGAAGGCTATTTCTAAGATGGGTAAGAGACCTAGAATGGAAGTATCAAACTATACTAGAAATTTAAACCCTAAGGAATTGTTTGACTGGATAAATGACTTGGAGGAATACTTGTTGCAAATATGTGCATATGATGTGTTGTCATTGATGCCAACATGTCCCTTTGTCAGAGATAGTGAAGACAGTGCAATTCAGTAAAGTAGATTGATCAACATTCTCAGTAAGATGAAGATCAGAGTCTACGGACCAAAGGGATTTGTAGAGGATTGTTTGAAGTTGCTCCAGTTAAGATTTGAGAGGTCTGCATGAAGGATTGATGAAGTTATGGTCATCTGAGTAGAACTGGGTTTTGCAGTGTTCAGAGGTAACAGAGTGACATGATTTTGGTCTAGATTGCTCCACATTGGAATATTATGGTCTATGGTTCTAGTGGTATGTTTGGGATGTTGGTGTGTATCCTCAACTCAAGTGGTTCATGGTATGGAGGTCCGCAAGCAATCTTTCTAGTGTGACAGTCATGACAGTTAGTTTTCTTGAGTTTCCAGATGAAGGTGCAAGTGTTTCTGGTGATTTGAGGTGATGCAGTTGTTCTGGTTGATTTAATTGTGCTTGTGGTGGTCTCTAGATCGTGTGCCTATTGTGTTGGTGGTCTACATTGAGGATTGAGATCGTGGTTGAAGATTTCTCCTTGGGTGTTGCTCTTCTTTCTAGTCTTGGCCGACTGGATGTTTGGTGCATATTGCGGATGATCTAAGAAGAGTTCTATGGAGCGTGGTGTGTTTTTCGAGGAAGATTTGAGTCTCAGCTATGTTTGGCTGACAATGTAATGGTTCACATATAGAATTTTAAGTCTTGTGATTGTAATTTATTATAATGCCTGTCTTGGAGAATGTTCTAGATAGATGATTGTAAGGCCAACTTTGATGTTCATTCCAAAATTGATGTCATGTATAAATAAGTGTTGTGAAGTCATGGAATGTGGGAATGTGAGCAAAGATGCGAATTTAGCAAGGAAGTGTTTGGAGGTAGAACAAAGGTGTTGTGAACTTTAATGGAACTAAACTTTGGCATGAAGATGTTGTTTCTCAATTCAATTCATCTGTGTTAATCTTGTGAATGTTTTTGTAGGCAGTGAGCCTCTTTTGAGCAGTGAGCTCTAGGTAGTGCACCCAAAGGCAAGTGCCTTCCCATTTTCTATTCTTTTAATAGAGAATAAATCTTGAGGGTTAACCCCCACCGTGGTTCTTCCCTTAACCGGGTTTCCATGTAAAAATCCTAGTGTTATGTGTGTTGATTATGTTTCTGCTCTTGTGGTTTTGATTCATGCTTTCATGGTTATATCATTAATCTGTTTATAAGTTGTAAAGGAGATTAAATGAAGCAGAAATAAAAATTTTAGGCAATTGATTCATCCCCCCTCAGTTGTTTGCCCTAATTTCAATAATTGGTATCAGAGCTAGTTCCTCTAAAAGAAGCTTGACCACTTGAGGAGATCCAGGATGTCAACATACAAGAAGGACAGTTTGAGATTTGATGGAACAAATTACTCTCTTTGGAAGAATCACACGGAGTGTCATTTACAATGCATGGGTGATCCTTATTGGTTGATAACTAAGAATGAGTACAAACCTCCACAGAATGGTCCTTCAACTCCAGATGAAATCAAAGATGCTAAAAACAACATTCGGGCTAAAGAAGCATTGTTGAGTGCCCTGATTGATACAGAAATGACAAATGTCTTGGAATTGAAAACTACTCATGAAATCTAGAAGAAGTTGGAAACTCTGTATGAAGGTGATGCATATGTCAAATGTGCTAAGTTACAGAGCTTGAAGGGTAGATACGAAAGTTTGAGGATGAGTGAAGATGAAAACATCACTTCCGACATGCAGAAGGTGAATGAACTTGTGTGCAGTATCAGGTGTGGTGGTGGAAAACTGGAAGAATAAGAGATTATTGGCAAGGTGCTAAGATCCTTACCTGCTTCATACAAGCATAGAGTTGTTTCTATTGAGGAGATTAGGACTATGACAAATGTTACAAGGGATCAGTTGGTTGGCAAGATTTGAGTGAGTTTGGTGATTCTCTTCCTAAATCAGAATCTGCATTTAAGGCCAGTGTTACTAGGAAGCAAATATTTGATCTAGGTGAAAGCTCTTCAAGAAGACTAACTAGATATGAGAAGGCAAGGAAGGAACTGGAAGAAGATGAATTCAAGCTTGAATAACTTGAAGTCATTTTTTCCAAAAGATTACCAAGAGGATCCGGTAAGTATGAAGGAAAGTTGCCTTTCAAATATTTTTTCTGCAATAAGATTGATCATTTTGCTTCAAGATGTTCAGAGAGGGTTTCAAAGCCAAACTCTAAAAGACCTAGGGTTCAGAAGAAGTGTTACTATGTCCAAGAAGTTACTGATGAAGGAGTCACAGATGATGAATTTGATATGGGAAGTACCTCTAGAAATGAATGGGTGTTCATTGTTATCAAAGAAGAAGATCTGGTGCGTACTAAATCTGTTAGTTGTGTGAATGTGGAAAGTGCCTTGGCGGCTCAGATTGAAGAAAAGGATGAATGTGTGATTGACAGTGGATGTTCTCATCATGTGACTGGTGATAAAAGTAAATTTGTGAGTTTGGAAAGATATGATGGTGGAATTGTGAAGTTTGGAGACAATTCAGCTAGTAGAATCCATGGCAAAGGATCCATCTCTCTTGATGGTAAGAATAACACAATATGATGTTTTGTATGTAGAAGGATTGAAGCATAATCTTCTCAGTGTTGGACAGTTAGTTGACAAAGGGTATGATCTCCGATTCAAGGATGGAAGATGCAAAATTTTGGAAAGCTCTGAAACTGAGATTGCATCCGGTACACAGACTAGAGATAATACCTTTCATTTAAGTGGTACTGGTGAAAGTTGTTTGATTGCTCAGATTGATCAAAGTTGGTTATGGCATAGGAGAATGTGTCATGTAAACTTTGATAATATTGTCAAGATAAGCACTACTCAAGCTATGAGAGATCTTCCAAAGCTTGTGAAACTTACTAATAGCATGTGTAAGGAATGTCAGTTGGGAAAATAGAGCATAACTACATTTAAAAGTAAAGAACAATTTTCAAGTGGATTGTTGGAACTTGTGCAAACTAATTTGTGTGGTTCTGCCAGAGTTAGGAGTTTGCAAGGAGACAGATACTTTATGTTGTTGATTGATGATTACTCCCAGATGATGTGGGTCACTTTCTTGAGAGAGAAATCAAAGGCTCTTGATAGATTCAAGGTGTTCAAGGCTAGGGTGGAAAATGAGATTGGTGTGAAGATAAAGTGTCTGAGATTTGATAGAGGTGGAGAGTTTACCTCTAGTGAGTTTAATGCATTTTGTGAAAAGCATGGAATAAGAAGACAATTATCTGCTCCTAGGACTCCTTAGCAGAATGGAGTT
Organism: Cunninghamia lanceolata; assembly: GCA_027924645.1. Classification (NCBI taxonomy): domain Eukaryota; kingdom Viridiplantae; phylum Streptophyta; class Pinopsida; order Cupressales; family Cupressaceae; genus Cunninghamia; species Cunninghamia lanceolata. The sequence continues at coordinate 3,297,061 of BSBN01000053.1, read as the reverse complement.
GTGGAAAGGAAGAACCGGACTATTCAAGAGGCTGCTAGAACCATGATGATGGAAGAAAATGTTCCACATGTCTATTGGAGAGAGGTTGTGAGTACTGTTGTCTACACTCTTAACCAAGTGTAGATCAAAGGTAATATTGGTAAAACACCTTATGAACTATGGTTTGGTAATGCTCCTACTATGAAATACTTCAAAGTTTTTGGTAGTAAATGCTATATCAAAAGAGATGAAGATCTAGGCAAGTTTGATGCAAGATGTGACGAAGGAATATTTATGGGTTACTCTAACCAAAGCAAGGCATACTGGTGCTTTAAAAAGAGATTGAAAAAGATTGTTGAAAGTGCTAATGTCAAGGTTGATGAAAGAAAGGAGAGACCTTCCAGGTCTTACGGATATGAATCAGATGATCAAGATGAAAGTCCAAATAAAGGAAATCAAGTTCAAGAAGCTATTGAAATGTTGAGGAACAAGTTCAAGAATTAGAAGTTCAAGAAAATCCCAAAACCCCCAGGTATGTAAGGTTGAATCATTCAGAAGATTAGATTATAGGAGACAGAAATAAAGGCATTCAAACTAGAAGAAAAATTGCTAAAGAACAAGAAGAGTATTGTTTGATTTCAAAGATTGAACCAAAATCAGTGAATGAAGCTTGTAATGATGAAATTTGGGTAAAAGCAATGGAAGAAGAATTAATGCAAATTGAGAAGAATCATACTTGGGATCTTATTCCTAGACCTGAAAATAAAAATGTAATTGGAACTAAATGGGTCTTCTAAAATAAATTGAATGAAAATGGTGAAGTTGTGATAACCAAAGCAAGATTGGTGTGCAAAGGATATTCTCGGGTAGAGGGAATTGACTTTGAAGAAACTTTTGCTCTGGTGGCAAGAATTGAAGCACTCAGATTATTTCTTGCCTTTGCTGCTTACAAAGATTTCAAAGTTTATCAGATGGATGTCAAGTCAGTATTCTTGAATGGAGATTTGGAAGAAGAAGTCTACATTGAGCAACCAGAAGGATTCCAGTTTTCTGATCAAGGAGATATGATCTACAGGTTGAGGAAAGCATTGTATGGACTTAAACAAGCCCCAAGAGCCTGGTATGTAAGATTAGATAAGTATCTGCTAAAGTTAGGTGTTAGCAAAGGCACTTCTGACAATAATATTTATTCAAGATTGATCATGAATACATATTGATTGTTGAGGTATTTGTTGATGATATCATCTTTGGTGGAAATGAGAGCATGTGTAAAAAATTTGCTGATCAAATGCAAAGTGAATTTGAGATGTCCATGCTTGGTGAAATGAATTTCTTCTTGGGTCTGCAAATCATTCAGTCAGATAAGGGCATCTTCATATCTCAGTCCAAGTATGTAAAAGAGTTGTTGAAAAAGTTTGGAATGGAGGATTCAAAACCAGTAAGCACTCCTATGATAACCAGATGCAAGTTGAGTAAATATGATGATTCCCCTAAGGCAGATTAGAAAAGGTATAGATTAATGATTGGAGGACTGCTTTATCTGACTCATACCAGACCTGATGTTTTGAATGTAGTTGGCCTTGTTGCTAGATTTCAAGCTGATCCTAGAGAATCTCATGTTATAGCAGTCAAAAGAATTTTTAGATATCTGAAGGGAACATCTAATTATGGATTATGGTATTCTAAGGATGATGATTTCACTCTTCATGCATATACAGATGCTGATTGGGCAAGAGATGTGGATGACAGGAAGAGTACTAGTGGTGGTGCATTTTTCTTGGGAGAGAGATTGGTTTCTTGGTTGAGCAAAAAGGAGGCAATATCTCTGTCTACTGCAGAGGCAGAGTATATAGCAGCAACAAGAGGTTGTACTCAAGTTTTGTGGATGAAGCAAATGTTGAAGGATATCAGATTTGTGTTTGAAGAGCCTATTACAATCTTCTGTAATAATTCAAGTGCAATAAACATCTCAAAGAATCCGGTGTTGCATTCAAAGACAAAGTACGTATCCATCAAGTTTCACTTTTTGAGAGAGAAGGTAAATGAGAATGAAGTTAGATTAGAGTTTGTTCCTTCAAAGGATCAGATTGTGGATATCTTCACTAAGCCTCTACCTAAGGATACTTTTGAGTATCTCAGAGTGAAGCTAGGGGTTATTACCCCTCCTATCCAGAACTAAGGTGCACTAGTGTGCATCAGTTCGGGGGAACTGACAATCATATCTTGTGGTCTGGATTGATGTTAAGGGGATGCTACTCAGGGGGAGTAGTCAGTATGTTAATTCTAAAGTTTAGTTTGGTCTAAGAAACAAAAGGGGGAGAGATGATTGCAAATATGTGCCCTTTGCCATTAATGTTAAAGGGGGAGAGAAGTCATGTGAAAAACTTGGAAGTAAGTAGTTGCTAGTGAAAGGGGGAGCAGTGAAGAAAGTGGTTACAGGTGTGATAAGAGAAAGGGGGAGAAGTTCTTGTCTTGATGGTTGAATAAGTTTTTCACATCATATGTTGCCATCAATGACAAAGAGGGAGATTGTTGCAAATATGTGCACATGATGTGTTGTCATTGATGCCAACATATCTCTTTGTTAGAGATAGTGAAGACAATGCAGTTTAGTAAAGTAGATTGATCAGCATTCCCAATAAGATGAAGATCACAATCTGCAAACTAAAGGGCTTTGTATAGGATTATCTGAAGTTGCTCTAGTTAAGATTTAACAGGTCTGCATAAAGGATTGATGAAGTTATGACCATCTGAGTAGAATCAGGTTTTGTAGTGTTCAGAGGTAACAGAGAGACAAGATTTTGGTCTGGATTGCTCCGCATTGGAATATTATGGTCTGCGGTTCTAGTGGTATGTTTGGGATGTTGGTGTGTATCCTCAACTCAAGTGGTTCGTGGTATGGAGGTTTGCAAGCAATCTTTCTAGTGTGACAGTCATGACAGTTAGTGTTCTTGAGTTTTCGGATGAAGGTGCAAGTATTTCTAGTGGTTTGAGGTGATGCGGTTGTCCTGGTTGATTTCATTGTGCTTGTGGTAGTCTCTAGATCATGTGCCTATTGTGTTGGTGGTCCGTATTGAGGATTGAGCTCATGATTGAAGATTTCTCCTTGGGTGTTGTTGTTCTTTCCAATCTTGGCCGATCAGATGCTTGGTGCATATTATGGATGATCTAAGAAGAGTTCTATGAAGCGTGGCGTGTTGTTTGAGGAAGATTTGAGTCCCAGCTATTTTTGGCCAACAGTGTAATGGTTTGCATATAGCATTTTAAGTCTTGTGATTGTAATTGCTTGTAATGCATGTCTTGGAGAATGTTCCAGATAGATGATTGTAAGGCCAACTTTGATGTTCATTCCAAAGTCAATGTCATATATAAATAAGTGTTGTGAAGTCATGGAAATGTGGGAATGTGAGCGAAGATGTAGATTTAGCGAGGAAGTGTTTTGCGGCAAAGTAGAGGTGTTGTGAGCTTCAATGGAACTAAACTTTGGCATGAAGAAGATGTTGTTTCTCAGTTCAATTCATATGTGTTAATCTTGTGAATGTTTCTGTAGGCAGTGAGCCTCTTTTGAGTAGTGAGCTCTGGGCAGTGCACCTAAAGGCAAGTGCCTTCTCATTTTCTATTCTTTTAATAGAGAATAAATCTTGTGGGTTAACCCCACCGTGGTTTTTCCCTTAATCGGGTTTCCACGTAAAAATCTTGGTGTTATGTGTGTTGATTATGTTTCTACGCTTGTGTTGTTGATTCATGCTTTCATGGTTATATCATTAATCCATTTATAAGTTATAAAGGAGATTAAATGCAGCAGAAATAAAAATTTGAGACAACTGATTCACCCCCATCTCAGTTGTCTATCCTAATTTCAACAATACTTTAAATATGAAGAAATTGAAGATCTGGAGAGAGTGAGATTTGCAAAAACTAAGTTGAAAGGATATGCTGCTATTTGGTGGAAAGAAGTTCAGTTGGATGGGAATAGGAGAGGAAAAGAGAAGATCATAGAATGGGATAGGATGGTGACAAATTTGAAGAATTAGTTCATACCTACTAACTATGAGTTGGAATTATTGAAGAGATTGAAAAACCTAAGGCAAAAGGATAAATTTGTGGAGTACACTAAAGAATTTCATAAGATGATCATAATGACTAGACATAGTGAAGAAAGAAAAGAGAAAGTCGCAAGGTACATAAATGGATTGAGAATGAATATTCAAGAAGAACTAAGTTTGGTGAGGATGACAACAGTAGAAGAAGCATATTAGTTTACATTGAAAGTTGAAGACAAGTTGAATAAGAGGCATGAGAAGAGATAAAGAGGTAGAGGAGGCAAATTTCAAAGAGGTAGAATACATTTCAGAGGAGAAATACCTTATGCGGAGAAAAACAAGCAGAGTAGCCCATACCAAAAGGAAGAAAAGGACAATAATTCATACTACAAAGGGAGAGATGACATAAATTTCTACCACAACAGCAGAGGGAATCATAATTCTTACCACAATGAAGGATACCAGAGAGATGAAAGAGGATTTGACAAAAGATCATTCAGAGGAACTTGTTTCAAGTGTGGAGGTGAAGGACACAGAGCATTTGAATGTCATAAAGGGAGTACTAGCAAGAGGACATAGAACAGTGCAAGAGTATCTTATACAGAGGAAGAACTAGTTGGATCACCTAGTTCAATGGGAAAGCCAAAGAAAGGAGAAGCATTGGTCATGAGGAGAGCATTATTTCAAGCAGAGACAATTAAGGAGCCACCGCAAAGGAAAAGTTTGTTCTGGACAAGATGTAAATCAGGAGGTAAATGTTGTTGATAGTTGAAGTACAAATAATTTGGTTTCAGAAGAAATGGTGGCAAAGCTAACCCTGGAGAGATTGAAACATCTAAAGCCCTACAAGATATCATGGATTCAATATGAACACAAGGTACTGGAGTGTGGAACCCTAATTGCAAAAAACACCACAATAAAAGAAGAACCACCACTAGAGGAAGTAACTAAATTGTTGACAGAATACCAAGATATCATATCAGATAATATTCCTGAAGGATTGCCACGAATCTAGAGTATTAGTAATCATATGGACCTCATTCCTAGTGTAAGTTTGCCTAAAAAAGTAGCACATCGGATGACACCAGCACAAAATGCGGAGCTAAATAGACAAATACAGGAGCTGTTGAGGAAAGGATTGATCAGAGAAAGTTTAAGCCCATGTGTAGTACCTGTATTACTAGCACCAAAGAAATATGGAAAATGGAGGATGTGTATAGACTCTAGAGCAATCAATAAGATCATAGTTAAGTATAGATTTCCATTGCCGAGGATGGATGACATCATGGACTGTTTGAGTGGAGAAAAATATTTCACAAAGATAGATTTGAAGAGTGGATATTATCATATCACGATCAGAGAAGGAGATGAGTGGAAGAATGCATTCAAGACAAATGAGGGATTTGTATGAGTGGTTAGTAATGCCTTTTGGATTAACTAATGCACTGAGTACTTTCATGAGGTTGATGAGTGAGGTTTTGAAGAAATTCTTGGGTAAGTTTGTTAGTGTATACTTGGATGATATTCTTATTTTTAGTAAAACAAAATAAGAACATTTGTGGCATATTAGACAAGTATTTCAGAGGTTGAGAAAAGAGAAATTGTTGATAAACATCAAGAAATATAGTTTCATGAAGGAAAAATTGGTGTATTTGGGATTTGTAATTTTTGTGGAAGGATTGAAGATGGACCCTGAGAAAGTTAGAGCAATTGTTGAGTGGCCAACACCTGTGAACATTAGAGAGGTAAGATCATTTCATGGACTAGTTCATCAGAAATTTTAGTACTGTATGCACACCAATGATTGAGACAATGAGAGGTGACAGAAATAATTTCAAGTGGACATCAAGGAAAAATAAGAGTTTTGAATTGTTGAAGCATAGAGCAACCAGTGTTAGCATTACCAGATTTTAACAAAGTATTTCAAGTTGATTGTGATGCCAATGGGAATGCAATAGGAGCAGTGTTAAGTCAAGAAGAGAGACTAGTATCATATTTCAGTGAGAAGTTAAATGATGCAAGGAGAAGATATTCAGTTTATGATCAGGAGTTCTATGCCATAACTCAAGCCTTGAAGAAGTTGAGACATTAATTATTGCCAAAGGAATTTGTGTTGTACATTGATCATCAAGGTTTACAATATTTGAGCAGTCAAAGAAAGTTGAATCAAAGATATATGAGATGGGTAGAGTTCATGCAAAGTTACACATTTATATTGAAGCATAGGAGTGGGAAGTCAAAAAAAGTTACAGATGCATTGATAAGAAGAAGGAATTTGCTGACATAAATGAGAGTGGAAGTATTAGGTTCTGATGAACTTAAGCATATGTATGAAGAGGATCTTGATTTTGTAGAAGCATGGAAAGCATGTAAGGACCCTGTTGTGACAAACACGTAAGTGGCTAGACTATTTCATTTAGGAAGATATGTTGTTCAAAAGAAATAAGTTATGTATACCTAGGAGTTCAATGAGAGATAACTTAATCAAGGAGAAACATAGTGGTGGATTAGGACATTTTGGGATTGACAAGACAATAGTTTTGGTAAGTGAACATTATTTTTGGCCTCAGATATATAAGGATGTAAGGAAGTTTGTTTAGAGTTGCAAAATATGTCAAGTTACAAAAGGGAGTAGCTAGAATACTAGATTATGGGCTGATGCAAGAAGTTGAGTCCACAAAAAGCTCAAAAAGTGGAAGTGTTTTTGTTGTTTTTAGAATTTGTCACACTTGGACTAAAATTTTGAAGCACTTACACAATGAATCTTAAAAAAAGTCAGTAATATGAAATTTAGTATTTTGAATCTAGTTTCCAAATATGTAATTTATTCAACTACCCAGATGACATAAATTAAATTTTGATAGGCATATATAAAAAGCACTTTTTAAAAGTCATTTTTTTACCATACCATGCACGTGTACAGACACCACTTTTTGACTTAAATAAAAATATTTTCTAATTCCTTTTGGGAAAAGATATCTAACAACATGAAGATTGATGAGGATATTTTTTTATAATTTTTTTCTAAATATTTTTTTTTTCTTGAATTTTTATTGGCCCTAATTGTTATTTTTAAAAATCAACATGTACGAACAACATAATTGGACCTAAACTAAACATTTTTTTAAAAAAATTTCATTGTGTAGAGAATTGTTTGAAGATTGATGTCATATAATTTTTTTTACAAAAAATGAACCAAAAAAAAGTTATTAAAAAGCAAAAAGAACATGATATTTCAAGTTTATGGACTAGTTTGCATAGAAATTAATTAAAAAATAGAAAACATAATCCAATCTTAACAAAATTATATATTTGAAAACTAGAAATCATGTTCTATAATTGGTTTTAATTTCATAGATTAATTCAAAAAAAAAAGTTCATCATCTATATTGCCAAAATTGGACATTTCTCTTGAACCTACCTTAGTTTTTTAGTTGCAGGTCAAAGGCTAAGGATCGGTTGCCAAGCCTTTCCCGAGCCTCAAAATTTGAAAAATGTGTACGTGTTATAAAATGTATACGCGTTCTTAAAACTAAACGTGAATGCATTATATAACGCACACGCATTATGTATTTTCATGTTTGAATACCTTTAAGAAACACCTATTTGTTATAAAATGCGTACATGTTATAACACATACACGTTTTTATAACATGTATGTGTTTCTTATTATATAATGCATTTGCATTTTATAACACATATGCATTTCTTGTTATATCTAGCGCATACGCATTTTATAACGCGTATGCGTTTTAGGCTTGGGTACTCGTAGCTAAGCACATACATATTTTTTCAATAACGCATACGTGTTTCTTGCAAGATTTTTTTTGGCTAAAACTTCCCCTCTTCGTGGACCCAACTTCTTGCTTTTATCCTTATACAAATCTCTGACAGTGTTGGAGAGACCTTGGGAAGATATAAGCATGGATTTCATATTGGGTTTACCAAGAACATAGAGGGGATATGATTCTATATTTGTAGTAGTGGACAAATTTTTAAAGATGGTGCATTTCATATTTTGTAAGAAGACAAATGATATTGTACATGTTGCTGACCTCTTTTTTAAGGAGATTGTGAGATTGCATGGATTACCTAAGAGTATAGTTTCAGACAGGGATACAAGATTCATTGGATATTTTTGAAGGACATTATGGAAGAAGATGAAGAGAAGCCTAAAGTTCAGTTCAACATTTCACCCACAGACATATGGACACATAGAAGTGGTAAATAGGAGTTTGGGTAACTTATTGAGATGTTTAGTAGGAGACAAAGCAGGAAATTGGGATCTAATTCTAACACAAGCAGAGTTTGCATACAATAATTTAGTGAATAGGAGTACAGGGAAGACACCATTTGAAGTTGTGACAGGAGTACAACCTAGAGGAGTTGCAAAGCTGAGAAACATTAGTATGGAGAATAAGAGGAGTACAGAGGCAGATGAATTTGTAGGATACATGGAGACACTACATAATCAAGTCAGGAAGCATTTGGAGGAGATGAATAGTAAGTATAAGGAGCAAGAAGAAGAGGAGGAGACATAAAGGATTTTTAGTTGGAGATGAAGTAATGATATATCTAAGAAAGGAGAGATTTCTAGTGGGGACATACAACAAGTTGAAGATGAAGAAGTTTGGACCATGTAAGATACTTAGAAAGTTTGATTCAAGGAATGCATATGAAGTGGAGCTACCAGAGACATTTGGTATATCACCTATATTCAATATTGCAAATCTATATCAGTATCATGAGGAAGAATCAAGTGACAGTCTTGAAGATGAATTGAAGGATCAGTTACCACAACCACAACTAGAGTAGATAGAGGACATCTTAGATAGCAGAGTTGGACACAACACTAGAGGCAAGAAAAATAAAGAGTATTTGGTTAAGTGGAAAGGAAGACCGGAAGAAAATTCATCATGGATTTCTCAGGCTAAGGTAGACTGACTTGGTTTTCCTCCAAGCCCAACAAAGTGAGGGAGTCACTTTTTCAACAATCCTAAGTGTTTGATGCAGGAGCATCCCAGGTTACAGAGTAATCTTGCATCAACCAAAAATATTTGCACTCTTTTCTTTTCTTTCATTTCAGTTTTAGTTTAGTGATTTATAATTCATCATTTTCTACCACATTTTACCGCATCTTCATATTAGAGCTCACGGAGTAGGAATTAGATTCTATGCCATGTTAGCTACACCATACTAATATTTTAAGAGATTTGGATTTGTCTACAAAAAATTATCTCTATCAGAAGATCAAAGATCTTTCACAAAGCAGAGCATTCATGCAGTTAGCTGAGAATAGAAGGTTTACGGAGCACTTTCATGACTTGTGGAGCCTAATGGAACATCACACAAGGAAATTAAGGACTTGATAGACCTTTCTTGAGGTCCACACCATGTTTCATTCATTTGCAGAGCAATACCATATGTTGTAGGCCGACCTACATGCTTCTACACATTTCATCATTCATTAGAGTTTAAGACCTCTTATGGCCAACATGGAGGATTCTATAAGCTTGAAGATGATATATATACATCTCTTAGATGCATTAGGAAGGCAGTTCTTTAGTTAAGTAGTTTTAGATAGATAGTTTCTTTCCGGAAGGCACTTCAATGCCATATCTTTCATTTCTATTGTAACCTGGAAAGCAGGTCTGTGAACCCTTCGATTGTAGCCTGCATGTTGCCGGCATATAAGTATTTTAATTGTCTGATATATTGAGCATTTGAATCTTCCATTGCATTATGTTATTGTGTTGTTTCTGTTGTGTTTACTCTAGCTGCATGGTTTGGATAGGCCCTTCTTAGGGCCCTCCATCCATGAATGCACCAACATCTATCCCTCATATCAATGTGTTTGTTGAATCCTCTCACAAATAAATACTTGAACAAATTTTGAGTCCAAAACTTGAGCTCTAGTTGCAAATAGTCAAATCACAACAATCCCACTTTATATAAACCACATCTGAATCCCCTTGCAAAAAATATTGAAACCATTCCAAGTCTATTTGTCCAAGTGATAGTGTCATATCCTCATCTTGTGAAGAATGCATTTGCCTAATCATAGTCTCGTGTCAAGCCTACCAAATCCAAATTTTCATCCTAGCTCATAGTTGCATCTAAATACCTTGTCATCCTTCATCATCTCCACCATGGACCCTTGGTTTGAGAAATTTATTATGCAAGCTAGAATCCCTAGTCCTAATATCATTCATGAAGCCAATGCAAAACCCAAAATCACAATCAAAGCAGCTCCTCAAAACATGCATTCTTTAGATGAGATCTTTTATCCAAATCAAATCAAGAATCCATTTAATAGTGATGATGATGATAGTCTTGTAGATCAATTTGAATATCTTGATGACAATAACTTTAATTATTAGCTCATTGCACACAAACTTGCTATAAGCTTTCATCCCTCACCCATGAACATGCAAGAACCTCTCAACCAAGAACTGGTTAGCACTAGTTATCATGCCAATCCTAAACACATATCTACTAGTCATCCTTATGATATCTCTAACAAGGGAAGCATTACTCTAGATGAAGGTCCTTATACTCAATCCATATGTCCAATCTCAGCCTCATTTGAGCACTTTGTATCCTCCCCATCCTATTCTAATCCTTCATTTTCACAATCCTTACAATTCAACTTAACCTATCAATTCAACCATTTATCTATCCAAAAATTGACTACACAATCCAAACTCACCACATCCAAATCATCCTTTTAAGATTTCCTCTAGGGACTATTAGCAAAGAAAAAATATCAAGCTAGAAAGCATATAGCCAATGAGTATACCTCTTCCAAGCCTATCCAAGAGTCTCCTAGTATCATGTCTATACCTCAAATCCTATCATGCAATCAAAATCCTAGCAACATGCCCATCAAAGATCCATTGCCATCTTACAAAGATATTATCAATCCCAAGCCTATTAAGAATGAACAAGAGCCTCCTCGTATCATGCCTATCCATCAAACATTGTCATGTCATCTAATGCTTATCAATCCTATTCAAACGTCTCCTACCATAAGCTCAAGTCAAAATCCACTACGCAACCATGTTTTTGATGATCCAAAGTCTTTCAAGTCCATCCAAAAAATCTCTATTTCCATCCATACTCAGGAGCTATGTCAAGAATCAAATCCAAAGAAGGATCAAACAAGTACTCAACCAAATCAAGATCAAGTTACCAAAGCTACTCAAGATCAAACTATCCAAGCCATCCAAAATCAAACTATCCAAGCCACACCTATCTATGATCAAGAGAACCAAGTAGATGATGAAGATCCTATCCATGATCAAGAAATTCATAATAATCCTATCAACTATCCAACTTGTCCTATCCATCATCCAAAACAATCACATACCAGGATGAGACACTTGGTCCCCATGAACACATAGACAATCAAATAAATGACTTGGATCATATCACACACAACCCTAATGAGCATAGTGGTCATCAAGGTCTTAATCACATCAAGAATGAAGACAAGCAAGTCGCAATGGATACCATTGGGCATTCAAATGATCAAAGAACACTAAACATAAACATTGATCAAAGATACAAGTGTACATAATGAGAAAGCACATGAATCTTATCAAGTAGGATTTTCTACCTTAATGAGGACAAAGTTACTCATAGAGGAAACAATAGTGAATTTTGATTGTTCTCAATAACATACCAAAAGGCTAATATTATGTTTAAAAAAAAAATCCTATTACAAACAAGATATGTAAAAGCATAGATTATCAAGGAAAAGGATTGGGCCTTCATGAGAAAGGCATCCTAGATCCTATCCCAATCCACATCAATCATGACCAAGGCATCAAAGATCCATTATCTAAACAATCTAATGGTGTTAATGATACTTCAACGATCACTGATGCAACTTCATCCAATGAACACATCTAGATAAGGACCATTCATAGCCACTGCAATAATCTTGCTACCAAAAATCATTCCACCTCCACTATCCCTACCATCAAACTTTATTCTCCACATACCAAACTCATCAATTGGGACCAACAAAATCAGAATGCATGTTGGCAAGAAATGAGGAGGGATATCAGTTTGAATATCTAGTCCTCAATCAAGTCTTTGTAGTTAGTTTATACCCTAGTCAAGTAGCTAGAGATTGATAGAAAAACATAAAGAATAACATAAACATAGCATCACATACAAATCATAACCATAAGACAACACATAAATACTTAGTACCGACAGATCTTCATATGTATATATAAATAACAATCAAGTATCATACATCCATCCTTTGGTAGGTCTAAGTCTTTGCCTCATCCATCTACATACATGACTTCTATGTTATTTACATATCAGAACATATCTCATATCCTACTTCTCCTATATCATCATATCCTATATCTATATATATTATATCTATTACTGAAAGGAAGCTAGGTGTGCGGAAATTGCTTCCTACACTAATCTAATAAGGGGAGAGCTATGCAAATTCAATTTAATATTTACAATTACAGAAACATGAAACCTATAATAGAGATATTGCAGCAATACACATAGAACTAGAAAGAAGACAGAAGAAGAGAGACAAGATATATCCTGGGGAAAACCCTTATCGAGTGAAAAACCCCACACTCGAAAACCTGCACAATGTATTATCAAAACTGAATATGGTTTACAATACACTTGCAATGCAAGCTCTCAATAGTCGTCAACACTCGTGTCGAGAGTCAATCCGACAGCATAACAGTACATGTTAATCACATACTACAACTCCTCCTCAAAGCACCTGTTTATATAGAATATACATGGCAAAATTGGCTCTATCTTGGAATGGTCATCCAACTTGGCCTCATGGCCCAAAAACCATGCCTATGGACACTTGGTCAGCCTTGTACGATGCTTCTGACACTTGTCCACACACCCCATCCCAAAGAGGTCACCTATTTCCAAAATGGGCTATGACAGATGCTCTTACGACTTTTACGACCGTCATAGAATCTGTCATAATTGTCATAACTTACAGCTATAAGAGAATCTATCATACATAGGTTATAAGTAGCATATTCTCTTACAACATGTCATAGTCCACCTTGGGGCACCCAAAGATGCCTTTTTGAAAGATGCTCCTTGACACATGTCTTCACTTGTCTTACAAGCTTCTATTTCTAACTCTTACATGTCATAACTTTGTCATAGGAATCCGTCATAACCGTTTCGGTCAATATTCCCTTACACAACATCCAAGATGCTGACACATGGAAAAATATTCCTACCACTAAGTGGGACGCCTATCTCCTCATGTGAGGACAAGAGGACAAAATTACATGTGGTCATATGCCATGTAGGATGACACATCACCGTGCCAACTCCCACAATATGACAACATAGGAGTTGCATCCAAATTATACAATAGGCAATAAATAAATAAATACAATGAAATAATATAAGGAATTACCAAGGTTGAGACACCTTAATTCCCAACAATTACATATAGGGATGTGTCTTGTAGCATCTTCTATTGCCCTGTAACCTCTACATAGTGTATGCACCAGCTTTCGATCGACTCTACTCCATGCCCTACACCCTGCTAACATCATCCCCCTTCAAAATTATGTCTTGTCCTCAAGACATGCAAAATCAACTACTAGGCAAGATAGTCTTGTAGATCTACTTCAGCTATTCCAGACTAGTGTCCCATTTCTTCTTAGCCTTAGCCAACATTATTATTTGTTCCTCTATCTTCATATATGTGTCTTCTTCTGTTGTTATACTTGTCGGTATCTGTATAGTTTGTGTAGTTTGCTTGGCTTTTGTAAAGCTACTAGTTAGATTAGCTAGTCTCAGTTTGACCACCTCCCTTAACTATTTTATTTGGCTCCTTATTTTATCTCTTTGGTCTTGGAGCTGTTGGTGTTGGTTGTGAAGTGTCTCCACCTGTGCCCTTATTACTCCATCTTTATCAGTTAGAGGATCATACTAGGCTACCACATTTGTTATTTGCAGTTCTAGAGAATCCATCTGGTCTTTCATTACTTTGGTGGACTGTGGCCATTTCAAACAAAATTGGTATAGAATGTTTTCCTCCACAATACTTTGTTGAATACTCTTTATATTTGTTTCTAGCTGAGTGTGTGCCTTGGCACACTTATTTGTCATTTTAGTGAGTCTTTTCTTGTTCAATTGCTATGTGAAATTATTTTCTAACTACCTGGAATACTCCTTAAACCCCTATGTCAACTATTTCAATTGCTCCAACAAGGGTAGGGTAGTATCTCTTGGTGTCTCTGGCATCTCCTTTGCTAGTGTATTCACTGCTTCCTACATTAATTCACTCCCCTCTACATGTTGTTTCAAAATTTTTGCTCTTGCAGAGGAGTGAAAGACATCTCCTAACTGCAGCTTTTGTAATGGAGATATTCCAGCAAGATTCACTTGGCCTTCTACTATTAGCAACTGTAATAATTATGGAGTTAGGATGGGTGTTTACTACTTTTTCTGCTCTAAAAACTCCTTAATGGATTCTATTGAGGAAGAAGAGGCTTCTGGATTATCAACTTGCTCTTATCCCCTTCATCTTTTGCATTCTCCTGTGTTCCTTCTTCCTTCTCCTCCGCATTGTGTGTTTGTGGGTTCATTTGTTGTTGTTGTGTGTTCTTCTCCTCCATCCTTGTGTTCTCTGGAGGAGGTACCCCTTGTGTAGAAGTTTCTGTCTGAATTCCCTCTTGGCTTGTCTTTGTTCTATTTTCTCCTCCTACCAGTATCTCAGTGTTATGCGGAGGTGATGGTGTTAGTTGTTGTTCCTGTTCTTTCATAGTCTAGTATAGCTTTGATGTTATTTCTTTAGTTTCTTTTTGTATCTTCTCCTTTTCCTTCTTATTTCCACCCATGAGTGTATCTACTCCTTTTTTTCTTCTCAACTCCATGGCTTGTAGTTGTATCAATTCATTCTTCTTCTCTGATGACAATGTGTCACTGAGCTTCTCAATGGTATTCTGCCTTATTTCCTCCTCAAATTAGGGTGCCTTATTCCTCCTTTGCCTCAATGCTTCTATCAAGCTATCTGGAAATCCTTCCATTATTTCATCTAGTGTCTCTTCCTTATCCCTCATGTATTGTATCATTGCTTGAACTATTATTTGTTTATTCTCCTTATATGAATCATCATATAAAGCAGTAGTTTCTTGTATCATATATACATTCTCCATGGCATTGAGTAGTGCATCTAATCTGTATAGCTTCTATGCTGGTTCTTCTACTTGTTGTTCTACCAGCTCTTCTTCCGGTGTCTGTTGTGCTCTTTTCTTTCTCTTCAATTTTGAATCTTGCTCTTCCCCCTCTTCATCAAACTCAATGTCCTCTGACACTTCTTGGATTTTCTTTCTCTTTGTCTATTGCTTCTACCAGGGAGCCTTCTTTTGTGTGTTCTTCATCCTTAATAATACCTCTGATGCCGCTCTTCCTCCAGATGATATGGTTGATGATGATGGAGCCTGTGTTGTAGATCTTTTTGACCTTCTAACTATCAGAGCCTCCTTGGTAAGCAGGGGAGCTGATGATGAAGGTTTTAGAGCTTAGGTAGTTCCCTTATCGAGAACTTCCCACTTTTAGTGCAACTTATCTCTATTCTTTTCCAGTTGTTCCTCCACGTTCTTTTTATGTTGTTTTTCCATCACTTCTAAACAAGTCCCAAATATCTCTGCACTTGTGTCCTTGGGTTTTCTCAATAGGTTTTGTGCATAAGCATTAGCCTCTTCTATAGTTATCTCATAGGGCAACTAGGGTACCCATGCTATTCTAGGCTCAACTGCTTCTATGCAGGTGAAATCCTTGTCCACCAAAAAGGTACCCTAGTTGATATATTGCCTTACCACTCCATAAGGAATTCTCTCTCTTGCCCTCATTTCTTCTTGTAGGGTTTTGAAGAAACCCTAGTATGTGACACTGTATGCTTTTGTGTCCTTGAATTGGGCTATGTGCCTCTTCACCTCTAACCCTACTGGTATGTTTTGTTACCAATGTTTCCCCTTAAAACTCAGTAATTTATTCAAGAAATAAAATATAAGGAAAATAATCAAGGTACCATACTAGAAGTTGTAATTTGAGTCCTTGATCTTCTATAAGTTCTCCAGAAGTTGTTATCACATGACCTCACATAGATCATAATCCTTTCCCTCCTTCACCATTTGGTAGGCAGTATGAATGGCAGTAGTTGTGGCTAAACCCTCCTGGTTGGCATAGTATACCTTGTATGCAATGTCCATGGTGGAATATTTGACTCTAGGGTCTATGATGTCCTTTACATGCATGTTCCTCCCATCTGTCGTTGCTCTGGTCAATTCCCTCACTTGATTCATTTTGATGGACTGCATTGTTGGTAGGGGTCCTACGACACTCAACCCTGTGACTTCCCTAATGGCCTCCTTTGTGATTCTATAGGGTTTATCCAGATATATAAAATCATCATGAATTCAACTCAGAATGATTCTTACCCATTCATGTGCATCTATGAAATCAGAGTAATCCTTCCACACATCCATTCTCTTCACCGGTATGTTTGCATATTCAGGTAGATACATAGGTATTGTGAATGTACTTCCTTACATCCTATGTGTATACCACATCTTCTGGCACATTCGAGAATGCGTCATCTTTATCCACTTCTAGGGCTTTCCAGGGGTACTTAAACTTCAACCTTGACTTGTGTGGGATGTTGATCAACTCAAGGGTTGTCATTGTGTATTCACTAGTTATCTGCATTCTTATACTCGTCATTTCTTTGTTCACCACTTGATTTTTGTCTTGGAGCTTAATTTTTTCCAAAGTATGAATGCAAAGTGAGGTTCCTCGTGCCTGAGTAGGGTTAAATACCCTTCCTTTTTGCCCTAATTTTTCCCACTTTCCCCTTTTATTCATTTCCTTTGTTACTTTATTTCCTTTCTTTTTGTGTCTTAAGTTCTACCCCTTATTAGTGGCTAGTCTCTGATACACTATGTTACCATGGTAGAATATCTCCACAATCAATTTCTTTCTTCCAGAGATTGATGATGTGGTGGTTTGACATCTAGAATAGCCTCCCCACATTATTTTCCTTGTATCTTTTCCCCCTTTCTTCTTCCTCTTTGCTTGTGACTATCCTGCTTGTATCTCTAGGAATGCAGTCATCTTGATATGTTGATTCCTCTGCTTCCCTTGCTTCATTTGCTAAATTTTTTGAAATATAGACTTCTTGTCCCTCCTCAATGTGTCATAAGTGGTCTGTAGTGGACTTTGATGAAATGCAGAGGATTGCGGTATGTTTTCCTTGTTGGTTCTTATCATGAATATGCTCTGGTAACCAAACATTTTCCTTTCTTTTAGTCTAGTTCTTCTCTCAACTAAGCTTCTAGAACTTCCTCACTATCTGTGTTGTAGTGATCATCCTCTATCTCCAATTCTCCCTTAGAATTAGGCTCATTCGTTGTGTCCTCTGCATCCAACCTTGAAATTGTGTAGAGATTCTTTGCATCCTTATCATTGTCTTAAGTCTGATTAACTTCTTCTATGTATGCTTCCTCCATTGATGATCCCAAAGGAATATTGACAGTCTTGTTATAATTAGAAAATGATAGCTCTTCTTTCTGGGATTCTATGATACCATTTGCATCTATAAACCATCTCAACCCCAAAAGTGCATTGAAAGCTTCTCATTGATCCTTCATGGCTACAACAATGAAGTCTAAGACTTGTTTAACCTCCATTAGGTTAACTTCCACCTGATTCCATGTTCCCATTATTTGCATGTTAGATCCATTTGCCAAAATTATGTTGTAAGTTGTCTCTGTCAACTTAGGTCTTCCTAACTACTCCCACAACTTTTTTATCATGTTGACATCTACTCCCAAATCTATCATGACATTCCATACTTTTCTATGATTGATATGCACATCCACCATAAGTGGTTTTGTCTTCCATTATCTATATGTTCTTCCCATCCTCCGAAGTTGACTCTTTCGACCTTGCTCCTTATTCCAAAATTTAGAAAATTGCTTCAGTTTGTCAATGAGTCTATGATGTTGTGTCAATTGGGCTAACTTCTTGAGAGCTTCCACTTCTTTGGTGAAAAACTACTTGTATTGTTTCTCCTTTTCTTGCTCCTTCCTTATTGTTTTTTTGGCTTCCTTCACAATTTCCTCATGTTGTTTCTTAGTAGGTACAAATTCTTCTTCTTCCTCACTGTCTTCCTCTTTTGTCTCAATGGTATAATGTCTTCTGGTGTTTGTTCCTTGTCTTGTCAGTACCACAACTTTCTCCTTCCTTCTATCTTTTCAAGCATGTTTTGTCTTGCTTCTCTGGTAGTACTCTTCTTCTTTTGTAGACTCTGTTGAAGATATACATGTCTATTTCCTCCCTACTATTCTTCCAGTAAGTTCTTGTTGCTTGACCCTTTGGTTCCCTTCTTATGATCCTAGCCCCTTTTTGATTATTCAAGTTTTGTAACTCATCACTCTTAGATTGTGGCATTGCATTCTGGAAGTATTGGTGTGCTCTCTAACAAGAAAATAGGTCATGCTCTATGCTGCTACATAATGAACACTGTGTTCTTCTTTCACCCCAACATCCATTAGTAAAGTGTCCTAGCTTATCGCAATTGAAACATGTAGCATCTTCTCTCCTTCTTTGACTTCTTCCATGGCCTCAACCTTCTTTGTATCCTCCAAACTTCTCTCTATCATCATTATTGAAGTTATTCCCATAAGATGGACCGCCAGAGTTTGAATTTTGTATTGCATTGACATTCCTCTGATTTCTCCAATTTGGTTGCTAGTAGCCTTGATCATATGAGTTTCTTTTTGTTATTCCCTTCACATATGACATGTTGTTTCTCTCTCCAAATTTGTGTTACTATGCCATGTTTCATCTTCTTCATTATCAATATCTCTTTTCCTCTAGAAGTTCTATGAAGGACAATCCGGTGTCTCATGGTCATCCCACTCTCGACACAATCCACAGTATACTAAATTTACTCTTTTTGTTGTTGCTCTGATGTCTGTCTTTACTGTAGCATCTTGCCTTTCACATTTCATTCTAGGGCATTCATTTCTCAAGTGACCTTCCCTTGTATAGTATGAGCACCAAATATTAGGCCTTTGCTTTTGTGTATTCTCCTCCCGCTTCACTAGAATCTCTTGTCTTAACTTCAGTTACTTCAATTCTAATTATAGCTTCTCCAATTCTAGCTTTTCCTTCATCTTCTCTTGTCTACACTAGGATTGAGACTCTATCTG
This sequence comes from Cunninghamia lanceolata, assembly GCA_027924645.1. Lineage (NCBI taxonomy): Eukaryota > Viridiplantae > Streptophyta > Pinopsida > Cupressales > Cupressaceae > Cunninghamia > Cunninghamia lanceolata. The sequence continues at coordinate 3,277,791 of BSBN01000053.1, read as the reverse complement.
ACAAGCTAGTGTCATTGCTTTGGCATATGTTTCAAATATCCTTCCATCCAGGGTGGTTCTTATTTTAGGGCTTATTCTAGAAATAAACCATTCTATCATTTACTTCTCAGTCAATGGTTCCTCCAACTTCCTAGTTGTCTCCTTGAATCTCTTATCAAAGTCTTTTATTGATTCTTTGTCTAATTACATCAAATCTCTCATCTTGTTGACTCCTTCTGTAGGAATATCAAAAAATCCAAAATTTTCTAAGAATAGTTTCTTGATATCATCCCACTCCTTATCACTATTTGGACATGTGTTTGTATACCACTTCGATGCTTCATTCCGCAAGGTGCCTATGAAGTTAAATAGCTTGATTTCATCTCTTGTTACCCCCTTCTGGTTCCAAATAGACTCTAGAAAAAAAATGTGCTTTGTTGCTTCAGTAGTATCCTTCTGAACGACTAGTAACTTGATAGGAATATCCATGATTGATCTTCTCAAAGTCTGGTACTTTTTGGTAGGTTTCCTCTAGTCTGCTCCTCTGATTAGGTTGTCTTCTATCAACTCAGTTTCTTTCTCTTCCTGGTGTAGGGGCACCCCTTCAATAGTCTTCAATAGGATAAATATGCACAAGAGGGAGAAGAATAAGACTTTAATATATTTTTTTAGACATTTCATGTTACCATGTAGCATTTGTATGTCATTGGCAAATATTTGACATCATGGACAACAACAGGCAGTTGGGTTATGTGCAGGATTAATTCAAATGTGTCGTATTATCTGATGTTTTGCTGTCTTAAGCAAAACAGGTGCCGTATGATTAATTAGGGTTCTGCTGTTAACTTTGAAACAATCAAAATCCTGAAAACAGAGGAGCGGGGTCAACAAAACGGAGAGAGGTGGTTGAACAGAGGGGGCTTCCATTTTGTTCTTTTTTGGAATTGTTAAAATGTAAGAAGCTGAAATGAAGGAATAGAAATTCTGCAAATTGTGTGTTGAAAATTCTGAATCCTGTGTGAAATCTTTGTATATCGAATTGTTCAGTATATTATCTGTATAGAACTGTTTCATATTTAGCTTAGTTTCTCTGTTGCCGTGATGCATGTTTAAATCTATTCCACTGGTGGATTTCTGTGAAATCAGTGGAATGGACTTGTAAAATAGTTTTCCATTTTTGTTTCATTCTTTTGGTTGATAAATATGGAAGTATAGAAATTACATAATCTGTTTCAGAGAAGATCATCGGTAGGAAAATTCAAATATACATTTGAAGTATATACATAAATTGTATGCTATAGACAGTCTATGAATATATCGCATTTGCATGCGAGTCTCATCCTATGTATATGTCGTGGAAGGTAGTGTGTACAAAAGTCTTCTTTGGGTCAAGTTTGTGTTGTTCGTCGAATATACATTTCCTGTATATATCGTAAATGTATGCAGGTACTTTCTCTGTGGATATCGCCGTTGCATCTAAGTACCACTTTGTGTATATCGGTTGACCAAATGTGCATGTCAGAGTCCATTAGGGTTAAGTTGATGTTTGTTTGTTGAAACATATAAATAGTGTATATATCGCTAATGTGTCTAAGCACATTCTATGTGTATCCTGCAACTCCATGTAGAGGTCCGTCGCCTGTGTATATCGCTAAAGTACTTTTTGTGTCAAACCTTGTGTATGTCGAGATTGTCTGAGGAAATACATTTCCTATGCATACGTCAATTGTATGTCGCAGATAGTGTGTGTATATATCGCTATTGTATGCGAGTGTCAGTCTATGAGTATAGTGCAATTGCATATCATTGTTGTATGATGAGAAGATGCGATGAAAATATACATTGCATAAGATACAATGGGTGACTGGCTGTGACGGTCAAAATAAATGAAGATGCAATGGGAGACTAGCGGTAGAAGGTCAGGAATTGCATATATAAGACGAAGTCATCGGTGTGTGGAGAACCCATCGGGAAAAGTATTGGGGAGTCACAGTGAAGGCAAATGTCACCGATAGAAAGCACATCGGCGTAAGGAAAGCATTGGGTGAACAAAATATTGTGAAGCTGATAGTACATGTTCTTGCTGATCAGGGTGACAACTGAAAGTGTCACTGATAGAGAGTTTTATCGGTGGGAGACTTATCATCGGAAGATGAGAAGGAAGCTACGCCGATGGTAGGAAGTCTAAGTGATAGTGATGAGCCATCAGTGTGAGTGGTGCATCGGTGGAAGAATTCTTGAGTGACCCGATGGTATAAGGTGTGGCCGACGAATAGAAGATTTCAGGGAGACATTTGTATGTTCTTGCCGATATAGACTGAATTAGCATTGTGTGTGTGTGTCCGCTGTGTACCCGCTCTGCATCATAGTGGTATCAGAGCGAAGGAGTGTTCTTTGGGTAGAAGGAGAAGACAAGATGTCAGAAGGAGAAGCATCTGAAACGTATCCAACAAAGATGACCAACATTGAGTTGACGACCTTGGTAAGAAAGCAAATGGCAGAAAGCAGAGCAGATCGAGCTAAGAATCAGGCATTGAAAGAAGAGTTAGAGAAGTTGAGGGACAGAGTAGAGAAGGGAGAGGAAAACTCTGGTGAACGAGAAGATGGGGATGAAGAGGAGACCCCAAAGCAGGAAGAGATAGAGGTTCCTGCTGACCAGAGACCCTTACTCAATGCCCTCAAATCTATGGAGAGAAGAACCATGGATGTGAAAATAGACCTGCCAGTGTTTGTAGGAAAAATGGAACCTGATTCAGTAATGGAGTGGATAGACTCCTTAAATAATTTCTTTGAGACTGAAGAAACACCAGAACACCAAAGAGTGAAGATGGCTCAATCCAAACTAAAAGGAGCTGCACTGACTTGGTGGAATTTCATCCAAGATGATAGGGTGAAAGAAGGAAAAAGTAGAGTTACTACTTGGAAGAGAATGTTGGCATTAGTAAAGGAAGCCTATGTACCATTGGATTACAACATCCAATTACACAAGAGGAAACAAAATTTGAAGTAGAAGGAGCTAGATGTCAGCTCATACACAGAAGAGTTCATGACACTGTGTGTAAAAACAAAGGTAAAGGAAGGTGAGGAAGAAAAGGTAGCAAGATACCTCAATGGATTAAGATTTAACATCCAAGAAGACATAAGTATGCATAACCCAGAGACAATTCAAAAGTGCTATCAGTTAGCACTCAAAGTGGAAGAAAAATTAAAAAGAAGGCATGAGCAGAACAATAGAGGTAGAGGGAGACAACAAAGAGGAGGAAGAAGTCCTTTTAGAGGCAGAGGATTTGGATATCCAAGTGAATCCAACCAAGAGAACAGTAGAGGAGATAATAGTCAAAATCAAGGGGGAAGCTACAATCAAAGAGGAAACTTTAGAGGTAGAAGACCACCATTTAGGGGAAGATCACAAGGTAGAGGACCTATCAGATGTTATAACTGCAATCAAGAAGGCCATATAGCTAGCAGATGTCCAGCAAAGGCAACAAGTTCAATAGGAGAAAAGAGGATCAATCTGATCCAAGAATCTAATTGTCAAAGTGTAGCAAGCTCAAGCACTAATCAAAGTGTGAATGCTCCTGACAGTTATGGATATCCTGAGAAAGGTGAATCTTTGATGATTAGAAGAGCAATGACCACCATGAAGGTACCCAACAAAGAACCCCCACAAAGGAAGTCTCTTTTCAGAACTACTTGCAAGGCAGGAGGAAAGGTATGTAAAGTTCTGATTGACTCTGGCTCTACTGAAAATTTTGTGTCTTGTGAAATGGTAGAAAAGCTTAAGCTTAGAAGACTACCACATCCTTGCCCATACAAGATCTCATGGCTCCACCAAGGTCAACAAACAGTTGTGGAGGAACAGGCTTGGGTAGAATTTCAGATTAGCCCATACAAGGATAGGTTATTGTTTGACATTGCCAAGATGGATGCTTGCCATCTCCTATTTGGGAGACCATGGTAGTATGACTTGAAAGCATACCATGATGGGGTCAAAAACACTTATTCAATTACCAAGAATGGTAAGGTGATAGAATTTCTTCCATTAATGGAGAATGAGGTGGAATCAAAAGGAAAAGAAGTCAAAGTGATGATGGTAGAAGGCAAACAATTCATGAAAGGGATAGGAGAAGAAAGAGCAGTTACATATGCTCTAATTCCTTGCCTAAAGGTAAACAAAGAATGACAGCAACAAGTCAAGCGAGAGAAGAGACAAAAATTCATAGACCCAGCTATCCAAGAGCTATTGGACAAGTACAAAGGTATTCTCTCTAATGGAATGCCAAGTTCCCTACCACCTATTAGGGACATCAGCCATTGCATAGATCTAATCCTAGGATCTACACTTCCAAACAAAGCAGCATACAAGCTTACCCTAGAACAAATTGCAGAGGTAGCAAGACAGATTGAGGAATTGTTGGAGACAGGCCTAATTGGCAAGAGTTTAAGTCCATGTGCAGTACCAACTGTCCTAGCACCAAAGAAAGAAGGCACTTGGAGGCTTTGTACTGATTCAAGAGCTATCAACAAGATAACAATCAGGTATAGGTTCCCAATCCCTAGGATAGAAGATTTACTTGATTGTTTGGGGGGTGCTAAATATTTCACAAAAATAGATTTAAAGAGTGGCTATCATCAGATTAGGATTAGGCTAGGAGATGAGAGGAAAACTGCATTTAAGACTAATGAGGGGTTATATGAGTGGAAGGTCATGCCTTTTGGTTTGTCCAATGCCCCTAGTACTTTTATGAGGTTAATGAATGAGGTCTTGAGGGAATTCATGGGAAAAATTTTCATAGTATATCTAGATGGCATCCTGATTTGCAGTAATATGAGGGAAGAGCACCTCATCCATATAGACTTGGTTCTCAAAAGGTTATATGAAGAGTAGCTAATGATCAATTTAGCAAAGTGTCTGTTTATGCAGGAAGAGATCATCTACTTGGGATTTGTTATCTCTCATAACAAACTGAAAATGGATCAAGAGAAGGTAAGTGCCATATTGTCTTGGCCAACTCCTAAAACCATGAGTGATGTAAGAAGTTTCCATGGATTAGCAAATTTTTATAGGAAGTTTATAAAGGGATTTAGTCATGTTTGTGCACCCATGCTTGACACCATCAAAGGAGGATAGAAGTGCAGGTTTACTTGGACAAAGGAGGCAGATGTTTCCTTTGAAACATTGAAGAAGAAGGTGGCAGAGCAGCCAGTCCTTGCATTTCCTGACTTCAACAAGATTTTTTAGGTAGAATGTGATGCAATTCATATTGCAATTGGAGCAGTACTCGTCCAAGAAGGTAGGCCTATTGCATTCTTCAGTGAGAAATTAAATGATGCCAAGAAGAGATACTCATCCTATGATTTGGAGATGTATGCTCTAGTCCAGTCACTCAAGAAATGGAGGCATTACTTAATGCCAAAAGAATTCATAGTGTTCACAGACAATCAGGTCCTCAGTTTCCTAAACAGTCAAGAGAAGCTGAACCACAGGCATATGAAGTGGGTGGAAACTTTGCAAGCTTTCACTTTCACACTCAAACACAAGAAAGGGGTTAAGAACAAAGTGGCAGATGATTTGAGTAGGATAGTTCTAACCATCAATCAGATCCAATTAGAAAGTGTTGGCATTGATTCTTTAAAGACAATGTATGATGATGATGAAGACTTTGGCGAGATCTACAAGGTATGTACTTCTTTTGGAGATAAATATCATGTTGAGTTCTCTGAATTTCTGATCCAAGATGGACTACTTTTCAAAGGTGGACAACTATGTATTCCAAGATGTTCTATGAGACTGAATATTATTCAGGAGAAACATTGTGGGGCCATGGCAGGACATTTTGGTCTTGATAAAACTCTTGATGTTGTGAAGAGGCATTACTATTGGCCTAAGCTACAGTCAGATGTGAGAAGATTTGTGGAAGCATGTGTGATATGTCAGAAAGCAAAAGGGAGATCCACAAATGTAGGTTTGTATCAGCCCTTACCTATTCCTTCTAGGCCATGGGAGAGCATAAGCATGGATTTTGTACTAGGTTTGCCTAGGACAAGGAAAGGATATGATAGTGTTTTTGTGGTAGTAGATAGATTTAGTAAAATGGCACATTTCTTGCCATGCAAAACCACTTGTGATGCTTCTTATGTTGCTGATTTGTTTTTCAAAGAGATAGTGAGGATACATGGTTTGCCATTGAACATAGTATCAGACAGGGATGTGAAGTTTATTGGCCATTTTTGGAGGACTCTTTGGAAGAAGCTTGGAACCAATTTGTCCTTCTCATCAACCTACCATCCTCAAACAGATGGGCAGATTGAAGTTGTTAATCGTTCATTGGGAAATCTATTAAGGTGTTTAACAATGCAGCATGGAGAGAAGTGGGATAACATCCTACCACAGGTAGAATTCTCCTATAATGACACCATTAATAGGAGTACCAGAAAGTCACCTTTTTAGATAGTGTATGGAATTCATCTAAGGGGTATCCTAGAACTAAGAGATCTACCTACAGGAGAGCCTATTAGTGCAGATGGTGAAGCTTTTGCTTTAGCCATCAAAGAAGTACATGATCAGGTCAAGAACCTTCACCAAACTACATTAAAGTACAAAACATATGCTGACAAGAAGAAGAGGGATTTACAGTTTGATGTTGGAGATTTGGTGTGGGTAAATCTGAAGAAGGAGAGGCTCCCCAAAGGTAAATATACCAAGCTAATGCAAAGAAAGATCAGACCATGTCAGATTTTAAAGAAGTGTGGACAGAATGCATACGAGATCCAAATTCCTTCTGATCTTGGATTATCACCTATTTTAAATGTCTGTGATCTAACACCATACAAGCAGCAAGCAGATGTAGAACAAGAACCATTACAGGATGCAGCAAATGATGATATTCCTAAGCATGATCCACCAATGTTGAAGAATATCTTAGACTCAAGAGTGATCAAGAAGACACAGAACAAAGAATACCTAGAGTATTTGGTGGCTTGGCAAGGAAAACCTGATTCAAAGGCCGTTTGGATGACTACAGATCATATCACAAACCATGGTGCAGACCTCCAAACTCTGATCTCAAAGGGGCTTGAGATCTCTTCTCCGGGGAGTATGGTGTAGGGGCACCCCTTCAACAGTCTTCAACAGAATAAATATGTTAGATTTAGGGCAGACAACTGAGAGAGGGGGTGAATCAGTTGTCCAAAACTTTTCTTGTTTCAACACTTGCATTCACTTTGCATTAACAATAAATCAATCATGAAAGCTTAATGTAATTAACCAAGAGCAGAAAACACATCTACACATGAGACACCAAGATTTTGACGTGGAAAACCTGGTTAAGGGAAAAACCACGAGGTGACTAACCCAAGATATTATTCTCTATTAGAAGAATAGAAAGAATAAGATGGCACATGCCAATTAGGGCTCACTGCCCAAGCACACTGCTCATAAGAGGCTCACTGCCTACAAGAGACACACTATCTACAATAAATGAGTATTACATAATTGAACTGGTAAATAGCATTGTCACCATGCTTGAATCAGTTCCATTAAAGCCCAAATCCTTCTGCTCTTCCTTTCACTCTTCTCCTCACTACCACACACTCATCTCCACAAGTACACTCTTGAAATGACTTCACAAACCTTTATTTATACATGACATCAACTTAGGAACAAACATCTAAGTCGGCAAGCAACCACAAGAACATTCACAAGGTGTATAACTCATCCGGTCAGCCAGTTACAGAAAGAATACCTTCATCCGGAAGTATTTCTTCAATTCTGGGCTCCAATCCTAATGCAGACCATCTACACAAACTGAACATAATCCAAGGACCTTCACAAGCTTTCCTGAATCACCAGGAACATCCGCACTTCCTCTACTTACTAAAATTCTTCTCTCCTACATCTGGAACCTCAAGAACACAGTCTGTTATCACTGTCACAAAGGAATAGGTTCTTTCAGACCTTCAAACCACAAATTGATCTACTTGACACTTCACAAGGATGTCCTAAACATTTCCTGAAATCCGCAGAGTGGGATAATGCATTACCGGACCTATCTGTCTCACTCTGTCACCACTAAGCACTTGTTAGAACCGGTTCTACTTGAGCAACCATAACTTCTTCAGATCTTCATGCGGATCCTTGAAAACTTGACTGGAGCATCTCAAGACTTATATCTACAAACCCTTTAAACCGCATCCTCTGATCCTCAACCTATCTTGGACTTTTACCTTGTTATCATCACTATTCTTCACTGTTCCTGATTGAGACTAATTGTCTCAATATCCTCAGCACACAGCTCACCCAAACCTTCTCATTAATGCAACATGAGTATGTTGACATCAATGACAACACCGGTTTAACCCATACTTGCAACAATCTCCCCCTTTGTCATTGATGGCAACATATTATGTGAAAAACCATCAAGACAAGAACTTCTCCTTACTGTCATAGCTCCCCCTATCAACAACAACTATTCAGATGTCTTCTCTTCCTGTACTGCTCCCCCTTTGATCATCAACCACTTGTTTTTCACATGTCTTCACTCCCCCTTTGACATCAATGGAAAAGGGCCCAAACTTGCAACTTTATAATCACACCTGCTGCTCCCCCTGAGTAGCAGCTCTCCAACACCAATCCGGACCACAAGATATGACTGTGATATCCACCAGACTGATGTACATTAGTACATCCTAGTTCATCACCAGAGGGGTAATAACCCCTAACTTCTCCCTGAGATACTCAAAAGAGTCCTTAGGAAGAGGTTTAGTAAAGATATCTGCAATCTGATCCTTGGAGGGCACGTACTCCAATCTAACTTCATCCTTGTTCACTTGCTCTCTCAGAAAGTGAAACTTGATAGATATGTGCTTGGTCTTAGAATGCAACACCGGATTCTTAGAAATATTTATTGCACTTGAATTATCACAAAAAATTGTGATAGGCTCCTCATATTCTATTTTAATGTCTCTTAACATCTGCTTCATCCATAAGATTTGAGTGCAACTACCTGCTGCTATAATGTATTCTGCTTCAGTTGTAGACAGAGATATTGCCTCTTGTTTCTTTCTTAGCCAAGAAACCAATCTTTTTCCCAAAAAGAATGCTCCACCACTGGTACTCTTCCGGTCATCCACATCTCCTGCCCAATCTGCATATGTATATGCATGAAGAGAGAAATCATGATCTCTAGGGTACCATAGACCATACTCAACTGTCCCCTTTAGATATGTAAAAATCCTCTTGATTGCCATAACATGAGATTCTCTAGGATCAGCTTGGAATCTAGCAACAAGACTAACAACCTGCATAATATCTGGTCTAGTTTGAGTGAGATACAACAGTCCTCCAATCATTGACCTATATTTTTTCTGATCAACCTTGGGAGAGTCATCATCTTTGCTCAACTTGCATCCAGTTGCCATTGGAGTGTTCATTGGCTTTGAGTCTTCCATCCCAAATTTCCTCAACAATTCTTTCACATATTTTGACTGAGAGATAAAGATTCCTTTCTTTGTTTGAGTAATTTGTAGACCCAAAAAGAAATTCATTTCTCCAAGCATTGACATCTCAAACTCACTTTTCATTTGACTTGCAAAAGTTTTACACATACTGTCTCTTCCTCCAAAAATGATATCATCAACAAATACTTCAACAATTAAGATATCTTCTTGATCAATTTTGAAATACAAATTATTGTCAACAGTACCTTTATTGAAACCAATCTTCAAGAGATGCTTGTCCAATCTTTCATACCAAGCTCTTGGGGCTTGCTTCAGTCCATACAGTGCCTTTTTTAATTTACAGACCATGTCACTATGATCAGACAATTGAAATCCATCCGATTGCTCAATATACACTTCTTCCAAATTTCCATTTAGGAAGGCAGATTTGACATCCATCTGATACACCTTAAAATCCTTGAAGGTAGCAAATGCAATAAATAATCTAATTGCTTCAATTCTTGCCACTAAAGCAAAAGTTTCTTAAAAATCAACTCCTATTTGAGAGTAACCTTTGCAAACTAATCTGGCCTTGTTTTTGATTACTTCACTGGCTTCATTCAATTTGTTTCGGAAGACCCATTTGGTTCCAATCACATTTTTGTTTCTTGGTCTGGGAACAAGATCCCAAGTGTGATTCTTCTCAATTTGCATCAGTTCTTCCTCCATTGCCTTAGTCCAGTTTTCATCATTGCAGGCTTCATTTACTATCTTAGGTTCAATCTTTGAAATTAGACAATACTCATCTGAATTTTGAGCAATTCTCCTCCTTGTTTGTACCCCTTTGCTTTTGTCACCTATGATCTGATCTTCAGAATGGTTTAGAGTTACATACCTTAGAATTTTGGGAGTCTCTTGCACTTCTAACTCTTGATCAGTCTCATTGAGACTTATCTCTTCTTCCTGTCTTACCGGATCAACTTGACATTGTTTCTCAGAAGAGACTTGGATACCTTGAATCTGAACACCATTCTAATCATCTTCATCATGTTGAAGAATTCTTGAGGGTCTTTCAATTTCTTCATCAACCTTCACATTTATACTTTCTACAATCTTTCTCAGTCTCTTGTTGTAACACCGATATGCTTTGCTTTGAGTAGAATATCCCAATAATATTCCTTCATCACTTCTAGCATCAAACTTTCCTAGATCTTCATCCCTTTCAATGTAACATCTGCTACCAAAAAATCTGAAGTATCTCACAGTGGGAGTAATGCCAAACCAGAGTTCATAAGGAGTCTTACTGGTATAGTTTCTAATTTGAACTCAGTTGAGAGTGTAGACTATAGTGCTGACAGCTTCTCTCCAATATATCTGAGGAACATTTGCTTCCATCATCATGGTCCTGGATGCTTCCTGAATGGTCTGGTTCTTTCTCTCAACAACTCCATTCTGCTGTGGATTTCTAGGGGCAGACAATTGTCTCTTTATTCCATGTTTCTTACAAAAGTTTATGAACTCACCGGATGTGAATTCTCCACCTCTATCAGACCCCAGACACTTCAATTTTAATCCAGTCTCATTTTCCACCATAGCCTTGAATATTTTGAATTTCTCAAGAGCTTCTGATTTCTCTTTCAGAAAGGTTACCCACATCATCCGGGAATAGTCATCAATTAGCAACATGAAGTATCTATCACCTTGCACACTCCTGATTCTTGTCGGACCACATAAGTCAGTGTGAACCAAGTCTAATAATCTGGTAGAAGATTGTTCCTTGCTTTTGAATGAGATTCTGCTTTGTTTTCCCAATTGACATTCTTTGCACAAACTATTTGTAGGTTTTACCAATCTTGGAAGATCTCTTACAGCCTGAGTATTACTTATCTTGGTGAAATTATAAAAGTTCACATGACACATTCTTCTATGCCATAACCAACTTTGATCAATTTGAACAAATAAGCAACTTTTACCAGTACCAGCTAAGTGAAAGATGTTACATTTTGTTTGGGTACCGGATGCAATCTCTGTTCCAGAACTTTCAAAGATTTTGCACTTTCCATTCTTGAATATGAGATCATAGCCTTTGTCCACCAACTGTCTCACACTGAGAAGATTGTGTTTCAATCCTTCAACATATAATACATTACAGGTTTTATTCTTTCCATCAAAAGAAATAGTTCATCTACCTCTGATTCTACCTGTAGAGTTATCACCAAACTTTATCACTCCTCCTTCATACCTTTCCAAATCTATGAACTTGTCTTTGTCACCTGTCATGTGGTGAGAGCAACCACTGTCAATGACCCAATCATCCTTTTCTTCAACTTGGGCAGCCAGGGCTTTAAGATTTACAGATTCAGAGGGTATTGGATCTTCTTCCTTGATGGCAATGAACACCCAATCACTTCCAGATTTGTCTTCTTTCTCTAATTCATCATCTGTTACTCCTTCATTATCTCCTTCATGAGCATAGTAACAATTCTTCTGGAGTCTTGGTCTATTACTGTTTGGCCTAGAAAATCTTTCCGGACACCTTGATGCAAAATGACCAATCTTATTGTAGTTAAAACACTTAAAAGGCAATTTTCCTTCATACTTACCGAATCCTCTTGGTAGTCTTTTTGCAATAAGAGCTTCAAGATGAGAAGTTTCAGCTTCTTCTTCGTCCAAGTCTTTTCTTGCATTTTCATACCATAATAATTTCTTTGAAGAGTTTTCTCCTAGATCAAACCTTTGTTTTCCTTTTACCAAGGCACTTGCTTTGAATGCAGATTTAGTCTTTGGAGGATCATCTCCAAACTCGGCCATTTCAAAAGCAACTAGCTTACCAACCAATTGATCCCTTGTGACTATTGTGTGAGCTCTGAATTCTTCAATTGCAAAAGATTTGATTTTATAAGACTCGGGAAGGGGTCTAAGAACTTTGCCAATGATCTCATCTTCACTCAGTGTTCCACCTGCATTTCTGATTCCACAAACCAGCTCATTCACTCTTGGCATAAAAGAGGTAATATTTTCATCATTTCTCATTTTCAGTGTTTCAAATTTCCCTTTTAGACTCTGTAATCTTGCACATTTAACAAACTGGTCTCCTTCATGCAAAAGTTCCAATTTCTTCCAAATCTCAAAGGCAGTCGGTAGATGAATAACATTAGAGAGTTCTGAGTCGGATAATGCGCTTAAAAGAGCCTCTTTGGTCCGCAGATTGTTTTCAGCATCTGTGATTTCATTTAGGGTTGTCGGACCACCCTGTGGAGGTACATAGGCCTTAGTCACCATGGACCAGTATGCGAATCCCATGCACTGCAAGTGACATTCCATGCGACCTTTCTAAAGAGCAAAGTTAGTTCCATCAAACTTCAGACTATCCTTCTTATAGGATGACATCCTGGATCTCCTCAAGCAGTTAAGCTCCTTTTAGAGGAACTTGGCTCTGATACCAATTGTTAGATTTAGGGTAGACAACTGAGAGGGGGGGTGAATCAGTTGTCCAAAACTTTTCTTGTTTCAACACTTGCACTCACTTTGCATTAACAATAAATCAATCATGAAACTTAATGTAATTAACCAAGAACAGAAAACACATCTACACATGAGACACCAAGATTTTGATGTGGAAAACCCGGTTAAGGGAAAAACCACGGGGTGACTAACGCAAGATATTATTCTCTGTTAGAAGAATAGAAAGAATAAGATGGCACATGCCAATTAGAGCTCACTGCCTGAGCACACTACTCACAAGAGGCTCATTGCCTACAAGAGACACACTGTCTACAATAAATGAGTATTACATAGTTGAACTGGTAAATAGCATCGTCACCATGCTTGAATCAGTTCCATTAAATCCCAAATCCTTCTGCTCTTCCTTTCGCTCTTCTCCTCACTACCACACACTCTTCTCCACAATTACACTCTTGAAATGACTTCACAAACCTTTATTTATACATGACATCAACTTAGGATCAAACATCTAAGTCGGCAAGCAACCACAAGAACATTCGCAAGGTGTATAATTCATCCGGTCGGCCAGTTACAGAAAGAACACCTTCAACTGGAAGTATTTCTTCAATTCTGAGCTCCAATTCTAATGCGGACCATCTACACAAATTGAACATAATCCAAGGACCTTCACAAGCTTTCCTGAATCACCGGGAACATCCGCACTTCCTCTACTTACTGAAATCCTTCTCTCCTACATCCGGAACCTCAAGAACACAGTCTGTTATCACTGTCACAAAGGAATAGGTTCTTTTGGACCTTCAAACCACAAACTGATCTACTTGACACTTCACAAGGATGTCCTAAACATTTCCTTAAATCTGCAGAGTGGGATAATGCATTACCGGACCTTACCGGACCTATCTGTCTCACTCTGTCACCACTGAGCACTTGTCGGAACCAGTTCTACTTGAGCAACCATAACTTCTTCAGATCTTCATGTGGATCCCTGAAAACTTGACCGGAGCATCTCAAGACTTATATCTACAAACCCTTTACACTGCATCCTCTAATCCTCAACCTATCTTGGACTTTTACCTTGTTATCATCACTGTTCTTCACTGTTCCTGATTGAGACTAATTTTCTCAATATCCTCAGCACACAACTCACCCAAACCTTCTCATTAATGCAACATGAGTATGTTGACATCAATGACAAGACTGGTTTAACCCATACTTGCAACAAAATATGTACAAGAGGGAGAAGAATAAGACTTTAATATATTTTTTTAGACATTTCATGTTACCATGTAGCATTTGTATGTCATTGGCAAATGTAACATTTTATGTTACATTGTATGTTTTAACATCTCTCTTCTCGAGGCCAATATTTGACATCATGGACAACAGTAGGCAATTGGGTTATGTGCAGGATTAATTCAAATGTGTCGTATTATCTGATGTTTTGCTGTCTTAAGCAAAACAGGTGCCGTATGATTAATTAGGGTTTTGCTATTAACTTTGAAACAATCAAAATCCTGAAAATAGAGGAGAGGGGTCAACAAAACGGAGAGAGGTGGTTGAACAGAGGGGGCTTCCATTTTGTTCTTTTCTAGAATTGTTAAAATGTAAGAAGATGAAAGGAAGGAATAGAAATTCTACAAATTGTGTGTTGAAAATTCTGAATCCTGTGTGAAATCTTTGTATATTGAATTGTTCTGTATATTATATGTATAGAACCGTTTCATATTTAGCTTAGTTTCTTTGTTGCCATGATACACGTTTAAATCTATTCCACTGGTGGATTTCTGTGAAATTAGTGGAATGGACTTGTAAAATAGTTTTCCATTTTTGTTTCGTTCTTTTGGTTGATAAATATGGAAGTATAAAAATTACAGAATCCGTTTCAGAGAAGATCATCGGTAGGAAAATTCAAATATACATTTGAAGTATATACATAAATTGTATGCTATAGACTGTCTATGAATATATCACATTTGCATGCGAGTCTCGTCCTGTGTATATGCTGTGGAAGGTAATGTGTACAAAAGTCTTGTTTGGGTCAAGTTTGTGTTGTTCGTCAAATATACATTTCCTGTATATATCGTAAATGTATGTAGGTACTTTCTCTGTGGATATCGCCATTGCATCTGAGTACCACTTTGTGTATATTGGTTGACCAAATGTGCATGTCAGAGTCCATTAGGGTTAAGTTGATGTTTGTTTGTTGAAACATATAAATACTGTATATATCGCTAATGTGTCTAAGCACATTCTATGTGTATCCTACAACTGCATGTAGAGGTCCGTCACCTGTGTATATCGCTAAAGTACTTTTTGTGTCAAACCTTGTGTATGTTGAGATTGTCTAAGGAAATACATTTCCTATGCATACATCAATTGTATGTCGCAGACAGTGTGTGTATATATCGCTATTGTATGCGAGTGTTAGTCTGTGAGTATACTGCAATTGCATATCATTGTTGTATGATGAGAAGATGCGATGAAAATATACATTGAATAAGATACAATGGGTGACTGGCTCTGACAGTCAAAATAAATGAAGATGCAATGGGAGACCGGCGGTAGAAGGTCAGGAATTGCATATATAAGTCGAAGTCATCGGTGTGTGGAGAACCCATTGGGAAAAGTATTGGGGAGTCACAGCGAAGGCGAAGTGTCACCGATAGAAAGCACATCGGTGTAAGGAAAGCATCGGGTGAACAAAATATTGTGAAGCCAATAGTACATGTTCTTGTCGATCGGGGTGACAACTAAAAGTGTCACCGATAGAGAGTTTTATTGGTGTGAGACTTATCATCGGAAGATGAGAAGGAAGCTACACCGATGGTAGGAAGTCTGAGTGATAGTGATGAGCCATCAGTGTAAGTGGTGCATCGATGGGAGAATTCTTGAGTGACCCAATGGTATAAGGTGTGGCCGATGAATAGAAGATTTCGGGGAGACATTTGTATATTCTTGCCAATATAGACTGAATTAACATTGTGTGTGTGTGTCCGCTATGTACCCGCTCTACATCACTTCCCTTGTCTCTTTGTAGTTGGATATCAAAGTATTTCTCTCCTAAAAGATCTATGAAATTACATTAGAATAAAAATAGAAATAAATGACTAAAAAAACTACCAAAAATTGATCATGTGACCATTAGTTTGGTCACATGACCATTGGTAGTTTATTGCCGATCATTTATCTTGCGACCAAATTTATGACTAAACAAATTTTAGTCATTAATTTGGTAGTATATTTAGTAATCAATTTGGTTGTATATTTAGTCATCAATTTGGTAGTATATTTGGTAATTGGGTAGTATATTTAGTCATTAATTTAGTCATTGATTGTTGTTAACTAGTCATTTATTTAGTCATTGTAATCATTAATGACCGTCAATTGGTAGTATATTTAGTCATTTATTTATTCATGGTAGTCATTTATTTAGTCATTGTAGTCATTTATTTAGTCATGGTAGTCATTTATAATTTAGTCATGGTAGTCATTTATTTAGTCATTATAGTCATTTATTTAGTCATTTGTTTGGGTGAATCAATGATTCAAATTACAAATCAAATCTAACTTAATTAATCCTCACAAATTTATGCATATAAACTTCAAGTATCATAGATATTCAAATGTTGAGAGAAGCACCATGAAATGAAGACTAAAATGCTTGAACAAATATGATTGATCACTCTAAAAAAAATTTACTTCATTAAGCCTCACTGGAAAATCAAATACATTCAATGTCTCACTGACAACTACTGAGGCACCCTTTCCTGTCATATATATAGCCCTCTGAGCATTTTTTTCCACATATCTGAGTTGACAAGCTTTTATGAGAAATTGCATGTTCATTCCAAAAGTTTGTGCATAAAAGAAGACACTAATTAGGTTCTAACAGATTCTACATTTAATTTTGCAGCATACACATAGACTTACTACACATGTTCTTACATAAGGAATTGAGATTTTTTTGTTCCTGGGTCACCAAGGAGGAGATAATTTATATCTCCTCTTAGATGATGTTTTCCCTTAACATTCTTTTCTTGCCCTCCGAACATAGCAAGAGCTATTGCAGTCTTAATGTCTTCATGCCCATAAATAGATGTAGCTATAGATTTAATAATCTATGCTCACATGGCAAAAAATTAAAAAAGCCCAGACCTCCTAGTCACTATCCCTCCAATGTGGATCATAGTATTTAAATGAACCTACCTATTCAAGGAAAGACAAAACATGTTATCTTTGACAACTAAATAACATTGAATTAACTAAATCCAATATGAATTAAACTAAGAATTTTTCATTAAGCACAAAAATAAACACACCTTATATTTTGAATCTGGTTATATACAGGTAAATTTGTGATTCTAACATATATTTTATCATGAATGTTTTTATAATTTGGATGTAGTCTCCATAGAACATTTTGAGCTACTTCTTCCATCACTTCAAGCATAGATTGAGGGGCATCAGCTAGCCAGATGGCAATATTTGGATGTGTAAAGATGAACTATTTATAATCAATCTCCAAGCTACATTTATTTGCTGAAGTCAATACCACAAAATATAAAGAAATTGTAAGTGGCACAGAAAATAACAGAGACAACAAATCACCAAACATGATTATTGAAGTAACGGTATAAATAATCACAAAAATTGGCATGCATGAAAAGAAAGGAAAACAAGAAATGTTGTGAAAATAAGCAGACGGTATAAACTGACCAGCAATGATCTCGTTGATTAGCTGAATGTACTCTAGTTCACCATTTCCACTCTTCTAATTCACGTAGCTATCTAGAAATTGTCTAAACTTTTTAGCTATGAAATGTTGAACTTCATCTCTAGTCACCCATTCTCTTAAAGTTCCTTGAACATTGTACATTTCATATTCACCCTCTTCATCTTCTTCCTCCTATAAAATTTAATACTACCAATCAGAAAAAAGAATCACAAAATAAATTTAACAACTAAAAAAAGAAAATTACCAATCTCTACACAAGGTAAAATGTAATAGTACTTACGTACAAAATATATAACCAATAAAAAAATGGGTCAATGCATTCATGTTTGAAAGCATCCCAAAAGATCGCTAAGATATGGAATTATATCAAGCTATTAATTGGAACTCTTAAATAATAGAGAATGTTATCTTAGGGAAAAGATCATCAAAAGAGATGAAAATAATGCTAATGTTTGGCAAAATGTCATTTCAAAAAGAATTGGACAATCTTTCGCCCTTCAAAGCATAAATGATCTAACCATTTGATATCATCCCACGAAAAGACAAGGAAGTGGTAGTCATATCAGCTAGTTAATTGAATGTTTTAAACAATTGAGAACAATGGCATTGTGTATGCTTGGGAAATATAATTTAGATGAGATGCAAAATGTTAATGTTTGTCCAAAAGAATATTCAAGAAAGATTTTGACAATCTCCTTTGCCTTAATAGTATATTAGTGAACAATTTTCACTATCAAGAACACAACCATCACATCAAATAGGGCATATCATTTTCTAATGTATTCATTCAGATTGTACAAGTAGCCAAGCATCACAAGTCGTGAAAAAATTTTAAGTTCATATAGATAGAGTCTCAAAATATTTATTCTAAGATGAACAAAATAGACAACTACTGGATGTGATAATTGAGATGACAATGAGAGGAATTATATGATTATGGAAATTTACATCATAAGGCTCTTCCTCAGTTTGGTCAGTGGCTAGAGGCTCAACATGCTATCTTCTTCGCGGCCTAAAATCAGCATCATCATCTGTGTCTAAAATATCCCACAAAAAATAAGGGTGTTAATCCTAACTTGATTATAAGAGACATCATTGTGTTACAAGAATTCACTGAAGAATAGTTTACCTTGATCGCGAAGAATCCTTGGAAGCTTTATGTTTACAGAAGTACCTCCCCTTGCATTAAGAACAACATCTATTGCTTGGCGATCTGCCATAATCTGATCAAAACTTCTTTCATCTTGCAGTTCATCATCCAAATCCACAGATTCGTATCAATCCTGGGCTTCCAGACGTTGGTAGTCCGTGTAAATTGACAATTTAAATGCATTTACTCCCCTCTTTCATTTTGTCTTGACAAATTAGCATAGTTCCATGGCCTCAAAGAAATGTGGTCTCATGGATTGCAATGATTGTAGGATATGCACAAAATGGATTTGTTGAAAAGGCTTTAGAAATTTTAAAGCAAATGCAATTGGTTGGTGTAAAGTGAAATTCCACAACCTTTTCCAGCATCCTCCCTATCTATGTCAAAATGGGAGCTTTGGAATAGGGTATAGACATCCATCAAGACATAAAGGAGAGGAATTTTGTCAAATGTTGTAGTTGCAACTGCCCTATTAAACATGTATGCAAAATGTGGAAGCATAGACAAGGCACGTGAACTATTTGATAGAATGCCTCAAAGAAATGTGGTCTCATGGACTGCAATGATTGCAAGATATGCACAAAATAGATTTGTTGAAAAGGCTTTAGAAGTTTTAAAGCAAATGCAATTGGCTGGTGTAAACCCAAATTCCACAACCTTTGCCAACATCCTCCCTGCCTGTGTCAAAATGGGAGCTTTGGAATAGGGTATGGACATCCATCAAAACATAAAGGATAGAGGAATTTTGTTAGATGTTGTAGTTGTAACTTCCTTGTTAGACATGTATGCAAAATGTTGAAGCATAGACAAGGCACGTGAACTATTTGACAAAATGCCTTAAAGAAATGTGGTCTCATGGACTGCAATGATTGTAGGATATGCACAAAATGGATTTGTTGAAAAGGCTTTAAATTTTTTAAAGCAAATGCAATTGGCTGGTGTAAAGCCAAATTCCACAACCTTCAAGCCAGCATCCTTCCTGCCTGTGTCAAAATGGGAGCTTTGGAATAGGGTATGGACATCCATCAAAACATAAAGGATAGAGGAATTTTGTCAGATGTTGTAGTTGCAACTGCCCTGTTAGACATGTATGCAAAATGTGGAAGCATAGACAAGGCACATGAACTATTTGACAAAATGCCTCAAAGAAATGTGGTCTCATGGACTGCAATGATTGTAGGATATGCATAAAATCAATTTGTTGAAAAGGCTTTAGAAATTTTAAAGCAAATGCAATTGGCTGGTGTGAAGCCAAACTCCACAACCTTTGACAACATCCTCCCTGCTTGTGTCAAAATGGGAGCTTTGGAATAGGGTATGGACATCCATCAAAACATAAAGGATAGAGGAATTTTGTCAGATGTTGTAGTTGCAACTATCCTGTTAGACATGTTAAGGCATTAAAAACTTTCAAGCAAATGCAATTGAATATACATATACAGAGAGAGAGAGATGTATGTGGAAGCATAGACAAGGTATGTGAATTGTTTGACAAAATCCCTAAAAGAAATGTGGTCTAATAGACTACAATGATTGCATGATATGCACAAAATGGATTTGTTGAAAAGGCTTTTGAAACTTTCATGCGAATGAAATTGGCAGGTGTAAAGCTAGATTCCACAACATTTGTCAGCATCCTCTCTGCCTGTATCAAAATGGTAAGCTTTGGAACAAGGTATGGACATCCATCAAGGCATAATAGAAGGCAGATTTTTGTCAGATATTATAGTTGGAAATACTCTGATAGACATGTATGAAAAATGTGGAAGCACAAACAAGGCACACAAACTGTTTGACAGAATGCCTCAAAGAGATGTCATCTCATGGAATGCAATGATTACAGGATTGCACAAAATGGATTTGTTGAATAGGCTTTAGAAACTTTCAAGCAAATGCAGTTGTCAGCTATAAATCCAAATTCTGCAACCTTTGCCAGCATCCTCCCTGCCTGTGCCCAAATGGGAGCTTTGGACCAGGGTATGGAGATCCTTCAAAGCATAATGGTAGGGGGATTCTTGTGAGATATTGTAGTTTGAAATGCTCTCATAGACATGTATGCAAAATATGGAATCATAGACCAAAAACGTGAACTGTTCGACATAATTCCTCAAAGAGATGTCATCTCATGGAATGCAATGATTACAAGATATGCACAAAATGGATTTTGCAAGGATGCTCTCAAAATCTTTGAATTAATTAAGCACTCTAGAACATATCCTAACATTGCAATCTTTGCTTGTATTCTAGGTGCATGCAGCCATGCAGGTTTAGTGGATGAGAGTTGTACATACTTCAATCACATTTGTAACCCTTATTGCATTACACCTACAGTTGATCATTATGTGTGCATGGTTGACCTCCTTGCCCATGATGACTATCTTGAAGACACCCTAAACTTTATCATTGAGATACCTATTAAATCTATGCTAGTTGTATGGATGCATTTTCTTGGTGCCTGTAGATCACATATGAATATAGGCTTAGGAGTATTTATAGCAACACTACTTTTTGAGAGCACAACTTATGTTCTTCTCTCAAACATCTATCCAGAAGTGGGCAAATGTGGTGAGGTAAGGAGATTGATGAAAGATAGAGGAATTAAAAAAATCCCTAGATGTAGTTGGATTGAAGGGCATAAAATGATACATGCTTTTTGTGTAGGAGACAGATCACATCCATAGACAAAGGAGACCTATGCAAAGTTGGAGAAATTGGCTTGGAAGATGAAGACAGTAAGGTATTTTCCAGATTCAAGAATTTACTTAATGCTATGGAAGGATGGGAAAAAGAATTATTTCTCTGCCACCATGGTGAAAAGTTGGCAATTGCATTTAGTTTGTTAAACATGCCCCATGGAACAACTATTAGAGTTGTTAAGAACCTTCGAGTATCTGCTGATTGCCACACTACAACAAAATTTATCTCCAAGATTGTCACAAGAGAAATTGTTGTGAGATGTGAATCCTTTCCATCATTTTAAATAGGGACAATGTTCTTATGGAGATTATTGATGATGCTAAATGAAGCAATCTGAAAAATAGGCTTACACTATAATAATGTGCACTGTATGGAAAATTTTGACTCTCAATAATTTAGGGTAAACAACTTCCACAAAATATTGATTCAAAGATTTAATTTCCACATCGCTACAAAAAATCTTAAAGATAGCCACAAATTGAAATTTAAAATTTGATAAACAAAAAGGCATAAAAATCTTAGAAACTGAGTCGTAGAAGTAAAGAATACTAAAAAGACAAGCTTACATATTCATAATGAGAAGCCTAGACAAATTATTAAAAAAAAATAATTTCTTCAGTTCATTTGTAATTTTCAAGGGTTTAAGTAGATGCAGACCATAATCTTTGAGTGCACGCATAATAATTAACCAGATATTCGAAAATGATGATACACATCAAAGGGTTTACGAATATTACTACGTAACGAACAAAAGACCCGATAATTTCTGGTGATTCTGTTGAGGGTTTTTGTAATAAATACATTCGAGACAAATACATTTTAGATATTTTCCTCTATGGTTGTGGACTGATTACGGTTTTTGTTTTTTTGGGATAGTGACTATTACAATCCAAAAAGCAGCGCAGAGGTAACAAATAGTGCAGAAAATGGAGAATATAAGGCAATTTGAGTGTGTTACTTACCAGCGAAAGAGGATAGCTTCATGTAGCAGCTCAAAGAGTTCAACAGAGTCTAAACCCTAAGAATGGCGGCGCAGAGTGTAGCGCCAACAAGAGTGAAGTGTAAAAGTCAAATAAGCCTGAGTTAAATTTGGCGCCCATATGATAGGTTAGGGTGAAAATTAACTTTGGCCCCCATATGATAGGTTAGGGTGAAAAATAATTTTGACACCCATATGATAGGTTAGGGTGAAAATTAAATTTGGCACCCATTTAATTAAATATATTATAATATTATATTATTATATAATATTATAATATTATATTATAATATTTTATAATATTATATTATATTATAATATAATATTTTATAATATTATAATATTATATTATTATATAATATAAATATTATTTTATATTATAATATAATAATTATATTATTTTATAATATAATATTATATACTATTATAATATTAAATTATTATATAATATTTAATATAAATATAATATTGTAATATTAATAATATAATATTATATAATATAAATATTATATTATATTATTATATAATATATATTATATATATTATATTATATAATATCATATTATAATATTAAATTATATTGTATTGTAATATAATATATTATTATTATATTATATTATAATACGACCCACTCCCTCAATTCAAAATATTTTTTTAAATTATCCACTTTAATATCATATTGTCTAATTTTTATTTGTGTGACTAATTATTTAGTCATTTTTATTTATGTGACTAATTATTTAGTTGTGTTTTTTGCCTGATGACCAAATTAGTCATTTATTTAGTCATTTCAATCGATGACCAAATTAGTTATTTATTTAGTCATTTATAGGTGTGTTACAAAAATTACTAGAATTTTGGTCATGTGACTAAAAGTTTTAGTCACCTAGTCATTTATTTGCCATATTTCTACTAGTGTTACTCTGGATCTCTTCTATTCTATATGTTTCTTTGTTTACTTGAATATCTTCTTTCTCAACTAAAATTCTTTTGAATTTATATGGCACTCAGGGTGACTCATGGTCCAGGGGTTATGTCTCTTCAATTTAGGGGATACTTTTCTATTTGTGAACGACATCATGTCGGCACCCAATGATGATTGAAATAACCTTCCAAAACCCTCAAAACTCCTCTTAATGTTTACCACATCTTTTCCTCCTCTTATCTCCTTTATGTTTCAACAAATTAGCTCCTATATATATTCCTCATCCATCTTCAAATTTTCTGGTGTTAATTCAGGTTTTTCGGCAGTCTGCGGCATAAACCCTAATTTGCCTCTTTCTTCCTTTTCCCTTCCACATTCTTCTCTGGTAACATCCATAGTGGCATGATTAACAAAATCCTCTATGACACACTCTATTTCTTCTCCTTCTGACCTCCTTTCTCTGGCAGCACCCTCCATGGCATGCTTGTCTTCTTCTTCCCTTCAGGCAGCACCCTCCATGGTGCGCTCAACAAATTGCTCCTCCTTTCCTTCTGCAACTTATGTTGTCATATATTTTCCACTCTATTGTGTCATTTCCATCCTTCTATGGTAATGTTCATGTCATTCCTTGATTTTCTTTAATCTCTGTTCTCTTCTTATCTCCATTTTGGTTCTTATTTCTTCGCCGATCTCTCTTTTCTTCCGCTTCTCCCCTTTCACCATGGGTTTTCTTGATTTGTTGTTCCATTGGCCCTTTTATATCCCATGGTATCCTTGTTTTGAAGAGTCACATCATTTGAAGGATCCTTGCAGACCCTACCCCCTTTCCACTTTCCATCCCCTTAAGTGCATGCCCCCTCTCACAGAGGTAGGGACTTAAGAAGATTTAAATTTCTCCACAAAAATTTTCTCTACCAATCTAGTCTTCTCTCCTTTCTAGAACTCTACGTTACTCCTTTGAATGTTTTTCCCCTTCAATTTTAACTACATTCTTCCAGGGTTCCCGCAATGGAACCAAATGTTGGCAAGAAATGAGGAAGGATACTGGTCTGGAGATCCAGTCCTCAGTCAAGTCTTTATAGTCAGTTTATACCCTAGTCAAGTAGTTAGAGATTGATAGAAAAACATAAAGATTAACAGAAATAGAGCACACATACAGATCATAACCATAAGGCAACACAAAAATACTCGATACCGGCATATCTCCATATCTATATATAAATAACAATCAAGTATCATACATCTATCCTCCAGCAGGTCTAAGTCTCTGCCTCATCCATCTACATACATGAATTCTATGTCATTTACATATCAGAACCTATCTCATATCCTACTTCTCCTATATCACCATATCCTATATCTATGTATACTATATCTATTACATATAGGGATGTGTCTTGTAGCATCTTCTGTCGGCCTACAACCTCCACATAGTGTATGTGTCAGCTTTCGGTCGGCTCTGCTCCATGCCCTACACCCTACTAACAACGCATACAAATCCAAAGATCAAAATAAAGCATCAAAAGTAAACAAATCCAACAATCAAGGAAAATACATAAAAGCAATATTCAACCAATCAAATCAAGTAATGCAAAGTATCCAAATCAATAAAATACTCAAAATCAAAGGACACACCATGCATATAATACGTGTCCACCACCTCCTAGATTGTATCAAAATGTTCATTCTAATCACCATCCTAATCCAAAATACAATATTCATAATCCAAATGCAAATTCCATAATCCACCATCCAAGTATGGCGAGTAAAAAATCCTCCAACCTAATATAAATCTCCATCTTATCCATCTAAAACCAATACATCTCAATCACCCAATTCTACATCCAACATCACCCATCCAAATCCAAAACTCCACATCCCAAATCTATCATATTGTGGCAGCAACGCTTCACAATAAGGGCTATGATGGTTCCCTAGATCTAAATGTAAACATTTGGAGAAGGCTAACTTAGTTGTCAATGAAGATCACACAAACATCAAAGGATTGTACAAGAACACTTTAATCTTGACAAAGAAGTTACTTCAAGTAGGTCACTACTAACATATTATCACAAGAGCATCCACATCAACTATATCAAATAGATAGGGGCACATGAAGACCCTTTGAATATTAGAATATCATGGTCATCCAAAAAATAAAAAAATTAGAAATCAAAAAAATCAAAAAAATAATAAAAAATAATTACAAATTAAAAAAATCAAAAAAGTAAAGAGAAATCATTTATCCAATGGTAAAAACCATTTTCATGGTGCCTTGGATAAGTACCATGATGAAACCCCATTTGTGGGCCTCATGTGTAAATAGATTGTCTACTTATCTTGCACTTGGGGGCAAGTTGTCTCATTAATCCCATCCTATCCCCATCATATCATCCTTATCCATCATATCCATATATCCTTACCATCATTCCCATTCGTCAACCCTACTTGAATTTTATCTTGCTAATAACTTTGATCTTGATGAGGACTGCTACATGATCTCGAAACATGATTTGACAAACTCTTGACATAGAAAATCCATATGTAACAAATCTCCCAACCATCTTGTTATAGCCTATGTAATCCACCATATCTCCTTAGTCCAACATCCTAAACAACATCTATAGAGTAGGAGCATGTTTTATTATGTGAAATATTCTTTAGAGATCACATCCATCACCCTCCCATCGATCCTCATTTTCATCCACTATCGACATTCCTAAAATCCATCTATCTAATTCATTAAGCCCATCAACCTGAATCAACCTATCTCCCATCCTTGTTTCTAGACTCGGTGTTCCCTTGTCACTAGTTATCATATGGAGACAACAATCTCATCTCAAGCTATCCAATGTAGTCATCCCATGAACCCATCCAAAGTAGTCCAATACAATCATTACAAGCAATCTAGTGCAGACTATCCAACAACAATCCAATGAAGTAATCTCAAGCAATCCTATAACACTTAATCCACTATAAGCAATCCCAATCCACACAAATCTTGCTAAGAAATCTATCTAATCATCCTAAAACATCCATTGATCTTGTTCTCAGCCTTGCTAAAAATATTAATCAACTTAATCAAATCAATCATCATCATCATTGAGATATATCATTCCCAATCCTCATGTTGTTCTCAAGATTTATCGTTCCCACATCAACAACACAATTCTCACATTGTTCTCGAGATATATTGTTCCCACATCAACAACACTGTCATCGCCATCAATCAATTATTGATTTTCATCTTGGCCAAAGGCAACATCGTGTTTGTCTTTCCATCATTTGTGTATGCTTTCTTTCTTTCTTGTGTATGCTATTATTTTGTCTTACATCTTCATTGGTCCTTGCATCATACCTACCACAACAATATCATAGTCTTTCATATCATGGTTTCATCAACATATGTTTTCTTGTGACATTCAATCCTTTATACATTTGATACATCATCACCATGGTCTTTATATCATGGTGCATAATGTCAAGTTCTATATATCAAACATCAAGTTGCTCACATCAATTAATATGACTATCCTTTCCTCCCTCATCATCCTTCCTTTCCTCACTCATCATCCTTCCTTTCCATCCATTTTGAGAGCAAAACCATGTCCTTCACACCCACCTGTCCTCTCAAGGGCGCATCATCCCATCCTCCTTTTTATAAACCCCGTCCTTTCATCCTTCCATCTATATTTTATTTTTTTTGAAATGACATTATTTCCTTTAGTAGGAACATCATCTCAAAGAGGGGCAAAATGTAGACACCTAAAAAATTACCTAGTTATTAATACCTTGAACCATCTAATTTGTCCCTAATCTTGATAATTTATTCCCTAATCCTGATTAGTGATCCTAATTATCCTAATTTATTCCTAATCCTGATCAGTTATCCCCTAATCATCATGATCACTAAATTATCCTAATTATCCCAATTATTAGGACCTAATTCCATCATTTATCCTAATTATTCCATCATTTTCCTAAGTCCTAAATCACTTTCCCTAAGTCCTAATCCCATTTCCACACATGGTTTAATTAATTTAATCCTCAACATAACCACCTAAAAAGTGAATAAAAGTATTAAAAATCTCTTTTATTCCTAACCACTCATCTTATAATTATCTCCCACAAAATCCAAAAATCAGTTAAAAATCTCTTTTATTCTCAACCCTTCATCTCCCAACTATCTAACCAACTTAGTCTAGACCATCAATCTATCAACTAATCTCCATTGTTGATCATCCAATATGAAAGCCTATAAATGGACCCTTCAGGAGCCATTTTTCATAGACCAATAAATCATCAAAGCAATGACATGCTATCATTTCATGAGCAACCACATCCTATCATCATTTGAGCATAACTACTCTTGTGGTACAACATAGGTTGATTGGGTAAAATGTGTTGTTTTATTCAATATTTTCCAATTTCTTTGTTATATCCGAGGTTACATTAACTAGATTTAGGGTTTTGATATTTGCATTTAAATCCTTTATTTTTTATCTACATTTGTGTATAAATATATTTTTATTAATTATTTAGTGGGATTAAGGTATAAATCTAAAAGACCTCATGTATGACCCACATAATTTGACCTAAAATCAAATGTCGTAACATGAATATTTCTAGCATGTAGTGAATGATGTCCAGATTGGCCAAACATAATTTTTTTTTAATATTTATAATAAAAAGTTGTTAAAATAGTAAATGTAAACACCTAAAATTGCCTATATTGCATTTCTATTGTCATCAAAGCTTCATCTACATCATTTTCCTCTAAGTTCATTGAATACATTCTATTTATTTAATTAATCATTTGATTTCTCCTTCCAACATTAATTAATGAATTTTAATTATTTAATTAATTAATCTTATCTTCCTAATATCATCCCACATTTAATTAATTAATTAGTTTCCTAATTTATCCATGCACACATAATTATTTAATTTATAAATAAATAATTATACACTATCCAATTTCACTTGTCACTCATCAATCAATCAGTTAACTAAGTTAATCAATTTAGTTGATTTTCAATCAGAATTAGTTAACTAATTAGTCAATTTAGTTAACTAGTCAATTAAAAGAGTTAACTCATCAATTAACCTAGTTAACTAATCAATCAGATTTAGTTGACTAAAAGAGACAATTAGTTAACTAATGAATTATTTTCATAATTTAAATAATGTACAAGTTAACTACATGCATGCATCCACAAGACTCAAAAAAATGACTTGTTAATCCCCTTGATCCATGTCACAAAATGACACTTGTCAACTCCTCATGCATCCAAATCCTCTCAAACAATCATAGACATTGATCCTCCAAATTAGTCTCTGCCATTGATCATCTCTCCTAAGAATCTATAAATTAAACCTCTCACAAGTCATTATCATCCTCAATCTTGAATGTAAATTTATGCTACTGAGATGAGCACCTAACATCCATACTCTCAACCAAATCAATCTTGGAGCACAACCACCATTGTTGGTGCAACAAGGAGTTTGGGTGAGATTTACTATTTGTTCCATTCATTTTTGTGAGTTTTTCCTTGTGGTTTATCATGAGGTTTGTAATTAAATTTGAAAGTAGAATTTAGATCTTTTTGTTTGAGTCTTATATTTGTATTTCAAATTTACTTGCATATAGTAATATACCATGTCATTTAAAGTTTATGAGAATTTGTGTTCAAAAATTAATAAATAAATAGAAAATTAGGTTTAAAATTTTAAAAATTACATATTTGAAAACTAGACATTCTCATCTAATACCGAAAAATAAAGTTAGCCATATTGTCAAAGTCATTTTATTAATAGATGTTACCATCACATTGTACTTGCAAGTTGAAGGCTTAGGTTTTGATTTCCAATTCTAAAACCAATGCAAACTTTTGGAGAAAAAATTGAATTTAAACATAACACATATCTGCTATAAACAAGTATCCACTATTTTTATACTAGATATACATTTATATAATAGATATATGTTACTAATAGATATACATTTATATAATAGGTATTTGTTTCTAATATAGCCATTGCACACCTATATTTAGGACAATACAGTACGACTAGAGTATTGTACTATGCTTTTTTTTATCATGAATTAAAAATGACTGTATATGCAAATATTTTTATTCTAATGTCTCTTGCAATCCTTTTCAAGCATTATTCTATTAATTTTTGTAGGTCTTTTTCCTAAGAACCATTAGTAGAAGGAATATTGAAGCATTTGAGGAATATTTTTAAAAGGGATTCAATCATAAGAACCATTTTGAAAGGAATCAAGCACAAATACCATATTTGAAAGGAACCAAGCAAACACACCATTTTCAAAAGGGATCTTCAAGGAGAATTTGTAAAAAGGATATTCAAGCACAAACACCATTTTCAAAATGGATCTTCAAGCACAATCACCATTTTTTAAAGGATTCCATGTATCATTTTAAAAGGGGTTTTCAACCACCATTTTTAAAAATGATATTCAACAAAGGATCTAGATCTATTTGTATTTTAGAGAGCCCAAGGAGTGGATCTATTGTAGAGATCTAGGACATTCAATTGTTGAATTTTATCAAGATTATTTGGTAATTAAGGGATCAAATAAGCATCAACAATTCGATCTCTTTTATATCAATATTTCTCTAACACTTTCCCCTTTCCAATGAGTTAACATCATTTTCACATTTAGAAAATATGGGAAAGAAGGATGACCTAATGATGATTATCATGCACAAATCAAACCAAAGAGAATTAGAAACTTCACTACATAGAGGACCCTACACATGTATTGGAAAAACTTTTGGAACATAGTCTTCTTACTTTACCTCTAGTTAAGCCAATGGACTAGAAATGATGATATGTTTGATCTTACACCACAAAGGGCTCTATATTTTTGTGCTTAACATCATACACATGGACATTCTATGGATAGATGCATCAAATTGAAGATCTTAGATACAAAAGGATGATAAAAGTTGAGAATAATCATACTGACTTGCATAATGAGGATTCTTATAATGTTAATTGATCATGGCATATCATATAGATACACATGATGGGATATTACTTCATTGCTTAGATATTCTTGCTTGTCCTTTTTACTACTTGCCACATTTTGTGCTTTTACTTTCTTTTCTTGGTTTTATGTTTCCATGTTCCTAGTTATTATGTGGATGACACAAAGATACCTTTAGTTATGCATGTTAACATGGGTGATTTTCCTCATTTATTGTGTCGTTCATGTGTCTTTTCTTCCTTGTGTTTTGTACCATTTCAACTTTGTCCTTTTTCTTATGCCATGTATGTTGTGATTCTCCTTGCTTATTTGTCCATTTATCTTATATGTCCTTACACTTTAACCTATTTTTTTTGTCATGTTTGTTATGCTTCTTCTTTTGTTTCCCCACATGGGGCATCTTCCTAATCTCATTTTCATGTTTAGCACATATACTTCATCATATGCCATGATTTAGTATTTCACACTTGCTCATGTTTCCTTATTTGCTTCTAGACATGCTTAGTTTAACCTTTATCATTGCTCATGTTCCATGTTCACACTTGTTAGACTTAGGGAAAACAACTAAGAGGGGGGGGAGTGAATCAGTTGTTTAAAACTTTCTTCTAATTTAATCACTTAAATCCTTTCCTTAATTCAACAACATAATAATAAATCAATCATAGAAACATAATGCAACAATTCAAAAGCAGAAACACATTAACACATATGACACCAAGATTTTGACGTGGAAAACCCAGTTGAGGGAAAAACCACGGGGTGACTAACCCAAGATTGTATTCTCTATTAGAAGAATAGAAAGAACAAAATGGCACATGCCAATTAGGGCTCACTGCCTGAGCACATTGCTTACAAGAGTCTCACTGCCTACAGGAGACACACTGTCTACAGAATAATAAGTATTACATACTTGAACTAAAGAATAGAATCTTCACCATGCTTGAGTCAGTTCCATTTAAGCCCAATACTTCTTCTCTACCTTTCACTCTCCTCCTCGCTACCACACTCTCATCTCCACAAGATACCTTTGAAATGACTTTACAATTCCTTATTTATACAAGACATCGACTTAGGGACAATCATCCAAGTTGGCATACATTACAGAGCAAAGACATAAATACAACATGACTAATTACAAAAAGACTTCATGCGGATCAACACACTATTGGCCAGACAGAGTTGAGACTTCAATCTTCATTTAGGAACACGCCAATCCTCACATAACATCTTCATGATCATCCGCAGGATGTGTAACTCATCTAGTCAACCAGAGTTAGGAAGAACATCATCATCCAGAAGTTATTATTCAATTGCAAGCTCAAACTCCAATGTGGACCACCAACACGAACTGGACACGATCCAAAGACCTCCACAATGAATCACCAAGAACATCTACACTACATCTGCTTACTGAAATCCTTATCTCCTTCATCCGGAACCTCAAGAACACAGTCTGTCATCACTATCACAATGGAATAGATGCTTGCAGACCTCCAGACCACAAACCAATTGAGTTGTCACTTCACATGGACTTCCAAAACACTCCACAAAATCTGTAGAACATGATATTGCATTTCCAGATCTCACCAGACATATCTGTATCACTTTGTCACCTCTGAACATCTGCTAGAACCAGTTTTACTTGAGTGGCCACAACTTCTTCAGATCTTCATACAGACCTCTGAAATCTTTACTGGATCATCTTAAGACACATATCTACAATCCATTTGATGTGCATCCTCTGATCTTCATCTTAGGTAGGATATTTAGCTCACTATCTTCATTGTTCTTCTCTGTTCCTGATTAGGACTAATTTTCTCAATATCCTCAACACACAGCTCATCCAATCCTTATCATTAATGCAACATGAGTATGTTGACATCAATGACAACACCGGTTAGGCCCATAGTTGTAACAATCTCCCCCTTTGTCATTGATGGCAACATATGATGTGAAAAACTATTTTGCCCATCAAAACAAGAGCTTCTCCTTACTGTCACAACTCCCCCTATCAGCAACAACCATTCACATGTCTTCTCTTCCTTTCCTGCTCCCCCTTTCATCAGCAACTACTTGTTTTTCACATGTCTTCTCTCCCCCTTTGACATCAATGGCAAAGGGCACATACTTGCATTACTTCAGAAACATGCCAGCTGCTCCCCCTAAGTAGCAGCTTCCCATCATCAATCCGGACCACAAGATATGACTGTGAGATCCACCGGACTGATGCACATCAGTGCACCTTAATTTAGAACCAGAGGGGTAATAACCCCTAACTTCTCCCTAAGATACTCAAAAGAGTCCTCAGGTAGAGGTTTAGTAAAAATATCTGCAATCTGATCCTTGGAAGGCACAAACTCCAATCTGAATCCATTCTTGTTCATTTGCTCTCTCAGAAAGTGAAACTTGATGGATATATCTTTAGTCTTTGAATGCAACACTGGATTCTTTGATATGTTTATTGCACTTGAATTATCACAGAAGATTGTGATAGTTTCCTCATACTCCACCCTGATGTCTCTTAGCATTTGCTTCATCCACAAAACTTGAGTGCAACTACCTGCTGTTGTAATATATTCTACTTCTGCAGTGGACAGAGATATTGCCTCTTGTTTCTTGCTTAGCCAAGAAACCAATCTCTTCTCCAAAAATAATACTCCACCACTAGTACTCTTCCGGTCATCCACATCTCCTGCCCAATCCACATCAGTATATGCATGAAGAGAGAAATTATAATCTCTAGGATACCACAACCCATACTCAACTGTCCCTTTCAGATATCTAAAAATTCTTTTGATTGCCATGACATGAGATTCTCTAGGATCAGCTTGGAATCTAGCAACAAAATCAACAACATTCATAATGTCAGGTCTAGTTTCAATGAGATATAATAATCCTCCAATCATTGACCTGTACTTTTTTTGATCAGCCTTAGGAGAGTCATCATCTTTGCTCAATTTGCATCTAGTTGCCATGGGAGTATTCATTCGTTTTGAGTCTTCCATCCCAAATTTCTTCAACAATTCTTTCACATATTTGGTCTGAGAAATGAAGATTCCTTTCTTTGTTTGAGTGATTTGCAGACCCAAGAAGAAATTCATTTCCCCGAACATGGACATCTCAAATTCACTTTTCATTTGATTTGCAAAGGTTTTGCAAATACTATCTCTTCCTCCAAAAATGATATCATCAACAAACACTTCAACAATCAAGATTTTTTCATGATCAATTTTGAAATACAAATTATTGTTAGTAGTACCTTTGTTGAAACCAATCTTCAAAAGGTGCTTATCTAATCTCTCATACCAGGCTCTTGGGGCTTGCTTGAGTCCATACAATGCTTTCTTCAATTTGCAGACCATATCACCATGATCAGACAAT
Source organism: Cunninghamia lanceolata (assembly GCA_027924645.1). Lineage (NCBI taxonomy): Eukaryota > Viridiplantae > Streptophyta > Pinopsida > Cupressales > Cupressaceae > Cunninghamia > Cunninghamia lanceolata. The sequence goes on along the minus strand of BSBN01000053.1, from coordinate 3,244,024 downwards.
TGAAATCCATCCGGTTGCTCAAATGTATACTTCTTCTTCCAAGTCACCATTCAAGAAGGCAGATTTGACATCCATCTGATATACTTTGAAATCCTTGAAGGTAGCAAAAACAATAAATAATCTGACTACTTCAATTCTTGCAACCAGAGCAAAAGTTTCTTCAAAATCAACTCCTTCTACTTGGGAGTAACCCTTGTAGACCAATCTGGATTTGTTTCTGACCACTTCACCATCTTCATTCAGTTTGTTTCGGAAGACCCATTTGGTTCCAATCACATTCTTGTTTTTAGGTCTGGGAACAAGATCCCAAGTGTGATTTTTCTCAATTTGCATCAGCTCTTCCTCCATTGCTTTAGTCTAGTTTTCATCATTACAAGATTCATTCACTGTCTTAGGTTCAATCTTTGAAATCAGACAATACTCTTCTGAATCTTGAGCAATCCTTCTTATTTGCACACCTTTTCTTTTATCGCCTAAGATCTAATCTTTAGAGTGATTCAGTCTTACATACCTGGGAACTTTGGGAGTTTCTTGCACTTCTGATTCTTGAACAGGTTCATTCAAACTTATCTCTTCTTTCTGATTTACCGAATTAGTCTGAATCTAAATTTCAAAGGGAGCTTGGACTTCTTAAACAAAAACATCATTTTGATCATCATCATCATATTCATATAACCTCGAGGGTTTTTCAACACCTTCATCAACCTTCACATTTGTACTTTTAACAATCTTCTTTAATCTCTTGTTATAACATCGGTATGCTTTGCTTTGAGTAGAATAACCCAAGAATATTCCTTCATCACTTCTAGCATCAAATTTTCCTAGATCTTCATTTCTTTTAATGTAACATTTTCTACCAAAGACTCTGAAATACCTCATAGTGGGAGTGATGCCAAACCAAAGCTCATAAGGAGTCTTACCGGTATTGCTTCTAATTTGTACTCGATTGAGAGTATAGATTACAGTGCTTACCGCTCCTCTCCAATAGATCTAAGGAACATTTGCTTCCATCATCATGGTTCTAGATGCTTCCTGGATGGTCCAGTTCTTTCTCTCCACTACTTCATTCTGTTGTGGAGTCCTAGGAGTAGACAACTATCTTTTTATTCCATGTTTCTCACAGAATTCTATGAACTCACCAGATGTGAATTCTCCACCTCTATCAGACCTAAGACATTTTAATTTTAATCTGGTTTCATTCTCTACCATAGATTTGAATATTTTGAATTTCTCAAAAGCTTTTGATTTCTCTTTTAGAAAAGTCACCCACATCATCTAGGAATGGTCATCAATTAATAACATGAAGTATCTATCACCTTGCACACTCCTGATTCTTGTCGGACCACATAGATCAGTATGAACTAAGTCCAATAATCTGGTAGGAGATTGTTCCTTGCTTTTGAATGAGACTCTGCTTTGTTTACCCAACTGACATTCCTTGCACAAACTATTGGTAGGCTTTACCAATCTTGGAAGATCTCTTACAGCCTGAGTGTTGCTTATCTTGATGATATTATCAAAATTCACATGACACATTCTCCTATGCCACAACCAACTCTAATCAATTTGAACAAATAAGCAACTTTTACAGTACCAACCAAGTGGAAGATGTTACCTTTAGTTTGAGTACCGGATGCAATCTCTGTTCTGAAACTTTCAAAGATCTTGCATTTTCCATTTTTAAATCGGAGATCATAGCCTTTGTCCACCAACTGTCCAACACTAAGAAGATTGTGCTTCGGGCCTTGAACATACAATAAATTATTGGTTTTGTTCTTTCCATGAAAAGAAATAGTTCCTCTACCCTTGATTCTGCCAGCAGAATTATCACCAAATTTTACCACTCCTCCTTCATACCTTTCCAAATCTATGAATTTGTTTTTGTCACCTATCATATGGTGAGAGCATCCACTGTCAATGACCCAATCATCATTTTCCTCAACTTGGGCAGCCAGAGCTCTTTCTACAATTTTATGATTGACAGATTCAGAGGGCATTGGATCTTCTTCCTTGATGGCAATAAACACCCAATCACTTCCAGATTTGTTTCTTGTCTCTGATTCATCATATGTTACTCCTTCATTATCATCATCTTCATGAACATAGTAACAGTTCTTCTGGAACCTTGATCTGTTAGGATTTAGCCGTGAAAAACTTTCCGGACACCTTAAGGCAAAATGACCAATCTTATTGCAGTTAAAACACTTAAAAGGCAATTTTCCTTCATACTTACTAGATCCTCTTGGTAGTCTTTTTGCAATAAGGGCTTCAATTTGAGCAGCTTCTGCTTCATCTTCTTCCAGGTCTTTTCTTGCTTTTTCATACCATGATAGTTTCCTTGAAGAGTTTTCTCTCGGATCAACCTTTTATTTTCCTTTAACAGAGGCACTAGCTTTAAATGCAGATTCAGTCTTGGGGGGCATCTCCAAACTTAGTCAATTCAAATGCAGCCAATTTACCAACCAATTGATCTGTTGTGATACCTGAAAAAGATCTAAATTCTTCAATAGCAGCAACCTTGTATTTGTAAGAATTAGGAAGGGATCTGAGAACTTTGCCAATGATTTCATCTTCATCCAAGACTCCACCAGCACATCTAATGCCACAAACAAGCTCATTTACTTTTGGCATAAAAGCAGTGATATTTTCATCTTCAGATTTTTGAATTTTCCTTTCAGACTCTATAGCTTGGCACATTTAACATACTTGTCTCCTTCATGCAGAAGTCCCAATTTTTCTCAAATCTCAAAAGCAGTTTGTAGGTCAACAACATTTGTTAGTTCTAAATCAGACAAGGCACTTAGAAGAGCTTCTTTAGTCCGCAGGTTGTTTTCAACATCTGTGATTTCATCAGCAGTTCTCGGTCCATTCTGTGGAGGAGTATACTTCTTTGAAGTCATGGTCCAATACTGCATTTCCGTACATTGCAAGTGACATTGCATGCAACTTTTCCAAAGAGTAAAATTGGTTCCATCATACCTTGGACTATCCTTCTTGTAGGACGACATCCTAAATCTCCTCAAGCGGTTAAGCCTTTTAGAGGAACTTAGCTCTGATACCAATTGTTAGACTTAGGGCAAACAACTGAGAGGGAGGGTGAATTAGTTGTTTAAAACTTTCTTCCAATTTAATCACTTAAATCCTTTCCTTAATTTAGCAGCATAATAATAAATCAATCATAGAAACATAATACAACAATTCAAGAGCAGAAACACATTAACACATATGACACCAAGATTTTGACGTAGAAAACCCGGTTAAGGGAAAAACCACATGGTGACTAACCCAAGATTGTATTCTCTATTAGAAGAATAGAAAGAACAAAATGGCACATGCCAATTAGGGCTCACTGCCCGAGCACACTGCTCACAAGAGGCTCACTGTCTATAGGAGACACACTGTCTACAAAACAATAAGTATTACATACTCAAACTGAAAAATAGCATTTTCACCATGCTTGAGTCAGTTCCATTTAAGCCCAATACTTCTGCTCTGCCTTTCACTCTCCTCCTCGCTACCACACTCTCATCTCCACAAGATACCTTTGAAATGACTTTACAATTCCTTATTTATACAAGACATCGACTTAGGGATAATCATCCAAGTCGGCATACATTACAGAGAAAATACATAAATACAACATGACTAATTACAAAAAGACTTCACGCGGATCAACACACTATCGGCCACATAGATCTGAGACTTCAATCTTCATTTAGGAACACGCCAATCCTCACATAACATCTTCAAGATCATCCGCAGGATGTGTAACTCATCCGGTCGGCCAGAGTTAGGAAGAACATCATCATCTGGAAGCTATTCTTCAATTGCGAGCTCAAACTCTAATGCGGACCACCAACACGAACTGGACACGATCCAAAGACCTCCACAAGCTTGCCTGAATCATCAAGAACATCCACACTACATCTGCTTACTGAAATCCTTATCTCCTTCATCCGGAACCTCAAGAACACAGTCTGTCATCACTGTCACAATAGAATAGATGCTTGCGGACCTCCAGACCATGAACCAATTGAGTTGTCACTTCACATGGACTTCCAAAACACTTCACCAAATCCACAGAACATGATATTGCATTTCCGGATCTCACCGGACCTATCTGTATCACTCTGTCACCTCTGAACATTTGCCAGAACCGGTTTTACTTGAGCGGCCACGACTTCTTCAGATCTTCATGTGGACCTATGAAATCTTTATTGGATCATCTTAAGACACATATCTACAAACCATTTGATGTGCATCCTCTGATCTTCATCTTAGGTAGGATATTTAGCTCATTGTCTTCACTATTCTTCTCTGTTCCTAATTAGGACTAATTTTCTCAATATCCTCAACACACAGTTCATCCAATCCTTATCATTAATGCAACAAGAGTATGTTGATATCAATGACAACACTGGTTAGGCCCATACTTGTAACAACACTTTGGGTGTTCACCTATTTCTTGTTTACACACATTTTCATTATCTATGCTACACACTTGTGATGTATTCTATATGCCATGACTACTATGCTTTTTATGCATATCTTTATCATGACATACATTTACTTATCTTATTTTTTTATCATGTCTACATGTACTTATAATGCCATGATTGTCACTTTATGATTATGATCTTGCCATGCCAATCCTTTCATTCTTGTGCTACTAGACCTTATGATCTTTTATCATAAACTTCATCTTACGATTACATGTTTGAGACCCTTGTTGTGACCTTATCTTATACATCCTATTAATATTTGTATGATCCTTATCCTTGTCTTTAGGGCACTCTCCATCTTACCATCTTACTTGTATTTGGGGAAATCATCTTTATCCATGCTTTCACACATGTTTTCTATTTATTTGTGCTTACACACTAATCTTTTGACTTGATTACAAAATCAATATGCTTATATGGTCTTTATCTAGCCTTTGGGGCCATCATTGTTTATCATTTGCCTATATTGCAAGCAACTTTACTATACATACCTCGATGCTTATCTCCTCTTTATGTGCTTAAATGTTACACCATATTTATCTTATAAGTGCCTATTATATGAGCAACCTAATTCCATGTACCTTGATAATTATCTTTCATTTATATACTTACATGCTTATTGTATAATCTTACAGATTATTTATGTTTTTACTATTACTATTATATTATGTATCATTTTTTTCCTCCAATTTTTCACATCCATTATATACAACTAATTGAAAGGGGCATATATTATGGTTAACCTTTTTCATGGTTAAAATTTAAAGAACAATTTACCCTTTAAAAAAGACATTATTATATCTAGACAAATCTTGACCACATTACAGACCCACTTGGAATTTTAGAGAGACGCGTGCTTGTTTTAGTAGGTGTGAATGGGAAAGTCAGAATCATTAGTAGGTGTTATAAGCCAATTACCAAGGAAATGTAGGTGATTTGCTTAACAAGCTTCCTCATTGTGTGGTGGGAATCATTAGTAGGTGTTCTGTAAATAACTGAAGCCAATAAAATGTAAAGGTCGACAACAGATAAATGCCACTTCAACTATAAATTGGGTAGACTGATTAAACTGTCACAGAACAGAAGTGCAAGCTAAGGGAAAAGATGGTGAACAACTAACGCGTCCACTCTCCTAGATCTTTCGTCATCATGACCATACCATTTTTTCTCTCTATATTATACACTCTAGTTGCTGAAATTGCTCAACAATCTGACTTCCCTTCATTCAAGCTTGGATTTTGAGGAGAGAAATTTCAAGAGAGAAAATTGTCACAACTTGAATGATGGGTTGTCACCTGTTGTTGATATTGGGAGTTGCAGTGTTGCAGTTTGGTTGGCATGCAGCTGCACAGACTTCCAATTCAAGTTGTCCTGTAAAATTCACAGTAGGTAAGACCAAAACTTACCAATACTGTAACAGCCTAAATGCATTAGGAGCTACTCTGTCATATATCTACCATATAGAGAATGGATCTTTAGATATAGCTTTCAAGGCCAAACCTGCTGTTTCTAGAGGGTGGGTAGGTTGGGGGATAAACCCAAAGGGCCTACATATGATTGGCACACAGGCTTTGATTGCCTTTCGATTGAGTAATGGATCAACTGTGGTTGACACTTATAATGTGATCTCTAAGACTGCTGCTTTGAATCCTTCAAAGATTAGCATCACTGTGACCAACAAGAATGCTGTGTATGAGAGTAGTAGTGGGAAGATAACCATATTTGCATCCTTGGTACTTAATTCCAACCAAACCAGTGTTAATCAGGTGTGGCAAGTGGGCAGTTCAGTCAGCAATTTGAGTCCTGCCATACATAATACTGCTGGGGCCAATCTCAGGAGTTTAGGGAAACTCAATCTCCAAAGTGGAGCAACCTCTGCTCCTTCTGGCGATTTGTCTCACCAGACTCTCAAAAATGTAAGTATTGTGTTTTTAAGCAGCAGGTTTTTTCAATTTAATGCCTCTTCTTATGTTTTGCAAATGCTTTTAGTTTAGAGACATCAAGATCCAGATTAAGGGAGGCTTTGTGAAACAGTTTAAACAGTCAGTTGTAGTTTAGCCTTCACTTTTTAGTTTAAAATTGCTACAAGGGTGCATTGAAAAGTCAGGCCCAGCCTAAAGAGCAGGGATGATGTGCTCAACATGCTGGTTGGAGACTTGGTAGGTTGAACATAACATGTTGACTCTTCAATTTTTATTTTTTTTGGAAAAGTTTAGTTAGAGAGTTTGAAGAAGAAAATAATATATTTGACTTGTTTTGAAAGGTTAAGTTAGATGGTTTAAAAATGGTGACTTCAATTTTTTTTTTGAAAAGTTTAGTTAGAGAGTTTGAAGAAGAAAATAATATATTTGATTTGTTTTGAAAAGTTAAGTTAGATGGTTTAAAAATGGTGTATTTACCCAATATATGTTTATTTCAAAACCTATGTAAGAATGATTCTTAATTACTTTTTTGTATAGATCAAAACTCTCAGTTAATAAATGATTTTTAGTTACTTTTGTATTGATTAAATGGGGGACCTAATCCTCATCTCTGTAAGTACTTAAATTACAACAACTTGTTACCACATTGCATGCTGATGCACAACTAAACTTATTGAAAACTCATTGTTATGATAAATCCATTATTTATGTTCTAAGATAAAATTTAGATCCTTCACATACATTTTGGCTGGTTAGTTTTAACTCAAGGTTCAAATTTGGCATTTAGCTTTATACAAAACTCTCTTAGCAAGAGAGGCAAAAGGGTACACTATTCTATCTCCTCCATATCTTTCTTCCCACTTGTAAATATTTTAATCAATTTTAACAACATTTATCTAACTATTAAGAATTTAATTAAAATTCAAACCCTCTATACCAATTTTATACCAAAAGTCACTCTTAATCATTTTGCACAATCTTTTGTGCAATGGGTATATTTTTTCTCTTTCTTTCTTATTTTTTGAAATAGAATTGATTTATATTTACTATTTTTATATATACATGAGGTGATAAAGAGATTGATAGATATAACTTCAAGAACAAAAGATTTCATATTTGAATTCCTCATTATACTTACCTATTTATTTTGTTAAACTCTTTCTTTATAAATGAAACAATTTACCAATTTTCAATTTCAATTTATGGGCACTTTTGAAATTCAATTACTTTTCTAATTTAAGTGACTTCTTGTGAGGCCTTGGATTGAAGATAGAGGCATCTTAGAACAAATATAGTTCTTTTCTCACTAATTTTAATTTTGGAATAAGAGGCAAATAATTTCTAATACTTTTTTATTATTAAATAAGGATCATTTATTTCATTTGTAAATATACATTTAAAAAATAATTATTTTTGATGAGATACCTATTATTAGTTGTTTTTATAACTTTTTAATTTATTATAACATTATTAAATTATTGTAACATCTATGTGGCTTCTAAGTTGGTTGAGTTGACTAAGTGGATTCTATGTTGAGTATGTTGATGGGGAGGAGATCCTCCTTGTGATCTCCGGCTTACGAATTAAAAAAAACATTATTAAATTATTTGTAAATATAAATCTCCATCAAAACATCAAATAGAAATATTTAATATGATACTTATACTTTGTTGATTTATTATAGATTATCTAAAAAAGGTTTTAATGTTTGCTTGACCTAAAATATTTATCCAATACAATATGAATTTTATATTTATATCCTGACTAATCTTATATTTTTTGAATCTAGTGGCATGGGCTAATTAATTTTGTTAGTTGGGGCATATTGTTGCCCATTGGAGTCATGATTGCTAGACATGCAAAGACATTCCAAGTTGCAGATCCTACATGGTTTTACCTCCATGCCATATGCCAATCCTTTGGATATGTTATTGGAGTAAGCGGTTGGGCCATTGGCTTGAAACTAGGCAGCTATAGCAAAGGTGTAGAACAAACTTCACACAGAATAATTGGGATTGCACTTTTCTGCCTTGCAACTTTACAGGTAATGTAAATAAAAGATAGTAAATAGTTGATTCGTTGTAATCAATGTATTGGTTGTATATAACGGATCCAATCCCACATATACAACCTATGCATTGACTATAACACATTGATTGTTTAATCCTTTCTACAAGCAAGTGCATTAAAAACATGAATGTTTTTAGTCAATAATTTCTTGAAATGTTGCTATGTTTTCTCAAGCTTAAAGTTTCACATTTATTAACTTGTAGGTATTTGCATTGCTCTTACGACCTAAGAAGGATCACAAGTTCCGTGTATACTGGAATATATATCACCACTCTGTTGGCTATTCAGTGCTCATATTAAGTGCAATAAACGTCTTTAAAGGCCTTAACATCTTAGATCCTGAAAAAAAGTGGAAAGATGCTTACTTTGGCGTTAGTTTTTTTGTGGGTGCAACTGCTATCATTCTTGAAGTTGTAACATGGATCATCTTCTTTCAACGCAAGTCAAGAAAATCATCTAAACCCATTAGTGAAATGAATGATAGTGGTCAATTGAATGGGGATGGTCTAGTTCAATCACATGTTTAGAAGACCAACTCTATAAAGACTCTCCATTTGCTTCTTGTTGCTTTTCCTATTTACAATTTAGAGGATTTAATTTTAGTAGGTAGTAGAAAATTTGAGATTAGCTTGTGAGTTTATTCTTCTACCAGCTATTTTGGTTAGTAATGTATATGTGCAAGTAGGTGCACATTTCTTGGATAATGTACACCTTTGATATTGTGTATTATAGAATTTCATGTTTATTTATCACCATTAATAGAGAGTATCAATTGACCTTATGCTTAGGGTTATGAAATCTTTTGGACTTACTTTTTTATTTCTTCATTTGTGTGCACTGTAGCACCATGCATTTAAGTCCCCATTTATATAAAAGAATTAGTAGTTGAAAATTTTATATACTAGTAAAAATTAAGAAGACACCAATTTACATGTGCATAGACATGTGTAACTACACCCTTCAAGGTGTACAAAATAAAGGACAATGTAAATTTTGCAATAGAGGACCAATTGCACACATTATGAGAATCTCTCAAAATAAAAAACATAGTTTTTCAATGATTACATGTATACATTTTACAAAATCTATCCTTCTTGGAAAGGCACAAAAGTTAAATGGGTTCAAGTTAGACATTTACATGACCACTTAATGGTTCCTAAGGTATCATGAGTAAATATACATCTCCTCTACTTATGCCTTCAAGCGCACATTTATCCATACTTGTTCTTAGTTCAACTTGACATTTATCCATACTTGCATTTAGTGATGTAACAATTGATATTTTTCTCAACCATTTTTTCACAAAATACCAAAAACTCCACTTATTTATCATTTTAGAATTACACTTGATATATTTACATTCGTTATATTTATAGTTTCTATATATTTTTATATTTTCGATATGTTTTGTAGCCTACAAATATTTGTGCAAATATATTTATACAATTATATATACTTATATATAGTTATATATGCATATATATGGTTGTATATACATATATAATTGTGCATACCAAAAAATACACTTTTACAACTTTAGAATTTGCACTTGATATATTATATTTTGTTATGTTTTCCACATGTTTTAATGCCTATATAGATTTATGCTAATGTATGTATACAAGTGTATATACTTATATATATAGTTCTATATGCATAAATAGAACGATATGTGTAAGTGCGCGTGCGTGCACACACACACACACACGTGTGTGTGTGTGTGTGTATAGTTGTGTATATTCACATTGGTTATATTTATAGTTCCTATATATTTTTTATATTTTTCATATGTTTTATAGCCTACAAAGATTTGTGCAAATGTATCTATACAATTATATATACTTATATATAGTTCTATATGCATAAATAGAACTATATGTGTGTGTGTATATGTATGTGTGTGTATATATGTAGATATATAGATATATGTATGTATGTATGTATGTACATATATTGCATACAATAGACATACATACATATATATACATATACATATATCTATATATATGCGTAGATATATACATATGTAGATATATATATATATACATATATCTCTATATATGTTTGTATATGCATATATAATTGTATATATATATATATATATATATATATATATATATATATATATATATATATATATATATATATATATATAGCTGCACATACCAAAAATTATACTTATTTATAGTTTTAGAATTTACACTTAATATATTTATAATGGTTACATTTACAATTTCTATGTTTACTTTTGTTATATTTTCCACATGTTTTAATGTCTACAAGGATTTGAGTAAATGTATGTATACAACTGTATATAATTATATACAATTATATATACATGTATATATACATACATTTTTTATTCGTAAGGAGTGATTATTTAGGTTGGCCCCACACTAGCAGAGGCCACAAGGGGACCTCCAACCCATCACCACTTAAGAGCCACTGGAAGGCCAAGAGTCACCGCATAGAACCGCACTAGAAACCGCCAACGGAGCTACCACGGAAGTCCAAGAGCCACAAATCCACTTGAGAGCCACTAGAAGACCAAGATTCACCACATAGAACCACACTAGAAACCACCAACGGAGCCACCACGAAAGTCCAAGAGCCACATCTTGAAGTTCCAACTATAGATGTTACTTGGGGGATTTGAAGTTGGATCTCCATCTTGAGAATCTTATGGTATATATACACACATATATACATGTATATATATGTATATATACACATGTATATATATGTATATATACACATGTATATATGTATATGTATAGACATATATGTATATATACATATATGTCTATACATATGTATATATTTACAAATATATGTATATATACATACATATATATACATGTGTATATATACACATACACACACATATTCAATTATATATACATATACATAGTTGTGCATACCATAAACTACACTAGTTTATGGTTGTTAAATTTACATTTAATATATTTACAATCATTAAATTTACAATTGATATATTTACATTTGTATGCAATAATCCACTAAATCTTAATATTACATGTGATGACTTCCATTAAGGACATGTTGGAGGTAATACAAAAATAGTATATAAGGTAACAACCATGCTCTCTAGATACATGCCAATGAAAATGCACTAACATAAAAGAATAAACAAATTTTAATGCCCATAATGAGTGGATCATAATCATTATGATAAATTTTAAGTGGATGCAACACGGGTCCATATAATTCAAAACCTAAGAGAATACTACTATTACACTTTAGAAAAGTAGAATTGGAATCTTTTTTAGATGATGCATCAAGAAAATTGGTAGAATAATTTGTTTGGTCATTGTATGAATTATGTGTATGAGACAATATGATAAATCATATCAATATTCAACACAAGTGAAATGTACAATATAAGGGTAGATATTACACACAATACCATTTACTTTTATCAAACTATACAAAATCCAAGCACATACAAGGCCACACTCTCACAATTAGGGGCTTCTGCAAATGTTGTCATAAGATTTTCTCACAAATATCCATGCCCCTTTGGGTTCCCTATCATATCTTTTGGATTTTCACATACAAACATACCAAGCCCACAAATAATTCTCCACTCTGAAATTATAAATTTAAATGATTTAGCGAATAGTAGTCATATGATGACTTGTAAGTAGAATCTATCCTCCCTCCCATGTAGACAAGAACACTTTGCTTAGAAGTTGTGACCTCCATCCAAATGCATAAGGTATTGTCTGTGTCCTATGGAAAGTGAACACTTCCTTTCAAGGAAGTTGATGATTCATAGCCAACAAATTAGCAAATATCATCAAACATGTTGGTTTATTCCTTATACTGTGCTTGCCATTTCTAATGAAACCTTGAACAATCTTGAGAAAAAGGAGTAATAAGACCGCAAGCAATGATTTTAGATACTTCATGAAGTAAATGTCTCACACCTAGATATTACAACTAATATCTGCAATGCTAATACCAATAGTGTCATAAAACAAATGTGGAAAACTAAAATTTTTAAAAATACAAACTAATAAATTTAATCTTAAATATATCAAAGTAAAACATATTTGATTTGTTTATAAAGTTAGGAAACTTTCTACTAAAACATGAGCCCTAATTATCTTAGTATTTAAGAATAATATTTTAAGTTCTTGATCCCATGGTCACATTGATTATCCTATTGTTTAAACAAAAGCAATGTAATAAGATTCTCATAAGGAACATATATACCAGCATTGGAGGTTGCTTCTATGAAATTAGGTTCTTATATTATTGGATAAATGGTTATCATAGACTTAAATAACCACAAAGATAAGTATTTATAATACATGAGAAGACTTCTTTATGTGAACAAAAATATAAAATTAGTAACATAGAAAGATGATGTGCTAATAAATTTAAAATGCTGTAGTAAATGGAAATCTACCAGCTTTACTAAGAAATGTGAAAAGAAAAAGATGATGTGCTAATAAATATAAAATGCTACATGTTCACAATATGTAATGTTCACAATATGTAATATATGGAAATCTACCAGCTTTACTAAGAAATGTGCAAAAATGCCCTGCATATGCCATTCATTTTAAGTTTGAGAAGCTCAATGCACTAATCATACATGATTGATGTTGAACCTTGAATAGACCTACTTTTTATGTCACTAAAAATTAGAGTGTTCCTACTACACACAACACCACAACCACTGGATTAAATTAAAGATCATAACATGAAAGTGAATATTTTTAGTGTGGTTTAACATTAATCACCTCACACACCCTTTTGTTCATGATTAGACATGGCCATCTAAAAAACAAAACAAAGAGAAATGGTCCACACTCAAAGTCAAGGATGTTTGTGGCTGAACAACACTAACAGGAGTGTTTGTATGGCTTATCTCAGAAAAACAAAACTTGATAATGTCTCTCAATAACTTTGTTCTCATTGTATTTTGAGAGGAGAATTAGAACATTAACATATTAGCAAGTCTAGTTAGCTACAAAGATATCTAGAAGACTTTGAGTGATATCCATGGATTTGTATATATGTGCCAATAATATGTATATGAAAGGAAACATACATCTAAAAAAAATTCTCCATGTTCTAGCTAAACTCAACTCACCATTGGGTGGGGGCCCTGGCTCGATTGGCTAAGTATTCCTATTGCAGGTAAGGAGGTCACGAGGTCCAATATCCCCCCGTCCGCGTGGAGCCGGAGGGCGTGTCGCACTAGCGTCACCGGTCACGTTAAAAAGTTTACAGGCGCATTAAAAATAAAATAAAATTCAACTCACCATTAAAAATAAAACCAAACAGAACTCCATCACCAAATCTATATTTGAGCATAAACTATTATTTCCATAAAGTTATGAATTGATTAAAACAGCAAGGCTGGTGGTCCCTTAGACTATTTTTAGTCTCGTGAACGTTAAAAACTATTCATTCATTCATACCAGTACTCCTGTAAGTTTTTGTGCCACAATGGTAGTGTGGACCCACCACACATTCCCTACACTCTTAGTTCCCCTGCCCACTCTATTTTCTTCTGTTCTAGTACCTGTAGTCACTGCCAGGTGTTAACCTTCTACTACATCATTACCACTTGTTGCCACTACCATCCTCTCCAACCATGGTTATACTTCTGCCACCACCATTGACATGCCATCCTGCTTTACTGCAGTTGGCACACGTGTCAATCTACTGCTTCCACTGACGGTAAATCAAATCATAGAGGACTCCATGGTGGGATACCAACACAACCCATAAATCTCAGTACAAGTGTGCTCTGCAAAATTGTTTCATTTGAACAGTGAAGTAGAAAACAATGGACCCTTAACCCTACTTCCCATCCCATATTTGTGAGTAATATTTGAATTTTAGAAAGGAATGGAACTGCTCTTTTTGCCTGCATTAATCCTATCTATATCGAATTTCAGGCCAACTGGATTTTATTATTACCAATCATGAATTTTATTACCTCCAACCTTAGATTTTATTGTCCCCAACCATGGATTTTACTGCGAGGTGCACACAAATTGCAACCATAGCTCTGAAGGAACAAATAATGACTTTCCAACCCTAATCAGGTTACACAAGCACGGATATGATCTTCAATGAAAAAGTTATACCAAGTTTAACAGAACAGGGATGCCGTAAAAGAGTATGTTCCTCTTGAAGACATCTCAAATCGAAGTGATGTGTTTAAAAACCAACAGCAAGTTACACATCAAAACTTATCGCTGGGAACACTACAAAATCTGCCTAACAATGATAGAAATTTGGCACAGGATACATCTTTAAATCAACCGCTGAATGCACATTTAAACAGGCGGCAGGGAACTTCACCTAGGTCTGCGCCCAATTCTCAAGGTCTGGCGCCTAACTCACTTAGTCTGCCGCCCAATTCTCAAAATCTGCGGCCAAATTGTGAGACAAGCCTGGCGTAGAACTTTCCAAATGGGCCGCCCAACACTTTACATCAGCCGCTCTACTCAAATTTGCAGCCTTACTTACAAGGCGCTTCTCATCAAAATCTGCCGCCTATCATAAATAATGAGTCCCCCATCTCATATACTCCTGCGCCCAATATGATTTCGTAAGGATGAGATGGAATCTCTGATGGCGAATCACACTTGGGATTTAGTGTCTCTTCCTCCTCACGGAAAAGCTTTAAAAAACAAATGGGTATACAGGCTGAAAGAAGAATTAAAAAACAAATGGGTATACAGGCTGAAAGAAGAGGGAGGGAAGAAGCCGTACAGGGCCAGACTAGTGGTCAAGGGATATGACCAGCTGAAGGACGTTGACTTCACCAAAAAAATTTCACCAATGGTGAAAATGACTTCCATCAGGGCAGTTTTGGGATTAGTTGTTGTGTATGATCTTGATGTCAAAACAGCCTTCCTACATGGCGATCTCGAAGAAGAATTATATATGCAGCAACCTGAAGGTTTGGAAAAAGAAGGTAAAGAGAATTTAGATTGCAGATTGAATCCGAGTTTGTATGGGCTCAAGCAAGCTCCCCGGCATCTCAAATTCTATTCTTTCATGGCTGAACAAAATTTCTTTAGGTGTGAATATGATCCATGTGTCTATTATAAGGTTTTGGAAAATGGTGAATTTGTTTTGCAGTTATTATATGTAGATGATATGCTAGTCATCGGAACTAACATAGTTGTTGTTAGCAAGTTGAAACAACAATTGGCTAACAATTTTTTTATGAAGGATTTGGGGGCTGCCAAGAAAATCTTTGGAATGAAAATCATTATAGATAGGCAGAAAAGAGAATTAAAATTGTCACAAGAAAAGTACATTGAAAAGGTTTCACACAGTTTAGCATGAAGGGTGCTAAGGCAGTAAGCACACCTTTTGCTGATCACTTCAAGTTATCCTCTAAGATGTGTCCAAAGACACAAGAAGAAAAAGAGTATAAGGAAGGAGTGCCTTACTCCTCTACCGTTGGGAGAATTTATAAGTACACGATGGTATGCACAAGACCCGACATTGCTCATGCAGTGGAACTGGTTAGTAGGTATATAAGTAATCCAGGTAAGACTCATTGGCAGGTAGTAAAGTGAATTATGAGATACTTGGAGGGCACACCACATCATGTTTTGAGGTTTAGAGGAAAAGATGCATAGCTACAAGGATATGTTGACTCCGACATGGTTGGTGACTTGGAAAAAAGGTGATCTACCACTGGATATGTGTTCACATTTGTAAGGGTAGCAATCAATTGGGTTTCTAGATTGCAAAAGTGGCAGCTCTCTCCACTACAGAAGTCGAATACATTGCAATAACTGAAGCAGCTAAAGAGATGTTGTGGTTGCAGTGTCTATTAGATGAATTGGGAAGTAAACAACAAGATTTCACTTTGTTTAGTGACAACAATAGTGCAATTCATTTGGCGAAAAATCTAGCCTTTCATACACGAACAAAGCACATTGAGATTCAATATCATTTTATCCGAAGTGTTCTTGAACAGGGTAAACTAAAGTTGGAGAAGATTCATACCAGCATCAATCCTGTAAATGCATTTATGAAGGTTGTTCCAAAAGAGAAGTTTGAGTTCTGCAAAGCTTCTCTTGGTTTGGTAATCAAATGATAGTAAGCTTGGAAAAGCAGGTGATATCTTTGTATGTGGCAGCATGGTTTGGACTTCAAGTGGGAGATTGTTTGGTTGTGAAGTCCAACAATCATCCTTGGTAAAGATGCAATATGACTTTCCATCTTCCCTGCTCTTTGTCTCTTCGTCTATTGAAGATTTTGTCTATATATTTGAAGATGGAACATTTGTATGAGATTGATGAAAAACTCATGCACTTGTTGATGCATATAACAAGAGATATATACCCCACTTTTCCCATGGATGTAGCCATTATTGGTGAACCACGTAACTATGTTTGTTTGTGTACAATTGTGTGTGTGAATTTTTATTATCTCTATTTTTCTTAATCACTGTTTTGGTGTTTAAATTTGCTTCAATTACTTAACACTCCATGGTGGGATGTGAACACAACCCATAAATCTCAGTACAAGTGTGCTTTGCAAAATTGTTTCATTTGAACAGTGAAGTAGAAAACAATGGACTCTTAACCCTACTTCCCACCCCATATTTGTGAGTAATATTTGAATTTTAGAAAGGAATGGAACTGCTATGTTTTTTCTTGCATTAATCCTATCTATATCAAATTTCAGGCCAACCTTGGATTTTATTTTACCAATCGTGAATTTTATTGCCTTCAACCTTAGATTTTATTGTCCCCAACCATGGATTTTACTGCGAGGTAGACACAAATTGCAACCATAGTTCTGAAGGAACAAATAATGACTTGATTGCAAGTAGGTACAAGTTCATAAATTCTTCAATGTCAATTTTGAACAATTAGGGATTGCAAGTCTCTAAGCTTTCTATTCATACTTTCCCTTCTAATTTGGAATAGTAGGATCATCACAAGTTTTTTTTGGTCATGTTCTTAATAAACATTGGCAAACAAACTATAGGTCCATATCAATGCATGGTGATGTAGCCTTGCAGTTTGTTTGTCATTCTTTGTATTATGTTAGTTAAGCTCAGCCCTTTCTTGATGGCAAATAACCTTGTGGCAGAATAAGCCCTAGAAATTTATCTCTAAGTGGTGGCAATATAAGTTTCAAAATACCTCGAAATATGTTTGGAAAGCCCTTTTCCCAAATGGGTTTTTTGATAAATGGTAGCCTACTTTAGTAAGCTAGCATGCATATTTCTACCACCTCCAATGTGGGATGTGTAATGTTATACTGAATTTATATCAGACATTACTAGTTGAGCTTAGCTAGAAGATATTACAATGACTGTGCAAGCCATCATTTTTGCTATGCAAACCATTATATGCACAAGAAGTCTAGACTTAGATGTAAGAGGCTTTCACTAGCTATACAACATGTTTACCCTTGCACACAAACTAAAGTCTTTGGTTGTTGTGCAATAGTCTTCCCTTAGTGCCTTACTTCTGGTGCATCTAATTATTATGTAATACAATAAATTTTTTTAAAAAGACTATACAACATGAAAGGGGAAATTTTGGAAAGATTGTAAAAACTCTTATATATATATATATATATATATATATATATATATATATATATATATACCTATTTTATGATATAATTTTTAAAATAGAATATATCTTAACACATGAAGGGCAACTTTGAATTTGTCACAAAAAAATTGCTTGACAGCTGGGTCAACTATCAAATTTAGGCCTTTGAGCTAGCTAATGAGGATGCCATGGAGGGAATGGGAGGACTTTAAGAAGAATTATGTAGGGTTTGAGAATATACAATGCACACTTCTCTCCAAGGCTTGTTATTTCTTTATTGCTATCCTCATTAGCTAGCTCTATGCCATTTTCTAGTCCAACTCAACCATAAGAGATTCCATCATCTATTTAATAGACTAGAGAAATAAGAAGATTTAGACCTAGTAGATGATTTATTGAAGGAGTTCTAATAAATTAGCTTATTATCATTGTATATTAAAAACCCAAAATATATAAACATAAGCAATTAAATGCAAATTTCATATGATTTTTTGTTTGAAATACAAAGACAAAGGAGCCATATATTGGAATTATAGCTGACAAATGTGGAGCTCAAAAGCCAAATAAGGTTAACAAGATTGAACAGTGTGGAGGCCAAACCCAGATGCTACCATCTTAAATGGAATCTTGAGCATGTTTAATTGGGTGAACAATTTATTTTCATTGTTTAATTTCACACATTTTCTAGTTCTTCAAACTTGTGTAGCAGATACAGTTTGCACACACAAGTTATTAAGATGTTGGTGGAAGAAGAATTGAGGATGTCTTGGTCTATGGTTTTGTGGCAAGATTTTATATCCATGTGGCACTGATTCTATGCTTTTCATAATAGAAATAAAAGCTAAATAGAAAGGAGAGGGAGTATAATTGAGAATCAACTCAACCATTCTCAACTCCATAAGGAAACCTATGTAGTTCAAAATTAGCTCAACAATTCCTAATTGTATTCCCTCTATCTTCTATTTATCTTTTGTTTTTCTTATGAAAATTGTAGAATGGGCATTGTCATCCTCCAAGAGTTATTTCTTTGAAAAATACATGTCAATGCACCCTCTTTCATATCCTCAGATAGAGAGCATCTAACAAGCTATCTAAGTCCACCTAATGATAGAAGAAAGAATTCTCTATGAAGGCTTGAACATGTAATGCATCCTTTATTGTTGCAAAAAGTTGATGAAGTTGAAACTCAGTTTCCAAATGGACACATAAAGATAACCATAGGTTATTTTCTAAGTCAAAATGTTTGATGATTTTAATGATTTCTAATCTTTGATAATTTTCTTCTAGTAGACACTAATAAGTATCTAGACCAACAATAGTGAGATATCATCAAACTTCAAGATAACATTACCTTGAAGAGAATATGGATTCTCTTATAGATTATGTTGCTTTGAAATTTTAATGGTATCCCAATGTAGATCACCTTAGAATTTGAGAATAAATTCATATAGCCTTATGTCCATCACTCTTGTCAAACTAGATGACTATTGTTGTTCAATGGAAGGAAATTATCGAATATTAGAAAGCAATAAAATTTCTAGATGATTTGTCTTGGAGAAGATGAATGTAATGTTACCTACTTAATGTGTCCATTTGGAAATTGACTTTCAACTTTATCAACTTTTTGTAATGTTCAATAAAATAATTGAGGAAAATCACCTAGTTCTATGATGCAAATGACATGTGCAATCCTTAATTATTAAAAAATGACATTGAATAAATGACAAACCTATACTTGCCAGACACCTATAGAAATTTATTTGAAAATCCCTATAAATTAATACAAAAGTGGTTGTAACAACTTTGTATGTACTTGTGCAAGTGAAGGAGAGTGGTGCATTGTGCACCAACTACACATTATTGCACAAAATTGAAGACTTTGGTTGGAGCACAACATTCATGTACAACATGGTTACACAACTTTCTCATTTAGTAGAATATCTTCTACCTATGTTGGCATGTAAAAAATGGTGATTCTAGGAAGGCAATAGAAAGTGAAAATGTGCCCATTCATGTAACACAATAACAGATGAAAATTAGATGTTGCCATCTTCAATGGATTCCTTGACATGAAAATAATTGCATTAATTTGTTTGAATGACTCACATTAAATGATAGTGTGAATGATTTATTTTTATCATTTATTTTTACACATTTTGGAGCACATTTTTTGTAAATACTTGTGGATCGAGACAAATTCAATTATCCACAAATACAAACACATTTTGGAGCACAATAACACTCCTTTTGTGGATTGAGACAAATTCAATTATCCACAAATACAAACATGCAAATCTATGGATCAAGACATATTCAACTATCCACAAACCAAAAAGAAACTGCCATGCCCCCCTTCCTCCATGAAGGGACTCAAAATGAAACTGATGCTTATGATGCAAAGTATCATCTTTGAGTGAGAAGCTAGCTCGAGATGGTAATATACCTCCAACCTCTAGTGCCTCTAGCCTCCAATTAGACCTATTTAATTTTAAAAAGGATATTCCTTTTCATTATCATTGTGAGAAAAGTCTTGACCATGTATTGTAAAATCACACCTTTCTACCTTGGTTTTAGCAGTAGTCAGAGCATTATTTGTTTTCAACTTTTCATCAATAAGATCCATGGCATGTGTTGGATACAATTCAGTAGAATGTGTTCTCTTTGGTTACAATAAAATCATTCGAAATTTTTATTCTTCCCTGTTGAATTTCTAGACTTCTTTACAAATAAAATAATTTCCTTAGTAATTGAATGTTTTTTAGTGACTCTATTCTCTTCATCAATCAAGGAGTATATCATGTTAGGATTAAGGTGCCATCAACCTTGTAAATCCTATGTAATTAATTACTCCTAATATTGTTTGTAAACCACCCATAAGGGATGAGAGGTTTCACTAGCAGTGGTCTTGTTTCAGCTACATGTTTATATCCAGTCCTTGATGCTCATTCGTCTGCGACGGGGGGTCGTGGGGGGGGTTTCCCCCCTACGAGGGGTTCGGGGGGGTCATCCCCTTGATGGGGGATCTGGGTGCTGCACGCCCCGGCGGGGGTTTAGAGGCAGTGCCCCTAAAACCACATTTTATTTATATTTTATCATTGTAAATCTGGACCGTTCATCATTAGGTTACAAATCTGACGGTCGATATTATGTCAGTTTTCTTGCTCTAGAAGGCAACCTCCTTTTATAAGGATATTGTAGTATGTTTTTATCAGAGTTAAGACTAACAGGCACTGCTGGATTGAAGGTGAGAAGAAAGAGGAAGTGCATGTATTGTAATCTCACATTTGAAGATAATACAACTTGGAGCTTCTTTTCTTGGTGGATTTTTTACCCGAAAGGGTTTTCTCCACATTATATGTTGTGTTATGTGTTCAGTTCTTAGTGCATGTTATTTATGTATAGTAGGTTTTAATTTCTGTTGCAATCTCCATTGATTCTACATTGTTTAAAGTACATAAATAAAGTTTGAATTAGATTTTCGTTGTGTGGTTTGCACCTTCATTTCTAACATATCACATTTTCTAATTTCGGATTGAATTTGTCTAAAGTAAATACAATATTATCAAAGCTTGAAGGCATACTACTTAATAAAATAGCTTTGGCATCATCATCATCAACTGTAGATTTTATGTCAGCAAATTGATTAAGAAGGGAACAAAATGTACTAATATGTTGAACAATACTGTCACCCTCGTTCATTTTCAAGCCAAAAAGATTTTTCCTAATGGACATCTTAGTGCTTGAAGCTTGTGAACCAAATAAAGAATTAAGGCCCTCCCATATTTGCTTTGAAGTTTTAGTTAGAATAATATGATGCAAATACACATTAGATAATTTGAGACCAATCAATGTTGTGGCTTTGCAATCTTTTGCTACCCATTTTACAGCTTCATCTACATATTGTGGTTTCTTAACAATTCCACTAATAAAACTAACTGCCATGTATGAAATTCATGCCCTTCAGATTTAGAAATAACACAAGATTTCTCCATTCAAATAAAATGACTTCTCTTCGTAATTTTTTTTTTTTAATGCCTTAAACAAATGCATTTGTATACTTAACCATAACCCAAAAAAAGATTTATCACCACAACTAACCTCGTACCAATGCCAAATCTCCAATTTTATTGTCATTTGAGAGAAACTAAAATTTACTTCACTAGTACATGGAAATGAAGAGGCCAATGGCTTGGTGCTAGTGCATACCTTGCAATGTATTTTTAGATAGGACAACCATACAAAGGGTTTCTGCCAATGCCACGATGGATCGCCTTTATTTCATCCTCCAACACCTTATTTGGGACATAATTTATAAAAGGAATAACAACAATATGAATTTCAACCAAAAAAAAACCCTTCACCACAATTAGGAGAGATGCTAGAAAACTTGGTGAATACGGCTTCTCCTTCATATAAGCATAATGCTTCTCTTCATAAATCTCTACCTTTTTGGATCAGATTTTAGCACCACCTTCATCAATTTTTGGTGCCTCAATCTTTATCGATGTAATGAAACGTTACACATAGGCATTAGTGAAATTCACACAATACGATCAGAACATCCAACCACACTTTCGCAACATAGACTCCAGGCAGATAGACCTCCTTGTCACTCTGTGACTCAAACCTGGGTAGTTGCTCATAAAATTGAATAGTAACTACACCATAATTCATAGACAAATAATATAGAAATTATATTAATGATTTTAGATTTCATACATTCAATCTAATTTTACATTACATAAAATGGCTTTAATAAAGTTTTTATTCCCGTACTAAGTTCTACTCAAATTTATTTACGAGAAAGTAATTCCCAAAACTAACATTATAACTTAACATTTATTTCTTATCTTATATACTAAAGATGTAATAATTCCAACATTGGAGGCAATCATCTTTACACATGCTTTCATGCATGTTTTCTGTTAATTTGCATGAACACACTTATCTTTTGACTTGATTACTTACTCGATATATACTTATATTATTTTATCCAACCTTTGGGGTCATCCTTGTTTATCATTTGCCCATATATTGGAGGCAACTTTACTCTACACACCTTAATTCTTTTCTTCTATTTATGTGCTTAAATGCCACATCATACTTATTTTATCACGTTCCTATTCTAGGGGCAACCTTATTCCATGCACCTTGATGGTTATCTTTTATTTATATGATAACATGCTTATTAGTACCTTCCTTTAGGTAGATACTATTGTAATCAAAATTATTATCTAGTTATTAATCTTTCCAAAATAAACCAATCATCAACTTTGTTTTCTTTCTAATGAAGACTTATATTTATTTTGGCTAATGTAAGCATACACAATTTTTAACCAAAAATACCAAAGAAATTAATTATCTACAATTCTATTAGTTGAATAGTTTGGATTCTTATTTTGACCTTCACATAAATTGAGAAAAACATTCATTAATTGGGTACGAAAAATTGATTTCACATATAGGGTTGTTCATTATTATGAAGGCTTTATAGGGTATGAATTCACAAGTATAATATACCAATCCTATACCCTATTATGCCATAGCGAATAATACCTAGCTCACATGATGGCGAATTTGATAGGTGTGGGTGCTTGGTATTTCCAACAATAGGACAAGATGATCCAAAGTACAAGGTGCATACTATAATTAATGGTTTAATCAAACGCTGGCATCCATAAGATGTAGAATATGGGTTTATGGGGAAGTTTCAAGTAGTATTCTCTATATTGATTAATATACTCTATATGGATGAACATGAAAAAAACATTTGGATTATTTTAAAAATCATGTTGTTTTAGTCTTGAGTTTGATGACCAACACCTTTGTATTTGATGTTCATGCCTAAAACCTTCCTACCAGAACCACCTATGGTCACATGTCATAGTGTGATACATAATGTACAATGGGAAAACAAGTCTTGAGTGGCTTTGGATGGTTTGCTATGTATGTGCCATTTGATCCATTCACCCTATTACCTAGCCTTATATCTAAACATAAAATGAGGATCATTTAAACCCCTTTGTTGGCACATATTATTATCCTCCATGTAAACTCCACTATATTGGCATAACCAATCAAAACAAGACATGCATTTGAGTAGTTATGTGGTGGTGGGTCTGGCTCCATGTAGGCATACAGGAACTTGCTCGTGTACACCAAGGGCTCTTGTGATTGAACCACGAGTTGACACATGTCATATCCTTAAAGGTTGGAGGATAAAATTAACCCTAGTGGTCAAAATATTATCTCTAACTCGTAATCCCCAACTTTCTATTCAATGTAACTTGTACGAAAATGGGAGCTTTGAAATAGGGTATGGAAATCCATCAAAGCATAATGGAAGGGAGATTTTAGTCAAATGTTGCAGTTGCAAACTTGCTCTAGTAGGCATGTATGCAACATGTGAAAGCATAGACAAGGCACGTGAATAGATGAAGGCCTATGCTTTGTTGTCAATAGGGCCACATGGTGGAATGTTATTTACTAGTGGCTAAAATAGGCACAATGGTGAATTCTATGCTTGCGTATTTTCATTTGAGTGTTGTGTGCTGACTGTCTATCTCAGGGATATAAAAATAATTTATAAAAGGTTTGTATTTATTTTTTTAAGCTAAAGATTATAATAAAGAATTTATATATTTTGATAAAGTTATTTGGGGTTTTAATTTGGTCTTAATTATAAATAATTATTTAATATAAAATGTAATTGTTGCAATTGTATTTAATATATATTTTTACAATTGTATTTAACAAACATTTTTTTTAAGAATCAAACTCAACTTCAACTATATTAATAGCGATTAATTTGACAAAAAAAAAAAACCATATCTTGATCACTCTCACCAAGTAATATAAAGGCAATACAAAACCACATATGAATCAATCCACAATTCAAAAGAAATTCCTTTCCCTTTACAAATGTTTAGATCATGTTCTCTTGGTCAAATCTAAGTTTATAAAGATCTCACCATAGGAACTTTTGGTCTATGATCAATAATCCAACCACAATATAAAGTCACTAAAAATTTTAGAGAGAAACACCCTACATACTTTCAAAATCACTATGGATGTAATCCTTCATCTAAAAAAACAAAATTATTTCACAAACAAAACAAATAATAGTAACAAACTAAAGACAAATACTAACCACTATGTGACACTCCTTATATTGATACAATCATCTGATTTGATTATTTATTTTTAACTATTATTATTAAGTCTTCTAACATTTTTTTCCAATCTCCTCCAATTCTTTCCTATATGGGCAGTCTGCCTTTTATGGCTCTTGGTTTTCCTATGTGTTCTGGTCTCTTTGCAGCATGTTTTGGTTTCTGGTGGTCCCATAGGCTGTTTGGCCTCGTGGACGTAATTAAAAGCCTTCATTCATTCATCCATTCCTGGATACAACCTGAATGAATTGAAAAGAAACAATTATAACATTTTTCATGATTAAAATTTTAATAAAAATGGTCTTGCACTAGGAAGAGACTTGTCACCTTATTTGCATAAATTTTGATCAATCACCCACTATGGTTGAACAAGAAAATGGAGGCGATTCACGTAACAAGTTCGCCATTGTAGGATGGGTCATGTAAGTCAAGTGAAGCCAAAAAACACGAAAAGGTAATGAATAGACAAATGCCAATTCAACTGTAGCTTGGATAAAGACTGATGAAATTGTGATATAACAAATGTACAAGCAAAGGAAAAGATGGTGAACAACTAAGGCGTCGTGGAATTGGTCCTCCATCACTCTCTTGTTTTCTATTTCCACAGCTACCTCTGTTTCTCCCTATATTATACACTGTAGTTGCTTAAAATACCCAACAATCATACTTCCCTTCATTCCAGCTTGGATTTTGAGGAGAGAAATTTCAAGAGAGAAAATTGTCACAAGTTGAATGATGGGTTGTCACCTGTTGTTGATATTGGGAGTTGCTGTGCTGCTGTTTGGTTGGCATGTGGCTGCACAGACTTCCAATTCAAGTTGTCCTCTAACATTCACAGGTGGGACCAGAACTTACCAACACTGTAAAAGCCTAAATGCATTAGGAGCTACTCTGTCATATAGCTACCATGTAGAGAATGGATCATTAGACATAGCTTTCAAGGCCACACCTGCTGCTTCTAGGGGATGGGTGGCTTGGGGTATAAACCCACAGGGGCTACATATGATTGGCACAAAGGCTTTGATTGCCTTTCGATTGAGTAATGGATCAACTGTGGTTGACACTTATAATGTGAACTCTAAGTCTGCTGCTTTGAATCCTTCAAATATTAGCCTCACTGTGACCAACAAGAGTGCTGTGTATGAGAGTAGCAGTGGGAAGATAACAATATTTGCATCCTTGGTACTTCATTCCAACCAAACCAGTGTTGCTCAGGTGTGGCAAGTGGGCAGGTCAGTCAGTAACTTGAGTCCTGCCATACATAATACTGATGGGGCCAATCTCGAGAGTTTAGGGACACTCAATCTCCAGACAAGTTAATCAATTCTTCTAAACCCATTAGTGAAATGAATGACAATGGTCGATTGAATGGGAATGAGCTAGTTCAATCAGGTGTTTAGAAGAGTGGCTCTTTGCAAATTCTCCATTTACTAGTTGTTCCTCTTCCTATCTGTGATTCAGAAGATGTAATTATATTAGGCAGTAGAAACTTTGAGATTGGCTTAGGAGGGTATTTTTTTATTAGCTATTTTGGTTAGAAATGTATACATGTAAGTTAATACATGTTTGTTTCTTGGTGTAATGTGTTTCTTCTATATTATGTATTATGGAATTTCTTTCTTATATATATAATATTTAATGTTTTTTTGATAATATATAATTTAAGTTCAACATTTTTTTCTGAGAGTTTTTATATCAAACTTACATAATTATTTTAAAAACATTTTTGGATAAGAGTTTAGGATTGAGGGGTATCCATTCCACCAAATTCACCTAGGGCACGATCCCAACACCTTTTTGGATAAGAGTTAAGGACTGAGGGGTATCCATTCCACCAAATTCGGCTAGGGCACGATCCTAGCCTCATCACATAGGGTGTCGAGGCCTTGCATTTAGCACAACTTGATCCCTGGTGGCTTATTTAAAATCATTCAATTTCACCAATAGACCAAAGGCCCATTCAACATGTATTTATGCTTACAATAAATTAACTAATTACTATATTGTTACAACAAATCAATGAAACTTAAAATTTTATATTTATTTGTTACCATTAATAAAGTATCAATTAAACTATGTTTAAAGTTATGGCAATAGATAGTATGAGTTAATCTTATGTTTAGGGTTATAAATATTTTGAACATGTTTTTCTCTTTCTCCATTCTTCAACTAGTAGAAGAAATAAAAATTGAGGTATTTTAACACTCCACCCTCATCAAACTTCTAAAAAGACACTACTAACATAAATTTCAACCATTCACATTATAAATTGACACTCATAATAATATTTATGTTCCAATTAATAATTCATACATCTAAATATTCAAATGTCCATAAATAAATATTTCTAATAGGCACTAAAATTAATTTAGTATATAGTTGAGCCTTAAAAGTTCTATATCATATGATTAAAGAAGTTATTAAGTAATTTATTTTAATTGTTGATTAAAGAAGTTATTAAGTAATTTATTTTAATTGTAGATTTTTTAAAAGTGTTTTCATCTATTTTATGGATGAGACATTATGAGGTAAGTTATAATTAATTTTAGAGCTTATCTTCAAATAAGGTAGTTTTCAATTTTTCAATTTTTATTTTATATATAGAAAAAATAGATATTTTGTTATTTTGTTATTTTGTTATTTATGTTGATAGGTGTTTTATATGTGAGGGAATCTTTCTTATAAGTAGATCTATGATATTAATTGGTGGTTGGAAGGTTGCTTAACATGTTGATGGATGATTGGAAGTTTCAAGTTTTGACATGTGAAAGGTCAAAAATATTAATGGGAGAAGTGTTTCATGCTCTGCCCATACCTCTATTTATTTCTAATGTCTAAACTTTTCAAACAAAGATATACACCTATTGATAGGTGTTTTATATGTGAGAGAATCTTTCTTATAAGTAGATCTATGATATTAATTGGTGGTTGGAAGGTTGCTTAACATGTTGATGGATGATTGGAAGTTTCAAGTTTTGACATGTGAAATGTCAAAAATATTAATGGGAGAAGTGTTTCATGCTATGCCCATACCTCTATTTATTTCTAATAACTAAACTTTTCAAACAAAGATATACACCTATAGACAAAAGGTCTTGGAGAGAGAAAAAAACATGTTGCTTATTTTAAATGCCCAAACCTATGCCCTACTATTTATAAACTATAAAGACAAAGATTTCCATTTTTGTCTTTTATAGTTTATAACTTGTAACAAATCACTTTCTTACCACATATTTCAATTTTTTAACTACAACTTAAATATAAGGTTCTTTAATATTAATACTCATTTTTTTTGTAATTCTTTACTAAAGAGCCCAACTTTCATTGAATTCAAGGCGCTTCAATATGATGTTTGCAATATTTATTTATTTTCTTACTAAAAAACCCTAAATATCATAATTATTTTATGTGCAATTTCAATATAAGGTGCTTGAATATAATGTTCATAATTTTTTTTTCAATTTTTATAGCCAAAATCATTTATACTATATCTCTACATGCATAAACATAACATTTTTTTGGGGATAATGACTTTTTATTTATTATCTACCTTTCTATTCATTCTCTCCAATCTTATTATATGTCTTACATTTTCTTTTGAATTGCATAAATATTGAGAGTAGATAAAATTTAATAAATCTAGAGATTGTAGCTAAGGTGGAAGCTAAAAGATTTTGTGCAAATTTATTATATATTTTTAGCATGGATTTATTTTGAATTTACCTTAGACTAGTAAACTAGTCCTAACATTAACGTGGGGCATACATTATATGCAATATATCTTTCCTCTTCATAGTTGCTTACTTCTAGAGGTTAAAGGTACTCTTCAAATATTATTCTATCCATCAAAAACAAAGGTGTTGTTCAACAAAAGAATCTAGCACTACACTAAACAAACAAATTTGATTCTTACAAAGTTAACTTAATATGGTATTACCTACATCATATATGTATACATTTGAGTCCTACTACTATTTTATTTGGCCTTGAAAATGAATTCTAAAAATTAAAGACAACCATTAAATCTAATAGTAAAGAATATATATAATAGAAACATAAAAAAAATATTTATGTATTAGATACCAAGCTAGCAATTACATTCAACATTGACCTTATCCTAATCATTTACATACAAAGGGCCAATTTAGTTCTCATTGTGATCATACGGAGATAGGGGACAAAAAGTAGTCAAATATGCAATTTTAGAGCAAATGTTTATGTGCTTTGTAAAATGCATACAAGGCATCATAACACGTATGCATGAGGGATAGTATGCATTACAATGCGTACACATTATATTAGTTATTTTTTATTTGTTTTATGTTTTCAATAATGTGTATATATATATATAACGTGAGTGTGTTATTCATTACATAATTTAAAATTTTCAAATCCTATCCATTATGCTTGGATTTCCAAACCTAATGGTTGGACCTCCTTTTTGGCTCCCAAATTTATGTTTTTAACATAAAGTCAAATATTCTAATTTCATCCTCATTAGATTTATACTTTTTACAAAAAAAATTATGAAACCACCACCAAAATGTTAAGCCCCTGTTAGCTTTTTAGCCATATATATATATTTTATAGTTGAATAAATTAAGGTATTTATTTTATTTTCTTCTAAACAATGTCTTCATATTCCTCAAATACATATGTTAATTTTTTTTTCCATAATTTTTAATCTATTTATCTAAATTTGAAAAAAAAAATATAGGATTGTTCTATGCTTCATTCTATGCACATTGAAAAAAATTGCATTTTCAATTATTGTTTTAGAAATTATGCTCTTTCCACTAGCTGGTTTTGAAAAATACTTAATGTAGCAAAACAAAATTAGAAGGCACATATGAGACACTATTATATTTTAGTGATAAAATAAAAAACACTTTGTGTGCACTTAGCGTATGACCCTCTTAATCTTACTCATTTTTAAACTTTTGTAATTTAAAAACTAAACTTGGAGTACTACAATTCTTGTTCTTAATTCTATTTTTACTCTTTTTTCAAATGTTCTAAAAAACACATTTAGCATTTAGATAAGTAAGATCATTATTTGCCTTTTTTTAATTGCAAGGGCTACATTTTTATGTTTTAGCTAATATCTTTAGACATTTTTTCTTTCTATAAAATTTTCATGAATGTTTTTTATGTTTTTTTGGGAGGAGTAAAAGAGGATGCAATCTTTATTTATTAGAATTTCACATTATTTGTAGATTGTAGTTGATAATTTTTTTTAATATTATTTTGCATGCATTTTTAAAAAGAGAAATTGTGGAAATATTATTTTATCTTTTTAAAATATATGTTATTAGCTTACAAAAGTTTCATATGATTAGTCAAATGTAATGACTTGAAGAGATAAGTTAATGACGTTTTTATAATAAAGAATTAGGTTCAAATCTCATAAAAATTTACAAACCAATGTGTTATATTAACCAATCACTTTGAGAATTAAAAGAAGTGTCTTTTCATAAATGTCAATTTGTAAGAATTTATTTATATATGTCATGCCCACATTTACACATGGGACATACATGCAAATGTAACAATTTTTTAGTTTAAATCTACAATTATTACAACATCACTACTAAGGTAGTGCATCATGCACACTTAAACAACATCATACATGCAACATTGCTTGAAAACTAAACACGTGCATGAGAAACATGGATATATAGTATGCCACATTTCTTGAAGGGAATAAATTTAAATAGAGGTGGGTGATGTAGAATTGCTTGAAAACTACACACGTGCATGATAAACATGGATGTATAGTATGCCACATTTCTTGAAGGGAATAAATTTAAATAGAGGTGAGTGATGTAGAATCTATTTTGCACACCCTACAATGATGAAGGCCACCTAGATAGGGAGTGGTGTCATTATTTGTGATGCCTCAAGGGAGAATCTCTATAAGGTATTTTCCCTTTTAGGATCCTATATGAAAATGGGTCAATTAGGTCTTCAAGGCATAACCTAATGGAACATATCTAATTAAATTTTAAACTAAACATATAAAATTAAATAGATGTTAATAATTAGATTAAATAAATTATACAAGTCAATAAATTAAATAGTGCTAGTACTAAGATGAATGCCTACAACATTTACATTATTCAGATTCAAAATTTGTTATTAACATAATTAATTAATTGACATGAAAGGAATTTAAAACTAATAAAAAACTAATTAATTTTAAAATTAATTATAAGATAAGGAAATCAAAATACAAAATTTATTTTAACTGAACTATTAAATTTCTTGATCTAACTTGTAATTAAATCCCCAACTTATGTTAATAGTCCAACAGATTTACATAATGAAAATGATCATCCACTATTAGACCCTACAAATACTACATTTTTAATAAAAAAAATAAAATTTATTTTCTAATGACTATATTTAATATTCTAACTTTTGTAAAATAATTATATAGCTACACTTATCTCATGTTCAAAGAATTGAATATAAAAAATAATAATATTTAGTTTTACACAAGAAGGAAATAAATTAAAGTACATTTCAAAAACATTCATGACAAATAACCAATAGATTAAATAATACATTTTAATTACTTGTGGTCTATTTTATAAAAAAAATCAATTCAAAAGGAATTAGGGCAAGGAAACCCTAACGAGGGAATAGAAAAGCCCCCTAATCTCTTTTTCTTTGCATTCATTTGCATTGCAAGTTTGGGAGGAGAAGAAGAAGAGAAGAAGGCAAGCTCAAGAGCCCAACCCATCCATTCCATTTTGTTGCAAGTTAAATGGAAGAGGACTCAACCCAACAAAAGCCATATTTCTCTTAGCCCCTCCTTTGGCCTGACAAACTTCTCTTGGTCCCCTACCTCTTCCATTGGTGAGGTGGCTTCTATTGTTGATCTCCTAGGAGATAAAATGTGTGGTATGGAGAAAGAAATCACACTTTATCATCTAAACTAAAGTGGTTTTTCCTAGAAATTAATAGGATGAATATAAAGACCTCTCTCCTATCCAAGAAAGTTGGTGATGAACCCCTGAACTTGCAAGAGGATAATAAGATAAATCATAAAAATTAGGAGGCTTTGTATGAGACTCAAGCAAGTTCAACGAGGAGAAGACCAAGAATGATGATAAATTGAGTTTATTGGAGAAAGAAATATAGGACATCAAGACTAATTTGAAAAAGGTGGTTGATATCAATATAACTACCATATAGAATAATGCCACTAGCATAAAGATGCCCTAGGAATACCTTAGAACCCAAGCCTCATGTGGATAGGCTGGCCCAGTGCTAGGACCCGTGGTTGAAGAGCTGAGGAGAAGAATACCTAGGAGGTGGATGACATTGAAATTGTTGAAAAATATCTTAATTTTTTGAAAGAGGAATGAGAGGCCGTTGTGGCCTTGAACTTGTTGTAACCTTTCTTCTGTGTTATGTCTTTCTATCTTATTAAATTATTTTGGTGATCTATGTTTTGTTGGCCTTGTTGGCTTGGTTGTGGCCTTCTCTCTATGGGGTTATTTTGTTGACGATTTATTGATGTAATGTTGTTTTGCTACGTGTTTCACTATTCCCTAGTTTTGTTCTTGAAAAAGGGAAATGGCCCCTTTCAAAACCCCTCTTTAGCATTAATAAATGAAGAAGAAAGGAGTCTAAAGTCTAGCTTAAACAATCATATTCCCAATCAAATAATTTCAAAAATAATTAAAATGTATATGAATAAATTTAATTTAAAAAATTAAGATATATCTAAGTAAATCTACTAAGAAAAATTTTAGCAAGATTTCTAAGAAAAATAAATTTGCTAATACCTAAGAAAAAACATTAAAATGCTACCTATTAAAAGTTAAATGGTCATATTTTCTAGCTATTTGTTCTTAACTCTTTAATGAAAACTTTTAACAATAGTTTCTTTCTGTGTACATGTAGTACTAGAAGTTTCTTTTAGTTTCTTTACACATGTGGTAGAAGTTTTTTTCTAGTTGAAAGTTATTTGTCATTTCATTATTTAAAAAAATATTTACTATTCATTTTTATATTTTAATTTATTTAAAAATATATGTTATTCATTTTTATTAGTACCAGTAGTACTATTGTGATCAAACTCACTTAACTAGTGATTAGTAGTTTTATTTATGTACCAATTAAATGTTATAATTTTACTACTTATAGTTTATTCTAATTTTTATAAACTAAACATGCAATTTTTTTAATTACAAATATTTCAAAAAATAATTATCAACAATCTAATTGGCTCCTATCTTTTTGTTCTTATTTTGATTAGTTCATATATTTAAGTGTTATGGGCAAAAAATACCAACATTTATTAAAATTGAATGGATTAATGTTTTTTTTTTAAATATTTGCATTCAGTTAAGCAACACGTGCACATCTTTCTTGGTTTTTTATTTTTATCCCAAAAAAAAACTAAAGATAATTCTATATTCTTGCCCTTGCCGCTTTGATCAACCAATGTCAATTCAAAATAAACTAGCACTTGCACGGAGTTTTCGTGCAATGGATTTGCCGATAGGATATTAGTAATGGAAGCAATAAATAGTGGAATAAAATATAGAAATAAATATTCATACTTATAATGCAAGATGAGACAATGACAATGGTGTTTTATTTTTTGCAATTTATAATAAGTATTTTTAATTTACATTTAAAATATATAGTATTTACAGTAAATGTTCCTTGTATGAATAGTTGTAATACAAGGTTTATAGAATTTGGGTTTTTATCACTAACATAGGCATTCTCTTGTATTATAGTATTTAGGGTAATATCAAATGCATGTGTATTGAAGGATAAAACATTAGTATGATGTTGTAGATGATTACATGTAAGGTAGAGATATTTTCATATTTTTAATGCAATAAAAGCCATTTGAAGTTGTAGTGAGTTCTCCATGGTGGTGTGACAAAGTATGCAAAATATATCAGTAGAAGCAACACAATGCTTGATGTTAGTAACCACATCAAGCATAGAAGGATGCAAAGAATATGGATCATTTAGTTTTTTTCCTCAAAAAGACATTTTTAATATTACCAATTGCTTAACTGCTAACATTACATATTAACCATCTTACAATACTAAATGCTATAGCTAATACAATCTCCTAGAGCTCATCTTAAGCCAAGCAATTGTAATTGCATAAATAATAATAAATAAGAGATCGACAACACAATCACTAAAAAATATACTATACAAGAATAAATATATTTATATTAGAGACTATATATTATATAAAATAAATATAATTAAATTATAAATACTAAGTATTAGCAGTATCAATTACGACAGAAATTAACCAAATTTCAACATAATTGTTGGTTTTTCACTATGGTTTCTTAGTATTTATGTGTTTCTTTTGTTTAATTTTTTGTTACTATTATTCTTTTGTACCTATAACTTTAAGAGGAGGGCATTTGTACATTTCGTTTGGATTCATATGTTTTGGAGTAGATTCTTAGCCCCATGTTTGTCAAAGAGTGGAAAGCATTATTGAAACTTTAATTGTATAGTGAAATTGATGAAGACAAAACTCTCTCTTGCCAAAGAACTTCACAAATTCACACAAAACAACAAATACAAAGATAATTTATGTTACGTTGGAAATTGTCCTCCTATATGGAATGGTACAATTTCCCTCAGTTTAGCTCCTTGCCTTTGGTGACCTCTCAACCTCTTTATTTCTGGCCTTCCTGAAACCCTGATTGGCTAGTGTCTAGTTGCAAATTGTTCATTTTTTGAGATAACTATTGATAGAACCTGAAAAGAAAATTTGGATTATGGGTCCCTGGGACCCCCTAGATACAAATTTGGTTAGAAAATAGGGGATTGGAATCGGGTGCCCGCGCCTGAGTCCTGCCCCATTTTTGGAGATTTTGAATCTTGGCGGGGTGTTGGCTCCTGCCGTGCACCTTAGCATTCCATTTTCAAATTTTTTGTTTTCACTCGATATCGAGACATTATTTCAAAATTTGAATTTCCCTAAAGTTAGATATAAAAAGACATTTGAAAATCATTTCATCACACACAATCTTTATGCAAGCTTGATGTCAAAACTCTGCTAAAATTGCCTTTGAAGATCAGTGACTTGTTGAAGCTTTTGAAAGTGATTTGAATTTGCCATCATGGGGACAATGGATGGAGATTAGGAATCAAGATCTTGAGACTATCTTGCTCTTCCTAGGATTTGTACACCTTTTGCATGATCAGGAGAAGTGTTGAAGCCTC
Organism: Cunninghamia lanceolata; assembly: GCA_027924645.1. Lineage (NCBI taxonomy): Eukaryota > Viridiplantae > Streptophyta > Pinopsida > Cupressales > Cupressaceae > Cunninghamia > Cunninghamia lanceolata. The sequence continues at coordinate 3,208,547 of BSBN01000053.1, read as the reverse complement.
CAACATCGAGCTTGGAGATCCTCCGCGGACATTGCTGATTTGCCTTCTTGTTCACACAAGTCTTCATTTATTTTCATCTCCTTGAGGTGAAGTTGTATGTGTTTATTGAATCAAAGTAAGTTATTGATCTTCCCTTGATTGAGACATCTAGGGTTTGATATTTATGCATACACTTTGTTAGGTTTGCACACACTTCTACAAATCTTTATCTCTGGCTATTGTTGAGGCAAGAATACCAAAGACGGGGCTTGACTGAGGCAAGCTCCTATATAGCTACAACATTTTTCTCCTCCTTTTGTAGGTGCAGATCATGTTTTACAGGATACGACAAAAAGGAGTTGCAGAAAGATGGATATCACGAATACAATCGTCACTGAATTTTAGAATTTTGGATCCTAACACTTTAAGGACTAATGAGAGGGCATCCTAGTCCAGCTGGGGAGATTCTCTGAGATTTGGGAGCTATTGGAGGTCACCAGACAGCTGATGCGGAAGATTTTCATAGATGAAAAGTTGCAGGACTAATGAGCGGGTGCCCTAGTCTGGTTAGCCCTTAGTTTCTGAGTGCATGATCTCTAAACCTTATTCTCTGCATTTCTACAATCTGTTTTGTTTGCTTCATCTCTGAATTCAGTCATTTTCTATTACAAGGTGTAATTAGGGTTTTCTTGATTGGTAAATAAAGACACTTGATAAAACCTTAGACACCTGAATCAAACCTAATAAGCATTAGGCAATAGACAAGTAATCAGTAGCTTGATCCCAAGCTCAGTTTTTGTCTTCCCAATGTTTAGTTAGGTGAAAGGATAGGACTTAACCTTGTTTAAGAGAAACCTACTTTTTCACCCTAAAAAGATTGCAACAAATTTTTTTGATTTATTTATTCAATTGCACTCACAATCAACTATACATCTATAACAAAATAATTACAATGTTTGGCATCTCAATGGCCTCTCAAATTTCAAAAACTCTGTTCTTTCTTCTACCCTCTCACAACTTTCTTCAATCCCCTCACATGGGCTAAGATCACTCCTTAAACCCTGCCTGAGAAATCTGGTCCAAAACTACAGTATTACTTCTTTTTAAATCTGCCTCCATAGCAAGGTATCTCTTCACTATGTCAAATGAATCCCAAAAGCCACTTTTAACTCTTTGAATTCACTACCTTTTATGAGGTGTTTCAAATGCTTTCCTTTGTTTTACATATATTTATGTCTTCTTTAACAACAAAATAATCATGCTAAAATGTGGCATTGTTTCTTTAATGCCCACTCTTCAAATCTGTCATTGATATATTTGGAATTGCCTCCAAAGACATACATCTCATATGGAAAATATAAAATTATTAAAACACTATGAAAAATACTTTTCAAACCTGTATTAACAACTAGGAGGAAAAAAATCCATTGATGCAACTACGACAATGTGTGGGATCGAGTGTCGGCAGGCAAAAAATTTAAAGTTCTTTATTTTGCCCGAAAATTTGCTCAAAGATGTGTTATGACCCCCTCAAGTCCTTGGCAAAATTATTTCTCTCCATCCCTCATAAATTTTGAAATTTTAAACTTTTCGTAAGTCAGAGACACACTTTCGACGGTAACACAATTTTTCGGTATTAATTTATCCCAAATGGTGAAAGATATAACTTTGATTCTTTTTGTATATTAGACTGGTACCTCCAAGAATGCCTCTGCAAAAGTGTTTTACTCCATCCCTTACAGTTTTTTCCAGAAAAAATTTTCAAAATTGCTTACAGAGCCTCTAAAACAACAAACTGGTGAAAACTCATATTTTCCAAATTTTATCACATGAGAGGTTCTCCAATGGTAATAGATCTCTAAAAGACCACAACACACCAAAAATGAAAGAAAACAAACTATCATGTTTTTGGTTGATGCGAGATAGCCCATTCACGGGGTAGAAAGTTTGTGAGCATAGGCTCACAAAAGTGGAGTTGAGTGATATAATCACCCTTTTAGGTTGCAAACAACCTACAACAAACTCCATCGCTGGGATATGTGCACAAGATCAAATTTTCTTCGTCTTCTTCCAACATCTCACTAGCACACGTGTCATCCTTCGCCCACAACTCCATTCACCATTCCTTTCTCCTGTCGTGGATTCATATCCACCATAGAACGTCCTCCACCAAATTCTCTCTACTCTCCTCTCCTTCATGGGATCCAACCCACCACAAACTGACCACCTCCACCAAATTACACCTGCATCATCGTCCACAACCTCTACAAGAAAATATGCACTATCTACACACCAATCTACAACTACATAATCACGTTTTCTATTTACTAACTCCTTATGCACCTCACAAGTTGCAAAAAACTTAAAACTTACGTCTTCATTCCTTGTTATGCCAACAACATCCTACGCTACAGTGTTCATCTTCTCGCCTTCACTAGCTGTAAAATATATCTCACCCTTATACATTACAATCTTCTCTAACCATTCATTCTCCATTGCCAAAATCTGCGACAATAAGTCATCTTCTATCTCATCCTTTGCTACAACCTCTTTGTATTCCATCAATGCAATCACATTCTCGATAGCTGCATCTTCAACCTCTTTATTCTTGTTGCCCACCTCTTCATCTTCCACTGATGCTACACACAACTTTTCATCTTGCTTGACCAACTCACCACGCTGCCATTCTTCCAATCTAGTCAATCTCTTATCTAATCTTTCACATATACCTACCAACATCTCAAGAGTCTTTCGATTTTGATACTGCCTCCAACCTTCCCATATAACAGGTTTCTTTCTTAACAATATCCCCATCTCATTTGTTGCAATATTTCACCATCACTTCTCACGCTCTGTAATCTGTAAACAAAATTCTCTCCATGGCTTCCCAGCTCTCACTTTCTTAGGACTCCTCTCTACCTACAAAATTTTTTGAGCTATCCACAACTGCTTCACTATAGCCTTCTCCTGGTGGATTCTCTCCATGCTCAAGACCTCTAGCTCTAATACCATTTGATGAAGGCAAAACTCTCTCTTGCCAAAGAACCTGACAAATTCACATAATAGAAAATACAAAGATAGATTGCAACAAAAGTTTTGATTTATTTATTCAATTGCACTCACAATCAACTATACATCTGTAACAAATTAATTACAATGTTTGGCCTCTCAAATTTCAGAAACTCTGGTCTTTATTCTACCCTCTCACAACTCTCTTCAAGCCCCTCACATCGGCTGAGATCTCTCCTCAAACCCTGCTGGAGAAATTTGGTCCAAAACTATAGCATTACTTCTTTTTAAATCTGCCTCCACAACAAGGTGTCTCTTCACTATGTCGAATGAATCCCAAAATCCACTTTTAACTCTTTGAATTCACTACCTTTTATGAGGTGTTTCAAATGCCTCCCTTTATTTTACATATATTTATGTCTTCTTTAAAAGCAAAATAATCATGCTAAAATGTGGCATTGTTTCTTTAATGCCCACTCTTCAATTTTGTTATTGATACATTTGGAATTGCCTCCAAAGACATACATCTCATATGGAATATATAAAATCATTAAAACACTATGAAAAATACTTTTCAAACCTGTATTAACAAATAGGAGAAAAAAAATCCATTGATGCAACTGCGACAATGTGCGGGTTCAGGTGTCGGTAGGCGAAAATTTTAATGTTCTTTATTTTGCCTGAAAATTTGTTCAAAGGTGTGTTATGACCCCCTCAAGTCCTTGGCAAAAGGATTTCACTCCAGCCCTCATAAATTTTGAAATTTTAAACTTTTTGTAAACCGGCGACACACTTTCGACGATAACAACAACACAACTTTTCGGTATTAATTTCTCCCAAACGGTGAAAGATATAAGTTCAATTTTTTTTGCATATTGGACATGGTACCTCCAAGAATTCCTCTGCAAAATGGTTTTACTCCATCCCTTACAATTTTTCCATAAAAAATATTTGAAAACTGCTTACGGAGCCTCTGAAACAACAAACCGACGAAAACTCATATTTTGCAAATTTGATCACATGATAGGTTCTCCAATGGTAAGAGATCCCTAAAAAGACCACAACACACCAAAAATGAAAGAAAACAAACTATCATGTTTTTGGTTGATGCAGGATAGCCCATTCACTCAAATGCTTCTGCATCAGAAATCATTCTTCTTCTCTAAATAGTGTCATTTTGAAAAGTGTCGCATGAAGGTGGAGACCACATTGCATTATACGGTTGACCATGCTTGTTTTCTAGTGTATTTGTCTGAGAGTGTCTTAAAATGTAATTGATAGCCTCTAAGTAATTTTAGCATGTAGGAAAAATATTTATGCAAATAATATTGACTCATTTTTATTCTAAATGATGAAATGCATCCAATTAGTTAGCATGCCTAATCTCTGTCCGTGTGTATGTGTATTCATCTATCTCTCTATCTATCCCCTGCTCTCTTCTCCTACCTCTTTTTATCTCTTCCTCTCTCTTTCATTCTCTCTATCTCTCTCCACTTCTCTATTCCTCTCTCTCTCTCTCTCTCTATGTATCCCTTTATCTCTCTATCTCTCCCCTTCTCTCTTCCTTTATCTCTCTTTATATCTTCCTCTTTCTTTCATTCTCTCCATCTGTGTCTCTCTTTCTATATCTCTCTTCCTCTATCCTCCTCCATGTCTTTTTCTCACTTTCTCTCTCCCTCCCTCTTTCTATATCTCTCTTTCTCTAGCCTCCTCTATGCCTCTCTATCTCATTTTGACATAATTTCTATTGTATAAAATATTCTATATAATTATAAATATAACTATATTAGATATTATATATTATATATAAAATAAATATGATTAAATTATAAATAAATATTTAATATAAATAAATAATTTTATAATAAAATTGTATTTTTAAAATATATTAAATATACTATACAATAATAAATGCAATTATATTAGAGACTATATATTATATATAAAATAAATATAATTAAGTTATAAATATTAAATATATATATATATATATATCTCTATTCATCTATCTCTCTATATTATGTCTCTCTCTGTATTCGCCTATCTCTTTGTCTCTCCCCTTCTCTCTTCCTCTACCTATCTTTTTGTCTTCCTCTCTCTTTTATTCTCTCTATCTCTCTCCACTTATATTTTCCTCTCTCTTTGTGTATCGGGTTATCTTTCCATCTCTCCCCTTTTCTCTTCCTCTCTTTCATTCTCTCTCTATCTCCCTCTCTTTCTCTATCCTCCTCTATGTCTCTCTATCTCATTTCTAAATAATTTACATTATATAAAATATGCTAAATAATAACAAATATAACTATTATCCCAATTATCCCATTTGTCCCAAGGAGTGAAGAGCCTTTAGCTCCAGAACTGGAATCTCTAAAGGGAGCTATGACCATTTCTTTTATTGAAGAACTAGGTATTGAGGAAACAGTTTCAACACCGGGATCCCCAAAGGGAGCTAGTTTTAGTTCTTTCAATGAGTTCCCCCTTATTCCTAAGGGTAAATATGAGGTACCTTGCTCTCCCAAGTAGATCATGGAGTTTGCTTAGGATAGTTCGATGGAAGAATTACCCTTTGTAGAGGTCAAGGGTAGAAAGAAGGAAAAAGGAGCTACCCCAACCCTTAGTGGGGTAGCAACCAGGAGCTCTTCCAAGGTAGATATTGCAACGAAAAAGAGAAGACTTGGAAGACCTTTAGCAAGTTCTATTAGGGAAAGAGATAGCATGAAGGAGATAGCAGGAGGGATGCAAAAGATCCTCATGGATCTGTGCTCAAAGAGCACAAAACATGGGTTATCATAAAGATCCTATCTTGGAACATCAGGGGGTTAAATAATAGTCATAAACATGACCTCCTGTCTAACCTAATCCAGGATCGCAAGCCGAATATTTTGCTAATCCAAGAAACAAAGATGAAGATTGAAAAACTGGACCTCATTAAGAATAGATTTTATGCTGAGTGTGGCCTGCATGGTAGCAGCTTTGAGGGAGCTTCTAGTAGGGTTGCTACTCTTTGGAATCCTAAAAACGTATCTAGTTTCCCTATTCTTGCGGATTCTAACCAGGTCGTCACCAAGTTTGTTCATAAAAAAGATGAAACGGCCTGGGTTATCTCTAACATCTATGCCCCTAACAATAAGAATGCCAAAAAAACCCTTTGGCATAGACTTAGTGTTTGTAGAAGCTTAAGCCCTGAATCTAAATGGCTTGTCATGGGAGATTTCAACTCTATGCTCAAAGACGACGAGAAAAAGGGTGGAACCCCAGCTCCTCTAGACTCCAGAATGGATCTAATGGACTTTGTTGATAAGGAAGCTCTGTTAGATATGGATCTCAAGGGTGCCAGGTTTACCTGGTCTAATCAAAGAACTGGGGAGAACTTGATCCAAGTCAGGTTAGTTAAGCACTTGTTTCAATGGAGTGGCTTGACTCTTATAACTGCGATTTAACGGCTCTCACCAGGCTTGGTTCTGATCACTTTCTGATTATTCTCTCAGCTAATAAAAAGGGTAAGAGGAAGAGTTTCCCCTTCAGATTTGAAAAGATGTGGCTACGTCACCTGGAGTTGAAGGAAAAAATTAGAGGTTGGTGGGACATATAGGTAGAGGGATCTGCAATGTATAGATTGGTTAAGAAATTGCAGAATGTTAAGAGTAATGTGCAAAAGTGGAACAAATCATCATTTGGTCAAATTTTCAAGGAGAAAGAGAAGGTGAAAAGTGAGCTAGACAGAATTCAGACTGAAATACAAAATGGTGGTATGAATTATGAAATTAGGGAGGCTAAGATTGACCTCCTCAACTCCCTCCATAAGATTGTTTCCAGAGAGGAAGATTTCTGGAAACAAAGATTTAGAGCTATATGGCTAAAAAGTGGAGATCGTAACACCAAGTTTTTCCACTTAACTACAATGAAGAATAGATTTGCTAACAGGATCAAGAATATCTCTATGAAGGACAAGATCGTCTCAGATGAAGCTAAAATTTAGAAGGAAGCTAAGGTATTATTTTCCTCTCTCTTAATGCTGAAGGTCCCCTGGATCAAGATATGGAAAAATCTCTGCTACAGGTTATTCCCAATGTTTTGGAAGACATAGACAACAAGATGATGACCAAAATCCCCTCGGAGGATGAAGTTAAGGGAGTTGTCTTCTCCTTTGAAGGTAATAAGGCCTCTGGGCCTGATGGTTTCCCTCATTTCTTCTTCCAAACTTTCTGGGATATTGTAGCCAAAGATACTTGTGATGCCACTAAATAATTTTTTGGTAGCAAAAGGTTGCTAAAAGAACTTAATTCCATGTTCCTTGTGCTCATTCTGAAGAAGAATGGAGCTAACGCCTTTGCCAATTTTTGCTCCATTAGTCTTTGTAATTCCATTTTCAAGATTATATCTAAAGTTGTTGCTTGCAGACTCCAACTCCTTCTACCACATCTCATTTCGGTGCAGTAGAGCGGGTTTGTTCTAGGTAGACAAATCCTTGATTCTATCATCTCGATCCAGGAAAACATTCACTCTCTGGGGTTGAATAAGAAGGAGGGCTTCTTGCTTAAACTGGATCTCATGAAAGCTTATGATAGAGTTGACTAGAATTTTCTCTCTAATGTTCTATGCAAGTTTGGTTTCAATGTGAAATCCCTTCAGCTTCTCCAACAACTTTTATAGGTTCCCAAATTCTTGGTTCTAGTTAATGGTACTCCGATGGGTGTTTTTGTTAGCTCGAGAGGGCTGAGACAAGGAGACCCTATCTCACCTTTCTTGTTTGTCATCATGGTGGAAATCCTGGGTAGAAATATTAATAAGGAGGTTCTTCAAGGGAGTTTCAAAGGTCTCCATCTATCTTCTCTAGGACCTTCTTGCTCTCATCAACAGTTTTTTGATGAAACTATTATTATGGGAGAAGCTATTGTCAAGAAAGCTTGAAAGTGTGAGAAGTATTCTACTTAATTACGAAAAGGCCTCTGGTCAGAAAATTAGTTTGCCCAAAATCTCAATCTTTTTCTCCAACACCCTGGAACCCAGACAGCAAAAGATAGCTCATTTATTGCAATGCAAAGTGGGATCCCTTCCTTCCCATTATCTTGGGCTACCTCTCTATGAGAAAAGAGTCCCTGATTCTTTCTGGCAGAGCATGGTTGATAAGTTTCATTCTAAGTTGGCTGGTTGGAAAGGAGCTACCTTGAGTCAGGCAGGTAAAATTCAGTTAATTAAAGCCTCTCTCCAAAATCTCCCTATTTATTCTATGTCTTTGTTCAAAATTCTTGCCAAAATTAGAGAAAGGATCGAGCAAATCCAAAAATGGTTTCTTTGGTTACGTACAGAGGAGAAAAAGTGAATCCCGTTAGTTCGTGGGATTTGGTTTGCAGGCCCAAAAGCTCAGGTGGTCTAGGCCTGAGAAAACTCAAGGAATTCAACTCAGCTCTCCTAGCGGCCAATTATTGGCACCTAATGACAGAGAAGAAAGAGTGGATGGAAATTGTGAATAACAAATACCCAAGAGGTCTCAATAATTTTAGTGAAATGTTGGACTACCCTACTTTACCTGAAGGATCTGAAATCTAGAAAAACATCTCCCAGTCTAAGGAAATCATCAGGAAAGGCTCTTTATGGAAGATTAGAGATGACAACAAAGTGGATTTTTGGAATGACTGGTGGTATGGGAATCTCCCTCTTAACAAACTAGCTTGGGCGAGCCCCTTTCAAGATATTTTCTCCTCCTCTAGTGGGCTGAAGGTGAGAGACTTTATTTCTGAAGGCAGATGGAAGAACTTCTCGACTGACAGCCACTTGATAGATTTCCAGAATAGGCTAAATGTCCTTCATATACCCTTGGGAAGGAACGAAGATCATCTTATTTGGCAAACCTCCTCCTTTGGGCATTACTCGCTGGCATCAGGATTCAAACAAATTTTACCTAAGGTGGAGGATCCCCCCTTTAGGGCTAGTTTATGGGATGATAAACTTATCCCTAAGATCAGTATTTTCTTCTAACGTCTAGCTCAAGACAGAGTGCTAACGTTTGACAACCTGTGTAAAAGAGGCTTCAAGCTAGTCAACAGATGCCCCTTATGCTTGTGTAATTCTGAAGATTCCTTCCATTTGGTCCTCTCTTGTCCCTATTCTATGGAATTATGGAACAAGATTCTTTCCTTATGGAATCTTAGCTGGACCTTCCCCAACTCTACTAAGGATCTGGTCTCTCAATGGAAGTGCCCTGTTATCAACCCCTCTCTTAGATTCCTTTGGTCCCTGTCTGCACCTCACATTGCTTGGAGCCTATGGAAGGAAAGGAATAACCACATCTTCAGAGACACCATTTTATCTTCAGACAATCTATTTTTCAAAGTGATCAAAAACATCAAGGAGAATTTCACAGCTAGGATACAAGAACAACTCTCCCATCACAAAAGAGTCGAGGTTACTCCTATGGAAAGCAATATTTGTAATAACTGGAATATCTCAGAAGACATATCTTTATCCTTCAAAAGAATGAAAAACTCAAGAGGGGAAGTGATGTGGATGTTACCTCTTGAAGGATGGTCCAAAATCAACTTTGATGGGGTGGCTAAAGGTAATCTCGGAGCTGCTGGTAGTGGGGGGCTGATTAGAGATAATCATGGTAGGTTCATATCGGTAGTGGCACTCCCTCTGGGTACATAGACAAAACACTATGCCGAAGCTATGGCTGCCTATCATTCTATTGATCTAGCTCATGCTATGGGTCATAGAAAAGTCTGGATCGAAGGTGACTCCATGAATATCATTAATTGTCTCAATGGTAGCACAAAACCTAGCTAGTCCATAGAGACCTTGATTGTAGATGCTATAATGTTGTTAAAAACCTTTGAGGCATTCTATATTTCTCACATTTATCATGAGGGGAACAAGGTGGCAGATGTTTTTTCCAACCTAGGGGTTTTAAGTGAAGCTAAGTTCATATGGGATGAATTTAATTCGATCCCGACTAATGTTAAAGACCTACTTTTAAATGATAGTCTCCATGGTACGACTACCGAGAAACTCTAAGGAGATCATCATGATCTTGAATGGTTTACAGAACCCTCCCTTCTAGACTATGCTTCCCACATGGATTATGGGTACAAAAATAATCAAATTGGCTTTGCTTGTCCATTTTATTACCTTCAATATTGTTTGCAAAGAGAAATTTTCTAGAGAGTAGCAATTTTAGAATGGGGGTGATAGAAACAGGGTGGAAGCTTCATCCTATGAAGGTATCAAGTAGAAGCAGAAGGTGTGGAACATCCTTGAGGTTGGAGGGCTAATGTCATTTATGGAAAAGCTTCACGGTGCTAATCCCAGTGTCACTGCCATGTTTATGAAGGGTTATAAGAATAGGAGAATCACGACATATGGTTGGGATATGGCTATCACTGAGGATTTAATAGCCATGGTGACGGGGCTTACTACCACTGGCAAGAAATTCTTTCAGGAAAGGAAGTAGAGCGAGGAAGCTCTCAATAGCTTCTTCAAAGGGAATGAAAGGGAGAAGCTGGTGAAATTCAAGATGGGTGGATACAATCACCTATCCATTAAACTATCTTGGTGGAGGTTACAAAAATTATCATGCGTTATGTAACCCTTGATGGAAGGTATGTTGCAATTTACTCCTATCACTTTAATTTGCTCAATCATTTCAAACATGGTTTGTCGGCGTCCTTTCCTTTCTACTTGTTTTCTTCATTGGAGTTTGGTTTGAAAGAACACAATAGAAACCCTAAGCTCCTTGTCCTTCATGAGAGCCTCATCCTTCTCATAATGGAGCACATGAAAATCAACACCCCTAAAAAGTCTCTAAAACATAAACCCAATGTCAAGAAGAAGGGTAGGGTGGTGTCAAGTGAGGAGGAGTCCGATTCTAAGGATGACTTGACTGGGAAATTGAAGAGGAAGATGAAGAGACTGAGGAGGACTCCTTGAAAAAGAAAAAGAAAACACAGAAGAGGGAGGTTTCTATTTCCTAGTCGGAAGGGTTTGATACTAGTAATGACATAGACACCTCTGTCAAGGAAAATTTTAACAAAAATTTGAAGTCTCAGAAAAGGAAAACACCTGCTTCGAAGAATAAAGGCAATAATTCCATGGAGGAAGATGAGGGGTGTGGGCAGGATATCGTCGGCTCTTCACAGAAACTGGGGCCTAAGTCTAAGAAAGGAAAGAAGCCTAAGCTTGCAGAGAAGAACTAGGAAGATGAAGTTCATATTGCTAGTAGTGCGACCCAAAAATAGGGTAGCAAGTAGAAGCAGGGGGTTAGGGAGTTTCAACTAGAGAAGAACAATGTTAGGATGGAGAACTTTCCTGGCAATTCCAAGTCTATCCCTGAACCTAGTGTGGGCGTCAATTTCCCTGAGATCAACGACCCTTCCAGTAACCTTCCTGAGGATTTTGTTAATTTGCTAGCCCAGACGAGGAATAGAGATCAGGTTGAGGAAGTCTTTGAGCTTGTGAAGAATGCTGTGAATTCTTAGCATAGAATGACCAAGTGGTTTTTCCTGGAGATTAGTAGAATTAACATAAAATTTTAGGTGCTTCAGGAAAGTTTGGGAAGTGGGATCCACTCTATTGGTGAACAGGAGACCTTGATTTTTAAAAACTGGGATGCCATCCTGAAAAATGGAGGATATGGACTAGGAAATTAGCAGGATGAGAGAAGAATTCAATACCAGGATTCAATATCTTGAGGAAAAAATTGTTGAGGTGAATAATAACTTGGACAAGATCTGCAATATTAGCAAACTCACTATCCAGAACAGTCTAATGGGATGTGAGTGCTGACTGAGAAGCTTAAAGAACTTAGAAAGGACAAGTTCAAGGATTTCAACGCCGAGGATATTTTGACTGCAGTGGATCAAGAAAATCAGGTTAAAGATGATGAAAAGAAAAACACAGGAAAACATGTGGTTGGTGATGATACAGGTGGACCTTCAACTCGAACCAGAGGAAGAACAAGAAACAATTTTAAGTAGAGAGGAAACAACTTTTGGACTTCGCAAAGATGCGTGAGGCCTTTTACCAACAGGAAATTGAAGCAGTAGAAACTCTAAAAAAGATGAACTAATTTCTTGTTTTAGTTTATATGGACTCTTGTAGCTACTTTTTTATGCTTATGTTTTGGTTGTAGCTTCTTGTTAGCTGATGGTTAGCTTACATCTTTTTGTATGCATCCTTTTGTGAAGGGTTTTGGGGTCCCCTTTTAAAACCTGTTTGACCACTTTAATGAAAAACAAATATAACTATATTAAATATTAAATACTATATATAAAATAAATATATGATTATATTATAAATAAATATTTAATATAAATAAAAGATTTTATAATATAATATTATTTTTAAAATATATTAAATAATTTACTTTATATAAAATATACTAAACAAGAATAAATACAATTATTTTAGAGAATATATATTATATATAAAATAAAAATAATTAAATAATAAATATTAAATATGTTTAGTTTATCCTTCTCAAGATAGAAGACATCTGAGCGATGAAAACATAAAATAAAGGGATATTTAATGTGGATATGCACTTTTACATCTGTCAAATCACCACCTTAATCCCAAAATAATTTCTCTCACAAAGCCGCACAATCCAAGCCCACCATCCATTGATAAAGACCCAGTACACAAACTTGTAACCTCTAATTTGCTATGATGGTGGGTAGCCAGCAAGTGCTTGCCCTCCATCCTCAAGTCCAAGCAAGAATATTTTAAGCTCCAACAATTGGTTGTAAATAGCAAAGAGCTCCTTGCTCAAAACACCCAGGTCGTCCCAAATCGCCACCTATTTTTAGATATTATATATTATATATAAAATAAAAATGATTAAATTATAAATAGATATTTAATATAAATAAAATATTTTATAATATAATAGTATTTTTAAAATGTATTAAATAAGTTATAGTATATAAAATATACTATACAATAATAAATGCAATTATATTAGAGACTATATATTATATATAAAATAAATATAATTAAGTTATAAATATTAAATATGTCCCTCTCTCTATTCGTATTATGTCTCTCTTTGTATTCGTCTATCTCTTTGTCTCTCCCCTTTTCTCTTCCTCTACCTATCTTTTTGTCTTCCTCTCTCTTTCATTCTCTCTATCTCTCTCCACTTCTCTTTTCCTCTCTTTATGTATCCCTTTATCTCTCCGTCTCTCCCCTTCTCTCTTCCTCTTCCTCTCTTTCTCTCTTCCTCTCTCTTTCATTCTCTCTCTATCTTTGTTTCTTTCTCTATCCTCCTCTATATCTCTCTTGTCATTTCTAAATAATTTACATTATATAAAATATGCTAAATAATAACAAATATAACTGTGACATCCCCAATTTTTGTCTTGCTATACTTTTTTACATTTATTGGGACATAAGTAAATTTATTATGATGTTTAGATTAATGACAAGGAAAGACATGGATTATATTGAATGTCATTTATGAAATTATGGAAATGATTATGTTATTATTGAATACGCCTAAAAATGACACGAGTCTATCTAAATAAATATTTTTAATATTTATTCCATTTAATTCCTTTATCAATAAATAAATAAACAAATTTATTTATTCGATTCATATTCCTCTAAGTTAATTAAATATCAAAATATTTAATTACCTCTTCTAAAGTCAAAATTAAATAAAATCCTTTATTTAATTTAATTCTTCCAAACAGTTAAATAATTCTTAATTATTTAATTAAATCACTTATTCCTCCAAATTTAAATAAATAAATCAAATTTATTTAAATTCTCTCAATTCTCTAAAAATAAAATATAATCAAATATTTTTATTTATTCTTCTATCTTGCACAAACAATTAAATAAATTTATTTATTTAATTTGCTTTCTTATCTCCTAATTCCTCAAAAATCTTCTAAATCTTCTAAAATAAATCTTCTTCTTCATGCATACAAAATTAAATAATTTATTATTTAATTTCTCTTAAATCATGCAAAAGCAAATCACAATTTGAGTTAACTGACTCAATCAACCTTGTTTTTATCAACAACTCTTAAATTAGAAAAAAAAATTCTAATTTATGAAATCAAATCTTATCTTTATAAAAGAAAGCAGTTAACTCAAACAAAACAACTTTTTGTGTGACACTTGTCTTCTTCCTATTTGTGCACATCTCTCAAGGTTTCTCAACCGTTGATCTTCTTATTCTTTTTGTACCGTTGATCTTCTCTCTCACAAGTCTATAAATTGAACTCTATTCCTCCATTTCAAGGATCCAAGCTTTTAATACCCTTACTCTGCAGGAATCACAGCGCGCCTTTGGCACCAAATTCCTCCATTGCTTGCGATCAACTTGTTACCATCACCATTACCATTGTTGTGAAGTCCATCTTCATTGCAAGAAACTATCATAGCCATTCCCAATTGACATCTTGAAGAAAAAGCAAGGAAGTGCACTTTCTAAGGGCCATATTCATACACAAGATCGATTGAGATAGGTGACCAATGGAAGCTATGAAATATTGAGGTTTGCAAGGTTTGTGTCTTTGTTGTTTGATCTTGATTATTTCCTTTTTCATTGAGTTATTTGGATTATTTGATATTATTGATAATTATTCCAATTTTTTGATAACATTTTTGGGGCCCACCATGGGTCCTTGCCCTGATTTAACCCAAAAACTGAGTTTTTTGTGCTAAGGTTCTGTACACAGGAGAATTCCGAGGGCCATATTCATACACAAGATCGATTGAGATAGGTGACCAATGGAAGCTATGAAGTATTGAGGTTTGCAAGGTTTGAGTCTTTGTTGTTTGATCTTGATTATTTCCTTTTTCATTGAGTTATTTGGATTATTTGATATTATTGATAATTATTCCAATTTTCTGATAACATTTTTGGGGCCCACCATGGGTCCTTGCCCTGATTTAACCCAAAAACTAAGTTTTTTGTGCTAAGGTTCTGTACACAGGAGAATTCTGCACATCTGATCAATTATAACACACATCTGAGCTTTGTTTCAGTGCATCTAGTCTTTTGGTACATTTGCCTCCTAAAGCTACGCATATGTGCTCTGATACGACGCATTTACTGAAACGATGCACATACTCTTTGATTCCACGCTTTTGACCTCTGTCTCAGCACTTTTGTAATGTTGCACATATGATCTCTGTCTCTGCGCATCTGATTTATGTACCTGTGCATCTGATTCTGACAATGACTTTTTGAGTTGTTCCTTGTGATTTTGCTAATGCTCACACTTTTCACAGGAATATTCTCTGATCTACTTGCAGGTTAGGGGCTGGTTTAGTCATATAGATGCATTTGTTAACTCATCTCTTGATCTAAAGGAAAGTAAATGGATGTTCATGCAAATCTCATTTAGCTCTAACTAGGAAGGATTGTAATTTGATCTTGTTGCATCAACAACTTGAATTTAGTCCCAATGCTAGGAGGATAAAATTGAACCATTCCTATCTTATTTTCAAAGTTAACAAATCACATGTGTGCCCAAGTACGCTAACTCATATAGTCTTTTTCATTTTAAATAGGGGAAAAAGAACCATTGTCTTCCATGTTTTCAGAATGATACTAGGCCTATGCTCTCCCCTATCTTGGGTGACCAAAATGCCAGACATATCATTTTCCATGTATAACCTTTAGAGAGTCCTACCCTTGGATATCCTTCCGTCCAAGTAGGAATGACCTTAAGTGGTAACAAGCTAAAGCCAAGCTCTACCTAGCCAATATAAATAAATTGTACTTGGAGCAAAAGCTTCATGCAATGAGTGTTGTTGTGTTATACTAACAACCAACCTCCCCCAAAACCCTCCAAGGAGTAACCCTTGAAGGCTGGGAGACTCCATAACAGAGAGTAGCGTTGCCACACGTATAACCACTCGAACGGTTGCACTTACTAATCATCCTTTGTTTTTAGTAGCCAAAAACCCCTATAAGCTGATGCAGGGAAGGGCGATTATCACCTCCCGAAGATGGCTCAACTAGAAATAGTGAGAATTCAGTTTCTATTGTCCTAGCCAGCCTAGGATTTGTACTTGCTTTTTAGTCAAAAAGAGTCCAAAAAATTACAAAAAAATATCAAAAAATCATAAAAAATTCTTTGTGTTTGATGTGTCTTACTTGCCATAATTGAGAAATCAGATCAAAAAGACCAACTTGCAGCCAATAAACCAAAAACACTAAAAAATGTGCCAAGAAAATTGCAAAAACAGTCAAGAAAACTAGAGTTACGCATTTATCCCACAGACCTACGCATATGTGTCGACCTACTATACATTTACATCGACTTCTTGCGCATTTGCCATCTGTTATTGCACTTTTAACATTTACCAGAGTTGCGCATTTGTCTCGACTTGTTGTGCTTTTATCCTCTGTTTCAGTGCATCTATAGCTGTGCATCCAAAATAGTGAGCATTTCCTGAGCTTTTGAGGAAAAAATTTCAGCATTTCTAGATACCCATTTCATCCTTGTTCTAGTTTCTGGGATCAAATTTACCGTGCAGTCACTTCTCCCATCCGTTTCCATAGCATACCCTCTTTTTTCGTCGGTCATCTCATCCACCTTTTACCAGGTCTTCCCATAAACAAGTCAAAGTATCTATATCAAGTTAGTACAAGGCCCTTTTTGGATCATTTTGGATTCAAGTAACCCTAGTAAGTCTCCACTATCAAGGATCAGACATCCTTTTCTCTCAGAACTTCACTAGTGGTCTTGGTGCAAGACTAGTCTCTACATAGTAAACGAGTATCGACTATCCTTACGTGTGGTTATCGTCTTGTGTCGACCAACTTACTTGGAATCATTGATCAAAAGGGTCCCTTATTCGAATCTCATCACTGCAAGTATCCCCTTCTCACCAACCTACACCAGCACTTTGCCAGAGTCTCTAGTTTCATCCCACTCCTTCCCACATCACTTTGCATGGTCTTAACTAGATCCCAAACGCAAAAACAACTTGTAATGGCCAGAACATCTAACAGAATTGTATCCCCTCATGACAGTGATGAGGAAATATCCCATGAGGACTTCCAAGAAGCCCTCCAAAATCAAAAATTTCAACGCATGCTAGACAGAATGCTCAAAGAGGACCCTCAAAAGTACTTTCTTCATCTTGCAAACCAAGGGCTTAAACTCCCCACTGACTTTGACGTCAATGCATTAAAAGAACCAGGAGAGGAAAGAACTCACAAAAAGAGCACAAATGAGGAAAGCTCCCTTGACAATGACAAAAGTAAGAAAACAACAGCCCCAACATACCTGTAGACAAGCTGATGAAACAAATTCAAACTTTACAACAGTAATTCATGGATCTCCAAACAGGGACATCCACAAAAACTTACTCATTGGAGGATATCTTGCCATATCCCTTTGACAAAAGCTTGAACATGGTACCCTTCCCCTTTTGGTTTGAAGTTCCTAAGTTTGACAAATACAAAGGAAAAGGAGACCCAAGAGATCACATTAGGGAATTTAGCGCCGCTTACCTAGAAGTAACCCACAACAAAACTTTCCTAATGAGACTATTCCCTAGATCTCTAGGTGGACAAGCCATGGAATGGTTCTCACAACTTCCCCTGGGTATCAAAACTTTTGATGAGTTAGTAAACAAGTTCGTCACACACTTCTCATGTAACATTGAGCACAAAGTTTCCATGCTTGACCTATGCAATCAAAACAAAAGAGTGGCAAATCCTTCGCCACCTTCTTATAAAGGTGGAGACAACTCATGAGCAAATGCTCATATCATGTGCCTGAGAAGCAAATGACGGAGATGTTTGTCCACAACCTTAACCCTGATCTAAGTTACCAAATCCAAGTTCAATGTCCCACCTCATTTATGAAAGTCATTGAGATGGGATTATTTATCGAGAAAGCTATGATCGCCTAGGGGCAAATAAAGTTGTACAAGGACACCCCTAACTCTAACTACACCACAGACAAGTCAAAGTTTTGGACAAAGAACAAAAATATCGTCAGTGATGGAGTAGTCGATGCCAAAGTAGTGGCTCCCAAATATCAACCAATCTTTACTCTCAAAGGAGAGGCAAGCAATGCTACACCAAACAAAACCCCCTCTTGCGAGCCAAAACAATGGTTCACATCCACTCCTAGATGAAAATTCACACCAGTAGGGGAGTCCCAGGAGTCTGCGTTAAGGAAGCTATTAGCAAACAATGAGATCACTCTTCCCGCCACTAGCGACTATGAACCTCAAGTGAAACCTCATTATTGGAAAGATACTAATTTCTGTGAATATCATAGAGGAAGAGGCCATAAGACCAACGACTATATCCGTCTGAAACACATCATTTAAGACATACTTGACCAAAATCAGGTAGGCACTAAAGAACAAACCTCTAATGAGACACATGTGGCATACAAGGATCCACTCCTCAACCACAACAGGCCATACAACAACAACAATAACAAAAACAACAACAATAACAACCGTAACAGGCATAGTCAAAATAACAGACACAACAATGCTAACTATGTGAACATGTCGTTCGATTATACCGTCAACTGCATATCGGAGCACATCCCACAAGTCAATGTGGTCACATTCAACCAATAGTCAAGACCCAACAAAACTGATTGCAGCATCATCACCTGCAGTGGTAAGGTCACGTTAAACACGCTTCCTCCAAGGTCATCACCTTCTCCGTCTAACTCCCATCAATGTAGTGTCATAGACCAAATTCGGAAAACCCCTGCCCACATATCTATCTTAGAGTTGTTGCGTCTGTCTCCATCCCACAAGGAAATTCTCGATAAAGCCCTAGTGGAAACAACTGTGCCCACGAACCTAGCCCAAGAGAAGTTTCAAGCCATGGTAGGACATCTAACCTCCTCAAATACCTTATCGTTTACCGAACAAGATGACCTATCAGTATCCCAGCCTCATAACACACCCTTGCATATCGTCGCCTTCATTCATAAACACCGTATCAAAAGAGTTCTCATTGATGGAGGAGCAGGTTTAAATATTTGCATGCTCAAGCTAGTCCTTACATTGGGGTTCTCAGAAGCTGCAGTGGATCCTAGGAAAAAGATCACTATTAAGGCCTATGATGAAGAAGAAATAACTACAAAAGGAATAGTGGTGTTACCGATACAAGTTGGACTAGTGATAAAGGATATTGTTTGCCAAGTCCTAGACAGGGAGCTAGCCTATAACATCCTCCTAGGTAGACCCTGGATTCATGCCATGAAAGTTGTGCCTTCTACCTACCACCAATGCATCAAATTTCCTCATAACGGCAAACAGATCACCATCTAAGGTGATCTAGATCCTTTTTAGCATTGCAACTCTATCCGCTCAAAGCCTGATTGCATCATTCCCAACAATAGAGCTTCCACATCCCCCATCTCGCAGCATGATTCTACCTCCAAAGCTTCCTCGTCCAAGCCCAAAGAGCAGAAAATCACAATCAAAGAAACAGGGGTAGGGGAATACTCCATCGAGCACAACCTCAACTTAGCCAAAATGCCTCTATCTCCAAGATCCTTTGGGTGACCTACACCTTTTCCAAAACCATCTACTCCTCCCAAACCTCCACAGCTCCCTTTGTCAAATGGGCAACCCTATCAGATGAAACTGAGGAAAGAGATGTCTTGCAATGGCTCTACATGGAGGAAGATAACACACAACAAGAACCACCTAAGCTCCCAATGGAAATCTATGGGTGTGGTGAGTCTATCTTACATAGAATGGGTTATGAAGGACAAGGTCCCATTAGCCTAAGAAAAGAAAGAAACATCTAACCCATTCATCCCTCCTCATCCTCATTGGCAAGAAATACAAAAGGGCTAGGATACAAGGACAAAGGCAAGGCTAAGTCCAATGCTTGTTTTGTGGAGCAGATCCATAACCTACAAGAAGATAATGACACAGACTCTAACGAATATGAGTGGGAGGAACTCACAGAGCACTCCTATGAGGACAAAGGAGTTGACATCATTCAAACCTATAGCCCCTACCGTGAGGGACAAACACTAACGCATAGACCATTAGAGTGTGATTCGCCTACTCCTAAGATTACAACTTTTGAGGAAGGTCAGTGTTCCATCACGATAAATAACCTGGAGGAAAGTACCATCCCAAATCCTATCCCTACCAATTTGAATCCTAACCATGTATCCATTCAAACTATCACACCCAATGAATCAGATCTATCTTCCAATCCCCTCCCCCTTGTGCATCCTAAACTTATCGACTGGGCTCTACGAGGAACCCCACAACTAGACATGTTCCAAAATGACGATGCCTATATTGACTACATGGAACTTAGGGACCACCTACCTACAGGAGATCATAAAGATGGATTCACCATTGAACTCAACATCGTGGCTTAGTTTGGAGAGGGTTCCAAGCCTTCCAGTCACAAAAACATCAAAATAAAAATTGGATTTAATGGTGAAAACTGCTCTGTGGCAGTATCAGATCCTAAAATAGTAAAAAGAAAGGATGCATCGGATGGTGAAAACCTCTCTGAGGCACTAGACAATGGAAGGATTGACAATCTCCCCAATGACATGTACCAGGAGAAGTCTTAGATTATTGTGGAACCTACAGAACCTGTCAACATTGGAACAAAGGATAATCCTAAGATCACTCACTTTGCAAAGTCTCTATCTCCACTCGAAAAGACCAAATTTGTACCATTCTTCAACAAAAAGAAAGTCAACTTTGCTTGGTCATATGTAGATATGCCTGACTTAGATCTAGATTTGATTCTACATCATCTTCCACTAGATCCAGGGGTCAAACCAGTCAAATAGAAGCTCAGGAAGATGCATCCCCACATTGCATTACTAGTAAAAGAGGAACTCAAGAAACTGCTGGACGTAGGGTTCATCAGGGCAATCAACTATCCAGAGTGGGTATCCAACATAGTGTCAGTATCCAAACCTAATGGCAGAGTTAGATTGTGTAATGATTTTTGAGATCTTAACAAAGCTTGCCGCAAGGATGATTTTCCGTTGCCCAATATTTATATCATAGTTGACTTGACAACAGGACACACCATGCTTTCTCTTATGGATGGCTTCTCCAGATACAATCAAATCAGGATAGCACTAGAAGACCAACATAAAACAAATTTCACTTGTCCATGGGGAACCTTCTATTGGAATGTCATGCCATTTGGGTTAAAGAATGCAGGGGCAACATATCAACGTACTATGACCACTATCTTCCATGATATGATGCACGTCTCAATGGAAGACTATGTAGATGACATCCTAGCTAAATCACTCACAAGAGAATCCCACCTAGATGTACTAGAGAAAGTCTTTCAGAGACTGGAGCACTTCAAAGTCAGGTTGAATCCGAAGAAATGTGTGTTTGGGGTCACCTCTGGCAAGCTCTTAGGCTTCATTGTGTCAGCAAACGGGATCGAAGTGGATCCTGCCAAAGTCAAGGCTATCATGGAAATGCCACCACCAAAGAACATCACTCAACTGCAGTCTCTACAAGGCAAGTTACAAGCAATCTGCTGATTCATATCCCAACTGGCAGACAAGTGCCAACCTTTCAGTCATCTCTTACATAAAAACATTCCATTTAGATGGGATGAGAAGTGTGAAGAAGCATTTGGCAAACTGAATGAGTATCATATGAATCCACCTATCTTGATGCCTCCCATCCAAGGAAAGTTGCTATTACTTTGCATATATACTACACCAACATCTCTCAGAGCCCTATTAACACAACAAGATTATGAAGGCAAAGTAAGGTCTATCTACTACATTAGTTGCACATTAGTGGGCTATGAACTACAATATTCTCAAATAAAAAGATCATGTCTTGCTGTGGTTTTTGCTTTCCAAAAACTATGACATTACATGATAGCACATTCAGTCAAGCTTATTGCAAAGAAAGGAAGGCTATCAAAGGTCAAATCATTGCCGATCAGTTAGCAGAAGCACCATTATAGGATACCACACCAATCACATTCGAGTTTCTAGATGAATCCATATTTAGTATCACAACACACTCATGGAAACTCTACTTTGATGGATCCTATACAAACCATGGATCGGGGGCAGGAATCCTATTGGTCACTCCTCACGGTGACACTATACCTAAGTCTTATCGTCTGCTATTCACATGAACAAACAATATAGTAGAGCATGAGGCATTGGTCATTGGTCTCAAAATGGCAACAGAATGGAAAATAAAGGAGCTACATGTCTATGGTGACTCCCAACTAGTAATCAATCAAGTCAACAATGACTATCAGACCAAAGATGACAAGTTAATCCCATACAAGCGTATGGTAGATGACTTTAAAGAGTACTTTGTGATCATCTCCTTTGAGAAGATACCTCGCATTGAAAATAAAGCAGCAGATGCCATGGAAACCATTGCCTCGCTCCTCGAGATCCCAAAGAATGAGTAACGGTATGAGTTCTTGGTGGAGTCAGTTATGCAACTAGCTTATGATCTTCCTGAAACTGATGAAGGGGGTAAATCATAAAACACACAACAACAAAAATTACACATAGAAAATAAAACTTTCTTTATTGATTTGGACAACTTATTACATTACAGAAGCTTAAATACAATTAGATGAATCAACCCTCCACTGGTTGCAACACATTACAACTTCCTATCCCAAGACTCTGGAATCATCAGCCTTCAGTAACCCCAAATCCACTAGGGTTTCTATTTTCCCACCTATTCTTGACTCTACACTTTCCCCCTTAACTCTACTACTACCCAGGGTTCCCAAAAATGGTTATTAATAGCCTTTTTGGCGGCCAACAACCTAATTTCAAAATTTGCATCTCCCTCCAAAAAGTAGGTCAACTTCCGAGAGCCATAACTTTTGATCCGGGTGTCTAATTGATGAACCGTTTTATGCATCGGAAAGCTCACAGAGTGTTCTACGTGATGAGAACCAACTTTGCTAGTTACGGCCATTTTCAGGCCCGTACGGGGCTGTTTAGTGCCTCAAACCTGAGTTTGAATAATTTTCAGGCATTTTTTAGGAAACATAAACTTTAATATCTTTTAGCTCGCAAATGATCTTTGCGTGATTCCTTTGCCAAAGGTCTTATTTTTTAGTTATGCAGCTTCCTATAAATTTTCACTTCATTCCGTGCCCAAATGCAAACTTTATAAAAATAGTAGGTTGCTATTTTTAGCAGTTTGGAAAAACTAAAAGTTCTACATCATTATTCAAGTGATTATGGAACCAGAACCACAAATTTTAAAAAGAAATGGAAAGAGCATCAAAAATTTTGAAACACATATTTTTTTGGGTGATGCAAGATTGCCCTTACACCACTGGATGCTCCTACATCAAAAACACACTCCATATGTCTATTAGTCAGGTTTGATTTGCCCTTGTATGGTAAGATTTACACTTACCTCAAGGATACCACCCTACCACCTGACTTATCTACCAACCAACGCTGAACCTTCATTCGCCAAACCTCCCATTACACCATTATCACTGACACCCTATACCGACGAGGTCTGGATGGTACTTTACTCCGATGCTTAGAACATGAAGAATCTCAAACTGCCTTACGAGATGTGCACGAAGGAATTTGTGGATTACACTCTAGCGATCCTGCTTTAGCTAAGAAGCTCATGCATTTGGGATACTATTGGCCAAACATGGAAATTGATTCATATCAGTTTGTGAAGAAATGCAAGAAGTGCCAGATACATGGTAACCTCATCCATGCACCAGCTCAAGAGCTCTGACCTTTAACGACACCTTGGCCCTTTTGTCAATGGGGAATCGACCTTGTGGGAAAAATTCACCCTCCATCATCCAACGGCCACAAGTTCATAATAACTGCCACTGAATATTTTACCAAGTGGATTGAAGCCGTTCCACTCACCAATGTCACATGCAAACAAATTGCCTCACTCATCCTTAATTACCTAATCTATAGATACGGAATTCCCTCATCTATGGTCACAGATAACAAAAGACCTTTCAAGAACTAGGATGTCCAAGAGATTTGTAACAAATTCAAAATCCAACACCTTTTCTCCACCCCCTACTATCCACAAGGCAACGGCCAAGCAGAGGCATCCAACAAAACAATCTTGAAAATCCTCAAGAAAATTGTCAACAACGCCGATCATGATTGGCACATCCAACTCAATTATGCTCTGTGGGCCTATCGAACCAGTATACGTACTCCCACAGGTGCTACCCCATATGCCCTTGTCTATGGATCAAAATCCATTTTTCCCATCGAGATCGAGTTACCATCCCTAAGGGTGTCGTTAAAAGGTCTTATCACTGATGAAGACTATAGAGTTTCCAGATTGCAAGAGTTAGAGCTGTTAGAAGAGAGAAGGCAACAGGCCTTTAACCATCTCAAAGCCTATCAACAGAGAATGTCATGAAGCTACAATCATAGAGTCCATCCAAGGGTATTCAATGTTGGTGATCTAGTACTTAAGGAAAATCCCCGCAATCAGTAGGATCAGGAAAAGAAAGGTAAGTTTGAACCCAAATGGCTTGGTCCTTATGTAATCATTGTTGCCTATGGATCAGGAGCGTATCAGTTAGCAACATCAGAAGGTGAGTTGTTCAATGACCCAATCAACAGTATGCATCTTCACTAGTTCTATACCTAGAGAACCCCAATGTAAGGGGGGCAAAAAAATTTTAAAAAAAAGAAAAAAAAATCAAAAAATAAAAAAAATAAAAAAAAAAGCAAAAAAATAAAAAAATGGAAAAACAACAAAAAAATCATCCTTTGGTGAAAACATGGCAAATAGGCACCTTGGATAGGTACCATGGTGAAAACCTAGCAAACAGGCATCATGTGTACTTTTAACTTTCATTCAAATAAAAACAAGTGGTGAAAACCTAGTAAACAGGCACTACTTGTGATAAATTGCCTCCTCCATCTTTGGGAAACCAATCACCTTGTGTCCATTCCTCCTACCATAGTGTCTCATCCGATCCATATCTAGTTCGTAGTAAAAAACCTAATGATAACCTACCATGGCTTGATACTCTATCTCCTTTTGTCACCTTATAAACTAAAGTCTTATCCAGTATCATATCCATAGTGTCAACCTAGCATAGCGTCTATCGTCAGTATCATAGGGTCAAACCTGCACTATGTTGCCTCTGTGTCATCACGTAGGCAAGGCCATTTTCAATGCACCCCTGAGGCTCCACTTCTCATCCATTCCATCATGTGTCGTCTATCCTCCTATCCATCTGGGTCCACACCATTTCCTATCGCCTAGGTCTTAGGTCCATTAGGGTTCAACCCCAAACTACATTACCTCTGCATCGTCACGTAGGCAAGGCCATTTTCAATGTGCCCCTGAGGCTCCACTTCCCATCCATTCCATCACGTGTCATCTATCCTTCTATCTATCTGAGTCCACATCATTTCCTATCGCCTAAGTCTTAGGTCCATCAGGGTTTACCCTGAACTACGTTGCCTCTGTGTCGTCACGTAGGCAAGGCCATTTAGTAATGAGCCCCTGAGGCACTAGGTTAGTCCCTTAAGGTCCATCTCTCCATGCCCATTGTCAGTTCATCCATAATAAACCAGATACCTCTACTTGACTACAGGCAAGTCCTCAACCTAGTTAAGGAGTTGTATTCAGTGCTGCCACTTTGTTCAGCAAGGACACTAGTGAGGATTGTGATACCTTTCACCAGGCATGCAAGCGTAGCAAAAGCCTGCTTTCAAGTAGAAATTCTAACGGAAGACATCAACCTATCCAAACCAAAGCAAACAAGTACCTAAACACTCTAAATGATTCTATCTAAATTATGGCAAGAAAAAACACATCTAATACAAGAATGTTTTTTGTTTGTAATTGGCTTAAGTTACAGCGTCTTGATTTTTGTTATCATGTCTTTCTACGCTACTCAAGGATGCCAAAAACTAGAGATGCTATGATGGGGGCATGATTATTTTCTTTGATTGTTGCTTGTGGGTTTATCCTTAGTAATGTGAAGCCTTGTCTAAAGACATGATCAACACAATGATCATCGAGGACATCAGAGGTCTAACATGAAAGGGGTCAATTCTGGTCTGTTGATACGCAAGAAATACTCAGGTCATCTCAGTTCAATTATACCTAGATGCTTGCATTAACTTGCTAAATCAAAATCCATGTAAGCGATACTTAAGTCATCTCGGTTCAATTATACCTAGTTGCTTGTATTAACTTGCTAAATCAAAATCCATGTAAGTGATACTCAGATCATCTTAGTTCAATTATACCTAGATGCTTGTATTATCTTACAACATTTTAAAAACACAAAAACAAAAAAACCCAATGATGAAATAAGCACTTCAAATTACTTGCAATATCAAGATGGCAAAACCATTCACATCCAGAAAGCATCCACAAAACATCCATATCCCATCCATGCAATAAAAAAATTATGTGCAGAGTATTAATAAAAGCCTGTGATACTTCCATCAGTTGGTCTTCTATCTATCATTGTGTCATTTCTGTGTCAATTGAGTACATTTGGACATAACAAAAAAATGGCATAGTTTGCATATCATATCACTTGAGATAGTCATTTAGCATGATTAAATCATCTGCATACATAAAAGTGCATTAGATCATCCATATACATTTGCATCAGCGTAAGCAATAGTACTAACAGAAAATTCAAAAACATAGACAAATACATGTAGATCATCTCATAAACTGCATAATCATATAGATAACATTCACATTTGCATATCAAATCATCAAAAATCATCTAAGTTTGCATTAGATCTGTAGACACCTAAAAATGTCTTCTACCATCAAACTGACTCTCAATATCCCTAATCATGTCAATTTCCCTCCAAACCAATTAATTAAATTTTATTTAATTAATTATCCCTTCATTATCTTATTTTTCCATCATTTTATCCCCAAAATTGAATTAATTTCATTAATTCAATAGTCCCAACCTTAGCCAATTGATTTAATAAATATGCAATATTTATTAAATCAACTTCCCCCTTTTCTCTAAATCTAATTAATTAGTTAAAATCATGTTAACTAATTAATCCATCCTACTAATTGACCTATCCCTACCCTAGACAATTAAATAGCTATTATTTAATTGCCTACCCTAGCCTACCTCATCCTAGCCCTAAGATTAATTAAATAAAACATGTGATTAATTAATCCTAAACCCTTCATTTGGGTGGTCAAACCTTGTTTAACACCCTTCCCCACATCCTCCAAATAAAAAATTGAATTAAATTCACATAAGTCAGTTTTTTATTTAAAAACATCCCACATCACATATAATTTTCCTTACAAACTCATACTCATTTATTTCCTCTCTTCCCCAAATGAATTTTTAATTCATTTACATTCCCCCATATGAATCTTTAGTTCCAAAATAATCCTTCACCCCCATGCTCATTTAATAACTCATTTTTCCAAAATGAATAAAAGATTCACTTTTATTCCTAACCCTCCATTCATTCAAGATTGAATCTAAGCCCTCCACATCACTTTTATCCTCCACCATTGATCTTCCAAATCAATCTCCACCCTTGGATCAAAATCCCTTCCAAAAATCTATAAATAGAACCTCTCTCCATCCATTTTCATGATCCAAGTTTATGCAAAGTTATTATGCCAAAATCTCCATTGAGCTAGAATAGTGAGTTGCAAATTAGAGTAGCATTTCACATTCAAATCTATTTTCTAGGGATTATCTTTGTCTTAGGAGTTTCTTGGGTGCATGCTCCTACTTCCCTTGATGAGATTGGGTTTGCATGTGAGGTATAACTTTTGTGTTTTATGCATTTTATTTAGTATTTCAACCTCAAATGTTTATCTAATCTACATTGGCACACCCGGTGGGACCCACAAGGTCCAAGTCTAATCCATTTTTTTGTGAGTTTTGTACAAAGGGACATGTGTTTATAGGTGCAACGCCATCCTACATTTGCAGCGATGCCATCACTGGCTTGTTTTAGTGCCATTTCCTGTTTTAGCGCTATTTTTGCGCAACACGTTTCCTTTTACTAACTCACTTACATGTCCTTTTTTTTATGATCTCCCTCCTATGTTGGTGTTTAAGTGCTCTCTGTTTTCACAAAGATCTTGAAAATACAAGGGGAAGTTATGTCCAAATTTTCATAAAAGTCTAAACATACACTTTGGCTTTGTTTTTGGTCTTGTTTTTCATTTATTCAGACTAACAAGGCTAATGGGACATCTTATGTGTGCAGCCTGACCCTCCATTTTTGTTATAAAACCATTTTTTTAAAGGTCAGACGCATTCAGCCCCATATCGACGCTATCCCCCAGATTGGCGCTATCTGTAGGTGTAAACAGACTATTTGACAAGTTGCGCAGTGGCACATTCATAGAGTTATTTTAACGCTATTTCCTAGTATAGCGCTATTTCAGTCTGATATTAGCACTATGTATTTTATTAGCACCTTAATTGTAATATTGTAACGCCATATTCTATTTTGGCGCTTCCGGGGTCTCATATTAGCGCTATTTCTTTAATTAGCGCCATCTGTAAAAGGGTTGGGTTCTGTCTGTTTCCTGTCTGCAGTAGTGCTATTGGACCTCTATTTTAGCGCTATTCTGAAAACTAACTTTGCTGGCTGTGTAGGTACTGACAAGTGTTTTTGCAGGTCTTTGCTATCATTTCGCGGATACTAACAAACTTTTGCATGGTGGTTTTATCTCTAGTTTAGCAAAAACATTTCAATTGGAGTTTAAAAACGAACCCTTTACATGTTCATTACACAACATCTTGATTTGGTGCTATAAAATTGAACAACAACAAACAAATCTTTTTTTTGTGTGTGTGTGTGCCAAACATTTAAAATTTGGTGTTCTAAAATTTACAAATTGTGTGCCAACAACTATCAAACACTTCAATTTTGGGGCTTTAAAAAGAACCACAAATTGCATCAATCAAGTCATTGGGTTGAAAAGAACAACAATTTGCATTTCTCACGCATGTAATCAAGAAAACCAAAATTGTGTGAAGTGTTTTGTAATCTTTTGCTTGTGGTGTGAAAAGTGTATGCTCTTCCCTTGCACCATTTTTGGTGACCTTGGGAATCAAAAGCTTCTCACAACACTTGCATCAATCACCCCCAATTTAATCCAAAAGATCTAAAATGAACCATGTTTAGTGTGATGCAATCATAGAGAATACGTATGCTCTCCCCTCGCATCTTTGTATGAACTTGGGGATCAAAAGTATTTTTTGTGATTGTGTTGTTTTTGTTAATCTTTAGAGGGCTTGCCACCCCGCTTCGAAAGGTGGGAACGACCCAAGCGGTATTAAGCTAAAGCCAAGCTCTTCCAAGCCGCTATATAAAATAAGGTGTTTGTGATGAAAGTCATAGACAACAGGTGTTGTTTTGTTATACTGACAGCCAACCTCCCCCAAAACCCTCCAAGGCGTAACCCTTGGAGGCTGGGAGACTCCATAATGGAGAGTAGCGCTACCACATGTATAACCACCTGAACGGATACCCTTACTACGAACCATTGTTTAGCAAGCCGAAATCCTTCTATTTGTTGACGCAGAAGGGAAACCTTTGAAGCGGCCCCGATTCATGCGGTTCTTAGCCAAGGTAGCAGGGATAATCTAAAGGTTTGGTGAGGGACAAGTCTTATAAGAAACCCAGATCTTGGTATGCGTGAGAAGTGTACAATTGTAAGGAGGAGCCGGTGCTGCCAAGATCCTAGAGCTACCTGCTTTAAATAGGTGCAGCTAGGGGATTCAACAAATATTGTCACATCCTTGCCTTAGGTTGTTCAAAATGCTTGTTAAATAAAATCACACATCTTTTTTTCAAAACAAAGCAAAATCTTGATTATTGTGCTTGAATTGTTTGCAACAACATTGCTAAGAGACAAACCAAATCATTTGATCATATTCCAAACATAGAAAATCCAAAAAAAAAAATTGCCATAAAAAATCTATCTTTTTAGGACCTCGACAAACACTGTCTTGTTTTAGCACCATCTCTATCTAAATTTGGTGCCATTTCACCTGTGGATTGGTGCTATTTTTAGATTGACTTGCCTAAAACTGAGACCTATCCAGTTGTGATCTTCACCCTCTACTCAGCCATAATCCATATTCACATTCCAAAAATCCGACAACAGTCTATCCATTTTCTTCAAAAATTTTTCAAAATCACAGCTTCTCTTTGATCTTAGAGGATCAATCACCACCGTTGTTGGACCCCTTTGCTACATCATAATTAGCCCAAATCCATATCTATCCATCCCCCTTCAATCTTTTTGCATATCTCCTTGGACCAAAACAAATCATTTCAAAAAATCCAAATCTAAATCAAAACACCCATCAACAAATCATCAACCAAAGCTTGTCATCCTTTTGACCCAAAGTTAGATCTAGATCTCATCATTAACATCACATTTTCCTTGAAAAGGCATTAGTCTACCTTTCAAGAAAAACAAATCACCCCTCTTTGCGTAAGGTCATTAGTCTACCCCAAACAAAGAAAAACATCCATTTGTGCTAAACACAAAAATCTAGATCTTGCCTAAAGCTCAACTTGTTGACCATTAAGTCATTCCAAAAACATCATCCTAATCAGTCAAAATCAACATCAAAATCAAAACCCCTTCCATCAAAATCATCCTCAAAACACACATCATCATCTATCTTTGGTCCAAAATTTGTGCAAAATCAATATCGTCCATTCGTATCACCCTTAGGTTAAAACCTTTAGAAAGACATATCGATCTTCACCACATCCTCTCTTCTACTACATCTCACTACCACATCCATCTTTGGGTCCAACATTATCAATCAGATTCTCTAAGGTCTCCATCCCCATCTCACTCTACTTCTAGGAATCAACCCCATATGCGTGCATGCCCACCACGAGATCACAACACAAAAAGAATCAAGAAATGGCAGAACATTAGCAATTCGGCATGCCTAACACCAATAGCAGCAACATACCCATCTATCAAACATACAACCCACCTACATACTCTTACATCCCCCCATATGGTCCCAACGAAAATCCTTTTCATTACTTACAACAAATACAACCACCACCACCACCACCACCAACACAAAATGTCCACACCATTTCCCAAGATGATCTAGATGTCTTGAGCTTTACACAAGACGCTGATAACATGGACCTACTTGATAAAATCCTAAGGTCGGACCCAAGTAGATATCTTGATCATCTTCTCAAAATTGGTGCTCAACTCCCCCCCATCACGACATCATCACAACCATCCACTTCTAACATCGTCCCTACCCCATCAAATACCCAACCCACCACCTCTCAAACGTTAACACCTATTGTATCTACCACCTCCACAAGCTCAACTGCTACCACATCTATAATTCCCACAAGTACCACCATCCCTACCACCTCTCAACCCGTTACCACATCCACTACCACAACCCCCCTAAACCCTTCCATGCCACAAATCACCATGGGCATACAAGGAAACATCACGCAAGCAAGCACATCCACGAGTGTGCCCCCACCCAACCCTCAAACCATTGCATACCTACGACAATTATTCTCACAACCACCTCACAATACATCCAACCCATCTAACATCCACCTATCTAACGTCAATCCATCCAATGTCACGTACCCACATAATCCCATAAATCAACATAATCCCAATCCCCAAATACCACCACATATTCTCCAACAACTCCCCACATATCAGCAACACCAAGCACACATCAACCAAAACACCAACCCACAATATCAAAACTTCCGCCAAACAAACCTCCAACACCAAATCCCACCCCATCTCCAACATCTCACCAATCAACAAACCTACACACCCCAACCACCACAACCACAGGATCTCACAACCATTGTATAGCCCTTGATCCAAAAGGTAGATGACATGCAAACTGGGGGCAAGTGCAAACACTATTTCTTCGAGGATATTTGCCCCTATCCATTTGATTGCACATTGTACATGCCCCCTTTCCCCAAAAACTTTGAAACGCCAAAATTTGACAAATACAAGGGAAAGGGAAACCCTAGGGACCACCTTAGGGAGTTCTACATCGCTTGCTTAGAAGTCTCCAATAACAACACCTATCTAATGAGACTATTCCCAAGAAGCCTCGGTGGTCAAGCTGCTGAATGGTTCGTACATCTTCCCTCGGGCATTAAGACTTTCCCCGAGCTTGTGGAAAAATTTGTAAACCATTTCTCCTACAACTTCGAGCATGAAATGTCTATGACAGACCTTTGCAACACCAAACAAAAGAATGGAGAAGCCTTTGTGTCTTTCTTGCAAAGATGGTGAAGCTTGGCAAGCAAACTCCCATGGCCAATTCCAGAAAAACAACTTGTCACCATGTTTGTGACCAACCTCAACCAAGAATTAGGGTTCCATTTACAAATCCTTTGTGCATCTACCTTTGAAGAGGTCATCGACAAAGGTACCACTATCGAACGGGCCCTCATTGCCAAGGGCTCCATCAAACTGTACGACCACAAATCCAACAACAACAATAACAACTACAAATCCAATAACAACACCCCCAATACAAACAACAATGCCAACACGCAATCAAATGACAAATCACACTATTGGGGGAAGAACAAGAACAATCTGAACGATGGCATCATGGATGTGAAATCCATCCAACATATACAAAATCAAACACCTGCGCATACATATGCAACAAATGTAAATAACCAGCAGAATCAAACTAAACCACGCAAACCTTGAAGGCAATTCACACCCTTAGGGGAACCCATCGAAGACATCCTTGATAGATGTCTCAAGCAAAGTTTGATCACACTCCCACCCGTTAGACCTCGTCAAGAGAATGAACTCAAAGCCGCATGGTACAATGAAAATGACTATTGCGAATACCACTGCATTGCGAGTCATAAAACAGCTGACTGTATGCAACTAAAACATTGCATCCAAGACCTTATAGATCAAAATCTAGTCAGCCTCAATCACAGTGCCAAACCATCACCAAACGCCAACCTCGGAGCTTACAAGGATCCCCTACCTAACCATAATAAAGCCTCCTCATCCAACCAAGCATACAATGTCACCCCACCACCCACATCCTATGACTCCATCATAGGTCGGATAGAACCATCATCCCACCATGTCAACATAGTCACCATTCGGGCACAAGCACCCGATTGTGTTGTTACAACCCACAGTGGCCGTGTATCCATCCGCACAGCCCCTCCCACTGAATAAACGCCTACATCCACATCAGATCCCCTACCTCCTCGTCCAACCACATGGCCATCACCTACCCACTAGTATAACCTCCTAGAACATCTAGGAAAGACACCCGCACAAATCTCCATACTTGAGTTGCTCCGCACATCAACCCTTCATAAGGACGTCCTCGACAAAGCACTTTTGCAGACTCAAGTCCCCGCCAACTTGAATGTAACTCAATTCCAAGCCATGGTAGGACACATCGCCACACCCCCACCATCTCACCTTTTCAGAAAAGGACCTGCCCGCCTCTGAACACATACATAACGATGCCCTACACATCAAAGTCCATATCCACAAGCACACCATTAAAAGAGTCTTAATAGATGGTGGCTCTGGCCTCAATATATGCACTCTAAAAATGCTAAAACACTTGGGGTACTCTAATGTGGTTGTAGACACCAGCAAGTGCATCACAATCAAAGGCTATGATGACACTGAACGGCTCTCTGAAGGCACTATCAAGCTTCCCATTCAAGTGGGACAGAAAATATTGGAAACAAAATGTCAAGTTCTTGATCTCGACCTCCCCTACAACATCCTTCTCGGAAGACCATGGATTCATGCCATGCAAGCCATCCCATCCACCTTCCATCAATGCCTCAAATTCCCTCACAATGGCACAGAATTCACAGTCTATGCCGATCCTCGCCCCTTCCAATACTGCAGTTTTCTGGAAGGCCACAACCAAACCTTATGCCCATACAATAAAGCCACCACTGAAGCCAATCCAACAGCATCAAACTCATATGTCGACCCCACAAACATTGCCACCACTTCATCCCAAGCACCTCCACCACCCAAGGTCAAGATCAAGCTAACCGACATGGGATGTGGGGAATATGACCTGCATGGCACCTTTTGTGTGGGCACATTACCCAATCCTAAGACATTTGGCATCCCAAAAATAGAGGCAGCCAACACAGTCATCATCAAGTGCAAACCCTCGCCCATCTTTGAGAAGAAACACCTTCTGGATCAGGATGTATTCGAATATATCTCATCCTAGCTATACAAGGATGAAGAACCTAAGCAAGAAGCCCCCACAATCCCAACAGAAATCTACAGCAAAGGCTCTAAAATTGTCAAAAGCATGGGCTATAAAGGACAAGGCGGTATTGGCCTTCATGAATAGGGAATCGTAGAACCACTATAAGCCACAAAGAATCCCTATACTCAAGGGTTAGGGTACGATCAACCACAACGCATCCTCACTACCGGTGAATGTATCTTAGCTGAGGTCGCTACGGTCTCCTTAGACGTCGACAATGTTAACGAAATGGGCCTTCATGACTTCTTTAGTGACTTTGCCGATTTCTTTGACTCATCCATTTGTACCATCTACTCAGTCACCACTCTTGCTTCACCCTCCAATGACTTACCACTAGTTTACCCTAACCTCATTGATTGGGACCAACGGGGACCTCCAGTCTTCGACATAGCACCTAACAATGAGGCCATCACTGAAATGATGGGGCTCCGAGATCACTTCCCTTTGGGAGTTCATAGAGTAGGATACATCATGGAACTCAATCCGGATGCCTATTTCAGGGAGACAACCCCTGCTTCTAGTCATAAAAACATAAAAATAAAAAATGGATCTGATGGTGAAAACTGTTCTGCGGTAGTGTCAGATCCTAAAAAAATAATAAAAACAAAAGACGTATCTCCTGGTGAAAAATTCCATGAGGCACTAGGAGATGGAAGCATGGGCCTTCTCGAGGTAGACAAAGTATATCCAGACAGATCACCCATCTTGGTAGAACCAGCTCAGGAAATGAATCTTGGGACAGAGGAAGAGCCAAAAATCACATACAGAGTAGAATCTCTCAGCATACTAGAACAGGAGAACTTCTTGTCCTTCTTCACACACAGAAATCACAATTTTGCGTGGACCTATGTAGACATGTCAGGGATAGATCCCGCTTTAGTTGTTCATCACCTTGCAGTACGCCCTGATGTGAAACCAGTCAAGCAAAAGCTTAGAAAAATGAATCCTCATGTGGCTCTCCTTGTCAAAGCAGAGCTAAAAAAATTACTGGATGTTGTGTTCATTCACCCAATTGATTATCCTGAATGGGTTTCGAACCTAGTACCAGTTGCTAAACCGGATGGCCGAATCCGTTGTTGTACCGATTTCAGAGATCTCAACAAGGCCTGCCCAAAAGATGACTTCCCACTACCAAACATCGACATGATAGTGGATCTCACGGCAGGACATGAAATTTTATCCCTCATGGATGGTTTCTCAAGATATAACCAAATAAAAATCTCTGAAGAGGATCAGCACAAAACAACCTTCATATGCCCATGGGGAACATACTGCTGGGTGGTAATGCTATTTGGCCTGAAGAATGCAGGAGCTACCTATCAAAGAGCTATGACCGTCATCTTTCATGACCTTTTTCACCACATCATGGAAGACTACATCGACGACTTACTAGGAAAATCAAAGACAAGAGAAGAACATCTGGATGTATTGGCCAAGATCTTCGATAGGTTAGAGCAATACAATGTCCGTCTGAATCCAAAGAAGTGTGTCTTCGGGGTGACTTCTGGCAAACTCTTGGGATACATAGTCTCTAGAATAGGAATCGAAGTTGATCCCGCAAAGGTTAAGGCCATCACTGAAATGCCTCCTCCAAAAACACTGAAACAGCTAAGAAGTCTGCAAAGAAAACTCCAGTCTATCCGACGATTCATTGCCCAACTTGCTGATAAGTGCCAACCATTCCAGCATCTACTCTGAAAAGACATAGCTTTTGTTTGGAACACTCAGTGTTAGGATGCCTTTGACCAACTAAAAGAATACCTGGCTAATCCTCCTGTGCTAACTCCACCAAGGCAAGGTGAACCCCTCCTGCTTTACATCTCTGCAACAAAGACAGCTATTGGAGCCTTGCTAGCACAACTCGATGAACAGGGGAAAGAAAGAGCCATCTACTACATCAGCTGCACCTTGATCTTATATGAGCTCAACTACACACAAATTGAACGAGCATGTCTAGCCCTCGTCTTTACTTCACAAAAGTTAAGACACTATATGCTCAATCACAAGACCAAGCTCATCGCCAAGATCGACCCACTGAAGTACCTGCTAAACAGAGCTACTCTTACTGGCAGAATGGAAAAATGGGTCATGATTCTAACTGAATTTGACATTGAATACATGGAGAGAAAGGCCATCAAAGGACAAGTTATAGCAGATCAGCTGGCTAAAGCACCTATTCCAGCAGAGCATCCTACAATAGTGGAGTTTCCTGATGAAGCTATCTTGAAAATCACACCAGCCACAGACACATGGAAGATGTATTTTGATGGATCATACACTCACAGAGGCTCAGGGGCAGGCATCCTGTTTGTTACCCCTCAAGGCGACACAATCCCTAAATCCTTCAAGATCACATTTCCATGTACCAACAACGTAGCAGAGTATGAGGCCCTTATCATAGGCCTCCGCATGGCAATAAAATGGAAAATTGAGAAGTTGACTATGTACAGAGATTCTCAACTAGTCATCAGGCAGGTAAATAATGAATATAAAACCAAGGATGATAAGCTCCTTCCCTATAAGAAGATGGTCGATGATTTCAAAGACTACTTCATCGACATCCACTTCGAGCAAATCCCAAGGCTCAATAATAAAGCTGCAAACGCCATGGCCACCATCGGATCTCTGGTAGACATGAAGAAGGACAACAAGAAATGTCAATTCCTGATAGAAGAGCTCCCCATCCCAGCATACGATGTTCCTCAATCTGAACTAGTGTACGAAGTCATTGGTCCCTTATCCCTATGGTATCAGGAAACCTACCTATACCTTCATGATAATATCCTCCCCCCTAACCTATCCACATCATAGAGAAAACCGTTCATCCGTCGAGCCTCTCGCTTCATCCTTGTAGGTGACACCCTGTACAAAAGGAGTCTTGATGGCATGCTTCTATGATGTTTAGACTCTAGGGAAGCTGAAGTAGCCTTGGAAGAGGTACACACAGGCATCTGTGGGGCACATTCAAGTGGACCCACTCTTTCTAAAAAGATCCTCAGGACTAGATATTATTGGCCAACAATGGAACAAGATTCCTATAGATTTATCAAGAAATGCCTCCCATGTCAACAGCATGGCAATCTCATCCACGCACTAGCACAGGAGCTGCAATAGATCACAACGTCGTGGCCTTTCTCACAGTGGGGACTCGACCTCGTAGGGAAAATACATCCCCCATCCTCGAATGGCCATAAGTTCATAATCACTACTACTGAATACTTCACAAAGTGGGTGGAAGCAATTCCACTTACCTTCACCACTGGCACCCAAATCTCCAAATTCATCCTCTACTACATCATTTGCCACTATGGTATCCCTCATTCCATTGTCACCGACAATGGAAAGCCATTCAAGAACCAAGAAGTTCGCACCTTGTGTGAAAAATTTGACATCAAACACCACTTCTCCACACCATATTACCCTCAAGGAAACGGTCAAGTAGAGGCTTCTAATAAAACCATCCTCCGCATTCTCAAGAAGACAGTCAATGAAACTGGCCATGACTGGCACCTCTAACTCAACCCCGCCCTATGGGCATACCACACAAGCATCCGCAATCCTACAGGAGCCACTCCATTTTCCCTAGTATTCGGATCTGAAGACATTTTACCTATTGAGGTCGAGCTCCCATCTCTACGAGTATCCCTGCAAAACATAATCTCTGATGAGGAATACAGAGTCACAAGTTTGCATCAACTAGAACTACTAGATGAGAAACACCTGAATGCGTTGAACCACCTACAGGCATATCAGAACCGCCTCCGAAGAAGCTACAACAAGAGGATCAGAACCCAAAAATTTGAAGTAGGCGACCTTGTCCTTATGGAAAATCAGAAGAACCTGCAAGAACATCCTAAGCAAGGAAAGTTTGAACCTAATTGGCTAGGACCTTATGTCGTCACAACTGATTATGGGTCAGGAGCATATCAGCTTACAACACCTAAGGGGCAGCCTCTAGATGAGCCGATGAACATCTTGCATCTCAAGAAATTTTATGCATAACCCATCTGGTACCCCAAGTCAAAAAATCAAAAAAATCAAAAAATTAAAAACACCAAAAAATTAGAAAATCAAGAAAAAATAGAGTGCAATAAAAACTTCCAATGGTGAAAATCACTTCGGTGATGCCTTGGATAAGTACCATGGTAAAACCCTGTTTCAGGCACTATGCGTAGTGGCTAGTTCTACCATCTAATAAGTCCTCTTTCCGTCACACCACTCCATATCTCACGCATCCCATGGCTTGGAATTCTGAAACATCAAGTCCTATCGGCCAACCCACACTATCCCATCCCAAAACCAACTCATGGAACGAGGATTCTTGTAAGCTCCCCTTTGTACATACAAAATCAAAAAAATCCAAAAACAATACAAAATCAAAAAATCCAAAAATAGTAGAAAAACACAGAAAATCCAAAGCAATCACCCCATACATTGATCTCACTACAAATCACAATCATCAAGACACACATCAAATCCCCACCATCACAAACATCCCAACCTTTTCCCACATCATCAAGTCATACCAGAACTACATATTTATTTTACCTGCATCTTGAAAGTACCTTGATCCCATGGATACAGGGTATGTAGGCAGTCTGGAATATGAAGGACGTTTCCAGTACTCAGGTACATAAGATGCACCCATCCAACCTGTTTGGATGGTCCCCATTCACTGAGCTTTCTGGATCTAATAAATGATACACAAGCTACGTATACACTTGAAACATGGTCCCTAGCGCAAAAATCATCAATTCAACATACCAACTATACTCTTACATCTGGCCAGACTGTTCTTTTGCCCATCTTCCAAAAATTTTCCAATCAACACC
This sequence comes from Cunninghamia lanceolata, assembly GCA_027924645.1. NCBI lineage: Eukaryota > Viridiplantae > Streptophyta > Pinopsida > Cupressales > Cupressaceae > Cunninghamia > Cunninghamia lanceolata. The sequence continues at coordinate 3,169,463 of BSBN01000053.1, read as the reverse complement.
AACTGATCTATGTCCTAGGATATATCTTTCCTACAATGGACAAAAATCTGTCATTCTATCATCACGTCTCTTGGCAAGAGAACACAAAGGTTATTTGCATCTTTTCGTTGGTCTTTTTGATTATTGATTTTTATCTCTTTGTCTCGCTCTAAGTCATTTCCAAAGCTACCTTGATCTCATTATATCATGGTAAGTAGCGGATAGCACCTAGAGTAGACATAGTCATTGTTTATGTATGCTGTGCTTTGGGTTGGTTTCATTACTCCAAGAATAGTATTCATATCTTGAAGACTGGGTCGGTTCTAGCATGATGTGTCCCATTTACATATATAGGCATCAAAACCTTAAATGTATTATTCGCACTCATTGCTATGAGTCCCCTTCCCAGGCTAGGCAAGATTATACTACCTTGGGCATGCATGAAATCAACCTATTGTTTGTGGGTCTAGTCCATGCAATCATAGGATATACATCATCACCTAGGTCATTTCATACCTTTGTGAACTGTATCCTACATTGCTACAGTAAACTAAGAAATGCTCTCAATTAATCTTTTGCAACTACTGTTACTAGCTCAAAATCATCATCCTAATCACTCATTCAACATTATCATCTGGGCCTAGATTTCATAATCACCTACCCTGTCCCCCTTCATCTAAAATTCCCTCACTAACCCCATTCCCCCACCATATCTCCACTTAACACATCTTGAATCAAACCAAATCCCCCCTCAATGACATGGCATTTTATGACCTAAACAATCCTCTCGTCCCCCCACCCCCATTCTCTAGACGCTCCCAATCCTATCCATACCCCATCCAAACACCCATATCCTCTCCCCACCCGATCCCCTTTCCCATAGCCTCACCACTCAGGGTCAAACAAAGAACATCATGTGTATCAGGACTTGATCATCTAGCTTGCATCCCACCTATCACCTTGCTTCCACTTTGCATGTCATTTAGGTTCATTTTAATCCATTTAAATTGTATGTCATTTAGGTTCATTTTAATCCATTTAAATTGCATGTCATGTAGGTTCATTTTTATCCATTTAAATTGCCTATCATTTAGGTTCATTTTAATCCATTTAAATTGCATGTCATGTAGGTTCATTTTAATCCATTTAAATTGCCTATCATTTAGGTTTATTTTAATCCATTTAAATCGCATGTCATGTAGGTTTATTTTTATCCATTTAAATTGCCTATCATTTAGGTTTATTTTAATCCATTTAAATCGCATGTCATGTAGGTTTATTTTTATCCATTTAAATTGCCTATCATTTAGGTTCATTTTAATCCATTTAAATTGCATACCACTTAGGTTCATTTTAATCCATTTAAATTGCATGTCATTTAGGTTCATTTTAATCCATTTAAGTTGCATATCATTAGAATTAGTTTAAATTGCATAACATTTCATTCAGGTTCATTCTAGAATTAGTTTAAAATCCTTTTGCATATCACTTAAGTTCATTTTAGAATCAGTTTAAAATACATATCACTTAGGTTCATTCTAAATCATTTAAGTTAAATTGCATATCATTTCATTAGGTTCACCATTAACAGCTGATAGTTTGCATAATAATTAGGTTCATTCTAGAATCATTTAGTTGCACATTATACATTGCATATCATCTCATAACCATTTAGTTACATTACATCATCACAATCATCATCACATCACATTATTGCATCCATAATAAATGTTTATTAGTCTGAACATTCATTTGCATTATACATCATATGGTCCATAAAATCACAAACACCATGCATATATCACAATAAATCCATCATAAATGCATCCATAAAATCAAAAACATAATGACATAAACATATCATATCCATAGCATATAAATCCAGAAAGAATATTTGCATCCATCATATAGGCATCATCATAATAGGGCATCATAAACCATCAAAAAGCATCGCATCATATATAATCACCGCAAAAAATGTACATTGCTCATGTATACATAAAAAAATATAGTGTCCTGATACAATGCCTCTAAGGGCTAACATGATATAACTATCAAATGGAGGATCCTCTCTTCGAGGGAGTGGGAGACTCTGACCCTAGTCGAGGCTGTGATCTTGTCGGCAGCTGTGGCTGTGGTTATGCCTGCACCTATGGAACTTGCTGGGGCACATGTGAGGGAGAAGGCATTGTCTGCTGAACAGACTGAATAGATCTCGATCTATGTGATCTCGATGCCCTCGATCCACTGACCTGGCTATAGCTCAGTGCTCGCTGCTCTGTTGGCATGGCCACATCATATAGCCCCCGATAATACTCCATCCACCCCCTAGTCTCTGTCAACTCTCCCAGTACCTGAGACATCTGAACTTGAGATTGGGACATCTATGTCTGCATCAATGTCAAAATCAGGGCTAGTCCAGCCCCTGATGCCTGTAGACTACCCACTATAGTCTCTGCCTGCTAAGCTCTAGTGAGTGCTGCATCTCACTCCCCTGTCAACGTGACTATGTCACCTTGAGCTTGTGCTAGTTGTGCCTGCAACACGGGCACCTACCCATCTGATCCATCCAACAAACCTACTGTGGCCCGCAGCTGCTCCAACTCTGCCTCGCGGCTCTCTAATGCCTCCTATAGGCTTGCCACCTGTTCTCTTAGGGTCTCCATCTCCTCCTCCTCATCCCATCATCACCGACAAGGTGTGAGCCTCTCAACCTCGGCCTCTCCAGCTATCCTTGAGGGACCTGCCTGCTGCCCTGCTGCTTGCTACCCTCCCCCAGTAACCTACTGCTGCCCTACCTATGGTGGGGGCAAATCACCCATATCCACCCTCGGCTATCCCCCACGCCACCAAGGTCCTCTAGGTTGTCGCCTTGCTCCCACCTGCACCTGCTCAATAGGAACCTGCTGCACAGGTACCTGTTGCCCCACCTACCCTTGTCCTGCTGCCACCGTCGCCAGTACATCTATCAGTTGGCCATCCCTACCAACCAATCTCTCCTCTCCATCATCACCAACCTCCACGAGGTAGTCCTCAATGATCTCCTCCCCCTCCTCCATGTGGCCATCCCTATCTGGGTCATCTCCATCACCATCTGAATCATCCCCCCTGAACCTGTTGCCTCCTCCGCTGGATTCGTCAACTAAGTAGGCCGATGCATATGCCACCATATATCATATGTAGCCGTAGTCTCTGCATCCCTCACTGTGCTCCTCCACTCCCACCGCACTGGCCGTGGAGCTGCAAAATCAGCTAAGGCAACCTGTGGTTGTATGGCTGCAAGCCAGAAGGCCGCATCTTGAGGGGTCCGAGCATTTATCGCCATCTGCTGCGGGGTGTCCTGTATCAAACCAAATTGCCGCATGACCCGCGAGGGTAGATACATCTCTATAGCATGGTCTCCTTGACCCATAAGGTACCTCTATTGAAAAGTAAAAGGGAGATGAATATCATCATTTGGCCATGGCTCTACGCTGATATACGGTCACCAAGTCATGGTAATCACATCATCCAACATCCTCCTCCAGTACTGTACCTATCCAATATACGTGTACTCTGTATCCTGATATAAAAATACAAAAGCCTCAAAAGGCCGTCGATAATACCTGCATGTCGGCCAGGTAATAGTGATGTGCTCCCAAATCTATACATGAAGCAGAGTAACTCCAACTGACAACGCTCTATCATGCAGATAGGTGACCGTATGCATCTCATGGTATAACTGACCTAGCATCGCCGGTCCCCAGGCATAGACAGTCTCATGCCTCACCATCCCCTCTATCATCCCCCCCAGCCAACCAGAAAACCCTTGCCTCGCCTGTCAGGCATCATGACACCTCCAATCAAAGCACACAGTAATAAGGCAAAGGGATCTACACCTGCAGCCAGTGTCCCCTCATAGTCCATCTCTCTCCTATCCTCTGAGAGAACAATGTGGTCCACTCCAAACACTCTGATCAGGGCACTCCACCCCATCCTCATGTCATATCGAACTCGCCAACCTCGGATAGGTAGCTTGAGGATGCGATAAACATCCTCAAGTGTAATGGTAATCTCACCAGTCGGCAACAAAAAGCTGCAAGTCTTAGAGTGATACCGCTCCACAATCGCTGTCATCAGAGCTCTATGAGCTCACAGAACTGGCATCGATGCCACCGTCAGAAGCCCCAATCTCGCTAGTCAAGCCTGCGTGGCATCATCAAAACCATCGAACAGTGCCATCACGGATGGAACTCATCACTCTCATGACTGTAATATAAATCGCTGTGTATCCTGCATCCACAACTTTTGGATCAGATATCAACCTATCTTTTTCTAAACCAACCCCTTTTCTTTTAAATGTCTAAAAAGCCAGCAGACAACCCCTTGTGCCATTTTCAAAATGGCACTACAGCTTCCTCTTAATAGCGCTATTTCAGAAAATAGCGCCACTACGTAAATATCTTTGCACTAATCCAACCGATAGTGATACTGCGCGCTGTACATGGCACCATTTTACCAAATGGTGTCACTCAACATCTTGGTGCTAATTCCCACAATAGCGCCAATTAACCCAAAAGCACTAATTCAGTTAATAGCGCTAATCCCCTAAATAGCGCTAAAATGCAAAATAGTGTTGTTTCCCAATATGGCATTGTTCCAGAGTATAGCGCCATTTTAACCCCAAATTGGCGCTAAAACGCTAGAATCGTATTCTTCTACAAATTGTGCTAATCTGGATGATAGCGCCAAAATACCTACCAAATGGTGAGAAACTACCCTAGCCCTACCCTGGAGGATAGCGCCATTCCAGAGGATGGTGCTAGTCTGCCTTACCGTTGGCGCTATGTGCTCCAATCCCAAATCCCAAATCCCAAACTCCAAAAAAATGCATGTAAATCAAAAAATTACAAAGTCAGGGTTAGGCCCTACCGGGGGTCCAGCGTCCGGTGCCCGGCCAAACTCTCGGAACCGCTTTGAGATGTGTCGAAGTCACGGGAACTGGGGGTTGTGGTCAGCCATCTCTCCCTCAATCCTTCTTCTTTAAAGTCAAAGTGTGCAAATGTGGCACTCTTAGGGCCCACTTTTCCTAATATAGTGGGCCATGTCATACTTCCACCCCCTCTTTTTTCATCCAGGGTGCAGATCTTAGCCTTTTTCCTTCATTTTTCTTCCTGTCATCTTCTTTTTCCGTCACCTATCCAGTTTTCACTCTCGTCGCATCCTTTTCGAGAACTCGCCTAGAAAATTTTTATTTTCCTACCACTCTCTCGAGGGGGCATCCCTTATCCATCTCATACCTTCCTAGCAGCCGGGGCATATTTTTCTTCGACCTGACACCACTTCCCTCCTAGGTCCTGACGCCACGTTAAAGAGGGGCAAATGTAGACACCTAAAAATGTCTTCTACCATCAAACTGACTCCCAATATCCCTAATCATGTCAATTTCCCTCCAAACCAATTAATTAAATTTTATTTAATTAATTATCCCTTCATTATCCTATTTTTCCATCATTTTATCCCTCAAATTGAATTAATTTCATTAATTCAATAGTCCCAACCTTAGCCAATTGATTTAATAAATATGCAATATTTATTAAATCAATTTCTCCCTTTTCTCTAAATCCAATTAATTAGTTAAAACCATGTTAACTAATTAATCCATCCTACTAATTGACCTATCCCTACCCTAGACAATTAAATAGCTATTATTTAATTGCCTACCCTAGCCTACCTCATTCTAGCCCTAGGATTAATTAAATAAAACATGTGATTAATTAATCCTAACCCCTTCATTTGGGTGGTCAAACCTTGTTTAACACCCTTCCCCACATCCTCCAAATAAAAAATTGAATTAAATCCACATAAGTCAATTTTTTATTTAAAAACATCCCACATCACATTTAATTTTCCTTACAAACCCATACTCATTTATTTCCTCTCTTCCCCAAATGAATTTTTAATTCATTTATATTCCCCCATATGAATCTTTAATTCCAAAATAATCCTTCACCCCCATGCTCATTTAATAACTCCTTTTCCCAAAATGAATAAAAGATTCACTTTTATTCCTAACCCTCCATTCATTCAAGATTGAATCTAGGCCCTCCACATCACTTTTATCCTCCACCATTGATCTTCCAAATCAATCTCCACCCTTGGATCAAAATTCCTTCTAGAAATCTATAAATAGAACCTCTCTCCAGCCATTTTCATGATCCAAGTTTATGCAAAGTTATTATGCCAAAATCTCCATTGAGCTAGAATAGTGAGTTGCAAATTAGAGTAGCATTTCACATTCAAATCTATTGTCTAGGGATTATCTTTGTCTTAGGAGTTTCTTGGGTGCATGCTCCTACTTCCCTTGATGAGATTGGGTTTGCATGTGAGGTATAACTTTTGTGTTTTATGCATTTTGTTTAGTATTTCAACCTCAAATGTTTATCTAATCTACAAGATCATCATCATATCCGAGTCCTAGAATCATACATAAGCATCATATCTCATATGTAAGAATCATAGTGTAGAATCATAAGCTCCATTATCATATAAACATCATATCAAACAACAAAGCGTGAATCCATAGAAACATCATAAGATAGAATGCATACATGACATATAGCATAAACAACTGCATATAGAGATCATATAGATGCATCATCATATAAATAAACATAAAAACATGTCTAAATGTACAATATATCAAATATCTGTCATCTCTGAGTCAAAATCATATAAAGTGTATACATCACAAGGATAATGATACATTTCTAAGTGCAAAGTACAAGTCACATATACATATCAGGGTATCTATGAGCCATCAAAAAGGTGTGTGTACATTGCAAAAATCTGTACAAGTGTAAAGGCTAGCCCTACTGCCATGGGCCACTGCTCCTAGCACTACCCTCCCCTCCTCCACCACGGCCTAACCTAGACTGCTGTGGGCCCATCACCGACGCTCCTAACCGTGACCCACTTGCCCTCTATGAGGCCACAGAATGGCTCTTGTAGTTAGGTGCCCTCTGGTCTGTCGGCACCTTCCCATGGTACAATCCTCTATAATACTATGTATGAGCCTGTGCCCTAGTAAGCTCACCCTGTATCTGTGCAATCTATGTCTGCAATTGTTGTACCTGGGCCTGTCCCTGAGTCACCTGTGTCACCAAGAATCCTGTGGCCCCATCAGTAGCCAAGGCGGCTACGACCACGTCTCTCTCTAGTCTAAGGGCCCATGTTGTATCTCACTCTGTAGTGAGTCCCGATATGACACCTGCGTTTGTCTCTCTGAGACTCTGCTACTCTGAGATGTGCCCTAAGTTGTTGGATCTGACCCTACAATGTAGTGATAGCTTGCTGCTGTAAATCAGGTTGTGGAACCTAAACTTGTGGAACCTGTGCCTATACTTGCACCTAGTGTTGGACTACCTACTGGGGCACTTGTTGTGGTGTCGACAACTGTATCTGTGGTGTAGCCTATGGCTGCACTACCTACTACTTCTAGGAGGGTCCCTCCCCAGCTCTCCTCCTCTGTCTCTATCTACCTCCATCGCCTCCTCTGCCTCCATCACCTCCATCATCTCAATTTCCCCGTCCTCCTCTACCCCTCCTCCATCTCCTCCTCCTCCTACCTCTGCCATCCTGGTCGTCTGAATCCTCCTCATCCAAGCGAGGAACCAACTCTCCCAGTCCTGAATACCTTAGGAACGGGTGGGCCACGAACCACTCCTCATAGTCGGGGGTCATCCCCGCATCTACCACCTCCCTCTTCATCGGCCAAGCCACATAAGAAATCTGTCAAAAGTCTGTTAAGGCCTCCTCATAAGATGCAACCGGACCCCACCTGCCCCTATGGCATACCCTGTACCCTACCAAACTGTCTCAACACCTAGCTGACAATTTGCCTCTCTAGTATGTGTTGTGTCCTCCCAATGAGCCACTGAGTCTGAAAGCAGTAGGGGAGCTCATCGTCCTCATCATCCCATGGCTCACAATCTAGATATGGGCGCCAGATAACTCTATCCACATTATCCAGCGCATGTCTCCAGTACTCAAGCTTTCCCAGCTTATATTGGGAAATAACACCTGCGTATCCATAACTGTAGGGCTCACCTCTCAGCCTGGAAAAGATGCATATCGGCTGAGTAATAGCAATGTGCTCCCATAGCCAAAACTGGAGAAGTGAAATGCCTGCCGACAAACTAGCTCCTCTGTGGTAGACCACCTGGTGCATGTCATGATACAAGTGTGCCAAAACACAGACACCCCATGCAAAGTGAGTGTCATCTGTGATCATCCTCTCCATAATCCTACCCCAACCAATGGGGAACCCATGTGACATCCTATCGGGGCAAACAACACCCCCGATCAACCCCACCACTATCCCTAGGAAGTAGTCATAGTAGTCATGAATGTCCTGCCATGAGATAACCTAACCCTCCAGCTCTGGATAATGAAAAACACACCTGCACTTTGCTAGTCCGACATCACGTTGGGCCTCATACTCTATGAGCTCGCCCTAGATCGGTAAGTGCATGATCCTATAGACGTCCTCCAATGTAATAGCCATCTCACTAGTAGGCATGTGAAAGGTCCCATCCTCGATGTGGAAATGCTCCACCGTAATAGTCAACAAACCGAGGTTTGTATGAACCTCAAGCATGAAGCACATGTAGTCCAAACCCATAGCACCGAGAGCCTCTCGATCCATCTCTATGAGCATGTACCACTACAACAACGGCAAAGGAAACTGCTCCCACGACATAAGTACATCACGAATGTCCTCCTGCAATCAAGTAAAGCAACACGTCAACCAAGACTGCAAAAAAACTGCTCAAGCTATCTAAAGTATCCTATCACTTAACATATCAAACTGATCAAAATAGCATAACATCTCTTGACTAGATTCCTGCAATCTCAGAGATCGCTTATTGATTAACGCATCGAGCAAGATGCCAATCGAGTGAATTTTGTTAAGTAAACTATCCCAGTGCAAATGCGCCGAAACAGGTCGTAAATGTGTCGAATCCTAGCAAATGTGCAACTTCAAGATGAATGTGCCGGTTTATATCACATATGAGTAGTTTCATAACACATGCACAGCTTTACACGCATGCGCAGCAAGGCATCACAGAAGTGCAATTTCATCATGAATGCGCAGTTTCCCATATCAAAAGCACATAACACATAAATGCACCGAATCATATCGTAAATGCATTGCACCACAACAAAAGCGCAGTTTCACATAGCAGATGCACCAAATCATGAAATGGCAATTCATTTCCCTAATTTTCCCTACCATTTATTGATCTAATAAATGACCCTAGGCAAGTTTTGTCAAACTACGTATTGGTGGTCTAGCCTCAGCTGGCCGCCCGAACCGACGGACTCGCTCAAAGTGGTGTTCCTCGTGTGGAATATCCATATCTATATCAACTTCTCTAAGCTCCTATGCTCTCCTAAGCTCTGAGTGACCTATCAACAAAAGCCAAGTGTGCAATTGGCTATGATTGTGGAACCAGCTCCTATATATAGCAAGTGAACCCTAACTAGCTGTGTGGTGACCATGACTACTTCCCAAGCCGTTTCCTTCTGTTTCTCTAAACCGTGACCTATTTTTCTTCATCCTCACCTATTTTTCTCCTTCCTCATCACGAGATTTTTCATCTCACTTCCTTCTACCTTCCCCTCCAATCTCCCGAGGGGGCATTCTACCATCGTTAAACCTATACCAGGGGCAAACTAGGGCATGTATCATTATCAAAAAAATCTTATTCTTTGAAACAACGTGATAAAACACATTGCATCAAAGAGGGGCAAAATGTATACACCTAAAAATGACATGACTCTATCTAAATAAATATTCTTAATATTTATTCCATTTAATTCCTCTATCAATAAATAAATAAACAAATTTATTTATTCGATTCATATTCATCTAAGTTAATTAAATATCAAAATATTTAATTACTTCTTCTAAAGTCAAAATTAAATAAAATCCTTTATTTAATTTAATTCTTCCAAACAATTAAATAATTCTTAATTATTTAATTAAATCACTTATTCCTCCAAATTTAAATAAATCAATCAAATTTATTTAAATTCTCTCAATTCTCTAAAAATAAAATATAATCAAATATTTTTATTTATTCTTCTATCTTGCACAAACAATTAAATAAATTTATTTATTTAATTTGCTTTCTTATCTCCTAATTCCTCAAAAATCTTCCAAATCTTCTAAAAATAAATCTTCTTCTTCATGCACACAAAATTGAATAATTTTTATTTAATTTCTCTCAAATCATGCAAAAGCAAATCACAAGTTAACTAAGTCAATCAACCTTGTTTTTATCAACACCTTTTAAATTAGAAAAAAACATTCTAATTTATGAAATCAAATCTTATCTTTATAAAAGAAAGTAGTTAACTCAAACAAAACAACTTTTTGTGTAACACTTGTCTTCTTCCTATTCATGCACATCTCTCAAGTTTTCTCAACCATTGATCTTCTTATTCTTTCTATACCATTGATCTTCTCTCTCACAAGTCTATAAATTCAACTCTATTCCTCCATTTCAAGGATCCAAACTTTTAGTACCCTTATGTTGTAGGAATCACAGTGTGCCTTTGGCACCAAATTCCTCCATTGCTTGCGGTCAACTTGTTACCATCACCATTACCACTGTTGTGAAGCCCATCTTAATTGCAAGAAACTATCATAGCCATTCCCAATTGACATCTTAAAGAAAAAGTAAGGAAGTGTGCTTTCTGAGGGCCATATTCCTACACAAGATCAATTGAGATAGGTGACCAATGGAAGCTATGAAGTATTGAGGTTGGCAAGGTTTGAGTCTTTGTTGTTTGATCTTGATTATTTCCTTTTTCATTGAGTTATTTAGATTATTTGATATTATTGATAATCATTCCAATTTTCTGATAACAATTATCGATTTAATATTTGCATTATGAGATTTGATTTATTATTTGAATAATGATGCACTAATCATAATTTGTTTGGTAACAAGTTTGATATAGGATTACAGGTTTTCATATGACTCTCAGAGAAAAGAGAGAGAGTATCTTTCGAGGAGAGAGATATAGACCTCGGGTTACGAGTGGTTTATTTTCCAAATCGAGTATAAGTGTTTAACGAAAACGTGAGCCAATGTGTCGTAAGAGGTAAGTCTTGTCTTGTCAGTTTACTTTTGAACCCAATCGATAGGTAGTCAATACCTTTCGAGTCTTTGTAAGTCATAGTAAGTCATCATAGTCATTAGTAACGTAAACAACTTCATTTGTGTATGAACCATGACCATTTACATTTAACGTAAAAGTTATGACGTCATTGTCATAAAATAGTTGTGTTATTATTATTAAGTCTCTTAAGGTTTTATTGTTGATTCTTAACATCAAGACATTTTCATCAAGTTAAGAAGCCATGATTTTGTTGACGGATTGTGATGGGGAGACAAGCTCAACCCAATCACATTATCCGTAATCCTATGTTTAAATATTATCATTTTATTTATTAAACCATAACTATCTAATTGAGGTGATGTTATGTGAATCGTATTTGATATAATCAAATAAGTATATGCTTATGTGTCGAATGAGGATAATACCTCATGATAAGTTAATAATGTTATGCTAGAGTAGCCGAAGGCTTACAAATAGGAGCGCCTTCAATAATAGTAGTGGTGAATCAAATCAATTATTGGTGATCATTAAATGATTAGCAATAGTTAAGTGATGTGTCGGCCTCTTCCAAAAGAGGACTGTGGTATTAACTACCACCATCAACGAGCCCATGGGACGGTTATCTCCCATCAACATGTGTAAACTTTGCATAAAACTTGGATACAGTTAGAACTGAATCAATTATAGGTTGTTATGCATTCAATTAAGTTTACAACTAAATCGAGTGGAGGTGTGAAGTAAGGCGACTCTATAGGAGTCATGCCTGAGCCTTTAATAATAATGAGTCAGTTGAACTGTGGGGGAGATATTATTAAAAGTAGATACTTGTGTGAAGTATAGGGGATACGCAAAAGAAAATTGTGGCTGAGAAGAGATACACAGCCAAAGGCGTCGACTGTAGTGTTCTGTCAACAAATATTGTCAACTCTAAGACTGTCGACTTTTAGGTATTCCTCAGTTTTTCATGTGTTTAAATAACAATGAGGAAATTGACTGATTCTTTCTAGAATGTCCATTTTTTTGTCTTGGATTGTTATGTGAGTTCACCAGTGAGGTATATCCTCCTATATACATTGTGTATCTATTGAAGCTAATAGTGTTGATCATAGGAGAATGTAGATAGCATTACTAGTAAACTATTTTGATCTATTTCTGAAAATGATTAGGCATCGAATGCAATTTATATGGCCGATACTTGGTAATACAAGTGAATACTTTGCTATAGTATTCTGAATCGACTATTTACTTATTGATTTCTAAAATGATAATTGTATCAAATCATAGTATGGAGGATAAACAATCATCATAGAAGGAGGTTGTCTTAGTTGTTTTCTTTGAAAGACCAATCTTCTTATTGAATAAGTTTGTAGCAACCAATGATATGTTTATGAGATAATCATACAATAGACTCTCAAATTTTATTAGTATTGATTGAACTTTGAAAGTTATACTCATAGCCTTGAGTAGTATAGAATAGACTTTGAGTCGAGGTAATATTATTTTAAAACATTTCCTTGTTTAGTTTTTATATATGTTGAAAATGATATCTTATCCAAAGAGCTTAGATTCTTAGTGGTCTGTGGTAACTATGGTATAATCTATTGAATGGTAGAAGAACTAGAGATAGTAGATAAATAGGATAAATGTCAAAAGATCTTCTTAATGTCTACACTAGTAATCTTGATGAGTATAGCTATAGTAAACCATTATGTGGAAATAGACTATGTCTATATAGAAACAACCTTGTATAAAATCATATATGAGTATATATGTAGTGATGGTTAATGACATCACGTAGAGGTAATTTGAAAGGTATTCATATTCCTTTGAATAGAAGTTAATATCTTCACAAGAATTATAGTATTCTTAACTATGGTTGAGTTAAACCCTAAAGTTGATTATGAACCTTAGCCTTACATAAATGAGATATAATATATATTGAAATATCGTAATATTCAAGGGTTGTTTTAAAACCCTAGAGTTGATTATGAACCCAATGAATGGTTATGTCATTTAGACTTATCTAAGTCAAGAAAACTATTATCATGACAAGATGATTAAACCTTTATGTAAAAATAGTCGGTGTGAATAACTGCGAGAATACGACAGTATCCAAGTCGAGTAGGGGTGGGTGAACACAACGATCACGTTCATTTTGAATGTTATTGATATTAAAAACTTTGGCCAAAGTAATGCATTTGTTTTCTGCATGCATTGCCGGTTCACTGTATCTAGATTACTCATCCTATTAGAAATCATACTTAGCTAGAGGGTATCTAGGGTTTAATGGTTGATAGAGTTAAGTAGGATACAACACTATGTACTTAGGAAAGGCAAATTACCATTGGTCACCTAAGGTCTATATTCCACATGAAGGGTAGGGCCACTTCCTATGTGGAAGATGTGTGGGAGACCGCCAGTCTGTGGATGGACGTAAATCATTGGAAAGATACTCTCTCTCCAAGAAGGAAACATGCCAGGACTTGTGATAAAGATGTCAGATATTCAAAAGCAGTATTTATTCCAAAATTTGTACATGTAATTGATTTACATTTGTAAACATTGTATTTGAGAAAGACAATATGGTTTATTGTATTTTGTAATGAGAAAATCTTGTAATTGTAGTTACTTGATTATATGTTGAATAAAAGAAAAAATTTCTCTATCTCATTTTTACCTTGTTAAATTACTTTATGGTAAATTTTCTAGTTTTACTATGTTTTTAGAAGTTTGGATGTTACATATGGTATCAGAGCTACCAGGTTCAGCACTAGGGCTTATGAGACCACTATGCTTTCCTGTAGTCAACATTACGTGGTTAGCTAATGTTTGAAATTTATGTGCCAGGATGGTACGTCTTAAGAAGACAGCAAGAAATTTTGTTAATATGAGTCAACATTTCCTTAAAGCAAAAAGAGAACGTGAGGCCATTATCAAAACCTTTGAGGGAACCAATGATGAGAGTGACATTTGGTTAAGTGATATTGAAACTCTAGCGACTCCCTTAACTCGAATCAAGCGTTTGAGAAGGGAAAACATGGAAAGAGTTAAGATCACTACCAAAATCATAGAGTATATATCAGATGAGGAAACAACTATGGTTAGGCAAGATCCCCGCACACCCCCAATTGTTGAGATCATAGAAGTTAGGTTCAATAGTGAGTTAGAGGGTTATATACATCGAGATTATGTATCTAAAAATAAGTCTGAAGGATATACTCCTCTTGAGCACAACTTTTGAAGTCATTTCTTGTATAAATGAAGAATACTCTATACTTTTGAAATGAAATAAATAAAAAGAGTTGTTTTTATTGTGCCAAACTATTGTTTAATTGAGTTTATTATGTTTTTATTTAATGGGATACATTATAATCATGAACTAATGGACAAATCAATATTCTCAGGTGTGAGAAATCGATAAACATGGTTCAAACAAGAACTAACCAAGGAGAAAGTGAAGAGGAAAACCACCCACCAAATAATAAGCTGGACCAAATCATAACCATGCTTGAGGAAACCAAGAAAAGACTGGGTGATTTGGAAAATAAGGTGGATGATAAAGGGAATACTGAGGGAGGAGGTGAAAACTCTCATGGTGAAAGTGGAGAAAATCATGAAGATAAAAGTAAGAGTATGGAACCTCATAAAGAGGCAAGGGATAGATTGACCTTGGATCTCTCAAAGGATATGAAGAAGGTTACTCCACCAAAATTTGATGGGACAGAGACCGGAGATGCTGCAAAAGCTTGGTTAACAGAAATGGAGAAATATTTTGAGATAAGAAATTACTCAGAGGTGACCAAGGCAGTATGCAGAGCATTCCAACTGGCAGGAGAAGCATCCACTTGGTAGATGAATAAGAAGATTGAATTGAATTTAAGCTCTCTAAGGATAACTTGGGATGAGTTCGTGGAGCTCTTTCACAAGAGATGGTTACCACAACTCTATTTTGATTAGAAATTGACTATTTTTCAAAATCTTTGTCAAGGAGATATGACAGTGGTGGAATATGGAGAAAATTTCAATCAACTCTTGAAGTATGTTCCTCAGTACCAAAAACATGAGAGATTCAGGATCAAAAAATTCATCATGGCCTTAAATGCTCAAATTGGTGGTGAAATGGACGTGCATGGTCACACAACAATGGATCAAGTGTACGAGAAGGTGATCAAGCAAGAGCAAAAGCTGAAATCTATCTCGGCTTATCATGATAGAAACCACAAGAGGTTTAATGGAACTCCTAACAATCAACCATACAAGAAAAGATATGAAAAGAGCTATGATAACAAGAGAAAAGATAAAGGATCTCAGAAAAACAAGGGTGGATATGCTAATGAGAAGAAGAATGGCAATTTCAAAAGAAATGAGGATAACAATGGGAAGACTTCAGATAAGAAAGGACCCATTGGAGGTGTTGCAAGTATGGGCCTAAGTGGTGTTGTCATTGATGTCAACATACTCCTGTTGCATTAATGATAAGGTTTGGATGAGTCGTGAGCTGAGGATATTGAGGAAATTAGTCTCAATCAGGAACAGTGAAGAATAGTGATGACAGTAAGGCAAAAGTCCAAGATAGGATGACGATCAGAGGATGTGGATTAAAGGGTTTGTAGATATGTGTCTTTAGGTGATCTAGCAGAGATTTCAGAGGTTCGCATGAAGATATGAAGAAGTTGTCACCGCTCAAGTAAAACCGGTTCCGGTAGGTGTTCAAAGGTGACAAAGTGTAACAAGAAAGGTCTGGTGAGATCCGGAAATGAATTTTCCTGTTCTGCGGATTTGAGGGAGTGCTGAGGAAGTCTTTGTGGTGTATCAACTTGATTGGTTCATGGTTTGAAGGTCCGCAAGCATCTATTCCTTTGTGACAGTAATGACAGACTGTGTTCTTGAGGTTCCAGATGAAGGAGAGAAGGATTTCAGTAAGCAGAAGAAGTGTAGATGTTCTTGGTGATTCAGGCAAGCTTGTGGAGGTCTTTGGATCGTGCACAGTTCATGTTGGTGGTCCGCATTGAAGTTGCAGCTCACAATTGAAGAGTAACTTTCGGATGATGGTGTTCTTCCTGAGACAGGCCGACCAGATGAGTTATGCATCTTGTGAATGATCTTATGGATGTTTTCCAACTTAGATGATCATTCCTAAGTTGATGCCTTGTATAAATAAGGGATTGCGAAGTCAGTTTGAAGTTGTCCTTGTGGTAATGAGAGAGTGGTAGCAAGGAGGAGAGCGAAAGGCAGAGCAGAAGTATTGGGCTTAAATGGAACTGATTCAAGCATGGTGAAGATGCTATTCTCCAGTTCATGTATGTGATATTTATTTCTTTGTAGATAGTGTGTCTCTTGTAGGTAGTGAGCCCTAATTGGCATGTGCCATTTTGTTCTTTCTATTCTTCTAACAGAGAATACAATCTTGGGTTAATCACCTCGTAGTTTTTCCCTTAACTGGGTTTTCCACGTCAAAATCTTGGTGTCTTATGTGTTGATGTGTTTTTGCTTTTGATTTGAATGCATTATGGTTCATGATTAATATACTGCTAATCACTAAGAAGATTTAAGTGTTTAATTGGAGAAAGTTTTGCACAACTGATTCACCCCCCTCTCAGTTGTGTGCCCTAAGTCTAACAATTGGTATCAAAGCCAAGTTCCTTTAAAAGGAGCTTAACTACTTGAGGAGATCCAGGATGTCGTCTTACAAGAAGGATAGCCCAAAGTTTGATGGAACAAATTTCAATCTATGGAAAGGTCGTATGAAGTGTCATTTGCAATGCATGGGAATGTCGTACTGGTCTATGGTTACAAAATAGTATGTACCTCCACAGGGTGGCTCGAAATCCACAAGTGAAATCACAGATGCTAAAAATAATCTGCGGACTATAGAAGCTCTTCTAAGCGCATTATCTAATTCAGAACTCTCAAATGTTATTAACCCACCAACTGCTTTTGACATTTGGCAAAAACTAGAACTTTTGCATGAAGGAGACTAGTATGTTAAATGTGCAAGGTTACGGAGTCTGAAAGGGAAATTTGAAAATCTGAAGATGAGAGATGATGAAAATATTACCACTTTTATGCCAAGAGTGAATGAGCTGGTTTGTGGAATTAGAAATGCTGGTGGAGTCTTGGATGAAAATGCGATTGTTGGAAAAAATCTCAGATCCCTACCTGCTTCTTACAAAATCAAGGCTGCTGCCATTGAAGAATTTAGAGCCCATACAACTATCACAAGAGATTAATTGGCTGGGAAAGTGGCTGCATTTGAAATTATAGAGTTTGGAGATGACCCCCCCAAGACTGAATCTACATTCAAAGCAGTGCCTCTGTAAAAGGTAAACAAAGGTTTGATCTGGGAGAGAACTCATCAAGAAAACTGTCATGGTATGAAAAAGCAAGAAAAGACCCGGAAGAAGAAGAAGTAGAAATTTCTCAACTTGAAGCCCTTATTGCAAAAAGGATGCCAAGAGGATCCGGTAAGTATGAAAGAAAATTACCTTTTAAGTGTTTTAACTACAATAAGATTGGTCATTTTGCCTCAAGGTGTCTGGAAAGTTTTTTAAGGCCAAATCCTAACAAATCAAGGTTCCAAAAGAATTGTTACTATGTTCATGAAGAAGATGATAATGAAGGAGTAACAACTGATGAATCAGAGATAGGAAAGAAATCTAGAAATGAATGGGTGTTCATTGCCATCAAGGAAGAAGATCCAATGTCCTCTATGTCTGTCAATCATAAGACTATGGAAAGAGCTCTAGCTGCCCAGGTTGAAAAAAATGATGATTGGGTCATTGACAGTGGTTGCTCTCACCATATGACAGGTGACAAAAATAAGTTCATAGATTTGGAAAGGTATGAAGGAGGAGTGGTAAAGTTTGGTGATAATTCTGCTAGTAGAATCAGAGGTAGAGGAACTATTTCTCTTGATGGAAGGAACAAAACTAGTAATGTATTGTATGTTCAAGGATTGAAGCACAATCTTCTCAGTGTTGGACAGTTGGTGGACAAAGGCTATGATCTCCAGTTCAAGAATGGAAAATGCAAGATCCTTGAAAATTTAGGAACAAAGATTGCATCTGATACTCAAACTAAAGGTAATATCTTTCACTTGGTTGGTACTGGAAAAAGTTGCTTGTTTGTTCAAATTGATCAAAGTTTTTTGTGGCATAGGAGGATGTGTCATGTGAATTTTGATAATATCATCAAGGTCAACAATACTCAGGTTGTAAGAGATCTTCCAAAATTGGTGAAACCTACTAATAGCTTGTGCAAAGAATGCCAGTTGGGTAAGCTGAGCAGAGTCACTTTCAAAAGTAAGGAACTATCTTCTACCAGATTATTGGACTTAGTTCATACTGATCTTTATGGTCTGGCAAGAATCAGGAGTATTCAAGGTGATAGATACTTCATGCTGCTAATTGATGACTATTCCTGGATGATGTGGGTAACCTTTCTAAAAGAGAAATCAGAAGCTCTTGAGAAATTCAAAATATTCAAGGCTATGGTAGAGAACGAAACCAGAGTAAAATTGAAGTGTCTAAGGTTTGATAGAGGTGGAGAATTCACATCCGGTGAGTTCGTAGAGTTCTGTGAGAAGCATGGAATCAAGAGACAGTTGTCTGCTCCTAGGACTCCACAGCAGTATGGAGTAGTGAAGAGAAAGAACCGGACCATCCAGGAAGCATCTAGGACCATGATGATGGAAGCAAATGTTCCTCAGATCTATTGGAGAGAAGTTGTCAGCACTGCAGTCTATACTCTTAATCGAGTTCAAATTAGAAGCAATACTAGTAAAACTCCTTATGAACATTGGTTTGGTATCACTCCTACTGTAAGGTATTTTAGAGTTTTTGGTAGCAAATGTTACATCAAAAGAGATGAAGACCTAGGAAAGTTTGATGCTAGAAGTGATTAAGGAATATTATTGGGTTACTCTACTCAAAGCAAAGCATACCGGTGTTATAACAAAAGACTGAGAAAGATGATAGAAAGTACAAATGTAAAGGTTGATGAAGGAATTGAGAAACCCTCAAGGTTTTATGAATATGATGAAGATGATTAGAATGGTGTTCTGACTCAAGGAGCCCAAGCTTCATCTGTTAGTCAGATTCAAATTACTCCAGTAAATTAGGAAGAAGAGATGAGTGTTAATGAGCCTGATCAAGAATCAGAAGTGCAAGAAATTTCTAAAGTTCCCAGGTATGTAAGACTGAACCACTTTGAAGATCAGATCATAGGTGATAAAAGAAAAGGAGTACTAACGAGAAGGAAAATTGCTCAAGACTCAGAAAAGTATTGTTTGATTTCAAAGATTGAACCTAAGACAATGAATGAAACATGCAATGATGAAAAATGGACTAAAGCAATGGAGGAAGAGCTGGTGCAAATAGAGAAAAATCACACTTGGGATCTTGTTCCCAGACCTAGAAACAAGAATGTGATTGGAACCAAAATGGTCTTCTGGAACAAACTAAATGAAGTTGGTGAAGTAATCAGAAATAAAGCCAGATTGGTCTGCAAGAGCTACTCTCAAATAGAAGGAATTGATTTTGAAGAAACTTTTTCTTTGGTGGCAAGAATTGAAGCAATCAGATTATTTCTTGCCTTTGCTGCCTTTAAAGATTTCAAGGTATATCAGATGGATGTCAAGTCTGCCTTCCTAAACGGTGACTTGGAAGAAAAAGTGTATATAGAACAACCTGATGGATTTCAATTGTCTGATCATGGTGATATGGTCTGCAAGTTGAAGAAGGCACTGTATGGATTGAAGCAAGCCCCAAGACCTTGGTATGAAAGATTAGACAAGCATCTTTTCAAGATTGGTTTCAACAAAGGTACTGGTGACAGTAACTTATATTTCAAAATGATCATGAAAACATCTTGATTGTTGAAGTGTTTGTTGATGATATCATTTTTGGAGGAAGAGATAGTATGTGTAAAACTTTTGCAAATCAAATGAAAAGTGAGTTTGATATGTCAATGCTTGGTGGAATGAATTTCTTCTTGGGTCTACAAATCACTCAAACAAAGAAAGGAATCTTCATTTCTCAGACCAAATTTGTGAAAGAATTGTTGAAGAAATTTGGGATGGAAGATTCAAAGCCAATGAATACTCCCATGGCAACCGGATGTAAGTTGAGCAAAGATGATGACTCTCCTAAGGCAGACCAGACAAAGTACAGATCAATGATTGGAGGATTGTTGTATCTCACTCAAACTAGACTAGACATTATGCAAGTTGTTGGTCTTGTTGCTAGATTCCAAGCTGATCCTAGTGAATCCCATGTCATGGCAATCAAGAGGATTTTTAGATATCTAAAAGGGATGGTTGAGTATGGTCTATGGTATCCTAGAGACCATGATTTCTCTCTTCATGCATATACAAATGTTGATTGGGCAGGAGATGTGGATGACCGGAAGAGTACCAATGGTGGAGCATTCTTTTTGGGGAAGAGATTGGTTTCTTGGCTAAGCAAGAAACAAGAGGCAATATCTCTGTCTACAACTGAAGTAAAATATATTGCAGCAGCAGGTAGTTGCACTCAAGTTTTGTGGATGAAGCAGATGCTAAGAGATATCAAAATGGAATATGAGGAGCCTATCACAATTTTTTGTGATAATTCAAGTGCAATTAACATATCCAAGAATCCGGTGTTGCATTCAAAGACTAAACATATATCCATTAAGTTTCACTTTTTGAGAGAGGAAGTGAACAAGAATGAAGTCAGATTGGAGTTTGTGCCCTCCAAGAATCAGATTGTAGATATCTTTACTAAACCTCTTCCTAAGGACTCTTTTGAGTATCTCAGGGAGAAGTTAGGGGTTATTGCCCCTCCGATGATGAACTAAGGTGTACTGAGGTGCATCAGTCTGGTGGATATCACAGTCATATCTTGTGATCCAGATTGATGGGAGCTGCTACTCAGGGGGAGCAACAGGTATGATTCTAAACTGTTGGAATTGAAAGTATGTGCCCTTTACCATTGATGCCAAAGGGGGAGAGAAGACATGTGAAAAAAAAGTGGTTACTGATCAAGGGGAGTAGTAAAGGGAGAGAAGACATGTGAATGGTTGTTGCTGATAGGGAGAGTTGTGACAATAAGGAGAAGTTCTTGTCTTGATGGTTAAAATAGTTTTTCACATCTTATGTTGCCATCAATGACTAAGGGGGAGATTGTTCCAAGTATGGGCCTAACTAGTGTTGTCATTGATGTCAACATACTCCTATTGCATTAATGATAAGGTTTGGATGAGCCATGAGATAAGGATATTGAGGAAATTAGTCTCAATTAGGAACAGTGAAGAACACTGATGACAGTAAGGCAAAAGTCCAAGATAGAATGAGGATCAGAGGATGCGGATTAAAGGGTTTGTAGATATGTGTCTTTAGGTGATCCTATAGAGATTTCAGAGGTCCGCATGAAGATTGAAGAAATTGTGTCTGCTCAAGTAAAATCAGTTCCGGTAGGTGTTCAGAGGTGACAGAGTGTAACAAGAAAGGTCCGGTGAGATCCAGAAATGAATTTTCCTATTCTGCAGATTTGAGGGAGTGCTGAGGAAGTCTTTGTGGTGTATCAACTTGATTGGTTCATGGTTTGAAGGTCCGCAAGCATCTATTCCTTTGTGATAGTAATGATAGACTATGTTCTTGAGGTTCCAGATGAAGGAGAGAAGGATTTTAGTAAGCAGAAGAAGTGTGGATGTTCTTGGTGATTCAGGCAAGCTTGTGGAGGTCTTTGGATCGTGCACAATTTGTTTTGGTGGTTTGCATTGAAGTTGGAGCTCGCAATTGAAGAGTAACTTCCAGATGATGGTGTTCTTCCTGAGACAGGTCGACCAGATGAGTTATGCATCTTGCGGATGATCTTATGGATGTTTACCGACTTAGATGATCATTCCTAAGTTGATGCCTTGTATAAATAATGGATTGTGAAGTCAGTTTGAAGTTGTCCTTGTGGTAATGAGAGAGTGGTAGCAAGGAGGAGAGCGAAAGGCAGAGCAGAAGTATTGTTCTTAAATGGAACTGATTCAAGCATGGTGAAGATGCTATTTTCTAGTTCATGTATGTGATATTTATTTCTTTGTAGATAGTGTGTCTCTTGTAGGTAGTGAGCCTCTTGTGAGCAGTGTCCTCGGGCAGTGAGCCCTACTTGGCATGTGTCATTTTGTTCTTTCTATTCTTCTAACAGAGAATACAATCTTGGGTTAATCACCCCATGGTTTTTCCCTTAACCAGGTTTTCCACATCAAAATCTTGGTGTCTTATGTGTTGATGTGTTTCTGCTTTTGATTTGAATGCATTATGGTTCATGATTAATATACTGCTAATCACTAAGAAGATTTAAGTGTTTAATTGGAGAAAGTTTTGCACAACTGATTCACCCCCCCTCTCAGTTGTGTGCCCTAAGTCTAACAGGAGGATGCTTTACTTGTGGGGGTGACCATTATGCAAATCATTGCCCTAACAAAAATCAAAATGGTCAACAAAGAGGTACTGCACTACCTACTCAGAAAGAAGCATTCCAGCAAAGGATTCATGCAACTCTCAACAATCGTCAAGTAGAGTATCAAATCACACCCATTGAGATGACAGGTACTTTTTTTGGAGTCCCTATATCTATTTTGATTGATACAGGAGCCACTAAAAACTTTGTTTCTCCTAGAATTTTAAATAAATTTTCTAGAAAAGTTGGGTACATGTCTAAACCTTGGTCAGTAGTATATGCTAACCAATCTAAGGCTCAGGTAGAGTAATGTTTGTTTGAAGCCAAGATTGATCTCCCTAGTTTCTCAACTGAAGTAAACCTGTATGTAGCTCCCTTGGGTTCCTATGATGTAATCCTAGGAATGAGTTGGTTGTGGAAGCATAGAGCTAAGGTTGACTGTTTTTCAAAAATAGTTGAATGCTTAGATGATTTGGGAAATCAAACCCAATTCCAAGGGATTCAAAGAGAAGTTAAAATTAGACCTATCTCTGCTAAGCAATTGAAGAGGATTAGAAGGAAAGGTTGTCAACTATTTGTAGTCAAAATGGAACAAGTAGAGGAAGGGTTAGAAAACCCTAGTTCATGTTTTGGAGAAAAGTATCCTTTTCTTCGGGAGTTTCAGGATGTGTTCCCTGAAGAACTTCCAAGATTGCCTCCCAAGAGGGTTTTTGATTTTAAAATTGACATTAAACCAGGATATGAACCTATATCAAAAGCACCCTACCATATGACAACTATGGAGTTAATGGAATTGAAAGCACAATTACAAGAATTATTGGCAAAAGGTTTGATCACACCCAATGTTTCACCTTCGGGTGCTCCGATTATTTTTGTTAAGAAGAAGGATGGAACCCTTCGATTGTGTATAGATTATCTTATTCTTAATAAAGTAATGGTAAAGAACAAATATCCTTTGCCACGTATTAATGATCTTTTTGATCAGATGCGTGAAGTTTCTATGTTTTCAAAGATTGATTTGTGATCAGGATATCATTACTTAAGACTGAAGGATGAAGATATTCATAAGACAACTTTTAGAACCAGATATGGACACTATGAGTTCATAGTGTTGCCATTTGGTTTGACAAATGCACCTACTGCATTCATAAATCTCATGAATAGTGTATTCAGAGATTGTTTGGACAAGTTTGTTCTAGTCTTTTTGGATGATATACTCATTTACTCTAAGAATGAAGAAGAACATCAATGGCACTTGCAAATAGTTCTGTAAAGGTTAAGAGAACATAAGTTATATGGGAAACTATCTAAGTGTACATTCTTCTAGAAGGAGATTCAATACCTAGGGCATATTATATTAGCTAATGGAATATCTGTTGATCCTGAAAAAATCATAGTTATTCTGGATTGTCCTGTACCAAAAAATGTGCATGAGGTGCGTAGTTTCATGGGCCTAGCTGGCTATTATAGGAAGTTTGTTTTAAATTTCTCTAGTATTGCTAGTCCACTCACTTCCCTATAGAGGAAAGGAAAGAGATTTGAATGGACAAACAAATGTCAGGATGCATTTGATCTCTTAAAGGAAAAGTTAACTACAACTCCAATCTTGAAAGTTCCTAACCCTGAAGGATAATTTGAGGTAATTACAGATGCCTCGGGAGAAGGATTAGGAGGAGTGCTTATGCAAGATGCAAGAGTCATAGCATATGAGTCAAGGAAATTGAAATCCTATGAGATAAATTATGCACCGCATGATCTGGAATTGGCAGCAGTAATTCATGCCTTGCAGATGCGGAGACACTATTTGTTGGGGAAGACTTTTGTAGTTAAGTCAGACCATCAAAGTCTTAGGTATATTTTCTCTCAACCGCATTTGAATGCTCGACAAAGAAGATGGTTAGAATTGATATCTGACTATGACTTTGAGACAAACTACATCAAAGGAAAAGAGAATAGAGTAGCTGATGCTTTGAGTCGTAGAGGACATATAGCTTCTATTGTTTCTATTCGTGGAAATTTCAAGAATTTGGTGTTGCAAAATTTGTCAGGTGATGAGTATTATGAGAAGGTTAAGCAGGCTCTAAAAGATAATCCTAGAGATCCAAGGTATGATGGTTTTCTGTTTGAGTAAGATGGACTATTGAGGTATAAGGGAAGAATGTATGTCCCTGATTCAGCTGGTTTAATTGATTTAGTATGGAAAGAAGTTCATAATGCACCATATTCTGGACATCCATGAGTGACCAAACTTCTAGTGGATGTTAAACCTCTATGGAAAGAAGTCTTGCAATGCAAGGTCCAATGGGACCAATATGCTGAGGAAAATGCTACATGGGAGGATTACCATGAATTTTATCAAAAATTTCCTTATTTATTTAATGATGTTACTAGTTGAAAACAATGAACTTGCTTTTTAGTTACTTTTTGATACTTTATATCATTGAGGACAATGAATCTTTAGGGGAAGGATATGTTACATCCCCAATTTTTTTCTTGCTATACTTTTTACTTTTACATGGGCATAAGGAAATTTATTATGATGTTTAGATTAATGACAAGGAAAGACATGAATTATATTGAATGTCATTTATGAAATTATGGAAATGATTATGTTATTATCAATTTAATATTTGCATTATGAGATTTGATTTATTATTTAAATAATGATGCACTGATCATAATTTGTTTGGTAAGAAGTTTGATATAGGATTACAGGTTTTCAGATGACTCTTAGAGAAAAGAGAGAGAGTATCTTTCAAGGAGAGAGATATAGACCTTGGGTTATGAGTGGTTTATTTTCCAAATCGAGTATAAGTGTTTAACGAAAATGTGAACCAATGTGTCATAAGAGGTAAGTCTTGTCTTGTCAGTTTACTTTTGAACCCAATCGATAGGTAGTCGATACCTTACGAATCTTTGTAAGTCATAATAAGTCGTCATAATCATTAGTAACGTAAACGACATCATTTGTGTATGAACCATGACCATTTATGTTTAACGTAAAAGTTACGACGTCATTGTCATAAAATGGTTGTCTTATTATTATTAAGTCTCTTAAGGTTTTATTGTCGATTCTTAACATCAAGATGTTTTTGTCAAGTTAAGAAGCTGTGATTTTGTCGACGGATTGTGATGGGGAGACAAGATCAACCCAATCACATTATCTATAATCCTATATTTAAATATTATCATTTTATTTATTAAACCAAAACTATCTAATTGAGGTGATGTTATGTGAATCATATTTGATATAATCAAATAAGTATATGCATATGTGTCGAATGAGGATAATACCTCATGATAAGTTAATAATGTTATGCTAGAGTAGTTGAAGGCTTACAAATAGGAGAGCCTTCAATAATAGTAGTGGTGAATTGAATCACTTATTGGTGATCATTAAATGATTAGCAATAGTTAAGTGATGTGTCGGCCTCTTCCAAAAGAGGACTATGGTATTAACTACCACCATCGGCGAGACCATGGGATGGTTATCTCCCATCGACATGTGTAAACTTTACATAAAGCTTGGCTACAGTTAGAACCGAATCAATTATAGACTATTATTCATTCAATTAAGTTTACAACTGAATCAAGTGGAGGTGCGAAGTAAGGGGACTCTATAGGATTAATACTTGAGCCTTTAATAACAACGACTCAGTTGAGCCGTGGGGAAGATATTATTAAAAGTAGATACTTGTGTGAAGTACAGGGGATACGCAGAAGAAAATTATTACTGAGAAGAGATACACAGCCAAAGGCGTCGATTGTAGTGCTCTGTCAGCAAATATTGTCAACTCTAAGACCGTCGACTATTAGGTATTCCTTAGTTTTTCATGTGTTTAAATAACAATGAGGAAATTGACCGATTCTTTCTAGAATGTCCATTGTTGTGTCTTGGACAGTTATGTGAGTTCTCTAGTGAGGTATATCCTCCTATATACATTGTGTATCTGTTGAAGCTAATAGTTTTGATCATAGGAGAATGCAGATAGCATTACTAGTAAACTATCTTGATCTATTTCTGAAAACGATTAGGCATCGAATGCAATTTATATGGCCGATACTTGGTAATACAAGTGAATTATTTGTTATAGTATTTTGAATCAACTATTTACTTATTGATTTTTAAAACAATAATCATATCAAATCATAGTATGGAGGATAAATGATCATCATAGAAGGAGGTTGTCTTAGTTGTTTGCTTTGAAAAAACAATCTTCTTATTGAATAAGTTTGTAGCAACCAATGATATGTTTAATGAGATAATCATATAATAGACTCAAAGCCTTGAGTAGTATAGAATAGACTTTGAGTCGAGGTAATATTATTTTAAAACATTTCCTTGTTTAGTTTTTATATATGTTGAAAATGATATCTTATCCAAAGAACTTAGATTCTTAGTGGTTTGTGGTAACTATAGTATAATCTATTGAATGGTAGAAGAACCAACGATAGTAGATAAACATGATAAATGTCAAAAGATCTTCTTAATGTCTACACTAGTAATATTGATGAGTATTGTGAAAGGGAAAAAATGGATTTGATCAAACTAATGAATACATAAAACCCAAACACCAATGGAAGCTGAATGCAAAGAAGAATTAAACCAAAACAAGTAAGAACATACTTACAAACTCCTTTGCCTGTCGTTTTCCATTGTTTGCCTATCTTTCTTTGATCTTGATTGTGAGGCCCTCAGAAGCTTTCCTTGCTTGCTTGCTTGTTGAAGATGACAAAGGAAGAATGGCTTTGATACCTGTTTGTGTTGAATGTGAGCTTCCAACACATGATAATGGAGGATACTAGAAATAGAGAGAAGAAGAGAAATTTGGGTATAGTTATTGTGCAAGATGAAGTTCCTACTAATGGCTTAGAAGAGGGTTTTATTTATAGATTTTCAAAAAAGTAATGGAGGGTGAGGATCAAAAGATGAGATCAATGGCTCTCATTTTTTGTGAATCTTTAATTCATAATGGATGAATTAAAAATTCTTTATTTGAGAATAGTGGATTATGACAATTGAATTAAAAATTCAATAGTGGAGGACAGTGGGTTATGACAATTGAATTAAGAATTCAATAGTGGAGGATAGTGGGGAACATTGAATTAAATATTCAATTGGTGAAGGCTAGTGGGGAACATTGAATTAAATATTCAATAGTGGAGGATAGTGGGTTATGACAATTGAATTAAATATTCAAATGGCAAAGGCTAGTGGGGAACATTGAATTAAATATTCAATTGGTGAAGGTTAGTGGGGAACATTGAATTAAATATTCAATTGGTGAAGGCTAGTGGGGAACATTGAATTAAATATTCAATTTGGTGGAGGATAATTGATTTAAAGATTTATTTTAGAAAATGGAGGATATTAGCTAATTAAATATTAAGAATATTTAATTATATGTGCAACATGGTGAGGTGGAAGAGATGAGGTGGAAAGATGAGGTGGATTGATGAAGTAGATTTTGTGAGGTGGATTTAGGATTTGAGACATTAGAAGAATTTAGGGATTTTAATTAAATAAAATAATTTTATTTAATTGTAGGATAATGAACCAATCAAATAAACTTATGATATTTATTTAATTGACAGAAGAAAATATGAATTAAGATAACTATTAGAATATTTACTTAATTCAACCTGAGCCAATTTTAGGTGTCCACATTTTGCCCCTCTTTGAAGCAATGTGTTTTATCACGTTGTTTCAAAGAATAAATAGTCTGATAATGATACATGCCCCAGTTTGCCCCTGGTACAGGTTATGATGATAGGATGCCCCCTCGGGAGATTGGACAGGGAGAGGGTGACAGGCGTGAGACGGACAATCTCATGATAAGATATGTTGACAGGAGATGAAATGGTTGAATGCAGAAGAAAGGGATGAATGATATGGAATGCAAGATAAAAATGATAACACACAAGCAAGTAAGCAAGTATGCACAAATGACACAAGCACAAACAAGGTATTGCCCCTGTCGAGTGGTAAACCAATGAGATGGATCGATGATGTCTGGTTTCAGGAATGAAATATGTCGTATAAGACTTCGGGTTTGGTTTCGACAATATGACATCCTGTCTAAGACATTTGATACAATGGTGTTGTCATGGCAGGGAACAATATATCCCTAGACCAACACGGCAGGCGTGTTGTCATGGCAGGGAATGATGGATCCCTAGAACAACATGAAGGATAGTGTCTGGTTTCAGGAAATGAAGCATGTCATGTAAGACACATGTGTTGGTCTGATATCGACAATGCAACATCCTGTATAAGACAATTGATTGATTAATTGATCGAGTTGGTTTACGACCAGACAAGGATCAAGACCATTGCTTGTGATTGGATCATTTGACAAGATTGACTTGACTTGATTTGCATGGATTAAGGATAGACTTGCAATTGGACACGGTATGGATATGGATATGGATACAGATATGAGATGCAATTGGATACGATATGGATATGGATAAGGATATGAACTGCAGTTGGATAGGGATATTTGTCACCTTGATATAGCAAGTGTTTTGAAGCACTTTCATCATTGGGATTTATTATGTTGTAAGAAAATACAAGCATCTAGGTATAATTAAACCGAGATGTCCTGAGTATTACTTACATGGATTTTGATTTAGTAAGTTAATACAAGCATCTAGAAAAAATTGAATCTAGATGACCTGAGTACTTCTTGCATTTTTCAACAGACAAGGATTGCCCCTTTTTCATGTTTAGACCTCGGAGTCCTCGATGATCTTTTGCCGATCATGTCGTTAGACAAAAGTTGTCACATTACTAAAGTTTGATCCACAAGCAGCAAACAAAGAAAATAATCATGCCCCCATCATAGCATCTCTAGCTTTTGGCATCCTTGAGTAGCATAGAAAGGCATGATAGCATAAATCAAGACTTTGTAAGTTAATCTAACTAATCACAAAACCTTCTTGCATTTAGATGTGTTTGTTTCTTGCCATAATTAACATGAGATTTAGCTTGAGTGTTTCAGTATGGTGGGTTGCTTTGTTTTTGGATAGGTTGATGTTTTGCGTCATGATTTTTTTGTTGTTTTTGGGAAGCGTGCTTTGGTGCTCTTGTTTGTCTAACAGAAGGTATCACAATCCTTATTGGTGGGACGGACCCTAGGGGACTGACCTAGTGCCTCGGGGGCTCATTGCTAAATGGCCTTGCCTACATGACGGCGCAGAGGCAGCGTAGTTTGGGGTAAACCCTAACGGACCTAAGACCTAGGTAGGAGAATGTGGAGATTGACTCAGCTGGACAGAGGGATTAGACATGGGATGGATAGGAAAGTGGAGATGGACTCAGATATGGAACAGATAATACTAATGGCAAGGAAGCACCATGGATAGGTAGATGTATGGGTGAATGGAACAGGTAGGTAGAAGGAAACAAGGATGTTGACTCTACGCATAGCGCCTGTTTGCCAGGTTTTCACTATGGTACTTATCCAAGGCGCCCGTTTGCCAGGTTTTCACCAAAGGACAGATTTTTTTTTGTTCTTTTCTGATATATATATATATATTTTTGTACTTTTTTCTAATTTTTTGATTTTGATTTTTTTTTTGGGAATATTCTGAGGATCGGGCATAGAACTTTTTGAGATGAACACTGTTAAGTGGCTCATCTAGAGGAACGCCATTAGGTGTAGCTAAAGTATAAGCTCCTGATCCATATGTTGCTGTCACAATAAAGGGACCTAACCAGTTAGGCTCAAACTTGCCCTTCTTCTCGCGATCTGCTTGATTGCTCTGATTCTCTTTGAGTACAAGATCACCAACTTGAAACTGTCTTTCTTTGACCTTTTTGTTGTAATTATGCCGTAGGCAGTTTTGATAGACATGGAGATGATTGAGCGCGGCAAGGCGTCTTTCCTCTAGTAATTCTAGCTCTGCTAATCTGGAAGTGCGATACTCCTCTTCATTTATCAGGTCCTGCATGGATACTCTGAGAGATGGGATCTCGACCTCTATAGGTAGGATGGCTTCAGAGCCATAGACCAAGGCATATGGTGTGGCACCAGTGGGTGTTCAGATACTAGTGCGGTAGGCCCATAGGGCGGGGTTGAGTTGCAGGTGCCAGTCGCGACTAGCTTCATTGATCATTTTTTTAAGGATTTTGAGAATGGTTTTATTGGAAGCCTCAACTTGGTCGTTACTCTGCGGATAATAGGGAGTTGATAACTGATGTTGGATATTGTATTGTGTGCATAAGGCACAGACATATTGATTCTTGAATGGTCTCCCATTATCAGTGACAATGGCCTGGGGATACCATACCGACAAATGAGGTAGTTAAGGATAAACTTGGCTATTTGCTTACCAGTGATATAGGTCATGGGAATGGCTTCAACCCACATTGTGAAATACTCAGTGGCGGTAATGACAAACTTGTGGCCATTAGAAGAGGAGGGGTAGATTTGTCCTACGAGGTCAAGACCCCATTGAGAAAAAGGCCATGGAGTTGTCACAGGTTGTAGTTCATGAGCTGGTGCGTGAATCAAATCTCCATGTTGCTGACATTGTAGACACTTCTTGGCAAACTGTGCAGCATCTTGTTCTATTGTTGGCCAATAACAACCTATTCTGAGTATCTTCTTAGCAAGATTAGGACTGGTAGAATGTGCGCCATAGACACCTTTGTGTATGTCTCGTAAGGTAACTTTAGCTTCTTCCGCGTTAAGACATCGTAAAAGGATACCATTGAGACTTCGACGATATAGTGTATCACCCAGAATGGTGTAGCGAGAGGATCGATGGATAAAGGTTTTGCGTTGGGTGGAGGAAAGGTCAGAGGGAAAGGTATTGTGCTTAAGGTATTCATAAATATCTTTGTACCATGGGGAATTGGGACCAACAAGTTTGCAGATGATTTCAGTAACTGGAATGTCGACGGCTGGTATCAACAATTGCTCGATCAAGAATTCGCATTTTTGTGTATTTGCAGGCATGTCGATCATTGATCCTATAGACGCCATAGAATCTGCAGCTTTGTTATGCTCTCTTGGAATTTGCTCAAATGTGATGCTAGAGAAGTGTGGTTTGTAGGCATCCACTAGTTGCTTGTAGGGGACCAACTTTTCATCCTTTGTTTGGTACTCATCTGTGACTTGGCGAATGACTAGTGATGTCCCATTGAACTGTTGTATTGAGACCTATAAGGAGTGCTTCATACTCGGCAATGTTGTTGGTGCAAGGGAATGCAAGCCGATATGACTTAGGAATATAGTCATTCTGAGGTGTGATAAATAGGATGCCGACCCCTGATCCATGCTGTGTGTAGGAACCATCAAAGTACAACTTCCACATTATGGAGTTGGAAAGAGTGAATAGATTCTCATCCAGAAAGTCTACTACCATAGGGTGTGTATCTGTCATGGGTGCTTCTGCTAATTGATCTGCTAGGGCTTGTCCCTTGATTGCTTTACGATCCACATACTCAATGTCGAACTCACTCAGGATCATGACCCATTTAGCTAATCTGCCTGTGAGAGCCACTTTTGCTAGTAGATACTTCAAAGGATCAATTTTGGCTATAAGCTTTGTATGCTGGTTGAGCATGTAATGCCGCAGCTTTTGGGAAGCAAACACTATTGCTAAACAAGCTCTTTCCATCGGTGAATAATTAAGTTCATATCCCACCAAGGTTTGACTGATATAATAGATTGCATGCTCTTTTCCTGACTCATCATGTTGTGCTAGCAAGGTCCCTAGGGCCGAAATTGTAGTTGAGATGTATAATATCAACGGTTTGTCTGCAACTGGTGGAACTAATACAGGAGGTGTAGCTAGATACTCTTTAAGTTGATCAAATGCTACCTGCCACTTATAATCCCATCAGAATGAGACATCCTTTCAGAGTAAGTGTTGAAATGGTTGACACTTATCTGCTAGCTGTGAGATGAAACGCCTGATGGACTGCAACCTTCCCTGAAGGCTCCTTAATGCTTTGAGGTTCTTTGGTGGAGGCATCTCCACTATAGCCTTTACTTTTGCTGGGTCTACTTCGATGCCTCTACGAGATACAATGTATCCTAATAGCTTCCCTAATGTTACACCAAAGACACACCTTCTTTGGATTGAGGCATACTTGATATTTCTCGAGCCTGTCAAAGATCTGTCCTAGAACTTGTATGTGAGCTATCCTAGAAGATTTAGCTAGTATGTCATCTACGTAGTCTTCCATGATATGATGAAAGAGATCGTGGAATATCACTGTCATTGCTCTTTGATAAGTTGCTCCTGCATTCTTGAGACCAAACGGCATGACACACCAACAATAATTACCCCAAGGACAAGTAAAAGTTGTTTTATGTTGATCTTCTTCCGCTATCCTTATTTGATTGTAGCTAGAGAATCCATCCATGAGAGAAAGCATCTCGTGACCTGCTGTCAAGTCTACTATAATGTCAATGTTTGGTAGTGGAAAGTCGTCTTTGGGACATGCCTTGTTGAGATCTCTAAAATCATTACATATGCAGATGTGCCCATTGGGTTTTAGACACAGGTACAATATTTGAGACCCAATCTGAATAGTCAATAGGTCGTATGAACTTTGCATCTAATAACTTCTATATTTCCACTTTTACCAAGAGAGCTATCTGTGGGTGCATCTTTCTCAGCTTTTGCTTGATTGGTTTCACTTTTGGATCAACTATGAGGTAGTGAACAACTAGCTTAGGGTCTAAACTTGGCATATCAGCATAGGTCCATGCAAAGTTGATGGTTCACTGTAAGAAGAAATTGTTAAGATTCCTATGCTCTGTTTCTGATAATGATGCTGCAAGGAATGTGGTCTTCAGATTTTGCTCTGTACCAAGGTTTATCTCTGTAGAATCTTCCACTAGGAGAGCTGACTTCTCTTGATACTTAGATGGTAGGGGAAGGTCAAATCCTCCATCCTCAGGTGCCACAATTGGGTTTTCACCTTTGGATATGTCCTTTGTTTTTACTATTTTGTGATCGGGAGGTGCCACAGTGTGGTTTTCACCTAGAGACCTTTCTGTATTTTTGCTTTTGCGACTGGAGGATTTGGCATTCTCACCAAAATAAGTTGTTGGCTCTAGTTCCATTATAAAACCTGCTTTGTGATTGCCTAGAGGGATACCATCCTGAAGTCCCATGAACTCAGCTAAAGCTTTGTCGTTCTGAAATATATCTATAACGGGGGACCCTTGTTGGTCCCAATTAATAAGTTCAGGGTAGACAGGTGTGACATTCTAGGTGTTTGTGGTGGATGTTAGGGATACGGAGCATAGCATAAATATGGAGGCTTCTGTAAATAGTTCAGTCATATGGAGGGAAGAGTCATCGATGATATCCTCGTTAAATGTCGAACCGGTGGGAAAAGTTTCAGCTACCTCGTTGAGAATATACTCGATGTCCAAGGCGTATGGTACTTTTCTACCAAATCCTAAACCCTTCTTGTCTAGCTTCTTTGTCACAATGATGGGCTCCATAGTTCCTTGATTCTGTTTCCCAAGGCCACCTTTGCCTTTATAACCCATGTTTTTGACAATCCTTAAGCCATTGCCATATTGCTTGACTGGTATCGTGACTGGTTCTCTCTCCCTATAGAGCCAAGAAGAGATGTCCTCAATAGTTTCTTCTTCTAATAACCGTCCCTGTTGGAATTGGGTTAGGAATGTTGGGGGAGGGATAGCTACTTTTTTGGTTACTTTGGCGATGGGTGCTTGGCCATAGGATTTTGGAGACAAAGGCATCTTCCCTACACAACAAGATTTTGAGATATCATAAGTGCCAAAGCCTATATCACGGATGTGCGCTTTGATTTTAGGAAGAGGATTAGGATTACTGGTAGAGGCTTGTGTCAGGTTTTTAGGATCAACATATAGTGGGGAGTCAAGGGCTTTTTCATTGTTAGGCACTCGGTTGCAATTCTTATAACTACCTTGCAAGACCTGGCAGAATTTGAAAGGATTGGGGTCTCCTGAGATAGTGATCTCCATACCATTGTATGGGAACTTTAGAGACTGGTGGTACGTGGAGGGAACAGCCTTCATTGCATGGATCCACGGACGGCCTAGGATAATATTGTACGGCAGGTCAATATCAAGGACTTGACACTTCGTTTCAAACATGACGGGGCCCAGTTGTATAGGCAAGTGGATAACACCTTTTGACCGGCGTTCAGCATCATCATATCCCTTGATTATAATACTATGCTCAGAGTTGACATGATCCTCAGAGTATCCCAATTTCTTAAGTAACTTTAGAGAACAGATGTTGAGACCAGCACCACCATCTATGAGTATGCATTTGATTTTGCGCTTATGGATGATAACTTCAATATGAAGGGCATCATTGTGATATAGATCATGGGAGGGGAGGTCCTTGTCAGAGAAAACCATGTTGTAAGGTAAAGCAATATTACCCACTATAGCTTGGAAATCCGTGACCGCTATGTTGTTAGGAACTGAAGACTCTTGGAGGGCCTTTTCTAACACAACTCTATGTGCAGGTGATGACCGTAAAAGGTCCAAGATAGAGATTTGTGCTGGCATTTTCTCTAGATGTTCGACAAGATTATAATCAGATTGAGCTGGAAGACTAGGTGTAGGACCCCGAATGGTGACACGACCACGGCGAGTGGTAACAGTGCAATCTATAGAATTGCCTTTGATTGTGAGGGTAGACACTTGACTCTCTTCAAAATGACCTACAATAGAGTCAAAGGAAGTAGAAGCATGATTGACACCTTTACCCTTATCCTGAGGAGGAGGTGGACCGTGGTGAGGGAATGGTTCCTTATACATGTTAAGGTCTTTGTTCACGTGTTGAGCTGGTGGATCATGTTCCAAAGAGATTAGGTTGTCTTCGATGAGATTTTGGATTAGGTGTTTGAGTTTCATGCACGATGCAGTTTTGTGCCCCTTGCTCCTATGGAATTCACAATATTCATTTTCTCTGTACCGTGCAGTTTTATAAACAGGTTCCCCATAGGGAGGGGCATCAGGTAGGGTTATAAGACCTCTCTGTAAGATCTTTTGTAAGACAACCTCTATGGGTTCTCCCAAGGGAGTAAATTGACGCCGCTGAGGGTAATCTTGTTGAGGCCGTTCTTGTTGTCATTGTTGTTGATTTTGATAGGGTTTCCGTTGATGTTTCTATTGTTGCAGATGCTGACTTGGTTGTGCATGTTGCAGCGGCATTTGCAATGTTTGGACATGTTTGGAATTGACCACACCATCGTTGACTATGTTTTTGTTTTTGTTCCAATATTTGGGTTTATCACTCAATTGTTGATGAGAAGCATTGTCTTTTGTTTCTTTGAAGATTTTGACCACACCCTTAGCAATGAGGGCCTTTTCAATGTTGATTCCCTTGTATGTGATTTCATCGAAGGTTGTAGCACTAAGAATTTGCAAATGGAAACCTAGCTCTTGGTTGAGGTTCTGCACAAATATGTTAACAAGCTGTTTCTTTGAAATCTTGAAAGGGAATTTGCTAGCCATTTGTCTCCATCGCTGAAGGAAAGAAATGAAAGTTTCACCATTTTTTTGTTTGTTGTTGCATAGATCAGTCATGGAGATTTCATGCTCTGCATTGTAGGAGAAATGGGTGGCAAATTTCTCTGCCAGCTCATTAAAAGACTTGATACCCGTAGGGAGGTGCGAGAACCATTCTATAGCTTGGCCTCCAAGACTGCAAGGAAAGAGACGCATAAGATATGTGTCATTATGTGAGACCTCGAAGCAAGCAAGATAGAATTCCCTGAGATGGTCTTTTGGGTCACCTTTTCCTTTGTATTTATCAAACTTAGGAATAGTAAAATTTTGAGGAAAAGGGATCATTGGTAATGACCGATCAAAGGGATAAGGACACACTTCCTCTAAAGAGAAGGTCTTCTTAGTGTGGCCAAACGTAAGATCAGATAGCTATTGTTGAACTTCTGTGATCTTTAGCTCCATTGATGTGGGAGGGGTTGGTAACATCTCTTATTGTCCTAGAAGTGGTTGTTGTTGCCCATACGGTAGATTGTAGTGTAAGCCATGCGCATTGGTGTTGTAAGGGTTGTACGATTGGTTGGGGTCATATGCGTTGTATGTTGGGTTGAGATTGGGTTAGAATTGGATGTTTTGATTTGGAGGAGGTGGGGGCGGTGCTAGGTAAGAATGTTGGCTTTGTGATGGTTGGAGAAAAGAATTTGGGGGTGGAAAGCTAAAGTGCGCTGGATTAGGTTGTGATGGCGACACATAGCTTTGGTAAACTTGATGTTGGGAATGTTGAGGGTGGCTAGGCAATGTGTGAAAGAAATTTAGCACGAATGAATGTTGTGGAGGAGGGGCATAGGTAGATGTGATTAGCGATGGTTGAGGTTGATTGATGATGAGAGTAGAAGAATGTTGTGGTTGGGCTGGCATGACTCTAGTTGGTTGAGAGACATGAAGGCCTGATGATATAGGAGGTGGCATTTGTTGAGACCCTTGTTGCATGGCTACATAGTTGTTCCCCAGATTGTAATTTGGTGGGGGACCTATGCATGATGGGGTAACCGATATTCCACTTACGATTGGTGTGGATACTTGAGGGGTTTGTTGTATATTTGATCGAGCTAAGTTGGCTTGCTTAGCTAACTCCGCTTGACGTTGGAGAGTTTCTTGTTGATTTTTGTAGATCTCCATAGGAGTCAGAAGTGGTGATATGGGTCTTTCTCCTGGCAGATTTTGATAAAGGGGGTTCTTATATTGTACAAGTGATCTCCCTTGCAAGCTTTGTTCAGGAAAAGGCATGGTCACTGTTGACATGGTGTGCACCACTTGTATGGTGTCTTGGGTACTGTTTGTCTCCTTGAGATTGGATAAATCAAAATTTTGAGGCAATTTGGCTCCTTGCTCGGCAAGCAAGCGAAAGAAATGATCTTGGTTCTCACTCAAGATTTTGTCAAAGGTGGCTATGGCTCTAGGATCTTGTATGAATTCATCAAGATCTTGTCCATCTTCTTGAGAGGATTGACCTATTTCAAAGTGTCACTCTTCTTGAGATGGGGCTAGATCTGTAGTATAGCCAACAAGATTCTGAGGCATGCCGGTAGTATAGTGAGGTGTACTTACCAAAGGGACCCTTACTTCCTGAGCTGGGACTGGTCAACAGTATAACCGTGCGGCACAAGATCCGGAGGCATATTGGTGGTAAAATGTGGGGCACTTACTAAAGGGACCCTACCTTCTTGTGGATTGTTTGGGTGATCTGGCTGTGGGATGTTTGGAGAGTTTGTAGATCTTTCTGTGGGTGTCCTAGGAGTAACCTTGGGGGTAATGTTGAGACGACCAGATTGCAGTGTGTAAGGAGGCGATTTGCGCTTCCTAGGGACAACTTGCTTGGACTTCATAGTTTGATGGAGCCTAGTGAGTACCATGGAGTACACTAGGACAAAAGGACTGTTGAGGTTTTGCTTGTGATTTGGAAAAGACAAACTTTGATGCACAATTGACTGGACCAAAGGCGCTATACTGTTTGACTAGAGTCGCGGGACTGTGCAACCAAAAGCGTGCTACTGTAATACCAAAGGTGATGGACAGAGCTACCAAAGGTGAGATACTACTGTGCCAAAGGCGAGCTACGGTTACCAAAAGTGAGCTACTGTTAGACCAAAGGCGAGGGTGCTGAAGTAGTTTAGCCAGAGGCGAGGTACTGTTATACCAAAGGCGAGCTACTGTTAGACTAAAGGCGAGCTGCTGTTCTACCAGAGGCGCTGAAGTAGTGTTTGATATTTTTAAAAGGCAAAATTTTGATAGATCTAGTTTGTTTCTGATTGGATTTGTTTTTGGCAAGAGAAAACACAACAAATAAAGTCGGCAAAGACGAACTGACACAACAAATAGTGTATGTTCGAGGCTCACAAAAAAGCCCAATGTTTCCATAGGTATGATACAATTTTCAAACAACTATCAAGCACTTTTTATCCCTAGAGACAAGGTTTCATTGCAGTAGATCAGCTCACAGCTTAATACTCCATCGATAAAAATATCATTCCATAAAGGTGTCAGATATTTTGTATCTTTGCGAGAGACGATAGGTAGGGATATCTCACCCTCCCCTTGGAAAGCTCAAGTAGGTCACAAGAGCTTTATGGCCAAGGGAATACTATCTCTTCTCAAGGGAGCCAATGGTGAGTGTCTTAGGGGCTTAAATTGATTCCCCTTGCACTGATGATTACCGCAATGTTCGGAGGTAGGTCGGGTAGTCACTATCTAGAATGGTTCTTAGTAACTTTGAGGGACCAACGCCTTACGAGCAATGTGATAAGCTACTAAAAGCTTTAACCAATCCTACTAAGAGTATCAAACACTTCGCTCAATGTGAAAATCGTTTCCACAAGGAGCTAGTACACCTCTTTTCAGTTTGGCACCACAAGGTAAGGTTGATGTCGGTTAGGACTTGGCTTTCACCTTATCCCTCTTATATAGCAGTTCAAAGGAAAACTCCGCTTAGAGTCGTCCCTTTTGGATGAAGCACAATCCAAAAGCAGGCCCTTCTAAAGGATGTACGAAAATGTAAGAGCAAGCACATCAAACAAAGGTTCAATTGTCCCGTTATAAGAAAAATAAGGTGCAACTAAACTAGGCACACACACATTTGTAGTTGTCAATTGTCCCTTATGAAATTGAAGTGTTTGGCATTCATGTCCATTGTCCCTTAAGAAAAGTAGTATGTTCCTAAGACTTAGATTACCAAAATGATTTGTTCAATTATCCCTTAAGAAGGCAATGTGTTTCTAAGACTTAGTGCAATAAATCTAGATGTCTTCAACACTCGTCCTGCATGAACATGTTAGAAAACTTATTTGCTCTGTGTGAGTGATAAGAAGCTGCAACACATCAGTTAGTTAGACTGTGAGAATAAGGCTCAAAAAAGGTACAATCTCCTGAAAAGTTCTTCACAATTGTGAAGTTTACCGCGTCATCTTTCCAAAAAGTCCTTGTTTGCGAATTTTCGGTTCCGTATGTGAAAGTTGTGAAAATTTGAAAAAATCAGCCTATTTCGTTAAGCGGAAAAAAAATGAACTTCCCCCTTGGTTTGATTTTATATATATATATATATATATATATATATATATATATATTTTGTGTTTTAATTTATTTATTAATGTTTTTGTTTAATTTTGAATTTCTTTTCATAAATTAGTGAAATAAAAAATAAAAAATAAAAGAAAATTATTATTTTTTATTTTTTGAAGTGTTGAATTTTTTATTGTGTGTGTGTGTGTTTTTTTTTTTTTAGGTTATTTTTTTTATTGTGAAAAGTGTTTTTTGCTTTGTTTCTTTTGTGGTGTGTGTAGGTTTGTGCAAGGTGGAGGAGCTGGGGTTGTGGAATGGCGGCGGTGGTGGCTGGGTGAGATCAGGGGTTTTGGTCGAGCAGCGAGGTGAGGAGAACCTGGATCGGGGGAGGGAGAGCAGGCCAGGAGGAGAGGAGGGGAGGCGGAGGGTAGGTGGTGCGCGGGGCGTGGCAGGGGGCGTGGGAGGGAGCGCAGGGTGTAGGTAGAGCGGTGGGCAGCAGGAGGGAAGGTGGTGGCGCAGCGTGGGTGGCGGTGAGCGAGGGACGGGGGAGTTGCGTGGGGAGGGAGGAACGGGGATCGGGCAGAGGAGGGAGTAAGGAGTGGCATGGGAGAACTACGTGGGGAGGGAGGAACGGGGATCGGGGGAGGGCTGAAGGGAGGGCTG
The DNA here is from genome assembly GCA_027924645.1 of Cunninghamia lanceolata. Taxonomy (NCBI): domain Eukaryota; kingdom Viridiplantae; phylum Streptophyta; class Pinopsida; order Cupressales; family Cupressaceae; genus Cunninghamia; species Cunninghamia lanceolata. The sequence continues at coordinate 3,129,181 of BSBN01000053.1, read as the reverse complement.
CGGGTGGCAGGAGGGGAGACGTGGGGGTGGCTGCAGGTGGGAAGCAGAGGGTGGAGGTCGGGGGAGGGGAAGAGGGGACACAGGGGATGGGAGTGGTCGGGGGGTAAGGGGAGTAGGGTTTGTGCAGGGGGGACGGGGAGGTGGTGGGGGGTAAGGGGGATGGGGGGTAGGGGGGGTAAGGGGGATGGGCTTCAGCCCTTAAATTTTTTTTTTTTTGTTTTTTGTTTTGACTTAACACTAAAGCTTTTTTTTTTAAAAAAAAATAGTTTGATTTATTTTATTTTTATTTTTTTAATAAAATGTAAATGTTAGACTAAAAAAAACAAATAGATGCAAATTTGATTTTTTTGTTTTCAATTTTTTTTTTTTGAAATGTTACAAATAAAAAAAACAAAAAAAAAAATCCCAATGTTTTATGTTTTTTTTTTTTTTTTTTTTTTTTACAACAAAAAAAAATGTTGAAAAATTAAAAAAAAATTTAAGAAAACAAAACTAAAGGAATTATATGTGATTTCTTACCTCTGAGGCCTTCTAGACTCAATGATGAGCATGGTTTGTGCGTAGGAGGTCATTTGTGGAAGTTGATGCCCGAATATGCTCTGGAAGACACCTGTATCCTGCAACAAAACTTCTAAGACAAAACCTTACAAGCCACGTGGATTAGATCACCGGCTATGCCAAAATGTGAAAGGGAAAAAATGGATTTGATCAAACTAATGAATACATAAAACCCAAACACCAATGGAAGCTGAATGCAAAGAAGAATTAAACCAAAACAAGTAAGAACATACTTACAAAATCCTTTACCTGTCGTTTTCCATTGTTTGCCTTTCTTTCTTTGATCTTGATTGTGAGGCCCTCAGAAGCTTTCCTTGCTTGCTTGCTTGTTGAAGATGACAAAGGAAGAATGGCTTTGATACCTGTTTGTGTTGAATATGAGCTTCCAACACATGATAATGGAGGATACTAGAAATAGAGAGAAGAAGAGAAATTTGGGTATAGTTATTGTGCAAGATGAAAGTCCTCCTAATGGCTTAGAAGAGGGTTTTATTTATAGATTTTCAAAAAAGTAATGGAGGGTGAGGATCAAAAGATGAGATCAATGGCTCTCATTTTTTGTGAATCTTTAATTCATAATGGATGAATTAAAAATTCTTTATTTGAGAATAGTGGATTATGACAATTGAATTAAAAATTCAATAGTGGAGGACAGTGGGTTATGACAATTGAATTAAGAATTCAATAGTGGAGGATAGTGGGGAACATTGAATTAAATATTCAATTGGTGAAGGCTAGTGGGGAACATTGAATTAAATATTCAATAGTGGAGGATAGTGGGTTATGACAATTGAATTAAATATTCAAATGGCAAAGGCTAGTGGGGAACATTGAATTAAATATTCAATTGGTGAAGGTTAGTGGGGAACATTGAATTAAATATTCAATTGGTGAAGGCTAGTGGGGAACATTGAATTAAATATTCAATTGGAGAAGGCTAGTGGGGAACATTGAATTAAATATTCAATTTGGTGGAGGATAATTGATTTAAAGATTTATTTTAGAAAATGGAGGATATTAGCTAATTAAATATTAAGAATATTTAATTATATGTGCAACATGGTGAGGTGGAAGAGATGAGGTGGATTGATGAGGTGGATTGATGAAGTGGATTTTGTGAGGTGGATTTAGGATTTGAGACATTAGAAGAATTTAGGGATTTTAATTAAATAAAATAATTTTATTTAATTGTAGGATAATGAACCAATCAAATAAACTTATGATATTTATTTAATTGACAGAAGAAAATATGAATTAAGATAAATATTATAATATTTACTTAATTCAACTTGAGCCAATTTTAGGTGTCTACAAGTATAGCTATAGTAAACCATTATGTGGAAATAGACTATATCTATATAGAAACAACCTTGTATAAAATCATATGAGTATATATGTAGTGATGGTTAATGACATCACGTAGAGGTAATTTGAAAGGTATTCATATTCCTTTGAATAGAAGTTAATATCTTCACAAGAATTATAGTATTCTTAACTATGGTTGAGTTAAATCCTAGAATCGATTATGAACCTTAGCCTTATAGAAATGAGATATAATATATATTGAAATATTGTAATATTCAAGGGTTGTTTTAAAACCCTAGAGTTGATTATGAACCCAATGAATGGTTATGTCATTTGGACTTATCTAAGTCAAGAAAACTATTATCATGACAAGATGATTAAACCTTTATGTAAAAATAGTCGGTGTGAATAACTGCGAGAATACGATAGTATCCAAGTTCAGTAGGCGTGGGTGAACACAACGACCACATTCATTTTGAATGTTATTGATATTAAAAACCTTGGCCAAAGTAATACATTTGTTTTTTACATGCATTGTCAGTTCACTATATCTGGATTGCTCATCCTATCGGAAATCATACTTAGCTAGAGGGTGTCTAGGGTTGTATGGTTGATAGAGTTGAGTAGGATACAACACTATGTACTCAGGAAAAGAAAATTACCATTGGTCACCTAAGGTCTATATTCCTCATGAAAGGTAGGGCCACTTCCTATGTGGAAGATGTGTGGGAAACTTTCGGTCTGTGGATGGAGGTAAATCACTGGAAAGATACTCTCTCTCCAAGTAGGAAACATGCTAGGACTTGTGATAAAGATGTTAGATATTCAGAAGTAGTATTTATTCCAAAATTTGTACATGTAATTGATTTACATTTGTAAACATTGTATTTGAGAAAGACAATATGGTTTATTGTATTTTGTAATGAGAAAATCTTGTAATTGTAGTTACTTGATTATATGTTGAATAAAAGAAAAAATTTCTCTATCTCATTTTTACCTTGTTAAATTACTTTATGGCAAATTTTCTGGTTTTACTATGTTTTTAGAACTTGGATGTTACAATAACTTTTCTAAATATTAAATACTATATATAAAATAAATATGATTATATTATAAATGAATATTTAATATAAATAAATGATTTTATAATATAATAGTATTTTTAAAATATATTAAATAATTTACATTATATAAAATATACTAAACAAGAATAAATACAATTATATTAGAGACTATATATTATATATAAAATAAAAATAATTAAATAAAAAATATTCAATATGTTTAGTTTATCCTTCTCAAGATAGAAGACATCTGAGTGATGAAAACATAAAATAAAGGGATATTTAATGAGGATATGTACTTTTACATCTGTCAAATCACCACCTTAATCCCAAAATAATTTCTCTCACAAAGCCACACAATCCAAGCCCACCATCCATTGACAAAGACCAAGTACACAAACTTGTTACCTCCAAATTGCCATGATGGTGTATAGCCAACAAGTGCTTGCCCTCCATCCTCAATTCCATGAAAAAATATTTTAATCTCCAACAACTGATTGTAAACAGTTAAGAGCTCCTTGCTCAAAACACCCAGATCATCCCAAATCACCACCTATTTTAGGCACCCGCCACCTTTGAATTCTCTATAGACACAGCTGTCATGAGGCCATAGGAAATGAGATAATATAGGAAGGAGCACAAGTAACCTAGTTCCTAACCTTAGACAAAGGCACTTTATCATCCAACTTTGCCAAGAAGCCCACCAAAATGGAAACCCTTGACCAAGCCATGGTACCCAAAATGCACTTACCTTGTATTTATACTTTAATAACATCTAAAACATCATTGTATCCCTTGATCTCTCTGGATCTCTCTCCTTCTCTCTTCCTATACCTATCTTTCTCTCTTGCTCTCTCTTTGATTCTCTCTCTATCTCACTCTCTTTCTCTATCCTCCTCTATGTCTCTCTATCTCATTTCTAAATAATTTACATTATATAAAATAAGCTAAATAATAACAAATACAACTCTATTAAATATTAAATACTATATATAAAATAAATATGATTATATTATGAATAAATATTTAATATAAGATTTAATTAAAAAAAATGTCAGGAGAAGAGGATTTCACAGGTGACAGATATAGAGTAGGTTTTGAGGGAGATGAAAGGTGAAGAACAACCAATGAAGCAAAAGATGTGGCAGGAGCTTGGATGGCATAGACATACAAGGAAATCCTGATCGAGCATGTAACAAACAAAGTGGCAAAGGAAAGATGGTGTGAAAACCAGGGATGGAGGAGGGGAAGCAATTTGAATTTTAGGTATAAGCAAGGATATAAATTTCTGCATGGAGCTTGGGGGAATGGGATTCTTCATGCCACAGGAGCGAATACCATCCCTTTAGGCAACAAAGGAAATTGGAACTTAGGAAGGAATGCAAGGCAGAAGATGGAGTCCAGAAATTTGATGACCCTGGAAGAAGCAGGTTGTGGGAAGAACTGCAAATCTTTGGCCATTCAAGCCAGCATAATACGACCCAACATTCAATGGTTGGAAATGCTAGGCTTGATAACAAAATGGCATGGAAGATAGACCAATTGGAAGAAGATGATTAACTGGTGGAGAGAAAAAGGAGGAGAAGATCTATAAATAAAACCCCTAGCAAATGGCTTCTTCACACTAATCTGCCCTACACAAGAGATTAGGGATGGCATAGCTGATGGGATTTGGATAATGGATGACAATGGCTTTTTCATCCAAAGATGGGAACCTTGTTTCAATCTGTATAAACACAAAGTGGAATGGGTTCAAGACTGGTTCAAATTGCCCAACCTACCAGAAGAATTTTGGGATCTAGTAGTGCTCGAAGAAATCATCAATCAAATAGGGACCTTTGTTTGTGCAGAAGAAAGATCTAACCCTAATGGAATTAGTTCCTATATAAGAATGTGTGTTGAGAACGCTCCCAACACCACTCTTTGGAGGGAATTGGAGATTTATATTGATTGGGGTGAATGGAAACAAACCCTCATTCCAAATCTGAGCCCTAGAAGTGGGATCACTTAGGTTCTGGGTTTTAGGCAAACTACTCAAAAAGTAGAAGAGAGAAATGAAGCAGAAGAGCCTCCTTTAGAAAATCAAAATAGGATTACCCAGGAAGAAAGAAATGGAGAAGAAGGGGGGAAATAACACAAGAGAGTTTAGCTAAGAGAAGGCGATGTCTGAAGAGCACTATCAGGAAAGGCAAGCACAGGAGATAAAGGAGAATTTAGACCAAGTGAATGGGAAGATTTTGGAAGTCATAGAATTGATTGGAGATAATTTTAGAGAAGAAAATTTAGATTCCTTGATCGAAGTGGGAAGTGAATTGTTGGAACTGGCAAAGGAAGCAAAAAGAGGAGATATGGGGGAAAACTTTCTCTCTAGAGGTCTTTGAGAATTAGGGGAAATTTTAGAAGATATAGGGTTGGATGAGGATGAACACACCCTTATCCCAACAAAAAAATAGAATGTTATCTCTGCATAATAGAGAGATGGAGAAATTGGGCATTGCAATAAAGGAATCCGTAAAGATAGTGCCTGATTGTGGGGATAACAAGAGGAGAGGAATGACTTCAAACCAAGAAAAGAGGAAAATAGATGGAGAAGCCTCAAGGAAAAAAAGATTTTGGAAATGCTTTTGATAGGGAAGGGGGAATCCCTTCCTGAGGCACAATGAATATATATTCCTGGAATGTTAGGGAATTAAACGCCCCTAACAAAAAAAGCCTGATTCGATGCCTATTGGAGGTGTCATAGGCAGATATATTCATGATATAGGAATCCAAACTCTCTCAGACAAAAGCGAAGACATTTTGTGACAGATTAAAACTTTGGCAACACCTGGTAGCTGATGCGAATGGAGCCTCTGGTGGACTCATGCCTCTTTGGAAACCTCAAAGAGTCCTGGTGGAAGAACTAGCAACAAGAAGATATTGGATAGTGAGCAAGGTTAGAAGTTTATCTTCAGATCTAAATTTCATTCTCTTTAATGTTTATGGACCAAATTCTTGCATTTTAAAGAGAGAAATATGGATAGAAATAGAGACAGTTTGCAACAATGTAGCCCATGATTTTTGTTTTTTGGGAGGGGACTTTAATGCGATTTTAAATTCTAAAGATAAAATGGGGGGTGTGAGAAGAAAGATTCAATCCTAGATTGACTTTGAAAACTTTGTGGAGAGAAACATGCTGATGGAAATTCATATGGGGAATGGGATTTTTACATGGACAAATAGGAGGTTTGGGTTCTGTAACATTGCAGAACGCTTAGACAAATTCTTGTTCAAAGGAGATCTGAGAAACTTCCCCTACTCCATGTCAAGTAGCATTGAAACATACTCATGCTTAGATCACTTCCCAATCAGCCTAGAAATTCTGAGAGAGAGGAAACCTATTAGATGTCCCTTCGAGTTTGAAAATATTTGGTTGAAAGATCCCAATTTCTTTGACCTAATCAATATCTGGTGGAATGAGGTTCATCCAGGAGGATCCAAGATGTTTATCATTGTCACAAAGATTCAAAAGTGATAAAATAATAGCTAAAGGAATGGAATAGGAACTGCTTCAAAAACATCTTTGAAGAAAAAAGATTGAAGAAAATCTGAAGGAGGTAAATGAGACAGTGATCATTAGGGGAATGGACAATGAGAGCTTCTTAAAGGAAAAAGAGCTTCTCAGTAAATTAGAAGATATCTTGTCTAAGGAAGAAATCTTTTGAAGGCAAAAGTCCAGAGAGCTATGGCTGAACTTTGGGGATAAAAATGCAAAATATTTCCACAATGCAACTACGGTCAGAAGGGAAATAAATAGGATCACCCGAATCAAGTCTTTAATGGGTAGAGTATTGGAGGAACCAGAGGGAATCATAGCAGAATCAATAGAATTTTTTTAAAACCTCCTAAACAATTGGAATGGATCAAATTTGCAGGAGTAGCAACAGATACTCACAAACATTCCCAGGTTAGTCATAGAGGTATGAAATGAAGTGTTGATGGGGAAATTCTCTAAGAATGTTAGAGAAGCACTCTTTCAATTACATCTTGACAAGGCCCCTGGGCTGGATGGATTCCCAGCATATTTTTTTCAAAAATGTTGGGACATTATAGGAGAAGAAGTAGTGGAGGCAATTGAAGAGTCAAGGAGTTCAGGGACGGTGTTAAAAGAGATAAACAACACATTTATTTCCCTCATTCCCAAGAAGGAAAAACTAGATTCTCTTAAGGAATATAGACCTATTGTCCTATGTAATACCATTTACAATATAATGGCAAAGGTAGCAGCAAATAGAATCAAAGGAATTCTCCTGGACATTATTTTAGAGGAGAAAACTGGATTTGTGCCAGGCAGATCAATTTTTGATGGGGTAATTATAGCCCAAGAAGCTATACACTCCACCCAAGCAGTCAAGAAATCAAATATGATGATAAAGCTAGACATCAAGAAAGCCTATGATAGAGTAGACTAGAGGTTTTTGTTCAAGGTTCTAGAGGCCTTCAGCTTTCAAAAATGGCTACAGTGGATTTTCAATTTTGTGGCAACACAAAGATTCTCCATTTTAATTAATGGATCTCCAAAAGGTTACTTTGGGGCTTCTAGGAGTCTGAGACAGGGGGACCCTCTGTCCCCTTTTTTGTTCATCATCATGGCAGAAGCACTTGGGAGAACCTTGAATAAGGCACTGCATGTTGGTAGGATAGTAGACATCCAAATCACCAGGGGTTGCCCAGCCATTTCACATCAGCCATTTGTAGATAACACAATGTTGTTTGGAGAAGCCAAGGTTAGAGAGGCAAGAATCTTCAAGGAAATTTTGGAAAGTTACTCGGCTGCCTCTGGCTAGGAGGTTAGTAAAGAAAAAATGGAGGTCTTCTTCTTGTTCACTGACCCAAGATTGGAAAATCAGATCCTTAGAGTGTTGGACTTTAAGAAAGGAACTCTTCCAAGTAAGTACTTGGGGCTACCATTAACCACTGGCTTGCAATCAAGCAAATTAGGGGACTCCCTAATTTCCAAGATAGAAAAGAAGTTGGCCTCGTGGAAAGGTCATTGGCTCTCTTGGGCTAGTAGAGCTTTCATGCTAAAGGCAATGATAGCTATCATCCCTGTTTATATGATGTCTTGCCTCCCTCTCCTAGCAAGTGTTTTCTAAAGAATCAATCAAAGAATGAGGAAATTCTTTTGGCAAGGTGAGTAAGAACAAAGGAAATTTTCTCTCATTAGCTAGGAAAAATATGCAAGTAAAAAATGGTAGGAGTGGGGCTCAGAAATATGGCACTTCAGAACAAGGCCTTAGGAGCAAAGCTGATTTGGAACATCTACTCAAACCTAGGTCTCAAATGGGTCACAATAGTGAAGGACAAATATTTAGATGAAGGGGATCTGAGTATCTTAACCTCCAGAACACTCCCAGTAGGCTCTAGAATTTGGAATTTTATGAAAAGTTGCATAGATCTAATCACAGACCATTTGACCTAGGATGTCAGAGATGGAAGCCAAGCTTAGTTCTAGGAAGACTCATGGGGAGGGTTTCCAAAACTGGCAAATAGAGCTGAGCTAAATGCAATCAAAGACAAGACCAAACAAGTTTGGGGAGGTAAGGTGAGGGATTATCTTCAGCTATCCTTAATTAATGGAGGTTTAAAGGGACATTGGAAGGATGTAAGAATATTAGGTATTTCCAATCAGGAAGCAGCAGCCTTCGAAGCGATCGTTAACAACGGGCCTATCTTCATCAGGGAAGGAAGAGACATTTTAAAATGGAATCGATCTAAAAAGAGATGCTACAAAACAAAAGAGGAATATAGGATTTTGGCGCATCACTCTAAGGTTGCATCTCATCTCTCACTCAATCTATGATGGGATAAGAATTGCATCCCCAAAGGAGGAATCTTCACTTGGGAAATGCTAAAAAATAGAATCCTAACAGTAGACAGGCTTCTAAAGATGGGCTACCATGGTCCCTCAAGATGTGTACTGTGCAAACATGAAGAGGAAACAGGAAACCACCTTTTCCTACAATGCCCTTTCTCACACAAATGCTAGATCTGGCTCTGTGCGAAGTTGAATTAGAGAACTGCCCTGCCTCAGGACATTCTAAGCCTCTTCAAGGCTTGGCCACTTCTAAATAGATCAGCTTCATACTCAATCTTGTGGCTAATCTCTCCCTCCCTTTTGGTTTGGGAGATCTAGAAATAAAGAAACTAAAGACTGTTTAAAGAAAAAGAGATGCCCCTAATTTCCTTGCTTAATAAAGTTGAAGTTGTGATAGTAGAAGCAGTCAACATAAGAATTGGTGAGCAATGTCAAAAGAATCTGAACTTCACAGAATGGGATACAGTCATGAGGCCAAACTGGCACGGCCTAAAGATTCCTTCCTTTGAAGGAAAGGAGGTTTGTAATAAAAAATTGACAGAAGCCAAGTCATTTGGATTCCTCCAGAACTTGGGTGGTTTAAGATGAACTTTGATAGGACTGCCAGAGGCAATGCTAGCATTTTAGGGGCAGGCTGCCTCATTTGGGATTGGCAAAGAAGGATGCTGGGAAGAGTGGCTAAGTCCCTTCCTGTAGGAACAAACAATATAGCAGATATGCAAGCCTTAATTCTAGGGTTAGATATGTGTATAGAACTCAAACTCAAAAAGGTAATACTATAAGGTGACTCGACACTGATAATAAATGCTTTGAGAGCTAGGAAAATGATGAACTGACAACTAAGTGCAATGCTGGAAACAACAATCCTTCGACTCAGAGAGTTAGAGCTTTACAAAATCAACCATACTTACCAAGAGGGCAATTTGGAAATAGTTACTTTAGCTAATAGGGGAGCTGATGGGCTAGAATTAAAAGAATTGGATACTTCAGCTTATGCTTCAGCTTGGGTGGAGAACTTAGATCCTGAATAAAGGGGTGCTAGTGCTTTATAAAATTGATAAAGAATGGTAAAATAGGGCAAAACCTAGAGAATCGGTATCCGCATTTTGATTAGTGGGACATGATCTAAGGAATCTAGTGGGACCTTCCAATTTCAATCCAGATGGTAGGCTTGTGTGGATAGAGTAGTTGGAGGATTGATTGCCAAATAGGAGACACATTAGGAACTTGATGATAGCAACTAGACTCCAATCTCATCATGACAGATCTGCATGGAAGCACGACAGCGCTCCCTAAGTTCATTCAGAAATTATGGGAATTCATGCGGGACAAAGGCAAGTTCAAATAAATGGGACCTCTCTAGCGAGGTGACAAGATCAGAAAGACATACTACATGTGGGAAAGTCATTAGAAGAAGTGTAGAAGCACTCTAATCAGGACCAATATCTCGCCACCTAAATCTAGCAGAGATTTCATTGCCCCCAGGATCTCATATAACCTGCCAGACTTAGCAGAACAACTAGATTTGAGGAGTTAGCGAATGCCAAAATGTCCTCACACGAGCCTTACTAATTAAGTAACCAGAGCCAACCAAACAAGCAATACTATACAAAGGTTGGCAATTCAATTTGAAGATTATAAAATCACAACTTTGAGAAAGGCAGGTAAATGGCAAAAATTCCCAAGCTCGTATTTTATCTGCTGGTAGAGAATCTGGCATGTGGAGGCGTGGACACACCCATTTGTTTAACCAACACAGACAAATAGATGGCCTTTTTGGGCATGGTAACGGTGCAACACCTCAGGAGGGTACTTCTGTAGAATGACACCTTCATGGTAGGTGCCAAAAAACTCATTCTAGGTAGGACATTTGTCGAGGGTGGGGAGCGGTATAGAGTTGACTCAGACATAGCATCTTATTTTTTTGCCTCTTTGTTGCATCTGAATGCTCCGAAGGTGGAAATCAATATCCTAACTCGCAAGATGTTTAAGGCAGAGTTGTTCGGAGGGCAAGAGGAAGTGCTGGAAAAAGTAGTTTATGGTGCAGGTCTGTCGATGTCAAGGGATCTAAAGAAAATAGATATGCCAGATGAAGTGGTTAGATACTTCCCTTTCCTGCTGGATCTAAGGGGAACTGACATAATAGACCATCGAGTCAGGGCTCGCAAGGGATTTGAATTCCTAAAGAAAATGTTGCAATTGGTAGAGGTGGAGGACTTCGCTTGGGTGGCAGAGTTCAACATTTATCTCCAGGAACAGGGAGAAATATAGACGAGTACTCTAACTACTGCCTTTTGCTTCTGCTCTAAGTTTAATCAATGAATACTAGCTGGGTCAGAGAATATGTATAAAGTGAATATAAGGGAAGGAGATAATAGTCTCATGCATGAATTATAGATTTATCACAGTAAGCCCTACGTGGCATTTTTGTTGGATCTAGGGCATACAACTGAGGGGGGGGTGAATCAGTTGTATAAAAACTTGCTTGTTACTTCAAACACTTGATTCTTCTTTGTTAGTTAACAGCATATCAATTAATCATCCATGAAAGCATAATGCATAAACACAAGAGCAAATAAACATCAACACATTGAACACCAAGATTTTGACGTGGAAAACCTAGTTAAGGGAAAAACCACGGGGTGATTAACCCAAGGATTATTCTCTGTTAGAAGAATAAGAAAAAGAATGGCACTTGCCAATTAGGGCTCACTGCTTGAGCACACTGCTCACAAAGAGGCCCACTGCCTACAAGGAGACACACTATCTACAAAGTGATAAGAATCACAATCTTGAACTAGAGAATGACATCTCTACCATGTCCAGATCAGTTCCATTTAAGCCCAAAAACCCCTGCTCTGCCTTTCACACTTCTCTTCGCTATGCCACACTCATCCACACAATCCACACTTCGAAATGAACTCACAAACCTTTATTTATACAAGACATCGACTTAGGAACAATCATCTAAGTTGGCAATCAACCATAAGAATATCTACAAGATGAATAACACATCCGGTCGGCCACCACAAGAACATTCGCAGGATGAACAACTCATCCGGTCGGCTAGTCAGAACAAGAACTTCATCTGGAAGAATATCTTCAATTCTGGGCTCTACCATCAATGCGGACCAACAACACAACCTCAACATGATCCAAGAACCTTCACAAGCCTGCTTGAATGACCAGGTACATCCGCACTTCCTCTACTTACTGGAATCTCTTCTCTTCCTCATCCAGAACTTCAAGAACACAGTTTGTCGCCACTGTCACAATGCAAAAGGTACTTCCAGACCTCAAAATCATACACAACTCGAGATAACACATCATAAGGACATCCCAAACACTCCTTCCAATCTGCAGATTAGGATTATACAATTCTGGACCTCACCAAACCTTTCTGTGATCCTCTGTCACCTCTGAACACTTGCCGGAACCGGTTCCACACAGACAGCCACAACTTCTTCCGATCTTCATGTGGACCTCTAAAATCTTAATTGAAGCATCTCAAGACTCATATCTACAAACCCTTTAATCCGCATCCTTCGGTTCTCAACCTATACAATACATTTGCCTTCTTCTCATCACTGTTCTTCACTGTTCCTGACTGAGGCTAATTTTCTCAATATCCTCAGCACACAGCTCATCCAATCCTTCTTGTCAATGCAATATGAGTATGTTGACATCAATGACAACACTGGTTCACCTCATACTTGCAAAAAATTTGTCTATATTGTTAGACCCTGAGTGGTCATTTTGAACAGAATCAGATAGCATGGAATAGGGCTTAGTGATAGCAAATATTTACCACTAGACTTTGCCAATCAGACAAAGCAAAGATGTAAATTCCCTTTTTTTGATATAATATAATATAATCTCTCTTATGTAGCAAATATATATATATATAGAATATAAATACATGATTTTATAATATAATATTATTTTGAAAATATATTAAATATTTTACTTTATATACAATATACTAAACAAGAATAAATACAATTATATTAGAAACTATATATTATATATAAAATAAAAATAATTAAATACTAAATATTAAATATGTTTATTTTATCCTTCTCAAGATAGAAGACATCTAAGTGATGAAAACATAAAATAAAGGGATATTTAATGTGGAGATGTACTTTTGCATCTATCAAATCACCACCTTAATCCCAAAATAATTTCTCACAAAGCTGCACAATCCAAGCCCACCATCCATTGACAAAGACCAAGTACACAAACTTGTAACCTCCAATTTTCCATGATGGTGGGTATCCATCAAGTGCTTGCCCTCCATCCTTAAGTCCAAGAAAAAATCTTTTAAGCTCCATCAACTGATTATAAACAACTAAGAGCTCCTTGCTCAAAACACCCAGGTCGTCCCAAATTGCCACCTATTTTGGGGCACCTGCCACCTTTGAATTCTCCATAGACAACCATTGTGAGGCCATAGGAAATGAGATAATATAGGAAGGAGCACAAGTAACCTAGTTCCTAGCCTTAGACAAAGGCACTTTATCCTCCAACTTTGCCAAGAAAGATACCAAAATGGAAGCCCTTGACCAAGCCATGCCAATGTGGCCATATTCCTACGTACCCAAAATGCACTTACCTTATATTTATACTTTAACAACATCTAAAATATCATTAATATAAGTTGTAAGCACTATTTTTAAACTAGTAGTTGCACGGAGTTTACGTGCAACGTTTTTGCCATTTTTTACTTACATTTAAATTTCAATCTTCAAAAAGGAGGGACTTTCATAAAAACTAATAGTTGGTAAATATCGAGTAGAAGAATAATAATCTAAAAATAGGTGGTGTTGGATAACAAAAGCATGAGATGAAGAAACTTTAAATATTTGACAAACAATGTAGTTATTTCAATAATTTTGTGCTCCCATTGTATCCTAGGTGTTAGTAGTCTAAAATGGTCGTTATCTTAATTTTCTAGAAGAGTTTTCTTGTCAACGAAATATTTAGAGGCTTAATACTATAGAGCTAATTCAACTTTGAAGAGACCAATTTAATAGTGAGAAATCTTAAGCAAAAAACAAATGCAAGTACAAATGGGAAGCAGCAACAGCTGGTTCCCAACTTCGTTGCTCTTAAAAAAATAAGAAAATCATGCCTTTGCAGTTAAGTAAAGAAGAATGCCTTCTATAGAAAGTGTATTCATATGTGAAAATAATATTCACTTGGCTAGAGAATCAAGTATTGTCCACATAATTTGTAAGCAAAGAAGGTGTTTGAGTTTCTATTTTAATTTAAAAAACTCTAAAACAAAAGAAAATTAGAACATTTTGATTGACTACACAAATGAAATAAATTATACACTTCCAATAGATTTCCATTGGAATACTTGCATAAAAAGAGGATACCATATAATTGGTAACACCAACAACATTACATTTCTTAATATGCATTATATTCATTATTTTATATAGTAAACTTAACCAAGTCAAAAAATTTAAACATAATCAAAATAACTTTTACACTTAAAAAATTTATCATCAAGGCTTCCTCAATATGGATACATGCTATATTTACATCCTAGCTTAGTTACATCCTAAACACAACCAATACAAAAAATGTAAAATAATTAAAGAAAACATAAAGGTGAAAATGAATTGGGAAAAAAAAAAGAAATAATGTGCTTGCCCCAAAATGATGCATGTCAAGCTAGCAACATATCCCTTCGTGATCTGATATATATCATTGCCTACTAAGAACCTATCCCTTTGATGATTGGAAATAAATAAAAAACTATGAGCATAACTAAAAAATCAATTTATCTTACATAGTATTTCTACATATGTTTGGACCATTGAAAGTCCATTTGCAATCAATTATAGCCAAATCCACAAATCGAGACCTAGTATCAATGGACACTTTTTTGGGTTTGCTCAATATGGATCTATGCAATCATTTGGCATCAAGTTCACTTCCCTCATTAAAAACTACAAAACATAAAACGTGGTGATGTGAGTTATGAGAAGTTTTAAAATTGTACCTTTTCCAATTGCTCTTGAAGTGGATTATATTTAAAACTAATTTCTAGAATAAAGTATTCACTAAACAAGGATCTTCAGAGTGGGGTCACTTCCTACGAGATATCAATCACTTAATATTTTAGACTTCGTATATAATTTGTAATGTTTATACAAATTTTGTTTCTCATATTTAGTCGGGAAATATTTTCTATGTATAAAAACAATATTTCAATGAAATATTCACTCTCCCACACCACATTAAAAGCAATGATTGATCAGATAATACATTTTGATTTGAATGAAATCCTACCGTAAAAGAAATTTTTAAATGATTGAATTTTTATACAAGTTTTTAAATGATTTTTTCAAACCATTTTAATTAATGGCACATATAATTAAGACACAACCAACATGAATTTATTATTCTTCACCCCAATAATATAGAGCTTACTACCATAAGAGAGGTTATCATAAGTTATCCTAACTCTAACACTTTATTACTTATCCTTTCAATCCATTTCATTAATAATTATCATTTTATTATATTGTTTCTAATCATACAATTTATAAATTCTAATATTACTATAAATAAACCATTATAATGATAATAACATGTTTTTGATATTAGTAAGCTGCAAACCCAGGTGCAGGTCTCGATAATAAAAGCTAAAAAGACAACAAAATAGGCCCAAAGCCTCAAATAGCCAAAAAACAACAGATTAACGACAAATCAAAAAACTAGAGTATGTGTTTTTAAGCATAACTTGAAGAAACAACTAACTAATTAGTTCTTTCCAATCATCACTGATCAAATTAAACATTTTCTCCTTATCCTTGAGCAAAGAATCCACGCCATTGTTCTGGTCATCCTGCAGAATAGAGAAGGCAACAGTAGCCTTGTGAGAGGATTTCAAAATATATTACCAATTATATTTACCCCTTTATTAATAAATTGTTCTCATAATTATTAATAACTTTAATTTTATATTATTTATTGAATCTATGTTTTACCCCTTTATTAATAAATTGTTTCATAGTTATCAATAACTTCAATTTTATATTATTTATTAAATCTATTTTTTAATCTATTAGTGATTCCTCATACATTATTAATATTACACAATGTTTGATAAATAAACCTCGTGAAGGAACAATTAAATATAGTTAAAGAGACAAAATAGGAAGGAAGCTTAAGAAATAAAAAGTTTACTTTCCTAAATATTATTACAGCTATGCAAATCATGTATGATGTATTAATATTATTATTGCTTCGTTGGCTAATGGCTAGTGACTGGACCATTATATCTTTGGCGATGAAGGGTAAATTGAAGTCACTCATTAAATCAAAAATTTATTCTATCACGTTTGAATATTAAATCAATGTTGCTTTCTCTTGTCTTGTATGAACACATGGTAGTTCTTCGTGAAATAGTATGTAGAAGATCCAAAATCAACAGAGTTTGATTAAAAACAAAAATTGCCGACGAGCACAATATTCACCATATATTAATGGCGAAAAAGAACGAACCGCAAAAATGAAAAACGAATAGTGAAAATGAAAAAAATGGGTGACGGAAGAAAAAAAACGGTGGCAATTTTCTAGTGCATCTAACAATTTTCTGACTTTTAAATATGATAGAAGTGACATATAAAACATTTATTTTAATGTATATCTTTTAATTTTATATTTTAAAAATATATCTATCAAACAATATTTTATTTCATAAACAATCTCTTTCTATTTAAAAAATATAAAAGGACAATTTAATTCAAAACATTATTGTTTATCACTATTAACTACTAGTAAAAACATCAATTCTAACCAACAAAAACAAATTTTTATATTAAAAAATAATTTGTGAATGCTTCCATATTAAGTTTGCCAAGTTTTGACTTAAATAAAGGAGAAATAAAAGCTCTAATTCAAAATATACTTGCAATCCTATACTAACCACGGTTTAGCATAAATTTGGCTAAAAAGTCTCGTGTTCATATTACCCCACTCATTGTTATTACAGACTTTTAATAGTAAAAAAATAAAAAAATTACAAATCCGTAAAAAAAATTGCAAATGCGTTTCATGTGAACATTAAGCATGTGAAAAGACATGATAAAGTAAAAGTTGTTCTCTTCCCATGATGAATCATATATATTCTCACACAGTGGAGTCTCACCTGCCACGTAAGCATAATGCTTTTAAGAAAGGCAAATAGTCTACCTCTTCCTCACTTAAGGACCATGCAAACCCTTACTTGTCGTGTATGGAATTTGGAGGTGGTGAATTTGATATTAACCTTTCCCACACCCGCGATGACTGAAAAAAATGGCTGATGTCCGATAATTTAACGGGAGAAATCTCCCACATATAAGCCTATCTGCTAATAAAAACTTACACAAACTTCTACGAAATTGTATTGTATATTAATGATGGAGGGCACATGGAATTATATCTTGGTATGTAACCATTTACCATAGTCTAGGTGCAAAAGAAGTCTTCGAAATGATGAGCAACTTACATAGAGTAGGATGCCATTCATCCAAATTTCTTGATAACAATGCCACTCGATTCATTGCAAATGAGTGTGGAAAGCTTGTAATGCATTCACCTACTACACATTTATAAAGCCAATTTTAAAAAACATAAGTGCCTAGTTTCTCAAATCATCTTATGTATTAGGGATTTTTTGTTTATATTCTTTAATAGTGTTGTGACATACAAGGGCTGGTATTTTTTAGTCTAAGCAAGTCAATGAAAATTTAAAGCCTCCTTGTTTTCAACAATTTGTTATAAAATATAGGTGTATGTGAACATCTAATTTCTTGCCTCAAGTTTTAAATTCTTAGTGATTTTCCTCCAATCTTATATTAATTCGTCATGTTCTGACTTCATTACTCCTCTTCATCTGCCTCCCTACTATAAAACCAATGGTTACCAAAAAAAATTGAGTTGGTGAGCCTTATGGCTTAAACACTAACCAATGCTTATTAAGATGGAAGTTCAAAGTGTGTGTGTGGCGATTAAGGGATTTATCTTAGTATGAAGCACATCAATGTGGCCCGGATTAAACATAATTGTAGTAGATGATTCAAGGATTAAACTTCATGCTAACATGAATCACCCTACGCCTAAGAATGGTGGAACCTATTAATATAGATTTAAAATTACTAATGGCTAAAAATTATAACTGAACTAGCTATACTTCAAGAATTATGCTTAAAGATTGCATTTATAGAGTTTGGACTTGGCAATGTTGTCTATAGCTCAGTAGATCTCTGTGGAGCTAGCTTACGATAATCATATTTAGTTTTTCCCTAAATCACACACTTTGAAATAAGACTCTTCATGTGTATGTTTTATTTTGTTTGCAATATATTGGAGCAATCGATAGGCCCAATAGAGGTTTCTTACAAAACTTTCCTTCTTGCAACTATTAATCTCACCTAATAGTGGCTTGGGTCATTCAGTATAAGTTCCTCTAGGCAAGCACTATTTTTTAGGCAAGACTCTCTTGCTTTGAAGGTTTTCAACTTTGTGAGTGACAAGGCATTGCATTTTCTATTACTAGGTTTCCTGAAGGAAATACCCTCCCTCAAGCAACTTGACCCTAGTCTTCTCTCTGGAGCTCAAGCTTGTTAGTCATGTTTAGTTGGAGTCTCTCGGTAAAGTGTTCATTTGCTATTACCAATCATATTTAAATGAGAAAAATTAAGTCCAATAAAGAGAGAATCAAGCAGCCCATTGGGGCAAAGAAACCAAGTGTGAATCACCATCAGAATGAACTGCTGCTGGATTTGAAAACATTTTTAATTTTTTTTCTAGTTATGTCTTTATTTTTGGAAATCATTGTGTTGTATTTAAGTTTTGAGTCTTCCAAGAATGTTAGGGATTTCAATGCACTTGTATGGCAATTTTTTTGCATAGCAATCATGTACATTATTGTTATTTAAATAATTTAAAAATGACAATGACACATATAGATGCCCCATTTTGTATTATTTAACCATAAAGAAAATTATTTGTCAAACAATTAATAGTTCCCTTTAACAAGAAATAAAATGTCCAGAACCCAAAATATCCACAAATTAATAAACTACGATTGATTAGATATTGTTTTAGAAGAATCATTTTTCTCCAAATATTTGCTATTTAGATTATCCTACTGACAATTGCCACAATCCTTTCATAGAAGATATATTACTTGCAAGATCAAATTACCATTACCAAGATATAGTCAAGTATTTGTACCATGATATACAAATAGGTTCCATCCTGTAAATCAAATCAACCCACAGAGTCTCATGTGTTTGATCATCACATAAACACATTGATTGAATTGCTCTCTTGCAAATAAAGGACTACCCAAATATATGACAATTATATATAAATCTCATGACACAATCATGTTGCATCTAGTATCCTCAATAAGAAACCTAATGTAGGAAAAATCTAATGTTGAAATAGTTTTACCTCTGCCCATTTCAGTAAAATTGAATTGCACAATACTATTATAAGGAGTGGCTCTCAATGAAGCGTGACAGGCTACTGTTGATATCAATGCAAATATTCTACAACATCCTCCTACTTTCCTTTCTACATAATCAAACTATTTAGACCTTCTATATGTTACACACTTCCCTAAACTATTGCTACAACTCTACATGATCATATAAAAACTAAATACATGCATTAATGCAATTTTATTTGGCTAATTAGATGCCTTTAACCTTCACATTTGCATGTGACTTGAAGAAGATAGTCTACTTAGCTAATTTAGATCCCATCTGAGTTAGTTTAGATGCCAAGCTTTCATATTGGAACAAATATGTCGTGTTAAATTCTCAACTTCATGTGTTGAATTTTTTAGATTTAATAAGGGTCAATTTTTAGGACGTCATTATGGCAATTTCAAATTTACTTGTTTATACTCAAAATATCTTCCTAAGCTCCTAATTTGTTCCTTGCAGGTTCAGACATACTCCTTAGAGTCTCTTAACAGTCTTTAGACATATGGTTGAGTGCCATGTCTTCCTTCTTTATCTTCATATCTGTGACTTTTGTATTTTTTTTATATGGGTTGGAGTGCGAACTCATGGTTTAAGGTCTTCAACAAATGATTATGTATATTTTTTGTTACAACCAAACCATTTTGGTCACACCTCTCTAATTTGGGAGGATTTGGGTCCCCCAAAACTTTATTTCTTCAATATTTCTCCAATAGATGAGGTTCTAATTCCCTTACCTTTTCCTTGGAGTACCATTTCTCTTTGGTTGGCAGGGTGTCCTTTCAGTTCATCTTAACAATATTCTTGCATTCTCCTCTTTGTTTCCCTTATCTTCTTCTGCATTATTGTGTCTTCCTCCAACTCTTCTTAATTATCAAATGCATAGTCCTCTATTGAAGAGAACACTTGTCCCCGTTCTTGTTCATGTAGTCTAAAGGCCTCAAAGGCTCAAGTTTTCAACACTGAAAACTAAATACACCTTCATATAGAAAGTTAGTTGAGACTAAAAGTATTATTACAAATCTAATGTGTAATTTCAAATGGTCCATGCCACAACAATAGTTTAAGTTTCATTTCCTATCCTTGGAATTTATCTTTGCTCAAATAAAGCCATACCTTATACCCAACATGGAAAATGACACTCCTTTAAATGATGCTCATGGAGAGCTTTATACTTGATGAGACTTCATGAGCTTCTCTTGCACTTTAGGTGAATTTGCATTATTTTGTCAATGACTTGTGAAGTAGCACTAAATAATAATTATTACTATATATTATTTACTAATAATTGTTATTTATTATATTAAAAATTATATATTAAATTGATATCTATATTATATTTAAAATAGTTCCTTAAATAAAAATATTAGATTAAAAATAAAGACATTAATATATATTTGTAGTACTATTGTTAAATACTAATATTAATTTTTAAATATTACTATCACAAGCTATAAATTAAAAATAAAAATTAAAAACTTAACTTATATAAAATGTATAATTGTTGTATAATATTAGTTATATTATATAATAAATAAATTATTTATATTTATAGTATAATAATAAAATATTATTATTATTTATTATTTATAATTTATAGTATTGTATATAATATATTTTTATAATAAAATATTATTATTATAAATAATTAGTAGTAAATAAATATTAATATTATAATTTTTTTTGCTAAAAAAACCTATCCATGTATCGTGAAAATTGGGGAAACCCCAGATCACTAGGTCATAGAGATCCGAGTATTGGACCAAATTATAGAAACATATTAATATTATAATCATTATAATATAAATAAAACTAAATATTAATATTAATTTATATCAATTATAACTTCATTATTTAATATTATAAACTAATAATATAATTTTATATAATAATTTATATTATTATATTTAACTAAAATAAACCAATTAATTAATAATAAAACTATTAATTGGTGGAAAGGTCAGGTCATGAGAGGATGAGGAGTCAACTGGCCATGTGTTTGAGCCTAAACAAGCATGCCACACTTGGCCATGACCAAATAATCGACATATGTATGACGATTGAGGTGGCATCATCGAGCAATGATGACATCTATTTATATTTGCATAAGGGTAGGTTTTGAAATGATGGCAGGGTGAGATGTTCAATCATCAACGGCCCTCCAGAGGCTTATTCCAGCGATGTCAAGCATGCCAAGAAGTGGTTTGAGAAATAAGAGGACAGGTCTCATAATTGTTCGGTGCCCCTCGATCTCTAAAGCAGAATATTTTTTGGGAATGATTGCGGCTAAATAGAACACATCAATGCCAAGCTCTTCAAGGTTTATGGTTCTTTTCTCGGTTGACAGCATCAAGTACAGAGGCATGGATACCCCCATAAGGCTCACCAGTAAAAAAAAGGCAAATGGCCTTTGTAGGACAGATTATAGAGCAGAGGATGCAAAGAATTCTGCGGTGAAATGACACCTTGATGGTTGGGGCAGCAAGAATGGTGCTTGGAAAGAAGTATGTGGCAGATAGCGAGAGATACCGGGTCAACTCGGACATCCCTTCTAGGCTCATGGCAATGTTGTTAGAGTTAGACACCCCCAAAACAGAGGTTGAAGCCATCATGAGAGGAATGTGTATCCCTAAACTCTTGGGTGGATTGGAGGAAACTTTGGCTGCTACAACCCTAGGGGTAGGTGTTCCAAGGCCGAGGAATATGGTGCTACTTCAGGATCTGGAGGAAGTCATAAAATTTTACCCTTTTCTTCTAGACATCAGGGGTTTAGAGCTGATCAAACTCAAAGAACAAGCTCAAGTGGCAGTAAGTTTTATTAAGAAAATGCTCGGGTTAGAAGTAGGGGAAGGGTTCCAATGGGTAGCAGACTTCAATCTACAGCTTCTGGCCTACAATGAAGAGTAATGTCAGGTGTTTATGTTTCCATTCATGTTTCCTTTTCCATGGCCATACGTTATTATGTGGCTTTTAAGTTCTCAGGCTTTCATTTTGTCTAGGAAAGCCATTTAGTCTAGGTATCTTCACTAGCAGGCCCTGCGAGGCTTTATGTTTATAGTAGAATTAAGGTGGTATTTGGATAGATTTTATGGTCAGGCATGAGAAGAATCTCTGCAAACTGTATCTACTCAGTAGAAGATGTATTCCTTTTTTGGTTATAATATAAAAACTTCTTAGTACAGATCAAAAAAATAATATAACTATTAATATAACAACTATATTATTATTATTATTATATAATATTAATATAATAATAATTTTATTATTTAATATTATAACATAATTATATAAATATTATATTTAATTATAATAAAATAATAACAAAATAAATTATATATATGTGGGGCTTATATTATTATTAATTTTTTTGCTAGGTAAACTACTGCCTTGGGGGCAATTCCCTTTGCATTTATATCAACAAAGTTTAACAAGTTTTTCATTACATATCTCTGCAAAACATAGAGTATCAAAAACTAGGTTCATACAAAACCCTAGTAAATCCTTCCACTACTGCCATAGTTCAATTTCTAATCTATCAACCCTAAAATATTTGTCTCCTACAAACTACTAGCTCCTACCTATATCCATCAACTATTACCCAAAACCATTTAGACTCAAGCATCAAAATCCACCTGATAGTATTCATTGATAAAGTCATGCATCCACTCGTATACTTCAATCTTGCCTAGCACCTTCTTGAGAAACCTTTCTCCCATATCGGCTCTTTCTCTCCCCTGCTCTCTATTTTTCCATGAGACAATCACGAACGGTTGCCACTTTACCATGTCTCCATTATCATTAACTCAATGAAAGTCCATCAGAAATGGTATGCCAACACCTAGTTGTGCCACCACAAGAACTTCTTCCAGTCCCCCTATTAATTCTTTACAAAGGCCTCAACTAGATCCATAATATCCTCCTTGCTTTCCCCAATATCCAATAAAGAACCCACAAACATGGCTACAACATCTGAATTAACACGATAAAAATTTGCAATTCTCATGAATTTCTCCCCAATAACACATTCAATTGCATACCTCACTATTCCGCTATGAGTCTTGAATATTTTTTGCATTCGTTAGTCTGAGATTTCACCTAGAAATGCCATTTGGCGTTTATTTCCTTTCAGCAAGATTGGGGTGTCCATCGTTGGGATTATCCTTCTCCGAGCAATGCAGTCACCTACAAAGAAAATGCATTTCCCCTGCATTAATCCTCCTCTCAAATCATCCTTCCTCATAATTACAAGCAATGTGACACCTCTTCACATGCTTCCCTTTTGTTGGACTCATCCTAATGATGTGATCCAGATTCTCGAGGCTTTCATTTCTTGTAATGAATAAATGGACACTTCCCAACTCAACTCCTTTTCCCTATCTATCACTTCATTCGCCAACCTGTCTGCCTCTTGATTTATTTCCCTATATATGTGATTAATGGTATATCCATCCAATTTTTTCAAATTCTCCAAAGCCTTCTCTAATAGTGATCTTAGCTTCCAATTATAGATCTCCTCTTTCCTTATCACATTCACTACAATCTAAGAGTCACCCTCAATTTCCACCCTACCAATGCCAAGATTGAAACATAGTTGCAACCCCGAACATAAAGCTTGGAGTTCAGTGGATTTGTTCATTCCCAGCTTCAATCTCTTAGATACCTTGCCAACAATTACACCATTCCAGTCCCTACCAATGCATCTGACCCCTGATTCTCCTGGGTTGCCTCTAGAGGCCTTGTCAAAATTTAATTTAAACCATCCTTCCCTTGACGATGTCCACTTTTCTTCCATCCTTTTCCTTCTAGATTCAACTCCACAACCCCCATTAATGGGGTTATATGATTATATTTATTTCTATATAATAACTGTATATTATTTCTAATACACTTCCATTAATTTTTCAATCACAAAATAAATACTATTATTACAATACTTTAAAGGCGAGTACCCATTACCAAACACTTGTTACTGTAAAAATACAAAACATGGAATGTTGACAAAAATTTAAAGTTTTATTTAAATGATCTATTTATTTTTAGAAATGACTTTAAGAATGGGTATGCATGTCTACATGTGTTTTTATTTGTGAAACTAAAAGACAAATAGTAGTTGGATTTTTTTTTTTAAAAATTTGTGTTCTATATTTTACATTTTTTTAAGTCTTTGATATTTTTCTAATTATAGTTCTTTTCAATTTTTTGTGTTCTCATATATTTTACTTTTTCTTTAGTCTTTGATATTTTTAATGACAAATTATATATAGTGGGCTCATTCAAAACCTTTGAACTTCATCAGCAAACCAAGGACCCTTTGACCTATATTAATATTTTTTAATAGACAACACACTATTTAAATATATTATTTAATTTTTTAAAAATAAAAATTATGGAAATAGTATCCTATTTCACTTGCAATTGTGACAATACTTATATTCTTTTGAATGACATTCGGTACGTCACATAATGAAAATAATCATTTTTATTAAAAAAAGTTATTAATTTATTTATTAATCTAACACTAATATAAAAACAAATTAAAAACATATCATCTACTCCCTAAAATATTTTTTAAACAAATAGTATATTTTTTATGTTGTTAAAGTCATCTCGCCACCCCCAAACCATAACCATTTCCCATTGAACTACAACACCACCACCACCACCCCCACGCAACCCCCTTTCGCCTTCAATCCCATCCTCCTCTCAGCATCCTCCCTCCACCATTGGGCCCAAATCCTTCAAGGATGTTGTGTTAGAGGCTAGAAATAGGGCCTCTAAATGATAGAAAGAGGCTCCTCTTACATCTAGGAATACTCCCTTTGATGCAGTTCCATTGTCTCAACCTAATAGCCCTTTGAGGAAGTGATCTTGATCCCCCTCTCAGTCTGAATAGTTTTACCAAGATGGTATCATGGATGAGCAAGCCTACTCTCCAGAGAATCAATTCAATGTGCTTTTGATGGATGAGGAAACTCTTCCTGATTCCTCCCAATGAAGTGCCATGTTCATTCTTGGAATGCTCAGGGTTTGACAATCACTAAATGTAAGTTTTAGGTCAAACAATCCATTCAAAATAACCATTTTGATATTACCATGCTTTAAGAAGTGAAGGTTAGTGAAGTCCGATTAGATGCTACTCTCTCATCCATTTGGCAAGAGGCTCTCTTTATTCACACCAACCACTATGATGGCGGTGGAAGAGTGGTTTTGGGTTTGGCACCTTGGCTCACCAAACAAGTTGTGGCTTTTGGGTTTGACCCTAATAATTGTCATGTTTGGGCTATCATCCTCATTCAAGAGACTATAGTTTGTTTTTTCTCTATGTGTGCTCCTAACTCCCCTACTGAGAGAACCATGCTTTGGAATTGGATTTGTCTTTACCTCCCTAATGTTGAGTGGGTCTTGGGGGGTGACTTCAACATGGTGGAACACCCATCTAACCATAGTTGGGACAATACTTCCCGCTTATCCCATTCTAAATTTGATGCATGGACTTGTGCTCATAATTCACTCCATGACCCTCTATTGGGAAAAGTTAACCTTCCAATGTTGCATCAGTTTACATGGCACAACTATCGTGAAGGTTTTATGAGGAAAATGAGTAGGTTGGATCATTTTTATATCTCTCCCAATTACCATATTCTTCCCTCAACGGCTGGCCTTCTTGTCCATCTTGATATCATTGCGACACTTTATGATCAGCTCCCCTTTTTCATCACACTTTCCTTCATTGATTCCATCCCCTCCCCATAAACTTCATTTGAAGCTAAATGTCTCCCACTTAAAGCACCAAGACTACATTGATGCCTCTTGCTACCTAGAATGTTGAACCAAAACCATAGTAGGATAGATGTATTAGCTAGTGGGAGAGAACCATTGCCCATTACACATTATTTATTCATGACTATGGTTGAAGAGCTACTACCAAACACTACAGAATTGAAAATCCCCTTAAAGGAAAGCTAGAGCATGGCCATTTTCTTCTTGCTTCTAACCCTCATAATATCTCAATCTAGTAGTTCATGGCTAATACTGGGAATCTCCTTTTAAAAGTGGTTGTTTATAAAGGAAAAGGAGCCCAGTGCATGCACATCATTAGTGGATAAAAGATGGAGATAGAGTGTCCAAATTTTTCTTCCAATACCTACAACACAAACATAAAAAAGAACATATTTCTATCATAAAATTTGTTGATTGTGTCTTGTAGACTAGTCCTGCTACTATCATGAAATCTTTTTATAAACATTACAAAAAGCTTTGGATTGATGAATCAATTGGAGGTCCCCTTCTTCCCATTATTGACGAAAGTGTGGCTTGTTGTATCCCTCGCAAAATAGACACCAAGTATAGTCATTTCCTTAGCCACCTTCTTTCCATAGAAGAGATGGATGAAGCCCTGTATTGTATGGCATTGGAAAAGAGACCAAAAATAGATGACGTTTTGGTTGAATTTTACAGAGCTCTCTAGCCTCACATATGAGAAGATTTCTATCATGTCTACTCAAAAGGCATTAAACAAGTTCTTCAAGGGCAGTCATCACTCAAGGTTTAATCATACTCCTCCCTAAAGGAAAAGATGAAGATACTATGAATGGATGGTGGCCTATTACCCTCCTTAACACATCCTACAAAATCATTGCCAAAGCTTGGGCCTGTAGAATAAAATTCATTACACAAGAGATTGTGCAGTCAAAACAAATCAACTTATTAGGTGGAAGATTTATTTAAGACAACTTGGTTCTTGCATGGGAGGTTGTTGAAGGGGTGCAACAAACTGCTCAAGATGTTTTTTACATCAAGCTTGATTTTGACCAAGCTTATGATCACATTCATTGGCCCTTTGTTTTTAACATGTTAAAATGGTTAGAATTAGAATGTTGTTCATGGACACAAATGTTAGAGTTGCTATTAATGGATCCCTTTCTCCCCAATTCCCCTTACAAAATCCATCGACCAAGGCTGCCCCATTGCACCTTCTCTATTTGTCTTAGCATTTGATGCTCTTGGTTATTTTATTTCAACATGTTCTTGGCATGAAGCTTATCCATGGTATTTCACTACCTAGAAATGCCAAAGCACTAAACTCTCATTTTGTTGATGATAGTATGCTATTCATTCAAATTTTAGCTAATGAAGTGGCCCACACACTAGACATATTGGAACTTTTTTGTACAATCTCTTGCTCTAAAATGGCCATGCATAAAACTAAGTTCATTATGACCCACCCCACCCACATCCCCTTGGATTCCTAGTAAATGGGGCGAAGTTAAGCATGACACCCTTTCTAGATACCTTGGTATTCCATTTGGCATTAGAACTTCCCTCAAAGAAATATGAAAATGGTTCATGACCAAAATCAAAAGAAAATTTATGAATTGGAAAAACTGATTCTTATCTATGGTGGGCTACATTCAAGTTGCAAACAAAATCCTTTTGGTGTGCCATGCTTATATCTCCTCATGCTAGCTACCTTCCAAAACTTGTTATAACCAATTGACTTAGTTGATTAGGAGCTTTATTTGGGCAAAATGGGGCAACTGGAAAGGACACTGATCCACATCTTTGCTACATTGTATCCACCCAAAAGACAAAGGGGGATTGGAAATTGTTGACCCTCTCACTTAGGGTACTTGTCTTACAACCAAATGGATTGTGCAAGCTTTGGAAGGGGAGGCTCCTTGGAAATAATTAGTTTGATTTTGTATCCTATCTACTTCTACTCGTCACTCGTGGGACCAAGTTAATTAGAAAGACAAGCTCCTTCTTGCTTATTTTTTCAAAACTTATGGGTTTTTATTGTTCAACTCCATTTGGAAGGCATTAAAAATTACCTTGAAGAAGCTAACATGGCAAGGCCAATCCCTTAGTCATGGTTTAAGATTTACCATCTCCTCCATTTGGTGGAACCACCTAATTTAGCAAGAGGGAACACCCTTAGGGATCATTAAGGATTTTAAAGGCAAGCATCTATTTAAGAAAATAATCCAAGTGTCTCAGGACCTTTGGGACTCAACCTCCTTCAATTGGAAGTCTTGGCAGCAAGTCAAATCATAGTTCAATATGTCTCCTTCCACTAAATAGTCCATTCTTGGTATTCAACAACTTATCCCTCCTGAACTTATCATTTTTCTATCTTTGCCTTGCCAGTTGTGCTAATTTTTAAAATATTGGAGGTGTCCTACTAAGTGCAACATCTATTTCTTTTGCCTTAAAACTATTTAGAAACAACTCCTCCCTCCAATCTCCCTCTCACCTTGCCTCAATGTCGAATGGACCTGTAGATTTAGATGGACAAAGTGGAATAAACTTAGTTTGCAAATATGGAAGTCCAAAGTTGATGGCCAATCTCAATTGATAGTGTGGAAGGTTTTGCACATCAAATTGCCCATCGATGACCACCCTAACTTCCTATCTCCTTGCTCTTCTTGTCCCTTTTGTACCAAAAATGAATTTATTAAACATGTCTTTTGGTTCTGTCACCATGCTCATAACTTATAGTTCAATCTCTTCTTAGTGCTTCCTGCTCTCTTCACACAAGCCTGATCTTGGAAAAGTGCACCTCTTGGTGATTCCCCCCCCCAACAATGTTCTCACCTAGACTTCTATGCAAGTTATCTTCAATTTCATTTGGAAGGTTCATTGCTTGGTTGTATTCTCCAATACCTTCTTTCCCTTATAAATTGAGATCCAAATGATATGATCAAAATTGTCTCTTCAAATCATTAACTTGACTGCCATCCTTCATGACTATCTGAAGACCAACACTGCCTTGGAAAGAAATTTTCATTATATTCAAGCATAATTACAAATTGTTGAAGGTCAAAATTTGGTCATGAAACTCTAGAAAACTCGACATGACACATATCAGCAATCCAAGGTGCTTTCTCTGATCACTAATGCAAATCCTTGATATGATTTGGGAACATGGTCCCTACAATCTTGGTAATTCTATTCTTTTTCTAATAGCTACTATCCCAACCTCAAAATTCTTGGCATTAGCTCTTGCTACGAGGGGAATTGCAATGCTGAGATTGTTGAAGACTGAAAGGAAGTCAAAGGTGGAGGTTTCTATTTTGACATTCAATGATTCACATTTTTGTTAGTTTTAGGATAGACAACTGAGAGGGGGGGTGAATCAGTTGTCTCGAAAATTGTTCCTTAATTACTTAGAACCTTCTTAAATTTCAACAGCATAACAAAAGATTTAATTATGGAAGGATAATGCAATAACTCAAGAGCAGAAACACATTCAACACATATAACACCAAGATTTTTAACGTGGAAAACCTGGTTAAGGGAAAAACCATGGGGTGACTAACCCAAGATTGTATTCTCTGTTAAACGAATAAGAAAGATTGCACTTGCCAATTCGGACTCACTGCCTGAGCACACTGCTCACAAGAGGCCCACTGCCTACATGAGACACACTGTCTATAGAAGAATATAAATATTACATACTTGAACTAGAGATTAGCATCTTCACTATGCTTGAGACAATTCCATTAAAGCTCAACACCTCTGCTCTGCTTTTCGCTCCTCTTCTCTACCACTTTCTCATCACAACAACAGATACTTTTCAAGGACTTCACAAATCTTATTTATACATGACATTGACTTTGGAATGATCATCAAAGTCAGCACAACACACACTTTATTTTATTATGGAGCAATTACAAAAATACAACTTGACTTATTACAAAAGCTTCATGCGCACTACTACACTATCGACTAACCATAGCTAGGACTTCAATCTTCTTTGGGGAACACACCAAGCTTCACAAAACATCTTCAAGATCATCCGCAACATGTGCAAAATATCTGGTCAGCCAAGATTAGGAAGAACACCATCACCCGAAGGTAAATCTTCAATTATGAGCTCAATCTTCAATGTGGACTGCCAACACGAACTAGACACAATCTAGAGACCCCCACAAGCTTGCTTGAATCACCAAGAACATCCGCACCACATATGTTTACTAAAATCATTTGCATCTTCACCTGGAACCTCAAGAACACAGTCGGTCATCACTATCACATTAGAAGGATTGCTTGTGGACCTCCAAACCACGAACCAATTGAGTTGTCAATTCACATTAGCTTCCCAAACATGCCACCAGATCCGTAGAACAAGATATTGCACTTTCGGATCTCACCGGACCTATTTGTACCACTCTGTCACCTCTGAATAGCTGTCAAAACTAGTGTTATTCATATGGCCATAACTTCTCCAAATCTTCATGTGGATCTCTGAAATCTGGGCTGGAGCACCTTCAGACACATATCTACAAACCCTTTGATGCGCATACTCTGATTTTCAACTGACTGGGTTTTTTGCTTCATATAACTTCATTGTCTTCACTATCCTTCTCTATTTCTGATAGAGCTAATTTTCTCAATATCCTCAGCACACAACTCATCCAATCCTTGACATCAATGCAACAGGAGTATGTTGACATCAATGACAACACCGGTTAGGCCCATACTTGCAACAATTTTAACATGCATTAATTCCATTTACAAAGATTTCATACACATCCATGGTCAATAATTCTATCCTTAAGCATTGAATGTGCACATTGTGATTGTGTTATGCTCTTTTGACAATTCTTGTTGGACACTGTTGTTGATCATTTCAACTAGAGGCAAGGGATTTCTTCGTTCCCTTGCTGTGTTGGGGCTTTCTATAGTCATGAACACATTTTCCCTTGTATTGTTCTACTATATTAGCTCTAGTCTCTTGTGTTGTGAGTAGATGGCCTGGATGCTTGACTGCTCAAGCTTAGTTGTACTTTGTTTATAATATGATTATCTTTAATCCAATAAAAAAATTATGATATTTAGGGATTTACTAAAGAATAAAAAATATCATGGGCATTAATTTGAAGCACCTCACATTCAATTTGTAGCTGCAGGTAACATTATGATAATTAGGCTTTGCAGTAAAGAATGAAAAAAATTACAAGCATTAATAGATAATAGAGCGAAGATCAAATAGTCACTTCCTCCAAAAAACTTCATAAAACTAAATTTTGATGGAGCCTGTAGGTTCAATCTGAGAATTTTAGGAGGTAGTTGTGTCCTAAGAGAATCTAATGGAAAGATATTTATTGTTGCCTCCAAAAAAAATTAAAATTTAACAAATAATGAACTTGAATCCCAAGCATTAGTCATGGGTCTTAGCATTACAGCCAATATGGGAGTTGTATAACTAGTTATAGAGGGATATTCCATGATCATTATAAATGCTTTGAGACAATGCCAAATAGATAATTGGAAGATGAACAATATTCTCCAGTTTGCTTGGGATTAGATGAAGTCATTTTCCAAGTTTATAATTTGAGATTGTTATTGTGAAGCCAACAAGGTTGTTGACAAACTGGTGAATCTGGCCATAGATTACCCTTGTGATCCCTTGGTGAATTCATCAAGGAATACATGGGAAGATGCCAATTTAGAAAAGTTGGTTAATGAAGATATTGTGGATGACACTAACCTACAAGTTCCCCACTCTAGTGATGCAATGTAAGTATTTATATTTTCTAACTCTTTTTTATGTGGTAGGTTTCCAAACAACTTAGTCTTTTTAGATTTTCATCATGCAGAGGATCCAAGATCAACAATCTTGATACAATATGGGTTTGGAAATTATTGCAATTGTGGGTGACATAATGCATATTTTAGTCCTCAAATGATATACCCATCTTACATGAATTAACAAATAAGTACTCCTCCTCCTTATGTCGATTAACAACTATGTGATAAGATCTCTCACATCATTGCCAATGGATTTATCTTGAAATAAGTTCAAATTGCATTTGCTATATATGACAGCTAAAGTTACAAAGCTAGTCATTCATGTTCATAGCCACATATATGGAAGGGAAAATCAATTTTAGGGTATTTCTAGAGCTAGGAAAATGAAGAGTATCAAAGACTACAAATAGAACAGAGCAAATAATGAAAAATAGAATAGAGCCAACAATGATCTGCAGATCATCTATCTATTGTATGAAGAGAAGCAACAAAAACAAACTCTTGTATTGATCAATAGGAGGCAAGAAATATTTAACATGAAATAAAGAAACTGACTACCGAATCAGACAAAACTATCCACTAACTAAACACATAAATGTCAATTGTTTACCGTATGTTTATTATTCTAACATTCTCCCCCATAATAAACATACAAAAAAAATGTTCATTAGTTATCCCAATTCTCCCCCATAATGAACATTGGGAAGAACACCAAGTGAATGTCAAAGAGTCTGAAAATGAT
The DNA here is from genome assembly GCA_027924645.1 of Cunninghamia lanceolata. Taxonomy (NCBI): domain Eukaryota; kingdom Viridiplantae; phylum Streptophyta; class Pinopsida; order Cupressales; family Cupressaceae; genus Cunninghamia; species Cunninghamia lanceolata. The sequence continues at coordinate 3,096,622 of BSBN01000053.1, read as the reverse complement.
CATGAGTAAGGGGCTTTGTGAATATATCAGTAATTTGGGCTGCAGTGGGGCAATAGACAAGTTCAACCATGCCTTGTTAAACCAACTCACAAATGTAGTGGTGTTGAATGTCAATATGCTTAGTCCTACCATGCACTAGATTTTTACTCATCTGAATAGTACTCTGATTGTCACAATATATCATTGTGGAGCCATCTTGAAGATGTTGAAGATCCTATAATACCCTTCTCAAACAAACAACCTGACAAGCAATAGAAGTAACAACCTTGTATTCAACCTCTGCAATGGAAAGAGATACATTAGGTTGTTTTTTAGATGACCAAGAAATTACAGCAGAACCAAGACTAAATGTATAACCAAAGGTAGACTTGTGATCATATATGGAACCTGTCTAATCATAATCAGTATAGCCAACCAACATACTCTCCTTGGAATGTTGAAAATAGATACCATAATGCTTTGTTCCTTGAAGATAGCTGATAATCTTTTTAGTTGCCCCCAATGTGTCTCCTTAGGTGTGGACATGAACCTAGAGACCAAGCTAACGACATATGTAATATCTGGTCTAGTAGTGGTCAAATAAATCAAACTTCCAACTAACTGTCTATAGAGAGTGGGATTTACCGAAGAAGAATCATCCAAATTAGACAACTTAACACCAACCTCCATAGGTGTGCCATAGGATTGTAATCATTCATATGAAACCATTGAAGAATATTTGAAACATACTTTTGTTGAGACAAAAATATACCATCTCTATACTGCCAAACTTCAAGACCAAGAAAATAATGCATTTGTCCTAGATTAGTCATCTCAAATTCTGAAACCATAGTTGCTCTAAATTTAGGAAACAAAGATGGATTATTCCCATTGTATATGAGATCATCCACATAAAGAACAACAAGCAGAATATCCTCATCATAATGTTGAATATAAAGATTAGGATCAAATTGACTTTTTACAAAACCTTTTTGCTAAAGATAAGAATCAATTTTGGAGTACCATGCTTGAGGTGCCTATTCGAGGCCATATAAAGCTTTCTTCAACCTGTAGACAAAATGTTCTTTTGAAGGAACTTCAAAACCTTGAGGCTGAGAGACATAAACTTCCTCATCAATATAACCATTCAAAAAAGCACTTTTAACATCTATTTGATAAACATTCCATCCATTGTGAGCAGCTAAGGACAAGACTAATCTAACAGTATCCATCTTGGCTATAGGAGAAAAAGTCTCAGTATAGTCAATACCTTCCTATTGAGAGCATCCTTTAGAAACCAATCTAGCCTTATATTTATCAATTGTCACATCAAATTTATATTTAGTTCTATAAACCTACCTTGTACCAACAACATCCCTACCAGGGGGCAACTCAACCAACTCCCAAGTGTCATTTCACTCAATGGATGCCATTTCACTTTGCATAGTTGCAACCCACTCTTCCTTTGCACTAGCTTCTATAAAATTTGTTGGTTCATCATTTTGCATAACATGAGTCATGAGAACATAATTAACTTGTCTATGAGATCTTGTAGTCATTTGATCAAAATTAGTGTCTAACATGAGTGATGGGGGATGATTTTTATCAGTTCTTCATTGGTATTTTTGATACTTCCTACTCTCTGGAGTGGAGGATGAAGTTTTTGCATTATTAATGACTTTTGATTCATCAAACACATGTGTACTTGAGACTTCTCTTCACCTACATCATTCACAAGAGGATTAGAGTTCTTCAAATCAATCTCAATATTCTGAACCTTTTCATTAGGAATATAGTGTGAGCTTTCATCAAAAATGACATCTCTACTTATGATTAACTTCTTAGCAACATGATCATATAATCTGTAAGCTTTATTTTCAGAACCATAACCAATAAAAATCCATTTGATACTTTTTTCATCCAATTTTGTTATTTTTTCTTTAGGAATATGCACATAAGAAACACAACTAAACACCTTTAGATGAGCAACAAATGGCATAAAACCAAACCAATCTTGTTCAGGAGTCATTCCATGAACTGCTTTTGTGGGACTCCTATTCAACAAATAAACTATAGTAGTGATTTCCTCTACCCAAAAGGATTTATCTAGATGCTTTTCTTTCATCATGCTTCTTGTCATTTCAACTATAGTTCTATTTTTTTCTTTTAGCAACTCCATTTTGTTGTGGAGTGTAGAAGGTGGTAAATTCTCTTTGAATCCCATGTTCTCTACAGAAATCAAAAAATACATTGGACCTATACTCTTCCCCATTATCTGATCTGATAATCTTAATGAATTCACCACTTTGTTTTTCAACTAGTTTTTTAAACTCAACAAACTTATCAAAAACTTCTAATTTATCAGCCAAGCAGTAAATCCATGTTTTATGAGAAAAATCATCTATGAAAGTGAGAAAATACTTGGATTTATTTAGTGATATAGTTTCCATAGGACCACATAAATCAGTATGAATGACTTCAAGTGGTATTCTTGCCCTTCTTGACAAAATTCCAAACATTCTTCACATATGTCTTGTGTATTCTTAAGAAAGGGCAATCCTTCAACCATATGTTTCTTTTTAAGAAAAAGTAAACCACCAAAATTAAGATGTCCATACCTTTGATGCCACAACTGACTATCATGCACCTCTATAGTACTCATAACCTACTTGCTTGAAGAAAAATGAAGAGAAAACATACGATCACTTGTTATACATGCTCGTGCAACCACTGCATATTGTCATGACTTATCCTTAATAACACATTCATTCTTATCAAAAACAACTTGATAATTTTGCTCAAACATCTAACCAACTGATAACAATTTCTTTTTTAGAGCAGGAACTAGCAAAGTATCAAAAATATGCTTAATTTTACCGTTTTCATTTGCTACTTCAATTGTTCCCTTTCCTTTAGCCCCATGTGATTTATTGTCCCCCAAAACAACATTACTATTATGCTTTTCATCCAAATTAATAAATAAATTTTCATTAGATGTCATGTGAGAGGAACAACCAGAATCAATATACCATAAACTTTCTTCATTAGAACTTGTATTCAAACATGAAAGAAACAGATTTTGTTTATCTTCTAAGTACTATGAGAAAATTGTTCCCTTTCCTTTAGCCCCATGTGATTTATTGTCCCCCAAAACAACATTACTATTATGCTTTTCATCCAAATTAATAAATAAATTTTCATTAGATGTCATGTGAGAGGAACAACCAAAATCAATATACCATAAACTTTCTTCATTAGAGCTTGTATTCAAACATGAAAGAAATAGACTTTGTTTATCTTCTACAGTACTATGAGCAAATTGCTTGTGCCAACATTCAGACTCATAATGGCCAAACTTGTTACAATGAAAACATTGAACATGCCTTTTGTCTCTACCAGTATCGTTGCTTCTACCTCTGAAATTGGTACTTCATCTTGAAAAACTAGAACCTCATCCACAATCATAGCCCCTGCCCTTGTAGTGATTACTAGACTCACCTCTATGCTCAATTTTGGAATGATACTCATTTCCCTTAAAAAACTTATGTCTTTTTCCTCTTATGTTTGCCTTAGATGCAAATGCTTGTTCTAAAGATACTTCACTACTTTTCATTCTTTCTTCTACTGTTAATAAGATGCCACTTAATTCATCAATTTCCATGGATGCAAGATCTTTTAAATTTTCTATTGTAGAAACAACATTATCAAATTTGGAAGGCAAACTTCTCAAAATTTTCTCAATCACATGTTGATTACTTACATCATCTCCCAAAATTCTCATCTAGTTTATCATCCATTCAACTTTAGTAAGAAATTCATTAATAGATTCATTTTAATGTTTTCAAAACTTTTCCTTAATGTTTGTAGTTTTGTTATGTGAGAACCTTGATATGCATTTACAAGAATATTCCAAGCCTATTTTGAATGAGTAACACCACAGACCCTAGGATAGATTGATTGACTTATTGCTCCTTGAATTAAAAATAAAGCTTCATTGTCTTTTTGTTCATTTCTCTGTAATGCTTCTTTTTGTTGATTAGTTAGTGCATCAACATCTTCATGTACTTCATACCCTCTAGTAACAATACTCAACAAGCATTTAGATTTTAACAAAGTTTTCATTCGAGTACTCTAATAAGAAAAATTTGCCCCATCAAAAATAGGAATTAACAGTCTCGATGAACCTACAATATTAACCATTTCAACAAATTATCTTTGCAATTTAATCCACGTATCAATCTCAAAAATCTGATAATCTTCTTGCAGTCAAAAATTCCAGAACACGCCAGTTTAAAATACCATTTCTAACTGACTATGCAGTATCCCTTTTCATAATTGTTGTTGGTAAAAAATGAAAAAAATTACTCAATAAAACATAATTAACAAAACCTGACCCAACTTCAAAAAGGAATTTAATTGAGTCTCCAAAAATCTCCTTTGGTCTGTCCTTATGATCTCCAAATCTATGCAGCAATGTGGCAATTTCCTTGCAGCGATCCTCACTTTTGGCCTTCCTCACTTCTGGCCTTGGTCTTCTCTTCACACTCTTTTCTAAGACTTCAAAAACCCACAACTAGGCTATACTCTGATACCAATTGAAGAGTATCAAAGACTATAAATAGAATAGAGCAAAAGATGAAAATAGAATAGAGCAAACGATGATCTGCAGATCATCTATCTATTGTATGAAGAGAAGCAACAAAAACAAACTCTTGTATTGATCTACAGGAGGCAAGAAATATTTAACATGAAATAAAGAAACCAACTACCTAATCGGACAAAATTGTCTGCTAACTAAACACATAACTGTCAATTGTTTACCGTATGTTTATTATTCTAACAAAAAATGGGAGACAAAAGAGATGAGTAGATATAATTTGAAGAAGTTGAGTAAGGTTTTCAGTAGGGGTTTTCTTATGATCGAGACTTCCATTAGAAATGTGGTGGGGCAAAAGATCTTGATGGAGTTTTTGTAAAGAAATTTCTACACCGTTGCTTCCATCTTTCTCTCTACCATCATGGATTTACTAAGAGATAAGGACATGGTGAAGATGTTGGTGTGGGAACATATTCAAGAGATTTTAATCCCCCAAGAAAATTGATAGAAGGCTCTATATGATGAGAATTAGGATGAAAGCTATGCAAACATGGGTGGCATTTTTCCACTTCAAATGCTAGCATCTATGAATGTTGCAAATTGCATACTAGTAATTGCAAGGGAGATTTAAATCAATTATTCACTAGTTGAATTCTATAATTCATTATTCAAACATGACAAAGACCTTTTCGGTTTCCTTTTGACTAAAGCCAAAATTTTGGTTACCTATGTTTCATTTTTATTGAGAAATGTGGCAATGCTAAATAGACTTCGTGCAACATGGGTGATTCGATAGGTCAATAAGGAGGAGGATAGTTCAACTAACAGTAACTTGTAATTCTACTCTTGTCTTATCTCTTGTGTTTTTTTGTCCCCTAGTTATCTTGATAAGAGTTTTGGTTGACAAGTTTCTACTAAAGTCTTCTATCATTTTTTATATTACTTATGTGTTATGGTTAGATTTTGGCTATGGCCCTTTATGATGCAAGAGAATATGGGGTGTAAGACCAATAATGCATCAACCAAAAAAAAAAAATTTAACATTTATTTGTTTTGTAGGTACTTTACTAGTTTTCTAGATATTGTGTGCTAGTGTGAGTCAAGTTTGTGGCATCCATTATCACCTGACTTGTATTATTAGCTTCATATCTATAACCATAGGCATAGTCAAGACATAAATGACACTGCAAGGCATCATAGTTAGTAATCATTGTTTGTGGTTGAGATCATAGATTACACCATACATCTAGAATATTCCATTCAATTTTCATGTTTTTATTGATCAACACGTGTATGCTTTCCTTTCAAAGAGTTAGTTTGGGCCAATACCAAGTTATTTACTATATAATGGTAACTCATTTGAACAATAAAATAAATATTTTAAGCTTACACCAATTCTTAAAATTACCTACTTCATTATAAGTCCTAAGAGGGGGTGATATATGAAACCACATTAAATTTGGAGACTTCTAGTTCCAAGTATATCAGAAATAATAATACTACATGTTACCAATGAAATTGCATGCTACACAAGGATGATGCATAGACTTCCAAAGTTAGATGATGAGAGAAACAATTAATTTTGAAACCTTTGATCCTTAATATCATATTAATCTATGGGTGTACATCATGTTGCCACTCACCACACTTCATTTCTACATCTTTTATATATAGAGAGGTCTAATATGATTTGAGGACAAAAAAATAGAGGAAGTAAGAAACTAAGGTAGGTAGAAATTGAAAGAGACGGGGAAGAGGGGAGAAAAAGGAAGAAAGGAAAATAAAAAGGTAGGGAAAGAAATTAGGTTGTTAAGATCTTTAAGATCTAGTTTGTAATTAAAAGGTTGAATCCTAGCTTGTAATCCAACTCTTATGCTTTATGTCAATCAAACAAAAACTATTCTTTACATATTAGTTTTGTTTATTTCCATTGTGTTGTTAATTTAAGGTTTAGATTTGACAGCTCATTTGGCTGCAAGGCTAGATAGTCCTTAATTAGAGCCTCCAACCTTGATTACATTAGATGGTATCAAATCAAGTTAGTGATGTTGGTAATTTAAACATATCAATAAAGTTAATGCAATGAGTCTTCTAGCATGAGGGTTTTAGTTAGAAGATTCTTGTGACTTGAATTGGTTTTAACAATATGTGTTAGTATTTTTATATTTCTATTCATATAAAGAAGTCTTCTCATGTGTTATAAATAATTATATTTGTGGTTATAAGTCTATGGTAACTATTTATCTAGTAATGTATGAGCTTGATTTCATAGAAGTAGTCTCTAATGCTAGTATATATGTTCCTTATGACAATCTTAGTAAATTATTTTTGTTCAAATAGTAATATAATTAAGGTGAACATGGGATTTAGAACTTAAAATATTGGTTTCAAATAGTAGGATAAGGAGGCCTCATGCTCAGGATGTCTTGGAGGAAGAGGTGAGAGGTGTTTTTTTTCTAGATTCATATAAATCCCTAAGGATAGATGGTTTCCACATTGCCTTCTTTCAAGCCTTTTGGGAAATTGGTTGTTCAGATGTCACCAAAGCTACCAAAGAATTATTTTCCTTAGGAATATTCTTGAAGGAAATTGAAAACATCTTCTTGGTCCTCATTCCCAAGAATATGGGGGCTAACAAAATGAAGGACTTCCATCCTATAAGCCTCTACAATATGATTTACAAAATATTGGCTAAATTGTTGGTGCTAAGAATACAACCTTTCATAGATAAAATTATTCACTCAAATCAAAGTAGGATTGTTTAAAGAAGACAAATTATTGATGTTGTAATCTCTATCCATAAAACTTTTCACTACATGGAAAAGAGCAAAAAGGAGAGTATGGCACTAAAATTAGATATTTTCAAGGCCTACAATAAAGTTTCATGGGATTTTCTACTAAAGGTCTTACAAAAGTTTAGCTTCTATGATAAAATTCTAATTCTCTTGAAGAGTTGTTTTTCCACTCCTATGTTCTCCATCATTATTAATGGTTCCTCCAATGGTCATTTTTCCTCTAAATGTGGACTAAGACAAGATGACCCTCTATCTCTATACTTGTTCATCATTTTTCCCGAGGTCTTGGGAAGAAATATATCACTTAATATTAGCAAAGGCAACACAAAAGGTTGTAGTCCTACTTCAGTCCTTAACCCTAGCTCACATAAGCAATTCATTAATGGCACTATCCTCTTTCAGACAACAACCATTGCAAAAGCTAAAGGTTGGAAAAATATCCTCACACTATGTTGTTTTTTCGAGACAAAAGATAAATCTGGATAAAAGTGGTGTTTTCTTCTTAAAAAAAATCAATCTTTACATAATCAAATTGCTACTACCTTAATTTATAGCATAAAGTAACTTATTTCCACCTATCTAGGAATGCCCCTAAGCTTGAGAAGAATCCACAATAGCAACTAGAATAGCCTAATTGAAATAATTTAGAGGAATCTAGTGACTTGGAAAGGTAGTTTGCTAAGCCAAGCTAGCAAACTGCAACTGACCAAACCCTCCCTTCAAAGTATCTTAATGTGTATACCTTTTCTCATTGTTCAAAATCCCCTACTTCCTGGTAAAAAAAGTAGAACAAATCTAGAGAAGATTCTTATGGTCAAGGACATAGGACAAGAAAAGGATCTCATTTGTGGCATGGGATAATATTTTCCTATCCAAGAAATTCAAGGTCTATGGATCCAAAAAATTAGAGACATGAATTAGGCTCTATTAGAAAAAATTTGCTAGAAACTCATGATGTCTAACAATGAGTGGAGCACAATTATGAAGGCAAAATATTTGGGCAATTAGAAAGGACTATCTCTCAATTTCCTACCCAATCTCCTAGTAGGCTTAGCATAATGGAAAAATCTTACAAAAACTAAACACCTATTGAGAAAAGGTATCAAATAGAAAGTGGGGAACAAAGAGAACATCCAATTTTGGGAGGATCACTAGATCTCCAAAGTGCCTCTTGAGCTCTCACTCTCTTATGCTTGAATCAAAGAGGAGCTATGTGAAATATTTGGAAGGGTCATTAAAGACTATTAGAAGCAAGAAAGGCAAGTCACCTCTTGGAATATATCTACCAACATGTCAAGTATCAAAGACTTAGTTGCTCTCAATGATTTAATCTTTAAAAATATTCCTTATAGATTTAACCTTTTCTATAAACAAGATGAAATTGTGTGGATAGATGACCCTACGAGAAACTATTAAATCAAATTAGGATTAAATATTTTGAGAGACCCTCAATTGAATAACTTCAATTGGAGTTTGATATGGAACTACAATATCATCCCCAGGATCAATTTCATTTGGTGAGATGCTTGTCAAGGAAAAATCTCACAATTGACAATCTGAAAAATAGAGGTTTCTATCTAGTTACCAAATGTTTCTTATGAAAGTAGGTAGATGAATCCATAAGCCATTGTTGGAGATATTTAATACCCATTGGGTCTAGCCTAAGGATAAAATTATACTGATGGCAACTAATTGGGTTCCCCCTTTCAACCAACTCACAATCAGAGAAATTTGGTTATAATCTCTTCCTCACATCTATAGGAGCATATGAAAGGAAAGGAACAAAAGTATTTTTTGAAATAAATGTAGGCCTTGAAAAGTTTTATTAGTTAAAATCCTAGTCAGAATATCCAAGAAAGTATTAGTGCAACCCAAATTAAAAGACCCAAAAGCCCCCTACTATAGATGAGAAGGAAATAGTTGTAAAATGAAATATCCATTCCAATTTGGACAATGTGGACATCACTAAAATATAAAAAAGAAGAAATATAGTGTGGGCCACATGACCTTGGTTGGGTTAAACTCAACTTCAATAACTCCTCCAAAAGTAACTTCATAGCTATGTTTGCAAAAAACTTGGAGGTCTAAACAAATAGCTATGTTGAATCCACTGTGGCTTTATAGGGCTTAGTTATGGCTAGGGATCTTAGCATCACCAATATTATGGTGGAAGGAGACTCAAAAAACATAATAGACATGCTCAATTCTATATTTATCCCTCATTGGTCTTATAAGGCCACCATTGATGATGCTAAGGAGATATTAAAATCTTTCAAAAATTCCAAAATTGTGCATACCTATAGAGAAGGCAACAAATATATCGATCTCCTAGAAAATTTGGGAGGCACCATATGGAACTATGCCAATTGGCATGTGGTGGGGTCTTTATCCCATAACATAAAACAAAGTCTTGACAATGAATATAGGAAATAATATTAATCCCCTGCTGCCATTTGCAAGTCTAGATAGGCTTATCATAGGGATGATTAATGAGAAGTACCACATAAATCATGATAGAGTGCTTTCCTCTAAGGAGAGGTAGTGTTGTAATCATGACAAGAGAAAGCTAAACTAACATTGAAAGTAACCCTTTATTTACATGATGTGACATTCGAAGATAGTTGTGAAGAGAAGAGCTTAGTTTCTAAAAACTGCAGGTTTGTGGATAGAAGCCGAACCATGGGGGGATATGCTAAGAGAAGAGCCCTCATCCTATGAAAGACTACACATCAATGTTGTTGTTTAGAGACTCCTAAGGAGAGGTGTCCATTTATTGAAGCTATAAATGAGTATGACCCCATATTGTCTTACGAATTCACCAAGTCATAGAAGAGTAGCACTTTCTTTGTCTGTGGGATTTCCTTCAAGGTCTCAAAGGAGATAATTTCCATGGTGATGAGGCTTAGTATGGAGGGCATGAAATACTAGAAAACCATAAAGAATTATGATGACTATTATATGGATTCATTCTTCAAAAGGGGTGAGAAAGTCTCAAGGTTTTAGAATGGTTTTAAGTTTGAGGACCTGCTTGGGCACTAGAAGGACGTGGCAGAAGTCATCATGCGTTACTTCACTTTAGAGGTAGGTATAAACGTATATACTCATACCATTTCCCTATGTTAAATCATCTTCATAATAATATGAAAATGAGTTTTCCATTATTTTTAATTTGTTCCCTTGAAAGATCTATGAAAAATGTCCTCCTTGGGAAGGTTGAGTTGCCCTTTCATCAAGGTCTCATCTACTGCATTTATAGTTTTGAGAAAGAAAAAAATGACCAATCCATTTTTCTTCCCCAAGATTATCAATCATGCCTAAGATCCCCCCAAAGTGCCAATGGACACTCATCCCCTATTCCCAAAAATGGGTCTATGGATTCTCACCCCACCCCACACCCTAAGGCTATTGTCATGGAATAGCCTAATCCTACCCCAGTTGTGAAAATCCTTGTGTCTCCCACTAAACACCACTTGACTTCCACCTCGTTCTCCATTCACCCTATACCCACAAACCAAAAACCAATTGACCAAGGGAAAGCTATTTGGGAAGAGTGACCCTTTTCCACAAACCTTGTTCCTAGCCCCAAACCCCCTACTAAGCTCTTTGTGACCAAACATCCAAGGTGTATGCCCAAAAAGGACTACCAAAACCTTCAACCTTCATTAACAAAAGAAGCTAAATTGCAGGAAGAACTTAATGCCCCACCTAGTCATCCTAATGAGTGAACAAAATGAGAAGTGCCACAATTGTAGTAACTTGAGGGACCAAGTGGAAAAACTCTAGGAAAGCCTCCATCTACACAACAATGTGATAAAATGGTTCTTGGCCCAACACCATTCCACCTAACACAAAATGCAAGACATTGAAACGAAACAATTTAAATTCGTGAAAGAATAGTAGGAAACACAGGTGGATGAAGACATATGGTCAGAAGTGGAGAAGTTTTCAACAACCTTCCAAAACTAGGAGAACCTGGAGAAGAAAGTTACCATCATGTAGAAGAATTGAGAGGAGCTGAAGGAGAACCTATTTGAGGTGGTTTCCTTCAGCAAGGAAACAATAAAAAATTCTACTACCAACTTGTATGTCTTGTAGAGCGAGCTCTAGAAAAGGTAGAGAGAGATTAAATAGGAAGGCCTAGCCAGAAGGACCAGGGAAAATACCACATGCCAAAAAGGAGAAACCATAGGTCTTGATGATGACACCCTAGAGGTGACCTTTGCAGATCAAGTCAATTTCTTGACCAAGGAGTACTGGGAGGCCAATGGTCTTTAGAAGCTGATAGACAACAAATAAGTTTTGTGTTTTCCCCTTCTGTGTTTCTTCTATTGTTTATCTATTCCTCTCTTTTTTTGTTATTTTTTGACAGTCCCATTGGTGCAGAGGCACCTACCTGGCAGCTGGTCTTGATAAGGCAGTTAGTTTGTTATAGGTCTTGTTTATGTTTTCAAGAAGGTCTGTTAAGACCAATTGCATGTAATAAGGTCACGCTGATCATGATAAGATCATGCTGACCAGGCTTTTACTATTTTTAGTTAGTTGGTTATAACAGCTGTCATGCTGTAGGGTCCGGTTGGATCTCCCAGCCGCTTGGAGAGTTCCCAGCCGCTTGGAGTCGGGTCAGTAGTACTCGTAGGAAAATCTTTATAAACATGAGATCGGTTGATTGTAGATCATCGATCGGCAGTATAGTATTGCATTAAGCAGAGGAGTTCATTTGTGCTGTGTGAGAAGCAGTATATTGTATTGCATCTTTGAAATCAAATAAAGATCCTGTTTCATTTTCTGTTTGATCTCCTTTGTGTAATCGATCTGCAGGTTTGGGTGGTTTCATGGATTCGCTGATCCATTCCACCGGTTGACTCATCTGATCGGTGGAATGGTAATGTACAGTAGGTTAGGTTGTAGTTTGTTTTCTGTTTGCATGCAGGCGTGCAGGATCGCGGTCGACAGATGTTGAAGACCCTAGCATGGGCATGTGCTAGGTCGAGTTGATGAAGTGTGGAAGATCACCCTGGAAGAGGATCGAGTCATCCCAGGAGGTTCGGCGGATCTGAACAGTAAAAATCCGCTAACGCTAAAAGTTCGCCAAAACGGCATCATCAGGATATCTTGGTGAATATCCTGCAGACAGTTTAGATATCGTCATCCGGATAAGTGGAGGAGAGCATGATGCTTTCGATTGCATGAAGTGCAAGTGCGTCGGGGTGATCATCATCTGGAGGAGCCGAGGAGGAGCGTATCGACATCAAGATCATCTATCGGGAGTGCCAAACATCCGCGTATCGCGAGTAGATGCGGGAGAGAAAGTTCGTATTTTCTTGACTAAGTGTTGAAGGGGTCATCAGGATATTGGGTGACATCATCGTCATCAGGATATGACGTCATCGTCATCAGGATATTGAGATATCCCCCTACGCGAGTTTATCCTGCCGTTGTTAAGTGCTTGGGTATCGGCAGAAGGTTGTATTAACATCATCAGGAGGTTTCGAGAGAACCGGATAAAGCAGATCATGATGTTGTTGCTTGTATCGTCGGCTAGCGGAGCATCGAAGGGAAGGTGCTGAAGGTGATCGTCATCAGGATCTTTGGGACAACCGGATATTGGTTATCCTGCTGACGAAGGTGGTGTCGCGTATCATGATGATGCCGATAGTGTTTGGAGCCCGATGTACAGTGCAACAGGAGGATGTTTGCGCTAGTTGTACATCATGATGATGTTAGGCGGAAAACGGAGGAGGTGAACAGTAGTCGGCAGTTAGTTTGTTATAGGTCCGCATGATGACATACATGATCAGGATATAGGATAATTATCAGCATGATGACAGGATAGCCTATTTTTAGTATGTTTGACTTTATCATGTAATAAGGTCCATTGGACCGATGCTATGTATTAGATCAGCATAGGAGTATGTGTAGGCAGTTAGAGATCGGGATAAGGTTATCTGAGCTGTCCTCTCTCCCAGCCGCTTGGAAGCTCCCAGCCGCTGGGAAGTGAGTTGGTAGTACTCGAAGGACTTTGTTATATATACCTTCGATCTGTTAGGGTTTAGCATATAGATTGCGATTGATGTTGATAGATGTTATGTTCAGGAGAGTAGTATTGGTGGTATGATGTACTGGTGATCAGTCCAGATATTGTGAAGCAGAATTGTAAAAGCAGGACATTTGGATTTCAATTGAATAAGATCTCATCTTTTGCATTATCTGATTGTATCAGTTGTATCTGTGTTGATTTCCTTTCCGTTTTGCAAGTTGATGGGTACTTACAACCCTTCCACCGGTTGATCCTGCGAATCGGTGGAATGGTCCTGTATCATAGCTTAGTTTGCATTTGTGTTTTCTGTTTATGCATTGCATTGTTCAAGAGATCAGTTAGGAGCATGCTGTGAATCAGCCTAGCATCCTCATGTGCTAGGTATAGAAAGATAAGTTGTTAGATTTTGGTTTGAAGGTGATCCGGCCCGGTCGTCACATTATCTTTGGGTAATAGAGCGGTTCTGAGTGTTTACATGCAGTGGACGGATACACAGGAGTCTGCATGTGCGTTTCCAGCCGGAACAAGCCGCATCGTCATCTGCGAATGCATCGCCATCAGGATCGGGTCGTGAAACTGTTGAAGTTTGCAAGTTGCAAGTGCACCAGGATGTTTTGAGTTGGATATATACTCAGTGTATATATCGCCGTCAGGATCATCTCTCGGAGAAGCTCATCATCCGCTATCGCTAACAGATGCGGGTGTGAAAGTGCAGTTTTTGGCTAAGAGTTGAAGAGGTCATCAGGATATCGTGTGACGTCATCGTCATCCGCATATGACGTCATCATCATCAGGATATTGAGATATCCCTCTATGCATGTTGATCCTGTCGTCGCTAAGGGTTTAGGTATCGGCGAAGGCTCTCGGCAGGAAGTTGTGAAACATCATCAGGAGGTTCCAAGACAACCGGATAAATTATATCATGATGCTGTTGCTTGTGTCGTCGGCTATCGGGGCATCGAAGGGAAGCTGCTGAAGTGGTCGTCATCAGGATATTTGGAGCAACCGGATATTTGATATCCTGCTGACGAAGGTAGTGTTGAAGATCATGATGATGATGCTAGTGTTTGGCGCCCGATGAACAGTGCAACAGGAGGATGTTTGCGCCCGTCGAGTATCATGATGATGATGATCGGCGACAGGCGGAGGAGGTGAACAGTAGTCGGCAGGAGGATAATTCTGCTCATCTGAAATATGATGATGATGTTGGTGTTTTTAGGAAACATGATGATGATGCTGAGCCGATAGGGATTTTTATCAGGTTGTTTGTATTGTTGGCAGCTCCTTCCTGTTAGTTAGCTTCCGTTGCGTTTCGCTCTGCATCATTCCATAGGCAAAATATCACACAAAATTCTATCCTGATATGCTCCAATCTGGAAATCCACATATGTCTGTTCAGAGACAAAAAGTGATTGACTATCACTCACCCAAGATGCCTTGTAAGGGTGTGGATGTGGAATCCTTTCCAACTTCAGTAAATCCACCATCTCCTGGGATACCATGTTGTCTGTTGAACCAGTATCAATGACAACCTTACATACTTTACCTTTGCTCTTGCATGTGGTCTTGAAAAGAGCTCTTCTTTGCATCATATCCTTTGATGCCTGCAAACTAATTCTCCTTAGCATCAAGGATTCTCCACTCTCTGGATATCCAACATTAGCAGGATCTCTGTTTGAACTCTGTGCACTTTCTTCTACGTTCTCTTCTTGTACCAGCTGTACTCTCTTGTCACTAGTTCTATCATTTCTGGATGATGAACCTTTATTTTCTGGACATTTGAAAGATGGATGACCAAACTCACCACAGGTGTAACACTTTCCTGAAAATGTAGTAGAACCTCTACCACCTCCAAATCTTCCTCTATTACCTTTCCATCCACCCCTGAAATCAGACTGTCCCTGTCCTTTACCAGTGTCTTCTTGACCCTCATTGGTTTGCTTTTGTGCAGGGGCTGATCCTCTTCCCCTCATATTGTTTCCTCTTCCTCTCATGGACTTATCATGTCCTCTATTCATCTTTTCTTCAATCCTGATTGCCATTTGATAACAATCCTCCACATTCTTAGGGTTAGCTAAAACTAACTCATCCTGTATGTTAAATCTCAAACCAGCCAAGTACCTAGCCACCTTTTCTACCTCATTCTCATGATGACCAGATCTCATACTTAACAGATAAAATTCCTCAGTATATGCTTTCACATCCCTGTCTTTCTGCTTTAAAAATTGCAGCTTCTTAAACATCTGGATTTCATAATCCCTTGGCAAGAATTTTCCTTTGATCCTTGCTACCATCTTATCCCATGAAGTGATCTTTGACTTCCCTTGTTTCCTTCTCTCAGATTGTACATAATCCCACCATACCAAAGCATGACCTCCTAACTTGGTCTTTGCAATCTGTACCTTCTGATCCTCAACAACATCTTCACATTCAAAGTGATTATCAAGTGCAGCAATCCAATCCAACAATTCAGCTTCATTCAAACTTCCAGTATACTTGGTAACATCCATTCCACCAGATACAAGACCTATAACAACCTAACTGCCTTATCAAGACCAGCTGTCAGGTAGGTGCCTCTGCACCATACTCCCCAAAAGAAAAGAACTCATGTCCCATGAGTTTAGTATGTGGAAGACTTCCACCTTTACACTTTGCCTTGTCAGTCTTCTGACCTGCTGTCTCTTGGCTGCTCCAAGACTCCTGAACTGTAACTTGCTTTCTGGCAAGTAAATCCTCATGCCTGTTGATGTAGGCCTTATTCTCACATACCCTGTGTTTATCAGGTTGCCTGACCAGAACCTCTTTCTGAACTGCCTCTTGAACTGCTGAAATGTTCAACTCTAGCTTCCTGTCAACTGTTATAGGACAAGCAATAGTCCCAACTATGACAACATCCTTGTCATTCTTCTGAACTGGTTGCTGTGTGCAAACCTGTTTCTGAACCTGCTGCTGACCTCTGTCAGTCACAACTGAAACTTTCTTCAGCTTGTTGTCTTGAACAACTTCTTTTCCTGCAGTATCCTTATCTGCCTTCATGCCTGCTCCTATAGGCATCTGCACACATTCCTTCTTTCCCATTAAAATGATTTGGGCTGCCTTCTGTACTGCAGCTTTTGCCTGCAATGGCATCAACTTAATAATCTTCCCATCTTTCTTGATGGTGTAGGTATTAGCATACCCATCATACAGTACCCTCCTGTCAAATTGCCATGGTCTACCCAACAGTAGGTGACAACATTCCATAGGCAAAATATCACACAAAATTCTATCCTGATATGGTCCAATCTGGAAATCCACATATGCCTGTTCAGAGACAAAAAGTGATTGACTATCACTCACCCAAGATGCCTTGTAAGGGTGTGGATGTGGAATCCTTTCCAACTTCAGTTTATCCACCATCTCCTGAGATACCATGTTGTCTGTTGAACCAGTATCAATGACAACCTTACATACCTTACCTTTACTCTTACATGTGGTCTTGAAAAGAGCTCTTCTTTGCATCAGATCCTTTGATGCCTGCAAACTAATTCTCCTTAGCATCAATGATTCTCCACTCTCTGGATATCCATAATTTTCAGGCCCCTTATCCTTTTGATAAAAGTTTGAACTCTGTGCACTTTCTTCTACTTTCTCTTCTTGTACCAGTTGTACTCTCTTGTCATTAGTTCTATCATTTCTGGATGATGAACCTTTGTTTTCTGGACATTTGAAAGATGGATGACCAAACTCACCACAGGTGTAACATTTTCCTGAAAACCTCTACCACCTCCAAATCTTCCTCTATTACCTTTCCATCCACCTCTGAAATCAGACTGTCCCTGTCCTTTACCAGTGTCTTCTTGACCCTCATTGGTTTGCTTTTGTGTAGGGGCTGCTCCTCTTCCCCTATGGTTTCCTCTTCCTCTCATGGACTTATCATGTCCTCTATTCATCTTTTCTTCAATCCTGATTGCCATTTGATAACAATCCTCCACATTCTTAGGGTTAGCTAACACTAACTCATCCTGTATGTTAAACCTCAAACCAGCCAAGTACCTAGCCACCTTTTCTACCTCATTCTCATGATGACCAGATCTCATACTCAACAGATAAAATTCCTCAGTATATGCTTTCACATCCCTGTCTTTCTGCTTTAAAAATTGCAGCTTCTTAAACATCTGGATTTCATAATCCCTTGGCAAGAATTTACCCTTAATCCTTGCTACCATCTTATCCCATGAAGTGATCTTAGACTTCCCTTGCTTCCTTCTCTCAGATTGTACATAATCCCACCATACCAAAGCATGACCTCCTAACTTGGTCTTTGCAATCTTTACCTTCTAATCCTCAGCAACATCTTCACATTCAAAGTGATTATCCAGTGCAGCAATCCAATCCAACAATTCATCTTCATTCAAGCTTCCAGTATACTTGGAAACATCAACCTTTACCTTAGGTTTATCATTCTGCACTGCCTTTAACAGTTTTGCCAATCTCTGGTCTTCAGCATCCAGATCTTCAGCTACCTCTTCATACTCTTCAACAGTATCTTCATCTTCTTCAGACTCACTATCTGCCACTTGCCTCTTTTTGTTCTTTTCCAGGGCTGTCAGCCTGGCTTGAAGTGCTTCAGCAAGCTCCTTCATCTTCCTCATCTCTCTAGCATGTTTCTCCTTCATTTCCTGCAATTCCCTTGCAGTACCACTACCTTTCGGAGGCATTTTTTTCAACCTCTTAATCAACACACAACACACAATTCAACTCTACCTCTGCCCTTTCGGTGACAGAATCAACACACAACAGCCCAGACCTTTTGCTGAGCTCTGATACCACTATGATGCAGAGGCATCCACACTATAACCTTCGCATATAGCATGGATGTCTGTAGACCAACCTCATCATCATCATCTTCGCCATCATCATCATATTCTGCTTTACTCTGTCAGCATCATGTTTCCTAAAACCAACAGCATCATCATATTTCAGATGATCACACTTATCCTCCTACCGACTACTATTCACCTCCTCCGTTTTCCGCCTAACATCATCATGATGTTCAACTAGCGCAAACATCCTCCGGTTGCACTGTTCATCGGGCACTAATGCTCCATCGGCATCATGATATGCAACACTCCCTTCGTCAGCAGGATAACCAATATCCGGTTGCCCCAAATATCCTGATGACGATCACCTTCAGCACCTTCCCTTCGATGCTCCGCTAGCCGACGATACAAGCAACAGCATCATGATCTGCTTTATCCGGTTCTCTTGAAACCTCCTGATGATGTTAATACAACCTTCTGCCGATACCCAAGCACTTAACAACGGCAGGATAAACTCGCGTAGGGGGATATCTCAATATCCTGATGACGATGACGTCATATCCTGATGACGATGACGTCACCCAATATCCTGATGACCCCTTCAACACTTAGTCAAAAAAATACGAACTTTCTCTCCTGCATCTACTCGCGATACGCGGATGTTTGGCACTCCCGATAGATGATCCTGATGCCGATACGCTCCTCCTCGGCTCCTCCAGATGATGATCACCCCGACGCACTTGCACTTCATGCAATCGAAAGCATCATGCTCTCCTCCACTTATCCGGATGACGATATCCGAACTGTCTGCAGGATATTCACCAAGATATCCTGATGATGCCGTTTTGGTGAACTTTTAGCCTTAGCAGATTTTCACTGTTCAGATCCGCCGAACCTCCTGGGATGACTCGATCCTCTTCCAGGGTGATCTTCCACACTTCATCAACTCGACCTAGCACATGCCCATGCTAGGGTCTTCAACATCTGTCGACCGTGATCCTGCACGCCTGCATGCAAACAGAAAACAAACTACAACCTAACCTACTGTACATTACCATTCCACCGATCAGATGAGTCAACCGGTGGAATGGATCAGCGAATCCATGAAACCACCCAAACCTGCAGATCGATTACACAAAGGAGATCAAACAGAAAATGAAACAGGATCTTTATTTGATTTCAAAGATGCAATACAATATACTGCTTCTCACACAGCACAAATGAACTCCTCTGCTTAATGCAATACTATACTTCCGATCGATGATCTACAATCAACTGATCTCATGTTTATAAAGATTTTCCTACGAGTACTACTGACCCGACTCCAAGCGGCTGGGAACTCTCCAAGCGGCTGGGAGATCCAACCGGACCCTACAGCATGATAGCTGTTATAACCAACTAACTAAAAATAGTAAAAGCCTGGTCAGCATGATCTTATCATGATCAGCGTGACCTTATTACATGCAATTGGTCTTAACAGACCTTCTTGAAAACATAAACAAGACCTATAACAAACTAACTGCCTTATCAAGACCAGCTGTCAGGTAGGTGCCTCTGCACCACCCATGCCTCATGGAACTCTTTCCATCTGCCTAATGAATGTTGTTTTGTAAAAGGATCCAGGCCTTTTCAAAATCATATTTTTATCAATATAAAATACAAGGGCTCATGCTTTATCATCAAAGTTTCCGAACTCTATAAGTAAATCAAACATGTTTCACTTTGATAGATTTAAGATTAAATTTATTTGTTTGTATTTTTAGAAATTTTGGTGTTCCACATTTATTTTATGATACTATTGGTAAATTGGTATTGAGATATTAGTTGGGAGACTATTAAAAATGACCTTTTGAAGGTAGTGGAAGAATCAAGGAGGAAATCTACCATGCTAGGAGTCTTCAACCACACCTTTATTACATTAATCCCCAACAAGAAGGCAACAAGAAAGATGGTGGACTTCAAACCTATTTTGCTTTGCAATACCTTCTACAAGATAGTAACAAAAGTGATAACTAATAGATTGAAGGCAGTGATAGATAAGCTTGTATCTGAAGAACAGAGTGGCTTCGTTCTAGGTAGGTCCATTATGGAGGGAATAATTGTCACTCATGAAATAATACATATAGTCAGAAAACTCTGAGCTCCAAGTATGGTGGTGAAGCCTGATATCCTAAAAGCATATGATCGGGTGGACTGTCAGTTTCTGTTAGAAGTCTTAAAGAATTTTGGTTTTGACCCCAAGTGGCTAGATTGGATAAGTTCATGCATCAATGCTCCTAAATTCTCAATTTTGATAAATGGAGTTGCCAAGGGCTTTTTCAGCTCTTCTAGAGGTATACGACAGGGAGACCCTCTTTCGCCCTTTTTGTTTGTATTAATGGTGGAAGCTTTGGGTAGAAGGATATGTCGAGCCAGGCGAGACAGGGTCTGGAGAGGTTTGGAGGCTGCCACTGGTGTTGGAGCTTGCACCCACCAACAATTTGTGGACGATACCATTCTCTTCGGACAAGCTACTAGGGCGGAAGCCAGTAGGATCAAGATGTTATTGGACGGTTACAAAAGGGTCTCAGGTCAGGCCATAAACTGGAGAAAGTCAAAAGTTTTTTTCCTAAATTTCCAACCCAGCCTGCAAAGAGAATTAGCCAGAATCTTAGAAGTAAAGGTGGCAAACTTCCCCGGAAGATTACTAGGAATGCCCATGTTTGCAGGAGTTAACAGGAAAAGTTATTGGGAGAAGTTAGTTGGTAGATGCAGACAAAAAATGGAATTGTGGAAGGGCAAGTGGCTAACCTCGGTGGGTAGATTGCTTATGATAAAGGTAGTTCTGGCAGCTATCCTCGTCTATGCTATGTCATGAAGGAAACTCCCAGCCAGCATTGAGGACCATCTCAACAAAATAATGTGTAATTTTTTTTGGAATGGATTGAATGACACAAACAAAATTCCCCTCTTGGCTTGGGAGAATATTTGCAAGCCATAGCAAGCTGGAGGTGCAGGGGTTCGACAGATAAGGATGATGAATTTGGCCATGGGGGAAAAACTAGTCTGGGCTATGTGCACAGGTGATCAAAAATGGGTAAGGATTCTAAGGAACAAGTACCTGGACTTGAATGACCCAGAGGGAATAGTAAGAGTCAGTAACCCACCAAGGGGCTCAGCAACGTGGAATTTTATCTGTGAAAGCAGAGAGATCATTTCCAAACATGCCACTTGGGAAATCCATAATTGGGGCAAGGCTCGTTTTTAGCAAGATTCATGGGATGGCCATCCTAAGTTAGTTAACTCACCTAACTTGGAGGATATCAGAAAAGAATCTGTGAGGGTCTGCGGCCCCAGAGTTTGTGACTTTAGGGATGTGGAAGATCAGTGGAGATGGAAGGACCTCAGTGAATTGGATGCCCCAGCCGAGCAGAAGGAATCCCTTAGATTAATTCTAGAAGAAAGGAAAATTCTAGACTCAAGAGGAGAGGATGTGTTGAGATGGGCAGCTTCGGAAGATGGGGAGTGTTGGTTATTTTCCCAGACTGGATGCTTACTCCTAGATTTCCCTACAAGGTAGCCATCAATGATCAACAGGATCTCTAGGCCAGGGGCCAACAGTATAGGAGATAGACTCTATTTTTATCTCCTCTTCTTCTTCAGGCTCTACAAAACCTAGGGGGGTATTCCCTACTCAACATCCATGAGAATATGCATACAAAGGCTGGGATGCTGACATGAAGCAGATAAGTCCTCCTGTAAGTAGACGAAAACTACAAGATAAGAGCAAAGGGGCTAGCTTTGGGCCTATTTTCAGTTGTAGACAGAGGACTTGGGATCCTAAAACTAATTCTACTATCCTAATGGTTGTTTTGGAGTTATGAGTTTGATTTTGTGTTTAGATGCAGAGCTGGACCTAGTGTATAACCTCAACACAGAGCTAGATTGGTGCCTATCGAGGGCTTGGAGTCATAGACATACACATGCAAATGTTCAGCATAAACATACTAAAATTGGATTTCAAGGGGATTTGTGTGATATCTGCCTTACAAATATCTCCCAATACAGAGTATCAAGTTATCTCTACTTATGATATCCTTACTGCAATATATTCTTCTCAACACTCAATCTGAAAACAATTTAATCTACCCCTTGAGCAGAAGTTAAGAGATCAAGCATTCAATACAGTAAATCTATATCCTAGAACCTAAAACACCCCTTAGATATCCAGATTCAAAAGAAGAGTATATTCAATACAAGAGACAGATAACAAAACACATGCGATATAGCATTACTCATCTAAATCAGCATGAAACCAATGAATTTATGCACAAAACATAAGGCATGAGACTCATAAACTCACAAAATCCACTGCACAGAGCAACCAAAACCAGATGTATTTCATTACAGTGCCAAAATGTCTAGTTTTCAACAACCTTAAAAATGGGTCCAAAGTCTGCTTAAATAGCAAGAAAATGTACCCAGTAAATTAATTACATGGGAGGCCAAAAATCCTGCCAGATGCAATGCATTAAGAAATGGCACTCAAACATAAATGCAGTCAGTGGAGGAGAAGACAGGAAGGGGCCTTGAGTCATGTGCCACCACCTGGGACTGATATCTTTAGTCACACCGTAGATCTGTCCACATTCCTGCAACAACCGCCATTACTGCTTCACCTACTCGCAGCCTCTAGAAATGCAGCCGCAGCAAGCCACAGAGTTTTCCTGCCAAAAACGGTCGCAGATACAAAGAAAAAACTTGTCGCTGCAAGCTTTAAACATGGCCGTCGATCCAAAACTCATTGCCGTCATCAACAACCCCAAAAGTGTCAAAAAGTTGCCACCAACCAGATCGTGCCAGGTAGGCACTTCAAGTTTCCGTCGCCAGGTCATCGCTCCCCTTTGCTCTTTTATCTTTCCCGCTGAGAACCAACCGCCAGAACCTCACGTGGAAGCCACCACGTGGCAAGCTCTGCGGCACCCCTGAAACGCTAGGGACACTTCCAAGAAACTTTTGAGAAAGGGACATGTGGCGGCCTCCGCAGTGTCTCTGAAACATAAAGACCCTCCTAAAAAACTCCAACGGAAGCTGACATGTGTTACTTTCCACGCTACACTTGAGAAACACTTGAAACACTTGAGACTCTCGCAGAGATCAACACCTGGTAGGTTCCGTGGCTATTTGAAACTTCAAAGAAACTTTATAGAAACTTCGCAGACTGTGACACTTGGCACCTTCCGCGCTCCACTTGAAAAACTTAGAAACTTTAAGGGGTCGCCTTGAAACTTATGTGGATGGTGACATTTGTCGTCACCCGCGACACTTGAGACACTCCTTAGGAACATAGAAGAGACTTGTTGAAGCTTCCACGGGAATCGACACTTGGTGCTTTTCGCGCCCCTCTCGAGAAACAATGGAGACACAACTGGGACTCACACGGATGCCGACACTTGGCATCATCCGCAATGCTCCAAAAACATTAGAGACCCTTTTTGAAACTCACGCGGGGGCTTGACACTTGGCAGGTTCCACGGCCACCAAAGAAACTGAGAAACTTTTTGAAACATTTCAACGGAGGCCGCCATCTGGCAACATCCGCAGCAGCTTAGAAACTTTAATGGGACCCACCATGTCTACGCCACACTTTGAAACATGCAGAAACTATCTCAGAAGCTGACACTTGTTAGCTTCCGCAGCAACCTGAAGGGGTACATGGCATCCTCCACCCCTGCTCAGAAACTTTTAGAAGCTTTGCGGAGAGCGACACGTGGCGCTTTCCGCACATTCTTTGAGAAACATAAAGGGTCCTTGAAATCTTTGGCAGAAACTGTGAAACTTTAAGAGTCCTTCGGGTGCCTCCACATGGCAGGTTCTGCGGCACTTCTTGAAACTTAAAAGAAACTTCATTGAAACTTTGGCGGAACTCTATTGGAAACTAACACGTGGCACCATTCGCAGCGATTAACCTAGAAACAAAAAAGACAGCTTCTACTACGTGGCACACTCCGTGTCAAAGCAACATTCAAAAACAAAAGCGTGGCAATAAACTAGGGCTTGACACATGGCAGATCCCGCGGCATTAGCAAAACAAGACCCCTATAGCCACTGTTAGAAACATTCAGACACAGTAACTGTAGCTCGAAACAGTGACCCGATATGCATTTTTTATGCATTTGACCCAGTTTTTATCATTTTCGAAGGGTCCGCGGGGAGATTTCACAAGTTTGCCAACACACATTTCACCTTTGCATACACAGAATCTAACAATTTTCTCAAATGCGACAGGAAAAACAATTAAACAATGCATGTGGGCCGGGGAACAATTTAAACCAAGGCAATAAGGGTCTGAAGGAAAACACACAGGAACCTACAAATTAGAATTCAAAACCCTAACCCTAGGTGAACACCACCAATGGCTCCGATTGGGGACATGCAGACGCAAGACTGCATCGAGAACCAGACTACTCCAGGGCAGACTAGACAAACCCAAAACTCAAAACACAATCGACTATACAGGGCGTGTACATAATAATTACATTTAGTTTACAATGTGCACAGAAAATAACCATTATAAGAAGTAACACTTCAGGAACTGACCGTGCACTGGCAATTCCAACAATTCACCACTTAGGGCCTGGAGAAAGTAAGAATCTCCTCCATGGATGTCGTTGATTTGATATGGGCCCACCCATAAGGGCTCAAATTTACCATGTTTTCCCTTATCTTGGTTCCTTGCATTCCATACAAGGACCAAATCACCTTTCTGAAACTTTCTTTCTGTAGTTCTCTTATCAAACAGATACTTTACCCTTTGTTGTCTCTTGATGTTTGTTTTCTGCGCTTCCCTTCTTATCTCATCTAGTGCAACTAGCTGATTGATTCTCTCAGTCATTGGATCTCCGATCTCCTCCATGTTTTCTTGTATGAATTTGTAAACTGGCAGGAAATTATTCACAGGCAACTTAGTTGCTGCACCATACACCAGTTCAAAAGGAGATCTTCTAGTTGCCTTCTTAACTGTCATTCTATCAGCCCACAATGCCATTTTCAGCTTTGAATCCCAAGCCTTTTTGTTTTTACCTACCATTCTCTTTATAATTTTCATGAGGCTTTTGTTGCTTGACTCAGCTTGACCATTTCCATGTGGGTGATATGGTGATGCATGTAACAAATTAATTCCATAATTACTGCAAAAATTTATAAATTCACCAGACCTGAAGCACATAGCATTATCTGTGACTAATTTTAACGGTACTCCAAACTTGATAATAATATTCTCTAGAATGAAATCCATCACCACCTTGCTAGTAGCTCTTTTGGTCGGGATGGCCTCAATCCATTTGGTGAAATAATTAGTAGCAACAAGAATCCAGCTGTGTCCTCCACTTGATTTCTCTGAGATTTCCCCTATGAAATCAATCCCCCACTGCTAGAATGGAGCTTCTACAGTCACAGTCTTAAGGGGCAATGCACCTCCATATTTTAGCTTTCCTGAGAACCTTTGGCAAGGATCACACTTGCTTATCATTCTATGTGCATCTGAGAAGAGAGTTGGCCACCAGTAGCTAGCTCTGAGAATTTTGTGGGCTGTTGTATGGGCAACATAGTGTCCACCACATGCTCCATTGTGCATGTCATTTAGAATGTTCCTGGCCTGATTTTCATCCACACATCTGAGTAATACACCATCATGATTTCTCCAATACAGCTCTCCCTGAATAATGATGTATTTAATAGCTTGCAGCTTCAAAGTTCTCTTCTGGATATTATTGAGATGGGAAGGACAGTTCAAATTTTGCAAATAATATACTATGTCCTTATACCACTCAGATTCTGACACATTTACAACTTCATTATGCACTTCATTCACTTGGCATGCCTCTAGATTTGACTGTGTCATTAGCTTTGCTAATCCTTGTCCTTTTACCAATTTTGTGATCTGTATCTCTATGTTGAACTCCTGCAACTTATTTATCCATCTGCATCTTCTTCCAGTTACCTCCTGCTGAGCAAATATATCTTTGACTGCTGCATGAGGTACATATGCAATTATTTGTAAGCCTACCAAATAAGTCCTAAAGCTCTTGACTACTCCAACCAGTGCATATGTCTGTTTCTCCATAATGTCATACTTTAATTCAGCAGCCTGTAAGGACATTCTGTTGGTTATTTTCCTAGACTAGATGCTTACTCCCAGATTTCCCTACAAGGTAGCCATCAATGATCAATAGGATCTCTGGGCCAGGGGCCAACAGTATAGGAGATAGACTCTATTTTTATCTCCTCTTCTTCTTTAGGCTCTGCAAAACCTAGGGGGGTATTCCCTACTCAACATCCATGAGAATATGCATACAAAGGCTGGGATGCTGACATGAAGCAGATAAGTCCTCCTGTAAGTAGACCAAAACTGCAAGATAAGAGCAAAGGGGCTAGCTTTGGGCCTATTTTCAGTTGTAGACAGAGGACTTGGGATCCTAAAACTAATTCTACTATCCTAATGGTTGTTTTGGAGTTATGAGTTTTATTTTGTGTTTGGATGCAGAGCTGGACCTAGTGTATAACCTCAACACAGAGCTAGATTGGTGCCTATCCAGTGCTTGAAGTCATAGACATACACATGTAAATGTTCAGCATAAACATACTAAAACTAGATTTCAAGGGGATTTGTGTGATATCTGCCTTACAAATATCTCCCAATACAGAGTATCAAGTTATCTCTACTTATGATATCCTTACTGCAATATATTCTTCTCAACACTCAATCTGAAAACACTTTAATCTACCCCTTGAGCAGAAGTTAAGAGATCAAGCATTCAATACAGTAAACCTATATCCTAGAACCTAAAACACCCCTTAGATATCCAGATTCAAAAGAAGAGCATATTCAATACAGGAGACAGATAACAAAACACATGCAATATAGCATTACTCATCTAAATCAACATGAAACCAATGAATTTATGCACAAAACATAAGGCATGAGACTCATAAACTCACAAAATCCACTGCATAGAGCAACCAAAACCACATGTATTTCATTACAGAGCTAAAATGTCTAGTTTTCAACAACCTTAAAAATGGGTCCAAAGTCTGCTTAAATAGAAAGAAAATGTACCCAGCAAATTAATTACATGGGAGGCCAAAAATCCCGCCAAATGCAATGCATTGAGAAATGGCACTCAAACATAAATGTAGTCAGTGGAGGAGAAGATAGGAAGGGGCCTCAAGTCATGTGCCATCGCCTGGGACTGATATCTTCAGTCACACCATAGATCCGTTCACATTCCTGCAACAACCACCATTACTGCTTCACCTACTCGCAGCCTCTGGAAACGTAGCCACAGCAAGCCACAGAGTTTTCCTGCCAAAAACGGTCGCAGATACAAAGAAAAAACTTGTCGCTGCAAGCTTTAAACATGGCCGTCAATCCAAAACTCATCACCATCATCAACAGCCCCAAAAGTGTCAAAAAATCACCACCAACCAGATCGTGCCACGTAGGCACTTCAAGTTTCCGTCGCCGGGTCATTGCTCCCCTTTGCTCTTTTATCTTTCCTGTCGAGGGCCAACCACCAGAACCTCATGCGGAAGCCACCACGTGGCAAGCTCCGTGGCACCCCTGAAACATTAGGGACACTTCCAAGAAACTTTTGAGAAAGGGACATGTGGCGGCCTCCGCAGTGTCTCTGAAACATAAAGACCCTCCTAAAAAACTCCAACAGAAGCTGACATGTGTCGCTTTCCGTGCTACACTTGAGAAACACTTGAAACACTTGAGACTCTCGTAGAGATCGACACCTAGCAAGTTCCGTGGCTGTTTGAAACTTCAAAGAAACTTTATAGAAACTTCGGGGACTACGACACTTGGCACCTTCCGCACTCCACTTGAAAAACTTAGAAACTTTAAGGGGTCGCCTTGAAACTTATGTGGATGGTGACATTTGTCGTCACTCGCAACACTTGAGACACTCCTTAGGAACATAGAAGAGACTTGTTGAAGCTTCTGCAGGAATCGACACTTGGCACTTTCCACGCCCCTCTCGAGAAACAATGGAGACACAACTGGGACTCACACGGATGCCGACACTTGGCATCATCTGCAACGCTCCAGAAACATTAGAGACCCTTTCTGAAACTCACGCGGGGGCTTGACACTTGGCAGGTTTCGTGGCCACCAAAGAAACTAAGAAACTTTTTGAAACATTTCGGCGGAGGCCGCCATCTGGCAACATCTACAGCAGCTTAGAAACTTTAATGGGACCCACCATGTCTGCGCTACACTTTGAAACATGCAGAAACTATCTCGGAAACTGACACTTGTCGGCTTCCGCAGCAACCTCAAGGGGTATGTGGCATCGTCCGCCCCTGCTCAAAAACTTTTAGAAGCTTCGCGGAGAGCGACACGTGGTGCTTTCCGCACATTCTTTGAGAAACATAAAGGGTCCTTGAAATCTTTAGCGGAAACTGTGAAACTTTAAGAGTCCTTCGGGTGCCTCCACGTGGCAAGTTCCACGGCACTTCTTGAAACTTAAAAGAAACTTCATTGAAACTTTGGCGGAACTCTATCAGAAACTGACATGTGGCACCATCCCCAGCGATTAACCTAGAAACAAAAAAGACATAGCTTCTACTAAGTGGCACGCTCCGCGTTAAAGTAACATTCAAAAACAAAAGCGCGGCAATAAACTGGGGCTCGACACATGGCGGATCCCGCGGCATTAGCAAAACAAGACCCCTATAGCCACTGTTAGAAACATTCAGACCCAGTAACTGTAGCTTGAAACAGTGACCCAATATGCATTTTTTATGCATTTGACCCAGTTTTTATCATTTTTGAAGGGTCCGCAGGGAGATTTCACAAGTTTGCCAACACACATTTCGCCTTTGCATACACAAAATCTAACAATTTTCTCAAATGCGATAGGAAAAACAATTAAACAATGCATGTGGGCTGGGGAACAATTTAAACCAAGGCAATAAGGGTCTGAAGGAAAACACACAAGAACCTACAAATTGGAAGTCAAAACCCTAACCCTAAGTGAACACCACCAGGGAGTACAAGGTAAAGATTAGTTACCTAATCAAGGAAAGAGCCAAGATGATTCAGGAGTGGCCCAAACACTTGCTATGGGGCAAAGACGTGCTCCCGAAGGTAGGAATGTTCCTATGGCTGGCTATCCAGGACAGAATTCTGACACAAGACAGGTTGGGAAAGCTGGGCTTCAGAAGCCCCAGTCGATGTAATCTCTGTAAAAGCGAGGAGGAGTCTATGGACCATTTGTTACTCGGTTGTCCCTTTGCAAATTTTTTCTAGAAAGGGATTATGAGGAAGTTGAGATTGCAGACCCCTGTGTCTCAGAATTTGGAGTGGATTTGCGTCTGGCCAAGTAAGAACTTTAAAGGGGCCCTGGGTAGCATTTGGCAGATTGTTCCTTCCACCATTTGCAGGGAATTATGGAAAGAGCGAAACAAGAGAATTTTCAAAGAAAAGGATTTAGACAGAGATGTGGTCCTAAGGAAAATTGAAAGGACAATTGTGGAATTAAAAAACTCAGCAGCCAAAGGTAGACAGTCATCTAAAAGTGTCTTCAATAATCGAGATATCGATCTTACCAACAATTTCAAAGGCCTAGGCATTCCCCTGATGGTAGGTAACTTGAATCCTATCAAGAGATTGGAGGTTCGTAGGTAGACTATTTGGCAGTGACCAGAGGAGGGGTGGGTCAAGATAAACTTTGATGGCGCAAGTTTAGGGAACCCAGGCAGAGCAGGGATTGGATGTTTAGCTCAAGATTCGGATGGGAGAACTTTGGATCAGCGCTTAGCCACCATAGGTGTTGCGACGAATAATATGGCAGAATTTCAGGCAGCTCTTGTAGGTCTGGAGATGGGTAAGGCGTTGGGTGCCTTGAAGGTTCATTTAGAAGGTGACTCACTCCTAACGGTTAACACAATTAGAACCTTCGACACTCCTAGCTGGATTCTGCATCGATGGCTTCCCCCAATCAGAAGACTTGTAGAATCCTTGGTGGAGTTCAGAGTAAGTCACATATATCGAGAAGGCAACCGGAAGGCTGATGCTCTAGCGAAGCAGGGAGCCATAGGTGACTAGGATCTCAGTTCTCCGGTTAGACGCTGATCTAGCGAGGTGAGAGGGGTCATGGGTGTTTTAATACGACTCTCCCCTGGGGGACAAGTACCAGAAGACGACGCGTTGCAGGAGATTACATGGACAGTTTGGGAAGGTTCGCGAATGACCTTGGTGCTGAGATGGCAACAGATGTTGCTGCTAGGATGAGGAGATCAAGACATTGGATGATGCAAGCCGACAGATTGCCCTCGCTGTGTGGCGGCAGGTTCGTATCCTCGGTAAAGGCAGCGATCATTTTTTAGGCAAGTAGAGCTTTTAAGAGGCTAAAGGCAGAGTTATTTCACATCACTTGTGTTATGTGCAAAGTATAGGTTGTTATCTCTCGGGGCAGGGAAGATGTCCTGTTGCTTAGGAATTGCAGCTAGTTTGAAACGTGTGACCATGGGCGTCTTTATTACTTCGTTCCTGATTAAAGAGATGCATCGGTGTTTCTGTAGTTTTATCTTTGCAAGTCTTTTGTCACAGCTGTGGAAGGCAAGGTGCTCAGGCGGAGATCAAGGAGAAAAGGGTGGCAGCGTAGCAGAATCTATGGAGACGCTGATATGTCTGGAATCATCGGTGGCTATGATGGCTTTCCATGGGGAAATTACAGATAAACGACTGAGAGGTATCCTCTCGGTCAAACATGAGCTGGTGGTAAATGCGGTAAAACAGGTGCTTGGCCCAGGCTTCATTTGGGACTACCATAGGCTGTGGGTGAATACTGACATTGTGGCAATGTTTATGGCTTTGGCACTCTATAAAGGAATGTCTAAAGCAAGAGTGAAGAACCTATGCCAGAGACTTTTCAAGCATTCGTATCTGGGGGAAATTGATGCGGTTCTAGATAATATTGATGGCGATGGCAGAATCCCCTGGGTGCATCAGTACTGCATGCAAAAAGGAAGAGGTGGAAAGGAAATCCCAAAATTTCCCATAGTCTTCACAATTGACCTGGGGGATCTTGAGGAGAGGGTGGCAGAAATGGATCATAATCTGGACTTCCTCCAAAGAGCAGCTGTAATCTCCCCCTTTTCGTCGACGGAGTGGATGATCAGTTACATGGCGAGGGAAGGCTTTTGGGTTCCTGATGACAACGATTCGGAGGAGGAAAACAAAGATGTGGAGTTTCTGTTGCTCCCTGACTGTGGCGAAGACTAGGTGCAGGAGGACGGGAGGGATGTGGAGGAGGTTGCAGAAGGCCCGACACATAAGAAATGCAGGAAGGACTGTCCGATAAAAATTTAGGCAGCCAAGGCTTGCCTGATACGAAAGGAGGTAGAGTGGGATGAGGCCAGGGAAGTGTGTGTTGGAGCAGGTGCTTCCAGTTCTTCTATCCATGGAACCGAGGGTGCTGTTCAAGGTAGCGTGTTCTGAGGGGGTCGTAAGTTACCAGTTTTTTGGTTTTCTCGTTAGTTGATAGTTTTCTTATGTTTTGTTTCAGTTAGTGGATTGTTCTTGTAATGGATCCATACTAGTTTTTGCGTAGTAGGAGGTTGGTTTTAATGGTGTATCAATCTTTGGCTGTCAAGCCCATGTA
Organism: Cunninghamia lanceolata; assembly: GCA_027924645.1. Classification (NCBI taxonomy): domain Eukaryota; kingdom Viridiplantae; phylum Streptophyta; class Pinopsida; order Cupressales; family Cupressaceae; genus Cunninghamia; species Cunninghamia lanceolata. The sequence goes on along the minus strand of BSBN01000053.1, from coordinate 3,064,760 downwards.
ATACTTTAAAGACTCAGGTTCTCATGCTTGGAGACACCCCCGTGTTTTGTTTTCAGATCTATAATTAAAGGGTGCTGGCCCATACCAGCTATTTACCTATCAAAAAAAAAAAATTATCTAGGTGTGGACATTTACCTCATGAAGATTGTTTGAAGTCATTCCTTGTGGCCTTATTACTCTTTTTTCTCAATATTGTTCATGGTTTCATTAGAAATGGAAAGCATAGTATGATACATAAACCAACATGTTTGATTACATTTACTAATTTGTTGTATGTGAATCTTCAAATTCCTTAAGAGGAAGTGTTTGCACTTTCCATGGGACACAGATAATACATGTATACGTTTGAATGGAGATCACAACTTCTTAGCAAAAGTGTTGTTGTCTACATGGGATGGAGGATAGATTCTACTTATAGGTCATCATATGACTACTATTCATTCATTATTTAAATTTACAATTTCAGATTGGAGAATTATTTGTGGGCTTGATATCTTTGTATGTCAAAATCCCAAAGCTATGAGAGGGAACCCAAAGGGAATTGGATATTTGTGAGAGAATCTTATGGCAACATTCATAAAAGCCCCTAATTGTGAGAGTGAAACCTTGTATGTGCTTGGATTTTATATATTTTGATTAAATTGAATGGCATTATATGTAATATCTACCCTTGTATTGCACATTTCACTTGTGCTAAAGGTTATATGATTTATCACATTGTCTGATACACACAATTCTTATAATGTTAGAGAAAATTATTTTACTTTCTTGTCACATTATCAAGAAAAGATTCCAATTCTACTTTGCTAATGTGTAATACTAGACTTCTCTTAGATTTTAAATTATATGGACCTATCATACATCCACTTAAAATTTATCATAATGATTATGATTTACTTATTATGGGAGTTAAAATTTGTTTATTCTTTTATGTCAAGGCATCTTTGTTGACATGTATGGAGAGCATGGTTTTTACCTTATATATTATTTTTTTTACTACCTCCAACATGTCCTTAATGGAAGTCATCATATGTAATATTGATATTTAGTGGATTATTGCATACAAATATAAATAATCAATTATAAATTTAACAACTTTTAAATATATCAAGTGGAGATTTAACAACCATAAACTAGTGTAGTTTATGGTTTGCACAACTATGCATATGCATATATAGTTGTATATATGCACATACAATTGTATATAAGTAAATATAGTTGTATAAATATATTTTCACAAATATTTGCAAGCATTAAAACATGTGAAAAATATAACAAAAGTAAATATAGATACTATAAATATAACCACTATAAATATATCAAGTGTTCAGTCTAAAACTATATATAAGTATAATTTTTGGTATACACAACTATATATATGCATATACCATTGTATATGCATATATAGTTATATATGCATATAAAACTATATATATACATAGATACAGTTGTATTTATACATATAAACTATATATAAGCATATACACTATATAAATACATTAGCACAAACCTTTGTAGACATTAAAACATGTGGAAAATATAACAAAAGTAAATATAGAAACTATAAACATATCAAGTATAATTTTAAAGTTGTAAATAAGTGTAGTTTTTGGTATGCACAAGTATATATGTACATACAACCATTATATACATATAGAACCATATATAAGTATATTCAATTGTATAAATGCATTTGCACAAATCTTTGCAGGATATAAAACATGTGAAAATTATAAAAATATATAGAAACTATAAATATAACCACTGAAAATACATCTTGAGTATAATTCTAAAATTGTAAATAAGTTTAATTTATGATATTTTATAAAAAATGGTTGAAAAATATCAACTGTTACACCACTAAATGCTTATGTAGGTACCTTAATTAAATGGGAGATGTCAAGTTGAACTAAGAGCAAGTATGGATAAATGTGCACTGAAGGCCCAAGTAGAGGAGATGTGTGTTTATTTATGATACCTTAGGGACCATTAAGTGCTCATGTTGATGTCTATCTTGAACCCATTTGACTTTTATGCTTTTTTAAAAGGGTAGATTTTGTAAAATGTATACATGCAATTATTGAAAAACTATGTTTTTTATTTTCAAAGATTCTCATAATGTGTGCAATTTGTCCTCTATTGCAACCACCTTATCTTTTATCTTGTACACCCTAAAGGGTGTAGTTACACATGTAAATTGGTGTCTTACTAGTATATTTTTTCAACTGATAATTATTTTAATTTATTTAACTGGAGGCTTAAATGCACAACACTATACCAATTTGGCGTGCATAAATGAAGAAAGAAAAAAGTAAGTCCAAAACACTTTGTAACCCTAAACATAGGGTCAATTGATACTCTCTATTAATGGTAATAAATAAACATGAAATCTCATAATACACAATATAAAGGTAACATTACCCAAGAAATGTGCACCTACTTGCACATATACATTACTAACCAAAATAGCTAATAGAAGAATAAATTCCCAAGATAATCTCAAAGTTTCTACTACCTACTAAAATTAAATCCTCTCAATTGTGGATAGGAAGAGAAATATGAAGTAGATAGAGAATTTGAATAGAGCTTCTCTTCTAAACATGTGATTGAACTAGGCCATCCCCATTCAATTGACCATTGCCATTCATTTCACTAATGGGTTGAGAAGAATTTTTTGACTTGCGTCGGAAGAAGAGGATCCATATTACAACTTCAAGAATGATAGCAATTGTACTCAAAGAAAAATTAATGTCATTATAAGCATCTTTCCACTTTTTTTGAGCATGTAAGATGTTCAAGCCTTTATAGATGTTTATTGTGCTTAATATGAATACTGAAATGACAACAGAGTAGTGATATACATTCCAGTATATAATGAACTTGTTATCCTTCTTAGGTCGTAAGAGTAGTGCAAATACCTACAAGTTAATAAATGTCAAACTTTAAACTTGAGAAAACAGAGCAACATTTCAATAAACTATTGACTAAAAGTATTCAAGTTTTTAGAGGCTTAAACAATCGATGTGTTATAATCAATGCATAGGTTGTTTATGTGGGACTAGGTCCATTATATACAACCAATACATTGATTACACCGAAACAACTTTTATGTCTTTTATTTACATTACCTGTAAAGTTGCAAGGCAAAAAAGTACGGTTCCAATTATCTTGTGTGAAATTTGTTCTACACCTTTGCTATAGCTGCCTAGCTTCAAGCCAGTGGCCCAACCACTTACTCCAATAATATATCCAGAGGATTGGCATATGGTATGGAGGTAAAACAATGCAAGATTTCCAACTCTAAATGTCCTTGAATGGTATTGTGTGTAATGTCAACCCTTATATTGCACATTTCACTTGTGTTGAAGGATGATATGATTTATCATATTGTCTCATACACAATTCTTATAATGTTAGAGAATATTATTTTCCTAACTTTCTTGATGCATTATCTAGAAAAGATTCCAATTCTACTTTGCTAATGTGTAATACTAGACTTCTCTTAGGTTTTAAATTATATGGACCTATGCTACATCCACTTAAAACTTATCATAACGATTCTGATCTAATAATTATGGGTGTTAAAATTTGTTTATTCTTTTATGTCAGGGCATCTTTGTTAACATGTATGGCGAGCATGGTTGTTACCTTATATACTATTTTTTACTACCTCCAACATGTTCTTAATGCAAGTCATCACATGTAAAATTAATATTTAGTGGATTATTGCACACAAATGTAAATAATCAATTGTAAATTTAACAACCATAAACTAGTGTAGTTTATGGTATGTACAACTATGCATATTAATATATAGTTGAATATATGTATATAGTTGTATAAATATATTTTCACAAATATTTGCAAGCATTAAAACATGTGAAAATATAACAAAAGTAAATATATAAACTATAAATATAACCACTATAAATATATCAAGTGCTCATTCTAAAACTATATACAAGTATAATTTTTGGTATGTACAACTATATATATGCATATAAAACTATTTATACATATATACAGTTGTATGTATACATATAAACTATATATAAGCATATACACTTGTATAAATACATTAGCAGAAACCTTTGAAGGCATTAAAACATGTGGAAAATATAACAAAAGTAAATATAGAAACTATAAATATATCAAGTATAATTTTAAAGTTGTAAATAAGTGTGGTTTTTGGTATGCACAAGTATATATGTACATACAACCATTATACACATATAAAACCATATATAAGTATATTCAATTGTATAAATGCATTTGCACAAATCTTTGCAAGATATAAAACATGTGAAAAATATAAAAATATATAGAAACTATAAATATAACCATTGCAAATACATCAAGTGTAATTCTAAAATTGTAAATAAGTTTAATTTATAATATTTTATAAAAAATGGTTGAAAAATATCAACTGTTACACCACTAAATGCTTATGTAGGTACCTTAATTAAATGGGAGATGTCAAGTTGAACTAAGAGCAAGTATGGATAAATGTGCACTTGAAGGCCCAAGTAGAGGAGATGTACATTTATTTATGAGACCTTAGGGACTGTTAAGTGCTCATGTTGATGTCTATCTTGAACCCATTTGACTTTTGTGCCTTTTTAAAAGGGGTGGATTTTGTAAAATTTATACATGCAATTATTGAAAAACTGTTTTTTTTTTTTTTTAATTTTCAAAGATTCTCATAATGTGTGCAATTTGTCCTCTATTGTAACCACCTTGTCTTTTATTTTGTACACCCTAAAGGGTGTAGTTACACATGTATTGGTGTCATACAGTATATTTTTTCAACTAATAATTATTTTAATATATTTAACTGGAGACTTAAATGCACAACACTATACAACACTATAACAATTATTGATGTGCATAAATGAAGAAAGAAAAAAGTAAGTCCAAAATATTTTGTAACCCTAAATATAGGGTCAATTGATACTCTCTCTTAATGGTAATAAATAAACATGAAATCTCATAATACACAATATAAAAGGTAACATTACCCAAGAAATGTGCACCTACTTGCACATATACATTACTAACCAAAATAGCTAATAGAAGAATAAACTCCCAAGATAATCTCAAATTTTCTAGTACCTACTAAAACTAAATCCTCTAAATTGTGGATAGGAAGAGTAATATGAAGTAAAATGGAGAATTTGAATAGAGCTTCTCTTCTAAACATGTGATTGAACTAGGCCATGCCCATTCAATCGACCATTGCCATTCATTTCACAAATGGGTTGGGAAGATTTTTTTGACTTCCGTCGGAAGAAGATGATCCAAATTACAACTTCAAGAATGATAGCAATTGCACTCAAAGAAAAATTAATGCCATTATAAGCATCTTTCCACTTTTTTTGAGCATGTAAGATGTTCAAGCCTTTATAGATGTTTATTGTGCTTAATATGAATACTGAAATGACAATAGAGTGGAGATATACATTCCAGTATACAATGAACTTGTGATCCTTCTTAGGTCGTAAGAGTAGTGCAAATACCTACAAGTTAATAAATGTCAAACTTTAAACTTCAGCAAACATAGCAACATTTCAAGAAACTATTGACTAGGAGTATTCAAGTTTTTAAAAGTTTAAACAATCATTGTGTTATAATCAATGCATAGATTGTTTATGTGGGACTAGGTCCATTATATACAACCAATACATTGATTACATGGAAACAACTATTTATATCTTTTATTTACATACCTGTAAAGTTGCAAGGCAAAAAAGTACAGTTCCAATTATCTTGTGTGAAGTTTGTTCTACACCTTTGCTATAGATGCCTAGCTTCAAGCCAGTGGCCCAACCACTTACTCCAATAATATATCCAGAGGATTGGCATATGGTATGGAGGTAAAACAATGCATGATTTCCAGCTCTAAATGTCCTTGCATATCTAGCAATCGTAACTCCAATGGGCAAGAGTATGCCCCAACCAACAACATTAATTACCCCATGCCATTGGATTCAAAAAAATATAAGATTAGTTAAGATATAAATATAATTCATATTGTAAATTGGATAAATATTTTAGGTCAAGAAAACCTTTTTTTAGCAAAAAGAAGAAAAAATATATTAATTGAAATAGTAGAAAATATTACAAGAGGATTTCCAAACATCAACAACTGTCACTAAAGCCCAAAGACTTAAAAACTTTTTTTTAGATTAGCTATAATAAATCAACAAATTATAAATATCTTATTAAACATTTCTATTTTACCTTATGATGAAAATAGAAGAGGCATTAAATTGAAAATACTTGCATGTTTAAAAACACAATACTTACATTTTTGAGAGTCTGGTGAGATGAATAGCCAGATGGAGCAGAATTTGCTCCACTTTGGAGATTGAGTGTCCCTAAACTTCTGAGATTGGCTCCACCAGTGTTATGTATGAGAGGACTGAAGTTGCTAACTGAACTGCCCACTTGCCACACCTGATTAACAACACTGGTTTTGTTGGAATCAAGTACCAATGATGCAAATATTGTTATCTTCCCACTACTACTCTCATACACAGCATTCTTGTTGGTCACATTGATGCTAATCTTTGAAGGATTCAAAGCAGCAGACTCAAAGATCACATCATAAGTGTCAACCATAATTGATCCATTACTCAATTGAAAGGCAATCAAGGCCTGTGTGCCAATCACTTGTAGCCCCTTTAGGTTTATCCCCCAACCTACCCACCCCCCAGAAGCAGCAGGTGCAGCCTTGAAAGCTATATCTAATGATCCATTCTCTCCATGGTAGGTATATGACAGAGTAGCTCCTAATGTACTTAGGCTGTTACAGTATTGGTAAGTTTTGGTCTCATTTATTGTGAATTTTACAAGACAACTTGAATTGGAAGTCTGTGCAGCCACATGCCAACCAAACAGAAGCACAGAACCTCTCAATAGCAACAACAGGGGACTCCCCATCATTCAACTTGTAACAATTTTCTCTCTTGAAATCTCTCCTGAAAATCCAAGCTGGAATGAAGGGAAGTATGATTGTTTGGTATTCTTAGCAACTACAGTGTATAATATAGGGAGAAACAGAGGAAGTTGTGAAGGAAGTTTCTGTAAATTAACGTGCCGAAGTGACGTATAGCCAACTCAATTATGCGGTGACGCGTTCGTTGTTCGCCGTCCTCTAGTTGGTCAAAGTGCACATAAAAAATATACTATTTGTTTAAAAAATGTTTTAGGGAGTAGATGATATGTTTTTAATTTGTTTTTATATTAGTGTTAGATTAATAAATAAATTAATAATAATTTTAATAACTTTTTTTAATAAAAATGATTTTTTTTTTATGTGACGTAGCGAATGTCATTCAAAACAATATAAGTATCGTCACAATTGCAAGTGAAATAGGACACTATTTCCATAATTTTTATTTTTTTAAAAATAAATAATATATTTAAATAGTGTGTTGTCTATTAAAAAATATTAATATAGGTCAAAGGATCCTTGGTGTGTTGATGAAGCTCAAAGGTTCTGAATGAGCCCACTAATTAAAAATATCAAAGACTTAAAAAAATGTAAAATATAGAACACAATTTTAAAAAAAAAAAAAAATCCAACTATTTGTCTTTTAGTTTCACAAATAAAAACACATGTAGACATGCATACCCATTCTTAAAGACATTTCTAAAAACAAACAGATCATTTAAATAAAACTTTAAATTTTTGTCAACATTCCATGTTTTGTATTTTTATAGTAACAACTTAACAAGTGTTTGGTAATGGGTACCTACCTTTAAAGTATTGTAATAATAGTATATATTTTGTGATTGAAAAATTAATGGAAGTGTATTAGAAATAAATATAATCATATAACCCCGTTAATGGGGGTTGTGGAGTTGAATCTAGAAGGAAAAGGATGGAAGAAAAGTGGACACCGCCGAGGGAAGGCTGGTGTAAATTAAATTTTGACAGGGCCTCTAGAGGCAACCCGAGAGAATCAGGGGTCGGATGCATTGTTAGGGACTAGAATGGTGTAATTGTTGGCAAGGCATCTAAGAGATTAAAGTCGGGAACGAACAACTCCACTGAACTCCAAGCTTTATGTTCGGGGTTGCAACTATGTTTCAATCTTGGCATTGGCAAGGTGGAAATTGAGGGTGACTCTTAGATTGTAGTGAATGCGATAAGGAAAGAGGAGATCTATAATTGGAAGATAAGATCACTATTAGAGAAGGCTTTGGAGAATTTGAAAAAATTGGATGGATATACCATTAATCACATATATAGGGAAATAAATCAAGAGGCAGACAGGTTGGCAAATGAAGCGATAGATAGGGAAAAAGAGTTGAGTTGTGAAGTGTCCATTTAATCATTACAAGCAATGAAAGCCTCGAGAAGCTGGATCACATCATTAGGACGAGTCCAACAGAAGGGAAGCATGTGAAGAGGTGTCACATTGCTTGTAATTATTAGGAAAGATGATTTGAGAGGAGGATTAATGCAGGGGAAATGCATTTTCTTTGTAGGTGACTGCATTGCTCGGAGAAGGATAATCCAAACGATGGACACCCCAATCTTGTTGAAATGAAATAAACGCCAAATGGCATTTCTAGGTGAAATCTCAGACCAACGAATGCAAGAAATCTTCAAGACTCAAAGCGGAATAGTGAGGTATGCAATTGAATGTGTTATTGGGGAGGAATTCATGAGAATTGCAAATTGTTATTGTGTTAATTCAGATGTTGTAGCCATGTTTGTGGGTTCTTTATTGGATATCGGCGAAAGCAAGGAGGATATTATGGATCTAGTGGAGGCCTTTGTTTGTAAAGAATTAATAAGGGGACTTGAAGAAGTTCTTGTGGTGGCACAGCTAGGTGTTGGCATACCATTTCTGATGGACTTTCATCAAGTTAATGAGAATGGAGACATGGTAAAGTGGCAACCGTTCATGATTGTCTCATGGGAAAACAGAGAGCAGGGGAGAGAAAGAGCCGATATGGGAGAAAAGTTTCTCAAGAAGGTGTTGGGCAAGATTGAAGTATACAAGTGGATGCACGACTTTATCAATGAATACTATTAGGTGGATTCTGATGCTTGAGTCTGAATGGTTTTTGGTAATAGTTGATGGATACAGGTAGGAGCTAGTAGTTTGTAGGAGACAAATATGTCAGGGTTGATAGATTAGAAATTGAACTATGGCAGTAGTGGAAGGATTTACTAGGGTTTTGTATAAACCTGGTTTTTGATACTCTATGTTTTGCAGAGATATGTAATGAAAAACTAGTTAAACTTTGTTGATATAAATGCAAAGGGAACTGCCCCCAAGGCAGTAGTTTACCTAGTAAAAAAAATAATAATAATATAAGCCCCATATATATATAGTATTTATTTTGTTATTGTTTTATTATAATTAAATATAATATTTATATAATTATGTTATAATATTAAATAATAATTTAATTATTATTATATTAATATTATATAATAATAATAATAATATAGTTGTTATATTAATAGTTTTGTTATTTTTTTTGATATGTATTAAGAAGTTTTTATATTATATCCAAAAAAGGAATACATCTTCTACTGAGCAGATACAATTTGCAAAGATTCTTATCATGCCCGACCATAAAATCTATCCAAATACTACCTTAATTCTACTATAAACATAAAGCCTCGCAGGGCCTGCTAGTGAAGATACCTAGACTAAATGACTTTCCTAGACAAAATGAAATCCTGAGAACTTAAAAGCCACATAATAACATACGGCCATGGAAAAGGAAACACAGACACCCAGCATTACTCTTCATCGTAGGCCAGAAGCTGTAGATTGAAGTCTGCTACCCATTGGAACCCTTCCCCTGCTTCTAACCCGAGCATTTTCTTAATAAAACTTACTGCCACTTGAGCTTGTTCTTTGAATTTGATCAGCTCTAAACCCCTGATGTCTAGAAGAAAAGGGTAAAATTTTATGACTTCCTCCAGATCCTGAAGCAGTGCCATATTCCTCAGCCTTGGAACACCTACCCCTAGGGTTGTAGCAGCCAAAGTTTCCTCTAATCCACCCAAGAGTTCAAGGATACACATTCCTCTCATGATGGATTTAACCTCTATTTTGGGGGTGTCTAACTCTAATAGCATTGCCATGAGCCTAGAAGGGATGTACGAGTCAACCTGGTATCTCTTGCTATCTGCCACATACTTCTTTCCAAGTACCATTATTGTTGCCCCAACCATCAAGGCGTCGTTTCACCGCAAAATTCTTCGCATCCTCTACTCTATAATCTGTCCTACAAAGGCCATTTGCCTTTTTTCACTGGTGAGCTTTATGGGGGTATCCATGCCTCCGCACTTGATGTTGTCCACCAAGAAAAGAACCAAGAACCTCAAAGAGCTTGGCATTGATGTGTTCTGTTTAGCCGCAATCCTTCCCAACAAATATTTTGCTTTAGAGGTCGAGGGACGCTGAACAATTATGAAACCTATCCTCTTATTTCACAAACCACTGCTTGTCACACTTGACATCTCTGGAAGAAGCCTCTGGAGGGTCATCGATGATTGAACATCTCACCCTACCATCATTTCAAAACCTGCCCTTATGCAAATATAAATAGATGTCATCATTGCTCGATGATGACACCTCAATCGTCATACATCTCTCGATTATTTGGTCATGGCCAAGTGTGGCATGCTTGTTTAGGCTCAAACACATGGCCAACTGACTCCTCGCCCTCTCATGACCTGACCTTTCCACCAATTAATAGTTTTATTATTAATCAATTGGTTTATTTTAGTTAAATATAATAATATAAATTATTATATAAAATTATATTATTATTTTATAATATTAAATAATGAAGTTATAATTAATATAAATTAATATTAATATTTAGTTTTATTTATATTATAATGATTATAATATTAATATGTTTCTATAATTTGGTCCAATAGCTCCTTGGATCTCTATGACCTAGTGATCTGGGGTTTCCCCATGGACCAGCTAGGACTCGAACCTAGGACCTTCCATACGCTGCTGGAGTGCTCTACCACTGAGCTACTGGCCCCTCTTGGACCAGTCCATCGTTGGTTCGGGTGTGGCTTATTTCCAACACCAACACCCCCCCTTAAGCCACACCTCTCGTGTGCTTGGGGCTCCTAGCCTGGGCCTGACTCTGATACCATGTTGAGACATGGACCAGCTAGGACTCGAACCTAGGACCTTCCATACACTGCTGGAGTGCTCTACCACTAAGCTACTGACCCCTCTTGGACCAGTCCATCGTCGGTTAGGGTGTGGCTAATTTCCAACACCAACAAATTTAATACATAATTTTTAATATAATAAATAACAATTACTACTAAATAATATATAGTAATAATTATTATTTAGTGCTACTTCACAAGTCATTGACAAAATGATGCAAATTCACCTAAGTGCAAGAGAAGCTCATGAAGTCTCATCAAGTATAAAGCTCTCCATGAGCATCATTTAAAGGAGTGTCATTTTCCAAGTTGGGTATAAGGTATGGCTTTATTTGAGCAAAGATAAATTCCAAGGATAGGAAATGAAACTTAAACTATTGTTGTGGCATGGACCATTTGAAATAACACATTAGATTTGTAATAATGCTTTTAGTGTCAACTAACTTTCTATATGAAGGTGTATTTAGTTTTCAATGTTGAAAACTTGAGCCTTTGAGGCCTTTAGACTAGATGAACAAGAACAGGGACAAGTGTTCTCTTCAATAGAGGACTATGCATTTGATAATTAAGAAGAGTTGGAGGAAGACACACCAATGCAGAAGAAGATAAGGGAAACAAAGAGGAGAATGCAAGAATATTGTTAAGATGAACTGAAAGGACACCCTGCCAATCAAAGAGAAATGGTACTCCAAGGAAAAGGTAAGGGAATTAGAACCTCATCTATTGAAGAAATATTGAAGAAATAAAGTTTTGGGGGACCAGAATCCTCCCAAATTAGAGAGGTGTGACAAAAATGGATTGGTTGTAACAAAAAATATACATAATCATCTGTTGAAGACCTTAAACCATGAGTTCACACTCCAACCCATATAAAAAAATACAAAAGTCACAAATATGAAGAAGATAAAGAAGGAAGACATGGCACTCAACCATATGTCTAAAGACCGTTAAGAGACTCTAAGGAGTATGTCTAAACCTTCAAGGAGCAAATTAGGAGCTTAGGCAGATATTTTGAGTATAAATGAGTAAATTTGAAATTGACATAATGTCGTCCTAAAAATTGACCCTTATTAAATCTAAAAAATTCAACACATGAAGTTGAGAATTTAACATGACATATGTGTTCCAATATGAAAGTTTGGCATCTAAACTAACTCAGATGGGATCTAAATAAGCTAAGTAGACTGTCTTCTTCAAGTCACATGCAAATGTGAAAGTTAAAGGCATCTAATTAGCCAAATAAAATTGCATTAATGCATGTATTTAGTTTTTATATGATCATGTAGAGTTGTAGCAATAGTTTAGGGAAGCGTGTAACATATAGAAGGTCTAAATAGTTTGATTATGTAGAAAGGAAAGTAGGAGTATGTTGTACAATATTCGCATTGATATCAACAGTAGCCCGCCACGCTTCATTGAGAACCACTCCTTATAATTGTATTGTGCAATTCAATTTTACTGAAATGGGCAGAGGTACAACTATTTCAACACTAGATTTTTCCTGCATTAGGTTTCTTATTAAGGATACTAGATGCAACATGATTGTGTCATGAGATTTATATATAATTGTCATATATTTGGGCAGTCCTTTCTTTGCAAGAGAGCAATTCAATCAATGTGTTTCTGTGATGATCAAACACATGAGACTCTGTGGGTTGATTTGATTTACAGGATGGAACCTATTTGTAGATCATGGTACAAATACTTGACTATATCTTGGTAATGGTAATTTCATCTTGCAAGTCATATATCTTCTATGAAAGGATTGTGGTAATTGTCAATAGGATAATCTAAATAGCAAATATTTGGAGAAAAATGATTCTTCTAAAACAATATCTAATTAATCGTAGTTTATTAATTTGCAGATATTTTGGGTTATGGACATTTTATTTCTTGTTAAAGGGAACTATTAATTGTTTGACAAATAATTTTCTTTATGGTTAAATATTACAAAATGGGGCATCTATCGGTGTCATTGTCATTTTAAAATTATTTAAATAACAATAATGTACATGATTGCTATGCAAAAATTTTGCCATACAAGTGTGTTGAAATCCCTAACATTCTTGGAAGACTCAAAACTTAAATACAACACAATGATTTCCAAAACTAAAGACATAACTAGAAAAAAAATTTAAAATGTTTTCAAATCCAGCAGCAATTCATTCTGATGGTGATTCACACTTGGTTTCTTTTCCCCAATGGGCTGCTTGATTCTCTCTTTATTGGACTTAATTTCTCTCATTTAAATATGATTAGTACTGGCAAATGAACACTTTACCGAGAGACTCCAACCAAACATGACTAGCAAGCTTGAGCTCCAGAGAGAAGACTAGGGTCAAGTTGCTTGAGGGAGGGTATTTCCTTCGGGAAAGCTAGTAATAGAAAATGCAATGCCTTGTCACTCACAAAGTTGAAAACCTTCAAAGCAAGAGAGTCTTGCCTAAAAAATAGTGCTTGCCTGGAGGAACTTATACTAAATGCCCCAAGCCACTATTAGGTGAGATTAATAGTTGCAAGAAGGAAATTTTTGTAAGAAACCTCTATTGGGCCTATCGATTGCTCCAATATATTGCAAACAAAATAAAACATACACATGAAGAGTCTTATTTCAAAGTGTGTGATTTAGGGCAAAACTAAATATGATTATCGTAAGCTAGCTTCCACAGAGATCTATTGAGCTATAGACAACATTGCCAAGTCCAAACTCTATAAATGCAATCTTTAAGCATAATTCTTGAAGTATAGCTAGTTCAATTATAATTTTTAGCCTTTAGTAATTTTAAATATATATTAATAGGTTCCACCATTCATAGGTGTAGGGTGATTCATGTTAGCATGAAGTTTAATCCTCGAATCGTCTACTACAATTAAGTTTAATCCGGGCCACATTGATGTGTTTCCTACTAAGAGAAATACCTCAATCGCCACACACACACTTTGAACTTCCATCTTAATAAGCATTGGTTAGTGTTTAAGCCATAAGGCTCACCAACTCAATTTTTTTTTGGTAACCATTGGTTTTATAGTAGGGAGGCAGATGAAGAGGAGTAATGAAGTCAGAACATGATGAATTAATATAAGATTGGAGTAAAATCACTAAGCAGTTGAAACTTGAGGCAAGAAATTAGATGTTCACATACACCTATATTTTATAACAAATTGTTGAAAACAAGGAGGCTTTAAATTTTCTTTGACTTGCTTAGACTAAAAAATACCAGCCCTTGTATGTCACAACACTATTAAATAATATAAACAAAAAAGCCCTAATACATAAGATGATTTGAGAAACTAGGCACTTATGTTTTTTAAAATTGGCTTGATAAATGTGTAGTAGGTGAATGCATTAAAATCTTTCCACACTCATTTGCAATGAATCGAGTGGCATTGTTATCAAGAAATTTGGATGAATGGCATCCTACTATGTGTAAGTTGCTCATCATTTCCAAGACTTCTTTTGCACCTAGACTATGGTAAATGGTTACATACCAAGATATAATTCCATGTGCCCTCCATCATTAATATAAAATACAATTTCGTAGAAGTTTGTGTAAGTTTTTATTAGCAGATAGGCTTATATGTGGGAGATTTCTCCCATTAAATTGTCAGACGTCAGCCATTTTTTCCAGTCATCGCGGGTGTGGGAAAGGGTAATATCAAATTCACCAGCTCCAAATTCCATACACGACAAGTGGCTTCATTCATAATTATGAAACGAAAGGGTTTGCATGGTCCATAAATGAGGAAGAGGTAGACTATTTGCCTTTCTTAAAAGTATTATGCTTACGTGGCAGGTGAGACTCCACTATGTGAGAAGATATATGATTCATCATGGGAAGAGAACAACTTTTACTTTATCATGTTTTTTCACATGCTTAATGTTCACATGAAAAACATTTGCAATTTTTTTTACGGATTTGTAATTTTTTTTTTTTAATATTAAAAGTCTATAATAACAATGAGTGGGGTAATATGAACATGAGACTTTTTAGCCAAATTTATGCTAAACCATGGTTAATATAGGATTGCAAGTATATTTTGAAGTAGAGCTTTTATTTCTCCTTTATTTAAGTCAAAACTTGGCAAACTCAATATGGAAGCATTCACAAATTATTTTTTAATATAAAAATTTGTTTTTGTTAGTTAGAATTGATGTTTTTACCAGTAGTTAATAGTGATAAACAATAATGTTTTGAATTAAATTATCCTTTTATATTTTCTAACTAGAAAGAGATTATTTATGAAATAAAATATTGTTTGATAGATATATTTTAAAATATAAAATTAAAAGATATACATTAAAATAAATGTCTTATATGTCACTTCTATCATATTTAAAAGTCAAAAAATTGTTAGATGCGCTAGAAAATTGCCACCTTTTTTTTTCTTCCGTCGCCCATTTTTTTCATTTTCACCATTCATTTTTCATTTTTGTGGTTCGTTCTTTTTCGCCATTAATATATGCTGAATATTGTGCCTGTCAACAATTTTTGCTTTTAAACAAACTCTGTTGATTTTGGATCTTCTACATACTATTTCATGGAGAACTGCCATGTGTTCATACAAGACAAGAGAAAGCAACATTGATTTAATATTCAAATGTGATAGAATATTTTTTTGATTTAATGAGTGACTTCAATTTACCCTTCATCGCCAAATCTATAATGGTCCAGTCACTAGCCATTAGCCAATGAAGCAATAATAATATTAATACATCATACATGATTTGCATAGCTGTAATAATATTTAGGAAAGTAAACTTTTTATTTCTTAAGCTTCCTTCCTATTTTATCTCTTTAACTATATTTAATTGTTCCTTCACGAGGTTTATTTATCAAACATTGTGTAATATTAATAATGTATGAGGAATCACTAATAGATTAAAAAATAGATTTAATAAATAATATAAAATTGAAGTTATTGATAACTATGAAACAATTTATTAATAAAGGGGTAAAACATAGATTTAATAAATAATATAAAATTAAAGTTATTAATAATTATGAGAACAATTTATTAATAAAGGGGTAAATATAATTGGTAATATATTTTGAAATCCTCTCACAAGGCTACTGCTGCCTTCTCTATTCTGCAGGATCTGCAGGATGACCAGAACAATGGTGTGGATTCTCTGCTCGAGGATAAGGAGAAAATGTTTAATTTGATCGGTGATGATTGGAAAGAACTACTTAGTTAGTTGTTTCTTCAAGTTATGCTTAAAAACTCGTACTCTGGTTTTTTGATTTGTTGTTAATCTACTATTTTTTGGTTGTTTGAGGCTTTGGGCCTATTTTGTTGCCTTTTTAGCTTTTGTTATCGGGACTTGCACCTAGGTTTGCAACTTACTAATATCAAAAACATGTTATTACCATTATAATGGTTTATTTATAGTAATATTAGAATTTATAAATTGTATGATTAGAAACAATATAATAAAATGATAATTATTAATGAAATGGATTGAAAGGATAAGTAATAAAGTGTTAGAGTTAGGATAACTTAGGATAACCTCACTTATGGTAGTAAGCTCTATATTATTGGGGTGAAGAGTAATAAATTCATGTTGGTTGTGTCTTAATTATATGTGCCATTAATTAAAATGGTTTGAAAAAATCATTTAAAAACTTGTATAAAACTTCAATCATTTAAAAATTTCTTTTACAATAGGATTTCGTTCAAATCAAAATGTATTATCTAATCAATCATTGCTTTTAATGTGGTGTGGGACAGTGAATATTTCATTGAAATATTGTTTTTATACATAGAAAATATTTCCCGACTAAATATGAGAAACGGAATTTGTATAAACATTACAAATTATATACGAAGGTTAAAATATTAAGCAATTGATATCTCGTAGGAAGTGACCCCACTCTGAAGATCCTTGTTTAGTGAATATTTTATTCTAGAAATTAGTTTTAAATATAATCCACTTCAAGAGCAATTGGAAAAGGTACAATTTTAAAACTTCTCATAACTCACATCACCACATTTTATGTTTTGTAGTTTTTAATTAGGGAAGTGAACTTGATGCCAAATGATTGCATATATCCATATTGAGCAAACCCAAAAAAGTGTCCATTGATGCTAGGTCTCGATTTGTGGATTTGGCTATAATTGATTGCAAATGGACTTTCAATGGGCCAAACATATGCAGAAATACTATCTAAGATAAATTTATTTTTTAGTTATGCTCATAGTTTTTTATTTATTTCCAATCATCAAGGGGATAGGTTCTTAGTAGGCAATGATATATATCAGATCACAAAGGGATATGTTGCTAGCTTGACATGCATCATTTTGGGGCAAGCACATTATTTCTTTTTGTTTTTCCCCATTCATTTTCACCTTTATGTTTTCTTTAATTTTTTTACATTTTTTGTATTGGTTGTGTTTAGGATGTAACTAAGCTAGGATGTAAATATAGCACGTATCCATATTGAGGAACCCTTGATGGTAAATTTTTTAAATGTAAAAGTTATTTTGATTATGTTTAAATTTTTTGACTTGGTTAAGTTTACTATATAAAATAATGAATATAATGCATATTAAGAAATGTAATGTTGTTGGTGTTACCAATTATATGGTATCCTCTTTTTATGCAAGTATTCCAATGGAAATCTATTGGAGGTGTATAATTTATTTCATTTGTGTAGTCAATCAAAATGTTCTAATTTTCTTTTGTTTTAGAGTTTTTAAAATTAAAATAGAAACTCAAACCCCTGCTTTGCTTACAAATTATGTGGACAATACTTGATTCTCTAGCCAAGTGAATATTATTTTCACAGATGAATACACTTTCTACAGAAGGCATTCTTCTAAATACTTGAGTATAAAGGCATGATTTTCTTTTTTTTTTTTAAGAGCAACAAAGTTGGGAACCAGCTGTCACTGCTTCCCATTTGTACTTGCATTTGTTTATTGCTTAAGATTTCTCACTATTAAATTGGTCTCTTCAAAGTTGAATTAGCTCTATAGTATTAAGCCTCTAAATATTTCGTTGACAAGAAAATTCTTCTAGAAAATTAACATAACGACCATTCTAGACTACTAACACCTAGGATACAATGGGAGGACAAAATTATTGAAATAACTACATTGTTTGTCAAGCATTTGAAGTTTCTTTATCTCATGCATTTGTTATCCAACACCACCTATTTTTAGATTATTATTCTTCTACTCGATCTTTACCAACTATCAGTCTTTATGAAAGTCCCTCCTTTTTTATGATTAAAATTTAAATGTAAGTAAAAAATGGCAAAAATGTTGTGTGTAAACTTCGTGCAACTGCTAGTTTAAAAATAGTGCTTACAACTTATATTAATGATATTTTAGATGTTATTAAAGTATAAATACAAGGTAAGTGCATTTTGGGTTCGTAGGAATATGGCCACATTGGCATGGCTTGGTCAAGGGCTTCCATTTTGGTATCTTTCTTGGCAAAGTTGGAGGATAAAGTGCCTTTGTCTAAGGCTAGGAACTAGGTTACTTGTGCTCCTTCCTATATTATCTCATTTCCTATGGCCTCACAATGGTTGTCTATGCAGAATTCAAAGGTGGTGGGTGCCCCAAAATAGGTGGCAATTTGGGACGACCTGGGTGTTTTGAGCAAGAAGCTCTTAGCTGTTTATAATCAGTTGATGGAGCTTAAAAGATTTTTGCTTGGACTTAAGGATGGAGGGCAAGCACTTGATGGCTACCCACCATCGTGTCAAATTGGAGGTTTCAAGTTTGTGTACTTGGTCTTTGTCAATGGATGGTGGGCTTGGATTGTGCAGCTTTGTGAGAGAAATTATTTTGGGATTAAGGTGGTAATTTGACAGATGCAAAAGTACATCTCCACATTAAATATCCCTTTATTTTATGTTTTCATCACCCAGATGTCTTCTATCTTGAGAAGGATACAATAAACATATTTAATATTTAGTATTTAATTATTTTTATTTTATATATAATATATAGTTTCTAATATAATAGTATTTATTCTTGTTTAGTATATTTTATATAAAGTAAAATATTTAATATATTTTAAAAATAATATTATATTATAAAATCATGTATTTATATTATATATATATATATTTGCTACATAAGAGAGATTATATTATATTATATAAAAAAAGGGGAATTTACATCTTTGCTTTGTCTAATTGGCAAAGTCTAGTGGTAAATATCTGCTATCACTAAGCCCTATTCCATGCTATCTAATTCTATTCAAAATGACGACTCAAGGTCTAACCGTATAGACAAAATGCCATGCAGGGCTTACTGTGATAAATCTATAATTCATGCATGAGACTATTGTCTCCTTCCCTTATATTCACTTTATACATATTCTCTCACCCAGCTAGTATTCATTGATTAAACTTAGAGCAGAAGCAAAAGGCAATAGTTAGAGTACCTGTCTATATTTCTCCCTATTCCTGGAGGTAAATGTTGAACTTTGCCACCCAAGCGAAGTCCTCCATCTCTACCAATTGCAACATTTTCTTCAGGAATTCAAATCCCTTGCGAGCCCTGACTCGATGGTCTATTATGTTAGTTCCCCTTAGATCCAGCAAGAAAGGGAAGTATCTAACCACTTCATCTGGCATATCTATTTTCTTGAGATCGCTCGACCTCGACAAACCCGCACCATAAACTACTTTTTCCAACACTTCATCTTGCCGTCCGAACAGCTCCGCCTTGAACATCTTATGAATTGGGATATCAATTTCCACCTTTGGAGCTTTCAGATGCAACAAAGAGGCAACAAAACAAGATGCTATGTCTGAGTTGACTCTATACTGCTCCCCGCCCTCGACAAAAACCCCGCCTAGAATAAGTTTTTTGGCACCTACCATGAAGGTGTCATTTTGTAGAAGTACCTCCCTAAGGCGCTGCACCGTTACCATGCCCAAAAAGACCATCTATTTGACCATGTTGGTTAAATAAATGGGTGTGTCCATGCCTCCACATGCCAGATTCTCTGCCAACAGATAAAATAAAAGCTTGAGAATTTTTGCCATTTGCCTGCCTTTCTCGAAGTTGTGATTTTATAATCTTCAAATTGAATTGCCAACCTTTGTATAGTATTGCTTGTTTGGTTGGATCTGGTTACTTAATTAGTAAGGCTCCTGTGAGGACATCTTGGCATTCGCTAACTCCTCAAATCTAGTTGTTCTACTAAGTCTGGCAGGTTATATGAGATCCTAGGGGCAATGAATATCTACTAGATTTAGGTGGCGGGATATTGGTCCTGATTAGAGTGCTTCTGCACTTCTTCTAATGACTTTCCCATGTGTAGTATGTCTTTCCGATCTTGTCACCTCGCTAGAGAGGTCCCATTTATTTAAACTTGCCTTTGTCCCACATGAATTCTCATCATTTCTGAATGCACTTAGGGAGTGCTTCTGTGCTTCCATGTAGATCTATCATGATGAGATTGGAGTCCAGTGGCTATCATCAAGTTCCTGATGTGTCTCCTATTTGGCAAACAATCCTCCAACTACTCTATCCATGCAAGCCTACCATCTAGATTGAAATTGGGAGGTCCCACTAGATTCCTTAGATCATGTCCCACTAATCAAAATGCACATACCGATTCTCTAGGTTTTGCCCTATTTTACCATTCTTTATCAATATTATAAAGCACTAGTGCCCCTTTATTCAAGATCTAAGTTCTCCACCCAAGCTGAAGCATAAGCCAAAGTATCCAATTCTTTTAATTCCAGCCCATTAGCTCCCCTGTTAGTTAAAGTAACTACTTCCAAATTGCCCTCTCGGTAAGTATGGTTGATTATGTAAAGCTCCAACTCTCTAAGTCAAAGGATTGTTGTTTCCAGCATTGCACTTAGTTGTCAGTTCATCATTTTCCTAGTTCTCAAAGCATTTATTATCAGTGTCGAGTCACCTTCTATTATTACCTTTTTGAGTTTGAGTTTTATACACATATCCAACCCTAGAATTAAGGCTTGTATCTCTGCTGTATTATTTGTTCCTACAGGAAGGGACTTAGCCACTCTTCCCAACACCCTTCCTTGTCAATCCCAAATGAGGCAGCCTACCCCTGAAATGCCAGGATTGCCTCTGATTGTCCTATCAAAGTTCATCTTAAACCACCCAAGTTCTGGAGGAATCTAAATGACTTGACTTCTGTCAATTTTTGATTTCATACCTCCTTCTCCTACAAAAGAAGGAATCTTTAGGTCATGCCAGTTTTCCCTCATGACTGTATCCCATTCTGTGAAGTTCAAATTCTTTTGACATTGCTCACCAATTCTTATGTTGACTTCTTCTACTATCACAGCTTCAACTTTATTGAGTAAGGAAATTAGGGGCATCTCTTTTTCTTTAAAGAGTCTTCAGTTTCTTTCTTTCCAGATCTCCCAAACCAAAAGGGAGGGAGAGATTAGCCACAAGATTGAGTATGAAGCTGATCTATTTAAAGTGGCCAAGCCTTGAAGAGGCTTAGAATGTCCTGAGGTAGGGTATTTCTCTAATTCAACTTGGCACAGAGCCAGGTCTAGCATTTGTGTGAGAAAAGACATTGTAGGAAAAGGTGGTTTCCTATTTCCTCTTCATGTTTGCACAGTACACACCTTGAGGGACTGTGGTAGCCCATCTTTAGAAACCTGACTGCTATTAGGATTCTATTTTGTAGCATTGCCCAAGTGAAGATTCCTCCTTTGGGGATGCAATTCTTATCCCATCATAGATTAAGTGAGAGATGAGATGCAACCTTAGAGCGCTGCTCTAAAATCCTATATCCCTCTTTTGTTTTGTAGCATCTCTTTTTAGATCCATTCCATTTTAAAATGTCTCTTCCTTCCCTGATGAAGATAGGCCCATTGTTAACGATCGCTTAGAAGCTTGCTGCTTCCTGATTGGAAATACCTAATGTTCTTACATCCTTCTAATGTCCCTTTAAACCTCCAGTAATCAAGGATAGCTGAAGATAATCCCTCACCTTATCTCCCCAAACTTGTTTGGTCTTGTCTTTGACTCCATTTAGCTTAGCTCTATTTGCCAGTTTTGGAAACCCTCCCCATGAGTCTTCTCAGAACTAAGCTTGGCTTCCATCTCTGACATCCCAGGTCAAATGGTCTGTGATCAGATCTATTGAAATTTTCATAAAATTCCAAATTCTGGAGCCTATTGGGAGTGTTATGGAGGTTAAGATACTCAAATCCCCTTCATCTAAATATTTGGCCTTCACTATTTTGACCCATTTGAGACCCAGGTTTAATTAGATGTTCCAAATCAGCTTTGCTCCTAAGGCCTTGTTCTGTAGTGCCATATTTCTGAGCCCCACTCCTACCATTTTTGACTTGCATATTTTTCCTAGCTAATGAGAGGGAATTTTCTTTGTTCTGACTCACCTTGCCAATAGAATTTCCTCATTCTTTGATTGATTCTTTAGAAAACACTTGCTAGGAGAGGGAGGCAAGACATCATATAAATTGGGATGATAGCTATCATTGCCTTTAGAATGAAATCTCTACTAGCCCAAGAGAGCCAATGACCTTTCCACGAGGCCAACTTCTTTTCTATCTTAAAAATTAGGGAGTCCCATAATTTCCCTGATTGCAAGCTAGTGGCTAATGGTAGCCCCAAGTACTTACTTGGAAGAGTTCCTTTCTTAAAGTCCAACACTCTAAGGATTTGATTTTCCAATCTTGGGTCAGTCAACAAGAAGAAGACCTCCATTTTTTCTTTACTAAGCTCCTAGCTAGAGGCAGCCAAGTAACTTTCCAAAATTTCCTTGAAGATTCTTGCCTCTCTAACCTTGGCTTCTCCAAACAACATTGTGTTATCTACAAATTGCTGATGTGAAATGGTTGGGCAACCCCTGGTGATTTGGATTTCTACTATCCTGCCAACATGCAGTGCCTTATTCAAGGTTCTACCAAGTGCTTCTGCCATGATGATGAACAAAAAAGGGGACAGATGGTCCTTGTCTCAGACCCCTAGAAGTCCCAAAGTAACCTTTTGGGGATCCATTAATTAAAATGGAGAATCTCGGTGTTGCCACACAATTAAAAATCCACTATAGCCATTTTTGAAAGCCGAAGGCCTCTATAACCTTGAACAAAAACCTCCAGTCTACTCTATCGTAGGCTTTCTTGATGTCTAGCTTTATCAGCATATTTGATTTCTTGACTGCTTGGGTGGAGTGTATAGCTTCTTGGGCTATAATTACCCCATCAAAAATTGATCTGCTTGGCACAAATCCAGTTTGCTCCTCTGAAATAATGTCCAGGAGAAATCCTTTGATTATGTTTGTTGCTACCTTTGCCATTATATTGTAAATGGTATTACATAGGACAATAGGTTTGTATTCCTTAAGAGAATCTAGTTTTTCCTTCTTGGGAATGAGGGAAATAAATGTGTTGTTTATCTCTTTTAACACCTTTCCTGAACTCCTTGAGTCTTCAATTGTCTCCACTACTTCTTCTCCTATAATGTCCCAACATTTTTGAAAAAAATATATTGGGAATCCATCCAGCCCAGGGACCTTGTCAGGATGTAATTGAAAGAGTGCTTCTCTGATATTCTTAGAGAATTTCCCCATCAACATTTCATTTTGTGCCTCTATGACTAATTTTGGAATGTTTGTGAGTATCTGTTGCTACTCCTTCAAATTCGATCCATTCCAATTGTTTAGGAGGGTTTGAAAAAATTCTATTGATTCTGCTATGATTTCCTCTGGTTCCTCCAATACTCTACCTGTTGAAGACTTGATCCAGGTGATCCTATTTATTTCCCTTCTAACCGTAGTTGCATTGTGGAAGTATTTTGCATTTTTGTCCCCAAAGTTCAGTCATAGATCTCTAGACTTTTGCCTCCAACAGATCTCTTCCTTAGACAAGATATCTTCTAATTTACTGAGAAGCTCTTTTTCCTTTAAGAAGCTCTCATTATCCATTCCCCTAATGATCACTGTCTCATTTACCTCCTTCATATTTTCTTCAATCTTTTTTCTTCAAAGATGTTTTTGAATCAGTTCTTATTCCATTCCTTTATCTTTTATTTTATCACTTTTGAATCTTTGTGACAATTATAAACATCTTGGATCCTCCTGGGTGAACCTCATTCCACCAGATATTGATTAGGTCAAAGAAATTGGGATCTTTCAACCAAGTATTTTCAAACTCGAAGGGACCTCTAATAGGTTTCCTCTCTCCTAGAATTTCTAGGCTGATTGGGAAGTGATCTGAGTGTGAGTATGTTTCAATGCTACTTGACATGGAGTAGGGGAAGTTTCTTAGATCTCCTTTGAACAAGAATTTGTCTAAGCGTTCTATAATGTTACAGAACCCAAACCTCCTATTTGTCCATGTAAAAATCCCATTCCCCATCTGAATTTCCATTAGCATGTTTCTCTCCACAAAGTTTTCAAAGTCAATCTAGGATTGAAGCTTTCTTCTCACACCCCCCATTTTATCTTTAGAATTTAAAATCGCATTAAAGTCCCCTCCCAAAAAACAAAAATCATGGGCTACATTGTTGCAAACTGTCTCTATTTCTATCCATATTTCTCTCTTTAGAATGCAAGAATTTGGTCCATAAACATTAAAGAGAATGAAATTTAGATTTGAAGATAAACTTCTAACCTTGCTCGCTATCCAATATCTTCTTGTTGCTAGTTCTTCCACTAGGACTCTTTGAGGTCTCCAAAGAGGTATGAGTCCACCAGAGGCTTCATTCGGATCACCTGTCAGGTGTTGCCAAAGTTTCAATCTGTCACAAATGTCTTCTCTTCCGTCTGAGAGAGTTTGGATTCCTATATTATGTATATATCTACCTATGACACCTCCAATATGTGTCGAACCAAACTTTTTTCGTTAGGAGCATTTAAGCCCCTAACATTCCAGGAATATATCTTCATTGTGCCTCAGGAAGGGATTCCCCCTTCCCTATCAAAAGCATTTCTAAAATCTTTTTTTCCCTAAGGCTTCTCCATCTATTTTCCTCTTTTCTTGATTTGAAGTCATTCCTCTCCTCTTTCTATCCCCACAATCAGGCACTATCTTTATCGATTCCTTTATTGCAATGCCCAATTTCTCTATCTCTCTATTATGCAGAGATAACATTCTATTTTTTTGCTAGGATAGGGGTGTGTTCCTCCTCATCCAACCCTATCTCTTCTAGAATTGCCCTAATTCCCAGAGACCTCCAGAGAGAAAGTTTTCCCCCATCTCTCCTCTTTTTGCTTCCTTTGTCAGTTCCAACAATTTGCTACCCACTTCGATCAAGGAATATAAATTTTATTCTCTAAAATTATCTCCAATCAGTTCTATGACTTCCAAAATCTTCCCATTCACTTGGTCTAAATTCTCCTTTGTCTCCTGTGCTTGCCTTTCCCGATAGTGCTCTTCAGACATCACCTTCTCTTGGCTAAACTCTCTTGTGTTATTTCCCCCCTTCTTCTCCATTTATTTCTTCCTCAGTAATCCTATTTTGATTTTCTAAAGGAGGCTCTTCTGCTTCATTTCTTTCTTCTACTTTCTAAGTAGTTTGCCTAAAACCCAGAACCCAAGTGATCCCACTTCTAGGGCTCAGATCTGGAATGAGGGTTTGTTTCCATTCACCCCAATTAGTATAAATCTCCAATTCCCTCCAAAGAGTGTTGTTGGGAGCATTCTCAACACACATTCTTACATAGGAACTAATTCCATTAGGGTTAGATCTTTCTTCTACGCAAACAAAGGTCCGCATTTGATTGTTGATTTCTTCGAGCACTACTAGATCCCAAAATTCTTCTAGTAGGTTGGGCAATTCTAACCAGTCCTGAACCCATTCCACTTTGTGTTTATACAGATTGAAACAAGGTTCCCATCTTTGGATGTAAAATCCATTGTCATCCATTATCCAAATCCCATCATCTATGCCATCCCTAATCTCTTGTGTAAGGTAGATTAGCGTGAAGAAGCCATTTGCTAGGGGTTTTATTTGCAGATCTTCTCCTCCTTTCTCTTTCCACTAGTTAATGATCCTCTCCCAATTGGTCTCTCTTCCGTACCATTTTATTATCAAGCCTAGCATTTCCAACCATTGAATGTTGGGTCATATTATGCTGGCTTGAATGGCCAAAGCTTTGCAGTTCTTCCCATGACCTGCTTCTTCCAGGTTCATCAAATTTATGGATTCCATCTCTTGCCTTGCATTCCTTCCTAATTTCCAATTTCCTTTGTTGCCTAAAGGGATGGTATTCACTCCTGTGGAATGAAGAATCTTGTTCCCCCACGTTCCATACAGAAATTTTTGTCCTTGCTTATACCTGAAATTCCCATTCTGGCTGAAATTCAAATTGCTTCCCCTCCTCCATCCCTGGTTTTCACACCATTTTTCCTTTGTCACTCTGTTTGTTACATGCTCGATCGGGAT
Organism: Cunninghamia lanceolata; assembly: GCA_027924645.1. Taxonomy (NCBI): domain Eukaryota; kingdom Viridiplantae; phylum Streptophyta; class Pinopsida; order Cupressales; family Cupressaceae; genus Cunninghamia; species Cunninghamia lanceolata. The sequence goes on along the minus strand of BSBN01000053.1, from coordinate 3,038,218 downwards.
TTCCTTCTTTGTCTCTATCGCCCAAGCTCCTGCCGCATCTTTTGCTCCATTGGTTGTTCTTCGCCTTTCATCTCCCTCGAAACCTGCTCTATGTCTGTCACCCGCGAAATACTCTACTCCTGACTTTTTTTATTAAATCTTATATTAAATATTTATTCATAATATAATCATATTTATTTTATATATAGTATTTAATATTTAATATAGTTGTATTTGTTATTATTCAACATATTTTATATAATGTAAATTATTTAGAAATGAGATAGAGACATAAAGGAGGATAGAGAAAGAGAGTGAGATAGAGAAAGAATGAAAGAGAGAGGAAGAGAGAAAGATAGGTATAGCAAGAGAGAAGGAGAGAGATCAAGGGATACAATGATGTTTTAGATGTTATTAAAGTATAAATACAAGGTAAGTGCATTTTGGGTACCATGGCTTGGTCAAGGGCTTCCATTTTGGTGGGATTCTTGGCAAAGTTGGACGATAAAGTGCCTTTGTCTAAGGTTAGGAACTAGGTTACTTGTGCTCCTTCCTATATTATCTCATTTCCTATGGCCTCATGACGGTTGTGTCTATAGAGAATTCAAAGGTGGCGGGTGCCTAAAATAGCTGGCGATTTGGGACGACCTGGGTGTTTTGAGCAAGGAGCTCTTAACTGTTTACAATAAGTTGTTGGAGATTAAAATATTTATACATGGACTTGAGGATGGAGGGCAAGCACTTGCTGGCTACCCACCATCGTGGCAATTTGGAGGTAACAAGTTTGCGTACTTGGTCTTTGTCAATGGATGGTGGGCTTGGATTGTGTGGCTTTATGAGAGAAATTATTTTGGGATTAAGGTGGTGATTTGACAGATGCAAAAGTACATCGCCACATTAAATATCCCTTTTTTATGTTTTCATCACTCAGATGTCTCCTATCTTGAGAAGGATAAACTCAACATATTTAATATTTTTTATTTAATTATTTTTATTTTATATATAATATATAGTCTCTAATATAATTGTATTTATTATTGTTTAGTATATTTTATGTAATGTAAATTATTTAATATATTTTAAAAATAATATTATATTATAAAATCATTTATTTATATTAAATATTCATTTATAATATAATCATATTTATTTTATATATAGTATTTAATATTTAATATAGTTATTGTAACATCCAAGTTCTAAAAACATAGTAAAACTAGAAAATTTACCATAAAGTAATTTAACAAGGTAAAAATGAGATAGAGAAATTTTTTCTTTTATTCAACATATAATCAAGTAACAACAATTACAAGATTTTCTCATTACAAAATACAATAAACCATATTGTCTTTCTCAAATACAATGTTTACAAATGTAAATCAATTACATGTACAAATTTTGGAATAAATACTGCTTCTGAATATCTGACATCTTTATCACAAGTCCTGGCATGTTTTCTTCTTGGAGAGAGAGTATCTTTCCAGTGATTTACCTCCATCCACAGACTGGCAGTCTCCCACACATCTTCCACATAGGAAGTGGCCCTACCCTTCACGAGGAATATAGACCTTAGGTGACCAATGGTAATTTGTCTTTCTCGAGTACATAGTGTTGTATCCTACTCAACTCTATCAACCATACAACCTTAGATACCCTCTAGCTAAGTATGATTTCTAATAGGATAAGCAATCCAGATATAGTGAATCGAGAATGCATGCAGAAAACAAATGCATTACTTTGGCGAAAGTTTTTAATATCAATAACGTTCAAAATGAATGTGGTCATTGTGTTCACCCACCCCTACTCAACTTGGATACTATCGTATTCTCAAAGTTATTCACACCGACTATGTTTATGTAAAGGTTTAATCATCTTGTGTCATGATAATAGTTTTCTTGACTTAGATAAGTCTAAATGACATAACCATTCATTGGGTTCATAATCAACTCTAGGGTTTTAAAACAACCCTTGAATATTACTATATTTCAATATATATTATATCTCATTTCTGTAAGGCTAAGGTTCATAATTGACTCTAGGGTTTAACTCAACCATAGTTAAGAATACTATAATTCTTGTGAAGATATTAACTTCTATTTAAAGGAATATGAATACCTTTCAAATTACCTCTACGTGATGTCATTAACCATCACTACATATATACTCCTATATGATTTTATACAAGGTTGTTTCTATATAGACATAGACTATTTCCACATAATGGTTTACTATAGCTATACTCATCAAGATTATTAGTGTAGATAGTAAGAAGATCTTTTAACATTTATCTTGTTTATCTACTATCTCTAGTTCTTCTACCATTCAATAGATTATACCATAGTTACCACAAACCACTAAGAATCTAAGTTCTTTGGATAAGATATCGTTTTCAACATATATAAAAACTAAAAAAGGAAATGTTTTAAAATAATATTACCTCGACTCAAAGTCTATTCTATACTACTCAAGGCTATGAGTATAACTATCAAAGTTCAATCAATACTAATAAAATTTGAGAGTCTATTGTATGATTATCTCATTAAACATATCATTGGTTGCTACAAACTTATTCAATAAGAAGACTAGTTTTTCAAAGTAAACAACAACTAAGACAACCTCCTTCTATGGTGATCATTTATCCTCCATACTATGATTTGATACGATTATTGTTTTAGAAATCAATAAGTAAATAGTCAATTCAAAATACTATAACAAAGTATTCACTTGTATTACCAAGTATCGGCCATATAAATTGCATTCAATGCCTAATCGTTTTTTAGAAATAGATCAAAATAGTTTACTAGTAATGATATTTGCATTCTCCTATGATCAACACTATTAGCTTCAATAGATACACAATGTATAGAGGAGGATATACCTCACTGGAAAACTCACATAACTATCCAAGACACAACAATGGACATTCTAGAAAGAATCGATCGATTTCCTCATTGTTATTTAAACACATGAAAAACTGAGGAATACCTGATAGTCGACGGTCTTAGAGTTGACAATATTTGCTGATAGAACACTACAGTTGACACCTTTGGCTGTGTATCTCTTCTCAGCCATGATTTTCTTCTGCGTATCCCCTATACTTCACACAAGTATCTACTTTTAATAATATCTCCCCCATGGCTCATCTGAGTTGTTGTTATTAAAGGCTCAGGCATGACTCCTATAGAGTCACCTTACTTCGCACCTCCACTCGATTCATTTGTAAACTTAATTGAATGCATAACAGTCTATAATTGATTATGTTCTAACTGGAGCCAAGTTTTATGTAAAGTTTACACATGTCGATGGGAGATAACCGTTCCATGGGCTCGTTGATGGTGGTAGTTAATACCACAATCCTCTTTTGGAAGAGGCTGACACATCACTTAACTATTGCTAATCATTTAATGATCAACAATATGTGATTCGATTCACCTTTACTATTATTGAAGGCTCTCCTATTTGTAAGCCCTTGGCTACTCTAGCATAACATTATTAACTTATCATGAGGTATTATCCTCATTCGACACATAAGCATATATTTATTTGATTATATCAAATATGATTCACATAACATCACCTCAATTAGATATTTATGGTTTAATAAATAAAATGATAATATTTAAACATAGGATTACAGATAATGTGATTGGGTTGATCTTGTCTCCCCATCACAATTTGTTGACAAAATCACGTCTTCTGAACTTGACGAAAATGTCTTGACATTAAGAATCGACAATAAAACCTCAAGAGACTTAATTATAATAAGACAACCATTTTACAACAATGACATCGTAACTTTTACATTAAACGTAAATGGTCACAGTTCATACACAAATGACGTCATTTACATTACTAATGACTATGATGACTTACTATGATTTACAAAGATTCGTAAGGTATCGACTTGTTGACCCTGTTTCTGCACTTCAAAATTTAAACTTTTTGTGTCAAAATGACGAATCTAACCATGCTTTGAACCCTTTCTCCAGAGTCATCTTTCGATTGCAAAACACCAGTGTCACGTTTTTCCTACATGAGTCATTGAGATAACTTATCTCTGAAATGTCACAATCTATTTCCCTACAGTGAACTTTGCATAACAACATCATTTTGGAGCAGAGATACTCATTATTTCACTAAGTTTCTCGAGCACACTTGTCCAATTTGTGGCATTTTATGAAAACAATTAAATAGTGAAAATCTGTGACAGATGGTAGAAAATAATTTTTATGGCAGTGTTCATGACTCCATTTCACCTAATGTGAAAACTTTTTATACCAAGAAGTCTTATGGTTTGAGAGATTTTAAACTTTCAATTTTTCGGCAGGCAGTTGGCAGAAATAATAAAATTGTGGTTTTTGTAAGGACTGGAGAAAAATTGTTCGACACAGAGATTTATAATGTTAATACAAACAATGTGGCAAAATTTCATGATGATATGACCTTCCAGTTGAAAGTTATGTACTTTTCACCATTTCTCGCTCCTGCACAGTTCACAAGTTACAAATTTGCCTAAGTTGAAAAGATATCACATGTGAATTTGTTTAAGTGGAGAGTTTGCTTTCAAAAAGAAGTTATTTTTGGCCTACTTAGCAAAAAGTGAAAGTTCACCTCAAACTTGTACTTTTTGCAAACCTCGCGTCAACATTCACTTCTCAAAAAGTTTGCATTAACTTTCAAGTTCGGCTAATTTCGCGCGCACTTTAGGTTTTGGCAAAGTTGTCCAAAAAGTTTTAAAAAATAAAAAAAGAGCAATTTGCAGTTTTGAATATCTTGAAAAAAGAAATATGGTTACAAATAATGGATAGCTTTCCCAACGAGAAGATGAGGATAGCAGCAATGGGGGAAGCAGTTTACCAAGTGTGAGGCCAACGACATCGAGATTTTACGCAAGTTATGACGTGAGCGTACAAGACATAACCATACAAAGCAGTCCCCAATTTCATATTAAGTTTGACTCTTGCACCTTCGTCAAAGTGGCTGGTGTGACAATCTCCTCTCCTACAAATAGCCCAAACAAAGATGGAATTCATCTCCAGAATTCTAACGAGGTTGAAATACATAGTTCCTCTATGGCATGCGAAGATGACTGTGTGTCCATTCAAACAAGCTGCTTAGGCATTCGCATTCACAACATCAACTGCGGCCTTGGTCACGGTATCAGTATTGGTGGACTTGGAAAAGACAGAGCGAAGGCCTGCATTTCCAATGTGAGCGTCTATGACAGCAACATCCAAGATGCTTCCAATGGAGTTTGGATCAAAACATGGTAGGGAGGAGCTGGACAGGTGAAAAGTGTATCCTTCTCCAACATACAGGTTTCCAACATGCGGGTGCCCATTAAAATAGATCAATTTTACTGTGACAAAGAGGCCTACAGCAATCAAACCTCAGGGTATTTATATCAGACGTCACTTACCAGAAAATCACTGGCACTTACACAGAAACTCCAGTTTATTTGGCTTGCAGCAACGATGTGCCCTGTACTGATTTAAAGTTTTTAGATATTCAACATTAGCCTGCTAATACAGATGAGAAGAATCCCTTATGTTGGAATAGCTACGAATCACAACGATTTCTTGTCAGTTCCGGAAAGCACAAGGGAAGGTGGATTTTTGTCTAATGTTAAATAGTTATGAATACTCTACAGACATACTTGCAAATCATGAAAAACATAGACAAAGTATATACGACAAATCCAAGTTAATAGTTGGAGACATAGGCAGCATTCTTGAAGATTTTGAGAAAATCTCTAAAGTTTGTTGCATAATAATGTTGTATTCTATCTTCCATTTACTGAAAGAATCAAGGAAAAGTTAGAAGGCGATTGAAACTTGATACAAGGCCGTTTTGAGAAGTTAGATCATATGAATACCGCATCTCATATTCTTCTATCAAACATTTATCTAGAGATGGCCAGATAGGGTGATTCTTTAAATGGTAAGGCAATTAAAGAAAGATAGAGGAATTAAAAGAGCCCTAGATATAGTCGGATTGATGGACATAAAAGAAAATTTGACTTGGAAGATGAAAGTTGGGCATCTTCAAAATTCAAGACATTTACTTGATAATGTCTAAGGGAAGGAAAAATAATTATTTGTCACCATTATGAAAAGTTAGAAATTACATTTGGTTTGGAACATCTTAGATTGTTGCAAGAGTAATTGTTCTGAGAGAGGTAAACTAGTTTCATCATTTCAATCAAATGCATTGTTCTTATGGAGATTGTTGATGATGCTTAGTGAAGTGAACGAAAAATGTGTGCTTGGTGATTTGGTGATACAATGTGGTGGCTATAATACCAAAATCTTTAAAAACTTAATCTTATGGAGTTATTTTCTTGTATGGGAGTAAGATGAGATAATGGAACCATATCTAGTCCTAATATTTTAAACCATGAAAATGAGCATCAATCGTCAAATGGATATGTTGTAGCAGCCTTAAAGAAATGGAAGATGCAGCTGATGGTCAGGAATTTATAGAGGTAGTTGGAAGCTTACTAGAAGATGATGAGAATGTCAATGAGATAGAGGCTAATTTATTAGTGAGAGGGTGATTCATGATTGGGAAGGAGATAGTCTTCTTAAAAAGATTATAGGAAAAAGAAATTCAAATAATCATGGGATATCTGTCATGCAGGTGATCAAGTGGTGGGAGGTAGGGTAGCCCTGATCTTGCCTAAGACATATTTTTATCTCACTTTCAACTGTGTCTTCAATGGATACATATGGTTGTTGTTGCTTCAAATGATCGTTAGATTTATCTCTCCATAAATTCAAGTATTGGGAGTAGTGATCATGTTGAGTAGGATATGAGTATTCTAGTGGATACGAAGCTACCACTTTGTTAAATCCCCATCAATACATATATGATTCTTCATGGCAATTATTATGCAGAGTTAGTGGACTAATTTCATCTACCATATTTCAAGCACTTGGAAAGAGATGTCAAGAAACAATTGAAGAGATGACTACCAGAAAGGAGCAGAACAAAAATAGAAAGTAACTGAGTCAAATTCACAACTCCAAAGTTGTATCTTTGAAAACTATCATTTTGAAAAGTGACTTGTTTCACTTATTGTAATTAAAAGTTCAAAATTAGGTTTCCTTTCGAAAAAGGTAGTTACTTGAAGTGGTTAGGAAGTAGTTACAAGTTGGTTACTAGGTGGTTATGCAGAAAAGTCTATATATATTGGACTTCACATTGTAAAAAGGGAAGGGGGGACTCTTTTGAGAGAACTCTGAAAAAGGGGAAACTCTAGAGAAATTTTTAGAGATATTTTGAAAAGCTTTTATGTTTACACTATGTACAAAAAGGATTTTGGAATTGTATAATTTCAAAGATAATGAAAAATGTAGTTTAGTTCGTGTGCTCTAAATACGTTCTTATGTTATCATTACTAATTTCTTGTATGTTGAATTGGTAATCCCTTTTGTGCACGTGTAATACATTGATGATCTGTGTGATTGATGTGATGAAACACATCCATCTCATGGTATCTTATTTTGGATGTGTTTGTATGACCTATCCCTACTTATGTTCAGGTTTATTGTACTCCTTTCATCATCATTGCACGTTTCAACCTATTTGGTAATAACCCCTTTTGTAATTGTTATTAGTTGTGGAATCTCAATTGGTTTTCATATGTCTACTATTGGGGTTTCTGTTATTCATCTTTTCCTAGTTTTGTGTTTTCTCCTTTATGTACTTTCAAGTTAAAAGTACACAAAAATACCAAAAACCCAATCATACGAGGGAGCTGCCCCTCTAAAACGCAGAGGAAAGCTGATAATTCAATAACAGCTTCTCCAACTATTGGGACAATTTAGTCACCACTCTAAGGGCAATAGGTCAGTTTCAAAGGTTATTTCGCGGTGACAAATCTGTTTACCAACAAATTTTTGGTGACTCTATTAGGGATCGATGAGCTAAAGTGTTGGTGTCTTTTATTGCTTAGAATATACAAGTATCTCCCTAGAAAAGAAATTGGCGACTCTATCTGAAAGAAGAATCCTGAAAGATGGTTTGTTATCGAAGAACCCAGATGCATAACTTACAGTCTCTTGAATTAGCTCTATAGTATTAAGCCTCTAAATATTTCGTTGACAAGAAAATTCTTCTAGAAAATTAACATAACGACCATTCTAGACTATAACACCTAGGATACAATGGGAGCACAAAATTATTGAAATAACTACATTGTTTGTCAAACATTTGAAGTTTCTTTATCTCATGCATTTGTTATCCAACACCACCTATTTTTAGATTATTATTCTTCTACTCGATCTTTACCAACTATCAGTCTTTATGAAAGTCCCTCCTTTTTTATGATTGAAATTTAAATGTAAGTAAAAAATGGCAAAAATGTTGCGTGTAAACTCTGTGCAACTGCGAGTTTAAAAATAGTGCTTACAACTTATATTAATGATATTTTAGATGTTATTAAAGTATAAATTCAAGGTAAGTGCATTTCCGGTTCGTAGGAATATGGCCACATTGGCATGGCTTGGTCAAGGGCTTCCATTTTGGTATCTTTCTTGGCAAAGTTGGAGGATAAAGTGCCTTTGTCTAAGGCTAGGAACTAGGTTACTTGTGCTCCTTCCTATATTATCTCATTTCCTATGGCCTCACAATGGTTGTCTATGCAGAATTCAAAGGTGGCAGGTGCCCCAAATAGGTGGCAATTTGGGACGACTTGGGTGTTTTGAGCAAGGAGCTCTTAGCTGTTTATAATCAGTTGATGGAGCTTAAAAGATTTTTACTTCGACTTAAGGATGGAGGGCAAGCACTTGATGGCTACCCACCATCGTGGCAAATTGGAGGTTACAAGTTTGTGTACTTGGTCTTTGTCAATGGATGGTGGGCTTGGATTGTGCAGCTTTGTGAGAGAAATTATTTTGGGATTAAGGTGGTGATTTGGCATTTGCAAAAGTACATCTCCACATTAAATATCGATTTATTTTATGTTTTCATCACTCAGATGTCTTCTATCTTGAGAAGGATAAAATAAACATATTTAATATTTAGTATTTAATTATTTTTATTTTATATATAATATATAGTTTCTAATATAATTGTATTTATTCTTGTTTAGTATATTTTATATAAAGTAAAATATTTAATATATTTTAAAAATAATATTATATTATAAAATCATGTATTTATATTTTATATATATATATATGTTTTTTCTACATAAGAGAGATTAAATTATATTATATTAAAAAAGGAGAATTTACATCTTTGCTTTGTCTGATTGGCAAAGTCTAGTGGTAAATATCTACTATCACTAAGCCCTATTCCATGCTATCTGATTCTGTTCAAAATGACCACTCAAGGTCTAACAGTATAGACAAAATGCCACGTAGGGCTTACTGTGATAAATCTATAATTCATGCATGAGACTATTGTCTCCTTCCATTATATTCACTTTATACATATTCTCTGACCTAGCAAGTATTCATTGATTAAACTTAGAGCAGAAGCAAAAGGCAGTAGTTAGAGTACCTGTCTATATTTCTCCCTATTCCTAGAGGTAAATGTTGAACTCTGCCACCCAAGCAAAGTCCTCCACCTCTACCAATTGCAACATTTTCTTCAAGAATTCAAATCCCTTGCGAGCCCTGACTCGATGGTCTATTATGTCAGTTCCCCTTAGATCCAGCAGGAAAGGGAAGTATCTAACCACTTCATCTGGCATATCTATTTTCTTGAGATCCCTCAACCTTGACAGACCCACACCATAAACTGCTTTTTCCAGCACTTCCTCGTGCCCTCCGAACAGCTCCGCCTTGAACATCTTGCGAGTTAGGATATCAATTTCCACCTTTAGAGCATTTAGATGCAATAAAGAGGCAACAAAACAAGACACTATGTCTTAGTCGACTCTATACCACTCCCTGCCCTCGACAAATACCCTGCCTACAATAAGTTTTTTGGAACCTACCATGAAGGTGTCATTCTACAGAAGTACCCTCCTGATGTGCTGCACCGTTACCATGCCCAAAAAGGCCATCTATTTCACCATGTTGGTTAAACAAATGGGTGTGTCCATGCCTCCACATGCCAGATTCTCTGCCAATAGATAAAATACAAGCTTGGGAATTTTTGCCATTTACCTGCCTTTCTCGAAGTTGTGATTTTATAATCTTCAAATTGAATTGCCAACCTTTGTATAGTATTGCTTGTTTGGTTGGCACTGGTTACTTAATTAGTAGGGCTCCTGTGAGGATGTCTTGGCATTCGCTAACTCCTCAAATCTAGTTGTTCTACTAAGTCTGGCAAGTTATATGAGATCCTGGGGGCAATGAAATCTCTGCTAGATTTAGGTCGCAGGATATTGGTCCTGATAAGAGTGCTTCTGCACTTCTTCTAATGACTTTCCCACGTGTAGTATGTCTTTCTGATCTTGTCACCTCACTAGAGAGGTCCCATTCATTTAAACTTGCCTTTGTCCCACATGAATTCCCATCATTTCTGAATGCACTTAGGGGGCGTTACTGTGCTTCCATGCATATATGTCATGATGAGATTGGAGTCCAGTGGCTATCGTCAAGTTCCTGATGTGTCTCCTATTTGGCAATCAATCCTGCAACTACTCTATCCATGCAAGCCTCCCATCTGGATTGAAATTGGGAGGTCTTACTAGATTCCTTAGATCCTGTCCCACTAATCAAAATGCAGATACCGATTCTCTAGGTTTTGCCCTATTTTACCTTTCTTTATCAATTTTATAAAGCACTAGCACCCCTTTATTCAAGATCTAAGTTCTCCACCCAAGCTGAAGCATAAGCCGAAGTATCCAATTCTTTTAATTCCATCCCATCAGCTCCCCTGTTAACTAAAGTAACTACTTCCAAATTGCCCTCTTGGTAAGTATGGTTGATTCTGTAAAGCTCCAACTCTCTAAGTCGAAGGATTGTTGTTTCCAGCATTGCACTTAGTTGTCAGTTCATCATTTTCCCAACTCTCAAAGCATTTATTATCAGTGTCAAGTCACCTTCTATTATTACCTTTTTGAGTTTGAGTTCTATACACATATCTAACCCTAGAATTAAGGCTTGCATCTATGTTGTATTGTTTGTTCCTATAGGAAGGGACTTAGCCACTCTTCTCAGCACCCTTCCTTGTCAATCCCAAATGAGGCAGCCTGCCCCTGAAATGCTAGGATTACCTCTGGCAGTCCTATCAAAGTTCATCTTAAACCACCCAAGTTCTGGAGGAATCTAAATGACTTGGCTTCTGTCAATTTTTGATTTCATACCTCCTTCTCCTACAAAAGAAGGAATCTTTAGGCCGTGCTAGTTTTCCCTCATGACTGTATCCCATTCTCTGAAGTTCAGATTCTTTTGACATTGCTCACCAATTCTTATGTTGACTACTTCTACTATCACAACTTCAACTTTATTGAGCAAGGAAATTAGGGGCATCTCTTTTTCTTTGAAGAGTCTTCAGTTTATTTCATTCCAGATCTCCCAAATCAAAAGGGAGGGAGAGATTAGCCACAAGATTGAGTATGAAGCTGATCTATTTAGAAGTGGCCAAGCCTTGAAGAGGCTTAGAATGTCCTGAGGTAGAGCAGTTCTCTAATTCAACTTGGCATAGAGCCAGGTCTAGCATTTGTGTGAGAAAGGACATTGTAGGAAAAGGTGGTTTCATGTTCCCTCTTCATGTTTGCATAGTACACACCTTGAGGGACTGTGGTAGCCCATCTTTAGAAACTTGTCTGCTGTTAGGATTCTATTTTGTAGCATTGCCCAAGTGAAGATTCCTCCTTTGGGGATGCAATTCTTATCCCATCATAGATTGAGTGAGAGATGAGATGCAACCTTAGAGTGCTGCGCTAAAATCCTATATCCCTCTTTTGTTTTGTAGCATCTCTTTTTAGATCCATTCCATTTTAAAATGTCTCTTCCTTCCCCGATGAAGATAGGCCCATTGTTAACAATCGCTTCGAAGCCTGCTTCTTCCTGATTGGAAATACCTAATGTTCTTACATCCTTCCAATGTCCCTTTAAACCTCCATTAATTAAGGATAACTGAAGATAATCCCTCACCTTATCTTCCCAAACTTGTTTGGTCTTGTCTTTGACTCCATTTAGCTTAGCTCTATTTGCTAGTTTTGGAAACCCTCCCCATGAGTATTCCCAGAACTAAGCATGGCTTCCATCTCTGACATCTCAGGTCAAATGGTCTTTGCTCATGTCTATTCAAATTTTCATAAAATTCCAAATTCTGGAGCCTACTGGGAGTGTTCTGGAGGTTAAGATACTCAAATCCCCTTCATCTAAATATTTGGCCTTCACTATTTTGACCCATTTGAGACCTAGGTTTGAGTAGATGTTCCAAATCATCTTTGCTCCTAAGGCCTTGTTCTAAAGTGCCATATACCTGAGCCCCACTCCTTCTGCCATTTTTTACTTGCATATTTTTCCTAGCTAATGAGAGGGAATTTCCTTTGTTCTGACTCACCTTGCCAAAAGAATTTCCTCATTCTTTGATTGATTCCTAAGAAAACACTTGCTAGGATAGGGAGGAAAGACATCATATAAACTGGGATGATAGATATCGTTGCCTTTAGCATGAAATCTCTACTAGCCCAAGAGAGCCAATGACCTTTCCACGAGGCCAACTTCTTTTCTATAAAAACATCCAAGTAACATAGTTATTGTAACATCCAAGTTCTAAAAACATAGTAAAACTAGAAAATTTACCATAAAGTAATTTAACAAGGTAGAAATGAGATAGAGAAAAATTTTCTTTTATTCAACATATAATCAAGTAACTACAATTACAAGATTTTCTCATTACAAAATACAATAAACCATATTGTCTTTCACATAGGAAGTGGCTCTACCCTTCATGAGGAATATAGACCTTAGGTGACCAATGGTAATTTGCCTTTCCCTACTACATAGTGTTGTATCCTACTCAACTCTATCAACCATACAACCCTAGATACCCTCTAGCTAAGTATGATTTTCGATAGGATGAGCAATCCGGATATAGTGAACCGACAATGCATGCAGAAAACAAATGCATTACTTTGGCCAAAGTTTTTAATATCAATAACATTAAAAATGAATGTGGTCATTGTGTTTACCCACCCCTACTCAACTTGGATACTGTCGTATTCTCAAAGTTATTCACACTGACTTTGTTTACGTAAAGGTTTAATCATCTTGTCATGATAATAGTTTTCTTGACTTAGATAAGTCTAAATGACATAACCATTCATTGGGTTCATAATCAACTCTAGGGTTTTAAAACAACCCTTGAATATTACTATATTTCAATATATATTATATCTCATTTTTGTAAGGTTAAGTTTCATAATCGACTCTAGGGTTTAACTCAACCATAGTTAAGAATACTATAATTCTTGTGAAGATATTAACTTCTATTTAAAGGAATATGAATACCTTTCAAATTACCTCTACGTGATGTCATTAACCATCACTACATATATACTCCTATATGATTTTATACAAGGTTGTTTCTATATAGACATACTCTATTTCCACATAATAGTTTACTATAGGTATACTCATCATGATTACTAGTGTAGACAGTAAGAAGATCTTTTGACATTTATCATGTTTATCTACTATCTCTGGTTCTTCTTCCATTCAATAGATTATACCATAGTTACCACAAACCACTAAGAATCTAAGTTCTTTGGATAAGATATCGTTTTCAACATATATAAAAACTAAACAAGGAAATGTTTTAAAATAATATTACCCCGACTCAAAGTCTATTCTATACTACTCAAAGCTATGAGTATAACTATAAAATTTCAATCAATACTAATAAAATTTGAGAGTCTATTGTATGATTATCTCATTAAACATATCATTGGTTTCTACAAACTTATTCAATAAGAAGACTGGTTTTTCAAAGTAAACAACAACTAAGACAACCTCCTTCTATGATGATCATTTATCCTCCATACTATGATTTGATACGATTATTGTTTTAGAAATCAATAAGGAAATAGTCGATTCAAAATACTATAACAAAGTATTCACTTGTATTACCAAGTATCGGCCATATAAATTGCATTTGATGCCTAATCATTCTTGAAAATAGATCAAAATAGTTTACTAGTAATGATATTTGCATTCTCCTATGATCAACACTATTATCGTCAATAGATACACAATGTATAGAGGAGGATATACCTCACTGGTTAACTCACATAACTGTCCAAGACACAACAATGGACATTCTAGAAAGAATCAATCAATTTTCTCATTGTTATTTAAACACATGAAAATTTGAGGAATACTTGATAGTCAACAGTCTTAGAGTTGACAATATTTGTTGATAGAACACTACAGTCGACGCCTTTGGGTGTGTATCTCTTCTCATCCACAATTTTCTTTTGTGTATCCCCTATACTTCACACAAGTATCTACTTTTAATAATATCTCCCCCACAGCTCAACTAAGTTGTTGTTATTAAAGGCTCAGGCATGACTCCTATAGATTCGCCTTACTTCACACCTCCACTCAATTTAGTTGTAAACTTAATTGAATGCATAACAGTCTATAATTGATTCGATTCTAACTATAGCCAAGTTTTATGTAAAGTTTACACATGTCGATGGGAGATAACCGTCCCATGGGCTCATCAATGGTGGTAGTTAATACCACAGTCCTCCTCTTTTGGAAGAGGATGACACATCACTTAACTATTGCTAATCATTTAATGATCAACAATAAGTGATTCGATTCACCTTTACTATTATTGAAGGCTCTTCTATTTGTAAGCCTTCACCTACTCTAGCATAACATTATTAACTTATCATGAGGTATTATCCTCATTCGACACATAAGCATATACTTATTTGATTATATCAAATATGATTCACATAACATCACCTCAATTAGATATTTATGGTTTAATAAATAAAATGATAATATTTAAACATAGGATTACAGATAATGTGATTGGGTTGATCTTGTCTCCCCATCACAATCCATTGACAAAATCACGTCTTCTTAACTTGATGAAAATGTCTTGACGTTAAGAATCAACAATAAAACCTCAAGAGACTTAATAATAATAAGACAACCATTTTACGACAATGACGTCGTAACTTTTACGTTAAACGTAAATGGTCATGGTTCATACACAAATGACATTGTTTACGTTACTAACGACTATGATGACTTACTATGACTTACAAAGATTTGTAAGGTATCGACTACCTGTCGATTGGGTTTAAAAGTAAACTAACAAGACAAGACTTACCTCTTATGACACATTGGTTCATGTTTTCGTTAAACACTTATACTCGATTTGGCAAATAAACCACTCATAACCTGAGGTCTATATCTCTCTCCTTGAAAGATACTCTCTCTCTTTTCTCTGAGAGTCATCTGAAAACCTGTAATCCTATATCAAACTTGTTACCAAACAAATTATGATCAGTGCATCATTATTTAAATAATAAATCAAATCTTGTAATGCAAATAGTAAATCGATGATAACATAATCATTTCCATAATTTCATAAATGACATTCAATATAATCCATGTCTTTCCTTGTCATTAATCTAAACATCAGAATAAGTTTCCTTATGCCCATGTAAAAGTAAAAAGTATAGCAAGACAAAAATTGGGGATGTAACATATCCTTCCCCTAAAGATTCATCGTCCTCGATGATATAAAGTATCAAAAAGTAACTAAAAAGCAAGTTCATTATTTTTAACTAGTAACACCATTAAATAAATAAGGAAACGTTTGATAAAATTCATGGTAATCCTCCCATGTAGCATTTTCCTCAGCATATTGGTCCCATTGGACCTTGCATTGCAAGACTTCTTTGTTATGCAAATGAAGCTTGCGAGTTTCTAACACCTTGAGTGGCTTGATCATGACCACCCCTAAGTCTTGCATCTGTAAAGAATTCCAATCTAGAATATGGTTATCACCTACAATATATTTCTTCAAATAAGACACATGAAAAACATTGTGCATTCTAGACAAGGCTGGTGGTAGAGCAATTCTGTAGGCAACCGGATTGACCACTTCAAAGGGTCCCACATAACGAGGGGCTAGCTTAGAAGACTTCCCAAACTTAATAGAACTTTTCTGAGGTTTGACCCTCAAAACAACTTTCTCTCCAACAGAGAATTGCTACAATACACGCTTTGCATCTGCATAGTTCTTTTGCCTATCATTGGCTTCTGCCAATCTTTTTATGATCAGCTTAACTTTCTCTTCCATTTTAGCTAACATTTTTGGTCTGATGCTAATCCTATCTTTTAGTTTATTCCATCCTATAAGAGATCAACATCTTCTTCCATACAATGCTTCAAATGGCGCCATCTTAATAGCAGAATGATAGGAATTGTTATAAGCAAATTCCACAAGTGGTAAGTATTCCTCCCACTTATATTGCTAATCCATGCAATACATTCGCAACAAGTCTTCCAAGACTTGGTTAACTCTGTCAGTTTTCCCATTAGTTTTAGGATGATAAGATGTACTCACGTTGAGTTTAGTCCCTAGCACAGAAAACAAAGTTTGCCAAAACCTTGACATTACATGCACATCTGTATATGAGATAATCTTTTCAAGGAAGCCATGCAATCTAAACACCTCTTGCACAAATTTGCAAGCTAACATAGGTGCTCCATCAGTCAAATTCCCTAGTATAAAATGTGCTACCTTTGTGAGTTTATCAACCACAACTAAAATGGCATCATGTCTATTCCTTGACATAGGAAGTCCTTGAACAAAATCCATACTAATAACTTGCCATTTCCATTCTGGCACATCATGGGGGTACAACAATCCTACAGGGTGTTGATGTTCTGCTTTTACCCTCTGACATTCTAAATAGCTTGCTACATATCTTACATCATCATTCTTCATTCCTTTCTAGAAATAAAGTGGTTTAACATCTGCTAGAAGTTTGGTCACTCATGGATGTCCAGAATATGGTGCAGTATGAACTTCTTTCCATACTAAATCCCTTAATCTAGCTAAATCAGGGACATACATTCTTCCCTTATACCTCAATAGTCCATCTTACTCAAACAGAAAACCATCATACCTTGGATCTCTAGGATTATCTTTCAGAGCCTGCTTAACCTACTCATAATACTCATCACCAGACAAATTTTGCAACACCAAATCCTTGAAATTTCCACGAATAGAAACAATAGAAGCTATATGTCT
The DNA here is from genome assembly GCA_027924645.1 of Cunninghamia lanceolata. Lineage (NCBI taxonomy): Eukaryota > Viridiplantae > Streptophyta > Pinopsida > Cupressales > Cupressaceae > Cunninghamia > Cunninghamia lanceolata. The sequence continues at coordinate 3,021,046 of BSBN01000053.1, read as the reverse complement.
TCTACGACTCAAAGAATTAGCTACTCTATTCTCGTTTCCTTTGATGTAGTTTATCTCAAATTCATAGTCAGATATAAATTCTAACCATCTCCTTTGCCAAGCATTCAAATGTGCTTGAGAGAAAAAATACTTAAGACTTTGATGGTCTGACTTAACTACAAAAGTCTTCCCCAACAAATAGTGTCTCCATATCTGCAAGGCATGAGTTACTACTGCCAATTCCAGATCATGTAGTGCATAATTTTTCTCATAGGATTTCAATTTCCTTGACTCATATGCTATGACTCTTCCATCTTGCATAAGCACTACTCCCAATCCTTCTCCCAAGGCATATGTAATTACCTCAAATTATCCTTTGAGGTTAGGAACTTTCAAGATTGGAGTTGTAGTTAACTTTTCCTTTAAGAGATCAAATGCATCCTGACATTTGTCTGTCCATTCAAATCTCTTTCCTTTCCTCTGTAGGGAAGTGATTGGACTAGCAATACTAGAGAAATTTAAAACATACTTCCTATAATAGCCAGCCAGGCCCATGAAACTACACACCTCATGCACATTTGTTGGTACAGGCCAATCCAAAATAGCTGTGATTTTTGCAGGATCAATAGATATTCCATTAGCTGATATAATATGCCCTAGGTATTGAATCTCCTTTTGGAAGAATGTACAATTAGACAGTTTCCCATATAACTTATGTTCTCTTAACCTTTGCAGAACTATTTACAAGTGTCATTGATGTTCTTCTTCATTCTTAGAGTAAATGAGTATATCATCCAAAAAGACTAGAACAAACTTGTCCAAATAATCTCTGAATACACTATTCATGAGATTTATGAATGCAGCAGGTGCATTCGTCAAACCAAATGGCAACACTGTGAACTCATAGTGTCCATATCTAGTTCTAAAAGTTGTCTTATGAATATCTTCATCCTTCAATTTTAATTGATGGTATCCTGATCACAACCTAGACTTCGCTCTTGGCACATCTTGCAGGTGACAAGACCTCTAAATAACTTTAGAATGAAGCAAAATACAGAGAATACTTTCCATTTATAAAACTTAAGCTGCACCAAAATTAAAACAAACTACAAATAATTGATGAATGCTATTTAAGTGCCTACTCTTTTTAGGTGGTTTGAAATTTAATGGATGACTTTCAGTAGTGGTTGTATCATCTTTTTTCGCTGGGCTTAAACATCACACACTAAGCTTTGTATTTAATGGGATACATTATAATCATGAACTAATGGACAACTCAATATTCTCAGGTGTGAGAAATCAATAAACATGGTTCAAACAAGAACTAACCAAGGAGAAAGTGAAGAGGAAAACCACCTGCCAAATAATAAGTTGGACCAAATCATAACCATGCTTGAGCAAACCAAGAAAAGACTGGGTGATTTGGAAAAGAAGGTGGATGATAAAGGGAATACTGAGGGAGGAGGTGAAAACTCTCATGGTGAAAGTGGAGAAAATCATGAAGATCAAAGTAAGAGTATGACACCTCATAAAGAGGCAAAGGATAGATTGACCTCGGATCTCTCAAAGGATATGAAGAAGGTTACTTCACCAAAATTTGATGGGATAGAGATCGAAGATGTTGCAGAAGCTTGGTTAATAGAAATGGAGAAATATTTTGAGATAAGAAATTACTCAGAGGTGACCAAGGCAGTATGGGGAGCATTCCAACTGGTAGGAGAAGCATCCACTTGGTGGATGAATAAGAAGATTGAATTAAATTTAAGCTCTCTAAGGGTAACTTGGGATGAGTTCATGGAGGTTTTTCGTAAGAGATGGTTACCACAACTCTATTTTGATCAGAAACTGAGTGTTTTTCAGAATCTTTGTCAAGGAGCTATGACAGTGGTGGAATATGGAGAAAATTCACTCGACTCATGAAGTATGTTCCTTAGTACCAAAAATATGAGAGATTCAGGATCAAAAAATTCATCATGGGCTTAAATTCTCAAATTGGTGGTGAAGTGGACGTGCATGGTCCCACAACAATGGATCAAGTGTACGAGAAGGTGATCAAGCAAGAGCAAAAGCTAAAATCTATCTTGTCTTATCATGATAGAAACCACAAGAGGTTTAATGGAACTCCTAACAATCAACCATACAAGAAAAGATATGAAAAGAGCTATGATAACAAGAGAAAAGATAAAGGATCTCAGAAAAACAAGGGTGGATCTGCTAATGAGAAGAAGAATGGAAATTTCAAAAGAAATGAAGATAACAATGGGAAGACTTCAGATAAGAAAGGACCCATTGGAGGATGCTTTACTTGTGGGGGCGACCATTATGCAAATCCTTGCCCTAACAAAAATCAAAATGGTCAACAAAGAGGTATTGCACTACCTACTCAGAAAGAAGCATTCTAGCAAAGGATTCATGTAGCTCTCGACAATCGTCAAGCAAAGTATCAAATCACACCCATTGAGATGACAGGTACTTTGTTTGGAGTCCCTATATCTATTTTGATTGATACAGGAGCCACTAAAAACTTTGTTTCTCCTAGAATTTTGAATAATTTTTCTAGAAAAGCTAGGTACATGTCTAAAACTTGGTCAGTAGAATATGCTAACCAATCTAAGGCTCAGGTAGAGCAATGTTTGTTTGAAGCCAAGATTGATCTCCCTAGTTTCTCAACTGAAGTAAACCTGTATGAAGCTCCCCTAGGTTCCTATTATGTAATCCTAGGAATGAGTTGGCTATGGAAGCATAGAGCTAAGGTTGACTATTTTTCAAAAATAGTTGAATGCTTAGATGATTTGGGAAATCAGACCCAAATCCACGAGATTCAAAGAGAAATTAGAATCAGACCTATCTCTGCCAAGCAATTGAAGAGGGTTAGAAGGAAAGGTTGTCAACTATTTGTAGTGAAAATGGAAAAAATAGAGGAAGGGTTAGAAAACCCTAGTTCATCTTTTGGAGAAAAGTATCCTTTTCTTTGGGAGTTTTAGGATGTGTTCCCAGAAGAACTTCCAGGATTGCCTCCCAAGAGGGTTTTTGATTTTAAAATTGACATTTTACCAGGATCTGAGCCTATATCAAAAGCACCCTACCATATGACAACTATGGAGTTAATGGAATTGAAAGCACAATTACAAGAATTGTTGGCAAAAGGTTTGATCACACCCAATGTTTCACCTTGGGGTGCTCAGGTTATTTTTGTTAAGAAGAAGGATGGAACCCTTCGATTGTGTATAGATTATCATATGCTTAATAAAGCAACGGTAAAGAACAAATATCATTTGCCACATATTGATGATCTTTTTGATTAGATGCATGAAGTTACTGTGTTTTCAAAGATTGATTTGTGATCAGGATATCATCAGTTAAGACTAAAGGATGAAGATATTCATAAGACAACTTTTAGAACCAGATATGGACACTATGAGTTGACAGTGTTGCCATTTGGTTTGACTAATGCACTTGCTGCATTCATAAATCTCATGAATAGTATATTCAAAGATTGTTTGGACAAGTTTGTTCTAGTCTTTTTGGATGATATACTCATTTACTCTCAGAATGAAGAAGAACATCAACGACACTTACAAATAGTTCTGCAAAGGTTAAGAGAACATAAGTTATATGGGAAACTGTCTAAGTGTACATTCTTCCAGAAGGAGATTCAATACCTAAGGCATATTATATCAGCTAATGGAATATCTATTGATCCTGCAAAAATTACAACTATTCTGGATTGGCCTGTACCAACAAATGTGCATGAGGTGTGTAGTTTCATGGGCTTGGATGGCTATTATAGGAAGTATGTTTTAAATTTCTCTAGTATTACTAGTCCAATCACTTCCCTATAGAGGAAAGGAAAGAGATTTGAATGGACAGACAAATGTCAGGATGCATTTGATCTCTTAAAGGAAAAGTTAACTACAACTCCAATCTTGAAAGTTCCTAACCTCGAAGGATAATTTGAGGTAATTATAGATGCCTCGAGAGAAGGATTAGGAGGAGTACTTATGGAAGAGTCATAGCCTATGAGTCAAGGAAATTGAAATCCTATGAGAAAAATTTTGCACTGCATGATCTGTAATTGGCAGCAGTAACTCATGCCTTGCAGATGTGGAGACACTATTTGTTGGGGAAGACTTTTGTAGTTAAGTCAGACCATCAAGGTCTTAAGTATATTTTCTCTCAACCACATTTGAATGCTTGACAAAGGAGATGGTTAGAATTTATATCTGACTATGACTTTGAGACAAACTACATCAAAGGAAAAGAGAATAGAGTAGTAGATGCTTTGAGTCGTAGAAGACATATAGCTTCTATTGTTTCTATTCCTGGAAATTTCAAGGATTTGGTGTTGCAAAATTTGTCTAGTGATGAGTATTATGAGTAGGTTAAGCAGGCTCTGAAAGATAATCCTAGAGATCCAAGGTATGATGGTTTTATGTTTGAGTAAGATGGCCTATTGAGGTATAAGGGAAGAATGTATGTCCCTGATTCAACTGGTTTAAGGGATTTAGTATGGAAAGAAGTTAATACTGCACCATATTCTGGACATCCATGAGTGACCAAACTTCTAGCGGATGTTAAACCTCTTTATTTATAGAAAGGAATGAAGAATGATGCTGCAAGATATGTAGCAAGCTATTTAGAATGTCAGAGGGTAAAAGCAGAACATCAACACCCTGTAGGATTGTTGTACCCCCATGATGTGCTAGAATGGAAATGGCAAGTTATTAGTATAGATTTTGTTCAAGGTCTTCCTATGTCAAGGAATAGACATGATGCCATTTTACTTGTGGTTGATAAACTCAAAAAGGTAGCATAGTTTATACTAGGGAATTTGACTAATGGAGCACTTGTGTTAGCTGACAAATTTGTGCAAGAGGTGTTTCGATTGCATGGCTTCCTTGAAAAGATTATCTTGGATAGAGATGTGCATGTAACGTCAAGGTTTTGGCAAACTTTATTTTCTATGCTATGGACTAAACTCAACATGAGTACATCTTATCATCCTAAAACCAATGGGAAAACTGACAGAGTTAACCAAGTCTTGGAAGACTTGTTGTGAATGTATTGCATGGATCAGCAATATAAGTGGGAGGAATACTTACCACTTGTGGAATTTGCTTATAACAATTCTTATCATTCTGCTATTAAGATGGCCCATTTGAAGCATTGTATGGAAGAAGATGTCAAAATCCTATAGGATGGAATAAGCTATAAGATAGGATTAGCATCAAACTAGAAATGTTACCTAAAATGGAAGAGAAAGTTAAGCTGATCAGAAAAAGATTGGCAAAAGTCAATGATAGGCAAAAGAGCTATGCTTATGCAAAGTATGTACCAAAGCAATTCTCTATTGGAGAGAAAGTTCTTTTGAGGGTCAAACCTCAGAAAAGTTCTATTAAGTTTGGGAAGTCTTCTAAGCTAGCCCCTTGTTATGTGGGACCCTTTGAAGTACTTGAAGTGGTCAATCCAGTTGCCTACATAATTGCTCTACCACCAACCTTGTCTAGATTGCACAATGTTTTTCATGTGTCTTATTTGAAGAAATATATTGTAGGTGATAACCATATTTTGAATTTGAATTCTTTACAGATGCAAGACTTAGGGGTGGTCATGATCGAGCCACTCAAGGTGTTAGAAACTCGCAAACTTCGCTTGCATAACAAAGAAGTCTTGCAATGCAAGGTCCAATGGGACCAATATGCTAAGGAAAATGCTACATGGGAGGATTACCATGAATTTTATCAAAAGTTTCCTTATTTATTTAATGATGTTACTAGTCGAAAATAATGAACTTGCTTTTTAGTTACTTTTTGATACTTTATATCATCGGGGACGATGAATCTTTAGGGGAAGGATATGTTACATCCCTATTTTTTGTCTTGCTATACGTTTTACTTTTACATGGGCATAAGGAAATTTATTCTGATGTTTAGATTAATGACAAGGAAACACATCGATTATATTGAATGTCATTTATGAAATTATGGAAATGATTATGTTATTATCGATTTACTATTTGCATTATGAGATTTGATTTATTATTTAAATAATGATGCACTGATCATAATTTTTTTGGTAACAAGTTTGATATAGGATTATAGGCTTTCAGATGACTCTCACAGAAAAGAGAGTATATTTCAAGGAGAGAGATATAGACCTCAGGTTATGAGTGGTTTATTTGCCAAATCAAGTATAAGTGTTTAACAAAAACGTGAACCAATGTGTCATAATAGGTAAGTCTTGTCTTGTCAGTTTACTTTTAAACGCAATCGACAGGTAGTTGTGTTGGTAAACAAATATGTCACCATGAAATAACCTTTCAAACTAACCCGTTGCCCTTAGAGCGGTGACCAAATTGTTCCAACAATTGGAGAAGCTGTTATTGAATTATCAGCTTTCCTCTGTGTTTGAGAGGGGCAGCTCCCTCGTATGATTGGGTTTTTGGTATTTTTGTGTACTTTTAACCTGAAAGTACACAAAGGAGAAAACACAAAACTAGGAAAAGATGAATGACAGAAACACCAATAGTAGACACATGAAAACCAATTGAGATTCCACAACTAATAACGATTACAAAAGGGGTTATTGCCAAATAGGTTGAAACGTGCAATGATGATGAAAGGAGTACAATAAACCTCAACATAAGAAGGGATAGGTCATACAAACACATCCAAAACAAGATACCAGGAGATGGGTGTGTTTCATCACATCAATCTCACAGATCATCAAGGTATTACACATGTGCACAAAAGGGATTACCAATTCAACATACGAGAAATTAGTAATGATAACATAAGAACGCATTTAGAGCACATGAACTAAACTGCATTTTTCATTATCTTTGAAATTATACAATTCCAAAATCCCTTTTGTACATAGTGTAAACACAAAAGCTTTTCAAAATATCTCTGAAAATTTCTCCAAAGTTTCCCCTTTTTCAGAGTTCTCTCAAAAGAGTCCCCCCTTCCCTTTTTACAATGTGAAGTCGAGTATATATAGACTTTTCCACATAACCACCTAATAACCAACTTGTAACTACTTCCTAACCACTTCAAGTAACTACCTTTTTCGAAAGGAAACCTAATTTTAAACTTTTAATTACAATAAGTGAAAAAAGTCACTTTTCAAAATGATAGTTTTCAAAGATACAACTTTTGAGTTGTGAATTTGACTCAGTTACTTTCTATTTTTGTTCTGCTCCTTTCTGGTAGTCATCTCTTCAATTATTTCTTGACATCTCTTTCCAAGTGCTTGAAATATGGTAGATGAAATCAGTCCGCTAACTCTGCATAATAATTGCCAAGAAGAATCATATATGTATTGATGGGGATTTAACAAAGTGGTAGCTTCGTATCCACTAGAATACTCATATCCTACTCAAAATGATCACTACTCCCAATACTTGAATTTATGGAGAGATAAATGTGATGATCATTTGTGGCAACAACAACAACCATATGTATCCATTGAAGACACAGTTGAAAGTGAGACAAAAATATGTCTTAGGCAAGATAGGGGCTACCCTACCTCCCACCAATTGATCACCTACATGACAGATATCCCGTGATTACTTGAATTTCTTTTTCCTATAATCTTTCTAAGAAGACTATCTCCTTCCCAATCATGAATCACCCTCTCACTAATAAATTAGCCTCTATCTCATTGACATTCTCATCATCTTCTAGTAAGCTTCCAACTACCTCTATAAATTCCTGACCATCAGCTGCATCTTTCATTTCTTTAAGGCTGCCTCAACATATCCATTTGACGATTGATGCTCATTTTCATGGTTTAAAATATTAGGACTAGATATGGTTCCATTATCTCATCTTACTCCCATGCAAGAAAATAACTCCATAAGATTAAGTTTTTGAAGATTTTGGTATTATAGCCACCACATTGTATCACCAAATCACCAAGCACACATTTTTCATTCACTTCACTAAGCATCATCAACAATCTCCATAAGAACAATGCATTTGATTGAAATGATGAAACTAGTTTACCTCTCTCAGAACAATTACTCTTGCAACAATCTAAGATGTTCCAAACCAAATGTAATTTCTAACTTTTCATAATGGTGACAAAATAATTATTTTTCCTTCCCTTAGACATTATCAAGTAAATGTCTTGAATTTTGAAGATGCCCAACTTTCATCTTCCAAGTCAAATTTTCTTTTATGTCCATCAATCTGACTATATCTAGGGCTCTTTTAATTCCTCTATCTTTCTTTAATTGCCTTACCATTTAAAGCATCACCCTATCTTCCCATCTCTAGATAAATGTTTGATAGAAGATTATGAGATGCGGTATTCATATGATCTAACTTCTCAAAACGGCCTTGTATCAAGTTTCAATCGCCTTCTAACTTTTCCTTGATTCTTTCAATTAATGGAAGATAGAATACAACATTAGTATGCAACAAACTTTAGAGAGTTTCTCAAAATCTTCAAGAATGTTGCCTATGTCTCCAACTATTAACTTGGATCTGTCATATATACTTTGTCTATGTTTTTCATGATTTGCAAGTATGTCTACTAGAGTATTCATAACTATTTAACATCAGACAAAAATCCTCCTTCTGTTGTGCTTTCCAGAACTGACAAGAAATTGTTGTGATCCATAGCTATTCCAACACAAGGGATTCTTCTCATCTGTATCAAGAGGCTGAAGTTGAATATCTGAAAACTTTAAATCAGTATAGGGCACATCGTTGCTGCAAGGAAAATAAACTGGAGTTTCCGTGTAAGTGCCAGTGATTTTCTGGTAAGTGACGTCTGATATAAATACCCCAAGGTTTGATTGCTGTAGGCCTCTTTGTCACAGTAAAATTGATCTATTTAAATGGGCACCCGCACGTTGGAAACCTGTATGTTGGAGAAGGATACACTTTTCACCTGTCCAGCTCCTCCCTACCATGTTTTGATCCAAACTCCGTTGGAAGCATCTCGGATGTTGCTATCATAGATGCTCACATTGGAAACACAAGCCTTCATTCCGTCTTTTCCAAGTCCTCCAATACTGATACCGTGACCAAGGCCGTAGTTGATGTTGTGAATGCAAATGCCTGACAGCCTATTCTAATGGACATGCAGTCATCTCCGCATGCCATAGAGGAACTGTGTATTTCAACCTCGTTAGAATTCTGGAGATGAATTTCATCTGTGTTTGGGCTGTTTGTAGGAGAGGAGATTGTCATGCCAGCCACTTTGACGGAGGTGTAAGAGTCAAACTTAAGATGAAATTGGGGACTGCTTTGTATGGTTATGTCTTGCACGCTCACGTCATAACTTGCGTAAAATCTCAATGTCATTGGCCTCACACTTGGTAAACTGCTTCCCCCATTGTTGCTATCCTCATCTTCTAGTTGGGAAAGCTTCCACCAAGCCGCCCCTTCACTCATTGAATTCCATGAGAAGACATCTCTTTGAAGCATTCTATCAAACAGTTGTTACGGCTTCATCTTACATTTGTATCTGGCGGAGCATTTCAAACTGATAAGGATCTAAGAAAACTTCCATTGCCCATGACTCGTTTCACAAGGTTGGAGATTGGCGAGGGTTTTAACTTCTAAGTAGTTATAATAACTACTTTTATTTGTAACCATATTTCTTTTCACAAGATAGTCAAAACTAGAAGTTGCTCTTTTTTCTTTTTCTTTTTTAAACTTTTTGGACAAATTCGCCAAAACCTAAAGTGTGCACGAACTTAGCTGAACTTGAAAGTTAATGCAAACTTTTCAAGAAGCGAAAGTTGATGCGAGGTTTGCAAAAAGTACAAGTTTGACGTGAACTTTCACTTTTTCCTAAGCAGGCTAAAAATAACTTCTTTTTGAAAGCAAACTCTCCACTTAAACAAATTCACATGTGATATCTTTTCAACTTAGGCGAATTTGCAACTTGCGAACTGTGCAAGAGTGAGAAATGTTGAAAAGTACATAACTTTCAACTGGAAGGTCAGATCATCATGAAATTTTTCCACATTGTCCATATTAACATTATAAATCTCTGTGCCGAACAATTTTTCTCCAGCCCTTACAAAAACCACAATTTTATTGTTTCTACCAACTGCCCACCAAAAAATTGAAAGTTTAAAATTTCTCAAACCATAAGACTTCTTGGTCTGAAAAGTTGCCACATTAGGTGAAATGGAGTCACGAACACTACCATAAAAATTATTTTGTACCATCTGTCATAGATTTTCACTATTTAATTATTTTCAGAAAATGCTGCAAACTAGACAAGTGTGCTCAAGAAACTTAGTGAAATAATGATTATCTCTGCTCCAAAATGATGTTGTTATGCAAAGTTCAATGTAGGGAAACAGATTGTGACATTTTAGAGATAAGTTATCTCAATGACTCATGCAAGAAAAACGTGACACTGGTGTTTTGCAATTGAAAGATGACTCTGGAGAAAGGGTTCAAAGCATGGTTAGATTCGTCATTTTGACACAAAAAGTTTAAATTTTGAAGTGCAGAAACAGGGTCAACAATTGGCTCTAACTGGGGACAAGGACCTTGGGACGTACGATGAACCTAGAATCTCTGGTAATGAATAGTGCCTCATCCATTGGGTGATAGAGTCAGAAGATAACACGATGTACAAAGGGGAAACAAGGAGACAAGAACACACAAAGACGAGGCAAATGACAAAAACAATAGAAACTGAAACAAGACAGACACAACCAAAACACCTAGTTAACCTATGTACATGGTAGGTGACTCCTACCTCAAACTGCTTCCAGATGATCAAATGAAACCATTGACAGGTTGAGAAAAATAGGCACATGTATGGAAAAGAGATGTGCATGGATAAGGTGCCTATGAACTCAGTAACCATTTTAGTACGATGAGAAAAATGAAATACATGAAATCTGAAGATTCCTTGAATAGTGCACCGAACAACCATTTCTCATCATAAATTTTTGAGTTCTTTTGATTCATATTGGTATTGCCCTGTGTAGCTTCAAACATGTCTTCTAACATCATGTAGAGCACATGAATATCCTCTATCTAAATTTTCTTCTGATAGTTTGAATCAAAGAAAACTGAATCACAAATTAGACATCTTTCATGTGAACCAATTAGTGAAGGAAACTCAATACTCTATGACTGATCCTTCTCATGAATAATGTCTTCCTTTATCATTGAATCATCACATGTAAAATAAAATCCCCCTTTCTTTACCATTACCAACTCAGGATATGCTTTATCAAAGGATTGCATATGAGGATGAGAAAGCAATGAATTTGCATTATGCACCTTTCCATTTTGAAAAGTCCCTTCTACAGTTGATGAAGAGGAAATAGCATGTAGCTTTTCATCAATCTTTTGAACACTTCCAATTTCATCCATGTTCCGACAAACATTAGAAATCTGATGTCCTTTATCACTATCATAACCATTACTCACACTGCCTTCTCCAACATTATTGTATGCGGATGATGGACTAGAACATACAATGAAATCACTCAAATAAGGACATTCAAGAATAAGTTCATTTGTAAGCTCTTTTCATGTAGATTCGCACCCAATATCCTTGTGGCCTTCTTGCACCTTTGGAGTAGGAGTACTCACCTCTTTGTCTTGAGTAGTACCTTTATTTTCAATAGTTGAGTATTCTTGTTCAACATATGATAAAGGAGAAAGGATGGCTTCTTCTTCACAAACAAAATCATCAACAAAAGTATTGAGACACCAATCTATGATCAAACCTCGTGAGAGAGATCTTTCGGTACTATTTCATCATGATTCTCCTCTTGCTCAAATTGCATGCATGATAAGAGAACATTTCATGACTCATCTTCATCCTCTTTATTTACACTTTCTGTATTTCCTCGAACATAAGGTATGTCACAGAAATCTTTCTCGGAAGATGTAGTTGTGGAACCAAAACGAGTTGTCACAAGAGGCGTGCCATCGTCTGGATAACTTTCTTCTTCATTATTGCATGTTTCCATACAATTTTCTTCTTCTACCTCCATCACTTCTTGTCGGTCTTCTTTAAGTGGACATGTATGTTTAGATAAGTATGTTTCATATCTTTGATTAGAATACATTTCATTCAATATAGGTTCATTTGTGGGAAAAACTTTTGACTCTTTATTGTTGTTCTCATCATGCGAATGATCTATCTCAGCATAATTTCTTTCATGAATCTCCTCCAATAGGGAAATACAATCATGAGCAAGAAAATGGGTCTCCTTCCCATCATTTTCTTCAATCTTCTGCAACATTTGAAGCAAGGAAGGATGAACCTGGTTAGATGCAAATTGCATGCCGCCATAGAAACTCTTCAAAAACTCTACATGCTTTAGGTCATCAAGAACTTGATTTTTTCGAGAAGAGGATGCAGAAAATGGATAATCTTCATCATCACTATCACTGTCTGATTCAAGAGACTGTAAGTTATGCATCTGGGTTCTTTGATAACAAACCATCTTTCAAGATTCTTCTTTTAGATAGAGTTGCCAATTTCTTTTCTGGGGAGATACTTGTATATTCTAAGCAATGAAAAATACCAACACTTTAGCTCGTCGATCCCCAGTAGAGTCACCAAAAATTTGTTGGTAAATAGATTTGTCACCGCGAAATAACCTCTGAAACTGACCCGTTGCCCTTAGAGTGGTGACCAAATTGTCCCAATAGTTGGAGAAGTTATTATTGAATTATCAGCTTTTCTCTGCGTTTGAGAGGGGTAGCTCCCTCATATGATTGGGTTTTTGGTATTTTTGTGTACTTTTAACCTGAAAGTACATAAAGGAGAAAACACAAAACTAGGAAAAGATGAATAACAGAAACCCCAACAGTAGACATAAAAAAACCAATTAAGATTCCACAACTAATAACGATTACAAAAGGGGTTATTGCCAAATAGGTTGAAACATGTAATGATGATGAAAGGAGTACAATAAACCTCAACAAAAGAAGGGATAGGTCATACAAACACATCCAAAATAAGATACCAGGAGATGGGTGTGTTTCATCACATCAATCACATAAATCATCAATGTATTACACATGTGCACAAAAGGGATTACCAATTCAACATACGAGAAATTAGTAATGATAACATAAGAATGCATTTAGAGCACACAAACTAAATTGCATTTTTCATTATCTTTGAAATTATACAATTCCAAAATCCTTTTTGTACATAGTGTAAATATAAAAGCTTTTCAGAATATCTCTGAAAATTTCTCCAAAGTTTTCCCTTTTTTAGAGTTCTCTCAAAAGAGTCCCCCCTTCCCTTTTTACAATGTGAAGTCGAGTATATATAGACTTTTCCACATAACCACCTAATAACCAACTTGTAACTACTTCCTAACCACTTCAAGTAACTACCTTTTTCAAAAGGAAACCTAATTTTGAACTTTTAATTACAATAAGTGAAACAAGTCACTTTTCAAAATGATAGTTTTCAAAGATACAACTTTCAAGTTGTGAATTTGACTCAGGTACTTTCTATTTTTTTTCTGCTCCTTTCTGGTAGTCATCTCTTCAATTGTTTCTTGACATCTCTTTCCAAGTGCTTGAAATATGGTAGATGAAATCGGTCCACTAACTCTACATAATAATTGGCATGAAGAATCATATATGTATTGATGGGGATTTAACAAAGTGGTAGCTTCGTATCCACTAGAATACTTATATCCTACTCAACATGATCACTCCTCCCAATACTTGAATTTATGGAGAGATAAATCTGACGATCATTTGAAGCAACAACAACCATATGTATCCATTGAAGATATAGTTGAAAGTGAGACAAACATATGTCTTAGGCAAGATAGGGGCTACCCTACCTCCCACCAGTTGATCACCTACATGACAGATATCCCGTGATTACTTGAATTTCTTTTTCCTATAATCTTTCTAAGAAGACTATCTCCTTCCCAATCATGAATCACCCTCTCACTAATAAATTAGCCTCTATCTCATTGACATTCTCATCATCTTCTAGTAAGCTTCCAACTACCTCTATAAATTCCTGACCATCAACTGCATCTTCCATTTCTTTAAGGCTGCCTCAACATATCCATTTGACGATTGATGCTCATTTTCATGGTTTAAAATATTAGGACTAGAAATGGTTCCATTATCTCATCTTACTCCCATGCAAGAAAATAACTCCATAAGATTAAGTTTTTGAAGATTTTGGTATTATAGCCACCACATTGTATCACCAAATCACCAAGCACACATTTTTCATTCACTTCACTAAGCATCATCAACAATCTCCATAAGAACAATGCATTTGATTGAAATGATGAAACTAGTTTACCTCTCTCAGAACAATTACTCTTGCAACAATCTAAGATGTTCCAAACCAAATGTAATTTCTAACTTTTCATAATGGTGACAAAATAATTATTTTTCCTTCCCTTAGACATTATCAAGTAAATGTCTTGAATTTTGAAGATGCCCAACTTTCATCTTCCAAGTCAAATTTCCTTTTATGTCCATCAATCTGACTATATCTAGGGCTCTTTTAATTCCTCTATCTTTCTTTAATTGCCTTACCATTTAAAGCATCACCCTATCTGCCCATCTCTAGATAAATGTTTGATAGAAGAATATGAGATGCAGTATTCATATGATCTAACTTCTCAAAACGGCCTTGTATCAAGTTTCAATCACATTCTAACTTTTCCTTGATTCTTTCAGTTAATGGAAGATAGAATACAACATTAGTATGTAACAAACTTTAGAGAGTTTCTCAAAATCTTCAAGAATGTTGCCTATGTCTCCAACTATTAACTTGGATCTGTCGTATATACTTTGTCTATGTTTTTCATAATTTGCAAGTATGTCTGCTAGAGTATTCATAACTATTTAACATCAGACAAAAATCTTCCTTCCATTGTGCTTTCCGGAACTGACAAGAAATCGTTGTGATCCATAGCTATTCCAACACAAGGGATTCTTCTCATCTGTATCAGCAGGTTGAAGTTGAATATTTGAAAACTTTAAATCAGTACAGGGCACATCATTACTGCAAGCCAAATAAACTGGAGTTTTCGTGTAAGTGCCAGTGATTTTCTGGTAAGTGAGGTCTGATATAAATACCCCGAGCTTTGATTGTTGTAGGCCTCTTTGTCACAGTAAAATTGATCTATTTTAATGGGCACCCGCACATTGGAAACCTGTATGTTGGAGAAGGATACACTTTTCACCTGTCCAGCTCCTCCCTGCCATGTTTTGATCCAAACTTCATTAGAAGCATCTCAGATGTTGCTGTCATAGATGCTCACATTGGAAACGTAGGCCTTCATTCCGTCTTTTCCAAGTCCTCTGATACTGATATTGTGACCAAGGCCGCAGTTGATGTTCTGAATGCGAATGCCTGACCAGTCTATTTGAATGGACATGCAGTCGTCTCCGCATGCCATACACAACCTCGTTAGAATTCTAGAGATGAATTTCACCTGTGTTTGGGCTATTTGTAGGAGAGGAGATTATCACACCAGCCACTTTGACGGAGGTGCAAGAGTCAAACTTAAGATGAAATTGGGGACTGCTTTGTATGTTTATGTCTTGCACACTCACATCATAACTTGCATAAAATCTCAATGTCGTTGGCCTCACACTTGGTAAATTGCTTCCCCCATTGCTGCTATCCTCATCTTCTAGTTGGGAAAGCTTCCACCAAGCCGCCCCTTCACTCAGTGAATTCCATGAGAAGACATCTCTTTGAATCATTCTATTAAACAGTTGGTACGCCTTCATCTTGTATTTGTATCTGCCGAAGCATTTCAAACTGATAAGGATCTGAGAAAATTTCCATTGCCCATGACTGGTTTCACAAGGTTGGAGATTGGCGAGGGTTTTAACTTCTAAGTAGTTATAATAACTACTTTTATTTGTAATCATATTTCTTTTCACAAGATAGTCAAAACTGGAAGTTGCTCTTTTTTCTTTTTTTTTAACTTTTTGGACAACTTCGCCAAAACCTAAAGTGCGCGCGAACTTAGCCGAACTTGAAAGTTAACGCAAACTTTTCAAGAAGCGAAAGTTGACACGAGGTTTGCAAAAAGTACAAGTTTGATGTGAACTTTCACTTTTTCCTAAGTAGGCCAAAAATAACTTCTATTTGAAAGCAAACTCTCCACTTAAACAAATTCACATGTGATATCTTTTCAACTTAGGTGAATTTGCAACTTGCGAACTATGCAGGAGCGAGAAATGCGAAAAGTACATAACTTTAAACTGGAAGGTCAGATCATCATGAAATTTTGCCACATTGTCTGTATTAACATTATAAATCTCTGTGCTAAACAATTTTTGTCCATCCCTTACAAAAACCACAATTTTATTGTTTCTGCCAACTGCCCGCCGAAAAATTGAAAGTTTAAAATCTCTCAAACCATAAGACTTCTCGGTCCAAAAACTTGCCACATTAGGTGAAATGGAGTCATGAACACTACCATAAAAATTATTTTGTACCATCTGTACAGATTTTCACTATTTAATTGTTTTCAAAAAATACCGCAAACTAGACAAGTGTGCTCAAGAAACTTAGTGAAATAATGAGTATCTCTACTCCAAAATGATGTTGTTATGCAAAGTTCAATGTAGGGAAACAGATTGTGAAATTTTAGAGATAAGTTATCTCAATGACTCATGTAGGAAAAACATGACACTGGTGTTTTGCAATCGAAAGATGACTCTAGAGAAAGGGTTCAAAGCATGGTTAGATTCATCATTTTGACACAAAAAGTTTAAATTTTGAAGTGCAGAAACAGGGTCAAGAAGTCGATACCTTACGAATCTTTGTAAGTCATAGTAAGTCATCATAGTCGTTAGTAACGTAAACGACGTCATTTGTGTATGAACCGTGACCATTTATGTTTAACGTAAAAGTTACGACGTCATTGTCGTAAAATGGTTGTCTTATTATTATTGTCTCTTGAGGTTTTATTGTCGATTCTTAACATCAAGACATTTTCGCCAAGTTAAGAAGACGTGATTTTGTTGACGGATTGTGATGGGGAGACAAGATCAACCCAATCACATTATCTGTAATCTTATGTTTAAATATTATCATTTTATTTATTAAACCATAACTATCTAATTGAGGTGATGTTATGTGAATCATATTTGATATAATCAAATAAGTATATGCTTATGTGTCGAATGAGGATAATACCTCATGATAAGTTAATAATGTTATGCTAGAGTAGCCGAAGGCTTATAAATAGGAGAGCCTTCAATAATAGTAAGGGTGAATTGAATCACTTATTGTTGATCATTAAATGATTAGCAATAGTTAAGTGATGTGTCGGCATCTTCCAAAAGAGGAGGACTGTGGTATTAACTACCACCATCAACGAGCCCATGGGATGGTTATCTCCCATCAACATGTGTAAACTTTACATAAAACTTGGCTATAGTTAGAACCGAATCAATTATAGACTGTTATGCATTCAATTAAGTTTACAAATGAATCGAGTGGAGGTGCGAAGTAAGGCGAATTTATAGGAGTCATGTCTAAGCCTTTAATAACAACTCAGATGAGCCATGGGGGAGATATTATTAAAAGTAGATACTTGTGTGAAGTATAGGGGATACGCAGAAGAAAATCGTGGCTGAGAAGAGATACATAGCCAAAGGTGTCAACTGTAGTGTTCTATCAGCAAATATTGTCAACTCTAAGACCGTCGACTATCAGGTATTCCTCAGTTTTTCATGTGTTTAAATAACAATGAGGAAATCGACCGATTCTTTCTCGAATGTCCATTGTTGTGTCTTGGACAGTTATGTGAGTTTGCCAGTGAGGTATATCCTCCTCTATACATTGTGTATCTATTGAAGCTAATAGTGTTGATCATAGGAGAATGCAGATATCATTACTAGTAAACTGTTTTGATCTATTTCTAAAAAATGATTAGGCATCGAATGCAATTTATATGCCCGATACTTGGTAATACAAGTGAATACTTTGTTATAGTATTCTGAATCGACTATTTACTTACTGATTTCTAAAACAATAATTATATCAAATCATAGTAAGGAGGATAAATGATCACCATAGAAGGAGGTTGTCTTAGTTGTTGTTTACTTTGAAAAACTAGTCTTCTTATTGAATAAGTTTGTAGCAACCAATGATATGTTTAATGAGATAATCATACAATAGACTCTCAAATTTTATTAGTATTAATTGAACTTTGATAGTTATACTCATAGCCTTGAGTAGTATAGAATAGACTTTGAGTCGAAGTAATATTATTCTAAAACATTTCCTTGTTTAGATTTTATATATGTTGAAAACGATATCTTATCCAAAGAACTTAGATTCTTAGTGGTTTGTGGTAACTATGGTATAATCTATTGAATGGTAGAAGAACCAGAGATAGTAGATAAATAGGATAAATGTCAAAATATCTTCTTACTATCTACACTAGTAATCTTGATGACTGTAGCTATAGTAAACCATTATGTGGAAATAGACTATGTCTATATAGAAACAACCTTGTATAAAATCATATATGAGTATATATGTAGTGATGGCTAATGACATCACGTAGAGGTAATTTGAAAGGTATTCATATTCCATTAAATAGAAGTTAATATCTTCACAATAATTATAGTATTCTTAACTATGGTTGAGTTAAACCCTAGAGTTGATTATGAACCTTAGCCTTACAGAAATGAGATATAATATATATTGAAATATCGTAATATTCAAAGGTTGTTTTAAAACCCTAGATTTGATTATGAACCCAATGAATGGTTGTCATTTAGACTTATCTAAGTCAAGAAAACTATTATCATGACACAAGATGATTAAACCTTTACGTAAACATAGTCGGTGTGCATAACTTTGAGAATATGACAGTATCCAAGTTGAGTAGGGGTGGGTGAACACAACGACCATGTTCATTTTGAACGTTATTGATATTAAAAACTTTCACCAAAGTAATGCATTTGTTTTCTGCATGCATTCTCAGTTCACTATATCCAGATTGCTCATCCTATCAAAAATCATACTTAGCTAGAGGGTATCTAGGGTTGTATGGTTGATAGAGTTGAGTAGGATACAACACTATGTACTCAGGAAAGATAAATTACCATTGGTCACCTAAGGTCTATATTCCTCATGAAGGGTAGGGCTACTTCCTATGTGGAAGATGTGTGGGAGACCGCTGGTCTGTGGATGGAGGTAAATTACTAGAAAGATACTCTCTCTCCATGAAGGAAACATGCCAGGACTTGTGATAAAGATGTCAGATATTCAGAAGCAATATTTATTCCAAAATTTGTACATGTAATTGATTTACATTTGTAAACATTGTATTTGAGAAAGACAATATGGTTTATTATATTTTGTAATGAGAAAATCTTGTAATTATAGTTACTTGATTATATGTTGAATAAAAGAAAAAATTTCTCTCTCAGTTTTACCTTGTTAAATTACTTTATGGTAAATTTTTCAGTTTTACTATTTTTTTAGAACTTGGATTTTATAATAACTATATTAAATATTAAATACTATATATAAAATTAATATGATTATATTATAAATGAATATTTAATATAAATAAATGATTTTATAATATAATATTATTTTTAAAATATACTAAATAATTTACATTATATAAAATATACTAAACAAGATTAAATACAATTATATTAGAGACTATATATTATATATAAAATAAAAAATAATTAAATAAAAAATATTAAATATGTTTAGTTTATCCTTCTCAAGATAGGAGACATCTGAGTGATGAAAACATAAAAAAGGGATATTTAATGTGGACATGTACTTTTGCATCTGTCAAATCACCACCTTAATCCCAAAATAATTTCTCTCACAAAGTCGCACAATCCAAGCCCACCATCCATTGACAAAGACCAAGTACACAAACTTGTTACCTCCAAATTGCCACGATGGTGGGTAGCCAGCAAGTGCTTGCCCTCCATCCTCAAGTCCATGCATAAATATTTTAATCTCCAACAACTGATTGTAAACAGTTAAGAGCTCCTTGCTCAAAACACCCAGGTCGTCCCAAATTGCCACCTATTTTAGGCACCCGCCACCTTTGAATTCTCTATAGACACAACCGTCATGAGGCCATAGGAAATGAGATAATATAGGAAGGAGCACAAGTAACCTAGTTCCTAACCTTAGACAAAGGCACTTTATCATCCAACTTTGCCAAGAATCCCACCAAAATGGAAGCCCTTGACCAAGCCATGGTACCCAAAATGCACTTACCTTGTATTTATACTTTAATAACATCTAAAACATCATTGTATCCCTTGATCTCTCTGGATCTCTCTCCTTCTCTCTTGCTATACCTATCTTTCTCTCTTCCTCTATCTTTCATTCTCTCTCTATCTCACTCTCTTTCTCTATCCTCCTCTATGTTCTTATCTCATTTCTAAATAATTTACATTATATAAAATATGCTGAATAATAACAAATACAACTATATTAAATATTAAATACTATATATATAATAAATATGATTATATTATGAATAAATATTTAATATAAAAAAATGTCAAGAGTAGAGTATTTTGTGGGCAACAGACACAGAGCAGATTTCGAGGGAGATGAAAGGCGAAGAACAACCAATGGAGAAAAAGATGCGGTAGAAGCTTGGGCAATAGAGACAGAGAAGGAAATCCCATTAGAGCATGTAACAAATAGGGCAGCAAAGGAAAGATAGTGTGAAAACCAGGGATGGAGGAGGGGAAGCAATTTGAATTTCAGCCAAAATGGGAATTTCAGGTATAAGCAAGTACAAAAATTTCTGCATGGAACGTGGGGGAACAAGATTCTTCATGCCACAGGAGTGAATACCATCCCTTTAGGTAACAAAGGCAATTGGAAATTAGGAAGGAATGCAAGGTAGGAGATGGAATCCAGTAATTTGATGAACCCGGAAGAAGCAGGTCATGGGAAGAACTGCAAAGCTTTGGCCATTCAAGCCAGCATAATATGACTCAACATTCAATGGTTGGAAATGCTAGGCTTGATAATAAAATGGTATGGAAGAGAGACCAATTGGGAGAGGATCATTAACTAGTGGAAAGAAAAAGGAGGAGAAGATCTGCAAATAAAACCCCTAGCAAATGGCTTCTTCACGTTAATCTACCTTACACAAGAGATTAGGGATGGCATAGATGATGGGATTTGGATAATGGATGACAATGGATTTTACATTCGAAGATGGGAACCTTGTTTCAATCTGTATAAACACAAAGTGGAATAGGTTCAGGACTGGTTCAAATTGCCCAACCTACTAGAAGAATTTTGAGATCTAGTAGTACTCGAAGAAATCGACAATCAAATGGGGACCTTTGTTTGCGTAGAAGAAAGATCTAACCCTAATGGAATTAGTTCCTATGTAAGAATGTGTGTTGAGAATGCTCCCAAAAACACTCTTTGGAGGGAATTGGAGATTTATACTGATTGGGGTGAATGGAAACAAACCCTCATTCCAGATCTGAGCCCTAGAAGTGGGATCACTTGGGTTCTGGGTTTTAGGCAAACTACTCAGAAAGTAGAAGAAAGAAATGAAGCAGAAGAGCCTCCTTTAGAAAATCAAAATAGGATTACCGAGGAAGAAAGAAATGGAGAAGAAGGGGGGAAATAACACAAGAGAATTTAGCTAAGAGAAGGCGATGTCTGAAGAGCACTATTGGGAAAGGCAAGCACAGGAGACAAAGGAGAATTTAGACCAAGTGAATGGGAAGATTTTGGAAGTCATAGAACTGATTGGAGATAATTTTAGACAAGAAAATTTATATTCCTTGATCGAAGTGGGTAGCAAATTGTTGGAACTGACAAAGGAAGCAAAAAGAGGATAGATGGGGGAAAACTCTCTCTAGAGGTCTCTGGGAATTAGGGGCAATTCTAGAAGAGATAGGGTTGGATGAGGAGGAACACACCCCTATCCTAGCAAAAAAATAGAATTTTATCTCTGCATAATAGAGAGATAAAGAAATTGGGCATTGCAATAAAGGAATCCGTAAATATAGTGCCTGATTGTGGGGATAGAAAGAGGAGAGGAATGACTTCAAATCAAGAAAAGAGGAAAATAGATGGAGAAGCCTCAGGGCAAAAAAGATTTTGAAAATGCCTTTGATAGGGAAGGGGGAATCCGTTCCTGAGGCACAATAAAGATATATTCCTGGAATGTTAGGGGCTTAAACACCCCTAACAAAAAAGCCCGGTTCGATGCCTATTGGAGGTGTCATAGGTAGATATATACATGATATAGGAATCCAAACTCTCTCAGACGGAAGAGAAGACATTTTGTGACAGATTGAAACTTTGGCAACACTTGGTAGGTGATCTGAATGGAGCCTCTGGTGGACTCATACCTCTTTGGAGACCTCAAAGAGTCCTAGTGGAAGAACTAGCAACAAGCAGATATTGGATAGTGAGCAAGGTTAGAAGTTTATCTTCAAATCTAAATTTTATTCTCTTTAATTTTTATGGACCAAATTCTTGCATTCTAAAGAGAGAAATATGGATAGAAATAGAGATAGTTTGCAACAATGTAACCCATGATTTTTGTTTTTTGGGAGGGGACTTTAATGTGATTTTAAATTCTAAAGATAAAATGGGGGGTGTGAGAAGAAAGCTTCAATCCTAGATTGACTTTGAAAACTTTGTGGAGAGAAACATGCTAATGGAAATTCAGATGGGGAATGGGATTTTTACATGGACAAATAGGAGGTTTGGGTTCTGTAACATTGCAAAACACTTAGACAAATTCTTGTTCAAAGGAGATCTAAGAAACTTCCCCTACTCCATGTCAAGTACCATTGAAACATACTCATGCTCAGATCACTTCCCAATCAGCCTAGAAATTCTGGGAGAGAGGAAACCTATTAGAGGTCCCTTCGAGTTTGAAAATATTTGGTTGAAAGATCCCAATTTCTTTGCCCTAATCAATATCTGGTGGAATGAGGTTCACCCAGGAGAATCCAAGATGTTTATCATTGTCACAAAGATTCAAAAGTGATAAAATAAAATCTAAAGGAATGGAATAGGAACTGATTCAAAAACATCTTTGAAGAAAAAAGATTGAAGAAAATCTGAAGGAGGTAAATGAGACAGTGATCATTAGGGGAATGGACAATGAGAGCTTCTTAAAGGAAAAAGAGCTTCTCAATAAATTAGAAAATATCTTGTCTAAGGAAGAAATCTTTTGGAGGCAAAAGTCTAGAGAGCTATGGCTAAACTTTGGGGACAAAAATGCAAAATACTTCCACAATGCAACTATGGTCAGAAGGGAAATAAATAGAATCACCCAGATCAAGTCTTCAATGGGTAGAGTATTGGAGGAACCAGAGGAAATCATAGCAGAATCAATAGAATTTTTTCAAAACCTCCTAAATAATTGGAATGGATGGAATTTGTAAGAGTAGCAACAAATACTCACAAACATTCCCAGATTAGTCACAGAGGCACAAAATGAAATGTTGATGGGGAAATTCTCTAAGAATATCAAAGAAGCACTCTTTCAATTACATCCTAACAAGGCCCCTAGGCTGGATGAATTCCAGCATATTTTTTGCAAAAATGTTGGGACATTATAGGAGAAGAAATAGTGGAGACAATTGAAGACTCAAGGAGTTCAGGGAAGGTGTTAAAAGAGATAAACAACACATTTATTTCCCTCATTCCCAAGAAGGAAAAACTAGATTCTCTTAAGGAATACAAACCTATTGTCCTATGTAATACCATTTACAATATAATGGCAAAGGTAGCAACAAACAAAATCAAAGGAATTCTCCTGGACATTATTTCAGAGGAGCAAACTGGATTTGTGCCAGGCAGATCAATTTTTGATGGGGTAATTATAGCCCAAGAACCTATACACTCCACCCAAGAGGTCAAGAAATCAAATATGCTGATAAAGCTAGACATCAAGAAAGCCTACGATAGAGTAGACTGGAGGTATTTGTTCAAGGTTCTAGAGGCCTTCGGCTTTCAAAAATGGCTACAGTGGATTTTCAATTGTGTGGCAACACCATGATTCTCCATTTTAATTAATGGATCTCCAAAAGGTTACTTTGGGACTTCTAGGGGTCTGAGACAAGTGGACCATCTATCCCCTTTTTTGTTCATCATCATGGTAGAAGCACTTGGTAGAACCTTGAATAAGGCACTGCATGTTGGCAGGATAGTAGGCATCCAAATCACCAAGGGTTGCCCAACCATTTCACATCAGCAATTTGCAAATAACACAATGTTGTTTGGAGAAGCCAAGGTTAGATAGGCAAGAATCTTCAAGGAAATTTTAGAAAGTTACTCGGCTGCCTCTAGCTAGGAGGTTAGTAAAGAAAAAATGGAGGTCTTCTTCTTGTTCACTGACCCAAGATTGGAAAATCAGATCCTTAGAGTGTTGGACTTTAAGAAAGGAGCTCTTCCAAGTAAGTACTTGGGGCTACCATTAGCCACTAGCTTGCAATCAGGGAAATTATGGGACTCCCTAATTTCCAAGATAGAAAAGAAGTTGGCCTCATGGAAAGGTCATTGGCTCTCTTGGGCTAGTAGAGCTTTCATGCTAAAGGCAATGATAGCTATCATCCCAGTTTATATGATGTCTTGCCTCCCTCTCCTAGCAAGTGTTTTCTAAAGAATCAATCAAAGAATGAGGAAATTCTTTTGGCAAGGTGAGTCAGAACAAAGAAAATTCCCTCTCATTAGCTAGGAAAAATATGCAAGTCAAAAATGGCAGGAGTGGGGCTCAGAAATATGGCACTTCAGAACAAGGCCTTAGGAGCAAAGCTGATTTGGAACATCTACTCAAACCTGGGTCTCAAATGGGTCAAAATAGTGAAGGCCAAATATTTAGATGAAGGGGATTTGAGTATCTTAACCTCTATAACACTCCCAATAGGCTCCAGAATTTGAAATTTTATGAAAATTTGAATAGATCTTATCACAGACCATTTGGCCTGGGATGTCAGAGATGGAAGCCAAGCTTAGTTCTGGGAAGACTCATGGGGAGGGTTTCCAAAATTGGCAAATAGAGCTAAGCTAAATGCAATCAAAGACAAGACCAAACAAGTTTGGGGAGATAAGGTGAGGGATTATCTTCAACTATCCTTAATTAATGGAGGTTTAAAGGGGATATTGGAAGGATGTAAGAACATTAGGTATTTCCAATCAGGAAGCAGCAGGCTTCGAAGCAATCGTTAACAATGGGCCTATCTTCATCAAGGAAGGAAGAGACATTTTAAAATGGAATGGATCTAAAAAGAGATGCTACAAAACAAAAGAGGGATATAGGATTTTAGCACAGCGCTTTGAGGTTGCATCTCATCTCTCACTCAATCTATGATGGGATAAGAATTGCATCCCCAAAGGAGGAATCTTCACTTGGGCAATGCTACAAAATAGAATCCTAACAGCAGACAGGTTTCTAAAGATGGACTACCACAGTCCCTCAAGGTGTGTATTGTGCAAACATGAAGAGGAAATAGGAAACCACCTTTTCCTACAATGTCCTTTCTCACACAAATGCTAGACCTAGCTTTGTGCCAAGTTGAATTAGAGAACTGCCCTGCCTCAGGACATTTTAAGCCTCTTCAAGGCTTGGCCACTTTAAATAGATCAGCTTCATACTCAATCTTGTGGCTAATCTCTCTCTCCCTTTTGGTTTGGGAGATCTGGAAAGAAAGAAACTGAAGACTCTTTAAAGAAAAAGAGATGCCCCTAATTTCCTTGCTCAATAAAGTTGAAGTTGTGATAGTAGAAGTAGTCAAATAAGAATTGGTGAGCAATGTCAAAAGAATCTGAACTTCACAGAATGGGATACAGTCATGAGGGAAAACTAGTACAGCCTAAAGATTCCTTCTTTCGTAGGAGAAGGAGGTATGAAATCAAAAATTGGTAGAAGCCAAGTCATTTAGATTCCTCTAGAACTTGGGTGGTTTAAGATGAACTTTGCTAGGACTACCAAAGACAATCCTGGCATTTCAGTGGTGAGCTACCTCATTTGGGATTGACAAGGAAGGGTGCTGGGAAGAGTGGCTAAGTCCCTTCCTGTAGGAACAAACAATACAGCAGAGATGCAAGCGTTAATTCTAGGGTTGGATATGTGTATAGAACTCAAACTCAAAAAGGTAATAATAGAAGGTGACACAGCACTGATAATAAATGCTTTGAGAGCTGGGAAAATGATGAACTGAGAACTAAGTGCAATGCTGGAAACAACAATCCTTCGACTTAGAGAGTTGGAGCTATACAGAATCAACCATACTTATCGAGAGGGCAATTTGGAAGTAGTTACTTTAGCTAATAGGGGAGCTGATGGGCTGGAATTAAAAGAATTGGATACTTCATCTTATGCTTTAGCTTGGGTGGAGAACTTAGATCCTGAATAAAGGTATGCTAGTGCTTTATAAAATTGATAGAATGTTAAAATAGGGCAAAACCTAGAGAATCAGTATCTGCATTTTGATTAGTGGGACAGGATCTAAGGAAACTAGTGGGACCTCCCAATTTCAATCCAGATGGTAGGCTTGCATGGATAGAGTAGTTGGAGGATTCATTGCCAAATAGGAGACACATTAGGAACTTGAGGATAGCCACTGGACTCCAATCTCATCATGACAGATCTACATGGAAGCACGGAAGCGCTCCCTAAGTGCATTCAGAAATGATGGGAATTCATGCGAGACAAAGGCAAGTTCAAATAAATGGGACCTCTCTAGCAAGGTGACAAGATCAGAAAGGCATACTACACATGGGAAAGTCATTAGAAGAAGTGCAGAAGCACTCTAATCAGGACCAATATCCTGCCACCTAAATCTAGCAGAGATTTCATTGCCCCCAGGATCTCATATAACTTGCCAGACTTAGTAGAATAACTAGATTTGAGGAGTTAGTGAATGCCATGACTTCCTCACACGAGCCTTATGTTAGACTTAGGGCACACAACTGAGAGGGGGGTGAATCAGTTGTGCAAAAATTTCTCCAATTTACACACTTAAATCTTCTTAGCAATTAGCAGTATATTAAACATGAAACATAATGCATTCAGATCAAAAGCAGAAACTCATCAACACATAAGACACCAAGATTTTGACATGGAAAACCCGGTTAAGGGAAAAACCATAGGGTGATTAACCCAAGAATGTATTCTCTGTTAGAAGAATAGAAAGAACAAAATGGCACATGCCAATTAGGGCTCACTGCCCGAGCACACTACTCACAAGAGGCTCACTACCGACAAGAGACACACTGTCTACAAAGAAATGAGTATCACATACATGAACTGGAGAATAGCATCTTCACCATGCTTGAATCAGTTCCATTAAGCTCAATACTTCTGCTCTGCCTTTTGCTCTCCTCTTCGCTACCACACTCTCATCTCCACAAAAAGGCAAGTTCAAACTGACTTCGCAATCCCTTATTTATACAAGGCATCAACTTAGGAATGATCATCTAAGTCGGCAAACATTCATAAGATCATCTGACAGATGCATAACTCATCCGGTCGGCTTGTCTCAAGAAGAACACCATCATACAGAAGTTACTCTTCAATTGCGAGCTCCAACATCAATGTGGACCACCAAAATGAACTGGACACGATCCAAAGACCTTCACAAGCTTGCCTGAATCACCAAGAACATCCACACTTCTTCTGCTTACTGAAATCCTTCTCTCCTTCAATTGGAACCTTAAGAACACAGTCTGTCATAACTGTCACAAAAGAATAGATGCTTGCGGACCTTCAAACCATGCACCAATAGAGTTGATACACCACAAAGACTTCCTCAGCACTCCCTTAAATCTGTAGAATAGTAAACTTCATTTCCAGATCTCACCGGACCTTTCTTGTTACACACTGTCACCTTTGAACACCTACTAGAGCCGGTTTTACTTGAGCAGCCACAACTTCTTCATATCTTCATCCAGATCTCTAAAATCTCTACTGGATTACCTATAGACATATATTTACAAACCCTTAATCTGCATCCTCTGATCATCATCCTATCTTGGACTTTTATCTTACAGTCATCATTGTTCTTCACTGTTCCTAAATGAGACTAATTTTCTCAATATCCTCAGCTCACGGCTCATCCAAACCAGATCATTAATGCAACAGGAGTATGTTGACATCAATGACAATACCGGTTAGGCCCATACTTGCAACACCTTACTAATTAAGTAACCAGAGCCAACCAAACAAGCAATACTATACAAAGGTTGGCAATTCAATTTGAAGATTATAAAATCACAACTTCGAGAAATGCAGGTAAATGGAAAAAATTCTCAAGCTTGTATTTTATCTATTGGCAGAGAATCTGGCATGTGGAGGCATGGAGACACCCATTTGTTTAACCAACATGGTCAAATAGATGGCCTTTTTGGGCATGGTAACGGTGCGGCGCCTTAGGAGGGTACTTCTGCAAAATGCACCTTCATGGTAGGTGCCAAAAAACTTATTTTAGGCGGGGTGTTTGTCAAGGGCGGGAGCGGTATAGAGTTGACAAAACATAGCATCTTGTTTTGTTGCCTCTTTGTTGTATCTGAATGCTCCAAAGGTGGAAATTGATATCCCAATTCACAAGATGTTCAAGGCAGAGCTATTCAGACGGCAAGAGGAAGTGTTGGAAAAAGTAGTTTATGGTGCAGGTCTGTCGAGGTCGAGGGATCTCAAGAAAATAGATATGCTAGATGAAGTGGTTAGATACTTCCCTTTCCTATTGGATCTAAGGGGAACTGACATAATAGACCATCGAGTCAGGGCTTGCAAGGGATTTGAATTCCTAAAGAAAATGTTGCAATTGGTAGAGGTGGAGGACTTCGGTTGGGTGGCAAAGTTCAACATTTACCTTTAGAAACAGGGAGAAATATAGACAGGTACTCTAACTACTACCTTTTGCTTCTGCTCTAAGTTTAATCAATGAATACTAGTTGGGTCAGAGAATATGTATAAAGTGAATATAAGGGAAGGAGACAATAGTCTCATGCATGAATTATAGATTTATCACAGTAAGCCCTGCATGGCATTTTGTATATACTGTTAGACCCTGAGTGGTCATTTTGAACAAAATCAGATGGCATGGAACCAGAATCAGAATCAGATGGCATTTTGTCTCACAAAGCTGTACAATCCAAGCCCACCATCCATTGACAAACACCAAGTACACAAACTTGTAACCTCCAATTTGCCACGATGGTGGGTAGCCATCAAGTGCTTTCCCTCCATCCTTAAGTCCAAGAAAAAATCTTTTAAGCTCCATCAACTGATTATAAACAACTAAGAGCTCCTTGCTCAAAACACCCAGGTCGTCCCAAATTGCCACCTATTTTGGGGCACCCACCACCTTTGAATTCTCCATAGACAACCATTGTGAGGCCATAGGAAATGAGATAATATAGGAAGGAGCACAAGTAACCTAGTTTCTAGCCTTAGACAATGACACTTTATCCTCCAACTTTGCCAAGAAAGATACCAAAATGGAAGCCCTTGACCAAGCCATGCCAATGTGGCCATATTCCTACGAACCCAAAATGCACTTACCTTGTATTTATACTTTAATAACATCTAAAATATCATTAATATAAGTTGTAAGCACTATTTTTAAACTAGCAGTTGCACGGAGTTTACATGCAACATTTTTGCCATTTTTTACTTACATTTAAATTTCAATCATAAAAAAGGAGGGACTTTCATAAAGACTGATAGTTGGTAAAGATCAAGTAGAAGAATAATAATCTAAAAATAGGTGGTGTTGGATAACAAATGCATGAGATAAAGAAACTTCAAATGTTTGACAAACAATGTAGTTATTTCAATAATTTTGTGCTCCCATTGTATCCTAGGTGTTAGTAGTCTAGAATGGTTGTTATGTTAATTTTCTAGAAGAATTTTCTTGTCAACAAAATATTTAGAGGCTTAATACTATAGAGCTAATTCAACTTTGAAGAAACTAATTTAATAATGAGAAATCTTAAGCAAAAAACAAATGCAAGTACAAATGGGAAGCAGTGACAGCTGGTTCCCAACTTTGTTGCTCTTAAAAAAATAAGAAAATCATGCCTTTATACTCAAGTAAAGAACAATGCCTTCTGTAGAAAGTGTATTCATCTGTGAAAATAATATTCACTTGGCTAGAGAATCAAGTATTGTCCACATAATTTGTAAGCAAAGCAGGGGTTTGAGTTTCTATTTTAATTTTAAAAACTCTAAAACAAAAGAAAATTAAAACATTTTGATTGACTACACAAATGAAATAAATTATACACTTCCAATAGATTTCCATTGGAATACTTGCATAAAAAGAGGATACCATATAATTGGTAACACCAACAACATTACATTTCTTAATATGCATTATATTCATTATTTTATATAGTAAACTTAACCGAGTCAAAAAATTTAAACATAATCAAAATAACTTTTACATTTAAAAAATTTATCATCAAGGCTTCCTCAATATGGATATGTGCTATATTTACATCCTAGCTTAGTTACATCCTAAACACAACCAATACAAAAAATGTAAAATAATTAAAGAAAACATAAAGGTGAAAATGAATGGGGAAAAACAAAAAGAAATAATGTGCTTGCCCCAAAATTATGCATGTCAA
Organism: Cunninghamia lanceolata; assembly: GCA_027924645.1. Lineage (NCBI taxonomy): Eukaryota > Viridiplantae > Streptophyta > Pinopsida > Cupressales > Cupressaceae > Cunninghamia > Cunninghamia lanceolata. The sequence goes on along the minus strand of BSBN01000053.1, from coordinate 2,990,488 downwards.
GCTAGCAACATATCTCTTTGTGATCTAATATATATCATTGCCTACTAAGAACCTATCCCCTTGATGATTGGAAATAAATAAAAAACTATGAGCATAACTAAAAAATAAATTTATCTTAGATAGTATTTCTGCATATGTTTGGCCCATTGAAAGTCCATTTGCAATCAATTATAGCCAAATCCACAAATCGAGACCTAGCATCAATGGACACTTTTTTGGGTTTGCTCAATATGGATATATGCAATCATTTGGCATCAAGTTCACTTCCCTAATTAAAAACTACAAAACATAAAACGTGGTGATGTGAGTTATGAGAAGTTTTAAAATTGTACCTTTTCCAATTGCTCTTGAAGTGGATTATATTTAAAACTAATTTCTAGAATAAAATATTCACTAAACAAGAATCTTCAGAGTGGGGTCACTTCCTACGAGATATCAATCGCTTAATATTTTAACCTTCGTATATAATTTGTAATGTTTATACAAATTTTGTTTCTCATATTTAGTCGGGAAATATTTTCTATGTATAAAAACAATATTTCAATGAAATATTCACTGTCCCACACCACATTAAAAGCAATGATTGATTAGATAATACAATTTGATTTGAACGAAATCTTATCGTAAAAGAAATTTTTTAATGATTGAATTTTTATACAAGTTTTTAAATGATTTTTTCAAACCATTTTAATTAATGGCACATATAATTAAGACATAACCAACATGAATTTATTATTCTTCACCCCAATAATATAGAGCTTACTACCATAAGTGAGGTTATCCTAAGTTATCCTAACTCTTAACACTTTATTACTTATCCTTTCAATCCATTTCATTAATAATTATCATTTTATTATATTGTTTCTAATCATACAATTTATAAATTCTAATATTACTATAAATAAACCATTATAATGATAATAACATGTTTTTGATATTAGTAAGCTGCAAACCCAGGTGCAGGTCTCGATAACAAAAGTTAAAAAGGCAACAAAATAGGCCCAAAGCCTCAAACAACCAAAAAACAGCAGATTAACAACAAATCAAAAAACCAGAGTACGAGTTTTTAAGCATAACTTGAAGAAACAACTAACTAAGTAGTTCTTTCCAATCATCACTGATCAAATTAAACATTTTCTCCTTATCATCGGGCAGAGAATCCACACCATTGTTCTAGTCATCCTGCAGAATAGAGAAGGCAGCAGTAGCCTTGTGAGAGGATTTCAAAATATATTACCAATTATATTTACCCCTTTATTAATAAATTGTTCTCATAATTATTAATAACTTTAATTTTATATTATTTATTAAATCTATGTTTTACCCTTTTATTAATAAATTGTTTCATAGTTATCAATAACTTCAATTTTATATTATTTATTAAATCTATTTTTTAATCTATTAGTGATTCCTCATACATTATTAATATTACACCATGTTTGATAAATAAACCTCGTGAAGGAACAATTAAATATAGTTAAAGAGATAAAATAGGAAGGAAGCTTAAGAAATAAAAAGTTTACTTTCCTAAATATTATTACAACTATGCAAATCATGTATGATGTATTAATATTATTATTGCTTCATTGGCTAATGGCTAGTGACTGGACCATTATAGCTTTGGCGATGAAGGGTAAATTGAAGTCACTCATTAAATCAAAAAAATATTCTATCACGTTTGAATATTAAATCAACGTTGCTTTCTCTTGTCTTGTATGAACACATGGCGGTTCTCCGTGAAATAGTATGTAGAAGATCCAAAATCAACAGAGTTTGTTTAAAAACAAAAATTGTTGACAGGCACAATATTCACCATATATTAATGGTGAAAAAGAACGAACCGCAAAAATGAAAAACGAACGGTGAAAATGAAAAAAAATGGGTGACGGAAGAAAAAAAAGGTGGCAATTTTCTAGCGCATCTAACAATTTTTTGACTTTTAAATATGATAGAAGTGACATATAAGACATTTATTTTAATGTATATCTATTAATTTTATATTTTAAAATATATCTATCAAACAATATTTTATTTCATAAATAATCTCTTTCTATTTAGAAAATATAAAAGGACAATTTAATTCAAAACATTATTGTTTATCACTATTAACTACTGGTAAAAACATCAATTCTAACCAACAAAAACAAATTTTTATATTAAAAAAAAATTTGTGAATGCTTCCATATTAAGTTTGCCAAGTTTTGACTTAAATAAAGGAGAAATAAAAGCTCTACTTCAAAATATACTTGCAATCCTATATTAACCATGGTTTAGCATAAATTTGGCTAAAAAGTCTCGTGTTCATATTACCCCACTCATTGTTATTACAGACTTTTAATATTAAAAAAATAAAAAAATTACAAATCCATAAAAAAAATTGCAAATGGGTTTCATGTGAACATTAAGCATGTGAAAAGACATGATAAAGTAAAAGTTGTTCTCTTCCCATGATGAATCATATATCTTCTCACACAGTGGAGTCTCACCTGCCATCTAAGCATAATACTTTTAAGAAAGGCAAATAGTCTACCTCTTCCTCATTTATGGACCATGCAAACCCTTTCGTTTCATTATTATGAATGAAGCCACTTGCCGTGTATGGAATTTCGACGTGGTGAATTTGATATTAACCTTTCCCACACCCGCGATGACTGAAAAAAATGGCCGACATCTGATAATTTAACGGGAGAAATCTCCCACATATAAGCCTATCTACTAATAAAAACTTACATAAACTTCTACGAAATTGTATTTTATACTAATGATGGAGGGCACATGGAATTATATCTTGGTATGTAACCATTTACCATAGTCTAGGTGCAAAAGAAGTCTTGGAAATGATGAGCAACTTACACATAGTAGGATGCCATTCATCCAAATTTCTTGATAACAATGCCACTCGATTCATTGCAAATGAGCATGGAAAGCTTTTAATGCATTCACCTACTACACATTTATCAAGCCAATTTTAAAAAACATAAGTGCCTAGTTTCTCAAATCATCTTATGTATTAGGGCTTTTTTGTTTATATTATTTAATAGTGTTGTGACATACAAGGGCTGGTATTTTTTAGTCTAAGCAAGTCAATGAAAATTTAAAGCCTCCTTGTTTTCAACAATTTGTTATAAAATATAGACCTCTATGTGAACATCTAATTTCTTGCCTCAAGTTTCAAATGCTTAGTTATTTTCCTCCAATCTTATATTAATTTGTCATGTTCTGACTTCATTACTCCTCTTCATCTGCCTCCCTACTATAAAACCAATGGTTACCAAAAAAAATTGAGTTGGTGAGCCTTATGGCTTAAACACTAACCAATGCTTATTAAGATGGAAGTTCAAAGTGTGTGTGTGGCAATTGAGGGATTTCTCTTAGTAGGAAAGACATCAATGTGGCCCGGATTAAACTTAATTGTAGCAGACAGTTTGAGGATTAAACTTCATGCTAACACGAATCACCCTACACCTATGAATGGTGGAACCTATTAATATAGATTTAAAATTACTAAAGGCTAAAAATTATAATTGAACTACCTATACTTCAAGAATTATGCTTAAAGATTGCATTTATAGAGTTTGGACTTGGCAATGTTGTCTATAGCTCAGTAGATCTCTGTGGAAGCTAGCTTACGATAATCATATTTAGTTTTTCCCTAAATCACACTTTGAAATAAGACTCTTCATGTGTATGTTTTATTTTGTTTGCAGTAAATTGGAGCAATTGATAGGCCCAATAGAGCTTTCTTACAAAAATTTCCTTCTTGCAACTATTAATCTCACCTAATAGTGGCTTGGGGCATTCAGTATAAGTTCCTCCAGGCAAGCACTACTTTTTAGGCAAGACTCTCTTGCTTTGAAGGTTTTCAACTTTGTGAGTGACAAGGCATTGCATTTTCTATTACTAGCTTTCCTGAAGGAAATACCCTCCCTCAAGCAACTTGACCCTAGTCTTCTCTCTGGAGCTCAAGCTTGCTAGTCATGTTTGGTTGGAGTCTCTCGGTAAAGTGTTCATTTGACAGTACTAATCATATTTAAATGAGAAAAATTAAGTCCAATAAAGAGAGAATCAAGCAACCCATTGGGGAAAAGAAACCAAGTGTGAATCACCATCAGAATGAATTGCTGCTGGATTTGAAACATTTTTAATTTTTTTTCTAGTTATGTCTTTATTTTTGGAAATCATTGTGTTGTATTTAAGTTTCGAGTCTTCCAAGAATGTTAGGGATTTCAACGCACTTGTATGGCAAATTTTTTGCATAGCAATCATGTACATTATTGTTATTTAAATAATTTTAAAATGACAATGACACATATAGATGCCCTATTTTGTAATATTTAACCATAAAGAAAATTATTTGTCAAACAATTAATAGTTCCCTTTAACAAGAAATAAAATGTCTAGAACCCAAAATATCCGCAAATTAATAAACTACAATTAATTAGATATTGTTTTAGAAGAATCATTTTTCTCCAAATATTTGCTATTTAGATTATCCTGCTAACAATTACCACAATCCTTTCATAGAAGATATATTACTTGCAAGATCAAATTACCATTACCAATATATAGTCAAGTATTTGTACCATGATCTACAAATAGGTTCCATCCTGTAAATCAAATCAACCCACAGAGTCTCATGTGTTTGATCATCACAGAAACATTGATTGAATTGCTCTCTTGCAAAGAAAGGACTACCCAAATATATGACAATTATATATAAATCTCATGACACAATCATGTTGCATCTAGTATCCTCAATAAGAAACCTAATGCAGGAAAAATCTAATGTTGAAATAGTTGTACCTCTGCCCATTTCAGTAAAATTGAATTGCACAATACAATTATAAGGAGTGGCTCTCAATGAAGCGTGGCGGGCTACTGTTGATATCAATGAAAATATTGTACAACATACTCCTACTTTCCTTTCTACATAATCAAACTATTTAGACCTTCTATATGTTACACACTTCCCTAAACTATTGCTACAACTCTACATGATCATATAAAAACTAAATACATGCATTAATGCAATTTTATTTGGCTAATTAGATGCCTTTAACCTTCACATTTGCATGTGACTTGAAGAAGACAGTTTACTTAGCTAATTTAGATCCCATCTGAGTTAGTTTAGATGCCAAACTTTCATATTGGAACAAATATGTCATGTTAAATTCTCAACTTCATGTGTTGAATTTTTTAGATTTAATAAGGGTCAATTTTTAGGATGACATTATGTCAATTTCAAATTTACCCATTTATACTCAAAATATCTGCCTAAGCTCCTAATTTGTTCCTTGAAGGTTCAGACATACTCCTTAGAGTCTCTTAACGGTCTTTAGACATATGGTTGAGTGCCATGTCTTCCTTCTTTATCTTCTTCATATTTGTGACTTTTGTATTTTTTTATATGGGTTGGAGTGTGAACTCATGGTTTAAGGTCTTCAACAGATGATTATGTATATTTTTTGTTACAACCAATCCATTTTGGTCACACCTCTCTAATTTGGGAGGATTTTGGTCCCCCAAAACTTTATTTCTTCAATATTTCTTCAATAGATGAGGTTCTAATTCCCTTACCTTTTCCTTGGAGTACCATTTCTCTTTGGTTGGCAGGGTGTCCTTTCAGTTCATCTTAACAATATTCTTGCATTCTCCTCTTTGTTTCCCTTATCTTATTCTACATTGTTGTGTCTTCCTCCAACTCTTCTTAATTATCAAATGCATAGTCCTTTATTGAAGAGAACACTTGTCCCCGTTCTTGTTCATGTAGTCTAAAGGCCTCAAAGGCTCAAGTTTTCAACATTGAAAACTAAATACACCTTCATATAGAAAGTTAGTTGACACTAAAAGCATTATTACAAATCTGATGTGTAATTTCAAATGGTCCATGCCACAACAATAGTTTAAGTTTCATTTCCTATCCTTGGAATTTATCTTTGCTCAAATAAAGCCATACCTTATACCCAACTTGGAAAATGACACTCCTTTAAATGATGCTCATGGAGAGCTTTATACTTGATGAGACTTCATGAGCTTCTCTTGCACTTAGGTGAATTTGCATCATTTTGTCAATGACTTGTGAAGTAGCACTAAATAATAATTATTACTATATATTATTTAGTAGTAATTGTTATTTATTATATTAAAAATTATATATTAAATTGATATCTATATTATATTTAAAATAGTTCCTTAAATAAAAATAGTAGATTAAAAATAAAGACATTAATATATATTTGTAGTACTATTGTTAAATACTAATATTAATTTTTAAATATTACTATCACAAGCTATAAATTAAAAATAAATATAAAAAACTTAACTTATATAAAATGTATAATTGTTGTATAATATTAGTTATATTATATAATAAATAAATTATTTATATTTATAGTATAATAATAAAATATTATTATTATAAATAATTATTAGTATATAAATATTAATATTATAATTTTTTTTGCTAAAAAAACCTATCCATGTACCGTGAAAATTGGGGAAACCCCAGATCACTAGGTCATAGAGATCCGAGGAGCTATTGGACCAAATTATAGAAACATATTAATATTATAATCATTATAATATAAATAAAACTAAATATTAATATTAATTTATATTAATTATAACTTCATTATTTAATATTATAAAATAATAATATAATTTTATATAATAATTTATATTATTATATTTAACTAAAATAAACCAATTAATTAATAATAAAACTATTAATTGGTGGAAAGGTCAGGTCATGAAAGGGCGAGGAGTCAGTTGGCCATGTGTTCGAGCCTAAACAAGCATGCCACACTTGGCCATGACCAAATAATCGATAGATGTATGACGATTGAGGTGGCATCATCGAGCAATGATGACATCTATTTATATTTGCATAAGGGCAGGTTTTGAAATGATAGCAAGGTGAGATGTTCAATCATCAACGACCCTCCAGAGACTTCTTCCAGTGATGTCAAGCGTGACAAGCAATGGTTTGTGAAATAAGAGGACAGGGCTCATAATCGTTCGACGCCCCTCGATCTCTAAAACAGAATATTTGTTGGGAAGGATTGCGGCTAAACAGAACACATCAATGCCAAGCTCTTCGAGGTTCTTGGTTCTTTTCTCGGTGGACAGCATCAAGTGCGGTGGCATGGATACCCCCATAAGGCTCATCAGTGAAAAAAGGCAAATGGCCTTTGTAGGACAGATTATAGAGCAGAGGATGCGAAGAATTCTATGGCGAAACGACACCTTGATGGTTGGGGCAACAAGAATGGTGCTTGGAAAGAAGTATGTGGTAGATAGCAAGAGATACTAAGTTGACTCAGACATCCCTTCTAGGCTCATGGCAATGCTGTTAGAGTTAGACACCCCCAAAATAGAGGTTGAAGCCATCATGAGAGGAATGTGTATCCCTGAACTCTTGGGTGGATTGGAGGAAACTTTGGCTGCTACAACCACAGGGGCAGGTGTTCCAAGGCTGAGGAATATGGCGCTACTTCAGGATCTGGAGGAAGTCATAAAATTTTACCCTTTTCTTCTAGACATCAGGGATGTAACGCCCCGCCATGAATACCTCAGAGAACATCACATTTATGCTATATGCAACAGGATAAATTTTTTTTTAAAGATAGAAATAATAAAGTAATATTAACACATCATTTAAACTAATGACTTGTCCTCTAAGATAACATGGCTGCATTACTTGACAAAACAATTAACATAGTCTAACACACATCATGAATTAACATCAGTAACTCATTGTAAACCTAATGCACTAAATCAATAAACATTTACATCTATATAACATCATATAAGTATTCATCAGGATCTAGTACATAGTTACAATTTCTCCCGACATATGAATACAACATTACATTGTTACATTATCAATCTTCTGAATACATGTGAATACATACATTATGAATAATCTGATACACAGGATAGCACATAAGCATAATAATTGTCTCCATAAATAGGCACACGATCTGAATCCGCTACAGGAGTTACAACCTTCTTGCACACGAACAAAGTCAAGGAAAAACCAATGGAGATAGAGCACATCCACCTGACCATGTGGAACCCTAAGGTCCACCCCCCATGCTAGGAGATAACATAAGGTCCCAAACATCAACCAGTCAAGTAGACAATTAACTAACATGTACAAGGACTAAACATGACTCCATCACAACATATGTCAACATCACAAGCAGCTCAATATCACTTCCAGAGGCAACACACGATGAATGGGGAGAGTACAACTAGGGAATGCTAGGCTACAGTAAGAAGAGTGTCATCGCATGGCCCTAACATGGGTTACCCTAACAGCCTCTAGCTAGACGCCAACCCCCATCCTTGGGTTACCCTGACAGTCTCTCGCTAGGCGCCAGCCCCCATTTATGGTTATCCTGACAGCCTCTCACTAGGCACCAGCCCCATAGGGTGACACATGCGGAATCAACCTTCCTTTCGTGAGGACAAGGAAGTTGATCTTGCCAACCAGGCCTTCTCTACCCATCCTTAGTCTAAACGAGCACTACAGGCATGGGAGAGGAAATCCAATTATCTTGTTAATGTGTAATTTACCCTTTCCCCCCAGTTCATTTTTAGGTTTTCACTTAATTAACAACTTTCAATGGGTTATCCTGACAGCCACTTTGGGCACCGGTCCCACATTGAAAGCCACTCCCCTACCTGCATCTAGAAACCCTAACACCAAGCAAGACAATGACTATCATACTGATAAGTGTATATAAACAATGCAAGGCATTTACCTTCTTGCATACAAAACATAATCACAATGACCAACCTGTACATCATTGTCCCAAAACTTTTCGTTGATCAATCGCAATAACCATAACAACACATATCCCGAGCAAGGCATGGGTCATCTTGCTCGCAAATCTCAATCATGAACAAAATAGTTTCTCATTACGATTTCCAAGATCTCCCCATTACAATACTAAACACAAGCTCAATATCAACACATACATGAAGGAGGTTTAACCCCATCATAATATATTCACAACACAGTATGTACATCATCTCACAATATCATTTACTAAGACCCACATACATAGACAAGAGACATCATGTTCTTACAACATCTTGATTTCAAGACACCTATCAACAGAATACATACAATCAAATCATATTCAACCAATAGTAAGGTTACATATATACAAGAATCATACAAATGACTAACCCTCTTGGCCTCTGGAATCAACTTTCCCAATGATACAGACACTTGACCACTAACACAATAGTCTCACATCGACATTTACTCTCAAACACACATCATCATCTAGAGAATCAACTAAGATCCTTCAACAATATTTCAAATACAAAATGCAACATATTCATAATGCACTAATAATGGGTCTTAAAGTATGTAACATTAATCCAATCATGGTCAATCATCCAACCAACATAAAGTGAATCTATCACAACAATACAGAACAATAGTATTAATTTACCCTACCAAAGATATCTAAAGTTCAACATTCCTAGAAAACCTATCAAGTAAATTAACTATCATGAAATCATAATTACTCCTCTAAGAATCATATATTATGCCATATCACCCTAGTGACAAAACAAGAATCAACTCTACACAATATAAACATTATTAAAACCAATTAAGAAATTAAGACACTAGCATTGATATAACGTTTACACAATTACCCTAAGGCACAATTATATACATCTAAGCTAATGAGTGGATGACACTTTTAAGATCCTACGGATTCCATACCCTAAGATCTATGATGTCATCTATCTTAGGACCCAAACTTAAGATGTTTTTCTTAATGGAATAAAGGTCTTTACCTAACATAACGCAACCTTGTTATTTACGAGTCTTCAACTCTATTAACCTAAAGAAATTATAGTCAATTCTCTAAAGTGGTCCCAATTCTATAAGAGACTTAATTATTTACAAAATAAACTTAGCCATCCTGATCATACGAGTCATCTTACATGATTTAATGATATTTATATTGTAACATTGTTAATATTCAAAACAAAGAAACACTACTTACATTTAAGCAATAATTTATGTCAAAGGTAAATAAGGTAAACACATAAATATTATTATCATTTCCTACCACAAGTACACAATATTCCTTCAACATATCAAAATGACTTGATTTTCTCCCTACTTATGCAGTACATAGGACTCCTTAAACCATAGACAATTATTAACCAAATCTAATTAACCAAGATCATTAATGTATTATAATTCTTCAAAGATTAGTCTCTTTCTTTATAACTTAAAGAAAGATTCTAACATAAACTATATTTATGTACTTTCTATATTAGATTCTATACCTTAAAGAATGTAAAACAGATTGAAATATTAAGAAACTTCTATTTATATGATTATATTCTGAAAATGATAATGAAACTTATAAAGAAGGTTTCCATTTCACCTCTACTCATATTTCACTAAGTTTCCTTGCCTCTTATAGACTGTTAAATGTGTGGATAACTGCTATCATAAATATAGTTTAAGGAAATTATTGGTATGTTGCTCGAGGTGCTTTCTCGTACCATGTCAATTTGCTGCTTGCAAATCTGTATATCGTAGATGACTGATGCTTAATCAGATATTTAGTTGGTCATGAATTTGGTGAGTGCTTAAATACTCACCCTAACAAGATTGATTATATACCGAACTATGTGATTTGATAAATCATTTCTATAAGCTCAGCCTGATGGGAAATGGGTACATTTGTGATTCCGATGAATTTGAAAGTCATGTGAATTATCTAGCTTAACTATTAAACCTTTGAATATATAATAGATGTTATTTTAATTTCATACGATGAACCAGCTTCCTTCATTGATCTTTGCACCATTTAGAACTGTTTACTATTTTCTATAATACTAATAATGGTGGAACTGTATATTATTTACAGTGTATGGGAGAATGTATATTATGTAACCTAGTTACAAAGTTTGCACATTTCATACTCTATATCATTGCCACATTCACCAGCTGGAGGTGTGCGACCAGGCAATTTCAGTGGATGGGAGCTGCACATACTTCAATCACATTTGGAACCCTATTGCATTACACCCACAGTTGATCATTGCGAGTGTATGGTCAGCCTCTTATTTCAAACTTGAAAGCGCACATGGTCACTTCACAGCACTTATAATTGCTTGAATGATGATTTACATGGCTGGCTCACCATTATGTCACTTTGGTCAACTATTATTATAGTCTTCGACGTATACCAAAAAGGGCATCATTCTGTTATTCGTCTACTCTACAGAAATAGAAAAAGTCTTTTACATTCAAAGTTAATGTAATGAGCCTCTAATCGGCCCTTATAGGACAGGATATACAAAATGCGGAAGCATAGACAAGGCGCACGAACTGTTTGACAAAACACCTCAAGAGATGTCATTTCATGGAATTGCAATGCTTGCAAATTGGATTTTTTGAAGAGTCTTTAGAAACTTTTAAGTAAATGCAATTGGAAGGTGTAAGACAAAATGCTAAAATCCTTCGCCAGCATTCTCCCTCCGGGTATGGACGTCCATCGTAGCATAATGGAACGCAGTTTTTGGTCAGATATCATAGTGGAAATACTCTGGTAGACATGTACGCAAAATGGATTATCAAAAAGACTTTAGGGATGATCAACCAAAGCGATTCTAGGGTTTTCTGTTGGCACTCCTATCAGCTCACCACAAATCGCACAAACTGATATACTCACCTGAGTTATTTGCCTTTCAACCATTTTTTAATTTTTTTGTTGATATACTTGTTAAATCTGTGCTAGTTGTAGGGATGCGTTCTCTTTGGTGACTGTAGATGACATATGAATATAGGCTCAGGAGTATCTACAACAACACTATATTTTTACTGCACCAATTAACATTTATGCAAAATTAAATGGATTTGCGGAGAAGGATTTAGAAACTACAATTCTTTTATCTTCTATTCATGCTCCATTCGGCTCACCTCAAGTCTTGCATCTTGATTTGCTCAACTAACTATTAGCTTCCTTCCCTATGTGCAAGTGGTGTCCTCTCTAAAAAAATAATGGTTGCAGGAAATACACAAGAAGATTTGTTGAAACGGCCTTAGAAAATTTTCAACAAATTACTATTGACAGGATCTGGCAGACCTGATCGACGCCTGAGAGAGAGAATTGATTGGGATGCAGTAGTTGTAGAATATAGACAAAATGGATTTAGTAAAGAGGTTTGGATGCGATCAAGCAAATGTAAATAACATGATTTTAGGATATGAATGAATTAGATTTATTAAATACATAAATGATTTAGCCATTCCATCAACATGAAAATTCGCAAGGGACAGAGATAAAAGCTAATGGAACCTGCTTACAAGATTATCTGGGCTGAGTTATTACTGCATCTACAATCCAATCCCTCAATCTCCAAACGCTTCTCTGCCACCAAAGATTTTTCCCAAAACAGAAATCCAATCCAATCTTTATACCTCTCCAACCAAAAAAATGTTTTGGGAGGAGACAAGGTACGGGAAAAACAACCAACTCCAACTAATCACGCTAAAATTAAATTAATTAAGTCTATAGTTATAAAATAATTACCGATTACTCCAATCTAAATTAATGCACGCAAATGGGTAATTCATTTACCCCCACATTTATACATACAAACAATTAATTGTTTACCCAATTACATTCTATTTATACAACATATTATTATTATCATTAATAATAATAATTATTTAAAATAATATTACACCACACATTAACAATAATTTATTTATATTTATTGGTTCACAAACAACTTAATAACTCTTAATAATAATGCCAATGATGGCATGGTTCGGTGGTTAAGTCGCTCGGTTGTAGTGGCGGCCACCAGAGTTCAAACCCCCGCTGGGCCAACGAGCTCGCAAGGCTTTACGCCTTCGCTGGGCCAATGAGCTCGTGGGTTTGAAGTGTTCTTCCTAGGGGATGAGGTCCCCCAGTTGTGGCCTCACCGGTTCATTGCTCCGGGCAAAAGCATTCGCGTGGACCCGGAGGGCGTGTCGCACCAGCGTCGCCGGTCACGTTAAAAAGTTTACCAGGCGCATTTTAAAAAAAAAAAAATAAATAACTCTTAATAATAATAATAATAATAATAATATGATATAACCTTGTTAAATATTATAGTGGGTTAAATAATAATATACTATATGCTATAATAATTTCTATTTTGCCACAACGAAATCTAGGCACATATCATTAACCCATTGAGCAAGAAAGATCTCGAATGCCAAATCAACACAAGTTCACAAGCTAGGGCCAAACTCGCACTTAACCAACAGGCTCCATCAAATATCAATCAGTTGCAAGACCTGACATACTGACAGAACTGACAGGCTGAACTAGACATGTCATGCATCCTAATCGAGGATGATGACTTGGGATGTGGGACCTTAAGTTATCTCCGGAACAACTTATCCATTGGGTTAAGGGCACGCTCAGACCTGTTAATTCAGGTGGAGTCGATGCCAGATACCTGCATCCTGCAACACAGTCAAGCATGTATAGATGCATATAAGTTAACACTAGGTGAAAAAGGAATCACAACATCGGAGGGCACTCGCAAGTGAGTGATGCGACATCGTCCTTTCCACATCATATCAATCTAGATTAGATAACACATAATCATAACCAAATCGAATCTACCTCATTATCTGAACAGAACCATACTCTGAACATGTAGGTGCATGAAATTGAATAAGTCTCAGAAGTACCATCATAACAATTAAATCTAACATAATCGGTCCATGAGATCCATTCTAACATATAACAATTGTAGTAAGATCGACATCTTAATCATTGGAATGCAAACAATGTCAAAGCCTTACCTTAATTATTCCTGTTATTTTACCTTCATATTCATGTGCCTTGATCAGTCCACCTGTACATCCAAGGTGAGAGCGGAGGGGCACTACATTAGGGGTTTAGAGCTGATCAAATTCAAAGAACAAGCTCAAGTGGCAGTAAGTTTTATTAAGAAAATGCTCGGGTTAGAAGCAAGGGAAGGGTTCCAATGGGTAGTGGACTTCAATCTACAGCTTCTGGCCTACTATGAAGAGTAATGTCGGGTGTCTGTGTTTCCTTTTCCATGGCCGTCTGTTATTATGTGGCTTTTAAGTTCTCAGGATTTCATTTTGTCTAGGAAAGCCATTTAGTCTAGGTATCTTCACTAGCAGGCCCTACGAGGCTTTATGTTTATAGTAGAATTAAGGTGGTATTTGGATAGATTTTATGGTCGAGCATGAGAAGAATCTCTGCAAACTGTATCTGCTCAGTAGAAGATGTATTCCTTTTTTGGATATAATATAAAAACTTCTTAGTACATATAAAAATAAAATAAAATTATTAATATAACAACTATATTATTATTATTATTATTATAATATAATATTAATATAATAATAATTAAATTATTATTTAATATTATAACATAATTATATAAATATTATATTTAATTATAATAAAACAATAACAAAATAAATACTATATATATATATGGGGCTTATATTATTATTAATTTTTTTACTAGGTAAACTACTGCCTTGGGGGTAGTTCCCTTTGCATTTATATCAACAAAGTTTAACTAGTTTTTCATTACATATCTCTGCAAAACACAGAGCATAAAAAACCAGGTTTATACAAAACCCTAGTAAATCCTTCCACTACTGCCATAGTTCAATTTCTAATCTATCAACCCTGAAATATTTGTCTCCTACAAACTACTAGCTCCTACCTATATCCATCAACTATTACCAAAAACCATTCAGACTCAAGCATCAGAATCCACCAGATAGTATTCATTGATAAAGTCGTGCATCCACTCGTATACTTCAATCTTGCCCAACACCTTCTTGAGAAACTTTTCTCCCATATCGGCTCTTTCTCTCCCCTGCTCTCTGTTTTTCCACGAGACAATCACGAACGGTTGCCACTTTACCATGTCTCCATTCTCATTAACTCGATGAAAGTCCATCGGAAATGGTATGCCAACACCTAGCTGTGCCACCGCAAGAACTTCTTCCAGTCCCCTTGTTAATTCTTTACAAACAAAGGCCTCCACCAGATCCATAATATCCTCCTTGCTTTCCCCGATATCCAATAAAGAACCCACAAACATGGCTACAGCATCTGAATTAACATGATAACAATTTGCAATTCTCATGAATTCCTCCCCAATAACACATTCAATTGCATACCTCACTATTCTGCTATGAGTCTTGAAGATTTCTTGCATTCGTTAGTCTGAGATTTCGCCTAGAAATGCCATTTAGCGTTTATTTCCTTTCAGCAAGATTGGGGTGTCCATCGTTGGGATTATCCTTCTCTGAGCAATGCAGTCACCTACAAAGAAAATGCATTTCCCCTGCATTAATCCTCCTCTCAAATCATCCTTCCTAATAATTACAAGTAATGTGACACCTCTTCACATGCTTCCCTTTTGTTGGACTCATCCTAATGATGTGATCCAGCTTCTTGAGGCTTTCATTGCTTGTAATGATTAAATGGACACTTCACAACTCAACTCTTTTTCCCTATCTATCGCTTCGTTTGCCAACCTGTCTGCCTCTTGATTTATTTCCCTATATATGTGATTAATGGTATATCCATCCAATTTTTTCAAACTCTCCAAAGCCTTCTCTAATAGTGATCTTAGCTTCCAATTATAGATCTCCTCTTTCCTTATCGCATTCACTACAATATGAGAGTCACCCTCAATTTCCACCCTGCCAATGCCAAGATTGAAACATAGTTGCAACCCCAAACATAAAGCTTGGAGTTCGGTGGAGTTGTTCGTTCCCGGCTTCAATCTCTTAGATGCCTTGCCAACAATTACACCATTCCAGTCCCTAACAATGCATCTGACCCCTGATTTTTTTAGGGTGCCTCTAGAGGCCCTGTCAAAATTTAATTTAAACCATCCTTCCCTTGGCGGTATCCACTTTTCTTCCATCCTTTTCCTTCTAGATTCAACTCCACAACCCCCATTAATGGGGTTATATGATTATATTTATTTCTATATAATAATTATATATTATTTCTAATACACTTCCATTAATTTTCCAATCACAAAATAAATACTATTATTGCAATACTTTAAAGGTAGGTACCCTTTACCAAACACTTGTTACTATAAAAATACAAAACATGGAATGTTGACAAAAATTTAAAGTTTTATTTAAATGATCTGTCTATTTTTAGAAATGTCTTTAAGAATGGGTATGCATGTCTACATGTGTTTTTATTTGTGAAACTAAAAGACAAATAGTAGTTGGATTTTTTTTTTTTTAAAAATTATGTTCTATATTTTACATTTTTTTTAAGTGTTTGATATTTTTCTAATTATAGTTCTTTTCAATTTTTGTGTTCTCATTACTTTTTCTTTAGTCTTTGATATTTTTAATGACAAAATATATATAGTGGGCTCATTCAAAACATTTGAACTTCACCCTATCATATAAAACATATCATCTACTCCCTAAAACATTTTTTAAACAAATAGTATATTTTTTATGTGCACTTTGACCAACTAGAGGACGGTGAACAACGAACGCGTCACCGCATAGTGGAGTTGGTCATACGTCACTCACTGCTTTTATATTTCGACACGTTAATTTACAGAAACTTCTTCACAACTTCCTCTGTTTCTCCCTATATTATACACTGTAGTTGCTAAGAACACCAAACAATCATACTTCCCTTCATTCCAGCTTGGATTTTCAGGAGAGATTTCAAGAGAGAAAATTGTTACAAGTTGAATGATGGGGAGTCCCCTGTTGTTGCTATTGAGAGTTTCTGTGCTGCTGTTTGGTTGGCATGTGGCTGCACAGACTTCCAATTCAAGTTGTCCTGTAAAATTCACAGTAAATGAGACCAAAACTTACCAATACTGTAACAGCCTAAGTACATTAGGAGCTACTCTGTCATATACCTACCATGGAGAGAATGGATCATTAGATATAGCTTTCAAGGCTGCACCTGCTGCTTCTGGGGGGTGGGTAGGTTGGGGGATAAACCCAAAGGGGCTACAAGTGATTGGCACACAGGCCTTGATTGCCTTTCAATTGAGTAATGGATCAACTGTGGTTGACACTTATGATGTGATCTCTGAGTCTGCTGCTTTTAATCCTTCAAAGATTAGCATCAATGTGACCAACAAGAATGCTGTGTATGAGAGTAGTAGTGGGAAGATAACAATATTTGCATCCTTGGTACTTGATTCCAACAAAACCAGTGTTGTTAATCAGGTGTGGCAAGTGGGCAGTTCAGTTAGCAACTTCAGTCCTCTCATACATAACACTGGTGGAGCCAATCTCAGAAGTTTAGGGACACTCAATCTCCAAAGTGGAGCAAATTCTGCTCCATCTGGCTATTCATCTCACCAGACTCTCAAAAATGTAAGTATTGTGTTTTTAAACGTGCAAGTCTTTTCAAGTTAATGCCTCTTCTTATGTTTTGCAAATGCTTAAAGTTTAGATTGTGGGTATTAATAACAGGGCTTAAATTTGATGGTCGTATGACCATATTTAGATATTTTTGTTGTAAAATACAATCAAAATTTAAAATACAATCAAAATTTTAAAAAGATTGTATCACATAAAAGGAGAGATTTTGGACAAACCATCAAAATTTATATAGGATTATGATGATATATATATTTAATTTATATATACATTTACTTATATTAAAATATGTTTTAATATTTTAAAGGCTGTGTGTATATACATCAAATATACATAAAGATATATGAAGAGTTTATGCTTGTGTTTTGTCCTTCACTTTTTAGTTAAAAAGTCAGTTGTATTTAAATATAAATTTTTTTTTTTTTTTGAGATACCTATTAGTGGTTATTTTTTTTAGCTTTTTAAATTTATTATAACAATATTAAATTGTTTGTAAATGTGAATTTTCATCAAAATATCAAATAGAAATGTTTAATAATTTGTTGATTTATTATAGCTAATCTAAAAAAAGTTTTTTAAGTCTTTGGGCTTTAGTGACAGGTGTTGTTATTTGGAAGTCCTCTTGTTATATTTTCTCCTATTTCAATTAATATATTTCTTCTTTGTTGCAAAAAAAGAAAAGAGTTTGCTTGACCTAAAATATTTGTCCAATTTACAATATGAATTATATTTATATCTTAACTAATCTTATATTTTTTTGAATCCAGTGGCATGGGGTAATTAATGTTGTTGGTTGGGGCATACTCTTGCCCATTGGAGTCATGATTGCTAGATATGCAAGGACATTTAGAGCTGGAAATCATGCATTGTTTTACCTCCATACCATATGCCAATCCTCTGGATATATTATTGGAGTAAGTGGTTGGGCCACTGGCTTGAAGCTAGGCAGTTATAGCAAAGGTGTAGAACAAACTTCACACAAGATAATTGGAACTGTACTTTTTTGCCTTGCAACTTTACAGGTATGTAAATAAAAGACATAAATAGTTGTTTCCGTGTAATCAATGTATTGGTTGTATATAATGGACCTAGTCCCACATAAACAACTATTCATTGATTATAACACATCGATTATTTAAGCCTGTAAAAACTTGAATACTTTTAGTCAATAGTTTCTTGAAATGTTGCTTTGTTTGCTCAAGTTTAAAGTTTGACATTTATTAACTTGTAGGTATTTGCACTACTCTTACGACCTAAGAAGGATCACAAGTTCATTGTATACTGGAATGTATATCATCACTCTATTGTCATTTCAGTATTCATATTAAGCACAATAAACATCTATAAAGGCTTGAACATCTTACATGCTCAAAAAAAGTGGAAAGATGCTTATAATGGCATTAATTTTTCTTTGAGTGCAATTGCTATCATTCTTGAAGTTGTAATCTGGATCATCTTCTTTCGACGTAAGTCAAAAAAATCTTCTCAACCCATTAGTGAAATGAATGGCAATGGTCGATTGAATGGGGATGGCTTAGTTCATTCACATGTTTAGAAGAGAAGCCCTATTCAAATTCTCCATTTTACTTCATATTATTCTTCATATCCACAATTTAGAGGATTTAATTTTAGTAGGTAGTAGAAAATTTGAGATTATCTTGGGAGTTTATTCTTCTATTAGCTATTTTGGTTAGTAATGTATATGTGCAAGTAGGTGCACATTTCTTGGGTAATGTTACCTTTTATATTGTGTATTATGAGATTTCATGTTTATTTATTACTATTAATAGAGAGTATCAATTGACCCTATGTTTAGGGTTACAAAATATTTTGGACTTACTTTTTTCTTTCTTCATTTATGCACGCCAATAATTGTTATAGTGTTGTATAGTGTTGTGCATTTAAGTTTCCAATTAAATATATTAAAATAATTATTAGTTGAAAAAATATACTGGGAAGACACCAATACATGTGTAACTACACCCTTTAGGGTGTACAAAATAAAAGACAAGGTGGTTGCAATAGAGGACAAATTGCACACATTATGAGAATCTTTGAAAATAAAAAACATAGTTTTTCAATAATTGCATGTATACATTTTACAAAATCCACCCCTTTTAAAAAGGCACAAAAGTCCAATGGGTTCAAGATAGACATCGACATGAGCACTTAATGGTCCCTAAGATATCATAAATAAATGTACATCTCCTCTACTTGGGCCTTCAAGTGCACATTTATTCATACTTACTCTTAGTTCAACTTGACATCTCCCATTTAATTAAGGTACCTACATAAGCATTTAGTGGTGTAACAGTTGATATTTTCACCCATTTTTTATAAAATATCATAAATTAAACTTATTTACAATTTTAAAATTACACTTGATGTATTTGCAGTGGTTATATTTATAGTTTCTATATATTTTTATATTTTTCACATGTTTTATATCCTGCAAAGATTTGTGCAAATGCATACAATTGAATATACTTATATATGGTTTTATATGTGCATAATGGTTGTACGTACATATATACTTGTGTATACCAAAAACTATACTTATTTAAAACTTTAAAATTATACTTGATATATTTATAGTTTCTATATTTACTTTTGTTATATTTTCCACATGTTTTAATGCCTGCAAAAGTTTGTGCTAATGTATTTATACAAGTGTATATGCTTATATATAGTTTATATGTATACATACAATTGTGTGTGTGTATATATATATAGTGGTATATGCGTATATATAGTTGTACATACCAAAAATTATACTTATATATAGTTTTAGAATGAACACTTGATATATTTATAGTGGTTATATTTATAGTTTATATATTTACTTTTTTTATATTTTCACATATTTTAATGCTTACAAATATTTGTGAAAATATATTTATACAACTATATATACTTATATACAACTATATACATATATTCAACTATATATTCATATGCATAGTTGTACATACCATAAACTACACTAGTTTATGGTTGTTAAATTTACAATTGATTATTTACATTTGTGTGCAATAATCCACTAAATATTAAGATTACATGTGATGACTTCCATTAAGAACATGTTGGAGGTAGTAAAAAATAGTATATAAGGTAACAACCATGCTCGCCATACATGTCAACAAAGATGCCCTGACATAAACGAATAAACAAATTTTAACACCCATAATGATTAGATCATAATCATTATGATAAGTTTTAAGTGGATGTAGCAAAGGTCCATATAATTTAAAACCTAAGAGAAGTCTAGTATTACACATTAGCAAAGTAGAATTGGAATCTTTTCTAGATAATGCACCAAGAAAGTTAGTAAAATAATATTCTCTAACATTATAAGAATTGTGTGTATGAGACAATATGATAAATCATACCAACTTTCAACACAAGTGAAATGTGCAATATAAGGGTAGATATTACACACAATACCATTCAATTTTATCAAATTATACAAAATTCAAGCACATATAAGGTTGCACTCTCACAATTAGGGGATTTTGTGAATCTTAACACCTAAGATTCTCTCACAAATATCCATTTCCCTTTGGGTTCCCTCTCATAGCTTTGGGATATCAAGCCCACAAATAATTATCCAATCTAAAATTACAAACTTAAATAATGAATGAATATCAGTCATATGATGACCTATAAGTAGAATCTATCCTCCCTCCCATGGAGGCAACAAAACTTTTTTGAGAAGTTGTGACCTCCATCCAAATGTATACAGTATTTTCTGTGTCCCATAGAAAGTGCAAACATTTCGTCTCAAGGAAGTTGAAGATTGACATCCAAAAAATTCGTAAATATAATCAAACATGTTGGTTTACTCCTCATACTATGCTTGTCATTTCTAATGAAACCATGAACAATGTTGAGAAAAAAGAGTAATAACGTCATAAGGAATGACTTCAAACAATCTTCATGAGGTAAAATATTACAACTAAGATTTGCAATACCAATTTACCAATAGTGTCATAAAATAAATGTGGAACACCAAAATTTCAAAAAATACAAACTAATAAATTTAATCTTAAATCTATCAAAGTGAAACATGTTTGATTTACTTATAGAGTTAGGAAGCTTTGATGCTAAAGCATGAGCCCTTGTTTTAAAAACAAGATCTTGAAAGGGCCCGGATCCTTTTACAAAACAACATTCATTAGGCAAATGGGAAGAGTTCCATGAGGTATGGGACTATCAAAAATAACAAAAAAAGAGAGGACCAACTAAAGAATAAAAGAAACATAGAAGGGGAAAACACAAAACTTATTTGTTATATGTCAGCTTCTAAAGACCATGGGCCTCCTACCACTCCTTGGTTAAGAATTTGACTTGATCTACAAAGGTCACCTCTATGGGGTCATCATTAAGAGCTATGGTTTCTCCTTTTTGGCCTATGGTCTTTTCCCTGTTCCTTCTAGCTAGGCCTTCCTATTTAATATCTCTCTACCTTTTCTAGAGCTTACTCTACAAGACATATAGGCTAGTAGCAAAAAATTTTATTGTTTCCTTCTTAAAGGAAACCACCTCGGATAGGTTCTCCTTCAAATCCTCTTGATTCTTCTACATGATGGTAACTTTCTTCTCCAAGTTCTCCTAGTTCTAGAAGGTTCCTGAAAACTTCTCCACTTCTAGCCATATGTCTTCATCCACCTGTGTTTCTACTATTCTTTCACCTACTTAAATAGTTTCATTTTGATGTCTTGCATTCTTTGCCAAGTGGAATGGTGTTGGGCCAAGAACCATTTTATCACATTATTGTGTAGATGGAGGCTTTCCTAGAGTTTTTGCACTTGGTCCCTCAAGTTGTTACAATTATGGCACTTCTCATTTTGTTGCTCATTAGGATGACTAGGTGGGGCATTAAGTTCTTCCTGCAATTTACCTTCTTTTGTTAAGGAATTGGGTTGAGGGTTTTGGCAATCCTTTTTGGGCCTATACCTTGGATGTTTGGTCACATAGAGCTTAGTGGGGGGTTTGGGGCTAGGAACGAGGTTTGTGGAAAAGGGACACTCTTCCCAAATAGATTTTCCTTTATCAATTGGTTTGTGGTTTGTGGGAACAGGGTGAATGGAGAATGAGGTGGAAGTCAAGTGGTGTTTAGTGGGATACACAAGGATTTTCACAACTGGGGTAGGATTAGGCTTTTCCTTGACAATAGCCTTAAGGTGTGGGGTGGGGTGAGAATCCATAGACCCATTTTTAGGAATAGGGTATGAGTGTCCATTGGCACTTTGGGGGATCCTAGGTAGGATTGATGATCTTGGGGAAGAAAAAAGGATTGATCATTTTTTATTTCTCAAACATTCAAATGCAGTAGATGAGGCCTTGATAAAGGGGCAACTTAACCTTCCCAAGGAGGACATTTTTCATAGAGCTTTCAAGGGAACACATTAAAAATAATGGAAAGATCATTTTCATATTGTGATGAAGATGATTTAACATGGGGAAATAGTATTATGAGTATACATGTTTATACCTACCCTCTAAAGTGAAGTAATGCATAAGGACTTCTGCCACGTCCTTCTAGTGCCCAAGCAGGTCCTCAAAATTAAAACCATTCTAAAACCTTGAGACTTTCTCACCCCTCTTGAAGAATGAATCCATATAATAGTGGTCATGATTCTTTATGGTTTTCTAGTATTTCATGCCCTCCATACTAAGCCTCATCACCATGGAAATTATCTCCTTTGAGACCTTGAAGGAAATCTCACACACAAAGAAAGTGCTACTCTTCAATGACTTGGTGAATTTGTAAGACAATACGGGGTCATATTCATTTATAGCTTCAATAAATGGAAACTTCTCCATAGGAGTCTCTAGACAACAACATTGATGTGTAGTCTTTCATAGGATGAGGGATCTACTCTTAGCATATCCCCCATGGTTCAGCTTCTATCCACAAACCTGCAGTTTTTGGAAACTAAGCTCTTCTCTTCACAACTCTCTTTGAATGTCACATCATACAAATAAAGGGTTACTTTCAATGTTAGTTTAAAGCTTTCTCTCAGTCATGATTATAACACTACCTCTCCTTAGAGCAAAGTTCTCTATCATGATTTATGTGGTACTTCTCATTAATCATCCCTATGATAAGCCTATCTAGACTTGCAAATGGCAAAAGGGGGTTAATATTATTTCCTATATTCATTGTAGAGGCTTTGTTTTATGTTATGGGATAAAGACCCCACCACATGCCAATTGGGATAGTTCCCTATGGTGCCTCCCAAATTTTCTAGGAGATTGATAGATTTCTTGCCTTCTCTATAGGTATGCACAATTTTGGAATTTTTGAAAGATTTTAATATCTCCTTAGCATCATCAATAGTGGCCTTATAAGACCAATGAGGGACAAATCTAGAATTGAGCATGTCTATTATGTTTTTTGAGTCTCCTTCCACCATAATATTGGTGCTGCTAAGATCCATGGCCATAACTAAGCCCTATAAAGCCACAGTGGCTTCAACATAGTTGTTTGTTTGGACCTCCAAGTTTTTTTCAAACACAACTATGAAGTTACCTTTGGAGGAGTCATCAAAGTTGAGTTTAACCCAACCAAGGTCATGGGGCCCATACTATATTTCTTCTTTTTATATTTTAGTGATGTCCACATTGTCCAAATTGGAATGGATGTTCCATTTTACAACTATTTCCTTCTCATCTACAGTAGGGGGATTTTTGGGTCTTTTAATTTGGGTTGAACTAATATTTCCTTGGATATTCTGACTAGGATTTTAACTAATAAAAATTTCCAAGGCCTGCATTTATTTCAAAAAATCCTTTTGTTCCTTTCCTTTCATGTGCTCCTATAGATGTGAGGGAGGGATTATAACCAAATTTCTCTGATCATGGGTTGGTTGAAAGGGGGAACCCAACTACTTACCATCAATATAATTTTATCCTTAGGCTAGACCTAATGGGTATTAAGTATCTCCAACAATGGCTTATGGATTCATCTACCTATTTTCATAAGATACATTTGTTAACTAAATAGAAACCTCTATTTTTCAGATTGTCAATTGTGAGAATTTTTCCTTGACAAGCATCTCACTAAATGAAATTGATCTTGGGGATGATATTGTGGTTCCATATCAATCTCCAATTGAATTTAGTCATGAACTGAGGGTCTCTCAACATATTTGATCGTAATTTGATTGAATAGTTTCTCGTAGGGTCATCTATCCACACAATTTCATTTGAGAGTAGCTGAATCTCTCATACTTGGCATAATTTTAAAGATTAAATCGATAAGGAATAATTTTAAAGATTAAATCATTTGAGAGTAGCTGAATCTCTCATACTTGGCATGTTGGTAGATATATTCCAAGAGATGACTTGCCTTTCTTGCTTCCAATAGTCTTTAATGACCCTTCCAAATATTTCACATAGCTCCTCTTTGATTCAAGAACAAGGGAGTGAGAGCTCAAGATGCACTTTGGAGATCTAGTGATCCTCCCAAAACTGGATATTCTCTTTGTTCTCCACTTTCTATTTGATACATTTTCTCAATAGGTGTTTAGATTTTGTAAGATTGTTCCATTTAACTAAGCCTACTAGGAGATTGGGGAGGAAAATGAGAGATAGTCCTTTCTAATTGCCTAAATATTTTGCCTTCATAATTATATGCTCTGCTCATTGTTGGACATCATGAGTTTCTAGCAATTTTTTTTCTAACAGAGCCTTATTCATGTCTCTATTTTTTTGGATCCATAGACCTTTGAATTTCTTGGATAGGAAAATATTATCGCATAACACTAATGAGATCCTTTGCTTGTCCTCTGTCCCTAACCATAAGAATCTTCTCTATATTTGTTCTACTTTTTTTTCCAAGAAACAGGGGATTTTGAACAATGAGAGAAGATACACTAAGATACTCTAAAGGGAGGGTTTGGTCAGTTGCAGTTTGCTAGCTTGGCTTAGCAAACTACCTTTCCAAGTCACTACATTCCTCTAAATTATTTCAATTAGGCTATTCTAGTTGCTATTGTGGATTCTTCTCAAGCTTAAGGGCATTCCTAGATAGGTGGAAAGAAGTTACTTTATGCTATAAACTAAGGTAGTAGCAATTTGATTATATGTAGGGATTGATTGGTGTTAAAGAAGAAAAGCCCACTTTTATCTAGATTTATTTGTTGTCTCGAAATAGTAGCATAGTGTAAAGATATTTTTTCCAATATTTAGCTTTTGCAATGGTTGTTGTCCAAAAGAGGATAGTTCCATCAATGAATTGCTTATGTGAGCTAGGGTTAAGGACTAAAGTAGGTCTAAAACCTTTTATGTTGCCTTTGCTAATATTAAGTGATATATTTCTTCCCAAGGCCTCAGGAAAAATGATGAACAAGTATGGACATAGAGGGTCACCCTATCTTAGTCCGCATTTAGAGGAAAAATGACCATTGGGGGAACCATTAATAATGATGGAGAACATAGGATTGGCAAAACAACTCTTCAAGAGATTTAGAATTTTACCATAGAAGCTAAACTTTTGTAAGACCTTTAGTAGAAAATCCCATGAAACTTTATTGTAGGCCTTGGAAATATCTAATTTTAGTGCCATACTCTTCTTTTTTCTCTTTTCCATGTAGTGAAAAGTTTCATAGATAGAGATTACAACATCAATAATTTGTCTTCTTGAAACAACCCTACTTTGATTTGGGTGAATAATTTTATCTAGGAAAGGTTGTATTCTTAGCACCAATAATTTAGCCAATATTTTGTAAATCGTATTGTAGAGGCTTATAGGATGGAAGTCCTTCATTTTGTTAGCCCCCATATTCTTGGGAATGAGGGCCAAGAAGGTGTTTTCGATTTCCTTCAAGAAGCTTCCTAAGGCCAATAATTCTTGGGTAGCTTTGGTGACATCTAAACCAACAACTTCCCAAAAGGGTTGAAAGAAGACAATGTGGAAACCATCTATACATAGGGATTTGTATGGATCTAGGAAAAAAACACCTCTCACCTCTTCCTCCAAGACATCCTGAGCATGAGGCCTTGTTATCCTACTATTTGAAACTAATATTTTAAGTTCTCAATCTCATGTTCACCTTGATTATCCTACTACTTGAACAAAATTAATTTACTAAGATTGTCATAAGGAACATATATACTAGCATTAGAGACTACTTCTATGAAATCAAGCTCATACGCTACTGGATAAATAGTTACCATAGACTTATAACCACAATTATAATTATTTATAACACATGAGAAGACTTCTTTATATGAATAGAAATATAAAATTACTAACACATATTGCTAAAACCAATTCAAGTCACAAGAATCTTCTAACTAAAACTCTCATGCTAGAAGACTCATTGCACTAACTTTATTGATATGCTTAATTTACCAACATCACTAACTTGCTATGATACCATCTAATGCAGTCAAGGTTGGAGGGTCTAATTAAGGACTATCTAGCCTTACAGCCAAATGAGCTTTCAAATCTAAACCTTATTAACAACACATTGGAAATAAACAAAAATAATATGTAAAGAATAGTTTTTGTTTGATTGGCATAAAGCATAAGAGTTGGATTACAAGCTAGGCTTCAGCCTTTTAATTACAAACTAGATCTTAAAGATCTTAACAACCTAATTTCTTTCCCTACCTTTTTATTTTCCTTTTTTCCTTTTTCTCTCCTCTTCCTCATCTCTTTCAATTTCTACCTACCTCTATTTCTTACTTCCTCTATTTTTGTTTGTCCTCAAATCATATTAGACCTCTCTATATATAAAAGATGTAGAAATGAAGTGCGCGGTGAGTGGCAACATGATACACACCCATAGATTAATGTGATATTAAGGATCAAAGGTTTCAAAATTAAATGTTTCCCTCATCACCTAACTTTGGAGGTCTATGTATCATCCTTGTGTAGCATGCAAGTTCATTGGTAACATGTAGTATTATTATTTCTGATATACTTGGAACTAGAAGTCTCCAAATAAAATGTGGTTTCATATATCACCCCCTCTTAGAACTTATAAGGAAGTAGGTAATTTCAAGAATTGGTGTAAGTTTAAAATATTTGTTTTATTGTTCAAATGAGTTATCATTATGTAGTAAATAACTTGGTACTGGCCCCAACTAACTCTTTGAAAGGAAAGCATACACGTGTTGATCAATAAAACATGAAAATTGAATGGAATATTCTAGATGCATGGTGTAATCTATGATCTCAACCACAAACAATGATTACTAACTATGATGCCTTGCAGTGTCATTGATGGATTGACTATGCCTATGGTTATAGATATGAAGCTAAAAATACAAGTGAGGTGATAATGAATGCCACAAACTTGACTCACACTAGCACACAATATCTAGAAAACTAGTAAAGTACCTACAAAACAAATAAATGTTAAAAGTTGATGCATTATTGGTCTTACACCCCATATGCTCTTGCATCATAAAGGGCCATAGCCAAAATCTAACCATAACACATAATTAATATAAAAAATGATAGAAGACTTTAGTAGAAACTTGTCAACCAAAACTCTTATCAGCATAACTAGGGCACAAAAAACACAAGAGCTAAGACACAGAGTAGAAATACTAGTTACTTTCACTTGAGCTATCCTCCTCCTTGTTGACCTATCGAATCACCCATGTTGCACGAAGTCTATTTAGCATTGCCACATTTCTCAGTAAAAATGAAACATAGGTAACCACAGTTTTGGCTTTAGTCAAAAGGAAACCACACAGGTCTTTGTCATGTTTGAATAATGAATTATAGAATTAGTGAATAATTGATTTATATCTCCCTTGTAGCTACTAGTATGCAATTTGCAACATTCGTAGATGCTAGCATTTGAAGTAGAAAAATACCACCCATGTTTGCATAGCCTTCATCCTAATTGTAATCATATAGAGCCTTCTATCAATTTTCTTGGGGGATTAAAATCTCTTGAATATATTCCCACACCAACATCTTCACCATGTCCTTATCTCTTATTAAATCCATGATGGTAGAGAGAAAGATGGAAGCAATGGTATAGAAATTTCTTTACAAAAACTCCATCAAGATCTTTTTCCCCACCACATTTCTAATGGAAGCCTTGATCATACACAACCCCATACTGAAGACCTTACTCAAATTCTTCAAATTATATTTACTCATCTCTTTTGTCTCCCATTTTCCTGGCTCTAGAAATACCCTACAATTGATTTTCCCTTCCACATATGTGGCTATGAACATGAATGACTAGCTTTGTAACTTTAGTTGTCCATTGACAATTATGTGAGGAGATCTTATCACATAGTTGTTAATCGACATAAGGAGTACTTATTTGTTAATTCATGTAAGATGGGTATACCATTTGAGGACTAAAACATGCATTTTGTCACCCACAATTGCAATAATTTCCAAACCCATATTGTATCAAGAAACTCTCCTTATGATGTTGATCTTGGGTCCTGTGCATGATGAAAAATCTGAAAAGACTAAGTTGTTTAGAAACCTACCATGTAAAAAGAGTTAGAAAATATAAATATTTACATTGCATCACTAGAGTGGGGAACTTGTAGGTTAGTGTCATCCACAATATCATCATTAACCAACTTTTCTAAATTGGCATCTTCCCATGCATTCCTTGATGAATTCACCAAGCGATCACAAGGGTAATCTATGGCCAGATTCACTAGTTTGTCAATAACCTTGTTGGCTTCACAATAGCAATGTCAAATTATAAACTTGGAAAATGACTTCAGCAAATCCCAAGTAAACTGGAGAATATTGTTCATCTTCCAATTATCTATTTGGCATTTTCTCAATGCATTTATAATGATCATGGAATATCCCTCTATAACTATTTATACAACTCCCATATTGGTTGTAATGCTAAGACCCATGCCTAATGCTTGGGCTTCAACTTCATTATTTGTTCAATTTTAATTTTTTTTGGAGGCAACAATAAAGATCTTTCTATTAGATTCTCTTAGGACACATCTACCTCCTAAAATTCTCAGATTGACCCTAGAGGCTCCATCAAAATTTAGTTTTATGAAGTTTTTTGGAGGAAGTGACTATTAGATATTCGCTCTATTATCTATTAATGCTTGTAATTTTTTTCACTCTTTACTACAAAGCCTAATTGTCATAATGTTACCTGTAACTGTAAATTGAATGTGAGGTGCTTCAAAATAATGCCCATAATATTTTTTATTCTTTAGTAAAACCCTAAATATTATAATTTTTTATTGGATTAAAGATAATCAAATTATAAACAAAGTACAACCAAGCCTGAATAGTCAAGCATCTAGACCATCTACTCACAACACAAGAGACTAGAGCTAATATAGTAGAACAATATAAGAGAAAATGTGTCCATGACTATAGAAAGCCCCAACATAGCAAGGGAAAGAAGAAACCCCTTGCCTCTAGTTGAAATGATCAGCAACATTGTCCAACAAGGATTATCAAAAGAGCATAACACAATCACAATGCACACATTCAATGCTTAAGGGCATAATTATTAACCACGGATGTGTATGAAGATCTTTGTAAATGGAATGAATGTATGTTAAACTATGAATCATTGAATGTTAGAATAGAAACCTCCACCTTTGACTTCCTCTCAATCTTCAACAATCTCAACATTGCAATTCCCCTCACAACAGGAGCTAATGCCAAGAATCTTGAGGTTGGGCTAGTAGCTATCAATAAAAGAATAGAATTACCAAGATTGTAGGGACCATGTTCCCAAATCATATCAAGGATTTGCATTAATGATCAGAGAAAGCACCTTGGATTGCTAATATGTGTCCTGTCGGGTTTTCTAGAGTTTCATGACCGAATTTTGACCTTTAACAATTTGTAATTATGCTTGAAGAGAATGAAAATTTATTTCCAAGTCAGTGTTGGTCTTCAGGTAGTCATGAAGGATGGCAGTCAAGTTAATGATTTTAAGAGACAAGTTTGATCATATCATTTGGATCTTAATTTGTAAGGGAAGGAAGGTATTGGAGAATACAACCAAACAATGAACCTTCCAAAGGAAGTTGAGGATAACTTGCCTAGAAGTTTAGGTGAGAACATTGTTGGGGGGGGAGTCACCAAGAGGTGCACTTTTCCAAGATTAGGCATATGTGAAGAGAGTAGGAAGCGCTAAGAAGAGATTGAACCATAGGTTATGAGCATGGTGATAGAACCAAAATACATGTTTAATAAATTCATTTTTGGTACAAAAGGGACAAGAAGGACAAGGAGATAGGAATTTAAGGTGGTCATCGATGGGCAATTTGATGTGCAAAACCTTCCATGCTATCAATTGAGATTGAACATCAACTTTGGACTTCCATATTTGCAAACTAAGTTTATTCCACTTTGTCCATTTGTCATTGAGGTGAGGTGAGAGGGAGATTGGAGGGAGGAGTTGTTTCTAAATAGTTTTAAGGGGAAATAAATAGATGCTGCACTTATTAGGCCACCTCCACTATTTTAAAAATTAGCATGGCAAGGCAAAGATAGCAAACTGATAAGTTCAGGAGGAATAAGTTGTTGGATACCAAGAATGGACTATTTAGTGGAAGGAGACAAATTGAACTGTGATTTGAGTTACTGCCAAGACTTCTAATTGAAGGAGGTTGAGTCCCAAAGGTCCTAAGACACTTGGATTCCTTTCTTAAATAGATGCTTGCCTTTAAAATCCTTAATGATCCCTAAGGGTTTTCCCTCTTGCTAAATTAGGTGGTTCCACCAAATGGAGGAGATGGCAAAGCTTAAACCATGACTAAGGGATTGGCCTTGCCATGTTAGCTTCTTCAAGGTAATTTGTCATGCCTCCCAAATGGAGTTGAACAATAAAAACCCATGAGTTTTGAAAAAACAAGCAAGAAGGAGCTTGTCTTTCCAATTAACTTGGTCCCACAAGTGACGAGTAGAAGCAAATAGGATACAAAATTGAACTAATTATTTCCAAAGAGCCTCCCCTTCAAAAACTTGCACAATCCATTTGGTTGTAAGACAAATACCCTAAGTGAGAGGTCAACAATTTCCAATCCCCCTTTGTCTTTTGGATGGATACAATGTAGCCAAGATGTGGATCAGTGTCCTTTCTAGTTGCCCCATTTTGCCCAAATAAAGCTCCTAATCAACTAAGTCAATTGGTTATAACAAGTTTTGGAAGGTAGCTAGCATGTGGAGATATAAGCATGGCTCACCAAAAGGATCTTTTGCAACTTGAATGTAGCTTGCCATAGAAAAGAATCAGTTTGCCCAATTCATACATTTTCTTTTGATTTTGGTCATGAACCATTTCCACATTTCTTTGAGGGAAATTCCAATGCCAAATGGAATACCAAGGTATCTAGAAAGGGTGCCATGCTTAACTTCGCCCCATTTACTAGGAATCCAAGGGGATGTGGGTGGGGTGGGTCATAATGAACTCAATTTTATGCATGGCCATTTTAGAGCAAGAGATTGTACAAAAAGGTTCCAATATGTCCAGTGTGTGGGCCACTTCATTAGCTAAATCTTGAACGAATAGCATACTATCATCAACAAAATGAGCGTTGAGTGCTTTGGCATTTCTAGGTAGTGAAATAACATGGATAAGATTCATATCAAGCACATGTTGAAATAAAATAACCAAGAGCATCAAATGCTAAGACAAATAGAGAAGGTGCAAGTGGGGAGCCTTGGTTGATGGATTTTGTAAGGGGAATTGGGGAGAAAGGGATCCATTAATAGCAACTCTAACATTTGTGTCTATGAACAACATTCTAATTTGTTTACATAACTTGGGACCAAAACCTAACCATTTTAACATGTTAAAAATAAAGGGCCAACGAATGTGATCATAAGCTTGGTCAAAATCAAGCTTGATGTAAAGAGCATCTTGAGCAATTTGTTTCACCCCTTCAACAACCTCCCATGCAATAACCAAGTTATCTTAAATAAATCTTCCACCTAAGAAGTTGATTTGTTTTGATTGCACAATCTCTTGTGTAATGAATTTTATTCTATAGGCCTAAGCTTTGACAATGATTTTGTAGGATGTGTTAAGGAGGGTAATAGGCCACCATCCATTCATAATATCTTCATCTTTGCCTTTAGTGAGGAGTTTGATTAAACCTTGAGTGATGACTGCCCCCAAAGAACTTGTTTCAATGCCTTTTGAGTAGACATGATAGA
Organism: Cunninghamia lanceolata; assembly: GCA_027924645.1. Lineage (NCBI taxonomy): Eukaryota > Viridiplantae > Streptophyta > Pinopsida > Cupressales > Cupressaceae > Cunninghamia > Cunninghamia lanceolata. The sequence continues at coordinate 2,957,918 of BSBN01000053.1, read as the reverse complement.
AGTCTTCTCATATGTAAGGCTAGAGAGCTCTGTAAAATTCAACCAAAACATCATCTATTTTTGGTCTCTTTTCCAACGCCATACAGTGCAAGGCTTCATCCATCTCTTCTATGGAAAGAAGGTGGATAAGGAAATGACTATACTTGGTGTCTATTTTGCGAGGGATACAACAAGCCACACTTTCCTCAATAATGGGAAGAAGGGGATCTCTAATTGATTCATCAATCCAAAGTTTTTTGTAATGTTTATAAAAAGTTTTCATGATAGCAGCAGGGCTGGTCTACAAGACACCATCAAGAAATTTTATGATAGAAATAAGTTCTTTTTTTATGTTTGTGTTGTAGGTATTGGAAGAAAAAAATGGACACTCTATCTCCATCTTTTATCCACTAAAGATGTGCATGCACTTGGGCTCCTTTTCTTTTATAAACAACCAATTTTCAAAGAAGATTCCTAGTGTTAGCCACCAACTACTAGACTGAGATATTATGAGGGTTACAAGCAAGAAGAGAAGGGCCATGCTCTAGCTTTCCTTTAAGGGACTTTTCAAGTCTACAGTGTTTGGTAGAAGCTCTTTGACCATAGTCATGAATAAATAATGTGCAATGGACAATGGTTTTCTCCCACTAGCTAATACATCTATCCTACTATGGTTTTGGTTCAACATTCTAGGTAGCAAGGAGGCCATCAATGTAGTCTTGGTGCTTTAAGTGGGAGGCATTTATCTTAAAATGAAGTTTAGTGGGGAGGGGATGGGATCAATGAAGGAAAGTGTGGTGAAAAAGGGGAGATGATCATAAAGTGTAGCAATGATATCAAGATGGACAAGAAGGCCAGTCGTTGAGGGAAGAATATGGTAATTGGGAGAGATATAAAAATGATCCAACCTTCTCATTTTCCTCATAAAACCTTCACGATAATTGTGGCATGTAAACTGATGTGACATTTGAAGGTTGACTTTTCCCAAGAGAGGGTCATGGACTCCTAGTGAATTATGAGCCCAAGTCCATGCATCAAATTTAGAATGGGATAAGCGAGAAGTATTGTCCCAACTACTGTTAGATGGGTGTTCCATCATGTTGAAGTCACCCCCTAAGACCCACTCAACATTAGGGAGGTAAAAACAAATCCAATTCCAAAGCATGGTTCTCTCAGTAGGGGAGTTAGGAGCATACATAGAATGATGATGATAGCCCAAACATGACAATTATTTGGGTTAAACCCAAAAGCCACAACTTGTTTGGTGAGACAAGGTACCAAACCCAAAACCGCTCTTCCACCGCCATCGGAGTGATTGGTGTGAATAAAGAGAGCCTCTTGCCAAATGGATGAGAGAGTAACATCTATTCAGATTGCACTAACCTTCACTTCTTGAAGCATGATAATATCAAAATGGTTATTTTGAATGAATTGTTTGACCTAAAACTTACAGGCAGTGATTGCCAAACCCTAAACATTCCAAGAATGAACATGACACTTAATTGGGAGGAATCAAGAAGAGTATTCTCATCCGTCAAAAGCACATTGAATTGATTCTCTAGAGAGTAGGCTTGCTCATCCATGATACCATCTTCACAAAACCGTTCAGACCGAGAGGGGAATCAAGATTGCTTCCTCAAAGGGCTATTGGGTTGAGACAATGGAACCGCATCAAAGGGAGTATTCTTAGATGTAAGAGGAGCCTCTTTCTGTCATTTAGAGGCCCCATTTCTAGCCTCTAACACAACATCCTTGAAGGATTTGAGCCCAATGGAGGAGGGAGGATGCTGAGAGGAGGATGGGATGGAAGGCAAAAGCGAGGGTGGGGGGTGGTGGTTGTTGTAGTTGGATGGGAAATGGTTATGGTTTGGGGGTGGCAGGTTGATTTCAACAACAACCACATTAATTGAACGTGATCTATTAGGAGATGGTTGTGGCAGTCGAGGTTTATGGACAGGGTAGTCTCAAATGAGATGACCTTCCCTACAAGAATAGAAGCAGGCATTTGATTTATTTAAATAAGTGATTTGTGGATTGATTTGAAACCTAGGACCAACTAATTAGTCGATAGGCTTTTATATGTGAGCATTATAGTGCTTGGAATTGGCTCACGCTATAAAATTCACGTCAGAAATTTTTCTATAGTGTCAGTTGTTCCTATCGATGTATTCCTTGAACCTCCTATTGGTGCAAGTGCTAGTTTAATAGTGTTAGGAAGGGGCTTAGTTAAGTCCATCTCCACACATGCCCTAGGCTGAACATGCAAGCTGACCCATTTATTAGAGCGTTGTTTACACCAAAAGACCCTGCCTAATTTAGAGGTGATGTCTTGTAAGAATGGGTGGAAGGCTAGGTTAAGGAAAGGAAATTCAACCCACATGGGATCCTTTGATTTTGAAATCCCCTCTAGATGGAAATCTAGATCCGATGTTTGGACGTAGCATGTTTAGCTGCAAGTAATCCATGGGCCATATTGTAAAGTAGCTTGTGGATGGTCTGGGTCGGCAAAGGTATAGGCAACATACCCCACAGCTAGTGCCCCAAAAGCCTCTATAGCCCAACCCTTTAATTCCAAGTTATTTCAGGTCCATTTTAAAAAATCTTTGTTCCGATGGTGTGTCTCTACGGAATAAAAAGAATAGTGGTTTTTGCTTTACAATCAGCCATTACCTACTTCAGGGAGTCTCATATGTTATAAGCCCCCTTAGACCCAAAATCAAGTTGCCCCACATGGTAGACTATAAAAAAGATTCCATTCCATTTCCAATGATTTCATCAGGAAGTTCAAAGAAGACCACTTTACCTTCTGTGTAGCTGGCAGGGATTTCAGAGGACTTGGGGTTTTGTGTGGTTGTGGTTGAGTTGCCCGCTGGGTTTGCTGAAGAGCTTTTGTGTGGCAAGGTAAGGGAGTTCTGGTGCTGAGAGGGATTAACAGAGAGGCTTCTTACTGACTGGTCGTGCACAGCCTCTACATCATCCAATGCTTGAGGAACTCGTGACTCCATTTGTTTAACAGCTTTGGATTTGTCGCCTTCTAAAGAGCCTTCTTTTTCATGCATATGGTCCTGGTTTTCAAGGCGCTGTGGGCTCCAGATACCGCTAACTGGGCCGTAGCAAGATTCATGGAATAGTCTGTCGCAGCAGGACGCGGAAAGGGATGGATTAGGGTTTGAGCCGTCAGTTTCAAACGAGTTGCAGATCCTTTTCCAGATCCAGATTTGTAATTATTTTGTTCATTTTGTCAGTTTTCCTACAGTGTAAGTTTCGTCGTTTCTAAATATCATAATTGTTTTGTCTACAACTTCAATTTGAGGTGCTTGAATGTAATATTCATAATTTTTTTTCAATTTTTACAGTTAAAATATTTTATTATGCCCATAGGTGTTCCCCTCTGAGAGAGCATGAGCTCCCGTACAAGAGGTGAAGGAAATTAGCAGTCTAGAATCCATTATAAATGTTGTTCGACCATGAAACAGATCAGTGCCACTAATGTAAAATTCAGTAATAGTTACTTTTGCCACCTAGAATTCATCAAGTAAATGTGTGAGGCCTGCATTTAATTCATGGCCATGTTTTTTTCCTCACTTCAATAAATTTGTCTCCTTCACATTTAAACTAGATGCTTATGATTCAGCAAGCCTTGTCAAGCATTTCATCGCTCGCTCTCAGATTTTTCAGCCACTGCACTGTAAAATACACAAATGTATAGCCCTTTTTTGTCCATTCGGGCCCTGTTTTTCCCTCAGGTGCTGGCACTGGGAGAAGCTCATTTCCCTTTTGTAGCAGTTTGCTGCCTATTGGGGACAGAGTGAAGAACCTCATTCTGTGCCTCACATTGTAGGACAAAGTTCAGCACCTAGGACTCGACATTACTGCCTATACTTGGAATTGTGAGGCTTCACATGGAGTGTCAAGTGTAGGCCCTAGTGTTAGGGATTGCATGTAGGAGATATCAATTAAATGCAAATAAAGATTAAACAGAGGAATGAAAATACACAGAAATAATAACAGCGAGAGACAAGTTTTAACGTGGTTCACCCAAACTCGGGCTACATCCACAATAGAGAGTCCAATATTATTATCCAGTAAATCAAACCGATTACAACCAGCAATCCTTGCAACTCAATAGCAAAATGCTACAATACATCAACAGAAACCCTAACCCTTAGCCGCTTTTATCAAACCTTAAGTTGGTTACAAAAATAGGGTTTTTTTATGTCGGCCAATAGAAAAATATGCTGCCCTCAAACCCCCGCAAGGGGCGCTGCCCCTTGACCCTGTTAAATAATTTGGGGGGAAACCGTGCCGATAAAAGTGGGGTAAATTTAACCTCAGAGTCTGATTAGGCTCCATATAACAACACCTAGGACTCGATTTTGGGGCAAATATATTCTAATAATACAATACAAACTCCATATAACAAACACCTAGGACTCGATTTTGGGGCAAATATATTCTAATAATACAATACAGATCTTTTTGATAACAGAGGCCATATAACTGAGGTTTAAGGGGAGGAGCAGAGTAATAATGTATAAAGAACATTATTGATTTTGGGGAAAATATATCCTAATAATACAATACAGATCTTTTTGATAACAGGGGCCATATAACCGAGGTTTAAGGGGAGTATCAGAGTAATAATGTATAAAGAACATTATTGATTTTGGGGCAAATATATTTTAATAATACAATACAGATCTTTTTGATAACAGGAGCCATATAACCGAGGTTTAAAGGGAGGAGCAGAGTAATAATGTATAAAGAACATTATTGATTTTGAGACAAATATATTCTAATAAATACAATACAGATCTTTTTGATAACCGGGGCCATATAACCGAGGTTTAAGGGGAGGAGCAGAGTAATAATGTATAAAGAACATTATTGATTTTGGGGCAAATATATTCTAATAATACAATACAGATCTTTTCTGTTTGTATTGATAACAGGGGCCATATAACCCAGGTTTAAGGGAAGGAGGAGCAGAGTAATAATGTATAAAGAACATTATTCATTTTGGGGCAAATATATTCTAATAATACAATACAGATCTTATCTGTTTGTATTGATAACAGGGGCCATATAACCTAGGTTTAAGGGGAGGAGGAGCAGAGTAATAAAGTATAAAGAACAAAACCAAATGCTTGGTTGGAGTGACTGGACAAATATGATAAATCCTACTACTAAAGCCTTTTTGTTTTGTTTTGTTTTTCATTAATATGTTTAATTTAACTCTGTCATGAAATTAACTGGAGAGGAAGACATTCTATAGTGATATGCTTAAGCCAGAGGACCATATGTTTTTTAAATGATTCATAGGACTGTATACATATGTTTTTATGTGTTTTTATCGGATTGGTGTCATGATTTAGACCAAGCAAAGTGGCGGGGTAATATTTGTGGGTTCAAATGGATGAATGTTTGAAGTCCCCATAGTGCGATACACATCTCATCAGGGATTAAGACTAGTGTGAATGGCCCACTCTCAAGCCTCCTGAGAACTCGTCCAAAGTCTTTACTACTTAATAATTTTTTAATTGAATACTCACCTCTCCTTTTGGGTTGAATTGTTTCTGTTTTTCATCTTTGTCACGGATTATAGTGATTTTCCAGTCAATCTAGATATGTCAGCAAGGTGATTCACAATCAATCTAGATATGTCAGCAGGGCGATTTATACTGGCACCATTAACTATTGAGTTCCTTTTTAAACCCAATAGCCCATTTTTTTATACACATGTTTAAACTCAATTGCATCTTGGACTTTTTAAAATCTCATTGCTGAGTGATGTTTAATGTCTATTTTCTCTTTGTACTTTATTGAAGCAGATCGTCGAATGGTTTTTGATACCTCTTTTCTTTTTTTTTAGATTTTTTTTTTCAGATTGCTGGGTGACATTTAATACCCCCATTTTTCAGATTGCTGGGTGACATTTAATATCTTTGGGGGTATAATGTTATTTGATAATGTTAGGGAAGGATATAAAAAGGGTTTTGTGATGGGGACTACAATGCAGAATACACAAGGTAATAGATGGAAGGGAATCCATTTCAGCCCTTGGATGGATTTGGATCATAGACTTCCACCAAAAACAGAGATGAAAAGACATGAAAATTTGAGTGTTTTAATGCCTTTTCATTTGACCGCTTGGGTCCTGGTGGATGCAGTGTAGGAAACTCGATGAAGAACAAGAGGATTCAGTTATAGCTAGAGTGTAAGAAGATTCAAAGAATTTCGCAACCATGAGGGGTGGATAGGGGAGATGTAGATGTTGATAACTGAGAGGGGGGGGTGAATCAGTTATCTTAATTATTTCATCTTTCTGAACTTTAATAATTAATACAGCATCAATTCAAATAAGCAAACATAACCATGAAAATGGAAATACACATGACACAATATTTTGACGTGGAAACCCTGTTAGGGGAGAAAACCACGGGGTGATTAACCCAAGATTGTATTCTCTGTTAGAAGAATAGAAGTACAAAATGGCACTTGCCAATTAGGGCTCACTGCCCGAGCACACTGCTCACAAGAGACTCACTGTCTACAAGTTGTAAGAAGAATAATAAGATATTTGAACTGATGAGAAGCATCCACACATGCTAGAGTTCAGTTCCGGTTAGGCTCAGTAAACTGATCTACCGCACTTCATCCTTCCTCTTCTTTTGTTCTGCTGTCCTTTCACATACCTGACCTTTCTTACTGCTTTCTTTCTGCTCTTCTACTTTTCTTCGCACTTTTCACACACCCTTTCATCGAAATCCATCTGGTATATATATATCCATACAAGGGATTTCATCCTCTTTCTAGTCGGCATCCGGAATAGTCAATATTTCCCAAACTCTAGTCTGTCGGTTGAATCCTTGCTTACCAAGTGATGCGGATCTAAAAGAGACTTATAGAAGTCATCTAACAAGTCGGCCAATCATGAATTATACCTTAAGAAACTTTATCACTATCAGCATCTCATCCGGAATAACTTCTGATGCTCTGCCTATCAGTTCTTCCTTTGTTTGTTCTACCAAACCGGACCCCAATACTTGAATGCTTATATCTCTTTACTCTTGCGGCACCGGAGGCTCAATTCCTGGAATCTATCAGTCAAGGTACTCCTCTTTACTTCCCCAAGTCCGCACTTTCAAAAGTTACTTCCTCTGAAAGATCCGGACTTGACTGTCGGATCTTGCCACATGCTCTATTCTTGCTTACCGGATCACAACACTCTTCAATCTGACTTCCGGTATAGGCACACCATGTCCTGCGGATGTGTGGGACGAACTTTGTTGCCATCAATGACAACAATCATGAAGCTCCAATGTGTCTCTTGCTAACAGTAGATAGGTGGTATTGTTTATGTTGCATTTTGTGTATTGTTATTTGCATGTCCAACTGTTGTCAATCGAGTAACAGACCTGAAGACAATATTGGAATTTGTGTATTGTTATTGATTTCTTTATGGTATTGACCAATTTGTAGTATTTCTCTTTGGAGTACAATAATCTCAATGCCACGGAGGGATGGGAGCTTCCCTCATACCTACAATATTTAGTTCACCTGGTACATCTGTCATTGTCCTTGGTTAATCTTGTTGGGCCTATACCAAACTTTCTTGAGAAGATGGTTCAGTTATTTGCATTGGAATTGACCTACAATAAACTTTCAGGATCCCTTAACTTTCTAGAGATTCTCCAATTGAATAACCAAGGAGCACTCTATCTCTCTGGTTCAATACATTTGTTGGGCTGCGGGCACAATGCAGTCTGTGACACAGTTGTGGTTACATGGGAATAATGTTAATGTAACCATTTCAGTTTCACTCTCAAACTATATATCTTTGACATATGTTAGGCTTAATAAGAATGACCTGGTTGGGCCAATCCCCTCCTAACTCAAGGATTTGCCACTCTCAATTGTTACAGTTGGTGATAAGTTATAACAAGCTTACTAGACCAATTCCTGAATTAAAGATTCCTACTGGTGGTTTCAGTTATGGTGGTAATTATTTTTTTCAATTTGTGCCTTGTAGCTCTATGCACCTAAAGTAATTGCTTTTTTGGATTTTTTTAGCCTTTTTGAATTACCCAGGTGATCTAGCAGAGTCTTGGGCTAGAGCCTAGAAATAATCCTTGCAATTTTTTAACTGAACTAACGTTGAAAGAAATCCCTGGTCTGCTATGTAAGGGGAAGCCCATATTTAACTCTTACTCCATAGTATAAAAACTCTTACTCTAGTCTATAGTATAAATCCTTCCTATTGGAAGGCAATTCTATATGTGGTTTTCTAGCACGCCACTAGCACTTGTGCAAGCTCTTTAAAGGGGCTATCTGGTGGATGCACATGATTGTATTAGACCCACAATGGTAATATTATAACCTTGTGTCGATCGTTCCAGTTACTTTTTGTAGTTGTTACAAACTCTCTCAAAATAGTGTGGGTTTTGACAATCCATAAATCTTAAGGTCTAGTACTTGAAAGAGCATCAATTGACATTGGAGACATTGATCGTCAGGGTCCCACGTTCATTATGATCTCGCAGGTGCGGTGTTTACCAGATCTACATTATGTCAGCTTCAGCTACCAATGATATGTGTTAGAAAATAATGAATAACTGAAGACTGAAAGTGCTGGCAGTTTACTTTTGTGTTGTCAATCAATTGTTGTAGATGTGTCAATAAGAGTTTTAGTTGTGTCAATTAGTTTTAGTTAGGTGTCAATCAATTGTAGTTAGCTGTCAAATTAGTTAGCAGATTTGTAGGAAGCTGCTAAACTTCTCTGAAGTTATATATGTAATCTTTTCTGTGAAATAATATAGAATAATTGTGCAGCTGTTGTATTTGTCTTGCTGTTTATATTTTTCTCAATATTTTATCATGGTGTCAGAGCTGGTTTGGGTGTGACTCCACCATTGGAGTGCCGAAGAATATGAGAGTTTGAGGTGTTAGTTGCCAGTCTAAAAGTAAAGTGTTGTTTGCATTTGTTGAAGCGTTGGTTGCAAAAGGTGTTAGCAACCGAAATTCTAATGCTGCTGCTGCGTTAGGAGGAGACTACTCAAGGAGAAAGCTTCTGCCAAAGTGAAGGTGAATGCAGCCAAATATTTGCTGCAGAAATAGACAAAATAGTTTATTGAGGGACTGCTGCAACTCTGCTTGGAGGAATTGACTGTCGTTTGCAAGGGGAGCTGCTGCCCAATGAGTGAAGGAAGTTCGTAGAGGAAGAGACTCAATTGAGCCATCCGGTCTTGATCTGTTCTTACTGTGGCAGAGCACCCTGTGGCTAAATTTGGTGGACTGTTATTTCTTTTGTCTGTGGTCAAATGTGTATACTGTGAAGGCTGGTTCATTGAAAGGAGAAGCGTGGATTAGTCAGAGTGCTGTGGCTTCTTCCATCAGATCATGACCTTGGTTGATTGCACTCACACTAGGGTTGCACTCGCGTCTGCTCTCCACTGCAATACTCTACAGTTTGCCCATCTGTTTCCCTGTAATAATAGTTGGGGGTGGATGCGAGATAGCGGAAGGGCCTTGATCACTGACTATATAATTCAGGTTGGCATGTTGGCTGGAGTTTCAACCTTGGTGCTCATTATGTTTGGCACGATTGGAGGATAATTTTGGGTACTCTTCTCTTGAGAAAGGGAGTGAGAGCTCTGATGGCAGGATGCCTTGCCATGTTAGTGACAACATTTGCTGACACGATAGATGAGATGGGATCATCAAAGCACATTTAGAAAAAGGTTGTCAGAGGAAATATGGGTTCCTTGACATGCCTCCATTTATGGTGTTGGAGGAGGAGTGGTGCATGAGATTTCAAAGGAGCAATGTTGTGTTCATGTGAGAGTTGGAGATATTTTAAGTTATTCATTAAGAGGGGATGTTAGAAAATAATGAATAATTGAAGACTGTAAGTGCTGGCAGTTTACTTTTGTGTTGTCAATCAATTGTTGTAGATGTGTCAATAAGAGTTTTAGTTGTGTCAATTAGTTTTAGTTAGGTGTCAATCAATTGTAGTTAGCTGTCAAATTAGTTAGCAGATTTGTAGGAAGCTGCTAAACTTCTCTGAAGTTATATATGTAATCTTTTCTGTGAAATAATATAGAATAATTGTGCAGCTGTTGTATTTGTCTTGCTGTTTATATTTTTCTCAATATTTTATCAAAATAGTGTGGGTTTTGACAATCCATAAATCTTAAGGTCTAATACTTGAAAGAGCATCAATTGACATTGGAGACATTGATCGTCAGGGTCCCACGTTCATTATGATCTCGCAGGTGCGGTGTTTACCAGATCTACATTATGTCAGCTTCAGCTACCAATGATATGCCCATATGCAAAATAGTGTCTATGTTTCCCGAGGGGGAAGTGGATCAGCGACACACAATATCAAACTCAAATTACTAGACAATTCAATCAACAATGTACTCCACCCCTTCATATTACACATTATGTAGAATGACTTTGATTACCACAAAAAAAATATTTACATTTCTTTGTGATTCTTTAATTAATGAAAAATTGCACTTATTACAAATATCTATGGGCACACCCATTACACATTAAGTACAATTGCTAATACTTAAAATATATCTCTACATGCACAAACTAACCTAAAATGTGGACATTTTTGGAATAATGATGTTTTATTTATTATCTATTGTGTTCATTCTCTCTAGTCTGCTTACATATCTTACATTTTCTATTTAAACCAGAGTTGTGCAGCAGCAGGAGTCCTTGCCAAATGCTGCCAGCACAGAGCGTGAGAAGAATATGGGGGAAAAACAGATGTGCAAAATTTAAGTTGATTTGAAAAATGCAAGTAATTGTACAAAACGCAGTGTGTGAAGGAAATGATATAGTGTTAAATTATAGTTGTTTGCATTTGTTGTTGAGATTATGGGCAATTGATTAATAACACCGAAATTATCATTTGTTTTTTAGTTTCTGTTGATCATGCTGAGTGGGCTATATTAGATATAAGGAAAATGCATGCAGGAGGTTTAACATTACTAAAGGGCAAATCAAGAATAAAGACTAATATCCAAACACAATTTGCATGTATGTAAATTTTGAATATTAATGTTAACAAACCAATTGACAAATGGACTATAGGTGCCCGAATACGAAATTGATGAAATAGGAGGTTTAGCAGTACTAAAGGGCGAGTCAAGAATAAAGACTGATATCCAAACACAATTTGCATTTATGTAAGTTTTGAATATTAATGTTCACAAACCAATTGACAAATGGAATTGAGTTGAGAGGCAAACAAATCCAAAGCCTTTACTGTGTCCTTTCTCATCCAGCATTATCTTTGAAGAAATGATTGTGCCATATTGACCAAATACTTTTTGCTTCCTCATCATCAACTGTATCATCAATGTTTTTAACATATATATTTGAGCCCTGTACATGAGATATATAAAAATACAAGGGCAGGAAAGGTTGGAAAATTTTAGAAACAGAATAAAAAGTAAAAATGAACATGTGTAGTAGGACAAACCCAAACAGAAGCACTTAAAACATCTAAGACAAGTTTCTGACTGAAAGATATGTGAACTTACCTGATATTTTAGTATATGTTCTTGGCGTTTCTCTTCAAATTGCCACCTTAGCATTTGCACATGATCTGACTTTTTTTGAGACCTTCCTTCATATATCACCTTAGAGGCTGACCTTAAAATGAATGCGAGGAATCAGAATTCATTATGGGCAATTGTTTGAAGGAATACAATAAAATGAATACTCTAAAAGAAAATACAACATTAAGAAATATTAGCCAGAGACTTACCCAATTTTGACCCATTCATACTTTCTATTGCATTTTGTGCATCATTTGGATTTTCGAAGTTATCAAGACCAATTTGAATTGCCATTTTCATCCTTCATGATAACTACATTAGTAATGGTGCCAAATGTTAAGAGCTTCGGAGACAAAAGTTCCTCTGTCACATCTTTTTCCAGATTCTTGATATACAAATTGGTAAACTTTTGAACAACAAAATTTCCAACATATCCGAGGACACATAAAATATTGAAGACGAAAATAGATAGTAAATTTGTCATTAGTTTGATTTTCTTAAGCATGTGATATATGTGTAGGTTTGATTAAATACACAAACAAAGAGTTTGTATAAACAATATTAGATCCACCCAAAGAATTTGAAATCTCTTATTTAGTTAAGGTACATACACAAGCCAAGATTTGAACTCCCTACATGCTGCTTTTGAAAAAAGATAGAACTAGAACAACAAAATTAGAAGAGCAATTTTTATAACAGTAAAAGGCTTAAATGAGATGAGAGTGCTCCTAATTTAAAATAAAAAATAAAAAATTAGAGATTGTATCTGGATAATGCCACATCTGAGACAGTGTCCAAGGACTGGCAAATCATGTTGATTGCATTCAAAATAATGCACCCACTACTTTCATGAGAGTGATTAATGATGTTAGACCATTCATATACTTGTTCAATATTGTGCTTTGATGACTTTTTGGTTTTCAACCAGACATGGGAAGAACATTTATATTTCATAATTCATACCATATGTGACAAGAAGCACTGGTTGCTGCTAAATCTCTAAGAAAAATCAGGTTAAAGATGTGAAAATTATGCCTCATTTATTCAAAAATAATTTAATATAATGAATAATGAAAGGATTACATTTCATATGACCATTTGTCTGAATAATATTATATAACTGTGTAATCATTGACTCCTAATACTTGATCGTAGGCTGTGGCTACATCATTTGGTTTCAATTGCCCACCCAAGGTCAACCTTAACATTGATAGCAATGTGGCAAAGTTCAGAAAGAAGATTGGGCATTCAATAAAAGGTGGCAAGGGAAAAGTTGATAGTAGAAAGAGTGGTCATAATTTCAGTTCAAACAATCTATATGGGAAACGCCCAGAGGGAGACAATAGGTAGTTTGTGCGTTACTAAGAGCAGCAATATTCAAACAGAAGCTTCACAAGTCAACAATCTGGCATTAAAAAATAATCAAAACCAGAAGCAACAAGAGAAATATTAGAGATTGAAAAAAATGAACTCATGGTTACAAATTTACGGAGCCAATTTGAGAGTGATAATGACTTTGAAACCCGAAGGCAACAAAGGAGCACTATCGGTCAAAGATGCATCGATTGGAGCAAACATAAGTTCAACACAATCCCCAATTGCATTTTCATCAATTCCACTGCAAAGCTGTCCAATTCAAAAGGTTAAGCTCGTCAGTTAAAAAGATGTCCATTCCAAATATCACCATAACCAGATGAAATTTGTCACTAAAATAATAAAATACCTGCAAAAGAAACATATCTCTAGATAGCAACGCTTCTTCCAGTGTGAGGCCACTGCACTCCAACTTTATAACCTCCAAAAATTGCATGCACAGGCAAGCCAACAAAAAAAATAATTGAGTCAACTTGTAGGAGTATTTATATATATCATAACCACAAAATTGTTCATTAAAATTAAACAATAACACAAGCAATCAATATTCATTTACCTCTTCATGTTCCATGTTATGGGCTGAGGGAAGGATGAACTGACCACCTCCAAAACCACCTATTCAGGACGTAGGAACAACACAAGGACTTGCCTTCAAAGCAGCTGCAGAATAGACATCAATATTACTATCTGCCCATTATGATCAATGCTCTCGCAAGAATCGAACAAGTAATGGAGGCACATTCTGTAGATCCAAGGTGAGCAATCAAGACATGATTATAGTTGATCTCTTGAGCATAAATAGTCAAAAGGAAACAATGGTTATTGGATTGAACCTGCAGTAGCATGGATGCCTTGGCACTGAGGACACAACCTCCAAAAGCAAGAAGCCCATCAGGGGAAGCAAGATGTGAACCCAAAAGTTTCCTTGGAGAATAATTGATGAGAATGGTTACATCATCTACCTCATCACTTCCCATCAAAGACCAACCATCATATGCAAAGCCATTAATAGCCTCATTGAAGCCCCTGTCATCCAAGAAACAGTCAATCAAACGCAATATGAAGACATGCACAATGCAAAGACATGTCTCAAGACGAGAATACTCGCTTGTACAATCTCTAGCTAAACATCCTTAATGCAGAGGGCTGCCTTCCCCAACCAAGGACCATATCATTTGAAACCTGTTGTGCTACTTGGCGTAGTCGACGCAAAGACTAATTGGGAAAGAATAATTGATTAGAACATCGAAATAAAGAACAATTCCCAATTAGATACCCTCATAGAATTGTGATGAGTTTTGGCATCGAGTAAATGTAATTGGCATCAATTGTGAGCATTAATTTCAGTGATGTCTGAGAATTGGCAATGGGTTAAGACTTTACCGCCATTGTCGTTCTTTGTGCAAGTGCAGCAGATGATTCATACAGTGGACGGAGTACTCCAGTGACACTCCATGGATGAATCATTTTCATTGGAAACAAATTAGCCAAAGTTTCGAAATATGTGGGATGAATTATAAAAATCCATTCATTCTAGATTTCCAGGAAAAGTTCTCCCATACCTCCATATCCATATGGTCAACGATATCAATTATAGAGCTGCCACCTTCACAGGGTTGAATCAAATATCCACTTGGAAACATTTCTGCTCTCACAAAATGTGGCACCAGAGGCATGCTTGAACTTTGTTGTCAAGAGACACTGCTAGGCATATTAGGTGTTGTCATTGATGGCAACTAAATCTATCTTACACATCCACATTTCATCATTGGATCATACCAGAAGTCAGATTGCAGATTTGTCTAAGTCCAGATAGACAGGAACATGGCATATGACAGGGGTTCAGTATCCTGGTCCACATTTCTCCATAGGTAATCATATTGTGTTACAGATCTAAGGGAATGTTTAGGGATGTCAAGGCTACCTAAATCCAAGATTTTAGCCTCCGGTGAAGAAGGGATTGAAAGTTACACGCATCTGAGTATCAGGTTCTGGTTAAGTAGTTCAGTCCAGTGAAGAACAAGTCGACTTGGTGTTTGATCATTGTGCGGATTAGGAAAAGTTGTTGGTTGAGTAATTTATGAGATCTAGTGTTGTTGGCTGACATGTGGATACAAAGGTTTTGGTCCGCATTGGTGTTTATGCATGGATTCAGCCGACAGAACATTGCTCTTAAAAAGTCTCTAAGTTTTTCTTAAGGCCGACTGCAGTTGATGCAATTTCATGTAGTGGATATATATAATTGATGAGTTCGAGCATTTTAATGGGTGGTGGTGCAAATATGAAGGAATAAGTGCGAAATATAGCAGAATCAAGTGCGAAGTGAAGAGATCTAAGCTCCGGATCATGGCAGAGCAATGAAGCAGGGTAGAGAAAGATGAAGTGTAACGCCCGCCTTGAACACCTTAAAGAAATACACATTTATGCTACATGAAACAGGGACATTTTTTTTTTTTAAATGTTTAAGATAACAAATAATGTTAATATAACTAACTACGACGTATTCTCTAAGGATTCAAGGCTGCATTACTTAACAATTCAACTAACATAATTTAACATTCATCAGTAACTGTTCTGAATCCAAAGCATAATTAAATAACTTATTCATATTCATTATACGTCGTCAAATAATACAATCTACATGCTTAAATACATAACTGAAATGCTTTCATATAAGTACATCATGACATCATTACATTGCCATTTTCAGACTACATCAGGATGACTTACATTATGAATGATCTGTTACACAAATCCGGTACAAGATTACACATACATCTTCATCAACTGGTACAAGTACAATTGTCCAAAAACTGAGATAAATCTTTTCTGCATATGAACTTGACAAGGAATAACCAATGGATAATAAAGCTCTTCCACCCGACTATGTGGAACCCTAAGGTCCACCCCCCGAGCTAGGAGTTAACATGAGGTCCCTAACAATAACAGTCAGGTAGACAAGACTAACATGAACAAAGGACGACCAAACGCCAATACAACACATGGAAATAAAACAACACAACACAACTTATCTTCTAGAGGCAACACATAACGAATGGGGAGAGTACAACTAGGGAATGCTAGGCTGCAGTAGGGAGAAGTGTCATCACATGGCTTGTCATGGCTTGTCCTGGTAAGCCTTCCTAGGCCTCGGCCCCCTATCTTGGGTTGTCCTGGTAGCCTCTCCCGACTCCCGGCCCCCATACAACGCTCATGCGGAATCAACATACCTTTCGTGAGGACAAGGTAGTTGATCTTGCCATTCTAGGCCTTCTCATCTCATCTCAAGCCTAAACAAGCACTTGAGCCATGAGTGAGGCATCCACTTATCTTGTTTAGTGTGCTTAACTACCCAACCCCCTAATTCATTATTTAGGTTATCACTTGATTAATCTACTTCCAACGGGTTATCCTGACTGCCACTTTGGGTGCCGGCCCCACGTTGAAAGCCACTCCCCTACCTGCATCTAGAAGTCCCTACTCAACAAACATAGCAAACATCATCATGACGACGATGATACATAAACCATGCAAGGCATTAACCATCTTGCATAACCATTATTCTGATATGAACATATATATGTAATGATGCAAGGCATTCACCTTCTTGCATATCATCTCAATTACAAAGACATACTCTTAATACATTTTCCATGGCTTCCAATGAAGTAACTCATAAGAAAAATACTTTTTCATGAATACCGACGTCTCCCCATTGTCTAATCCAACACAACATCCCAAAGAAATAAATAAATAAATCACAACATTCATGAAGAGCCTTTCTACACATCAAGATGCATTCAGAATATTTACATTCTTCCACTACACCATAACCAAATTCCTTATACACGACAAAAGGCGACACGACTTCAATAACTCAGGACACTTATCAACACATTACATGAAGTCGAAACACAACAACCTTGGCCTCTGGAAATGAACCCTTGACAACTTACACCTTGACCATTTCATACAATTTCAATTCACACTAACTAATTATCTAATACCTTTAAATCAAATTTCCAATACAATAATCATATACCTAATCCTTAATCCATTATCTTAACAAAATGAAGAAACCATATTAAAACCGACGTCAATCTAAATCAAATTTCATTAACCATAATATATAATCACAACGATTTTCTTTTAATCAAATACATAATGACAACATTATTCTAAATCCCCAATTTCATTTGGCTTTTAAACAATCAACTATACTTTTGAAATAATAATAATAATATTAATAATAATAATATATCAACTAATTATCTAATACAATTCTTCTTCAAAATATATAAATATATCAATGATCTGAACAATTACCATGAACAAAGAATCAATATAACCTTCTTGTAATGGCAACTCTACAATATCTCTGCCAAACATCTAAATTCTAGAACATCTCGAAAACATAAAAGCACTCACCCAAAACAATATCAATTTAAACATTCTATATATTACGTATAGACCTAAGACAAATACTAGCTTATTTGAGGCATTACACCTTTTTCTAAATTTACTAAAATATAAATAGAAAGAATCAAGTTAAATATAGACTTCCTAAAACAAATTCAAATTGATGCCCTTAAGGGAAGAATGGAATGCAGATTTATGATTTCTAATTATAATTTGTTGCCTCCATCATGCAATGATTAGTTAAGAATTTCTAAATATAAGTCTATTTTTCTTAAATGATAAGGAGGTCATGAGAATGAGTCAACGCCTAACAGATTATTAAGAAACTTCTAAACTTTACACCACGCTACTATAGGCAAATAAAATATAAACTTCTGAGAATACAAGGAATTCCTTATAATTTTTAGCTAAAGTTAATATAATACTAAATGTATAATTCAGTTAAGACTTGTTCTATGCCTCAGATATAAATTCTTAACATAAACCTATGGCTAGCCTATTCTATGCCACGACCTGCATAATGCAACTGCAACATATTTAAATACCATAAAGGTGTATGGCTAGCATATTATATACAATAGCTATCCTAATGCAAATGCTACAGGTATAAACACAACAATAGATACATGACTAGCATATGGCTAACGGAAAACAATGCACAAGTATAAATATAAATTAGAGAGTCAGCTAGCATGATACTGCAGATACAATGCAAGCTTTATATTTATAACTATAATAAGGATACAAAAATCAATCCAATTATTTAGAATCTAAGCCTAGATTGTTCTCATTTTGGGTGATAGCCATGGACATACCTAATGATGACGACGATACCCACTTGTTCAGATCGAGTGCTTCGTTGCCTGGTAAGAGCAAAAGAAATTGGCATGTTGATTGGCATATACTGTCAAGGATTGGGGAGGATTTCCTGTGTAAACGACGCCCAACTATAACATGACAATTGCTCAAACATTTGTTCAGAAGTGGAACAGTTCCCACAGAGTTTGGCGACTGAGGAAGTTTGACAGTTGCTGCGAACAAAGAGATATGTGATGTCGACCACAGTTGACGAGATTGAATGAGATAGCGAGGAGGATGTGATATCGACCAGTAGAGGTGGAGATGCAGGACAGTGGTCAGGAGGATCGGAAGTTTGCAGGCGGCTGAGGTTTGAGAAAGCTGTGAGGATTCAATGGAGATCGGTGGTGGGATATGGCATCAACTGCAGATCAAAAGTTTTCACCGGCTGTGACAGGGATACAAAGTTGAATCTGCGATGACTTACAAATGGACCCAGTCTTAGGTCTTGCAAACGCAAAAGCGGAATCGATATGAATTATGATGTTGATCCAAAAAAAAACACAAAGACCTAGAGATTTAAACGACACAGATTGGTGCCACTAATCTTCAGATCTCAAGAACATAAAATTCCAAAGCTTAAAAAAAACCCTACACACCACTCAGCTTATTCCCCACCGTGACCTCGCTCTCCATGTTTTCATGGGATCAACTTCACCCGACACAGAATACGGTGTATACTTCTTACAGCGTAGATAATTGTAGAAAATTGTAGAACATTGGGGGTTAACAAAATTAGCTTCAAGGACCCAACCATTTGCAGAATATGTATATTTGATTGGAGACAAGCTGGAAAAAAGGCGACAGACCAGGTCATCCTCAACGACCACGTGGCCTATCATTGATCAACGACTGGAATCAAAATATATGTATTCTGCGAAGGCAACTGTTGGAATCAACGTTCTTGACTCTTTTGCAAAGGCATTTGCACTAGGTATCAAAGATTTGTTCTCTTCTGGAAACTGAACCTTTGTGCTACCTACTAAAGAGCCACTATAGCTAATAAATCATACTTTACTAAACCTAACCCTAGCACCAATTATGACAGCTTATAATCTTCACATTTCTACCAGTCATAGCTATCTTTACAACGACGCGGTTCATAATTAAATCTTAATTGTGTTTCAGACTTCGGTTCTTTTCCAACTCCTACACAGAAATGGCGTAAATGGTGAAATTCTAACCGCAGAAAACAGCTTAATTACAAATTGAAATATCTCTTGAAGCATAAATTCGACCAAGACAATCCATTTAGAATCAAGGAAACAATCAACACCCACAGATTCAAAATTCAGAGGAAAGGAATTATGCATTTAAAGGAACCTGGCTGCGGCGTCAAATCGACGAGTCTGCTTCAGTTGCTGCAGTTCCAAGCTTCTTATTCCAGCCTTCTTCTCTTTTCTTTCCACCTGTAATGCTGTCCTCTTTGCCTCTACAAGCTTTTCTTTTATAACACAATCCCTTCTATCGTCCAAGGAACTCGACACGCGATCCCGTGCATCTCCCTCCTTGAGATATACTTTTATTTAATTTAATAATCCCAAGAGGTTATTCTTTTTTTAAATATTAACACACAATTCCGACAACATTTAATTATTTTTATAGCCGACCAAGCATATTGTATTTAATAAAGTTATAACATTACAACAATCTATAATTGTACAACTATATATTAATTTATTTTATTAATTTAGTTGTAAATCACTAATTACAACATAACTTACAACTATTTTATTTATTTAAATATTTATTGTAAATAATATTATATTAAATAATACAAAATTTCTTACAATCTTTATTTAACAACTATACTTCTAATAAAATAATAATTTATTTACAACAATAATCAACAATTATCGACATTATACCCAATATTATCTTTTATCGATACATTTAATTATCAACATTATAATTTCCGTAATATGATTCTAATTAAAACACAACGACACCTTACACACTTAGACACTTTCTAACTAGTTAGACTCCAAGGTGCAATATTACTTGTCCGCAAATCATGATCGAATGACAGACAATGACCAAAAGGATAAACTGACAACCAGACCACACTGACATGGGACCTCACGTTAACTCCAAACAACTAATCCATTGGCGAAGGCACGCTCAGACCTGTAATCAAGTGGAGTCGATGCCTAGTACCTGCATTCCTGCAACAACGCACGGTTAAGCATAACAAAATATATATATCCACATGCAGTCCTGTAGTGAATGGAAATCGCAGTGGTGTAGGGTACTCGAGAGCGAGTAATACAACACTGTTCCATTCACGTTTATGTATAAACATGTAGCTAAATTGAGCAAGATTTCTGATTACTAGTCAACAACATAAAACATTCAATCCTCTTACAATCCAATATCGCAATTAACATCAAAACATCTGTAACATCTAGTTTATTTATCAAATTGTAAAGCATAAGATAATAGAATCCAACATCAACAATTGTTATCATAATGATTAGGTCCATAATGAAGTAACAAGATAACAAGAGATCCATCATCTACTGTCTAAGACACTATCATAAAGTCTAAGCAAACATCAATCTGATGGATGACGAGATGAGGGGCATTACATGAAGTGTGCAAAGTCAGTGTATTGAGCTTATCCAGAACTGTAATCTTGCATTGTTAGATGCTTTTCCTCAGTTCAAAGATTCCAGTGAACTTTTGTAATCAATTTTGTAGGCAGTGAGCCTCCTTTGAGCAATGAGCTCTGGGTAGTGTGCCTGAAGGCATGTGCCTTCCCCATTTGTAATACTTTTAACAAAGTATAAATTCTTGTAGGTTAATCCCCACCGTGGTTTTTCCCTTAACCGGGTTTCCACGTAAAAATCCTGGTGTTCATGTGTTGTGATCTTGCTGTTTCTGTTCTTGTGTTCATGCTTCTTTCTTTTCGATGTATGTGGTAAATTAATAAACGAACAAAGTAATAAGTTTTTGCAGAACACTGATTCACCCACCCCTCTTAGTGTTCCTTAATCTCAACAAACTTCCCTTAGCAGTGTAAAGAAGAAAGCCAAAAAACCACAAACAACCAAGTTATATGCAGAGTGAAAAGTTAAACACCAAAAAACCATAGAAAATGCTAGAGCCACAGATTATGTAGAAGGAAACAAAAACAAAACCTATGTAACATTTATCAACCCAATTGTTAGAATCATTAGCTAACGGCAAGGCATGCATACCCTCCAGGGCTGGGATATCTTGGGGGCTGCCATAGTGTCAGATGGTTTTATTGTTGAGGTTGACCGCTTGTTACTATAGACTCACATCTATTGTCAGTAGTTGCTATGGAGGCCTACAAAATAACAAAAACATCAGAAAAATATCAACCATGGTAACCCCTCAATATCTGGTGAAACCATCCTTAAAATAAAAGATAGGTAAATCTGTACAGAACCAAGAATCGTGAATGCTTAAAAAACAAAGATCAATCACATGAACCCACAAAATAACCGTATCCATACACTCAAAAACAATAAATAAATCTTCCCCGACTCGTGATAGACCCCAAAATTTACTCAGCTGTTCTTTAAAAATAATTGTACATCCGCACAACCCTAAACCCAAGAATGAAGAATAAGCTTCAGAAATTCTAAGAAAAACTCACATAAATTGTGCATCCACACAACCCCTAAACCCAAGAATGATAAATAAGCTTAACAAATTCTAAGAAAAACTCAGATAAATTGTACATCCGCACAACCCCTAAACCCAAGAACGATGAATAAGCTTCAGAAATTATAAGAAAAACTCTCATAAATTGTACATCCGCACAACCCCTAAGCCCAAGAATGATCAACAAGCTTTAGAAATTCCAAGAAAAACTCACATTCTGTAACTGCTGCCTGAAATAACCATTCTCATATACAAGTTGAGAAAACCTGTTTCTGCAAGCGGTCATTCTCGTCCATTAAAAGCTTATTCATAGCAGTGAGCTTCCTATTCACAATCTGAAGCCACGAGGCCTCTTTTCTCCGCTTCTTCCTATACCTGCGCAGTTATCATAATAGAGTTAAACTGAAACAAACATTAACAAAAAAATTTTCGAAAAAACTCAATGGAAAACAATTACTGGGCATAAAGGGATTAAAAATGTCAACTAGAGTCCAAAAACACAAAACAACTTAGATTTATGCACTGCAACTGCGACACCCACCATTCCTAGATAAGAGAAAGTTGCAAAAAAATGTATGCAAGGAAAAAAACGTTTAAAAAACTCACCAAAATTTTCAACAACAATAGCCATGTAGAATTCTTTTCGGGACCCATTCTGTAAAAATATTTTTTTCCCCCTTTTTGTGAAAGACGCCCACCCAGAAGCTGCGAACACCTGTTTCCAAAACCTCTACAACCCAACAAGTATTTCCCACCAAACACCACCCTTATCCTTCTCCAGACCACATGCCGTTGCATGAACCCTCCATTGCCATGCAGAACAAGAAAACGCCAACAATCAGCGACAACACAATAAAATATTTGAAAAAACCAGGGGTATAATAAAGCCCCAATGGGAAAATGGCATCTGTTAGGGCAAAAAAAAAATCAATCAAAACTTTAGCTTAGCGCACAATATTTCCCGAATTGCACGGAGCCCCAAGCAAACTAATGCGCTTTTTGTTAGGAAAAAACAATAGTCCTCTGCTAAGGCAGGGACTAATAATTAATGATTAAGAGTAGACAAAAGATTTAATAAATCTAGCATTACTCCACATGGTATTGGTGCCATTCAATGTGTCCCTTGTATCCATGGAACATCACGTTCCTTTAATACATGTACCATTTATTGTATTACCCCTCTATAATCACCTGCATATCACTAGATTGTTGATTAGTGGGCTACATGTCTTGTTTGAGTTGGTTTTTATGCCTCGTGTACAGTTTTTATTGGTTTTTATTGGCTGTTAATATAATTATTTGATTTTTACATCATTTACAATGTGGCCGTTAAATAATTATTATTATTTAAATATTTGATAGTATCATTTTGTATGTATTTTCATCATATGCATTTGTGATTTATTTCTATAAATTTATTTTGGCAGACAATTTTTATGTTTTTATTTACTTTCTTTTTTCATATATATATATATATATTTGATTATTTTTAGGAAGAAAAAATATTAAATTCTATATTTTGGATTCGTATTTGGAAGAATTTAAAGAGAGAAATTATAGGCACATTTTTTTAGTTTTTTTAGTTTTTTAAGTTACAATTTATTTGAATTTTTTTAAAAATCTCTCTTCTTAGCTTGCAAGAGTGTCATATGATTAGTTAATTGTAATGGTTTCAAGAGGTAAATTAATGATGTTTCCATAGTAAAAACTGAGTTTCAAATCCCATAAAGATAAACCAATTCATCTTATATTAACAAATCATTTTGGTAATTAAAAGACGTGTCTTTTCATAAATGTCAATTTACAAGCATTTTATACCAACATTTTTTGCATCTACATATGTGGTTTGTGCCTTTGCTTTTGTGATACACTCAAAGTTGTAAAGGTATTTTAACCAATTTTAACATTTAACATAACGAGTGACAAGGATTTGGATCTAGACATATGTTATAAAAACCCTAATGATAATATTAATCACCCTTTTATCTCTACATTTTGTATTCATCTCTAAACATTTATTGTTTGTAATTATGTCACATCTACCTCACATGTGTAAAGAGTTGTCTTTACTCTCTCAAATGAGTATGTTTACTTCCAAGTAGTTTACCATATGTTTACTTCCAAGTAGTTTACCATATAAAATATTTATAAACAATAATTTTTTTTGCTTTGGTTAACCCGGGTTTTTAGCCTGGTTCGGGCCCAAAGAGACCCTTATGAGGGATCTCTTCCCATCGGCTTTATCACATGAGACCACAACTGGGGGGTCTCCGTCCCCAATGGGCATTATCACCCTTTGGTCAAACCCGTGAGCTCGTTGGCCTAGCGAAGGTACACAGCTTGGGAGCACACCATCTGAGCGAAGGCACACATAGCCGGTGAACATGACAGCCCAGTGAAGGCATGTAAAACCTGCGAGCTCATTGGCCCTGCGGGGGTTTGAACCTTGGTGTCCGCCACCACAACCAAGTGACTTGACCACCGAACCACGCCGTTATCGGCTATAAACAATAAATTTTAAAACATATATACATGGATATGCTTAAATACTTATGATTTCAATATTTCATAATTATTATAGTTTAAAAAAAAACTTTAACAAAAATTTCAGAGATAAAACTCTAGAGCAGTTCATCGTTAGAGTATATTTTATTAATAATATGAATTTAATTAAATATGAATATAATTGAATTTTAATGGAAGACAATTTCAAGGTATCTAGGTTTATTTTGGGTGTGAAGCATTAGATTTATTTGTAATTTTTTATTTTTTGGATAATTTGATTTTCTTTTCTTTAATTCTAACTACTATATTCTGAAATTTGAAAATAAATTATATACAATGCAACACATACCAAAAATCTGACATCTAAACATGCCTTTTATTGTTTGTTTTTTGTGCTATTCAAGTGGTTTGTTTCTCTTTGTATTCCTTAAGGCTATGGTAGCATTTCCACAACCTTTAGAGGTTATCCAAATTTCAAGCACTAGATCAAATGTGAGTGTGACAAGTCCCTTCCATGTTGAAGGCACTACAAACATCATACCCAATGCATGTTCATAAGTGAATGTGGGATAACTTGCTCAAACAAAAATCCAACAACTTTCATCATTGGTCTCCCATGCTTGTCATGACATTGTACAATAGGTCGAGGATGGGATTGTTACTAGTCACATTATAAAGGACATTGAGATGCAAACACTTCAAGAAGTATTTAAAGAGTTCTATACAACTTAAGAAAAACTTGATGGGTTCTTTTTCATTATAGAACTCTTTTATGGTCAATGTTATGGAGTAGGTGGTGCTATTCATGTTTTGTGTGCACTTGAAAATTACTTAGCCAATATGTAATATTAATGTATTGTCTTTAGCTTCATCCTTCCAACATTAGCTATTAAAGTTATATTGGCATTGTACATAAGAAACTTACAATCTCTTGTACATTAGCATATTAATGTGTTTATATTATATACCCTTGCCCACGATGCAATTTTTTTTTTTAAATTGTAACTTCTACACAATAGTCATATTTGTTCCTTCTTTTGCCTAGATAAGCTTTTTTCAACATTGTGCTTCTCAATTGAATGACTTTATAGAAATGTCATTTACAATCTCTTACACTTCCCAAAACTTGCTACATACAATTTAATGTCAAATTAGAGATTGTAGCTATGATGGAAGGGTAACCCATAAAATGATGGTTTACAAAACAAATGTAAATTTCTTTCACAACTCATCTTGATAGGTTTAATGTCTTTTTCTTTGTCCTCTTCGCTTTGCTCCTTACCCGCTTTTCTTTGTTGCACTTGTTCATAGACCCATTTCCTTTAGCTCTTAAATTTTCTAATGGGAAATCCCTTGACTGCTAATGCAATTACAAAACTACGTGTGGGCATGTTTAGCCTATACCCTTACTCCAAGTCATTACATTGGATCCCATTCTTCCTACAATAGCTTCTTACTTGAAGTATTGGCTATAACTTTTAGATGGAATATACATATCAGAAAGATCCACACATATAATAATGGAAATACGATAATGTAGAAGGTAGATCACACACAAAACAAAAGATGTTCATGGGCCAAGATGCCCTAATATCCAATATATGCAAAAATAGAATAAATCCTTAAGGTAGGGTAACACTATACAATACTTCTTATAGACGAAGCCACTCCATGCGATATCTCCAAGAGATCCCAAATACATAACATACTCTTCATGTCTCCATATAATGATATTCACCTTCTTTATATGGACCCCCTCCTAATAACATAATGGAGTAGTAAACCACTAAATCCAATGTAAGGCAACTCATTACCTAACATAATTAATTACACAAATTGTCCACCTGACGCAATACAACTAACTTAAGGGATGCAAGTGCCACATGTTAGTATCTTCATCCACCTATATACATTAAATTTATTTGTTTGTATTTTTAGAAATTTTGGTGTTCCACATTTATTTTATGATACTATTGGTAAATTAGTATTGAGATATTAGTTGGGAGACTATTAAAAATGACCTTTTGAAGGCAGTGGAAGAATCAAGGAGGAAATCTACCATGCTAGGAGTCTTCAACCACACCTTTATTGCATTAATCCCCAACAAGAAGGCAACAAGAAAGATGGTGGACTTCAGACCTATTTTGCTTTGCAATACCTTCTACAAGATAGTAACAAAAGTGATAACTAATAGATTGAAGGCAGTGATAGATAAGCTTGTATCTGAAGAACAGAGTGGCTTCGTTCCAGGCAGGTCCATTGTGGAGGGAATAATTGTCACTCATGAAATAATACATACAGTCAGAAAACTCTAAGCTCCAAGTATGGTGGCGAAGCTTGATATCCTAAAAGCATATGATCGGGTGGACTGTCAGTTTCTGTTAGAAGTCTTAAAGAATTTTGGTTTTGACCCCAAGTGGCTAGATTGGATAAGTTCATGCATCAATGCTCCTAAATTCTCAGTTTTGATAAATGGAGTTGCCAAGAGCTTTTTCAGCTCTTCTAGAGGTATACGACAGGGAGACCCTCTTTTGCCCTTTCTGTTTGTATTAATGGCAGAAGCTCTGGGTAGAAGGATATGTCGAGCCAGGCGAGACAGGGTCTGGAGAGGTTTGGAGGTGGCCCCTGGTGTTGGAGCTTGCACCCACCAACAATTTGTGGATGATACCATTCTCTTCGGACAAGCTACTAGGGCGGAAGCCAGTAGGATCAAGATGTTATTGGACAGTTACAGAAGGGTCTCAGGTCAGGCCATAAACTAGAGAAAGTCAGAAGTTTTTTTCCTAAATGTCCAACCCAGCCTGCAAAGAGAATTAGCCAGAATCTTAGAAGTAAAGGTGGCAAACTTCCCCTGAAGATTACTAGGAATGCCCATGTTTGCAGGAGCTAACATGAAAAGTTATTGGGAGAAGTTAGTTGTTAGATGCGGACAAAAAATGGAATTGTGGAAGGGCAAGTGGCTAACCTCGGCGGGTAGATTGCTTATGATAAAGGTAGTTCTGACAGCTATCCCTGTCTATGCTATGTCATGCTGGAAACTCCCAGCCAACATTGAGGACCATCTCAACAAAATAATGTGTAAATTTTTTTGGAATGGATCGAATGACACAAACAAAATTCCCCTCTTGGCTTGGGAGAATATTTGCAAGCCACAGCAAGCTGGAGGTGCAGGGGTTCGACAGATAAGGATGATGAATTTGGCCATGGGGGCAAAACTAGTCTGGGCTATGTGCACAGGCGATAAAAATGGGTAAGGATTCTAAGGAACAAGTACCTGGACTCGAATGACCAAGAGGGAATAGTAAGAGTTAGTAACCCTCCAAGGGGCTTAGCAACGTGGAATTTTATCTGTGAAAGCAGAGAGATCATTTCCAAACATGCCACTTGGGAAATCCATAATGGGGGTAAGGCTCGTTTTTGGCAAGATTCATGGGATGGCCATCCTAAGTTAGTTAACTCACCTAACTTGGAGGATATCAAAAGAGAATCTGTGAGGGTCTGGGGCCCTAGAGTTTGTGACTTTAGGGATGTGGGAGATCAGTGGAGATGGAAGGACCTCAATGAATTGGATGCCCTAGCCGAGCAGAAGGAATCCCTTAGATTAATTCTAGAAGAAAGGAAAATTCCAGACTCAAGAGGAGAGGATGTGTTGAGATGGGCAACTTCAGAAGATGGGGAGTACAAGGTAAAGATTGGTTACCTGATCAAGGAAAGAGCCGAGATGATTCAAAAGTGGCCCAAACACTTGCTATGGGGTAAAGACGTGCTCCCGAAAGCAGGAGTGTTCCTATGGCTGGCTATCCAGGACAGAATTCTGACACAGGATAGGTTGGGAAAGCTGGGCTTTAGAGGCCCCAGTCGATGTAATCTCTGTAAAAGTGAGGAGGAGTCTATGGACCATTTGTTACTCGGTTGTCCCTTTGCAGATTTTTGCTAGAAAGGGATTATGAGGAAGTTGAGATTGCAGACCCCTGTGTCTCAGAATTTGAAGGAGTGGATTTGCACCTGGCCAAGTAAGAACTTTAAAGGGGCCTTGGGTAGCATTTGGTAGATTGTTCTTTCCACCATTTGCTGGGAATTATTGAAAGAGCGAAACAAGAGAATTTTCAAAGAAAAGGCTTTAGACAGAGATGTGGTCCTAAGGAAAATTGAAAGGACAATTGTGGAATTAACAAACTCAGCAGCCAAAGGTAGACCGTCGTCTAAAAGTGTCTTCAATAATCGAGATATCGATCTTACCAACAATTTCAAAGGCCTGGGCATTCCCCTGATGGTAGGTAACTTGAATCCTATTAAGAGATTGGAGGTTTGTAGGCAGACTATTTGGTAGTGACCAGAGGATGGGTGGGTCAAGATAAACTTTGATGGCACAAGTTTAGGGAACCCAGGCAGAGCAGGGATTGGATGTTTAGCTCAGGATTTAGATGGGAGAACTTTGGATCAACGCTTAGCCACCATAGGTGTTGCGACGAATAATATGGCAGAATTTCAGGCAGCTCTTGTAGGTCTGGAGATGGGTAAGGCGTTGGGTGCCTTGAAGGTTCATTTAGAAGGTGACTCACTCCTAACGGTTAACGCAATTAGAACCTTCGACACTTCCAGCTGGATTCTGCGTCGATGGCTTCCCCCAATCAGAAGACTTGTAGAATCCTTCGTGGAGTTCAGAGTAAGTCACATATATCGAGAAGGAAACCGGGAGGCTGATGCTCTAGCGAAGCAGGGAGCCATAGGTGACCAGGATCTTAGTTCTCCGGCCAGACGCTGATCTAGCGGGGTGAGAGGGGTCGTGGGTGTTTTAATACGACTCTCCCTAGGGGGACAAGTGCCAGAAGACGACGAGCTGCAGGAGATTACGTGGACAGTTTGGGAAGGTTCACGGATGACCTTGGTGCTGAGATGGTAGCAGATGTTGCTACTAGGATGAGGAGATCAAGACGTTGGATGATGCAAGCCGGTAGATTGCCCTCGCTGTGTGGCGGCAGGTTCGTATCCTCGGTAAAGGCGACGATCATTTTTTAGGCAAGTAGAGCTTTTAAGAGGCCGAAGGTGGAGTTATTTCACGTCACTTATGCTATGCGCGAAGTACAAGTTGTTATCTCTTGGGGTAGGGAAGATGTCCTGTTGCTTAGGAATTGTAGCTGGTTTGAAACATGCGACCATGGGCATATTTATTACTTCGTTCCTGATTAAAGAGATGTGCCGGTGTTTCTGTAGTTTTATCTTTGCAAGTCTTTTGTCGCAGTTGTGGAAGGCAAGGTGCTTAGGCGAAGATCAAGGAGAAAAGGGTGGCAGCGTAGCAGAATCTATGGAGACGCCGATATGTTTGGAATCGTCGGTGGCTATGATGGCTTTCCATGGGGAAATTACAGATAAACGACTGAGAGGTATCCTCTCGGTCAAACATGAGCTGGTGGTAAATGCGGTAAAACAAGTGCTTGGCCCAGGCTTCATTTGTGACTACCATAGGCTGTGGGTGAATATTGACATTGCGGCAATGTTTATGGCTT
This sequence comes from Cunninghamia lanceolata, assembly GCA_027924645.1. NCBI lineage: Eukaryota > Viridiplantae > Streptophyta > Pinopsida > Cupressales > Cupressaceae > Cunninghamia > Cunninghamia lanceolata. The sequence goes on along the minus strand of BSBN01000053.1, from coordinate 2,928,061 downwards.
TGGCACTCTATAGAGGAATGTCCAAAGCAAGAGTGAAGAACCTATGCCAGAGACTTTTCAAGCATTCGTATTTGGGGGAAATTGATGTGATTCTAGATAATATTGATGGCGATGGCAGAATCCCCTGGGCATATCAGTACTACATGCGAAAAGGAAGAGGTGGAAAGGAAATCCCAAAATTTCCCATAGTCTTCGCAATTGACCCGGGGGATCTTGAGGAGAGGGTGGCGGAAATGGATCGTAATCTGGACTTCCTCCAAAGAGCAGTTGAAATCTCCCCCTTTCCGTCGACGGAGTGGATGATCAGTTACATGGCGAGGGAAGGCTTTTGGGTTCCTGATGACAGCGATTCGGAGGAGGAAAACAAAGATGTGGAGTTTCTATTGCTCCCTGATTGTGGCGAAGACTGGGTGCAGGAGGATGGGAGGGATGTGGAGGAGGTTGTAGAAGGCCCGGCACATAAGAAATGCAGGAAGGACTATCCGGTAAAAATTTGGGCAGCCAAGGCTCGCCTGATGTGAAAGGAGGTAGAGTGGGATGAGGCCAGGGAAGTGTGTGTTGGAGCGGGTGCTTCTAGTTCTTCTATCCATGGAACCGAGGGTGCTGTTCAAGGTAGCGTGTTCTAAGGGGGTCGTCAGTTACCAGTTTTTTGGTTTTCTCGTTAGTTGATAGTTTTCTTATGTTTTGTTTCAGTTAGTGGATTGTTCTTGTAATGGATCCATACTGGTTTTTGCGTAGTAGGAGGTTGGTTTTAATGGTGTATCAGTCTTTGGCTGTCAAGCCCATGTAATACTTTAAAGACTCAGGTTCTCATGCTTGGAGACCCCCCCGTGTTTTGTTTTTAGATCTATAATTAAAGGGTGCTGGCCCATGCCAGCTATTTACCTATCAAAAAAAAAAAATTATCTAGGTGTGGACATTTACCTCATGAAGATTGTTTGAAGTCATTCCTTGTGGCCTTATTACTCTTTTTTCTCAATATTGTTCATGGTTTCATTAGAAATGGAAAGCATAGTATGATACGTAAACCAACATGTTTGATTACATTTACTAATTTGTTGTATGTGAATCTTCAAATTCCTTGAGATGAAGTGTTTGCACTTTCCATGGGACACAGATAATACATGTATACGTGTCATGTCCCCATATCAAGACACTGTTAAAGTAAAGATTTGAACATGATAAAGATGGTTTATAAAATATTATTTGGGATAATAGAAATAATTACATAAATAATATTATTGTATGAATATTTTATTAAAATTAAAATATAATATCCATATTATAAATAATAATATATATAAATATATCTAATAATATAAATTTGAATATTCTTATAATTATCTTACATTATAATATAAATACAAATAATATAATATAAATCATATATCATTTATTATGATATAAATGATATAGTATAAATAATATAAAATATATCATATATCATTTATTATAATATAAATGATATAATGTAAATATAAATAAAATAAATAAACATCTTTTAACCTATCCTCTTATGATAACAAAGTTAGGTATGGTTAGAACTAGTTTTACCACAAAAGGGAATTAATATAAAGTAATAAAAATAATAAGAGACATACCTCTTCGAACATATCCCTTGAAAGGGAAATAAATAAAGGTTGTGAGATAGAAGGAAATCATCATAGGAGGAAAAGAAAATTCAGTGATATAATTATAAACAATAATAAGAGAATACAAGGAAAGATAGACTCAGCAGTTCAAAATAGCCAATATAAATCAAGAGCTCCACAATAAATCAAATCTACACAAAGAAAAAGAATAAGAGGTAAATAAAAGTTTCAGCAGGTAAGTATATTTAACATGCTTATCTTATAATTATTAAATGTAAGATTTGTAAGTTTGGTTTGGTGTAATTATGTCAAAAATAAAATAACCATAAGTATTATATGGTAGGCATATATCTATATTTATAGATGTGTAAAAATACATTTAAATTATAATAGAATCTGTATGTATGTGATTCAGATTTTGGTTAAGTAAGTAAATAAATTTATATGTTAAAATAGCTAAAATCCTTAGACAATTAAGTGAATAAAATTGTGAAAGATATGGAACCATGAGGTACATGAATAAACATGAAAACTATGAAAGAAGGCATATGGAAAGCCTCATTATGAAATCATGGCATCTTGTGATCCATGGTGGATCCCAAGATGAGAAACATTGGACAACCTTAGGACACAACTCATGATCCATCCAAGAGAGGTGTTCGAACCTCCTTATTAATCGCTTTTTCGTCCATCATAGTAGGGTGAATTAGGGATGTATATGGAACGTAGGTGACCCCAAGTGGATGAAGAACACCGCGTGTTGTGTGAAGTCCCTTGGGCCAAGAGACGAAGAACACCGCATGTAGTGTGAAGCTCTTGGGCCTATGATAATTTATGAGCTCATAATAATTGTGCCCGACGTGAGGTGACTCTTGATGGAATGAAGAATGCCACGTGTTGCATGAAGTTCCATCAAGCCAAATGGTGAGGAACACCGCATGTAGTGTGAAGCCTTTGGGCCTCCGTAGGGATGAAATGTGCCCTAATACATCCGTGCTTAGGTGGAAGACGAGGGTGATTAATGAGAAGGAATCAAGAACCCAATAAAGGTGGAGCGTGGGAAGTGTATGAACAAATGATAAGTTGGAAACATTAGATAAGGACATGAATATACAATTTGAATATGGATGAATAGTGATTATATTGTTAATATGATGAAATGAAAAGAAAATGGAACTCTAATGTTCTCTTTTGTGAGTTGAATTGTGCAAGGTTGAGAAAAATTTGGACTCACTAGAAGGGGACATTACAATACGTTTGGATGGAGATCACAACTTCTTAGCAAAAGTGTTGTTGTCTACATGGGATGGAGGATAGATTCTACTTATAGGTCATCGTATGACTACTATTCATTCATTATTTAAATTTACAATTTCAAATTGGAGAATTATTTGTGGGCTTGATATCTTTGTATGTCAAAATCCCAAAGCTATGAGAGGGAACCCAAAGGGAATTGGATATTTGTGAGAGAATCTTATGGCAACATTCACAAAAGCCCCTAATTGTGAGAGTGAAACCTTGTATGTGCTTGGATTTTATATATTTTGATTAAATTGAATGACATTGTATGTAATATCTACCCTTGTATTGCACATTTCACTTGTGCTAAAGGTTATATGATTTATCACATTGTCTGATACACACAATTCTTATAATGTTAGAGAAAATTATTTTACTTTCTTGTTGCATTATCAAGAAAAGATTCCAATTCTACTTTGCTAATGTGTAATACTAGACTTCTCTTAGATTTTAAATTATATGGACCTATCATACATCCACTTAAAATTTATCATAATGATTATGATTTACTTATTATGGGAGTTAAAATTTGTTTATTCTTTTATGTCAAGGCATCTTTGTTGACATGTATGGAGAGCATGGTTGTTACCTTATATATTATTTTTTTACTACCTCCAACATGTCCTTAATGGAAGTCATCATATGTAATATTGATATTTAGTGGATTATTGCATACAAATGTAAATAATCAATTATAAATTTAACAACTATAAATATATCAAGTGGAGATTTAACAACCATAAACTAGTGTAGTTTATGGTATGCACAATTATGCATATGCATATATAGTTGTATATATGCACATACAATTGTATATAAGTAAATATAGTTGTATAAATATATTTTCACAAATATTTGCAAGCATTAAAACATGTGAAAAAGATAACAAAACTAAATATAGAAACTATAAATATATCAAGTGTTCAGTCTAAAACTATATATAAGTATAATTTTTGGTATGCACAACTATATATATGCATATACCATTGTATATGCATATATAGTTATATATGCATATAAAACTATATATATATACATATATACAGTTGTATTTATACATATAAACTATATATAAGCATATACACTGTATAAATACATTAGCACAAACCTTTGTAGACATTAAAACATGTGGAAAATATAACAAAAGTAAATATAGAAACTATAAATATATCAAGTATAATTTTAAAGTTGTAAATAAGTGTAGTTTTTGGTATGCACAAGTATATATGTACATACAACCATTATATACATATAGAACCATATATAAGTATATTCAATTGTATAAATGCATTTGCACAAATCTTTGCAGGATATAAAACATGTGAAAATTATAAAAATATATAGAAACTATAAATATAACCACTGAAAAATACATCTTGAGTGTAATTCTAAAATTGTAAATAAGTTTGATTTATGATATTTTATAAAAAATGGTTGAAAAATATCAACTGTTACACCACTAAATGCTTATGTAGGTACCTTAATTAAATGGGAGATGTCAAGTTGAACTAAGAGCAAGTATGGTTAAATGTGCACTTAAGGCCCAAGTAGAGGAGATGTGTGTTTATTTATGATACCTTAGGGACCATTAAGTGCTCATGTTGATGTCTATCTTGAACCCATTTGACTTTTATGCTTTTTTAAAAGGGTAGATTTTGTAAAATGCATACATGCAATTATTGAAAAACTATGTTTTTTATTTTCAAAGATTCTCATAATGTGTGCAATTTGTCCTCTATTGCAACCACCTTGTCTTTTATCTTATACACCCTAAAGGGTGTAGTTACACGTGTAAATTGGTGTCTTACTAGTATATTTTTTCAATTGATAATTGTTTTAATTTATTTAACTGGAGGCTTAAATGCACAAAACTATAACAATTATTGGCGTGCATAAATGAAGAAAGAAAAAAGTAAGTCCAAAACATTTTGTAACCCTAAACATAGGGTCAATTGATACTCTCTATTAATGGTAATAAAAAAACATGATATCTCATAATACACAATATAAAGGTAACATTACCCAAGAAATGTGCACCTACTTGCACATATACATTTCTAACCAAAATAGCTAATAGAAGAATGAACTCCCAAGATAATCTCAAATTTTCTACTACCTACTAAAATTAAATCCTCTAAATTATGGATAGGAAGAACAATATGAAGTAGATAGAGAATTTGAATAGAGCTTCTCTTCTAAACATGCGATTGAACTAGGCCATCCCCATTCAATTGACCATTGCCATTCATTTCACTAATGGGTTGAGAAGAATTTTTTGACTTGCGTCGGAAGAAGAGGATCCATATTACAACTTCAAGAATGATAGCAATTGCACTCAAACAAAAATTAATGCCATTATAAGCATCTTTCCACTTTTTTTGAGCATGTAAGATGTTCAAGCCTTTATAAATGACAACAGAGTGGTGATATACATTCCAGTATATAATGAACTTGTTATCCTTATTAGGTCGTAAGAGTAGTGCAAATACCTACAAGTTAATAAATGTCAAACTTTAAACTTGAGCAAACAGAGCAACATTTCAATAAACTATTGACTAAAAGTATTAGAGTTTTTAGAGGCTTAAACAATCAATGTGTTATAATCAATGCATAGGTTGTTTATGTGGGACCAGGTCCATTATATACAACCAATACATTGATTACACTGAAACAACTTTTATGTCTTTTATTTACATTACCTGTAAAGTTACAAGGCAAAAAAGTATGGTTCCAATTATCTTGTGTGAAGTTTGTTCTACACCTTTGCTATAGCTGCCTAGCTTCAAGCCAGTGGCCCAACCACTTACTCCAATAATATATCCAGAGGATTGGCATATGGTATGGAGGTAAAACAATGCAAGATTTCCAGCTCTAAATGTCCTTGAATGGTATTGTGTGTAATATCTACCCTTATATTGCACATTTCACTTGTGTTGAAGGATGATATGATTTATCATATTGTCTCATACACACAATTCTTATAACGTTAGAGAATATTATTTTACCAACTTTCTTGATGCATTATCTAGAAAAGATTCCAATTCTACTTTGCTAATGTGTAATACTAGACTTCTCTTAGGTTTTAAATTATATGGACCTATGCTACATCCACTTAAAACTTATCATAACGATTATGATCTAATAATTATGGGTGTTAAAATTTGTTTATTCTTTTATGTCAGGGCATCTTTGTTAACATGTATGGCGAGCATGGTTGTTACCTTATATACTATTTTTTACTACCTCCAACATGTTCTTAATGCAAGTCATCACATGTAAAATTAATATTTAGTGGATTATTGCACACAAATGTAAATAATCAATTGTAAATTTAACAACCATAAACTAGTGTAGTTTATGGTATGTACAACTATGCATATTAATACATAGTTGAATATATGTATATAGTTGTAAAAATATATTTTCACAAATATTTGCAAGCATTAAAACATGTGAAAATATAACAAAAGTAAATATATAAACTATAAATATAACCACTATAAATATATGAAGTGTTCATTCTAAAACTATATATAAGTATAATTTTTGGTATGTACAACTATATATATGCATATAAAACTATATATACATATATACAGTTGTATGTATACATATAAACTATATATAAGCATATACACTTGTATAAATACATTAGCACAAACCTTTGAAGGCATTAAAACATGTGGAAAATATAACAAAAGTAAATATAGAAACTATAAATATATCAAGTATAATTTTAAAGTTGTAAATAAGTGTAGTTTTTGGTATGCACAAGTATATATGTACATACAACCATTATACACATATAAAACCATATATAAGTATATTCAATTGTATAAATGCATTTGCACAAATCTTTGCAGGATATAAAACATGTGAAAAATATAAAAATATATAGAAACTATAAATATAACCATTGCAAATACATCAAGTGTAATTCTAAAATTGTAAATAAGTTTAATTTATAATATTTTATAAAAAATGGTTGAAAAATATCAACTGTTACACCACTAAATGCTTATGTAGTTACCTTAATTAAATGGGAGATGTCAACTTGAACTAAGAGCAAGTATGGATAAATGTGCACTTGAAGGCCCAAGTAAAGGAGATGTACATTTATTTATGACACCTTAGGGACCATTAAGTTCTCATGTTGATGTCTATCTTGAACCCATTTGACTTTTGTGCCTTTTTAAAAGGGGTAGATTTTGTAAAATTTATACATGCAATTATTGAAAAACTATGTTTTTTTTTTTTAAATTTTCGAAGATTCTCATAATGTGTGCAATTTGTCCTCTATTGCAACCACCTTGTCTTTTATTTTGTACACCCAAAAGGGTGTAGTTACACATGTATTGGTGTCTTACAATATATTTTTTCAACTAATAATTATTTTAATGTATTTAACTGGAGACTTAAATGCACAACACTATACAACACTATAACAATTATTGATGTGCATAAATGAAGAAAGGAAAAAGTAAGTCCAAAATATTTTGTAACCCTAAATATAGGGTCAATTGATACTCTCTCTTAATGGTAATAAATAAACATGAAATCTCATAATACACAATATAAAAGGTAACATTACCCAAGAAATGTGCACCTACTTGCACATATACATTACTAACCAAAATAGCTAATAGAAGAATAAACTCCCAAGATAATCTCAAATTTTCTAATACCTACTAAAATTAAATCCTCTAAATTGTGGATAGGAAGAGTAATATGAAGTAAAATGGAGAATTTGAATAGAGCTTCTCTTCTAAACATGTGATTGAACTAGGCCATCCCCATTCAATCGACCATTGCCATTCATTTTACAAATGGGTTGGGAAGATTTTTTTGACTTCCGTCGGAAGAAGATGATTGAGATTACAACTTCAAGAATGATAGCAATTGCACTCAAAGAAAAATTAATGCCATTATAAGCATCTTTCCACTTTTTTTGAACATGTAAGATGTCCAAGCCTTTATAGATGTTTATTGTGCTTAATATGAATACTGAAATGACAATAGAGTGGAGATATACATTCCAGTATACAATGAACTTGTGATCCTTCTTAGGTCATAAGAGTAGTGCAAATACCTACAAGTTAATAAATGTCAAACTTTAAACTTCAGCAAACATAGCAACATTTCAAGAAACTATTGACTAAAAGTATTCAAGTTTTTAAAAGTTTAAACAATCAATGTGTTATAATCAATGCATATGTTGTTTATGTGGGACTAGGTCCATTATATACAACCAATACATTGATTACACGGAAACAACTATTTATGTCTTTTATTTACATACTTGTAAAGTTGCAAGGCAAAAAAGTACAGTTCCAATTATCTTGTGTGAAGTTTGTTCTACACCTTTGCTATAGCTGCCTAGCTTCAAGCTAGTGGCCCAACCACTTACTCCAATAATATATCCAGAGGATTGGCATATGCTATGGAGGTAAAACAATGCATGATTTCCAGCTCTAAATGTCCTTGCATATCTAGCAATCATGACTCCAATGGGCAAGAGTATGCCCCAACCAACAACATTAATTACCCCATGCCACTGGATTCAAAAAAATATAAGATTAGTTAAGATATAAATATAATTCATATTGTAAATTGGATAAATATTTTAGGTCAAGCAAACTTTTTTTTAGCAAAAAGAAGAAAAAATATATTAATTGAAATAGTAGAAAATATTACAAGAGGATTTCCAAACATCAACAATTGTCACTAAAGCCCAAAGACTTAAAAACTTTTTTTTAGATTAGCTATAATAAATCAACAAATTATAAATATCTTATTAAACATTTCTATTTTACCTTATGATGAAAATAGAAGAAGCATTAAATTGAAAATACTTGCATGTTTAAAAACACAATACTTACATTATTGAGAGTCTAGTGAGATGAATAGCCAGATGGAGCAGAATTTGCTCCACTTTGGAGATTGAGTGTCCCTAAACTTCTGAGATTGGCTCCACCAGTGTTATGTATGAGAGGACTGAAGTTGCTAACTGAACTGCCCCACTTGCCACACCTGATTAACAACACTGGTTTTGTTGGAATCAAGTACCAATGATGCAAATATTGTTATCTTCCCACTACTACTCTCATACACAGCATTCTTGTTGGTCACATTGATGCTAATCTTTGAAGGATTCAAAGCACCAGACTCAGAGATCACATCATAAGTGTCAACCACAGTTGATCCATTACTCAATTGAAAGGCAATCAAGGCCTGTGTGCCAATCACTTGTAGCCCCTTTGGGTTTATCCCCCAACCTACCCACCCCCCAGAAGCAGCAGGTGTAGCCTTGAAAGCTATATCTAATGATCCATTCTCTCCATGGTAGGTATATGACAGAGTAGCTTCTAATGTACTTAGGTTGTTATAGTATTGGTAAGTTTTGGTCTCATTTACTATGAATTTTATAGGACAACTTGAATTGGAAGTCTGTGCAGCCACATGCCAACCAAACAGAAGCACAGAAACTCTCAATAGCAACAACAGGGGACTCCCCATCATTCAACTTGTAACAATTTTCTCTCTTGAAATCTCTCCTAAAAATCCAAGCTGGAATGAAGGGAAGTATGATTGTTTGGTATTCTTAGCAACTACAGTGTATACTAGCAATTGCACCTTGGTGTGCAATGGGTACGCCGAGGATGATTGCATTCTTTGAGTTCATCAGTTTTCAACAAACAACGAGGCAATGCATGAGGTTGATTTGCTCGATGATTTTCACATAAATTTCACATGTTCGAAATATTAAATACAAAATTTCATAAAAGAAACTCAAGTTCATTTAATACAAAGGAAAAATCAGTATATAAAAGCGTAAATTGATTGAAGAAAAATTGGTGACATATTTGCTTTCACAATGAATGTGGGTGCATTGTGATATGTACAAATCCTTTTTTAGCAAATAATTTGAATGTCTTTAGACATTGAATACTAGAAGTCATAATTATAAAGAAAATTCATAAACAATCACTAACCTTGGATGCCATACAAATGAGGTAAACATGTATGATCTAAAAATTTGAGTTCAGATAGCAATATCCTTAAGAAACGACTCTCTCTCTCTCTCTCTCTCTCTCTCTCTATATATATATATATATATATATATATATATATATATATATATATATATATATATATATATATATATATATATATATATATACCCTCTTCCTATCTCTCTCCCTCCCTTCCAACAACCCCTTCTCCCCTCCCCCTACCCTCCCTCTCATTCTCTATTGTACAATTATACAACTTAATGGTACAATTTTAGATATCATAGAGATTAGTTTGGTGTAAAGGATGTTCAAATTATCATCATTAAATTAAATTCCAACCATTGTCATATTATTTAAGTCATCTTTAAAATGATGAATTTTCTTAAGAGAAGGATGATATGAACTTATCAAGTTAAAGATTTTCAGCCTAATAATACTTTGAATTAGAAATTTTAAAATTGTTATAATACCTAGTAAACCTCATTATTTTCACAACTATAATTACTTTTCATAATTACAAACTAATACTTTTTATTTTGTTAAACAATTGAAGTTTCTACTATAAATTTTTGAATTGAAATTAAAAATCTAAAGTTTTTAAATTTTGTATATTTATGATAATAATTTGTCTTTATTAGTTCAATATTAAGAACCCTGACAGGTTTCAAAGAAAAGAGTGCTCACAGACCTAAAAAAATTGTGTTTTTGGGATGCCACAAGAAATCAAACATATTACTTATTTATCCTTAACAACTAGGTCCTCTTTAGTTGGTCATAAAATTGGAGTTTGAATGGTGTGACATTAAAAAACTAATATTCAAAAAATATTACATGGTTGTAGTGTTAACAAAGGTTAAAAACATCAATAAGATTGGATAGTCAAAGTACCTTAGAATTCAACACTCTTTGCCATCTATGCACACAAATGTAAAATGACATCTTCATTAAAATTTGAGACAACAACTAGCCACATACTTTCAACATATTATACTGTATAGTTACTTTTGTGAATCCTCATGGTGAATGGGAAATCATATAACGTTTGACTCTGATGTAATAAAATTTCAATATATTTACTAAAGATAAATTGTCCAAGGGTGGGTATTTGTTTAAACAAAGAAAAGATTTGCAAACCCTGATCTGTGTACTCAGTTATTTTTAGACTGAGTTTTTATAAGAAATTTTAAAAAGAAACATGTAAAATCACCTAACTTTGAAAAATGAATGTTTAGCATAGTGTTATGGGTCGACGACCAGAGTTGGCTTCGTGGCCATTTTAACCCTCTTGTTTGTTAGTTTGGTTGGTTCTATTTATAACCGTCAATCTCCTATGTCATCCACACCCTCCAATCGATCATGACATGCAAGTAAAACAAAAAAAAGGTGAAAACAAATGGTCAAGATGATTTGAATCATCTTGCATCCTTCTCAAAAATTTCTAACCATCAATTTCAAAAGTCAACTCCCTCCCTCTCATAGAGGGAACCCTCCAGTTTAAAAATAAGAATACATGAGGTTGGGAAGTGCTACAATGCATAAGTGCATAATTATGATATTCAAAGACTGTCAAGGCCTTATTTGGGACACTTATCCTTATAATTGTGCTTAAGTACCTAATCTTACAAAAAAATTAAAAATTAGATCTCAATCCTCTATGTACATACTCATGGTAGAAACATGTAGAGTAAAAAAATTACCTACTTTACAATTTAAATTCTATGTAATACACTCATTTTAGTGTCCATCCCATTAACATGTTTTAGGTTGCATATAGCCAAATATTCAACCTTTCACCTCACCAAATGCCAATGTACACCTTATATGTGATTTAAACATTTCTGAAGACTTCAATTCTATTTTCTTCCTACTTAGATGCTAACACAATTACGATAGAGTCCAAGACTCCGCCACAATCATGATAACATCCATGACATTCAAATCTTTCATACAACAACCAAAATCTAGTGTTCACACCTTATAGTAGACAAAATCCAACTTTTTTGGAGCTTCTATGTTTTCCCAATGGCCTATCCAAATTCTTTATAAAGATATCTCCCTTAACCTTTTGAAGGAATGATCTTTTATTCAACTTCTTCCAACTTTTTCTTGTGAACATGCTTTGTGATAACTTCTTCATTATTCCCTACAAACTCTATAATTCTTCTACAACCTTTCATAGCTCATTTTTATAGTCTCAAAACATCTATTGCTTTCTCAATCCCATTGTATTATTTTGGTGACTCACATTTCCCAAATCCTCCACACACATCACATAACAAACACACTTTAGAATTCTCTATAGGTTTTATAGTTTCTAAAGTATATTGCTTATCTGCCTAGCACATAACACTCTAGGCTAAACCCACACATTTCCAAACTATCTTAGATTATAGTAGGGTTGAAATACATCAAATAGGGATATAATTCAAGTAGATTCCCAACCAGTCCCACCAATTTTTCATGTCCAAGATATGCAGGTTGAGTTGACTTTCTCCTCATAGAAGAATTAGATGCCAAATCTACAACCACCACAGACGTTTGTAGGACACTGTGTAGCCATTGCTAAAGTTTGATGGTTGTACAATCAAGGGGCACCACTACGATCATATGGTCTCTACTATAATCCAAATGCCACCAAAATTATTTCAAAACTTATCCATTCTATGTTTCTTTGTATTCTAAACACTCCCTATTTTTTGCACCTAGACAATACCACAACTCTAACATAATATTTAGAACTTGTCTAGACACTTGCATTGGGCATCTTTTTCATCTAAATCAAGGATGTTTCTTTTAGATTCTTCTTCTCTTTCAAAATTTCCTTTTCTACAAGATAAGCTAGTCTATTTCAAAAACCTAACTCATATTAATTAGATTAGCATAATATTTCATTTACTATTTTCATATTTCTTTATGCTAAGTGAAATAAACAACATGCTAGTTTAATTAATACACATTAGGGTAGTTCAATTCCTTCCCACATTTTGGTGAACGTGTCATTCAACACTTCAACTTCTAAAAATTAATAAGAAATGGTAAGCTAAACCTCCTATTTCCTTTATTTTTCCTTATCAAATCAAGTCAAATACCAAATAAAAAACAAAAGCAACCCCCCACCTCGCCAAAAAAAAAAAGTCGTTTCCCCAAACCTTGTCCCTTGATCCAAAGTATAAAAATAATAGCCTCTAACTAACTTGTTTTTCTTTCTCCTTAAATTTAGTTTCACCACACCCATTATTTTCTTTCACTGGCCTATTTTCCCCCTCTAACCACCATTTATTAATCGAACTTCATTTTTATGTCTTTTACAATGAATCCTTATGACTCTTTACTCTAGGATTCCTTGCATCTTTGTATCATTGATTACTTCCTTGCATTATTGATCACTTCCTTAAGATAACATTGGTCAACCTTCCCAATACATTAAACATTGATCATTCTCTTGTGAATCTTCTTCCACTACTCTCCTATATTCAAGGCATCTGTCCTAGACATGGATCTTCCATGATATCACTCAAACATGTTCTCCTCCTATATCTGAGACATCTCTCCTTGACATAGATTCCTTCCATTATATCTCTCTACCTTCTCTACTCACTCTTCCTTCCATACTAATCCATCTCTTAGAGACATCATTATCTATTTCTTGTACACTACCCCCTTCCTCTCCTCCTATTGTCACCCATCCCATATGCATGCCACTTCCTCTTGCTCTTTGTCTAATATATCTTACATATATTCCAAACTCTAGGCTTAGAATTATTTAATATTGGACACTTCCTCTCATCCTCATGTTATTCCTCCTATACCTACAGTTGTGTTCTCCCTTGTCTCCTAAGATTCTTACCTATCCTTCTCTTATTAGCATCGGAACCCTATGTTTTGACAAGTATAATGATCATGGTGAACTATTGCATCATGTGAGACACTTCTCTACTTTATGCTTGACTAACACATGTGATGATCATGTATTGGCCAAACTCTTTCCCAATACCTTGACAAATCATGATTTGGATTGGTTCTATAATTTACCTCTGGAATTCCTTTTTTATGTTGTGCATGCATTTGTATGTCATTTTTAATATAACATGGCACCTCCAATTTACCTTACACACTTGGTACAATATAAACAAAATCCTCATGAAAGTGTTAGGAACTTTTCTTCTCGATTCTTTTCTTTGATTGTCCACCTATGTTTCCAATTTCTTAATAAACTTCTCCAACTTTTTTTTTAAAACCTCTTGCCACATATCTAAGAGCATGTGATTACTCAACACTGTCATTGTCTTTTTGACTTATCCCTCCATCCATAGACTCCACTTGTGATCCCTTTCCCAATGACCAACCTTCTCCCCCTCCACACAGATATAAAGAATGACCCTACACACATCTTGCTATCCCTCTCGAGTATATCCTACCCATTCTTTTGGAATCTAAACTAATAACCCTTCCACCTATCCAATTCAGAAAACCTCCTAAACATGGTTCATCTTCACTTCTTTCTTGTGCATATCATAGTATGCTTGGCCACTCTACTAATCAGTGTTGAGCTTTAAAAACTAAATACAAGATCTCATTTATGCGGGCGATATTACCATCTCCTTATGATACTCCTCTCTTATTTTCTCTTGATGAAAATATTGTTGTTGTGGTTTTCTTATCTTTGAGGGAGGATTTGGTAAACATTTTTATGGGCAAAGCTTGCTATTTTGTGCTTCTCTAAGCCTTAGGACAACTGTGTCTCTTTTTCTCTCGAACCTCGTGATGGCTAATATAAATGTGTGATTTTCCTCTCTTGTATTATTGTTGAGTGTGTTCATTTTGGTGATTTAGGTGCTACTATTTTATGTGCTCACATGCTTTGTATGGAGGTTTTTTCCTCTTCTTTTCTATATCCTTTTGCTATTTGGCTGCAGGGGAGCCTCAAGGTATGTGTCTTGGAAAATTATCCCTTCATTTTGTATGCAATTGTACTATTTTATTCCCACTATGGAATGCATGAGGTTGTTCCTCCAAAAGTTCTAACTCCTCTTTGTGTATGTTTTGGGTCATCTAATGCATGCCTGTGTTGTGTGAGGTTAGATGATTGACTATTGCATAGTAAGCTACAAAGCTCTAGCCAGATGATGGAAGGATGCCTACTCTTGGCTTATGCTCTTTCATGCTTTCTATAGATTACTTTTTGTATTCTACTTTCCTCTTTCCTTTTTTGTCTTTGGTTAGAGTTAGCTTAGAATAGGCAACGAGCCAACCCTCACTCTAGAGATTGGTTTGCTAGTCGCATCCCACACTTGCAAACCTTTCCATTGTCAGTGGTGTTGCACAATGCATCTACTTATTAGAACTAAGGCAAAAATTTCCACCATCAACAATAACAAACACATAGACATGTGAAAATACTTGAAGACCTCTATATTATAGTCTAATGACACATATACCTCCCTAGAACTCCCACTGTATGAACAATATCTTGTTTGGCGCTAACCAAAGCATCCAAAAGTCCACCATTAGCACTCACATGAATGGTGCGGCTCATGTCATCAAAATCATCTACTATTTAAGAACACACATACTGATCTACAAATCTATAACTAAATTGTTGCAAAACAAAGCATACTTCTTCCAAAGCTTTTTGCTCACTCTCTCAACCATGATCTCCATTTCTCTCCCAAGTTCTCCACATCACAAAAGATAGAGATTAAAAAGCCCACCTTCTATCACTAAAAAACAATGTGTAATTATAGTAAATGATCACATAGTGGTCATAATAGCTCAACATAAATCCCAATTCCAATGTCATATGAATTGAACCTCCAAGAATAAATAATAGACCATAGAGAAAAAACTTGCAAATCAAACCATGTCCTTCTGCTAACATCACTGAGTGCTCAAGCTATAACAAGTAAGATCCTCACCTCCAAAACCTCAAATAAAAAATCCTTCACAACATCCAATCGTTCAACCCCAAGGTCAAACATAATAGCAATATATCATATAAATCACCAAGGATGTAGGCTTCTCAATTGAAGGAAGGTTAAACTAACAACCATCCCATCATCAAGGAATATGCCCAAAATCATCCCCTGCACTCCTCAAAATTATCCTCAAAATAAACTCATTCACATGAGGAGACAAAAGAAAATGACACCATGCCAAGTACTCCTCAAACAAGCACTCCAAAACTGACATCTATAGTTCAAGACTAATTCCCATGAGAAGACAAAGCACAACATAGAATACATCTAAGAAACTAAGTGGGGAATACTTATTATATAATTTTTTGTCGAAAGGACCAAGAGTGGGGAATGAGATTTCTCTATCCATAAACAATGTCCTCATCAAGTCCATGCTAAACTCATGCCCAACTCTAGGTGAAGATTCCTTGTTCTTTCTACTAAAACCTCATCAAAGAGTCACATTCCAACACACAATCTCCCAAACTAAAGATCTTCGGCCTCACCCCAATCTATCTAGCATCATTAAGTACTCAATTGACCATCCATGCCAATCAAACTCCAACTGCATCATTGCAATACCCAAAACTTCCCCAAGGTAAAATGATCAATGTACTTAATACTAGAAAATTACCTCAAATCATCACCAAAGCTCCCTCTGCACGATCGATACAAAATCTAAGAGCTCACCATGATCTACATTTCCTCAACAAAAGATCATCTCTCTCCACTAGTTATATTTCCTCCCAAGAGCACCCATATCATGCCAAAACTCCAACTAGTAATCAAGAGTCCACCATGGCACAATAACACCCATCCTCTAACCCAAGGATCATCTATCAAACCAACAAATCCACATTAATGCCAAAGCTCCCATTGAAAGGGACACCAAGCTACTCATGGCATCATGATAAACATCTCCTAACTAAAGATCACCCATGGCCCTCGCACAATCAAAGAACTCAACTACAACTCTAGGAGCTCCCAAAGGGCAAAG
This sequence comes from Cunninghamia lanceolata, assembly GCA_027924645.1. Taxonomy (NCBI): domain Eukaryota; kingdom Viridiplantae; phylum Streptophyta; class Pinopsida; order Cupressales; family Cupressaceae; genus Cunninghamia; species Cunninghamia lanceolata. The sequence goes on along the minus strand of BSBN01000053.1, from coordinate 2,911,206 downwards.
TAAAGCCATGATCTCTAAACCGAGAAGATAAACCACCACCAACTATGTCCCTGCACAACTCTTGCTAAATTGTGATTTGAAGTATAACATGTTAACATAGTCCATGTCCTCAAAAAATAGAAGACATCCAAACACCTATTTGCATGAAACTCGTCACTCATTGAAAACACTTGTAAAACCATATCAGGGGGTGCCAAAAGCCTTTTTTGACTACAAAATTGCCAAAAGCCTTTTTTGACTACAAAATTGCGCAAGTCTCGAAAAATATGCAATTTCAAAAAAACTTATCAAAAAATTCCTCCATATGACCAAGATATCACTCCCAAAAAAAATCACCTTCGACAAGATAATTAGACAAGTCTTAAACATTCTAAAGCCTACGATGTGACCAAAGGGCTAAAAAATCAAATAGTCTTCATATGAACATGTGCTAGACTCTAACACCTTGAAAAACACTTTCTATCCACATCATATAACCACATTTTTCAAGAACAAAATCTTTTTAAAAAGTGTTTTAATATAAAGGTCATTCAACATTTAAGCTTTTTAAAAATAAACATGAAAAGAGGGAAGAGCAGGGGAGCTCACCTTAATTTTATCCTCATTAAATCTTCCCCACATTTAACTTTTGTTCATGTCTTATCTCTTTCGCATGGGATAAGACAAAAGCATAAGCATTAAAAGTTTTGGAACCCCCCCTTTTTGGTTATAGTGTGCTTTTAGAAACCATATCATATAACCCTAAACAAGAAGGCCCGATGAAGAGAAACGTGGTGGGTTCCGTTTAACTGCAAACCCGCAACGGTATAATCTCGCATCGGGGGACATTCAAACGACATGCAACTTTTTCTGACACGATTTTTTTTTCCCGGCGTGAGAATAACTGACGAGTTTAGAAAAAACGGAAACCGAATTATAGCCAGCGAAATGGGACGGTGAGATATCTTTCAATCGTCTTGCACGAGTCTAACGAAACCTTAGCCATTGATTTCTAAAAGCAGGTCTCACTCTTACAAAGGGAACGCCTTCGGCGTAAATATAGGGAGAAACAGAGGAAGTTGTGAAGGAAGTTTCTGTAAATTAACGTGTCGAAATAGAAAAGCAGTGAGTGACGTATAGCCAACTCAATTATGCGGTGACGCGTTCGTTGTTCGCCGTCCTCTAGTTGGTCAAACTGCACATAAAAAATATACTATTTGTTTAAAAAATGTTTTAGGGAGTAGATGATATGTTTTTAATTTGTTTTTATATTAGTGTTAGATTAATAAATAAATTAATAATAATTTTAATAATTGCTTTTTTTTAAAATGATTCTTTTCATTATGTGACGTACCGAATGTCATTCAAAACAATATAAGTATCGTCACAGTTGCAAGTGAAATAGGACACTATTTCCATAATTTTTATTTTTAAAAAAATAAATAATATATTTAAATAGTGTGTTGTCTATTAAAAAATATTAATATAGGTCAAAGGGTTCTTGGTGTGCTGATGAAGTTCAAAGGTTCTGAATGAGCCCACTAATTAAAAATATCAAATATTTAAAAAAATGTAAAATATAGAACACAATTTTTTTTTTAAAAAAATCCAACTATTTGTCTTTTAGTTTCACAAATAAAAACACATGTAGACATGCATACCCATTCTTAAAGACATTTCTAAAAATAAACTGATCATTTAAATAAAACTTTAAATTTTTGTCAACATTCCATGTTTTATATTTTTATAGTAACAAGTGTTTGGTAATGGGTACTTGCCTTTAAAGTATTGTAATAATAGTATATATTTTGTGATTGAAAAATTAATGGAAGTGTATTAGAAATAATATATAATTATTATATAGAAATAAATATAATCATATAACCCCGTTAATGGGGGTTGTGGAGTTGAATCTAGAAGGGAAAGGATGGAAGAAAAGTGGACACTGTCGAGGGAAGGATGGTTTAAATTAAATTTTGACAGGGCCTCTAGAGGCAACCCGGGATAATCAGGGGTCGGATGCATTGTTAGGGACTGGAATGGTGTAATTGTTGGCAAGGCATCTAAGAGATTGAAGCCGGGAACGGACAACTCCACTGCACTCCAAGCTTTATGTTCGGGGTTGCAACTATGTTTCAATCTTGGCATTGGCAGGGTGGAAATTGAGGGTGACTCTCAGATTGTAGTGATTGCGATAAGGAAAGAGGAGATCTATAATTGGAAGCTAAGATCACTATTAGAGAAGGCTTTGGAGAATTTGAAAAAATTGGATGGATATACCATTAATCACATATATAGGGAAATAAATCAAGAGGCAGACTGTAACACCCCGCATGAACACCTTAGAGAACAATACATCTACGCTAGAGAAAAACGGAATAATTTTTTTTTTTTAAATGAAATAAGTGACAAAGTAATGTTTAACACATCTAAATACATCATTAAACTATCAACTAGTCCTCTAAGGTATCATGGAGGCATTACTTAACCAACGAACAATATAATCTGACCTACATCATTAACTAACATCAGTAGAACATTCTAAACCTAATGCATTAAATCAATAACATTTACATCAAGTAAATAATCATTAGAATCTAGTACATAGTTACAATTTCTTTTCACATACGAGTACATCAATACATTGTTACTTAACACCTTCAAATACATACATTATAAATCAATTGATACACAAACAAGAACATGAATACAACTCACTTACTTCATACCTGGTACAAGATCTGACGGCTGATACGCACGATACAACATCCTCGCACACGAACAATAGCAAGGAGAAAAACCAATGGATAAAAGCTCTTCCACCCGACCATGTGGAACTCTAAGGTCCACCCCCCGAGCTAGGAGTTAACATAAGGTTCCCACTACATCATACAGTCAGGTAAACAGTAAACTATAAGACAAGACAACACATAACTCCAACGACACAAGTCAATATCACAAACAACTTAACAACACTTCCAGAGGCAAGCACATAACGAATGGGGAGAGTACCACTAGGGAATGCTAGGCTGCAGTAGGGAGAGTGTCATCGCACGGTCCTAACATGGGTTATCCTGACAGCCTCTCACTAGGCGCCGGCCCCCATCTATGGTTATCCTGACAGCCTCTCACTAGGCGCCAGCCCCATAGGGTGACACATGCGGAATCAACCTCCCTTTCGTGAGGACAAGGAAGTTGATCATGCCAACCAGGCCTTCTCTACCCATCCTTAGTCTAAACGAGCACTACAGGCATGGGAGAGGAAATCCATTTATCTTTTTAATGTGTAATTTACCCTTTCCCCCCCAGTTCATTTTAGGTTTTCACTTAATTAACAACTTTCAATGGGTTATCTTGACAGCCACTTTGGGCGCCGGCCCCGCATTGAAAGCCACTCCCCTACCTGCATCTAGAAACCCTAACCATCAAGCAAGAAAACATCATCAGAACAACGAGGATTCATAAACCATGCAAGGCATTAACCATCTTGCAAAAACAATTATCCTTATATCCACATGTATATGTAATACTGCAAGGTATTCACCATCTTGCATATCAACTTAATTACAAGGACATACTCTCAAAACAGTGCATCAACATTACATCCGTTACAGTACTCAATGTCTCCCCATTCACAAATCCCATTTCAAAAATCCATTACAAATAAATACAATTAAAATGGTCAACAAGCCATCCACAAGGGAATTACTACCACCCCAAGGTACATTCACAAAGCAGATCATGCATCCTTCACGTTACCCTTTACCTCATACATGACTAGAGACAACATAACATCGTATAATCAATACACATAAAACACTATACTTGAAAACCAATCACGTTAAACTATGCCTCTGGACTAACAACCTAACAACTTGCACAGTGGACCCCATTACATCCAACAATCTCATAACAATGTTAATAAACCCACTATCGAGACTATTTAACCAAACTTCAATGAACAAAACCTTCATAATGATGTTGTAATAAGATTGTTACCAGAATTAAATTAATCAATAATAATCGTAATAATTTAAATTAAACTTTGTAATTAATATCATCTATTTTCTATATAGTTCAATGAATTAATTCGAATAACTTAACTAAAATAATAATCTACATTTGATCTTGCATTTTTAAAACTAACCATTGTATAAATTATGCAATTTCTCATTAGACTTCTCCCATACATTTCCCGGACAGCTTGGAGATGACAACAATATCATTTAAACTAATAATAACAATAATATTATTAACTATAATAATAAAACTTTACTAGCAATGAATTATGCATACAAGCTTAGGAGTTTATACAAGACAGTTTAGAAAAGTGGACCAACACATCTAAATAGCCTAAAGCTCAAAATAAGGCTTTAAACCTAAACAAACAACTCTACAACTATTTCGTATAATTGATCTTCCTTAAGAATTAAACTCCACAAATACTTCTCCATGCCTTTACCTTAAAATACACTATTGCAGCCATAATTAAAACACTAACAACTAACAAGCATCTAATTTATATATTTAAATCACTGAGACATTTCACATAAATTTCAATTAATCTATACGAGTTAGCCAGATGGTCATGTTTCTGACGGGAATTATAGAGGTAAAGAAAATACTACTGAATATTTGATGAAGCAGCCACTGTGTATAGACAGATTTGTTAGATATGTCAGATTTTATTTATGAAGATTTGGAATTTCAATAAGCTATTATGAGTTTAGGATGTATTGGTTGATTGACAGATCATACTATTTCAACTGAAGTGCATTTGAATGATATCCCATTTACAAAACCTTTAGCCTATATTGTATATCCTAAGTTTTTACTTTAAAATTGTTCATTGTACAGTACAAATCCCTATTCTAAAACTCTATATATTTTGTTTTATAAATCATCTGAATTTTCAGCATACAATAATTTGGATATCATTTTTTTTAAATCAAGCCCTAAATAATTCAACCTATAAATTAAGTTTGCTATGTAAAGGGCATTAATAGAGTGGTAACTAAATTGAAGAATGGTCCTCGTGTCAAGTAATTCTATTGTTTGAAATACAGGGAGTGTAATGAGTGGGGAAGGAGGAGTGCTTGCACCCAGGCAAGCCCTGCAATATGGGTCAACATGGTGAATGAGTTTTAGAAAGGCGCCATGTCTACCGGGCTTCAGATCCCAATAATCTATGGTATCGATGATGTTCATGGCCACAACAATGTGTATGGGGATACCATCTTTCCTCATAACATTGGCCTCGGAGCTACCAGGCAAGTGAAATTATACAAGTTAGAAATCAACACAGTTGTATGTGTATCTGATCATTCTAATCCATTTAAATGGTTGACAATCAATAACAATTTTATACCTCAATCACAATAAAAAGTTGTAAATATTTGTCCTATTTTTATTGGTCAAAATTAACTTTTAACTTTTGAAGTGGATGATGTTTAAGAACAGCCGTATCTGATCACCCAATTTGAAACCCTGTCAAAACCACTAAAATAATTTATTATTTTTTTTTCATTTCTATTGTGAAGGGACATTGATCTTGTCAGAAGAATTGGTGCTGCCACTTCAAGAGCTACTGGAATTCAATATACATCTGCTCCATGTGTTGCAGTAAGGCTCTCAAAGACTTAGAGTTAAGTATGCTTATTTATATTGTGGTTTTACTTATAAAATTCTTTACTTACAAGTTTGCAGAGATCCTAGATGTGGACGGTGCTATGACAGCTACAGTGAGGATCCAAGAATTGTGAAAGCGATAACAGAATTCTTTTTTTTTTTTTTTTAATTCTCAGTTCCAGAGATATGTTGGGCATGATATTGAAGCTAAAGCGTCATTTTTTAAACAGGCAAATGTGGCCTAAAATATTGCTCGAATGGTTGGCTAATCTATTTTAACTATTGGAATTTGTGATTTAAGTCATCTCTTTAACTCGCCAATTGTATTGTGTGGAATTAGGAATGGGCGATGTTATCCCGAGCCTTCCTGAAGAAATCATTCGTTAATATTTACTGATAATGGGGTACACTTCCATCCGAATCTGAAGTCTATATGCAGAAGGTGGGAAATTGTTGTGAGGAGCCCACGGTTCTATGAGAATAGAAAGCATTTGGGGTTGGACCAACAATACCTATGTTTGGTTGTGGCTCTTCCCAAAGACAAATGTAGCAACGAAACCCTCCCTCCTATTTCACATTTCGCCCATGGAATTCCGCTCTCGTGTCATCTTCTATCAACGCCCAACGGAAAGCTTGTAATAACATGATATACCTAGAGAATAAATGATGCTAGATAGATTCCTAACACGGTGATATGGATGCATTTTCTCAGAACAGATCTTAAAAGCTTATATTCTAAATTTGTTTGCCAAAATAAATTGTAGATCATTCAAGTAAATGCAGTGATTATAGGATGCATACGAATAGGATAGACTGAGAGCTGTAACTCTTTCGGGCAGAGTGGATTGATAGATACTGAAATTGATTGCAGATTCCATACAGAATGACAGAAGATAGAAATCACTTGTTGAATAAGGGTGAAGATATGCAGATTATTATTGAAATCTTGAACGATAAAGATTATTGAATAGAGATTGATTACAATTCATATACAGGAACAAATATTCAATTGCATAAGAGAGATAGAGAGACCAGAAGATAAAGGAACCTGAACACCAACGTTTGACTGGGTGAAGATTCGTTGCCAGATCAAAATCAGTCTCTTCCAATCTCCCAAAACCTGCAAGATCCTTCCCAGATCTCCAACTCCGCTTTTCGCTCCCCCCTTCTCTCCTTCTCTCTGCTTATTTTATAGCATTCCCCCTTTAGGGCATAAGCACACGATCCAATGCCCACCGCCAATGAAAAATACAACCTACATACTTTTTTTATTAACATTACAATATAACCCCTATATTTTTATTTACTCCAGGGTAACTTCCATTTAATATAATACAACTTAAAATTTTTACTTTATTTAATTTAGTATTTTATAGAGGTACTTAATATCCGACAACTCATAAATACATATTACTTTATTAAATCATTTATTTACTTGACCACATATATTTACTTTCATGTTTATTTTATTAATTATAAAATAATTCCACAACTATAATGCCACTTTATAACTAATTTAACTCCTTTAATATTTATTTATTTATTTAATAATTAACAACTAATAATTATTTACAAATCTATTATTAATCAAATTTATCGATTTATATACCACAATTAACCAATCATAAAACATACAATTACTCGACCATCAAGCATGCAAAGAAAGCAAGATGACAACCCATGGGGACAACCGAAACTGAGAACAATGACTAGCCAAAAAACTGAAGACTTATCCTCTACAAGGACGACGGCTGACTGGGGAACCTTATGCTAACTCCGATCAATAATTCCATTGGCTAGGGCACGCTCAGACCTGGTAGTTCAGGTGGAGTCGATGCCCGGTACCTGCATCCTGCAGCAAACCTCCAGGTTAAGCATATATATATGCAAACATGAAGTCACGCACACAGTAAACAGAAATCGCAGCATGGCAGGGTACTCGGACACGAGTAATGCGACACTGTTCTGTTTACCTAAATCCATCCACAATTAAGTATTCAGTTGTCTACAAGAATAAATAACAATACGATCTAGTATAACAATTATTGTTGAAGCATCATAACCCTGATTAGATATCATTTTAAACTCAGAAATAACATTAATCCATTATATCAATTATATCCATCAAACTGTGAAACATAAAATATTAGTAATTCAATATCATCGATCATCATCATCGCAATAGGTCCATAAACAACTCAGCAAAATACAGAGAGTCCAATGTCATTATATCCAATCCTACAAGAAGAACCATCAGTCCAATAGAAGGCAATGTGAGGGGTACTACACAGACAGGTTGGCAAACGAAGCGATAGATAGGGAAAAAGAGTTGAGTTGTGAAGTGTCCATTTAATCATTACAAGCAATGAAAGCCTCGAGAAGCTGGATCACATCATTAGGATGAGTCCAACAGAAGGGAAGCATGTGAAGAGGTGTCACATTGCTTGTAATTATTAGGAAGGATGATTTGAGAGGAGGATTAATACAGGGGAAATGCATTTTCTTTGTAGGTGACTGCATTGCTCGGAGAAGGATAATCCCAACGATGGACACCCCAATCTTGCTGAAAGGAAATAAATGCCAAATGGCATTTCTAGGCGAAATCTCAGACCGACGAATGCAAGAAATCTTCAAGATTCAAAGCGGAATAGTGAGGTATGCAATTGAATGTGTTATTGGGGAGGAATTCATGAGAATTGCAAATTATTATCGTGTTAATTCAGATGTTGTAGCCAATGTTTGTGGGTTCTTTATTGGATATTGGGGAAAGCAAGGAGGATATTATGGATCTGGTGGAGGCCTTTGTTTGTAAAGAATTAACAAGGAGACTGGAAGAAGTTCTTGCGGTGGCACAGCTAGGTGTTGGCATACCATTTCCGATGGACTTTCATCGAGTTAATGAGAATGGAGACATGGTAAAGTGGCAACCGTTCGTGATTGTCTCGTGGGAAAATAAAGAGCAAGGGAGAGAAAGAGCTGATATGGGAGAAAAGTTTCTCAAGAAGGTGTTGGGCAAGATTGAAGTATACGAGTGGATGCACGACTTTATCAATGAATACTATCAGGTGGATTCTGATGCTTGAGTCTGAATGGTTTTTGGTAATAGTTGATGGATATAGGTAGGAGCTAGTAGTTTGTAGGAGACAAATATTTCAGGGATGATAGATTAGAAATTGAACTATGTAGTGGAAGGATTTACTAGGGTTTTGTATGAACCTAGTTTTTGATACTCTGTGTTTTGCAGAGATATGTAATGAAAAACTTGTTAAACTTTGTTGATATAAATGCAAAGGGAACTGCCCCCAAGGTGGTAGTTTACCTAGCAAAAAAATTAATAATAATATAAGCCCCATATATATATAGTATTTATTTTGTTATTGTTTTATTATAATTAAATATAATATTTATATAATTATGTTATAATATTAAATAATAATTTAATTATTATTATATTAATATTATATAATAATAATAATAATAATAATAATATAGTTGTTATATTAATAGTTTTGTTATTTTTTTTATATGTACTAAGAAGTTTTTATATTATATCCAAAAAAGGAATACATCTTCTACTGAGCAGATACAATTTGCAGAGATTCTTATCATGCCGGACCATAAAATCTATCCAAATACCACCTTAATTCTACTATAAACATAAAGCCTCGTAGGGCCTGCTAGTGAAGATACCTAGACTAAATGGCTTTCCTAGAAAAAATGAAATCCTGAGAACTTAAAAGCCACATAATAACATACGGCCATGGAAAAGGAAACACAGACACCCGGCATTACTCTTCATCATAGGCCAAAAGCTGTAGATTGAAGTTCGCTACCCATTGGAACCCTTCCCCTACTTCTAACCTGAGCATTTTCTTAATAAAACTTGCTGCCACTTGAGCTTGTTCTTTGAATTTGATCAGCTCTAAACCCCTGATGTCTAGAAGAAAAGGGTAAAATTTTATGACTTCCTCCAGATCCTGAAGCAACGCCATATTCCTCGGCCTTGGAACACCTACCCCTAGGGTTGTAGCAGCCAAAGTTTCCTCCAATCCACCCAAGAGTTCAAGGACACATTCCTCTCATGATGGCTTCAACCTCTGTTTTCGGGGTGTCTAACTCTAACAGCATTGCCATGAGCCTAGAAGGGATGTCCGAGTCGACCCGATATCTCTTGCTATCTGCCACATACTTCTTTCCAAGCACCATTCTTGTTGCCCCAACCATCAAGGCATCGTTTCACCGCAGAATTCTTCGCATCCTCTGCTCTATAATCTATCCTACAAAGGCCATTTGCCTTTTTTCACTGATGAGCCTTATGGGGCTATCCATGCCACCGCACTTGATGCTGTCCACCGAGAAAAGAACCAAGAACCTCGAAGAGCTTGGCATTGATGTGTTCTGTTTAGCCGCAATCCTTCCCAACAAATATTCTGCTTTAGAGATCGAGGGGTGCCGAACAATTATGAGACCTGTCCTCTTATTTCACAAACCATTGCTTGTCACGCTTGACATCACTGGAAGAAGTCTCTGGAGGGTCGTTGATGATTGAACATCTCACCCTGCCATCATTTCAAAACCTGCGCTTATGCAAATATAAATAGATGTCATCATTGCTCGATGATGCCACCTCAATCGTCATACATCTATCGATTATTTGGTCATGGCCAAGTGTGGCATGCTTGTTTAGGCTCAAACACATGGCCAACTGACTCCTCGCCCTCTCATGACCTGACCTTTCCACCAATTAATAGTTTTATTATTAATTAATTGGTTTATTTTAGTTAAATATAATAATATAAATTATTATTTAAAATTATATTATTATTTTAGAATATTAAATAATGAAGTTATAATTAATATAAATTAATATTAATATTTAGTTTTATTTATATTATAATGATTATAATATTAATATGTTTCTATAATTTGGTCCAATAGCTCCTCGGATCTCTATGACCTAGTGATCTGGGGTTTCCCCAATTTTCACGGTACATGGATAGGTTTTTTTAGCAAAAAAAATTATAATATTAATATTTATATACTAATAATTATTTATAATAATAATATTTTATTATTATACTATAAATATAAATAATTTATTTATTATATAATATAACTAATATTATACAACAATTATACATTTTATATAAGTTAAGTTTTTTATTTTTATTTTTAATTTATAGCTTGTGATAGTAATATTTAAAAATTAATATTACTATTTAACAATAGTACTACAAATATATATTAATGTCTTTATTTTTAATCTCCTATTTTTATTTAAGGAACTATTTTAAATATAATATAGATATCAATTTAATATATAATTTTTAATATAATAAATAACAATTACTACTAAATAATATATAGTAATAATTATTATTTAGTGCTACTTCACAAGTCATTGACAAAATGATGCAAATTCACCTAAGTGCAAGAGAAGCTCATGAAGTCTCATCAAGTATAAAGCTCTCCATGAGCATCATTTAAAGGAGTGTCATTTTCCAAGTTGGGTATAAGGTATGGCTTTATTTGAGCAAAGATAAATTCCAAGGATAGGAAATGAAACTTAAACTATTGTTGTGGCATGGACCATTTGAAATTACACATTAGATTTGTAATAATGCTTTTAGTGTCAACTAACTTTCTATATGAAGGTGTATTTAGTTTTCAATGTTGAAAACTTGAGCCTTTGAGGCCTTTAGACTACATGAACAAGAATGGGGACAAGTGTTCTCTTCAATAGAGGACTATGCATTTGATAATTAAGAAGAGTTGGAGGAAGACACAACAATGCAGAATAAGATAAGGGAAACAAAGAGGAGAATGCAAGAATATTGTTAAGATGAACTAAAAGGACACCCTGCCAATCAAAGAGAAATGGTACTCCAAGGAAAAGGTAAGGGAATTAGAACCTCATCTATTGAAGAAATATTGAAGAAATAAAGTTTTGGGGGACCAAAATCCTCCCAAATTAGAGAGGTGTGACCAAAATGGATTGGTTGTAACAAAAAATATACATAATCATCTGTTGAAGACCTTAAACCATGAGTTCACACTCCAACCCATATAAAAAAATACAAAAGTCACAAATATGAAGAAGATAAAGAAGGAAGACATGGCACTCAACCATATGTCTAAAGACTGTTAAGAGACTCTAAGGAGTATGTCTGAACCTTCAAGGAACAAATCAGGAGCTTAGGCAGATATTTTGAGTATAAATGAGTAAATTTGAAATTGACATAATGTTGTCCTAAAAATTGACCCTTATTAAATCTAAAAAATTCAACACATGAAGTTGAGAATTTAACATGACATATTTGTTCCAATATGAAAGTTTGGCATCTAAACTAACTCAGATGGGATCTAAATTAGCTAAGTAGACTGTCTTCTTCAAGTCACATGCAAATGTGAAGGTTAAAGGCATCTAATTAGCCAAATAAAATTGCATTAATGCATGTATTTAGTTTTTATATGATCATGTAGAGTTGTAGCAATAGTTTAGGGAAGCGTGTACCATATAGAAGGTCTAAATAGTTTGATTATGTCGAAAAGAAAGTAGGAGTATGTTGTACAATATTTGCATTGATATCAACAGTAGCCCACCATGCTTCATTGAGAGCCACTCCTTATAATTGTATTGTGCAATTCAATTTTACTGAAATGGGCAGAGGTACAACTATTTCAACATTAGATTTTTCCTGCATTAGGTTTCTTATTGAGGATACTAGATGCAACATGATTGTGTCATGAGATTTATATATAATTGTCATATATTTGGGCAATCCTTTCTTTGCAAGAGAGCAATTCAATCAATGTGTTTATGTGATGATCAAATACATGAGACTCTGTGGGTTGATTTGATTTACAGGATGGAACCTATTTGTAGATCATGGTACAAATACTTGACTATATCTTGGTAATGGTAATTTGATCTTGCAAGTAATATATCTTCTATGAAAGGATTGTGGTAATTGTCAGCAGGATAATCTAAATAGCAAATATTTGGAGAAAAATGATTCTTCTAAAACAATATCTAATTAATCGTAGTTTATTAATTTGCGGATATTTTGGGTTCTGGACATTTTATTTCTTGTTAAAGGGAACTATTAATTGTTTGACAAATAATTTTCTTTATGGTTAAATATTACAAAATGGGGCATCTATATGTGTCATTGTCATTTTAAAATTATTTAAATAGCAATAATGTACATGATTGCTATGCAAAAATTTTGCCATACAAGTGCGTTGAAATCCCTAACATTCTTGGAAGACTCAAAACTTAAATACAACACAATGATTTCCAAAAATAAAGACATAACTAGAAAAAAAAATAAAAAATGTTTTCAAATCTAGCAGCAATTCATTCTGATGGTGATTCACACTTGGTTTCTTTTCCCCAATGGGCTGCTTGATTCTCTCTTTATTGGACTTAATTTTTCTCATTTAAATATGATTAGTACTGGCAAATGAACACTTTACAGAGAGACTCCAACCAAACATGAATAGCAAGCTTGAGCTCCAGAGAGAAGACTAGGGTCAAGTTGCTTGAGGGAGGGTATTTCCTTCAGGAAAGCTAGTAATAGAAAATGCAATGCCTTGTCACTCACAAAGTTGAAAACCTTCAAAGCAAGAGAGTCTTGCCTAAAAAATAGTGCTTGCCTGGAGGAACTTATACTGAATGCCCCAAGCCACTATTAGGTGAGATTAATAGTTGCAAGAAGGAAATTTCTGTAAGAAACCTCTATTGGGCCTATCGATTGCTCCAATATATTGCAAACAAAATAAAACATACACATGAAGAGTCTTATTTCAAAGTGTGTGATTTAGGGAAAAACTAAATATGATTATCGTAAGCTAGCTTCCACAGAGATCTACTGAGCTATAGACAACATTGCCAAGTCCAAACTCTATAAATGCAATCTTTAAGCATAATTCTTGAAGTATAGCTAGTTCAATTATAATTTTTAGCCTTTAGTAATTTTAAATCTATATTAATAGGCTCCACCATTCATAGGTGTAGGGTGATTCGTGTTAGCATGAAGTTTAATCCTCAAATCGTCTACTACAATTAAGTTTAATCTGGGCCACATTGATGTGTTTCCTACTAAGAGAAATCCCTCAATCACCACACACACACTTTGAACTTCCATCTTAATAAGCATTGGTTAGTGTTTACGCCATAAGGCTCACCAACTCAATTTTTTTTGGTAACCATTGGTTTTATAGTAGGGAGGCAGATGAAGAGGACTAATGAAGTCAGAACATGACGAATTAATATAAGATTAGAGGAAAATCACTAAGCATTTGAAACTTGAGGCAAGAAATTAGATGTTCACATACACCTATATTTTATAACAAATTGTTGAAAAAAAGGAGGCTTTAAATTTTCATTGACTTGCTTAGACTAAAAAATACCAACCCTTGTATGTCACAACACTATTAAATAATATAAACAAAAAAGCCCTAATACATAAGATGATTTGAGAAACTAGGCACTTATGTTTTTTAAAATTGGCTTGATAAATGTGTAGTAGGTGAATGCATTAAAAGCTTTCCACACTCATTTGCAATGAATCGAGTGGCATTGTTATCAAGAAATTTGGATGAATGGCATTATACTATGTGTAAGTTGCTCATCATTTCCAAGACTTCTTTTGCACCTAGACTATGGTAAATGGTTACATACCAAGATATAATTCCATGTGCCCTCCATCATTAATATAAAATACAATTTCATAGAAGTTTGTGTAAGTTTTTATTAGCAGATAGGCTTATATGTGAGAGATTTCTCCCGTTAAATGGTTGGACGTCGGCCATTTTTTTCAGTCATCGCGGGTGTGGGAAAGGTTAATGTCAAATTCACCACCTCCAAATTCCATACACGGCAAGTGGCTTCATTCATAATTATGAAACGAAAGGGTTTGCATGGTCCATAAATGAAGAAGAGGTAGACTATTTGCCTTTCTTAAAAGTATTATGCTTACGTGGCAGGTGAGACTCCACTGTGTGAGAAGATATATGATTCATCATGGGAAGAGAACAACTTTTACTCTATCATGTCTTTTCAAATGCTTAATGTTCACATGAAACACATTTACAATTTTTTTAACGGATTTATAATTTTTTTATTTTTTTAATATTAAAAGTCTGTAATAACAATGAGTGGGGTAATATGAACACGGGACTTTTTAGCCAAATTTATGCTAAACCATGGTTAATATAGGATTGCAAGTATATTTTGAAGTAGAGCTTTTATTTCTCCTTTATTTAAGTCAAAACTTGGCAAACTTAATATGGAAGCATTCACAAATTATTTTTTAATATAAAAATTTGTTTTTGTTGGTTAGAATTGATGTTTTTACTAGTAGTTAATAGTGATAAACAATAATGTTTTGAATTAAATTGTCCTTTTATATTTTCTAAATCGAAAGAGATTATTTATGAAATAAAATATTGTTTGATAGATATATTTTAAAATATAAAATTAAAAGATATACATTAAAATAAATGTCTTATATGTCACTTCTATCATATTTAAAAGTCGAAAAATTGTTAGATGCGCTAGAAAATTGCCACCTTTTTTTTCTTCCGTCACCCATTTTTTTCATTTTCACCGTTCATTTTTCATTTTTGCGGTTCGTTCTTTTTTGCCATTAATATATGGTGAATATTGTGCTTGTCAACCATTTTTGTTTTTAATCAAACTCTGTTGATTTTGGATCTTCTACATACTATTTCATGGAGAACTGTCATGTGTTCATACAAGACAAGAGAAAGCAACGTTGATTTAATAGTCAAATGTGATAGAATATTTGTTTGATTTAATGAGTGACTTTAATTTACCCTTCATCGCCAAAGCTATAATGATCTAGTCACTAGCCATTAGCCAACGAAGCAATAATAATATTAATACATCATACATGATTTGCATAGCTGCAATAATATTTAGGAAAGTAAACTTTTTATTTCTTAAGCTTCCTTCCTATTTTATCTCTTTAACTATATTTAATTGTTCCTTCACAAGGTTTATTTATCAAACATTGTGTAATATTAATAATGTATGAGGAATCACTAATAGATTAAAAAATAGATTTAATAAATAATATAAAATTGAAGTTATTGTTAACTATGAAACAATTTATTAATAAAGGGGTAAAACATAGATTCAATAAATAATATAAAATTAAAGTTATTAATAATTATGAGAACAATTTATTAATAAAGGGGTAAATATAATTGGTAATATGTTTTGAAATCCTCTCACAAGGCTACTGTTGCCTTCTCTATTCTACAGGATGATCAGAACAATGGTGTGGATTCTCTGCTCGAGGATAAGGAGAAAATGTTTAATTTGATCAGTGATGATTGGAAAGAACTACTTAGTTGTTTCCTCAAGTTATGCTTAAAAACTCGTACTCTGGTTTTTTGATTTGTTGTTAGTCTGTTGTTTTTTGGCTGTTTGAGGCTTTGGGCCTATTTTGTTGTCTTTTTAGCTTTTATTATCGAGACATGCACCTGGGTTTGTAGCTTACTAATATCAAAAACATGTTATTATCATTATAATGGTTTATTTATAGTAATATTAGAATTTATAAATTGTATGATTAGAAACAATATAATAAAATGATAATTATTAATGAAATGGATTGAAAGGGTAAGTAATAAAATGTTAGAGTTAGGATAACTTAGGATAACCTCACTTATGGTAGTAAGCTCTATATTATTGGGGTGAAGAATAATAAATTCATGTTGGTTGTGTCTTAATTATATGTGCCATTAATTAAAATGGTTTGAAAAAATCATTTAAAAACTTGTATAAAAATTCAATCATTTAAAAATTTCTTTTACGATAGGATTTCGTTCAAATCAAAATGTATTATCTAATCAATCATTGCTTTTAATGTGGTGTGGGACAGTGAATATTTCATTGAAATATTGTTTTTATACATAGAAAATATTTCCTGACTAAATATGAGAAACAAAATTTGTATAAACATTACAAATTATATACGAAGGTTAAAATATTAAGAGATTGATATCTCGTAGGAAGTGACCCCACTGTGAAGATTCTCGTTTAGTGAATATTTTATTCTAGAAATTAGTTTTAAATATAATCAACTTCAAGAGCAATTGGAAAAGGTACAATTTTAAAACTTCTCATAACTCACATCACCACGTTTTATGTTTTGTTGTTTTTAATTAGGGAAGTGAACTTGATGCCAAATGATTGCATATATCCATATTGAGCAAACCCAAAAAAGTGTCCATTGATGCTAGGTCTCGATTTGTGGATTTGGCTATAATTGATTGCAAATGGACTTTCAATGGGCCAAACATATGCAGAAATACTATCTAAGATAAATTTATTTTTTAGTTATGCTCATAGTTTTTTATTTATTTCCAATCATCAAGGGGATAGGTTCTTAGTAGGCAATGATATATATCAGATCACAAAGGGATATGTTGCTAGCTTGACATGCATAATTTCGGGGCAAGCACATTATTTCTTTTTGTTCTTCCCCATTCATTTCACCTTTATGTTTTCTTTAATTATTTTACATTTTTTGTATTGGTTGTGTTTAGGATGTAACTAAGCTAGGATGTAAATATAGCACGTATCCATATTGAGGAAGCCTTGATAAATTTTTTAAGTGTAAAAGTTATTTTGATTACGTTTAAATTTTTTGACTCGGTTAAGTTTACTATATAAAATAATGAATATAATGCATTTTAAGAAATGTAATGTTGTTGGTGTTACCAATTATATGGCATCCTCTTTTTATGCAAGTATTCCAATGGAAATCTATTGGAAGTGTATAATTTATTTCATTTGTGTAGTCAATCAAAATGTTCTAATTTTCTTTTGTTTTAGAGTTTTTAAAATTAAAATAGAAACTCAAACCCCTGCTTTGCTTACAAATTATGTGGACAATACTTGATTCTCTAGCCAAGTGAATATTATTTTCACAGATGAATACACTTTCTACAGAAGGCATTCTTCTTTACTTGAGTATAAAGGCATGATTTTCTTATTTTTTTTAAGAGCAACAAAGTTGGGAACCAGCTGTCACTACTTCCAATTTGTACTTGCATTTGTTTTTTGCCTAAGATTTCTCACTATTAAATTGGTCTCTTCAAAGTTGAATTAGCTCTATAGTATTAAGCCTCTAAATATTTTGTTGACAAGAAAATTCTTCTAGAAAATTAACATAATGACCATTCTAGACTACTAACACCTAGGATACAATGTGAGCACAAAATTATTGAAATAACTACATTGTTTGTCAAACATTTGAAGTTTCTTTATCTCATGCATTTGTTATCCAACACCACCTATTTTTAGATTATTCTTCTTCTACTCGATCTTTACCAACTATCAGTCTTTATGAAAGTCCCTCCTTTTTTATGATTGAAATTTAAATGTAAGTAAAAAATGGCAAAATTGTTGCGTGTAAACTCCGTGCAACTGCTAGTTTAAAAATAGTGCTTACAACTTATATTAATGATATTTTAGATGTTATTAAAGTATAAATACAAGGTAAGTGCATTTTGGGTTTGTAGGAATATGGCCACATTGGCATGGCTTGGTCAAGGGCTTCCATTTTGGTATCTTTCTTGGCAAAGTTGGAGGATAAAGTGCCTTTGTCTAAGGCTAGGAACTAGGTTACTTGTGCTCCTTCCTATATTATCTCATTTCATATGGCCTCACAATGGTTGTCTATGGAGAATTCAAAAGTGGCGGGTGCCCCAAAATAGGTGGCAATTTGGGACGACCTAGGTGTTTTGAGCAAGGAGCTCTTAGCTGTTTATAATCAGTTGATGGAGCTTAAAAGATTTTTTCTTGGACTTAAGGATGGAGGGCAAGCACTTGATGGCTACCCACCATCGTGGAAAATTGGAGGTTACAAGTTTGTGTACTTGGTCTTTGTCAATGGATGGTGGGCTTGGATTGTGTAGCTTTCTGAGAGAAATTATTTTGGGATTAAGGTGGTGATTTGACAGATGCAAAAGTACATCTCCACATTAAATATCCGTTTATTTTATGTTTTCATCACTCAGATGTCTTCTATCTTGAGAAGGATAAAATAAACATATTTAATATTTAATTATTTTTATTTTATATATAATATATAGTTTCTAATAAAATTGTATTTATTCTTGTTTAGTATATTTTATATAAAGTAAAATATTTAATATATTTTAAAAATAATATTATATTATAAAATCATGTATTTATATTATATATATATATATATATTTGCTACAGAAGAGAGATTATATTATATTATATCAAAAAAGGGGAATTTACATCTTTGCTTTGTCTGATTGGCAAAGTCTAGTGGTAAATATCTGCTATCACTAAGCCCTATTCCATGCTATCTGATTCTGTTCAAAATGACCACTCAGGGTCTAACAGTATAGACAAAAGGACATGCAGGGCTTACTGTGATAAATCTATAATTCATGCATGAGACTATTGTCTCCTTCCCTTATATTCACTTTATACATATTCTCTGACCCAGCTAGTATTCATTCATTAAACTTAGAGTAGAAGCAAATGACAGTAGTTAGAGTACCTGTCTATATTTCTCCATGTTCCTGGAGGTAAATGTTGAACTTTGCCACCCAAGCGAAGTCCTCCACCTCTACCAATTGCAACATTTTCTTCAGGAATTCAAATCCCTTGCGAGCCCTGACTCGATGGTCTATTATGTCAGTTCCCCTTAGATCTAGTAGGAAAGGGAAGTATCTAACCACTTCATCTGGCATATCTATTTTCTTGAGTTCGCTCGACCTCGATAGACCCGCACCATAAACTGCTTTTTCCAACACTTCCTCTTGTCGTCCGAACAGCTCCGCCTTGAACATCTTGTGAATTGGGATATCAATTTCCACCTTTGGAGCATTCAGATGCAACAAAGAGGCAACAAAACAAGACGCTATGTCTGAGTCGACTCTATACTGCCCCCGCCCTCGATAAAAACCCTGCCTAGAATAAGTTTTTTGGCACCTACCATGAAGGTGTCATTTTGCAGAAGTACCCTCCTAAGGCGCTGCACCGTTACCATGCCCAACAAGGCCATTTATTTGACCATGTTGGTTAAACAAATGGGTGTGTCCATGCCTCCACATGTTAGATTCTCTGCCAACAGATAAAATAAAAGCTTGAGAATTTTTGTCATTTACCTGCCTTTCTCGAAGTTCTGATTTTATAATCTTCAAATTGAATTGCCAACCTTTGTATAGTATTGCTTGTTTGGTTGGTTCTGGTTACTTAATTAGTAAGGCTCCTATGAGGACGTCTTGGCATTCGCTAACTCCTCAAATCTAGTTGTTCTACTAAGTCTGGCAGGTTATGTGAGATCCTAGGGGCAATGAAATCTCTGCTAGATTTAGGTGGCGGGATATTGGTCTTGATTAGAGTGCTTCTGCACTTCTTCTAATGACTTTCCCATGTGTAGTATGTCTTTTTGATCTTGTCACCTCGCAGAGAGGTCCCATTTATTTAAACTTGCCTTTGTCCTGCATGAATTCCCATCATTTCTAAATGCACTTAGGGAGCGCTTCCATGCTTCCATGTAGATCTATCATGATGAGATTGGAGTCCAGTGGCTATTGTCAAGTTCCTGATGTGTCTCCTATTTGGCTATCAATCCTCCAACTACTCTATCCATGCAAGCCTACCATCTGGATTGAAATTGGGAGGTCCCACTAGATTCCTTAGATCCTTTCCCACTAATCAAAATGCAGATACCGATTCTCTAGGTTTTGCTCTATTTTACCATTCTTTATCAATTTTATAAAGCACTAGTGCCCCTTTATTCAGGATCTAAGTCCTCCACCCAAGCTGAAGCATAAGCCGAACTATCCAATTCTTTTAATTCCAGCCCATTAGCTCCCCTGTTAGCTAAAGTAACTACTTACAAATTGCCCTCTTGGTAAGTATGGTTGATTCAGTAAAGCTCCAACTCTCTAAGTCGAAGGATTGTTGTTTCCAGCATTGCACTTAGTTGTCAGTTCATCATTTTCCTAGCTCTCAAAGCATTTATTATCAGTGTTGAGTCACCTTCTATTATTACCTTTTTGAGTTTGAGTTTTATACGCATATCCAACCCTAGAATTAAGGCTTGCATCTCTGCTGTATTGTTTGTTCCTACAGGAAGGGACTTAGCCACTCTTCCCAGCACCCTTCCTTGTCAATCCCAAATGAGGCAGCCCACCCCTGAAATGCCAGGATTGCCTTTGGCAGTCCTATCAAAGTTCATCTTAAACCACCCAAGTTCTGGAGGAATCTAAATGACTTGGCTTCTGTCAATTTTTGATTTCATACCTCCTTCTCCTAGAAAAGAAGGAATCTTTAGGCCATGCCAGTTTTCCCTCATGACAGTATCCCATTCTGTGAAGTTCAAATTCTTTTGACATTGCTCACCATTTCTTATGTTGACTGCTTCTACTCTCACAGCTTCAACTTTATTGAGCAAGGAAATTAGGGGCATCTCTTTTTCTTTAAAGAGTCTTCAGTTTCTTTCTTTCCAGATCTCCCAAACCAAAAGGGAGAGAGAGATTAGCCACAAGATTGAGTATGAAGCTGATATATTTAGAAGTGGCCAAACCTTGAAGAGGCTTAGAATGTCCTTAGGCAGGGCATTTCTCTAATTCAACTTGGCACAGAGCTAGGTCTAGCATTTGTGTGAGAAAGGACATTGTAGGAAAAGGTTGTTTCTTGTTTCCTCTTCATGTTTGCACAGTACACACCTTGAGGGACTGTGGTAGCCCATCTTTAGAAACATGTTTACTGTTAGGATTCTATTTTGTAGCATTACGCAAGTGAAGATTCCTCCTTTGGGGATGCAATTCTTATCCCATCATAGATTGAGTGAGAGATGAGATGCAACCTCAGAGCGCTGTGCTAAAATCCTATATCCCTCTTTTGTTTTGTAGCATCTCTTTTTAGATCCATTCCATTTTAAAATGTCTCTTCCTTCCCTGATGAAGATAGGCCCATTATTAACAATCGCTTCAAAGCCTGCTACTTCTTGATTGGAAATACCTAATGTTCTTACATCCTTCCAATGTCCCTTTAAACCTCCATTAATTAAGGATAGCTGAAGATAATCCCTCACCTTATCTCCCCAAACTTGTTTGGTCTTGTCTTTGACTGCATTTAGCTTACTCTATTTGCTAGTTTTGGAAACCCTCCCCATGAGTCTTCCCAGAACTAAGCTTGGCTTCCATCTCTGACATCCCAGGTCAAATAGTCTGTGATCAAATCTATTCAAATTTACATAAAATTCCAAATTCTGGAGCCTACTGGGAGTGTTATGGAGGTTAAGATACTCAAATCCCCTTCATCTAAATATTTTGCCTTCACTATTTTGACCCATTTGAGACCTAGGTTTAATTAGATGTTCCAAATCAGCTTTGCTCCTAAGGCCTTGTTCTGAAGTGCCATATTTCTGAGCCCCACTCCTGCCATTTTTGACTTGCATATTTTTCCTAGCTAATGAGAGGGAATTTTCTTTGTTCTGACACACCTTGCTAAAGGAATTTCCTCATTCTTTGATTGATTCTTTAGAAAACACTTGCTAGGAGAGGGAGGCAAGACATCATATAAACTGGGATGATAGATATCATTGCCTTTAGCATGAAAGGTATACTAGCCCAAGAGAGCCAATGACCTTTCCACGAGGCCAACTTCTTTTCTATCTTGGAAATTAGGGAGTCCCATAATTTCCCTAATTGCAAGCTAGTGGCTAATGGTAGCCCCAAGTACTTACTTGGAAGAGTTCCTTTCTTAAAGTCTAACACTCTAAGTATCTGATTTTCCAATCTTGGGTTAGTGAACAAGAAGAAGACCTCCATTTTTTCTTTACTAACCTCCTAGATAGAGGTAGCCGAGTAAATTTCCAAAATTTCCTTGAAGATTCTTGCCTCTCTAACCTTGGCTTCTCCAAACAACATTGTGTTATCTACAAATTGCTGATGTGAAATGGTTGGGCAACCCCTGGTGATTTGGAAGCCTACTATCCTGCCAACATGCAATGCCTTATTCAAGGTTCTACCAAGTGCTTCTGCCATGATGATGAACAAAAAAGGGGATAGATGGTCCACTTGTCTCAGACCCCTAGAAGTCCCAAAGTAACTTTTTGGAGATCCATTAATTAAAATGAAGAATCTCGGTGTTGCCAGACAATTGAAAATCCACTGTAGCCATTTTTGAAAGCCGAAGGCCTCTATAACCTTGAACAAAAACCTCCAGTCTACTCTATCATAGGCTTTCTTGATGTCTAGCTTTATCAGCATATTTGATTTCTTGACTGCTTGGGTGGAGTGTATAGCTTATTGGGCTATAATTACCCCATTAAAAATTGATTTGCCTGGCACAAATCTGGTTTGCTCCTCTGAAATAATGTCTAGGAGAATTCCTTTGATTCTGTTTGTTTCTACCTTTGCCATTATATTGTAAATGGTATTACATAGGACAACAGGTTTGTATGCCTTAAGAGAATCTAGTTTTTCCTTCTTGGGAATGAGGGAAATAAATGTGTTGTTTATCTCTTTTAACGCCTTCCCTAAACTCCTTGAGTCTTTAATTGTCTCCACTACTTCTTCTTCTATAATGTCCCAACATTTTTGAAAAAAATATGTTGGGAATCCATCCAGCCCAGGGGCCTTTTCAGGATGTAATTGAAAGAGTGATTCTCTGATATTCTTAGAGAATTTCCCCATCAACATTTCATTTTGTGCCTCTGTGACTAATCTGGGAATGTTTGTGAGTATCTGTTGCTACTCCTGCAAATTCGATCCATTCCAATTATTTAGGAGGTTTTGAAAAAATTCTATTGATTCTGTTATGATTTCCTCTAGTTCCTCCAATACTCTACCCGTTGAAGACTTGATCTGGGTGATCCTATTTATTTCCCTTCTGACCATAGTTGCATTGTGGAAGTATTTTGCATTTTTGTCCCCAAAGTTCAGTCATAGCTCTCTTGACTTTTGCCTCCAAAAGATTTCTTCCTTAGACAAGACATCTTCTTATTTACTGAGAAGCTCTTTTTCCTTTAAGAAGCTCTCATTGTCCATTCCCCTAATGATCATTGTATCATTTACCTCCTTCAGATTTTCTTCAATCTTTTTTCTTCAAAGATGTTTTTGAATCAGTTCCTATTCCATTCCTTTATCTTTTATTTTATCACTTTTGAATCTTTGTGACAATTATAAACATCTTGGATCCTCTTGGGTGAACCTCATTCCACCAGATATTGATTAGGTCAAAGAAATTGGGATCTTTCAACCAAATATTTTCAAACTTGAAGGGACCTCTAATTGGTTTCCTCTCTCCCAGAATTTATAGGCTGATTGGGAAGTGATCTGAGCATGAGTATGTTTCAATGCTACTTGACATGGAGTAGGGGAAGTTTCTTAGATCTCCTTTGAACAAGAATTTGTCTAAGCATTCTATAATGTTACAGAACCCAAACCTCCTATTTGTCCATGTAAAAATCCCACTCCCCATCTGAATTTCCATTAGCATGTTTCTCTCCACAAAGTTTTCAAAGTCAATCTAGGATTGAAGCTTTCTTCTCACACCCCCCATTTTATCTTTAGAATTTAAAATCGCATTAAAGTCCCCTCCCCAAAAAAAAATCATGGGCTACATTGTTGCAAATTGTCTCTATTTCTATCCATATTTCTCTCTTTAGAATGCAAGAATTTGGTCCATAAACATTAAAGAGAATGAAATTTAGATTTGAAGATAAACTTCTCACATTGCTCGCTATCCAATATTTGCTTGTTGATAGTTCTTCCACTAGGACTCTTTGAGGTCTCCAAAGAGGTATGAGTCCACCAGAGGCTCCATTCGGATCACCTACCAGGTGTTGCCAAAGTTTCAATCTGTCACAAATGTCTTCTCTTTCGTCTGAGAGAGTTTGGATTCCTATATTATGTATATATCTACCTATGACACCTCCAATAGGCATCGAACCAAGCTTTTTTTGTTAGGGGCCTTTAAGCCCCTAACATTCCAGGAATATATCTTCATTGTGCCTCAGGAAGGGATTCCCCCTTCCCTATCAAAAGCATTTCCAAAATCTTTTTTTCCCTGAGGCTTCTCCATCTATTTTCCTCTTTTCTTGATTTGAAGTCATTGCTCTCCTCTTTCTATCCCCACAATCAGGCACTATCTTTACCGATTCCTTTATTGCAATGCCCAATTTCTCTATCTCTCTATTATGCAGAGCTAACATTCTATTTTTTTCTAGGATAGGGGTGTGTTCCTCCTCATCCAACCCTATCTCTTCTAGAATTGCCCCTAATTCCCAGAGACCTCCAGAGAGAAAATTTTCCCCCATCTCTCCTCGTTTTGCTTCCTTTGTCAGTTCCAACAATTTTCTACCCACTTCGATCAAGGAATATAAATTTTCTTCTCTAAAATCATCTCCAATCCGTTCAATGACTTCCAAAATCTTCCCATTCACTTGGTCTAAATTCTCCTTTGTCTCCTATGCTTGCCTTTCCCGATAGTGCTCTTCAGACATCGCCTTCTCTTGGCTAAACTCTCTTGTGTTATTTCCCCCCTTCTTCTCCATTTCTTTCTTCCTGGGTAATCCTATTTTGATTTTCTAAAGGAGGCTCTTCTGCTTCATTTCTTTCTTCTACTTTCTGAGTAGTTTGCCTAAAACCCATAACCCAAGTGATCCCACTTCTAGGGCTCAGATCTGGAATGAGGGTTTGTTTCCATTCACCCCAATCAGTATAAATCTCCAATTCCGTCCAAAGAGTGTTGTTGGGAGCATTCTCAACACACATTCTTACATAGGAACTAATTCCATTAGGGTTAGATCTTTCTTCTACGCAAACAAAGGTCCCCATTTGATTGTCGATTTCTTCGAGCACTACTAGATCCCAAAATTCTTCTGGTAGGTTGGGCAATTTGAACCAATCCTGAACCCAATCCACTTTGTGTTTATACAAATTGAAACAAGGTTCCCATCTTCAGATATAAAATCCATTGTCATCCATTATCCAAATCCCATCATCTATGCCATCCCTAATCTCTTGTGTAAGGTAGATTAGCATGAAGAAGCCATTTGCTAGAGGTTTTATTTGCAGATCTTCTCCTTCTTTCTCTTTCGACTAGTTAATGATCCTCTCCCAATTGGTCTCTCTTCCATACCATTTTATTATCAAGCCTAGCATTTCCAACCATTGAATGTTGGGTCATATTATGCTGGCTTGAATGGCCAAAGCGTTGCAGTTCTTCCCATGACCTGCTTCTTCTGGGTTCATCAAATTTATGGATTCCATCTCCTACCTTGCATTCCTTCCTAATTTCCAATTACCTTTGTTGCCTAAAGGGATGGTATTCACTCCTGTGGCACAAAGAATCTTGTTCCCCCACGTTCCATGCAGAAATTTTTGTCCTTGCTTATACCTGAAATTCCCATTCTGGCTGAAATTCAAATTGCTTCCTCTCCTCCATCCCTGGTTTTCACACCATCTTTCCTTTTCCGCTCTGTTTGTTACATGCTCGATTAGGATTTCCTTCTCTATCTCTATCGCCCAAGCTCCTATCGCATCTTTTTCTCCATTGGTTGTTCTTCTCCTTTCATCTCCCTTGAAACCTGCTCTGTGTCTGTCGCCCGTGAAATACTCTACTCCTGACATTTTTTTATTAAATCTTGTATTAAAATATTTATTCATAATATAATCATATTTATTTCATATATAGTATTTAATATCTAATATAGTTGTATTTGTTATTATTCAGCATATTTTATATAATGTAAATTATTTAGAAATGAGATAGAGACATAGAGGAGGATAGAGAAAGAGAGTGAGATAGAGAGAGAATGAAAGAGAGAGGAAGAGAGAAAGATAGGTATAGCAAGAGAGAAGGAGAGAGACCCAGAGAGATCAAGGGATACAATGATGTTTTAGATGTTATTAAAGTATAAATACAAGGTAAGTGCATTTTGGGTACCATGGCTTGTTCAAGGGCTTCCATTTTGGTGGGCTTCTTGGCAAAGTTGGATGATAAAGTGCCTTTGTCTAAGGTTAGGAACTAGGTTACTTGTGCTCCTTCCTATATTATCTCATTTCCTATGGCCTCATGACGGTTGTGTCTATAGAGAATTCAAAGGTGGTGGGTGCCTAAAATAGGTGGTGATTTGGGATGACCTGGGTGTCTTGAGGAAGGAGCTCTTAACTGTTTACAATCAGTTGTTGGAGATTAAAATATTTACGCATGGACTTGAGGATGGAGGGCAAGCACTTGCTGGCTACCCACCATCGTGGCAATTTGGAGGTAACAAGTTTGTGTACTTGGTCTTTGTCAATGGATGGTGGGCTTGGATTGTGCAGCTTTGTGAGAGAAATTATTTTGGGATTAAGGTGGTGATTTGACAGATGCAAAAGTACATCCCTACATTAAATATCCCTTTTTTATGTTTTCATCACTCAGATGTCTCCTATCTTGAGAAGGATAAACTAAACATATTTAATATTTTTTATTTAATTATTTTTATTTTATACATAATATATAGTCTCTAATATTATTGTATTTATTCTTGTTTAGTATATTTTATATAATGTAAATTATTTAATATATTTTAAAAATAATATTATATTATAAAATCATTTATTTATATTAAATATTCATTTATAATATAATCATATTTATTTTATATATAGTATTTAATATTTAATATAGTTATTGTAACATCCTACTTCTAAAAACATAGTAAAACCAGAAAATTTACCATAAAGTAATTTAAAAGGTAAAAATGAGATAGAGAAAATTTTTCTTGTATTCAACATATAATCAAGTAACTACAATTACACGATTTTCTCATTACAAAATACAATAAACCATATTGTCTTTCTCAAATATAATGTTTACAAATGTAAATCAATTACATGTACAAATTTTGGAATAAATACTGCTTCTGAATATCTGACATCTTTATCACAAGTCCTAGCATGTTTTCTTCTTGGAGAGAGAGTATCTTTCCAATGATTTACCTCCATCCACAGACCGGCGGTCTCCCACACATCTTCCACATAGGAAGTGGCTCTACCCTTCATGAGGAATATAGACCTTAGGTGACCAATGGTAATTTGTCTTTCCTGAGGACATAGTGTTGTATCCTACTCAACTCTATCAACCATACAACCCTAGATACCCTCTAGCTAAGTATGATTTCCGATAAGATGAGCAATCCAGATATAGTGAACTGAGAATGCATGCAGAAAATAAATGCATTACTTTGGCAAAAGTTTTTAATATCAA
The DNA here is from genome assembly GCA_027924645.1 of Cunninghamia lanceolata. Classification (NCBI taxonomy): domain Eukaryota; kingdom Viridiplantae; phylum Streptophyta; class Pinopsida; order Cupressales; family Cupressaceae; genus Cunninghamia; species Cunninghamia lanceolata. The sequence goes on along the minus strand of BSBN01000053.1, from coordinate 2,883,305 downwards.
TAACGTTCAAAATGAATGTGGTTGTTGTGTTCACCCACCCCTACTCAACTTGGATACTATCGTATTCTCAAAGTTATTCACACCGGCTATGTTTACGTAAAGGTTTAATCATCTTGTGTCATGATAATAGTTTTCTTGACTTAGATAAGTCTAAATGACATAACCATTCATTGGGTTCATAATCAACTCTAGGGTTTTAAAACAACCCTTGAATATTACGATATTTCAATATATATTATATCTCATTTATGTAAGGCTAAGGTTCATAATCGACTCTAGGGTTTAACTCAACCATAGTTAAGAATACTATAATTCTTGTGAAGATATTAGCTTCTATTTAAAGGAACATAAATACCTTTCAAATTACCTCTACGTGATGTCATTAACCATCACTACATATATACTCATATATGATTTTATACAAGGTTGTTTCTATATAGACATAGTCTATTTCCACATAATGGTTTACTATAGTGATACTCATCAAGATTACTAGTGTAGATAGTAAGAAGATCTTTTGACATTTATCCTGTTTATCTACTATCTCTAGTTCTTCTACCATTCAATAGATTATACCATAGTTACCACAAACCACTAAGAATCTAAGTTCTTTGGATAAGATATCGTTTTCAACATATATAAAAACTAAACAAGGAAATGTTTTAAAATAATATTACCTCGACTCAAAGTCTATTCGATACTACTCAAGGCTATGAGTATAACTATCAAAGTTCAATCAATACTAATAAAATTTGAGAGTCTATTGTATGATTATCTCATTAAACATATCATTGGTTGCTACAAACTTATTCAATAAGAAGACTGGTTTTTCAAAGTAAACAACAACTAAGAGAACCTCCTATTGTGATCATTTATCCTCCATACTATGATTTGATACGATTATTGTTTTAGAAATCAATAAGTAAATAGTGAATTCAGAATACTATAACAAAGGATTCACTTGTATTACCAAGTATCGGGCATATAAATTGCATTCGATGCCTAATCGTTTTTCAGAAATAGATCAAAACAGTTTACTAGTAATGGTATTTGCATTCTCCTATGATCAACACTATTAGCTTCAATAGATACATAATGTATAGAGGAGGATATACCTCACTGGCAAACTCACATAACTATCCAAGACACAGCAATGGACATTCTAGAAAGAATCGGTCAATTTCCTCATTGTTATTTAAACACATGAAGAACTGAGGAATACCTGATAGTCGACGGTCTTAGAGTTGACAATATTTGCTGATAGAACACTACAGTCGACACCTTTGGCTGTGTATCTCTTCTCAACCATGATTTTCTTCTGCGTATCCCCTATACTTCACACAAGTATCTACTTTTAATAATATCTCCCCCATGGCTCATCTGAGTTGTTGTTATTAAAGTCTCAGGCATGACTCCTATAGAGTCACCTTACTTCGCATCTCCACTCGATTCATTTGTAAACTTAATTGAATGCATAACAGTCTATAATTGATTATGTTCGAACTGGAGCCAAGTTTTATGTAAAGTTTACACATGTCAATGGGAGATAACCGTCCCATGGGCTCGTCGATGGTGGTAGTTAACACCACAGTCCTCCTCTTTTGGAAGAGGCTGACACATCACTTAACTATTGCTAATCATTTAATGATCAACAATAAGTGATTCGATTCACCTTTACTATTATTGAAGGCTCTCCTATTTGTAAGCCCTCGGCTACTCTAGCATAACATTATTAACTTATCATGAGGTATTATCCTCATTCGACACATAAGCATATACTTATTTGATTATATCAAATATGATTCACATAACATCACCTCAATTAGATATTTATGGTTTAATAAATAAAATGATAATATTTAAACATAGGATTACAGATAATGTGATTGGGTTGATCTTGTCTCCCCATCACAATCCGTCGACAAAATCACATTTTCTTAACTTGACGAAAATGTCTTGACGTTAAGAATCGACAATAAAACCTCAAGAGACTTAATTATAATAAGACAACCATTTTACAACAATGACGTCGTAACTTTTATGTTAAACGTAAATGGTCATGGTTCATACACAAATGACGTCATTTACGTTACTAACGACTATGATGACTTACTATGACTTACAAAGATTCGTAAGGTATCGACTTGTTGACCCTGTTTCTGCACTTCAAAATTTAAACTTTTTTTGTCAAAATGACGAATCTAACCATGCTTTGAACCCTTTCTCCAGAGTCATCTTTCGATTACAAAACACCAGTGTCACATTTTTCCTGCATGAGTCATTGAGATAACATATCTCTGAAATGTCACAATTTGTTTCCCTACATTGAACTTTGCATAACAAATCATTTTGGAGCAGAGATACTCATTATTTCACTAAGTTTCTCGAGCACACTTGTCCAGTTTGCGGCATTTTATGAAAATAATTAAATAGTGAAAATCTGTGACAGATGGTAGAAAATAATTTTTATGGTAGTGTTCGTGACTCCATTTCACCTAATGTGACAACTTTTCAAACCAAGAAGTCTTATGGTTTGAGAGATTTTAAACTTTCAATTTTTCGGCGGGCAGTTGGCAGAAACAATAAAATTGTGGTTTTTGAAAGGACTAGAGAAAAATTGTTCGGCATAGAGATTTATAATGTTAATACAGACAATGTGGCAAAATTTCATGATGATCTGACCTTCCAGTTGAAAGTTATGTACTTTTCGCCATTTCTCGCTCCTGCACAGTTCACAAGTTACAAATTCACGTAAGTTGAAAAGATATCACATGTGAAATTGTTTAAGTGGAGAGTTTGCTTTCAAAAAGAAGTTATTTTTGGCCTACTTAGGAAAAAGTGAAAGTTCACATCAAACTTGTACTTTTTGCAAACCTCACGTCAACTTTCGCTTCTCGAAAAGTTTGCATTAACTTTCAAGTTCGGCTAAGTTCGCGTGCACTTTAGGTTTTGGCGAAGTTGTCCAAAAAGTTAAAAAAATAAAAAAAAGAGCAACTTGCAATTTTGACTATCTTGTGAAAAGAAATATGGTTACAAATAAAAGTAGTTATTATAACTACTTAGAAGTTAAAACCCTCGCCAATCTCCAACCTTGTGAAACCAGTCATGGGCAATGGAAGTTTTCTCAGATCCTTATCAGTTCGAAATGCTCCAGCAGATACAAATACAAGATGAAGGCGTAACAACTGTTTGATAAAATGCTTCAAAGAGATGTCTTCTCATGGAATTCAATGAGTGAAGGGGCGGCTTGGTGGAAGCTTTCCCAACTAGAAGATGAGGATAGCAGCAATGGGGGAAGCAGTTTACCAAGTGTGAGGCCAACGACATTGAGATTTTACGCAAGCTATGACGTGAGCGTGCAAGACATAACCATACAAAGTAGTCCCCAATTTAATCTTAAGTTTGACTCTTGCACCTTCGTCAAAGTGACTAGCATGACAATCTCCTCTCCTACAAACAACCCAAACACAGACGGAATTCATTTCCAAAATTCTAACGAGGTTGAAATACACAGTTCCTCTATGGCATGTGGAGACAACTGCGTGTCCATTCAAACAGGTTGCTCAGGCATTTGCATTCACAACATCAATTGCGGCCTTGGTCACGGTATTAGTATTGGAGGACTTGGAAAAGACAGAACGAAGGCCTACATTTCCAATGTGAGTGTCTATGACAGCAACATCCAAGATGCCTCCAACGGAGTTCAGATCAAAACATGGCAGGGAGGAGCTGGACAGGTGAAAAGCGTATCCTTCTCCAAAATACAGGTTTCCAACGTGTGGGTGCCCATTAAAATAGATCAATTTTACTGTGACAAAAAGGCCTATAGCAATCAAACCTCAGGGTATTTATATCAGATGTCATTTACCAAAAAATCGCTGGTACTTACACGGAAACTCCAGTTTATTTGGCTTGCAGCAACGATGTGCCCTATACTGATTTAAAGTTTTCAGATATTCAACTCCAGCCTGCTGATATACATGAGAAGAATGCCTTGTGTTGGAATAGCTACGGATCACAATGATTTCTTGTCAGTTTCAGAAAGCACAACGGAAGGAGGATTTTTGTTTGATGTTAAATAGTTATGAATACTCTAGTAGACATACTTGTAAATCATGAAAAACATAGACAAAGTATATACGACAGATCCAAGTTAGTAGTTGGAGACATAGGCAGCATTCTTGAAGATTTTGAGAAAATCTCTAAAGTTTGTTGCATAATAATGTTGTATTCTATCTTCCATTAACTGAAAGAATCAAGGAAAAGTTAGAAGGTGATTGAAACTTGATACAAGGCCGTTTTGAGAAGTTAGATCATATGAAATACCACATCTTATATTCTTCTATCAAACATTTATCTAGAGATGGGCAGATAGGGTGATTCTTTAAATGGTAAGGCAATTAAAGAAAGATAGAGGAATTAAAAGAGCCCTAGCTATAGTCGGATTGATGGACATAAAAGAAAATTTGACTTGGAAGATGAAAGTTGGGCATCTTCAAAATTCAAGACATTTACTTGATAATGTCTAAGGGAAGGAAAAATAATTATTTTGTCACCATTATGAAAAGTTAGAAATTACATTTGGTTTGGAACATCTTAGATTGTTGCAAGAGTAATTGTTTTGAGAGAGGTAAACTAGTTTCATCATTTCAATCAAATGCATTGTTCTTATGGAGATTGTTGATGATGCTTAGTGAAGTGAAGGAAAAATGTGTGCTTGGTGATTTGGTGATACAATGTGGTGGCTATAATACCAAAATCTTCAAAAACTTAATCTTATGGAGTTATTTTCTTGCATGGGAGTAAGATGAGATAATGGAATTTATAGAGGTAGTTGGAAGCTTACTAGAAGATGATGAGAATGTCAATGAGATAGAGGCTAATTTATTAGTGAGAGGGTGATTCATGATTGGGAAGGAGATAGTCTTCTTAAAAAGATTATAGGAAAAATAAATTCAAGTAATCATGGGATATCTGTCATGCAGGTGATCAACTAGTGGGAGGTAGGGTAGCCCCTATCTTGCCTAAGACATATTTTTGTCTCACTTTCAACTGTGTCTTCAATGGATACATATGGTTGTTGTTGCTTCAAATGATCATCAGATTTATCTCTCCATAAATTCAAGTATTGGGAGTAGTGATCATGTTGAGTAGGATATGAATATTCTAGTGGATACGAAGCTACCACTTTGTTAAATCCCCATCAATACATATATGATTCTTCATGGCAATTATTATGCAGAGTTAGCGGACCAATTTCATCTACCATATTTCAAGCACTTGGAAAGAGATGTCAAGAAATAATTGAAGAGATGACTACCGGAAAGGAGCAGAACAAAAATAGAAAGTAACTGAGTCAAATTCACAACTTGAAAGTTGTATCTTTGAAAACTATCATTTTGAAAAGTGACTTGTTTCACTTGTTGTAATTAAAAGTTCAAAATTAGGTTTCCTTTTGAAAAAGATAGTTACTTGAAGTGGTTAGGAAGTAGTTACAAGTTGGTTATTAGGTGGTTATGCGGAAAAGTCTATATATACTGGACTTCACATTGTAAAAAGGGAAGGGGGGACTCTTTTGAGAGAAATCTAAAAAAGGGGAAACTCTGGAGAAATTTTCAGAGATATTTTGAAAAGCTTTTATGTTTACACTATGTACAAAAAGGATTTTTGAATTGTATAATTTCAAAGATAATGAAAAATACAGTTTAGTTCATGTGCTCTAAATACGTTCTTATGTTATCATTACTAATTTCTTGTATGTTGAATTGGTAATCCCTTTTGTGCACATGTGTAATACATTGATGATCTATGTGATTGATGTGATGAAACACACCCACCTCCTGGTATCCTGTTTTGGATGTGTTTGTATGACCTATCCCTTCTTATGTTGAGATTTATTGTACTCCTTTCATCATCATTGCACGTTTCAACCTATTTGGCAATAACCCCTTTTGTAATTGTTATTAGTTGTGGAATCTCAATTGGTTTTTGTATGTCTACTATTGGGGTTTCTGTTATTCATCTTTTCCTAGTTTTGTGTTTTCCCCTTTATGTACTTTCAGGTTAAAAGTACACAAAAATACCAAAAACCCAATCATATGAGGGAGCTGCCCCTCTCAAACGCAGAGGAAAGCTGATAATTCAATAATAGCTTCTCCAACTATTGGGACAATTTGGTCACCGCTCTAAGGGCAACGGGTCAGTTTCAAAGGTTATTTCGCGGTGACAAATCTATTTACCAACAAATTTTTGGCGACTCTACTGGGGATTGACAAGCTGAAGTGTTGGTGTCTTTCATTACTTAAAATATACAAGTATCTCCCCAGAAAATAAATTGACGACTCTATCTGAAAGAAGAATCCTGAAAGATGGTTTGTTATCGAAGAACGCAGATGCATAACTTACAGTCTCTTGAATTAGCTCTATAGTATTAAGCCTCTAAATATTTTGTTGACAAGAAAATTCTTCTAGAAAATTAACATAACGACCATTCTAGACTACTAACACCTAGGATACAATGGGAGCACAAAATTATTGAAATAACTACATTGTTTGTCAAACATTAGAAGTTTCTTTATCTCATGCATTTGTTATCCAACACCACCTATTTTTAGATTATTATTCTTCTACTCGATCTTTACCAACTATCAGTCTTTATGAAAGTCCCTCCTTTTTTATGACTGAAATTTAAATGTAAGTAAAAAATGGCAAAAATGTTGCGAGTAAACTCCATGCAACTGCTAGTTTAAAAATAGTGCTTACAACTTATATTAATGATATTTTATATGTTATTAAAGTATAAATTCAAGGTAAGTGCATTTTGGGTTCGTAGGAATATGGCCACATTGGCATGGCTTGGTCAAGGGCTTCCATTTTGGTATCTTTCTTGGCAAAGTTGGAGGATAAAGTGCCTTTGTCTAAGGCTAGGAACTAGGTTACTTGTGCTCCTTCCTATATTATCTCATTTCCTATGGCCTCACAATGGTTGTTTATGGAGAATTCAAAGGTTGTAGGTGCCCCAAAATAGGTGGCAATTTGGGACGACCTGGGTGTTTTGAGCAAGGAGCTCTTAGCTGTTTATAATCAGTTGATGGAGCTTAAAAGATTTTTACTTGGACTTAAGGATGGAGGGCAAGCACTTGATGGTTACCCACCATTGTGGCAAATTGGAGGTTACAAGTTTGTGTACTTGGTCTTTGTCAATGGATGGTGGGCTTGGATTGTGCAGCTTTGTGAGAGAAATTATTTTGGGATTAAGGTGGTGATTTGGCATTTGCAAAAGTACATCTCCACATTAAATATCCGTTTATTTTATGTTTTCATCACTCAGATGTCTTCTATCTTGAGAAGGATAAAATAAACATATTTAATATTTAGTATTTAATTATTTTTATTTTATATATAATATATAGTGTCTAATATAATTGTATTTAATCTTGTTTAGTATATTTTATATAAAGTAAAATATTTAATATATTTTAAAAATAATATTATATTATAAAATCATCCACATATATATATTTTTTCTACATAAGAGAGATTATATTATATTATATCAAAATAGGAGAATTTACATCTTTGCTTTGTCTGATTGGCAAAGTCTAGTGGTAAATATCTGCTATCACTAAGCCCTATTCCATGCTATCTGATTCTATTCAAAATGACCACTCAGGGTCTAACAGTATAAACAAAATGCCACGCAGGGCTTACTATGATAAATCTATAATTCATGCATGAGACTATTGTCTCCTTCCATTATATTCACTTTATACATATTCTCTGACCCAGCTAGTATTCATTGATTAAACTTAGAGTAGAAGCAAAAGGCAGTAGTTAGAGTACTTGTCTATATTTCTCCCTATTCCTGGAGGTAAATGTTGAACTTTGCCACCCAAGCGAAGTCCTCCACCTCTACCAATTGCAACATTTTCTTTAGGAATTCAAATCCCTTGCTTGCGAGCCCTGACTCGATGGTCTATTATGTTAGTTCACCTTAGATCTAGCAGGAAAGGGAAGTATCTAACCACTTCATCTAGCATATCTATTTTCTTGAGATCCCTCGACCTTGACAGACGCGTACCATAAACTGCTTTTTCCAGCACTTCCTCTTGCCCTCTGAATAGCTCCGCCTTGACCATCTTGTGAGTTAGGATATCAATTTCCGCCTTCAGAGCATTTAGATGCAAAAAAGAGGCAACAAAACAAGACACTATGTCTGAGTCGACTCTATACCGCTCCTCGCCCTCGACAAATACCCTGCCTAGAATAAGTTTTTTGGCACCTACCATGAAGGTGTCATTCTGCAGAAGTACCCTCCTGACGCCCTGCACCGTTACCATGCCCAAAAAGGCCATCTATTTCACCATGCTGGTTAAACAAATGGGTCTGTCCATGCCTCCATATGCTAGATTCTCTGCCAACAGATAAAATACAAGCTTGGGAATTTTTGCCATTTACCTGCCTTTCTCGAAGTTGTGATTTTATAATCTTCAAATTGAATTGCCAACCTTTGTATAGTATTGCTTGTTTGGTTGGCTCTGGTTACTTAATTAGTAGGGCTCTTGTGAGGACGTCTTGGCATTCGCTAACTCCTCAAATCTAGTTGTTCTACTAAGTTTGGCAGGTTATATGAGATCCTGGGGGCAATGAAATCTCTGCTAGATTTAGGTGGTGGGATATTGGTCCTGATTAGAGTGCTTCTGCACTTTTTCTAATGACTTTCCCACGTGTAGTATGTCTTTCTAATCTTGTCACCTCGCTAGAGAGGTCCCATTCATTTGAACTTACCTTTGTCCCACATGAATTCCCATCATTTATGAATGCACTTAGGGAGCGTTATTGTGCTTCCATGCATATCTGTCATGATGAGATTGGAGTCTAGTGGCTATCGCCAAGTTCCTAATGTGTCTCCTATTTGGCTATCAATCCTCCAACTACTCTATCCATGCAAGCCTACCATCTGGATTGAAATTGGGAGGTCCCACTAGATTCCTTAGATCCTGTCCCACTAATCAAAATGTAGATACCGATTCTCTAGGTTTTGCCTATTTTACCATTCTTTATCAATTTTATAAAGCACTAGCGCCCCTTTATTCAGGATCTAAGTTCTCCACCCAAGTTGAAGCATAAGCCAAAGTATCCAATTCTTTTAATTCCAGCCCATCAGCTCCCCTGTTAGCTAAAGTAACTACTTCCAAATTTCCCTCTTGGTAAGTATGGTTGATTCTGTAAAGCTCCAACTCTCTAAGTCGAAGGATTGTTGTTTCCAGCATTGCACTTAGTTGTCAGTTCATCATTTTCCCAACTCTCAAAGCATTTATTATTAGTGCTGAGTCACCTTCTATTATTACCTTTTTGAGTTTGAGTTCTATACACATATCCAACCCTAGAATTAAGGCTTGTATCTCTGTTGTATTGTTTGTTCCTACAGGAAGGGACTTAGCCACTCTTCACAGCACCCTTCCTTGTCAATCCCAAATGAGGTAGCCCACCCCCGAAATGCCAGAATTGCCTCTGGCAGTCCTATCAAAGTTCATCTTAAACCACCCAAGTTCTGGAGGAATCTAAATGACTTGGCTTCTGTCAATTTTTGATTTCATACCTCCTTCTCTTAGAAAAGAAGGAATCTTTAGGCCGTGCCAATTTTCCCTCATGATTGTATCCCATTCTGTGAAGTCTAGATTCTTTTGACATTGCTCACCAATTCTTATCTTGACTGCTTCTACTATCACAGCTTCAACTTTATTGAGCAAGGAAATTAGGGGCATGTCTTTTTCTTTAAAGAGTCTTCAGTTTCTTTCTTTCCAGATCTCCCAAACCAAAAGGGAGAGAGAGATTAGCCACAAGATTGAGTATGAAGCTGATCTATTTAGAAGTGGCCAAGCCTTGAAGAGGCTTAGAATGTCCTAAGGTAGGGCAGTTCTCTAATTCAACTTGGCATAGAGCCAGGTCTAGCATTTGTGTGAGAAAGGACATTGTAGGAAAAGGTGGTTTCTTGTTTCCTCTTCATGTTTGCACAGTACACACCTTGAGGGACTACCCATCTTTAGAAACCTGTCTGCTGTTAGGATTCTATTTTGTAGCATTGCCCAAGTGAAGATTCCTCCTTTGGGGATGCAATTCTTATCCCATCATAGATTGAGTGAGAGATGAGATGCAACCTCAGAGCGCTGCACTAAAATCCTATATCCCTCTTTTGTTTTGTAGCATCTCTTTTTAGATCCATTCCATTTTAAAATGTCTCTTCCTTCCCTGATGAAGATAGGCCCATTGTTAACGATCGCTTCAAAGCCTGCTGCTTCCTGATTGGAAATACCTAATGTTCTTACATCCTTCCAATGTCCCTTTAAACCTCCATTAATTAAGGATAGTTGAAGATAATCCCTCACCTTATCTCCCCAAACTTGTTTGGTCTTGTCTTTGACTGCATTTAGCTTAGCTCTATTTGCCGATTTTGGAAACCCTCCCCATGAGTCTTCCCAGAACTAAGCTTGGCTTCCATCTCTGACATCTTAGGTCAAATGGTATTTGATCAGGTCTATTCAAATTTTCATAAAATTCCAAATTCTAGAGCCTACTGGGAGTGTTCTGGAGGTTAAGATACTCAAATCCCCTTCATCTAAATATTTGGCCTTCATCTAAATATTTGGCCTTCCTTAAGAGAATCTAGTTTTTCCTTCTTGGGAATAATAGAAATAAATGTGTTGTTTATCTCTTTTAACACCTTCCTTGAACTCCTTGAGTCTTCAATTGTCTCCACTACTTCTTGTCCTATAATGTCCCAACATTTTTGAAAAAAACATGCTGGGAATCCATCCAGCCTAGGGGCCTTGTCAGGATGTAATTGAAAGAGTGCTTCTCTGATATTATTAGAGAATTTCCCCATCAACATTTCATTTTGTTCCTCTATGACTAATCTGGGAATGTTTGTGAGTATCTATTGCTACTCCTACAAATTTGATCCATTCCAATTGTTTAGGAGGTTTTGCAAAAATTCTATTGATTCTGCTATGATTTCCTCTGGTTCCTCCAATACTCTTCCCGTTGAACACTTGATCCGAGTGATCCTATTTATTTCCCTTCTGACCGTAGTTGCATTCTAGAAGTATTTTGCATTTTTGTCCCCAAAGTTCAGCCATAGCTCTCTAGACTTTTGCCTCCAAAAGATTTCTTCCTTAGACAAGATATCTTCTAATTTACTGAGAAGCTCTTTTTCATTTAAGAAGCTCTCATTGTCCATTCCCCTAATGATCACTGTCTCATTTACCTCCTTCAGATTTTCTTCAATCTTTTTTCTTCAAAGATGTTTTTGAAGCAGTTCCTATTCCATTCCTTTAGCTTTTATTTTATCACTTTTGAATCTTTGTGACAATGATAAACATCTTGGATCCTCCTGGGTGAACCTCATTCCACCAGATATTGATTAGTTCAAAGAAATTGGGATCTTTCAACCAAATATTTTCAAACTTGAAGGGACCTCTAATACGTTTCCTCTCTCCCAGAATTTCTAGGCTGATTGGGAAGTGATCTGAGCATGAGTATGTTTCAATGCTACTTGGCATGGAGTAGGGGAAGTTTCTTAGATCTCCTTTGAACAAGAATTTGTCTAAGCATTCTGCAATGTTACATAACCCAAACCTCCTATTTGTCCATGTAAAAATCCCATTCCCCATCTGAATTTCCATTAGCATGTTTCTCTCCACAAAGTTTCCCAAGTCAATCTAGGATTGAAGCTTTCTTCTCAAACCCCCCATTTTATCTTTAGAATTTAAAATCGTATTAAAGTCCCCTCCCAAAAAACAAAAATCATGGGCTACATTGTTGCAAACTGTCTCTATTTCTATCCATATTTCTCTTTTTAGAATGCAAGAATTTGGTCCATAAACATTAAAGAGAATGAAATTTAGATTTGAAGATAAACTTCTAACCTTGCTCACTATCCAATATCTGCTTGTTGCTAGTTCTTCCACTAGGACTCTTTGAGGTCTTCAAAGAGGTATGAGTCCACCAGAGGCTCCATTCACATCAGCTACCAGGTATTGCCAAAGTTTTAATCTGTCACAAAATGTCTTCGCTTCCGTCTAAGAGAGTTTGGATTCCTATATCATGAATATATCTGCCTATGACACCTCCAATAGGCATCGAATCGAGCTTTTTTTGTTAGGGGCCTTTAAGTCCCTAACATTCCAGGAATATATCTTCATTGTGCCTTAGGAAGGGATTCCCCCTTCCCTATCAAAAGCATTTCCAAAATCTTTTTTTCCCTGAAGCTTCTCCATCTATTTTCCTCTTTTCTTGATTTGAAGTCATTTCTCTCCTCTTGATATCCCCACAATCAGGCACTATCTTTACGGATTCCTTTATTGCAATGCCCAATTTCTCCATCTCTCTATTATACAGAGATAACATTGTATTTTTTTGTTGGGATAGGGGTGTGTTCCTCCTCATCCAATCCTATCTCTTCTAGCATTGCCCCTGATTCCCAAAGACCTCTAGAGAGAAAGTTTTCCCCCATCTCTCCTCTTTTTTCTTCCTTTGCCAGTTCCAACAATTTGCTACCCACTTGGATCAAGGAATATAAATTTTATTCTCTAAAATTATCTCCAATCAGTTCTATGACTTCCAAAATCTTCCCATTCACTTGGTCTAAATTCTCCTTTGTCTCATGTGCTTGCCTTTCCTGATAGTGCTCTTCAGACATCGCCTTCTCTTGGCTAAACTATCTTGTGTTATTTCGCCCCTTGTTCTCCATTTCTTTCTTCCTGGGTAATCCTATTTTGATTTTCTAAAGGAGGCTCTTCTGCTTCATTTATTTCTTCTACTTTTGGAGTAGTTTGCCTAAAACCTAGAACCCAAGTGATCCCACTTCTAGGGCTAGGATCTGGAATGAGGGTTTGTTTCCATTCACCCCAATCAGTATAAATCTCTAATTCCATCCAAAGAGTGTTGTTGGGAGCATTCTCAACACACATTCTTACATAGGAACTAATTCCATTAGGGTTAGATCTTTCTTCTACGCAAACAAAGGTCCCTATTTGATTGCCAATTTCTTTGAGCACTACTAGATCCCAAAATTCTTCTAGTAGGTTGGGCAATTTGAACCAGTCCTAAACCCATTCCACTTTGTGTTTATATAGATTGAAACAAGGTTCCCATCTTTGGATGTAAAATCTATTGTCATCCATTATCCAAATCCCATCAGCTATGCCATCCCTAATCTCTTATGTAGGGAAGATTAGCGTGAAGAAGCCATTTGCTAGGGGTTTTATTTACAGATCTTCTCCTCCTTTTTCTTTCCACTAGTTAATGATCCTCTCCCAATTGGTCTCTCTTCCATACCATTTTATTATCAAGCCTAGCATTTCCAACCGTTGAATGTCGGGTCGTATTATGCTGGCTTGAATGGCCAAAGCTTTGCAGTTCTTCCCATGACCTGCTTCTTCTGGGTTCATCAAATTTCTGGACTCCATCTCCTGCCTTGCATTCCTTCCTAAGTTCCTAATTTCCTAAGTTCTTCCCATGGTATGCTTGATCAAGATTTCCTTCTCCATCTCTATCACCCAAGCTCCTGCCACATCTTTTGCTCCATTGGTTGTTCTTCGCCTTTCATCTCCCTCGAAACCTGCTCTGTATCTATCGCTTGTGAAATACTCTACTCCTGACATTTTTTTTAATTAAATCTTATATTAAATATTTATTCATAATATAATCATATTTATTTTATATATAGTATTTAATATTTAATATAGTTGTATTTGTTATTACTTAGCATATTTTATATAATGTAAATTATTTAGAAATGAGATAGAGACATAGAGGAGGATAGAGAAAGAGAGTGAGATAGAGAGAGAATGAAAGAGAGAGGAAGAGAGGAAGATAGGTATAGCAAGAGAGAAGGAGAGAGATCCAGAGAGATCAAGGGATACAATGATGTTTTAGATGTTATTAAAGTATAAATGCAAGGTAAGTGCATTTTGGGTACCATGGCTTGGTCAAGGGCCTCCATTTTGGTGGGCTTCTTGGCAAAGTTGGATGATAAAGTGCCTTTGTCTAAGCTTAGGAACTAGGTTACTTGTGCTCTTTCCTATATTATCTCGTTTCCTATGGCCTCATGGTGGTTGTGTCTATAGAGAATTCAAAGGTGGCGGTTGCCTAAAATAGGTGGCGATTTGGGACGACCTGGGTGTTTTGAGCAAGGAGATCTTAACTGTTTACAATCAGTTGTTGGAGATTAAAATATTTATGCATGGACTTGAGGATGGAGGGCAAGCACTTGTTGGCTACCCACCATCGTGGCAATTTGGAGGTAACAAGTTTGTGTACTTGGTCTTTGTCAATGGATGGTGGGCTTGGATTGTGTGGCTTTGTGAGAGAAATTATTTTGGGATTAAGGTGGTGATTTGACAGATGCAAAAGTACATCTCCACATTAAATATCCCTTTTTTGTATGTTTTCATCACTCAGATGTCTCCTATCTTGAGAAGGATAAACTAAACATATTTAATATTTTTTATTTAATTATTTTTATTTTATATATAATATATAGTCTCTAATATAATTGTATTTATTCTTGTTTAGTATATTTTATATGATGTAAATTATTTAATATATTTTAAAAATAATATTATATTATAAAATCATTTATTTATATTAAATATTCATTTATAATATATAATCATATTAATTTTATATATAGTATTTAATATTTAATATAGTTATTATGACATCCAAGTTCTAAAAACATAGTAAAACTGGAAAATTTACCATAAAGTAATTTAACAAAGTAGAAATGAGATAGAGAAAAAATTTCTTTTATTCAACATATAATCAAGTAACTACAATTACAAGATTTTCTCATTACAAAATACAATAACCCATATTGTCTTTCTCAAATACAATGTTTATAAATGTAAATCAATTACATGTACAAATTTTGGAATAAATACTGCTTCTGAATAGCTGACATCTTTATCACAAGTCCTGGCATGTTTCCTACTTGGAGAGAGTGTATCTTTCCAGTGATTTATCTCCATCCACAGACCGGCGGTCTCCCACACATCTTCCACATAGGAAGTGGCTCTACCCTTCATGAGGAATATAGACCTTAGGTGACCAATGGTAATTTTGCTTTCCCAAGTACATAGTGTTGTATCCTACTCAACTCTATCAACCATACAACCCTAGATACCCTCTAGCTAAGTATGATTTCCAATAGGATGAGCAATCTGGATATAGTGAACCGACAATGCATGCAGAAAACAAATGCATTACTTTGGCCAAAGTTTTTAATATCAATAACATTAAAAATGAATGTGGTCATTGTGTTCACCCACCCCTACTCAACTTGGATACTGTCGTATTCTCAAAGTTATTCACACCGACTATGTTTACATAAAGGTTTAATCATCTTGTCATGATAATAGTTTTCTTGACTTAGATAAGTCTAAATGACATAACCATTCATTGGGTTCATAATCAACTCTAGGGTTTTAAAACAACCCTTGAATATTACGATATTTCAATATATATTATATCTCATTTTTGTAAGGCTAAGGTTCATAATCGACTCTAGGGTTTAACTCAACCATAGTTAAGAACACTATAATTCTTGTGAAGATATTAACTTCTATTCAAAGGAATATGAATACCTTTCAAATTACCTCTACGTGATGTCATTAACCATCACTACATATATACTCCTATATGATTTTATACAAGGTTGTTTCTATATAGACAGTCTATTTCCACATAATGGTTTACTATAGGTATACTCATCAAGATTACTAGTGTAGACAGTAAGAAGATCTTTTGACATTTATCATGTTTATCTACTATCTCTGGTTCTTCTTCCATTCAATAGATTATACCATAGTTACCACAAACCACTAAGAATCTAAGTTCTTTGGATAAGATATCGTTTTCAACATATATAAAAACTAAAAAAGGAAATGTTTTAAAATAATATTACCCCGACTCAAAGTCTATTCTATACTACTCAATGCTATGAGTATAACTATCAAATTTCAATCAATACTAATAAAATTCGAGAGTCTACTGTATGATTATCTCATTAAACATATCATTGGTTGCTACAAACTTATTCAATAAGAAGACTAGTTTTTCAAAGTAAACAACAACTAAGACAACCTCCTTCTATGATGATCATTTATCCTCCATACTATGATTTGATACGATTATTGTTTTAGAAATCAATAAGTAAATAGTTGATTCAAAATACTATAACAAAGTATTCACTTGTATTACCAAGTATCAGCCATATAAATTGCATTCGATACCTAATCATTCTTGGAAATAGATCAAAATAGTTTACTGGTAATGATATTTGCATTCTCGTATGATCAACACTATTATCTTCAACAAATACACAATGTATAGAGGAGGATATACCTCACTAGTTAACTCACATAACTGTCCAAGACACAATAATGGACATTGTAGAAAGAGTCAATCAATTTCCTCATTGTTATTTAAACACATGAAAAACTAAGGAATACCTAATAGTCGACGGTCTTAGAGTTGACAATATTTGCTGACAGAACACTACAGTCGATGCCTTTAGGTGTGTATCTCTTCTCATCCACAATTTTCTTCTGTGTATCCCCTATACTTCACACAAGTATCTACTTTTAATAATATCTCCCGCACGACTCAACTAAGTTGTTATTAAAGGCTCAGGCATGACTCCTATAGATTCGCCTTACTTCGCAGCTCCACTCAATTTAGTTGTAAACTTAATTGAATGCATAACAGTCTATAATTGATTCGGTTCTAACTATAGCCAAGTTTTATGTAAAGTTTACACATGTCGATGGGAGATAACCGTCCCATGGGATCGTCGATGGTGGTAGTTAATACCACAGTCCTCCTCTTTTGGAAGAGGCTGACACATCACTTAACTATTGATAATCATTTAATGATCAACAATAAGTGATTCGATTCACCATTACTATTATTGAAGGCTCTCCTATTTGTAAGCCTTCACCTACTCTAGCATAACATTATTAACTTATCATGAGGTATTATCCTCATTCGACACATAAGCATATACTTATTTGATTATATCAAATATGATTCACATAACATCACCTCAATTAGATATTTATGGTTTAATAAATAAAATGATAATATTTAAACATAGGATTATAGATAATGTGATTGGGTTGATCTTGTCTCCCCATCACAATCCATCGACAAAATCATGTCTTCTTAACTTGACGAAAATGTCTTGACGTTAAGAATCGACAATAAAACCTCAAGAGACTTAATAATAATAAGACAACCATTTTACGACAACGATGTCGTAACTTTTACGTTAAACGTAAATGGTCACGGTTCATACACAAATGAGGTCGTTTACGTTACTAACGACTATGATAACTTACTATGACTTACAAAGATTCGTAAGGTATCGACTACCTGTCGATTGGGTTTAAAAGTAAACTGACAAGACAAGACTTACCTCTTATGACACATTGGTTCACGTTTTCGTTAAACACTTATACTCGATTTGGCAAATAAACCACTCATAACCTGAGGTCTATATCTCTCTCCTTGAAAGATACTCTTTCTCTTTTCTCTGAGAGTCATCTGAAAACCTGTAATCCTATATCAAACTTGTTACCAAACAAATTATGATCAGTGCATCATTATTTAAATAATAAATCAAATCTCGTAATGCAAATAGTAAATCGATAATAACATAATCATTTCCATTATTTCATAAATGACATTCAATATAATCCATGTCTTTCCTTGTCATTAATCTAAACATCAGAATAAATTTCCTTATGCCCATGTAAAAGTAAAAAGTATAGCAAGACAAAAATTGGGGATGTAACATATCCTTCCCCTAAAGATTTATCGTCCTCGATGATATAAAGTATCAAAAAGTAACTAAAAAGCAAGTTCATTATTTTCAACTGGTAACATCATTAAATAAATAAGGAAACTTTTGATAAAATTCATGGTAATCCTCCCATGTAGCATTTTCCTCAGCATATTGGTCCCATTGGACCTTGCATTGCAAGACTTCGTTGTTACGCAAGTGAAGCTTGCGAGTTTCTAACACCTTAAGTGGCTTCATCATGACCACCCCTAAGTCTTGCACCTATAAAGAATTCCAATTAAAAATATGGTTATCACCTGCAATGTAATATCCCTTGCTAGTTCTAACCTTAAAATGCTGATTAGAGGCTCAAGGAATATCGTCAAACACTTTGTATGCAAAGTATGTTCTTGTTGTTTCTAAGTTTCAGTTTGCTTTGCTTGATGAAATTGGAAGATAAGATGATGTAAAAGCCTTGAAATAAATGCTAAATGACTAAACTACAAGTATAGCATGAAATGCAAGTGTCTTAGCATTTTCCAAATGCAATAGATGACTAATGCAAGTGTAAATCAACTCCTACAGCCAATTGACATTTTGTCAAGCAATTGGCATGCAAACTACTATGTTGATTATGTATGCTATAAGATGGACATTTCATCAAACATATGGCATGCAACATATATCTCCTTAATTGAGTGCAATCTAAAGTACAATGATGCTATGTATTTGCCAAGACTCTTGGCTTACAATGATATATACAACAATGCCAAATTTGATATAAAATGACCATCTACAGCAACACCTTATGCGAATTGATATGACAATGCAAAATACATCAAAGAACCTGATTATGAAGTCCGGAATGATCAACAGATGCAATGATATCTATCTCTGATTTTTATTCGATTTTATTGAGCCTCCTTGTATGAAATTGCACCTCCTAGAAGTAGCCGCCCTTGCCCTTGCCTGACAATCTTAACTAAAAATAAATGCAACAATAAAACTCCAATTTATGGTACCTGAAATGATTGGTAGGATCAAAGGATCAAAATGCAACAATGCCCAGAACCATAGGATGCTTCACTGATGAGATATGAACAAAAATGTCTTGCCAATGGCACCCTTGCTGTAGTATATCAGTCCTCAGAATGAATTAATTGCAGCCTTGAAACACCTCCAAACTGGTATAGAAATGATTGTCTTCACAAGAAGAATTGATCCCTCAAATACCCAGAATAAAAAAGTGTCTAGATAGGCCTCCAACAATGAAAATCTAAAAACTCTATGGCTGGTTACTGTAGCGCGACACTATTCACGCCACTATTCATGTCACCAACAATTTCAAATCTGCAAATGATTAACCTTTGGAACTCTTGTGAAACTTAATGTCTTCAATTTAAGCACAGATTGGACTCCTAGATGAAGCTCACAATGAAGCAATAATTCAGCTAATATTTCACAACCTCAAAATTGCATAACCAATGAGATTTTTCGTTCTCAATGGCTCAATGGCAGAAACCCTTGCTGGCTCCTTCACCAAACAATCACATCAAAGCAAATATCAATTCCTGGATGCCTGGAAGCTTGCCTTCCCCCTTCTTTTATACTTTTTCAATCCCACTTCAAGAAGCTTCTAGAAAAATAATATTATTTTATTTTAGTGACTTTATGCAATAATATTTATTTAAGTCACTTTATTAAATTAATTAAATATAAGGTCACTTTATAATATTTATTTATTTAATAACCTTACAAATAATTAATTTAATTATTATCTCCCTTATTTTTCCCATCCAACTGAATCCAGGAAACCAACCATCGACCAGGTGATTGCCTCAAGAAGACCCCCTAACCATGTACATTAGCCTATGAGGGTCAGGAATAGGCTAAACCATCCACAAACAACATCAGCTAAAAAGGGGACATTACAGTCTGCCCTCCTTGAAATTGCTTGTCCCCAAGCAATCTTGGCTACAAAGACAATTCTCCCTGCTTGGATCCCAAGGGAGGTTCTGTGTAATGTCCCTGTTGTCACCAAAGAGCTCATGTAACACTAGCACTAGCACAACTGACTGAACCTACTGAATCAAATCAACCCCAATGCCAGATGTCGCAAGAGCATAAGCATTAAGTGGAAGCAACTCTGAATACCGACAATGTTTGCTTCCCATAACTGTGCAAGCTAAGCTGTCATACACACTATCTAGCATATATGCAACTAATCTATGTGTTTGAAACAGATCATGTACATAAAGATCAAAAGTGCAACTGCAAGTAATCACCCTCATACACATGCTGTAAAACTCATCAGTGAACCCTGATGCACACAAAGGATTCCTCAACATACTGGAGAGTATCCCACAACTAATGCCCGGATCCCAAATGAATCTATAAGGAACTGCATCAGAATCTTGCTGAAAACAGCTGCAGCCATAGAACCTGCCAAAACTCAGCAAACTGTGCAATTCTGTAGCTGAAATAAACATATCACTTCTGATGTGAATCCCTGGGTCCCAGTGCCAAACTAGAAGTCTGTCACAAAGCGCACCTGTTGACTCCCACTGTACCATTCTACATAAACCACTGACATAGCACCAAGAGTGGTAGAACACCTCATCAGGACCAAAATAGAGTGATGAATCAAACACGTCACCACCAGGATCCCAAAATAGAATCAACAATCCACTACCAATGACAACTGGTGGCACCTGCTGCACCATACTGTATGCAACTGAATCACTAATCTGCCAAGAGGCTGCTCCCTGATACTGAGACCTGTGGGTTATGGACCCAAACAACTGTCAGAAAAGATGAGTATCTCCTAACTCATCTGCAAATGTTGGTGTCCCCACAATACTCCAACTGCCAAAGCTAGAAGAAGAATGCTCCTGACACCAACTCATAAAGCTAGTTGCACTAATCAATGCAAATGTGGAGGGTTGATCCCTCTCAGCATCAACGGAAGTGGATATCTGTGCCTCTTCCCTCACGAGTGCACCATACAACTGCCTAGCAAACATGAAAGCACAACCTCTATCCTTTGCCCAATTCCTATGGACGTGCTGACTAACCAAGCCATCATATGTACTGCCCCCATAATCATCCTGTAACCATGTATCTGTGTGAAATCTCTGTGACATAGAAGTAGCAAACCTTGTCGGATACATAATAGCATGATGGATAATTGACTGCTGTCCTTGCAAGTAATTCCTCATACACAACTGAGTCATGTACTTGCAGGCTCTAGTTCCATCTTCTGTAGATGGCAACTCTTCATCCCACAATGGATGGTATAAGCCCCCCGTCAATCCACATCGATGCATCAACCAATCCTTTGCATGTGAACTAAAAGAAAGGTGATGAACTCTCCTCACTATGTAGTCATCGTAAAAAGCACCAACCTCCGTCAATAGTTGACCATCATAGTCCTGGTTTCTATCACCTGACATGGAACTAACCTTAGGGGAATCAAGTGTATTTTCAGATTCATCCCGTAGTTGAATAAAGAGTCTTCCAATGTTATCTATCCTTTTTTGTCTTGCTATGTTGATGAGATTGATATTTTCTTTCACTTTTTGAAGATGCTGTCTTGCATTGGCAGCCACTAATCTAACCTCTTTGGCTTTTTGCAACCATTCTTCATTAATCTTTTTGGACTTCTTTACCTCTTCGATGCCAAAATATACAAAATCAGTCCTCTTATCCTTGATATCTTCATGTCTACCAAATGGTGTAGGGCTGCCATCAATGGGTGATATCATATCATTGGCTTTCTCATGATCACAAGCTCCTATCTCACGAGAATGATGGGACATAGTGCTGCTGTCCTCAAACAAATCAGTGATGACATCATGCCATTGTAAAATGTCTCCTTCATCATGTGTATTCAAAACACTAGTGGCTGCTCCACTAAGCAAAGGATCAACTTTCACATCCACCTTAATATCTTGGACCTTCAATGGACTTTCATATGTATGAATAACATTCATGGAAGCACCATCTGATTCTTTACCATGATAGGATGAAGCAATGCTAGACTCACCGGATGAAGCAATGCTAGACTCACCTAATGAAGCATCACAAGAAACCTTATCTTCATGTAGCTGCTCTAATGTAACTAGTTTGTCTTCACCCATCACTTGCTCTTCTTTTCCCTCATTTCCTTGTCTCTTAATCACATGCACAACACAAGATTCTTGCCCATTCAAAGAGGCTATAATAGAAGACTGATTTTCTGATTTCTTTGGTGATGCATGAGCCAAACTCAACTCCACATTCAACTCCTCAATCTGATTTTCCACCATAAGGAGAGCCATTTGAGAGTCTTCCAAAGATTTTCTAGTCTTCACTAGCTCTGTGATGAGTTGATCAGCCTCTTTCTCTTTCCTCTTCAATGCATCTGAATACATGACACCCAATTCAAGTAGGTGATCTCTATTGGAAAGAAGAGTTAAATAGTTATTTTTCATAATCTCCATGGCTGTCTTAAATGCTTGCAAATTAGAGATTGATGAAGCCTCTTTAACACCTCTATGTCTCCCCTCTAGTTGGACCTTCCATAGATGAATTTCCACCATCTTGTGGGAATGATCAAAATGGGATAGCGCTGTAACAATCTTATCTTCACCAACCTTTAGTTGGTTCTCCAAATCAGACTTAGGGACCAAGGAAAATTCATTAGTTGAAGTTGTGGGCTGTCAATGGAGAGCTTGACTCTCATCAAAATATTCTTCTGAAGTGTCCTCATGCTGGTTTGGAACTAGAGCAGCAGTAGTTCCCAACCCAAACTCCTCATCATCCCTAAAAAAAATAGACTTAATGGATGATGAATCGCTAACCTCATGCAGAGAGGTAAGATCACTCTTCGGACTATCGAAAGAGTCCCCAATCATAACCTCCATGTCACCAACTAGGAGACTCGTGCAACCCTGTCCTGTAGGATCCACTGTTTCTTCCTCTCTATCTTCTGTAACATCAACTGGGTGAAGATCAACTGAAATAGACCCGAGCTCAATACTACTGGTCCACACTTCACCTGTTATTTTTCCCGCTGAATTTTCGTGAGTGCATTTAATATCAGCCCCAAAGGAATCATTAAAAGAATCCATGCCATTGCTATCCTCCTAAAGAGAAGATGAAACCTGTAACCCAAAAGAAGGCATCTCCTGCTCATCACCTTTGTCCATTCTGTTCTCCATAGGATCAGTTGTATGCTGGTCACTAACTACTAAAAATTTATTGTAGAGGTTTCTAGATACTTCACCTATAGAGACCTTTTGTTCCTCTTTTTTGTTTTGTGATGTAGACCCCTTAAAAATGGATGCCATAAACCGAGCTGCTTTGTCTATGTTTGCAGGGTGTGAAAACAATTCATTCATCCT
This sequence comes from Cunninghamia lanceolata, assembly GCA_027924645.1. Lineage (NCBI taxonomy): Eukaryota > Viridiplantae > Streptophyta > Pinopsida > Cupressales > Cupressaceae > Cunninghamia > Cunninghamia lanceolata. Next base: position 2,860,076 of record BSBN01000053.1, on the reverse strand, counting down.
CTTCTAGTTTTCATCCAACTTATTCAAACTTTGTTTAAGCTTCTCCATATTCCTATCCCACTGCTTCTGAGTACTTGAAGTAACCATGATTAACTAGCTGATTCAATGTCCAATCTACCCAACAGGATGGCAAGACAAAAGCTTTGATACCACTGTAATATCCCTTGCTAGTTCTGACCTCAAATGCTGATTAGAGGCTCAAGGAATATCGTCAAACACTTTGTATGCAAAGTATGTTCTTGCTGTTTCTGAGTTTCAGTTTGCTTTGCTTGATGAAATTGGAAGATAAGATGATGCAAAAGCCTCGAAATAAATGCTAAATGACTAAACTACAAGTATAGCATGAAATGCAAGTGTCTTAGCATTTTCCAAATGCAATAGATGACTAATGCAAGTGTAAATCAACTCCTACAGCCAATTGACATTTTGTCAAACAATTGGCATGCAAACTACTATGCTGATTATGTATGCTATAAGATGGACATTTCATCAAACATATGGTATGCAACATATATCTCCTTAATTGAGTGCAATCTAAAGTACAATGATGCTATGTATTTGCCAAGACTCTTGGCTTACAATGATATATACAACAATGCCAAATTTGATATAAAATGACCATCTACAGCAACACCTTATGCGAATTGATATGACAATGCAAAATACATCAAAGAACCTGATTATGAAGTCCGGAATGATCAACAGATGCAATGATATCTATCTCTGATTTTTATTCGATTTTATTGAGCCTCCTTGTATGAAATTGCACCTCCTAGAAGTAGCCGCCCTTGCCCTTGCCTGACAATCTTAACTAAAAATAAATGCAACAATAAAACTCCACTTTATGGTACCTGAAATGATTGGTAGGATCAAAGGATCAAAATGCAACAATGCCCAGAACCATAGGATGCTTCACTGATGAGATATGAACAAAAATGTCTTGCCAATGGCACCCTTGCTGTAGTATATCAGTCCTCAGAATGAATTAATTACAGCCTTGAAACACCTCCAAACTGGTATAGAAATGATTGTCTTCACAAGAAGAATTGATCCCTCAAATACCCAGAATAAAAAAGTGTCTGGATAGGCCTCCAACAATGAAAATCTAAAAACTCTATGGCTGGTTACTGTAGCGCGACACTATTCATGCCACTATTCATGTCACCAACAATTTCAAATCTACAAATGATTAACCTTTGGAACTCTTGTGAAACTTAATGTCTTCTCCAATTTAAGCACAGATTGGACTCCTAGATGAAGCCCACAATGAAGCAATAATTCAGCTGATATTTCACAACCTCAAAATTGCATAACCAATGAGATTTTTCGTTCTCAATGGCTCAATGGCAGAAACCCTTGCTGGGTCCTTCACCAAACAATCACATCAAAGCAAATATCAATTCTTGGATGCCTGGAAGCTTGCCTTCCCCCTTCTTTTATACTTTTTCAATCCCACTTCAAGAAGCTTCTAGAAAAATAATATTATTTTATTTTAGTGACTTTATGTAATAATATTTATTTAAGTCACTTTATTAAATTAATTAAATATAAGGTCACTTTATAATATTTATTTATTTAATAACCTTACAAATAATTAATTTAATTATTATCTCCCTTAATTTTCCCATCCAACTGAATCTAGGAAATCAAGCATCGACCAGGTGACTGCCTCAAGAAGACCCCCTAACCATGTACATTAGCCTATGAGGGTCAAGAATAGGCTAAACCATCCGCAAACAACATCAGCTAAAAAGGGGACATTACATGCAATATATTTCTTCAAATAAGACACATGAAAAACATTGTGCATTCTAGACAAGGCTGGTGGTAGAGCAATTCTGTGGGCAACCGGATTGACCACTTCAAGTACTTCAAAGGGTCCCACATAACGAGGGGCTAGCTTAGAAGACTTCCCAAACTTAATAGAACTTTTCTTAGGTTTGACCCTCAAAACAACTTTCTCTCCAACAGAGAATTGCCTCGGTACACGCTTTGCATCTGCATAGCTCTTTTGCCTATCATTGGCTTCTGCCAATCTTTTTTTGATCAGCTTAACTTTCTCTTCCATTTTAGCTAACATTTTTGGTCTGATGCTAACCCTATCTTTTAGCTTATTCCATCTTATAGGAGTTCAACATCTTCTTCCATACAATGCTTCAAATGGCACCATCTTAATAGCGGAATGATAGGAATTGTTATAAGCAAATTTCACAAGTGGTAAGTATTCCTCCCACTTATATTGTTAATCCATGGAATACATTCGCAACAAGTCTTCCAAGACTTGGTTAACTCTGTCAATTTTCCCATTGGTTTCAGGATGATAAGATGTACTCATGTTGAGTTTAGTCCCTAGCACAGAAAACAAAGTTTGCAAAAACCTTGACATTACATGCACATCTCTATCCGAGATAATCTTTTCAGGGAAGCAATGCAATCTAAACACCTCTTGCACAAATTTGCAAGCTAACATAGGTGCTCCATCAGTCAAATTCCCTGGTATAAAATGTGCTACCTTTGTGAGTTTATCAACCACAACTAAAATGGCATCATGTCTATTCCTTGACACAAGAAGACCTTGAACAAAATCCATACTAATAACTTGCCATTTCCATTCTGGCACATCATGGGGGTACACCAATCCTACAGGGTGTTGATGTTCTGCTTTTACCCTCCGACATTCTAAATAGCTTGCTACATATCTTGCATCATCATTCTTCATTCCTTTCTAGAAATAAAGTGGTTTAACATCCGCTAGAAGTTTGGTCACTCATGGATGTCCAGAATATGGTGCAGTATGAACTTCTTTCCATACTATATCCCTTAATCTAGCTAAATCAGGGACATACATTCTTCCCTTATACCTCAATAGTGCATCTTACTCAAACAGAAAACCATCATACCTTGGATCTCTAGGATTATCTTTCAGAGCCTGCTTAACCTGCTCATAATACTCATCACCAGACAAATTTTGCAACACCAAATCCTTGAAATTTCCACGAATAGAAACAATAGAAGCTATATGTCTTCTACGACTCAAAGCATTAGCTACTCTATTCTCTTTTCCTTTGATGTAGTTTATCTCAAATTCATAGTCGGATATCAATTCTAACCATCTCCTTTGTCGAGCATTCAAATGTGGTTGAGAGAAAATATACTTAAGACTTTGATGGTCTGACTTAACTACAAAAGTCTTCCCCAACAAATAATGTCTCCACATCTGCAAGGCATGAGTTACTGCTGCCAATTCCAGATCATGCGGTGCATAATTTTTCTCATAGGATTTCAATTTCCTTAACTCATATGCTATGACTCTTCCATCTTGCATAAGCACTACTCCTAATCCTTCTCCCGAGGCATCTGTAATTACCTCAAATTATCCTTCAGGGTTAGGAACTTTCAAGATTGGAGTTGTAGTTAACTTTTCCTTTAAGAGATCAAATGTATCCTGACATTTGTCTGTCCATTCAAATCTCTTTCCTTTCCTCTGTAGGGAAGTGATTGGACTATCAATAATAGAGAAATTTAAAACATACTTCCTATAATAGCCAGCTAGGCCCATGAAACTACACACCTCATGCACATTTGTTGGTACAGGCCAATCCAGAATAGTTGTGATTTTTGCAGGATCAATAGATATTCCATTAGTTGATATAATATGCCCTAAGTATTGAATCTCCTTTTGGAAGAATGTACACTTAGACAGTTTCCCATATAACTTATGTTCTCTTAACCTTTGCAGAACTATTTACAAATGTCATTGATGTTCTTCTTCATTCTTAGAGTAAATGAGTATATCATCCAAAAAGACTAGAACAAACTTGTCCAAACAATCTTTGAATACACTATTCATGAGATTTATGAATGTAGTAGGTGCATTCATCAAACCAAATGGCAACACTATGAACTCATAGTGTCCATATATAGTTCTAAAAGTTGTCTTATGAATATCTTCATCCTTCAGTCTTAATTGATGATATCCTGATCACAAATCAATCTTTGCAAACAAAACAACTTCACGCATCTGATCAAAAAGATCATCAATATGTGGCAAAGGACATTTGTTATTTACCGTTGCTTTATTAAGCATACGATAATCTATACACAATCAAAGGGTTCCATCTTTCTTCTTAACAAAAATAACCGGAGCACCCTAAGGTGAAACATTGGGTGTGATCAAACCTTTTGCCAACAATTCTTGTAATTGTGCTTTCAATTCTATTAACTCCATAGTTGTCATATGGTAGGGTTCTTTTGATATAGGCTTAGATCCTGGTTTAATGTCAATTTTAAAATCAAAAACCCTCTTGGGAGGCAATCTTGGAAGTTCTTCTGGGAACACATCCTGAAACTCCCAAAGAAAAGGATAATTTTCTCCAAAAGATGAACTAGGGTTTTCTAACCCTTCCTCTACTTGTTCCATTTTGACTACAAATAGTTGACAACCTTTCCTTCTAACCCTCTTCAATTGCTTGGCAGAGATAGGTCTAATTTTAACTTCTCTTTGAATCCCTTGGAATTGGCTTTGATTTCCCAAATCATCTAAGCATTCAACTATTTTTGAAAAATAGTCAACCTTAGCTCTATGCTTCCACAACCAACTCATTCCTAGGATTACATCATAGGAACCCAAGGGAGCTACATACAGGTTTACTTCAGTTGAGAAACTAGGGAGATCAATCTTGGCTTCAAACAAACATTGCTCTACCTGAGCCTTAGATTGGTTAGCATATTCTACTGACCAAGTTTTAGACATGTACCCATCTTTTCTAGAAAATTTATTCAAAATTCTAGGAGAAACAAATTTTTCAGTGGCTCCTGTATCAATCAAAATAGATATAGGGACTCCAAACAAAGTACATGTCATCTCAATGGGTGTGATTTGATACTCTGCTTGACGATTGTCAAGAGCTACATGAATCCTTTGTTGGAATGCTTCATTCTGAGTAGGTTGTGCAGTACCTCTTTGTTGACCATTTTGATTTTTGTTAGGGCAACGATTTGCATAATGGTCACCCCCACAAGTAAGGCATCCTCCAATGGGTCCTTTCTTCTCTAAATCTTCCCAGGCATCCTCCAATGGGTCCTTTCTTATCTGAAGTCTTCCCATTGTCATCCTCATTTCTTTTGAAATTGCCATTCTTCTTCTCATTAGCAGATCCACCCTTGTTTTTCTGAGATCCTTTATCTTTTCTCTTGTTATCATAGCTATTTTCATATCTTTTCTTGTATGGTTGATTGTTAGGAGTTCCATTAAACCTCTTGTGGTTTCTATCATGATAAGACGAGATAGATTTCAGCTTTTGCTCTTGCTTGATCACCTTCTCGTACACTTGATCCATTGTTGTGGGACCATGCACGTCCACTTCACCACCAATTTGAGCATTTAAGCCCATGATGAATTTTCTGATCCTCAATCTCTCATCTTTTTGGTACTGAGGAACATACTTCAAGAGTCGAGAGAATTTTCTCCATATTCCATCACTGTCATATCTCCTTGACAGAGATTCTAAAAAACAATTAGTTTCTGATCAAAATAGAGTTGTGGTAAACATCTCTTGCAAAAGAGCTCCACGAACTCATCCCAAGTTACCCTTAGAGAGCTTAAATTCAATTCAATCTTCTTATTCATCCACCAAGTGGATGCTTCTTTTGCCAGTTGGAATGCTCCCCATACTGTCTTGGTCACCTCTGAGTAATTTCTTATCTCAAAATATTTCTCCATTTCTGTTAACCAAGCTTCTGCAACATCTCCAGTCTCTGTCCCATCAAATCTTGGTGGAGTAACCTTCTTCATATCCTTTGAGAGACCTGAGGTCAATCTATCCCTTGCCTCTTTATGAGGTTCTGTACTCTTACTTTGATCTTCATGATTTTCTCCACTTTCACCATGAGAGTTTTCACCTCCTCCCTCAATATTCTCTTTATCATCCACCTTCTTTTCCAAATCACCCAGTCTTTTCTTGGTTTCCTCAAGCATGGTTATGATTTGGTCTAATTTATTATTTGGCGGGTGGTTTTTCTCTTCACTTTCTCCTTTGTTAGTTCTTGTTTGAACCATGTTTATCGATTTCTCACACATGAGAATATTGAGTTGTCCATTAGTTCATGATTATAATGTATCCCATTAAATACAAACATAATAAACTCAATTAAACAATAGTTTGGCACAATAAAAACAACTCTTTTTATTTATTTCATTTCAAAAGTATAGAGTATTCTTCATTTATACAAGAAATGACTTCAAAAGTTGTGCTTAAGAGGAGTATATCCTTCAGACTCATTTTTAGATACATAATCTCAAGTCATATAACCCTCTGACTCACTATCGGACCTAACTTCTATGATCTCAACAATTGGGGGTATGCGGGGATCTCACCTAACCATAGTTGTTTCCTCATCTGACATATACTCTTTGATTTTGGCAGTGATCTTAACTGTTTCCATGTTTTCCCTTCTCACTCGCTTGATTTGAGTTAAGGCAGTCACAAGAGTTTCAGTGTCACTTAACCAAATGTCACTCTCATCATTTGGTTCCCTCAAAGGTTTTGATAATGGCCTCACGTTCTCTTTTTTCTTTAAGGAAACGTTGACTCATATTAACAAACTTTCTTGCTGTCTTCTTAAGATGTACCATCCTGGCACATAAATTTCAAACATTAGCTAACTACATAATGTTGACTACAGGCAAGCATAGTGGTCTCATAAGCCCTAGTGCTGAACCTGGTAGCTCTGATACCATATGTAACCTCCAAACAAACTTGGCATCAGAGCTAGACACGACACCTTCTTACTAAATCTTGGCAGAAATCTATAAAAATTTTACACTTAGGTTACATTCAAATACACCCTAGTGAATGTGGGACATGATCAAATGTATACCATATTCCTTACACCATAACCTTGCTTGTGACACCCTTGCTAGGGTTATGGGCCAACTTATTACAGTTAAGTTAACCTGCTCTCACGAGTATAACTCTTACGATTAAACCGCTCGCGACCCCTTGGTTGAAATTAACCTATATCGCTTGATCTAAACTTCTCTTAAATGAAGAAGAATGAAACACACAATAACTAGCTTCAAAACATGGAAAAACCTTAACAATTTCATCTACTAGGTTTCCGGTGCAAAGTTTGAATGCACCATTCAAGCAATCTCCTCTAGTATGTTGACATTGAAGTTAGAAATACTGTTCTCCAACAAAAACTTACTTTAACCAGCCAAATGCATGACCCATGTATTGTGAGATTAATTACAATGGAAAATGGTGACTCTACCAAAAACAAGCTCATCAGAGAATGGGAATGAACTAGACATCAAAGAATACCAAGACCCAAATGAGTTATAGATTCCTCAAAAGGAATTGAGAGAATTTGAGAGAAGGAACATATAAAGCTTTGAATTTTTTGAATTATGGTCGAGTATTGACAATCCATGCTCTGATATTAACAGCATTTACTTTACTTTCCCCTACACTAGCATTAACCATATTTAACAAACCTTAGGAAACACATTCATTCTTTGACCACTGTCTTTGTTTTATCAAATTAAATTGAAGCAGTAAATGCCATCTAGTAGAGCTACTAATCTTTGGAAAACAAATATTTGTTACATGAAAAAAATAATAGAAAAATATTATTTCACACACTTTGAATAGCTTAGCCTCTACGCTCTTTCCCCCAATAAGAAAATAAAGTGCAAAAATTATAAATTGTAGTAAAATCTTGAGCAATGACCCAAGATCTCAAATAGTTGCTGCGTATTTCATATTCCTAACATGCAATAGTTGTGCAAACTTATATCCCTAACATGCAGTAGTTTCCCACACAAAGCACTTATTAATGATGTATTTTAAACTAAGAAGTCGTGTGTTTAAATGAGAATTTGATAAATGTCACAAATATATGGATTAAAGTGTTTGACTCACAAACCTTTCTCTGAGGAGCTGGAAAATATCAGATCAGCTAAAGTGAGCAAAAGTGATGCCAAATTTGACCATCTGCCTTCCACCGTGAAGGTTTGGGCCTCATCACAATAACGCATCACCTGAGGTTCTGCAACCTACTCAAACAAATTACAAATAGAGAAGGCATTAAAGAGATCAATATCTCTAATAACGTGCAAATATCTGTACAAGTAATATATCCACATTGCTTGATCTAAAACAAAACTATAGTTGGTTGGCAATTGTTGTGCACTAATCACCACCCAATATAGTATTTTCACATAAAAGACAAATTTAATAACTACTAACCATAAATCATTGAAAATGAAAGAAATGTCCAAACCAACAGAACTACAAGAACTACTGCTGAGAATATAGGAATCTGATTATTTCTCATAGAGAGCACTTCTGCGAGCCTTAAGCAGAGAAAAATTTATAAAACAGAAATAATAATCATAAATCTAGCACAATTAACAAATCTTTCCACTTTACAAACAAGAAATATGACTATTGATTACAACATGCACTAAATACATAGCAATGAAAAGAACTAGTTTTCTTACATATTGCAATAAAAACCTTCAGTACCTGCTCCATCTGGTCTCTCTTTAAATAGTTACTTTGGCCTCAAGAGGGCCTCATTTGAAATAAGTATTGTATTGGCCTCAGGTCAGATTTGAGGCAAAAACATAGAACTCCCTTTTACTGATTATAAACTTTGAGAAATGTTAAAGATATTAGTCATTTGTCTAAGTTGTTGTGGTGTAATGGTAACAGGCAAACTCATAAACATGTGAACTTTGTTCAAGTTCAAATCCCTTCTGCCACAACAAAGCAATGAATAACTCCAATAAAAAGATGGTGAGATTGTGGTGTAACATTTATTGGGTACATTCAAATAACAAAAAAATCATTAGCTAGTTGGCCCAAAAAGACCCAAAGTTCACCAGTGACAATATTCCACATCATATGTTTAAAAAAAGTCACACTAGAGTTGTAATAAAGGGCCTAGGAATAAATACTAATCACAATGGGCTAATAGCATCCTGGAATGCAAATGGTAGGTCCTAGGTTGATAGTGGCTAGGGGCCCCAACTACCACGCAAGTAAGGATATAGAAGAACATGGTAGAGCACCAAGCGTATAAATTTGAGGTCGTAGGTTCAAGTGTTATTTGGTACATGCCAAGCAAACATGGCATCAGAGCTAGACACAACACCTTCTTACTAAATCTTGGCAGAAATCTTTAAAAATTTTACACTTAGGTCACGTTTAAATACACCCTATTGAATGTGGGAGAAGATCAAATGTATACCATATTCCTTACACCATAACCTTGCTCGTGACACCCTTGCTAGGGTTATGGGCCAACTTATTATAGTTAAGTTAACCTGCTCTCACGAGTATAACTCTTATGATTAAACTACCCGCGACCCCTTGGTTGAAATTAACTTGTATCCCTTGATCTAAACCTCTCTTAAATGAAGAAGAACCAAACACACAATAACCAGCTTCAAAACATGGAAAGACCTTAACAATTTCATCTACTAGGTTTCCGATGCAAAGGTTGAATGCTTACTTCAAGTCCTACATCAGCCCACGCCATTTCTGCAGTGAAACGAGCCAAGCAAGAGTAGCATCATCCACTATTGCCGTCATTTAACATAGCACTCAGCCTAGATAAGTCAAATCAACAATGAGCATCAAATGAGTTCCTAACATGAGCTAGTTTTACCAAACCAAAACAAAAAACCTAAAAACAATAACCAAGCATAACATAGCATCTTCTGGGATGAAAATATAAGGGCTTAGCTACCAAATCCCTTAGAAGTGAAGTATTTTGCATAACACAAAGATGTAAACATATAAATAACTTTTTCTTTAAAACTCATATTCTAGTTTGCATTACTTATAGTTTAGATTACAAGGGACATAGAATGAAACACAGGAAACTGTGATTCTAAGAATGAGTAGAGCGAATACAAAACGCAAAATCTTAAAAAACAAAAACCCTCAAAAGTTGAACAGGGTTATCGGTTTGCGCCAAACAGACAATAGAAATGAAATATTATGAAATCGAATGAAATATTTTACATAACCCAAAGCTGTAAACATATAAATAACTTTTTCTTTAAAACTCATATTCTAGTTTGCATTACTTACAATTTAGATTACAAGGGGCATAGAATGAAACACATGAAATTGTGATTCTGAGAACAAGTAGAGTGAATACAAAATGCAAAATCTTAAAAAACCAAAACCCTCGAAAGCTGAACAGGGTTATCGATTTGCACCAAAAAAACAATTGAAATGAAATATTATGAAATCGAATGAAATATTGCGCCAAAAAGACAAGTGGTTTAGGGGAGACATAGAGATATCAGGCTCACAAAAGAGAGTGTCTCATTGATACAACGATGAAACTACCAAACACAAAAGACATTAGCGGAAGTGATGAATATCGGTGGGATATAAATATGAGTCTCAGCGATACCTTGAAAGAAAGCAATGACATAAAGAAAGCATGGACCGAAGATATAATAAATTATTTCTAGGAACATATATATGCAAGTAGTAGACAAACATCTACACATCTAATCTAGTGTTAGCATATGAATCCATCTAGTAGCTAGGGATCAACATATAATGTTGATAATGAATTAAGCAATTGTGATCACAAAATAAATGGGCCTTACAATGAGGTTGGGCCTTACAACTACTAATTGATTGAATTTTAGTTGACAAATCCAATATATCTCATATTTTGCTAAGAAAACCAAACAAATTTCTTCATAAGTATGCACAATGTACTAGATCATATTGAAGAATATATTTCGTTTTAATATAGTTTACTTATACTAAGATCTACCATAGTATTAGGATCAAATTGGAAAGAAAAAAGAATAGAGGAGTAATAGTCATTTATTTAGTTATTTTTATTTGTCTAACCAATTATTTAGTTGTGTTTTTTGCCCGATGACCAAATTAGTCATTTATTTAGTCATTTATTTGGTCATTTAATTAGTCATTTCAACCGATGACCAAATTAGTCATTTATAGCTGTGTTGCAAAAAAAATTTGTCACGTGACTAAAAGTTTGGTCACGTGACTAAAAGTTTTAGTCACTTGGTCATATATTTGCCATATTTCTACTAGTGTAGACATGTATGCAAAATGTGGAACCATGGACAAGGCACATGAACTGTTTGATAGAATGCCTAAAAAAAAATGTGGTCTCATGGACTACAATGATTGCATGATACACACAAATTGGATTTTTTTAAAAAGCTCTAGAAACTTTCAAGAAAATACAATTGGCAGGTGTAAAGCTAGACTGCACAACCTTTGCCAGCATCCTCCCTTCCTGTTCCAAAATGGAAGCTTTGGAACAGGGAATGGGAATCCATCAAAGCATAATGGAAGGGGGATTTTTTTTAGAAATTACAGTTGGACAGAATGCCTGAAAGAGATATCATCTCTTGGACTGCAATTATTTCTAGATATGCACAAAATGGATCTGTTGGAAAGGCTTTACAAACTTTCAAGCAAATACAATTGGTAGGTGTAAAGCCAAATTCCACAACCTTTGTTAGCATCCTTCCTGCCTACACCAAAATGGGAGCATTGGAGCAAGGTATGGACATCCATCAAAAAGTAATGGATAGAGGAATTTTGTTAGATGTTGTAGTTTCAACTGCCCTGGTAAAGATGTATGCAAAATGTGGAAGCATTGACAAGGCATGTGAATTGTTTGGTAGAATGCCTCAAAGAGATGTCATCTCATGGAATGGAATGATTGCGGGATATGCACAAAATGGATTTTTTGAAAAGGCTTTAGAAACTTTCAAGAAAATGCAATTAGCAGGTGTAAAGCCAAATTTGACAACCTTTGCCAGCATCCTCCCTGCCTGTGCCAAAATGGGAGCTTTGGAACAGGGTATGGGCATCCATCATAACATAATGGAAGGGGGATTTTTGTCAGATATTATAGTTGGAAATGCTCTAGTAGACATGTATGCAAAATGTGGAAGTATAGATAGATAAGACACGTGAACTGTTTGATGGAATGGCTCAAAGAGATGTCATCTCTTGGAATGCAATGATTGCAGGATATGCACAAAATGGATTTTGCATGGATGCCCTCAAAATATTTGAATTAATGAAGCACTCCAGAACATATCCTAACATTGTAAACTTTGCTTGTGTTCTATGTGCATGCAACCATGCAGGTTTAGGGGATGAGGGCTATACATACTTCAATCAGATTAGGAACCCTTATTGTATTACACCTATAATTGATCATTATGTGTGCATGGTTGACCTTCTTTCTTGTGCTGGCTATCTTGAGGACACTCTAAACTATATCATTAAGATGTCATTTAAATCTGTCATGGTTGTGTGGATGTGTTTTCTTGGTGCCTGAAGATCACATATGAATATAGGGTTAGGAGTATTTACAACGACCCTACTTTTTTATTTGGCTCCTAAAAATATTGCGACTTATGCTCTTATCTCAAACATCCATGCAGAAGTGGGCAGGTGGGGTGAGGTTCAAATGTTAAGAAGATTGATGAAAGATAGAGGAGTTAAAAAGATTCTTGGATGTAGTTGGATTGAAGGCCATAAAATGGTAAATTCTTTTTGTGTGGGAAACAGATCACATCCACAGACACGTGATCTATGCAAAGTTGGAGAAATTTGCTTGGGAGATGAAGGAAGGAGGGCATTTTCTAGATTCAAGGTATTTACTAAATGATGTGGAAGAGGAGGAAAAATAATTATCTCTGTCACCATAGTGAGAAGGTGGAAGTTGTATTTGGCTTGTTAAACACACCCCCTAGAACAACTCCTAGAGTTGTAAGAACTTTCAAGTATGTGCTGATCACCACACTACAAAATTTATCTCCAAGTTTGTTGCAAGATAAATTGTTGTGATAGATGCAAACGGTTTCCATCATTTTAAATAGGGACAATGTTCTTGAGGAGATGATTAGTGATGCTAAATGAAGCAATCTGAAAAATAGGCTTGCAATATATTGTAGTGGCAAATGCCCTGGTAGACATATATGCAAAATGTGGAAACATAGACAAAGCACGTGAACTATTTGACAAAATACCTCAAAGAAATGTGGTCTCATGGACTGTAATGATTGCAGGATATGTACAAATTGAATTCTTTAAAAGACTTTAGAAACTTTCAAGTAAATGCAATTGGCAGGTGTAAATCCAGACTCTACAACCTTTGCCAGCATCCTCCGTACCTATGCCAAAATGGGAGCTTTGGAATAGGGTATGGACATCCATCAAAGCATGAAGGATAGAGGAATTTTGTCAGATGTTATAGTTGCAACTACCCTGGTAGACATGTATGCAAAATGTGGAACCATGGACAAGGCACATGAATTGTTTGATAGAATGCCTAAAAAATATGTGGTCTCATGGACTGCAATGATTACAGGATATGTACAAATTGGATTTTTTGAAAATGCTCTAGAAACTTTCAAGCAAATGCAATTGGTAGGTGTAAATCCAGACTACACAACCTTTGCTAGCATCCTCCCTACCTGTTCCAAAAGGGAATCTTTGGAACAAGGAATGGGCATCCATCAAAGCATAATGGAAGGGGGGTTTTTGTTAGATATTACAGTTGGACAGTGCGGTGTTGCCGTGAAGAAATGAGTGAAAATTGATGAGGTTCTATGACAGTCCCAAAAACTTTGCTTCAAACTTAACAAAAAGGCTTCCATTTCTATTCATATAATACATGGGAATGTTCATAAGACAGTGCAATTGTGTTTGTAGCATGTGGCGACTGCCCTAAATGACATGAAAGGTTTTGAACTCCTAACAAAGATATTATTTGCATTTCTTAACAGAGGTTTAAACTTTGGGCAAAATAGGGCATACCTGTCATACTGTGAAATCCAACACTCCACCTGCAATGTGCCTGAAATCCCTGGACCTCAACAACGTGGTCCAAGAATCTCCCAATCTGTAATTTGGACTATCGGTGAGTTTTCATAAATGGGAAGGGAAAAATTTACAAGCTCAGGTTACAAAATAGTAAGATGCAAAATTGAAATCCATTCCTGTGCATGAAAAGCCCTATTCCATGGATAATAAAACCATACATAATACAATTTTGTGTGGAAAAAGTGCAAGTACTAGGCTTCACTTCAACTACAACCTAAACTTCGCTCTTGGCACATCTTGCAGGTGACAAGACCTCTAAATAACTTCAGAATGAAACAAAATACAGAGAATACTTTCCATTTATAAAACTTAAGCTGCACCAAAATTAAAATAAACTACAAATAATTGATGAATGCTATTTAAGTGCCTACTCTTTTTAGGTGGTTTGAAATTTAATGGATGACTTTCAGTAGTGGTTGTATCATCTTTGCCCATTGGATTTAAGTCAGTTGTACATATAAATTTTTAAAATAAATATCTAGATGAAATTTAGAGGATTTCCAAACATCAACAATTGTCATCCATATAGAGGATTTAAGTGAGTTGTAAATATAAATTTTTAAAATAATTGTTTTTTATGAGATACCTATTAGTACGGCCTAAGTTTGACAGCCATATGGTTGTATTTAGCCATTTTAGCCATAAAATACAATTAAAATTTTAGGAAGACTATTACTTGAAAGGCAATATTTCAAGTAAATTGTCAAAATTTCTATGTAATTATATATATATATATATATATAGGCTTTAATATTTGAAAGGAAACTTCAAATAGATAACGTCACAAAAAATTGCTTGACAGGTAAGGTCAACCGTCAAATTTAGGCTCTGCCTATTAGTAGTTATTTTTTTCTAGCTTTTTAAATTTATTATAACAATATTAAATTATTTGTAAATGTAAATTTTCATCATAAGGTAAAATAGAAATGTTTAATAAGATACTTATAATTTGTTGATTTATTATAGCTAATCTAAAAAAACGTTTTTAAGTCTTTGGGCTTTAGTGACAATTGTTGATGTTTGGAAATCCCCTTGTAATATTTTCTACTATTTCAATTAATATATTTTTTCTTCTTTTTTCTAAAAAAAAGTTTGCTTGAGCTAAAATATTTATCCAATTTACAATATGAATTATATTTATATCTTGACTAATCTTATATTTTTTTGAATCCAGTCACATGGGTTAATTAATGTTGTTGGTTGGGGCATACTCTTGCCCATTGGAGTCACGATTGCTAATATGCAAGGACATTTAGAGTTGGAAATATTGCATTGTTTTACCTCCATACCATATGCCAATCCTCTGGATATATTATTGGAGTGAGTGGTTGGGCCACTGGCTTGAAGCTAGGTAGCTATAGCAAAGGTGTAGAACAAACTTCACACAAGATAATTGGAACCGTA
This sequence comes from Cunninghamia lanceolata, assembly GCA_027924645.1. Classification (NCBI taxonomy): domain Eukaryota; kingdom Viridiplantae; phylum Streptophyta; class Pinopsida; order Cupressales; family Cupressaceae; genus Cunninghamia; species Cunninghamia lanceolata. Next base: position 2,844,756 of record BSBN01000053.1, on the reverse strand, counting down.
CTTTTTTGCCTTGCAACTTTACAGGTAATGTAAATAAAAGACATAATAGTTGTTTCAGTGTAATCAATGTATTGGTTGTATATAATGGACCTAGTCCCACATAAACAACCTATGCATTGATTATAACACATCGATTGTTTAAGCCTCTAAAAACTTGAATACTTTTAGTCAATAGTTTATTGAAATGTTGCTCTGTTTTCTCAAGTTTAAAGTTTGACATTTATTAACTTGTAGGCATTTGTACTACTCTTATGACCTAAGAAGGATAACAAGTTCATTATATACTGGAATGTATATCACCACTCTGTTGTCATTTCAGTATTCATATTAAGCACAATAAACATCTATAAAGGATTGAACATCTTACATGCTCAAAAAAAGTGGAAAGATTCTTATAATGGCATTAATTTTTCTTTGAGTGCAATTGCTATAATTCTTGAAGTTGTAATATGGATCCTCTTCTTCTGACGCAAGTCAAAAAATTCTTCTGAACCCATTAGTGAAATGAATGGCAATGGTCAATTGAATGGGGATGGCCTAGTTCAATCACATGTTTAGAAGAGAAGCTCTATTCAAATTCTCTATCTACTTCATATTGCTCTTCCTATCCACAATTTAGAGGATTTAATTTTAGTAGGTAGTAGAAAATTTGAGATTATCTTGGGGGTTTATTCTTCTATTAGTTATTTTGGTTAGTAATGTATATGTGCAAGTAGGTGCACATTTCTTAGGTAATGTTGCCTTTTATATTGTGTATTATGAGATTTCATGTTTATTTATTACCATTAATAGAGAGTATCAATTGACCCTATGTTTAGGGTTACAAAATATTTTGGACTTACTTTTTTCTTTCTTCATTTATGCACGCCAATAATTGGTACAGTGTTGTATAGTATTGTGCATTTAAGTCTCCAGTTAAATATATTAAAATAATTATTAGTTGAAAAAATATACTGGTAAGACACCAATACATGTGTAACTACACCCTTTAGGGTGTACAAAATAAAAGACAAGGTGGTTGCAATAGAGGACAAACTGCACACATTATGAGAATCTTTGAAAATAAAAAAATAGTTTTTCAATAATTGCATGTATACATTTTACAAAATCTTGTTACACACACTAGTAGAATTTGGGCAAATAAATGACTACGTAACTACAAATTTTAGTCACAACAACTAAAAATGACTAAATTCTAATCATTTTTTGCAACACACCTATAAATGACTAATTTGATTGTCGAGTAAAATCACAGCTATAAATGACTAAATAATTAATCACACAAATAAAAATTAGACAATGTAATATTAAAGTGGCTAATTAAAAAAATATGGGCACCAAAAGTGAAAATGATGGGCGCCAAATGTGAAAAAGAATGGGTGCCAAAAGTGAAAAGGAGTTTTTCCCAGGTTTGACCTTGTGAGACCCAGACATCACAAAGGTTTAGGGTTTCCTAGTTTTGGCATGAAAGGAGCTCCAATGTTGATATTGAAGGAGTTTAAATATTTTTTTCACCACATTGTAGAAGTTCTGGAGAGATTCTTGGACCACGTTGCTGGTTGAGAAGGAGGTGTGGATAGTGGGAGCTTGAAGGAAGTTATTAGTTTTAGAGGTTCAGAGATTTCAGGCATTCATCAATACTAATGAGTGGTTATCAGGCATCCTCCACGGAAGTTGTTCAAGGTTATCAGTGGGCATTTGGGTTGGGTGAGGTCTATTGCTTTTGATCATACTAATGAGTGGTTATGTACTGGTTCAGCTGATCGAACAATAAAGATTTGGGAAACAGCCACATGAAAACTCAAGATTACATTAACTAGACATATTGAGCAGATAAGAGATTTGGTTGTAAGTTCTCGAAACCCTTACATATTTTATGCTGGAGATGATAATCAAGTCAACTATTGGGATCTTGAGCATAAAAAGGTTATCCATTCTTATCATGGGCATAAGAGTGGTGTTTATTGTCTGGCACTTCATCCAACATTGGATATTCTCTGTAGTGGGGGTTGTGATTCTGTGTGCAGAGTATGGGATATATGCACTACAACCCAGATATATGTACTTAGTGGTCATCAAGATATTGTGTGTTCATTTTTCACACAAGGAATGGATCCACAAGTGGTGACTAGCTCCCATGATACTACGAGCAAGTTATGGGACCTTTCTACAGGGAAATCAATGTCCACTCTTACATATCACAAGAAATATGTTTGAGCACTCGTAGTGCACCCTTCTGATCATAATTTTGCATCAACATCTGTTCATAATATTAACAAGTTCAAACTCCCCAAGGGAGAATTTTTGCACAATATGTTGTCACATCTGGAGACAACCATAAATGTGATGGTTGTAAATGAAGATAATGTGCCTATCTCTGTAGGTGACAATGGGAGCTTGTGGTTCTATGATTGGAAGAGTGGTCACAACTTTTAGCAGGCTAAAACAATTGTGCAGCCTAGATCACTGGATGGTGAAGCTGGAATATATGCACTCTCATATGACATGACTGGCTCTAGGCTTGTTACATTTGAGCATAACAAAACTATCAAAATGTGGAAAAAAGATGGTTGGGCTTAAACAACACACACACTAAGCTTTGACTTGCTTAGGTGGCTAGTGGGCCCTTCTCTTATTGACACATTAACAAAATAGAGTAAGAGAAAGGGTCCACCAACCACCTAAGCAAGTCAAAGCTTAGTGTGTGATGTTTAAGCCCAGTGAAAAAAGATGATACAACCACTGCTGAAAGTCATCCATTAAATTTCAAACCACCTAAAAAGAGTAGGCACTTAAATAGCATTCATCAATTATTTGTAGTTTGTTTTAATTTTGGTGCAGCTTAAGTTTTATAAATAAGAAAGTATTCTCTGTATTTTGATTCATTCTGAAGTTATTTTGAGGTCTTGTCACTTGCAAGATGTGCCAGGAGCGAAGTCTAGGTTGTAGTTGAAGTGAAGCATAGTACTTGCACTTTTTTCACACAAAATTGTATTATGTATGGTTTTATCATCCACAAAATAGGGCTTTTCATGCACAGGAATGGATTTCAGTTTTGCATCTTACTATTTTGTAACCTGAGCTTGTAAATTTTTCCCTTCCCATATATGAAAACTCACCCATAGTCCAAATTATAGATCGGGAGATTCTTGGACCACGTTGTTGAGGTCTAGGGATTTCAGGCACATTACAGGTGGAGTGTTGGATTTCACAGTATGACAGGTATGCCCTATTTTGCCCAAAGTTTAAACCTCTGTTAAGAAATGCAAATAATATCTTTGTTAAGAGTTTAAAACCTTTCGTGTCATTTAGGGCAATTGCCACATGCTACAAACATAATTGTATTGTCTTATGAACATTCCCATGTATTATATGCATAGAAATGGAAGCCTTTTTTTTAAGTTTGAAGCAACGTTTTTGGGACTGTCACAGAACCTCATCAATTTTCACTCATTTCTTCATGGCAACACCGCACTGTCCAACTATAATATCTAACAAAAATCCCCCTTCCATTATGCTTTGATGGATGCCCATTCCTTGTTCCAAAGCTTCCATTTTGGAACAGGCAGGGAGGATGCTAGCAAAGGTTGTGCAGTCTGGATTTACACCTGCCAATTACATTTGCTTGAAAGTTTCTAGAGCATTTTCATAAAATCCAATTTGTACATATCCTGTAATCATTGCAGTCCATGAGACCGCATATTTTTGAGGTATTCTATCAAACAATTCATGCGCCTTGTCCATGGTACCACATTTTGCATACATGTCTACCAGGGTAGTTGCAACTACAACATTTGACAAAATTCCTCTATCCTTCATGCTTTGATGGATGTCCATACCCTATTCCAAAGCTTTGATTTTGGCACAGGCAGGAAGGATGCTGGCAAAGGTTGTGGAGTCTGGCTTTACACTTGCCAATTGCATTTGCTTGAAAGTTTCTAAAGTCTTTTAAAAAGTTCAATTTGTACATATCCTGCAATCATTGCAGTCCATGAGACCACATTTCTTTGAGGCATTTTGTCAAATAGTTCACGTGCTTTGTCTATGTTTCCACATTTTGCATATATGTCTACCAGGGCAGTTGCCACTACAAAAAATTGCAAGCCTATTTTTTAGATTGCTTCATTTAGCATCACTAATCATCTCCTCAAGAACATTGTCCCTGTTGGTTTTTGCTTCTGAATCAGCATTTGGGTTTGCTAGTTCTAATGCATAGGCAGATTCAGCCAACTGAATACAGGAGGTTGCGTGAGCTCCTCCCCTTCACTTCTGGTTCTGCCGCACCAAGGGGGGTGTCCCTATTTGATAAAAGTATAACCTTGACTAGCTCAATGACAGAAGGATTTAACTTGACGGCAACAGGTAGAATACTCTCATGTATGGACCAAGATTTGTGTAACAAATCACAAGGTTGGCAACATTCTTGGACATAATGTCTGGTTAGGTATGAGAGTATGCAGAGGTTCCTAATCCTAATCCTACAACTAACAGGTGGAAGTGATGAGATGGGTTGAAATGGTGTTTGGAGTGATGGGACTTTCCTAGACCCATTGAACAGACAAATTCCCAAACCAGTGCCTTATCTGGGCAGCAGAGTCATATCTAAGACTGTAAATGTCTCCCCATGACAACATAAATTCATATCCAGAGGACCTGAGAATAATGCTACTGCCTGACAGCAACGTGTCCAAGAAAGAGTATCATTAATGATCATGCTTAACAGATCCTATGATGCAATCTATTTCCCTTTGTATCTGATCAAAAGCCTATTTAACCACTCCTTGAGCAGACGCAATAAATCAGACACACAGTATGCATACACTGAAAAACTTGGAAGTCCTTGACAACCTTGTTTGAAAGGAAAACAAATGACATACGGGAGACAATCAGAAACAATACACACACAGGTGTTTTTCATTTAAAATCAATCTGCATAGAAGGTCATCACAGAGAAAATCATCATTTACAATCCAAGATAGATTAGTACACCAGACTAAGGACCGAGTCTGTAGCAAAAAATGCCTTTCAAAATGTGAACACCTTATGTTCAGAGTCAGAGCCGAAAACCTAAAAAACCTCCAACCTCTAAAAAGTAACACAGCCAAAACCATTTATACAGAACCGTGTACATTCAGCAATTAATTACATGGACAGAAGTCAAAAATTCACCAGATACATCCATCAGAGGGAATGGTGCTCAGAAGCCATCAATACAGCAGACAAGGGAGGCCTCGAGCCTTGCGCTGCCATCAGGAAGTCTTCACTCAAAAATCAGGCAACCTGATCATGTGTACCATCGCCCATACCCCCGCTACAGTCGCCATTGATGGCTCAACCACCTGTGGCCTACCTGGAAACTGTCGCTACGTTCAAATGGAAGTTTCCCTCCAAAACGCGTTTACCACAGGTTCAAAAAAATGCAGGAAGAATAGTCCCACATGCATGCTGCCGAGACCACTTCATTAGTTTAAAAATGGGGCTGCATACATACCAAGTGTCGAGTGCTTTTGCCACGCTTGACACACATGCCCTCGCCAAAAGCCCATCGCCAAGACTAACACCATCGGACCGCCCTAAAAATCTCTCACCGAGCTCAATAGTCTGGCCGATATAACTTGCTTCGCATTCCCCTTCATCGGCCAGAGATAGACCATCGGGCCGACCTTCCAAACCTTCGCCGATCTACCAAGTTACGCCGACAACACCCTCACTTCCTATCTCTGTCGGTGAAACCAACTCTATCAGCACAACAAGAATTGCCCTCGCCGACACAGTCGATCACCCCGATACACAATCCTTCGGTGAGACACACGCCGATGACACCCCATCGGCCACACCTCCCATCGTCGACACAACCCAAAACACTTCGGCCGACAATACAACTCTCACCGATGACCACTCCAAATCCTCATCGGCCTGACACTACCCCATCGGCGGACCCTCCAACTGCTAGCCCGATATGCAATCTTACTCCGATGGCATTCCCCATCGGGCAAACTCCTTACATCGGTGGCCCAAAAATTTGCTTCGCCGATAGCCAAACACACGCCGATGGACATCCATCGGCCCGACCAAAACAATCGGAGCACTCAAGAAATCTTTCGCCGATGAAGCCAATCACTCCGATAAGACCAAAAACATAAAACCTTGAACCGTTGAACCCTGAACCAAAAGGGTTCAACACGAGGGTTCAACGCGATGGTTCAAACATCAAAAATAATACTCCATAGGCAACAAAGCTTCGAACCATTGAACCTTGAACCAAAACAAAAAGGTTCAAGCGGGAGGTTCAACGATGCAATGTTTGCGCAAGGCAAATGCATAATGCAACCCGTTAGAAGAAAATTGAACCCTGAACCACTGAACTTAGAGAAAAAAGGGTTCAAGTTCAAATCGAAATGTCGAAAACACAAAAATGAACCCATGTCGATGGAGAAAAGACGAAGACCCCTCCTCAAGAAATGAGATGCAGATGCTGAAAAACACTGAAGGGGTGCCAAAACTTAGAACATTTGCGCAAGGCAAATGCATAATGCGACCCGTTAGAAGAAAATTGAACCCTGAACCGCTGAACCACTGAACTTAGAGAAAAAAGGGTTCAAGTTCAAACCAAAATGTCGAAGACACAAAAATGAACCCATGCCGATGGAGAAAAGACGAAGACCCCTCCTCAAGAAATGAGATGCAGATGCTGAAAAACACTGAGGGGGTGCCAAAACTTAGAACCTTTTGGATATTTTGGGATGGTGCCTGCATGAAAATTGCTAAATTAACTGACAGTGAATTCAGGCACCAACAGTCCCTGTTTAAAATGATGGAAACAGTTTGCATCCATCACAACAATTTATCTTGCAACAAACTTGGAGATAAATTTTGTAGTGTGGCAATCAACACATACTTGAAAGTTCTTACAACTCTAGAAGTTGTTCTAGGGGGTGTGTTTAACAAGCCGAATACAACTGCCACCTTCTCACTATGGTGGCCAAGATAATTATTTTTCCTCCTCTTCCACATCATTTAGTAAATACCTTGAATCTAGAAAATGCCCTCCTTCCTTCATCTCCCAAGCAAATTTCTCCAACTTTGCATAGATCGCGTGTCTGTGGATGTGATCTATTTCCCACACAAAAAGAATTTACTATTTTATGGCCTTCAATCCAACTACATCCAAGAATCTTTTTAACTCCTCTATCTTTCATCAATCTTCTTAACATTTGAACCTCACCCCACCTGCCCACTTCTGCATGGATGTTTGAGATAAGAGCATAAGTCACAACATTTTTAGGAGCCAAATAGAAAAGTAGGTTCCCTGTAAATACCCCTAACCCTACATTCATATGTGATCTACAGGCACCAAGAAAACACATCCACACAACCATGACAGATTTAAATGACATCTTAATGATATAGTTTAGAGTGTCCTCAAGATAGCCAGGACGAGAAAGAAGGTCAACCATGCACACATAATGATCAATTATAGGTGTAATACAATAAGGGTTCCTAATCTGATTGAAGTATGTATAGCCCTCATCCACTAAACCTGCATGGTTGCATGCACATAGAACACAAGAAAAGTTTACAATGTTAGGATATGTTCTAGAGTGCTTCATTAATTCAAATATTTTGAGGGCATCCATGCAAAATCCATTTTGTGCATATCCTGCAATCATTGCATTCCAAGAGATGACATCTCTTTGAGCCATTCCATCAAACAGTTCACGTGTCTTATCTATCTATACTTCCACATTTTGCATACATGTCTACTAGAGCATTTCCAACTATAATATCTGACAAAAATCCCCCTTCCATTATGTTATGATGGATGTCCATACCCTGTTCAAAAGCTCCTTTGGCACAGGCAAGGAGGATGCTGGCAAAGGTTGTCAAATTTGGCTTTACACCTTCTAATTGCATTTGCTTGAAAGTTTATAAAGCCTTTTCAAAAAATCCATTTTGTGCATATCTCGCAATCATTGCATTCCATGAGATGACATCTCTTTGAGGTATTCTACCAAACAGTTCACATGCCTTGTCAATGCTTCCACATTTTGCATACATGTTTACTAGGGCAGTTGAAACTACAACATCTAACAAAATTCCTCTATCCATTACTTTTTGATGGATGTCCATACCTTGTTCCAATGCTCCCATTTTGGCGTAGGCAGGAAGGATGCTAACAAATGTAGTGGAATTTGGCTTTACACCCACCAATTGCATTTGCTTGAAAGTTTCTAAAGCCTTTCCAACAAATCCATTTTGTGCATATCTAGAAATAAGTGCAATCCAAGAGATGACATCTCTTTGAGGCATTCTGTCCAACTGTAATATCTGACAAAAATTCCCCTTCCATTATGCTTTGATGGATTCCCATTCCCTGTTCCAAAGCTTCCATTTTGGAACAAGAAGCGAGGATGCTGGCAAAGGTTGTGCAGTCTAGATTTACACCTGCCAATTGCATTTGCTTGGAAGTTTCTAGAGCTTTTTAAAAAAATCCAATTTGTGTGTATCATGCAATCATTGCAGTCCATGAGACCACATTTTTTTTAGGCATTCTATCAAACAGTTCATGTGCCTTGTCCATGGTTCCACATTTTGCATACATGTCTACACTAGTAGAAATATGGAAAATAAATGACCAGGTGACTAAAAATTTTAGTCACGTGACCATTTTTTTTTGCAACACAGCTATAAATGACTAAATAAATGACTAATTTGGTCATCGGTTGAAATGACTAAATAAATGACTAATTTGGTCATCGGGCAAAAAACACAACTAAATAATTGGTCAGATAAATAAAAATGACTAAATAAATGACTATTACTCCTCTATTCTTTTTTCTTTCCAATTTGATCATAATACTATGGTAGATCTTAGTATAAGTAAACTATATTAAAACCAAATATATTCTTCAATATGATCTAGTACATTGTGCATACTTATGAAGAAATTTGTTTGGTTTTCTTAGCAACATATGAGATATATTGGATTTGTAAACTAAAATTCAATCCATTAGTAGTTGTAAGGCCCAACCTCATTGTAAGGCCCATTTATTTTGTGATCACAATTGCTTAATCCATTATCAACATTATATGTTGATCCCTAGCTACTAGATGGATTCATATGCTAACACTAGATTAGATGTGTAGATGTTTGTCTACTACTTGCATATATATGTTCCTAGAAATAATTTATTATATCTTGGGTCCATGCTTTCTTTATGTCATTGCTTTCTTTCAGGGAATCGCTGGGACTCATATTTATATCCCATCGATATTCATCACTTCTGTCGATGTCTTTTGTCTTTGGTAGTTTCATCATTGTATCAGTGAGACACTCTCTTTTGTCAGCCCAATATCCCTATGTCTCCCTGAAACCACTTGTCTTTTTGGCGCAATATTTCATTCGATTTCATAATATTTCATTTTAATTGTATTTTTGGTGCAAACCGATAATCCTATTCAGCTTTCGAGGGTTTTGGTTTTTTAAGATTTTGCATTTTGTATTCGCTCTACTCGTTCTCAGAATCACAGTTCATGTGTTTCATTCTATGCCACTTGTAATCTAAACTATAAGTAATGCAAACTAGAATATGAGTTTTAAAGTAAAAGTTATTTATATGTTTACAGCTTTGGGTTATGCAAAATATTTCATTCGATTTCATAATATTTCATTTCTATTGTCTTTTTGGTGCAAACCGATAACCCTATTCAACTTTTGAGGGTTTTGGTTTTTTAAGCTTTTGCATTTTGTATTCGCTCTACTCATTCTCAGAATCACAGTTTCCTGTGTTTCATTCACTTTCCCTTGTAATCTAAACTATAAGTAATGCAAACCAGAATATGAGTTTTAAAGAAAAAGTTATTTATATGTTTACATCTTTGGGTTATGCAAAATACTTCATGTCTAAGTGATTTGGTAGCTAAGCCCTTATATTTTCATCCCAGAAGATGCTATGTTATGCCCGGTTATTGTTTTTAGGTTTTTTGTTTTAGTTTGGTAAAACTAGCTCATGTTAGGAACTCATTTGATGCTCATTGTTGATTTGACTTATCCAGGCTGAGTGCTGTGTAAAATGACGGTAGTAGTGGAGACTTCAAAGGATGATTCTACTCTTGCGTGGCTCATTTCACTACAGAAATGGCGTGGACTGATGTAGGACTTGAAGTAAGCATTCAACCTTTGCACCGAAAACCTAGTAGATTAAATTGTTAAGGTCTTTCCATGTTTTGAAGCTGGTTATTGTGTGTTTGGTTCTTCTTCATTTAAGAGAAGTTTAGATCAAGGGATACAAGTTAATTTCAACCAAGGGGTCATGGTTGGTTTAATCATAAGAGTTATACTCGTGAGAGCAGGTTAACTTAACTGTAATAAGTTGGACCATAACCTTAGCAAGGGTGTCAGGAGCAAGGTTATGGTGTAAGGAATATGGTATACATTTGATCGTGTCCCACATTCAATACGGTGTATTTGAATGTGACCTAAGTGTAAATTTTTTAAAGATTTCTGCCAAGATTTAGTAAGGTGTCGTGTCTACCTCTTATTCCATGTTTGCTTGGCATGTACTGTTAGACTTAGGGCACACAACTGAGAGGAGGGGGTGAATCAGTTGTGCAAAAATTTCTTCCAATTAAACACTTAACTCCACTTTGCAATTTAGTAGTTTAATAATAAATCAATCATGGAAACATAATGCAACAAATCAAGAGCAGAAACACATCAACACATGACACACCAAGATTTTGATGTGGAAAACCCGGTTAAGGGAAAAACCACGGGGTGATTAACCCAAGATTGTATTCTCTATTAGAAGAATAGAAAGAACAAAATGGCACATGCCAATTAGGGCTCACTGCCTGAGCACACTGCTCACAAGAGGCTCACTGCCTACAAGAGACACACTGTCTACAAAGAAATAAGTATCACATACATGAACTGGAGAATAGCATCTTCACCATGCTTGAATCAGTTCAATTTAAGCCTAATACTTCTGCTCTGCCTTTCGCTCTCCTCCTTTCTATAACACACTCATCTCTACAAGGAAACCTTTGAAATGACTTCGCAATCCTTATTTATACAAGACATCAACTTAGGAATGATCATCTAAGTTGGCAAACATCAGCAAGAACATCCGCAGGATGTGTAACTCATTCGGTCGGCCAATCTCAAGAAGAACACCATCATCCAGAAGTTATTCTTCAATTGTGAGCTCCAACTCCAATGCAGACCAACAACATGAACTGGACACGATCCAAAGACCTCCACAAACTTTCCTGAATCACCAAGAACATCCACACTTCATCTGCTTACTAAAATCCAACTCTCCTTCATCCGAAACCTCAAGAACACAGTCTGTCATTATTGTCACAAAGAAATAGATGCTTGCAGACCTTCAAACCATGAACCAATAGATTTGACACATCATAAGGACTTACCCAACACTCCCTCAAATCCGCAGAACAGGAAAATGCATTTCCAGATCTCACCGAACCTTTCTGTAACACTCTGTCACCTCTGAACACCTACCAGAACCAATTTTACTTGAGCGACCACAACTTCTTCATATCTTCATGTGGACCTCTAAAATCTCTACTAGACCACCTTAAGACACATATCTACAAACCCTTTAAACCGTATCCTCTAATCCTCAACCTATCTTGGACTTTTGCCTTACTGTTATCACTGTTCTTCACTGTTCCTGATTGAGACTAATTTTCTCAATATCCTCAGCACACAGCTCATCCAATCCTTATCATTAGTGCAACAGGAGTATGTTGACATCAATGCCAACACCAGTTAGGCCCATACTTGCAACAATCTCCCCCTTTGTCATTGATGGCAACATATGATGTGAAAAACTGTTTTAACCATCAGGACAAGAATTTCTCCTCACTATCACAACTCCCCCTATCAGCAATGACCAATCACAAGTCTTCTCTCCTTTTACTGCTCCCCCTTTGATCAGAAACCACTTGTTTTTCACATGTCTTCTCTCCCCCTTTGACATCAATGGCAAATGGCACATACTTGCAATCCCACCACTTTAGAATCATACCTGCTGCTCCCCCTGAGTAGCAGCTCCCCATCATCAATCTGAACCATAAGATGTGACTGTGATATCCACCAGACTGATGCACATCAGTGCATCTTAGTTCATCACTGGAGGGGCAATAACCCCTAACTTCTCCCTGAGATACTCAAAAGAGTCCTTAGGAAGAGGTTTAGTAAAGATGTCTGCAATCTAATCCTTGGAAGGCACAAACTCCAATCTGACTTCATTCTTGTTCACTTGCTCTCTCAAAAAGTGAAACTTGATGGATATATGTTTAGTCTTTGAATGCAACACCGGATTCTTAGATATGTTTATTACACTTGAATTATCACAGAAAAATTGTGATAGGCTCCTCATATTCCACTTTGATATCTCTTAGCATCTGCTTCATCCACAAAACTTGAGTGCAACTACCTGCTGCTACAATATATTCTACTTCAATTGTAGACAAAGATATTTCCTCTTGTTTCTTGCTTAGCCAAGAAACCAATCTCTTCCCCAAAAAGAATGCTCCACCACTGGTACTCTTCCGCCCATCCACATCTCCTGCCCAATTAGCATCTGTATAAGCATGAAGAGAGAAATCATGATCTCTAGGATACCATAGACCATACTCAACTATTCGTTTTAGATATCTAAAAATCCTCTTGATTGCCATGACATGAGATTCTCTAGGATCAGCTTAGAATCTAGCAACAAGACCAACAGCCTGCATAATGTCTGGTCTAGTTTGAGTGAGATACAACAATCCTCCAATCATTGACCTGTACTTTGTCTGATCAGCCTTAGGAGAGTCATCATCTTTGCTCAACTTACATCCAGTTTCCATGGGAGTATTCAATGGTTTAGAGTCTTCCATCCCAAATTTCTTCAACAATTCTTTCACATATTTGGTCTGAGAAATGAAGATTCCTTTCTTTGTTTGAGTGATTTGCAGACTCAAGAAGAAATTCATTTCACCAAGCATGGACATCTCAAACTCACTTTTCATTTGATTAGCAAAAGTTTTACACATACTATCTCTTCCTCCAAAAATGATATCATCAACAAATACTTCAACAATCAAGATGTTTTCATGATCAATTTTGAAATATAAGTTACTGTCAGCAGTACCTTTGTTGAAACCAATCTTTAAAAGATGCTTATCCAATATTTCATACCAGGCTCTTGGGGCTTGCTTCAGTCCATACAGTGCCTTCTTCAACTTGTAGACCATATCACCATGATCAAACAATTGAAATCCATCTGGTTGCTCTATGTACACTTCTTCTTCCAAGTCACCATTCAGGAAAGCAGACTTGACATCCATCTGATATACCTTAAAATCCTTGAAGGCAGCAAAGGCAAGAAATAATCTGATTGCTTCAATTCTTGCCACCGGAGCAAAAGTTTCTTCAAAATCAACTCCTATTTGAGAGTAACCCTTGCAAACTAGTCTGGCTTTATTTCTGATTACTTCACCAATTTCATTTAGTTTGTTCCAGAAGACCAATTTTGTTCTAATCACATTCTTGTTTCTAGGTCTGGGAACAAGATTCCAAGTGTGATTTTTCTCAATTTGCATCAGCTCTTCCTCCATTACTTTAGTCCAGTTTTCATCATTGCAAGCTTCATTCACTGTCTTAGGTTCAATCTTTGAAATCAGACAATACTCTTATGAATCTTGAGCAATCTTCCTTCTTGTTTGTACTCCTTTGCTTTTATCACCTATGATCTGATCTTCAAAGTGGTTCAATCTTACATACCTAGGGACTCTGGGAAATTCTTGCACTTCTGATTCTTGATCAGGTTCATTGAAACTCGTCTCTTCTTCCTGATTTACTGGATTAGTTTGAATCTAACTTACAGAGAAGGCTTGGGCTCCTTGAGTCAGAACACCATTTTGATCATATTCATAAAACCTTTAGGGTTTCTCAGTTCCCTCATCAACCTTCACATTTGTACTTTCTATCATCTTTCTTAGTCTCTTGTTATAACACCGGTATGCTTTACTTTGAGTAGAGTAACCCAAGAATATTCCTTCATCACTTCTAGCATCAAACTTTCCTAGATCTTCATCTCTTTTAATGTACATTTACTACCAAAAACTCTAAAATACCTCACAGTAGGAGTGATGCCAAACCAAAGTTCATAAGGAGTCTTACCGGTATTGCTTCTGATTTGAACTCGATTAAAAGTATAGACTGCAGTGTTGACAGCTTCTCTCCAATAGATATGAGGAACATTTTCTTCCATCATCTTGGTCCTAGATGCTTCCTGGATGGTCCGGTTCTTTCTCTCCACTACTCCATTCTGCTGTGGAGTCCTAGGAGCAGACAACTGTCTCTTTATTCCATGTTTCTCATAGAACTCTATGAACTCACTGGATGTGAATTCTCCACCTCTATCAGACCTTAGACATTTCAATTTTAATCCGGTTTCATTCTCTACCATAGCCTTGAATATTTTGAATTTCTCAAGAGCCTCTGATTTCTCTTTTAGAAAGGTTACCCACATCATCCGGGAATAGTCATCAATAAGTAACATGAAGTATCTATCACCTTGCACACTCCTGATTCTTGTCAGACCACAAAGATCAGTATGAACTAAGTCCAATAATCTAGTAGAAGACAGTTCCTTACTTTTGAATGTGACTCTGCTCAGCTTGCCCAACTGACATTCTTTACACAAGCTATTTGTAGGTTTCACCAACTTTGGAAGATCTCTTATAGCCTGAGTATTGCTTATCTTGATGATATTATCAAAATTCACATGACACATCCTCCTATGCCATAACCAACTCTGATCAACTTGAACAAATAAGCAACTTTTACTAGTACCAACCAAGTGGAAGATGTTACCTTTAGTTTGAGTACCGGATGCAATCTCTATTCTGGAACTTTCAAAGATCTTGCATTTTCCATTCTTGAATCAGAGATCATAGCCTTTGTCCACCAACTATCCAACACTAAGAAGATTGTGCTTCAATCCTTCAACATATAGTACATTACCGGTTTTGTTCTTTCCATCAAAAGAAATAGTTCCTCTTCCTCTGATTCTACCAACAGAATTATCACCAAACTTTACCACTCCTCCTTCATACCTTTCCAAATCTATAAATTTGTTTTTGTCACTTGTCATATGGTGAGAGCATCCACTGTTAATGACCCAGTCATCCTTTTCTTCAACTTGGGCAGCTAGAGCTCTTTCTACAACTTTATGATTGATAGATACAAAGGATATTGGTTCTTCTTCCTTGATGGCAATAAACACCCATTCACTTCTGGATTTGTTTCCTGTCTCCGATTCATCATCTGTTACCCCTTCATTATCATCTTCTTCATGAACATAGTAATAATTCTTTTGGAACCTTGATCTGTTAGGATTTGGCCTTGAAAATATTTCCGGACACCTTGAGGCAAAATGACCAATCTTATTGCAGTTAAAACACTTAAAAGGCAATTTTCCTTCATACTTACTGAATCCTCTAGGCAGTCTTTTTGCAATAAGGGCTTTAAGTTGAGTAGTTTCAGTTTCTTCTTCTTCCAGGTCTTTTCTTGCTTATACCATGTAAGTTTCCTTGATGAGTTTTCCCTTGGATCAAACCTTTGTTTACCTTTTACAGAGGCACTGGCTTTGAATGTAGATTCAGTCTTGGGGGGGTCATCTCCAAACTCGGTCATTTCAAAAGCAGCCAATTTGCCAGCCAATTGTTCTCTTGTGACAGTTGTATGGGCTCTAAATTCTTCAATGGCAGCGGCCTTGATTTTATAAGAAGCAGGAAGGGATTTGAGAATTTTGCCAACAATCTTATTTTCATCCAAGACTCCACCAGCATTTCTAATTCCACAAACAAGCTCATTTACTCTTGGCATAAAAGATGTGATATTTTCATCTTCATATTTTCAAATTTCCCTTTCAGACTCTGTAACCTTGCACATTTAACATATTTGTCTCCTTCATGCAGAAGTTCCATTTTTTGCCAAATCTCAAAAGCAATTGGTAGATCAATAACATTTGAAAGTTCTAAATCAGATAAAGCACTTAGAAGAGCCTCTATAGTCCGTAGATTGTTTTTAGCATCTGTGATTTCATTTTGGGTTTTCGGACCACCCTGTGGAGGTGCATATTGTGTTGTGGCCATGGTCCAGTACGCCATTCCCATACATTGCATGTGACATTTCATGCGACCTTTCCAAAGATTAAAATTGGTTCCAACAAACTTCAGACTATCCTTCTTGTAAGATGACATCCTGGATCTCCTCAAGCGGTTAAGCTCCTTTTAGAGGAACTTGGCTCTGATACCAAATATTAGACTTAGGGCACACAACTGAGAGGAGGGGGGTGAATCAGTTGTGCAAAACTTTCTTCCAATTAAACACTTAACTCCACTTTACAATTCAGTAGTTTAATAATAAATCAATCATGGAAACATAATGCAACAAATCAAGAGTAGAAACACATCAACACATGACACACCAAGATTTTGACGTGGAAAACCCGGTTAAGGGAAAAACCATAGGGTGATTAACCCAAGATTGTATTCTCTGTTAGAAGAATAGAAAGAACAAAATGGAACATGCCAATTAGGGCTCATTGCCTACAAGAGACACACTATCTACAAAGAAACAAATATCACATACATGAACTGGAGAATAGCATCTTCACCATGCTTGAATCAGTTCCATTTAAGCCCAATACTTCTGCTCTGCCTTTCGCTCTCCTCCTCGCTATAACACACTCATCTCTACAAGGACACCTTTGAAATGACTTTGCAATCCTTATTTATACAGGACATCAACTTAGGAATGATCATCTAAGTCGGCAAACATCAGCAAGAACATCCGCAGGATGTGTAACTTATCCGGTCAGCCAATCTCAAGAAGAACACCATCATCCGAAAGATATTCTTCAATTGCGAGCTCCAACTCCAATGCAGACCACCAACAAGAACTAGACATGATCCAAAGACCTCCACAAACTTTTCTAAATCACCAAGAACATCCACACTTCATCTGCTTACTGAAATCCATCTCTCCTTCATCCGGAACCTCAAGAACTCAATCTGTCATTACTGTCACAAAGGAATAGATGCTTGCGAACCTTCAAACCACCAACCAATTGATTTGACACATTATAAGGACTTACCCAACACTCCCTCAAATCTGCAGAATAGGAAAATGCATTTCTGGATCTCACCGAACCTTTCTGTAACACTCTGTCACCTCTGAACACCTACCGGAACCGGTTTTACTTGAGCGACCACAACTTCTTCATATCTTCATGTGAACCTCTAAAATCTCTACTGGACCACCTTAAGACACATATCTACAAACCCTTTAAACCACATCCTCTGATCCTCAACCTATCTTGGACTTCTGCCTTACTATCATCACTGTTCTTCACTGTTTCTGACTGAGACTAATTTTCTCAATATCCTTAGCACACAACTCATCCAATCCTTATCATTAATGCAAAAGGATTATGTTGACATCAATTACAACACTAGTTAGGCCCATACTTGCAACATGTACCAAATAGCACTCGAACCTAGGACCTCAAATTTATACGCTTGGTGCTCTACCATGTTCTTCTATATCCTTACTTGGGTGGTGGTTGGGACCCCTAGCCACTATCAACCTAGGACATACCATTTGCATTCTAGGATGCTATTAGCCTGTTGTGATTAGTATTTATTCCTATGCCCTTTATTACAACTCTAGTGTGACTTTTTTTTAAACGTATGATGTGGAATATTGTCGCTGGTGAACTTTGGGTCTTTTTGGGCCAACTAGATAGTGATTTTTTTGTTATTTGAATGTACCCAATAACTGTTACACCACAATCTCACCATCTTTTTATTGGAGTTATTCATTGCTTTGTTGTGGCGGAAGGGATTTGAACTTGAACAAATTTCACATGTTTATGAGTTTGCCCATTACCATTTCACCACAACAACTTAGACAAATGACTAATATCTTTAACATTTCTCAAAGTTTATAATCAGTAAAAGGGAGTTCTATGTTTTTGCCTCAAAGCTGGCCTGAGGCCAATACAATACTTATTTCAAATGAGGCCCTCTTGAGGCCAAAGTAACTATTTAAAGAGAGACCAGATGGAGCAGGTACTGAAGGTTTTTATTGCAATATGTAAGAAAACTAGTTCTTTTCATTGCTATGTATTTAGTGCATGTTGTAATCAATAGTCATATTTCTTGTTTGTAAAGCGGAAAGATTTGTTAATTGTGCTAGATTTATGATTATTATTTTTGTTTTATAAATTTTTCTCTGCTTAAGGCTCGTGGAAGTGCTCTCTATGAGAAATAATCAGATTCCTATATTCTCAGTAGCAATTCTTGTAGTTCTGTTGGTTTGGACATTTCTTTCATTTTCAATGATTTATGGTTAGTAGTTATTTAATCTGTCTTTTATGTGAAAATACTATGTTGGGTGGTGATTAGTGCACAATAATTGCCAACCAATTGTAGTTTTGTTTTAGATCAGGCAATGTGGATATATTACTTGTATAGATATTTGCACGTTATTGGAGATATTGAGCTCTTTAATGCCTGCTCTATTTGTAATTTGTTTGAGCAGGTTGCAGAACCTCAGGGGATGCGTTATTGTGATGAGGCCCAAACCTTCATGGTGGAAGGCAGATGGTCAAATTTGGCATCACTTTTGCTCACTTCAGTTGATCTGATATTTTTGAGCTCCTCAGAGAAAGGTTTGTGAGTCAAACACTTTAATCCATATATTTGTGACATTTCTCAAATTCCCATTTAAACACGACTTCTTAGTTTAAAATACATCATTAATAAGTGCTTTATGTGGGAAACTACTACATGTTAGGGATATAAGTTTGCACAACTATTGCATGTTAGGAATATGAAATATGCGGCAGCTATTTTAGATCTTGGGTCATTGCTCAAGCTTTTACTACAATTTGTAATTTTTGCACTTTATTTTCTTTATTGGGGCAAAAAGCACAGAGGCTAAGCTATTCAAAGTGTGTGAAATAATATTTTTGTATTATTTTGTTCCTGTAACAAATATTTGTTTTCCAGAGATTAGTAGCTCTACTAGATGGCATTTACTGCTTCAATTTAATTTGATAAAACAAAGACAGTGGTCAAAGAATGAATGTGTTTCCTAAGGTTTATTAAATATGGTTAATTCTAGTGTAGGGGAAAGTAAAGTAAATGCTGTTAATATCGGAGCATGGATTGTCAATAGTCAACCATAATTTAAAAAATTCAAAGCTTTATATGTTCCTTCTCTCAAATTCTCTCAATTCCTTTTGAGGAATCTATAACTCCTTTGGGTCTTGGTATTCTTTGATGTCTAGTTCATTCGCATTCTCTGATGAGCTTGTTTTTGGCAGAGTCACCCTTTTCCATTGTAATTAATCTCACAATACATGGGTCATGCATTTGGTTGGTTAAAGTAAGTTTTTGTTGGAGAATAGTATTTCTAACTTCAATGTCAACATACTAGAGGAGATTGCTTGAATGGTGCATTCAACCTTTACACTGGAAACCTAGTAGATGAAATTGTTAAGGTCTTTCCATGTTTTGAAGCTAGTTATTGTGTGTTTCATTCTTCTTCATTTAAGAGAAGTTTAGATCAAGCGATACAGGTTAATTTCAACCAAGGGGTCGCGAGCGGTTTAATTGTAAGAGTTATACTCGTGAGAGCAGGTTAACTTAACTGTAATAAGTTGGCCCATAACCCTAGCAAGGGTGTCACGAGCAAGGTTATGGTGTAAGGAATATGGTATACATTTGATTGTGTCCCACATTCACTAGGTTGTATTTGAATGTGACCTAAGTGTAATTTTTTAAAAGATTTCTGCCAAGATTTAGTAAGAAGGTTTCGTGTCTAGCTCTGATGCCATGTTTGTTTAGAGGTTACATATGGTATCAGAGATACCAGGTTCAACAATAGGGCTTATGAGACCACTATGCTTACCTGTAGTCAACATTACACAGTTAGCTAATGTTTGAAATTTATGTGCCAGGATGGTACGTCTTAAGAAGACAACAAGAAAGTTTGTTAATACGAGTCAAGGTTTCCTTAAAGAAAAAAGAGAACATGAGGCCATTATCAAACCCTTTGAGGGAACCAATGGTAAGAGTGACATTTGGTTAAGTGACACTGAAACTCTTGCAACTTCCTTAACTCAAATCAAGCGAGTGAGAAGGGAAAACATGGAAATAGTTAAGATCACTGCCAAAATCATAGAGTATATGTCAAATGAGGAAACAACTATGGTTAGGCGAGATCCCTGCATACCCCCAATTGTTGAGATCATAGAAGTTAGGTCCGATAGTGAGTCAGAGGGTTATATACCTTGAGATTATGTATCTAAAAATGAGTCTGAAGGATATACTCCTCTTAAGCAAAACTTTTGAAGTCATTTCTTGTATAAATGAAGAATACTCTATACTTTTGAAATGAAATAAATAAAAAGAGTTGTTTTTATTGTGCCAAACTATTGTTTAACTAAGTTTATTATGTTTGTATTTAATGGGATACATTATAATCATGAACTAATGGACAACTCAATATTCTCAAGTGTGAGAAATTGACAAACATGGTTCAAACAAGAACTAACCAAGGAGAAAGTGAAGAGGAAAACCACCCGCCAAATAATAAGTTGGACCAAATCATAACCATGCTTGAGGAAACAAAGAAAAGACTAGGTGATTTGGAAAAGAAGGTGGATGATAAAGGGAATACTAAGGGAGGAGGTGAAAACTCTCATGGTGAAAGTGGAGAAAATCATGAAGATCAAAGTAAGAGTACAGAACCTCATAAAGAGGCAAGGGATAGATTGACCTCGGATCTCTCAAAGGATATGAAGAAGGTTACTTCACCAAAATTTGATGGGATAGAGATCGAAGATGTTGCAGAAGCTTGGTTAACAAAAATGGAGAAATATTTTGAGATAAGAAATTACTCAGAGGTGACCAAGGCAGTATGGGGAGCATTCCAACTGGAAGGAGAAGCATCCACTTAGTGGATGAATAAGAAGATTGAATTGAATTTAAGCTCTCTAAGGGTAACTTGGGATGAGTTCATGGAGGTTTTTCGTAAGAGATGGTTACCACAACTCTATTTTGATCAGAAACTAAGTGTTTTTTAGAATCTTTGTCAAGGAGCTATGATAGTGGTGGAATATGGAGAAAATTCACTTGACTCTTGAAGTATGTTCCTCAGTACCAAAAAGATGAGAGATTTGGGATCAAAAAATTCATCATGGTCTTAAATTCTCAAATTGGTGGTGAAGTGGACGTGCATGGTCCCACAACAATGGATCAAGTGTACGAGAAGGTAATCAAGCAAGAGCAAAAGCTGAAATCTATCTCGTCTTATCGTGATAGAAACCACAAGAGGTTTAATGGAACTCCTAACAATCAACCATACAAGAAAAGATATGAAAAGAGATATGATAACAAGAGAAAAGATAAAGGATCTCAGAAAAACAAGGGTGGATCTACTAATGAGAAGAAGAATGGCAATTTTAAAAGAAATGAGGATAACAATTGGAAGACTTAAGATAAGAAAGGACCCATTGAAGGATGCTTTACTTGTGGGGTGACCATTATGCAAATCCTTGCCCTAACAAAAATCAAAATGGTCAACAAAGAGGTATTGCACTACCTACTCAGAAAGAAGCATTCCAGCAAAGGATTCATGTAGCTCTTGACAATCGTCAAGCAAAGTATCAAATCACACCCATTGAGACGATAGGTACTTTGTTTGGAGTCCCTATATCTATTTTGATTGATACAGGAGCCACTGAAAACTTTGTTTCTCCTAGAATTTTGAATAAATTTTCTAGAAAAGCTAGGTACATGTCTAAAACTTGGTCAATATAATATGCTAACCAATCTAAGGCTCAGGTAGAGCAATGTTTGTTTGAAGCCAAGATTGATCTCCCTAGTTTCTCAACTGAAGTAAACCTGTATGAAGCTCCCCTGGGTTCCTATTATGTAATCCTAGGAATGAGTTGGCTATGGAAGCATAGAGCTAAGGTTGACTATTTTTCAAAAATAGTTGAATGCTTAGATGATTTGGGCATGGGATTCAAAGAGAAATTAAAATCAGACCTATATCTGCCAAGCAATTGAAGAGGGTTAGAAGGAAAGGTTGTCAACTATTTGTAGTCAAAATGGAAAAAGTAGAGGAAGGGTTAGAAAACCCTAGTTCATCTTTTGGAGAAAAGTATCCTTTTCTTTGGGAGTTTCAAGATGTGTTCCCAGAAGAACTTCCAGGATTGCCTCCCAAGAGGGTTTTTGATTTTAAAATTGACATTTTACCAAGATCTGAGCCTATATCAAAAGCACCCTACCATATGACAACTATGGAGTTAAAGGAATTGAAAGCACAATTACAAGAATTGTTGGCAAAAGGTTTGATCACACCCCATGTTTCACCTTGGGGTGCTCAGGTTATTTTTGTTAAGAAGAAGGATGGAACCCTTCGATTGTGTATAGATTATCATATGCTTAATAAAGCAATGGTAAAGAACAAATATCATTTGCCACGTATTGATGATCTTTTTTATCAGATGCATGAAGTTACTGTATTTTCAAAGATTGATATGTGATCAAGATATCATTTGTTAAGACTAAATAATGAAGATATTCATAAGACAACATTTAGAACCAGATATGGACACTATGAGTTCACAGTGTTGCCATTTGAATTGACTAATGCACCTGCTGCATTCATAAATCTCATGAATAGTATATTTAGAGATTGTTTGGACAAGTTTGTTCTAGTCTTTTTGGATGATATACTCATTTACTCTAAGAATGAAGAAGAACATCAACGACACTTGCAAATAGTTCTGCAAAGGTTAAGAGAACATAAGTTATATGGGAAACTGTCTAAGTGTACATTCTTCCAGAAGGAGATTCAATACCTAAGGCATATTATATCAGCTAATGGAATATCTATTGATCCTACAAAAATTACAACTATTCTGGATTGGCCTGTACCAACAAATGTGCATGAGGTGTGTAGTTTCATGGGCCTGGCTGGCTATTATAGGAAGTATGTTTTAAATTTCTCTAGTATTGCTAGTCCAATCACTTCCCTACAGAAGAAAGGAAAGAAATTTGAATGGACAGAGAAATTTTAGGATGCATTTGATCTCTTAAAGGAAAAGTTAACTACAACTCCAATCTTGAAAGTTCCTAACCTCGAAGGATAATTTGAGGTAATTACAGATGCCTCAGGAGAAGGATTAGGAGGAGTGCTTATGAAAGAGTCATAGCCTATGAGTCAAGGAAATTGAAATCCTATGAGAAAAAATATGCACCATATGATCTGGAATTGGCAGCAGTAACTCATGCCTTGCAGATGTGGAGACACTAGTTGTTGGGGAAGACTTTTGTAGTTAAGTCAAACCATCAAAGTCTTAAGTATATTTTCTCTCAACCACATTTGAATGCTCAACAAAGGAGATGGTTAGAATTGATATCTGACTATGACTTTGAGATAAACTACATCAAAGGAAAAGAGAATAGAGTAGCTGATGCTTTGAGTCGTAGAAGACATATAGCTTCTATTGTTTCTATTCATGGAAATTTCAAGGATTTGGTGTTGCAAAATTTGTTTGGTGATGAGTATTATGAGTAGGTTAAGCAGGCTCTGAAAGATAATCCTAGAGATCCAAGGTATGATGGTTTTCTATTTGAGTAAGATGGCCTATTGAGGTATAAGGGAAGAATGTATGTGCCTGATTCAGCTGGTTTAAGGGATTTAGTATGGAAAGAAGTTCATACTACACCATATTCTGGACATCCATGAGTGACCAAACTTCTAGCGGATGTTAAACCTCTTTATTTCTAGAAAGGAATGAAGAATGATGCTGCAAGATATGTAGCAAGCTATTTAGAATGTCAGAGGGTAAAAGCAGAACATCAACACCCTGTAGGATTGTTGTACCCCCATGATGTGCCAGAATGGAAATGGCAAGTTATTAGTATGGATTTTGTTCAAGGTCTTCCTATGTCAAGGAATAGACATGATGCCATTTTAGTTGTGGTTGATAAACTCACAAAGGTAGCACATTTTATACTAGGGAATTTGACTAATGGAGCACCTGTGTTAGCTCGCAAATTTGTGCAAGAGGTGTTTAGATTGCATGGCTTCCTTGAAAAGATTATCTTGGACAGAGATGTGCGTGTAACGTCAAGGTTTTGGCAAACTTTGTTTTTTGTGCTATGGACTAAACTCAATGTGAGTACATCTTATCATCCTAAAACCAATGGGAAAACTAACAGAGTTAACCAAGTCTTGGAAGACTTGTTGCGAATGTATTGCATGGGTCAGCAATATAAGTCGGAGGAATACTTACCACTCGTGGAATTTACTTATAACAATTCCTATCATTCTGCTATTAAGATGGCGCCATTTGAAGCATTGTATGGAAGAAGATGTCGAAATCCTATAGGATGGAATAAGCTATAAGATAGGATTAGCATTAAACTAGAAATGTTACCTAAAATGGAAGAGAAAGTTAAGCTGATAAGAAAAAGATTGGCAAAAGCCAATGATAGGCAAAAGAGCTATGCAGATGCAAAGTGTGTACCGAAGCAATTCTCTGTTGGAGAGAAATTTCTTTTGAGGGTCAAACCTCAGAAAAGTTCCATTAAGTTTGGGAAGTCTTCTAAGCTAGCCCCTTGTTATGTGGGACCCTTTGAAGTACTTGAAGTGGTCAATCCAGTTGCCTACAGAATTGCTCTACCACCAGCCTTGTCTAGATTGCACAATGTTTTTCATGTGTCTTATTTGAAGAAATATATTGCAGGTGATAACCATATTTTGAATTTTAATTCTTTACAGATGCAAGACTTAGGGGTGGTCATGATCGAGCCACTCAATGTGTTAGAAACTCGCAAGCTTCGCTTGCGTAACAAAGAAGTCTTGCAATGCAAGGTCCAATGGGACCAATATGCTGAGGAAAATGCTACATGGGAGGATTACCATGAATTTTATCAAAAGTTTCCTTATTTATTTAATGATGTTACCAGTTGAAAACAATGAACTTGCTTTTCGGTTACTTTTTGATACTTTATATCATCGAGGATGATGAATCTTTAGGGGAAGGATATGTTACATCCCCAATTTTTGTCTTGCTATACTTTTTACTTTTACATGGGCATAAGGAAATTTATTCTGATGTTTAGATTAATGACAAGGAAAGACATGGATTGTATTGAATGTCATTTATGAAATTTTGGAAATGATTATGTTATTATTGATTTACTATTTGCATTATGAGATTTGATTTATTATTTAAATAATGATGCACTGATCATAATTTGTTTGGTAACAAGTTTGATATAGGATTATAGGTTTTCAGATGACTCTCAGAGAAAAGAGAGGGAGTATCTTTCAAGGAGAGAGATATAGACCTCAGGTTATGAGGGGTTTATTTGCCAAATCAAGTATAAGTGTTTAACAAAAATGTGAACCAATGTGTCATAATAGGTAAGGCTTGTCTTGTCAGTTTACTTTTAAACCCAATCGACAAGAAGTCATGTTGGTAAATAGATTTGTCACCACGAAATAACCTTTGAAACTAACTCGTTACCCTTAGAGCGGTGACCAAATTGTCACAACAATTGGAGAAGTTGTTATTGAATTATCAACTTTCCTCTGTGTTTGAGAGGGGCAGCTCCCTCGTATGATTGGGTTTTTGGTATTTTTGTGTACTTTTAACCTGAAAGTACACCAAGGAGAAAACACAAAACTAGGAAAAGATGAATAACAGAAACCCCAATAGTAGACATACGAAAACCAATTGAGACTCCACAACTAATAACGATTACAAAAGGGGTTATTGCCAAATAGGTTGAAACGTGCAATGATGATGAAAGGAGTACAATAAACCTCAACATAAGATGGGATAGGTCATACAAACACATCCAAAACAAGATACCAGGAGATGGGTGTGTTTCATCACATCAATCTCACAGATCATCAATGTATTACACATGTGCACAAAAGGGATTACCAATTCAACATACGAGAAATTAGTAATGATAACATAAGAACACATTTAGAGCACATGAACTAAACTGCATTTTTCATTATCTTTGAAATTATACAATTCCAAAATCCTTTTTGTACATAGTGTAAACATAAAAACTTTTCAAAATATCTCTGAAAATTTCTCCAGAGTTTCCCCTTTTTCAGAGTTCTCTCAAAAGAGTCCCCACTTCCCTTTTTACAATGTGAAGTCCAGTATATATAGACTTTTCCGCATAACCACCTAATAACCAACTTGTAACTACTTCCTAACCACTTCAAGTAACTACATTTTTCGAAAGGAAACCTAATTTTGAACTTTTAATTACAATAAGTGAAACAAGTCACTTTTCAAAATGATAGTTTTCAAAGATACAACTTTCGAGTTGTGAATTTGACTCAGTTACTTTCTGTTTTTGTTCTGCTCCTTTCCGGTAGTCATCTCTTCAATTATTTCTTGACATCTCTTTCCAAGTGCCTAAAATATGGTAGATGAAATCAGTCTGCTAACTCTGCATAATAATTACCAAGAAGAATCATATATGTATTGATGGGGATTTAACAAAGTGGTAGCTTCGTATCCACTAGAATACTCATATCCTACTCAACATGATCACTACTCCCAATACTTGAATTTATGGAGAGATAAATCTGATGATCATTTGAGGCAACAACAACCATATGTATCCATTGAAGACACAGTTGAAAGTGAGACAAAAATATGTCTTAGGCAAGATAGGGGCTACCCTACCTCCCACCAGTTGATCACCTGCATGACGGATATCCCATGATTACTTGAATTTCTTTTTCCTATAATCTTTTTAAGAAGACTATCTCCTTCCCAATCATGAATCACCCTCTCACTAATAAATTAGCCTCTATCTCATTGACATTCTCATCATCTTCTAGTAGGCTTCCAACTACCTCTATAAATTCCTGACCATCAGCTGCATCTTCCATTTCTTTAAGGCTGCCTCAACATATCCATTTGATGATTGATGCTCATTTTCATGGTTTAAAATATTAGGACTAGATATGGTTCCATTATCTCATCTTACTCCTATTGGTTCTTTCTTCTAAATTAGCATTAGGGTTTGCCAGTTCTAATGCACAGGCAGATTCAACCAACTAATACAGGAGGTTGCGTGAGCTGCCTCCCCTTCACTTCTGGTTCTGCCACACCAAGGGGGGTATCCCTATAACTCAAGATGTAACCTTGACTAGCTCAATGATAGAAAGATCTAACTTGACAACAACAGGCAGAATACTCTCATGTATGGACCAAGATCTGCATGACAGATCACAAGGTTGGCAACATTCTTGGACATATGTGTCTAGTTGGGTATGAGAGTATGCAGGGGATTCCTAATCCTACTCCTACAACTAACAGGTGGAGGTGATGAAATGGGTGGACATAATGTCCTGGATGCAAGACAAGGGGTTTTGGCTCATAACTACTGACCTAGGAGCAAACTGGTGCCTATCCATTGGGCAAGGAGTCAACTAGACATATACAATAGATGGTTTGCAACTTTTACTCAAGTTTCAGGGGGTTGGACTGATGCTTACCTTATAAACATCACCCAAGAATGGGTATTTAGCTGCCTCTACTTACAGATATCCTTGCAAACATACAACCTTCTCCATGCTCAACCTAAAATAGTTTAATCCACTCCTTGAATGGAAGTTAGAGATCAGGCATGTGATACAGAACCCTGTATCCTAGAATCTATGAAACCCTTAGCAACCAGATTCAAAAGAAGGAGAGGCATCCAACAAAGGACACAGACAGATAAACACATGCAGTAAGCATTTTTCATATAACATTAACATTGAAACTAAAAATATGTGCAAAATACATTCATGTTGCAACTCATAAACTCCAAAATGGGATAGAACAACCAGGATCATGCCCTGTTCTTCGTTATTTACACAAAAATGCCTCAGGCCTTCAACAACCTTCAAATGAGCAACACAACTCTACTTATAAAGCAAGGAGGTGCTCAGCCTTAACCACTAGGCAAACTCAAAATTCGCCAGATACAGTACATTGAGAAAATGGCGCTCATTGCATTGAATGCAGCAGGTAGGGGAGGAGACAGGAAGAGATCTCAAGCCCTGCACCGCCGCCTAGGGATTCACATCTTCAATCAGGTACTAGATCTATCCACACCATCACCCATACCTCTACAACAACCGCCATTAATGGCGTACCAACCCCCGGCCTTGGGAAAAACATCATACTGTGCATCGCAAACCTTTCCCGCCAAAATGTATCATCCTGATATTTCAAATCATGCAGGATCTAATTATCCCACATGCACCCCGCGGCAACATCCTCATCACCTTATATACTAGGTCGTGAGCATATATGATGTCGGTGATTTTGCTCCTGACGGCACCTAGTATAAGACCTTCATCATCATCATCCTCCAGCATGATATCCTATTGCTCAAAATATCACCTTGACGTCAGCATCATCATTTGCATGATAACCTTACCTTCATGTGAAACATCAACCTAATATTCACCTTCATCGGTATAACCTGATGCATCAGAGGAAGATCCTCCTGCTTAACCGATACCAAATGTCTAGCCGATGAACATCCTAATGACATCACTGTCATATCCTACTGACGTCTTCAGCATATCTGTCTCGCACACCACCTCATATCCAGATGACATCATCATCATATTTGCAAATATCAGGGGATCTCCACAAGATGACTAGTGTTAGAAACATGACCCCCCGGACCTTGATGACATCACCATCATGTCGGCATCAGGATGACATTTAGAAGATAACCAGATATTTGGAAATATCACCCTGATGCACAAAAATCATGTTGCACTATAGCTCCACTATAAGATCAGGGTGATATATGAATATGACTGATACTTGAAAATATCACCCCCTTCCATGGAATATGATGAAGCCGACAGGTGGATATCTCCCTTCGAAAATATCATGATGCAGACAGGCAGAAAAGCGGATATCACCCTGACATAAGAATGACGTCAGCATCATCAGGGTGAGAAAACAATGAACATGAAGTGATAAAACAACATCAGGATGATCTTAACTAAGATCACCCAATGTTCAAATATGATGACCCCGCAGAAGATTGGGTCATACTTAGAACCTTGCAGCAACATCATCAGGATGATCTTAACTAAAATCACCCGATGTTAAAATATCACCCCGCGGGCAGAAGATCGGGTCGGCAAAAAATATGATGATGACCCCTGCGAGAAACAATAGGGTGATGACTGGAAATATGATGATGATGACCTCCTCCTCGAAGAAAATATGATGCTGTAGTTGAAAAATGCTGAGCAGGCCCAGAGGCTTAGAATATTTTTTGGATTTTTAGGGAAGGTGCCTGCATGATACGTCAAACATAAATTATTACTAACAATTCCCATGCAA
Source organism: Cunninghamia lanceolata (assembly GCA_027924645.1). Lineage (NCBI taxonomy): Eukaryota > Viridiplantae > Streptophyta > Pinopsida > Cupressales > Cupressaceae > Cunninghamia > Cunninghamia lanceolata. The sequence continues at coordinate 2,815,249 of BSBN01000053.1, read as the reverse complement.
GAAAATAACTCCATAAGATTAAGTTTTTGAAGATTTTGGTATTATAGCCACCACATTGTATCACCAAATCACCAAGCACACATTTTTCGTTCACTTCACTAAGCATCATCAATAATCTCCATAAGAACAATGCATTTGATTGAAACGATGAAACTAGTTTACCTCTCTCAAAACAATTACTTTTGCAACAATCTAAGATGTTCCAAACCAAATGTAATTTCTAACTTTTCATAATGGTGACAAAATAATTATTTTTCCTTCCCTTAGACATTATCAAGTAAATGTCTTGAATTTTGAAGATGCCCAACTTTCATCTTCCAAGTCAAATTTTCTTTTATGTCCATCAATCTGACTATATCTAGGGCTCTTTTAATTCCTCTATCTTTCTTTAATTGCCTTACCATTTAAAGCATCACCCTATGTGCCCATCTCTAGATAAATATTTGATAGAAGATTATGAGATGCGGTATTCATATAATCTAACTTCTCAAAACGGCCTTGTATCAAGTTTCAATCGCCTTCTAACTTTTCCTTGATTCTTTCAATTAATGGAAGATAGAATACAACATTAGTATGCAACAAACTTTAGAGAGTTTCTCAAAATCTTCAAGAATGTTGCCTATGTCTCCAACTATTAACTTGGATCTGTCATATATACTTTGTCTATGTTTTTCATGATTTGCAAGTATGTCTGCTAGAGTATTCATAACTATTTAACATCAGACAAAAATCCTCCTTCCGTTGTGGTTTCCAGAACTGACAAGAAATCGTTGTGATCCATAGCTATTCCAACACAAGGGATTCTTCTCATCTGTATCAGCAAGCTAAAGTTGAATATCTGAAAACTTTAAATCAGTACAGGGCACATCGTTGCTGCAAGCCAAATAAATTGGATTTTTTGTGTAAGTGCCAGTGATTTTCTGGTAAGTGACGTCTGATATAAATACCCTGAGGTTTGATTGTTGTAGGCCTCTTTGTCATAGTAAAATTGATCTATTTAAATGGGCACTCACACGTTGGAAACCTGTATGTTGGAGAAGGATACACTTTTCACCTGTCCAGCTCCTCCCTGCCATGTTTTGATCCGAACTCCGTTGGAAGCATCTTGGATGTTGCTGTCATAGACGTTCACATTGGAAACGCAAGCCTTCATTCCATCTTTTCCAAGTCCTCCAATATTGATACCGTGACCAAGGCTGCAGTTGATGTTGTGAATGCAAATGCCTGAGCAGCCTGTTTGAATGGACATGCAGTCGTCTCCGCATGCCATAGAGGAACTGTGTATTTCAACCTCGTTAGAATTCTAGAAATGAATTCCGTCTGTGTTTGGGTTGTTTGTAGGAGAGGAGATTGTCACGCCAGCCACTTTGATGGAGGTGTAAGAGTCAAACTTAAGATGAAATTAGGGACTGCTTTGTATGGTTATGTCTTGCACGCTCACGTCATAACTTGCGTAAAATCTCAATGTCGTTGGCCTCACACTTGGTAAACTACTTCCCCCATTACTGCTATCCTCATCTTCTAGTTGGGAAAGCTTCCACCAAGCCGCCCCTTCACTCATTGAATTCCATGAGAAGACATCTCTTTGAAGCATTCTATCAAACAGTTGTTACGGCTTCATCTTACATTTGTATCTGCCGGAGCATTTTGAACTGATAAGGATCTGAGAAAACTTCCATTGCCCATGACTGGTTTCACAAGGTTGGAGATTGGCGAGGGTTTTAACTTCTAAGTAGTTATAATAACTACTTTTATTTGTAACCATATTTCTTTTCACAAGATAGTCAAAACTGCAAGTTGCTCTTTTTTTTATTTTTTTAACTTTTTGGACAACTTCGCCAAAACCTAAAGTGCCCACGAACTTAGCTGAACTTGAAAGTTAATGCAAACTTTTCGAGAAGCGAAATTTGACACGAGGTTTGTAAAAAGTACAAGTTTGACGTGAACTTTCACTTTTTCCTAATCAGGCTAAAAATAACTTCTTTTTGAAAGAAAACTCTCCACTTAAACAAATTCACATGTGATATCTTTTCAACTTAGGTGAATTTGCAACTTGCGAACTGTGCAGGAGTGAGAAATTGTGAAAAGTACATAACTTTCAACTGGAAGGTCAGATCATCATGAAATTTTGCCACATTGTCTGTATTAACATTATAAATCTCTGTGCTGAACAATTTTGCTCTAGCCCTTACAAAAACCACAATTTTATTGTTTCTGCCAACTGCCCACCAAAAAATTGAAAGTTTAAAATCTCTCAAACCATAAGACTTCTTGGTCTGAAAAGTTGCCACATTAGGTGAAATGGAGTCATGAACACTGCCATAAAAATTATTTTGTAGCATCTATCACAGATTTTCACTATTTAATTGTTTTCATAAAATGCCGCAAACTAGACAAGTGTGCTTGAGAAACTTAGTGAAATAATGAGTATCTTTGCTCCAAAATGATGTTGTTATGCAAAGTTCAATGAAGGGAAACAGATTGTGACATTTCAGAGATAAGTTATCTCAATGACTCATGTAGGAAAAACATGACACTGGTGTTTTGCAATCGAAAGGGTTCAAAGCATGGTTAGATTCGTCATTTTGACACAAAAAGTTTAAATTTTGAAGTGCAGAAACAGGGTCAACAACTGGCTCTAACTGGGGACAAGGACCTTGGGACATACGATGAACCTAGAATCTTTGGTAATGAATAGTGCCTCATCCATTGGGTGATAAAGTTAGAAGATAACATGATGTACAAAGGGGAAACAAGGAGACAAGGACACACAAAGATGAGGCAAACGACAAAAACAACCAAAACACCTAGTTAACCTATGTACATGGTAGGTGACTCCTACCTCAAACTGCTTCCAGATGATCAAGTGAAACCATTGACAGGTTGAGAAAAATAGGCACCTGTATGGAAAAGAGATGTGCATGGATAAGGTGCCTATGAACTCAGTAACCATTTTAGTACGATGAGAAAAATGAAATACATGAAATGTGAAGACTCCTTGAATAGTGCACCGAACAATCATTTCTAAACATAAATTTTTGAGTTCTTTTGATTCATATTGGTATTGCCCTGTGTAGCTTCAAACATGTCTTCTGACATCATGTCGAGCACATGAATATCCTCTATCTAAATTTTCTTCTGATAGTTTGAATCAAAGAAAATTGAATCACAAATCAGACATCTTTCATGTGAACCAATTAGCAAAGGAAACTCAATACTCTGTGACTGATCCTTCTCATGAATAATGTCTTCCTTTATCATTGAATCATCACATGTAAAATAAAATCCCCCTTTCTTTACCATTACCAACTTAGGATATGCTTTATCAAAGGATTGCATATGAGGATGAGAAAGCAATGAATTTGCATTATGCACCTTTCCACTTTGAAAAGTCCCTTCTACAGTTGATGAAGAGGAAATAACATGTAGCTTTTCATCAATCTTTTGAACACTTCCAATTTCATCCATGTTTCAACAAACATTAGAAATCTGATGTCCTTTATCACTATCATAACCATTACTCACACTGCCTTCTCCAACATTATTGTATGCGGATGATGGACTAGAACATACAATGAAATCACTCAAATAAGGACATTCAAGAATAAGTTCATTTGTAACCTCTTTTCATGTAGATTCGCACCCAATATCCTTGTGGCCTTCTTGCACCTTTGGAGTGGGAGTACTCACCTCTTTGTCTTGAATTACCTTTATTTTCAATAGTTGAGTATTCTTGTTCAATATATGATAAAGGAGAAAGGATGGCTTCTTCTTCACAAACAAAATCATCAACAGAAGTATTGAGACACCAATCTGTGATCAAAACCTCGTGAGAGAGATCTTTTGGTACTATTTCATCATGATTCTCCTCTTGCTTGAATTGCATGCATGATAAGAGAACATTTCATGACTCATCTTCATCCTCTTCATTTACACTTTCTGTATTTCCTCAAACATTAGGTATGTCACAGAAATCTTTCTCGGAAGATGTAGTTGTGGAACCAGAACGAGTTGTCACAAGAGGCGTGCCATCGTTTGGAAAACTTTCTTCTTCATTCATTATTTCATGTTTCCATACAATTTTCTTCTTCTACCTCCATCACTTCTTGTCGGTCTTCTTTAAGTGGACATGTATGGTCAGATAAGTCTGTTTCATATCTTTGATTAGAATACATTTCATTCAATATAGGTTCATTTGTGGGAAAAACTTTTGACTCTTTATTGTTGTTCTCATCATGTGAATGATCTATCTCAGCATAATTTCTTTCATGAATCTCCTCCAATAGGGAAATACAATCATGAGCAAGAAAACGGGTCTCCTTCCCATCATTTTCTTGAATCTTCTGCAACATTTGAAGTAAGGAAGGATGAACCTGGTTAGATGCAAATTGCACGCCGCCATAGAAACTCTTCAAAAACTCTACTTGCTTTAGGTCATCAAGAACTTGATTTTGTTCAGAAGAGGATGCAGAAAATGGATAATCTTCATCATCACTATCACTGTCTGATTCAAGAGACTGGAAGTTATGCATCTGGGTTCTTCGATAACAAACCATCTTTCAGGATTCTTCTTTCAGATAGAGTCGCCAATTTCTTTTCTGGGGAGATACTTGTATATTCTAAGCAATGAAAGACACCAACACTTCACCTCGTCGATCCCTAGTAGAGTCACCAAAAATCTGTTGGTAAACAGATTTATCACCATGAAATATCTTTTGAAATTGACCCGTTGCCCTTAGAGCAGTGACCAAATTGTCCCAATAGTTGGAGAAGTTGTTATTGAATTATCAGCTTTCCTCTGCGTTTGAGAGGGGCAACTCCCTCATATGATTTGGTTTTTGGCATTTTTGTGTACTTTTAACCTGAAAGTACATAAAGGAGAAAACACAAAACTAGGACAAGATGAATAACAGAAACCCGAACAGTAGACATACAAAAACCAATTGAGATTCCACAACTAATAATGATTACAAAAGGGGTTATTGCCAAATAGGTTGAAACGTGCAATGATGATGAAAGGAGTACAATAAACCTCAACATAAGAAGGGATAGGTCATACAAACACATCCAAAATAAGATACGAGGAGATGGGTGTGTTTCATCACATCAATCACATAAATCATCAATGTATTACACGTGCACAAAAGGGATTACCAATTCAACATACGAGAAATTAGTAATGATAACATAAGAACGCATTTAGAGCACACAAACTAAACTGTATTTTTCATTATCTTTGAAATTATACAATTCCAAAATCCTTTTTGTACATAGTCTAAACATAAAAGCTTTTCAAAATATCTCTGAAAATTTCTCCAGAGTTTTCCCTTTTTCAGAGTTCTCTCAAAAGAGTCCCCCCTTCCCTTTTTACAATGTAAAGTTCAGTATATATAGACTTTTCCGCATAACCACCTAATAACCAACTTGTAACTACTTCCTAACCACTTCAAGTAACTACCTTTTTCGAAAGGAAACCTAATTTTGAACTTTTAATTACAATAAGTGAAAAGAGTCACTTTTAAAAATGATAGTTTTCAAAGATACAACTTTCGAGTTGTGAATTTGACTCAGTTACTTTCTATTTTTGTTCTGCTCCTTTCTGGTAGTCATCTCTTCAATTGTTTCTTGACATCTCTTTCCAAGTGCTTGAAATATGGTAGATGAAATCGGTTCGCTAACTCTGCATAATAATTTCCATGAAGAATCATATATGTATTGATGGGGATTTAACAAAGTGGTAGCTTCGTAGCCACTAGAATACTCATATCCTACTCAACATGATCACTACTCCCAATACTTGAATTTATGGAGAGATAAATCTAACTATCATTTGAAGCAACAACAACCATATGTATCCATTGAAGACAGTTGAAAGTGAGACAAAAATATGTCTTAGGCAAGATAGGGGCTACCCTACCTCCCACTAGTTGATCACCTACATGACGAATATCCCATGATTACTTGAATTTCTTTTTCCTATAATCTTTTTAAGAAGACTATCTCCTTCCTAATCATGAATCACCCTCTCACTAATAAATTAGCCTCTATCTCATTGACATTCTCGTCATCTTCTAGTAAGCTTCCAACTACCTCTATAAATTCTTGACCATCAGATGCATCTTCCATTTCTTTAAGGCTGCCTCAACATATCCATTTGACAATTGATGCTCATTTTCATGGTTTAAAATATTAGGACTAGATATGGTTCCATTATCTCATCTTACTCCCATGCAAGAAAATAACTCCATAAGATTAAGCTTTTGAAGATTTTGGTATTATAGCCACCACATTGTATCACCAAATCACCAAGCACACATTTTTCATTCACTTCACTAAGCATCATCAACAATCTCCATAAGAACAATGCATTTGATTGAAATGATGAAACTAGTTTACCTCTCTTAGAACAATTACTCTTGCAACAATCTAAGATGTTCCAAACCAAATGTAATTTCTAACTTTTCATAATGGTGACAAAATAATTATTTTTCTTTCCCTTAGACATTATCAAGTAAATGTCTTGAATTTCGAAGATGTCCAACTTTCATCTTCCAAATCAAATTTTCTTTATGTCCATCAATCTGACTATATCTAGGGCTCTTTTAATTCCTCTATCTTTCTTTAATTGCCTTACCATTTAAAGCATCACCCTATCTGCCCATCTCTAGATAAATGTTTGATAGAAGAATATGAGATGTGGTATTCATATGATCTAACTTCTCAAAATAGCCTTGTATCAAGTTTCAATCACCTTCTAACTTTTCCTTGATTCTTTCAGTTAATGGAAGATAGAATACAACATTAGTATGCAACAAACTTTAGAGAGTTTCTCAAAATCTTCAAGAATGTTGCCTATGTCTCCAACTATTAACTTGGATCTGTCGTATATACTTTGTCTATGTTTTTCATGATTTGCAAGTATGTCTGCTAGAGTATTCATAACTATTTAACATCAGACAAAAATCCTCCTTCCGTTGTGCTTTCCGGAACTGACAAGAAATCGTTGTGATCCGTAGCTATTCCAACACAAGGGATTCTTCTCATCTGTATCAGCAGGTTGAAGTTGAATATCTGAAAACTTTAAATCAGTACAGGGCACATCGTTGCTGCAAGCCAAATAAATTGGAGTTTTCGTGTAAGTGCCAGTGATTTTCTGGTAAGTGACGTCTAATATAAATACCCCGAGGTTTGATTGTTGTAGGCCTCTTTGTCACAGTAAAATTGATCTATTTTAATGGGCACCCGCACATTGGAAACCTGTATGTTGGAGAAGGATACGCTTTTCACCTGTCCAGCTCCTCCCTACCATGTTTTGATCCAAACTCCGTTGGAAGCATCTCGGATGTTGCTGCCATAAACGCTCACATTGGAAACGCAGGCCTTTGTTCCGTCTTTTCCAAGCCCTCCAATACTGATACCGTGACCAAGGCCGCAGTTGATGTTGTGAATGCGAATGCCCGAGCAGCCTGTTTGAATGGACACGCAGTCGTCTCCACATGCCATAGAGGAACTGTGTATTTCAACCTTGTTAGAATTCTAGAGATGAATTTCGTCTATGTTTTGGCTATTTGTAGGAGAGGAGATTGTCACGCCAGCCACTTTGATGAAGGTGTAAGAGTCAAACTTAAGATGAAATTGGGGACTGCTTTGTATGGTTATGTCTTGCACGCTCACGTCATAACTTGCATAAAATCTCAATGTCGTTGGCCTCACACTTGGTAAACTGCTTCCCCCATTGCTGCTATCCTCATCTTCTAGTTGGGAAAGCTTCCACCAAGCCGCCCCTTCACTCATTGAATTCCATGAGAAGACATCTCTTTGAATCATTCTATTAAACAGTTGTTATGCCTTCATCTTGTATTTGTATCTGCCGGAGCATTTCGAACTGATAAGGATCTGAGAAAACTTCCATTGCCCATGACTGGTTTCACAAGGTTGGAGATTGGCGAGGGTTTTAACTTCTAAGTAGTTATAATAACTACTTTTATTTGTAACCATATTTCTTTTCACAAGATAGTCAAAACTGGAAGTTGCTCTTTTTTTAAATTTTTTTTAACTTTTTGGACAACTTCGCCAAAACCTAAAGTGCACGCGAACTTAGCCGAACTTGAAAGTTAATGCAAACTTTTTGAGAAGTGAAAGTTGACACGAGGTTTGCAAAAAGTACAAGTTTGATGTGAACTTTCACTTTTTCCTAAGTAGGCCAAAAATAACTTCTGTTTGAAAGCAAACTCTCCACTTAAACAAATTCACATGTGATATCTTTTCAACTTAGGCGAATTTGCAACTTGCGAACTATGCAGGAGCGAGAAATGGCGAAAAGTACATAACTTTAAACTGGAAGGTCATATCATCTTTAAATTTTGCCACATTGTCCGTATTAACATTATAAATCTTTGTGCCAAACAATTTTTCTCCAGCCCTTAGAAAAACCACAATTTTATTATTTCTGCCAACTGCCCACTGAAAAATTGAAAGTTTAAAATCTCTCAAACCATAAGACTTCTTGGTCCGAAAAGTTGCCACATTAGGTGAAATGGAGTCATGAACACAGCTATAAAAATTATTTTGTACCATCTGTGGCAAATTTTTACTATTTAATTGTTTTCATAAAATGCCGCAAACTAGACAAGTGTGCTCGAGAAAATTAGTGAAATAATGAGTATCTCTACTCCAAAATGATGTTGTTATGCAAAGTTCAATGTAGGGAAACAGATTGTGGCATTTTAGAGATAAGTTATCTCAATGACTCATGCAGGAAAAATGTGACACTAGTGTTTTGCAATCGAAAGATGACTCTCGAGAAAGGGTTCAAAGCATGGTTAGATTCGTCATTTTGACACAAAAAATTTAAATTTTGAAGTGCAGAAACAGGGTCAACAAGTTGATACCTTATGAATCTTTGTAAGTCATAGTAAGTCATCATAGTCGTTAGTAACGTAAACGACGTCATTTGTGTATAAACCGTGACCATTTACGTTTAATGTAAAAGTTATGACATCATTGTCGTAAAATGGTTGTCTTATTATTATTAAGTCTCTTGAGGTTTTATTGTCGATTCTTAACGTCAAGACATTTTCGTCAAGTTAAGAAGACGTGATTTTGTTGACGAATTGTGATGGGGAGACAAGATCAACCCAATCACATTATCTGTAATCCTATGTTTAAATATTATCATTTTATTTATTAAACCATAACTATCTAATTGAGGTGATGTTATGTGAATCATATTTGATATAATCAAATAAGTATATGCTTATGTGTTGAATGAGGATAATACCTCATGATAAGTTAATAATGTTATGCTAGAGTAGCCGAAGGCTTACAAATAGGAGAGCCTTCAATAATAGTAAAGGTGAATCGAATCACTTATTGTTGATCATTAAATGATTAGCAATAGTTAAGTGATGTGTCAGTCTCTTCCAAAAGAGGAGGACTGTGGTATTAACTACCACCATCGACGAGCCCATGGGACGGTTATCTCCCATCGACATGTGTAAACTTTACATAAAACTTGGCTATAGTTAGAACTAAATCAATTATAGACTGTTATGCATTCAATTAAGTTTACAAATGAATCGAGTGGAGGTGTGAAGTAAGGCGACTCTATAGAGTCATGCCTGAGCCTTTAATAACAACAACTCAAATGAGCCATGGGGGAGATATTATTAAAAGTAGATACTTGTGTGAAGTATAGGGGATACGCAAAAGAAAATCGTGGCTGAGAAGAGATACACAGCCAAAGGTGTCGACTGTAGTGTTCTATCAGCAAATATTGTCAACTCTAAGACCGTTGACTATCAAGTATTCCTCAGTTTTTCACGTATTTAATTAACAATGAGGAAATTGACCGATTCTTTCTAGAATGTCCATTGTTGTGTCTTGGACAGTTATGTGAGTTTTCCAGTGAGGTATATCCTCCTCTATACATTGTGTATTTGTTGAAACTAATAGTGTTGATCATAGGAGAATAAATATATCGTTACTAGTAAACTGTTTTGATCTATTTCTGAAAAATGATTAGGCATCGAATGAAATTTATATGCCCGATACTTGGTAAAGTGAATACTTTGTTATAGTATTCTGAATCGACTATTTACTTATTGATTTCTAAAGCAATAATCATATCAAATCATAGTATGGAGGATAAATGATCACCATAGAAGGAGGTTGTCTTAGTTGTTTACATTGAAAAACCAGTCTTCTTATTGAATAAGTTTGTAGCAACCAATGATATGTTTAATGAGATAATCATACAACAGACTCTCAAATTTTATTAGTATTGATTGAACTTTGATAGTTATATTCATAGCCTTGAGTAGTATAGAATAGACTTTGAGTCGAGGTAATATTATTTTAAAACATTTCCTTGTTTAGTTTTTATATATGTTGAAAACAATATCTTATCCAAAGAACTTAGATTCTTAGTGGTTTGTGGTAACTATGGTATAATCTATTGAATGGTAGAAGAACCAGAGATAGTAGATAAACAGGATAAATGTCAAAGGATCTTCTTACTATCTACACTAGTAATCTTGATGAGTATAGCTATAGTAAACCATTATGTGGAAATAGACTATGTCTATATAGAAACAACCTTGTATAAAATCAGATATGAGTATATATGTAGTGATGGTTAATGACATCACGTAGAGGTAATTTGAAAGGTATTCATATTCCATTAAATAGAAGTTAATATCTTCACAAGAATTATAGTATTCTTAACTATGGTTGAGTTAAACCCTAGAGTCGATTATGAACCTTAGCCTTACATAAATGAGATATAATATATATTGAAATATAGTAATATTCAAGGGTTGTTTTAAAACCCTAGATTTGATTATGAACCCAATGAATGGTTTTCATTTAGACTTATCTAAGTCAAGAAAACTATTATCATGACACAAGATGATTAAACCTTTACGTAAACATAGTCGGTGTGAATAACTTTGAGAATACGACAGTATCCAAGTTGAGTAGGGGTGGGTGAACACAACGACCACGTTCATTTTGAACGTTATTGATATTAAAAACTTTCGCCAAAGTAATGCATTTGTTTTTTGCATGCATTCTCAGTTCACTATATCCGGATTGCTCATCCTATCGGAAATCATACTTAGCTAGAGGGTATCTAGGGTTGTATGGTTGATAGAGTTGAGTAGGATACAACACTATGTACTCGAGAAAGACAAATTACCATTGGTCACCTAAGGTCCATATTCCTCATGAAGGGTAGGGCCACTTCCTATGTGGAAGATGTGTGGGAGACTGCCAGTCTGTGGATGGAGGTAAATCACTACAAAGATACTCTCTCTCTATAAAGGAAACATGCCAGGACTTGTGATAAAGATTTGAGATATTCAGAAGTAGTATTTATTCCAAAATTTGTACATGTAATTGATTTACATTTGTAAACATTGTATTTGAGAAAGACAATATGGTTTATTGTATTATGTAATGAGAAAATCTTGTAATTGTAGTTACTTGATTATATGTTGAATAAAAGAAAAAATTTCTCTATCTCATTTTTACCTTGTTAAATTACTTTATGGTAAATTTTTCGGTTTTACTATGTTTTTAGAACTTGGATGTTACAATAACTATATTAAATATTAAATACTAAATATAAAATAAATATGATTATATTATAAATGAATATTTAATATAAATAAACAATTTTATAATATAATATTATTTTTAAAATATATTAAATAATTTACATTATATAAAATATACTAAACAAGAATAAATACAATTATATTAGAGACTATATATTATATATAAAATAAAAATAATTAAATAAAGAATATTAAATATGTTTAGTTTATCCTTCTCAAGATAGGAGACATGAGTGATGAAAACATAAAAAAGGGATATTTAATGTGGAGATGTACTTTTGCATCTATCAAATCACCACCTTAATCCCAAAATAATTTCTCTCACAAAGCCACACAATCCAAGCCCACCATCCATTGACAAAGACCAAGTACACAAACTTGTTACCTCCAAATTGCCACGATGGTGGGTACCCAACAAGTGCTTGCCCTCCATCCTAAAGTCCATGCATAAATATTTTAATCTCCAACAACTGATTGTAAACAGTTAAGAGCTCCTTGCTCAAAACACCCAGGTCGTCCCAAATTGCCACCTATTTTAGGCACCCGCCACCTTTGAATTCTCTATAGACACAACTATCATGAGGCCATAGGAAATGAGATAATATAGGAAGGAGTATAAGTAACATAGTTCCTAACCTTAGACAAAGGCACTTTATCATCCAACTTTGCCAAGAATCCCACCAAAATGGAAGCCCTTGACCAAGCCATGGTACCCAAAATGCACTTACCTTGTATTTATACTTTAATAACATCTAAAACATCATTGTATCCCTTGATCTCTCTGTATCTCTCTCCTTCTCTCTTGCTATACCTATCTTTCTCTCTTCCTCTCTCTTTCATTCTCTCTCTATCTCACTCTCTTTCTCTATCCTCCTCTATGTCTCTATCTCATTTCTAAATAATTTACATTATATAAAATATGCTAAATAATAAAAAATACAACTATATTAAATATTAAATACTATATAAAATAAATATGATTATATTATGAATAAATATTTAATATAATATTTAATAAAAAAAATGTTAGGAGTAGAGTATTTCGCGAGCAATAGACACAGAGCGGGTTTTGAGGGAGATGAAAGGCGAAGAACAACCAATGGAGCAAAAGATGCGGCAGGAGCTTGGGCGACAGAGACAGAGAAGGAAATCTCATTCGAGCATGTAACAAACAGAGCGGCAAAGGAAAGATGGTGTGAAAACTAGGGATGGAGGAGGGGAAGCAATTTGAATTTTACCCAGAATGGGAATTTTAGGTATAAGCAAGGACAAAAATTTCTGCATGGAACGTGGGGGAACAAAATTCTTCATGCCACAGGAGTGAATACCATCCCTTTAGGCAACAAAGGTAATTAGAAATTAGGAAGGAATGCAAGGCAGGAGATGGAATCCAGAAATTTGATGAACCTGGAAGAAGCAGGTCATGGGAAGAACTGCAAAGCTTTGGCCATTCAAGCCAGCATAATATGACCCAACATTCAATGGTTGGAAATGCTAGGCTTGATAATAAAATGGTATGGAAGAGAGACCAATTGGGAGAGGATCATTAACTAGTGGAAAGAAAAAGGAGGAGAAGATCTGCAACTAAAACCCCTAGCAAATGGCTTCTTCACGCTAATCTGCCTTACACAAGAGATTAGGGATGGCAGAGATGATGGGATTTGGATAATGGATGACAATGGATTTTACATCCGAAGATGGGAACCTTGTTTCAATATGTATAAACACAAAGTGGAATGGGTTCAGGATTGATTCAAATCACCCAACCTACCAGAAGAATTTTGGGATCTAGTAGTGCTCAAAGAAATTGACAATCAAATGGGGACCTTTGTTTGCGTAGAAGAAAGATCTAACCCTAATGGAATTAGTTCCTATGTAAGAATGTGTGTTGAGAATGCTCCCAAAAACACTCTTTGGAGGGAACTGGAGATTTATACTGATTGGGGTGAATGGAAACAAACCCTCTTTCCAGATCCGAGCCCTAGAAGTGGCATCACTTGGGTTCTAGGTTTTAGGCAAACTACTCAGAAAGTAGAAGAAAGAAATGAAGCAGAAGAGCCTCCTTTAGAAAATCAAAATAGGATTACCGAGGAAGAAAGAAATGGAGAAGAAGGGGGGAAATAACACAAGAGAGTTTAGCCAAGAGAAGGTGATGTCTGAAGAGCACTATCGGGAAAGGCAAGCATAGGAGACAAAGGAGAATTTAGACCAAGTGAATGGGAAGATCTTGGAAGTCATAGAACTGATTGGAGATAATTTTAGAGAAGAAAATTTATATTCCTTGATCGAAGTGGGTAGAAAATTGTTGGAACTGACAAAGGAAGCAAAAAGAGGAGAGATGGGGGAAAACTTTATCTCTGGAGGTCTCTGGGAATTAGGGGCAACTCTAGAAGAGATAGGGTTGGATGAGGAGGAACACACCCCTATCCTAGCAAAAAAATAGAATTTTATCTCTGCATAATAGAGAGATAGAGAAATTGGGCATTGCAATAAAGGAATCCGTAAATATTGTGCCTGATTGTGGGGATAGAAAGAGGAGAGGAATGACTTCAAATCAAGAAAAGAGGAAAATAGATGGAGAAGCCTTAGGGTTGAAAATGCCTTTGATAGGGAAGGGGGAATCCCTTCCTAAGGCACAATGAAGATATATTCCTGGAATGTTAGGGGCTTAAACGCCCCTAACAAAAAAAGCCTGGTTTGACACCTATTGGAGGTGTCATAGGTAGATATATACATGATATAGGAATCCAAACTCTCTCAGACGAAAGAGAAGACATTTTGTGACAGATTGAAACTTTGGCAACACCTGGTAGGTGATCCGAATGGAGCCTCTGGTGGACTCATACCTCTTTGGAGACCTCAAAGAGTCCTAGTGGAGGAACTAGCAACAAGCAGATATTGGATAGCGAGCAAGGTTAGAAGTTTATCTTCAAATCTAAATTTTATTCTCTTTAATGTTTATGGACCAAATACTTGCATTCTAAAGAAAGAAATATGGATAGAAATAGAGACAGTTTGCAACAATGTAGCCCATGATTTTTGTTTTTTGGGAGGGGACTTTAATGTGATTTGGGGGTGTGAGAAGAAAGCTTCAATCCTAGACTGACTTTGAAAACTTTGTGGAGAGAAACATGCTAATGGAAATTCAGATGGGGAATGGGATTTTTACATGGACAAATAGGAGGTTTGAGTTCTGTAAAATTGTAGAACACTTAGACAAATTCTTGTTCAAAGGAGATCTAAGAAACTTCCCCTACTCCATGTCAAGTAGCATTGAAACATACTCATGCTCAGATCACTTCCCAATCAGCTGAGAAATTCTGGGAGAGAGGAAACCTATTAGAGGTCCGTTCGAGTTTGAAAATATTTGGTTGAAAGATCCCAATTTCTTTGACCTAATCAATATCTGGTGGAATAAGGTTCACCCAGGAGGATCCAAGATGTTTATCATTGTCACAAAGATTCAAAAGTGATAAAATAAAAGCTAAAGGAATGGAATAGGAACTGATTCAAAAACATCTTTGAAGAAAAAAGATTGAAGAAAATCTGAAGGAGGGAAATGAGATAGTGATCATTAGGGGAATGGACAATGAGAGCTTCTTAAAGGAAAAAGAGCTTCTCAGTAAATTAGAAGATATATTGTCTAAGGAAGAAATCTTTTGGAGGCAAAAGTCTAGAGAGCTATGGTTGAACTTTGGGGACAAAAATGCAAAATACTTCCACAATGCAACTACGGTCAAAAGGGAAATAAATAGAATCACCCGAATCAAGTCTTCAACGGGTAGAGTATTGGAGGAACCAAAGGAAATCATAGCAGAATCAATAGAATTTTTTCAAAACCTCCTAAACAATTGGAATGGATCGAATTTGCAAGAGTAGCAACAGATACTCACAAACATTCCCAGATTAGTCACAGAGGCACAAAATGAAATGTTGATGGGGAAATTCTCTGAGAATATCAGAGAAGTACTCTTTCAATTACATCCTGACAAGGCCCCTGGGATGGATGGATTCCCAGCATATTTTTTTCAAAAATGTTGGGACATTATAGAAGAAGAAGTAGTGGAGACAATTGAAGACTCAAGGAGTTCAGGGAAGGTGTTAAAAGAGATAAACAACACATTTATTTCCCTCATTCCCAAGAAGGAAAAACTAGATTCTCTTAAGGAATACAAACCTATTGTCCTATGTAATACCATTTACAATATAATGGCAAAGGTAGCAACAAAGAGAATCAAAGGAATTCTCCTGGACATTATTTCAGAGGAGCAAACTAGATTTGTGCCAGGCAGATCAATTTTTGATGGGGTAATTATAGCCCAAGAAGCTATACACTCCACCCAAGCAGTCAAGAAATCAAATATGCTAATAAAGCTAGACGTCAAGAAAGCCTACGATAGAGTAGACTAGAGGTATTTGTTCAAGCTTCTAGAGGCCTTTGGCTTTCAAAAATGGCTACAGTGGATTTTCAATTGTGTTGCAACACCGTGATTCTCCATTTTAATTAATGGATCTCCAAAAGGTTACTTTGGGACTTCTAGGGGTCTGAGACAAGTGGACCATCTGTCCCCTTTTTTGTTCATCATCATGGTAGAAGCATTTGGTAGAACCTTGAATAAGGCACTGCATGTTGGTAGGATAGTAGGCATCCAAATCACCAGGGGTTGCCCAACCATTTCACATCAGCAATTTGCAAATAACACAATGTTGTTTGGAGAAGCCAAGGTTAGAGAGGCAAGAATCTTCAAGGAAATTTTGGAAAGTTACTCGGCTGCCTCTAGCTGGGAGGTTAGTAAAGAAAAAATGGAGGTCTTCTTCTTGTTCACTGACCCAAGATTGGAAAATTAGATCCTTAGAGTGTTGGACTTTAAGAAAGGAGCTCTTCCAAGTAAGTACTTGGGGCCACCATTAGCCACTAGCTTGCAATCAGGGAAATTATGGGACTCCCTAATTTCCAAGATAGAAAAGAAGTTGGCCTCGTGGAAAGGTAATTGGCTCTCTTGGGCTAGTAGATCTTTCATGCTAAAGGCAATGATAGCTATCATCCTAGTTTATATGATGTCTTGCCTCCTCTCCTAGCAAGTGTTTTCTAAAGAATCAATCAAAGAATGAGGAAATTCTTTTGGCAAGGTGAGTCAGAACAAAGAAAATTCCCTCTCATTAGCTAGGAAAAATATGCAAGTCAAAAATGGCAGGAGTGGGGCTCAGAAATATGGCACTTCAGAATAAGGCCTTAGGAGCAAAGCTAATTTGGAACATCTACTCAAACCTGGGTCTCAAATGGGTCAAAATAGTGAAGGCCAAATATTTAGATGAAGGGAATTTGAGTTTCTTAACCTCCATAACACTCCCAACAGGCTCCAGAATTTGGAATTTTATGAAAATTTGAATAGATCTTATCATAGACCATTTGACCTGGGATGTCAGAGATGGAAGCCAAGCTTAGTTCTGGGAAGACTCATGGGGAGGGTTTCCAAAACTGGCAAATAGAGCTAAGCTATCAAAGACAAGACCAAACAAGTTTGGGGAGATAAGGTGAGGGATTATCTTCAGCTATCCTTAATTAATGGAGGTTTAAAGGGGACATTGGAAGGATGTAAGAACATTAGGTATTTCCAATCAGGAAGTAGCAGGCTTCAAAGCGATCGTTAACAATGGGCCTATCTTCATCAGGGAAGGAAGAGACATTTTAAAATGGAATGGATCTAAAAAGAGATGCTACAAAACAAAAGAGGGATATAGGATTTTAGCACAGCACTTTGAGGTTGCATCTCATCTCTCACTCAATCTATGATGGCATAAGAATTGCATCCCCAAAGGAGAAATCTTCACTTGGGCAATGCTACAAAATAGAATCCTAACAGCAGACAGGTTTCTAAAGATGGGCTACCACAGTCCCTCAAGTTGTGTATTGTGCAAACATGAAGAGGAAACAGGAAACCACCTTTTCCTACAATGTCCTTTCTCACACAAATGCTAGACCTGGCTCTGTGCCAAGTTGAATTAGAGAACTGCCCTACCTCAGGACATTCTAAGCCTCTTCAAGGCTTGGCCACTTCTAAATAGATCAGCTTCATACTCAATCTTGTGGCTAATCTCTCTCTCCCTTTTGGTTTGGGAGATCTGGAAAGAAAGAAACTGAAGACTCTTTAAAGAAAAAGAGATGCCCCTAATTTCCTTGCTTAATAAAGTTGAAGTTGTGATAGTAGAAGCAGTCAACATAAGAATTGGTGAGCAATGTCAAAAGAATCTAAACTTCACAGAATGGGATACAGTCATGAGGGAAAACTGGTACGGCCTAAAGATTCCTTCTTTTGTAGGAGAAGGAGGTATGAAATAAAAAATTGACAGAAGCCAAGTCATTTAGATTCCTCCAGAACTTGGGTGGTTTAAGATGAACTTTGATAGGACTGCCAGAGATAATCCTGGCATTTCAGGGGTGAGCTACCTCATTTGGGATTGACAAGGAAGGGTGCTAGGAAGAGTGGCTAAGTCCCTTCCTGTAGGAACAAACAATACAGTAGAGATGCAAGAGTTAATTCTAGGGTTGGATATGTGTATAGAACTCAAACTCAAAAAGGTAATAATAGAAGATGACCCAGCACTGATAATAAATGCTTTGAGAGCTGGGAAAATGATGAACTGACAACTAAGTGCAATGCTGGAAACAACAATCCTTCGACTTAGAGAGTTGGAGCTATACAGAATCAACCATACTTACCGAGAGGGCAATTTGGAAGTATTTACTTTAGCTAACAGGGGAGCTGATGGGCTGGAATTAAAAGAATTGGATACTTTAGCTTATGCTTCAGCTTGGGTGGAGAACTTAGATCCTGAATAAAGGGGCACTAGTGCTTTAAAAAATTGATAAAGAATGGTAAAATAGGGCAAAACCTAGAGAATCGGTATCTGCATTTTGATTAGTGGGACAGGATCTAAGGAATCTAGTGGGACCTCCCAATTTCAATCCAGATGGTAGGCTTGCATGGATAGAGTAGTTGGAGGATTGATTGCCAAATAGGAGACACATCAGGAACTTGACGATAGCCACTAGACTCCAATCTC
The DNA here is from genome assembly GCA_027924645.1 of Cunninghamia lanceolata. NCBI lineage: Eukaryota > Viridiplantae > Streptophyta > Pinopsida > Cupressales > Cupressaceae > Cunninghamia > Cunninghamia lanceolata. Next base: position 2,796,566 of record BSBN01000053.1, on the reverse strand, counting down.
ATCATGACAGATCTACATGGAAGCATGGAAGCACTCCCTAAGTGCATTCAAAAATGATGGGAATTCATGCGGGACAAAGGCAAGTTCAAATAAATGGGACCTCTCTAGCAAGGTGACAAGATCAGAAAGACATACTACACATGGGAAAGTCATTAGAAGAAGTGCAGAAGCACTCTAATCAGGACCAATATCCTGCCACCTAAATCTAGCAGAGATTTCATTGCCCCTAGGATCTCATATAACCTGCCATACTTAGTAGAACAACTAGATTTGAGGAGTTAGTGAATGCCAAGACGTCCTCACACGAGCCTTATGTTAGACTTAGGGCACACAACTGAGAGGGGGGGTGAATCAGTTGTGCAAAACTTTCTCCAATTTACACACTTAAATCTTCTTAGCAATTAATAGTATATTAAACATGAAACATAATGCATTCAGATCAAAAGCAGAAACTCATCAACACATAAGACACCAAGATTTTGACGTGGAAAACCTGGTTAAGGGAAAAACCATGGGGTGATTAACCCAAGAATGTATTCTCTGTTAGAAGAATAGAAAGAACAAAATGGCACATGCCAATTAGGGCTCACTGCCTGAGCACACTGCTCATAAGAGGCTCACTGTGTACAAGAGACACACTGTCTACAAAGAAATAAGTATCACATACATGAACTGGAGAATAGCATCTTCACCATGCTTGAATCAGTTCCATTAAGCTCAATACTTCTGCTCTGCCTTTCACTCTCCTCTTTGCTACCACACTCTCATCTCCACAAAAAGGCAAGTTCAAACTGACTTCACAATCCCTTATTTATACAAGGCATCAACTTAGGAATGATCATCTAAGTCGGCAAACATTCATAAGATCATCCGACAGATGCATAACTCATTCGGTCAGCCTATCTCAAGAAGAACACCATCATACAGAAGTTACTCTTCAATTGCGAGCTCCAACATCAATGTGGACCACCAAAATGAACTGGACATGATCCAAAGACCTTCACAAGCTTTCCTGAATCACCAAGAACATCCACACTTCTTCTGCTTACTGAAATCCTTCTCTCCTTCATCTGAAACCTTAAGAACAAGTCTGTCATAACTGTCACAAAGGAATAGATGCTTGCGGACCTTCAAACCACGCACCAATAGAGTTGATACACCACAAAGACTTCCTCAGCACTCCCTTAAATTTGCAGAACAGGAAACTTCATTTTCGGATCTCACCGGACCTTTCTTGTTACACACTGTCACCTCTAAACACCTACCGGAGCCAGTTTTACTTGAGCGGCCACAACTTCTTCATATCTTCATGCAGACCTCTGAAATCTCTATTGGATCACCTACAGACACATATTTACAAACCCTTTAATCCGCATCCTCTAATCATCATCCTATCTTGGACTTTTGTCTTACAGTCATCACTGTTCTTCACTGTTCCTGAATGAGACTAATTTTCTCAATATCCTCAGCTCACGGCTCATCCAAACCTTATCATTAATGGAACAGGAGTATGTTGAAATCAATGACAACACCGGTTAGGCCCATACTTGCAACACCTTACTAATTAAGTAACTAGAGCCAACCAAACAAGTAATACTATACAAAGGTTGGCAATTCAATTTGAAGATTATAAAATCACAACTTCGAGAAAGGTAGGTAAATGGCAAAAATTCTCAAGCTTGTATTTTATCTATTGGCAGAGAATCTGGCATGTGGAGGCAGGAACACACCCATTTGTTTAACCAACATGGTCAAATAGATGGCCTTTTTGGGGATGGTAATGGTGCAGCGTCTTAGGAGGGTACTTCTGCAAAATGACACCTTCATGGTAGGTGCCAAAAAAATTATTCTAGGCGGGGTGTTTGTCGAGGGCAGGGAGCGGTATAGAGTCGACTCAAACATAGCGTCTTGTTTTGTTGCCTCTTTGTTGCATCTGAATGCTCCAAAGGTGGAAATTGATATCCCAATTCACAAGATGTTCAAGGCAGAGCTATTCGGATGACAAGAGGAAGTGTTGGAAAAAGTAGTTTATGGTGCGGGTCTATCGAGGTTGAGGGATCTCAAGAAAATAGATATGCCAAATGAAGTGGTTAGATACTTCCCTTTCCTGTTGGATCTAAGGGGAACTGACATAATAGACCATCGAGTCAGGGCTCGCAAGGGATTTGAATTCCTGAAGAAAATGTTGCAATTGGTAGAGGTGGAGGACTTCGCTTGGGTGGCAAAGTTCAACATTTACCTCCAGGAACAGGGAGAAATATAGATAGGTACTCTAACTACTGCCTTTTGCTTCTGCTCTAAGTTTAATCAATGAATACTAGCTGGGTCAGAGAATATGTATAAAGTGAATATAAGGTAAGCAGACAATAGTCTCATGCATGAATTATAGATTTATCACAGTAAGCCCTGCATGGCATTTTGTCTATACTGTTAGATCCTGAGTGGTCATTTTGAACAGAATCAGATGGCATGGAATCAAAATCAGAATCAAATGGCATTTTGTCTCACAAAGCTGCACAATCCAAGCCCACCATCCATTGACAAAGACCAAGTACACAAACTTGTAACCTCCAATTTGCCATGATGGTGGGTAGCCATCAAGTGCTTGCCTCCATCCTTAAGTCTAAGAAAAAATCTTTTAAGCTCCATCAACTAATTATAAATAGTTAAGAGTTCCTTGCTCAAAACACTCATGTCGTCCCAAATTGCCACCTATTTTGGGGCACCCGCCACCTTTGAATTCTCCATAAACAACCATTGTGAGGCCATAGGAAATGAGATAATATAGGAAGGAGCACAAGTAACCTAGTTCCTAGCCTTAGACAAAGGCACTTTATCCTCCAACTTTGCCAAGAAAGATACCAAAATGGAAGCCCTTGACCAAGCCATGCCAATGTGGCCATATTCCTACGAACCCAAAATGCACTTACCTTGTATTTATACTTTAGTAACATCTAAAATATCATTAATATAAGTTGTAAGCACTATTTTTAAACTAGCAGTTGCATGGAGTTTACATGCAACATTTTTGCCTTTTTTTACTTACATTTAAATTTCAATTATAAAAAAGGAGGGACTTTCATAAAGACTGATAGTTGGTAAAGATTGAGTAGAAGAATAATAATCTAAAAATAGGTGGTGTTGGATAACAAATGCATGAGATAAAGAAACTTCAAATGTTTGACAAACAATGTAGTTATTTCAATAATTTTGTGCTCCCATTGTATCCTAGGTGTTGGTAGTCTAGAATGGTCGTTATGTTAATTTTCTAGAAGAATTTTCTTGTCAATGAAATATTTAGAGGCTTAATACTATAGAGCTAATTCAACTTTGAAGAGACCAATTTAATAGTGAGAAATCTTAAGCAAAAAACAAATGCAAGTACAAATGGGAAGCAGTGACAGCTGGTTCCCAATTTTGTTGCTCTTAAAAAAAATAAGAAAATCATGCCTTTATACTCAAGTAAAGAAGAATGACTTCTGTAGAAAGTGTATTCATCTGTGAAAATAATATTCACTTGGCTAGAGAGTCAAGTATTGTCCACATAATTTGTAAGCAAAGCAGGGGTTTGAGTTTCTATTTTAATTTTAAAAACTCTAAAACAAAAGAAAATTAGAACATTTTGATTGACTACACAAATGAAATAAATTATACACTTCCAATAGATTTCCATTGGAATACTTGCATAAAAGAGGATCCCATATAATTGGTAACACCAACAATATTACATTTCTTAATATGCGTTATATTCATTATTTTATATAGTAAACTTAACCTAGTCAAAAAATTTAAACATAATCAAAATAACTTTTACATTTAAAAAAATTATCATCAAGGCTTCCTCAATATGGATAAGTGCTATATTTACATCCTAGCTTAGTTACATCCTAAACACAACCAATACAAAAAATGTAAAATAATTAAAGAAAACATAAAGGTGAAAATGAATGGGGAAAAACAAAAAGAAATAATGTGCTTGCCCCAAAATGATGCATGTCAAGCTAGCAACATATCCCTTTGTGATCTGATATATATCCTTGCCTACTAAGAACCTATCCCCTTGATGATTGGAAATAAATAAAAAACTATGAGCATAACTAAAAAATAAATTTATCTTACATAGTATTTCTGCATATGTTTGGCCCATTGAAAGTCCATTTGCAATCAATTATAGCCAAATCCACAAATCGAGACCTAGCATCAATGGACACTTTTTTGGGTTTGCTCAATATGGATATATGCAATCATTTGGCATCAAGTTCACTTCCCTAATTAAAAAACTACAAAACATAAAATATGGTGATGTGAGTTATGAGAAGTTTTAAAATTGTACCTTTTCCAATTGCTCTTGAAGTGGATTATATTTAAAACTAATTTCTAGAATAAAATATTCACTAAACAAGGATCTTCATAGTGGGGTCACTTCCTACGAGATATCAATCGCTTAATATTTTAACCTTCGTATATAATTTGTAATGTTTATACAAATTCCGTTTCTCATATTTAGTCAGGAAATATTTTCTATGTATAAAAACAATATTTCAATGAAATATTCACTATCCCACACCACATTAAAAGCAATGATTGATTAGATAATACATTTTGATTTGAACGAAATCCTATCATAAAAGAAATTTTTAAATGATTGAATTTTTATACAAGTTTTTAAATGATTTTTTCAAACCATTTTAATTAATGGCACATATAATTAAGACACAACCAACATGAATTTATTATTCTTCACCCCAATAATATAGAGCTTACTACCATAAGTGAGGTTATCCTAAGTTATCCTAACTCTAACACTTTATTACTTATCCTTTCAATCCATTTCATTAATAATTATCATTTTATTATATTGTTTCTAATCATACAATTTATAAATTCTAATATTACTATAAATAAACTATTATAATGATAATAACATGTTTTTGATATTAGTAAGCTGCAAACCCAGGTGCAGGTCCCAATAACAAAAGCTAAAAAGGCAACAAAATAGGCCCAAAGCCTCAAACAACCAAAAAATAGCAGATTAACAATAAATTAAAAAACCAGAGTACAAGTTTTTAAGCATAACTTGAAGAAACAACTAACTAAGTAGTTCTTTCCAATCATCACTGATCAAATTAAACATTTTCTCCTTATCCTCGAGCAGAGAATCCACACCATTGTTCTAGTCATCCTGCAGAATAGAGAAGGCATCAGTAGCCTTGTGAGAGGATTTCAAAATATATTACCAATTATATTTACCCCTTTATTAATAAATTGTTCTCATAATTATTAATAACTTTAATTTTATATTATTTATTAAATCTATGTTTTACCCCTTTATTAATAAATTGTTTCATAGTTATCAATAACTTCAATTTTATATTATTTATTAAATCTATTTTTTAATCTATTAGTGATTCCTCATACATTATTAATATTACACAATGTTTGATAAATAAACCTCGTGAAGGAACAATTAAATATAGTTAAAGAGATAAAATAGGAAGGAAGCTTAAGAAATAAAAAGTTTACTTTCCTAAATATTATTACAGCTATGCAAATCATGTATGATGTATTAATATTATTATTGCTTCGTTGGCTAATGGCTAGTGACTGGACCATTATAGCTTTGACGATGAAGGGTAAATTGAAGTCACTCATTAAATCAAAAAAATATTCTATCACATTTGAATATTAAATCAACGTTGCTTTCTCTTGTCTTGTATGAACACATGGTAGTCCTCCGTGAAATAGTATGTAGAAGATCCAAAATCAACAGAGCTTGTTTAAAAACAAAAATTGTTGACAAGCACAATTTTCACCATATATTAATGGCGAAAAAGAACGAACCGCAAAATGAAAAACGAATGGTGAAAATGAAAAAAATGGGTGACGGAAGAAAAAAAAAAGGTGGCCATTTTCTAGCGTATCTAACAATTTTTTGACTTTTAAATATGATAGAAGTGACATATAAGATATTTATTTTAATGTATATCTTTTAATTTTATATTTTAAAATATATCTATCAAACAATATTTTATTTCATAAATAATCTCTTTCTATTTAGAAAATATAAAAGGACAATTTAATTCAAAACATTATTGTTTATCACTATTAACTACTGGTAAAAACATCAATTCTAACCAACAAAAACAAATTTTTATATTAAAAAATAATTTGTGAATGCTTCCATATTAAGTTTGCCAAGTTTTGACTTAAATAAAGGAGAAATAAAAGCTCTACTTCAAAATATACTTGCAATCCTATATTAACCATGGTTTAGCATAAATTTGGCTAAAAAGTCCCGTGTTCATATTACCCCACTCATTGTTATTACAAACTTTTAATATTAAAAAAATAAAAAAATTACAAATCCGTAAAAAAAATTGTAAGTGTGTTTCATGTGAACATTAAGCATGTGAAAAGACATGATAAAGTAAAAGATTTTCTCTTCCCATGATGAATCATATATCTTCTCACACAGTGGAGTCTCACCTGCCATCTAAGCATAATACTTTTAAGAAAGGCAAATAATCTACCTCTTCCTCATTTATGGACCATGCAAACCCTTTCGTTTCATAATTATGAATGAAGCCACTTGCCGTGTATGGAATTTGGAGGTGGTGAATTTGATATTAACCTTTCCCACACCCGCGATGACTGAAAAAAATGGCCGACGTCTGATAATTTAACGGGAGAAATCTCCCACATAGAAGCCTATCTGCTAATAAAAACTTACACAAACTTCTACGAAATTGTATTTTATATTAATGATGGAGGGCACATGGAATTATATCTTGGTATGTAACCATTTACCATAGTCTAGGTGCAAAAGAAGTCTTGGAAATGATGAGCAACTTACACATAGTAGGATGCCATTCATCCAAATTTCTTGATAACAATGCCACTCGATTCATTGCAAATGAGTGTGGAAAGCTTTTAATGCATTCACCTACTACACATTTATCAAGCCAATTTTAAAAAACATAAGTGCCTAGTTTCTCAAATCATCTTATGCATTAGGGCTTTTTTGTTTATATTATTTAATAGTGTTGTGACATACAAGGGCTGGTATTTTTTAGTCTAAGCAAGTCAATGAAAATTTAAAGCCTCCTTGTTTTCAACAATTTGTTATAAAATATAGGTGTATGTGAACATCTAATTTCTTGCCTCAAGTTTCAAATGCTTAGTGATTTTCCTCCAACCTTATAGTAATTTGTCATGTTCTGACTTCATTACTCCTCTTCATCTACCTCCCTACTATAAAACCAATGGTTACCAAAAAAAATTGAGTTGGTGAGCCTTATGGCTTAAACACTAACCAATGCTTATTAAGATAGAAGTTCAAAGTGTGTGTGTGGCGATTGAGGGATTTCTCTTAGTAGGAAACACATCAATGTGACCCGGATTAAACTTAATTGTAGTAGACGATTCGAGGATTAAACTTCATGCTAACACGAATCACCCTACACCTATGAATGGTGGAACCTATTAATATAGATTTAAAATTACTAAAGGCTAAAAATTATAATTGAACTAGCTATACTTCAAGAATTATGCTTAAAGATTGCATTTATAGAGTTTGGACTTGGCAATGTTGTCTATAGCTCAGTAGATCTTTGTGGAAGCTAGCTTATGATAATCATATTTAGTTTTTCCCTAAATCACACTTTGAAATAAGACTCTTCGTGTGTATGTTTTATTTTGTTTGCAATATATTGGAGCAATCGATAGGCCCAATAGAGGTTTCTTACAAAAATTTCCTTCTTGTAACTATTAATCTCACCTAATAGTGGCTTGGGGCATTCAGTATAAGTTCCTCTAGGCAAGCACTATTTTTTAGGCAAGACTTTCTTGCTTTGAAGGTTTTCAACTTTGTGAGTGACAAGGCATTGCATTTTCTATTACTAGCTTTCCTGAAGGAAATACCCTCCCTCAAGCAACTTGGTCCTAGTCTTCTCTCTGGAGCTAAAGCTTGCTAGTCATGTTTGGTTGGAGTCTCTCGGTAAAGTGTTCATTTGACAGTACTAATCATATTTAAATGAGAAAAATTAAGTCCAATAAAGAGAGAATCAAGCAGCCCATTGGGGAAAAGAAACCAAGTGTTAATCACCATCAGAATGAATTGCTGCTGGATTTGAAAACATTTTTAAGTTTTTTTCTAGTTATGTCTTTATTTTTGGAAATCATTGTGTTGTATTTAAGTTTCGAGTCTTCCAAGAATGTTAGGGATTTCAATGCACTTGTATGGCAAAATTTTTGCATAGCAATCATGTACATTATTGTTATTTAAATAATTTTAAAATGACAATGACACATATAGATGCCCCATTTTGTAATATTTAACCATAAAGAAAATTATTTGTCAAACAATTAATAGTTCCCTTTAACAAGAAATAAAATGTCCAGAACCCAAAATATCCGCAAATTAATAAACTACGATTAATTAGATATTGTTTTAAAAGAATCATTTTTCTCCAAATATTTGCTATTTAGATTATCCTGCTGACAATTACCACAATCCTTTTGTAGAAGATATATTACTTGCAAGATCAAATTACCATTACAAAGATATAGTCAAGTATTTGTACCATGATCTACAAATAGGTTCCATCCTGTAAATCAAATCAACCCACAGAGTCTCATGTGAATGATCATCATAGAAACATTGATTGAATTGCTCTCTTGCAAAGAAAGGACTACCCAAATATATGACAATTATATATAAATCTCATGACACAATCATGTTGCATCTAGTATCCTCAATAAGAAACCTAATGCAGGAAAAATCTAATGTTGAAATAGTTGTACCTCTGCCCATTTCAGTAAAATTGAATTGCACAATACAATTATAAGGAGTGGCTCTCAATGAAGCGTGGTGGGCTACTGTTGATATCAATGCAAATATTGTACAACATACTCCTACTTTCCTTTCTACATAATCAAACTATTTAGACCTTCTATATGTTACACACTTCCCTAAACTATTGCTACAACTCTACATGATCATATAAAAACTAAATACATGCATTAATGCAATTTCATTTGGCTAATTAGATGCCTTTAACCTTCACATTTGCATGTGACTTGAAGAAGACAGTCTACTTAGCTAATTTAGATCCCATCTGAGTTAGTTTAGATGCCAAACTTTCATATTGGAACAAATATGTCATGTTAAATTCTCAACTTCATGTGTTGAATTTTTTAGATTTAATAAGGGTCAATTTTTAGGACGACATTATGTCAATTTCAAATTTACTCATTTATACTCAAAATATCTGCCTAAGCTCCTAATTTGTTCCTTGAAGGTTCAGACATACTCCTTAGAGTCTCTTAACGGTCTTTAGACATATGGTTGAGTGCCATGTCTTCCTTCTTTATCTTCTTCATATTTGTGACTTCTGTATTTTTTTATATGGGTTGAAGTGTGAACTCATGGTTTAAGGTCTTCAACAGATGATTATGTAAATTTTTTGTTACAACCAATCCATTTTGGTCACACCTCTCTAATTTGGGAGGATTTTGGTCCCCCAAAACTTTATTTCTTCAATATTTCTTCAATAGATGAGGTTCTAATTCCCTTACCTTTTCCTTGGAGTACCATTTCTCTTTGATTGGCAGGGTGTCCTTTCAGTTCATCTTAACAATATTCTTGCATTCTCCTCTTTGTTTCCCTTATCTTATTCTGCATTGTTGTGTCTTCCTCCAACTCTTCTTAATTATCAAATGCATAGTCCTCTATTGAAGAGAACACTTGTCCCCATTCTTGTTCATGTAGTCTAAAGGCCTCAAAGGCTCAAGTTTTCAACATTGAAAACTAAATATACCTTCATATAGAAAGTTAGTTGACACTAAAAGCATTATTACAAATCTGATGTGTAATTTCAAATGGTCCATGCCACAGCAATAGTTTAAGTTTCATTTCCTATCCTTGGAATTTATCTTTGCTCAAATAAAGCCATACCTTATACCCAACTTGGAAAATGACACTCCTTTAAATGATGCTCATGGAGAGCTTTATACTTGATGAGACTTCATGAGCTTCTCTTGCACTTAGGTGAATTTGCATCATTTTGTCAATGACTTGTGAAGTAGCACTAAATAATAATTATTACTATATATTATTTAGTAGTAATTGTTATTTATTATATTAAAAATTATATATTAAATTGATATCTATATTATATTTAAAATAGTTCCTTAAATAAAAATAGGAGATTAAAAATAAAGACATTAATATATATTTGTAGTACTATTGTTAAATACTAATATTAATTTTTAAATATTACTATCACAAGCTATAAATTAAAAATAAAAATAAAAAACTTAACTTATATAAAATGTATAATTGTTGTATAATATTAGTTATATTATATAATAAATAAATTATTTATATTTATAGTATAATAATAAAATATTATTATTATAAATTATTATTAGTATATAAATATTAATATTATAATTTTTTTTGCTAAAAAAACCAATCCATGTACCTTGAAAATTGGGGAAACCCCAGATCACTAGGTCATAGAGATCCGAGGAGCTATTGGACCAAATTATAGAAACATATTAATATTATAATCATTATAATATAAATAAAACTAAATATTAATATTAATTTATATTAGATATAACTTCATTATTTAATATTATAAAATAATAATATAATTTTATATAATAATTTATATTATTATATTTAACTAAAATAAACCAATTAATTAATAATAAAACTATTAATTGGTGGAAAGGTCAGGTCATGAGAGGGCGAGGAGTCAATTGGCCATGTGTTCGAGCCTAAACAAGCATGCCACACTTGGCCATGACCAAATAATCAAGAGATGTATGACGATTGAGGTGGCATCATCGAGCAATGATGACATCTATTTATATTTGCATAAGGGTAGGTTTTGAAATGATGGTAGGGTGAGATGGTCAATCATCGACGACCCTCCAGAGGCTTCTTCCAGCGATGTCATGCGTGACAAGTAGTGGTTTGTGAAATAAGAGGACAAGTCTCATAATTGTTCAGCGCCCCTCGATCTCTAAAGCAGAATATTTGTTGGGAAGGATTGCGGCTAAACAGAACACATCAATGCCAAGCTCTTCGAGGTTCTTGGTTCTTTTCTCAGTGGACAGCATCAAGTGCGGAGGCATGGATACCCCCATAAGGCTCACCAGTGAAAAAAGGCAAATGGCCTTTGTAGGACAGATTATAGAGCAGAGGATGCGAAGAATTCTGCAGCGAAATGATGCCTTGATGGTTAGGGCAACAAGAATGGTGCTTGGAAAGAAGTATGTGGCAGATAGCAAGAGATACCGGGTCGACTCGGACATCCCTTCTAGGCTCATGGCAATGCTGTTAGAGTTAGACACCCCCAAAACAGAGGTTGAAGCCATCATGAGAGGAATGTGTATCCCTGACTCTTGGGTGGATTGGATGAAACTTTGGCTGCTACAACCCTAGGGGTAGGTGTTCCAAGGCCGAGGAATATGGCGCTACTTCAGGATCTGGAGGAAGTCATAAAATTTTACCCTTTTCTTCTAGACATCAGGGGTTTAGAGCTGATCAAATTCAAAGAACAAGCTCAAGTGGTAGTAAGTTTTATTAAGAAAATGCTCAGGTTAGAAGCAGGGGAAGGGTTCCAATGGGTAGCGAACTTCAATCTACAGCTTCTGACCTACGATGAAGAGTAATGCTGGGTGTCTATGTTTCCTTTTCCATGGCCGTATGTTATTATGTAGCTTTTAAGTTCTCAGGATTTCATTTTGTCTAGGAAAGCCATTTAGTCTAGGTATCTTCACTAGTAGGCCCTGTGAGGCTTTATGTTTATAGTAGAATTAAGGTGGTATTTGGATAGATTTTATGGTCGGGCATGATAAGAATCTTTGCAAACTATATCTGCTCAGTAGAAGATGTATTCCTTTTTTGGATATAATATAAAAACTTCTTAGTACATATCAAAAAAAATAACAAAACTATTAATATAACAACTATATTATTATTATTATTATTATATAATATTAATATAATAATAATTAAATTATTATTATATAATATTAATATAATAATAATTAAATTATTATTTAATATTATAACATAATTATATAAATATTATATTTAATTATAATAAAACAATAACAAAATAAATACTATATATATATATATATATGGCTTATATTATTAATAATTTTTTACTAGGTAAACTACTGCCTTGGGGGCAGTTCCCTTTGCATTTATATCAACAAAGTTTAACTAGTTTTTCATTACATATCTCTGCAAAACACAGAGTATCAAAAACTAGGTTTATACAAAACCCTAGTAAATCTTTCCACTACTGCCATAGTTCAATTTCTAATCTATCAACCCTAAAATATTTGTCTCCTACAAACTACTAGCTCCTACCTATATCCATCAACTATTACCAAAAACTATTCAGACTCAAGCATCAGAATCCACCTAATAGTATTCATTGATAAAGTCATGCATCCACTCGTATACTTCAATCTTGCCCAACACCTTCTTGAGAAACTTTTCTCCCATATCGGCTCTTTCTCTCCCCTGCTCTTTGTTTTCCCACGAGACAATCACGAACGGTTGCCACTTTACCATGTCTCCATTCTCATTAACTTAATGAAAGTCCATCGGAAATGGTATGCCAACACCTAGCTGTGCCACCACAAGAACTTCTTCCAGTCCCCTTGTTAATTCTTTATAAACAAAGGCCTCCACCAGATCCATAATATCCTCCTTGCTTTCCCCGATATCCAATAAAGAACCCACAAACATGGCTACAACATCTGAATTAACACGATAATAATTTGCAGTTCTCATGAATTCCTCCCCAATAACGCATTCAATTGCATACCTCACTAATCCGCTTTGAGTCTGAAGATTTCTTGCATTCATTGGTCTGAGATTTCGCATAGAAATGTCATTTGGCGTTTATTTCCTTTCAGCAAGATTGGGGTGTCCATCGTTGGGATTATCCTTCTCCGAGCAATGCAGTCACCTACAAAGAAAATGCATTTCCCCTGCATTAATCCTCCTCTCAAATCATCCTTCCTAATAATTACAAGCAATGTGACACCTCTTCACATGCTTCCCTTCTGTTGGACTCGTCCTAATGATGTGATCCAGCTTCTCGAGGCTTTCATTGCTTGTAATGATTAAATGGACACTTCACAACTCAACTCTTTTTCCCTATCTATCGCTTCGTTTGCCAACCTGTCTGCCTCTTGATTTATTTCCCTATATATGTGATTAATGGTATATCCATCCAATTTTTTCAAATTCTCCAAAGCCTTCTCTAATAGTGATCTTAGCTTCCAATTATAGATCTCCTCTTTCCTTATCGCATTCACTACAATCTGAGAGTCACCCTCAATTTTCACCCTGCCAATGCCAAGATTGAAACATAGGTGCAACCCCGAACATAAAGCTTGGAGTTCAGTGGAGTTGTTCATTCCCGGCTTCAATCTCGTAGATGCCTTGCCAACAATTACACCATTCCAGTCCCTAACAATGCATCCAACCCCTGATTCTCCCGGGTTGCCTCTAGAGGCCCTGTCAAAATTTAATTTAAACCATCCTTCCCTCGGCGGTGTCCACTTTTCTTCCATCCTTTTCCTTCTAGATTCAACTCCACAACCCCCATTAACGGGGTTATATGATTATATTTATTTCTATATAATAATTATATATTATTTCTAATACACTTCCATTAATTTTTCAATCACAAAATATATACTATTATTACAATACTTTAAAGGCAGGTACCCATTACCAAACACTTGTTACTATAAAAATACAAAACATGGAATGTTGACAAAAATTTAAAGTTTTATTTAAATGCTCTGTTTATTTTTAGAAATGTCTTTAAGAATGGGTATGCATGTCTACATGTGTTTTTATTTGTGAAACTAAAAGACAAATAGTTGAATTTTTTTTTAAAAAAAAATTGTGTTCTATATTTTACATTTTTTTAAGTCTTTGATATTTTTAATTAGTGGGCTCATTCAGAACCTTTGAGCTTCATAGCACACCAAGAACCCTTTGACCTATATTAATATTTTTTAATAGACAACACACTATTTAAATATATTATTTATTTTTAAAAAAATAAAAATTATGGAAATAGTGTCCTATTTCACTTGCAATTGGACGATACTTATATTGTTTTGAATGACATTCGGTACGTCACATAATGAAAAGAATCATTTTTAAAAAAAGCAATTATTAAAATTATTATTAATTTATTTATTAATCTAACACTAATATAAAAACAAATTAAAAACATATCATCTACTCCCTAAAACAGTTTTTTAAACAAATAGTATATTTTTTATGTGCACTTTGACCAACTAGAGGACGGCGAACAACGAACGCGTCAATGCTTTTCTATTTTGACACGTTAATTTACAGAAACTTCCTTCACTTCATACACTGTAGTTGCTAAGAATACCAAACAATCATACTTCCCTTCATTCCAGCTTGGATTTTCAGGAGAGATTTCAAGAGAGAAAATTGTTACAAGTTGAATGATGGGGAGTCCCCTATTGTTGCTATTGAGAGTTTCTGTGCTTCTGTTTGGTTGGCATGTGGCTGCACAGACTTCCAATTCAAGTTGTCCTGTAAAATTCACAGTAAATGAGACCAAAACTTACCAATACTGTAACAGCCTAAGTACATTAGGAGCTACTCTGTCATATACCTACCATGGAGAGAATGGATCATTAGATATAGCTTTCAAGGCTGCACCTGCTGCTTCTGGGGGGTGGGTAGGTTGGGGGATAAACCCAAAGGGGCTACAAGTGATTGGCACACAGGCCTTGATTGCCTTTCAATTGAGTAATGGATCAACTATGGTTGACACTTATGATGTGATCTCTGAGTCTGGTGCTTTGAATCCTTCAAAGATTAGCATCAATGTGACCAACAAGAATGCTGTGTATGAGAGTAGTAGTGGGAAGATAACAATATTTGCATCATTGGCACTTGATTCCAACAAAACCAATGTTGTTAATCAGGTGTGGCAAGTGGGCAGTTCAGTTAGCAACTTCAGTCCTCTCATACATAACACTGGTGGAGCCAATCTCAGAAGTTTAGGGACACTCAATCTCCAAAGTGGAGCAAATTCTGCTCCATCTGGCTATTCATCTCACCAGACTCTCAAAAATGTAAGTATTGTGTTTTTAAACATGCAAGTATTTTCAATTTAATGCCTCTTCTATTTTCATCATAAGGTAAAATAGAAATGTTTAATAAGATATTTATAATTTGTTGATTTATTATAGCTAATCTAAAAAAAAGTTTTTAAGTCTTTGGGCTTTAGTGACAGTTGTTGATGTTTGGAAATCCTCTTGTAATATTTTCTACTATTTCAATTAATATATTTTATCTTCTTTTTGCTAAAAAAAAAGTTTGCTTGACCTAAAATATTTATCCAATTTACAATATGAATTATATTTATATCTTAACTAATCTTATATTTTTTTGAATCCAGTGGCATGGGGTAATTAATGTTGTTGGTTGGGGCATACTCTTGCCCATTGGAGTCACGATTGCTAGATATACAAGGACATTTAGAGCTGGAAATCATGCATTGTTTTACCTCCATACCATATGTCAATCCTCTGGATATATTATTGGAGTAAGTGGTTGGGCCACTGGCTTGAAGCTAGGCAGCTATAGCAAAGGTGTAGAACAAACTTCACACAAGATAATTGGAACTGTACTTTTTTGCCTTGCAACTTTACAGGTATGTAAATAAAAGACATAAATAGTTGTTTCCGTGTAATCAATGTATTGGTTGTATATAATGGACCTAGTCCCACATAAACAACCTATGCATTGATTATAACACATTGATTGTTTAAACTTTTAAAAACTTGAATACTTTTAGTCAATAGTTTCTTGAAATGTTGCTATGTTTGCTGAAGTTTAAAGTTTGACATTTATTAATTTGTAGGTATTTGTACTACTCTTACGACCTAAGAAGGATCACAAGTTCATTGTATACTGGAATGTATATCTCCACTCTATTGTCATTTTAGTATTCATATTAAGCACAATAAACATCTATAAAGGCTTGGACATCTTACATGCTCAAAAAAAGTGGAAAGATGCTTATAATGGCATTAATTTTTCTTTGAGTGCAATTGCTATCATTCTTGAAGTTGTAATCTGGATCATCTTCTTCCAACGGAAGTCAAAAAAATCTTCCCAACCCATTGGTGAAATGAATGGCAATGGTCGATTAAATGGGGATGGCCTAGTTCAATCACATGTTTAGAAGAGAAGCTCTATTCAAATTCTCCATTTTACTTCATATTACTCTTCCTATCCACAATTTAGAGGATTTAATTTTAGTAGGTATTAGAAAATTTGAGATTATCTTGGGAGTTTATTCTTCTATTAGCTATTTTGGTTAGTAATGTATATGTGCAAGTAGGTGCATATTTCTTGGGTAATGTTACCTTTTATATTGTGTATTATGAGATTTCATGTTTATTTATTACCATTAAGAGAGAGTATCAATTGACCCTATATTTAGGGTTACAAAATATTTTGGACCTACTTTTTCCTTTCTTCATTTATGCACATCAATAATTGTTATAGTGTTGTATAGTGTTGTGCATTTAAGTCTCCAATTAAATATATTAAAATAATTATTAGTTGAAAAAATATATTGTAAGACACCAATACATGTGTAACTACACCCTTTTGGGTGTACAAAATAAAAGACAAGGTGGTTGCAATAGAGGACAAATTGCACACATTATGAGAATCTTTGAAAATTAAAAAAAAAATAAAACATAGTTTTTCAATAATTGCATGTATAAATTTTACAAAATCTACCCCTTTTAAAAAGGCACAAAAGTCAAATGGGTTCAAGATAGACATCAACATGAGCACTTAATGGTCCCTAAGGTGTCATAAATAAATGTACATCTCCTCTACTTGGGCCTTCAAGTGCACATTTATCCATACTTGCTCTTAGTTCAACTTGACATCTCCCATTTAATTAAGGTACCTACATAAGCATTTAGTGGTGTAACAGTTGATATTTTTCAACCATTTTTTTATAAAATATTATAAATTAAACTTATTTACAATTTTAGAATTACACTTGATGTATTTGCAATGGTTATATTTATAGTTTCTATATATTTTTATATTTTTCACATGTTTTATATCCTGCAAAGATTTGTGCAAATGCATTTATACAATTGAATATACTTATATATGGTTTTATATGTGTATAATGGTTGTATGTACATATATACTTGTGCATACCAAAAACTACACTTATTTACAACTTTAAAATTATACTTGATATATTTATAGTTTCTATATTTACTTTTGTTATATTTTCCACATGTTTTAATGCCTTCAAAGGTTTGTGCTAATGTATTTATACAAGTGTATATGCTTATATATAGTTTATATTTATACATACAACTGTATATATGTATATATAGTTTTATATGCATATATATAGTTGTACATACCAAAAATTATACTTATATATAGTTTTAGAATGAACACTTGATATATTTATAGTGGTTATATTTATAGTTTATATATTTACTTTTGTTATATTTTCACATGTTTTAATGCTTGCAAATATTTGTGAAAATATATTTTTACAACTATATACATATATTCAACTATATATTAATATGCATAGTTGTACATACCATAAACTACACTAGTTTATGGTTGTTAAATTTACAATTGATTATTTACATTTGTGTGCAATAATCCACTAAATATTAATTTTACATGTGATGACTTGCATTAAGAACATGTTGGAGGTAGTAAAAAATAGTATATAAGGTAACAACCATGCTCTCCATACATGTTAACAAAGATGCCCTGACATAAAAGAATAAACAAATTTTAACACCCCTAATTATTAGATCATAATCGTTATGATAAGTTTTAAGTGGATGTAGCATAGGTCCATATAATTTAAAACCTAAGAGAAGTCTAGTATTACACATTAGCAAAGTAGAATTGGAATCTTTTCTAGATAATGCATCAAGAAAGTTAGTAAAATAATATTCTCTAACGTTATACGAATTGTGTGTATGAGACAATATGATAAATCATATCATCCTTCAACACAAGTGAAATGTGCAATATAAGGGTAGATATTACACACAATACCATTCAAGGACATTTAGAGCTGGAAATCTTGCATTGTTTTACCTCCATACCATATGCCAATCCTCTGGATATATTATTGGAGTAAGTGGTTGGGCCACTGGCTTGAAGCTAGGCAGCTATAGCAAAGGTGTAGAACAAACTTCACACAAGATAATTGGAACCTTACTTTTTTGCCTTGCAACTTTACAGGTAATGTAAATAAAAGACATAAAAGTTGTTTCGGTGTAATCAATGTATTGGTTGTATATAATGGACCTAGTCCCACATAAACAACCTATGCATTGATTATAACACATTGATTGTTTAAGCCTCTAAAAACTTGAATACTTTTAGTCAATAGTTTATTGAAATGTTGCTCTGTTTGCTCAAGTTTAAAGTTTGACATTTATTAACTTGTAGGTATTTGCACTACTCTTACGACCTAATAAGGATAACAAGTTCATTATATACTGGAATGTATATCACCACTTTGTTGTCATTTCAGTATTCATATTAAGCACAATAAACATCTATAAAGGCTTGAACATCTTACATGCTCCAAAAAAGTGGAAAGATGCTTATAATGACATTAATTTTTCTTTGAGTGCAATTGCTATCATTCTTGAAGTTGTAATATGGATCCTCTTCTTCCGACGCAATTCAAAAAATTCTTCTCAACCCATTAGTGAAATGAATGGCAATGGTCAATTGAATGGGGATGGCCTAGTTCAATCGCATGTTTAGAAGAGAAGCTCTAGTCAAATTCTCTATCTACTTCATATTGTTCTTCCTATCCACAATTTAGAGGATTTAATTTTAGTAGGTAGTAGAAATTTTGAGATTATCTTGGGAGTTTATTCTTCTATTAGCTATTTTGGTTAGTAATGTATATGTGCAAGTAGGTGCACATTTCTTGGGTAATGTTACCTTTATATTGTGTATTATGAGATTTCATGTTTTTTTATTACCATTAATAGAGAGTATCAATTGACCCTATGTTTAGGGTTACAAAATGTTTTGGACTTACTTTTTTCTTTCTTCATTTATGCACGCCAATAATTGTTATAGTGTTGTGCATTTAAGCCTCCTGTAACGCCCACCTTGAACGCCTTAAAGAATACATACTTATGCAATATGAAATAGGAATTTTTTTTTTTAAATGATAAAGTAACGATAACATAATCAATTACGACATATTCTCTAAGGGTCCAAGGCTGCATCACTTAACAAATCAACTAACATAATTCAATATTCATCAGTAACGGATCCAAATCCATGCTCAAATAAATAACTTATTCACATTCAATGCAAACATCAAATAACGGAATCTGCATGATAAAATACATAACTGAAATGCTTTCATATAAGTACATCATGACATCATTACATTACCATTTAGTCTACATCAAAAGTTACATACATAAAGAATATTCTGTTACACAAATCTGGTACAAGGTTGTGCACTTACATCATCATCATTGGAACAAGTACAACTGGAACAAATCCTGTTCTGCATATGATCTTGACAAGAATGACCAATGGATAAAATAGCTCTTCCACCCGACCATGTGGAACCCTAAGGTCCACCCCCCGAGCTAGGAGTTAACATGAGGTCCCAAACACTGACAGTCAGGTAGACGATAGACAAACAAGACAAAGAACGACCAAACGCCAATACAACATATGGCAATAACAATACAACACAACATAACTTAACTTTACTTTAACTTCCAGAGGCGACACAAAACAAATGAGGAGAGACCGAACAAGGGATGCTAGGTTGTAGTAGGGAGAGTGTCATCGCACGGTCCTAACATGGGTTATCCTGACAGCCTCTCACTAGGCGCTGGCCCCCATCTATGGTTATCCTGACAGCCTCTCACTAGGTGCCGGCCCTATAGGGTGACACATGCGGAATCGACCTTCCTTTCATGAGGACAAGGAAGTCAATCATGCCGACCAAGCCTTCTCTACCCATCCTTAGTCTAAACAAGCACTACAGGTCATGGGAGATGAATCCATTAATCTTGTTAATGTGAAAACTACCCTTAACCCCCTAGTTAATTTTAGGTTATCACTTGATTAATCTACTTCCAACGGGTTATCCTGACTGCCACTTTGGGCGCCGGCCCCACGTTGAAAGCCACTCTCCTTCCTAACACCTAGTAAACCTTAAAACATCATGCAAGACTTATAACCACACACGTATATGTACACTGCAAGGCATAAACCCTCTTGCATCAAAATAGAATCATAACATCAATTGTTATCCAACACTTTGAATCATTTCAATACTTTATCCTTTTACAGATTTCAGGTCTCTCCATACGACAAAACGGCACAATAAGATCACAAGTGGTTTGATATCTCATCCTGAGATTATTACTATACAAGACACATCATTCAACCTTGACAGTACCTCATTATACTTCATACTATGTTTGATACACATAAATGCTATTATATCTTAATTACAAAAACAACAATACACAAGTTGCAAATACTCAACATTGACATCTTAGCGTCTGGAATTCAGGTTTGAACAACCTCAAATCGACTCATTACAACACTCAATCAATTCAATTCAGATTCGGAGAAGAAATACTACAATCCATTCTCAGTTTAACGCAAACAACTGCTGTAATAAAATCAACAACAATTAAATTAATACCTTGCAACTAAATCTCTAACTAATCTTTATTTTGCTTCAAAAGATAAATTAATTGATTAACTAATTATTTACAATAATTGATAAAGAACCGCTTAATACAATTATGACATTCAATTCGACACTTCCATATCGATACGATCTTTATAATCTTTCCTTCAAACTTGTCCAATTAACTTTACTCTATCGAGGAGTGAGATGAACAAGAATATCATATAACTGCATGACAGTCATACCGAGGAAAAGTCGTCAAAGACGGCATAATGGTTTTATTACATGTCTTCGTCGTAATGGTGACTCAAAAATGTTTTAATCGAAATGATTTAAGTCTGTCTAAACAGAAGATCAGAATGGCCATACATATGCCGTTAAGCTTGATCGATGCATAAAGTATGTTTATCCCCATGGCATTCCGAATTGCTAAATTTGTTGCCGCTGATAAAATCTATCATAGTACGCAGAGGTGTTAAATTGCTATTGACTTTTTACCATTAAAAGGGATGACAATACTTCGATTGATAGCATCGGACTTAAACAGTTTATTTCTGACAGACATTGACAGCACAATCATTCTGTAGGATTCGACAGTTGATTTCTGTATGTACTCAGTTGAATTCCTTCGCTGCACTGGCCTTCGGAGGATCGCCAATTCTATCAATGAGATATCTGTTAAGCCTGTGTCGGCTAGGTGGACTGTTTTGCATTCCGTTAAGCTAATGCGAAGGTGTGATCTGGAGGAAGGAACCTCTCAGACGTCTCAGCAATGTGAAAACAAACCACGGTGATATTCTAGTTATATACCAAAATTGCTGTTAAAAGAGGTTGAACTATGGTATACGATGCATCTAGTTGCCAGAAACAGCGTTCTATGTGCATTGACCTGATTGCAGAAGGTATGCGATGTAGGTTAGCTTCTATGGGCAGCGTTCTACAGAGTTGAATTCCTTCAGAAGTGCGCCCAACCAAGACAAGGGCGATCTACATCATAACTCGACTAACTTTTAGATTTTAATGTTTCAAACTATTAATAATTGTAGTGTCATTTGGATGTTTGGTAGAACTGTTTATTAGCTGAAGGGATAAGACAAATGCAGAGGCTGCGTTATTCATCTCATTGAGTTAAATGTATACCCTAAACTTTAATATTGAGATCACAGTTAAATCTGCAGCGATTGAAAGGTTGTGATTGCAGTGGCCGCAAATATACCCAAGGTGGCGATTGACTGGTACAGCGATCTAGCAAATACAGGACATAAAGTATTTCAGACAATATCCTCCAGATTCGCTGTGAGAGCAGTAGTGAACGATGCAAGACAAAATAGACAACACTAGCCAATGAATTCGCTCAAAACAAAGGCGATCTACCCCGAATGATTATAATTCGCTCTATCTGATGGTAATCAACTGTTTGCAGACCAGCATGACTTCAATCACCCTAGCTATGGAGTGGACTGGTCAGATATAACAACTAACTTTAGATTTTCAAGTTTTGCAATGCAGGAAACCTAATTTATTAATCCAGCCAGATGCGCTAGGAGAGTGGTTGGTAATCGATGGTAGTATACTAAACGCACAGTGAAAAGATTCGTTCAGATACTGCATAAATGATTGAAGGTCAGTGATAATTCAGCAATAGAGGGGACGAGTCAAAGGGCAGCATTGTCTGAAGGAATAGGCGAATGAAAAGGATTCAAAACTTTCATTTAAAACAAATGATAATAAGGCAGCGAGCTAACTACGAACATTACCTCCCTTTCACGCCCTGGCGTTGCCACTTACAGCAATACATAATATCATCCTTCCACCAGTAAATAATACCAAGGAACATAAAAGAATAAATAACATCTCAGGCAAAACTCGTTAACCAGATCTTATTGAACAAAAGAACTTCAAATTGCAGACATAAACCTATGGACAGTGGCTGACAGGTTAACCCTATCCTATGCGTTAATTCGCACTACTTCTCACTAGTCCCACGTCTGACATATGATGGTATCGCCTATTTATTTCTACTTTACACTTGCATCATAGGTGCGCACCTCATACTAACCTTCGTAAGATAGAAATGCTCAGCCCAAACGGCCAGGATTTCAATGAAACGGGTGCAGGTAATGTACCAGAACCCAAGGAAACTTCAATATCGAAGAAGGAAGGGTTTCATGACATTTAGCAATGTCAAAGATCAAATGCTATGTGAAAGCGCACAAGCTAAGGGAATAAGGAAGGATTCCGTAGCATATAGCAATATCATTCGCACACCTATACCAAAGCGCCTCCTCCAATAGTGTGAGCAGAGACCAGAGGAGAGTGTCCTATCATGGTCGAAGGATTACTGTAGTGATGACAGAAAATGGAGTTCTAAGGGATCTTAAGGAGGTGTCATTTTACATCTACAAACCCTAACAAGGTTTCGCCGGTCTGAGAGTGCATACGGAATGATTCAGCAAACAGTGGAAGGAAGACAAATGACTTACAGAATCTTTGAGCAGACACGAAGTATTTAAACCCTAAGCGAAGATGCTGTTTAAACACAGAGAGGACAGTCTACAGAACTATTTGGAATTTTAGATAAACTACAACAACATTTGCAAATTCAGAAAGAAAATTCAGAGATAAAGCATTCGACGGAACCTGGCTATGCAATCCACTCGACGAATCTGCTTCAATCGCTGCAGTTCCAAGCTGCTTATTTCCTTTCACCTGTGTTGCTGTCCTTGATGCCCCTACCGCTCTTTTATAACTCAGCCTCTCTCCTCTCCCAGGGCTTGGCACGTGATTCCGTGCATAACTCCTTTAAAGAATATGTATTTTTTTTATTTAATTAAAAGATCCCCACATATTATTTATTTTATTTTATTATTATATCTCTTTATAGCCGACCCCAAAATATTGTTATAAATAGAATAGTACTATATCGACAATTATATAATTTTGTACTATACTTTAATTTATCTTATTAATCAAGTTGTGAATCACAATTTACAAGCATGATTATATCTATTTATTTATTTAATTATTTATTATAAATAATATTATATCGAATAATACAAACTTCTTACAACTTTATTTATCAACAACACTTTTATTAAAATAATAATTTGTTTATAGCTAAAATCGACAACAACGACTTTATGCCTATATAACAACACTTATACTCTTCCGTAGAATAATTCTAATTAAAGCACAACATTACCACACATACTTTGACACCTTCGAACTTGATTTGACTCCAAGATACAATATTACCTGGCAGTAAGACATGGGCAAATGACCACCAATAACCACAAGGGTAAACTGACGACGAAGGAACACTGACTAGGGACCTCACGTTAACTCCAACCAACTAATCCATTGGCAAAGGCACGCTCAGACCTGTAATCAGGTGGAGTCGATGCCTAGTACCTGCATCCTGCAACAACGCACAGTTAACCATAACAAGATATACATATACATCACAAGCAATCCTATCGTGAATGGAAATCGCAGTGAGGTAGGGTACTCGAGAACGAGTAATACAACACTGTTCCATTCATGTTTATAAATAACAATCAACTATATTGAACAAGGTATCAGATTACTAGTCTACAACATAAAACGATCAACTAACTTTCAATCCCATATAATGAATAACATCAAAGCATCTAAAACATCAGTTCATTTATCAAATTGTAAAGCATAAAATGACATAATCCATCATCAACATCTGTTATCATAACAATTAAGTTCATACTGAAATAGCAAAATAACTAGAAATCCATCATCAACGATCTAAACATACTGTCAAAATGTCCAGTACTACTAAGCAAACATCAGTCCAAAAGACGATAAGTTGAGGGGCACTACACCTCCAGTGAAATAAATTAAAACAATTATCAGTTGAAAAAATATACTAGTAAGACACCAATTTACATGTGTAACTACACCCTTTAGGGTGTATAAGATAAAAGACAAGGTGGTTGCAATAGAGGACAAATTGCACACATTATGAGAATCTTTGAAAATAAAAAAACATAGTTTTTCAATAATTGCATGTATGCATTTTACAAAATCTACCCTTTTAAAAAAGCATAAAAGTCAAATGGGTTCAAGATAGACATCAACATGAGCACTTAATGGTCCCTAAGGTATCACAAATAAACACACATCTCCTCTACTTGGGCCTTAAGTGCACATTTATCCATACTTGCTCTTAGTTCAACTTGACATCTCCCATTTAATTAAGGTACCTACATAAGCATTTAGTGGTGTAACAGTTGATATTTTTCAACCATTTTTTATAAAAAATCATAAATCAAACTTATTTACAATTTTAGAATTACACTCAAGATGTATTTTTCAGTGGTTATATTTTTGTTTCTATATATTTTTATAATTTTCACATGTTTTATATCCTACAAAGATTTGTGCAAATGCATTTATACAATTGAATATACTTATATATGGTTCTATATGTATATAATGGTTGTATGTACATATATACTTGTGCATACCAAAAACTACACTTATTTACAACTTTAAAATTATACTTGATATATTTATAGTTTCTATATTTACTTTTGTTATATTTTCCACATGTTTTAATGTCTACAAAGGTTTGTGCTAATGTATTTATACAATGTATATGCTTATATATAGTTTATATATATAAATACAACTGTGTATATATATAGTTTTATATGCATATATAACTATATATGCATATACAATGGTATATGCATATATATAGTTGTGCATACCAAAAATTATACTTATATATAGTTTTAGACTGAACACTTGATATATTTATAGTTTCTATATTTAGTTTTGTTATCTTTTTCACATGTTTTAATGCTTGCAAATATTTGTGAAAATATATTTATACAACTATATTTACTTATATACAATTGTATGTGCATATATACAACTATATATGCATATGCATAGTTGTGCATACCATAAACTACACTAGTTTATGGTTGTTAAATCTCCACTTGATATATTTATAGTTTGTTAAATTTATAATTGATTATTTACATTTGTATGCAATAATCCACTAAATATCAATATTACATATGATGACTTCCATTAAGGACATGTTGGAGGTAGTAAAAAAATAATATATAAGGTAACAACCATGCTCTCCATACATGTCAACAAACATACATGTCAACAAAGATGCCTTGACATAAAAGAATAAACAAATTTTAACTCCCATAATAAGTAAATCATAATCATTATGATAAATTTTAAGTGGATGTATGACAGGTCCATATAATTTAAAATCTAAGAGAAGTCTAGTATTACACATTAGCAAAGTAGAATTGGAATCTTTTCTTGATAATGCAAAAAGAAAGTAAAATAATTTTCTCTAACATTATAAGAATTGTGTGTATCAGACAATATGATAAATCATATAACCTTTAGCACAAGTGAAATGTGCAATACAAGGGTAGATATTACATACAATGCCATTCAATTTAATCAAAATATATAAAATCCAAGCACATACAAGGTTTCACTCTCACAATTAGGGGCTTTTGTGAATGTTGCCATAAGATTCTCTCACAAATATCTAATTCCCTTTGGGTTCCCTCTCATAGCTTTGGGATTTTGACATACAAAGATATCAAGCCCACAAATAATTCTCCAATCTGAAATTGTAAATTTAAATAATGAATGAATAGTAGTCATATGATGACCTATAAGTAGAATCTATCCTCCATCCCATGTAGACAACAACACTTTTGCTAGGAAGTTGTGATCTCCATCCAAACGTATACATGTATCGTTTGTATCCCATGGAAAGTGCAAACACTTCCTCTCAAGGAATTTGAAGATTCACATACAACAAATTAGTAAATGTAATCAAACATGTTGGTTTACGTATCATACTATGCTTTCCATTTCTAATGAAACCATGAACAATATTGAGAAAAAAGAGTAATAAGGCCACAAGGAATGACTTCAAATAATCTTCATGAGGTAAATGTCCACACCTAGATATTACAACTAATATCTCAATACCAATTTACCAATAGTATCATAAAATAAATGTGGAACACCAAAATTTCTAAAAACACAAACAAATAAATTTAATCTTAAATCTATCAAAGTGAAACATGTTTGATTTACTTATAGAGTTAGGAACCTTTGATGCTAAAGCATGAGCCCTTGTATTTTATATTGATAAAAATATGATTTTGAAAGGGCCTAGATCCTTTTACAAAACAATGTTCATTAGGCAGATGGAAAGAGTTCCATGAGGCATGGGACTGTCAAAAAATAACAAAAAAAGAGAGGAATAGATAAACAATAGAAGAAACACATAAGGGGAAGACACAAAACTTATTTGTTGTCTATCAGCTTCTAAAGACCATTGGCCTCCCACTACTCCTTGGTCAAGAAATTGACTTGATCTGCAAAGGTCACCTCTAGGGTGTCATCATCAAGACCTATGGTTTCTCCTTTTTGGCATGTGGTATTTTCCCTGGTCCTTCTGGCTAGGCCTTCCTATTTAATCTCTCTCTGCCTTTTCTAGAGCTCGCTCTACAAGACATACAATTTGGTAGTAGAATTTTTTATTGTTTCCTTGCTGAAGGAAACCACCTCAAATAGGTTCTCCTTCAGCTCCTCTCGATTCTTCTACATGATGGTAACTTTCTTCTCCAGGTTCTCCTAGTTCTGGAAGGTTGTTGAAAACTTCTCCACTTTCGACCATATGTCTTCATCCACTTGTGTTTCCTACTATTCTTTCACCAATTTAAATTGTTTCATTTCAATGTCTTGCATTCTTTGTTAGGTGGAATGGTGTTAGGCCAAGAACCATTTTATCACATTGTTGTGTAGATGGAGGATTTCCTAGAGTTTTTCCACTTGGTCCCTCAAGTTGCTACAATTGTGGCACTTCTCATTTTGTTCACTCATTAGGATGACTAGGTGGGGCATTAAGTTCTTCCTACAATTTACCTTCTTTTGTTAAGGAATTGGGTTGAGGGTTTTGACAATCCTTTTTGGGCCTATACCTTGGATGTTTGGTCACACAGAGCTTAGTGGGGGATTTGGGGATAGGAACAAGGTTTGTGGAAAAAGGACACTCTTCCCAAATAGATTTTCCTTTGTCATTGGGTTTGTGATTTGTGGGAATAGGGTGAATGGAGAATGAGGTGGAAGTCAAGTGGTGTTTAGTGGGAGGCGCAAGGATTTTCACAACTGGGGTAGGATTAGACTTTTCCATGACAGTAGCCTTAGGATGTGGGGCGGGGTGAGAATCCATAGACCCATTTTTCAGAATAGGGGATGAGTGTCCATTGGCACTTTGGGGGATCCTAGGCAGGATTGATGATCTTGGGGAAGAAAAAAGGATTGGTCATTTTTTATTTCTCAAACATACAAATGCAGTAGATGAGGCCTTGATAAAGGGGCAACTCAACCTTCCCAAGGAGGACATTTTTCATAGAGCTTTCAAGGGAACACATTAAAAATAATGGAAAGCTCATTTTCATATTGTGATGAAGATGATTTAACATGGGGATATAGTATTATGAGTATACATGTTTATACCTACCCTCTAAAGTGAAGTAATGCATAAGGACTTATGCCACGTCCTTTTAGTGCCCAAGCAGGTCCTCAAACTTAAAACCATTCTAAAACCTTGAGACTTTCTCACCCCTCTTGAAGAATGAATCCATATAATAGTGGTCATGATTCTTTATGGTTTTCTAGTATTTCATGCCCTCCATACTAAGCCTCATCACCATGGAAATTATCTCCTTTGAGACCTTGAAGGAAATCTCACACACAAAGAAAGTGCTACTCTTCTATGACTTGGTGAATTCGTAAGACAATACGGGGTCATATTCATTTATAGCTTCAATAAATGGAAACCTCTCCTTAGGAGTCTCTAGACAACAACATTGATGTGTAGTCTTTCATAGGATGAGGGCTCTACTCTTAGCATATCCCCCATGGTTCAGCTTCTATCCACAAACCTGCAGTTTTTAGAATCTAAGCTCTTCTCTTCACAACTGTCTTTGAATGTCACATCATATAAATAAAGGGTTACTTTCAATGTTAGTTTAAAGCTTTCTCTCAGTCATGATTATAACACCACCTCTTCTTAGAGCAAAGTGCTCTATCATGATTTATGGGGTACTTCTCATTAATCATCCCTATGATAAGCCTATCTAGACTTGCAAATGGCAGAAGGGGTTTAATATTATTTCCTATATTCATTGTAGAGGCTTTGCTTTATGTTATGGGATAAAGACCCCACCACATGCCAATTGGCATAGTTCCCTATGGTGCCTCCCAAATTTTCTAGGAGATTGATAGATTTCTTGCGTTCTCTATAGGTATGCACAATTTTGGAATTTTTGAAAGATTTTAATATCTCCTTAGCATCATCAATAGTGGCCTTATAAGACCAATGAGGGACAAATCTAGAATTGAGCATGTCTATTATGTTTTTTGAGTCTCCTTCCACCATAATATTGGTGCTGCTAAGATCCATGGCCATAACTAAGCCCTATAAAGCCACATTGGCTTCAACATAGTTGTTTGTTTGGACCTCCAAGTTTTTTTCAAACACAAATATGAAGTTACCTTTGGAGAAGTCATCAAAGTTGAGTTTAACCCAACCAAGGTCATGGGGCCCACACTATATTTCTTCTTTTTATATTTTAGTGATGTCCACATTGTCCAAATTGGAATGGATGTTCCATTTTACAACTATTTCCTTCTCAGCCACAATAGGGGGCTTTTGGGGTCTTTTAATTTGGGTTGCACTAATATTTCCTTGGATATTCTGACTAGGATTTTAACTAATAAAACTTTCCAAGGCCTGCATTTATTTCAAAAAATCCTTTTGTTCCTTTCCTTTCATATGCTCCTATAGATGTGAGGGAGTGATTATAACCAAATTTCTCTGATCGTGGGTTGGTTGAAAGGGGGAACCCAACTACTTACCATCAATATAATTTTATCCTTAGGCTAGACCTAATGGGTATTAAGTATCTCCAACAATGGCTTATGGATTCATCTGCCTATTTTCATAAGATACATTTGTTAACTAGATAGAAACCTCTATTTTTCAGATTGTCAATTGTGAGAATTTTTCCTTGACAAGCATCTCACTAAATGAAATTGATCTTGGGGATGATATTGTGGTTCCATATCAATCTCCAATTGAATTTAGTCATGATCTGAGGGTCTCTCAACATATTTGATCCTAATTTGATTGAATAGTTTCTCGTAGGGTCATCTATCCACACAATTTCATCTTTTATATGGAAAAGATTAAATCTATAAGGAATAATTTTAAAGATTAAATCATTTGAGAGCAGCTGAATCTCTGATACCTGGCATGTTGGTAGATATATTCCAAGAGGTGACTTGTCTTTCTTGCTTCGAATAGTCTTTAATGACCCTTCCAAATATTTAACATAGCTCCTCTTTGATTCAAGAACAAGGGAGTGAGAGCTCAAGAGGCACTTTGGAGATCTAGTGATCCTCCAAAACTGGATATTCTCTTTGTTCTCCACTTTCTATTTGATACATTTTCTCAATAGGTATTTAGTTTTTGTAAGATTGTTCCATTTAACTAAGCCTACTAGGAGATTGGGTAGGAAAATGAGAGATAGTCCTTTCTAATTGCCTAAATATTTTGCCTTCATAATTATATGCTCTACTCATTTTTGGACATCATGAGTTTCTAGCAATTTTTTTTCTAACAGAGCCTTATTCATGTCTCTATTTTTTTGGATCGATAGACCTTTGAATTTCTTGGATAGGAAAATATTATCACATGCCACTAATGAGATCCTTTGCTTGTCCTCTGTCCCTAACCATAAGAATCTTCTCTATATTTGTTCACTTTTTTTCCAGGAAGCAGGGGATTTTGAACAATGAGAGAAGATACACTAAGATACTCTAAAGGGAGGGTTTGGTCAGTTGCAGTTTGCTATCTTGGCTTAGCAAACTACCTTTCCAAGTCACTACATTCCTCTAAATTATTTCAATTAGGCTATTCCAGTTGCTATTGTGGATTCTTCTCAAGCTTAGGGGCATTCCTGGATAGGTGGAAAGAAGTTACTTTATGCTATAAACTAAGGTAGTAGCAATTTGATTATATGTAGGGATTGATTGGTGTTAAAGAAGAAAAGCCCACTTTTATCTAGATTTATTTGTTGTCTTGAAATAGTAGCATAGTGTAAAGATATTTTTTCCCATATTTAGCTTTTGCAATGGTTGTTGTTCGAAAGAGGATAGTTCCATCAATGAATTGCTTATGTGAGCTAGGGTTAAGGACTAAAGTAGGTCTAAAACTTTTTATGTTGCCTTTGCTAATATTAAGTGATATATTTCTTCCCAAGGCCTCAGGAAAAATGATGAACAAGTATGGACATAGAGGGTCACCCTATCTTAGTCCACATTTAGAGGAAAAATGACCATTGGGGGAACCATTAATAATGATGGAGAACATAGGAGTGGCAAAACAACTCTTCAAGAGATTTATAATTTTACCATAGAAGCTAAACTTTTGTAAGACCTTTAGTAGAAAATCCCATGAAACTTTATTGTAGGCCTTGGAAATATCTAATTTTAGTGCCATACTCTTCTTTTTTCTCTTTTCCATGTAGTGAAAAGTTTCATAGATAGAGATTACAACATCAATAATTTGTCTTCTTGAAACAAACCTACTTTGATTTGAGTGAATAATTTAATTTAGGAAAGGTTGTATTCTTAGCACCAATAATTTAGCCAATATTTTGTAAATCGTATTGTAGAGGCTTATAGGATGGAAGTCCTTCATTTTGTTAGCCCCCATATTCTTGGGAATGAGGACCAAGAAGGTGTTTTCAATTTCCTTCAAGAAGCTTCCTAAGGCCAATAATTCTTGGGTAGCTTTGGTGACATCTAAACCAACAACTTCCCAAAAGGGTTGAAAGAAGACAATGTGGAAACCATCTATACCTAGGGATTTGTGTGGATCTAGGAAAAAAACACCTCTCACCTCTTCCTCCAAGACATCCTGAGCATGAGGCCTTGTTATCCTACTATTTGAAACTAATATTTTAAGTTCTCAATATCATGTTCACCTTGATTATCCTACTACTTGAACAAAATTAATTTACTAAGATTGTCATAAGGAACATATTTACTAGCATTAGACTACTTCTATGAAATCAAGCTCATACGTTACTGGATAAATAGTTACCATAGACTTATAACCACAATTATAATTATTTCTAACACATGAGAAGACTTCTTTATATGAATAGAAATATAAAATTACTAACACATATTGCTAAAACCAATTCAAGTCACAAGAATCTTCTAACTAAAACTCTCATGCTAGAAGACTCATTGCACTAACTTTATTGATATGCTTAATTTACCAACATCACTAACTTGTTATGATACCATCTAATGCAGTCAAGGTTGGAGGGTCTAATTAAGAACTATCTAGCCTTACAACCAAATGAGCTTTCAAATCTAAACCTTATTAACAACACACTGGAAATAAACAAAAATAATATGTAAAGAATAGTTTTTGTTTGGTTGACATAAAGCATAAGAGTTGGATTACAAGCTAGGCTTTAGCCTTTTAATTACACACTAGATCTTAAAGATCTTAACAACCTAATTTCTTTCCATACCTTTTTTATTTTCCTTTCTTCCTTTTACTCTCTTCCTCGTCTCTTTCAATTTCTACCTACCTCTATTTCTTACTTCCTCTATTTTTGTTTGTCCTCAAATCATATTAGACCTCTCTATATGTAAAAGATGTAGAAATGAAGTGCGCAGTGAGTGGCAACATGATACACACCCATAGATCAATTTGATATTAAGGATCAAAGGTTTCAAAATTAAATGTTTCCCTCATCACCTAACTTTGGAGGTCTATGTATCATCCTTGTGTAGCATGCAAGTTCAGTGGTAACATGTAGTATTATTATTTCTGATATACTTGGAACTAGAAGTCTCCAAATTTAATGTGGTTTCATATATCACCCCCTGTTAGAACTTATAATGAAGTAGGTAATTTTAAGAATTGGTGTAAGTTTAAAATATTTGTTTTATTGTTCAAATGAGTTACCATTATATAGTAAATAACTTGGTACTGGCCCCAACTAACTCTTTGAAAGGAAAGCATACATGTGATGATCAATAAAACATGAAAATTGAATGGAATATTCTAGATGCATGGTGTAATCTATGATCTCAACCACAAACAATGATTACTAACTATGATGCCTTGCAGTGTCATTGATGGATTGACTATGCCTATGGTTATAGATATGAAGCTAAAAATACAAGTGAGGTGATAATGAATGCCACAAACTTGACTCACACTAGCACACAATATCTAGAAAACTAGTAAAGTACTTACAAAACAAATAAATGTTAAAAAATATATTTTTGGTTGATGCATTATTGGTCTTACACCCCATATGCTCTTGCATCATAAAGGGCCATAGCCAAAATCTAACCATAACACATAATTAATATAAAAAATGATAGAAGACTTTAGTAGAAACTTGTCAACCAAAACTCTTATCAACATAACTAGGGGACAAAAAAACACAAGAGCTAAGACACAGAGTAGAAATACTAGTTCCTTTCACTTGAGCTATCCTCCTCCCTGTTGACCTATCGAATCACCCATGTTGCACGAAGTCTATTTAGCACTGCCACATTTCTTAGTAAAAATGAAACATAGGTAACCACAGTTTTGGCTTTAGTCAAAAGGAAACCACAAATGTCTTTGTCATGTTTGAATAATGAATTATAGAATTAAACTAGTGAATAATTGATTTATATCTCCCTTGCAGTTACTAGTACGTAATTTGCAACATTCGTGGATGCTAGCATTTGAAGTAGAAAAATGCCACCCATGTTTGCATAGCCTTCATCCTAATTGTAATCATATAGAGCCTTCTATCGATTTTCTTGGGGGATTAAAATCTCTTGAATATATTCCCACACCAACATCTTCACCATGTCCTTATCTCTTATTAAATCCATGATGGTAGAGAGAAAGATGGAAGCAATGGTGTAGAAATTTCTTTACAAAAACTCCATTAAGATCTTTTTCCCCACCACATTTCTAATGGAAGCCTTGATCATAGGCAACCCCATACTGAAGACCTTACTCAAATTCTTCAAATTATATTTACTCATCTCTTTTGTCTCCCATTTTCTTGGCTCTAGAAATACCCTACAATTGATTTTCCCTTCCATATATGTGGCTATGAACATGAATGACTAGCTTTGTAACTTTAGTTGTCCATCGGCAATTATGTGAGGAGATCTTATCACGCAGTTGTTAATCGACATAAGGAGGAGTACTTATTTGTTAATTCATGTAAGATGGGAATACCATTTGAGGACTAAAACATGCATTTTGTCACCCACTATTGCAATAATTTCCAAACCCATATTGTATCAAGAAACTCTCCTTATGATGTTGATCTTGGGTCATGTGCATGATGAAAAATCTGAAAAGATTAAGTTGTTTAGAAACCTACCATGTAAAAAGAGTTAGAAAATATAAATATTTACATTGCATCACTAGAGTGGGGAACTTGTAGGT
The DNA here is from genome assembly GCA_027924645.1 of Cunninghamia lanceolata. Taxonomy (NCBI): domain Eukaryota; kingdom Viridiplantae; phylum Streptophyta; class Pinopsida; order Cupressales; family Cupressaceae; genus Cunninghamia; species Cunninghamia lanceolata. Next base: position 2,762,183 of record BSBN01000053.1, on the reverse strand, counting down.
TAGTGTCATCCACAATATCATCATTAACCAATTTTTCTAAATTGGCATCTTCCCATGCATTCCTTGATGAATTCACCAAGGGATCACAAGGGTAATCTATGGCCAGATTCACTAGTTTGTCAATAACCTTGTTGGCTTCACAATAGCAATGTCAAATTATAAACTTGGAAAATGACTTCATCAAATCCCAAGTTATTGTTCATCTTCTAATTATCTATTTGGCATTTTCTCAAAGCATTTATAATGATCATGGAATATCCCTCTATAACTATTTATACAACTCCCATATTGGTTGTAATGCTAAGACCCATGACTAATGCTTGGGCTTCAACTTCATTATTTGTTCAATTTTAATTTTTTTTGGAGGCAACAATAAAGATATTTCCATTAGATTCTCTTAGGACACATCTACCTCCTAAAATTCTCGGATTCACCCTAGAGGCTCCATCAAAATTCAGTTTTATGAAGTTTTTTGGGAGGAAGCAACTATTAGATATTCACTCTATTATCTATTAATGCTTGTAATTTTTTTCATTCTTTACTACAAAGCCTAATTGTCATAATATTACCTATAACTGTAAATTGAATGTGAGGTGCTTCAAAATAATGCCCATAATATTTTTTATTCTTTAGCAAAACCCTAAATATTATAATTTTTTTATTGGATTAAAGATAATCAAATTATAAACAAAGTACAACCAAGCCTGAGTAGTCAAGCATCTAGACCATCTACTCACAACACAAGAGACTTATGCTAATATAGTAGAACAATATAAGAGAAAATGTGTTCACGACTATAGAAAGCCCCAACATAGCAAGGGAAAGAAGAAACCTCTTGCCTCTAGTTGAAATGATCAGCAACAGTGTCCAACAAGGATTGTCAAAAGAGCATAACACAATCATAATGCACACATTCAATGCTTAAGGGCGTAATTATTAAAAATGGATGTGTATGAAGATCTTTGTAAATGGAATGAATGTATGTTAAACTATGAATCACTAAATGTCAAAATAGAAACCTCCACCTTTGACTTCCTCTCAGTCTTCAACAATCTCAACATTGCAATTCCCCTCACAACAGGAGCTAATGCCAAGAATCTTGAGGTTGGGCTAGTAGCTATCAATAAAAGAATAGAATTACCAAGATTGTAGGGACCATGTTCCCAAATCATATCAAGGATTTGCATTAATGATCAGAGAAAGCACCTTGGATTGCTGATATGTGTCCTGCCGGGTTTTCTAGAGTTTCATGACCGAATTTTGACCTTCAACAACTTGTAATTATGCTTGAAGAGAATGAAAATTTATTTCCAAGTCAGTGTTGGTCTTCAGGTAGTCATGAAGGATGGCAGTCAAGTTAATGATTTTAAGAGACAATTTTGATCATATCATTTGGATCTTAATTTGTAAGGGAAAGAAGGTATTGGAGAATACAACCAAACAATGAACCTTCCAAAGGAAGTTGAGGATAACTTGCCTAGAAGTTTAGGTGAGAACATTGTTGGAGGGGAGTCACCAAGAGGTGTAATTTTCCAAGATCAAGCCTATGTGAAGAGAGCAGGAAGCGCTAAGAAGAGATTGAACCATAGGTTATGAGCATGGTGATAGAACCAAAATACATGTTTAATAAATTCATTTTTGGTACAAAAGGGACAAGAAGGACAAGGAGATAGGAATTTAAGGTGGTCATCGATGGGCAATTTGATGTGCAAAACCTTCCATGCTATCAATTGAGATTGAACATCAACTTTGGACTTCCATATTTGCAAACTAAGTTGATTCCACTTTGTCCATCTAAATCTACATGTCCATTCAACATTGAGGTGAGGTGAGAGGGCGATTGGAGGGAGGATTTGTTTCTAAATAGTTTTAAGGGGAAAGAAATAGATGCTACACTTATTAGGCCACCTCCACTATTTTAAAAATTAGCATGGCAAGGCAAAGATAACAAACTGATAAGTTTGGAAGGAATAAGTTGTTGGATACCAAGAATGGACTATTTAGTGGAAGGAGACAAATTGAACTGTGATTTGAGTTACTGCCAAGACTTCCAATTGAAGGAGGTTGAGTCCTAAAGGTCCTGAGACACTTGGATTCCTTTCTTAAATAGATGCTTGCCTTTAAAATCCTTAATGATCCCTAAGGGTTTTCCCTCTTGCTAAATTAGGTGGTTCCACCAAATGGAGGAGATGGCAAAGCTTAAACCATGACTAAGGGATTGGCCTTGCCATGTTAGCTTCTTCAAGGTAATTTGTCATGCCTTCCAAATGGAGTTGAAGAATAAAAACCCATGAGTTTTGAAAAAACAAGCAAGAAGGAGCTTGTCTTTCCAATTAACTTGGTCCCACGAGTGACGAGTAGAAGCAGATAGGATACAAAATCGAACTAATTATTTCCAAGGAGCCTCCCCTTCAAAAGCTTGCACAATCCATTTGGTTGTAAGACAAATACCCTAAGTGAGAGGTCAACAATTTCCAATCCCCCATTGTCTTTTGGATGGATACAATGTAGCCAAGATGTGGATCAGTGTCCTTTCTAGTTGCCCCATTTTGCCCAAATAAAGCTCCTAATCAACTAAGTCAATTGGTTATAACAAGTTTTGGAAGGTAGCTAGCATGTGGAGATATAAGCATGGCTCACCAAAAGGATCTTGTTTGCAACTTGAATGTAGCTCACCATAGAAAAGAATCGGTTTACCCAATTCATAAATTTTCTTTTTATTTTGGTCATGAACCATTTCCACATTTCTTTGAGGGAAATTCCAATGCCAAATGGAATACCAAGGTATCTAGAAAGGGTGCCATGCTTAACTTCACCCCATTTACTAGGAATCCAAGGGGATGTGGGTGGGGTGGCTCATAATGAACTCAATTTTATGCATGGCCATTTTAGAGCAAGAGATTGTACAAAAAGGTTCCAATATGTCCACTGTGTGGGCCACTTCATTAGCTAAATCTTGAATGAATAGCATACTATCATCAACAAAATGAGAGTTGAGTGCTTCGGCATTTCTAGGTAGTGAAATACCATGAATAAGCTTCATGTCAAGCACATGTTGAAAAAAAATAACCAAGAGCATCAAATGCTAAGACAAATAGAGAAGGTGCAAGGGGGGAGCCTTGGTCGATGGATTTTGTAAGGGGAATTGGGGAGAAAGGGATCCATTAATAGCAACTCTAACATTTGTGTCTGTGAACAACATTCTAATTTGTTTACATAACTTGGGACCAAAACCTAACCATTTTAACATGTTAAAAATAAAGGGCCAACAAATGTGATCAAAAGCTTGGTCAAAATCAAGCTTGATGTAAACAACATCTTGAGCAGTTTGTTGCACCCCTTCAACAACCTCCCATGTAAGAACCAAGTTGTCTTAAATAAATCTTCCACCTAAGAAGTTGATTTGTTTTGATTGCACAATCTCTTGTGTAATGAATTTTATTCTACAGGCCTGAACTTTGACAATGATTTTGTAGGATGTGTTAAGGAGGGTAATAGGCCACCATCCATTCATAATATCTTCATCTTTGCCTTTAGTGAGGAGTTTGATTAAACCTTGAGTGATGAATGCCCCCAAAGAACTTGTTTCAATGCCTTTTGAGTAGACATGATAGAAGTCTTCTCATATGTAAGGCTAGAGAGCTCTGTAAAATTCAACCAAAACATCATCTATTTTTGGTCTCTTTTCCAACGCCATATAGTGCAAGGCTTCATCCATCTCTTCTATGGAAAGAAGGTGGCTAAAGAAATGACTATACTCGGTGTCTATTTTGCAAGGGATACAACAAGCCACACTTTCCTCAATAATGGGAAGAAGGGGATCTCTAATTGATTTATCAATCCAAAGTTTTTTGTAATGTTTATAAAAAGTTTTCATGATAGCAGCAGGGCTGGTCTACAAGACACCATCAACAAATTTTATGATAGAAATAAGTTCATTTTTTATGTTTGTGTTGTAGGTATTGGAAGAAAAAATTGGACACTCTATCTCCATCTTTTATCCACTGAAGATGTGCATGCACTTGGGCACCTTTTCTTTTATAAACAACCAATTTTCAAAGAAGATTCCTAGTGTTAGCCACCAACTACTAGACTGAGATATTATGAGGGTTACAAGCAAGAAGAGAATAGCCATGCTCTAGCTTTCCTTTAAGGGACTTTTCAAGTTTGCGGTGTTTGGTGGAAGCTCTTCGACCGTAGTCATGAATAAATAATGTGCAATGGATGATGGTTCTCTCCCACTAGCTAATACATCTATCCTACTATGGTTTTGGTTCAACATTCTAGGTAGCAAGGAGGCCATCAATGTAGTCTTGGTGCTTTAAGTGGGAGACATTTAGCTTAAAATGAAGTTTAGTGGGGAGGGGATGGGATCAATGAAGGAAAGTCTGGTGAAAAAGGGGAGATGATCATAAAGTGTAGCAATGATATCAAGATGGACAAGAAGGCCAGTCGTTGAGGAAAGAATATGGTAATTGGGAGAGATATAAAAATGATCCAACCTTCTCATTTTCCTCATAAAACCTTCACGATAATTGTGGCATGTAAACCGATTTGACATTTGAAGGTTAACTTTTCCCAAGAGAGGGTCATGGACGCCTAGTGAATTATGAGCCCAAGTCCATGCATCAAATTTAGAATGGGATAAGCGAGAAGTATTGTCCCAACTACTGTTAGATGGGTGTTCCACCATGTTGAAGTCACCCCCCAATACGCACTCAACATTAGGGAGGTAAAGACAAATCCAATTCCAAAGCATGGTTCTCTTAGTAGGAGATTTAGGAGCATACATAGAGCAAAAACAAACTATAGTGTCTTGAATGAGGATGATAGCCCAAACATGACAATTATTAGGGTCAAACCCAAAAGCCACAACTTGTTTGGTGAGCCAAGGTACCAAACCCAAAACTGCTCTTCCATCGCCATCGGAGTGGTTGGTGTGAATAAAGAGAGCCTCTTGCCAAATGGATGAGAGCTTAACATCTATTCAGACTGCACTAATCTTCACTTCTTGAAGCATGATAATATCAAAATGGTTATTTTGAATGGATTGTTTGACCTAAAACTTACAGGCAGTGATTGTCAAACCCTGAGCATTCCAACAATGAACATGGTGCTTCATTGGGAGGAATCAAGAAGAGTTTTCTCATCCATAAAAATCGCATTGAATTGATTCTCTGGAGAGTAGGCTTGCTCATCCATGATACCATCTTGGCAAAACCGTTTAGACCGAGAGGGGGATAAAGATCGCTTCCTCAAAGGGCTATTGGGTTGAGACAATGGAACCACATTAAAGGGAATATTCTTAGATGTAAGAGGAGCCTCTTTCTGTCATTTAAAGGCCCTATTTCTAGCCTCTAACACAACATCCTTGAAGGATTTGGGCCCAATGGGGGAGGGAGCATGCTAAGAGGAGGATGGGATGGAAGGCGAAAGGGGGCGACCGAGGGGGGGGGGGGAAGGGAGGGATTGTAGTTGGGTGGGAAATGGTTATGGTTTGGGGATGGCGAGATGACTTCAACAACCACCACATTAGTTGAACATGATCTATTAGGAGATGGTTGTGATGGGCGAGGTTTTTGGACAAGGCAATCTCAAATGAGATGGCCTTCCCTACAAGAATAGAAACAGGCATTTGGTTTATTTGAGAAGTGATTTGTTGATCAATCTCAAACCTAGGACCAACTAATTTAATAGTGTTAGGAAGGGGTTGAGTTAAGTCCATCTCCACACATGCCCTAGGTTGAACACACATGCTGACCCATTTATTAGAGCGTTGTTTACACCAAAGGAACCTGCCCAATTGAGAGGTGATGTCTTGTAAGAATGGGTGGAAGGCTAGGTTAAGAAAAGGAATTCGACCCACATGAGATCCTTTGATTTGGAAATCCCTTCCACATGGAAATCTAGATCCGAGGCTTGGACGTAACATGTTTGGCTGCAAATAACCCAAGAGCCATACTGTAAAGCGACTTGTGGATGGTCTGGGTCAGCAAAGGTATAGGCAACATACCCCATAGCTAGTGCCCCAAAAGCCTCTATAGCCCAACCCTTTAATTCCAAGTTATTTCAGGTCCATTTAAAAAAATCTTTGTTCCGATCGTATGTCTCTACGGAATAAAAAGAATAGTGGTTTTTGCTTTACAATCAGCTATTACCTACTTCAATCAGGTAGTCTCATATGTTATAAGCCCCCTTGGACCCAAATTCAAGTTGACCCACATGGTAGACTATAAAAAAGATTCCATTCAATTTCCAATGATTTCATCAGGAAGTTCAAAGAAGACCGCTTTACCTTCTGTGTAGCTGGCAGGGATTTCAGAGGACTTGGGGTTTTGTGTGGTTGTGGTTGAGTTGCCCACTGGGTTTGCTGGAGCTTTTGTGTGGCAAGGGAGTTCTGGTGCTGAGAGGGATTAACAAAGAGGGTTCTTACTGACTGGTCGTGCACAGCCTCTACATCATCCAATGCTTGAGGAACTCGTGACTCCATTTGTTTAACAGCTTTGGATTTGTCGCCTTCTAAAGAGCCTTCTTTTTCATGCATATGGTCCTGGTTTTCAAGGCGCTGTGGGCTCCAGATACCGCTAACTGGGCCGTAGCAAGATTCATGGAATAGTCTGTCGCAGCAGAACGCGGAAAGGGATGGATTAGGGTTTGAGACGTCAGTTTCAAACGACTTGCAGATCCTTTCCAGATCCAGATTTGTAATTATTTTATTCATTTTGTCAGTTTTCCTACATTGTAAGTTTCGTCGTTTCTAAATATCATAATTGTTTTGTCTGCAACTTCAATATGATGTGTTTGAATGTAATATTCATAATTTTTTTCAATTTTTAGAGGTAAATTCTTTTATTATGCCCATGGGTGTTCCCCTCTGAGAGAGCATGAGCTCTCGTACAAGAGGTGAAAGAAATTAGCAGTCTAGAATCCATTATAAATGTTGTTCGACTATGAAACAGTTCAGTGTCTAATGTAAAAATCAGTAATAGTTACTTTTGTCCCCTAGAATTGATCAAGTAAATGTGTGAGGCCTGCATTCAATTCATGACCATGCTTTTTTCCTCACTTCAATAAATTTGTCTCCACAATTAAACTAGATGCTTATGATTCAGCAAGCCTTGTCGAGCATTTCATTGCTCGCTCTCAGATTTTTCAGCCACCGCACTGTAAAATACACAAAAGTGCAGCCCTTATTTGTCCATTCAGGCCCTGTTTTTCCCTCCGGTGCTGGCACTGGGAAAAGCTCGTTTCCCTTTTGTAGCACTTTGCTGCCTATTGGGAACAGAGTGAAGAACCTCATTCGGTGCTATTCTCAGGCTGGCTTGACATTCCTGCCTATACTTGGAGTTCTGAGGCTCTACATGGAGTGTCAAGTGTAGCCCTAGGACTCGATTTTGGGGCAAATATATTCTAATAATACAATACAGATCTTTTTGATAATAAGGGCCATATAACCGAGGTTTAAGGGGAGGAGCAAAGCAATAATGTATAAAGAACATTTTGATTTTGGGGCAAATATATTCTAATAATACAATACAGATCCTTTTGATAACAGGGGCCATATAACCGAGGTTTAAGGGGAGGATCAGAGTAATAATGTATAAAGAACATTATTTATTTTGGGGCAAATATATTCTAATAATACAATACAGATCTTTTTGATAACAAGGGCCATATAACCGAGGTTTAAGGGGAGGAGCAGAGCAATAATGTATAAAGAACATTATTGATTTTGGGACAAATATATTCTAATAATACAATACAGATCTTTTTTGTTTGTATTGATAACAGAGGTCATATAACCGAGGTTTAAGGGAAGGAGCAGAGTAATAATGTATAAAGAACAAAACCAAATGCCTGGTTGGAGTGACTAGACAAATATGATAAATCCTACTACTAAAGCCTTTTTGTTCTTTTTGTTTTGTTTTGTTTTTGATTAATATGTTTAATGTAACTCTACCATGAAATTAACTGGAGAGGAAGACATTCTATAGTGATATGCTTAAGCCAGAGGACCATATGTTTTTTAAATGATTCATAGGACTGTATACATATGTTTTTATGTGTTCTTATCGGATGGGTGTCATGATTTAGACCAAGCAAAGTGGTGGGGTAATATTTGTGGGTTCAAATGGATGAATGTTTGAAGGCCCCATAGTGCGATACACATCTCATCAGGGATTAAGACTAGTGTGAATGGCCCACTCTCAAGCCTCCTCAGTACTCGTCCAAAGTCTTTACTACTTAATAATTTTTTAATTGAATACTCACCTCTCCTTTTGGGTTGAATTGTTTCTGTTTTTCATCTTTGTCACGGATTATAGTGATTTTCCAGTCAATCTAGATATGTCAGCAAGGTGATTCACAATCAATCTAGATATGTCAGCACGATGATTCATACTGGCACCATTAACTATTGTGTTCCTTTTTAAACCCAATAGCCCATTTTTTTATAAACATGTTTAAACTCAATTGCATCTTGGACTTTTTAAAATCTCATTGCTGAGTGATGTTTAATGTCTATTTTCTCTTTGTACTTTATTGAAGCAGATCGTCGAATGGTTTTTGATACCTCTTTTCTTTTTTTTAGATTTTTTTTTTCAGATTTCTGGGTGACATTTAATACCCCTATTTTTCAGATTGCTGGGTGACATTTAATATCTTTGGGGGTATAATTTTATTTGATAATGTTAGGGAAGGATATAAAAAGGGTTTTGTGATGGGGACTACAATGCAGAATACACAAGGTAATAGATGGAAGGGAATCCAATTCAGCCCTTGGATGGATTTGGATCATAGACTTCCACCAAAAACAGAGATGAAAAGACATGAAAATTTGAGTGTTTTAATGCCTTTTCATTTGACCGCTTGGGTCCTGGTGGATGCAGTGTAGGAAACTCAATGAAGAACAAGAGGATTCAGTTATAGCTAGAGTGTAAGAAGATTCAAAGAATTTCGCAACCATGAGGGGTGGATAGGGGAGATGTAGATTGGTGGTATTGTTTTCTGTTGCATTTTGTGTATTGTTATTTGCATGTCCAACTGTTGTCAATCGAGTAACAGACCTGAAGACAATATTGGAATTTGTGTATTGTTATTGATTTCTTTATGGTATTGACCAATTTGTAGTATTTCTCTTTGGAGTACAATAATCTCAATGCCACGGAAGGATGGGAGCTTCCCTCATACCTACAATATTTAGTTCACCTGGTACATCTGTCATTGTCCTTGGTTAATCTTGTTGGGCCTATACCAAACTTTCTTGAGAAGATGGTTCAGTTATTTGCATTGGAATTGACCTACAATAAACTTTCAGGATCCCTTAACTTTCTAGAGATTCTCCCATTGAATAACCAAGGAGCACTCTATCTCTCTGGTTCAATAGATTTGTTGGGCTGCGGGCACAATGCAGTCTGTGACACAGTTGTGGTTACATGGGAATAATGTTAATGTAACCATTTCAGTTTCACTCTCAAACTATATATCTTTGACATATGTTAGGCTTAATAAGAATGCCCTGGTTGCGCCAATCCCCTCCTAACTCAAGGATTTGCCACTCTCAATTGTTACAGTTGGTGATAAGTTATAACAAGCTTACTAGACCAATTCCTGAATTAAAGATTCCTACTGGTGGTTTCAGTTATGGTGGTAATTATTTTTGTCAATTTGTGCCTAGTAGCTCTATGCACCTAAAGTAATTGCTTTTTTGGATTTAAAAAAAAAAACAGATGTGCAAAATTTAAGTAGATTTGGAAAATGCAAGTAACTGTACAAAAAGCAGTGTGTGAAGGAAATGATATAGTGTTAAATTCTAGTTGTTTGCATTTGTTGTTGAGATTATGGGCAACTGATTAATAACATTGAAATTATCATTTGTTTTTTAGTTTCTGCTGATCATGTTGAGTGGGCTATATCAGATATAAGGAAAATGGATGGAGGAGGTTTACATTACTAAAGGGCGAATCAAGAATAAAGACTAATATCCAAACACAATTTGCATGTACATAAATTTTGAATATTAATGTTAACAAACCAATTGACAAATGGACTATAGGTGCCTGAATACGAAATTGATGAAATATGAGGTTTAGCAGTACTAAAGGGCGAGTCAAGAATAAAGACTAATATCCAAACACAATTTGCATTTATGTAAGTTATGAATATTAATGTTCACAAACCAGTTGACAAATGGAATTGAGTTGAGAGGCAAACAAATCCAAAGCCTTTACTGTATCCTTTCTCATCCAGCATTATCTTTGAAGAAATGATTGTGCCATATTGACCAAATACTTTTTGCTTCCTCATCATCAACTGTATCATCAATGTTTTTAACATATATATTTGAGCCCTGTACATGAGATATATAAAAATATAAGGGCAGGAAAGGTTGGAAAATTTTAGAAACAGAATAAAAAGTAAAAATGAACATGTGTAGGAGGACAAACCCAAACAGAAGCACTTAAAACATCTAAGACAAGTTTCTGACTAGAAGATATGTGAACTTACCTGATATTTTAGTATGTGTTCTTGGCGTTTCTCTTCAAATTGCTGCCTTAGCATTTGCACATGATCTGACTTCTTTTGAGACCTTCCTGCATATATCACCTTAGAGGCTGACCTCAAAATGAATGCGAGGAATCATAATTCATTATGGGCAACTGTTTGAAGGAATACAATAAAATGAATACTCTAAAAGAAAAAAACGAAAATACAACATTAAGAAATATTAGCCAGAGACTTACCCAATATTGACGCATTCATACTTTCTACTGCGTTTTGTGCATCATCTGGATTTTCAAAGTTATCAAGACCAATTTGAATTGCCATTTTCGTCCTTCGTGATAACTACGTTAGTAATGGTGCCAAATGTTAAGAGCTTCGGAGACAAAAGTTCCTCTGCCACATCTTTTTCCAGATTCTTGATATACAAATTGGTAAACTTCTGAACAACAAAATTTCCAACATATCCGGGGACACAGAAAATATTGAAGACAAAAATAGATAGTAAATTTTGTCATTAGTTTGATTTTCTTAAGCATGTGATATATGTGTAGGTTTGATTAAATACACAAACAAAGAGTTTGTATAAACAATATTAGATCCACCCAAAGAATTTGAAATCTCTTATTTAGTTAAGGTACACACCCAAGCCAAGATTTGAACTCTCCCTGCATGCTGTTTTTGAAAAAAGATAGAACTAGAACAACAAAATTAGAAGAGCAATTTTTATAACAAGTAAATGGATTAAATGAGATGAGAATGCTCCTAAATTTAAAAAACAGATTAAAAAATTAGAGATTGTATCTGGATAATGCCACAACTGAGACAGTGTCCAAGAGTTGGCAAATCATGTTGATTGTATTCAAAATAATGCATCCACTACTTTCATGAGAGTGATTAATGATGTTAGACCATTCATATACTAGTTCAATATTGTGCTTTGATGACTTTTTGGTTTTCAACCAGACATGGGAAGAACATTTATATTTCATAATTCATACCATATGTGACAAGAAGCACTGGTTGCTGCTAAATCTCTAAGAAAAATCAGGCTAAAGATGTGAAAATTATGCCTCATTTATTCAAAAATAATTTAATATAATGAATAATGAAAGGATTACATTTCATATGACCATTCGTCTGAATAATATTATATAACTGTGTAATCATTGACTCCTAATACTTGATCATAGGTTGTGGCTACATCGTTTGGTTTCAATTGCCCACCCAAGGTCAACCTTAACATTGATAGCAATGTGGCAAAGTTCAGAAAGAAGACTGGGCATTCAATAAAAGGTGGCAAGGGAAAAGTTGATAGTAGAAAGAGTGGTCATAATTCCAGTTCAAACAATCTATATGGGAAACGCCCAGAGGGAGACAATAGGCAGTTTGTGCATTACTAAGAGCAACAATATTCAAATAGAAGCTTCACAAGTCAACAGTCTGGTATTAAAAAATAATCAAAACCAGAAGCAACAAGAGAAATATTAGAGATTGAAAAAAATGAATTCATGGTTACAAATTTATGGAGCCAATTTGAGAGTGATAATGACTCTGAAACCCGAAGGCAACAAAGGAGCACTATCAGTCAAAGATGCATCGATTGGAGCAAACATAAGTTCAACACAAGCCCCAACTGCATTTTCATCAATTCCATTGCAAAGCTGTCCAATTCAAAAGGTTAAGTCGCCAATTAAAAAGATGTCCATTCCGAATATCACCATAACCAGAAGAAATTTTTCACTAAAATAATAAAATACCTGCAAAAGAAACATATCTCTAGATAGCAACGCTTCTTCTTGTGTGAGGCCATTGCACTCCAACTTTATAACCTCCAAAAACTGCATGCACATGCAAGCCAACAAAAAAAATAATTGAGTCAACTTGTAGGAGTATTTATATATATCATAACCACAAAATTGTTCATTAAAATTAAACAATAACACAAGCAATCAATATTCATTTACCTCTTCATGTTCCATGTTATAGGCTGAGGGAAGGATGACTTGACCACCTCCAAAACCACCTATTCAGGAAGTAGGAACAGCACAAGGACTTGCCTTCAAAGCAGCTGCAGGATAGGGATCAATATTACTATCTGCCCATTCTGATCGATGCTCTCGCAAGAATCGAATAAGTAATGGAGGCACATTCTGCAGATCCAAGGTGAGCAATCAAGACATGATTATAGTTGATCTCTTGAGCATAAATAGTCAAAAGGAAACAATGGTTATTGGATTGAACCTGCAGTAGCATGGATGCCTTGGCACTAAGGACACAACCTCCAAAAGCAGGAAGCCCATTAGGGGAAGCAAGATGTGAACCCAAAAGTTTGCTTGGAGAATAATTGATGAGAATGGTTACATCATCTACCTCATCACTTCCCATCAAAGACCAACCATCATATGCAAAGCCATTAACAGCCTCATTGAAGCCCTTGTCATCCAAGAAACAGTCAATCAAACGCAATATGAAGACATGCACAATGCAAAGACATGTCTCAAGATGAGAATACTCACTTGCACAATCTCTAGCTAAACATCCTTAATGCAGAGGGCTGCCTTCCCCAACCAAGGACCATATCATTTGAAACCTCTTGTGCTACTTGGCGTAGTCGACGCAAAGCCTAATTGAGAAAGAATAATTGATTAGAACATCAAAATAAAGAACAATTCCCAATTAGATACCCTCATAGAATTGTGATGAGATTTGGCATCGAGTAAATGTAATTGGCATCAATTGTGAGCATTAATTTCAGTGATGTCTGAGAATTGGCAATGGTTAAGACTTTATCGCCATTGTTGTTCTTTGTGCAAGTGCAACAGATGATTCATACAGTGGACGGAGTACTCCAGTAACACTCCATGGCTGAATCATTTTCATTGGAAACAAATTAGCCAAAGTTTCAAAATATGTGGGATGAATTATAAAAATCCATTCATTCTAGATTTTTGGGAAAAGTTCTCCCATACCTCCATATCCATATGGTCAACGATATCAATTATAGAGCTGCCATCTTCACAGGGCTGAATCAAATATCCACTTGGAAACATTTCTGCTCTCACAAAATGTGGCACCGGAGGCATGCTTGAACTTTGTTGTCAAGAGACACTGCTAGGCATATCAGGTGTTGTCATTGATGGCAACTAAATCTATCTTACACATCCACATTTCATCATTGGATCATACTGGAAGTCAGATTGCAGATTTGTCTAAGTCCGGATAGACAGGAATAGGGCATATGATAGGGTTCAACATCCTGGTCCGCATTTCTCCACAGGTAATCATATTGTGCTGCAGATCTAAGGGAATGTTTAGGGATGTCAAGGCTACCTAAATCCAAGATTTTACCCTCCGGTGAAGAAGGGATTGAAAGTTACATGCATCTGAGTATCGGGTTCTGGTTAAGCAGTTCAGTCCAGTGAAGAATAGGTTGACTTGGTGTTTGCTCATTGTGCGGATTAGGAAAAGTTGTTGGTTGAGTAATTTATGAGATCTAGTGTTATTAGCCGACATGTAAGGTGACTTGGATACAAAGGTTTTGGTTTGCATTGGTGTTTGTGCATAGATTTAGCCGACAGAACATTGCTCTTAAAAAGTCTCTAAGTTTTTCTTAAGGCCGACTGCAGTTGATGTAATTTCATGTAGCGGATATATATAATCGATGAGTTCGAGCATTTTAATGGGTGGTGGTGCGAATATGAAGGAATAAGTGTGAAATATAGCAGAATCAAGTGCGAAGTGAAGAGCTCTAAGCTCCGGATCATGGCAGAGCAATGAAGCAGGGCAGAGAAAGATGAAGTGTGCAAAGTTAGTGTATTGAGCTCAACCAGAACTATAATCTTGCATTGTTAGATGCTTTTCCTCAGTTCAAACATTCCAGTGAACTTTTGTAATCAATTTTGTAGGCAGTGAGCCTCCTTTGAGCAGTGAGCTCTGGGCAGTGTGCTTTCCCTATTTGTAATACTTTTAACAGAGTATAAATTCTTGTGGATTAACCCCCACCATGGTTTTTCCCTTAACCGGGTTTCCACGTAAAAATCTTGGTGTTTATGTGTTGTGATCTTGCTGTTTCTATTCTTGTGTTCATGCTTCTTTCTTTTGGATGTATGTGGTAAATTAATAAAGGAACAAAGTAATAAGTTTTTGCAGAACACTGATTCACTCCCCCTCTCAGTGTTCCTTAATCTCAACAAACTTCCCTTAGCAGTCTGAAGAAGAAAGCCAAAAAACCACAAACAACCAAGTTATATGCAGAGTGAAAAGTTAAACACCAGAAAACCACAGAAAATGCTAGAGCCACAGATTCTGTAGAAGGAAATGAAAACAAAACCTATGTAACATTTATCAACCCAATTGTTAGAATCATTAGCTAACGACAAGGCATGCATACCCTACAGGGCTGGCATATCTTGGGGGTTGCGACCGTGTCAGATGGTTTTATTGTTCATGTTGATCGCTTGTTACCATAGACTCACATCTGTTGTCAGTAGTCGCTATGGAGGCCTACAAAATAACAAAAACATCAGAAAAAAATCAACCATGGTAACCCCTCAATATCTGGTGAAACCGTCCTTAAAATAAAAGATAGGTAAATCTGTACAGAACCAAGAATCGTGAATGCTTAAAAAACAAAGATCAGTCACATGAACCCACAAAATAACCATATACATACACTCAAAAACAATAAATAAATCTTCCCCGACTCGTGATAGACCCCAAAATTTACTCAGTTGTTCTTTAAAAAAAATTGTACATCCGCACAACCCTAAACCCAAGAATGAAGAATAAGCTTCAGAAATTCTAAGAAAAACTCAGATAAATTGTGCATCCGCACAACCCCTAAACCCAAGAATGATAAATAAGCTTAACAAATTCTAAGAAAAACTCAGATAAATTGTACATCCGCACAACCCCTAAACCCAAGAACGATGAATAAGATTCAGAAATTATAAGAAAAACTCACATAAATTGTACATCTACACAACCCCTAAGCTCAAGAATAATCAACAAGCTTCAGAAATTCTAAGAAAAACTCACATTCTGCAACTGCTACCTGAAATAACCATTCTCGTATACAAGTTGAGAAAACCTGTTTCTGCAAGCGGTCATTCTCCTCCATTAAAAGCTTATTCATAGCAGTGAGCTTCCTATTCACAGTTTGAAGCCGCAAGGCCTCTTTTCTCTGCTTCTCCCTATACCTGCGTAGTTATCATAACAGAGTTAAACTGAAACAAACATTAACAAAAAAAAATTCAAAAAAACTCAACAGAAAACAGTTATTGGGCATAAAGGGATTAAAAATGTCAACCAGAGTCCAAAAACACAAAACAACTCAGATTTATGCACTGCAACTGCGACACCCGCCATTATTGGATAATAGAAAGCTGCAAAAAAAGTATGCAAGGAAAAAAAGTTTAAAAAACTCACCGAAATTTTCAACAGCAATAGCCACGTAGAATTTTTTTCGGGATCCATTCTGTAAAAATATTTTTTTCCCCCTTTTTATGAAAAGACGCCCACCCAGAAGCTGCGAACACTTGTTTTCAAAACCTCTACAACCCACAAGTATTTCCCACCAAACACCACACCTGTCCTTCTCCAGGTCACATGCCGTTGTATGAACCCTCCATTGCCATGCAGAACAAGAAAATGCCAACAATCAGCGACAACACAATAAAATATTTGAACCATCAAACATGGAAGATTTAAAAACCAGGGGTATAATAAAGTCCCAATGGAAAAATGGCATCTATTAGGGCAAAATAAATAAATAAATCAAAACTTTAGCTTAGCGCACAATATTTCTCGGATTGCACCGAGCCCCAAGCAAACTAATGCACTTTTTGTTAGGCACAAACAATAGTCCTCTGCTAAGGCAGGGACTAATAATTAAAGATTAAGAGTAGACAAAAGATTTAATAAATCTAGCATTACTCCACATGGTGTTGGTGCCATTCAATGTGTCCCTTGTAACCATGGAACATCACATTCCTTTAATACATGTACCATTTATTGTATTACCCCTCTATAATCACCTGCATATCACTAGATTGTTGATTAGTGGGCTACATGTCTCGTTTGAGTTGGTTTTTATGCCTCGTGTACAGTTTTTATTGGTTTTTATTGGCTGTTAATATAATTATTTGATTTTTAAATCATTTAAAATGTGGCCGTTAAATAATTATTATTATTTAAATATTTGATAGTATCAATTTGTATGTATTTTCATTATATGCATTTGTGATTTATTTCTATAAATTTATTCTAGCAGACGATTTTTATGTTTTTATCTACTTTCTTTTTTCATATATATATTTGATTATTTTTAGGAAGAAAAAATATTAAATTTTATATTTTGGATTAGTATTTGGAAGAATTTAAAGAGAGAAATTATAGGCACATTTTTTTAGTTACAATTTATTTGAATTTTTTTGAAAATCTCTCTTCTTAGCTTGCAAGAGTGTCATATGATTAGTTAATTGTAATGGTTTCAATAGATAAATTAATGATTTTTCCATAGTAAAAACTAAGTTTCAAATCCCATAAAGCTAAAACAATTCATCTTATATTAACAAATCATTTTGGCAATTAAAAGACGTGTCTTTTCATAAATGTTAATTTACAAGCATTTTATACCAACATTTTTTGCATCTACATATGTGGTTTGTGCCTTTGCTTTTGTGATACACTCAAAGTTGTAAAGGTATTTTAACCAATTTTAACATTTAACATAAAGAGTGACAAGGATTTGGATCTAGACATATGTTATAAAAACCCTAATGATAAAATTAATCACCCTTTTATCTCTACATTTTGTATTCATCTCTAAACATTTATTGTTTATAATTATGTCACATCTACCTCACATGTGTAAAGAGTTGTCTTTACTCTCTCAAAATGAGTATGTTTACTTCCAAGTAGTTTACCATATGTTTATTTCCAAGTAGTTTACCATATAAAATATTTATAAACAATAATTTTTTTTTGCTTTGGTTAACCCAGGTTTTTAGCCCGGTTCGGGCCCAGAGAGACCCTTATGAGGGATCTCTTCCCATCGGCTTTATCGCCTAAGACCACAACTGGGGGGTCTCCATCCCCAATGGGCATTATCACCCTTTGGTCAAACCTGTGAGCTCGTTGGCCTAGTGAAGGTACACAGCTTGGGAGCATGCCATCCCAGCGAAGGCACACATAGACTACGAGCATGACATCCCAGTGAAGGCACACAAAAGCTGCGAGCTCATTGGCCTTGCGGGGGTTTGAACCTTGGTGGCCGCCACCACAACCAAGTGACTTGACCACCGAACCACGTCGTTATCGACTATAAACAATAAATTTTAAAACATATATACATGGATATGCTTAAATATTTATGATTTCAATATTTCATAATTATTATAGTTTAAAAAAAAACTTTCACAAAAATTTCAGAGATAAAACTCTAGAGCAGTGCATCGTTAGAGTAGATTTTATTAATAATATGAATATAATTAAATATGAATATAATTGAATTTTAATGGTAGACAATTTCAAGGTATCTAGGTTTATTTTGGGTGTGAAGCATTAGGTTTATTTGTATTTTTTATTTTTTGGATAATTTGATTTTCTTTTCTTTAATTCTAACTACTATATTCTGAAATTTGAAAATAAATTATATACAATGCAACACATACCAAAAATATGACATCTAAACATGCCTTTTATTGTTTGTTTTTTGTGTTGTTCAAGTGGTTTGTTTCTCTTTGTATTCCTTAAGGCTATGGTAGCATTTCCACAACCTTTAGAGGTTATCCAAATTTCAAGCACTAGATCCAATGTGAGTGTGCAAGTCCCTTCCATGTTGAAGGCACCACAAACATCATACCCAATGCATGTTCATAAGTGAATGTGGGATAACTTGCTCAAACAAAAATCCAACAATTTTCATCAATGGTCTCCCATGCTTGTCATGACATTGTACAATAGGTCGAGGATGGGATTGTTACTACTCACATTATAAAGGACATCGAGATGCAAACACTTCAAGAAGTATTTAAAGAGTTCTATACAACTTAAGAAAAACTTGATGGGTTCTTTTTCATTATAGAACTCTTTTATGGTCAATGCTATGGAGTAGGTGGTGCTATTCATGTTTTGTGTGCACTTGAAAATTACTTAGCCAATATGTAATATTAATGTATTGTCTTTAGCTTCATCCTTCCAACATTAGCTATTAAAGTTATATTGGCATTGTACATAAGAAACTTACAATCTCTTGTACATTAGCATATTAATGTGTTTATATTATATACCCTTGTTTATATTATATACCCTTGCCCACAATGCAATTTTTTTTTTAAATTGTAACTTCTACACATTAGTCATATTTGTTCCTTCTTTTGCCTAGATAAGCTTTTTTCAACATTGTGCTTCTTAATTGAATGACTTTATAGAAATGTCATTTACAATCTCTTACACTTCCCAAAACTTGCTACATATAATTTAATGTCAAATTAGAGATTGTAGCTACGATGGAAGGGTAACCCATAAAATGATGGTTTACGAAACAAATGTAAATTTCTTTCACAACTCATCTTGATAGGTTTAATGTCTTTTTTTTTGTCCTCTTCGCTTTGCTCCTTACCCGCTTTTCTTTGTTGCACTTGTTCATAGACCCATTTCCTTTAGCTCTTAAATTTTCTAATGGGAAATCCCTTGACTGCTAATGCAATTACAAAACTACATGTGGGCATGTTTAGCCTATACCCTTACTCCAAGTCATTACATTGGATCCCATTCTTCCTACAATAGCTTCTTACTTGAAGTATTGGCTATAACTTTTAGATGGAATATACATATCGGAAAGATCCACACATATAATAATGGAAATAAGATAATGTAGAAGATAGATCACACACAACACAAAAGATGTTCATGGGCCAAGATGCCCTAATATCCAATATATGCAAAAATAGAATAAATCCTTAAGGTAGGGTAACACTATACAATACTTCTTATAGAAGAAGCCATTTCATGCGATATCTCCAAGAGATCCCAAATACATAACATACTCTTCATGTCTCCACATAATGATATTCACCTTCTTTATATGGACCCCCTTATAATAACATAATGGAGTAGTAAACCACTAAATCCAATGTAGAGCAACTCATTACCTAACATAATTAATTACACAAATTGTCCACATGACCCAATACAACTAACTTAAGGGATGCAAGTACCACATGTTAGTATCTTCATCCACCTATATACATTATAATATCATATCCCTAGGTACATAACATGGCATCCCTCAATATATTTCATCCCTGAAACATGAGAAGAAGCCAAATAGTAAGACCACTGCAAGTCATTACAAATATGGTTCCATGTCCTATCATCTAACCATCTATAAGTGATCTTTGTACTGGTTTTAGCTTGATGGTACCTAGATTCCATCCTTGATCCATATTTTGCTACACCCATTTGATTATATTCCTCATCATAGTAAGTCCCTTTCTACCACAAATAGCCATTACTTCTATGATGCCATTGATTGTTGTAATTGTTCATTTGATTCCATGCAAACCCATAGAGATTGACCTCTTGATTCCATGTACTATCATGCCTCCATGATGGTTTCCTCCATAATTTTTTCCTCTCACAATGATGTGGATGTGAGTATATATTGCACCCTTTGCTATCTCTAGAAGCTTCTTTGATACTTCACCATGTTAGAAAAAGAGTGTGTTGTACACCTTACACAAGAATGAAATATTTTAATTATGTAAAATAAATATTTATTTGTGGTGCATCTAGGAGATGTGTTTAGCCACATTAAATATTTATTTGGGTCCACTTGTAAAGTTGTATGTAACATTGGGATAGTTATTTTATGTGCGGGAAACAGAATAATTAATTATTATTTGGAAAACATAGTACCATAAAGTAAAAACTTGGTATCAAAAATTAAATGAAGGGTCAATGGTTTTGTGTACTCGTGGTTTTGAGAAACATAGTTTTCTCAATACCACAAGTTGTATTTGTGTGACCTTGAGTCTATAAAAGCATGCACATGGTTAATGGTTGGGGTTGGTTGGTTGAGTGGGTTGTTATTGTATTGAGTTTCTCTTGTGAGTGCATTTGTGAAGCATGGCATGGAATGTGTGGTTACATGCTTGGACACATGGAGGATGCATTGAAGGAGCTTGATGTTTTAGAAGTATTCATGTGACTTTGTAAGTGCATTGTAATATTTTATTGTTGAATAATACAAAGTATGGATGCTTTTGGAGGATGAGATTTTTTCCCTCTTGAGGGTTTTCTTAGGATATATCTTGTGTTATCTTGTGGCTTGGGTTTTGATATTTGCATTATGGTTATTCTGTAAGCTTGTGTGCATCATTATCTCTCATAGGGTTATGTAGGAATTGGTTTGATCAACCTTGTAATTTTCTAACACACCATTTGTTGCCACTTGTTTTGTTGGCTCATGAAGACAACTAGTCTTTTCCTCTTTTTTTCTACATCTTGATTCTCTTGTTTGTCCTATGATTCTTTGGTGCAATCTTTAGTAGATTTTTGAGCAATTTTACCTTGAATTTCCTTTGGTATTCATTATGTGTAATATCCTACAATGTAACTTTTTTCTTTCTATACCAAAGCTTCGTAAACTTATTTTGCACATTAATGTCTATTGTCCCCAAATACTCTAACCAAGGATATCCAAGAAGAATATCCAACCCATCCATATCTCAAGCATAAAAGTTTGAATGCAAAACATATATATCCATTGAGAGCTTCAAATCTTCAAAACTTTGAATATGCTTACCTCTATTTGACTGTCCTTGATTTGCTTTGCTTTTATTTGTAGTTTCTTGGCTAGTTCCTTGCTAATGAAATTATACTTGTTGCTAATGTTTATAGAAACAATAACTTTTCCTTTTGAATACATTTATGAAATTGAAGAATTGAATCTTCCTTCCTTGGAACTAAAATGCATACATAATTCTATTCTTCGTCTTCTTTTCATCATCCTCTTCTCCTTCTACTCCTCCTCCTCCTCCTCCTCCTCCTCCCCCTCTTTATATTATTTCTTTTGTGCCCATCAATCTAAGAAAGATTTTTCTGATTCATCTAAATAAGAAATGTCTTTATACAATGACATACACCATTGGTCAGCTTCACTTTTTAAGTGTAAATGAAAATGTAGTTTCCATAGTATATTTTGACCATAAACTATTTTATATTGGAGCCACCATTCTTATGCATTACCACTTCTTTAAAACTTAGGAAACCCCATTGGACTAAGGTTATAAAAATAATTCTTTCAATAGCTCTCCATTCTACCACATATCAGTGACCCCAACTTTGACTAGATCATTCATAATGTTATGAACTCCAAATCTAAAAATACAAATAATAGAACCACAATCAATTTTTGCAAGCTTTCCAAAAATACAAATAAATCAAAAAATTATCTATTAGACGTGAGACTTTTAAGCAAGTTGAACATGAGGAAAAGACAAAGTCCCTTAATCCACCCTTGAGATGATCCATGAGACAACAAAATACAATTGATAGGTATAACCCACCAGATTTTTATTATGTATTTTCTATGTCATGCACTACTGATGAATTGAGATCTTCCAATGAGGCTCTCTCTTCAAAGGCGTATGATTCTTAGATGGAGGCCATGCATGAGATCTTTCAATGAGGCTCTCTCTTCAAATGAGTATGATTCTTAGATGGAGGATATGCAAGAGGAGATGATGACCTTGGATAGATGTGACACTTGGGATCTTGTGGGTTTTTTTGAGGGAAGGAAGCCCATTGGTTTCAAGTGGGTGTTCAAGAAAAAAATCAAAGCAAATGGTAAGTTAGAGAGGTCCGAGATCAAACTGGTGGCTAAGAGATACTCCTAGAGAGAGGGAGTTGATTTTGGTGGAATTTTCTCTCATATTGCTAAATTTTCTTCCATTATATTCTTACTTTCTATTGTTGTTGCTTGTAATTTTGAAGTAGAGAAAATAGATATAAAAATTATTTTCTTGCATGGAGATCTTGAAGAGGAAATTTACATGCAATAGCCAAATGGTTTGAGGTAAAATGGAAAGAAAATTTAGTTTGCAAGTTAAAATGGTCATTGTATGGTTTGAAAAAATTACCTTGGATGTAGTATCAAAAGTTCAATACTTTTGCATTAAAATTAAATTTGTTAGAAGTGAAGAGGATCACCATGTTTACATTAAAATTATTGATGATCAAATTCTAATCATTGTCTTGTATGCTGATGACATTGTTTATTGGTAACAACAAGGTGATGATTAGGGAGCTTAAAATTTAGTTTTCTGGTATGTTTGATATGAATGATCTAGGGGTAACATAATTTATTTTGGGAATAGAAATCAATAGGGACCGAGTTCATAGAAATCTTTGGCTCAATCAAAGTAAGTATGTTGACACTATATCACAACAATTTGCTATGCACAATTGTAAACCGATGAATATTCTTTTGTCTATAGGTACTAACATTTCATTGGATATCTATCCTAAGTTAGATGGCAATTTTGAGGACATGTATAATGTGTCTTATGTTGGTAGCCTAATGTATGCAATGGTTTGTACTAGACCATATAGTATCCAAACAGTGGAAGTTCTTAGCAAGTTTATGTTTAACCTTACTAGAGAGCATTATATACTTGTGTTAATATGGTATTTAGATATTTGTGATAAACTTCTAACTATTGTTTATGTTATCATTGTTCATATGATGTGTGACAAGTTATTGGATATACAAGAATTTGTTGATGCAGATTGGGTAGGTGATTTGGATGGTCAAAGGTCCACTAATGGCAATGTTTTCTTGATTTGATGGTGTTATCAATTAAAAGGTAGCCCATAGTTTCTTTGTCCACTACCAAAGTAGAGTAAATATGGATATTACACATACTCAAGTAAAGAGGTGGTTTGGTTACAAAGACTATGTTCAAGAGTTGGTTTTGATTTTAGGGTGCTTCAAATTGGATGTGATAGTAGAGTGCTATTTGATTGGCTAAGAATCCCATGTACCATGTTCATACTAAGCATATTAATGTTTAGCATCACTTTTTTGCAAGATGGTGGAGAATGGTAAGGTCATGATTCAAAAGGTTGACACTTTGGATAATATCACAGATTAATTTACAAAACTAGTGAGCACATATGAGTTTTATTGGTGCAAGGAATCCATGGGCCGTCTATCTTGTACTTGATTCATTTTATATACATTTCTTGTTTATGTCATTGCGATGTATAATGTCAAAGTGGGAGAATGTTAGGATTAAGGTGATATTAGCCATACAAATCCTATGCACCTCATGTGACTCCAACACCTTGGAAATGGGCATTGACTTGTGTATTGGTTGTAACAACATTGAATAAGGGAGGTTACACATTAAGTGGGTGGTTACTTATGGAAATGGTAGTTATAGAGTGGTTTGAATACATTTACACCACTTTGGCTTCCCAAGTGGAGCATTTAAATATTATGGCATATGGGTCTTGCATGAGTTGTAGTTATGGAAATGGAGTGCTACTTTTGGGGATGCATGACATGGCAGTTATTGGTCAAAGATTATACAATTATGGTTTTCTATTCTTGAAGGCATTGATGAATTTGGTCATAGAGGCATTGGATTTTTTCATACCATGGGTTTTTGGTAGTTTTGGTTTTGGGGAACAATTTATGGTTTTACCTCTCTAATTCTTTATAAATTGGATGCTTTGGAAAATTGTTTTAACCATGTCTTTTTTAGGTGAGCACTAGTGTTCTATCCAAATGTTTTCATATTAAAGGGAGAATGTTGGATGTATTGATGTGACACTTCTATTGGATTAATATAGGCTTTTCCTCTCTTTGATGGTGGAATTTTTCTTGAAAGGATTTCTTCATGTACATTTAGTACTATGTGTTTGATTATATGTTCTTGCTAATTTTATTTTTCTGATTTGAATTCCTACATGCTTATCCAAGTTCTATCTCAAATTGAAATAGTTAATCACATGTTCTAATAATTAGATTTGTACACTTAATTCATTTGCTTTCATTGTATTTGTTCACTAGTTTCTCAACAATAATAAGTATGTGTTAGGGGAGAGGGGCTAGTAGTTGTGAGTGCTAATTTTTTGATGGCATGGTGCTTATGTGGAATCATGTAGAACCTCAATTTTTTTTATGGAAGATGACACAAACTTTTATCTATCTATAATTAAAGTTTGGAGGTATGACTCATCACATAACTTGCCACAATAATGAGTTTAGTGAAAAGTGTCAAAAAAGACACTTTTAGTGGTATGACCAAAACTTGTCCAATAAAACACCCAATATTTGAACAAAAAATACCTTATTACTAAACAAATGTCATATTCTTATTTAAAAACAAAATATATACAACATGATTAATCACATTACTTTTTGGTAAGTCTAAATGTTATTACACCTAAAACTAAATCTTATTATATCAAACCCTAAATCTTATATACTAAAAACAAAAAATATGATTATCCCAAACCTTAAATCTTGTTATATCTTACTTCATTGTGCCAATCACATAGGCTACGCTTAAGCAAGCTTTTAACAAGGATTTTGTTACCAAGCCTAGCAAATCCTCACCAAGCAACTTTCATGGCTTCTAAAAAAAAGGTATTCCATTACTAATCCTCACTCAAATTTGATTGATAGTGGACAATTAACTATTGTAGGTTTGAAGGTAGATTTTCTACTTTTGTAGCATTGTCCTTTTTTGGATTGAATATTTTAGATTATATAGACATAAAAGGAAGAAGGAAAATAAATTCTATCAGTTCCTTCAGATGACACAAAGGCCAATCTTTTCATTCAAGTACAACAATAGAGGATGAGAATGAGAGAAAGTGGTGAGGTGATCATGGTGGTGATATTATAGTTAAGAATGAATTTGAGCAAAAGATAGAGCAATATGTAGAGAAAAGTAAAGCATTTTGGACTTTGAAGCCTATGAGACCCCTATCACACATTAGACTACATAATTTTATTTGTGTATTCTCTATTTATGTAAATGTCATACAAGGTTTGACCAACTCTATGAACAAGCTTAGGCTTACTATTCATTTTTGAAAGAAGGAAACCAAACATGGGGGCGATTGAAACCATGCCCAATTATGTATATGAGGGCACAATTGAACTTGAAGAAATTCTTCATATTAGGTGCCATGTCTATGGAGGGAAACACAATTCTCAAGTGCTCAAGTCATTAATTTTTTGCCAAAGATTGGAATAAGAAACAGATAAAATAGCTTTTATTCGAGTGATCCTTTACTAGATTGATTATAGTGCAACATCTCAAGTTTTTTTTTCTTTCTTAATTTCACTAGTAATGTGAGGAGAGTTTATCCTTCATCGAAGAATTTAACCTTTTATTAAATTCTAAGATATTAAATTATCTTTAAAAAACAGGCAAAATGGGATTACATCTCAATCTTACAATATCAAATCATCCCCAAATTTAGAAAGGAGTCTAAAGTCCAACTTAAACAATCATATTTCAAATCAAACAATTCCAAAAGTAATTAAAAAGTATTTGAGAAAATCTATTTAGAAAATTTAAAATGTATTTGAACTTAGCAAAATTTTAGCAAGATTTCTAAGAAAAATAAGTTTGCTAATATCTATGAAAAAAATATAAGATATTAACTATAAACTTTTAAATGGTCATATTTTCTAGCGATTTGTTCTTTATATTTTCTAATTACAAATTATATTAAGCTTTTCCTTATAGTTTACATAGTCTGTAGTCCATATTCTATAATCAGTTTTGTGAGATGATATTTTTATTGTGTTATTTTACTATAATCAATATTTATAGTTAAAGTTTTACTTATTTAACCATGTTATTTTTATTGAATTATTATTTTTTGATTGGTAAACCGCACTAAGTGTGTAGTATTATATTGATTATCAAAAAATATTACAGTCAGATTGTGCCTTGAGTGCTCATCACACATTCATTACAAAGCACAACTTTGGTGCCAAAAGAACCAAAAAATACACCACCCGGACTAGCCCCATGAGAAGAAAGTCTAGAAGCTACCATTAAAAACCCCAACCCCAAGACTCCTCACACCAACCTCAACAACGCCCCAAAAGACTGCAACACCAAAAAGGGACCCCAAGAGCCAAAACCATCTCCTGTGGCCAGTAGAATTCTCCCGTGTTCACCAAAGTCATCAATCTGCAATTTGTTATGCGACCTAGGAAGGCAACCTGTCACTTATTGCATCAGAGTCTTATGGGGGTCTCCATCCTATGCTTAGTGAAAACCAGAAGAATGCCATCTTTGTTAGAGACATTCAGTTTATAGGGAAAGTCGTTAGTGTTCACACGCCCCAACTGAGAGACACAATCAAGAAGTGTCTTGTTTTTCAGAGCTGGTGCTTTTCGGCTTATGTAGAGCTTATTCGATCCTCTGGGAGTATCTAGCTGGCTAGCTTGTTAGATGGCTCCCATGAAAGAGAAATTAATTCCGGGAAGAATGCCCACGTCAGCCCAACATTATTGACCAACGACACCTCACGTCAGCAATCCCAGTCATCCACCAGCATGTCCTTGGCCATCCTGTTAGCTCTATCATTCACCAACTTGTTAGCTTCATGATTTCCTTCCTTGTAGATGTGATTAATTATGTATGCATCAAAATAGTTTAGAAATTCAAGAGCTCTCTCCAGTAATGCTTTGAGCTTCCAATTCTGAGTTGACCCAGTTCTGAGAGAGTTGATGACCAAGGCCGAGTCTCCCTCAATGTCCACCTTCTTGCAAGTTTGGTTTTTGTATATATATAACAAAAGGCCCTGAATCAACACATTGAATTCAACTTCATTGTTTGTCCCAAGGGGAAGTGGCTTAGCAAAGCTTCTAAGCACAACACCATTGTTGTCTCTGAGAATACCCCCAGCACCTGAGGGTCCCGGGTTTCCTCTTGAAGACCCGTCAAAGTTTAGTTTTGTCCATCCAGGAAGAGGGGGGTCCACACAACTTTCTCTAGTATCCTTCATAGCTGATCCCCCCTAGCCATGCCAGGGGGAATTCGAAGGCCCTTCCAATTTTTCCTAACCATCGCATCCCAATCTATAAATGAGCATTTCTTGGGGGCTTTCTGGGAAAGCCTGCTATTGATTACCTCAATGATTGCTGCTTCTATCTTGTTTTGAAGTGAAGTTATACTCATTTCTTTACCTTGGAAGATCCTTTTGTTTCTCTCTTTCAAGATTTCCCATAGCAGAATAGAGGGACACACTATCCAGAGTGTGCCAAATATGGATGAGCCTTGAATGCCAGGCCAATATTTGAACAAAGTGAGGATATCATCTTGAAGGGCACTTGACCAGCCTAGTTTTACACACAACCAACACCAACACTCTTGTGAGAATGTGCAACCTAAAAGCAAATGATCAATTGTTTCTTCCTATTCTCTGCAAAGCTCACATTAGGAGGGGCCAAAAAATCCCATCCTCTTGAATCTTTCTGCAGTGAGGATTCTCTTTTCCAATGCAACCCAAGTGAACGTGCCTACTTTTGGCAAACATAAGTTGTTCCAACATAGATGTAGAGGGATGTTGACCTCTAGGTTCTGTAATTTATTTGTCAACCTCAAGTATCCTTCTTTGACACTGTATTGACCAGATTTAGCTCCACACCAAATCAACTTTTCTTCACCTTGTCTGAATACCAGAACTCTGTCCTTCAATGTTTCTGAAAGAAGTTGAGTGTCATCTGAAGGCAAGGCAAGCTCTAAAAAGTCCCTCCACTCCCACCCCAAGGCTTTGTCTACTAAATTTAACACCATATAATTCTCCACATGATTTCCCCAATTCCTTTTGAGGAAACTCCGAACTTGTTCCATGTTTAGAATCTAGTCAAGGCTTGGATAACTAGCCCAAGAGTCTTCCTAGAACAGGGATTTCCTTCCATCATGAATGTCCCAGGACAAGTAGTCTATTATCATCGACCTACATTTTTGGATGAAATTCCACAACCTTGAGCCACACGGAGGATTTGAGGTGGTTAAGATGCTGGATGGATCCTCCTCATCTAGGTATTTGCATCTTAGGATCCTTGCCCATTTCCTTTTGGGTTCCTTGAACATCTGCCATACCAACTTAGTTCCAAGAGCCTTGTTCTGGAGTAGATCATTCTTGATTCCAACTCCACCCTCTGCTTTTGCCCTGCATATCTTCTCCCAAGATATTAGGGCCTAATTTTCCTTCTCATCGTTGCCTTTCTAGAAGAACCTCCTCATTCTTTTGTCCAGATCATTGCTGCCCCTGAAAGGTAGGGAAAGGAAAGACATTAGATATATTGGTAAGGTAGAGATTACTGCCTTAATCATTGCTATTCTTCCAACCCAAGACAACCATTTTCCTTTCCAGGATGCCATTTTGGTGCTTACTTTCTATTTGAGAGGATCCTAAAGATTTCTAGATCTAAGGCCCTTGGCTAGAGGAAGGCCCAAATATGTCTATGGCAATTGACCCTTTTTGAAGGGCAGTATTCTTAGGATCTCTTGCTCCTTGTGAGGTAGTGTGTGGAAGAAGAAGATATCTGATTTTTCCTGACTAACCTCCTGACCCGAAGCCTTCAAGTATTTGTCTAGACTATCCATTATGGAGAAGGCCTCCCTACTTTTTGCTACTCCAAAAAGCATAGTATTGTCTGCAAACTGTTGGTGAGCAATAGGTGGGAGTTGACTTGTTACTTCTAACCCTCCAAGGTGCCAATTTCTTGCTCCTTTTTTAGTTTTCTCCCTAAAGCTTTAGCCATTATGATGAAGAGGAAGGGGGATAAAGGGTCGCCTTGCTAGATACCCCTTGATGATTCAAAAAAACCCACTGGAGAGCCATTTAGGAGAACCGAATACCGAGGAGTTGAAATGCATCCATAAATCTAGTTCAACCATCTACTATTGAAACCAAATGCCTCCATAACCTTCAAGCGAAACCTCTAGTCTAACTTATCATATGCTTTCCTTATATCTAATTTAATGAGCAAGCTCTACTTTTTAGTATGGTGGATGGAGTGTAGTGCTTCCTATGCAATTATGACTCCATCTAAGATAGACCTCCTAGGGATGAAGCCAGTCTGTTCATCTGAAATCAAGTCTAAAAGGATCCTCTTTAGTCTGTTTGTTATGGCTTTGGACATTACCTTGTAGATAGTGTTGCATGGGGAGATCAGATGGAAGTCATCCAAGGTGTGTGGTGCCTCTTTCTTTGGGATTAAGGCAATGAGTGTGTTGTTTATTTCTTTGAAAATATTGCCTGAATTCCAAGAAGCCTCAATGGCCTCAGCCAAGTCTTGCCCAATTGTGTCCCAACATCTCTGAAAGAAGCTAGTTGGGAATCCATCTGGGCCAGGGGCTTTATTTGGGTGGATTTGGAACAATGCTTCTCTTATCTCTTCTACCAAGAACTTCTCATTCAACATCTTATTTTGTGCTTCTAAAACCACAGTAGGGATGTTTCTAATTAGGTCCTATTGAGCCCCAAGATTTGAGCCCTCATAGTTGTTTAAGAGATTGTTGAAAAAAGAGTTTGTCTCCCTAGCTAAGCCTTCTGGCTCTTCTATTGTAGATCCATCTGAGAGCCTAACTAAAGTAATCCTATTTATATCCCTTCTCTATTTTTTTGAGTTGTGAAAGTACCTTGTGTTTTTGTCTCCTTCCTTGATCCAGGATTCCCTTGATTTTTGCTTCCAGAAAAATTTCCTCCTTGGCCAAGCTCTTTTCATATTTCAACATCAACTCCTCTTTTAAGTAGCTACTATCATTCATTCCTTCTCTAGCTACTTCTTCCCCTAAAATCCTTAAATATTCTTCAATCAAATTTTTGGTCTCAAATATGTTCTTGAAGTGTTGCCAATTCCATTCTTTGAGTCTGAGTTTTAAATGTCTCAACTTTGAGACAAAACAAAACATTTTTGACCCCTCTGGCTTCTCCTCTTTCCACCATTCCTTTATTAACTCATCAAAATTTGTGTCCTTCATCCACATGTTCTCAAACTTGAAAGGGTTTCTAGCCGACTACTTTTCTCCCAGAACATCTAGCTAGATCGGATGATGATCTGAACCAGAGCATGGTACCACTGATCCATCCAAGGCAAAGGAAAAGGCACCTCTATCTCCATAGAAGAAAAATCTATCCAATTTCTCTGTAATTTTGTTAAAGCCCAACCTTCTGTTTGTCCAAGTGTAATCCCCATTGGCCAGGCTGATGTCCATAGATGATTCCTGTCCACCCAGTCTTTGAGATCCTTCTGAGACTGATTTTCACCTCTGAGACCCCCCCTTTTGTCATTGTTGTAAAGGATGACATTAAAATCCCCTCCAATCACTCCACATTGATCCTCCGAAGTGCTTACAAAGGAGTCTATCTCTGCACACAATTCCCTCTTTTTGATACACGAGTTTGGACCATAAACATTGATTAAGAAGAAAACCATATTTGAATTTAGGTTTTTCACTCTACATCCTATCCAGTTTGCTCCCTGCCCAGGTTCAATTATACTAACAGTTTGTGGTTTCCATAGAATTGCTAGACCCATAGCTACTTCCGATGCTTAGGCTATCATCCCATGCCAATTACCTAACTTTGTCCTAAAAAAATAAATCAGCCTTGATCAGCTTGGTCTCTTGAATCATGAAGACATCTACTTTTGAGAGGACCATCCGATGCTTGACCAAGCACTGCTTGTTAGGGACATTTATGCCCCTAACATTCCATGAAAGGGGTGTCATGGCTCCTAGGGAAGGGAGGCTCCCTTCCCAGATCTCAATAGCATTGTGATCTTGACTAGTCCCTCAACATCTCCATCCAGTGCCCTTTTCTCTTGGCGTGACTTCCTTCCTTTAGTTTTTCTTTTGCCACAATCTGGGGTGGCTTTGATCGCATCCTTCTAGCTGATGCCCAATTTCCCAACCCATTCATTCTCTACTATGTTAGATTTTGTTCCTGCTACCTCACCAAAGAGCAATTATTGCTCCTCCTCTGACAATTCTTCTTCTTCCAACAACACATTTTGGAACCCCATTAGTGCCTGGTTAACCTGCTCTAGCTCAACCCCATCTAGTTCTGTGCTCGGATTTAAGGATTCAAGTTGATTCACTGCTACTTCCCAGAAGAGTTCGTTTAGATCTACCGAGGTTGTTGACAGGAGCTAAAAGTCTTCTGCCATTGAGGGAGATTGCAATCCTAACCCTAGAGAAACTGCACTCTGCACATTTTCTTCCTTTTGGGGGGAAGTTGGGGGTCCTCTCTTCTTGTGTTGGGAGAATCATTCTTCTCAGCCAAACTTTCTCCCCCAACCTCTAGGTGATCTGTGTCCTTAATGGTCTTAGGAGAGACCGAGCCTTCGAGTTCCTTGAACAAAGAAGCTAGGGTTTTAGCGTCCCTTACTTCCTTGGGTTTGGGTCCTTCCAAATTATTCGTTTCCCTCCTTTGTTGTTCAAACTCCTCCAAGCTCCCAAAATTCTTATGAGAGTTGTTCTAGAACACCAATTTCCAAGGATTCCCAGATTCTATTTCAATTTTCTGGAACCTCCTCTCATTCTCCATGATGATTTCTAATTCATCCAAAGGATCCTCATCTAGATTAACCTCTACATAGATCTTGGCTTCCTCATTTTGTTCCTCCTTGAGACATTCCTCATTGAAACCCATAAAAGTCCCTAGAGCTTCTCCTATCTGCCTCAATGCATTCTTCTCCCAATATTCAAGAGGAAGATTATACAATTTGATCCAAACTACCCGTTTCTTTATGCGATGTTTTATCAGATCAAATTTTGGTTCCTAATCTATTTTGTAAAAACTCTAGTTTTCAAAAAAGAGAGGAGGACCATACAAGATTTCTTCTTTCAAAGTTTTACTATTGTATTCTATCTGAAAGAAATCATTTACTAAGGTTTTAATCCTTACCCGATTTGCGAAGGACTGGTTCCACCACTTCGGATTCACTGGCTCGGATTACTCTTCCTGTTCCATTTGACAAACAAGGAATGATCTCTAAGGAACTCCATGATTGGCAAAAGGATTTCTGCTAAAATTGAGATTGCTTTGCTTTTCGCGGGGCCTCCATTGAATCTCCTTTCTTCTTCCTCCCTGCCAACTTGATTCTGATTACCCATCCTTCCATGCCTCCATTGAGGGGCTCTATTTTGCGTTTCCCCTACTCTGAATCTACCCTGAAAGCCTCCCTCAACTCCGTGCCTTCCTGACCCTAATAGAATTGATTCGCCCCAGTGGAAAATGGAGGAGTTTATAAATCATTCAAAATTCTATCTTCTCTTCCTTTCCTTTCTCTTGGTTGCGACATTTTTTGTTTGTGTTGAATTTTTTCTTCTTATTTTGATTGAATTATTTTTATAAAAAATTATTTGAAAATTTATAGGTACTAAAGTTATAGTAGTTGTGAATATAGATACTACACCATTTAAATATATTATTTAATGTTTTTTTAAAATAAATATTATGAAAAATAGTACTTCATCTTTTTTATTTGGTAAAATATATATGTTTAGTGGAAAAAGAGGGGTTTCAATTTCAAGGTTAAATCCTCCTTTCACACCTTACATTCAAGGACATAAATCAAGTGAAGTTGCAATCTCTTGCAAGAGGGCTCTGCTATAGATTTAATGTCCCTTAGAATGAAGAGGAAACAGGGAATTTGCTAATTAGTTGATCAATTAAAGTCCAATTATGCTTAAAACCCTAATTTCGTAAAATCCTAAACAAACAGACAAAACACGACAAATGTTCACAGACAGAGATATCAAATGACAATTAGATACATACTAGGTTTTGAGATTTCAGATGCGGGAAAGTCAGGGACTAATGAGCAGGTGCCCTAGTCTAAGGTACCAGTTTTTGTCAGGATCTTTAAAGATTATCTGTAACCTATTTCTGTTGTTCCGGGGATTTCCATGTTTTAGGATCTGGAGGACTAATGAGCGGGCACCCAAGTCTAGGTCATGCTTTTCTGCTTTGCTCTGCAATCCCGACACTCTATTATGCTTTCTTGCAACTCCACTCCTTTCGCTTCGACAACCTGTAACCTGCAATCATAGAAAAAAGGGGGTTGGGGGTTGTGGTGTTTAGAGGCTTGCCTCGGTCAAGCCTCGAAGAGACATTCAAATCTTCTGAACACCATTGTCAGATAAAGAGTGCGTATCCCTATGGGATAGAGGCAAAAACTAATTGATAAATGATTGAAAACACAAATAAATGTCACCTTGGAGGTGTAACTCTCATGGGAGGAAGAAGCTCTTTCATGCCATGAGGAGATGGATTGATGAAGCCAAATATGCAACAAACAAACACAATAACAACACAATACTCCTTTACAACATAATGAAAGACTTGAATCACTTTATCATAAGATCACAAGTTTGCAATATCCATCTAGTTTACAAATGAATCCCTAAACATGCTTATATATGCAACTAAACACATTCTCACTAAGAATTTTGTAATTCAAACATAAGGTGTCGACATAGGACCTAATTAACGGTCACATAACTAACACTTGAATTTAGGTCCTGCCTAAAATAGGGTAGGACTAGGGCATGGATGCCCAAGTCCTCCCTCCCTATTTCAGTCAGGACTTATCTTAATAGCACCCCCTAGGTCCTATTTGCCATAAAACTTCAAGGTTTTCTCATTAAGAGTTAACATGAATATGCAAGATGATAAAAATGCTTTCTAAAGGACCTGAAAGCTAAACATAGGAGGGAAAAAGTCCTGGGAGACATTTTTTGAAGTAACATTTAGCCCCCACTTTAATGTATGCATGAACACAAGGCCCATACATGCATTAAAGTACGGTCAATAAACACAACAAACACGCCAGACACTTAGATCTAATGCATACACAAAGATTGAGAACTATTCCTAGCCCCCAGTCTGAGGTAGACATTAGAGAAAACACACCAGAGACATGCCAAACACAATGAAGACAGTAACAGGAACACAAAACATAGAGAAGACAGTAACAGGCATGCAAGACATGGAGAAGACAACATTGATGACATGCAAAACACATTGAATACAGTGAATGTAGTAATTATTTTTTTTTCATTTTCTCATATATAAATGAATGCAAATGTAAGTACATGGAAAGTATAAACACATAACCCAAAATGCAGGAGGGACTCTTCACCGCACGTATTTAGATTGCATATGGGGCAAAAAATACACAATACAAATCTCAAAGCATAGGAGTGACTCATCGCCACACATCTTTAGACTACACTTGAGAAAAAACATGCCATACCACTCCCAAAGCATAGGAGGGACTCATCGCCACACGTCTTTAGACTATGCTTGGGAACAAACATGCCATACAAAACTTGAGTGTAGGAGGGACTCATCGCCATACGTCTTTAGACTCCACAAGGGGGAAAACACATGGAAAACACACGGAAGACACGAGCACCGTATAGTATGCCAAAGACATACTATATGTCTAAAACACAACAAACAAGCAATGAAAGGAGCCTATTGCTAGGTTCACCACCATCTTAGGCACATTATAGGCACACTTGACAGTTGGGCTTATGCCACAACAACTACCAAAGACATGCTTAAGGGAGGATACACCAACCCCGCCTGCTCGGAGGACTTCTAGAATAAAAAGGATGTGCACTAACTCAAGAGATACACCATCCCCGCCTCCGCAGAGGGCTTTAAATAAAAAGATATGTACTAGCCCAAGAGATACGATATCCCGCCTTCGCGGAGGGCTTAGAATAAAAGGATATGCACGATATCCTGCCTTCGCAGAGGGCTTTCTCACTGTAATATAAAATAAAGATGTGCATTGGCGTGGAGATACAACATCTTGCCTCCATAGAGGGCTTACAAACATGCTTCGTTAGTATCAAAATCATCAGATAGCTTACTTATATATGTCCCCACCTTAAGATGGTTGATATCATGTACTGATATCAAGCACGTTAAGGTAGGAAGAAAACACACAAGGGAACAAGAGTTTTCGCAAAGCCCATGCCCCCAGAAGTGACATGCACTTTACGATCGTCGAATGTTCCCACAAACACACAATTTCCTACAAGAAGAGAGGTTAGAAATATTTCTCTAACATAATAACCACATCATTTGATCAAAAGTAATGCATGTAATCATAATCACATAAAGAGCCGAGGTTATACTATGGGTCCAAGATCTGAGTATAATCGTGGTGCTATACTGTAGAAATCTCAAAACCAAGTGTAGCCAAGGTAAGATTCAAAGATAAACAAAATGCACGGAGCAAATGTATTGTTATAGTTTGTTAGTATGATAAGGCAACATCAAAATATCACATGAAGTGATTCTACTAGCCAAGGGTCGGATACTATATATCAACCCCATCGTCATGTATGGACTAGGTCCATTTTTGCTTACTCACTAAAGGGACACTTGGTCCTTATCAGTATTATTTGTTTTTCATCATCTGCCAGCTAGATAGAACCACTAGAAGAAGGTAAACAATAAATCAAGAGAGGAGAAACAAGTGCCTTAGGATCTTCAATTAGGAAGGTGCCCCTAGGTCACTAACCACAATGCTATGCCCCTAGGACACAACAAACAATAATGAAAATAGAGGAGAGGCAATATAAAAGAATGATGATATATACAAATAGAAGAATTGTCACAACAGAGGCGGTCTCCCAGTATCCTTGACCTTACAAGTGTATCAAGGGTCATCTTAGGAGGCCTAAACAACATATAACACATCACGGGGGAACACAACAAAGAGGTAAAGGGTTAGAAATACTTACCTATAGGCAGGCTCATGCTAGAGATTGTCAACAATCAAATCCTCCTCCTCCCAATCTCGGATGTTAGAGGAAAGAGGGACATAAGGTACAATTTCTAATTCCTTTTCATTGTTTGTAAAGTTTTCTTTGTTAAGCTCTTCCTTGTTTGTTTCAGTGTTAGGTGGAATGTTTTCTTGTTGAAGCTCATTAGTACACTTATTCACTATCCTCTTAGTAGGTGGAAGAAGTGATTTGTTTTGAGTGATATCAGCATCCATCCATAAGGGATTTAATGTAAGAGACCTTTCCTCATCCACTAGTGCTACATCTTTCGAGGAGGGAGCATAGGAATGAGGGGAAGGTAAGGTGTTGTGAGGGTAATTATTAATGTTTGTATCTTTAGTGATGTTCAGAGAATATGCAACCGAGGGAGAGGTAGTCAGTGTTTTTAAATCCTTAGTGATATCCAAATGACTTGAATATTCAACCAAATGAGGGAGATTAAGGGTCTTCCCTTCCTTAGTGATATCCAAGGTATGTGAATAATCAACTAAAGAAGGAAGGTCGATAGGATGGTCCGTAGAGGATTCATGCACTATGATAGGGGTAGAAATTTTAATATTCTTAAATGAATGCTCATTATCTATCCATGGAATGTTCTTTGTTGGAGGGGGTTCTCATTCACTAATGCTTCGTCTTGCCCAGAGAGAGCATTAGAATACAGAGATGGTGGTATTATGTTAAGGGGTGTGTCAATGAATTCATCCTCCTTCACCAAAGTGTCCTCATGAGTGGGAACAACTTTGGGAGAGAGATCATAAGGTAGAAATAAGTTACCATCACATGTTTTAACAATAAGAGTCGTAGTGGAATGTTCATAAGAGATAAAGTCATCCAAAGGTTCATCTAACATATTGAAGTCATCACTACTAAATGTATTATTGGCTATGAATTTATTGATATCATTTAATATTGGAGGATATATTTCCTTGAGGATTGTGAATCTATCAAAATCAGATATATAGCAAAGGATTTCATACGTGG
This sequence comes from Cunninghamia lanceolata, assembly GCA_027924645.1. Classification (NCBI taxonomy): domain Eukaryota; kingdom Viridiplantae; phylum Streptophyta; class Pinopsida; order Cupressales; family Cupressaceae; genus Cunninghamia; species Cunninghamia lanceolata. The sequence goes on along the minus strand of BSBN01000053.1, from coordinate 2,724,834 downwards.
AGCACATAGAAATATCAACATCATATATGCATGCAATTTGATTCAAGACTTGAGGATATTCATAAGTAAATTAATAAAAAAATATCAATGTCTATGATGTATGCAAACAAATCTTCCAAAGATGAATAACAAGAAGTATCCATGATATAGACACGAAAGTAAATGCAAAACTATGTATCTTGATGACCTACAATGCTTGATTTTTTCACTTTTTTCACAAATTTTCAATGCAAATCACTAGAAGAAGAGGTGTTGTGAATAAATTAAAGAGGGGAAGCAAATAACAAGCTCAATATCAATCCAATAATGCAACAATATCCTTCACAACACACCTATAATGCAATTCTAGAGAGATGAGAAGGCAAAATCTAGTGAAAATGCAAGATTTTTAAACCCTAGACATGAAATGTAAATGCAAAAATGCACTATGATGAAATACTATAGTTAGAAGTCAGTCCTAAATGAGTGTTTAAAACAATAGTAAAATCTGAAACAAGATTTTAACCACAAACCCTAGCTAATGCAAAAACTAGGTTATATGAAAAATGCACAATTTCAAGCAATTTTTAACAAATTAATTACGAAAATGCAATGCAAATGACTAATAAATGATGAATTTATGTAATTTACATCAAATCTAATGAAAATAACATAACTTAAATGAAATTAAATGCAATTTAATCCAAATTATTTGAAAATGCAAGCCTAATATGTCAATTTTTTTCAAATTTTCAAATTTTTTTGTAAATTTTCAAATGCAATACGAAAATGATGAATGGAATGAATGCAAATATGAAGTACAACACTTAGCAAGGTGCAAAATTCATTAAAAACATGGGTTCACCAAAATGTTTAGTGGAAAAAGAGGGGTTTCAATTTGAAGGTTAAATCTTCCTTTCTGAAAGGAAGCTAGGTGTGCGGAAATTGCTTCCTACACTAATCTAATGAGGAGAGATGTATGAAAATTCAATTTTAATTCTTACAACTACAGCAACATAGAACATCTAACAGAGATATTGCAGCAATACACATACACACAGAAAGTAGACAGAAGAGAGAGAGACAAGATATACGTGGGGAAAACCCTTACGAGTGAAAAACCCCACACTCCAAAACACAGCTCAAATGTATTACAGTAAACAATAACAGATTACAATACAGTTTCAGAGCCAATGCTCTTCCAGGAGTCTTTGAATGTCGAATCTGGAGATATTCCAGTAGCATAACAGTACTTGTACAAAAACTACTTATCTCCCATCCAAGCACCTATTTTTATAGAGTTTACAAGGCAAATATGGAACCTTCTAGAGATGGGTGTCCACCTTGGACTCATGCCCCAAAACCCACGCCTAAGGACACTTGTCCAACATCCCATCCCAATGTGGGTACCTTGTCCCAAAATAGGATATGACAGTTGCTCTTACGCACCTTACAACTGTCATAGAATCCGTCATAACTGATAGCACTTACAGTTGTAAGAGAATTTGTCATACATTGACTAAAACTATCTTATTCCTCTTACAACTTGTCATAACCTCCCTTGACCACCCAAAGATGCCTTTCTCTCGTGCAAAGATACTCACCAACACTTGTCATTAAATAAAAGTTGTTTGAGGTTTCAGGGGCGTTGCCCCCGAGCCCCCACGGGGGCGCTGCCCCTCGACCCTGCCCTATACCGCGACAAGGAGCGCGCCAGTTCACAAGTTCACAATATCCATCTAGTTTACAAATGAATCACTTTAGCCTTGAATCACTTTAGCATAAGATCACAAGTTCACAATATCCATCTAGTTTACAAATGAATCCCTAAACATGCTTATATATGCAACTAAACACATTCCCGCTAAGAATTTCGTAATTCAAACTTAAGGTGTCGGCATAGGACCTAATTAATGGTCACATAACCGACACTTGAATTTAGGTCCTGCCTAAAATAGGGCAGGACTAGGGCACAGGCGCCCAAGTCCTCCCTCCCTATTTCAGCTAGGACTCACCTTAATAGCATCCCCTAAGTCCTATTTGCCATAAAACTTTGGGGTTTTCTCATCGAGAGTTAACATGAATATGCAAGATGATAACAATGCTTTCTAAAGGACCCGGGAGCTAAACATAGGAGGGAAAAAGTCTTAGGGAGACATTTTCCAACGTGACAATATATAATTATAATATTGTATTTTTCTAATAATATACACTAGTGTGTATACGTACACATTTTTAAATGATATTTGTGTAAGTCACATAATCACTTTTAAATATAAAAATTTAATTAAAATTTTTAATTATTTTTTTATTTAAAGAACAATATACTATCACTACAACTAGTTTAAACAACTAATAACAATTTTTTTGGCCTATAGGTCATTCTTGAGATGAACAGATCTTGTAACTAGCAAAAAATGGTAGTCTTGGTCTTACAAAGATCATTTTTTAGTTTTTTGGTCATAAAAAAATAGAGATATGGACACGTATTAAAAAATAATTTATATTTTTATTATTTAAAAATAATAAACTCTCAAGATATTAGTATACAGGTGTTACAATAATGTCTTATTATTATTCATTTAGATTTTGTAACGTAGAAAAATGTGTACCCTCACAATTTCATGCTATGTTTTGGACTCACTTTGGCGTCCACTCCCTTAGCATGTTTTAGAGATGGCCTATCCTTAGCCTCTTTTTCTCTCCTTAGATTGCCAAATTTCTACATCACAATCCAATTCTACATGTTGATTTAAAGAAACGTGCCAAATTTGAGGAAAAATCCTCAGGATGCGAGTGTGATACATAGGTGTCTGCACAATGTGTTATCATCCTAAAAGTTTTTAAGAATTTTAACATTATGTTTCCCACCTAGTTACCTATTGTAACACTTGTCTATTAGAAAAATACCTTCTGCATTTGAATCTAACCCTTCAACTTCCTCATGGGCTTTATGCAAAAGCAAATTTTGAATCTAGCTCATAGAGTCTCTCTTACCTAACTCTCTTGGCTATGCTTGGATGAACATATCTCCATTATTGAAGCTAGCTGAACTTGCATGTTGTTAGAATTTCATTGATAACTACATGTGCTCACTTCTCTCTTCTAAATTCAATGTTGGTAATCTAGTTTCAATAAGTTATTGTTCTTGCTTAAATAATATTGCAACTCTTCTTTATCATTTCTTCTATATTTCTCTTGGCATATCTCTTGGTGACTATCACCCCTTTTCATTAAATCTTATAAACATACTAGTTTATCAATCTTTGTAGAAGGGTTTGATATTTATAGCTTCTTGTCACTATTCTTAGTTCCTATATACATATAGGCTAAGAGCACATATTATTTCAATCGCTTTATTATTGGCCATCCATGGAGGTTGAAAGAGTAAAATAGGAGCTTGACCACTTTTGGAAATCTCTCAAACAAACCCAATTATTTTCTTGTCCTCAACTCTACACATTTGGAAGATATTCAACTACATGGAGGTTTGCTTGTATCTTCCTCTTTATTGTCATTCCTATTTCCTTTTGAAATACATAGATTTTATCATTTTTCTGAATTTCTATATCATCTTATATCACATGGATTATTACTTTTGTTGTCCTTGTTTCCTACTATGCAACTAGGCAGGAGATTTGAGGAAAAGTCACATTTTACTAGCATTTTGAAACCGTGCATGTTGTATCTAGATTATAGTACACCACACAAACATCCACACATTGCACTGACATCCTGGACAATGAGCTTCATCCTCTGGTGCCAAGTTCCCCTCATTCTACTATTTATAGTTCTTAATCCAATTTTTGAAATTTGTGTTTCAATTTCTTATAAATCAACTTCTTATCATTTAGCTTTTTGTTTTAGCTTAATGAAAATTCTTATTTTCCAATTTTAAAACATGCTAGGATATTCTGGTGTTATTTTTTTCTTTTTGTATTAGAACAACAAAAAACATTTCCTTTCATAAAACTAGTCTTATCTTAGTGTAGTACTTTTGAAAACATTTAACTTATGAAATAAAGAACATTCTTAGTTAAATTATCTTTTCTAAAGTACATTTTGATGAACCTAAGCTTCATCACAAAACCCAACCATGTTAGATTTTTTCATCAAAACTTTAATGCTTTTGATAATTCCTTTTCCAAGGAGAATTTTGACATGTTAGATGAGGCACTGGATGATTTTATGCATGCCCCTTCTCATTTCTCATCTACATCATCTCATTCTTCTTCTCAAAACCTAATTAATACAATTTTCATTTCAAGCTCCACAAGAGAGCTTCAAAAACCATTGTACATGGTATTCCAGATTTACCTCAACCTTCTCATCCCATAATCATTGTTCAAGACATTCCTGATAGACCTCGACCTCCTAATTTCTACACTCATATTGCTCATTTTATAACATAGCTAAGGTAGATCATCTTGGTTTCCCCCTAGTTATTGGAAAGTGAAGGACTCACTTTTGAAATAATCCTAGGTGTCTAATGCAGGAGTATCCTAGGGTGTAAGAGCAATCTTGCATCAACCAAAATTATTTTGTTTTCACGTTGCTTGTTTATTTGCAAGTTTCCATTTACCAGTCAGTCAGAATAATCCACCGCACATCACCATAAATGCATATTAGGTCTTGTGGTTTAGAAAGTATATTCTACAATAATGCATCCATGTCATATCCATGTTTTAGGAGATTTGGATGATTGTAAAAGTGTAACTTGGTTTTTAAACCCTCACTAGGTTGACAGGCTTACACAATTTCACTATTCTTCACTTGCACAAGGTTTCTAGAAGTTTGTGCCAACAAAGGAACACATATGGAGATACATTATATCTAGGAAAGATTATGATAAAGATATTTTACTCCATTATCACCACATTTGATTAAGGGACTTATGTACAAACTTGGTCGACTACATGTTTCATGTGGCATAGAGCTTTGTGCCACCTTGGAATTGATACAAATCATTTCTAAGGTTTTAAAATGATTTATAAACATTGCTCACAATCATTTAAAGGCATAAAAAGAGTCTAAAGACTTCATTAAGAGTTGGAAGTCAAAGTGCGATGTTGAGGATAGGAAATTGGAATGGAATAAGAAATTGAGAAAGAGGATAGGTGTAGAAAGCATGGCAGGTGACAATGTATTGAACTTTATCTGAATGTTGTAATTTCATTTTTGTAATCAAACAATTGTGGCCTAGCATGTAGGAAGCCTTTTGTGATAGATTGTAATTGTCCATGACTGTGAAATCAATAAAGTTCTTGTTGTTTCACCGGGTTTCTATTGTGTAGTGTGATTTTCACTGCATGATTAGATAATCCTTCATTTGATCCTCCATCCATGATTGCATCAAGAAGTTTCTTGGAATTATTGTTCAAGCCAAAGCATTCTTTAGTGACTTTCTTTTACATGTTTCTATTCATTGCCTCACACATATGACTAGTAATTTCATGAAACATTCTCAATATAATATTAAGCCTAAGACATCTATCACTCAACTCAGATGGTGCTAACAAGAAGAACAAAAGCCAATTAAGGATTATATTTTTAGATTTCAAGCTTTGACCACTAATATGATCTAAATTATGGGATGGTGAGATCCAATTTATATTTATTGATGGGTTACTTCCCTTCACCAAATGACAAGTGCTTTCAAAGCTTTATCATTCATTTTCAGATTTATGTACATTAGTATATGTAAATGTGAGTGTGCCTTATTTGATCTTTTTATATCAACATATTTCTAGCACTTCCCCCTTTGCCCATGAGTTAACATCATTGTCACATTAAAAATTGGGGGCAATGAGGATGTACCTAATGATGATCATCATGCACAAATCAAACCAAAGCTATTTAGAAAATTCACTACATTAGAGGAACTTACATGTTGTATTGGAACAACTTTTGGAACACAGTTTTATTACTTTACATCTAGTTAAGCCAATGAATGCGTCCAAGCTTACACCACACAGGATTAATATTTTGTGCGCATCATTGTGCACATGGACATTCTCTATATAGATGCATTAAAGTCAAATATCAAACTCAAGATCCTACAAACAACACTACAACAAAATGGGCAATTAGCGCCTAAAGAATTCATTAAGAGTTGGAAAGCAGAGTGCGATGTTGAGGATAGGAACTTGGAATGGAATAAGAAATTGAGAAAGAGGATAGGTGTAGAAAGCATGGCAGGTGACAATGTATTGAACTTTATCTGAATGTTGTAATTTCATTTTTGTAATCAAACAATTGTGGCCTAGCATGTAGGAAGCCTTTTGTGACAGATTGTAATTGTCCATGACTGTGAAATCAATAAAGTTCTTGTTGTTTCACCGGGTTTCTATTGTGTAGTGTGATTTTCACTGCATGATTATCCTTCATTTGATCCTCCACCCATGATTGCATCAAGAAGTTTCTTGGAATTATTGTTCAAGCCAAAACATTCTTTAGTGACTTTCTTTTACATGTTTCTATTCATTGCCTCACACATATGACTAGTAATTTCATGAAACATTCTCAATATAATATTGAGCCTAAGACATCTATCACTCAACTCAGATGGTGCTAACAAGAAGAACAAAAGCCAATTAAGGATTATATTTTTAGATTTCAAGCTTTGACCACTAATATGATCTAAATTATGGGATGGTGAGATCCAATTTATATTTATTGATGGGTTACTTCCCTTCACCAAATGACAAGTGCTTTCAAAGCTTTATCATTCATTTTTAGATTTATGTACATTAGTATATGTAAATGTGAGTGTGCCTTATTTGATCTTTTTATATCAACATATTTCTAGCACTTCCCCCTTTGCCCATGAGTTAACATCATTGTCATATTAAAAATTGGGGGCAATGAGGATGTACCTAATGATGATCATCATGCACAAATCAAACCAAAGCTATTTAGAAAATTCACTACATTAGAGGAACTTACATGTTGTATTGGAACAACTTTTGGAACACAGTCTTATTACTTTACGTCTAGTTAAGCCAATGAATGCGTCCAAGCTTACACCACACAGGATTAATATTTTGTGCGCATCATTGTGTACATGGACATTCTCTATATAGATGCATTAAAGTCAAATATCAAACTCAAGATCCTACAAACAACACTACAACAAAATAGGCAATTAGCGCCTAAAATACCGCCGAAATTTAGTGCATTGGAGTTCATGAATTGGACACTTCTGCCAGTGCAAAACTCAGTGCCAAATTGCATGTTCTCTTCAGTGCCATTTTTTGGGCCAAATTTTGTGCCAAATTTAACATCAGATTTTGCACCCAAAAAGTAGCGCAAGCAATAGCACTGGGAATAGTGTCAGGAATAGCGCCGGGAAGTATGACCAATTTAATGTCAGAAATAGCACCTAAATTAGCACCCAATTTGGCTTCCAATTTTGCTTCCATGTCTGCTCCCATTTTTGCTTCTAGTTTTTCTCCCAGTCGTGCTTCTTGTTTTTCTTCTGGTATGGCATTGAAAATAGCTTCTTTTTTGGCTTCCTAATTGACGCCAAGTTTTGCTTCCATTATGACATCCTTTGTTGCTTCCAGTTTTGCTTCCATTATGACATCTTTTGTTGCTTCCAGTCTGGCTTATGATTTTGCTTATGGTTTTGCTTCTTGTGTTGCTTCCAGTTTTGCTTCTAGTTTTGCTTCCATGTTTGCTTCCGATTTTGCTTCCAACTTTGCTTCCATTTTTGCTTCCAGTTTTGCTTCAATTTGGTAGTATATTTAGTCACGTGACTATTGGTAGTTTATTGCCGGTCATTTATCTCGCGACCAAAGTTATGACTAAACAAATTTTAGTCATTAATTTGGTAGTATATTTAGTCAACAATTTGGTAGTATATTTGGTAATTTGATAGTATATTTAGTCATCAATTTGGTAGTACGTATATTTAGTCATTGATTGTTGTTAACTGGTCATTTATTTAGTCATGGTAGTCATTTTTATTTACTGGTTTCCATTAATTGGTAGTAAATTTAGTCATGATATGAATAATTTATTAAATACCATAAATTTTATAATGCAGAAAAAACATATTATTAAATTTGAATTAAAACATAAAAGCAAATAAATTTGGAAAACTATATATTTTATGATGCTGCCAAGTAAAGATTGATAATTTTGAGCCAACACTTTCTATTTGAGAATCGACCAATAAGAAAATGAAACAAGACAAAGCAAAGTGGCAATAAATATTTTTTTTGTATTGGAACAATGTAGGAAAAAAATTACAAATAATAAAAAAGCAGCACAAGGCTGCCATAACTAGAAAAAACCAGTTCGGCTCTGTCATGTACAACAAACTACAAGGACTGGCTGAAGAAAAAACTAGTTCATTAGCCACATTCGATACAATAGCAAAACAATGGAAAGGCAAGGTCAGACTGATGAAGCCCTTCACTATTGGAATTAGGGCTAACAACTGAGAGGGGGGTGAATCACTTGTCTTAAAACTTTGATGCTTGCTGCAGTTAATTCTTCTTTACCACTTCTTAACAGATTAATGATGTAACCATGAAAAGAAAGAATTAATAAAACATGAGTAGAAACACAAATAACACACATGACACCAAGATTTTTAACGTGGAAACCCGTTTAAGGGAAAAACCACGATGGGGGTTAACCCACAAAGATTATACTTTGTTAAAAATATTACAAAAGGGGAAGGCACATACCTTCGGGCTCACTACCCAGAGTTCACTACTCAAAAGAGGCTCACTGCCTACAAGAATGATTACAAAAAGATTACAGATTGTTTGAACTGATGAGTAGCATCTACCAATGCAAGAATTTAGTTTTGGTTAAGCACAAAACACTGATCTTACACACTTCATCTTTATTCTACCCTGTTTTACTATTCTGCCATAATCCAGGCCTTAGATCTCTTCTCTTTGACACTTTAATCTTCATTTTTCGCACTTCCTTCATTATCACACAACCTTCTCTATCCAAAACACTTGAATCCATCAGCTATATATATCCACATCAACAAATTCAATCAACTGTAGTCAGCTTCAATAAAACTTAGAGCATTTATTAAACACTCTGCTCTGTCAGCTGAATCTATGCACAAATATCAATGCGGACCAAAAAATTATGTTTCTAGATCATCAATCATGTCGGCCAATATCGCTGATTATCACCAATTGCTTATCCAACAACTTTTCTGCATCCGGACCAAGATCAAATACTAGGTTGCCCTGTTCTTCTTCTCACTATGCTGACTGACTGGAACCCGATACTCAGATCCTTATAACTTTTGAATCCTTTATCACCGAAGGCTAAATCTCTGGATTTAGATAGTCCTGACAATCCTTATCACTCCCTCAGATCTGCAGCACACTATGAATTACCACCGGAGAGATCTGGACCAAGATACCAGACCCTGTCACATGCTATGTTTCTGACTACCCGGACTTAACCAAATCTTCATTCTAACTTCTGGTATGAACAAATTATGCAATGCGGATGTGTAAGGTAGACTTAGTTGCCATCAATGACAACACCTGTCATGTGTAGTAGTGTCTCTTGCCAACAATCTCCTCCTTTGGCATTGATGGCAACACTTAGTGAAAAATGACTAAGTGTCGGAACACTCCTTATTATGTACACTTGTGCTTTTAACTGATCACCAATGCTCTCCCTTTGCTAGATTCCTCATTTTTCACTGCTCTTCACTCCCCCTTTGACATCAATGGCAAAGGGTGGGGTCCACAAGTGAAAATTTACACCAAAATTCTACATACTAGGCCGCATAAATAGTCTTTTAAGTCTTTTTTTTACATAAACTTAAGTACATCACAAAAAATGTTCTTTAATTGTGCCAGCTTGCTATCCCATCTCTTCTTTATAGTGTTCAAAATTGATATGTGGCTACTGAACAGAAATGCTTGTGACTCTGTCATCCGCAGATCAATGGGGTCACTTGACTGAGCTACAGTTTGTGCTTCAGTCAGAGCATTAAACATTGTTTCCATTTTGGGGGAAATTAGTCCCTGGAGTTCACACATCCTTGTCTCAATATTGTCTTTTTCTTTTATTAGTTTCTTTATTTCTTCAATCAGGCTGATTATTTTGACATTCTTGGCTCATCATTGAAATTGTTAGAGGATCAAAAGATTTGGATACACTAGATAGTTTCTTCTTAGACTCCTTTATTTTATCTTCAATGTCCTCTATAACTTTAGGACAAGATAAACATAATTTATATACATTTCCAGCTTTTGTAAGAGCATTCTAAATACTCTTTATACTGGCATCCAGCACCATTCTATCTACTCCAATCAATCCCTTAAGAGCATCAAATCATTTATCATTGAATTCCTTTTGAGCCTTGACCTCTGTAGACTTCTCTAGAGATTCAAAATGAGAACTTACCGAGTTTATTAGATTTTTCAATTGGCCGGATGGAGATGCTGAAGAATCCTTCTAAAAAGTCGGCATGATCTTCTCCAAAATTCCTAATGTCAGGCCAAGTAGCTCACTGTCTTCTATGTGAGATTTCAAAATGTCTTCTCTGGCTTTCGCTTGATGGAAGCCAACTTTATCTTTTGCACCAGAGATAAAGTTTCAAAATTTATTGGACTTTGTATAATGTCCTGATCTTTATCAATTTGTTTGTCTCTTTCTAGAATTTCCTTCACTACTTTTGCAGTGTCTCTTTCCCAGAATGATGATGTATCTTTTTTATCCTTTCTGGTACTGTCAACCAGGTTGCCCTGCTTGGGCTCACAATCAATCTTTGCTATCTCTTCCTCTTTTCCATTCTTCTCCTTGACCTTTTCTGCTTCTTTGTCTTTAGCTTCTTCTAATTCATGCTGCATATTCTTAAATGAATTATCTTCAGTTTGATCATCAACTTCAATATTCATCTTTGTATCTTCTTTGGATTGATCCAGAGGAGTTTGAATACCTCTTGCATCATTAGCTTCATCTGTTATCTTTTCATCTTCATTGTTCATTGTTACCTTTTCTAGAACAGAGGAATCATCTAACTTAGTTTGTTGCTCATTGATCTTCAATTCTTCAATGTCTAGAATTGAGGAGTCAATTTCCCATCATCAATCTCTTCTTCAATAATAGGAAGATTGTGTCTTTTCAATGCATTTAGGAGAATATCCTAAGTATCTTTGACTATCTCATCTATTTCACCAAGCATGAGTTTATTCATTCTCTTCTTGCTCCTGAAGTCATCCTTCACTTCTTTGAATATCATGTTCATCTGATCTGGAGTAATTTGAGGGCACAAATTTATCAACACATGCTCCCAAATCTCAATGTATTTACCTTTTGCATTTTATTTTCTTAACTCCAGAATATCTGCAGGACTTCTTGGAATTTCAGAAGTTATTTCAATCAAAGCCTTATTGTAGATGTTCAAATATTTGGCAGTTGCTTCCTCTAGGACCCTCTTATCAGCATCACTGTAATAATCAAAGAATTCAGTCATTGGTCTTAAGTTCCCATCTATAGTGACTAATTTGATGATGTCATTCACAGAGAGAGTAGGCTTTTCAACAAAAAATTTAGTCTTTTGCCTCTTGCTTGCCCTTTTGCTTCTAAAGGGCTTCTCCTTAGTTATCTTGGCTGTATTTGTACCTGAGGCCTTCAACTCTTTGATCTCAATATCAAAATCAGTTTCTTCATCATTTTTCATGCTTTTATATGTCTAGGTGGCCTTAGTTTTCACTCTTTTCCCTTCTTTTCTAGATGATTTTCCTTCCAGTTTCTCAGAATTGGCAGGTTTTGGGGGAACAGGGGCAGCAGTAGAGCTTATAGTAGTTCTTGATGTGGAGGAGGATTCTACCAGAATACTTCCTTATTTCTTATCCTGCTTATCCTTCTCTGCCTTTTCAGTTCTCTCCGTGAATTGCCTCACAACTTCCTTTGTGAGGCCTAGATTCTCGGCCAACTGCTCAACTTCTTTTCTTACTTTCCTATTGATTTAAGGTTTTCTGAGCTCAACATGTAGTTTTACACTTAGCTCCTCATATGTCCCAAATCTTTCATCTGTTGTGTCTTTTGGCTTTCTCAAAAGGTGTTGAGCATATATATTCAAGATTTTCTCATCTACCTCATACCCCATGGGCATGATCCAAACAGTTTTGGGTTCTATTGCTTCCATTAAGCACTGATCAGTGTCAACCATAAAACATATTTCATTCTTGTACTTCTCAACAACCGATTTAGGGATTCTTTCTCTGGAATGCATCATATTCTAAAAATTATTGAAGTATCCCTAGATTGTAGTTTTCTGTGCTTTATAGTCACCAATGCTGTGTAGATGATCTCTGATCTAAATAGAAACTGGCTCATCATTAGTCCAGTGCACACCCTTTACTCCAAGTACCTCATTCATAAAGTAGAAAAATAAACACATAACCAATGTACCATATTTAAAGGTATTTTTCTTATCTTTCTTAATTTTGTTCAAGTTCTCAATTAGTTGGTTCTGCAATAATTCACACAAGTCATAATCTGCATTTTCCTTTAACATTTTGTATGCAGCATATATGGTCGTTCCAAAGATAGAGTTCTCCCTACTGGAATGATAAATTTTGTAACCAATTACCATTGAAGCAAACTTGACATCCAGATCAATAATATCATTGATAGTCATTGCCCTTTTGTCGAATTTGGCACCGGTTGCATCAGTTACAGCTAGTTCTTCACTGATTTCAACATGGGTAAACCACCGGTAGAATTCAACCCAGTCACAATCCTGATAGCATCCTTTGTAATTTTGAATGATTTCAACAGCCACAAAAACTCATCATGCATTCGGCTTAAAACATATCAGACCCATTCATCTTCATCGAATGTTGGAAACCCCATAATCTAAATAAAATGTTTATCTTGTAGTGCCTTGTACTTAGGTTTAAGATTGTGATTTTCATCCCTTAGATGACTCTCAAACAAATCTACAAACCTTGAGTCCCCAAATTCATCTATGCTCGCATGAATATAAACCCTAATATCTTCAACATGCAGCACACCATATGGAACACTTGAAAATGCACCTAATGGGTCAACTTCTACTGATTTGTGTGGGTGCTTCTTAAATTTGGGTCGAGGCTTTTCAGTAATATCAACAACCAAAGGTGTAGCCATTTGCAAAAGATTACAAGTTCAAAGCTTCGTAGATAAATACCTTTTTCATGAAATTAGGGTTGGCGGCAAATTTGCTGATCGCACTTCAAATCCTTGAAATCTCAACTCAGACGCTATTCTTCTTGCTCTCTTCGAATGCAAAGTGATTCAAATGAAGAGTAAATGACCTTTTTATGCTCCGTAAAACCTAATTTGCCTTTGTAATAAATGCTCTGCCCTAACACATCCGGTTATACTGTTTCTGCATACAGTCAACCTTCAATTGCTCCGCAAATTATCATATCCACTTCTTTTCTTCCAGAAATCCTTTCAAATGATCTGTAATAACCCAAATTATTTTCTCTCAATGTGCCAGATTCAGGCACCCACTTACTGGCTGGGGGAATTTGATTTTTAATGCTTTTCCCCCTAAGCCAGAGCTCCTAATTCAATTCCCGGAGGAATTGTCAGCACCAGATTCTGGTGTGGACCCATTACTATTGTTCATAACACTTTTCTTGACCCATTTCTTGCTCATTTCATTCTAGATCTCATTCACATCAATTTTTCCCTTGCCTTTGTCTTGTCTCTGCTCATCCAGTTTTCTATTTACTGGACCTCTTCTTTCATTGTTCCTATTTCTGTAAAATCTTGTGAAATGACCAGATCGATTATAGTTGAAACATACAACATTTGTTTGCCCATTTGATTGATTTCCTCTTGATCTGCATTGATTTGCCATATGTCCAAATCTATTGCATGCAAAGCATTTGCCATTGAAAGAATTTCCATTTCCTCTATTGTTAGAATTATTCATTATTACACTTTTGCATTCATTGGATCTATGACCATACCTCTTACACTTGAAGCATTAACCAGAGAAGGATGGACCACTTTGATTTACTCTGCTTCTACACTGAGTAGCTCTATGACCAAATTTATTACAATTGAAATAATTTATGTTGAAAGATGGATACCTTTGAGCATTAGGCTGTCTTATCAGAGGTCTTCTAGGTCTGTTTCTCCCATTCCTTGATTGAGAATTTTTGTCCGGATCCAGAGCTTTCACCTTTCTTATATCCTTGAGACCATGCTTATCATCAGCCTTCTTCTAACTCTCAAGCAATGCTTCAAGTTTAGCTGAGCTTATCTTGAACTTCTCCTTGTATTCATTTGCAACTTCTAGGTCATGTTTGAGGATAACAATTTGCCTCTCAAGTTCTTCATTTTCCCTAGTTTTTTGTAGATCAGATTCTAGATGGCCAATTATCCTGTCCAATCTGTAACATTCTTCAGTTCTTTCTTTCAGAGATTGATTCAATTTTTCTTCAGTCTTCTTTCTTTCTTCAATATCCTTGGTTAGCCTCATCACCCCAGATTCCATTTCATGTTTTAGAACAACTTCTTTTGTTGACTTCTGACATTTCCTTGTCTTCTCTTTTAGGGCCTTATCCATGTCATTGTCCTCATTCTGTTTTCCTAGTTGAAGTAGTAGCTCCTTTCTCTTCCCATTAGATTTACTCAATTTTTCTTTTAAGATCTCAATGTAATCTTCAACATCTTTAAGATTTTCTTGTAGTTCTTTGACTTCTACTCTGGACTGGTCAAGATCATCTAAAGCAAGTTGAAGTTGTTCTTTGAGGTTGTATGAATCCATTGTAATACCTTCCCAGATCTTCCTCAAGTTGTTAGGCTTCTTCCAAGGAACCTTGCTCTGATACCAACTGTTGGGATTAGGGATGACAACTGAGAGGGGGGGTGAATCAGTTGTCTTAAAACTTTGATGCTTGCTGCAGTTAATTCTTCTTTACCACTTCTTAACAGATTAATGATGTAACCATGAAAAGAAAGAATCAATAACGCATGAGTAGAAACACAAATAACACACTTGACACCAAGATTTTTAATGTGGAAACCCGGTTAAAGGAAAAACCACGGTGGGGGTTAACCCACAAAGATTATACTCTATTAAAAGTATTACAAAAGGGGAAGGCACATGCCTTCAAGCTCACTGCTCAAAAGAGGCTCACTGCCTACAAGAATGATTACAAAAAGATTACAAATTGTTTGAACTAATGAGTAGCATCTGCCAATGCAAGAATTTAGGTCTGGTTAAGCACATAATACTGATCTTACACACTTCATCTTTATTATACCCTATTTTACTATTCTGCCATAATCCAGGCCTTAGATCTCTTCTCTTTCGCACTTTAATCTGCCTTTTTCGCACTTACTCCATTCTCACACAACCTTCTCTATCCAAAACACTCAAATCCATGGCTATATATATCCACATCAACAAATTCAATCAACTATAGTCGACTTCAATAAAACTTAGAGCATTTATTAAACACTCTACTATGTCAGCTGAATCTATGCACAAATATCAACGTGGACCAAAAACTTGTGTTTCCAGATCATCAATCATGTTGGCCAATACCGCTGATTATCACCAATTGCTTATCCAACAACTTTTCTACATCTGGACCAAGATCAAATACTAGGTTGCCCTGGTCTTCTTCTGACTATGCTGACTGACTGGAACCCGATACTCAAATCCTTATAACTTTTGAATCCTTTATCACCAGAGGCTAAATCTCTAGATTGAGATAGTCCTGACAATCCTTATCACTTGCTTAGATCCACAACACACTGTGAGTTGCCACTAGAGAGATCCAGACCAAGATAATGGACCCTGTCACATGCTCTATTTCTAACTACCTGGACTTAACCAAATCTTCATTCTAACTTTCGGTATGAATAGATTATGCAATGCAGATGTGCAAGGTAGACTTAGTTACCATCAATGATAACACTTGTCATGCGTAGTAGTGTCTCTTGCCAACACTTCACATCTTTTGACACTTAGAAAAGAGATGTTGCCACTGAGCATTCCATGAGATACCATTTCTTTTGGCATTCTATTAACTGATTCAAATGCTTTGACTATAGCCTTGGTGCATTCCATATTCTCCTTCACACAAGCCATTGAGGTGTTACCTGTGTATTCAAACAACCATGAACCACTGTGAACAATATCTGAATAACAACCTGAGAATGCTACTTAGAGGCCCCTGTAGCAATGACCCTGCAGCAACAAGAAAACACACCATTCCTTGTAACCTTCCATAACATGGTCCTAGATAGCTGAAGCAAAAGTGATACTTGAAACAGTGGAATCCATGCAGTCAACAACATGCTGAAGATGACAACATGGAAATGTTTTTGGTTTCGTACAATTGCAGTAAAATATGAATTTATTTAAAACAATGTTTTCATGATATTTTCTTCATTACCTCAAGAAATCATAAAATAGATCATTACACAAAATCTCTACTCTTGGAATCAATCTCTTCCCTTTCTCACATGGCAATACCACACTTTCTCATTTAGACTATTAAATTTTAGAAAATGAGCTAAACAACAGACATTCAAATGACCTCCTGCATAGATAGGATCTGAAGTTCACTATTGTCTTATTGTAGCCAGAGGTGCAACACGTACACCACATAGAAAAATATATAGAAGAATCTTATGATGCAGAAGCTACTATTCTGGTATCAACAAAGTTCACCATTTGTTATCCTGATTGTGGTGTTTGTAATGTTGCAGGGTGCATTTTCCCATTTTCATCAGAAGGTTTTGCTCCAATCCAAAGATCCATTGCATAATGCATCATTAGTAGTAGCTCAAGGAATATTCCAATCATCATTGGATAAATGATCCTAAAAAAATAAGAAGAATATTCTATTTTCGACATTAAAAAGTTATTTTATCAGCCA
Source organism: Cunninghamia lanceolata (assembly GCA_027924645.1). Classification (NCBI taxonomy): domain Eukaryota; kingdom Viridiplantae; phylum Streptophyta; class Pinopsida; order Cupressales; family Cupressaceae; genus Cunninghamia; species Cunninghamia lanceolata. Next base: position 2,707,963 of record BSBN01000053.1, on the reverse strand, counting down.
GAAATGAAAAGCACAAATGTTCAATTAGTATAAAATGCATAATAGTAAATACACTGTAAAATTACATAATGTGGATATCAAATAGCCTTACCCTATAGTTTTCTTTTAATATATCTATGGATCTTCTGGTGAGATGACTCACAAATTCATCCTCCATTTCAAAATGCCTACTAAACATTTTCCGTGCTTCATCAGTGTTGCTCCCAACAATCTGTAAAGTTCGTATGATAATTCATTAACAAAAACATTTCAAAAAATAGCATCCAAAATCATATAAAACTATTAACAACAAAGACAACTTCTCAAAATACCTTCATGACCACTTTTTCACCCTTCTTAGCTATTTCAACAACTTTATGATTGATCTCAATTGAGGCTATTTTCAATATCTATGAAATCTTTTGTGGGAACACATAATGGCATGCCAATCTGTAGATACAATCACCACATATGGATTTATACAAACCAAAAATGATACAACAATCTTTTACATGCATAAGTCATAACACCGAAAAGACTAGGTTTAGATACTAACCCTTGCAATGCCTTCAAGAATATCAACACCAACAATTATAGGATCCTTCTTGTTAAAAATACAATTTGGCAAAATGCTCAATACATAGGGGAAAACATCTTCTGCAGCCTCCTTTTTCCTTTCTTCCTTAAGGTTGTCCATATATGCTTTAAATTGGTCAAATAGATGATAAATAATGTCTGTTGCAAATATCTTGACATCAACTTCATCTGCAAGCTCCTGAGTTTCAGGAGTAATTTTGACATCAAATGCCAAAATTGCAGCATGCCCTTTCTTCTTTTTCTTAAGCATTACACTCGCACGCATGACATCTTTTTGATGCATAGGCCCAATACCAATTGCACTAACTGGGATGTTTATAGTTGGGGTCTTCAAGAACTCAAGTAAAGCCTTCAAAGATCTAAGAGTTGAAGCTTAACATAAACTCTTTCCCCACTCTTGTCAATCTGAGACATTACATTATTGATATCTTGCATTGCTTCTTCCTTAATATCCTCTAAATCATCATCAGGGCCAACAACATATAATTGAGTTCTTGCTATGGCATGCTCAAGACCCTGAAATCAAGAAATTGTAGCTAAATTTCATTGTCCACATATATTTGATAAATTTATGCTCATATACATAAAATTATTAGCCTAAAATTTGATACCTAAGCAGTTATCTTGATTCCCTGTGTAGCCTTCAACTCCTTATGATGTTGATAAGATCCCTGAAACCAAAAAACATCTTAAGCTATGGAATATATTATATTATTTTAACAATACGATCAATGTGACATGGTTTGAGTAATCTAAATTTGAGGTGTAGATTATTGTATTCTAGCATAGTAGATCACAAATAGCACCCATTCTCCTTTACTATAAAAGAGCATTTCAATTTTTTAACGCCACATATACTCCATTAAATAATATGGCACCATAAGGTTTCCAAGAATACATACCACTATGAAGGTTCCCACAATGGACCACTCGTAAGGAACATTTTAAATCAGGATCAAAGTCACTTGGATCTTGAAACCAAAAGGCAATCCCTTGGCTTTTACACCATATATATCAATTTTATCCACCTTCTATCCTAATGTTTCAAAAGGTAACTCCTGGTGCCTGTAATTTCTCATACTGTCTGATCATTCAACATTTACTAACTATTTTCTATTTTGAACAATTTCTATATCCAAGGATGACTTGATGATGCTATAGTATGGTAAGCTTTTACCAAAGTTCCAATGCAATTTTTGGGATATAACATTTATTATTTGTTAAGTTACCTAATTGGTAGAAAAATAGGGCATTTCTAGGTACTATTTGTCCCAGAATTAGATTCAGAATCAAATCACCTATGGAATTGGGCACAGTTGGGATTTTTTGGGCCTGAAATGGTGTGGAATCATTGAGGTACGAACCTCGGTGAATCCAGGATAGATGTGGCATTTTGAAGAAGTTTCTATGACGATTCTAGAGGCAGGTAATGTTTTCAATGCACTTTTTAAAAAAATTACATATACGAACAAGCTACAACATGCTAGAACTAAAAGATTGATTTAACATCATGATAAAGAAAGGTAATCTGCAATAAAAAATATAATGCAAATATATATATAAAGTTATAAGATATCAAAACTGTCTAAGAGTATATATAAATATAATAAAAGATGTCATAGTTGTCTAAGAGTTTCCAACTCTTTCAAATACATCATGAAAATTAAGATCCCTAAACAACACATTCAAAATACTGCATAAAGCAGTGGGCCAAGATGTCTAACAAATAGTACATGATAAACATCAACTATGCCATTTTTTGCAAAAATTTTAGTGGCCACCGTGTGAAGGTTCCTTCTTTCTCTTTCAAAAGGACAGCTCCATCTATTTTGTCATCATAAGCAAGGGGTATGTTACTTGTGACCTTTAAAATATTTACATTTGCATCTCCTGTTCCTTCCAAGTTGACTCCATGTACAATAGATAGTGAGTGAATCAACCCAATGCCCACAGCAACACCATCAAACAGATCCAACACCCTAACTTTATCTCCTTCTTGGAGTTTATCAATACATTTCTGCAAAAACAAAAAAAAATACACATTATATTGAAATACATAATAATTATTACATAGGTAAGGATTACCTTTATTGACATAATAAACAACCATTACTTATGTTGGAACAAAATTTTAAAACCCTAAAATTTGTTAATTCTTGCCATTATTCCAAATAAACTATTCTAATGTCTCACCTATTAGGACCTCTCAAAAATTTTGCACATTTCCATCCTACTTGATCTTTTCACTTGTTTATGACCATTTCTTAATAGACTTTCATGCCAAAATTTTATGCCATTTATTTCCTAGGGTCACATAACATGGTCATTTTGAGGAGTATGCAGTTATTCTTAATCATTTTTGTGTTTTTGCAGTTTAGGTTGCAATCTCGCAGGTCATCCTCATTGTCTTGGCGGCAGTGCAGGAACTAGAGCAACAAGAATCATGTATACCACACTCTTGTTGGAAACATACAAGTTGTTCATGGCATGGCGATAGGAAGGACTCAGTCAACCATTTATATTGCGGTCCCTCAGAGGTCTCACCACTTGGTTGTAGCTTGGCGGTAGTAAGTGTCCAAGTTACCGGGCTCCCACGATGGCTTTCAAAGAACATTTGTGGCAAGGTAGTAAGCAATAAAAGTTGGCAACATAATCACTCCGCAGTAATGAGAACAAACACTTGCGAGTTGACGGTAATGGAAGAAAATGGAATAAATCCCACTTTGTTTGAGCATAAGGGTTGAGGGTTGGTGGTCATCAAGAAAAGTGAACAAAAGGCATTGAAGCTTATCACCATCCTGTGACCAGTTTAAACAAGCTCCATGATTGTGTGGTAATGATAATAAATGAGTAAACATGTACTTAGTGCGAGTGTGTGATTACCGAGAAATTTGAAAGATCTTGTTATTTCATCTGATCATTGGATCAAATTTGATCAAGGGCTTATATTTGAAATGAATTGACTGCTGAGATTTTATAATCTCGTGGCACGAACCAAAAATAATGGTGTAATGATGAACATTCTAGCTCCATAAAATCTGGAAATCTCTCGGCATTTTCTCAGTTCAGAGATTGCAGATTGGCTTGGGGAAGGCGCCCAGTTTGGTCTGTTCTTAGCAAGCTTTGAATTGTTCAAGTAAGTCCATATCTACATTCTCTGCAAGAAAGTTTGAAGAATCTTTGCTCTGTTTCAATTCTCCATGCATTTGCTTGAATTGCGAAACCCTAGTTTGTATAATGGCACCCAAGAAGTCTGAATCCACAAGTAAGACCAGTAAGCCTGATCTTGCCCCTAAGAAAAGATCACTGCAACAATCTTTGCTAGATGTTTTACCCAATTCAATTGACAAAGGTCGAAAGAAAGTATTTACGGATGTTGCTAAGGGTTGTAGGGATGCCATAATTCCCATTTCTGGCTGGAAACTATTTTGGTACTTCTCTCAGAAGAAGGATGGTCAGGGACCGGTGGGCAATCCATGGAAGCTGGATTTGGCCAAGCTAATTGTTTCAAATGTATTCATGGATGTGGAACTAATTCATACTCTGGTACTGCACTATCACCCGGCTACTAAAATAGTAAGGTTGCCAAATAGATCTTCTCTATTGAGAATTGACAGAAATGCTATAATTGACTGTTTTATGTTGAACAAACAAGCTCTCACTGAAATTAACCTACAAAAGATTGAACAAGAATACAAAAGTTTGAGAAGAACACTCAGAAGTGATGAGCTACTGATATTTATGAGAAGAGGTGCAAACAACAAGATAGTTGATATTCCTTCCAATGCAGTCGAACCATTCCCTGTGGAAGATTTTGTAGTCTATTTCAAATGGACCTATTATGCATTGTGCCAAGTACTGGGAATTGATGTTGATTAGAGGATGCTAGTTAATTTGATAATGATGGCTATGAAGATACAAAATTCAGAGGTGAACATTGAGTATGATTTTGCCTCATATCTTGAAAATAAAATACATGATGGATTCATCAGTGTGATATCAAAATAGGAGTAAATGTTCAAGTAAAATGGAGATCAACATGATTGACAGGACAAGGCAAAGAATGCCTACTCAATGTTAGTGTTACATGTGGGATTCTCATTGCTAGACTAGTAACTATACTATATTTCATAATGAATTTTCTGTGAAAATAATGAATTCTTTTGGTAATTGGGCCCCCAGATTGTCACCATAAATCAGGGTAATTCTGAGACCTCTTGCACATAAACCAGAGACATACTTTCAATTATGTTGATTGGTTCTTCCTACCAAAGCACACAATAATCAAGGTATATGATTGCCCCCAACCACCTCACAAATTGCCAAAGTTTATTTCTGACAGAATTGCATTCTTGGAATTCATGTGGCAAATGATGTGGAGGGAAAAGGAAGTGATGAAAAAGTAGAAGAAAGGCACCTTTTTGCCTGATACCACTATCTTTGGAGATTGGTCAATTGGTTCAGACACTCTTGAGGAGCTGTAGGCCTATTTGAAGGCCAAGTACTCTTTGGAATCTGGTGTTGAAAGAGTTTGTGACCTTGAAGGTTATATGAACCAAGTACTCTTTATGTCACAAACTCTTTGGAATGTTTATTCAAGATGATGATTTCATCAAGACTTCAGAGTTTTGAGATTTTTGGTTAAAAATGAAGATGAAGGAATTTGATGAAAGGCGGAAATCAATAAGATGGGTGCTGATGAGACTCAGTATGATCAAATAACCACCCGAACATTCAAAGAACTAAAAGTTGATGAAATCAATGTGACTCCTGAGGAAGCAAGACAAATGGTCAAGATGAAGAGTAACATGTTGATCATCCCAGGTCTTGAATTGAAAAGGGTATTCTTGCTTGACCAAGTTAGGAATCAAGATGACCCTAATCTTGTGTCTGAATTTGATTATGAGCATGGAATCAGTGGATGTGGTTTCAACCCAAAGATAGAGATTCTTGCCATATGGACAAAATAGAAGAACACTAGTAAACCAAGGTTGCTAGATGTTGTTCAGGAAATGAGGGGATCTACTGTGGTGAAAACCTTTCAATATACTTCAGCAACTGAGGCCTCTGCTCTTACAATCCATTCTGCCATGTTCACCCATGCAGTTGTAAAAAAGTTGGAAAAAAAGTGCAAGATTATGAGAAAACACAACAAGACATGAATGATGAAGTGAATAGGTTGTTCATTGAAAATATGCAATTGAAAAAGAAAATGTAAGATGTGGGTTCTTTCCAGAGTCTGGCAATAGTTCCATATCAACCTTCTGTGCCACCAACAACTGGTGATGTCATAGTGACAATGCAAGAGTTTAATGCATTGAGAATAAAATTTGAAAAAGAAGTTGAGGACCTCAAGAAGCAAAATGAGGAAACAAAAATGAGGCAAGGATCAAGGTCCTTGAAGTCTTTGAGAAAATTCTGGAATACAGGATAAAGCTGGTTGTGGATAAACTTGGGGATGTGCATGATTGCTACTCCATGTTATCTCAGGCCATTAAATAATTGCAAGCAAACTTTTTTGTTTTGGAGCCACTGTACCAGAAATGGTAGCGTTCCTTGCACAATTTAGTCATGCTTTGCAGGATACTTCAAAAAAATCTTGATGCTCCTGCTGAATTGAAGCCCATAGAGAAGACATTGAATATGATTATTGAAGAGCATCAATATGCCAATAGTGAAGACAAAAGGATGCAGGCCAGACTTGAATCTTTTTCTACTTTCAAGCATCAATTTATCCCCTCTATTTTGACAAAGGAAAATAAACTAGTTAAAGGCCTTGATACTTAGAAGACAGAATTCAGAACAACAGTGTCTGTGGTTATGGAATTCTTGAAAAAGGAGCAGGATATAGATACTTTGAGCTTTAATGTGATTTTGGATAGGGTCATAGCCCTAGATGTAGGATATGGAAAATTTGTAATTGATGTTAAAGCTATGTTGGATAAAAGATGGAAGGACTATCAGACCAATCTTCTCTAAATTTAGGATTCAAATGGCCCAGTGACCTTACATTCGATAAGTGGGAGAAGACATACTTGAAAGATTGATGTGCAGCTACAGGTTCAACTGCAGAAGGAGCAACAAGCAACTTTGCTGGCTTTAACATGGAGAACAAGGACAAAATTTTGACACTTTTTTGCGATAATAGACAGGGGCACATCACACTTAACAGATACTACAACATGGAGATGAGTACATTGCCAGGCCTGAGGTCACGAGTGCTCTATGATGACTAACAGATTCAGATCTTGGTTAATTTGCTTATGCCTTTAATTTCTCTTTATTAAACATGTTTAGTTACAAGAGGATGTGATTTATGAACAGTTGTGTTGGTTCAGGCCTGAAGATTATTGCTTCCCATATTTATAAGGGAAACTAATGCCTAGACAATCATCTTTCAGCAAGATAATTTATATATTCCAATATTATCTATCCAATCATATTTCAGATTCAAGAGATTACACTTCTATGATAATTTAATATTATAATGGGCAAGGATGGTTAAATTTGTGGATATGTATGGTGTTCTGATTTTTTGTTAATATTCAAGTTCATAAGTTGTTTGATTGTCTCCATATTGGCTATTTCTAGTTATTCAAATCAATAGATTTATCAAGGCACATTTGCTGTCATTGTGTGGATGCTTTTAATTGGTTTCTATTAGAAGTTGATGTAATTCCCTTTAAGTGACTTACATTTATTAGTCTCTCTCTAGAGTTAAATACTTTAAAGTAAATCATACTGGTGGGTTTTACTTCAAATAGAATTAAAACAACTTACTTGAATAGTACCTACTTGCATGTGTGTGTTAAAACAACAATGAATACCATGAAAGACAAAAAAAATAAATAGCACTCACCTCAATTCTAGCACCAATACTACTACTCTGAATATCATGCAGATTCTCGTCAAGACATTCAACATAATCACTATCATCATTGTCCTCAAGTTGTGTAGCTTTGTAGAGAGCTTTATTGACAGGGCCTTTTTCTTTTCGTTCTGCTTTCATATAATTTCTCTGCATGCGGTTTAATCATCATGCAAAAATTAATATAAGTCAAGTAAAGAATGCAAAAACTATAAATTTTTGTTCAAAATAACATTTTTCTTCCACTCTTAAATGACTAAGTCAAGTTATGTTGTGAGATTCTTCCTTTATTGTAAGCAATAGATTCCAGTTTATAGGAGGATTCTTATAGTCATGAGCATAAGATTTTCAACAAGAAGAGATATTCCTAGTCCTTCATATGATAAGGAAGATAGTAAAAGTTGTAAGATGGTAGTCCATATCTCTGTCTTAGGACAATCCATAGCATGGAAAGTATAGGAGAAGATAAAGAGATGCAACAACTAGTAGGGTTTCACCAAACAAAGAGAAGAGATAAAGGCACTGTCAAAACCATTAGACAATGACTAAGAACCCTTGGAATGACAGCAACAAAGTAGATATATATAAAAGTTTGGTCATGTGATTAAAAGTTTTAGTCACCTGGTCATTTATTTGCCATATTTCTACTAGTGTCCATACATATTAACATCATTATACTTATTAAATCTCCATCAAAATAAAATCTACAACAATATCTAGTATATATAAAATAACAAGATAATTATTATAACATGATCATCATCTATAATTAAAACAAGTGAGTCAAATATCTATAATTTAATTGAATTTGACAACATCCATCCTGAGCAGTAAATTAAAATCATCACACGTAATAAATATCCATCCAAAAATCATCGACCACTTTCAATATATATAAATTGACAAGTCAATATTGATAAGATCATCATCATATATAACTAAAACAAGTGAAAGTCAAATATGCCAGTAGATCAATAACATGTCAAAATGATACATGTCCAATAGTCGACATAAGTCAAAATGATACATGTACAAATGATATAAGTAAATATGATAAATTATGTAACTCAAAATGATATAAGTCAAGATGATACATGTCCAAATGATATAAGTCAAAATGATACATGTCAAAATGATACAAAATAATAATATGGTACTGCAAGTTGTGAAAATGATACATATGATAGTAACCATGAAAAGAGGCATCATAAGATATATCAGCAATGATCCATGATGCAATCTATATGATCATGAATGTCACTTGCTACTACCAGCAACTGCCTCATCATCATCATCATCATCATGATCATCATCATGATGATGATCATCATCATGATGATGATCATCATCGTCATCATCATGGTCATCGGCCTCGGTGTCTTCTGTATCTACCTCATCATCATCCTCTGCCATGTGATCTGTACTAGAACCAACATATTCTAGATCTATATCATGAGGATCATCTTGATCTTCTGGAAGACCTGTGTTCTGCAAAAAAAAACATTTAAAATGAAAAGTTATTATTTATTTCATGCAATAATTTATTTTTCTGCTATATATTTAATATTACAACATATGAAACGAAACCATAATCATATTACATCATATCAAAGTGCACATACCAAAATAAAATTTCAAAAAAATTACAACTAATATGTCATTCCAATGATGTAAAACATGCAACAATTCTAATAAATGTTAGTAACTTAGATCATAAAAAAATTTGTTATACAATTTAACTATCAACTGTAAATTCTATTACATAACCTTAAGTGCCAACCCTCTGCATTTTGTGCTATATATGATTATGTTTGCCTCGAAGATCCTTTGAAAGTTAACTGGTCTATATATCTTCTTCTCCTATATCTCAGACAAGGAACATATTGAACATGATGAAAGGCTAGAGTCCATCCTGACTCTAACTCAAATACAATTGAACCCTCTCTTCTACCGACTGCTCCTTCTGTGTGGATCCCACACCTCACCAAGCATCTAGCAGCTACTGAGCTAGGTAGCTGAAATAGATCACACTCCCCTGTCAACATTCTCAGATGAGGAAGGAGTCAAAGATCATCCATCAAGTAGGCCTCTAAAGTTGGAGCATATCTTAGGTGCCAAGGAACTCAAAAAGATAAGGGATAATGCCTACTTTCGGTATTTAGTCCATTGGAAGGGTTTACCAAATGAGGATTCCACTTGGGGGTTAGAGAATGACATGATCAAGCATGAATCTACTGTTGTAACACTGTCCTCAATGGAACTTGAGTCTATTTTGCCTGGGGAGTATGGTGTAGGGCACCTGGGTCTTAATGTAAAAATTGCAGAGTGTTAGTATTTTGGTGCAGTGAAGTCATTTTGTTTATAATAAGGTCTTTAAGACCATGTTTTATGTCTTTGTTTGTCGGTTGCATCATTTTGGAGTCAATTTGGTGAAATTTGTAAAAGTTGCAAAAAGTTGTCAAAGCAACTTTTGCATTTTTGTATTTTTGGGGAAGTTGAACAGTTAGGCTTTGGTTTTTGGTGGGAAAATGATTGGTTATGCTTGGGAATGTTTTAAAAGCACTTATGTGCATTGGAACAAGAGTTAGAAGTTGTAAAAATTTGAATTTTGAATAACAAGGTGCCATGTTTCTACGTTTTGGAAGCCTAATTTGTTGCTAAACTATATTGTATGGCTCTGTATGACCTGGAAGTAGTCAAACATCGATTGGAATTAATGGTGCCTTGAATCCTTGTTCTTTGCAATTGATTTCATTAAGTTTGAAGTGAGTTAGGGCAGATTTATTGAAAGTGGTTTGAAACGCTTACAAGGGTGTGCTTTGACTGAAAATAATGCGTTTATCTCCATTTCACCGGTGAAAAGGCCTCCAACTCAGTGGAATGGATGTAGGTAGCATGTATTTCATGTTCACAATGTTGCAGGAGCAGGGGATGGTGTTGTTGGTGATGCCCTAGTCCATTTAACCTCATGTATTTGGCATAGAAGTGCATAGGAGTTAGGGTTTGAAGTAGAACTCTTAAATAGCGGTTGGAATTGCTTGGAATGGTGTTGATAGATGTCATAAGACATGCATAAGCCATTGGCATGAAGTTTGGAAACTGAGGGGTTGAAGACCTTGTGGTGACCTAGTTGAATAAGCTTAATTAGATCTTTTGTAAAACGGGACAGTCAATTTTAGAGCCTTGTGTTACAAAACAACCATACCTAAGTTTTGGATATGTTTAAGAACTCCCAAAAGGGTACTCAAAATAGTTTTTAGATTGCAGGTTTGAGGTCTATTCTGTAGTTATGTCAGAAAAAGCCAATTTGTCGTCTTACTTGGCCTAGAGTCAATTTGGCAAGAGAACAATTGAAGTTTGCTAGCCCTAAGTTCTTGTGCATTCCTAACACTTATTGTTTGTCATCCTTATTTCATTGGGATTCCTCCTGGTGTTGATTTACCTATTGAAGCATAAATGACCCATTAGGGGTTGAAACCTAGTTTGCATCTACTGAAAGTTATGAGCAAGAAAACACCAAATCTTGTTGTGAGATGTTGAAATCTTAAAACCACCCCTGCTCTACATCACAAGGAAGCACTCCTTGAGATACCATGTTTGAGAGAAAAGAAGATAAATCAAATCAACATGGGACTAAGTTACTCAAATGATACAACTCATAACTTAAATGAGGACACTTAAGAGATATTAAAAGACCATGGTCATTAATTAAAAGATGAGATGAAAATAAGGCATGAATGTCACCCACTACCCTTTAAGGCAATCAATATTTTTTTCCTCAACATGAAATAATGGGAAAATTGAGTGGGATCTAGGGCCAACCGAGAAGCACTTTAGAACTCATCATACGCATCAATAAACAACTCAACACAAGAAATGTAAATTGACATATTAACATAACAATATCCAACTAAGTTATTGAAAGTCAACTATTGATACCTCGTTCTCCATCCAGATTACAAAATCGGTCCACTTTTTGCTTTATAACATTTCCTTTTCAAATTGCATTGGATGCCGGCCATATCTCTCCTATCAAAACATGGCACATGGACTAGTTAAACTAATTAATATGCAATCATTTACTTTTTCCTAGGAAATTAAAAAAAATATCATTTAACATATTAAATATACTTACAAATGTACAGATCAAGGCCTGTAAACCTTTCTGGCCACTGTGATGTGTGACACGTAGTTTGTTAAAGCCTTGGAGGCCTTGTCCTGAAACATATACTAATTCAATTTAACTATGCACAAATAAAATTTAAAAATCATTTAATAAGTTTGATATAATCTTATGAGCAAATTCAAATACTTGCATACTCTCCTCATCGAACTTCCTCCGTGCATCAGACTTCTCATATGCTTTTACAAGCTCTTTCCATACTTTCACACTTACATCAATTGGCCTTTTTTTGAGCCTTAGCTCGGGAGGGAGTTTTTTTATCTTCTTTGTTTGGTTGCACCGAAATCTCTTGCAGTTTTGAGACATTAATAGCTTTATCTTCTTTACAGACCAACCTGTGCCAAATTCAATCTCCATGTCATGGATAACTACTTTTTGCAGGTGCATGGGTATCTTTGATAATGGCAAATGTAGATGGTCTTTGAATCGTTAAAGGCATGATTCCTTCAACCTATTCACAAATGTTTTTCCATCATCTGTCATTCGGACTTCCCCTGAAACCACATCATATTCTATCTTGGTATCGTAGCTACTAATGCAAGATGTAAAACATGGCATGGTGGAAGAAGTGTGTGTCCCAGGAGTAGCTAGGACATTGGAAGTCTCTACTCCCTGTTCCACATTCTTAGAGTTTATTGTTATTGATTTCCTCCTGGATCTTTTACTCGATCCAGGACTGGTTGGGGAATCAATTGATTCCCTTTGACATGGTTGATTTGGTTGCAATGTTTCAGGGGCTTTACTAGATCATTTTTCTATATATATGGGAAGCATTGTCAAGTCCACACCATCCAATTTGTTCACTGCCTCTACCCCTAATATGGAAGCCAATGCCTCTTTATCTTTGTCAGTCTCATGTCCCTATATATATATATATAAAATAAATTTCTTCTTTTAAATTTAGAAATAAAAAACTAAAAACTAAAAATCAAAGAAACAATGGAAACATTTACAAATCTATAAATTGACAATAAATTACCTCATTGTGGCCAGAGTTTGCTCCCTTTGCTCCCTTCCCTCTATTGCTTGACATTTTGAGGTGACCTAGGGCAAATTATTTTCATCCAGTCTGTGGAGGCAAACGAAGTACACACTGCCAGGTATGAAAGTTTTCGTCTAGTTTGTGGTATGAAAGCAAGCCACCAATCAAATAAATTAAAAGAAATGGGCGATTTAAAAGAAGCAGGTGATTAATGAGCAAGCTTTACCTTGAATGACTCTATTTCTAGATTTAAATTCCAGTGAGATATCTCCTGAGAGTTTAAACCCTGTGATGGAATGAATAATGCAAAAATAAGACCACCAAATAACCCAAATCAATCGAAGCCTGACCATTATCTACCAGGTGGCATCCCTTTTGTACAAATCTATTAGTAAAAATTCTATCTAAATATCTTTATATGGATTCAAATTGAACCAAAAGGCAAAACATACATGGTTTTCACGTTTAAAGCGAAATCAGGGGTTTGATTTTCATCCATCTATCCTCTACTCTATATCTCACAAAAAAATAAAATCGGGCGACCAAGCACTGTAAACACCGTCTATCCTATGCTCTGTATCTAGCAACAAAATAAAACTGGGAGACCAAATAATGCAAACACACAAGAAAAATGAAAACTAAAAGATCAACCTAACAAACGAAAAACAATTGAAATAGAAAATGAGAGAGACCTATGCCAAATTATTTTCATCAAGTTTGTGGTATGAAAGTTTTGTTTTGTGTTTTTTTGTTGTGTGGTGTGTTTTAACGCAGGCAGGAATTTTTAATTTTCTATTTTTGATTCATTAGTTAGCGCTATAGTCATCATAGTTAATGTCGACTTTAGCACTGACTTTCAGCCTTAAATGTAATCTCTTTGGGGCACCAAAGGTAGCGCAAAGTGCACCTAATTTAGCGCCTAACTGTGCCAAACCAAAATGTTCCTCATGAAAACATTTGGAATTGAGGTAAATGTTTAAGTAGTAAGGGTTTTATAACATTGGAATCTAGTGCGACAACAACATACCACCAACGAGCTTGGAAAAAAAATGGATACATCCTATAAACTTTACATAATAAAAACATAATTTGATGGAACTTAAAAAAAGTTGTATTGTGTTTTAGTAACTCGAAAACCAAACTCTTTTACCTATCAAACAAATAAATTTAGATCTCATTCCTTCTCTTGGTTAATGAATATATACATGCTAGCTAAATCAATCAAGATGTCAAAGGTTTTAGCTAGTGGCTAGACTTCCATGCAATACTAATTATGAAAACATAACATATTAGGCTACAAATATGATTTCCATACAGTATAAAGTAGGTCATGCTATGTATCAATCTTTCATTAAAGTTGTAGTAAATTCTTAAGTCTTATATGGGTTGAGCCATTTGTAAATATTTGTTGGCTTTTATTTAATGAGGGGATTTCTACATAACCAAGCCAACTACTTTCACCACGGCCTCTATGGAGGATAAACACCAATCATGAAAAATAAAAAAATCAAGAATTAAAGTTTTGGATCTTATCTAAGATAAATATTCTCACACTATCCAATGTAAAGTAGGTTTCAATCAAAAAATAAAGAATCCAATCTCTAGTTTTCAAAGAGAAAATATCTACAATTTTAATGAATTTGTGGAAGAAGTGTAAGGTAGAGAACCAACGAAAATTATTAGTAATAGGTTTTCTTTCATCTAGGATAACAAGGGACCATGGAAGGGATGTTCAACTAAAATTATTAGTAATAGGTTTTATTTATAGTCAACTTGTAAATAACTGTCTTTTTGATGTGAATTTGTAGTCATCTTGTTATCATAAGATTTGAGCTCTAGTTGTCAAGATTCTGCGGTGTAAACTTTTTGTGAAGAGAAAAATGTTGCAATGTCCTATTTTATTTTTCACAGTGCATCTTAATGAAAAGTGAGCGTATTAACAAGATAATTTCAATAATATTCTCTTGGTGCACAACTGTTATGTGACTATTGTCATTGTTGTGTATTATAGGATCTAGAGGAGGCCATGGAGAGAGCACGTGGATGGCGTAGAACTACTAAATCGTAGAGAAGAAAGTGGGTGGAAATAGATATGACAACGAAATTTGTAGATACAATAGAGGTAAGAAGAGAAAGCAACCTCAACCAAAGGAGGAAGGTGTTTATGAATTCACAAATGCTACAACATAGAGGAGATAAAGTCATTTTTTTGTCTATGAGGCCTCTGAGGTCAAACTTATTGGTTGAAAATGCACAGGAATGGTGATTAAATGTGATTCTATGATCAAGGGAAAAGTTTGAACATTAGGATGGCCAAAACATGATATCAATATGTCAAATATATGACTAAAGTGAGGTTTTGTGTTTGATAGCATATTCGTTGAAATGATATAATTGGTGTACTAAACATTATTTACTATGTTGTGTATTATAGGGGCCAGACGAGGCCATGGCAACAGATCGTGTCATATCAAATGAGGACACAACAGATGAAGCAGGACATCAAGTACTCAAATTTTGACTTAACTTAGGAAAAAATGATCTGATGGCATTTTGTGATACGTCCATATTTTTTCACAGTATTATTGAAATTTATAATGTATTATCCAATCTTGACATAAATTAATGCATGTTGTTGATTATTTTAGATGGAGATTGGAGCAAATGTAGAGCCTGAGCATTCAACTAGCAAAAGAACAAGATATGTACGTGGACGTGGACCTAAAACTATTAAATCACATAGAGGACAGTGGGTGGAAGAGGATATGACAATGGATCCTGCAGACACAACAAATGATTGCACTAAACAAGAGGTTGGTCAGGACTAGTACATGGGATGAATACTTTGAGAAAATTGTTGTTTGTGGATGTTCTATATGTCGTGGAAAGAAACAATTTAAAACGAGCGATTGTACAAAGACATTACATATATGATGAGCTTCCAGCCAGTAGTATGCCTCCTACAATCGATTCAAATCCAATAGGAATTGTGGTAAGGAATTTTCCAATTTTATATAAATAACATGTATACTTTGTTTAAACATTATTTTATATTTTTTAAATAACTAATTTTTTTCTTAATGGATATTTATAGGATAAAGTTCTTATTTTAAAGTTTCTTGGATCACCGACTTCGAGCCTAGAGGGAAATGATCATTTATCAAATGATACATCTAACAAAAATATGTGCCAATATACCAGCTCGGAAGATGAGGAATTGATGAAAACAAGTAACATAACAAGAACCAGTTTAAAGATGTATAATTTGCTTAAAGACAAGGGGAAGGTGGACTACATACCCTATGAGATGAATGTGATGGAGATGATGACTTGCCCTTGAGTTTGAGATCAATTTACAAAGAGACATTTGATCGTCGACTATATTGTGCTTGGCCTAGTGATCAACAACTACTTAGAGTGTACAAGGTGTTTCAATATTGGGGATACAACTACATGATACGACCCTCCAATATTCATGGAGCAAATCTAGGCCTCTTTATTGTCCAAAATGTACATGTGGGATCTAAACATAGAAACAATTCATAACAAACCACTAGGAGATTAATGCCATATTATGGTCCATCATATTACAGTGGTGAATGGAGAAGGCTAGCAGAATATAAGCCTAGCATGTCAGTATATGGTCTAAATTTGAATATGTATACACATCATCTTCAATT
Source organism: Cunninghamia lanceolata (assembly GCA_027924645.1). Lineage (NCBI taxonomy): Eukaryota > Viridiplantae > Streptophyta > Pinopsida > Cupressales > Cupressaceae > Cunninghamia > Cunninghamia lanceolata. Next base: position 2,691,674 of record BSBN01000053.1, on the reverse strand, counting down.
GGAAAGTGGAAAAGAAATGAATAGAGGTCATCTTATGTATATAGATGGACATGCATACACACACAAAAATATTGCAGGATTTATAAATAGTAGTAGGGAAGGGACCCTACTGTAAGACCGAATTGTCAATTTGTTGAGGTTATAAATGATAAATATGGAGATATGGAAAGAGAGGTTGATAGATTGATAATGGTTGAGGCTATTATGGACCTTACCATTGGGGATGAGTTATTGATTGATTACCCCTTCTTAAAATGCACTCTTGCGCGAAAGAAAAGGGAAGAACAAGGTCTCCCTAAGGATGTTCTTAAGGGTAGAAAACTAAAGAATAATAAATGAGTGTGGACTGATGTTTTATAAACCACGTTGTCAAAATTGTGTTTAATTTCAATTATTGTATAAAATGGGTAGTCTATAAAATAATGTTCCATTATTCAATTGATGTATATATGTTCATACAATTTATATTTTTATTTTTTAAGCCATATTTGATTATATTTCTTTGAAACTGATATATTTATGATTTATTCAATTGTTGCCAAACATTAAATAATGCTTGTGTTTGTTGATAGGTACAAAAGATGTTGATGAAACACATACTAATACCCAAGATCCAACTGGGTTATTAAGATTTGGACAGAATGATCCAAACCATCCTTTAAACAATACCAAGGTGAAAAGAGCAACATTGAAGAGAATACTACCAACTGAGAAATTTGAAGAGATGATGAGATCCACATACAGTGATGACATGCCACTTAGCCTTAATGATGATGATCATGATAGTGAAAATGCAGTGCATGAAGAAGGATTGAATGAAATGCTTACATGTTTCTTTGGGGATGGAAACAATGATGACAATAATGATCATATGGTTGACAGTAACGAAGATAGCAAGGGTAATTACCACCAACGTAATGTTGATGATAACAACCTAAAAGACTCCATCGAGCAAGTAGCGAAGACACCCGTGTTCAAATCGTGTGTAAGTAGAACCTCAAAACTGGCATGCACATTAATATTATTAGAAATCAAGTCACTATTTGGTTGGTCAGAAAAAGGATTCACTACCCTACTGAAGTGAGTTGAAATCTATTTCTTACTTTGCATTGTCAATTGGTGTACATAATTTGTAAACATTCATCAACTTCATTTATATTTCTTTAAGGGGATTTTAAAACCATAAATTGTATATAAATAGTCCTAGTATAGATTGACATACCAAACACGTTCATCATAAGTCAAACATTCAATTGATTTAATCTCTGGCAATCTTACTAGGCACTAAAAACTAAAATATTCCCTGAAGAGAATGTGTTGCCATCAACTTGCAGAGAGGTGTGTCTGTTGTTGGTTGAGTTGGGGATTGAATATAAGAAAATTTATTCATGTAAAAATGATTGCATTTTATACAGATATGAATATCAAAACAAGGTTGAATGCCATGTATGCAAAGAGAAGAGATATCGTACAGATGTACAAGGTCCTACAGTTCTAAAAAAGGTTTTACGTCACATGCCATTTATATCTAGACTTCAATGAATGTTTCGTTGCAAGTCACTTGCACAATTGATGGACTGACATGCAAAGAATAGGAGTAAAGATGGATTCATGCGAATTTCGGCTGACTCCAAAGCAATGAAACACATAGAGGAAAAATAGCCAAGAAAATTCAAAGATGAACCCCGTAGTATCAGGTTTGGTTTTGCAATTGATGGAGTGTGCCCATTCTCTTTCCTGAGCTTAAATTATAGTGTTTGGCCAGTCGGATTGATAGTATACAATATTCCCCCATGGATGAGTGTTAGAAAGGAGCACCTTATGCTGACTCTCATTGTTCTAGGAAAACATCAAATTAAAAACATGGATGTTTATCTTGTACATTTTATTGATAAGATGCAACTGTTATAGAAAGGCATAAGAATGTATGACATATCACGTCCTCCATCAAATAGGTCCTTCATGTTGTATGGTGTGCTATGTTGGAATATTCATGATTTCCCAGGACTTGGTGTTTGTTCTGGTAAGATAAAATATTTACGTATTTACGCTCATAATTTATTTTCATCGCAACTTTCATACTTAGTTTTATACTATTTTTTTGATGTTATTAACATTACTTATTGAATTGCAGGGCTTCAAACAAAGGGGATATTTGCATGTCCAAGCTGTGGAAAACAATTTCAAGGGCAATATTCTAAAGATCTACATAAATTTATTTACACAAACAACAGGGTTTTTCTACCACTAGATCATAAGTTTAGAAATTGCCTGAAGAATCAATTTGATGGAAAAGTTGAAAATAGAGTCCCTCCCATGATTATGGGTCCAGGTGATTGGCTTAAGAAGTATGAAGATGCTAAATTGAAAGCTTGGGAGGATTTTTTTGATCGGGGTGATTCAATTGAAGAACTAGAACAAGTTGTAGTTAATATCCCAGAAGGAATGAAAAGGAAATCCATATTTTATAAGCTCCTTTACTAGAAGGATCTATTAATATCTTACCTATTAGATCCTATGCACATCTTCAAAAATGTCCCAGATTCTATATTTCGACATATATCAGACAAAGAGGACACCTTGTTTTCGAGGAGAGATATTACTCTTTCGCGTACCAAAATTGATAGAAAACATTTGTGGCCAAACAAGGAAAATGAAACACATGTAGAAGCTCCATGGATTTTGAAAAAAAAAAGAGCTAGACCAACTAAAAAATGTCATCTATTCAATAAGGACACCTACTAGCTACGGGTCATCATTGGCTAAAGCTTTTACAGTTGATGAACATATCACAGGATTTAAAACACATGATTTTCATAATTTTATGAAGGTATTATATATCATCATTTAACATTTACTGGTAACATTGATTAAGTACTAAATATATTTTGATATTTTGTTGTGTGAGAAAAAAATTACTAATGACCTTTTCATAAATGTGTTTGATAGCATATCATGCCATTGGCAATTAGGGAGATTCCTATCTTACAGTTGACTTAAGGAATGCCATAAGTTGATTGTCAGCATTTACAAAGTATGTGGTTATATGAAATGTTCATGTGTGAGAGACATAGAGATATTATATTGCATTTTAATTTTTGACTAAAGGTTCATACTAATTTACTATTCTTATATTAGGTGGGTGACCTCCAAGGAGATCCACAAATGTGAAGTGCCAAAATGGAAGAAGGAAATTGTAGAAATTCTATGTGTATTTGAGAAGGAGCTCCCTACAAGTTTCATGGACCTACAAGTCCATTTACTTATACACCTAGTCAATGACATTAAATTGGCAGGTGTCATATCAACGAGGTGGATGTTTTTCTTTGAGAGGTATATGAAAACTCTAAAAAGATATGTCTGACAAAAGGCACATCTAGAGGGTTGCATGGCTGAAGGGTATGTATTGAATGAAGCATTTTTCTTCCTGTGTGAATTCCTTAGTAAGGATTTTGAAGATGGGCCACGCTTTTGGGATGAAGAATGAGCATCAAATATTATTGATGGAGAAAAACCACAATCTAATGGTGTTCAAGTAGAAATTAGTAAGTAAATTCATGATCAATGTGGTTGTTTTTCTTGGAATCATTAATTTACTCTGTAATTTATTTGTCAAATTAACAGCATGACATTTGGAGTTTGAAATAAACATGTTGACATATAATAGGTGTAGATGAAAGTGTTATACTCGACACGTTCATTCTGTATCACATGGACTTTATGAACAAATGGATTGATCTATATGATAAAAAGAGAGAAGAAGTGCAAGGAGACAGTTTAAGAGATCAAAACCCAGGAATACTCCACTTCCCATTGATCTTCTTGGGGAATGGGGCAAAGACTCGACAAGTTCATTCTGTATCACATGGACTTTATGAACAAATGGATTGATCTGTATGATAAAAAGAGAGAAGAAGTGTTAGAAGCAAGGATACAGTTTAAGAGATCGAAACCCAGGAATACTCCACTTCCCATTGATCTGCTTGGGGAATGGGGCAAAGATTGCACACTAGAATGGATTATTGAACAAATTCAAAATCAAATAGAAGATGCATGTATAGATTCAAACATAACAGAAGATGAAATCAACATGTCTAGAGGATGTGAAAGAAAGGTACAATTGGAATTTTACAAAATGTTGTTTCCTTGCAGTTTTGACACTATTAATATTTTAATATTCATCATTATATTTGTTTTCACTGAAATAAATGGTCTTTCACAGGCGAGGAAATATCCAGCAATGTGGGCATATGGTTGACATTATCGTGTAGAAAGTGTAGATGTAAAGAGACGATCCTTTGATTGTGGCATAATGATTGACTTCAAGTAATCCAGTCGATCAAGCTCAAAAGATAAGGAATCTACAATATGTTGGAAAAATACAAGAAATTATTGAGTTGGATTACCGCTCTTTTAAATGTTGTATTTTTAAGTGTAGATGGTATGAAACATTTGAGAGGACAGGAAGACATGATACCCATAGTGGATTGTTTTCTATAGATTCCTCATGGTTCCTACTGGAGGATAAGGAGCCTTATGTTCTACCAATTCATTGTGAGCATGTATTTCTTTAACTCAAACAAGAAGCAGTAGTGATCATTAATCTATTAATTCATAGTTGATTGTGAATATATGCATGTGTTTATTAATCAATAAAATTGTTATAACATACGTCTAATATATGTATATCGTTCATGTGCAGGTATTTTTCTATGAAGATATTTTGGACCCGAAATGGATATTTGTCATACATTATGATCCAAGATTAAGGCATGTATTTGACGATGCATTAGTGGATATTGAGTAAAACAATGATGACCAACAAAATGAGAGAGGGATTAGAGAACATCGAAGAAATTGATATCCATGATGATGTTGAAGATGGTTATGTTCATGCACAAGAAGACAACAATCTAGAGTTAGATGATGTTATGGAAGACAACAATATGGATGGTATAGAAAATGATGATCCAAATACATCTGGTAACAATATAGATGGTCTACAGTCAAATTTCAATGATGATGAAGATGATGTAGGCCAAGATGAGGATGATGAGAATATTAAATACTTGAAAGAACATATGAACATTGACAATGATACACTGGATGACATTGTAGCAAACAATAATGTCAATGACCAAGACTTCTAAATTTTCAGAATTATTTGCAATCCATGTTTAAAAAAGGATGATTCTTATGGCCTAAACTTTGAGATGCTTCAGCAATATTATTTGTGTCGATACAAATTGCCCATTGCAATATCCTTAAATTGTTCAATCTTTGGTATGAATTGTTGGTAGAAAAAATTAGGATTACTTGGATGCTTCTTCCATTAATTTTGTATCAACATATGTTCATGAAGACACAAAAGTTAATAAAATATTAATGCACGTAACTCATAATTATTTAAATAAGCAACTTTGTTAACTTTCTTATTTTTAAATAGTTTCCATTTTATGTTGAACATAATTTTGAACATGTAACTGAAAACATCCACAGCAAATGCTTTATTGTATCAGCATATTCATTCACATAAGCACAATATTGAGGCTCAATAACTAATATTCATTCAAATATAAGAAGAAATAAGTATGGCAAACATAAGAAAAATATAGAATGATAACACAGTCAAGGAGAATCTCTGATAATAAGATGTTCTATTTCATTCATAAGCTCAAAAGTTACACCAACAGAGTTTTGGTTCACCCTTCCACTCATACCTTTATTTATTTTTTTAATCAAAGTTTATATAGAGATTACATAATATCAACCATAATCCATAAGCCATTAACCATTAAACTACCTAACCCCTAAGCCCCAAATCCCTTATCTTTTGACCCTTAATCCCTTAAACTCTAACCCCTTGCTATATGATAACAAGTAGGCACTAAATCAGGCTCTAAAGTAGGTGCTAAATTAGGTGTTAAATTAGGCGCTAATGTAGGTGCTAATTTAGGCGCTAATTTGCGCCTAATTTAGCACCTACTTGTTCTGATCGGTGCATAAAATGCCAAAAATAGTGCCATCCCGATAATAGCACCGACTTTTTCAAAAAATTAGAGAAAAATACATTAAAACAGTGGGTGGAAGAAAAAAATGGAACAAAAAAGGGAGCTAATCACAGAGATTTGTTGTAGTGCAAAAAGATGATACAAGTTGAGAATAATCATATTTGACTTGTATAATAAGGATCCTTATAATGTTAGTTCATCATAGCCTACCATATTATAGATACACAGGATGGGAGATGACTTCATTCCTTATATATCCTTGCCTATCCTTCTTACTACTTGCCACAAATTTGCGCCTAATTTAGTGCCTACTTGTTCTGATCGGCGCATAAAATGCCAAAAATAGCGCCATCTTGATAAATAGCACCGACTTTTTCAAAAAATTGGAGAAAAATACATTAAAACAGTGGGTGGAAGCAAAAAACGGAACAAAAAAGGGAGCTAATCACAGGGATTTGTTGTAGTGCAAAAAGATGATACAAGTTGAGAATAATCATATTTGACTTGTATAATAAGGATCCTTATAATGTTAGTTCATCATAGCCTACCATATTATAGATACACATGATGGGAGATGACTTCATTCCTTATATATCCTTGCCTATCCTTCTTACTACTTGCCACATTTTTAATTTTTGCTTTCCTTTCTTGGCTTTATGTTTCCACATTCCTAGTTATCATGTGGATGACAAGAAGACATGTTTAGCGGTGCATGTTGACAAAGGTGATTTTACAACATGTTGTGTTGTTCATGTGTTATTTCTTTCTTGTGTTGTGTATCATTTCCACTTTGACCTTTTACTTATGTCATGTATGTTGTGATTCTCTTTACTTTCATTCTTATGCTACTAGACCTTATGATCTCCTATCCTAAACTTCCATTTTTATGGTTTGTGACCCTATCTTGTACATCCCATTTATATTCTTATAATCTTTATCTTAGATTTAAGGCCGATTTTATCTTACCCTTTTACGTATATTGGCGACAATCATCTTTACACATACTTCCACACATGTTTTCTATTTTCTATTATGTGTGCGTACCCACTAATTGCTTTCCTCACTATCGTTGAACAAGAAAATAGAGGCAACTAACGAGTTCGTCATTGTAGGGTGGGCATAATAAGTCAAGGGAAGCCCAAAATAAACGAAAAGGTCAAATAATTATGTTCACTTCTCCACAACTTTCTTCCCACCTATAAAAATGTTTGTCTAACTATTAAGAAATTAATTTAAATTAAAATCTTCTAAACCAATTTTATATTAAAAAGTCACTTTTAATCATTTTGGGGGCTTTTATGGTTTTTTTTCCAATGGGTATATGTTTTGTAATTTTTATTTTTATTTTAAATAAATTTATACTTGCTATTTTTATATATAATTAAGGTGATAAAAATATTAATAAACCATATTTTAAGAAAAAAGAATATATTCAAATTGTTGATTATATTTAATTATTTTTTAAATTCTTCTTTTATAAATAAAACATTTTGCTAATTTTCAATTTCAATTTATTAGTGTGTATGAGATTTAATTGTTTTTTAATCTCAATGATTCTTCATAAGACCTTAGTCTAAAGATAAAGGCATTGCATATGGAATATATAATCTATTTCTCACTAGTTTTTATCATTGAATAAGAGGTAAATGATTTTTAATAATTTTTAATAATTGAATAAGGATTATATTATTTCAATTTGTAAATATAAATATTAAAAAATAAGCATTTTTGGTGAGATACCTATTATTAGTTGATTTTTTATAACTTATTTAATTTATTAGTAAACATAAATCTCCATGAAAACATCAAATGGAAATATTTAATAAGATATTTACAATTTGTCCATTACTTAAAGCTAATCTAAAAAGAGGCTTTTAAGTTTGCTTGACCTAAAACACTTATCGAGTATAATATGAATTATATTTACATCCTGATTAATTTGTAATTTTTTGAATCTAGGGGCTTGGGATAATTAATGTTATTAGTTGGGTTATATTGATGCCCATTAGATTCATGATTGCTACATATGCCAAGACATTCAAAGCTAAGATCCTACATGGTTTTACCTCCATTCCATATGCCAATCTTCTCGATGTGTTATTATAATAAGTGGTTGGGTCATTGGCTTGAAGTTGAGTAGCTATTCTAAAGATGTAGAACAAACTTCAGATAGAACAATTGAGATTGCACTTTTTTGCCTTGCAACCTTACAAGTAAATAAAAGATAATAAATAGTTGATATGTTGTAATCAATGCATTGGTTGTATATGTAGGGGACATGATCCTACATAAACAACTTGTGCATTGACTATAATGAATTAGATGTTTAAGCCTTTCCATAAGCAAATGCAATAAGAAAATAGATGCTTTCAATAAATAATTTGTCAAAAGGTTGCTTTGTTTTCTCAATTTTAAATTTTGACATTTATTAACTTGAAGGTATTTGCACTATGCTTGTGGCCTAAGAAGGATCACAAGTTTCGTGTATATAGGAATGTATATCACCACTCTATTGGCTATTTAGTGATCATATTAAGCACAATAATCATCTTTAGAGGGTTTGGCATCTTAGATCTTGGAAAAAAGTGGAAATATGCTTACATTAGTACATTAATTTTTCTTTGGATGCAATTGCTATCACTCTTGAAGTTGTAACATGGATCATCTTCTTCAAATACAAGTTAAGAAATTCTTCTAAACTCATTAGTGAAATGAATGACAATGGTCAATTGAATGGGAATGACCTAGTTCAACCAAATGTTTGCAACAATAACTCTCTTCAAATTCTCCATTTACTTCTTGTTCTTCCTATTTGTGATTTAGAAGATGCCAATTTTATTAGGTAGTAGAAAATTTGAGATTACCTTAGGAATTTATTCTTTTATTAGCTATTTTGGTTAGAAGTGTATACATGTAAGTGCATTTTATGATGTCATGTGTACCTTTTATATTGTGTATTATGAAATTTCATTTTTTAATATTATTTTTAATGCTTCTTAATAATATATAATTCAAATTTGACACTTAATTATACTTAAATAAATTATCCCACTATTATATTATTACAACAAATCAATGAAACTTAAATTTTAATATATTATTTATGACCATTAATAAAGTATGAATTAAAATATGTTTAAAATTATGGTAATAAATAGTATGGGTTAACCCTATGTTTAGGGTTATGAAATCTTTTGAACACATTTTTCTCTTTCTTCATTCTTCCATTTGTAGAAGAAAAAAAAAATTAATTCTTCCACTAGTGAAAGAAATAAAATTTAAGTATTTTAACACCCCACCCTTACCAAACTTTTAAAAAGACACTAATAACATAAATTTCAACCATTCACATTATAAATTGATAGGTCTTCCTCTGCACGCACAATAATGTTCCAATTAATAATTCACATATCTAAATGTCAAAAAAGTCCATGGATAAATATTTATAATATTCACTAAAAAAATAATTTAGTACATAGTTGAGTCTTAAAAGAACTTTTAAGCTATATTATCATGTGATTAAAGAAGTTATTGAGCAGTTTATTTTAATTGTAGATTTTTAAAGTGTTTCCATATATTTTATGGATGAGATAAATATGAGGTAAGTTAGAATTAATTGGAGGGTTTATCTTAAGAAAGACAATTTTTATATTTTATATAGAAAAATTAGATATTTTGTTATTTTGTTATTTATGTTGATAGGTGTTTTATATGCGAGAGAATCTTTATTACAAGTAGATATGTCGTATTAATTGACAGTTGGAAGGTTGTTTAAAATGTTGATCATTCATTCAAAGTTTTGGATTTTGATATGTGGTAGGTTAAAAATATTAATGGGAGAAGTGTTGAATGTTATGCCCATACCTCTATTTATTTATTTATTTAATTATTTATGGTTACCTCTATGGGTATGAAATACTCTTTAGGCAAAGTAGGTCCATCCACAAATCATCTCTTCTATTTCTTTTGCTTCAACAATTTCATTCATGCTATTCAGAAAGGCTAGGAAGGATAGGAAAGTGGCCCTAGTGAGTAGCTAGTCTTTTCTCCAATCTTTCAAATAGGATAGGTTGGTTAGGGGTGGTGTCCACTCTTCTTTGACCTCCTATGGACACACCAAAGTATGAACAAGGATTAGTAGACCTTATCCTAATATATATTATATAGAATAATCATCAATAATTATATGTTATTGAATCAATAGGGAGTTCATCCAATTGATTTTAAAGGGTGCCATAGAAAATCACTACTTGAAATAACTGAAACTAGAGAGCAAATTTCTCTATTTCATTTTATTAATATTAATATCTCATAAAGAAAAGGGTAGAACTAGGCATATTATATAGTTGAAAATTCATGTAGAAGGTAAAAAGAAAATTGCAATTAATAGAAAGATTGAGATAAAATACCTTCTACTTTAACATTATATAAAAATAGAACTAGATTTGGGTAAAGACCAATACGTATGTTTAAAAGACATCAAAATAAAAATTTCACATGGTCTTGAATTCTTAAAAGAAGGATTCAGGGAATTCAAAATTGTATATCCATAGAGCATTCAACATAACATAGCTAAAAAATAAATGGTACATGCCCATACTTGTTTACTCCCACTTTACTGCTTCTACCTTCTTTAAAGTAAAATAAACTTCCTATAAATCCATGCATGTGGGTTTAAACTTTTCCAACAAATATTTCCACCTATGGAGAAAAGGCCTTATAGAGAGAAAAAAATATATGTTGCTTATTGTAAGTTCCCAAGCTCGTGTCCTACTATTATGTACAACTATTTTTAAGATTTGTTGTATATGCTCATTGGTATGATTTCCATTTTTTTGTCTTTTTCTAGATTGTAACTTGTAATAGATCACTTTCTTGTCACATATTCAAATTATTTAACTGCAACTTGAATATGAGGTTCTCTAATATTAATGCTCTTTTTTATTTCTTTATTGAAAGGCCCAACTATCATAATTTTACCTATAGTGACAACTTGAATTCCAGGTGTTTTAATATGGTGCTCATTATTATTTTTAACTAAAAACTCTAAATATCATAATTGTTTTATGTGCAACTTCAATATAAGGTGCTTGAATGTATTACTTGTAATTTTTCAATATTGACAGCCAAAATCATTGATATTATATCATTACATGCACAAAACTAACCTAAAATGTTTTTAGTGGACATAACATTATTTTGCGATAATGGTTTTTTTGGTTATTATCCACCTTTCTATTCATTCTCTCTAATCTAATTATATATCTTACATTTCCTTTTGAACCACATAAAGATTATGAGTAGATGAAATTTAATAAATCTAGAGATTGTAGCTAAGCTGGAAGCTAAAAGATTGTGTAGATTTATCATATATTTAACATGTGTTTTAAGGATGTTAACTTAAGGGGAAAACAACAGCTGGGCTTAAACAACACACACTAAGCTTTGACTTGCTTAGGTGGTTGGTGGGCCCTTCTCTTATTTTAGCATTAACAAAACAGAGTAAGACAAAGGGCCCACTAGCAACCTAAGCAAGTCAAAGCTTAGTGTGTGCTATTTAAGCCCAGTGGAAAATAGCTACTTTATTTTAAATTTGCTTGATAGAAAGCTAGTCCTAACATTGGGGAAAACTCAGTGCATACATTATACACAATACATCCTTCCACTCTTGATGCAAATGGTCCTCCTCTCTCATATAAAACACACACAAGTACTCACACTTCACAATCATTCACAGGCAGATCTTCTCTGCTCATCAATTTCAAAAGACATATAATGATTGCAACTAACAACAAATCAAAGCACTCAAAATTTTATTCTTATTCGAAGCATAGTTTCACATATTTACAAACCATTATTTACAATATCGACCTCATTGGCTTTTCTCACAAGCATGGAAACATTTAGTTTCCTTCTCTAATGGATACCATCTTCTCTTGTCTCCTCGTCCTCTCTACTATCTCTCTTCACTCTCTTGAACTTGCATTGAAAGCTCTTCTTCTTGTCACCTCTATCTATTTCTCTTTGCCGAGGTTGATTCCCCCTCTAGCTGCACCTTGCTTGCCAATTCTCTCCCTACGTGGTGTTGCCATTGAACAAGGATCTACAAGATTTTATTGAGCCTCAAAATGAGGCGTCTCAACCTCTCGTGGCACTTCTAATATGTCTTGTATCTTCTATACGACTAGAAATGAATCGACATTTGGCTTGTTGTACGGGTGACTTTTCATAGATCAGACGCTTCATTTCACATCATTGAATAACTAGATAAAAATCCTTATGAATTGGCACATATTACAAATGCAAGGAATTAAATTACAAATGTCAAAGTATACTTTCCCATTTACCTTTAAATTGCGTGGTCTTTCTATCTCATTCAAACCACACACAATCCCCATACTCGCTATAATTTGTGTTCTTCCCTTTTGAGTGGAAGGGCCGAGTAAACATGGAGTCTATAATAGGAAGGATCCCGTTTGCATAATGTGGAGAGAGTGCATCCAACATTGTGCATGATATTAGGGCTGTGAAACAATGTATATTCCCGGATCTTGCTGGATATAACATAGAGCTTCCACTAGATACATCATAAACATAATCCTCCTTCAGCTTGGCCATCATCATTCCACCAAAATGATTTGTGTCTTGATGTTAGTAATCATAAGCTAAGACATGCATATCTGGTACACTTTCACCAAATGAACTACAATGCATGCATTGGCAAAGTTGATCAACTAGTAAGGCTCATAAAAACCAAAACATGTCAAGAGGTTTCCACATGCATTCTCCCCAAATGCTGCATACCCAAAGTAACCACAAAGAATATAGAAGAAATTCATTGTTACTACAACAAATATGGAAGCTTTCGTCATAGTTTTGTTTTCTGGAGGTTGTGATATCAAAATGTTCTCAATTTCTATGACAAGAATAGAGTATGGATAAGCAATGGCTATGTTGGACCAATCAAACTTTCTGTGATGTTGATATTGTAGTACTTGAGCTAATTCCAACTATACCTTCATAAAACTTTCCATTTTCAACTACTTTTGCCATGCCAAGACCCGATCCTATTGTTGCATAGGAGAAGGACATTATTGCTGCAATTATTGAAAGACCCCAAACTTTATGAAAGTTTGGTATTTGAAATAGGATAACTTGTGTTATTTAAAAAAATGATCATGAAGGTGTTTTCTAAAAAGTGGCATGGATAGTCATGCCCATACTTATGATAGCAATTGGATTGCTTGATTATGCGAAATAGTGCCATTAGTCAATCAACTTCAACAAAATAGAAATATCATCTTTTTTTTGGTTGATGTAGGATTGTGTATTCACCCGGGATGCTCCTGCATCAGACATGCTGGGTAGAAATATTTTGTGAGTAGGACTCACAAAATGGAGTGGAGTAGTAGAACTACTCTTTCAGGTTGTAAACAACCTGCAGTGAACTCCATCTCTGATCTAGGTGTAGAAAACTTCTTCCGCCTCTTCCAGCACTTAGCTGGGAAAAGTACTGTCCTCCTCCACCCATTATATGCCAGCCTTATTTTCCCACCATCATGATCCATCCTCCTCCACCAAAGCTTCACTCTCCTTCTCCTCCAAATCCTCACTCCTCTCTTCTCCTCCTTTGCCTTCGTGGGACTTATCCCACCGCAAACCGACCACCTCCACCAAGACCCTGCAGCATCTTCCACATTCTCTACAAGAAAATATGCAACATCTACAAGATACTTTTGTTCTCTATTCCTCTCTTCTACCATTTTATCTGAAAACAAAATATCATCATTAATAAACAAATTTACCTCAACTACAATATCAATTTCCATTACGACATCTTTCACATCCTTGTCAACTGCAACTTTTTGTTCTTCTCCCTTCACTGCAACAATGAGCTTAGACATCCACTCTTCTTCAATCGCCAACATTTGTGCTAACAAATCATCATATTCACCACGCTCTACTATTGTAACCTCTTCATATTCTATCAATATATCTTCATCCTTTTCCTTCTCACTGCCCACCTCTTTATCTTCAACCATTGCTGCACACAACTTTTCATCTTCCTCATCATGCTTGACCAATTTATCATGCTGCCAGATTTCCAATTGATCCAATCTCATGTCTATATCAGCCATCATCACCAAAATTTTCCTCTCTTCATACCGCCTCCATCCATCCAATAGGACAGGCTTCTTTCTCAAAAATATTCCCATCTCACTTGATGTTGCAATCTTTCGCAATCCACATCCCATGCTCAAACAAAATCCTCTCCGCAGCTTCCTAGCTCTTACTTGCTCAGGACTCCTCTCTACCTGCAACAATCTCTTGAGCTCTTCACAACCGCCTTCTCTCCCGCAGGTCCTGGCGTAGGCTGGGCCTCATGTTTGGTGTTCTGCCTCTGCTCTTAGTAACTCTACTCTGATACCATTTGATGCAAATAGTCCTCTTCTCTCATAGAAAACACACACAAGTACTCACACTTCACAATCATTCACAGGCAGATCTTCTCTACTCATTAATTTCAAAAGACATATAATGATTGCAACTAACAGCAAATCAAAGCACTCAAAATTTTATTCTTATTCAAAGCATAGTTTCACATATCTGTAAACCATTATTTATAATATCGACCTCATTAGCTTTTCTCACATGCATCGAAACATTCAGTTTCCTTCTCTAATGGATACCATCTCCTCTTGTCTCCTCATCCTCTCTACTATCTCTCTTCACTATCTTCAACCTGCATTGAAAGCTCTTCTTCCTGTCACCTCTATCTATTTCTCTTTGCCGAGGTCGATTCCCTCTCTAGCTGTGCCTTGCTTGCTAATTCTCTCCCTACGTGATGCTGCCATTCAACAAGGATCTACAGGATTTTATTGAGCCTCAAAATGAGGCGTCTCAACTTCTCGTGGCACTTCTAATATGTATTGTATCTTCTGCACAACCAGAAATGAATCGACGTTTGGCTTGTTGTGTGGGCGACTTTTCATAGATCAGACGCTTCATTTCACATCATTAAATAACCAGATAAAAATACTTATGAATTGGCACATATTACAAATGCAAGGAATTAAATTACAAATGTCAAAGTTTGCTTTCCCATTCACCTTGAAATTACGTGGTCTTTCTATCTCCTTCAACCACACATAATCCTCATACTCACTATGATTTGTGTTCTTCCCTTTTGAGTGGAAGGGCTAAGTAAAGATGGAGTTTATAATAGGAAGGATCCCGTTTGCATAATGTGGAGAGAGTGCATCCAACACCGCGCATGATATTAGGGGTGTGAAACAATGTATATTCCCAGCTCTTGCTGGATATAACATAGAGCTTCCACTAGATGCATCACAAACATAATCCTCCTTTAGCTTGGCCAACATCATTCCACCAAAATGCTGTGTGTCTTGATGTTAGTAATCATAAGATGAGATGTGCATATCTGGTACACTTTCACCAAATGAACTACAATGCATGCATTGGCAAATTCAATCAACTAGTAAGGCTCATAAAAACCAAAACCTGTCAAGAGGTTTCCAGGTACATTGCCCCCAAATGCTGCATACCCAACGCAACCGCAAAGAATATAGAAGAAAGTCATTGTTACTATAGCAAATATGGAAGCTTTCTTCATAGTTTTGTTTTCTGGAGGTTGTGATATCAAAGTGTTCTCAATTTATATGACAAGAACATAGTATGGATAAGCAATGGCTATGTCGCCAATAGCTTAGAGGACCAGCCAAACTTTATGTGATGTGGATATTGTAGTACTTGAGCTGATTCCAGCTATACCTTCATAAAACTTTCCATTTTCAACTACTTTTTCCATGCCAAGACCCGATCCTATTGTTACGTAGGAGGACATTATCACTGCAATTATTGAAAGACCCCAAACTTTATGAAAGTTTGGTATTTGAAATAGGATAACTTGTGTCATTTAAAAAAATGATCATGAAGGTGTTTTATGAAAAGTGGCATGGATAGTCATGTCCATTCTTGTGATAGCAATTGGATTGCCTGATTGCACGAAATAGTGCCATTTGTTAATCAACTCCGACAAAATTGAAATATCATCCTTTTTTTTTGGTTGACACAGGATTGTGTATTCACCCGAGATGCTCTTGCATCAACTCTATAGTTGCTTTCTTGTGGAGATGAAATGAACTCTTTGAAAATTATTCTATCTATTAGAAGTAAATGTGATATTTGACAAAAATCTAGCACTAAGTGAAACAAATTTGATTATCACAAAGTTAACTTAATCTAGTATTACCTACCTCATATATGCAAACATTTGGACTCCTAGTACTTCTATTTTATTGGCCTTGAAAATGAATTCTTTGAATTAAAGACAACCATTAAATCTTATGACCTAAATAATATAATAGAAAGGCAACAAAATATTTTTGTGTATTGGATACCAAGTTAGCAATTACATTGAACACTGACCTTATCTTTATCATTTACATACAAAGAGCCAATTTAATTCTCATTGCGATCATTGGGTAAGTACACCAAGATAGGGAACAAAAAGTAGCCAAATGTTCAATTTTAGAGCAAACACATATGTTCTTTGTAAATTGCTAACATATACACATTATAATGCACATATGTTCTAACACGTACACATTAAAATGCATGCACATTTATATTAAAATCATGTTTTCTTTGTTTTATATATTAAATTACATGCATGCATTGTATAATGCACTTATGTTAATAGTGTGAGCACATTATTTATTCCATAACTCATTTTTTCAAATCCCACCCATTAGGCTTGGATTTCCAAGCCTAAGGGTTGGACTTCCTTTTTTGCTACCAAATTCATGTTTTTAACATAAATTAGAATATTTGAACTTCATCATTATCATATTTACACATTTCACAACAAAATTCTATGAAACCAACATCAAAATGTCAAGCTCCTTTTTAGCTTTCTAGCCATATATTATTTTATATTTTGAATATTGTAAGGTATTTATTTTTGTTTTCTTTTAACATTGTCTTCATATTCCTCAAATACATATGTATTAATTTTTCTTCATAAATTTTTATTTGTTTTTCTAAATTTGAAAAAAATTATATAGGATTGTTCTATGCTTCATTCTATACACACATAAAAATGCATTAATTAATTTTTTTTAGAAGTTATGTGATGCACATGCTCAATGATGTTATTTTTAGGATGCATCCACTTCAAAAAATCACAAAAAAAAGAAAAATATTCAATAAAAAAATATAAAAATATATATAACTTGTAGTACTAACTCTTAGCTACATTTCCACTAGTTGGTTTTGTAAAATACTTAATGTAGAAAACAAATTGGAGGGAACATATCACACCCTGTTGGTAATCATTTATGTTTAGGGTTTTGAGCTTGAATGTTTGTAGGTTTTCTTTTGCAAACCCTAAAATTTCTGAGTCATGGGGTCTTGCATTGTTCTGTCTATTTTGTTAGTGGCCTTCTGCGATGGGTTCCTAGTTATTAAATCTCATCCTCATGATTTAGTTTTCATTGGTTGACCGGCCCCCATGTAATGATTTACCGCCTTTTCCTGTCACACTCATGAGAAATGTTAAGTTTTTGTATGTGCCATTGCAAATGTACACCATCGGCCTCCAAAAAATTGATAAAAACTGAATCATATGCATTTTATATATATCAGGCTCTAAAAGGTGCATGTACAAAGGGGGAATCTTTCATAGATTCCCAGGAATATTCCCGCTTTGTATATCAGGCTATATACAAAGCAAAATATACAAGGAGGTGCTAATATGCAATTGCCACAGTGGCGAGTGGAAGATACCTTCTTGGAATATTCTGTAGAAGATTCTGCAGTTGTATATTAGGGGTTTGTATATTTGTGTTTGCATATTTGACAAACAAGAGCACAAATATACATTTGCTACAGTGCAGAGGCAGAGATACATGTGGTGGGGCCCGTGGATATACAAGGCAAAATGTACATTCGAAAATATACAAAGGGGCCCGCGACATGCAAAGTGAATAGTGCCATGGATACTCAAAGATACATGCAAAGTGAACAGTGCCGTGGATACTCAAAGATACATGCAGCAAAGAGAAAATAGGTTGGGTCCACCAGTTATATACAATGGTAATTGTATGTATGCCGACATACATGCAAAACATACAAGTGAAAAGATGCATTCTAGACCCGAATAGAATTCCAAGATGCTTCATACAAGTTTGGGGTCCGCAGCACGTATATTGGGTTTGTATGTGCAGCATGCAACCCGATATACAAAACAAAGATATACAACCCGGACGTGAAGGAAGAGTCAAATACAACAAACAATAATTTGAGGTCCGGGGGTTGTATAAAGCGATTGTATGCTTGCGCAATAGCCGATATGCAAAGAGATTATCGCCAAGACCATATGTGTCGGCCAGCCTTTCTTGGGTTATTCCGATGGCCGATGGAGATCAAATGCACAGCGACGGAGGACGAGTCACAAGCTGCCACATGCCTGGGAACTGTTGCATGTATATGCATCCCGCATATACAAAGATTTAAAAGGAGTGTTTGTATATGCATTCATTTTTGCATATACAAGGGCGAAAAGGCAAAGTGGAGAGAGCGAAATGCCGGCGATAGAAGGTTGAGGTGCCTACGTGGCACGATATCATTGGCTGGCAGCTCTTCATGCATGTTTTGGGACCGTTGATCTTCGCAATGGGTTTTTGATCAACGGTCAAGTTTTAAACCTTCAGCGATGGGTTTTTCCTTGTGTCTGTAGTCATGTTTCGAGCGGGAAAACTTCAGTGGCGCGCTGCTGCAGATTTCGAAGGTGGCTGATGGTGGTTGATCCATTTATGGCAGGATTGCAAATATGCATGGGCCCATGGTTGAACGGCCAAGTACCAGGTTCATGACAGAAAGTCTTCCAGCGGCGGCACAGGGCTCGAGCTCAACTACTCCTCGCCCTTCTTTTGCTTCTCCCTATTGTGTACTCTACTGCTGCATTTATTATTTTGAGCACCATTTTCTCATGCGTTGTATATGGCAAAATTTTGACTTTGCCTTGTAATTAATTTCGCTGAGTACACAGTCATGGTATAAAAGCCATGCTTTGTTACTCATTTGTCGTTGTTGAAAACTTGACAAATTTTTGGTGCTGTGATAAGATACAACTTCATTGGTGGCCCTATTTTGGATGTTTTTGTGAGTTTATGAATCTCATGTTGTCTGTTGAATGCATAAACTTACTGGTTTCATGTTGATTTAAATGAGTAATGCTTCATTGCATGTGTTCTATTACTTGTCTCCAAATTGAATGTATTCTTCTTTTGAATCTAAACAGCTAAGGGGTGTCTAGGATTCTTGAATATAGATTTGCTATGTTGAATGCTTGATCTTTTACTTCTACTCAAGGAGTAGATTAAATGTTTTTGGTTAAAGTGTTAAGAAGAATATATTGCAGTGAGGATCATCTAAGTAGAGGTAACTGAATACGCAAATCTGGGAAATATCTGTAAGGCAGATATTAAACAATCCCTTTGAAACTTAGTCATTAATATGGGTTTATGTGTACATTCATATGTGTATGTCTACTGACTCCGAGCCCTGGATAGGCACCGATCCAGTCTTGTATTGAGGTCACAACCCAGAGTCCTAGTTTTGCATCCAAATACAAAAACAAACTCAAACTTCATATATAAACCTTTAGGACTTTAGAAGTAGTTTTAGGATCTGAAATCCTCTGTCTACAATTGAGCATAGGCCCAAAGCTAGCCCCTTTGCACTTATTCCACAATTTTGGTCTGCATAAGAGAGGATTTATCTGCTTTGTATCAACATCCCAGCTAATCCATGGATGCATTTTATAGATGTTGAGTAGGGAATACCCCCCTTGGTTCTGCAGAGCCTAAAGAAGAAGAGGAGATATTTATAGAGTCTATCTCCTATACTGTTGGCCCCTGGCCCGAGAACCCTGTTGATCATTAATGGCTATTTTGTAGGGATTACTGGGGATAAGCATCCAGTCTGGGAAAATAACCAACAGAAATTGGTGACTCCGTCGGGGACTTGAAGTGAAGTGACCCTGAATTAAAAGAAAATAATTCCTACTTGTAGGTGGCGACTCTGAACCAATCTCCCAACCAGTAAAGTAAAAATTTGTATGCAAGGGAGAAGATCCCAACGTAATGCTTTGTTTGAAGAGTTACCCATAAAAATGATGTATAGGAAAAAAGGGACTGTTCGAGCCAATCAAGATGGTTCTCCTAGCCCTAGGAAAAATGAATTCATTCAGGACAGAGCAAACAATGCCTTATTTTTCAAACACTGAGGCTGAAATCCAGAATGTATATGAAAGACAGCAGGGTGGTGCTCTGAGAGTAAGGTCAGAAGGTTTTCAAGAACACCCTTTCTTGGATCCCAGTGATAGATTTGAAGAGATGGAGTCTCCAAGGGATGATGATAATGATGATCAAAATGTGATAAAGCCATCTTCTTCTATGCCTAGAGAAGAAGAACTAGCTGACAAAATTAAGAGCTTAAGGGCAGAATTAGAATATCTACAGGCAGTAAAGATCAGAGATGACATGAGACAAAAAGTGCAAGCTCTGAGAGTTGCTCAGAATGATTCAATTCCTACCCTTGAAAATGCAAATATGCAGAGAAATCAGCAAAGAAATGAAGTCCAGAATCAGCATAATGATCAAAGACAAAATGCAAACAATGCTAGAGCTCCATTAAATAATATAAGAAATTAAAATGCAAATAGAAATGCCAATGCTAATCAATTTGGCAGACAACCTATGCAGCTGGACAAATTCAGGCAGTTAGTTTTTGATGGCATTCCTGGTTATCCAAATCCTATTGACAAACATGTGAGGCTGCAAGTGCCTAAATTTTTAGGAAATAATACTGTGTCAAGGGAAGACCATCTAAAAGCTTTTTAGAATATCATGGACAACTTTGAGGTTGAGAATGAAGATGTTTTCATGAAATCATTTATGCAATCCTTAGTTGATGAAGCCAAGGAATGGTATAAAGGTCTACCTGACGGAAGCATTTCATCATGGGAGGATTTTAGGAGGATATTCAAAGAACAATATGGTGACAAAACTGATCCTAGTTTCTTCATTAATGAATTTACTGGCATTACCAAAGGATCAAATGAACAGGTTGCTGATTTCAATGCTAGATTCATGAAGGTATTGAACAAATTGCCGCAGGACTTGAGGCTTAATGAACCTATGTGCATAGTGTTGTACATAAATGATTTTGATGCCAAAACTGCTTATGGATTAAGAGATAAGGGTCCTCACAGCCTTAGAGATGCCTTCAAAATTGCAACAAATATTGAAAATAACAGAAAAGCATCTGGTAAAACAAACAGAAGGGATGATGTGAAAATTCTGCAAAATCCAAATACTAAATCTCAAGGTGTTCAAGGCAATGCATCTACTTCTGAGGATAAAAGTTGACAACTATTATCAAGGACTTAGGTTATAGAATGGCTAAAAATGAAAAGGGAATAGGTCCTAATAGACCAGTTTACCAAAGGCAAGAAAGAAGACCATCATTACATGATATGCCATATAACACCAATTGGCATAATGGTAAACCCATCCTTCCACACAACAACACAAATCAGAGGACTCAAAATGTTAAGGAAACTCTTGATCCTTTGAAGAAGGCTATAAATATTGTTAATGACACCCCATGGTGTATAATATGCCAAATGCCTCATTCACAGTCATAATGTATGATTGCTTAGTCTTTATGCAATAATACTGTGGC
The DNA here is from genome assembly GCA_027924645.1 of Cunninghamia lanceolata. Taxonomy (NCBI): domain Eukaryota; kingdom Viridiplantae; phylum Streptophyta; class Pinopsida; order Cupressales; family Cupressaceae; genus Cunninghamia; species Cunninghamia lanceolata. The sequence continues at coordinate 2,669,892 of BSBN01000053.1, read as the reverse complement.
CTGTGATGAATGCAATGAGCCGCATTGCGTGGAGGACGACAATGTCAATATGCTATCTACAAATAGAGAATACTCTTTTCATGATGCTGATGCAAGTGCAGATAATGACGTTTAGGTCTGGCAGCAGTTTCCCTATGATGAGGATGAGGAAGATAACTATGCCTATGCTCAGTACTCACATAATTTTCTAAATGACTTGAGGAGACCTTCTGATGAAGAAATTAGAGCCCTCACAGCTGCAGCGGTGGCTCAAGTCAAAAGCAATTACAACCTAAGAGGTAAAGCTCAGGGAAGCAATTCGTACCAACCATAGAACACTTTTGAGAGCTGACCAGTGCAAAATTATAAGGGGACTGAAACATATAAGAAACAATGGAACAATAATAAGCAAGGTTTTAAGCAAAAACTAGGTTATGATTCTCAAAAAATAGAAAATATAGTTCCCCAGGTTGAGAATCAGAATAAAAATTTTCAGAACAAGAATGACAGTCAGGGAGCCACAAAAACTAAGGCTGGATCATCCCAGGATAAGTGTAAAACGGTGGAGCAAGTTACAACTGTTATTCAAAATTATGCTCCATTTGATATAACTCAAGTATTATCACAAATAAAAGTTTCTATTCCACTAATGGAGCTGATGAAAGTGGGAGAATTCAAAAATAAGGCTGTATCCTTAATTTCAGGAGTACCTTATCAAGCCGAGTTGAGTGATGAACCTCAGGGTAAGAAGCAGGCCCTGTGTACTGATGAGGATGAAGTTCCTGAGGTATATCTGGGGGTAACCATGACAAAATGCCCTTCACAAGTGGAACCATTTTATGTCTCCCTTGTCGTAAATGGAAAAATAATTAAGAACTGAATGCTTGATTCAGGAGCATCAACAAACATCATGCCTTTGGCTATCATGCAGCAAACTGGGTTAAAGATAGATAAGGCATGTGGGAAGTGCTATGCAATGGATGCTAGGGAAGTACCTCTCATTAGAATTATGAAAGATGTTGATTTCAGACTGGCAGCATATCTTGAGAAGACCTACAAAATGAACATAACAGTTGTTGATAACAAGCCACAATATGGCATGTTGCTGTCAAGAGGATGGGCAGTATTAATTGGTGGGAGTATGCAATTAGATTTGTCATATGCTATGATCCCAATGAACGGCAAGGATGTCAAACTGATCAGAGAAGAAAGGTCATTAGAGATAGTGGAAGATCAAGAATCAAAGGAACATAGATGTTTTGTGAACACTAACTATGATAATTTCAGGGTTGTCTCAGATGATAAAGGAGATAAAGGAAAAAATATTTGCATCCGAGAATTGGATCAACAGGGTCTATGGACCATGTATTTTGATGTAGCTTGTTCAAAGGAAGGCTCTGGTGCTGGAGTGGTATTTCTGTCTCCAACTGGTAAACTTCTAAAATTCTCTTTCTTGTTGAAGTTTGCTTGTACAAACAATATTGCAGAGTATGAGGCTCTGTTAGTAGGATTGAATGTTGCCTTGAAGCATGGAATTAAGATGCTCAAAGTATTTGGTGATTCAGAGTTAGTTGTGTCCCAAGTTAGAGATAAGTATGCATCAAAAAATAAGAGGTTAAAACAATACAAGCATGTTGTTTGGGATACAATTGAATTATTTGATGCATTTTCATTAAATTGGATAGAGAGATCAAAAAATGTCAGGGCAGATTTTCTGGCCAACGTGGCCATAAGGCCAGATGATATAACTCTGTCAGATGTGACAAATGTTGAGGTCAAGCTTAGACCTGCAGTGCCAGATAATGTATGTAGCTGGCAGGTATTTAATGATGATAATGATTTACTGAGATTTCTACATTGTATTGATGAATATGAGAACCAAGAAATAGATTTCCAGAACTTTGTAGAAGTTGTAGATGGAAAAGAAACTCTCTTAGGGAAGGAGGTGATTCAACTCAAGACAAATAAAATCCTTAGAGGGCTGGTCGCTCTAGAGAGAGCTTTTGACAATAGGGACCAATTTGTTACAAAAGCATCTCCAACAAACAAGAATGATTTGGAGGAGATAAACTTGGGGACATTTCATGCCCCCAAAAGGGTGTACATTGGCAAACAACTCAAACCACATATCAGAAGTATGCTGATTGCATTACTTAAGAAATATAAACATGTTTTTGCTTGGTCATATGAGGACCTGAAAGCTTATAGAGAGGATTTATTTCAGCATGAAATCTCTTTGAAGCCTGGAGCTAAACCATTTAGACAAAAATAGAGGCCTATAAACCCTACTTTAGCTCCTAAAATGCAAGAAGAACTTGTGAAACTTAGGGAAGCTGGAATAATCATGCCTATCAGACACTCAACTTGGGTGTCTAACCTTGTCCTAGTCAGAAAAAAGGAATGGTGATATAAGGCTATGTGTGGACTTTAGAAATCTAAATATGTCTTCTTTGAAGGACAATTATCCATTGCCTAATATGGAAGCCATGTTGCAGAAGGTGATTGGTTGTAAACTTTTATCTATGATGGATGGTTTTTCAGGGTACAATCAAGTGAAAGTGAAAGAATCAGAACAATTCAAGACTACTTTCACTACTCCATGGGGAACCCATGTATATGTGAGGATGCCATTTGGACTGACAAATGCAGGTGCTACATTTTAGAGGGCAATGGATGTTGCTTTCGTAGGATTGATTGATTCAATCTTGGTTGTGTATCAAGATGACTTGACTACTTATTCAAAAAAGGAAGAGCAGCACTGTATGCATTTGGAGCAAATTTTTATTAGAGCATTAGAGTATGGCATCACTTAACCCAAAGAAGTGTGCTTTTGGGGTAGTGGAAGGAAAATTGCTTGGACACATTGTTTCCAAGGATGAAGTCAGGATTGATCCTGAAAGGGTGGCTGCAATTGACAAAATTCAGATCCCAAAAATAGTGAAAGGTGTTCAGTCCTTCTTTGGACAAATTAATTTTGTTAGAAGATTTGTGCCTAACTTTGTAAAGACCACTAGAGATATCTCTAAAATGCTGAAGAAAAATGCAACTATCAAATGGGAAGATGAAGCAACCAAATCATTTCAAAATATAAAAGAAGCTATAAAGATGGCTCCTGTTTTAAAATCCCCTAACTTTTCTAAGCCATTTCAATTATTTTCATTTGCTTCTTTCCACACTATTGCTGCATGCCTATTGCAAAAAAATGAAGAAGGGTTTGAACAACCTATAGCTTTCTTTAGTAAGTCATTGCAGGCTACTGAATTAAAGTATGACATCATGGAGAAACATGCATATGCACTGGTCAGAGCAATTAAGAGCTTCAGGCCATATTTGGTAGGCTCTCGGATAATTGCATATGTGCCTCATGCAGCAGTCAAAGATATCTTCACTCAGCAAGAGGTAATTGGAAGAAGATGCAGACGGATAAATAAGTTGCAGGAGTTCAACATAGAGATACAGATCACGAAATTGGTAAGAGGACAAGGTTTAGCAAAGTTGATGACACAGTCAAACCTAGAGGCATGCCAAGTGAATGTAGTGCATAATGAAGTTATAAATATGTCAGAATCTGAGTGGTATAAGGACATAATATATTATTTGCAAAACTTGAACTGTCCTTCCCACCTCAGTGATATCCAAAAGAGAACTTTGAAGCTGCAGGCTATCAAATACATCGTTGTTCAAGGAGAACTATAGTGCAAAAATCATGATGGTGTATTACTCAGGTGTATGGATGAGAATCAGGCCAGGGACATTCTAAATGACATGCACAATGGAGTGTGTGGTGGACACTATGCTGCCCATACAACAGCCCACAAAATCCTCAGAGCTGGCTACTGGTGGCCAACTCTTTTCTCAGATGCACATAGAATGATAAGGAAATGTGATCCTTGCCAAAGGTTCTTAGGAAAGCTAAAATATGGAGGTGCATTACCCCTTAAGACTGTAACTGTAGAAGCTCCATTTCAGTAATGGGGGATTGATTTCATAGGGGAGATCTTAGAAAAATCTAGTGGAGGACATAGTTGGATTCTTGTTGCCACTAATTACTTCACTAAATGGATTGAGGCCATTCCGACTAAAAAAGCCACAAGCAAAGTGGTGATGGACTTTATTTTAAATAATAGTATTATCAGATTTGGAGTACCAGCCAAATTGGTCACAGACAATGCTATGTGCTTCAGGTCTGGTGAATTTATTGATTTCTGCAACAATTATGGTATTGATTTATCTCATACATCACCATACCATCCGCAAGGAAATGGTCAGGCAGAGTCAAGCAACAGGAGTCTCATGAAAATCATCAAAAGGATGATAGATAAAAATAAGAGGTCTTGGGACTCAAAGCTGAAGTTAGTGTTATGGGCTGACAGGGTGACAGTGAAAAGAGCAACTGGAAGATCTCCTTTTGAATTGGTATATGGTGCAACAGCTAGGTTGCCTGTGAATAACCTCTTGCTAGTTTATAAATTCATCCAAGGGAATGATGAGGAGATTGGAGACCCAATGACTGAAAGAATAAATCAGCTGGTCGCACTTGATGAAATCAGAAGAGAAGCACAGAGAACAAACATTAAGAAACAACAAAAAGTGAAATATCTGTTTGATAAAAGGGCTACAGCGAGAAGGTTTCAGATAGGTGACTTAGTGCTTATGTGGAATGCAAGGGGCCAGGATAAGGACAAGCATGGTAAATTTGAACCCCTATGGACCGGCCCATATCAAATTAGCAATCTCTATGAAGATGATTCTTACTTTCTCCAAGCCCTAAATGGTGAACTAATGGAATTGCTAGTGCATAGTAAATTCCTTAAAGCCTTTTTCACATAAATGAGTACCTTCTGTGCACACTGTAAATTAGATGTAAATATTTTGTAGATGCCTTGTAGGGTCGGTCGTGTTTTGGGTTTTGAGTTTTGTCTGGTCTGCCCCGGAGCAGTCTGGTCCTCGCTGTAGTCTTGCGCCTGCATGTCCCCAATCGGAGCGTGTGTTGGTAATCATTTATGTTTAGGATTTTGAGCTTGAATGTTTGTAGGTTTTCTTTTGCAAACCCTAAAATTTCTGAGTCATGGGGTCTTGCATTGTTCTGTCTATTTTGTTAGTGGCCTTCTGCGATGGGTTCCTAGTTATTAAATCTCATCCTCATGATTTAGTTTTCGTTGGTTCACCAGCCCCCATGTAATGATTTACCGCCTTTTCCTGTCACACTCATGAGAAATGTTAAGTTTTTGTATGTGCCATTGCAAATGTACACCATCGGCCTCCAAAAAATTGATAAAAATTGAATCATATGCATTCTATATATACCGGGCTCTAAAAGGTGCATGTACAAAGGGGAAATTTTTTGTAGATTCCCAGGAATATTCTCGCTTTGTATATTGGGCTATATACAAAGCAAAATATACAAGGAGGTGCTAATATGCAATTGCCACAGTGGCGAGTGGAAGATACCTTCCTGGAATATTCTATAGAAGATTCCGCAGTTGTATATTAGGGGTTTGTATATTTGTGTTTGCATATTTGACATACAAGGGCGCAAATATACATTTGCTATAGTGCAGAGGTAGAGATGCATGTGGTGGGGCCCGTGGATATACAAGGCAGAATGTACATTCAAAAATATACAAAGGGGCCTGCGATATGCAAAGTGAATAGTGCCGTGAATACTCAAAGATACATGTAGCAAAGAGAAAATAGGTCGGGCCCACCAGTTATATACAATGGTAATTGTATGTATGCCGACATACATGCAAAACATACAAGTGAAAAGATGCATTCCGGACCTGAATAGAATTCCAAGATGCTTCATACAAATTTGGGGTCCGCAGCATGTATATTGGGTTTGTATGTGCAGCATGCAACCCGATATACAAAACAAAGACATACAACCCAGACATGAAGGAAGAGTCAAATACAACGAACAGTAATTTGAGGTCCGGGGGTTGTATAAAGTGATTGTATGCTTGTGCAATAGCCGATATGCAAAGAGATTATCGCCAAGACCATATGTGTCGGCCAGCCTTTCTTGGGTTATTCCGATGGCCAATGGAGATCAAATGCACAGCGACGGAGGACGAGTCACAAGCTGCCACGTGCCTGGGAACTGTTGCATGTATATGCATCTCGCATATACAAAGATTTAAAAGGAGTGTTTGTATATGCATTCATTTTTGCATATACAAGGGTGAAAAGGCAAAGTGGAGAGAGCGAAATGCTAGCGATAGAAGGTTGAGGTGCCTACGTGGCACGATATCATTGGCTGGCAGCTCTTCATGCATGTTTTGGGACCGTTGATCTTGGCGATGGGTTTTTGATCAACAGTCAGGTTTTAAACCTTCAGCGATGGGTTTTTCCTTGTGTTTGCAGTCATGTTTCGAGCGGGAAAACTTCAGTGGCGCGCTGCTGCAGATTTCGAAGGTGGCTGAGGGTGGTTGAGCCATTTATGGCAGGATTGCAAACAGGCATGGGCCGATGGTTGAATAGCCAAGTACCAGGTTCATGACAGAAAGTCTTCCAGCGGCGGCACAGGGCTCGAGCTCAACTACTCCTCGCCCTTCTTTTGCTTCTCCCTGTTGTGTACTCTATTGCTACATTTATTATTTTGAGCGCCATTTTCTCATGTATTGTATATGGCAAAATTTTGACTTTGCCTTGTAATTAATTTCGCTGAGTACACAGTCATGGTATAAAAGCCATGCTTTGTTACTCATTTGTCGTTGTTGAAAACTGGACAAATTTTTGGTGCTGTGATAAGATACAACTTCATTGGTGGCCCTGTTTTGGATGTTTTTGTGAGTTTATGAATCTCATGTTGTCTGTTGAATGCATAAACTTACTGGTTTCATGTTGATTTAAATGAGTAATGCTTCATTGCATGTGTTCTGTTACTTGTCTCCAAATTGAATGTATTCTTCTTTTGAATCTAAACAACTAAGGGGTGTCTAGGATTCTTGAATATAGATTTGCTATGTTGAATGCTTGATCTTTTACTTCTACTCAAGGAGTAGATTAAATGTTTTTGGTTAAAGTGTTAAGAAGAATATATTGCAGTGAGGATCATCTAAGCAGAGGTAACTGAATACCCAAATCTGGGAAATATCTGTAAGGCAGATATTAAACAATCCCCTTGAAACTCAATCATTAATATGGGTTTATGTTTACATTCATATGTGTATGTCTACTGACTCCGAGCCCTGGATAGGCACCAATCTAGTCTTGTATTGAGGTCACAACCCAGAGTCCTAGTTTTGCATCCAAATACAAAAACAAACTCAAACTTCATATATAAACCTTTAGGACTTTAGAAGTAGTTTTAGGATCTGAAATCCTCTGTCTACAACTGAGCATAGGCCCAAAGCTAGCCCCTTTGCACTTATTCCACAGTTTTGGTCTGCATAAGAGAGGATTTATCTACTTTGTATCAACATCCCAGCTAATCCATGGATGTATTTTATAGATGTTGAGTAAGGAATACCCCCCTTGGTTCTGTAGAGCCTAAAACAGAAGAGGAGATATTTATAGAGTCTATCTCCTATACTGTTGGCCCCTGGCCCAAGAATCCTATTGATCATTAATGGCTATTTTGTAGGGATTACTGGGGATAAGCATCCAGTTTGGGAAAATAACCAACACACCCTATATTATATTTTAGTAATAAAATGATGAACACTTTTATGTGCACTTAGTGTTTTACTCTCTTAATCTTAATCATTTTAAAAAAAATACTTAGTAGTTTAGAAACTAGACTCAAAGTACTACAATTGTTATTCTTATCACATCTTCAAATTTAAGCATAGGCATCTCAAATTACTTGTCAAAGTTTTAGTTTAGTTGATTTTAAGAAACAAAGTGGTCACTTTTGATCCCCACTTTTGCCCCCATTTTCATGCACTAACCCCATTGTGATTTGTAATTTGTAACATTAGTCATTACCCAAAATGTCCAACAAAAAATAGTTTTGAAAGAAACAAGACTTGGTGTTAAGTCCATTGCAATTTCTTTTTTCCTTTCCCAACATTGCTTAATGTGGTGTTGGTGCCATGTAATGTGTCCCTCATAGCCATGAAACATCAAATCTATTTACATGTACATGTTGTGCTTTGCACATATACCCCATCCTTTGCACAAGAAAAATGGGGAAGCCCCTCTTTTGATTTGAGATTTTGAGTAGGTTTCCAGTCCCTTTTAGTTTTTTGGCTTATTTGGATAGCACAAGTCCTGGTTGGTTAGTGTGATTTGATTTTATGACTCTTACTTATATTACATGTTTTGGATGTACTCATTTGTCATGGCATTTCCTAAGTGAGTCAACCTGATGGTTTGTTTGTCTTTTTGATGGTTTTGGCATGTTTTGGTTTCAAAATTTCTTATTTGGAGAGGTAATCCATTATTTCACTTAGTTTCTTGGCTTGTATGGAGAGATTTTTGTTGGTCTTGTCTCATTATGTCATGCTAGTAGGGTCATTTTATCAAGTCCTTCATGATTATGTTCTTTATTCTTAAGGATTTTGTACAATAGAGTTGTATCAGGAGTTCAAGAGTCTTAGAAAGAGAGGTGCATTTCCAATGAAAGTTGGAGAGTGAGTCAAAGGTTGATTTCTCATTTTGAGACCTATGAAAATAGGCTTCAACACCTACCAAGCACTTCAACAAGCATAATGAAGAGATACTTGGGGATATAGGATACCCTTGTCTTAATCCTCCTTTGGAAGAAAAATGGTTGTGTTGGGATCTATTTATTATGATTGAATACCTAGGAGTTGTAAAACAACATTTCATCAGCCTAAGAATATTTCCTTAGAAAGCAAATTTGTCCAAAACTTTTAGCATAAATTCCCATGAGACTTTATCATGTAAACCTTTGAGACGTCAAGTTTAAGTGTCATACTTTCCTTTCTGCTCTTATCCATTGAGTGGATCACTTCTTGAACAATGATAACAATGTCAAGGATTTGCCTTTATGGCACAAATCGATTTTGATTTTTGTGAATGATTGTATCCAAAAAGGGTTGTATTATCAAAACTAGCAATTTAGAGAAAAAATTATAGATGGTATTGCACAAGCTAATGGGCTTGAAATCATTGAGGTTATTTACTCCCACCTTCTTAGGAATTAGCACTAAAAATTGTTGTTGATGTAACACAATAAGTTTACACTTTCAACAAATTCTTGAGCTACCATTGTGACATCGGGGCCAACAATATCCCAAAATATTTGAAAGAAAGTTGTAGGAAAATCATTGGGCCTAGGGTTTTGTATGGGTCAAAAGAGAACATTGCAATCTTAACTTCCTCTTCCAACACTCTCTTCCCCATGATGTCCAAGTCCTCAAGGGAAATAGATCAAGATATAATCTCAATTAACTCTTCCTCCTTGGAAGGATCTATGATAAGAACATTATTGCATAGAGATTGGAAGTACCTGGTACCTTCTTTTTGGATATCTTCATCTTTATCAATCTTGGTCCAAACCTTTAAAATTAGCTCTAATATTTTGTTATTCCTCATATGCTTGAGTTTACACTACTGGAAGAACTTGGTATTCTTGTCCCCAGATTTGAGCTAGATTGAACTCTAGAGTTTTGTTTCTAGAAAATTTCTTCTTTTACATAGATATTGTGCAGCTGACTCATCATTCTTTTTCCTCTTTGTGACAATTTAAAAATGCATGATTGACCTCCATTTGTTGTATATCTATGAGATTTTATTTTATCTCCTGTTTTAAAAAAATGTTTCTAAAAGAGATCTTATTCCATGATTTGATATTCTTCTTAACATTGTTCAATTTTTCGACAAGTTTGAACATAGTTGTCCCTTCAACTTCTATTTTCCTCCAATTTTTGATGTTCTCTTTGAAGTCTAGACGTAAAGTCCATATTATATCGAATCTAAAGGGGCATTTCCCTCTCTTTCCCCATATCCAATTATAGAAGAAGGGGATTATGATCAAACCTGATTCTTATAAGGGATGAAAGGTTTCATTTATCCACAATATGTCAATTGGAGGATATAAGAAATATGTCTAACTTAACTTGAATGAGGTGAGAATTATCTCCATTTTTGTACCATGTAAACGAGGAACCACTTAGGTCAATATCCAATAAATTCCTAATTGTAAGTACATATGACATGTATATCATGTTGTTAGAAAAGTCAACATTATCACCTGTTTTCTTTGAGGGATAGAGGGAGAATTAAAGTCCTCACAACCATCCACTATTGGTTTCCACTTTCTTCTTTAAAACTAATCATATCATTCCAAAGAGATCTTCTATGTGATAGTGAGTTTGGAGCATACATATTAGTCAAAAACCATGACACCCCATTGGCTTTGTGACGAAATGCATATTCAAAAAGTTATTCATGGAACTAAAGGTACCTTCAAGTTGAGATGAATTCCACATGGTAATAATCCCCCAAAGGCACCATTTGTTGGCCTGACTTGATATTTTGCGTAGGGCCAGATGTTGTTTCTAACATCCACAAAAGAGTTGAGAAATTTTAGTTTCTTGAAGAAGCAGAATACCATGATTCATTTCCTTTAATCTATTCCTAAGAATAGACTCTTTGTGAGAGCTATTAATCCCTCTTATGTTCCAAGATATTATCTTCATTTCTTTGGTTTCCTAGAGGAGGACATATCTAGTGTACGGTATTTTCCATTAGCAACTTCTTGAGCTACTTCCTCTGATCTGGTTTCTCTCAGGTTTGGCCTTCCTTTGATTGAATTCACTCTCACATCCATTATTCTTTTGTTTTTCTTAGTCTTCAGAGGCTTTTATCTCCCCATTTGGGTGGAAAATGTTGACTAGCTAAAAGGATCATGTTGATTCACTTCTTTTGACTTTAGAATTTTGTCCTCATCCTTCTTCATATTGGAATGGTCTAGCACTTAAGAAAAGGCCTCCACTCCTTGCAACAACATGTCCCCTTCTCCAATATTTGGAGAAGAATTGAATTCTTCATAGCCCTGGGATTCTTTGTTGTTCTCTTTTCCTTGTTCCAAGGGAAATATCTCTCTTTCTTATAAGTTATTTTTTTATAAGAAGGTTGAAACATAGACCACAATAGGAAACTCCTTCATGAGTTCCTCTAGCAAGAATTCCCCTGATAGGGTTTGACCTTCGTAGGTTTATGTTGACTTCTCTAGTGAAGCTAACTCCTTGGGGTGATCATCCTCCTTTCAAGTTTGATCTTTACCTTTTTCTTTCTACCAATTCTTTTGATTTTTAGGACCCTTTGAGTCCTTAGATAACATTGGGTATGAGTTAATCATATGTCTAAATTTTGAACATTTTGTACAATATAACATCACATTCTCATACTATATATCTTGGACCCATCAACCAACCTTATATTCTAGGGTAATAGAGGTGCGAAAAACCTTATTGATAGCAATGTTGACACAATAATGGGTAAATACCAATCTGCTACTATTTTTGTGATATTGTCTAGTGTGAGGAATTGGCCAAAAGAATTTGCTATCCTAGTGATTATTTCTGTATCCTAGTAGTTCTACTCCTTAACCACTTTACATAGAAATTTTCCTATTAAAGTTGTGGAAAAATTATGCACTAAGAAATATTCAACACTTTTAGCTGATAGACTAAATTATGAGGGTGAGGGCTCAATAGAAATAGGGATATCTCCCACAACCACTTGAGTTGAGTTTTACCAAGTGAAACATTTGGGCAAGGAGAAGTTGAATCTAGCAGAACCTCCTTTTTTTAATCCTTCTCCAAATTAATTGCAACTTTTACAAGCAAGATCTTCCCTTGAAGTTGTAAGTTTATCTTTATAGAAGGAGTTGCATGTATGATATGGATTTCTATGGATTTCTATCATTCTTGCATTCTTGTAAAGGCCCATTGCTATGTTTATCTCAATGTATCCACTCCTACTTCTTACATTCCTCATAGGTAGACTTCCCAACACTTTTCAAAGAAGAGGTTACCAATTTATTAATCAAAAGTTCATCTTCTAATGCTCCTAGAAAAGTAGCTCTATCATCTACGTCCTCTATCACATCCTTTGTAACATCCTCTACAATATCTTTATCGCCATATTCCTCTTTGTCTTCATGGACTTCCCCTTTTTCTTTGTTTAGACTCATAAACCCCTTCTAACTATTAGTCTACTCTTCCTTCTACTTCACATTTCAAAATTTCAAACTTGCACTCTTTATAAGTCTAAATGTTATTACACCTAAAACTAAATCTTATTATATCAAACCCTAAATCTTATATACTAAATTGAAAATTTGATTATCCCAAACCTTACATCTTGTTATATGCTACTCCAATATGCTAGTCACAGAGGCTATATGTTTTAGCAAAATTTTAGCAAAGATTCCATTACCAAGCTTGGAAAATCCTCACCAAGAAGCTTTCATGGATTCCAAAAACAAAAGGCATTACATTGCTAATACCCACTCCCATTTGACTAGTGATGGACAATTAACTATTGTGGATTTGAAGGTAGATTTCTATTCTATAGCTTCATCCTTCTCTAGATTTAATGTTTGAGATAACATAGACATCAAAGGAAGAAGGAATGGAAATTCTATTAGTCCTTTTAGGCACAAAGGTAAAGCTCACCATTCAAGTACAACAATAGAGGATGATAATGAGAGAAAGTGGTGGGGTGATCATGACAATGATATTATAGTGGAGGATGAATTTGAGCGAAAGATGGAGCAATCTACAAAGAAAGTCAAAAATGATTTTGGACTTGGAATCTTATGAGAGCCTTATCACACATTGGATCGCATCAGTTTACCTACATATTCTCTATATATGTAAATGTCATACAAGGTTTGTCCAACTCCATGAGTGGGCTTAGACTTACTGTTCATCTGTGAAAGAAGGAAACCAAAGATGGGGGTGGTTGATACCATGTCCAGCTATGTGTATGAGGATACAACTGAATTTGAAGAAATTCTTCATATTAGGTGCCATGTCTATGGAGGGAAACACAATTCTTAGGTGCTCATGTCATTATTTCCCAAAAGATTGGGATAAAAATACATGAAGTAGACTTTATTAGAGTGCTTCTCCTTTACTAGTTGATTATAGTGCAAGATCTCCCTTTCTTTTCTTGATTTCAATGGTAAGGTGAGGAGAGTTTACTCTTAATTGAAGAATTAAGACTCTTATTAAATTCTAAGATATACTTAACATTATCGATAAAAAAATCCATGGAATAGAATTATATTTTCAATTTTTTTTAATTTATAATATCAAATCATCCTCCAAATTAAAAACGAGTCTAAAGTCCAACTTAAACAATCATATTTCCAATCAAATGACTTTTTTTTAAAAAGGTGGAATCTAATTACATCTTCATTTTTAAATTTTTTTTCAATAATGTCAAATATGATCCTCCAAATTAAAAAGGAGTCTAAAGTCTAACTTAAACAATCATATTTCCAAAAATAATTAAAATGTATAAGAATAAATCTACTTAAAAAAATTAAAATGTATATAAGTAAATCTACTTAACAAAATTTTAGCAAGATTTGTAAGAAAAATAAATTTGCTAATATCTAAGAAAAATATTAAAATACTAACTATAAAAAGTTAAATGGTCATATTTTCTAGTTATTTGTTCTTTACTCTAATGAAAATTTTCAACAATAGACTTTTTGCATACGTAGTGTAGAAGTTTCTTTGTAATAGTTTCTTTACACATGTAGTAAGTTAGAAGTTTCTTTGCATTAGTTTTTCTTTGTAATAGTTTCTTTACACATGTAGTAAGTTAGAAGTTTCTTTGCACACGTAGTGTCTAGAAGTTTTTTTGTAAAAGTTTCTTTGCACATGTAAGACTAGAAGTTTCTTTGTAATAGTTTCTTTACACATGGAGTGTTTCTTTCTAATTGAAAGTCCTCTTGTTATTTTTTAAAAATATTTACTATTCATTTTATAATTTCAATATTTATATTTACTAAAAATAAATAGTAGTTGGATTTTTTTTTAAAAAAAAATTGCCTTCTCCTATATTTTACATTTTATTTTAGACTTGATATTTTCTAATTACAAATTATATTAATTTTCTTTTAATAGTTTATATAATGATATGGGAGCATGATCCCGACCTAACCTTGGTGGATAGCATAATCAAAGAACATACCATCACCCTCAGCATTTGTGCTCAACCAATTGAGTTGCAACCCTTTGGTTGAGATAATATTTTAATTGTGTTATTTTACCATAATCAATATTTATAGATATAGTTTTTCTATCTAATTATGTCATTTTGATTGAATTATTATTATGAAATTTTATAAGTATTATTATTTAGTGTTTTTGTTAAAATAAAATTTAAGGTAATAGTGTCCTATTTTACTTGTAACTGTGACAAAACACATATGTAACTCTCACATAATATTTTTCAAACAAGGTATATACTTATATTGTTTTAAATGCTATTTTGTCAAAGGGCCTTTGGTCTTTTGGTGAAGTTGAAAGATTTTGAATAAGCCTAAGAGGGATCAAGTCTTGTTGAGTGCAAGGCCAGAGAAAAACAATCTTGTGGATGATCTCCAGTAAAAAATAATAATTTGACCAGCTAGGTACCGGCCCCTCTCCCCTATGTAAGCCAAGTGAAGCTAATAGAAGAAAAGACCAATAATAGACAGATGTATGTTCAATGTAAATTGAGTAGAGCTAATGAAATTGTCAAAGAAAGAAAAATAAGGTTGTTGTGGAGTGGGTCATCATTTTTTTTGAACATCATCCATTTCAATGGTCAAATAGTCAATAACAATTTTACACCTCATCCACAACAAGTAGTAGTAAATATCTGTCCTCTTTTTATTAACTAAATTAGTGGATGATGTTTAAGAATAGCCATTTATCATACATCACTCCCTAGTTCTCTATTTGGACACGTTAATTTAAAGAAATTTCTACCCAACTTCCTCTGTTTCTCCCTATATATTATCATACACCGTAGTTGCTGAAATTACCCAACAATCATACTTCCCTTCATTCAACCTTGGCTTTTCAGGAGAGAAACTTGAAGACAGAAAATTGTTACAAGTTGAATGATGGAGCGTCCCTCGTTGTTGATATTGGGTGTTGCTGTGCTGCTGTTTGGTTGGCATGCGGCTGCACAGACTTCCAATTCAAGCTGTCCTCTAACATTCACAGGTCAGAACAAAACTTACCAATACTGTAACAGCCTAATTACATTAGGAGCTACTCTGTCATATACCTACCATGTAGAGAATGGATCGTTTGATATGGCTTTCGAGGCTCCACCTGCTGCTTCTGGGGGGTGGGTAGGATGGGGGATAAACCCACAGGGGCTACGAATGATTGGCACACAGGCTTTGATTGCCTTTCAATTGAGTAATGGATCAACTGTGGTTGACACTTATAATGTTACCTCCAAATCTGCTGCTTTGAATCCTTCAAATATTAGCCTCACTGTGACCAACAAGAGTGCTGTGTATTATAGTAATAGTGGGAAGATAGCCATATTTGCATCCTTGGTACTTGACTCCAATCAAACCAGTGTTAATCAGGTGTGGCAAGTGGGCAGCTCAGTCAGCAACTTCAGTCCTGGCATACACAGTACTGCTGAAGCCAATCTCAACAGCTTGGGGACACTCAATCTCCAGACAAGTTAATAAATTCTTCTAAACCCATTAGTGAAATAAATGAATGGGAATGAGGTAGCTCAAACAGATGTTTAGAAGAGTAGATCTCTTCAAATTCTCCATTTACTTCTTGTTCCTCTTCCTATCTGTTATTCAGAAGACCTAATTTTATTAGGCAGTAGAAAGTTTGAGATTAGCTTAGCAATTTGTTCTTTTATTAGCCATTTTAGTTAGAAATGTATACATGGAAGTCAGTACATGTTTCCCATGTAATGTGTACTCTTTATATGGAATTTTATTTTATGTTATATTATTTTTAATGTTTCTCCATAATATATAATTCAAATTTGACAGTTGATTATATTTATAATAAATTAGTCAATTATTATACTGTAGTAACAAATCACCTAAATTTAAAATTTTATATTTATTTATTATCATTAATAAAATGTCAATTAAACTATGTTTTAAATTATGGTAATATATAATCAATTAAGTCTATGTTTAGGGTTATAAAATCTTTTGAATATATTTTTGTTTTTCTTCATTCTTTCACTCATAGAAGAAATTAAATTTTAATTCTTCCATCAGTGCAACAAATGAAATTTAAATATTTTAACACCCCACCCTTACCAAACTTTTAAAAAGACACTAATACCATAAATTTCAACAATTCACATTAATAATTCACATATCTAAATGTCAAAAAAAATCCATGGATAAATATTTCTAATAGGCACTAAAAAATAATTTAGTACATAGTTGAATCTTAAAAGAACTTTTAAGCTATATTATCATGTGATTAAAGAATTTATTAAGTAGTTTATTTTAATTGTAGATTTTTTAAAGTGCTTTTATCTATTTTAGGAATGAGATATTACGAGGTAAGTTAGAATTAATTGGAGGGAAAATCCTCAAGTAAGACAGTTTTTTCTTTTGGTTTGTTTAGAAAAATTAGATAGTTTTTTATTTTTTTATTTATGTTGATAGGTGTTTTATATGTGAGATAGTCTTCGTTGTGATATTGATTGATGGTTGGAAGGTTGTTTAAAATGTTGATCAATCATTATATGTTTTGGATTTTGATATGTGGAGGTCAAAAATATTAATGGGAAAAGTGTCCAATGCTATGCCCATACCTCTAATTATTTATAATTATTTATGGTTGCCTAAATATGGGTATGAAATATTCTTTAGGTGTGGCAGGTCCATCCACGAATCATCTCTTCTATTGCTTTTGCTTCAACAACTCTATCTGTGTTATCCAGAAAGGCTAGGAAGGATGGGAAAGTAGCGTAGTAAGAGCTGGTCTTTTCTCAAATCTTTCAAATAGGATAGGTTGGCTTGGGGTGGCACATACTCTTCTTTGACCTCCTATGGCCACATCGAAGTATGAAAAATGATTAGGACCTTATCCTAATATATATTATATAGAATAATCATCAATAATTCTATGTTATTGAATCAATAGGAAGTTCATCCAAGTTATTTCAAAGGGCATCATAGAAAATCACTACTTGAAATATCTTGAACTAGAAAGCAATTTTCTCTATTTCATTATATTAATATTACTATATCATACAGAAAAGGGTCAAACTAGATCTATTAAAAAGTTGACAATTCATTTGGAAGGTAAAAGAAGGATCATGATTAATAGAAAGATTGAGATAAAATAACTTCTACCTTAGCATTATATAAAAATAGAACTAGATTGAGGTAAAGACCAATACCTATGATTGGTAGAAAAGGACAAATCAAAATAAAAATTTCGTGTGAATCCAAATCCTTAAAATAAGGATTCGAGGCATTCAAAACCTTACAAAACATAGATAACAAATAAATGGGACATGCCCATACTTATTTACTCCCACTTTACTGCTTCTACATGCTTTATAGTAAAATAAACTTGCTATAAATCCATGCATGTGGTTTTAAACTTTTCCAACAAAGACTTCCACCTATGGATAGAAGGCCTTGTGGAGAGAAAAAATATGTTGCTTATTGTAAGTGCCCATGCCCTACTATTATGTACAACTATTTATAAAATTTGTTCTATATGTCTCATTGTTATGATTTCTATTTTTTTGTCGTTTTATATTTGTAACTTGTAACAGATCACTTTCTTATGACATATTCAAATTCTTTAATTGCAACTTGAGTACGAGGTTCTCTAATATTAATGCTCATTTTTTTCTATTCTTTACTTAGAAAAATCCTAACTATCATAATTTCACCTACAATTGCAACATGAATTTGATGTGCTTCAATATGATGCTCATTATATTTTTTATTTTTTCCTAAAAAACCTAAATATCATAATTGTTTTATGTGCAACTTCAATATAAGGTGCTTGATTATATTACTTGTATTTTTTTCAATTTTTACAACCAAAATCATTGATATTATATCTTTACATGCACAAAATTGACCTAAAATGTGGACACAACATCAAAAATAGGGTTCCTCATAAGGCATTGAAGGGCATCACTCTCTTTGAAGCTTGGTGTGATAGGAAACTTGTTGTGCAGAATTTTAGAGTTTTTGGCTCCCCAACATGGGCACACATTCCTTCAAAGAAGTGCCAGGCCTTAGAACCTTAGATTCATCCCTACATCTTTGTTGGATATCTTGATGGTGTCAAAGGATATTAACTCTTGGATTCATAGACACATGAGCTCTTCATTGAGCAAAGTGTGCATTTTGAGGAAATCTCTCCCAATTCATATTCACATTTTCCTTCCTCCATAGTGGATTTTAGATGATAGTGACTCAGAGGATTTTCCTCTAGCTTTCTCTTCTTGCAAGGTTGATCATGAGGTTCCACCCTCCCATTCACAAAGTTTAGATTTTAAGGTTGAGGATTCTCCTCCTTCATCCCCTTCCATGCCTTGATGGACTCGTTAGACACTTGAGTCTATAGACACTCTTGTTGGGGATCCTTCAGATACTTGGAGGACTCAGTCACAACACCAAGATATTCTACATTCCTACATTGCCATAGTTTCATATCCATAGTCCTTTCATGAATCTTTGAGTATTGTTGAGTGGGATTCAGTGATGAAGGAAGAGTATGACTCTTTGATTCAAAACAACACATGGGAGCTTGTTCCCCTTCCTAACGGAAGGAAACGAGTTTAGTGTAAGTGGATCTATCAAACCAAAGTTGTAGCAAATGGATCAATTGACAAGTTCGATGCACGACTTGTTTCCAAAGGTTTCTCATAGGTTCTTGGTGTTTACCACACTAAGACCTTTTCCATCATCACCAAGATGAACTCCATTCACTTAATTCTTGCTATTGTTGTAGCTCATGGTTGGGTTGTACATTAGATGGATGTGAAGAGTGCATTTCTTCATAGGGATCTATAGAAGGATATTTACATGGAGTAGCCACGTGGGTTCATTCAAGATTCTTCATTGGTTTGCAGATTGAGGAAGTCTCTCTATGGCCTCAAACAGACCCCACAATCTTGGTATGCCAAGATGGACTCTATTCTTCTCTCAGTTGGGTTCTTCAAATGCCACTTATATTTGAATGTCTACATCTTTGAGATAGGAGGATGGTCTTCTTTTCTTGGCTCTTTATGTTGATGACTTGATTGTCACAGGGGGCACCTCATCCATCATTATGAGTGTCAAGACTGCTTTGCACGATATGTTTTCTATGACTAACTTGGATCTTTTGCCCTACTTTCTTAGGATTGCTTGATCACTCAGACCTCTTCCAAAATCTCTCTTGCACAACCCAAGTATGCTCTTGATCTTCTATCTTGGATTCACATGGCTAATTGTAAGCCTGCACTGACTCCCTTTGTATCTGGAGTCAAGCTTGAGGTGAAGTGTTGCACTCTACTTGTTGATGCCACTTTGTATCATCAACTTGTTGGTAGCCTCATCTACCAAACTCATACTCACCCAGATATTTCATTTGCAGTTGACATTATTTCACTCTTCATGACAGAGCCATATGAGCTTCACTAGAAGGTAGTCAAATGCATTTTTCACTACATACAAGGCACTCATAGGTACAAGATTCATTATATAGAAAGCACGTGTTTAGATTTGATTGGATACATAGACTCTGATTGAGTTAGCGATCTTGATAATCACAAGTCCACATCTACATGTAATTTTTACCTTGGTTCTAGTCCCTTCAATTTCTAACATACAAATAGAAACATTGTTAGCATCGAGGATTAAACTACAAATTCATTGTGTACATTAGTTTTTCACATTCCAACATATTTTATATAGCAATCTCTATCATAATGTTTCACAATCTCTTCAATTTTATGTTGGAAAGTAGTTAGTTGAATCCATGGATATCAAAGGATTTTGTTTACTTACACATATGGAAGTTGAAAAAAGGAAGAGGATTATACAAGATGGTCACTCATGAAAGTTAGAATAGGTATAATTGGAAATAATGTAATGTTGTCTAGGAACATCTTTCCACCATGATACCTATGTATTTGATTTACATTTGAGACTATAACAATTAGTAGCATGTTCATGTCTCATTTCATAGCACTTTCCACAATAGAATGGAAAACCCTCATAATCCAGAGGTTGTGTCTAGGAATGATCAACCACTTTCAAAACAATGTCAACAAGAAGATCTTTCAAAATATATAATTGATAAGCATGCAAGCAAAAATTATATGAGTGAGATCAAAAGTAGTTGCTTTTGTCAATAAAGAATGACCCAAGGAGTTTCCAGTTACTTCAAAGCATGAACCAATCCAAAACCAAATAAAAATATTTGGAAGGTGAATATAAACAAGCATGATATTAAATGATTTAGTGTTGGGATTGAAAGTTGGGTGCCAAGGTTTGAGCATGAGTGGGTGTTTTCCCCAAATCTAAAAATGATCACAAAGGATAGATTCATGATCCTTGATAGAATAAAAAACCATAATAAAAAACCCTCTTGCATAAGGATAAATTTCCAAATTACCATCCATAATAGGCTGCTAAGATTCAAAGATTTATTTATGCAAATTAGGAAGACTAGGAAAAAAATTATTAAAACGATCAATCAATCCATTTGTAGAAAAAAATTCCTCTCCATCCAACACTTCCTCCCCAAAAACTAGGATGGGAGAAGTTTTAGCATAGGTGAGAGGCTTGATCTTCATTTTGGATGATGCCAACAATCCCTATTTGACATAATCACTCTTGTTTTCATAATTTGTAGCATTATGAAACACCACTTTTGCATAAGACACATGGTGTTGTTCACCCATCGATTCATCTAAACCAATTGCAATTCCCCTATTTGAGAAGGATCCATCACCATAAAATAGGCATGTACTAATAGTTTCCATTAGAGATGAATCTACTATAAAATTAACACATTTCATAGTCTTTGAGCCTAAATCACTTCTAAAAGGTCTAAGAATAGGAGACATAGATCAAGATGATGAATCCCTAGATCGTACTTGTACAACTTTCTTTCCATCCTTCTTAGAATGCAAGCCACGTTGAAGGTCATTAACACATTTCATAGTTATAGGGACAGAGTTACTACCATAACCATCATTGATGGATGTCAAAGTCTTGTATCACACTTGTTCCCCATTCTTTGGTTGAGAAAAATGTACTTGTAAATATTTATTGTATCTATGAGCAAAGATCCTTAAAGAAACAATGACATCGTCAGATGCATTTATACCTTTGTGTTCCATAGAAGATCTAGATTTGATCAAATACATAACATCATCCCAAGTAGAATCCCTAGGTGGATCCACTCAATGTTAAAGTCTATCTGGAACCTTAATGCCATTGTGAGAATGATGTGCAAGAGAGTCTAAAACACTATGACCTAGAGGTGGAAAAGATGGATTTATAAGGGTTTGGAGAGGTAGGAGTTCGTTCAAAAGTACCATCCAAAATCATAGATCTATTTCATTTCTTAAATTATAACATATGTGTTGAATACTTACTTGTAGAAGCATATTATTTCCTTTGTGTTATAGTTAAATATTTAAATAAGAATATTGTACACTATAGTTTGAATCTATGATCATGTATTTAACCCTATTTTGAAACTTAAGTAAATATATAACCATAGCTTAAATCATGATATATGAAGACAATAGTTATTTTAATTTACCTATGAAATAAATTTTATGGATAAATGAATGATAAACAAAAAAATTAGGGGTAATCTTAGTAAACTCTTAATTTGCAATCTTCAGTTTGTGACATGTAGTTAAGAATGAAGATTCTTGTGACCAAAAAGGGGTGCACACATCAAATAATTTTGCCTACAACTATTAAGGTATCAATCATCATCCTTCACTACAAAGAGAAGTAAATATATATAATGTACATTATAGTTACAAACTAGAACAAGAAGATGTAATGGTTCATGTCCCAAATGACTAACCTACCAACTATATGTTAGTTAAGTTTCCTGACAATTGGTGTTTCATTCCTATGGCTAAAGAAGTCTTCTTAAAATGCCCCATTTAAATGGACTACTTCCATTGCCTAGTGTTACATCCCTATTTTCTGACTTGCTATACTTTTACTTTTTACTTAGGCATAAGTAAATTTGTTGAGATGTTATAGACTTAAGATAGGATATGACAGGGAATTATATTGAATATCAATTATGAAATCCTGGAAATGATTATGTTATGGTCGATCTAAATAATCATATTATGAGATTTGATTTACTAGTTAAATTTATTGAATAATGATGCACTGATCTCTTATTTGTTTGATGACAAGTGAAAACAGGATTACAGGTTATCGACTCTCAGAGAAGAGAGAGAGAGCATCTTTCGAGAAGAGAGAGATAGACCTTGGATTACGAGTTGTTAATTTGCCAAACGGGTCTAGTGTTAAACGATAATGTGAACCAATGAGTCGTATGAGGTAAGTCTTGTCTTGCCAGTTTTCTTTCAAATCTAATCGACAGGTAGTCGATATCTCGATTTTCATTTAGTCAAGTCGATGATGAGTCGACTTAGTCGTTGCGATGTAAACAACGTCATAGCCGTAAAACAGTTGCGTTATTCTTCTTGAGTCACTTGAAGTTTTATTGTCGCCTCTTAAACGTCAAGACGTTCCCATCAAGTTAGATGATGCTAATATTGTCGACGTTTAACGTCATCAGATGAACCTATTTTGTGGCGGATTTGTGGATCGCGTCTCGTAGTCGAAAGATGCGAGAAGTCATTTTGTGCGTCAAACGATTTAGAAAACTTGTGTTGCGTTACGTCCAATCCGTCGTGATTGCCGTCAAAATGCATTAATCATGTGTTGTGAATTTATTCCCTTTTGTAAATCGATGGAAGTCGAATGTGAAGTCGATTTATGCTATAACTGTTTTGGTCGTCATTTGGAAGGATATTCCAAAATTGTTTAGTCGTAATTTGGCTAACGGGATGTAGTTTTTCAACAGTTTGCTTGATGTCAGCTTCTCGTCGAGTCAAGTGGTTTTCGCCCAAGCTCTGTCAGTTGGGACGTCTTCCATTGCGAATGCGTCTTTTTCCTTCGAGCTTAAGACTTTGAGTTATCATTAATCTAACCTATTTTTGCTTCATTAAGTCGGCCTTTATGCATTCTCTTTTTCGACCTTGGAGACACTATATGCATTTATTAATCCACCACCTTGCAAGAGCATATACATCACTTTTTGGTTATTAGTTGCTAATTCAGAGGTTAAGAAGCCTTCTTGTGCGAGTAAGTTTTGTCAAGGTTGTGGTGCCACGTCGCCATTAAGGAGTCTCCACCATGTTTAAGAGTTTGTTGTAAGTAAGGAAGTCAAGTGGCATGCAGCAACCGACCTCCTTGTGT
Source organism: Cunninghamia lanceolata (assembly GCA_027924645.1). Lineage (NCBI taxonomy): Eukaryota > Viridiplantae > Streptophyta > Pinopsida > Cupressales > Cupressaceae > Cunninghamia > Cunninghamia lanceolata. The sequence goes on along the minus strand of BSBN01000053.1, from coordinate 2,646,503 downwards.
TTAGGCTTTGAAATGGCAGAAGTTTGAGGGCATTATGCTTCTATCACCGTGGGCAGTTGGGTGATGAGCATTCGGTGGTTATTCTGTTAAAAAGAAAGTGTAACCGTGGAGAGAATGGCATGATATCTTCTTTGCTATGCGCTGCCTGGGGGGTCGATTAGTTTTCTGTTGTTTTTAGGATCTGAAACGGAGAGGAAAATGCTGTTAATCTCCTTGCCGTGGGCAGGAACGGCCCTCAAAAAGAGGGAGTCATGGAGATCTTTTGGGAGGTCTTCTTACTTCGTGAGAATTAGTTTCCATAATGTCGGGGGAGTGGGCAGAAAAGCTGAGTGATTAAGGGGATATCATTGTATGATACTTCGGGGAGTAAAAGGCCGGGGATGCTCCATCGTTGGGGGCAGTCGTTGTTTAGAAACAAAAACCACAGAAATGACGATGGAATCCTCTTTACTATGGATGGTAGGAGGTTAGACGGTGAGCAAGATGCCATGGAATCCATCGTGGAGGGTGCAAAACCAGCATCAGTTCGGTTGTTGTGAATGAAAAACAAAAGGAAACTGCGGAGGACAGCTTTGTGAAGAAAGAAAAAGAGGAGATAGCATGGTTGTCTTGGAGGAGATAGCATAGTTTCCAAAGGAGAATAGAGAGGAATCTCAAAGTGAAGAAAGATACAGTCAACAGCGAGGGCGAGATAAGACTATCGAAGAACCTTCATTTGATACTCATTCAGGTTCTTTCTTTTGAAGTCTTTAATTACTTATGGGTAGGGGATGTTTATAGTTTTATTCTTGAGCAATTTCTAAGATGATGCTCGGTGCTTTGTGAGGTCGACACCGCAATGTGTAGTCTGACCAATACTTTGTTTTAGATAAGAAAGCCCACATGATAAGTGTATTCTTATGTAATATGGTCGACACAACTTAGTTTATTTTTATTTTCTTCTTAGTTGGAGACAGAGAGTAAAAATAGCAAAGTCTACTCCTTTTTTTTTTAAAGATTGTATTAGTTGATAGTTTCAGAACTTTTGAGTAGGTAACTAAATATTAGATCTACTCTTGGTTGTAAGTCTATTTAGACTGAGACTTTTAGAAGTTTGTTTGTTGACTAAACGTTCACTCTCTTAGTTTATATATATTTAACATTAGTCACTGTTAGACCGAATGCTTTTATCCCATGCTCAAATTGGTCTTAGCTTCCATAGCGAAACAGTCTATGAGTTTGCCAAAAGAGCTTGTATCTTTATGCCTTTAAGCCACTTCCTTGATGCAATGCATATATGTTGAGGGAAGGTAGGCTTAGATTGTAATAAGTAAAACTAGGATGTTAGTATTCCTATCCTTGTGAAGAACAGTTGGATTCTTGGTAGCAGGCATTGTTTTATTTAGTTTTCTAATATTTTAAAGATACAATGAGGGTGATGATCTCTTTGTAACTAATAGGGCAATAGCACTGGAATGCTTAGTTTCATCTTAGCTCAAATATGACTAAATAAGAGAAATCTAGGCAAAGAATTCTTATGAATATCAAGAAAATGAGTCCACTATTTTATGGAGCTAAGATAAACTTAGAAAAAGTTTATACTTACATTTGAATCTTTGACTCATCGTAATGGTGATAGATTTGCTTGTACTCTTGGTCTGAGAGATTTACCCGACCACATATTTGGATGAATACTCAAGGTTAATCTCTCTCTTCTGATATTATTTTAATCTACTCATATGGTTATGTTAACGTGTAGTTCTACTATGTTGGAATAAGGGAAACAGATTCCTAGATTCTTGTTAAGCTTTAGAAGGTCACCTTTTATGCAAATCGAGTGATAGATCCTTGAGAATGTTATGATAGAGAAAATAAGGTTCATAGGACCATCCTTCTATGTGTTAAAAAGAATAACGTTGTAGTAAACCATTATGATGAAATAGACTATGTCTATCTAGAAATGACTTTGTATTGAATTTTATAAGAAGTGATGGTCGATGACTTCACGTGAGGGTAATTGAAAGTATTATTTTTCCTTGATGTATAGGAGTTATTATCTAACCATAGTATTCTTAAACCAGGGTTGAGTTTAACCAAGGGTCGATCATAATCCTTAGTCTTGAAGTTATGGGAAAGGGTTATTTTGATTGCAATGAGGGTAAAATAGAACCCTCGTAAAACCTAGAAGGGTTAAAGATTATTGATGACCACTTTTATAGTTATAAACTATTTAAGTAGACATTAAAGGGGTCAAGAACAATGTATTTAGTAAATGTTCATACCTATATTATTGAAAGGAGATTTGTTTCTATTCGACAATGTTTTACCCTAGGAAGGGAAAAACCATGTGTTGGGCTACAAGTCGACTTAAAATACAAGTCGTAAGCCTCAGATTTTGCAAGCATGCAAGAGGTACCATTAAATGATTATTCAAACATTAAATTCATTATACCTTTGGACACAACTTCTCTTAAGCCGTTACTTGTCGACAAGGGGGTGAATCTCTTATGTTGCAAAGATGCAAGGAGAGATGCCTAAGATTGGATAGTCAATCCATAATGATTAATGGAGCAACGACAGTGTCTTGAGAATTTACCTAAGTCAGAAAGACTAGGTTAGAGTTAGGCAAAACTCAATAGTTAGATCTTAACCTAGATATGGTAACTATTTTATTAAATCATTGAGATCATTATTTTAGATCGTGATTGAAGGGTCAAGTGCCCTGACTATGAGTATTTATTCTTATTTGCAAGAAGGGAATTAGATTCCTAGACTATATTTCTTGACTTGGGCAAGGTTATCATCTTAGTCGTAATTAATCTATATATTTCTATTATGAGACAAAAAGTCATGGACCTCAGGAATTGCGACAAAGCAATGAGAGTCCTCATAAAGAAAGAAAGTTGAACAGGTCTATGGATTATAGATAGTGTAGAAAACATGTATGGGTCGGGAAGACTCAATTGTTCAAACATCATACTTCTTAAGTTAAACAAAGATGACCAAGTCGAACTGTAGGAATATGATAGTATCCAAGTCGAGTTGGAGTGGGTGAACATTACGACAACGTTCATTGTGAATGTCAATTTATATTGAAAACTATGGCCATAGTAATGCATATGTCTCTGCATGCATTGTCGGTTCACTGTATCTGGATTGCACATCCTATCGGGAATCATGCTTAGCTAGAGGGTATCTAGGGTTGTATGATAGATAAAGTTGTGTAAGATACAACACTATGTACTCGGAAAGGCAAATTACCACTGGTCACCTTGGTCTATACTTCTCGTGAAGGGAAGGGCCACTTCCGGTTAGGAAGGAGTGCGGGAGACCGACGGTCTGTGGTTGGAGGTAAATCACTAGAAAGATACTCTCTCTCTCTAGCAAAAGACATGCCGAGGCTTGCGATAAAGATGTCAAATTTCCGGATGCAGTATATCTTTGAGACTTGTGTTTATTGAGACTAAGTAAAACATTATCTGATTCAGGTATTTATAATTGATTTACTTTTGTAAACATTGTACTTGAGAAAGACAATATAGATTATTGTATTTGTAATGAGAAATCTTGTAATGGTTGTTACTTGATTATATAATAAATAAAAGAAAAATTTTCTGTCTCATTTTTACCTTGTAAATTTACTTATGGTGGAATTTTTTTATTTTTACTATGTTTCTAGAACGTGGATGTTACACCTAGAGTGTGTGAAGCTATGCTAAATCTTGCATGGTAGAATGCAATGAAATGATGACTTGTGCAAGGTCATACACGGTGGTGCACAATAACACAATGGATTGAATGCAATATGCACATGCTATGAAAGAGTGCACAAAAGTAAAGAAGACCGTCAAGGCACACACAAGGTTCCTTGAGGTATGTGGAGTTGTGCAATAATCATTCACCTTTTCTTGAGAATTGATGGCCCCCATCATGTCTTTTGTGAGTTGTGGAAACTAAACATAAAGTTGCTAAAGATTGTACCATTTTGCTTGATTTACATACTATGCTACCTTTGCCACTTTGAACAAGTGATGTGATCCTTGTTGAGTGTGCATTGTGGTAGTCTAACTAATTTCATCTTATGCAACTATGTGAAAGTTCTTAGGATCTAAGTTTGAAGGTTGTTGATTTGATACTTGCCCAAGGAGGAAAATATGGCTTGAGAGTTTCACATTGAATACTAAATGCAAACCCAAGGATTGTAGGAGATTGATAACAAATATGTTCTCACTAGCTACACATAGAATGGTGTATGTACCATAATGTAGAGGCTTCATCTTCTAATGTGAACCCTTAAAGCATTCCTTTTGAAGGTGCATTTCATGGCACTCTTTGTACTTTTATTATTGGTGCAAGAGATTCTACTAAACCTATTAAACACTCTAAATGTGTTGCAAAAACTTCTATGCTTTATCAACTTCTCATTCATGTGTGCATAACTCCAAGTGAGGTGGTGTGTAGTATGATATGTCTAAGGGTGTTTTAGGATGAAACCCAAGAAGCATATTGAGGTATGTGCTTGTTTTGGTAGTTGTGAATGGAAAAAATCAAAGAGACACATGTGGATGGTCCCCACTAAAAATTATCACTAAGTCAATGAACACTAAAAAGAAAAGTGTATGTTATCAAACAACTACTCAAACATGGATAGAGAGAAGTAAAAAACTAATAGAAAGTGGAGGTGAATCACATAACAAGTTTCCTCATTGTGTGGTGGACATAATAAGTAGGTATTAGGGGAGAGGGGCTAGTAGTTGTGAGGGTTAACTTTGTGATGCCATGGGGTTTACATGGAATCATGTAGGACCTCAATTTTTATGGAAGATGACATGAACTCTTATTTGTCTATAACTAAGGTTTGGATGTATGACTCATCATACAACTTGTCAAACCATCAAATTTAGTGAAAGGTGTAAAAAAAGACACTTTTAATAGGATGACCAAAACTTGTACAACAAAACACCCTGTAATTAGGCAAAAAATAACATTTATTGCTAAAAAAATATCATATTATTATTTAAAAGCAACTTATACACAACATGATTAATCATATTATTACTTTTTTGTAAGTATAAATATTTTTAGATTATTTAGTGAGGGATGTATTGGGGCCTTCGCCCATACTAAAAAGACAAAGTTACATAATATAACTATAGATGTTAATATCCCTATACTTACATTAACATAGCACTAAACTTAGAGCATGAATTCATATAAAATATACCTTCAAACAAGATATAGTATCTGAATAAAAGAGAATAAAAAAGCTACAAAATACAAAACAATACTCTCTCTAAACAATACCTCTTCATATTAACTATTAAACATTTAACAATGAGGAGAGGCTAAATACTTTTGTTACATGGGTGGAACATGTTACCTTTGTGAATGAAATTCTTCTCCTTGAAGAAACCTTTAAATTGTCCTTACTTATATAAATGTTTTGCCTATCATTTTCTATCCCTGTCTTCTTGTCATCCATAGTGCATCAAGTTTTTGACACATAAATTCCAAACAAATAGAGCATATAATGCTTCAAACTTATTTTTGTATAATCGAATTGAGAATCTATATTTACTCTTAGTATTGAACTTATTTCATTTTCATGTTTAGCACCTATACTTCATCATATGTCATGATTTAGTTTATCATGCTTGCTTGTGTTTCCTTATTTGCTTCTACATATGCTTAGTTTAAATTAACTTTTATCATTGCTCATGTTCTGTGTTCCCACTTTGGGTGTTCGCATGTTTCTTGTTTACAGATGTTTTCATGATCTATGCTACAGACTTGTGATGTCTTTATATGTTACAAATACTATGTCTTTTATGCATATCTTTATCATGACGTACATTTACTTATTCTTATCATGGCTACCTACTTATGACTCCATGATTCTCTCTTTATGCTTATTTTCTTGTCATGCCTATGCTTTCATTCTTATACCATTAAACCTTATTATCTCCTATCACGAACTTCATCTTTATAATTACACATTCGAGACCGATAAACCTTATCCAACCGATATGTTGTAATTTTGACTCGGGTCGTGGAGCCATATGTTTATGTAGGTGTTTGAGACCTATCTTATAGATCCCATTTATATTCTAATAATCTATATCTTATCTTTAAGGCCGACTTCATCTTACATACACACATGTTTTCTATTTATGTGTGCGTACAACGTTGAACAAGAAAATGGAAGCGATCCGCGTAACGAGTTAGTCAATGTGGGGTGGGCATAATAAGTCGGTGTTACGTAAGTAAGAGAAGCCAAAAATAACGAAAAGGTCAATAATAGAAAAATACGGTAGCGAGGAAAGTGTCATGGAACAAAATTACAAAAGGGAAAGATGGTGAACGACTATCCCCTCCACTCTCTTTGGACTTTCGTAAGAGTTTTGAAGAAATCCATAATATATTTATTTTGAGAAGTTGAGTTTAGATAGTTCCAACATATTTAAACTAGCAATCTTACCTTAGTGTGCAATGGGCTAGAAATTTTTAAATTGCATAGGTAAATTGCAATTTGTTACTATTTTTTTGATATTATTTAGTGGAGGAATTGACCAAAGGAATTTGCTAACCTAGTGATTATTTATTCATTGCAGTATTCCTACTCCTTAACCACTTTACATAGAAATTTCCCTATTGAAGTTGTGGAAAACTTATGCACTAAGAAAGTTTCAACACTTTTAGCTGATAGACTCAACTCTGATGGTGAGGACTCAATAGAAATAGGGATATCTCCCACAACCACAAGCTGAGTTTTACGAAGTGAAATATTTAGGTAGGGAGAAGTTGAATTTGGTAAAACCTCCTTTTTTGAATCCTTCTCCAAATTAATTGCAACTACCTTTTTAGTACCAAGATCTTCCCTTGAAGCTACAAGTTTCTCTTTATAGAAGGAGTTGCATGTATGATATGGATTTTTATCATTTGTGAATTCTTGTAAAGACCCATTGCTATGTTTATCTCAATGTATCCACTCCTACTTCTTACACTCCCCATGGGTAGACTTTCCAACATTTTTCAAAGAAGAGGTTACCAATATATTAATCAAAAGTTCATCTTCTAATGCACCTAGAACGGTAGCTCTATCATCAACTTCCTCTATTACATCCTTTACAACATCCTCTATGATAGATTTATCACCATCTTCCCATTTGTCTTCATCCTCTCCCTTTTTCTCTGTTTAGATTCAAAAACCCCTTCTAACTATTAGCCTACTCCTCCTACTTCACATTTCAAAATTTCAAACTTGTACTCTTTATAAGTCTAAATGTTATTACACCTAAAACTAAATCTTATTATATCAAACCCTAAGTCTTATATACTAAATTAAAAATTTGATTACCCCAAACCTTGCATCCTATTATATGCTACTCCAATATGCCAATCACAAAGGCTATGTTTTAGCAAAAAGTTAGCAAGGATTTCATTACCAAGCTTGGAAGATCCTCACCAAGAAGCTTTCATGGCTTCCAAAAACAAAAAGGCATTTCATTGCTAATCCCCACTCTTGTTTGACTAATGATGGACAATACACTATTGTGGGTCTAACAGTAGATTTTCTACTTATATAGCTTCATCCTTCTCTAGACTTAATGTTTGAGATATCATAGTCATCAGAGGAAGAAGGAATGGAAATTCTATTAGTCCTTTAGGCACAAAGAAAAATCTTGTCATTCAAGTACAACAGTAGAGGATGATAATGAGAGAAAGTGGTGGGGTGATTGTGGCAATGCTATTATAGTAGAGTGAAAGATGGAGCAATCTACAAATAAAGTCAAAAATGATTTTGGACTTGGAATCTTATGCGAGCCTTATCACACATTGGATTGCATCAATTTACCTACATATTCTCTGTTACTTGTAAATGCCATACAAGGTTTGTCTGACTCCATGAGTGGTCTTAAGCTTACTATTCATTTGTGAAAGAAGGAAACCAAAGATGGGGGTAGTTGAGACCATGCCCAACTATGTGTATGAGGGCACAACTAAATTTTAAGAAATTGTTCATATTAGGTGCCATGTCTATGGATGGTTCAAGCACAATTCTTAGGTGCTTCTCCTTTACTAATTGATTATTTCCTAAAAGATTGCAATAAAAATATATAAAGTAGACTTATTAGAGTACTTCTCCTTTACTAGTTGATTATAGTGCAACATCTCACTTTTTTTTGTGATTTCAATGGTAAGGTGAGGGGAGTTTATCCTTAATTGAAGAAATAAGCCTCTTATTAAATTCTAAGATATACTTAACATTATTGATTCAAAGGTGGAACAGAATTACACCTTTTTTCTTTGTTTTTCTATAATATCAAATCATCCTCCAAATTAAAAAGGAATCTAAAGTCCAACTTAAACAATCATATTTCCAATCAAGTAATTCCAAAAATAATTAAAACATATATGAATAAATCTACTTAAAAAAAATGTATCTAAGTAAATTTACTTGGCAAAATTGTAAAAAAAAAATTTGCTAATACACAAGAAAAAACATTAAAATGTTGACTATAAAAAGTTAAATGGTCATATTTTCTAACTATTTGCTCTTTACTCTTAAATGAAAATTTTGAACAATAGTTTTTTTTGCACAGTATAGAAGTTTCTTTGTAATAGTTTCTTTACACATGTAATAAGTTAGAAGTTCCTTTGTATTAGTTTCTTTGCACATGTATTTTCTTTGTAAAAGTTTCTTTGCACATGTAGTAGTAGAAGTACAAATGTAGTACTAGAAGTTTCTTTGTAATAGTTTCTTTACACATGTAGTGCTAGAAGTTTCTCTCTAATTGAAAGTCAACTTGTTATTTTTAAAACATATTTACTATTCATTTTTATATTTTTAATATTTATATTTATTAAAAATAAATAGTCCTTGGAATTGTTTTTCAATTTTGTGTTCTCCTATGTTTTACATTTTTTGTATTGATATTTTCTAATTATAATTATATTATTTTTTTTTTTTAATAGTTTATATAATGATATGGGAGCATGATTTGGACCTAACCTTGGTGGATGGTGTAATCAAAGAACATACCATCACCCTCAGTGTGAAGTTACAACCCTTTGGTTGAGATAATATTTTAGTTGTATATAGATATGTCACTATTTAAATATATTATTTAGTGTTTTTGTTAAAATAAAAATTAAGGAAATAGTGTCCTATTTTGCTTGTAACTGTGACAAAACACATATATAACTGTAGCTGTGACAAAACACATATATAAATGTAACATACCAGTTTTTCTATCTAATTATGTCATTTTGATTGAATTGTTATTATGATTTTTTTTGCTTTGAAATTATATATATTGAATTTCATAGTTGGGTAAATAGATACTACACTATTTAAATATATTATTTAGTATTTTTTGTTAAAATAAAAATTAAGGAAGGAGTGTCCTATTTTCTTGTAACTATGACAAAACACACACATATATATGTAACTGTAACATAATATTTTTCAAACAATATATACTTATACTGTTTTAAATGATATTTGTGTAAGTCACATAATGAAAATAATCATTTTTATATATATTTTTAAAATAAATTGATAGTAATTTATTTATTAATCTAACAATAATATAAAAATAAATTAAAAACTCCATACTATCAAATCACTATAACTTTTTTAAACAACTAATAATATATTTTTTTAATAAGATTTGAAATCTAGTTATGGACTTTGACAAACCAGTACTGGGTCCTCAAAGAAACTGTCAACTGTAATCATACGTCACTCCCTGGTTTTCTATTTGGACACGTTAATTTATAGAAATTTCTATCCAACTTCCTCTGTTTCTCCCTATATATTATCATACACCGTAGTTGCTGAAATTACCCAACAATCATACTCCCTTTCATTCAACCTTGGATTTTCAGGAGAGAAATTTGAAAGCAGAAAATTGTTACAAGTTGAATGATGGGGCGTCCCCTGTTGTTGATATTGGTTGTTGCTGTGCTGCTGTTTGGGAGTTTCTGTGCTGCACAGACTTCCAATTCAAGCTGTCCTCTAACATTCACAGGTCAGAACAAAACTTACCAAGTCTGTAACAACCTAGTTACATTAGGAGCCACTCTGTCATATGTCTACCATGGAGAGAATGGATCATTAGATATAGCTTTTGAGGCTGCACCTGCTGCTTCTGGGGGGTGGGTAGGTTGGGGGATAAACCCACAGGGGCTAAGAATGATTGGCACACAGGCTTTGATTGCCTTTCAAATGAGTAATGGAACAACTGTGGTTGACACTTATGATGTGGAATCTAAGACTGCTGCTTTGAATCCTTCAAATATTAGCCTCACTGTGACCAACAAGAGTGCTGTGTATTATAGTAATAGTGGGAAGATAGCCATATTTGCTTCCTTGGTACTTGATTCCAATCAAACCAGTGTTAATCAGGTGTGGCAAGTAGGCAGCTCAGTCACCAACTTGAGTCCTGCCCAACACAGTACTGCTTCGGCTGATCTCCAGAGCTTGGGGACACTCAATCTCCAGACAAGTTAATAAATTCTTCTAAACCCATTAGTGAAATAAATGACTGGCCAATTCAGTGGGAATGAGCTTGTTCAATCAGATGTTTAGAAGAGTAGATCTCTTCAAATTCTCCATTTACTTGCTGTTCCTCTTCCTATCTGTGATTCAGAAGACCTAATTTTATTAGGTAGTAGAAAGTTTGAGATTAGCTTAGGAATTTGTTCTTTCATTAGCTATCTTGGTTAGAAATGTATACATGTAAGTTAGTCCATGTTTCTCATGTAATGTGTACTTTTTATATGGAATTTCATTTGTTTTATATATTATACTTTATGCTTCTCCATAATATATAATTTAAATTTGACATTTAATTATAAGTTATATTTATAATAAATTAGCTAATTATTATATTATTACAACAAATCAAGGATATTTAAAATTTTAGATTTATTTATTACCATTAATAAAGTATCAATTAAATTATGTTAATAGATAGTATCACTAAGTTTATGTTTGGAGTTATGAAATCTTTTCAACACACTTTTCTCTTTTTCATTCTTTTATTCATAAAAGAATTTTTTGGGTCAATTTTTCCACTAGTAAAATAAATAAAATTTAAGTATTTTACTATCCCATCCTTACCAAACGTTTAAAAAGATACTAATAACATAAATTTCAACAATTCACATTATAAATTGGTAAGTCTTCCTCTACATGTATAATAATATTTATGTTTCAGTTAATAATTTATATATTTAAATGTAAAAAAAATCCATACATAAATCTTTATAATAGGCACTAAAAATAATTTAGTATATAGTTAAGGCTTAAAAGAACGTTTAAGCTATATTGTCATGTGATTAAAGAAGTTATTAAGTAGTTTATTAGTACTTGCCTTCAGCCAGTACTATTTCAATGTGTTCACACTTATCTAGTTATTAATCTATTAATTGTAAACCAATGAAAAGACATGATTATTTTTCTTGTTGGGCAAATTTGATTTAAATTTGTACTTTTCCTATGTCAACATGATAAATTTTTAACAAAAAATTATTGAAAAATGATTTATCTATATTGTCATTGGCTGAAAAAAAAATGACCTCTTCTCTGCTCAAAAAGCTATAAATGTAGAGAGAATTCTGGTTTGAAGGGAGGATGTGGCAAGTAAACAAATTATGAACACAAATTTTGTCTCCCACTAGTTAAGTCATGTCTGGATGGCAATAATTATGAGAGGGAAGAATCATCAGTTTTTATGAATTTAATTTTTTGCTTCATTACCTAAATGTAAAAATTACTTTTTGTCAAAGGGACAAAGGGACAAAGTTATAATATTAATAATACTATTAAAAATATAGGATTCTACACATTTTATTTTATGAAATTAGATTATTTTTGGGATTTCAATTTTATTTACTCAAGAGTTAAAAATTTAGTATTTCAATTTTATTTACTAAAAAGTTAAAAAATGTATTTCAATTTTATTACATTTTTTATTTTATTCTTCAAACATACAATATTTTAATGCATTTTAAATTATCATAGTATTAATATTATTACATTTTAATATCTTAAGCATACATTTTCAATCTCTATACACTCAACTAGGGCCAAGGCTCTCCACATAATACAAATATGTAGGCTTTGTAAAACTTAGTTTTATAGTTAAAGGAAGTATTTGTGTTATTTAATAGGCTTTGTAAAGTTTAGTTTTATAGTTACAGAAATATTTTAGTCCTATTTTATTTTTACCTAATTAGATTATTTTTAAAATTTCAATTTTATTTACCAAGACATTTCAACACTCTTCAAAAATTAATTTTTCATTTATTGGAATGCAATTTGTCTATACAATCAATACCTAATCAACAAAAAAATTACAACTAAACAAATACTATATACAACCAATAGCTAATCCACAAAAAAAATTACAACTAAACAAATGCTATAATAACAACACTACAAGGCAGGTATTGGCCACTACGTGGCACTTGTTAGTACATGCCTTAGTACTATTGCAATGCATTAGCACTTATCTAGTTATTAATCTATTGATTTTAAACCAATCAAAAGACAAGATTATTTTTCTTGTCAGCAAATTTGATTTAAATTTGTACTTTTCATATAAATGCGAAGAGAATTTTAGTTTGAGGGGAGGATGTGGCAAGTAAACAAATTATGAACACAAATTTTGTCTTCCACTAGTTAAGTCATGTCTAAATGGATGGCGATAATTATGAGAGGGAAGAATTAAAAAGACAAAATTATAATATTAATAATACTATTAAAAATATAGGGTTCTACACATTTTATTTTATGAAATTAGATTATTTTTAAGATTTCAATTTTATTTATTTGAGAGTTAAAAATCTAGTATTTCAATTTTATTTACTAAAAAGTTAAAAATCTACATTATCATGAAAAATATTTCACCATGTTATTACTTTTTAATTTTATTCTTCAAACATACAATATTTTAATGCATTTTAAATTATCATAGTATTAATATTATTACATTTTAATATCTTAAGCAGACATTTCAAATCTCTATACACTCAACTAGGGCAAGGGCTCTCCACATAATACAAATATGTAGGAGGGCTCTCCACATAATACAAATATGCAGGCTTTGTAAAGTTTAGTTTTATAGTTAAGGAAATATTTGTGTTATTTAATAGGCTTTGTAAAGTTTAGTTTTATAACTAAGTAAATATTTTAGTGCTATTTTATTTTTACCAAATTAAATTATTTTTGAGATTTCAATTTTATTTATCCAAGACATTTCAAAATGAGTTCACATAAATTTTTCCTTAAATTTAGTTCTAGTTACAATTTTGAAATGATAAACAATTCTTTTATCTTTAGAAAAAAATATTACTAAATAATTAAGTGACTAAGATAAAATACTGTAGTGATCTAAATATGAATATGTTATTGTTATTATATTGTCTAATTATTCTTCAAACTTACAATATTTTAATGCATTTAAATTGTAATAGTATTCACTATTATTACATTTTAATATCTTAGGCACACATTTCAAATCTCTCCACACCCAACTAGGGTTAGGGTTCTACACATTTTATTTTATGAAATTAGATTATTTTTGGGATTTCAATTTTATTTACTCAAGAGTTAAAAATTTAGGATTTCAATTTTATTTAGTCAAAAGTTAAAAATCTACAGTATCACAAAAAATATTTCGCCATGTTATTACATTTTTTAATTTTATTAAGTATTAGTATTATTACATTTTAAGGAAATATTTGTGTTATTTAATAGGCTTTGTAAAGTTTAGTTTTATAGTTAAGGAAATAATTTAGTCCTATTTTATTTTTACCAAATTATATTATTTTTGAGATTTCAATTTTATTTACCCAAGACATTTCAACACTCTTCAAAAATTAATTTTTCAATTATTGGAATGCAATTTGTCTATACAATCAATACCTAATCAACAAAAAAAATTACAACTAAACAAATACTATATACAACCAATAGCTAATCAACCAAAAAAAATTACAACTAACAAATACTATATTAACAACACTACAAGGAAAGTACTGGCCACTACGTGGCACTTGTTGCATTTCTATTCAAGCAGAATGATATCTTTCATAGTTTTTTACATAGATTTTTCAAAAGATAGATATGCTAGTTTTATTTTAGAACTACTTAAAAATATTTTTTTTGTTTTTATTGTCTGAACCTAAAGAGACCATAGTGCAGTGAAGGCACACATCTTGTGAGCACATCAACCACATAAGGCACATATAATAACCAAAAAAATTATTAAAATTATTATATAATTTGATAACTAAAATAGTAAATAGTTATGTACTTGAATAAATAAGTAATATAGTTTATAAATAAAATAGTAAGTAATATTTTTGAACTAATTATTTATTTTAATTTTTATTTGAAAACTATTTTATTTTAGACATATTTTATTGAATAAAATAGTAAGTAATATTTTTAAATTAATCTATTTTTAAAAAAAATTATAAAAAAAAGAGGGTAAAAACTTTATTAATCAAATAGAGCAGTATAGAGCATAAAAGTAGCAGGAGGCCTAAACAAGCCCAAAAACATTAAACAAGAAATCAAGAAGTGGTCATGCAACATCTCACATCCGCCGTAACCAAATCCTCCAAATCTTAAATAAGATCCCTAGGTAAACTATCCCAATCATCCACCAACCAGGTCCCATTCTTCTTAGAAGCCCATTTGGCCAACCCATCAGCCACCTTATTCCATTCCTAAGGGATATGAGAGAAGGTGATAGAATCAAGTAATTCTCCAAGACTGGTGATTTTCTTAGCCACCACCGCAAGCTGCCAACTAACATCATCAAACTACCTTCTATTTATCAAGTCTATCACCACCTAAGAATTTGACTCACAAATAATCTTTTTCCAGCCGAGGGCATATGCCCTCTTCAAGGCCAAAAGAATAGCCAAGGCCTCCATCAGATTATTGGAGTGTTGCCCCCTATATTTCGAGAAGAAAAACACAACCACCCCAGAACTATCTCTGCCCACCCCACCAACGCCAAAGTGCCCAGGATTACCCCTTGCAGACCCATTAGTATTGATTTTCAAGACTCTAGTGGGAGGGGGCAGCGAATGCCCTCCCCTAAAGACCTTCCCTCTAGAACATTTGCTCCACCCAATCTTGGGCCTTCCAGTACCCCCAACAGGTATCCCTAGATTACGAATCACTCCAGTATCACCAGGATCCACCGGGGATGACAGATCACATTTAGCATACAAGGTCTCCTCCAAGGCCCCAAGAATACGAGACCAAACTTGACCCACCAACAATTTCTTATCCAGAAAAACCCTGCAGTTGTGCTCCAATCAGATGTGCCATATAATTAGACTAGGGGCAATTGGCCATGCTATGTGCAGAAATGAAGTCTTCACCAGAATGGGCTCAATGTTCTGCCAAAACTCCTCCAAAGAAGAAGGGTACCTGCATTGCAAGTTCCAGCCCCCCCACCAAAAATGCCAAATAGTCCTAGCAAATGGGCATTGAAAGAAAATATGTGAAATAGTCTCAACATCTTTTAGGCATAAGAAACATAATGAAGGACCTTAGAAGCCTCACTTACAGAGGTTATCCCAAGTCAAACACCTACCATAAACCACCAACCAAGAAAAGAAATTGCATTTTGGCCAAGAGAATTTATTCCAAATATTTTTCCACCAAGGAACCTCAGCACTACCCCAGGCCTATCTGTCCAAAACACGATACCCTGAAGCAACAATGAACTTCCCTTTATGATCCAGACCCCAAGCTAGCACATCCCGCTCTGGAAGAGAACAACAGACTCTATCAGTCAAAATGGAGGACAACTCCCTCCTATCCTCCAAAGAGCCACCCATGGGCCAATCCTGCATATCCTTCCACTGGTAAACAATCGTCTGTCCCAAAGCCTAAGGGGCTTTGAAATCCATTACCCTACTTCAACCAGCCTAAACAAAAATCCTACATAAGTCCCCCAAGTGAGGATGCAAGGAGAGGATAGGTGGGAAGCCATCCCAAGAGTCATGCCAAAAAAGAGCATTAGAGCCTCTATTGCAGATCCAAAATAGGCCTTGTTTAACCAGCGTAGCCCCCCTCTTGAGAGTATCCCAGATCATAGAACCTTTCCCTGAAAGACTAAATCAAGGAACCTCAGTGCCATCCACCTCCCCAAGGTACTTGAAACTAAGGATCCTGGCCCAATATTGATGCTGATATGAACACCATCTCCAGTACAACTTTGCAGCCAAAGCCTACCCACTCCAATCTGCCCTACGCAAACCCAGACCACCATCCTTCTTTGGCCGGCAAACAGCTTCCCACTTAATTAAGCTCCACTTCTTCGAAAGGAGATTACCTGACCAAAGAAACTGTCGACAGAGGCCCTCAAAATCTTTGATGAAGCTTGAGAGAGCAGTCAACATGAAGCACCTGTATAAAGGAAGGGCCTGCACCACAGACTTCAACAGAGTAACTCTACCAATTGTGGATAACCATCTATAGGTCCAATGACAAACTAGCCCTCAAAATTTATCAATCACATCCTGCCAAAAATGTGATGCCCCGTCATGCAACCCTAGAGAGTTAGGCTAACTGGGCAATAAAATATGGGCAATTTGTTTTTTAAAACAAGTAAATGCATTAATCACTAGATAAAATAACAGCTAATTACATCAATAAAAATCATTTTACTTACTAACATCTCTAAGGAACATAACTGCATCAAGTAATTATAAACAAGGAACATTAACAACATAATACATTATGAATGTTCATACGCAATTGTTACATCAAAGGAAGATTACATCTTTTCATTTATAAGATGTGAACAAGTACAAATGAGATCAAATACAGGATTACATAATTACAAGGCCTCTTGATTGATTACATCAAATTACAATATAAATCATGGCTATACAATTCTAGAAGCATAATACAAATTTGAGGATGCAAATACAGGTCTGGAACTAGAAAGACACAACTGCCACGAACACGAACCAAGATGCCAAAGAAATCCAATGGATTAAGCTCTTCCACCCGACCATGTGGAACCTTGAGGTCCACCCCTCGAGCTAGGAGATAACAATGAGGTTCCCATACAGAAACAAGAACAAAAGGACTAACTGAAAGTAGGATTACCTCAAGTTTCACATGCAGACATAACTAAACTCAACAATCAACATCTAGAGGCAAGAGAACAGGGCAAGCTGGAGTGTAGTAGGATGGAGTGTCATCGTATGGTTCTACATGGGTTACCCTGACTATCTCTCTCTAGACGCTAGCCCCCATCTATGGTTACCCTGACAGCCTCTCTCTAGGCGCTGGCCCCATAGGTCACACATGCAGAAACCATCCCTCTCATCCCACCCTTATCCTAAACTAGCACTACAGGTGTGGGGGAGGAAATCTATTTATCTTGCTTAATGTGAAATTCTACCCTTTCCCCCTAGGTTAATTATTATGTTTTCACTTGTTAAACACTTCCAATGGGCTACCCAGACAGCTACTTTGGGCATCGGCCCCACATCGAAAGTCACTCCCCTACCTGCATCCAGTTGACCCAACCCAATCAAGTACTATACACAAGGACACACATGACATACCTCCAACTCTTATGATAAGCCAATAATAACATGAGGCATGTAAAAAATCCAAATTTAATGAACCAAAAATCAGATTTCTCTCTCTTGAACACAAGGATTCAAAGTCATCAATAAGTTCAAGGTAAACAAGCATCTGGATAGGTAACACAACCCTTATAACCCATGAAAGAGAAGACCAAAAGCTCTTATCCTAACTCTTCATCGGAAACCGATATTCATAACATACAAGTAAAGACAAATCAAAAATTTCAAAGCAAACTACACAGATTTATTATTCTATCAATACTAATTAAGAAACATTAAACCAAAAGAATTGATTTACTCCCTATCATATTGTTAACCAACTAGAAAGTATTTGATGAACAATCACTTTAATGTATTACTTAACACCTAATCTTATACTTCTATCATAACTTTAATTCAACCAATTTTAAACTGACTTTTCCCTTGACCTTAGGATAACACTCCTCGACAAAGTAAACTATTATGAATATTAACTATTGTTTGCAATAAAATTCAAACCCTATTTGATATGGACTTAAGATTTAAACTTTAAACAATACTATGACATAACAAAACATTAATATTTAAATTTATAATAAGACCACTTGACTATAAATTACATTATTTCCTTAATCTTCTCTTTACTCTAATCACAACTATTAATCTTATGAAAGCAAGATTTTTTAAATTTTCTAGAACAAAGCATTGATAGTTAAATTTTATTTTTAATACATTGGTTTAATAACATGAAATGACTAGCAGTATAGTCTAGATTCCTATCTATTCAAATAGTGGCAATTTCTTCTTCCTAGAAGTACGACTACATTCTAATGATAGGAGTAATTAATAGTTTACTCATATCTTTAGTTTTAAAATAGAATATAGTAACTTATACAATGATGATTAGAATATTACTATTATGAAACTCTTTCACTAATTTTCTTTCTTTATCAGCAAGTTTCAGTTTACTAAGTTTCTATTAAGAATTTCTATTTGCAATCCTGAATGGTAGAAGAATGCTTGGGTGAGGTCGATTGAAGTTTAAATTTGGTAAGGCACACAATATTTATGATGAAAGAGGAACATTGAAGCTTAAGAGTTAATAATGATTGCAATGATAAATTGGGAGCATAGTTTTCTTAATGAAGTCAGAACGCCTCATTGAGGCCGATAAGCCAAAATCGCCTCCAATCGAGTGAAATTTGCATATGTGTGTGTGTGTGTGTGTGTGTGTGTGTGTGTGTGTGTGTGTGTGTGTGTGTGTGTGTGTGTGTGTGTGTCTGTGTGTGTGTGTGTGTGTGAACTTAAAAGGTATAACTAGGCACAGATTGCTGATAATAACTACGAGCTCAATTTGGCGTTCAAAAATGGTTTGTCATGCATCAGACAGGTCATACGACAGATGTTGAAGGTGGGTTGCAGAGGAAAATAAAATGAATTCGTCATCCTTCAGCATAGATGTCTATCAGGTATCCCATTGTAAATAAGAATATTATAGTGGCTCTAGAAGGTGGAAGAAAAACATACGTCCAAGTTTAAAGTCTAATCACCCGTAAGGATTTCTGACAGGTAAGAAAAGATAAGAATATAGCTTAAAGTTGATATCATTTGTAGGCTGGATCGATCGGATGCCTCAAGTGAGGCTGCCAGCTTGTCAAGAAAAGAAGAGAAAGAATGAATTGCCTTTCAACAAAGGCCGCTGGATATAATATGTGATAAAAAGAATAAAATTTGTAGACTAAACCCATTGGGTTTGATAGACCAATCCGCCCTCAAGGTGAGAGCCTGAATCTGAAAGCAGGTGAAACCAATAGGTTCGGTGGTCTCGCAGCATAATAGGTTTTGAGTGAAAGAAAAATGGCCTTACCATCTAAATTGATGCAGAGCAAATAAGGAGGTCTTAGGATCTACAGAGATTTTAATTAGTTGTAGAGAAAAATACATACCTTCGCCCCTCTGGTACGTCCTTTAAATCTGGACAGAGCAGAAATGTTTCATAACACTATGGAGCGAATTCTATGAAGCACGAGTGTGGTCTATATTTTATTCCATTTCAGCTACTGACAATTTTACAAGGATGCAGACAGAGAAAATATAAATGAAAATAGGGCCGATAGTTCTCCAGGTTATTGTCAATCACATAAGAATAAAGGCTTGGGAGTATATACAGAGATAAAGCTATATGTATAAGATTCTGTAATAGCTACATGATTTACACCTTTCTACAGATGAGGAGAGGTTCACATTGCAAAATGTTTGATGAAAGAAATAATGAAGTTTTAAAATGATTATCGAAGTGTCAGAATTAAGGAATTACAGGAAAACCCTAGCTTCAGATGGCGACAAGAAGGCATGAATATCCACCAGAACAAACTAAAGGTAGATTAAAAGAAAATATATATCAGACTAACATGCAGGCCATTATGGTTTTTGGACAGTCGAAAGCAATAGAAGAGAGGGAATGATTCATTTTCAAAGACACATTTATCATTCATTCAAACATACAAAAAACATACCCAAAATTTGGTCCTTCAACTTCAAAATCCACCTCCCGTTCAATTTCTCTCCTTTTTCCTCAATTCTTCAGCTTCTGCAAAAATTCTGCCCTTCCGATTTCCCTCTCTGCCTTTGAAATAAATCCCTAAATTGCAAAAATAGACCAGGCCAATTAATTTCCCCACTTCCCGTATCTATTACTAAGAATCCACTATCTCCCAAAATTAAGTGCAATAAATTTCTTCTTTTAGGGAGATTCTCAAATTAGGGAATTTAATGCTAGCCATTCATGGCAAATCTCTCAACAATAAATTATTAAATAATAATATCTTCCCAGCTAAATGATATACTAATATAATCAACGAATATATTATTAATTACTTATGATTATTTTCATTATTACTAATTATTAAAGTTACTAATTTAATTTTTATTAAAAGACACTTATTCAATATTCCCAATTTTCTCATTATTTATTAACAAACTAGATAAATACTAATTTACCTTTATTATTATTACTATTACTATAACACTTTATAAATCTCCAACAATTACACATAGACTATAAACCAAAAAGCTCAAATGTTAACAACCACATACCAATGGACAACCAATACCCGAGGGCAAGTACCACTAAGTGACATCTATACTCATGACCACAAACTGACGACAATGACTGACATAGGGAACCCCATGTTATCTCCCATCCACATTATCCATTGGAGTAAAGGCATGCTCAGACCTGCTAAGTCAGGTGGAGTCAATGCCTGGTACCTGCAACCTACATCAAAATGAGGTGTTGCATACAAGAATATACATATATAACAAACACATAGTGTCCGGGAGTTGCAGCGTAGTAGGGTGCTCATAATGAGTAGTACTTCACTGTCCCTGCACCGAAAGCATGACATATAACATAAATATCTCTAACTAACAATCAGGTATCATCCAATCCCATAAAGCATGATAACTCTACTCCTCATAAACATCTAACCATTAACTGATCATGTCAAAACACATCATTTACTATAATATCAACAATGTCACTATAATGATCATAACAAATATCAACAACCACATCAGTAATCCATAATACATAATGAGCATACTAAGCATAAACAATAAGTCTATCATCCACATGTCTCAAAAATGTCTAAGTGAAACTGAAATACTATCACTGTCAGAAAGCCAAAATGAGGGGCACTACAAAAAACACCTAGGAAGTGGGCACACATCTAGAGGGATGCAAAGGTATTTAAAGGGAAGTTTCCCCACCTGAAACCTTAAGATCCTGGCAATACACTGTTGAATAAGCATGGGGGTATTAAAGAAATAAATGCAAGACTTACTTTCATTGATGCTTTAACCTGAGGTAGCGAGGTAACAATCCAAAATCTATCGTAAAGCAACTGCTTCAGCCACCTTAGCAGCACCCATCAAAGCCTTATCATCCACAAACTAAAGATGAGTTTGAGGAGGAAGAGAGTTGCTCCATTTACATCCCTGAATGTGCCCATCCATAACATGGGACTTAATGAATCTCCCCAAGCCTTCAACCATCAAGATGAACAAATATGGGGTTAAGGGGTCCCCCTACCGAAGACCTCTAGAAGCACCACATAGATCCGAAGGCTCCCCATTTATGAGAATGCAAAAGGATGAAGTCTTCACACAGCTCATGACCCAATCAATCCACTCACCACTGAACCCAAATGCTCTGAGAATTTTGATCAAAAAGCCCCATTTAACTATGTCATAAGCTTTAGTCATGTCCAACTTTATAAACATAGCCTTTTCCATAGAAGAGGCCATGGAGTGAATAGTCTTAGCCGCAATAACTACTCCATCCAAAATATGTCTACCCGCAACGAAGCCCCCTTGTTCCTCTAAGATTAACTTATCCAACCATGGCTTCAAACGCTCAGCAATTAGCTTTGTAATGATTTTATACACCACATTGCACAAAGCAATTGGTCGAAAAAGATCCAGAGAATCAGTACCTTCACGTTTTGGGATAAGAGAAAGAAATGTGGCATTCATGGCTCGCAACATTTGCTTATTCCTTAAAGATTACCGCACCACCTCCAAAAGATCAAGGTTGATCACTTCCCAAAATTCCTAAAAGAACTCAACTGGGAACCCATCAAGACCAGGAGCCTTCCCTTTTTTCAACTGAAGCACCACATCCTCCAACTCCTTCAAAGAAATAGGTTTAAGAAGAGAAGCATTCATATCCATAGTCACCAAAGGAGGAATACAAGCCAAGATAGAAGCTTCCTCCTCACTAGCAGGCGGGATATCTTCAGAAAAGAGAGCAGAGAAAAAATGAACCGCCTCACTAGAGATCCCCAAAGAGGAAGAAAGAATAGAACCCTCAGGAGAGCAGAGAGAAGAAATAAAGTTACCTTGTCTTCAAGCCTTCACCGATTTATGAAAGAAGGAAGTATTCCTATCCCCTTCCTGAAGCCAATTGACATGAGCCTTCTGTTTCCAAAAAATTTCCTCACGGAGCTCCCATTCCTCAAGGTCTTTAACCGCACTATCCTCTAGCCTGCTTAAATTCGCATCAAGACCCTGATCCTGAATCTACCTGGTAATAGAATCCAAGCACTCCTGGGAAACCCTTTTCCTTTGAAACACATTGCCAAACTAATACTTATTCCAATGTTTCAATTTATACTTCACATATTGAAGTCTCTTCACAAATGAGTACATAGTCGTACCAAAAGCAAGTCATCCTTCAGTCCACCATCTAGAAACCAAGTCAAGAAGACTCTCCTCCGTGAGCCACATAAGATAAAATCTAAAAGTTTGATTTTTAGGACCACTAGCCAAACAGGCAGAGAATTTGATAAGCTAATGGTCAAATCCTCACCAATCTAAAATTTCTAAACTTGACAACCACTTGTCACCCACCCAAAAATTGGAAACAAGAAACCTGTCTAACCATTCAGAAATGGCATCATCCCCAAGCCTCCTATTATTCCAAGTAAACATGTCATTCGAAGGTTTGATATCCACAAGATGAAGGTGAACCAAATTATCCCTTAGGAGATCAGAGGAGGGGTATAAACGAGGCACACCCCCCCTTTTCTCCTCTAGAGAGGCAATTGCATTGAAGTCCCCTGCCATAATCTAGGGAAGGAAAGGATCCAACGATCTCAGAAAATTGATATGAGACCATAGAAGACTCTTGCCAGGAACATTCATCAGAGCATAAATGTTAGAAAGAAGAATTCTTTCCCTTGTCTCCAAACTAATTGCAACCAGAGAAATAGAGAATCTGCTAGAGAACCACCAAACAGGATAAATTCGCCGAGGATCCCAAAGGCAAGCAAGACCCCCAGAGCTACCCTGCACACCCACACACTAGCAAAATCCTCTGTTCCAAATCTTAGACACACACTGCATCATACCATCCACAGATAACTTCGTCTCCTAGAGGAAAACCACATCCAGAGAATGAGCACTAACCAAGTCCCGAATAGCCTTTTGTCTAGGGATGCTATTCATACCCCTTACATTCCATGCTAACACAATCATTGTGAAGGGTGAGAGAAGTGAGTATCCAATGTCTTCACCGACCCAGATTCCACCAATGTCTCCCCAGCCATCTTAACTTTCTCTTGATCCTTCTTCGTCCCCACCTTTTGGGGCTTATCAGGAGCACTCTTTTTCAGGGGTTTTTGTTGTAAACCCAAAATAGTAGAAATAGAGAGGGCTTTATTCTTACCAGAGTCTTCCAAACCCGGTCCACCCACTAAACTCACCCTTTTAGCTGAAGAGGCCATAGGGGTTTCCACCAAGCCACAAGAGTCACCAATCCCAGCATTGGGGGGAGGAGCAATCGAATCCATCACCACCCTAGAAGCCACCACAGGAACAAGGGCTGAGGTAGTGATAGGCAAAGACTCTGAATTATGATCAACTAAAGGAGAAACTTCAACATGCATGTCAGAAGAAACCCCCTCCTCATGGACTAATTCATCTAAAGCCTCAAACTTGTTAAAAGTCTCCTCCTCTTGACGATCCTGAAGAGTCCTCTTCTAACCCCGATTATTGTTTCGTGACTTAACTAGGACAAATCCATCTTTATCTGGTACCACCCCCTACATGGGTGCTTTACCCTTTTCCACCCTTGGATTAGATGGAGCCTTCACATTATCTAAACCACCAGCACCTGAGGCAAGAGGGCACCTCCTTTGAAGATGACCATACTCATGGCACAACCAGCACTTGAAGGGTAAAGTCTCATAGTCTAATTGCTGAGTCCAAGAGCTAGACCCAACAGTCAGATCAATAGAATCTGGTAGAGGCTAGCTCAAATCAATCTCCACACATACCCGGGCATAGGAAAAAAATTGCTTCTCCAGTGTTTGCTGAGATGGGCCAATAGGCTTCCCTAGCAGCAACATAATTGATTGTAGAATATCATGTCTCCAACATTCCAACGACAACCAAGGAAAACAAACCCACACCGGCACCTTCGAGGGAAGCACCTCAGCCGAGTTAAAGCCTACATGCCACAAACTCATGAATAGGCCAACTTGATTATAAAAGTAGGTCCCTCGCTCAAACACCTTATTATGATCAGAGATACACGAAAAAACCACCAGAAAGAAGTTATTCGTAGCTAGCAAGATGTCAAAATCACCTTCCAGATTCCATGACTTGCAAATCCAGGGTTCCAGAAAAGGCATCGAAACCCTCAATCCCATAAATTTGCATATTAAAACATGTTTGTTATAATACCCCAGGTCCTCGGCCACCGCCTCTGTTTGAATCACCAGCTTCGGATGAGCTTGAGCTCTCACCAAGCATCTGTTTATCTTTTGCAATTTCAAAGCACCAGTGCTAAAAACCCCAACATCAAGAGGGGATGGATGAGGAAACCCACCACCAACTTCTGCCATAGCAGCATCCCCCGATGTCTCACCCAAAGGCATAGACCATGCCATTATAAAAACCCCTCAAGTCCTCGTACCCCACACCTACACCAAACAACGCACACACTTGAGAAAAAAGACCCCCCCAAAAGCTAAAAAACCCCTCCCCTCGCTGGAAACAACCCCACAGAGCCCGACTTGCAAATAAAAAATGCATGCAACAGAGAACAAACACATGCAGACCATGGCTTGCTATAGGCCACGGGACTGCACAGAGCTCTCGTGCATATGCTTCATCATTTTTGGATCAATTAATCTATTTTATTTTAGACGTTATTTACTTTATATATTTTATTGAAGAACTATTTTTAATAGCAATACAAGAAATCATGTTTATTCATGAGTTAGTTATTACATCTAATGATATTAATATTTATATTTTACTTTTATAGGATTAATTATTTTAAAAGTTATTTTAATTTATTTACTTAAGAGTCAGTTTATATACTTAAGAGTTATTCTATTCTATTTTATTTATTTAACAATTATTTTATAGTTTTTATTATTTTTTACATGTGGGCTCTCTAAGTTAGAAATAATTGGAGGCATTACCTTCAAGTAAGTCCATTTTTAATTTTAATTTTTTTATTATATATAGAAAAATTAGATATTTTCTTATTTATGTTGATAGGTGTTTTATATGTAAGAGAATATTCATTATAAGTAGATCTATGGTTGGAAGGTTGTTTAAAATGTTGATCAATCATTAGATGTTTTGAATTTTGACATGTGGTAGGTCAAAAATATTAATGGTAGAAGTGTTGAATACTATACCCATACCTCTATTTATTTCTAATTATTTATGGTTGCCTTTAAGGGTATGAAATACTCTTTGGGCATGGTAGGTCCATCCACAAATCATCTATCCTATTGCTTTTGCTTCAACAACTCCATCTCTGCTATCTGGAAAGGATAGGAAAGAAACCCTAGTGAGTAGTTTATCTTTTCTCCAATCTTTCAAATAGGATAGGTTGGCCTAGGGTGGTGCCCGCTCTTCTTTGACCTCCTATGGTGATGCAAGGGCATCTTACCCTATAGTTTTTGGCTTACTTCTTTTTCACTATTTTTATTCTTTTTGGTTAGTGTTTTTTGTAGGTGGTTTTGCTTTATGTCCTTATCTCTTAAACTCCTCTGTATGTAAAGCTAAAATTTGATGAAGTGATCCTATCATTGACTTGGGAATCAAGTTTTGTCTTGAATCTCATGTCACTCTGCATCTAATGAACTTCCTGTCACCAAGCGCAAGGAACCATTTGTCAAAGGGATTTCAATCTGTCACTCTTGTTTCTGCATAACCAGCGGTTTCTTTGGCAGTTCAAGAATTCAAATAGTCACTAGGATCAAATGAATGTAGAACAACTTGTAACCCTAGAAGAAGATCATGATTCTGCAAATTTATTTGAAGGAAGTTGAGAGGTCTGCCAGTGGTCGAAGACAATTGGAAAGAAAACATAGAGTCTAAGAAGAGAAGCAACGGTTACAAGAAAAGGAAAATGAAGAGTCTCAAGTGATTTAATGACAGATAGCACATGACAACAAGGAATCTGAGCATGCAATGGACGGTTGGATGGTTGCTAAAGATGAATCGACAACCAGATAGGCCGACGGTTTCAAAGGAACTGATACAGATCGAAAGATATAGAAAAGGAGAGGTCGTTTGGAGCCGAACAGTAGAGGAGAAGGATAGGAGTATAGGAATAGTTAGGAAGTTTTAATTTTACTGGACTCTAAGGCTGACTGTTAGAGGTCAATTTTTGTGTGAAATAATTATGTTTTAATAATAGCAGAGAATAGTAATAGATAGTTTAAGATTGTGCAGAATTTCTCTTTCCCTCCTATCATTTTGTATTTATTTATGGTGAAGGAAATACTTTGAATTCCTGTCATTATCTCTACATATCTCTTTGTCTGAGTTTTCTTGTAAGTGGTTTAGTTTTAACCTGTGACTAGCAAGGCTCCATCAGATTGGTATCAAAGCTTGAGGTTGAGATTGGCCATTGGTAAGTGGTCAATATCCCTCCAAGGAGATTGGGCAGAGGAGGAGGAAGCTGAGGCAGAGGCCGAAGAGACCATGGTAACCCTAAGTTGTTGCAAAATTTGGTTGCAAGGATGGAAGCCCTAGAGAGAGCACAGAGGAGAGGAAACCTTGATGTTGAAGATATAAGTGATGTGGAAGAAGAACAATAGAGAGAAGAGAATGAGGCAGGACAGGTAGATCAAGAAGAAGAATTTGGTGAAAGACTGTTGAAGTCAATCATGAGTTTGGGTTATAAACCTAAGATAGAGGTGCCAACTTATGTCGGAAGCCTGAATGGTGAACACTTGATCGATTGGACCAATGACTTGGATAAATATTTTGAATATGAGGGTGTAGCAGAGGAAAGAAAAGTGAAGTTTTCCTGCACCAGATTGAAGGGCCATGCGGCCATGTGGTGGGACTTTGTCCAAATAGAGAGGAGAAAGAGAAATAAGGAAAAGATCAACACTTTAGATCGAATGGTGGCCAAGTTTAAGGCCAAATTTCTACCAAGTGATTATCAAGCTAATCTCTTTAAGAGATTGCAGAATTTGAAGCAGAAAGATATGTTTGTGAAAGATTATACGAAGGAATTTTACAAGTTAATAATCAAATCTGGGCATGCTGAAGAAGATGTGGAGAAGATATCCCAATATGTGAATGGTCTCAAGTATAGTTTGCAAGATGAAATAAGTCTTTTGTCCCCGAGGAGCCTAGAAGAGGCTTACCAACTTGCCTTAAAGGCAAAAGAGAAGCTGCAAAGGAAGCAAAGTCAGCAAGAGAAGAAAAGAGGAAGAGGTTTTAGAGGAAAGGGACAACAAACAAGTAGGGGACAACAACATCATCAAGGTGAAGAGGCCGGAAGTTCCAGTGGGACAACCAACAATGATAGAGGTGGTTATCAAAATAGAGGAGGAAGATCTTATGGAAGAGGTGGTTCACAAGGTAGAGGAAGAGGATTTGCAGGAAAATGTTTCAAGTGCAACCAATATGGGCACGAGAGTTGGGAATGCTCTGAATCATCACAAGGAGGACATTCAAAATTTGAAAGAAGCAATCAAGTTGTTCATGCTGATCAAGAGAGTGTGGGATCTCCCATGCATCACAAGGATGAAGCAGAATCGAGTGAGTCCTTAATGCTTAAGAGGGTGTTGTTGAAGCCACAAAAAGAGAGTCAAGAGCCAGTTCAAAGGAGAACATTGTTCAAAACCAAGTGTAAGCCACAAGGTAAATGTTGTAAGCTAATTATAGATAGTGGTAGCACTAATAATATTGTTGCAATTGAGAT
Source organism: Cunninghamia lanceolata (assembly GCA_027924645.1). Classification (NCBI taxonomy): domain Eukaryota; kingdom Viridiplantae; phylum Streptophyta; class Pinopsida; order Cupressales; family Cupressaceae; genus Cunninghamia; species Cunninghamia lanceolata. The sequence continues at coordinate 2,618,158 of BSBN01000053.1, read as the reverse complement.
GGTAGAAAAGTTGAATCTTAAAAGGATTAAACACCCTACTCCATATAAAGTGACTTGGTTACAAAGAGGCCATCAAATATTGGTTAGTGAGCAGGCCTATGTTGATTTTCAGATTGGCAGTTATAAAGATTGTGTTTTGTGTGATATAATGCCTATGGATGTGTGCCATGTTTTGCTTGGAAGACCGTGGCAATTTGATAGGAAATTGGTGCATGATGGAAAGGAGAATACTTATACCATTGAGAAGGATGGAGAGAAGCATACCTTGCTTCCCATAAAGGAGAAAGAAGAGGACAGTAGCAGCATCAATAGTAAGGTAATGTTAGTAAGTGGTAAGGAGTTCTTGAATGATTTGAAAAATGAAGAAATTGGTTATGCTTTGGTTCCTAAACCTAGATGTGTAATGACTTCTACAAAGTTGGAGGATTTGCCTATTGAAATACAAGACATTTTGAATGAGAATATGGACATTGTTTCAAATGATTTGCCTAATGAATTGCCTCCTATTAGAAGCATTAGCCATCACATGGATTTGATTCCAAGTGCTAGCCTTCCAAACAAGGCTGCATATAAGTTAACACCTATGGAAAATGAGGAGATAAGGAAACAAGTGGAGGACCTTTTAAAGAGAGGATTGATAAGGGAAAGTCTAAGCCCTTGTGTTGTTCTTGTAGTGTTGGTTCCAAAGAAAGGAGGGGAATGGCATATGTGTACTAATTCAAGGGCAATTAATAAAATCACAATAAGATACAGGTTTCCCATACCTAGAATTGAAGATTAATGGATTGTTTGAGTGGTTCAATGTATTTTTCTAAAATAGATTTGAAAAGTGGTCCTATCACCAAATAAGAATTAGATTGAGGGATGAATGGAAAAAGCCTTTAAAACTAGTGATGGGTTGTATGAGTGGCTGGTTATGCCTTTTGGATTGTCTAATGCCCCTAGTACTTTTATGTGGTTAATGAATGAGGTTTTGAAACCATTTATTGGTAAATTTGTGGTTGTATATTTGGATGACATTTTGGTGTTTAGCAGGTCCAAAGAGAAGCATATAGAACATTTGAGACAGGTTATGAGAAGGTTACATGAAGAAAAGTTGCAGATCAATGTGAAGAAGTGTGTGTTTATGCAGACCGAGCTGGTTTAATTGGGCTTTGGGTCATCCCACAATAATAGGTTACACTTTTTGGCCAAACTTGACATTGAAATCAACATTTTAAACTAAATCTTCACTTTCTGACACCTATAGCCACTAAACCGTTAGGAATTTGAAGATGATGCGAACTAGTGATTTGTGAGATTTTGCCTACAAATTCTAAATATATATATTTTTAAAAAATTGGAGTTAAATTGTAAATTTTTTGTGTCTCCTTTGATAACTAGTTTTTAATAGTAAACAACATTTTTTTTAAAGTGATGTGTATTCCGTAGCACATAACTTTTTTTTTACAAAGGATAAAATTCTGATTCTTTTGAATTTAGATTGGTAGCACCGATATATAGGGTATGCATTTGGTTTCATAATGTTTTGTTGATTTTTTAAAAAAATTTTGAAGCCAAACCAATTATAATTTAGACATAGGCGTATTTCGTAAAACATAACATTTTCTGTATGTATCCAAAAAAAAAAATTGTTGAAACAAGGACATCAATACCTAGGGCATAGATATTTTTTAGAATTTTTTTTCACTAATTTACTAATTTTCCATGTGTGTAGAACAAAGAACTTGATGTTTGGTGAAAAAGCTACATTTACAAGAAATAAAAAAAATATATAATAATCAAATTAAATATATTTAAAATTTTACTTTTTGGGAAGGTTATAATAAGGACTAGATACTTACAAAACGTAAATTTTAAATGAATTTATTTGATCCCCCAAAAGATAAATCAAAAGTGGTTTTTTATCAGCATTTTGATAGGTGTAGAGGAGACTCCATTATAGGTATGGTTTAAAACTAGCGGAGTTCTATCCAAGGGGGTTTGAATCTAAGGGGATTTGATCAAACCCTCTTCAATTAAAATCCTTTAAATGGAACCTTTCAAAGATTAAATCATTATATTTTCAAAAAAATATGTGATTTCAGCAAAAATCAGGATGTCCCAGAAAGTGTAACCCATTATTGTGGAAACACCGCTTTGTGGTGTCTAAAGAAGGGCTAAATATGGATAAGGAGAAGGTTTAGGTCATTACTTGATTGGCCATCACCAAGAAGTGTCATGGAGGTAAGGAGTTTTCATGGTCTTTCCAGTTTTTATAGAAAGTTTATAAGAAATTTTAGTCATGTAGTAGCACCTATATTGGAGACTATTAAGGGGAATAAAAGACCATTTATTTGGACGAAAGAGGCTAAAGAAAATTTTGGATTTCTCAAGAATAAGGTGAGTGAATAGCCTATACTTGCTTTGCCTGATTTTGATAAAGTTTTTCAAGTAGAGTGTGATGCTAGTGGTTTAGCTATTGGGGCAGTCTTAGAGGGAAAACCGGTTGCATATTTTAGTGAGAAATTAAATGAGGCAAAAAGAAAGTATTCTTCATATGATTTGGAGTTTTATGCTTTGGTTCAGTCCCTCAAGAAATGGAGACATTATCTATTGCCCAAAGAGTTCATTGTGTATACAGATAATCATGCTTTGTAATTCATTAATAGCCAACATAAATTGAATCAGAGACATGCTAAATGGGTTGAGTATATTCAAAGTTTTAACTTTGTTTTGAAGCATAAGAGTGATCAAATGAATAGAGTTGTTGATTCTTTAAGTAGGAAGAGTTTATTGTTGAGTGAAATACAAACTAATAGTGTAGGGTTTGAAAGTTTGAAAGAGTTGTATGCAGAAGATGCAGATTTTGGAGAAGCATTTGTAGCTTGCAATGATCCTATTTGTCAGAATAGAAAGCCATGGACTGATTACATGATTCATGAAGGTTTGTTGTTTAAGGAAAACAAGTTGTGTATCCTTAGAGGCTCCATGAGAGATAATTTATTGAAGGAAAAACATAGTGGTAGTCTTGCTGGTCACTTTGGATAGGATAAAACATTTCTACAGCTGAGCACTGATTATTATTGGCCAAAGATGAAGGCAGATGTGAAAAGATATGTGGAAAGGTGCAGAATTTGTCAACATGCTAAGGGAAGAAGTTAAAATGTGGGGCTCTATCATCCATTACCAGTTCCAACTAGACCTTGGGATTTAGTAAGTATGGATTTTGTTTTGGGTTTGCGTCAAACACAAAGGGGCAATGATTCAATCTTTGTTGTGGTAGATTGATTTTTGAAAATGGTGCATTTTATACCATGTAAGAAGGCTAGTGATGCCACTAACATTGCCAATTTGTTCTTTAAAGAAGTTGAAGGCTGCATGGTATACCAAGAAGTATAATTGCTCACAGGGATATGAAGTTTGTGGGTCATTTTTGGAGGACTCTATGGAGGAAATTGGGCACAAATCTGAATTTTAGTTCTGCTTATCATCCGCAAATGGATTGTCAGACCGAGGTTGTCAATAGAAGCCTAGGTAATTTGTTGAGATGTCTTGTCAAGGTAGTTCACCTGGAAGTTGGGATCTCATGTTGGCCCAAGTTGAATTTGCATATAATGATTCCCCAAATAAAAGCACAGGTTTCAGTCCTTTCTATGTGGTGTATGGTATGCATCCAAGAGGTGTATGTGAACTTCATGATCTTGCTGGAATGGAGAAGAGGAGTGTAGATGGGGAAGATTTTTCTCAAGTCATTCATGACATTCAAGAGAAGATGAAGCATAATATTGAGGACAACAATCTGCAGTATAAAAGGCATGTTGATCAAAAGAAAAGAGAGTTGTAGTTTTAGGTTGGAGACCTTGTATTGGCACATCTTTGAAAGGAGAGATTTCCTATAGGAACATACAATAAACTTCAGATGAAGAAGATTGGTCCATGCCAAATCCTTCAGAAATTTTCTGCCAATGCTTATGAGATATCACTGCCTGTAGAGTTGAATATATCTCCCATTTTTAATGTAGCATATTTATATCCATACAAAAGGGATAAAGAGGCAGATGAAGCTGAAGCAGCTGATTCAACACATGAAGAACAATCTAAGACAGTTGTTGCTCCACCACAAATCAAATGCATTATGGATAAATAATTGCTAAAGAAGACCCAGAAGCATGAGTACTTCAAGTATCTAGTCAAATGGAACAATCATCTGGTTGAAGATGCTTCATGGCTCACTAAGGAGGAGATTATCAAATAGGGTCATTTAGTTGTAGACCTCATGAGCAGGAGCTCATGATTTCTTTCTGCTTGGGGAGTTCGATGCAGGGGCATCTTGCCCTATAGTTTTTGGCTTACTTCTTTTTCATTGTTTTTGTTCTTTTTGGTTAGTTTTTTTTTAGGTGGTTTTGCTTTCTCTCCTTATCTCTTAAAATCCTCTGTATGTAAAGCTAAAAATTGATGAAGTGATCCTATCACTGGCTTGGGAATCAAGTTTTGTCTTGAAGATCCTGTCACTCTGCATCTAATGAACTTCCTGTCACCAAGCGCAGGAACCATTTGTCAAAGGGATTTCAATCTATCATTCTTGTTTCTACATAACCAGCGGTTTCTTTGGGAGTTCAAGAATTTGAATAGTCACCAAGATCAAATGAATGTTGAACAACTTGTAACCCTCAAAGAAGATCATGATTCTACAAATCTATTCGAAGGAAGTTGAGAGGTCTGTCGGCGGTTGAAGACAGTTGGAAAGAAAACATAGAGTCTAAGAAGAGAAGCAACAGTTGCAGGAAAAGGAAAATGAAGAGTCTCAAGTGATTTATTGATAGGCGCATGACAGTAAGGAATTTGAGCATGAAATGGACAGTTAGATGGTTGTTGAAGATGAATAATAGCTAGATAGGCCGATGGTTTCAAAGGAACTGTTACAGATCGAAAGAGATAGAAAAGGAGAGGTCGTTTGGAGCTGAACAATAGAGGAGAACGACGGGAGTATAGGAATAGTTAGGAAGTTTTAGTTTAACTAGATTCTAAGGCTGACTATTAGAGGCCAACTTTTGTATGAAATAATTATGTTTTAATAATAGCAAAGAATAGTAATAGACAGTTTAAGATTGTGCAGAATTTCTCTTTCCCTCCTGTCATTTTGTATTTGTTTATGCTGAAGGAAATACTTTGAATTCTTGTCATTATTTCCACATATCTCTCTATCTAAGTTTTTTGTAATTGGTTTAGTTTTAACCTGTGACTAGCAAGGCTCCATCATATGGCCACATCAAAGTATGAAAAAGGATTAGAATAATATATTATATAGAATGATCATCAATAATTCTATGTTATTGAATCAATATGTAGTTTGTCCCAGTTGTTTCAAAGGGTCTCATAGAAAATCACTACTTGAAATAAATTGAGCTAGAGAGCAATTTTATCTATTTCATTCTATTAGTATTAATATATCGTAAAGAAAAGTATTTGGAGTCATGTGGATCATTTCAAATTGACTTAGTCATTAGGTCGGGTGGAGGTTTTTAGATGGAAGGATTCTGGTGAGTGGCCATAGGGGGGTTTGTTAACAGATCGAGAGGAGTTAGTTCATATTCTAGCTAGTAGAGTTTGTAGTTTCTTGAAGGAGAATGATTCTCTGGCCTGGAGTCTGAACACGAAAGGTGTGTATTTTGTCTCTTCTAGATATTGGGTGCTGAATAGGTAGAAGTTTGGGGAGATGGAATCTCCTTGGTGGAAGTTTGTGTGGCATAAATTTGGGTGGCCTAAATGTAATTACTTCCTTTTGGTTGGTTGCTCAGAATCATTGTCACACTTGGGATAATCTTCAGAAAAGGGGTTTTCAGGGGCCATCCATTTGTTTCCTTTGCAATGGGGGGGAGGAGTCTCAGGCTCATTTGTTCTTTCAATGTCCTCATGCCTAGGAGATTTGGCACTTTTGGTGGGGTTCTTGGAAGTAGGCTTGTGTTCATGCTTCATCTTTAGTTGATTTTTGGAGAAGTTTGGGTAGACCCCCAGCTAAAGCTTCTTTTTTGCAAGTGGCTTGGAATATTGGTCCTTCTTTTATTTTATGGTAGCTTTGGTTGGAAAGGAATCAAAGGATTTTTCAGGGGAGGAGGTTGGTGGTCTAGCAGGTGTGGCAGAGGATTCTTAGTATGCTTCAGGAAACCCTTGTGGCTAAGTGTGATCTCTCTACTCAGTTAGACATTGGGGAGTTGTAGATTGCACAAAATCTGAGTCTTGTTGTTGGAGGTTCATACTCTACTTGGTCCAGGAAAAGGGGTCAACTTAAGAGCAAGATTCAGAGAGATGGTCGGTGGTCCCCTCCACCTCCAAGTATTATTAATATCAATACGGATGGTTCTTCTAGGGGGAATCCTAGTCATGCTGGGATTGGGGGGGATAGGAAGAGATAGCCATGGTGTTGTCCTTTTTTTCTTCTCTATCTATAGGGGACATCAAACTAATAATTTGATGGAAGCTCTTGCTATTCTCTATGCTCTAGAAAAAGGGTGTGCTTTGGGATGGCATAGGGTTATCTATGAATTTGATTCTCAGGTGGTGATTAATCTTTTGAATGAGTAGGTAGTGGATGGGGTGCAATGGCAATTGGCATTAGTGGTTCGACAGATTAGTCTATTAAGTCACTCGATTGCATTTATTTCATTTGTCCATGTCCCTAGGGAATGGAACTGTGTGGTTGATTGCTTGGCCAAGTGGGGTTCAGAGCAGGAGGGAGCTTGGAATGTTGATAGTTGGGACCAGTTGTCCCATGAAGGTGTTTAAATTTTGGAAAGGTTGATCTCAGCAAATATGGATGGATAGTTGAGGCTCCTATTTGGAGCTTTGGGGTTATAGATGTCCCCCTTGTTTTGGTTTGGCTGGTTGTTTTTATGGTGTTTTGTTTTGGATTTTTGTTGTTTCTGGAGGCAATTACCCTCCTGGTTATGTACTATTGATTTATTTTATTAATAATTTTTTACCCCCTTTTAAATATATATATATATCGTAAAGAAAAGGGTTGAATTAGGTCTATTATGTTAGGGTTAGCCAATAGAAGATATCAATTAAATGTAGATATCAATTAAAAAGAGGAATGGAAAACACAGAAATAATAACAGTGAGAGACAAGTTTTAACTTGGTTCACCCAAACTCGGGCTACATCCACCAACAGAGAGTTTAATATTATTATCCAGTAAATCAAACTGATTACAACCAGCAATCCTTGCAACTCAATACCGCTGCAAAATGCTACAATACATCAACAGAAACCCTAATCCTTAGCTACTTTTATCAAGCCTTATGTCAGTTACAAAAATAGGGCTTTTTATGTTAGCCAATAGAAAAAATAACTCCCGATGCCTTAATAAAATAATAAAAAATCAGTGGAGGTTTTGAGAGCGCTACCCCTTGACCCCGTTAAATGATTTGGGGGGAAACCACACTGATAAAAGTAGGGAAAATTTAACCTTTTAGTTTGATTAGACTCCATATAACAACAATCTTCCACTTGGAGACTGATCAGACTTCTCACCATATCATCTCCCACTTGGAGACTAATCATAACACCGCTGACCCTGTAGGTCCCACTGGAAATAAGCACCTTGGACTCTACTGCTCTAATTTTTTTTTGTTTTTAGTTTTGAAGACCAAGCGAAGTTGAAGAGGAGCTCAACTTCTCCCTTGTCACTACCTTCGTAAACATATCCACTGGATTTTCATCTGTATCTATCTTTTCCAGCCTTAACTATCCATCATCTAACACTGACCTAATGAAATGATACCAGAGTTGTATGTGTTTGGTCTTTGAATGCAAGGCAGAATTCTTTGCAAGATGTATGGCACTCTGGCTATCTGTAAACAAATAACTGTTAACCTATTGTTTGCCCAATTCTTCCATGAAAGATTGCAGCCATATCATCTCCTTGCTTGCCTCTGTTGTAGCTACATACTCTACCTCCGTGGTGGATAAAGCAACCACCTTTTGCAACCTGGAGATCCAACTCACTGTTGTCCCACCTACAGTAAAGACATAACATGTAGTACTCCACCTGGTATCAATATCCTCTACCAAATCTGAGTCTACATAACCTGCTAAATCAGTATTAGAGCCCTCAAAACATAAGTGTTTATTGGATATACCTCTCAAATATCTGAGAATCTATTTTACCACATTCCAATGCTCCAATCTGGGATTACTCATATACTTGTTTACGACTCCTACAACATGTGCAATATCCTATCTCGTGCATACCATGGTGTACATTAAACTTCCTACAGTTGAAGCATATGGTACCTTGGATATTTTTTCTTCCTCCTCTTGTGTCTTAGGGCACATCTCCTTAGTCAATTTCAAATGACTAGGCAAAGGTGTGCTGACATCTTTTGCATTATCCATATGGAATCTCTGCAACACCTTTTCAACATAATCGGCCTAAGATAGAGTCAATTTTTTGTTCTTCCTATCTCTACAAATTTTCATACCAAGGATTTGATTTACTGCCCCCAAATCCTTCATAGCAAATGATTCTGCTAATAGTTGTTTAAACTCTCTTATGTGATCCATGTTAGACCCTGCTACAAGCATGTCATCAACATATAAACATAAAATAATGTATCTGTCATTATCTAACCTCTTAAAATAAACACAATGGTCAGAATTACACGGATTGTAGCCTTGCTTAGCCATAAAACTATCAAATTTCAAATACCATTACTGAGGTGCTTGTTTCAGGCCATACAAACTCTTCTTCAATCTGCACGTGAGTTTCTTGTTACCTTTGACCTCAAATCCCTATGGTTGTTCCATATAGATCTCCTCTTCCAAATCACCATGGAGAAAGGCAATTTTCACATCTAGCTGTTCCAAATGCAAATCTTCAACAACCACAATACTTAAAATAGTACGAATAGAAGTCATCTTAACAACTGAAGAAAAAATCTCATCAAAATCAATGCCCTTTTTCTATGCAAATCCTTTTACAACTAACCTAGCTTTAAATCTTTTCTTACCTACAGCTTCCTCTTTCAGCCTATAAACCCATTTTTTTGGTAAAGCCTTTTTACTTGCAGACAACTTACATAATTCCCAAGTCTAATTTTTTAGCAAGGAGTCCATTTCTTCTTTCATTGCATGCTCCCACTAAACCTTTGTATCCACCTGCATAGCTTCATCATACCCTTTTGGTTCACCATCATCTATTAACAAAATAGAATACAAAGAGGGAGAAAACCTTTCAGGAGGTCTACATAGCCTTGTTGACCATCTAACATTCACTAGAGTTTGTGGTATTTCTTGTTGCTATTGTGGAGCATGAGGAACCACTAGAACATCATTATTTGGAGTATCATCCAGCACCACATAATCCTTTTCTTTCTTCTCATGTTGCTGCAACTGATCTTTGTACAACACCTTCTCATTGAATACAACATCCTTGCTTCTCACAATTTTTTGATTTTCAAAATCTCAAAGCCTATAACCAAATTTATCAATGCCATATACCAAATTTATCAATGCCTTGCCTACTTCCTCATGTGAGGACAAAATACATCCATGTCACCTTCCCTGTAGGATGACTATTCACCATGCCAACTGCCACAAGATGACAAAATAGTATGTGCATATAAAATTATATCATAGGTAAATAATTATACAATTAAATAAATATCAATACTAGGAATTTGCAAAGGTTGAGAGACCTTTATTCCTAACACCTCCCACATTCAAATTATTTAATTGCAACTTGAATACGAAGTTCTCTAATATCAATGCTCATTTTTCCCATTCTTTACTGAAAAGCCTAACTATCATAATTTTACCTACAATGCTTCAATAGGATGCTTCTAATATTTTTTATTTTTTCCTAAAAACCCTAAATATCATCATGATTGTTTTATGTGCAACTTCAATATAAGGTGCTTGAATATATCAATTGTTTAAATCTTTACAACCAATTGATATTATATCTTTGCATGCACAAAACTGACTTAAAATGTGGACATAACATTCTTTTGGGATAATGATTTTCTAGTTGTTATCCACATTTCTATTCATTCTCTCTAGTTTGATTATATATCTTACATTTTATTTTGAACTACTTAATATTATGAGTAGACAAAATTTAATAAATCTAGAGATTGTAGCTAAGGTGAAAGCTAAAAGACTGTGTAGATTTGTCATATATAATTAACATTTGTTTTAAGGATGTTTTTGATTATGGTAAGCTGCAAACTAGGGTGCAGATCCCTATAACAAAAGGCCCCGAGGGAAACAAAATAGGCTAACAAGCCACAAACAACTGAACAACAACAAACTAACAACTAATAATCATACTAGAGTTTATACAATACCATAACCAAAAATTGAAGAAACTATTTAAGAAGCATGTTCCATTCCTCCTTGAGGAACCCAAGAAGCTCATCCTTGCTCACAGAGTTCTTCTCTTCACCATGTTTGCCATCCTGAATGTCCTGCAAGACAACCAAAGAGGTTGTTGCCCAATGAGTCACTTTAGAGCACAAAGTTGCCAGTACCCTCATCTTGTCTTCAAAGGAGGTCATCCTATCTTTCAGATCTTCCATATCCTTCTTGATCAAACTATAGTTCTCACACTTTTTCACACTAGCCACCTCCTTGACCAAAGAATCCATAACATTATGCTGAGAGTTAGTTTCCACTTCATCCTCCTCGATGTCATAATAGGATTTGTTCATCTCCTCAAACAGACTAGCTCCCTCTTGAAAAATCGGTTGCTCCAAGGTTAACTTCACTTCCTTTGTTTCAATTTCTTCCTCAGAGTTTGAGGCCAAAGAGTAGTCAACAATTTTTAGCACAAGGGTCTTAGCACCCGCCAGCCTGCTAGAGCAGTGGATGCTCGACCTTCTATCAGTACTGGACTTACCTTTGACAACTTTCTCCTTCCCTTTCATGTAACCTCCTCTTCACCCTTCTCCTGTATATATGTGTGACTCTCTTCTACTTTTTCTCACCAGAGTGAGTAGGGCTATTCTTGAGGTCACATAGGCCCTCGGCCGCTAGCTTTTGAGCTTGACTAAGGGACCCAGACACACCACCAGTAGGGGAGGGCAATTTAGATGGGTCCACCGAGAAGGGGGTCTTTTTCTTAGAACCAGAGAGGGCTTTGACACCTTTCTTCTTATGGGACTGGGGGGGCCGGAGTCTCTATAGCCGGAGCCTTAGGGTTAGGGGTGGACCCAGTAGGGCTGGGAGGATCTTTAACAAGGGGGTTTTATGGCCTTGTCCGTAGTTGGACTACCACCATACTTGACACTCAGCTGGATGTTATCGTCTGACTCATTATCCTAAACCTCATCAACAAGGCAATCCCTAATTGGCTTGGCAAGGCATATAACAAGGTGAAAGTGATACAAATGGAAGATCAAGCCTTGGTGAAGGGGCACAACAATGACACTTGGGTTGTTAGAATGTACAATTTTTACCACTTTCATAGAAGATTCTAGGGAATTCAGCAAGTAAAAAGGAAAATTGATGAGCAATTTATGGCAGAAGTGGTTTAAGAAGGCAAAGTGGTAGTGATAAAAACACCTAAACCGGCCCTCAAGAGTTATATATTTCATAATGAGGAAACATACCTTATCCCAAGGGTATATTAGGTTGTCCCTCTTGAAACCACCCTGCAGCCGAATGGGCGTCTCTCCCTCTTTGAAAAACCTATTCATGCTCTCCAGGTCTTGCACTTAGTCTATTTTTTTAGTCATTTCCCTTCACAAAGTAAGCCCATGGCTTGAGCAATTATGTCCTCACTGACTTTGAACTAAATTCCTCACACCTGAACTGTCCTTGAGTCATCCCATGACATGGCAAACTGAACTGAGAGGCTCTCATCATAGCCATTGAGGCACTCCAGAAATGGAGTGAGGCCGCCCTCATAGCATATGCTCCATAGCATAGTTTCGGCCTTAAATTCAACACATGAGGACAGTTCAGTTCACACCTTGTCACCTCCCATTGATAACATGTTTGAAACCCCCAGGAGAATAACACACTATAAAATCAACCACAACCAGATGTCTTGGAAGCTGCAGGAGAATTTTTTAGCTTCGTAGGTGTGAGTGCTTTTTTTAATCCAACTCCGACGGTAGCTTGTAATACTTGTCCAGTCCTTACTAACGTCTCCTCTTTTCAAATCATTATTACTGTAATTATGAAAAATGTCTGGGATGTCATTGGGGATGTGTGCTGCCAAATTTTAAATTGGTCCCGCAGACCATCTTGGCATCAGCCATGTGAACTTGTTGATCTGGCCCCTAATGATGTGGAACTCCTCACTCATTGGAAGACTATCGCATATCATCCTGCCACTCATAGTATTGACCCCCTCTACATCCTTCGGTGGTCACTATTCATCATAATGTATGACATGAGAATATATATCAAAATATATTCTTTATACTGAGAGTATCTTTCAATCACCATCATTGTAGATCAAGCTTGAGCCTCCAACCAAAGGCATTCTCTTATATTTCTAGGAAGATTATAAGGGTTCCTCCAACACCTCTTGGGGAATAAATTAATTCCCATATTAGCCATAGCATCTGCCATATGATTACCTTCTCTATAGGTATGTCTAAAATTAATAGCATCAAGGCCCAAAAGGAGCTGCCTGATGTCTTGTATTATGTCCACAATATGTCAGCCAACTCTATCCTTCTCTTGAATAGCATAAAGGATAAGTTTTGAGTCTCCTTCAATCAAAAGGTTTTTGACTCCAATAGATAGGAACACCTTAACCCCCCACAAGAGTGCCATAGCCTTAACCACATTATTAGAATTGTCTCCCAGGCCCCTAGCATAGGCAGCCAACAGATCCCCCTTCGTTAATCTTAGGACCCCACCTCCACTGGCTAGTCTTGGGTTCCCTTTAGCAGCACCATCAAAATTAAGCTTCATCCATCCTTCGGTAGGGGGCACCCACTTAGTGTTTTTGCGAGCTATCTTCTTGGAATCATCCACCCTGCAAATGTGAGGTGGGATACTCCACTTGTTAATAATAATAGTTTCAATCTTATTAGGGGGAGTCCACAGCTTTCAAAGTGTTGTTAGAGATATTTTCCTTCAGAATTTTAAAGAAAATGCAAAAGACTTTCTTAGCAGATTTAGCTTTGTCCCTAAACAACTTGTTGTTGTGTTCCTTCCATGGACCCCTAGCCAGAATTGGGGGAATCTGAGCCCATAGATCTTTAAAAATAGGATGAGAAAAGGGAGTAGACTAGCACTTCACAAAAGCAAGAAGGTATAGGTTCATACTACAGGAGACATTGAGGTTCTGCAAAGCCAAGCTCCAAACCTCCCAGGAGAATTCACAATGAAGCAACAAGTGGGAAACAGACTCCTCCTCCTTCATACACAGAGCACATTGATTCAAAATTTAGAAGCCTCTGATCTTTAGGTTGTCCATAGTTAGAATCATATTGTGCATCACAAGCCACCAAAAGTGATTAATCTTGGGGATAAGATTGTGATTCCAAACTTTACTCCAGAAGCTAGAGTCCTCATTGTATTCCAAAAGCAAGCTATAAGTAGACCTAATAGAGAATGATCCCACCTTGTCCTTGGCCCAAAGCAATTTGTCCCTGGAAGGGAAGATAGGAATCTTGCATCATCAAAGGGTTTGTTGCAGATCCTCAACAACCAACATTAGATCCATTTGTCCCTGGAAGAAGTCTGATAGATGTTTCCAACCCCCACCCCTTGGTAGATAATAGTCAGTAGCCATGGGCCCAAAAAAGTTGGTAGCCCTATCAACAAGTCTTTGGGAGCTCTAAATACTATTTAGAGGGTAGTCCTTCAGCCAACTATCTTCCCAGAATTTGATGGCTCTTCCATCCCCCAACTTCCACTTTATACCCTTCTGTAGGAGGGCTCTAATTTTCAAAACATTATTCGATATGACTTCAATCCCTTGGGGATACCTGTGGCATGAAGGAATCCATAGGGGATATCATTTGACAAATATTTGGCCCTCATAATATTACACTAGTCTTTATTGTTACTCAACAAGTTCCATCCAATTTTAGCCAGGAGGGCTTTATTGGTCCAATGGATTTTTCTAAGCCTAAGGCCTCCTTGTAATTTAGGCCAATACACTTTATCCCAACTGATTAAAGCTATCCTCTTCTTTTCTTCCACCCCTGTCCATAAGAAGTTTCTCTAGATCCTTTTAAATTTCTCAGCAATGTATTCAAGGATTTTAAAAAGGGACAGGAAGTAAATGGGGATTCCCTGAAGGGAAGCCTTCAAAAGTTGATACTTACCTGCTTGGCTTAGTAGCTTACGTTTCCACCCAGCAAGCTTCTTCTGAATCTGTTCAAGAATGGAATTCCAATACATTGCTCTTTGATCGCTAAAGGAAGGCCAAGATAAGTTCCTGGTAGCTCCCCACTCGAGCAAACCAAAATCCCCATAATTTTCTAGTGCAGGTCCATCCTCATGTTAAAGAAATAGATCTGACTTTTCTCATAGTTAATGCATTGGCTCGAAACAACAACATATTTCTTTAGCACTTTCTTCCATCTACTGGCCTCAACCACTGAGGCAGACCCAAAGAGGATAGTGTCATCCACAAACTGTTGGATGGTCGTAGGGTCAGTTGTTGAATCTGGTTTAATGCCTCTGATCTCATTGTTTATCAACAATTGCATAATACTTCTGCTTAGAATTTCAGCCATAAGGATGAACAAGTATGGGGATAAAGGGTCCCTTGCCTAAGCCATTTCCTTGCATTGAAGAATCCACACAGAATTCCATTCACAAGGATAGAGTACTTCACAGTGGTGACACAGGATTTGATAAGATGCAATGTTTTGTCTTTCTCCAAGACTTTGAATAGAAAATCCCAAGTAACCCTATCATATGCCTTAGAGATGTCCAATTTGAAAACTGTTCTAGGCATATTATTCATGTCTATAGAGTGAATAAACTCATGAGTGGAAATGGTTGCATCAAGAATTTGCCTGTCTGGGACAAATCCCTTCTGATTGTTGTTGATCAGTCTGTCCAACATGGGATGAAGTATGCAAGCAAGGATTTTGGAGAAGATTCTGTAGATGGTGTTACAAAGGCTTATAGGCCTAAAGTCTCCCATATTGATAGGATCAGTTTTCTTGGGAACCAGTGCTATAAAAGTATTATTAAGTTGTTTTAACAACTTCCCATTCATATAGAAATCCTTAGCAGCCTCAGAAACATCCTGGCCCACAATATCCCAGTACTCCTGGAAGAAGGCTAGGGGGAAGCCATTCAAACTTGGAGCTTTATAAGATCCCATTGAGAAGAGGCAAGCTCTCACTTCCTCTTCAATCACTAGTTTAGTAAGGAGGACACTGCCTTCTTCCATCAGTTGGGAAGGGATGTTGTCTAGTAATTTATATCTCTCCACACATTCATGAGAAGCTAAAAATTTCTAAAAATAGCTGGCCGCCACCTATCCTACATGGAAATCCAAGTTCACCATGTTCCCACTTTCATCCATCAACCTAGTAATAATGTTCCTCTTCCTATGTCTCATGGTAGATTGATGGAAGAAGGCAGTGTTTCTATCACCCTCAAGCAATCATTGCACTCTGGATTTTTGTTTCCAATAAATTTCCTCTTTTTTCAACATCTTGCTCCATTCCTTCCTTAGGGAGTCCTCTTGCTGCCGAATGGCGTCGAAGTGTCACCTTGGGCCATTAGCAGCTATATGTCAGCAAGGTTAGTGGAGATCCTTTTTTATTCTCAAAAATATTCCCAAAAGTAAGCCTATTCCATCCTTTGACTTTAGTTTTCACAATGTTAATTTTCTAAGCCAACCTGAACATGGTAGAGCCTTGGATAGAAGTATTCCACCATTCATCCAGTAGAGCTCTAAACTCTTGATGTTGGGTCCACATTATTTAAAACCTGATGGGATAGGGACCCTTAACATCCCTGTCTCTCCAAGACAAAAGAAGGGGGTTGTGGCCAGAAGTCATCCTAGGGAGGGCTTCCAAGAGGTAGGAACTGATATATTCCCAATTGGAAGTGACCAAAAATCTATCAAGTCTAACCTGAATCATACTATCTCCTTTCCTTCTATTGGTCCAGGTGAACAACTACCCTTAAAGATCAAGATCCATAATTCTAGCATTATTGAGAAATTCAGCAAGATCAATCATACTTTCAGTGTAATCCATAATGCCTCCTAACTTCTCCGAAGGGTATAGGGGGGAATTGAAGTCACCTACCAGCATCCAACGGTCTTCATTATTGTCCCCGATCAAGGAGGTTAGCATTTCCCACAATTCCTTCCTGGCATTTCTTTGGTTAGGGGCGTATATGTTAGCCATATTCCAAGTCTTGTTGTGAGTTGACATCTTGACAGATAAACTATCTTGAATCAGGAGAGGCACTCCCCTTTCACCACATCCTTATTCCACATAGTAACAATACCCCTGAGGCTCCTGAATCATCACTTATGCAGTACTTCGCATTTGACCATATACCTTTGGTAATAGATTGAATGATTTCTTCCCTCATATTGACTTCCTACAACATAAGATTATCAACCTTGTTGTCAAAAAAGTAGTTCTTGACCAGGAACTACTTTTCGGGACTATTTAGTCCCCTAATATTCCAA
Source organism: Cunninghamia lanceolata (assembly GCA_027924645.1). Lineage (NCBI taxonomy): Eukaryota > Viridiplantae > Streptophyta > Pinopsida > Cupressales > Cupressaceae > Cunninghamia > Cunninghamia lanceolata. Next base: position 2,601,541 of record BSBN01000053.1, on the reverse strand, counting down.
GAGAGGATCTTCATTTTCCTTGGACCTTCTTGGAGCCAATCTCCAGTGTCCTTTGTCTGCCCATTGCAATATCCCAATTGACAACTTTCTATCTAGTTTCTCTTTGTGTAGGTCTCCCTGCCTTGTGATCCACTCCCACATCAACAGTCTTTCTCCCTTGACTTTGGCCTTGGTTGTGGTCCAACCCTCTGAATCTGGGTCAGTGCATGACTTGCTTATTTCCACTCTCGGGGTTAAGATGATGGGATTGTCCCTCGAGGAAGAGAAGCTCTTCATCTTGTTACCATTCCCCCCACTATCCACTGGGCTGCTAATCCATTTGAAAATAGATTCCAAGACAGCGTCTGACCAAACTCCACAGACCTACCTTCCTTATGTTCAACATTAGGAACAACCACTTGGTGGATCTCCCCATCTTCCAAATCCCCCAGCAATAGGGAATCATCCTTTGGTTGGGAAGTCCAATGTTCCAACTAACAGGACTCATCCGTTGTTGAAGTCCTATTAATCTCTTCCTGAGGGGTGGAGTTCACTGAGTCTAAAGACTTCTCAGCAACATGGGGCAAGTATATGTCTTCTTCATCCTCCACATCCCCTTTACTCTCCTTCTAAGGGGAGCTAATTATGTTGAGAATATCCTCCCTAAAAGGATAGTCCTCTTCATCCCCTTTAGCCTAGTCTCCCATGTCAATAGAGATCTTTTTCGGGGCTTTACATTGTGTTACAAGGTGCCCTTTTCTGTTATAGTTCTAATAGAAAACAATGGCATTCTCATACTGAATAGACTGAGTCCATTAGCCATACTTAGATTCAAGTGTTATGGTGTTAGGTAGAGTTTAATGAATAACAACGCTAACACAAAAGTGGGCAAATACTAACCTGGATTTGTTCTTGGTTGTATTATCCAGAGCAATAAAATTCCCAAAGGTGTTTGCAATCCAGGTGAAGACTTCTTCATCCCAATATTCCATTGGGAGCCCAGGCAGTCTGACCCAAACAGGAGTTGTTTTGTTTAGATTTGCAGTAGCATCAAAACTCGACCCCCATTTACAAAGAGAGGTTGTGTTTACCATAAATCCATAGGCCTTGTGCAAGAATAGAGGTGAGGTCCTCTCTGATGGTAAACTTGAAAAGAAACATTCCCCCAACCATAACGCTAACTGAGATGCTTCCCTTCAATCTCCATTTGGTTGCAACCCATCTCCTAACTAGATCAATATTTGATCTAAAGGAGAAAAATTTACCAACAAGAGCTTTCTTCATCAAAGAAATAATTATCTCCATAGTAAAATCTGGGAGTTTAAGGGTAGATCCACTATCAGTCTCCAGTAGATGTGGGATAGTGTTCGGGATCTCACAGTCCTTGTCCCCCAAGAGGACATTCTTCCACGCGTTGGGAGCCGACATTTCACCCTGGGTCATGGGTTCGAAGTGGAAGCCCAAGGCTACACTAGGGTTAACCCATAGTGAAGGGGAGGGGGTCAAGGGGTCCCCCTGGGTCCCCCGCAACCATGGCCAAATTCAAAAAATGCAAAGGTGGGAACAGGGCATGCAGAGTGTTTTAAGGATGTTAACTTAAGGGGGAAAACTACTTTATTCTAAATTTACCTTAGACTAGACAGCTAATCCTAACATCGGGGACTTGGTGCATACATTATACACAATACATCCTTCCACTCTATAGATGCTTTCTTGTGAAGACTAAAGGAACTCTTTGAAAAATATTCTATCCATAAAAAATAAAGGTGATGTTTGACAAAAAATCTAGCACTAAGCTAAATAAATTTGATTAAACTAGCATTACCTACCTCATACATGTAGACATTTGAGTCCTACTAATTCTATATTATTGGACTTGAAGATTAATTCTTTGAAGTAAAGACAACCATTAAATCTTATGGTAAAGAATATATAATAGAAAGGCAATAAATAATTTTCATGTATTAGATACCAAGTTAGCAAGTACATTAAACGCTTGGCTTATCGTTATCATTGACATACAATGGTCCAATTTACAAAAGCTTCTTGGTGCACATGACTATTGGTATAGGTGACAAATCTTCTTAAATCTTTCACTTATAAAAATGTATATGTCACTCCTTTATTAATTCTTTAATACCTACCTTTTTTATAGGTACAAATGGAATCGTAGAGGCACTACACATATTCATGGTTTCCTTTGGCTCCGACAAGCACAGAATATAGCAACTTATAATGGAGTAACCAAGAATCTATAAAAGAAATAGTACAATACTTTTCAAACAAATATGTCTCTGCTTGGAACCCATGCAACCTTCAACTAAGAAATAAAAATTTGCATCGCTCCATCCTTGACGACCCCTATTTGATGGACACAAGAATGATTGATGCTACCACCCCTTACATAGACTACACTGTGCTACTCAATTTTGTGTAATGACATACAAAATGCAACTTACAAACATGCTTGAAAAGCAAAGGCACACAGCTTGCATGTCGCAACAAAACCCCCTAGCCCTTGCAAGAAAAATCATCTCTATCAATTGTTGATAATGGATAACCCAAATACACACCTGCTAATAATGATGATCGACTAATGTTCACAACACATCTATTATTTCCATCTGAAGAGTTAATGTAGATTGCCAACCTATTCTTTCAACAAATGCAATGCTACAATATATTGCAAATATGCATCCAAAGCTAAGCATAAGTTTGAAACATACCACAATATGCTAACTTTCATATCAACCAACACTGAACATGATAAGCCAACCCCTTTTGCATTTTGCAAGCTCCTCACTAAAAATATTGTTAACCATGATATAAGTGCCCAAGAATCTTTCCACTTACTACTAAAACTAGCCCTTTCAATATCTAACAGGCCATTTGTTTCCTTGAATGTAAATAAAAAATATTTTCAATGTGTATCTATTTGTAATGATGACAATGCTTCCCCTTCAAGCTTCATTGATGCATATATGGAACGACCAATAGATTTGGAAACAATGCCACTTATTCAAGTAGCACAAAAGTGGACGTTTGTAAGTTCTCACAAAAGTAATGAATGAAAACAACGTCCAACACTAGCCATTGTTTGAGTCTCTCCTCACTTCACCACCACCCCACCAAAAGATGATACAAGTTTTGAAGCATTCTACCAGAGTGAACTACTGTTATACAAGCCCTTCCAAAGCATTCAATATTATATTGGATCATCAAAGAAAGATATTCTAGAACACCGGGAAAGAAAAGCTACCAGCTACAATCCATGACATGTACATTGTACACCTCTAAAACAATTAATAGACACTGATGATGAAGCTCCCTATGACATAGAGTATGTGGTGCAAGAAAGTAGTCTTGACGAGTGGAAATTCTTATCAGGATTATACCAAGGTCCATGTTTTGAACTAAATGATCTTGACATGCTTGGCTGGCATGACATTGACTATAACCATAATTGGGGTGTACCACCCTTCAACCCACTTTTTCAAGTGTCAACAGTTGATTTCATTGATTCCACCTGTCCAACATACTAGCTCCCCCATGTTGGGATTCACCCTACACTAGACAATTTATGTGTTGGACAATGACATGCCTATGATATAATTATATTGCACTCTTCTTCCATGGAAATTGAAGCGCCACTCAAATGATCATTCAAGGAACTGCAGGTACTGGGAAATCACACTTGATAACAAATATTAGATCTACCCTCATGGGAGAAACACCACATGGACAATCACCATTGTTATTGCTTGCACCAACTGGAGTCATAGCTTTTAACATCCATTCATCCACTATACATTCTGCATTTCACATACCAATAAAAGAGATGAACCCTTTATAGGGATATGTACACTAGAAACATTCCAAGAGAGTGTGTGTTTCATTCATTACATTCTAATTGATGAAATGAGCTTCATCAGGCCAAGGTTGTTGGAATGCATTGACACCAGTTGCATGAAGCATTTTCCAATACTAATCAATTTTCATTTGGTGATTGTTTAATCCTACTCCCCAGTGATCTAGGTCAACTCACTTTGGTGAAGGAATTCCCCATATATGTTGCAGCATTGTATGGGTTGACACTCTGGTGAAGCTTCAACAAAGTTATTACATTGAACAAGATTTTTCTCTAGATCAAAGAAGAACCAATGCAAATTGTTTTCATGCACTTCTAATGTCACGTTCTAATTCTTCACTTACTAATATTGAAAAAAAATATTTTCTTTCCTTAATACATTTATTTGTAACAAATGAATTTGTGTCACTACATAAGAAACATATGCTCCAATCATTGACAATGCTCGTTGCAAGATCCAATGCATAGCACCTTAAGGAGACATCATGCCCAAATCCAGAGGATGAGCGGCTTGACGCAAAGATTCTCTTGCGCATTGGCCAACAAGTTATGCTAAATTCTAATTTGTGGGTGGGAGTAAGCCTTGTAAATGGTGCACTAGGACAAGTTGAAGTAATTATATACAAAAATGGCCACAAACCCCCAAAACTTCCCTTATTTATTGTAGTATGATTCAAACATTTCATAGGCCCACCTTGGGATCACACCCAACCAAAAAAGTGCCCATCATCCCACTACGCTGTGGTGGTCATCACTAAATTCATTTAAAAATGGCATGGGCCTTAACAATCCATAAATCACAAGGTCTACACACTAGAAAAGGGCAACAATTGACATTGGTAACATTGATCGCTAAGGACTCGCATTCACAACTATATCAAGAGTATGCAACCTTGTAGTCCTTCGAATATGCCCCAACTTCACATTCTAAAGATATGCATGCATGCAACACAGTTCATATGTTGCCTTGAGAAAGCAAGAAGAGGACAATCTAAGAGCACTTTCAAATGACAATACTTAACTGGCTCCAAAATAAAAGGTTTTTCATTTAAAGACTTGTTTATTTGTCTACCATGAATCATTTTCTCTTATTTACAAGAATGTTATTTCACAATCATGTAAACATATTTATTTCACTCCATTTATTTTTTGATGTAGAATAGAGGAAGCAAGCAATGTTGGTAACATCTTTGACCCCCATTTTAATTGCCCACTATCACTCCATCATTTTAACCCTTTTCTACTATTGGCACAAATAGAAATACATAAACTTACATACCATTCTTATACATATATAATTTACAAACCACTTTAATTATCTAATGTCACTCCATCATTTTAACTCTTTTCTACTATTGCCACAAATAAAAATACGTAAATTTACAAACCATTCTTATACAACTTTGGTTTTAATTCAATTTTAATACCAGAAGCCGTTTTCTCATCTACAATTACTACAACACCAAATCTTGTGGCATAGTGTGCCCACAAATTTTAGCTTTTTCTGTCTCAACAACTCATGGGGAGAATCTTTTACAAGTTCATTAGTATCATTAAGAAAGCTTGATTTTGATTGGTGAATTATTTATATTTCTATCTTATTTTGAGGCCGACTTCATCTTACATACTTTCACACATGTTTTCTATTTGTGTGCGTACCCACTATCGTTGAACAAGACAATGGAGCGACTTCGTCATTGTAGGGTGGGCATAATAAGTCGGTGTTATGTAAGTCAAGGGAAGCCAAAGATAATGAAAACATCAATAATATAAAAATACGGTAGTCTTGGAGGAAAGTGTCATGAACACAAGTACAAGCCAAGGGAAAAATGGTGAACGACTAATTCCTCCACTTTATTTTTATTTTAAATATAATTTATACTTGTTATTTTTATATATAATTGAGGTGATCGAGAGGATTTTGAGTTTGCTTTACATAAAACACTTATCTGTATAATATGAATTATATTACATCTTGTAATTTTTTTGAATCTAGGGGCATGAGGTAATTAATGTTACTAGTTAGGTTATATTGATGTCCATTGGATTCATGATTGCTATACATGTAAAGACATTTGAACTTATAAATTGTGCGTGGTTTTACTTCCATGTCATATGCTAATCTTATGGATATGTTACTAGAGTAAGTGGTTGGGCCATTGGCTTGAAGCTGGGTAGTTATAGTAAATATATAGAACAAACTTCACATAGAACAATTGGGATTGCACTATTTTACCTTGCAACTTTATAGATAAAGTAAATAAAAGACAATAAATAGTTAATATGTTGTAATCAATGCATTGGTTGAATATGTAGGGGACTTGGTCCTACATAAACAACTTGTGCATTGACTATAATGCACTAGTTGTTTAAGCCTTTCCATAAGCAAATGCAATAAAAAATTAGATGCTTTCAATAAATAATTTGTCAAAATGCTGCTTTGTTTGCTCAATTTTAAAGTTTGGCATTTATTAACTTGAAGGTATTTGCACTACTCTTGTGGCCTAAGAAGGATCACAAGTTACGTGTATATAGAAATGTATACCACTACTCTATTGGCAATTTAGTGAATCATATTAAGCATAATAAACATCTTTAAAGGGTTTGAAATCTTAGATCTTGGAAAAAAAAAAAAAGTGGAAATATGCTTACATTAGTGTTAAAGAAATATGGATGAGATATTATGAGGTAAGTTGGAATTAATTGGAGGGATTATCTTAAGAAAGGCTGTTTTTATTTTTTATATTTTTATTTTATACAGAAAAATTAGATATTTTGTTATTTATGTTGATAGGTGTTTTATATGTGAGAGAATCTTTATTACAAGTAGATATATGGTACTAATTGATGGTTGAAAGTTTGTTTAAAATGTTGATCGTTCATTTGAAGTTTTAGATTTTGACATTTGGTACGTTATAAATATTAATGATAGAAGTGTTGAATGTTATGCCCATACCTTCATTTATTTCAAACTATTTATGGTTGCCTCTATAGGTATGAAATACTCTTTAGGCATGGTTGGTACATCCACAAATCATCTCTTCTATTGCTTTTGCTTCAAAAACTCCATTCATGCTATTCAGAAAGGCTAGGAAGGATGGGAAAGTGGCCCTAGTGAGTAGCTAGTCTTTTCTCCGATCTTTCAAATAGGATAGGTTGGTCGTGGGTGGTGCCCACTCTTCTTTGACCTCCCATGGACACACCAAAGTATGAAAAAGGATTAGTAGACCTTATCCTAATATATATGATTTAGAATAATCGTCAATGATTCTATGTTATTGAATCAATAGGTAGTTCATCTAATTGATTTCAAAGGATGTCGTAGAAAATCACTACTTGAAATAACTCAAACTAGAGAGCAAATTTCTCTATTTCACTCTATTAATATTAATATCTCATAAATAAAAGGGTAGAACTAGGCCTATTAGATAGTTGAAAATTCATCTAGAAGGTAAAAAAACTTACGATTAATAGAAAGATTGAGATAAAATAGCTTCTACCTTAGCATTATATAAAATAGAACTAGATTGGGGTAAAGATCAATACTTATGATTAAAAGATAGATCAAAATAAAAATTTCATGTAGTCTTGAGTCCTTAAAATAAGGATTTGGGAATTCAAAACCATATATCCATAAAACATTCAACATAACATAGATAACAAATAAATGGGACATGCCCATACTTCTTTACTCCCACTTTACTACTACCTACTTTATAGTAAAACTTGCTATAAATCCATGCATGTGGGTTTAAAATTTTCCAACAAAGATTTCCACCTATGGATAGAAGACCTTACAAAGAGAAAAAAATGTGTTTCTTATTGTAAGTGCCCAAGCCCATGCCCTACTAGTATGTACAACTATTTGTAAGATTTGTTCTATATGTCTCATTGGTATGATTTCCATTTTTTTATATATTTTGAAACTTGTAATAGATCACTTTCTTTCCACATATTCAAATTCTTTTATTGCAACTTGAATATGAGGTTCTCTAATAGTAATGTTCTTTTTTTTCTACATTAAAAAGCTTAACTATCATAATTTTACCTACAGTTGCAACTTGAATTCGAGGTGCTTCAATATGATGCTCATAATATTTTTTCAACCTTGATAGCCAAAATCATTAATATTATATCTTTATATGCACAAAACTAACCTAAAATGTGGACATAACATTCTTTTGGGATAATGTTTTTTAGTTATTATCCACCTTTCTATCCATTCTTGCTAATATTATTATATATATTACATTTTCTTTTGAACCACATAAAGATTATGAGTAGATGAAATTTAATAAATCTAGAGATTATAGCTAAGGTGGAAGTTGAAAGATTGTGTAGACTTATCATATATTTAACATGTGTTTTAAGGAAAAGAAAGTGAGTTCTGCAACCTCCAGCCCTGCTTCTTCCCTCTCACTGTTTGAATTTGAATTTGATGGCTGCTGGAGACCCGGGTGATCCCCCGGACCCTCCGTTACAGGGTCCCTTGGGGGATGCTTTGGGGATTGGGACTATCCCAAGTGGATCAGATAGATTTGAGGACCCTGTGGGTCACGTGCTCTATGATGGGGATGGAGATTCCTCTACTCACACGCTGCAAAACAAGTTGTTGGGGCCCAATGCCTAGAAAAAGGCCCTGTTTGGGGAGAAAATGGTGGATACTGGGGTCTCCCCAACTTTTCGTGCGTTGGTGGATGATTCTGAGTTGGAACTTCCTGATGGTGTGATGGATCATATTGTCTCCTCTATGGAAAATGCTCTGGTTGGAATTTTTTTTTCCTTCAGACCCAATATTGATGTAGTTAGAAAATGGGTGACTACTAAATGGAGGGTTAAAGGCAGTGTGTCTATAAACGCAATGAATAGCGGGATGTTCCTCTTTAAATTCACAGCAAGGGAGGACCTCACCTCTGTGTTAGCAGGTGGTCCCTGGATGTTTGGAAAGCATATCTTATCTCTTTGCAAATGGAAACCAGGATTTGATAGTGCTGCTAATTTGAATAAAACGTCGCTTGTCTGGATTTGACTCCCAAGCCTTCCTCTAGAGTTCTGGGATGAAGAAATTTTCATATGGATTGCCAACTCGCTTAGACACTTCATAACTCTTGACAGCACAATAAGAAACAAATCAAGGTTAGTATTTGCTAGAATATGTGTTGGCATTGATATTAACAAGATCCTCCTTAACAAAATTACTCTTAAGTCTAAATATGAACAATAGGTTTAACCCATATTGTATGAAAACTCTACAACCTTCTGTCAAATTTGCAATAAAAAGGGCCACCTAGCCCCACAGTGCAAAGTTAAGTCTTCGCAGGCTAAGGAGGATCAGATTGTTGAAGGAGCAGAGGACTATCCTTTCAGGGAGGATCTGCTAAACATAATTAAATCCCCAGAAAAGAACAAGGCTACTATTGTTGTTGAGGGTGATACCCAACCTCTTAATGTGGAGGTCAATGATTAGACCCCCTGTTGGTTTTTTCCCAAACTGGATGCTTACTCCCGGTTATCCCTACAAGGTAGCCATCATTGATCAACAGGATTCCCAGGCCAGGGGCCAACAGTATAGGAGATAGACTCTATAAATATCTCCTCTTCTTCTTTAGGCTCTGCAAAACCTAGGGGGGTATTCCCTATTCAACATCAATAAGATATGCTTGTGAGATGGGGGATGTTAATACAAAGCAGATGAATCCTCCTTTATGTAGACCAAGACTGTTAGATAAGTGCAAAGGGGCTAGCTTTGGGCCTATATTCAGTTGTGAGATAGAGGATTCTGATCCTAAATCTACTTCTAAGGTCCTATTGGTTTGGTTTTGAAGTATAGGTTGATTTGGTATTTGGATACAAAACTCGGACCTGGGGTGTAACCTCAATGCAAGACTAGATTGGTGCCTATGCAGGGCTCAGAGTCAATAGACATACACATGTGAATGGTCAGCATAAGCATATATCAAAGACTGGGTATTAAGGGGATTTTATGATATCTGCCTTACAGATACCTCCCAAAATAGAGTATTCAGTTACCTATACTTACAATATCCTTACTGCATTATGTTCTTCCCAAGCCTTAACCTGAAACACTTCAATCTACCCCTTGAGTAGAAGCAAAAGATTAAGATTTCAATAAAGCAGAACCATATTCTAGAATCTTAGACACCCCTTAGATGTTTAGATTCAGAAGAAGAGCATATTCAGTTTGGAGACAAAATAACAAAACACATGCAAATAAAGCATTGTTCATATAAAATCAATCATGAAACCACTTAATTCATGCATGAGACATTCAACATGAGACTCATAAACTCACAAGACATCTAGATATGGTTCCCAATGAAGTTGTATCTTATTAAAGCACCCAAACTTGTCCGGTTTTCAACAACCTTGAACTGAGCAACATCATCTGCTTATAAGGCAAGCATATGTACTCTAACATTAATTATAGGGCACTCTCCAAGATATTACCGGATACAATGCATTGCCAAGGGGCACCGAAAACATTTAATGCCGCCGCATAGAGATGAGAGACAGCGCAGGTGGGATTGGGACCTGCCTCGCCGCATGGAGACCTTCCTAAATCAGGTAGCTGGCATGTCCCCTCGACCCATACCTCTGTGCAGTCATGCCACTAATGGCATACCAACTCACAACCTTGGGATGCAGCAGTTGTGTACCTTGCAAACCCCTCCTTTGTCAAGCATTCAAAATAGGGCCATTGATCTCCTTCCTTCCCGCCAAGATTAGCAGCGTCAATCACGCTGACAAGTCGGCCATCAACAACATTGTGCCATGCGGGCACATCATGTTGACTTTTCCTTTCAAACTGCATGAGGATATATTATCCCACATTTGCCCTGCAACAACTTCCTTAGCACTTTATATGCATGACCACAAGCATATACGTTGTCGGCAATTTTGCTCCCGATGACACCTAGTATAAGCCTTGTCACCATCCATCGGCCATACCATTTCATTGGCAAACCTCATGCCTATCCTCCTGACATCATATATCCTGCCGATGAAATTCCTTCATACCCACTAATATCCTGGTGACGTCATCATCATCCTCCAGCACAATATCCCGTCGGCCAAACTCCTGATATTGGCGAGCCACCTGCATGTCCGCCTGATACAGAATATCACCCCAATACCTCGCATTATCCTGATGAGAAAAATCACCCCGTGGGAAAGCACCCTGATAACCAAAATTATCGGCAAAACCTGATGCGTCGGAGGAAGATCCTCCTGCCCTACCGATACTACATGTCTGGCCGATGATCATCCTGCATGTCCACAAAGATCCTGATGATGTCATCATCACAACTGCATACCACGCACCTCCTCATATCCAGATGACGTCACCAGCATTGAGCGAAAAAGCAAACATAAGGTGATAGAATAACTAGACATCTAAATGATCTTAACAAAGATCACTCGATGTTCAAAATATGATGACCCCTTTGCAAGAATTGGGTCATACTTAGGACTTGCAGCATCATCGGGGTGATCATAACCAAGATCACCCGATGCTAAGAATATGATGACGACGTTGAAAAATGTTGAGGAGGCCCAAAGACCTAGAGTTTCTTCAAATTCCTGTGAAGGTGCCTGTAGACTAATTGCTTGAAACCTGAATATCTATGCAGGCACCACCACCCCCATTGATATCCCGAGAGCTTCCCCTATTTTGGGTATTATCAGTAGCATGCCTTCCTTTCCTCCGGGCTTGGAAGATGGGGAGATTCTTCATGAGGATCTTGCAAAAAAACAAGCTTCTCCTAGAGTTGTGTTGCCCCCTGCGATCTCTAGCCCGGCGGCAGCTAGGATTGTTACTTTGACTGATGGAGAGATAGGATCGAGGATTGTATCCACTATCAACAACACTGCAACCCTTACTCCTGGAGCAAGTTCTAGCATTACCAGCTTGGAGGGTTGGAATACGGTTAAAAGAAGGGTAGAGGCCCAGGAAAGAAGATTATGGATGTGGGGGTGGACACCAAATAGGGCTGACTATCCCATAGAGAAACAAGATAGAAGGCGATCAATAAGGACATTGCTATGGGTAGACAGAAGACCTTGGAGATGGGCTCCAAGTAGGGTCTTATCAAATGCAAATTCTATCATGGAACATTCGAGGGTTTAATAACCCCAACAAATAGTTTTTAGTCAAAAACTGTATTTTAAAAAATAAAATTGACATTTTGCTACTCCAAAGGGTTAAAATGAAAAGTGATAACTTCCAATTGGTGGCTAAGAATCTTTAGACTAATGCAGATTACTTGGCTTGTGATGCCTGTGGTGCCTCAGGAGGTATTGTCACCATGTGGAACAATAATACTATTAAAGGAAGAGTCATTGAGAAGAACAATTTTTTTTTGGCTACCAAAATGGATACCAACAACTTCTCTTGGAATCTAATTAATATCTATGCCCCTAATCAGAGCAGCCCTAGAAGGGAGTTGTGGGACCTCCTCTCTGCTCTAATCTCTAGTGACCTGGATAGCTATTGGATGTTGATGGTAGATTTTAACACCTCCCTTTTCCCTTCTGAAAAGAGGGGAGGAACTATGGATTACACTGACAGTATGTTGGACCTGAACACTTTTTTGAATAAGTAAGGCCTTATGGATCTAGAGCCACATGGTAACAAGTTTACGTGGTCAAATTAGAGGAAAGGTAAGAACCTAATCCAAGTCAAGATGGATAGGGTTTTGATATCCTCCAATTGGAAAATTTTAAGCTCACATGCCCTTGAAACTCTACCTCGAACAACTTCTGATCATAACCCATTGCTCCTCTCCTAGAAAGATGAGAATAGAAGGGGCCCCTACCCATTCAGATTTGAAATAATGTGGACTAAACACATTGAGTTCAAGGAAATACTTGCTAGATGGTGGATGATAGATGTCCATGGTATGCCTATGTTCTGCCTAACTCAGAAGCTACTAATGGTAAAGAAAAAAGTCAGGGGCTGGAATAGGTTCAACTTTAGGAATATATTCGAGGAAAAAAGAAGAATCAACTTAAAACTAAAAGATCTACAAAAAAGACTTGAAGAAGGAGACATTGCTGAAGCTACAACTATAGAGGAAGAGAAGATGAGAAGGGAGTGGAAAGAACTTCTAGTGAAAGAAGAGATTTTTTAGAAGCAAAAGTCAAGAGTTCAATGGCTAAAAGAGGGGGATTAGAATACTTTGTTATCAATCCACAATGAGGCATAGGAAAAGGAATAGCATAACCAAGCTATTGGATGACAAAGGTGTCATGGTTGAATCAGATCAGCAAGTTGGGGAGGTGGCTGCTTCCTATTTTCAGAAATTCCTAGGAGCCCAAGACAATAGTATCAATTAGGAGCTCATAGATACCATTCCAACACTATTGAACAAGGAGGATAATGCTCAACTGGGCAAAAATATCTTTGAGGAAGAGGTTCGGGCTAGTCTCTTCTCTATGGGGGCTTTTAAAGCCCCAGGACTTGATGGTTTCCCCCCTACTTTCTTTGAGGACTATTGGGAGATAGTGGGAAAGGATGTCACGGAAGCTACCAGAGATTTCTTTACGATGGGAAAGCTATTAAAGAAACTTAATCATACCTTCATAGCTCTTATTCCAAAAAAACAAGATGTGTGCATGGGGGATTTTAGAACTATAAGTCTTTGCAATACAGTGTATAAGATCTTCTCCAAAATTCTAGTTGTGGGACTTTAACCTATACTTGAAAATTTGATTAGCAGTTGTCAAAAAGGATTTGTCCCAGACAGACAGATAATGGATGCAGCAATTACTACACATGAAATAATCCACTCCATGGAAAAAAGTAGAAGCCCAGGCATGGCTTTCAAACTTGACATTTCAAAAGCTTATGACAGAGTTAATTAGGAGTTCCTTTTTGTTGTCCTGATGAAATTGGGATTCCATGGTAAATTTGTGTAGCTTGTCATGACATGTGTTACCTCTATTCAATTCTCTATTTTTGATCAATAGCATCTCGAGGGGCTTCTTTAATGCTGGCAGAGGTCTAAGACAAGGGGATCTCCTCTCCCCTTACCTCTTCATTTTCTTGGCTGAATTCCTGAGTAGGGGATTCATTTCCTTGCTTAACTCTAAAGTCATCAAAGGGGTCAAACCTGCTTCAATAGCTGAGCCTATTGTCATTCAACAATTTGTGGATGATACCATCTTGTTTGGAGCTACTTCAGTTATGGAGGCTCGAAAATGGAAAAATGTGTTGCAAGAGTATGCTACCTTAGCGGGCCAATTTATAAACTTTGAGAAGAGTCATGTTTACTTTTTCAACACCCCGATGGATTTGCAGCAAAAAATTATGGGCATTCTGGGTTGTGCTGCGGTTTCTTTCCCTGGGATATATCTTGGGCTACCTTTCTCTGTCAAGGATGCCATCCCATACTAGAATTCCATAATGGAAAGGATGCAAAGGAAACTTGTAGGATGGAAAGGAAAACACCTAAGTCAGGCTGGTAAGTTTCAACTCCTCAAAGCCTCTCTCTAAGGAATTCTTGTGTATTTTCTATCCTTGTTCAAAATGCCTAAGTACCTAACTGAGAGACTTGAGAAAATACAAAGAACCTTTCTTTGGATAGGAATGGAAGACAAAAAGAGGTTGGCTCTTGTTGCCTGGGATAAAGTTTATAAACCTAAATTGCAAGGGGGCTTAGGCCTAAGAAAATTGAACTTGCTTAATAAAGCACTCATAACCAAAATTGGCTAGAATCTCATTGCGAGGGGCAAGGATTGGGGCAACATTATGAAAGCCGAGTATATGGGGAACTCAACCTTGGAAGACATTTTACTCTCTCCTAACTTTCCTAGGGGCTCTGTAATCTAGAACAATATCATGAAATGTAGGAATATTCTTCTAAAGGTAGCAAATGGAAATTAGGGTATGGGGAATCAATAAGATTCTGGGAAGACATCTAGATCAATGGAGACCCCTAAGAAAGTGTCAAAACACTTAGGATTTGATGAATCTTGATGTTAATTACTTCAGAGACTGGGTGAAGGATTACATCCTCCTTGGTTGTGGCAAGTGGACCCAGCTATCAGAGTGCTGCCAAGGACATACTGAGCTAACCAGAGTTGCTGAAGAGATACAACAGATCCTAAAAGATTGTAGAATCCCCCTCTTCCCACAAAGGACAAATTGTTTTGGATAAAGGAAAAGTCTGGGAGGTTTACTATTAAATCTTCCTATAATATGTTCCTTCTCCATGAAGGTGATAAATTATGGAAGAGCATTTGGAACCACAACCTAGTGCCAAAAATGAATCGCTTTTGGTGGGTGGCGGTTCAAAACAAAATCCTTACTATTGATAATCTCCAAATAAGAGGCTTTCAAATTCTGAATAGATGTGTGCTGTGTATGAAAGAAGGAGATTGTGTCTCTCATATTCTTTTACATTGTGATTTCACCTGCGAAGTTTGAAGTATGGCCACGAATATCCTAGATATTCCTTGGTGCAGGAATAGAAACTTGGAGAATCTCATTAGGGCCTGGATCCCCCCTTTTTATATCCTATTTTCCCTAAAATATGGGCCCAAACCCCCTATTCTGTCTTGGTGCCTTTGGAAGGAAAGAAACAATAGACTATTCAGGGAAAATTTCAAGAATCCCAAAGAAGTCTTCGGTTCTTCTATCAGACTACTGCAAGACAACATCAATAACAATCCTATAAAAGCTATTGAAAATCCCCCAAATGCTAAAGAAACTAGCATAATTGAACAATGGACTATTCCTTTAAGTACTTGTAGAGTGGATGATAGGAAGAAAAAGGCAAGAGCCAATACTAACTGGATCCCTCCCCTAGGTGGTTGGTCAAAACTCAACTTTGATGGGGCTGCCAAAGGAAACCCAGGGTTAGCTAGTGGTGGAGGAGTCATAAGATCTGAGAAAGGTTCTCTGATTGCTACTTTTAATGGTAGCATTAGAGAAAACACCAATAACACTGCGGAATCCATGGCCCTCCTATGGGGCCTTAAAATTACCCTATCTATGGGCATTAAGAACATAATTGTGGAAGGTGATTCCATGGTTGATATAGAAGCTATTAAAGGGAATGGAAATGCCGGTTGACAGAATGAGGATGTCATCAAAGATATAAAGGGTCTTCTCCTAAGATTTGAGGGCAAAGAATTGAAACATACCTATAGGGAGGGAAACAAAGCTGCGGACCTTTTGGCAAATTTGGGGATTAATATTCATCCCTTAAGATGTTGGAGGAACATCAAATTTCCACAGTCCATCATGATTGTAGTTCAATATTTCTGGAATTAACTGTGTACGAGTTTTTTAACCTCAACGTTTCGGATCACACTCCATGATCCATCATCAGGAGGAACAGCAAGAGAAGAGAGAAGTGGAATGATAATTTGTAGACCAACAACTCTAAATCGAAAGGGGGGGGGGGAAGGGGGAAGTGCGGGAACCAATGAGCTCCTAGGATAAAAGAGTAAAAATAACAACTCATGGATGGTTTTCTATATTTTAACTTTTTGTTATTTTTACTCTTTTATCCTAGGAGCTCATTGGTTCCCGCACTTCCCCCTTCCCCCCCCCCCCCCCTTTCTATTTAGAGTTGTTGGTTTGCAAATTATCATTCCACTTCTCTCTTCTCTTGCTGTTCCTCCTGATGATGGATCATGGAGTGTGATCCGAAATGTTGAGGTTAAAAAACTCGTACATGGTTAATTCCAGAAATATTGAACTACAATGTTGGAGGAAGTTGGATATTCTGCCTAGGACGATCAAGAATTGCATTCAAAAGGAGGCCCTTAACCCTGCATGATTGTTGACATGATGAATATAAGTGTTTGGTGGGGTGTGTTGGCATGTCTTTCTAACTTAATGGAAGGACCTGGCATGGAGGACAATAGAAGTAATCCCACTTACCACCTTGAGATGAACTGGCGTACTGAGTATTTTGTGCACCTTGAGATAATCAATTCCAATCATGTTTGGTGAAAAGATCTTTGCAAAGGGTCTTGTCAACCTCTGCTTAACAGGCTAGATTTGAGGGGTTTGCACGAGTCGAGACCTGTCAGCATTTATGAGTTGAACACCTTCGGGTTCTAGAGGGGCGTGCAAAGGATGATAAAGAAACTTAAGTTTCTTTTACTTTACACTTCTATAGTTTTCTCGCGTTCTCTCCCTACTCTTTGCAACAGCTTTCACAGTGAGGGATCTGTTTCTGTGTGCTTCTAGGTTTCTAACTTTGTGCCCTGAAGGTATAGGATTATGGGGGGATAAGGTGAGGATGGAGCCTATGAACTGCAATGAATTCAAGGAAGACTTGCAAGTCTGGAGCATTGCGTATGAGGGAGGAATTATGTCTTTCATGGAATCCTTGAATGGCTATGATGAAAATATCTCAATCTAGTTTGCTAAGTTGTGAGATGGTAGGCAAATGGTGAAGGTTGGAGGGGTCCAATTCGTTGTCTCTAAGGAATCCATTGTTGCTACATCTGGTTTGCTGTGTTCAAGGAATAGACTCAAGAAGCAAACCCATGTCCCAAATTTGGAGGGTATGAAACTTTTCTATAAAGAAGGTGAGAATCAAATTAGGCTGCAGGGAGGCTTTGAGTGGGAGAGTCTAGTCGCGCCATGGAACTGGGTATGCTTTTTGATAATGAAGTATTTTACGCTTGAGGGTAGATACAGGGTGTTTTATCACTCTCATGTTTCCTTTTTAAATCATTTTTTCTAGAAGGTTCTGGTGAATTTTCTTTCCTTCCTACTTTCCAAGCTTGAGGCCTCTGTCATGCATACCAAAAAAGTCTGTAAAGAAGACCCTGAGGTGATTTTGGTGCCCTTACACCAAGGCCTTATTTTCTAGTTGTATCATTACCATTTGGCCCTAAGTCCTTCTAAACTTCATACTACTCATCCTGTTGAGGAGTTCCAATGATTCTGAAGACAAAATTCCCCTAAGTGTGAGACTTGCAAAGCTTGCCACTCCAAAGGCCTCCCAGCCTACCTCTCCTTCTAACCAACCCATGAGCGATCCCTCGGGTGTCAAGCCCACCTGTGTCAAAGACCACCTCTTTTTGGAAAGCCCTCTTTGGTGGCCAATCCCTGGGTCATACCTTTGTGACCCCTCAGGATAAATTCCATGTTGTTGCTATTGAGGGCCTGTGTAACCTGAAAAGTAGAATCCCTATAAAAGTGAACAAAAAATGTAAAGGTGAGGGCATTGCTCAGAACAAATCTGTTAAAAGGAGATTTAGTGAGGGAGGTGATAGGAAAGGTGTTGAAGAAGCTAGTAAGAAGCAGGGGAATCTGGGGAAGGCGGAGGTTGTGATTGTTAAAGAAATTTCTTCGAGTAAGGATGACACTGCTAGAAGGCCATCCTTAAGGAGATCTTCTCATTTGGTGGGTGGTTCGCCTTAGGGCTTAAAGTTAGTGGATTATTCCACTACGTCTGATTAGGAGGACACTAAGCAAGATGTTGATTTGAAGAGAACCAATACTACCCCCGTGAAAGAATAAGAGGATGCGAGCCACTTTGCTTCTATGAATAACTCATTCTATGACACTAATGAGGAAGAAACTAAGGTGCAGAAAACCCCTGAGATGGAATTGATGAGTGCTAGAAGGGACGTAGAAAACTAGAAGCTAGAAGCTAAGCTTGTTGTAATGAAGTCTCGCCTATTTGTGATGGAAATCAAGGTTAAGAATCTGGTCAAGATGTCTCTAAAGACTTCCCTCAAGGCTGCTGAAGTCTTTTCTGTCATGCAGGTGGATCGAAAGAAGACCGTGGATTCTCTTCTTGAGGATCAAGAGAATTTAATCAATGTGATATCTGATGATTAGAAATCTCTTCTTAGTTAAGGAGTTTTTGCTTTATGCTGTTAAAAAGACTTTTGAAGACTCATTTTATGTTTTGTTTAAGTTTTTGGTTGAACTGTTAGTCAGATATTGGTGGCCCTGGGCCTACTCTGCTACCTTTGGGCTTTGTTATCAGGTTCTTCTCCTATGCTAGCAGCTTATCTTAATCAAAAACATGTGTTTTAAGGATGTTAACTTAAAGGAAAAATGACCACTTTATTCTAAATTTAGTTTAGACTAGAAATCTAGTCCTAACATTGGAAAAAACTTGGTGCATACATTATACACAATACATCCTTCCACTCTATAGTTGCTTTCTTATGGAGATTAAAGGAACTCTTTAAAAATTATTCTATCCATCAGAAACAAAGGTGATGTTTGAGGAAAAATCTAGCACTAAGAGAAATAATTTGATTCTTACTATGTGATTGACCAAGATCATTGAGTGAATGCGAGTACTAAATCAAGCTACTCGAGACAAATAGGAGCATGCTCAATCTGCAAGAAAATAAGTATTACAAAGTAATGGACACATAGAATGTAAATAATGGGATTGATTAATTAGCTTACAAGGTGTAGTACATATAGGGCATAATTGAATAAGAATAGTTGAGCCAATAATAAGAAAAGCTCACTAAGAATTGTGGTGCTCCAAGAATAGGGAAATCAACCACTAAACTTAGACAAAGCTAATCTAGGCATGACAAGTATAGTCAAGGCTAAACATAGACTCCTAAATATGCACTCCTAAATAATCTTAATATACACCAACACCCCCCCTTAAGCATAGCTTAGGTGGGCTAAATGAAGATGGGTCCTAGAAACTAGGCCTGATCAGGTGTCCATGTATAATGCAATCTCTCATAAAATTAGAGAAACAGAGAAAATCGCATGGGAAAAAACTCCCCTTCAAAAAGAGAAAAAAAAAGATAAAAGAAGAGGACTAGGAAGCCTCCTTGAAGATGATAACTCTACACCAAGCCTAAATCCATTATGCTTTGAATATGATGATGCAGATAGCTCCACCCCATAGGAGAGAGAAAGAGACTATGTAACCCCCCACAATGAAGTAGCCCCTATGCCAAAAGAGAATGCCTGTGTATGAATGCTAAAAATGATCCATTTGTGGCAAATGACATTTCTCCCCTTAGGAAGAAACAACTTCAATGGTTAATGCTGAAGTAACTCCAAATCAAGGAAGCAAGGTGAGGTGGTAAGTCTCATGATGTATCCTATCTCATAAGACTTTTCAAATGTCATCATGCTAATGTCAAAATGAGTCACAAACAAATCTTGAGTCCTAGGCCTAATTGAGATAAGTAAACTCTCAAAATCATGTGAAGACTAATAAAGAGAAGGATCCAGAGAAGTGATGTATGTATATGGAATGCTAAAGCATACCATGTGGCTACAAAGCAAATCCCATGAGATGTCCTACCAAGAATCTCTAGAAGCCCTCGATGAAGCCTCTCTGAATTCTGTAGTAGTAGTAGGTACAAGATAACTGTCATCAAAGAGAAAGACAAGATCTTCCAAAGTGTCATCAAGATTTGAAATGTGAGACTCTACAGACAACTAAGAGAAGTTTGGTAGAAGTGTGTCCCAGTCAGATATAAGACATGTTGTAAATAATTATTGGAAGCTCTCGATGAAGCAACTCTAAACTTGGAAGTAGAAATAGGTATTATAGATGGGGTATCAATGTATGCCAACCAAATGAATTGATCATCCCATGAGTATGTGTCCACACAAGATGGGGCAACAAAAGTCTTAGTATCATCCACAAGAACCTGGTTATCCAAGGAAACATCACTATCAAACGAAGATCTAAAGTCTCCATACAACTACTTAGATGATGGTCCAAGTAGTGAAGGGCAATCAGTGTGCTCTAAGTGATGAAGAAAATCCTTAGAAATAGTAATACATATTAGTCCATAGACCATGTCTTTATTGTTAAACCATGCATTCTTTTGCTCATAGTCACTTGGCTTAGGAACGAGTCCAAGGAGATAGGGCAATAGATCATGTTCAAGATAGTGATTCTTTATCCCTTATTTCTAGGAGAAATAGTTCTTTGAAGTAATGTCCCCATTTTCGTGTTCTCTTGCAGATTAGTTAGAGTGGGCTTTCTGGGTTGGTGACAGAATAATCAGAGGAATATTTCAATGTCACCAGGGTGTTCGAGTGATCCAACAGAGATGGTTGACACTTTCCAGAGGGATTTCAGACAATTTGTTCGTACTTACTTTTTATAGTAAGTGCTTACATGTTGTTAATCGTTCTGGTTTTTTTTTGGATTTTTTCTCTTTGGTCCCCGATGGTCACCACTATTTTTAGTAAGTGACATTTTGGCACTGTTTGGGTGACTTGGTAGTTGACTGTTGGCTCTCATAGACATTGCACTAAGCTTAGAGTTATCAAATGGTTTGTGGATCCAGTTGGTTCAGTTTGCTTATGGTCATTACTATTTTTAGTAAGTTTAGGATTGGCACCGGAACAGGATTTTGAGAGTGGGGTTGGATTCATTTTGTCAAGACCTTTCCAATGAGCTATAGATCATTGGTTTCTGACATCATCTTGGCTTCCATTTTAAAGTCCGTAAATTAAACATTATTATTTAATATTAGACCTTGGTGCCTAGGCTCAACAATTTAATATTGTTTTAAAAGAGGGGACTTTAAGGGTGATGTTAAGAAAAGAATTAAAGAGAATTATAATATTTTAAAATATATTTGCCCTCTCATGTTTTATCCCATATGCAAGAGGATTTTAGAGACTCCCAATTGAAAAAGTATAAAAGGAGGAAAAGCACTCTCATTTGAATATACTTGGATTATTATTTTCTTCTCTCTTTGAGATTTCCCTTGCTAGGGTTTTGGAGCTTGGATCTAGGGTTTGAGGATTCAAACCAGAGGCTCTTGAAGATGAAAACCTCCCTAAGTAGCGGTATCCCATAGGTGTGAAAGATCACCCAACGGTGCCTTTGTTGGTGGATGCATCCAATATTCACATATGCGTTGAAATGGAGTTGAAGACTTGATGGATTTTGGGTTACAATGGGCATATCATTTCTGAGTTTGGTTACAGCTGCAAGTATTGTTGTTTAGAGATAGAGTGGAGGCAAGTTTAGAGGTGATTGGATATTGTTGTTATAACACTTGTTGGCTGTCCCATTTGTAGCTTGGCCATACATGTTTGGCGGTTGATTTAGGAGTGGTTTCAGAGCTGTTTCTTCATATCATCTTGGTCAACCATATTGGGAGATTGTGTACAGACCTTTGCAACAGCATTAGAGGAGATTCCAACTCTATATCTGCTGATCATTCATTCCTTGGGTCGTACCATTCCAGCTAGAGGTTGTGGGTTTTAGATGCCTTCTATCTATTGTGCTTACAGTAGATTTATCGACTATTTGGAGGCGTTTGAGGGCCTCAGGCATTGATCTTTGCATTGTAAATCTATTTGTTGTCTCTAGTGATGTATTTGGAGTGAATCCAGCTATACCTATTGCTGGTTCGGCAATAGCTGAAATATGAAGTAGCAAATCTAAATATGGGTATGTGTTAGAAGTTGATGTTTTTCTATTTTACTATCTGGGTTGTCATTAGTTTCTTCAGATTCATTGTATATTTTCTGGGTTTCTATTATATGCAATATATTGTATGCTCTGACACTACATCTGTAGGAAAACTGAAAACCCCTTCTACATTCTTCTGTCTATTTGAAAGATCACACAAAAATCTAAATAAAAATCACACATAAAAGATCTTAAAAATTACAAACAGATACAACACATTACATTGGTATCAGAGCTAAGATCTTGCCATCCTGTGAGGTCAGATTGAGACATGCAACTGGGTACACATACAAGTTCTCCATATTGATCCCTTTGCAGGTACAAATACAATAGTGATAGAATAAATGGGTGATAGGGAAGGAGACGAACCTAGTGCACGTGAGATCTTGAATGCATTCACCCGAGAGATGAGGGAGTCTCAACGAGAGTTGAGGACACCTTGACAAAAGATAACATAGATCCTCCGACAGTTGCATGATGATGAGGATGAGGCCTCAGTCACTCATAGGAGGGCTTCATAGTTTACAGCAAGTGACAGACCTGGCATCTCCACATTCGCTCCCAGAAACCAAGTTCCTGAACAAGATCCCATAGAGGTGAAGTTTCAGGAGGAGATTTTGAGGGATTGGAGGGCGTCCAGTGAAGAGTTCAGAGCTGAGTTGACATTTGCTGAGTACTCTCACATCAAGATAAAGATTAGACCCCATAGGGGAGATAGACCTCACAACCAAGAGTTGCAGAAGAAAGTGAGCAAGAATCACGTGAGAAGACAAGGCCTATGCTTCTCTTGCAAAGAATTTTGGGAGCCTAACCACCAATGCACTGTTAAAAGGGACTCACAAATTGATGTTGGTTTGGCAAATGAGGTTACTTTCAGCACTCAAGAGGTTGTTATCAGCCCTGATAATAGTTCTAATTTTTATGACAGCAGTCATTCTCCTAAGTGTAGTAGTGATTTAAATGTTATGGCAGAAGAGGAAAGAGTTGTAAAAGATACTTCTAATGTTGGCACACAAAAATATGAGTGTCAAACATGAGGAAAACCATGAGGATACAAGCCATAACAGTTCTAATTTTTGTGATAGCAGTTTGATTGGTTTGCATCAGCATGAAGATATTGCTATTAAACATGATGATGATGGTTGTGTGGAGTCATCTAATATAGACACTCCAGTTTCGGCTGATAGTGATGCAATAAGTGTTGGGGATTCATGCCACAACAAAATTGATTAGACTTTAGATGATGTGAACAAATCAGAAAATTTACTTGTTAATGACTGGTCCTAGGATAACTCTTTGGATGAACATGCATCTACATTGGAGGCAGCAGTGTGCAATGATTATGTCTAATCAGCCGCTTCTATTATGTCATTGGAGCCATCTCGTGAGGTACATAATAACAGTACCTTTGTGGAGGAAGTGTGCAGAGCTGATAGCACACATGAGGATGCTTATCAATTGATGAGTAATGATGATTCAACCTCTTTCCATAATACAGATTGCAAATCGAAAGATTTGTGTGGAGATGATTCATGATAGGGGCATCATCATTTGATTAGGCAATTGAAGGTTAATGACCATATGATTGCTATAGCTTTGGAACATTTTGATGTTGCTAGACAAATGTTGGCAACCTATGATTGGAGTACTCCTGAGATGGATGAACACGATGATAGAGGACTTTCCCTTACTAATTTTCAGGCACTTAGAGATGCAGTTGGGATAATGAAGAATAATTACCTATAGTTGTTATCAGATAGAGATCATCTTCTTAGGCTTGATGGTATTTATCATGATGCTTTAAGGGGAAAGGAAGAGGAGGTTGATGAGCTCACCTATGAGCTTGAGGTTACCACAGACTCTTTGAAGAGCATTCAAACAACCCTTCAAGTCAAAGCTACGGATAGATGAGCTTACCGTGGAGTTGAGCTTGGCGCAATCTTCATCACCTACAGAAATCATTCAGATATCTATGGTAGAGTGGTGATGAGCATACATCCATGGATGGTGGTAATGAGTATATGGAGGATGTGGCTACATCCCTTTCATTTACTGGTGTAGGTGACACAAATGGGATGATTATGTTGGATGAGTGTAGTAGGGAACAATATGTTGCACCAGGTGTTCCTGAGGTTGGTCCCATTTTAGGTGATGCAGATAATATGATTGATGACTCTTGTGGTGTAGTAGTGAATTTTCTAGAGAGTTGTGTGACAGATCACCACACTACTTCATCATTTTCATAGGAGATATGTAGGGCATCATCTAGTGGAGTGATCGGTCCTCATGTTGATTTGTTTCCCTCTCCTGGAAGCAAATAAGAGTTTGCATCCTATGTAGCTGATTGTGATAGACAACTAATTGAGCTGCAAGGATGGAGAGATCAATTGAGGGTTTCTAAGGATAAGGTTGTTCAAACCTTAACCCGTATTAACAGTACCCACAAATTTGTGGTGGATCTCTTTTGGAGAGCACAATTGGAGGAGAGGCAGATAGGGGTAGTAGTGGGCACATATACATCTAATTTGTGAACTATCCAGCATGTAATGGAGTGGATTAAATCAGAGTACCTCCAATTGCTTTCAGATCGGGACTTTGCTATTGGGTATGTGGAGAGGACTTGCAGAGTATCTACCCAATTAGCTATTCACGATCAGAGACATGAGCCATATTCTGATTCAAGTGATGTGAGTGATGAGGAGTGTGTTCCCCATGACTATGTCAGTCAACCGTTGACACAAGCAGGTGTTTTTTATTCTGACTACATAGTGAAGGGTGCTCATCATTTCTCCTTTAGTCCACACACAGATGACCTGATGATGTGTAAGTGTAGATTGGCTTAGGATTTATACCATCCATTGTGGGATGAAGGGTTTCCATCTATAGAAGGTGGAACTAGAGATTGCGTGTGGCTGGCTTAGATACATTCAGAGGATTATTTACAGAGTTAGAGATCAAAGGAAACTTGAACATAACTCATTCAAAGGAAGACATAATGCAAGGTGTTATAATGCGCTCGTGTTATGTCAAACTGGAAAAACACTGGCAAACATGCAAAAAAGGAAAAAAAGCACAATATAACGTGAGTGCGTTATAACACGCTTGCATTATATTGTGCTTTGGGAATCCCAAGCCTTAGGCTTGGGATTTGCTTTAGATTTCCAACCCAAAGGCTTGGAGTGCCTTTTCAACATCCACAGTTGTGTTTTTGCAAATTCTACAAGATTTCACATAATTTTGCTTGTGCTAACCCTCAGATTTGCACGTGTTTCAAGATCGAACAAATCAAACACCTGGGTAATGTTAGGCTTTCTCTTAGTTATTTAATGATGTAATTTTTTTCACATTTTGACAATGTTAAGCCTTTCATCTTTAATTTTTTTTGTTTGTGTGTCTATTTTTGGACAAAAACCACTGTTTGGTATTTGAAATTTCAAAAAAATTACATATTTAGAAACTAGACTCCATTCTACACATATTAAAAAAAATGATTTTCAATTAGTTTTCAAAATTTATAAGGGTAGAACGGCCAAAAATCTATTTTTTAGGATGTGTCCACTTTGAAAATTAGTAAAAAAAATCAAATATTCATCAATAAATTATCAGAAAAATCAGGCATAAACTACATGTTGTTAGCTAATTTCTCACTAAAGCGATTTTAAAAATACCAAAAAAAAGTTAACCTTTTGAGGGAGCCATAAAGCATACTATGTTATGTTTTTTGACAGAAACAACACCAATTTCTATGGCTCCCTCTTTTGAACCCCTTAACCTATACCATTTTTTAAAAAAATTAGTAGTTTAGAAACTAGACTTGGAGCACTACGAACATTGTTTTGGTTGCATCTCTAAATTTTGAGTGTAACTATGCTCAATTTCTCATCCAAGGCCAACATTTCCTGATTTCAGAAAAAAAGTGGCCACTTAAGACCTCTTTTTGGTCCCCCATCTTCTTGCACTTACCCCTAACGGGGTCTCACCTTTGTAGGTTTTTGTTGACTGATCTAATGAAGTTGACTCCCTAGGGTGATCATCCTCCTTTCAAGTTTGATCTTTACCTTTTTCTTTCTTAGGACCCTTTGAGTCCTTAGATAACATTGGGCACGAATCCATATGTCCAACTTTTTAGCATTTTTGATAGTATAATGTCACTTTCTCATACTAAATATCTTAGACCTATTGACCAAGCTTAGTTTCTAGGGTAATAGAGGTGGGAAGAACCTTATTCATAGCAATGTTGACATAGCAGTGGGTAAATACCAATCTGATACTACTTTTTGTGATATTGTCTAGTGTGAGCAATTGGCCAAAGGAATTTTCTATCCTAGAGATTATTTCATCCTAGACATAGAAATCTTCCTATGAAAGTTGTGGAAAACTTATGCACTAAGAAAGCTTCAACACTTTGAGCTGATAACTCAACTCTGAGGGTGAGGGTTGAATAGAAATAGGGATATCTCCCACAACCACAAGCTGAGTTTTACTAAGTGAAACATTTGGGCAAGGAGAAGTTGAATCTGGAAAACCCCCTCTTTTGAATCCTTCTCCAAATTAATTGCAACTACCTTTTTAGAAGAAAGATCTTCCCTTGAAGCTGCAAATTTCTCATTATACAAGGTTTTTTTTTTTTGCTAACTACAGGGGTGTCCCCGTGACCCAGCCCAGCGACCCAACCCTTCCTTACCTTGGGCTTACAAGTTTCCAAGTTGGGGATGGGAGGGGGTGAGCTGGGGGGAGACTAGTGCCTTGCGGGTGCACGCAGTAGACTGCAAACCACGTCATTATAGGAGTTGCATGTATGATATGAATTTCTATCATTATTGCATTCTTGTAAAGACCATTGCTATGTTTATCTCAATTTATCCACTCCTACTTCTTAAAATCCTCATGGGTATACTTTCCAACATTTTTCAAAGAAGAGGTCACCACTATATTAATCAAAAGTTCACAGATCTAATGCACCTATAAAAGTAGCTCTATCATCAATGTACTCTATCACATCCTTTGCAATATCTTCTACAATATATTTATTGATCCATCTTCCTCTTTGTCTTCATCCTCTCCCTTTTTATCTATTTAGATTCAAAACCCCTTCTAACTATTAGCCTTCTCCTTCAGCTTCGCATTTCAAATTTTCAAATTTGCACTCTTTGTAAGTCTAAATGTATTACACCTAAAACTAAATCTTATTATATCAAACCCTAAATCTTATATACTAAATTAAAAATGTAATCATCCCTAACCTTAAATCTTTTTATATGCTACTCCAATATGCCAATCACAGAGGCTATGTTTTAGCAAAATTTTAGCAAGGATTTCATTACCAAGCTTGGAAAATCCTCATTACAAAGCTTTAATGGCTTCCAAAAATAAAAGACATTCCATTGTTACTCCCTACTCCCATTTGACTAATGATGGACAATTAACTATTGTGGATCTAAAGGTAGATTTTCTACTTCTATAGCTTCATCCTTTTTTGGATTTAATATTTCAGATAACATAAACATCAAAGGAAGAAGGAAAGGAAATTCTACTAGTTCTTGTAGATGACATAAAGTCAATGATCACCATTCAAGTACACGAGTAGAGGATGATAATGAGAGAAGTGGTGAGGTGATTGTGGTAGTGATATTATAGTAGAGGATGAATTTGAGCGAAAGATGGAGCAATCTACAAAGGAAATCAAATGATTTTGGACTTGGAAGCCTATGAGAGCCCTATAAACATTGGATTGCATCATTTTACCTAGTATTCTCTATTTATGTAAACAACATTCAATGTTTGTCTAACTCCATGGGTAGGCTTAGGCTTATTATTCATCTGTGAAAAAGGAAACCAAAGATGGGGGTAGTTAAGACCATGCCCAATTACGTGCATGAGGGCACAACTAAAATTTAAGAAATTATTCATATTAAGTGTCATGTCTATGCAGGGTTCAAACACAATTGTATGTGCTTCTCCTTTACCAGTTGATTATATTCCAAAAGATTACGATAAAAATACATAAAGTAGATTTTATTAGAGTGCTTCTCCTTTACTAATTGATCATAGTGCAACTTCTTATGTTGTTTTGTGATTTCAATGGTAAGGTGAGGGGAGTTTATCCTTAATTGAAGAATAAAGCCTCTTATTAAATTCTAAGATATACTTTACATTATTGATCCAAAAAAAATAGGTGGAATAGAATTACATCTCCATTTTTTTATATAATATTAAATCAACCTCCAAATTAAAAAAGAGTCTAAAGTCCAACTTAAACAATCATATTTCCAATCAAATAATTCCAAAAATAACGAAAATGTATATGAATAAATCTACTTAAAAAATTAAAATGTATCTAAGTAAATCTACTTAGCAAAATTTAAGCAAGATTTCTAAGAAAAACAAATTTAATAATACCTAAGAGAAAACATTGAAATGCTAATTGTATACCCTATATTTGGATTCAAAACAATAGGAAACTAATGCAAATCAAAGAATCATATTCCAAACCCAAGAATACCTCAGATAGAGCATAAAGAAGGAATAGAATATAAAACAAATGCTCAATAAAATAAAACACTATCCTTCTTTGTTGATGGAGTGTGCTCCTTGATGTGTGGTTGCTCCAAGATTGTGCAAGATTCAAATGGAATGCACCTATGTTGATAAGGATTTGATGAAGGCTTCAAGTAGATCCTTTGTCATTCCAACATGTACCTACAAATTCTACTCCTCTAGATTTGGTTGAGGATGAGGATTGATTTATAGATGTGTGGATGGTAGGGTGGAGGGCTAAGATTTGATTAGAATAGATGGCTATGATTGAATGAGATGAATTAGGGCAAGGTTAAAATCTTATAGGACAATCTAAAAAGATGGATGGTTGAGATGGAGTGAGGATTTTAGGGCAAGGTTAGAAGCTTCTAGGGCTATCATTATGTGAATGGCTAGGATTGAAAGACGTGGCAGGAAAATAGATGGTAGAGATTTATTAGTTTGATCTTTGTGTTTTAGTTAGTCATGTGACTTTTTAAATTTTGAATTTATTTATTAGGGTGAAAGTTCAAAGTTGTGTCACACTTTTATAAAAGAAATGACCAACACTAATCTAACTTTTTAACTTGAATCACTACAAAGTGATATGTATGTTTTGAATTTTAAAATGATGTAAACTAATAAATTGTAAATTTTTTAGTTTATTTTATCTTTGTATTTTTTTTTAAAAAATAAAATTTATTTAAATATAATATTTATAAAATTGACACTAATTTAGTTGCTGATAAAATGTTGAAAAATAAGGTTGAATGGGACGTCACACTTTATATAGTAAATTTTATTTATTTTCCTTCTATTTTTTATGTATTCATAACTTGAAACTTTAGTGCATGGATTATTTTTTCCCAATTTTGATAAATATATATTTTTAAATAAATCTTAGAAGTTGTGGTAATTAAAACATAATTGTTTTGATGAGACACCAACTTTTGTCTTAACTATTTATCCAAAATAGGAAAAAAATTATATCATCTCGACATGGAATCTCTCCTCTAATGCATCATATTTGTTTCAAAATTTTTTGATAACCTTTACTATTTTTTTCTTGAGAGGACAATCAACATCATATTTTGGTGTTGATGACATACTTTTAGGAAAAATAAAAATAAAATATAAAATATAAACACTAATTGAAATGTTTAAAAATTATATTTTTATAAAGCTAGACTTATAGATTTACAAAAGGGCAATTTTAGATTCTTTTAAAATGATTATTTGCACAAGTAGGAGTTGTCAGAACATTAATTTTTTTAATTTTAATTTTTTTTGTAAATTAGCCCCAAAGTGATGCTACGTATGTTTTTAGTGGATAGTTCCAATTCGAAAAGTTGTGGCCTAGATCTAACCTAACTAGAATGAATCCAGATAGAACATATGTTTCACCAAAATTAACTTTTAGTTGGAAATACTTAAATTCATTTATGTTGATAAATTGGTCTGTGACACAACTTAGAATTTTTACCCATTTGTGGATGGGATCTGATTTGGGATTTAATTTATTTTATTAGTGGGGATTAGATTAAGATTTGAAATTTTAGACTAACTAATCAAATAATGAGATTAATTAATTAATTAGTGGAGGGAGATGTACGAAATTAGTTTAATTAAATACATATAATTTAATTAATTCAATGATTAAGAGAATGTTAAAAGGCTAATCCTAATTAATTAAGTAAATATAATTTATTTAATTAATTAGTGTTAAGAAGATGCAAATATGGTTAGGATGCACTTACGATGGTGTTGAAAGTGTCAAAAGTGATATTAGGATTGTAATTAGTTGATAGGCTTTTATATGTGAGCATTATAGTGTTCAGAATTGTCTCACGTTGTTAAAAATATTCACGCCGAGAAAATTCTAAACTCGTGTTGTCCCTATTGGCATATTCCTTGAACCTCCTATGGGTGTAAGTGCTAGTGTTAAATGTGTTGTTGGGATGGGTTCAATTTTAGATGTCTACACTAACTATAAAAAGTTAACTAAATGGTCATATTTTATAGCTATTTGTTCTTTGCTCTTTAATGACATTTTCAACAATAGTTTCTTTCATGTCGTACAAGAAGTTTCTATTTAATAGCTTGTTTACACATGTGCTACAAGTTTCTTTCTAATTGAAAGTTATTTGTCATTTTGTTTACTAAAAGACAAATGGTGGTTGGATTTTTTTTTCAAATTTTGTGCTCCTATATTTCACTTTTTGTTTAGTCTTTGATATTTTCTAATTATAAATTATATTAAATATTTTTTAATAGTTTATATAGGACTATGGGGTATCCATTCCACCAAAGTTGCCCAGGGCACAGTCTTTCATTTGTCATTTCGTTTACTAAAAGACAAATAGTAGTTGGATTTTTTTTAAAAAATTTTATTTAGTCTTTGATATTTTCTAATTACAAATTATATTAAGTTTTTTTTAATAGTTTATATAGGAGTAAGGGGCATCCATTGCACGAAAGTTGTGCAAGCCTTTGATATTTTCTAATTACAAATTATATTAAGTTTTTTAATAGTTTATATAGGACTAAGGGGTATCCATCCACCAAAGTTGCGCAGGGTACAATCCCGATCTCATCCGTTATATATAGCTAATTTACACATGTAATCCCAACCTCATCCCTTATATATACGACTAAGGTGTATCCACTCCACCAAAATCTTGTACTGAAAGACAAAGACAAATAGCAGTTTTTTTTTTTTTTCAAATTTGATTTAGTCTTTGATATTTTTTTTACAGTATAGAGCTAATTCCTTTATATATAGCACCTCTGAAGGTTTGAACCTTTGGAGATGGCTAATCAGAGAACGATCACACTCATCAAAAATATATTAGTGTTTTTGTTAAAATAAAAATTAGGGAGATAGTGTCCTAATTTACTTGTAATTGTGACGAAAGACATATGTAACTATAACATAATGTTTTTCAAACAATATATGCTTATATTGTTTTGAATGACATTTGTGTAAGTCACATAATAAAAATAATCGTGCTCAGCCAATTGGGCTACAACACTTTAGTTTGAGATAATATTTTAATTGTGTTATTTTACCAGAAGCAATATTTATAGATATAATTTTCTATCCAATTATGTCATTTTGACTGAATTATTATTATGAATTTTTTTGCTTTCAAATTTGATATAGGTATTGAGTTTTATAGTTGCCTATATAGACATACTATACACATATATAAGTTAGTGTTTTTGTTAAAATAAAAATTAAGAAGATAGTGTCCAAATTTACTTGTAATTATGACGAAAGACATGTAACTATCAATGTAATGTTTTTCAAACAATATATGTTTATATTGTTTTAAATGATATTTGTGTAAGTCACATAATAAAAATAATCCAGCTCAACCAATTGAGCTACAACACTTTGATTTGAGATAATATTTTAATTGTGTTATTTTCCCAGAATCAATATTTATAGATATAATTTTTCTATCCAATTATGTCATTTTGACTGAATTATTATTATGAATTTTTTTGCTTTCAAATTTTATATAGGTATTGAGCTTTATAGTAGCCTATATAGACATACAGTACATATATATTAGATAGTGTTTGTTTTTGTTAAAATAAAAATTAAGGAGATCATGTCCTATTTTACTTGTAATTGTGACAAAAGACATACGTAACTGTACCATAATATTTTTCAAACAATTTATACCTATATTATTTTAAATGACATTTGTGTAGGTCACATAATAAAATAATCCTTTTTATATAATTTATTTTTATTAAAGTGGTTAATAATTTATTTAATAAAAAAAATTAAAAACTCTATATTATCACATCACTATAATTTTTTAAACAACTTATCATATATTTTTTTATAAGCCTTGTAATTTAGTTGTGAAGTTTGACCAATACTGGCCCCTCTCCCCTATGTAAGCCAAGGGGAGTAGATTGAAGAAAAGATCAATAATAGACAGGTGCCAATTCAGACTGTAAGGATCTCATGAATTTGTCAAAGAACGAAAGTACAAGTTAAGGAAAGTAACAACTAACGCGTCCACCGTATTGTGGAGTTGGTCGTATATCACTCTCTTTTTTTCAATTTCGACACGTTGGTTTACAGACATTTCTACCCTACTTCCTCTGTTTCTCCCTATATATTATACACCGTACATGCTCAAATTACCTAACAATCCTACTTCCCTTCATTCAAGCTTGGCTTTTCATACTTCCATTCATTCGAGGTTGGATTTTGAGGAGAGAAATTTGAAGAGAGAAAATTGTTACAGCTTGAATGATGGGGAGTCCCCTGTTCTTGATCTTGGGAGTTGCTGTGCTGCTGTTTGGTTGGCATGTGGCTGCACAGACTACAGATTCAAGTTGTCCTGTAACATTCACAGGTGATACCAAAACTTACCAAGTCTGTAACAACCTGGTTACATTAGGAGCCACTCTGTCATATATCTACCATGGAGAGAATGGATCATTAGATATAGCTTTTGAGGCTGCACCTGCTGCTTCTGGGGGGTGGGTAGGTTGGGGGATAAACCCACAGGGGCTAAGAATGATTGGCACACAGGCTTTGATTGCCTTTCAAATGAGTAATGGAACAACTGTGGTTGACACTTATGATGTGGAATCTAAGACTGCTGCTTTGAATCCTTCAAATATTAGCCTCACTGTGACCAACAAGAGTGCTGTGTATGATAGTAGTAGTGGGAAGATAACCATATTTGCTTCCTTGGTTCTTGATTCCAATCAAACCAGTGTTAATCAGGTGTGGCAAGTGGGCAGCTCAGTCACCAACTTGAGTCCTGCCGAACACAGTATTGCTTCGGCTGATCTCTCCAGTTTGGGGACACTTGATCTCCAAAGTGGAACCACCTCTGTTTCTTCTGGGATATCTCACCAGACTCTCAAGAATGTAAGTACTGTGTTTTTAAACATCATGGTCTTTTCAATTTCATGCCTCTGCTTATGTTTTGCAAATGCTTAAAGTTTAGAGGCATCAAGATCCAGATTAAATGAGGCTTTGTGTGTGTATATACATCAAGTATACATAAAGAGTTTAAACAGTCAGTTGTATTTTGGCCTTTTCTCTTTAGTACAAGGGTTCACTGAAAAGTCAGGCCCAGTTTAAAGAACAGGGATGTTAGCACAACATCCCTGCCAAGGGGATTTGGTAGGTTGAACATAATATGTTGGTTTTTTAAACTTTTCTTGAAGAAATCCATAATATGAAATTGTAAAGTTTCTGGTTAAAAACTGTGTATCGGTTGTTCCTATGGCATATTCCTTGAACTTCCTATGGGTGCAAGTGCTAGTATATGTGAGCATTATAGTGCTGGGAATTGTCTCACACCATAAAAAAAACTCACGCCTGAAAATTTTCTAAACTTGTCTGTTGTTCCTATCGGCATATTCCTTGAACCTCCTATGAGTGCAAGTGCTAGTTTAGATATTTATGGTGATATGTGCAAACACCATGTTTAAACTGTCTTAACTTTTCAAAACAAACATATTATGGACTTATTGAAGACATGATATTTCCACAGTCCATGATATGAAATTGTAAAACTTCTGATTAAAAACTGTGTATAGCTTTTTTGCATTGAAAAAAGTTATATACAGTTTTTAATCAGAAGTTTTACAATTTCATATCATGGACTGTGGAAATATCATGTCTTCAATAAGTCCATAATATGTTTGTTTTGAAAAGTTAAGACAGTTTAAACATGGTGTTTGCACATATCACCATAAATATCTAAACTAGCACTTGCACTCATAGGAGGTTCAAGGAATATGCCGATAGG
Organism: Cunninghamia lanceolata; assembly: GCA_027924645.1. Lineage (NCBI taxonomy): Eukaryota > Viridiplantae > Streptophyta > Pinopsida > Cupressales > Cupressaceae > Cunninghamia > Cunninghamia lanceolata. Next base: position 2,566,964 of record BSBN01000053.1, on the reverse strand, counting down.
AACAACAGACAAGTTTAGAAAATTTTCGGGCATGAGTTTTTTTTATGGTGTGAGACAATTCCCAGCACTATAATGCTCACATATACTAGCACTTGCACCCATAGGAAGTTCAAGGAATATGCCATAGGAACAACCGACAAGTTTAGAAAATTTTCCGGCGTAATTTTTTGTACAGGTGAGACAATTCCGAGCACTATAATGCTCATATATAAAAGCCTATCACAGCATGAGACAATTCCAAGCACTATAATGCTCACATATAAAAACCTATCGATTAATTACAACTTGTTATTATGCCAAATCCATTATTTATGTGCTAGGATAAAATTTAAATCTTTTACATACATTTCAACCAGTTAGTTTTAAATCAAGGTCCAAATCTGACATTTAACTTCATACAAAACTCTCTTTCACAAAAGAGGAAAAGGTGTGTGCACTGTGCTATTAAGAGTTATGTGTCTCTTAAATAATTTTCTTCCCCTTTTAAATATTTTAATCAATTTTAATAGCTTTTTTCTGGCTATTAAGAACTTAATCAGATTTTTTTGGACAATTTTTTTTCATTGCACACAGATTTTTAAATTGATTTTTTTTAAGAAAATAAAATTTATATTTACTATTTTTATAAATAGATTGATATGTTATAATTTCTAGAACAAAATATTTTATATCTAAATTGTTGTTTATATTTACCTGTTTATTTTGTTAAGCTCTTCCTTTATAAATAAAATATTTTGCTAATTTTCAATTTCAATTTAGTGGTACTTACGAATTCCATTGCTTTTCTAATCTTGGTGACTCTTCTTGAAACCTTAGTTTTTAAGGTAAAGGTGTTTGAGATCAAATATCTAATTCATTTCTCAAACTAATTTTAGATCAAATATCTAGTTCAATTCTCAAATTAATTTTTATCATTGAATAAGAGGCAAATAATTTCTAATAAATTACTATTATTAAGGATCATACTATTTCAATTTGTAAATATAATTTTTTAAAATAAGTACTTTTGGATGAGATACTTATTATTATTATTATTAGTTGATTTTTTGTAACTTTTAAAATTTATTATAGCCTCATTAAATTATTTGTAAATATAAATCTCTATCAAAACACCAATTAGAAATTTTTAATAAAATACTTACAATTTATTGATTTATTATAGTTAATCTATAAGGATGATTTTAAATTTGTTTGATCTAAAACACTTATCCAATACAATATGAATTATATTTACATCTTGACTGATCATATTTTTTTTTGAATTCAGAGGCATGGGGTACTTACTGTTGTTAGTTGGGGCATATTGATGCCCATTGGAGTCATGATCGCTAGATATGCCAAGACATTCGAAGTTGCAAATCCTGCATGGTTTTACCTCCATGCCATATGCCAATCCTCTGGATATATAATTGGAGTAAGTGGTTGGGCCGTTGGCTTGAAGTTGGGCAGCTATAGTAAAGGTGTAGAACAAACTTCACACAGAAACATTGGGATTGCACTTTTCTGCTTTGCAACTTTACAGGTAATATAAATAAAGGATAGTAAATAATTGTTTTATTGTAATCAATGTATTGGTTGTATATAGAAAGGACCTAGTCCCACATAAACAACCTATGCATTGACTATAGCATACTAGTAGTTTAAGCGTTTCTGCAAGCAAGTGCATTGAAAACTTGAATGCTTTCAATCAGTAGTTTGTTGAAATGTTGCTTTGTTTTCTTATTTTTAAAGTTTTTCATTTATTAACTTGTAGGTATTTGCACTACTATTACGGCCTAAGAAGGATCACAAGTTCCGTATGTGCTGGAATGTATATCACTACTCCGTTGGATATACAGTGATCATATTGAGCATAATAAACATCTTTAAAGGCTTTGACATCTTGGATCCTGAAAAAAAGTGGAAGAATGCTTACATTGGCATTATTATTTCTCTGGGTGTAATTGCTATCATTCTTGAAGTTATAACATGGATCATCTTCTTTCAACGAAAGTCAAGAAGTTCTTCCAAATCCGTTTGCGAAATGAATAGCAATGGCGGATTGAATGGGAATAACGTAGATCAATCACATGTTTAGAAAAAAACTCTATTCACATTCTCCACTTACCTATTGTTTCTTTTCATATTCACAATTCATAGTTAGACTATTTAGAAGTTTATTCTTTTATTACTATCTCAATTAGTAATACATATGTACATGTTGGTGCACCTTTTTTTGTTGTAATGTGCACCCTTTTATCTTGTATATCATGGAATTCCATATCTATTCTTTTATTATAGAGAGTATCAATTGACCCTATTTAGATTATGAAATGTTTTGGACTTGTTTATCTATTCTTTATCTTTCACTATTGGACAAAATAAAGTTATGCATAAGAAAATAACACCAACTTTCTAAAAAGACACAAGACAAATTTTAACGGATTAATAATGGACATACTTCAATGTTAAAAGTCCATGGATAAATATTTGAGACTATGGAAAAAATAATTTAGTACATGATTGAGTTTTAGAAGAATTTTTAAGCTACATTATCATGAATTAAGTAGTTTATTTTAATTGTAAATTTTGTGGGTAAAGGAAAATAATTTTAATTAGGTTAATTAAATAAATGTGTAAAATTATATATAAATTAAATTAGATCCAACAAGTGATAATTAGGAATTGAGAATTGAATAATAAATATTAATTTAGGAAATTAAATGTAAAGGAAATAAGACCTATTTAGTTTTGTTCGAAGGTGGGTATTATTTTGCTTTAACTTTTGTGAAAATGATAATCTTGAAGTGTATTTTGTCATTGAGTTAAATGTGTCGACTTGGAAATCTAGGCAGGCCAATTTTGCAACTATGGATCAATTTCATATAATGTGGATTTGATCTATGACCCACATAGCTAATTTGGTGCACTATATAATTTCGCTCTCTCATTTGCCAAATTCCCTACTTTGTGCTAATCATCAAGGTCTAGAGGTACTTAGAAGTACCTTGGAGAGATTGTCAAATATCTAGGATCAAGTTCTTCAAGGTCAACCCCCTAGAAAGATCAAATTTATGATCATAAAATGATGGATAGGTAGTAAGCAAGCATGCAAGTGATCTATATGATGATTTTGATGCAAGTACTAATTCTTTTTAAAACTCCAAAATAAGATATTCCTATTGAATGCTCCTTGAATTCTTAAGGTTTTGAATGATGGTAAAATGATTGATTAATTCTCAAATGAATGTCTTTAAATAAAAGGACATAATAATTCTTCACATGTACCAAGTCAACTCCCAATGGCTATGAGAAAAGGGTGGGAGTTGGTAATTTGAATTTTAAAATTTGATTGTCGAGTTATATTTGTTATATTTGATTGATCATTTGCATCATTGAGATAACTCGAGACAAAGGATGTAAAATATAGGGATCAAGGATAAATGTATGGAAATGTATGCCACTAAATGGTGCAAATACATGGGAATAAGTGTAGATAGGGTAGGCATAAGGAGATAGGTATATGAATGTGTATAAGGAAGAGTAAACTAGGGTGCCCTAGGATTGAGAAAGGAGCTAAACTTAGCAGAAAAATGTGCCACATGTCACTATGTGATCCTATCAAGACAACCTCTCAAAATGGGCCCAAAACTAAATTGGAATTAGTATGGGTGAGTAAATTTCATTGTTACATTTTGCCCCCACTTTGATGTGCATGTGAATCCTAAATGAACACTTAAAAGATGCATGAAAGTACATTTTTCAGTAATCAAAAGGATATTAAGGTCCATGTAAAGTAATGGACCCATTAGATGTCATCATGTGCATTCATCTTCAGTGTGTGTGCTCTAGAGGAACCAGTAAAAAAGGAAAGTGTATCACAAATGGAATAAGCTTAAATCATAAACTTTCTTGACTATTTAGAAAAATGAAAAAGTTAGAGTAGCTCGTTAGGAAATTCTGCTTGTATGGAAAGTGGTAATGGTAATTCTCTGCCCCATAGGATTCACTTAATAAACTAATGGCATAACAGTTTCATTCATTGGGTACTATGATGACCCTTCACAACATGCCCCTAAAATTTTAAATTTTGGGGACCCTAGCAATTGTTTTCTAAAAATTGCATTTTTCGCAAAGCCTGGGTATTGTTTAAATTTTCCTTTATTTTACCTTTTTGTGACATGTATTGTTGTGTTGTAATTACATGATCAAAATTTGTATATTTGTAAATTACATGTATCTTTCTGTGACATGTATTTTTTAATTTATAAATTTTTGTATTAGGGGTCAATTTTATTTTAATTTTTTGAAAGTTTAAAATTTCATTTGTGCTAAAGTGCAAATAGGTCTCGAATCCCTAAAGCCCCTTTACACTACAACTGCAAACTGCTTTTACTCTCTAAAGCCCAATAGTGGCTTCTACCGAACTCCATTATTAACCAATACATTGATGCAAAAAGGGCATGCACACAAATCAACGAATCAACGGACCAACAGATTCTATATCAAGCAACCTAGTGGCTATAATGTTACATTTAAATTATCAAACTAGGGAATCGTATTCTTCTTGGATGATGTTTGTACTATGTGTACAGTCAAGGATTCCTGAATTGTAATCTAGAATTTGTGCATAGAAACAAACTATGGGAAGGGAAACAAACTCTACTTTGCAAGGAATAACAAGTACTATAAGTATGTAATGCTGATAAGAAATAACCAATGCTTATTTAGTTGGTTGTAAATCAAAGCAATCTATGTAAATCAAAATAGAGGAACAATTAATAACTAAGTCAATGATCGCCTTAACCCACAATACAGATTATCAATATTAACTAATCCACATAACATAAACTAATCACACTATGAACTAATCACACAAACATAAACTAGTAACATTAACTAATCATATGAACATATAGCATAGATACAGTTACCTCAAGTGGCCCTTGCTTTAGTGACTATAATCTCCACATAATCTAAACTAGATCACTACTGTATCACCGAATCATTGACTGAATTCAAAACATGTGTTCTTTATTTAATGCTGAGAAAAAATACAATAATAAATTTGACAACACAATCTCTTTCTAAGTCCCCTTGTCGTATACAAAATCTAATATATATAGACAAGATTTGAGTTTCCTACTGGAATAGAACTTCTAAGCAACTAATTCTATACTTGTCCATTCTCCCACAAACATAGGGGGAATACATTATTATTGATCAGACTAGAAATAGGAAACTAACTACCATAAAGATAATTTAGACATCACAGTCCAACTATGACTCTTCTTAGTCATTATGAAAACAATCATAATTGAAAACATAACATAGACCATGATCTGAGCTTTCTTCATTATTCATGACTATGTCAGCTATTGAAGAAAAACTGTCAAGGAGTGGGGAGTTATGGTTAACTCATGACCACTCAATCTAGAATCCTTTTCCTTTGGCTGTGGATAACTGCATTATCTATTTTTGCTATGGGCTGGCAGGTGGTCTCCATGAAATGTAACCACGTGCTTGCTGCATAGGGGTTAGTTCATCACATAATATTTATACATCACAAACTACCAACATTAACATAAATTACTATCATATAAATTATGAGCAATCAATAATTCACACATAGTCATTCACCAACATATCATGTACTATTCTTAATGCTTTCAATATCTTAAAGATAATTATAAGCATGGACAAGGTATGGGAAAGTCTGGGAATGCCTTTTAAAAGCATGAACTAAAGCAAGAGAAACAAAACAAAGCACAACCTTAGCACACCCCCAACTAAACATGTTGATGGTCCTCCAGCAACCAAGGCCTCTAATTATATTGGCTCGAGCAATTTCTCTGTAAAATGTAGGTTCCATGACTCCTCTATCCTATTTGAGATAGAAACCTTTTTGCTGCTATAAAACTGTTCCACCTAGCCCATTCTACTACCTGAGATGTCCTCTATTCCTACCAATGTGGAATTGGATAAAGGAGTAGAGGAGGATGAAACACCAAAGGTAGCCAAGTGATCCCATGTTCATTGGATGATCTGATATACCTTTGTGCCCTAGTGATTACCACCAAGAAATTGAACACTGAGTGGGGGCTCTTTCCTTTGCAATGTTGGTGTCAACTCATTCCACCTACCTTTTGAAAAACCCAAAGCCTCCTTACCAATCCTGATGCAAGGGCATCGGTCAGAATTCCAAATTTTGATAAGCAATTGTTAATTTTGGCTTGAAGTGTCAAGCTGCATGCCAGAAGAAAGCAAATGGAGGTACCTGTCACCCCAATGACAGGAGCGCTGTCAGGAAATTGTCAAGGAACTAACCAAGGTTGGAAGAAGGCATCGGCTACGAAAGTTAGTAACGGTCGAATAGTGGTTATGGTCGCAGACAGTTTAGAGGAGATGCTGACAGAGGAAATAAGATGTATGTGACAATAAGATATTAGAACCAAACCATTGATAGCTGGAATCATTTCATGGAAGCTGAAAGGTCTTGGCAGAGGGTGACAGTTTGATGATAGCATAAAGGAAATACCTGCAATTATAAGACAATTAAGAGAGAGTGGAGCGACAACAGACAACAGATTCTCTATAACGGCTACATAAAGGAATAACAGTTGCGAGGAAACGGTTGCATGGCCGAATGTCAGAAGGTAACGACTGCTTGTATAGCCATAAACGATTACTCCTGCGAAGAGGAGAGCAGTCGGGGGGTTTTGTGATGTGAAGCAAAGGAGAAATCTTCCCCACGGAGTGCAGACAGTTAGAGAGGGTAGGAAAGAAAGTGAAGACCAATAGGCCAAAACATCAAAGCCAATAAAATAATAATCAAGGCATGAATAGAAGGAGCAATAACCAGAGCAGGGTGATGAAAGTAACCTCAGCACGGTCAATTGAAGAAGCCGGTCAAGGGTGATAGAAGGAGAACAAGCTGAAAGTCCCAACATCTAGTAAAGGCTGATAAGAGTAGTTTGATGGTTGCAGACTGAGAGCAATAGAGTTTGAGAAGAGGAGAACAGTTGAAGACAGTAGAGGAAAGTTTGAGGAAGAATGATAGTGAAGGCCGTAGCAGGCAATTCAAGAAGAATGATAGTAATAGCAAGAGGCCGAGCCATGGAAGGCCAATAAAGAAAGGTCGACGAAAGAAGGAGAGAAAGATGAATATCATAGTTTGCATAAGAGAAGGTGATTCGGCTAGCATTGATTCATAGCCTGAAGATCGTTAAAGAATCTATGAGTATGTGTATGTGTAATTGGTTGGCATTGAATAAAGCCTATGTTGATTAATGTGACTGTGCATTTGATATTCCTGTCAATTTGATTGTTAATCTCCCATCACTATTGATTTGAGTTCCTGTAGAATATCATAATGGAAATTAAAATTATTAACATTTCCTGTCATTGGTGAGTTACACGATAGCTCCTCTCACCTTGTTGACAGCAAGTTGTAGAAATACATTTGGAGGCTGGAGAGCCAATTGTGATTCAGGGAAGTGTGAGACTTGATTCCATCAAATCCCCTCAGCTAATTCCTTGAATTTATTATAATGCACTACCCTACATTCTAGGAGTTTTGTTTCCACCTCAGGATGTTCAATCAAATTAATCCATTCTACCACTATCTTATTGGGATCTGGGGTCTCTATCGTAATTTTGAGAGGAATTAATTTTTCTCTGTCATTATACTATTGCTGAAGGATCCCCCTCCTATGCTCATTCTAGATGAATGATGCTAGGGCCTTTAATTGCACATCCCCCATAACAATTAGGGGATTCCAATTGGCATCATAAGGAATAGCTAACTCATGCAAATAGAATTCACACAATTGGTTTTGCATCTCAAGGGTAGCTTGTTGGTAGGTTGTTAAAATAAATCAGGTGTAAAAAGAGAAACAAGGGCATCACTATAAAGCTGACTAAACTAAAAACTTAAATATTGTTCATGTAGATAAAGGGCATAAACCCTTGCAGGTGGCTGACATCTCATCAGCTAGATAGTCATATCTGCCATCCTATCCATTTTGAATTTTAGTCTCTTATTTCTTTATTCTTATCCTCAATCTCTTTGTTGTGCTTTTCCTTCATTTCATCCTGTTCTTTTATCATTTCATCAATCTTATCCCACAGTTGCAAAGTAACAGTTAACAAGCTTGATGGTGCAAGTTCCTCTAGTTCTTCTTCTTGCTGCATAGTCTCTAGACTTCTTTGATTAATTTCTATGATGTCTAATTGGGCCAAATGGTCTAGTCCTATTCCTTGTTGCTGGTAAACATGGAGCTGATCCTCCAACCTCTTAAGTCTCTCATTTAACCCAATTTCCTTTTGTTGATATTCCTTCAACTGCTTCTCCAATGCTGTAATTTTCTGCAGAGCTACCTACAACTCATCCTTCTTTTCCTCTATTTTATCCTCAGAATTCAACAACAATTCTTCTATTTGAATTTCATTTAGAGAAGATGACAAGTCTAGGTTTTCTATATTAGGGGGAGGTTGATGTCGTTTCCTAGCTGTGTATAAGTCATTTTCCTCTGACTCTGTGTCAGTCTCCAAGATAAGTGTTTGGTCTACATTCCTTTGTTCCCTATTAACAAATAAATGCTCCCTTTCTGAGTCTATGTCAATTTGTACATCAACCACTTTCTTTTGTTTAGGAGGGGTTTTCCCTCCTATAACTCCTTTCTCCTTCAGGCAACCTGAGTGCCTATGTGGTTGAGTGGTCACTTTCTGTTTCTTTTTGGCTCTATAGGAAGAAGACGATGCTTTTCTCTTCTTAGTGGGCTTTGAGATAGAAGGAAGATTTTGTGAAGTTTTAGGTGCTGTGGGTGGTGAGATGGTAGTTCTAGGCTACAGTTTTTGTTTTTCACATTGCTTTGTGCGGCTAAAGGTTTGTGAGGGTGAATGCGCTAAAAAGGGGGTCAACACCAGTGAAGCTACAGGTGTGGGAGACTTTGCAGGTTCGCTCATAGGGTTATCAGTACTTGGAGTTGAGTGCTCCACAATAGTTGCATGGCAGCAGGTAGGTGAAGCTGTTGGTTGGGAAGAGGCTATAGGTGCTTCCTCTCCTTCCCTTGATTGTACATTTTCTGCCCGTTCCTCCTCTTCCCCAACTGGTTCAACCCTTAAAGGTCCCTCAATAATATGGTTAATCTTAAGAAAATGTTCCCAAGAAATGTCAAGAAATTGAATAGATAGACTTCTTTTTATCAATAGCATGACCAGGCCATCATGAGACAGTGATGATTAGTTACCTTTCCTCCTATACTCGGCAGACATTCTTTTCAATAAATTAAAAAAGAAACTTGGGACATTTACAATCCTCCCATGACAGAGATGACTTAAAAGTTTGAAATGCACAGTTGTAGACATTGAAAATTATCTAGGTCTTGTTTACACATGACCTTGTATGTCTTTGCCCTAGGTCCTAGTTACACAACACATTGTTGACATGAACTTGTATATGTTCCCCTAGGTCCTAGTTCATCCTAGTTCATCTAACCTCATCCCACTTAATCCCATTTATCCCTAGGTCCTAGTTCATCTTAATCACATTGGTCCAACTTAGTCACCTTCTTGATTAATTAGATGAACCCACTTTATTTAATTAATCCCACTTGATCACATTCCCAATTAATTAAATAAATCCCATTTATTTAATTAATTGCACCTAGTCACATGTCTCACATAATTCAAATTAAAAATTTGAATTATTCCCTCATCTCTCATAACATTGCGACACATGTCACATGTCTCATCTCCCACTTAATACCCCTTCACATGCACAACTAATTCAAATAAAATATTTGAATTAGATTCCTTTCATTCTCCTTCGCACACTTGTCATATGACTATGCTTTCTTGATGTGCAAGGAAACCTAATCAATCCTAGCCATCCATATCATCTAAACCTTAATCAATCTTGTCCATCCATTCTAACTAGGTCTTTCCTATAAACCTAGTCTACTCTAAGCCATTTTAGGGGGGATGCAATCTAATTTCATACTGTTATGCTACCAAAATCTTGAGAAACCAACATTCAACCATATCCACCAATCTCTCTCTTGCATCTATTTCCATCTCCATCTTGCATCTTTCATCATATTGCATCCATCATCTTACAGGTATCGATCAAGCCATCATCTTTTGCATATCATTCGAGGTATATTGAGGATTTGGATTTGGGTAATGCATGTATTTGTTTCATCATTTTAGCTAATCCAAATTTTTAGTATACAATTTGGCATGCCCGCGGTTGTAACCCTCATTTTTGCAGGTTTTGTTGTCAAAATTTTGCTTTTCCTAACCCTAGTTTTGTCAAAATTTGCAAGTTTTTGAAGTGACTTGTTACAGGTTGTGTCCTAGGAAAAATCTAACCTCACCATTGCGATCAGGAGGCTGATTCCATGAACTTTGACTGTAAATTTGCCTATATTGCGTGATTGAAATTTTTGAAAAAATTTGAAATTTTTTTAGGGCCGCAGGTCCATACAGTACAGATTCATACTGTACGGATCCCACGACCCCTATGTATTATGAATCTCTGGTTCTATGTTGCAGGTTGATTTCAGTGTTTGCAGGTGTTTAATGTGTTTATTACAGGCTATGTCATATTTGTATATAATCGACTATTGATGTTGGATGTTTTTTTAAGGGTCTTTGTTTCCGGTCGATAACATTCAATTGCCCTGTCATAATACCTGCTAAAGTTCCCCACCACTTGGCTCTGGTATTCTTGTTGCCACCACCTAGCTCCATTTGGCATCCACAAAATCTTCAATCAACATCCTATCTAAACCTCCCTTGTTCTTAACACCTTAACACCTATGTCATCACCCTCATAAAACACTTGGCATCACCTTAGGTTTGCAGTCGAGACCTTTAAAATCTTATGTTTCCATTTAGAAAATCCTAGATCCTAGCATCACCGCCTGCGTACTGTGTCCGGCCGCTTCCACTTTGGTGTCGACTCCTACCATTCAGTAGTCGACACCTGTGCTCAACTCCCTTTGGTTCATGGTCGCCACCTCTGTGGCTATTATTTCCGGTACCTCAAACACTTCCCGTCACTCCTTATGCCCTAGGTCGCCATCACTATGTATCCTATCGACCATTCGATCCTCACTGCTCACCTCCGTCGTGTTCAAACCTCCCAAATTGCCGCCTGGATCTCGTGGTCTCTGCTCAAACATTGTGGTTGCCACTCACACTATCACTGTCACCGTTGCTCTATTGCATCCTCTGCCTCTGCTAAAGTCTTAGTCACTAGCCCTAACCGTCCAAAAAAAAAACCCTAAGGTCTACCTACCTATCATTTGGCTCTTACAGCGCTTGGTTGTTGATGGGCTTTTAACAACCTATGGTCTCTTTAGGACTGGCAGAGGGGGAAGGAGGGCTAACCTCCCTCTTTCACTTTTCTTTTTTGCTTGAGCACAACCCTCATTCATATGGGAAACTGAGGGCCTGCTTATCCTAAATCACCAGTGAAAACAATAATTGCCAGCACCTAATAACTCATGTGACCACTTCACACAAAATGGCTAACGGTTAGTGCAAACTGCTAGGGTACCCTTCTTGCCTTCTACAAGCCCTAGAAGGGCATTTTTTTTCTTTTTCTCATAACTTTCGCATATGGAGGCAAAATTTTGCAAACAAGGACTCGTCAGAAAGATGAGAGAAGAAACTATGCAGTGGAAGAGAAATTTTTAGGTGACTACCATTTTCTATCCTTTTTTCGCAGTCAAAGTCAAACTTGCATGAAAACTTCAAATGGGTATAACTTTTGCATTTTTGATCCTTTTTTCGCGATTTTTTTTTAAAAGTGCATAGAATTTTGTATAGAATCTGTTCATGCAACTATTTTTCTGTATCAGTCCATTTTCATCAATTTTTATTAGATTTCATTTTTTTCACATAATCATCTTCTTTGCAAGTTTACTTGTTCATTTTTTTATTTTGTGACTTGTAGGTGACCTCACAAGGTTGGAGCAACATCAGGATCAAAAAACACAACTTGGATAGTGAATTAATCAGGTGCACTCGTTTCATCCCTTATATCTTAATCATTGTTTGATCACACATTTAGACTTTGGGCTTAAAACGAACAACTTGCTTGCATTCACACATCAAATTGGGCTTAAAACAAACTAGTGTCTTCTATCACATTTGGATTTGGGATTTAAAATGAACAAGTACTTGAACTGTTTGATCACACATTTCATTTTCTAAGGTTTAATTTACAAGTGTGAGTGTGAATCAAGTGTGCGTGTGTATGCTCTCTCCTCACACCGCAAGGTGATCTTGGAGATCAAAAATACCTCACTTGGTTCACTTTTGTTTACCCTTCTTAGGAGGCCTGCTTGGAGACACACCACTCCAAGGGACGACCTCAATCAAGGCTGAATCGAAAGACACCCTCATTGGGAGTTGGAATCTTGTTACTCTTGGCTAAGCCCCAAAGAACTTTATACCTTTGGGAAGTGAAGGTGAAGGGTGGGTTACCCCTTTCTCTCGGCTGTGTGGTAGGATTTCACTTTCAAATTCCTAGTCAACCTCGTGTAAACATAGCCCAAAAACCTAATTGGCCATACCCACTTGACTAGACATTAGGCTTATTGAGATGTTTTCAAGTGCTTGCTTAGTAATCATCACATTTCATTTTCAAAGTCAAAAATTTGCTTATGTGTTTTGCGTGAGTGATTCATGTGTGTATATGCATAATCATTTGTTTGAACATTGCCAAATCAAGCTCTAAACACCAAACACATAAACAATTCATCCTACATTTCATCCACATCACCCAATTTTGTCATTCCACATCATATCCTAATCATACCCAAATCAATTTTACTCTGAACATATCCTAGTCACATCCATACTCATTCCAAATCATCTCCACATCTTCATCAACCTAGTCCCAGTCAACACTTGTCAAGATGGTCGCAATCATTGAAGGGGGCTATCCCTCTAATCATGAGACAAATCCCAAGCCCAAGGTGACAATTCAAGGGGGTTATCCCTATAATCATGAGGCAAGACCTAAGCCTATAATCACAATTCAAGGAGGCTACCCCTCTAATTCAAACAATGAAATAAAACCAAAGCCCATGATCACAATTAGAGGAGCCCCTCTTCCTAATCCAAATCATGAAGACAATGCAAGGCCCAAGGTCACAATTAATGGTGGCTATCCTTCTAATCCAAGTCATGAAGACAATCCAAGACCAAAGATCACAATCAAATGAGCCTCTCCTCTTAAGACCAATTTTATACTTCAAGGAGGCCATCTCTTTACTTATGAGGATGAGCCAAGTCCAAAACCCAATTCATCCACACATCAAATCAATTCCACATCAACTTATCTTACTTCATACCAATCTAATCCACCCACTTATCACGTTCATGCCACATCACCTAATACCACTTCATCATCCTATCAAGGCCATTCCACATCACCTTATCCAACATATTTCCATAACAATGCCACATCACCATACCCTACTTTCAACATCAACCAAACTCCACAACAATCCACCTCACAAAACCTTTCACCTACAAATCCTATCATGCCACCTCATCACCAAACCTATCCATATGGCAATCAAATGTCCTTACAAGAACAACATGCAAGTCCAAATGGCCCTATGTACATGAACCAAGCAAGCCCAAGTTCACTTTTGCAACAAACATCATTGATAGACTTAAGTGATCTTATGCAAGACCTAAAATCATTTGACAAGGAAAAAACCAACCTAGCAAGTGCCTCCTTTGAGTCACCTTCACCATCCAATCATATGCCAACACATGATCCAACTAGTCCTATCCCAACACCTTTATCAAGCCCTTCATCACCTTCATCACCTTCATCCCCATGTTCCACTAATCCTTCATTAAAATAATCCATGGAGATACTTTTAGAGAAATTGGTCCAACCAAATTTGATTGAGCTATACCCGTTCAGAGCATATTCTCCATCTATGTTTAAACCTAGTTGGTATAAATATGATGCATATTGTGCATACCATAGGTATAGGGGCCATATCATATCCACTTGTGTCCGATTTCAAAGATTAGTTAAGAACCTAGAAGATTGTGGTAAGATTGTATTGGATAAAACTAATCCCTCTAATTCCATTATCTTTCCATCTAGCCCAAATCATAATCCCATTATCCATCCAACAAATCCTAATACTAAGCCTTCAACTTCCACTATTATCATCCATCCACTATAATGCCCATTCACCCATACCCTTGCAAAGGATGTGATCCATTAGCTACTAGCAAGGAATAAAACATTTCCATGTCATCAAACACCTATTCTTGAGCCTCCCCATGAGTCCTTAAACACTTTGTCTAGTCTTCTAACCCCATCATGTGATCTACAAGCTATCAAGCTTATTAAAGAGCCTTCCACTTCCATTCAAGAAAACCAAGAGTTATGTCAAGAGCACAATCCTAAACATGAAGAAAAAATAGCCCCTAAATCTAATCAAGATCAAATCATCCCCATTCAACCTATCCATAACATGTTCCTTTTTCATGATCAATATGAAATCCATAATAATGAACCTATCCATGAGCCACTGGATCTAAGTCATACCCCCACAACCCTTCATGAGCAAGACACCCAAGACCTACATGTTCTATCCAATGAAAGTCTTGTTGACCTACTTGAGCATTCACCCTGTTTCATGGCCTTCATTCGAAGCAAAGATATTCCCCCTCCATCTATTAATAATGAGCAAATGTCCACTTGTCATGATGAGACATGTGTCCCCCAATCCAACATAGAATATCAAACAAATACCTTGGATCTTAGTGAACACAATGCTAATCAAGATCCTAATGATCCTTCCACATCCACCATCAACCATGTTGCTAATCCACCATCATATCCCCTTGGTCTTACCACCTTCATCCATGAGTGTTCTTCCTTAGGACAACAACAACCTTTGTCTTCCACTTTACCTTCTCCATCCAATAATCAACTCAAGTCTAGTGTCCAAACTACACCTAGTCCTATAGTCGATTGCATGCTCCAAAACATGAACTACCAAGGCAAAGGTTTAGGCCTACATGAACAAGGCATTTTGGAGCCAATCCATGTCAAGGTCCCTCCTCACTCATTTGGCCTTGGATACACACCCCAAGGTCAACAATCTAACAATGTTGGTACGTCCTCCACACTTCCTAAATCCACTTCCTTCCATCATAAACCCCATCATATTCCTAAGACATACGTTGCCATTCCACCTCCCTCATCCTACAAATGTCAAAAGCATGTGACCATTCACCTTCCACCATCCACTTTACCTCCACTCCTTCCAACTCCTAATATCCCTCCATCTGCTTTGCCACCATTGCTACCAACACCCCCTTACCCAATCATTCATAAATACCCTAAATATCCTAATCATGACCAACAAATGCATGCATTGTATAAACAAGGAGCTTCCACTCATTTCATCCGCCGCATGGGATTCAAACATAAACATTTGGATGCCTCCATTGAAAAAACCACAAATCCTAAGGGTCCTAATGCCTTAGGAAATCAATCCAAAAATTTAAAGCAAGGTACATTCAAAAATCCATCCAAGCCCATACCTCTAAAATTAAAGTAAAAAACTAAAATGATATGGATCCCTAAACAAAAATCAATCAAGTCAAATGAGGCATCCACCTCTCAAAAATCCCAAGCACCCCCCTCCATTCAAAAATGCCATTCCATTCAACCATTTCAAACATCCCACATGAAAAGCAAAAATCAGAAAAATACTAAGTCCATGTGGGTTCCAAAAGTCCTAAATCATCCATCTCCTAAGCAAACATCACCATTTCTTCCTACACCACCATCCAATCAAAAGCTTCCATGTTTAACACGGTGTATGCAGTCGTTGGTCATGATTCCTTTCCATACCTCCATCACTCCATCATTCACTCATTATACTACATATTTCCCCCATCACCTTCCTATGGTCCATGCTTTTGCATAATCCCATTATAATCCACATCATAATCCACTTTCACCCCTACATAATCCACATCATATTCCACTTTCGATCCCTCCATAATCCACATCATAATCCACTATCTACCTTATCCATCTCACTTTCATGCAATCACCCTACCAACATCTTGAGCATAATGACTTGACATGGTCCATTTGTGATGACATCCTTCTCTAATGGGGCTATAACATTACATGTAACTAGACACTTGAGTCCCACCCATACATATCCCCCCCTTTTCCCATTCAAAAGTCAAAATATTCACAAAAAAATCCAAAAAAAAAAGTAAAGAGAAATCCTTTCGTCCAACAGTGAAAACCTGGTAAACAGGCGCCTTGGATAAGTACCATGATGAAAACCTGGTAAATAGCCATCATGTGTAGGTCGATCCTCTATGTCACTTACACTTGGGGGCACCTTGTCTCATCCTTTTCCAAACTATCATACCATTTCCATATCCCTACCTATCACATTGCATCCATTCATCCTCCCTTCCTCTTTTGATCTTGACAAAGATTGGGGGCAACTGTTGACAAGCGTTTTGGATATCCCTTGACATACCTCATCCTTTCTAAATGAACCCTATCATCTAAGTCATAAGCTTTGTCATGTCAAATCCTATCATCCTATTGCCTTAAGCATTGTCCTGAAAAATCCTAAGTCTACTACCTAGACTGGGGCATGTTATTCCTATGCAACATAGTCCTTGGAGATCACATCCTTGCTCTCTTACACATACATCCATTCCATTCCATAGCCTATCCTTTTATCCCATCCATTTATTATGATCCTTTCATCCATCAACTATCGTCCATCCTTTTGTCCAATCCCATTCATTCCCTTGCACCTAGACTTGGTTCCCCTTGTCATTTGTATCTAGTAAAAAGGCTACCCAAATTGTAAATCCATTGACATTCAAAAACATTTCAAAAATCCAAAAAAAAAAATCAAAATATTTCAAAAAATACAAAAAATCAAAATATTTCAAAAACCCAAAAAAATCAAAACATGTCAAAATCCAAAAAAAAAAATTCAAAAACCCAAAAAAATCAAAACATTTCAAAAACCCAAAAAAATCAAATATTCCCCCAAAGACAAAAACATCAAATATACCAAAAAATCAAATATCCATCAAAAAAATCCAAGCAATAAGACCAATCATCTATCAAACAATCCATCAGATCAAATCCATCAAAACAAGTCCAATCACATCATCAGATCAAGCCAATCTATCAAACAATCAAAAGCAAATCAAATAACATCATTCAATCAATCCCAATCAATCCATAACTTGATCAATCCAATCCATATCATCCATCAATAAAACACAAATCATAACTACATCTCATCTTTATTGTTAAGTGCCTTGATCCCGTGGATACAAGGTATGTAGGCAATCTGGGATATGAAAAAAGTACCTAGATTCAGGCATAGGTGATAGACTTCTTCCATCCTTCTAATCATTCACTAATCATCATCTTCATCCATCTCACATTTCTTCTATCATCTATCTCCCACATCATCAATAAATACCTACAATCCAATCAAATCAATTCTTCAATCATTCAAATCAATCATCATCTTATTCAAACCAATTCTTCTTCAATCACTTCATCTCTTCATCCTCCAATCAATCCATCAAATTCAAATTCATCATCCAATCAAATCAATCCAAGCAATAGATTCAAATGCAAGTCATCCTTAATCCATACCAATAAAGCCACTCAATCAAGTCAAATTATCCAGTCACATCAACGGTCTTGATCCTAGCCTTGTCGTAAACTAAATCAATCAATCAAAAAATCATCATCATCAACGGGATATATCTTTCCTGCATCCTTGTGTTGATCTAGGGATATATCATTCCCCACAATGACAACACTATTATCAGCAATCAATCAATTAATCATTGGTTTACATCTTGACAGAGGCAATACCTTGTTTGTTTTTGAATCATTTGTGCATGCTTGCTTTCTTGCTTGTGTGTGTTATCATTTTAAACTTGCATTTGTATCTGAATCCAACCCAGCTAATATTCATATCTTGTATCTAGACAAGGTTGTATTATGCTGGGGCATGAGACACATCATCACCTTGGTCTTTATACCTTGGTGCATAACGTCTCATGCTATATCAAACATCATGGTTGCTCACTTTCATTGCAGCATAATGCATCATTCATTTCTTCTATTCATTCCCTTATCTTTTCTTCCTTGACCAATCCATTTACATTTCGACAGCATACCCACATTTGTCCAACCCGCCTATCCTCTCGAGGGGGCATCTTTATTGCATCTTCACATTACCATCTATCTTCATCATTATTCATTTTCTTCTATTCATACCTTAACTTCTTTGAAATGATGTTACTCAACACAAATCTCATCATCTTGAACATCATCTCAAAGAGGCGCAAATGTAGACATTGAAAATTGTCTAGATCTTGTTTACACATGACCTTGTATGTCTTTGCCCTAGGTCCTAGTTACACAACACATTGTCGACATGAACTTATATATGTTCCCCTAGGTTGTAGTTCATCCTAGTTCATCTAGCCTCATCCCACTTAATCCTATTTATCCCTAGGTCCTAGTTCATCTTAATCACATTGGTCCAACTTAATCACCTTCTTGATTAATTAAATAAACCCACTTTATTTAATTAATCCCACTTGATCACATTCCCAATTAATTAAATAAATCCCATTTATTTAAATAATTGCACCTAGTCACATGTCTCACATAATTCAAATTAAAAATTTGAATTATTCCCTCACCTCTCATAACATTGCAACACATGTCAAATGTCTCATCTCCCACTTAATACCCCTTCACATGCACAACTAATTCAAATAAAATATTTGAATTAGATTCCTTTCATTCTCCTTCGTACACTTGTCACATGACTACGCTTTCTTGATGTGCAAGGAAACCTAATCAATCCTAGCCATCCATATCATCTAAACCCTAATTGATCTTGTCCATCCATTCTAACTATGTCTTTCCTATAAACCTAGCCTCCTCTAAGCCATTTGAGGGGGGATGCAATCTAATTTCATACTGTTATACTGTCAAAATCTTGACCAACCAATATTCAACCATATCCACCAATCTCTCTCTTACATCCATTTCCATCTCCATCTTGCATCTTTCATCATATTGCATCCATCATCTTACAAGTATCAATCAAGCCATCATCTTGCGCATATCATTCGAGGTATATTGAGGATTTGGGTTTGGGTAATGCATGTATTTGTTTCATCATTTCAGCTAATCCAAATTTTTAGTATACAACAGTATAGAGCAGAGATTGTCTCCCATCACAGGTAAGATATTTAATATTGTAAGTAGAAACAGAAGCCCATAACCATGGTAAAGAAA
Organism: Cunninghamia lanceolata; assembly: GCA_027924645.1. Lineage (NCBI taxonomy): Eukaryota > Viridiplantae > Streptophyta > Pinopsida > Cupressales > Cupressaceae > Cunninghamia > Cunninghamia lanceolata. The sequence goes on along the minus strand of BSBN01000053.1, from coordinate 2,547,601 downwards.
CACATTTGGTATCTTGTGATGTAAATTCTATTCTTCTCCTGGTTGAACGAATTCAGCCCTCACTATAATGGCATCAGATTTCACAGGGAACTCTTCTCTAGCTGCTGGTAACCCTATTACCTCTACAATGGCAGCTTCAAACGCGTCAACCCACAATCCCCTGATTGTAGCTTCATTATTTTGAAATGTCCTCACAAACTGCTAAGTCATGGCTTCATCATATTCAGTCAGCTTAAGAAAATAGTCCAACCACCCAGCTTGCTGGAAGATAGGCCTACAATATGGGTCAGTCAATAATGTTGTGTGATCTGTAGGCTCTCTTCTGAGTGGTTCTCTATCCATTGTGTTATTCTTTGGTTTCCTTCTGGTTGTGGTTCACTTGTGTGCCCAATTTCTATAAAACTCTGTTACTGAACCCAATTTCACTTTGCAAATTCAATTCCATGTTCTTCAACTAATGCATTTACGAGTCACTATTATCAGTTGCTATCTTGCTAGATTGTGTATGGTATGCGGCAGATAGTCATTAATTATGAAAGGAGAGGTTTTGGCTTGGGTGATGTATGTGAAATCATTTCTGCGTATGGATTCCCCCCCCTAACTAAGGTGGAATTTGTCTTCAAATAAGATGACCGGATAAATGTACGGAAGGCAGGGTTGAAAGAAATTTGAATTATTCACAATAGTCGAATTAATGATTGGTGAAAAAAGAATGCTATAAAACAAATAGTATTAAATGTTAATTAATAACATTTGTGAGATAAATACCTTTTGGAATGCTGACGAATATGGAAATGTTGCATGCGAAGATGGTGATATAGCAACTGGAGTGGATGTGTTCGAAGAATGTGCTAAAGTGAATCAAATGGATGTGACGTTGAAGAAGTGTGCGGAAAGGATTAGTGTTTACCTTGTTACACATAGTTGCAAGGTACAGTAAAGAATAGAAAATGGTGGCATGCAGATGCTGAAAGTAAAAGTGTTGCAGGCCAGAGTGGATGCATGCACACAACTAGAAATATGATGTGAATAGGGCCCATGTGATTTGGTTGTGGGTGCAATAGCTACAGGTCCCTCGAAAATTATGACCATTGTAGTTTTTGTAGGTGCAATTTTACAAGTCCCATGATATAGTAGAATACCTTTAGCTACAAGTCCCTTGAGGAAAGTGGCTATAGTCTAGAGTGATCTTCAACTAGATATAAGGGAACTAATTCGATGGAGTCTAGTAGTGATGGCATGTTTTTCTTTTCATTTTTGTAATTATTTTATTTATTTACAAGGATTATAGAAATCATACCTGAGGAGGGAATGCAGACAAGCTGGTGGCTTCATCTGCTATTGTATTGCTAGGAGCAATTGTGACAGGTATGCATGCTACATCTGGTGTAGACTATTGTAAAACTAGGGTATCCATATGTCTTCTTAATTACTAGAGAAAGTTGTCTTTATCCAATGGCTTTTTATACAATTTCAAACATTGTCCATTAACCATGAGTGAAAATCTGATTGAATCAATTATTGTCAGTTGGACTGCACCATTGGGAAAAACTTCTTTGATTTCATAAGGACCCAACCATCCAGTATGCAATTTACCTTTATGGTCTTTATATCTGGAGTCATAGAGCAGGGCCCAGACACCTGCCTGAAATTATTTGGTTTTGATGTACTGGTCATGCCATTTGACTCTTTACTTTTGGATTATTTGAGTGTGGTGGACTGCTTTCATCCTTAACTCCTCTAAGGCATTAAGTTAGTGCAACCTTTCTTGTTGAGCTATTGATAGATCCATCCCAAGTTGAATGGCAGTTCTTAATGTTTTGTACTCAAACTCAATAGGAAAGACATCCTTTTTGCCATAGACCAGTTCATAGGGTGTATACCCTATTGTTGTTTTCCAATAGTTCAGCATGCCCAAACTACTTTTGAGTCTTGCAGCCAAATCCTTCCTGTGTAATACAACTGTCTTTGTTAATATTGTCTCAATTTCCCTATTTGTGACCTCAACCTAACAATTTGATCATGGATGATAGGGAGTGGACTTCTTATGTTTGATTTCATATTCCTGAATGAGACTAGCAATCAGTGCTGATGTAAACTGTGGTCTTTGGTATGTAACTATTTCCTTTGGCACTCCATATATTGTAAATATTGAACCTCATACATGAATGTAGCAACCTTACTGTCTTGGGCAACCTTTAGAGCTTTCACCTCCACCCACTTTGTTAGGTAATCAGTGCAGACCAGTATATACTCTTTATTATCAGATAGAGAATCAATGGGCCCAATAAAATCAATGCCACATTTGTCAAACGGTGTTACCACCAATTGTACTTGCAGGGGCATCTCATCACTTCTTGTAGGTCTGCCCATCCTTTGATAGTGGTCACATCTTCTTGTATAGAGAGATGTATCTTTGTGCAGAGTTGGCCAATGGTATCCAGTATTTAAGACCTTGACTATTGTTCTCTTAGTTGCAAAGTGTCTCCCACATAGTTTATCATGACATGCCTTGAGAATGTCATATACTTCATCTTCTCTGATACATCTTTGCATGACATGATCAGGTCATGTGTAGAAGAGGTAGCCAGCTACCTAGGAATAGGGAAAGTTGCGTTGAACTAGGTGGCAACTCTCCCTTGGTGAAAGATGTGGAGGTGTTTTCCTTGCAACTAGATAATTTGCTATATCTACATACCAAGGAGTTTGTACAATTAGTGCAAATAAGTGCTCATCTAGAAATGAATCATCAATAACTAGATCATCATTACAAGTAGGTAGCCTAGAGAGGAAATCAACAACATTGGCCTTCCCATGCTTGTCTACAATAGTGATATCAAATTCCTGAAGTGGCAACAACCATCTAACCAATCTGCCACTTACCACTGGTTTGTTCATCAGATACATTATTGTTGCATGGTCAGTATGAACAAAAAAAAAAAAACCCAGTGATATAGTGTCTAAACTTATTGATTGCATAAATAATAGCTAACATTTCCTTCTCTATAACAATATAGTTGAGTTTAGCACCTTGTAGATTCTTATTGATGTAGTAAATCCAACATATTCCATATTTCTTTCCTTTTGTCCTAACATAGCCCCTACAACAAAGTCAGAGGCATCTGCATGAATATGGAAAGGGATTTCCCAATTAGGTCCTCTGAGTATAGGTGTCTTTGTCAATGACTCGTTAAGATGTTCAAATGCTGCATGACAGTCAATTGTCTAATTAAATTCCACATCTTTAGAGAGTAAGACAAATAGGAGAGTAGCTATCTTACTGAAATCTTTTATAAATCTTCTATAATATCCTGCATTGCCAAGAAAGCTTCTAACATCCTTCTACTTTTGAGGAACAAGCAATGTTGAAATGACTTCAATTTTATTTGGATCCACTTGAATGCCTTTATTGGACACAAAGTGGCCAAGCACTACTCCTTCCATCATCATGAAACATTTTTAAATAATTGATACAATTATTAGAAACATATATCAATTATTAGATATTTATTGTGTTGCCTCAGTGTCCTAGTTGTGAATGAGTAAAACATAATACTTCATGACTTCCTCTAACTCACCCCCATGTGGATTCTTGTGGAATGAAAACTGATTAGAAATGGTTCTATCTCTAGATATTTGGGTATCCCCTTTGGTATTGGAGTTTCTCTAAAAGACATGTGGAAATTGTTCCTTGAGAAGATAAAACATAAACTATTAGCGTGGACATTAAAACTTTTCTCCTTTCCCAGTAGAATTCAAGTGGCCAACAAAATCCTCTTAGCTAGTCACATGTACATCTCTTCATGTTGGGTGTCGTCCAAAGCATGCTACCTTCAACTCACAAAAATTATTAAAAGTTTCTTATGGGCCAAGTGGGGCAAGAAAAAAGGGATGCTTGTTGCTATGTGGAATCATTGTATTCAACCTAAAGATGGTGGTGGTCTAGGTATCACTAATCTATACACAAAAGGCTTTTGCCTTATGGCTAAATGGATAATTATAGCATTACAAGGGACAACTCCTTGGAATGAAATTATTTACTTTCATGTTCTTACAACCACATCTACTAAGTCTTGGTCTTCCATTTGGCCACAAGACAAAATTCTATTGGCCCCCTATTTCAAAATTCACACCTATGAACAAGTAAAAAGCATTTGGAAAGCCAAGAAAATTGTGTCATCTCTTTTGCTAGCATGACAGTTCTTTGAGCAATGGCTTGAGCTTTCCTACTTCTTCAATCTAGTAGAATATGGTTATTCAACTAAATGGTAAACCACTTGCCACTATCCAAAGCTTAGGAGGAAAAGGGATGTTAAAAGAGAGAGTCACATTTATGGACTTATGGGACCTTTCCAATATGACCTAGAAGAACGATCACATCCTAAAGTTTGAGTCCAAATTGTCTAAGAGACAATTACCAAAAATCAACATGGTGTAGTCACTTATCCCCCCATAGCTCCAACTTAAACTCTCAACCAACATGAGATGCAATTTCTTCAAATATTGGTGGTGGCATGATGGTTCCAGCATATTACACTTCCCAGTATGAGTTGTGTATTTAAATCTTCTTCCAATTTTCAAGAATGATCAAAGATTAAACATCTTGTGGGAATGATCCTTCTCATCCACCAGATGGATTAAGGTAAGAAAAATGATTGGAAGTCTAAGGCTACTACCCAATCTCAATTTTTTTCTTGGGTACTTCTTCACTACCAACTACCTACAAGTGATTGCTTTGCTTTCTTCATTTGCCTACATTGTCCATTTTGTAAGAAAAAAGAATCTATGAAACATGTGTTTTGGTCTTGTTCTTGCATTCAAGGCTTATGAAAGGCTATCTTACAACATGTCCCTATTGCCTATCCCATGATTCATAATTGGAAAATAACTTTATTAGGAACCAAAACATCTCATCGTGTCATCACAAAATCTTACCGTCAAAGTATACTCTTATGTTTATGGAAATAAAGATGTTTTATCTTGTTTAATAATAGTATTATTTCACCTAGTATGGCTTTGGCTAACATCCTTTCTCACCTCCTATTTCAAGTGGCAAAATCTGATACATAACATGAATGAATCCCTACATGTTAATATGGTGCTCAAGCAACAATTGGATGACATGCTAAAGCATCTGGGATTGTTATCAGAACAAGAGGTCTTTTTGGCTAAACGAATCTAAGAAATTACCAGGAATACAAACTTGGCCACTTTTCATATTATTCCTCCAACATTTTCTAGCATGTGAATATTCAGGTGACGGGTTGGATAATTATTGTTGGAAGCTGCTAGCAACTCGTTTGGTTTATGTGCTTGGGTTGTTCTTGGAAGCTCACTCAGGATGTTTTCTACTACTGATTCCAATTCTAGGTTATAATTTGAGAGCAAATTTTTGCTGCCTTGTTCTCCCTATTTGTGTGTTGGTCATTATGTCTATTGTTGGTTATTATGTAGTGTATGAGAGAATCATTTCATAAATATTGTAACTCTCCCTATAATTTTATTGCACTACTTCTATTTTTTAAGACTCTAGAAAGTATTGTATTGTGGAGTGAATTTGTTTTGTTAGTGCTCTATCTTATTAATGTGGTTGTTGTAATTCTATCTTTTTTATTAATAAGGTTTTTATTTCGATTAAAAATGTATCTATGTATTAAAACCCTCTCGTAAAATAGATACAAAACTAAATAAAAAATAATATAAATATATAAATTTCACCATTATAAAAAATACTCAGAGAGAAAAAACACAAAGGAAGAGAACATGGGTATGCAATTTTCACCATGACGACACTTCAAAGTTTAAGTGAAAAAATGAAAGATGTTGCGGTAGTTGGTTTTTCTTTTGAGATAGAAAATAAAGGCAATTACAAACTGACCTCACTTACTAGAGGCAATTACAATGGCGTGAAGTATTGGAGATGACATCTTTCCTTTTTTAATGCTAAGATGTTGCCGTAATGGACGTCTCACTCGTTGCTTTGAAAGAATTACATGCAAATTAAGCACAATTCTTTGGATGACCCCACAATATTCTTCTTCTTCCTCTTATATTTACCTCATTGGTGGGGACAGTTGATAACTCTTTGCATGTACTTACGTAACCTTTCATCTAATACCAGTCCACTCGGATTTAAAAAGTTTTAGACATTTTGTAATTCTAGTCTTGCATTCATTGCTTCCTCCTCATCTGCTAAGGAAAGATCGATTGCATCTCCTAAAATATAGGGGAGAGGACCCAAGTTGAGCACCCTAACTTCACACCTTTCAAAATCATATGTGGCAATTTCAAATCACTCCAAAATTTTTACAATAGTTTACTTGGCAAGGCCCCTACTTATAACTAAGGTTTCAGGGTCAAATCATCAAATATGATGCCACATCAACATGCTTTTTGTTGACGTGTCAAATAGTTCCCCCCAAAAAAGGGTGGACCAATAGGTGTGCATTAAGTCATGTTTTGTTGGTGGGCTGATGTGGCATCACATAATTGGTTGCTTTTTAAATCCAAAGGGCATATTTCATTCAATTATTAGTACTTATAGTCAACACTAACAACCTTAAAGTCACAACTACTAATCCTAAATTTTTAAAAATATTAGACCTTAAATGCACAAATACTATCTCAACGATTGGAACCTATTGGATCTTTTCCCCTATGATGCATTCATTAGCCACCGAGGCCCTGATGTCAAAGACAGCCTTGCTAAACAAGTGTATGACTTTCTTCAGGCTAGACAGTGTTGGACATTTCTAGATCTTGAAGTGATAAAGGGGGAGATTCTATTTCTTCTGCCATAAGCCAAGATAGTAGGGATCTTAATTGTGAATGCCAGGCGAGAAAGCTGAAGATTTCCCACTCTCGCTCGTCGTAAAATCTTCCAGATTGAATAGGAATGTTCAGTCGTTTGGAAGAATTAGAAATAGTGAACTCCTTAGAAATAGTGAACATCCTTTGTGCAATTTAACTTAGTAATCTTAGATCATTGATATTGTGGCTGGAGGACTTACGTGGGAATCTGAATTTGGAGGCTTCTACAAGCAGTCGTATGAATAGCCTTGAAACCATATACTTTTACAGATTAGTTAATATATCAAAGTTGCTAATTAGTGGAGAGATTTGTCCCGGACTTCGATCATTGAAAGTTAAACAAATGTGGAATCTAAATGAAATGCACTTAAAAAGCAGCTAGAGAGACTGAAAATTCTAAGTTTGGAGGACTGTGACAAATTGGAAACAATATCAGGGTTATTTTCTCTAACAGGGTTTCAGTCTCTTGAAGTGTCTGGATGTGACAAATTGGAAACAATACCAGGAACCTTATCTTCTCTAACAGGACTTCTTACAGTGTGGAGATAACTTAAATTGGAAACAATATCAGAGTTATCTTTTCTAACAGGGTTTCAGTCCACTCTACTTAAATATCAACAATTTTAACGGTCAAACAATCAAGAGTAATTTTACACCTCATTTTTCCTATTTTTATTGGCCAAAATTGATCTTTGACTGTTGAAGTGGATGATATTTAAGAACAACCACTTCAGTCTCTTGTAGTGGGGGAATGTCCCAAATTAGAAACAATATCGGGGTTATCTTCTCTAAGAGGGCTTCAAGTGTTTAAAGAAAATTATTGTGAAGGGTTGAAATTGTTACCAACCCTTGCACATCTACGTTGTCTGGTACAGGGCTTAAATTTGACAGTCGACCTTGTCTGTCAAGCAATTGTTTTGTGACAATCATCTATTTGAAGTTCTTTCAAATATTAAAGCCTACCTATTTTAAGGAATATATATATTTATGCTTATATTTGTTTTAAATGACATTTGTGTAGATCACATAATAAAAATAATCGTTTTTATATAATTTATTTTTATTAAAGTTGTTAATAATATAGTTAATTAAAAACTCTATATTATCAAATCACTATAACTTTTTAAACAACTTATCATATTTTATTTATAAGGCTTATGAAGTTTGACCAAGTAGTACCGTTCCCTCTCGCCTATGTAAGCCAAGCGAAGTGGATAGAAGAAAAGATCAATAATAGACAGGTGCCAATTCAAACTGTAAATTGAGTAGCTAGATTTCATGAATTTGTCAAAGAACGAAAGTACGGTTTAACAACTAACGCGTCCACCGTATTGTGGAGTTGGTCGTAGATCACTCTCTACTTTTCAATTTCGACAAGTTAGCTTACAGAAATTTCTACCATACTTTCTCTGTTTCTCCCTATATATTATACACCGTACATGCTCAAATTACCTAATAATCACACTTCTCTTCATTCAAGCTTGGATTTTCATACTTCCCTTTCAAGCTTGGATTTTCAGGAGAGATTTGGAGTTTCATACTTCCATTCATTCAAGCTTGGATTTTGAGGAGAGAAATTTGAAGAGAGAAAATTGTTACAGCTTGAATGATGGGGAGTCCCCTGTTCTTGATCTTGGGAGTTGCTGTGCTGCTGTTTGGTTGGCATGTGGCTGCACAGACATCAGATTCAAGTTGTCCTGTAACATTCACAGGTGATACCAAAACTTACCAGGTCTGTAACGAACTAGTTACATTAGGAGCCACTCTGTCATATATCTACCATGGAGAGAATGGATCATTAGATATAGCTTTTGAGGCTGCACCTGCTGCTTCTGGGGGGTGGGTAGGTTGGGGGATAAACCCACAGGGGCTAAGAATGATTGGCACACAGGCTTTGATTGCCTTTCAAATGAGTAATGGAACAACTGTGGTTGACACTTATGATGTGGAATCTAAGACTGCTGCTTTGAATCCTTCAAATATTAGCCTCACTGTGACCAACAAGAGTGCTCTGTATGATAGTAGTAGTGGGAAGATAACCATATTTGCTTCCTTGGTACTTGATTCCAATCAAACCAGTGTTAATCAGGTGTGGCAAGTGGGCAGCTCAGTCACCAACTTGAGTCCTGCTCAACACAGTACTGCTTCGGCAGATCTCTCCAGTTTGGGGACACTTGATCTCCAAAGTGGAACCACCTCTGTTTCTTCTGGGATATCTCACCAGACTCTCAAGAATGTAAGTACTGTGTTTTTAAACATCCTGGTCTTTTCAATTTCATGCCTCTACTTATGTTTTGCAAATGCTTGAGTTTAGAGGAATCAAGATCCAGATTAAACTTTGTGTGTGTATATACATCAAGTATACGTAAAGAGTTTAAACAGTCAGTTGTATTTTGGCCTTCACTCTTTAGTACAAGGGTTCACTGAAAAGTCAGGCCCAGCTTAAAGAGCAGGGATGTTGTGCTCAACAGGTCAGCCAAGGGGATTTGGTAGGTTGAACACAATATGTATTTTTTTTTAAAAGTTCAGTCAGAGAATTTGAAGAAGTCTATAATATGAAATTGTAAAGCTTCTGGTTAAAAACTGTATAGCTTTTTTGCATCCAGAAAAGCTATATACAATTTTTAAGGAGAAACTTTACAATTTCATATCATGGACTGTGGAAATATCATGTCTTCAATAAGTGGGTCCATAATATGTTTGTTTTGAAAAGTTATAGTTAAAACATGGTGTTCCCACATATCACTATAAATATCTAAATTACAACTTCTTACCACATTGTTTATCTATGCACAACTAAACTCACTCAAAATTCATTGTTATGTCAAATCCATTGTTTATGTGTCAGGATGAAATTTGGATCCTTTACTACATTTCAACCAGTTAGTTTTAAATCAAGGTCCAAATCTGACATTTAACTTTATACAAAACTCTCTTCACAAAAGAGGAAAAAGGGTGTGTACTGTGCTATTAAGAGTTATCTGTGTCTTCAATAATTTTCTTCCCCTTTTAAATATTTTAATCAATTTTAATAGCTCTGGCTATTAAGAATTTAATCAGATTTTTTTGGACAATTTTTTTTTTCATTGCACACAGATTTTTAAATTGATTTTTTTTTAAGAAAATAAAATTTATATTTACTATTTTTATATATGCATGAGGTAATAAAGATTGATATGTTATAACTTCACCAACAAAATATTCTATATCTAAATTGTTGTTTATACTTGCATGTTCATTTTGTTAAGCTCTCCCTTTATAAATAAAATATTTTGCTAATTTTCAATTTCAATTTAGTGGTACTTATGAAACTCTATTGTTTTTCTAATCTTGGTAACTCTTCATGAAACCTTAGTTTGAAGGTAAAGGTGTTTGAGATCAAATATCTAATTCATTTATCAAACTAATTTTAGATCAAATATCTAGTTCATTTCTCAAATTAATTTTTATCATTGAATAAGAGGCAAATAATTTCTAATAAATTATTATTATTAAGGATCATACTATTTCAATTTGTAAATATAAATTTTTAAAAATAAGTACTTTTGATGGGAGACTTATTATTAGTTGATTTTTTGTAACTTTTAAAATTTATTATAGCCTCATAAAATTATTTGTAGATATAAATCTCTATCAAAATACCAAATAGAAATTTTCAATAAGATACTTACAATTTGTTGATTTATTATAGTTAATCTATAAAGATGATTTCAAGTTTGCTTGATCTAAAACACTCATCCAATACAATATGAATTATATTTACATCTTGACTGATCTTATATTTTTTTAATTCAGAGGCATGGGGTAATTACTGTTGTTAGCTGGGGCATATTGATGCCCATTGGAGTCATGATCGCTAGATATGCCAAGACATTCGAAGTTGCAAATCTTGCATGGTTTTACCTCCATGCCATATGCCAATCCTCTGGATATATAATTGGAGTAAGTGGTTGGGCCGTTGGCTTAAAGTTGGGCAGCTATAGTAAAGGTGTAGAACAAACTTCACACAAAAACATTGGGATTGCACTTTTCTGCTTTGCAACTTTACAGGTAATATAAATAAAGGATAGTAAACAATTGTTTTATTGTAATCAATGTATTGGTTGTATATAGAAAGGACCTAGTCCCACATAAACAACCTATGCATTGACTATAACATACTAGTAGTTTAAGCCTTTATGCAAGCAAGTGCATTAAAAACTTGAATGCTTTCAATCAGTAGTTTCTTGAAATGTTTCTTTGTTTTCTTATGTTTAAAGTTTGACATTTATTCACTTGTAGGTATTTGCACTACTATTACGACCTAACAAGGATCACAAGTTCCGTGTATAATGGAATGTATATCACTACTCTGTTGGCTATACAGTGATCATATTGAGCATAATAAACATCTTTAAAGGCTTTGACATCTTGGATGCTGAAAAAAAGTGGAAGAATGCTTACATTGGCGCTATTATTTCTCTAGGTGCAATTGCTATCATTCTTGAAGTTATAACATGGATCATCTTCTTTCAACGAAAATCAAGAAGTTCTTCCAAACCCGTTTGCAAAATGAATAGCAATGGTGGATTGAATGGGAATAACATAGATCAATCACATGTTTAGGAAAAAAAATCTATTCACATTCTCCACTTACCTATTGTTGCTTTTCCTATTCACATTCATAGTTAGACTATTTAGAAGTTTGTTCTTTTATTACTATCTCAGTTAGAAATACATATGTACACGTTGGTACACTTTATTTTGGTTAGAAGTTTATTCTTTTATTACTATCTCAGTTAGTAATACATATGTACACGTTGGTGCACTTTTTTTGTTGTAATGTGCACCCTTTTATCTTGTATATCATGGAATTCCATATCTATTCTTTTATTATAGAGAGTATCAATTGACCCTATTTAGATTATGAAATGTTTTGGATTTGTTTATCTATTCTTTATCTTTCACTATTGGACAAAATAAAGTTATGTACATAAGAAAGTAACACCTTCCAAACTTTCTAAAATTTAGACACAAGACAAGAAGAATTTTTAAGCTACATTATCATGTGACTAAAAAATTAATTAAGTAGTTTATTTTAATTGTAAATTTTGTGGTTGTAAAGGAAAATAATTTTAATTAGATGAATTAAATAAATGTGTAAAATTATATATAAATTAATTTAGATCAAACAAGTGATAATTAGGAATTGAGAATTGAATAATAAATATTAATTTAGGAAATTAAATGTAAGGGAAATAAGGTATTTAGTTTTTAATTTGATGAGAGGATTTGAGGGTGGGTATTACTTTGCTTTAACTTTTGTGAAAATGATAATCTTGAAGTGCATTTTATCTTTGAGTTATGTGTCGACTTGGAAATCTAGGCAGGCCAATTTTGCAACTATGGGTCAATTACGCTTAATGTGGATTTGATCTATGACCCACATATCTAATTTGGTGCACTATATAATTTTGTTGTCTCATTTGCCAAATTCCCTCCTTTGTACTAATTATCAAGGGCTAGAGGTACTTAAAAGTACCTTGGAAAGATTGTCAAATCGCTAGGATCAAGTTCTTCAAGGTCAACCCCTAGAAAGATCAACTTATGATCATAAAATGATGGATAGGCAATAAGCAAGCATGCAAGTAATCTATATGATGATTTTGATGCAGGTACTAATTATTTTTAAAGCTCCATATTAAGATATTCCTATTGAATGCTCCTTGAATTCTTAAGATTTTCAATGATGGTAAAATGATTGATTAATGCTCAAATGAATGTCTTTAAATACAAGGACATGATAATTCTTCACATGTACCAAATCAACTCCCAATGGCTATGAGAAAAGGGTGGGAGTTGGTAATTTTAATTTTAAAATTTGATTGTCCAGTTAGATTTGTTATATAGGATTGATCCTGTGCATCACTGAGATAACTCGAGACAAAGGATGTAAAATCTAGGAATCAAGGATAAATGTATGGAAATATATGCCATTTAATGGTGCAAATACATGGGAATAAGTGTAGATAGGGTAGGCATAAGGAGATAGGTATATGAATGTGTATAAGGAAGAGTAAATGAGGGTGCTCTAGGATTGGGAAAGGAGCTAAACTTAGCACAGAAATGTGCCACATGTCGCTATGTAATCCTATCAAGACAACCTCTCAAAATGGGCCCAAAAAAAATAGGAATTGGTATTTGGGTATGTAAATTTCACAGTTACATTTTGCCCCCACTTTGATGTGCATGTGAATCCTAAATGAACACTTAAAAATGCATGAAAGTACATACTCAGTCATCAAAAGGATATTAAGGTCCATGTAAAGTAATGGACCCACTAGATGTCATCATGTGTGTTCATCCTCGGTGTGTGTGCTCTATAGGAACCTATAAAAAAGAAAAGTATATCACAAATGGAATAATCTTAAATCATAAACTTTCTTGACTATTTAGAAAAATGAAAAAGTTAGAGTAGCGTTAGGAAATTCTACTTGTATGGAAAGTGGTAATGGTAATTCTCTACCCCATAGGATTAAATTAATAAACTAATGGAATAACAATTTCATTCACAGGGTACTGTGGTGACCCTTCACAACATGCCCCTAAAATTTTAAATTTTGGGGACCCTAGCAATTGTTTTTTAAAAATCGCATTTTTCACAAAGCTTGGGTATTGTTTCAATTTTCCTTAATTTCATCTTTTTGTGACATGTATTGTCATGTTGTAATTACATTATCAAAATTTGTAAATTAGTAAATTACATGTATCTTTTTGTGACATGTATTTGTAAATTTGTAAATTTTTGTATTAGGGGTCATATTTATTTTAATTTTTTCAAAGTTTAAAATTTCATTTGTGCTAAAGTGCAAATAGTTCTCAAATCCCTAATGCCCCTTTACACTACAACTGCAAACTGATTTTACTCTCTAAAGCCCAATAGTGGCTTTGTTGCAAGCTGACCCAAAATCTTGAAGGTGTTAGGTGTGTCATTAATAGCATTAGTGTGAGAGCAAAGAAAAACTTTGAAGTGACCCAAATTATTTGTTATTTCAACTTCTCTAATCAATTTGATTCCCTACAACTACCCAGCTTCCTTCGATGATTCATCTTCCTTGAGTTTTGATCTATTTGAATATCATCTTGTGTCCATTTCCAAGTTTTTCTCTATTTTCTTCTCTAGGTTTTGATGTTTAGAAAATCTAGGGTTTTTCATTTTTCAGCCTTCGACCCTAGTTTTTATGGTGGATTATATTATATGTAGTTTGAATGTTTTCTTCCAAATCTTTGCTATCACTTTGGTTCTAATTGCATTGATGTTAGAGTGGCTTGAGATTATTTGAATTTTAATTTAAATTTTTCTTGGGGTTTCTTTGGCTCTTGGCACTGGAACTTTATGTGCCTTAGTTCTTTTAAGGATTTCATTAAATTATCTTTGCTTAAGTGTTTTAGATCTTTTCAAATTGAAGCCCTAGCATTAGGTTTCCCTATGCTTTAATGGTGAATCTCAAACTCTTTTAAACTTAGTAAAATTTGGGTGTTTAAGCCATTTTAGAGACCTAGCTTAACTTGTAACTCTTTGTAAAACATGACTAAACCTCAAACCCCCTTCAACACTCAGAGGTGCTTTGTAATTTGTAATTTGTAAAATTATGCAAAATACACATGGGCTCTAAACTTCATTTGGTATTTGCATTTTTCTTGCAATTTATACATTGCATTTTTATGCAAACTACAATGACCCCCAAACTCTAGTTGCAATTTAAAAGTTCACTCTTCTTTACACTTTGCAAACTTCTAGAAATATGCAACTAGATCCTGAATTCCGTTCAACATTTAGGACCCCAGTGTAGTTTACAATTTGTAAGCAACTACAAACTACAAGTTGAACCTAAACTATGACATACCTAAGTTACACAGTGCTTTTCAAGCCCCAAAACCTAGCCTACAATATGCAAACCAAGCCTGAACTCCAAAATGCAACATGGAGTGTCAAAAGACTCATTTTAAATATTTTAACACATGGAGTGAAAACATTTGGACATTTTGAACATTAAAATTGTTGAAAATGTTTAATTAGGGTTTAATTAATGTTAAACTAAGCTTAATTGATTAAAATGCAAAATATATTGACAAATATGAGAAAATAATCATTAACTTAAATTAATCATTTCCAAGTTTTTCTATTGGATATGACCTTTCCCACAAATTTAATATGGTTCAAAGGGATCACACCACCATCCAAGCTCATAATAAACTTGGTTAACATCAAGGTTTTTTTAGTGGCAAATCTTCGCCAATTAGCGAATAGTTCATATCCGCGAATTGAGAATTGGCGAATACATTCCCATTGGTGGGGGGCCAATTTGCCAAGATTTTTTAGATTTTTGGTCAAACACATTTCATTCACCACCCTATTAATTTTTGAGTCATTTATAGTTAGTATTTTCACCACGGTATACTATGCGGTTCTAACAATGATTTGCCTAGAATTTCGGAGGCATGTTTTAATTCACCTACATATTTGCCAATATCATCAAATGGTTGACATGCATGAGGACCAACTTCGCCAATATCATTCAACAGTTGACATGCATGAGGACCAATTTCACCAGTATCATTAAACAGTTCACATGTATGAGGACCAATTTCGCCAATACCATTATAACTCCATGCTAATCCTAGGGCCATATTTGCCTAGAAAATTACACCATATGTGTTTGATGGAGGTCCATTTCGCCTAACATTTATAAGTGTCCTATTAATAGTATGTAGGATTCACCAAATTATTATACTACCATTTGAAAATCCTACGGTATTCGCCAAATATGCATTGATATAAACGCATTTGAAACTCTAATTAATCCTTTGCACATTTTGTTCAGCTTTGAGCTCTTAAATCCTTGATTCATTTCGGATCATTGAGAAGTTATAGCTACAGGCATTGGTGAGTCACTGAAAGGTAAGTGATCATTTCTTTACTGTGTAATAATATAAGATTCATGTTGATTATTTATGTCTTTGTTTGGTTTCATTGTTATAAATGATATTGATTGAGTAGGAGTTAGGAGTTTAGGACTAGGGAGATATCGTAATCTAGGACCCAAGGATCTATATTCTATCATCTACGATTCCTTCTTGAACAAAATGACATTTTTTATGTAGCTTTTAATTCATGAGAGATGTCAAGCAAGAAGAAGTTGTCTGAGGGTGGTGAAGGGAGGTCAAGGTCATTAAAATGGAGAAACATAAAGTCGTACTTTGGCAATGTTGGCAGTTCATCTGATAGAGTTATAACATCAAAACCTGTACCATCTATTGACTTGGATCACAATGCCATGGATGATATTCCAAGGAATACCCAAGGTAGTAGAAATGATGACAATGTCACAGATGATGTTCCAAGGAATACCCAATGTACCGAGAATGATGAGAATGCCACAGATGATGTTTGAGGGAATACCCAAGGTAGCGGGAATGATGACAATGCCATAGATGATGTTCTAGTGAATACCCAAGGTAGCATGAATGATAATATGAATAAATCAAACTCAACAAATGATAATGAAGTTATAGAAATCAATGAAGATGAAGATCTTGCAAGTGCACTCAAGGGGAAAAGAAAAGCCAAATCAAAAAAGGGGTGTGAGTGGGAAATGTCAAGGAGTTTTTAGATTGATTGGTGTCAAAATTCCCATTCATTGAATTGGTGGAGAATGCAAACAAAGATGAACCTCCCATAGAATGCAAGTGTAAGATTTGCAGTTGGAAATATCGTAGGGACAAGAGGTTGTAGCTAAAACTTGACACCATAAAAAAACATATTAGCAAAGTTTATGAAAAATAAATCATAGATGGATAGGAGAAATTAGTGATAAGATGGAAAACAAAGGAAGAATGTCTTCATGTAAAGAATGCCCTTGAATATGATGAGCATATGCAAAGAAAGGCGAAGATTCATGCAGGTGGAGGTTCAATTGAAGCTCAATTTGGAAAGATGATGGGATAAGCACAAATGGCAAAAATTGTTCAATTGGGTGTTGTTTTCCATATTTTGACCAGAGGGTGTCTTATGATAGACTAACCAGAATATAATAGTTTATTATCTTTTATGGGTGTTCCTAATTTTCCTAACACACATTGGTCAATAAACAGTGGATGGGAATGGACAAGTTGTCTCGCTGATGTGGAAAAATATGATTTACAGGAAAAATAAAAGAGTCAACTTTTATTGCATTATCTCTAGATGAAGTTACAACAATAGATAATACTTCTTGGGTATGTATGCATGTGTATACTGTGGAAAATCATGTCCTCCAACCTCATCTACTCTCTATTTATAAAATGAAGGAGAATGCAACATCACAAAATCTATTTGAGATAGTTAAGAAATCTTTGAATGAAATTGGAGGTGTGGATGACTGCACAATTGCCAAAAAGTTGGTGTGTGTAGGGGTGGATGGAGCTTCAGTAATGCAAGGTCATAGGAATGGTCTGTTTGTAAAGCTACAAACTTCTATTTCACCATACATGATGGGCATTCACTGCATGGACCACATAATGAATTTAGCATTTAAAATAGTGAGAAAGTTTCCTACAGTATCAAAAGTTGAAGATCTAGTCTGCTAGCTCTACTCATACTTCTACCAAAGTCCCAAAAGGTTTTTGGAATTGCAACATTTTATTGAGGGAATAACTGTAGGAAACAAGCTTCTTAAGGATGTTGATACCAGATGGATCTCCTTGCATGAACCAGTGAAAAGAGTTTTAGTAGAATATCAATCCTTGATTGGTGTAATGTACGACCATCACTTCACAATTGACAGGGCTCCTAACCTCTTACATAGGTTAAGTGACATAGAGACACTCCTTGTTTTAGCTGGTATTCTTCCCATGCTGGAGGAAATGAACGTGCTTGTCAAAAAAGCCCAAGAAAGAACTATGTAGATTTATGAATATACTAGACTGTGTCAAATGATATGCATGACCCTCGATAATCTATATCTATCAAACCAGTCCTTCATAAGCCCAAAATTTAGCAGCTGGCAGTTGATAACAAATGTGACCAATCTGGATAATTTTTTATAGTTTAATGATAGTGGAGAGTTATGCGTCTCTGTAAAGGGATTTGAGATATCAATGCACTATTGTAACAAGGTCAAGGGCACTATTAGAGAAGCACCTGTTTCAATGGAAGCTTTTAACAAGATTGTTAATTCTATAAGTACTACTTTAAAGAATAGTGCGAAATCTCTTTCCTTGGAGATTAGAGATGAATTCCCTCGTGATGAACTGCTTGAAGCCATGTCTGTAGTGTATCATCAATATTGGGTCAATTGTCAGCCAAGTCATTATCAGAACAAGATAAAGACATTAATAAATCATTTTTGTAAAAGTATAGAATTCGATGGACAACAAATAGAAGGAATTTTAAATTAAACTAAGTTTAGAGAGCAATCAGGTCGATTTGCAACTTCAATGAAGGAACAGTTTAAACTCATGGAGGCTCCCCACCAAGATGGATTAATAACAAATCTTTAGGCAACCTTAAGTCAAAGTGAAATATTGCGTGATGCATTATCAGAATTTTTCAAACTTGTTGATTTATGTCAAACCACGATATTGGGGTTGGTGGAGGATGAGAGAGTTTTCAGTGCATTGGGGTTCTTGAAATTAAAGATAAGAAATAAACTTAACAAGAATTTGGAAAATTTCTTGAGAATGTATACAACTAGACATGATATCCAGAGTTTTCATTTTGATAGGGCACTCACAATTTGGATGTCCTTATGTGAAAGAAGAACGTTGTGCAACACTTCAAACAATAATAGCACACATGACAATGACACAATGAATACCAAAACCACATGTAGTGGTAGTGGTATTGATGAGATGCTCTTAAGTAGAGATATGGAGATAGAAGAAAATGAAGAACATGATCAGGATGACACTGGATATCATGGTCAAAGGGAGGAGAATTAGGATGACAAGATGATTTGGCAATTTGAAAGGATTTAGCAGTTACTAGGTATTTATATTGTATTTCATGTTCCAAACTCCAAAATGTTGTTGATGACATTTTATTTGTCTATTAGTGATGTACATTCGTCATTTTCAAAATAAAAAATTAATATTTTCATATTATTATTGTGTGATACTGATAAGTTTTACAAGCATTCAACTAAATGCAAAGTAATTTTTCTTCTCTATAACCACAGTAGTGTTTCATTTGTTTTCCTTTATTGCATTGCATAGTAATCAACAACAATAGCATATTAATATACAACATTAGCAAATATTTAATGTGTATGTAGAAACCAGAGTTTTTGTGAAGTAGGCAATTAAATAATACAAATAATTTGAACACATAAATGGATTTCGGTGTTATATTGATTTTTGAATGAAGGTCTGAAGGAATACATTGAAGTATTACATTTACAATGTACAATAACTTGCTCAAAACCAACTCTGCATAATGCTCTATTGGAAACACATATTACTAATTTATTTTATTAGCTTTTGTAGAGTGCTCCACTCTTCATCTGATGGAAGTGTAAGTTTTAACCCATGGTGACCGAGTTGTAAGTGTGCTAACATTTTATAATTGATATAGTTACTTGACTTGAATGTATCACTCAAAGTTGCATTCAAGGTTATCAGTGGTGCGATAGAATCCAAAAAGTTTGCCTCATCAAGATTTTGAGGAAACTGGTCCTTATCCAACATCATTTTATCCTCCATATTCTTTTTGAAAGCAACCTTTCCAATGTATCGACATGATGGGTCAAAAGCCACCAGCAAACCAAGCTTTTTGAAGTATTCTTCCTTTGTTTGCATCCTCTATCAATATTGTAGCTTGTTCCAAAAGATCCTTTGCTTGTTCCATCTTAGTACATTTTTCAATGATAGATGAGGACTTTATTGTGGCATTAATCGGTTCTGAATACCTTTCAATTCCAATTCTTCACCACTGCTATGTAGATTGATTGCAAAATTTTGTTTGCATTTGATTGTTTTGAAGTTACCATGTCTCCATTTTCAGCAATGTAATGTTTGAGTGTATTACTACATAATAGTATATCATCAATGAATTCAAACATTTTAGACAAATCATCAATCCTCTTCATTATTTTCTCCCAAATGTTATATTTTATATAAACCATTGTGTTTCTATAAAATTCAGATACTTTCTTTTGGGAGCATTTTATTTCATTTTCTACATTCTTCAGTTTTATCTACAAATTTTTAGAGCTTTTTCTCTCTTTCTCAACATTTTCTTCCCATAGTTGTCCTACTTTTTCTGCTGCCTGTAGTTTGTCATTGGCTTCATTCAAGGATTGTTCTATTTTTTTTGAATTGGCTTTTTCAATATCATAATTTTTTTTACTTTCACTTAATATTTTCTTCAGTTTATTCACTTCCACCTCTGTTCATTTATGCACTTCACTTGTAGATGTAGAGTCAGAGTTTTTATCCTTTTCTCTAATTCTTTGGTCTTGCTCTCTGTTGCTTTCCTCTTGGCTTTTTCATTTGCTATGTCTCCCTATAACTTTTCTATTTGAGTCTGCAACCTATTACGTAAATCACAAAGTCAAATGAAAATGACCAATATGAATGGAATTAACATCATTGAATATATTTTCCTTCAGTTGTAACTCAATTACTGGATCATGTGACCTGTCTATATTACAACTCTAATTTTTAGACAATATCTTCAACAAGGTTACTAGGAAATTAAAAATAACCACACCTTTTTTCTCTCTCTCTTGCTTTAGCAATGATGTGTACACCACTTCGTTGTTCCTTTTTGATACATTAACTTTGTCAGAATTTTTCATTCTAGAAAAATCCACTTGGATGGTGCTCACCTCATAGTTAGAGTGTTGCATCTAGTCCTCTGGTTTATCTTGAACTTTGGGCACAATAATCATGTAATCCATTTTTTCGATTTCCAGGTTAAATGTAGTCAATACCCTGGTTGTTACAGGCTTTGAAGTTGCAGTAGTCTCTATCTCTAGCACTTGCTTCTTGTGTCTTTTAGATATTTTTATTTTCTTTTCAAACTCAGCTTTGTAATCAAAATCTATGACACTTGACATAACTTTGAATGACGAAGGAGTAGTTGTAGTGTTGGTGGCATCTCTAATTAATTGAGGCTGAGCATTAGCCATTCTTGTCCCAGTCACACTAACGATAGGAGGGGGGTGCCTTCTGGAAACAATTGATTTGATGTGGACATGGAATCAAAACCTGTCATAATATTTTGCTTCTTAGTCTTCACAAGGCCTTGTTCTCTAAGTTTGTCTATAGTATCATCTAATGTTATTGTTGGCCTCTTCTGATTTTGTTGTTGTGGCTTTTGCTGATCACTACTACTATTATTACCTGTACCATCGCCAAATTTGCCACTAGTAGCACTAGAATGTCCACCATCTCCTACAAGAAAAGAATGAGAAACATGCAGATCAGAAGACCCTTGTGGTATCGTTAGTGATTGAATCTCACTATGAGGATTTAAAGCTAGAATAAAACTAATCTCCTAATCTATATGTGTATGTCCTTTGGCTTGTTCATCACCTCCAATGCCGAGTCAAAGATCATTAGGTTTTCTAGGGTATACCTTTGGTACCATCCAGATGCCTTGTCCTGTGGGCCCCAAACCACCACCTTCATAACCCAATTTTTGGGCTATTGATGCCCCTATAGTATATGTTTCTCTTGTGGTCTCACTAATACGAAGTTTGAATGCATAGGCACTAAGATCTGTGGGTTGGTCTTCATCCTCATCATCACTTTCAGCATTAGTTGCTTCAGTGATAGTGGGATGCTCTATATCCCACAATTTGTTGAACTCTTTATCTTTTGAGATTTTTTCAAATTTTACAGTAGCTTTTGGATCACCGAGATCCTTCCTCATAGACAAAAAGGCACTAATTTTTGAGTGTGACTACTGTTCCTATGTACAAGCATCTCTTAGAGTCTGTGGAATTTTTGTATACGTAGATTTTTGAGCAACTCTTCTATAGAAATTGTTGTATCTCTTGTTTGCCAGTGCCACCTCTGCATCTCTCTGTGTTTGTGGAATTGGATGCAATCCCATTATTTCTAATGATAATATTTCAAAAGAAACACCTCTTTGAGTAGTAGTTTCTTCCATGACTTTTTTGACCTCATCCCAAGAATTTTTTTTCTCAACATTTCTAGTAGGGGTTTACTTTCATGTTGAAGTCTAGTCGGAGCATTCTTATTGGCCACAAGCCTTGTTTTAATCATGTCACATGGGTCATACTGCCAATGAGAGTCAACATCAAATTTAAAAAGTTGTAAAATTTCATGTGCCACAGTGAATGCATTTCTCTCGAATGTGAACCCTCCGCATGAAAAAGGTAAGGAAGGAAATATGCTCTTCTTTTGCTGACTAGCAAAGTACTGTTGATCTGTACTCTCCATCTGTCATATGTATTCCAATGCAAAAACCCTCTCTATCACATGCATTGGAAGTTTGTGGGGCTCTACTCCTGATCCATAAAATCTTAGGACAATATATTTCTTTTCCCAATTGAATGCAATTTTTACAAGACTCAAGCAATCTAGGCATTGGAGTATTTGTAATGGCTTGGTATAATGGAGCCAAGAAGTAGTCCACAAAATTATTGTAGTTCTTTTGATTATGATACATCTTTATCTTATGGGTTCAATCATGTAGTCCATTTTTATCTTGTTGAATCTGAAGCTTGTTGTCTCGAAACATCCCAACAAACTACACTAAAAATAAATAGCACAAGTAGGTTGTGAACCTAAATGTATTTATGTTGGAACTAGAAGTGGGAGCTTCACTTTGACTTCGTTTAATCATTAAAAACTGATCATGCATGGATTCTGCAATGTGCTCAAGAAATTTGTATTTAGCAGGTGGATTGCATTGATGGATATTGTATACCATTTCAAGGAGGCTTGCATCCACTTGACTATTATTATCCAATCCAAGGCAAAACACTAGCATGGAAACTGTATCATGAACCCATGTTTTAAAAATATCAATTTTATAAGGAGTCTTATGATTCTGATTGTGTAGGGCACCATCCAATGTTATAGATTTGAGTTTTTTTTTTCATTTTCACTAACTGCTTCATAAGTACTGTGAAGTTTGTCTAGGTTTATGTGGACTTTTTCGCATTACTCAATGGTAAAACCCAATAATTGGCCAAAATATTCTCCATTAATGGGAAACATTACTTCTTGGCAATCTTTTATAACTATTGCTTTTCTATTTTCATCATAATTCTAGGCACATAGCATGATAAATTCAGGGCAAGGGAAAACCTCAAGGAACATCAGGTGCCCCAATCCAACAACCAATGGTGCAGTCAACCCATTAATTGGTATTGGTTTTTGGGTCAGGTTGTACTTGACGTACCTTATTCTCCAATGAATATCTAAGTGCTGAGGTAAACTTTCCAAAGATTACAAGGTCATGAATATCATGGTATTCATTTATAAAACCTGAGGTTTTAAGCAGTCCGACGTAGTCTGTTTATCTCTTTGTTTGGTTTTCCCAATTTTTGGTCTAGTAGTGATGGTAGACATGCTTGTAAACACTCAACCCTAAACCCCAAGATTGAAAAAACTAAAGTCTCAAGGACAATAGTAATAGCAATGGTAATAGGAGTGAAGTATTTTTGTATTTCACTTACTCGAAAAAAAATGAATACAAAGACTGACACTGAGTGACTCTGTGGCATCGCATAATCGATTTTAAAATTTCTTGTGCACTGCAATCTCCTTGAGTCCTTGACCCTCTTGCTTCCAAATAGTATCAATTAAAATTGCTAAGTGCTAACTGTGAAGTAAAACAAGTGAAATGTGTTACATTCTTTTATTAAAGTTATAAATTTTATTTTATTCACGAGGAAGTTAATTTTTTAAACGTTATTATATTCTATTCTATTCTTCACTTTCAGTACAAGTTTGTAGTTGTAGTTGTATTGAGTACTCCCACTTCAAATCAAATTTAAGGATGGCCTGCAAGTCTACAACCTGAATTTATAATTTAATACAACACGTACGTCGAGCGGTGGAATTGAAAACTATTGTATTATCTCAACTATTGATCTTTGTAAATCTAATGGCTCTTGATTGATTTCGAAGGTTTGAGTTCGCAAGTCTAGCGCTTCAGACTTTCATTCTAGAATTCAACTACAACCGTCCATCGAAACATTCATCGAACAGTGAAACATGGCGCTAATGTCTGAAGCTCCCTTTATATGAAGTCGGGCCCACTTTAATGATATAATATAGGTTAGATATATTATATAATAATTATAATTAATATTATATAAAATATTATAATATAGGTTAGATATATTATTATAATATTTTATATAATAATTAGAATTATATATTATATTATATAATAATTATTCGTCCGTAGATCTTTGTAAATCTAACGGCTCTAGATTGATTCCGGAGGTATGAGTTTGCAAGTCAAGCGCTCCTGACATTTTGTTCCAAAATTCAACTACAGTCATCCAATGATATATTGGATAATTATTAGATATATAATAATTATTATTATATATAATTATATTAGATATATTATTATAATATATAATATCGACGGTGGTGTTTTAAGGTGCTTGACTAATAAAGATATAATGGTCTAGTGCACCACACAACTTTAAAGTGTTTTTCCTTCATTTGATGTTGCAATATGGCCCTAACATGCAATATTCAAAAGATCAAGGTCTAGTCTTGATCGAACAGTTGATATTAAAAAGATGTGACTATTCGCACTTCACAGCATGCTATGTTTAATTGAGAAATTAATGAGGCAACGACAGAAATAAATGGATTTCATCCTCCATTTTGAATTCCATTATGCACATTGCAATTCTGACCATACTAAAGACTGAAGACTTCTACGAGTTGAAGCAGGTTTTGACTGAGTAGCTAGTGATTGCGACCTCAAAGTTTGAGTGCAGGGTGACTACATAAACTGGTATGTTGAATCTTGATCAATAGGGATATCTTTGACTTGTGTAATTGCATTGAATGTTGAGGAAAACCAAATTGACTCCCCTCCCAAGTTGTTAGAGCTGTCAAGCCCTCCCTCGCCTTTTTTCCTTATAGCCTATCCTACTCCTTTTGCTTGTAATCATGAGTCAAAGGTCTAGCCGTGGGGTAAAATGAAGAGGGATTTATCCCAAGATCTTATAAACTAGCTCTCAGGATCTTCTAAAAAATATAAACATGCCCAAGGTACCGGGGAATTGACAGATAGGTTTAATGATTTTCATCATTACATTAAGGATGCAATCCTACCAATAGGAGGGTGGGGGCTATTTGAGTTTGGATACAACCGTTGTGCCCTAGAAAAACCCATTTCACACATTTGGGAATTGGATTTAGGGAAATTAGTTGTCCCGAATGTATTTGTAAATGTGGACCTCATTCGAGCAATTATCTGGAGTTACGAGTCAAACACTCGGGTGCTATCAAATTATGAGGGTAAGCAATTTTTCCATCTAAACAAAGAATTGATAATTGAAGTGTTTGGTCTAAACCCCCTGGCCCATGAAAGAATTGTTGTTAAGGAGCTAAAAAAGGAATACAATAGAAACAGGAAGGCTTACAGAACATACAAGTTACCTTTTAATAGGCCAAGAAGCATGGGAAAGCATTTGAAAATATCTGACCATGAAACAAAATCTTTTAGCATTGACATGTTTGAAGACTGCTTTGTGAAGACTTACTATGCCCTCTATCAAGTTTTTGGGATCGATTATAATCCCCTGATACCAAATCATTTATTGGTCATGATTATTGATATACAAGATAAATATGAGTATAGAAGATTTGATTATGCTACATATCTGGCTAAACATATCCATTATGAATTGGTATGATGCAAACGGGGAAATCATGCCCCCACCTTTTCTAGGTATTCCTTGTTATACCATATTTTATTGCACTGTGGGAGAAGATTCTGGGGCAGTGAATTGCAGATCCAACTTCAGACCAAGGATGAAGAGCCTATGCCAATTTAGGGCAAAGTTCACTTATGGGACTCATTTTGTAGCAATGCAAATCACCTGGTGTTTGAGGAGCATTTTGCACAAAGGGTGCTGGGACTATTAGGGTAGGAGATGCCTAGACTCTCCAAGGAGATAATGGACTTGCTAAGGCCTTTGGAGAGAAAACAAGATGGTGTGATTGATCACAATTGGTTTGATTGGTTCTTTTATAGGAATGTAACCATAATCAAGGTTTATGAGGCAAATGTCAGACCCCACTTATTTCCCAAGAATGTGCCAAACAGGGTTGCATTTTTGGAGATTATGTGGCAGTTGAATGAACCTGATAAGTTTCACTTGAGAAATAGCAAAAAGGGGACTTTCCTTACTTCAACAATCAATTTCCTTGGTTTCTTTATCAGTGCTAAAGAAGGTTTGGAGGCCTACTTGGCAAAATTGCAACAATACAGACTACCCACAACAGACCATAGGAATTATGACCCTAAGCACTTTATTGATAGTGTAAGGAGAGGGAAACACAGATCAAGGTTCCAACATTATTTCAATGAGTAGGAGGATTTTCTTAGAAATTTTGTTTCAGAGGTAGAGATTAAATTGAGAAGAGAAAATTGGGGTCTCATTCTCCTTAGAGAAAGGCAGAGGAAGTTGAAGAACCCTACATATAATGGTGCCTTCAATGAAATTGTTGATCCTATTCTTAGGATGCAAGTGATGTTGGAACATGTCGAGGAACTCAAGTTTGTAGCCAAAAGGAAGCTAGTGTCCCATGAGAAGTAACAACTGCCTGAGGAAATATTGAAGAACTTGCTCAATCTATTGTTGAGGAGGTTGCAGGAGAGTCATGGAGTTCACTTACTCCCTCTGAACCAACTGTTGAAAATCAACCTTTAGTTGATTACACCTTGACAGAGGAGGCTGAGGAAAACCAATTTGACTTTAATGAGATGCAGCAAGTGTTAAGGTCACCTCCTAGGAATGAAATACATTTTCCAATGCCTCCCCCACCAAGAACTTTATTGAGCCTGCAAGAAACCAGTGCAGCTATAAAAGATGCCAGGGCATTGGCTTGCAAGGAATTTCTATCTGATGATAAATTCATTAAATCAAAGGAATTTAGAGCTTTACTTATGTAGAGGAAGTCTGAGATGTACTTGAAGAAGTTGAATGAGGAACAGGGTAAAGCTAAAAATGAGGTTAAGGTGGCAATTGCTCAGAGGGTTTTGAAGGAAGTTGACATGGATGTTAGTAGCATTACCCCTGAGGATGGAATAAGGTTAGCAAAGTAAAGTGGTTTATTACTCTTGCTAGGATGGGATATCTCATCTTCTATTGCTATAGATACTATTAGAAGGCAAGATGAATTTGATGATGAAGAATTGACACATGAGCAAGTAGAAAAATTGTTTGGAGTAGGTTTTAATGCCAATCATGAGACTTTGGAAATTTGGGCTATGGCTCCATGTGATATTAAACCACAAGTGGCAAGGGATATAAATGAGCTCATAGGCTAGTTAATTGTGAGAAGATTAACAGACACCACTGCCCCTCAGGTTGCATCATTGGTAGTAGCTACAACAAAATTTAGTGAAGCTACAAGCAAAACTAGACAAACAGAGGGAGGATTATGTGAAGCTATTACATGAGTAAAACAAGCTCAAATCACTTGTTCCTTCCACTAGAATTGAAGTCTTATCAACACCTTCTGTGTCTAGTCCAAAGAGTTCATCAGAATATGAAGGAGATTCTATTGGTGTTACTGAATTACAAGAGAATTTGAGAAGGAGAAACAGTGTGATTGACAAACTCAAAGAAGAGAACAAATCATCAGATGAGTAAAGTGTTGAATAAAGTAGATGATGCATGAGTTTGTCTAAGCAATTTGAAAAAGGTAATTGAAAGCCACACTATGAATGAGTCAGCCTTAAGGGATATTCTAGGTACTTGGATTCCCCATGTGCATGTGATGAATCATATTTATAATAGTGCTAGCATAGGTTCTGATGTGCCAGATGGAGTGATTGGCACACATGAAGTCAGGCCTTTTGAATGAAGTCTCTTCTTTTCATGACCGACTTGATATAATGCTAAAGGACAAATTTAATAGATTTAAGTCTCTTGAAAAGTATTCCCTGCTGCCAGTTTGTACTAAAAATGGCACTGAAAAGTATCTGTCATATTGGAAAGCGCAATTCGGTAGCATAGTTCCTGTCTCCATCAAATAAATCATCACTGGGAGCAAGATTGATCATGTGCAATGTAATGCTGAAATGGACAAGCTACTGAATTTAGAATCTGACTTGAGTAGTTTCATAAAAGAAACTAAAATATCATTAGACGCCAGGTACACAACTTATATGCAAAGAGTTGATAAAATTTTGAAGTACAACTGGCTAGCAAAGGAGGAATATAATGCATGGGTGTAGAAGTATGCGATGTAATCACCATCTATAATTTTATGTCTAGTCTATGTTTAGGAGCAATAAATTATAGGGGATTTGGGTCTGTGCAGTGTGAGTACTTTTGTATGATGTATTCTCCCCAATTGAATTAAATGACAAAATGCAAACTATTTATGCATCTTATCTCCATTTGTGTTTTTGTAACTGACGATTGAGAATTTGAGAATTAATACAATCAAGGATTTATAAATTGTTAGTTCTCTCATGATGAATCTTACTAGCATTTTGAATTATTTCTGATAACTTATAACTTTTAGAGTCATTTAAATTAGCTTTAGAACTTTAGAATAAGGTTTTAAATTTTAATCTAATCAGGGTTATGGTTATGTTTATACTTTATAAATCTTGTTAGCATTATATTTAATGTTTTATTTATAAACCAAATTATGATAAAATGCCACATGTAAGGAAAGTACCTTTGGCAGGACAATCGAATTCAGTCTAGAATCAAAGGTTTAAGGGACACATGGCGCCTTATCACACCGTCGCAACTTTAATTTTTGGCTTAAAGCAAGGCTGCAAAATGTGATGAGGCAAATTATTATTATATATTATATAATATAATATAATATAGTTATTATATTAAAATAAAAAAGATTTACATTAATACAAAAATATTTACACTCGGTTCGAGCCTAGAGGGCTCTTCGTAGATTAATACAAGAGCACTCAATTGCGCCAAAAAACAAAAGCACTATAAAGTGCCAAGAAAATTCCCAAAATTATCCCTCTAATCTACCGGCCCAGGCTCCAAAAAACACACACCACTAGAGAGGCTACCATAGAAATCCTGAACCCCTTGACTCCTCGAAAACTTGCCACCCTACCACCCCAGCGCGGCAATTACCAAAAAAGTAGCCCCGAGAACTTGACCACTCCTACGGCTAGTAGAATTCCCCCAAACTCACAGTGGTTGAAAAGTGCTCAATCCATACTAGAGTCTCCTCTCTGTCCATTCCAATTGCCCGTTGAAGAAAGTCTCTCCCACGAGCTGCCCAAAGCCTATGCCTTCCCAATTGTTGCTCATTCATGTTTAGCAGGAACAGTTGCCTAGCTACATCGGCGCCCTCCTCTGCCCCTTGCATCTTCTAGGTCTCTTGGCCATGGGATCCTGACCCCTAATTCTGTAAAAACTGCCACGTCTACGTCATCCAAAAAGAATATTCAGAGTGAATACCTCCCGTAGAATCACCAATGCATCCATCTTTACCTCTCCCAAGTCCAACAAAGAAGCCAGAAAGCACAAGAAAATGTCTGTATTTATCCTCTATCTGTCCTCCAAGAATAAGAAGTATTTACCTAGGACCATCTTCACTGCCTCAAGGAAGAGTCTATTCTACTGCTTGCAAATGATCATTAGTCTGCAATTTGTGATACGGCCCAGACAAGCGACCTGGCACTTATTGCAGTGGAGCCTTATGGGAGTCTCCATCCTATATTTTGAGCAAGCCAGTCGAGTGCCATTTTGATGGAGACCTCCAGGATTTAAAGGAAGTTTGTTAATGAACACATGCCTCAAGTGAAAGATGCATTTATTCATTGTCTAGATTATTGTAGCATCAATATTCAGCTCGTGTGAGGATCATCTGACTCTCCCAATTCCTCGCACTGGCAGGGTTGTCAGAAGCTCTCGTAGGAGAGCCATTTAATGCCTGGAAAAGTATTTTGCAGCCCACCAAACGAAATCGATAGCTTCACTAATATTTAATGCCTAGGAAGAGTAATGTCAATTCAATAATTATATAATAATTATTAATAATATATAACTATTATTATATATTATATAATACAATATATAATAATATCATATATTATATAATAATAGTATAATTATAATTTATTGTTATACTATAATATATAATAATAGTTATATATTATTACTATATAATTATTATCATATATTATATTATTATCTGATAATAACATAATATATGATGTTAATCATATAATATAATTATTATTATATATTATTATATTGATATAATATATAATAATTATTCAACCGTTGGCATTCATGTCGTCATCAGAATATTCACAGCAAATGATAAAATGGCACATGTCAAGATTAAAGAAAGTACCTTTGGCGGGACCATGGAATTTGCACTACGGCCAAAGGGATACATGGCGCCTTATCGCACCATCGCAGCTTTAAATTTTTAGCTTAAAGCAAGGCTGCGATGACGCAAATCCTTGTGACAAGACAATAGAGACTGCCACATGTCAGAGGCTCAGAGGGGTACACCCTGTTGTCTGGTTACACAACATGCCCCTTTTTGCCTTAGCAAAACAGGGACCCAATCTTTTACTTTTGCTTGGCTTGCTTGTTTCCTTTTGCTTTTGGGTTGTATGGTAAAAAAACCAGTAGCAAATGTATGTCAGGATCTTATCCTAGGCATGTCAAGATCTTGAAATATAGATCAAATTTTCAAAGTTAGAATTTGTCATCATAAACCCTGCCAAGTGAAAGAGCATAAAATTCTAAGCAAGTTTGCCTTTTGAAGTACCCAGAAATTCCCTAAGACCAGGAAGTTATACCCGGTCAAAGTTTAGTTAAATAGTCTTAGGGATATCTTCACATTTCCTAACATCCAAACATTAACTTAATGTTTTGATAGAAAAATTGCTAAGTAAAACTCAATATCTGAACATTCTCTAATGTGCACACATCAAACTTTAACTCATGATGTAATAAACCATCAAGTGCATGGTCGCATAATACATGGATATTCGCAAGTATGCATATTCAATCTCAAGATGTGGACATTCGTTAATATCCTGACTTGCTATAATACAATGATAAAACTTAACATCAAGACATTAACTTAATGTCTTGACATTTGTTAATATCCTGATGATGTGTCATGTTGACTTTTCAAAAGCACATAGTCTCTGGACATTCTGCATAGACATTTTAACATCCGGATCTTTCCTTAACATCCTGATGGCGTCATCCGATCCTGCCTTAGAGAAATAACAAAATGTGATGACGTCATCCAGACATTAAGTGTTTGAAACATTTCACAAACTCTTAACATCCAGACATTAACTTAATGTCTGGACTTTCGCTAATATCCTGATGATGTCACGTTACACCCGACCAAGAATTACCTTCAGAAGGGTGACATCATCTACACATTTGGACTTAGGGATATTTCGCAAATGCTAACATCTAGATATTTCTTAATATTTGCATCCCTGTTCCTGCGACCAAGAATCATAGGTTTCCATGAACCAATCAGATGGTGCCACATGGTACAAGTTGACTTTTCCCACCAAACATTTCGTAATGTCCTAATATTCGATGATCAAACGTAAATGCCTTTGGATCTTAATGACCCAATATCCACCCTTGGTCAGCCTTGAACATGTTGACGTCATGCATACGCATATGCACATTCCGAAAGGTAAGCATATTGCTTAACATCTGGATATTCATTAATAGCCATACCCTGCAATAAATGCCACAAAAAGAGTAGTTGGCCATTTGAAAATTCAAATCATAAACCACCACTTGTTACAATCTCCTAGATTGGATGTTGATGTCCACGAACAAAGGCAATTTGCCATTAATTATGCCCTAAAATCATGATTTCTAATGCATAAAGAAGGATTTTTGGTCATTTTGCATTTACAAAGCATTCAAAGAGAAAATTGCAGAGCTCCAGAGTTTTTACGACAACCATTATAGAGATTCAAAACTCTAACGGAAAGGTGCATATATCGAACATCGAATGGTAAGGTGATTGTGCAGCAAAAGTGAATATCCATATATCTGCTAATCAGGTTTAAGTGCAGTAATATAGGTATGTAACATTAAAACCCTCATTTTGTCGTTACTACAAAGTAAAAGGTAAATAATACTTACTTAGGGTAAATCTTGAATGAAGATGCACATGTTTATTCTCTGTAAGTAGTTGAATGTCATCATATTAAGGAATTAACTGTTTAAACTCATAATTTGTAAATTAGGTTAAGATATGCATATCCGTTATTACAGGACACGATGGAGGATCATAAGAATAGAAGTGAAATGGAGTTCATGACTCCCATGTTCCCATAGCCCAGTGGCTCTAGTTTCAAATATGGATAGATTGGGGACACTCATGTTGGGAATACGAGCTTGGAGGCATGGATGGCTACATAAGTTTAGGGTGGTGTAAACCCCATGCTCATAAACATCTATAACTCTAGAATGTTGCATACCGGAGGATTTCTATATGCAGTAGAGGTCATTGACCTGGTAGCGGCATGTGCGAATATCTACAATAGAGATACTAGAAGAGTGAAGAAGGATGGCCGCGTGTATGCTGATTTCTCAGTTTTAGGAATCACATCAGCCTTCCACCTATCCACAGGCCCTAATTTATACAAGATAGATGTGGAGGCCCTAGAAAATCAATATAAGAATAAAAATACAAATTGCATAAAAATAATGTTCTCATGCTGGAGAGCTCAGGATAGCACTTATAAGGTAGCAGCAAAATTGCTAGTCAACCTCTAAAAATTTAATTTTACCCCTGAGGTTCAATACATGATGGTCATGTTGAGCCGGATGAGAGGAAGATTGCACACTGGAAACTTTGAGCCATGGATGTATGGACTCATAAGAATGGTTGAAACCACAGATACACAGATACAGTGGGCATCTCTTACTAGCGACAGCTTGGACGAAGGGATGAAGAAGCTTGGAGGCAAGGTGAACATGTTCCACATGTCATCATATGTTATCTATGCTTGTGCATCCAAGGGTACATTTGATGGCCTATAGACAGTAGGATGAGTTTGGAGAAACCCTGGAGATCTGAACATACGGGGTCACTATCCACAACTGAAGAGGAGGTCATCCATTTAGAATTACAAGTAGGTAAATGATTGTTTTGTTATGCATCTGGTCCGCTTAATGGAAGATGATAGAGTTAAAAGGTTGAGCATTGATGCTAAGGAGGTCATTACTAAAAATGGAACATGGTTCATCCAGTTCTCCACCTTTACATACATAAGAATGGAGGGATTCATTGGGCAACCCTTGATGTTGCCAAGATATCCTACAGACAGAGTCATCCTCATGGAGATGACTAAACAGATAGTTCCCTCTTATGAGGCATTTACAAAGAGGAATAAGAAGCCTAATGTTAATTTTCCTTTTTATATTGGATAGTACATGTGTCCTAACATTGAGTCAGCAAAAGAATCAGAAGGAGGCCTACAAATGTTGAACTTGCAGCCTTTTCCACTAGCCAAATAGTATGATCCTTACAGAAGGATGGAGAAGCACATAAGGAAGAGGCCTATACATCAGGTTCATTTGGAATATTATTGGGTAGACTGCTTAGATGATGTGGAAGTGAGGAGGAGAAGCTATCAAAGATTAACACTAAAGCAGATCCAGACATTAGATTGCATTCTTGTTCCTCCAAAACTGCATCAAGATGATGGAATGAGAATATCAAAAGAGTATGAAGATAAAAATATATACACAGAGACTATCTCCCCACTAGATTGGAGCTAGATAGAGGTAACATCTTTGGACCTCATAAAAACAAGGGTCATGACATTGACCAAGGCATGGGTAGATCAGCAGGTTGTTGCCTTGAAGGCTAAGGGGGTATTCCTCATAATAGATAAGATGATAAAAAGACCAAAATTGCATGAGGAAGACTATGATGATTTCCTTGAAGATAAGGGGCAAAGACTAGAGAAGAGAGCTAAAGGAGCTTCATCAAAAGAAGCTCAGAGAAGTACTAATAGTGGTATCTACATATCACTGAGGCCATCCCCTCAAAAAGTACAAGGTTATGTCTCTGTTACCAAAATGTCTAAAATGCCAGAAGAGCAACATGTAGATGCAGGGCAGCCTGGGATCACTTATCAGGATTTAGAAGAGGGAGATGATTAAGAGCCACTGAAGAGAAAATAAAAAGATATATTAGCAAGGGCTAATGTTCTGAGACAAAAGAGAGGACAGGGGCATACAATGAGATGGTCCACTAGCATCTAGTCAAATGTCCTGCTCCAAGAACAAGGAGGTGAGGGGCTCACCCCTATGGAATAGATGTTCATTTCACATCCATTCGCATTAGGCAAGGATGCAAAATCAATGATGCCCAAAAATAAGGATGAGGGTATAGTACAAAAGGACTTTTAGCATAATGTTCCCATCCCAACAATAGTGAAGTTCAAAATAGAACGAGCTCAAGAGGCAAGACTAGGAGAAAAGAAGAGAATGCATGATCCTTCTCTGCCACCAAATGACACAATAGACCTCACAGATGATGAGGTGACAAAAGATGTGGCATCTAGTCCTATGGAGAGCTTAGTTATAAATACAACATTAACACCTCAAGTACAGAAGACCACCAAAAATGAAGAAGTTGAAGATCTGGACATGATGGCGAAGAGCATTGGCTTGGAGGGGTTAATCAGAAAAGTAACCAGCCCAACAACACATGATTTAACATATGATGAGGCTGAGGATGAAGAGAAGAATAAAACCATGGAGCATATGCAAACTGAAGATAATTTAGCCATGGATACAGAGGTACACATTGAAGTACCTGCACAGCATGATGTTTCTGATATAATTGGTAAAGGACATGTTGAAGTAGAGGAAAAGGAACAATAGATGCAGACATCTGGACAAATAGGTCCTATGACCATATCTGGATCCCAAGATCCTAAAAATATAGTGTTGTTATCTGGACAGGAAGGTCCATTGAACAAAAAAGATGAAAATAAAGTAGAGGAGATAGTGGATGGTGAAAATGAAGTGATTCATTATGATATACAAGATCCTGGCCATCAACGACCAAGTGTGGATACCTCTCAATCACAAAATGATCAACAAGTGCAAAATCAAAATGTAATGACACCTCAAAATATACACATTGACATGAATAAACAAGATGAGGATGTCTTGATAGAGGTACCTGTGAATGAAGACCCTGATAAAGAGAAGTCTGGAGATTAGGATATGACATTAGAGGATGCTGCACAACAAGATGATTAGTAGCAAATAAACAAAGAGGTTCCCAATGATGGGGAACAATAACCAAATGTAGATGAGGACATTCCAAAGGATAAAAATTTGGATGTACATGATGCTCACATTGAGCATACTAACCAACAAGGGTCCAGATCTAGTGTGCCACATTGGCTTATACATGAGGTAAATCAGCCTCAGATTCTTTATTCTTCTAATTTTGATATTTCTTCATTGTTTTCAGTAGAGGTAGAAAAACCAAAGCGTAGAGCTAGAGCCACCTCAGCAGTGAAAAGAGACCCCATTATAAGAAGGAGGACAACTCAGGTAGCTGTGCCTATTACAAATAAGGAAAAGGGGGAAATAAAGGCCGATGAATTTCAAATAACCATAGTAGACCTAGGGTTTTCTATTGCAGAGCAGGAGCGTCAAGAGGCCAAAGAAAGTATAGATGCTCTGGTTGCCAAAATAGCCAAGGAAAGGCTAATAATAAAGAATATAAAGAGAAAATTGCTCAAATGCAATCATTCATTAAGGGATTTGAGGCACCTACAAATGTGCCCATCATAGCTTCCACATCCCTGACATTAGTGTCTCAACAAGAGATCACCGAATTAGATGCCATGAAGCATCAGGCACATGTAATGAATGACTGGTTTAGCAAGTTCTTGACTAAAGGAGATAAAGTAGTGAGGATATCCTTGTGAAATTGGGAAATGTTGAGTAATATAAAGGGGAAAGATAATGACCTAAAGAAAGAGGTTGGAAAGAGACTAATCAGGAGTAGTCAAGATTTGACTACATTAAAAGATATGAGAAGGGCATATGTAGGTACTCTTATGAAAAAGAATGTCCTGACATCCCAAACATTACCAATGTTAGATACATGGTTTGAGGATGTAAGATTTGAGGTCAGTATATTAAAAATGTGTAATGCTAGAATGTCTGACATCAGTGTAAAGGCACATCAGCTCATGTCTGAGGAGTTAGAAATTTTGGAAATTTTGGAAGGAGAAATTGAAGGCAAAATAGAGAATCAAGATGAGGAATTTTCCATCAAAGCCTTAAGAGATAATTTTGCTTTAGTTTTGGAAGATCCTGTCCAGCACTTCTCAGAGGATACAATTGTTAATGCTATGCTGATGAGATATAAAATTGATGAATATAATAAGGAGATGGATAATAGGACCAATAGGTGGATAACATTGCAAGAACAACTAAAAACACAAGAGCGTGCTGCTACAAAGGCAAAAGTGCAAGATAAGATAGAAATAGATAAGGCTATTCAGACATATGCACTTATCTAGGGAATTGGATGCCAGATAACAAACAATCCTTCAATAGATGAGGAATCAAATGGGAATGCAGAATGAAGAGGTCACATTGACTTAGTCAATGATTCCATAATATTCCCGCATGCTACCTGTACACCACCAAATTGATTGCCAATTGGCAATCATGTGCCACATTTAATCTTGACCATTAGATCATGAGATCTATTGTAACTGCATCCTCTCCTTGTTCTATAAAAGGCGATGGACTACCATTTGTACATTATTAGGAGCTTAATCAAGAGAGAATTGTTGAGCTACATGGTTCTTTCTTGAGACTAATTGTATATATGCATACATTTTGAATACTGAATGAAATAGAGATCTTGATTACAATTACATCGTAAATCTTGAGTAATCTTTGTGAATATCATCTTGATATGTCACTGTGATTTGCTGCATCCCTTGGAGTGTATTTCAATTGGTAAATATTGTTGCTATCCTATCCCTTAGAATATTAGCATCAATTGTGCGTAGTTGTGGAATAACCCGGCAAAGCATGGTTTGATTTCATCTCTTTTCATGAAGTGTTGAATTGTGCATATGGTTCAATGGTCGAAACTCACTCATTTCAGAATTTTAGTTCATTTCTTTTAACTTTCATCAATCATCATCATCAACTACAAAATATTGACACATGATAAGCAGAACATAATAAATATGCAGACATCCGTAGAAAATTGAACATCTTATGTATATTTGAACAAATTGCATGTAAGATTGAAAATATCATGCTAATACTTGGAAACAATGATAAGAATCATGAAAATATTAGCTTGTAGGCACAGTATTTAGAAGAATTCAAAGTACAGAAGCAAAATTAAGTTAGATTAGTTCAAATTTAAGCAAATTCAGAAGAACTAATCAAAGTCATATAGATCATAATGAACAATCTTAATCAAAGTAAAGATAATAATAAATTTACATAAATATCTGCATATCCTAGTTGGAGATTGTAGGATTTAACATCATCTTTTGAGATTTATACAGAATAGGTGAAACAAAGCAAATATCTACATATCCAGATATAAATTACATCAAATTTCATGTGTAAGACCCCTGAATGTTTAACAACAAATTCACATCAAACCACTGAGAGATTATCAGAAGTGAAAGGGAAAGAGAACCTAGTATGGACCTTCCAGTATCCTATAATTATCTGAAACATATATTTAATAAGTCAATACAAGCACATACTACTATGCCCTTAAAGCAGAAATAGACATAGTTGATTTCTCATCACATTAACCCTTAGAGGAAAGATAATGTAGCTTACAGATCTAAGTAAATTTTGGCAGCATAATGACATGTAAATTAACACTTTAAGAATATGAAAGAATAAGAATAGAAGAAAGATAGACAGAAGAAAAGAGACACCAATATACATGGGGAAAACCCTTTTGGGTAAAAAATCCAACACTCCAAAGCATCGAACCAATGTATTAATCTGCAACAACAAACATGTTACAATACACTTGTAGGCTCAAAGCCTTAACATGGAGATTTACATCTTGCTCCTCTGGAGGAAAAATTGACAGCATAACCTTGCATAAAACACTCCTCAATGCCTCCATCTCAAGCCCTCAATATATAGACTCATGGGGGCCCAAAATACAACCATAAGTCATTACCATGGACCCAAACAAGGTCAAAAAATACCATGGTAAAAATCCATACGACCCACATTTCCATGAC
Source organism: Cunninghamia lanceolata (assembly GCA_027924645.1). Lineage (NCBI taxonomy): Eukaryota > Viridiplantae > Streptophyta > Pinopsida > Cupressales > Cupressaceae > Cunninghamia > Cunninghamia lanceolata. Next base: position 2,509,314 of record BSBN01000053.1, on the reverse strand, counting down.
ATAAAATTCCAATGCCTAGGCTAAGTTTGGGCTTCCAGACTATTACTAGAATATTCCTTACACATGTAAGATGATGTCATATGTTGCCATAGTCAACCCACCAATTTAGGCACCCAAAATATAGCATTTACTTCCTTTAGAAAGATGCCTATGACATACGTCATAAATTGTCATAATGTTGGTCAAGATTCCCAGTTCACAATTAGGAACTCCCTATAATCATGCTCTTATGTGTCATAAGAATCTACTATAAATAAACCTTCTGATGATACCTTACAACACACCACAAGATGCTGACACATGGTAAAGATACCACCTTGGAAATCCCATGCCCCATTTTGGTGAAGCACAATTAGTAAATAAAATACATTATAACAAATTTGAAATAATTACAAGAAAATGAGTAATTATAAATAAATAAATTTAGGAACTTGCAAAGGTTGAAGCACCTTAATTCCCAACAAGAAGATCATGACCTAATCAACGGAGACTTCGAATCATGAATTCATCATATTCTTCAAGAAGATAAAGGTTTTCTATATGAATTTTTATCATTGTTAATATGACTAACACTCGTATCAATAGTTTTTGGCACTAGAAGGAAGGCCTGATCAGTTGAGATTCATAAGGATTGGTCATCCTGATATACTTTACCATGTTCCTGTGAGGAAATATTTTCAAATTTCTCAGCATACTCTAAAATCTTGAGTATTTCCGTAAAGATTCCATCTACCTTTGACAATTTCAGGAATCTGATCATAAATATCTCATCCCTACGGATATTCATCCACGTATTTACAGATAGTTTTCTGGATTTCGAAAGTTTGATTCAAAAATTTGCACTCTCTACAAATACTTCATCATCTAAGACATTTATCCACAAATACACATTCCTATGAAGGAATTATTCACATCTTTGTGAGGATCCTGTCAAATATCTAGGTCTTACCCTTAACTCCTTAGAACTATCTCATCGACCTAACACAAGGTCAAGGTCTTCTAGACCTTTGGAAGAATTGCATGTATTTAGACCTAGACTATGCTCTACTAGTCAACCTAGACCTGCTTAGCCTAGACTTGATGTCCTTAATCCTCCAGTAGCGCTAGTACCTCCGTTGGTACCTCCAGCATGGCCTACAATGTTGTTCTTCACTATTGAGTCAACACTTCACTTTGCTACATATAATGATTTGCCTAAAAATCTGGACTAGATCTGTCTTAAGTAAAATCCCTATCAAGATGCGGATGATCATATCCAGACTTATAAGGAATCTTGTTTCAGGGCTAGAATACAACATGAAGATGTTGTATGTAGATTATTTCCATATTCACTAGGAGAAGAAGCATATCGTTGGTATGTCAGCCTTCCTCAAACTTCCATCGATTCTTGGGATACGCTAGAGAAAGCTTTTGAAACAAGGTTCAAGATACCTGTAGATTCAACCACTATGTATCATCTCTTTGCCACAATCAAAAGAGATGAAGGAGAGTTGATCTCAAACTTCAATGCTAGATTTCAAAAGATGTACTCCAAGCTAACAAGTCCTTATAATTTTGATGATGAGGTAGCTAGATTAGTCTATTACTCAACTTTAGATCCTCTAACATCAATGTTCATCAGGAGGACCCACCCTAAAATCACATCTTGGTTAGGTGCCTTTGCTAAAGCTGTCAAGGTTAACCAACAGTTGACACCAGCTTTTGCACCTAACTTAGGATATCATGCTTATCCCAGTCAAACACAAGCTAGTGGAGCTTTGATGCCCCCTGCTATAATCTCTAATCCTTTGCAAGTGCCTCCACTTAGCATTATACCTCCTCAGGGAAATGGCCAAATTATACATCCTAAACATGCACCTCAAGATGTTGCACAAAATACTAATGGCAATTCATTTTTCCAACCACATCAAGACACTATGGTAGAAAAAGTCCAGGAAGAAAAGAATGACATCAAAGAGATGTCTGCTCAATTAAGAAAGTTGACTACCAAAGTCACTCATTTGAGAAATCAAAACTTTTTTGCTCAGTCCAATTCACAAAACCAACAAAATAGGGGATATCCTGATAGAGGATATGGTAACAATAATGAGAGATACATATATCCTGATCGAGGATATAACAATGAGAGAAACTTCAACAATAATAACAATGCCCCTAGGCCACCTAGAGTTTGGAAAACCAAGCTAAACAATGGTTCATTACCATCACCTCTAGATAAACAACCCTCTCCTAAACCTAAGAAGACCACTAGGGTTAATTTGACAGAGGTTGCACTTACCAATTGGTGTAGGATACACAATACAAATGCACACATTGAGTTGGACTATCCACAATTCAAAATTGCAACTAGCAAATTCCAAGCAGAAGTGTCAAACACTACAAGAGACACACCTTTCCCTAAAGGTAATGAGATAATACCTTTAGGATATGAATTATCTATGGTACTTGAAAGTTCCTTTGATCATCAGCATCAAAAGATGAGCACAGTACATGAAAATTACACCCTGGCATGTGAAGAGTCAGTCATGGCCTTTGAAACCACTCATGTTTTTCCCTTTGAGGATAAGAATGAGATTGAGGATGAGGCTGAAGAAGTTCGTGCATATTAGCAATATCAGAGAGGACACAATTACAATCTAAGGAGCAATGCTAATTGCCCTAATGGTCCCCTGACCACTTCCATTCCTCCTAACAATTTCAACACACCTTTGGATCCTAATGCTAGTAATAATCTAGGACCTCCAAAGGTGAGCCCGCAGTACTTTGCACCACAAGCAATGGTAGCAAAAGGTATGAACCAATTACTTGAATTTGATAAACTTGTTTCTTACCTTGCTAAAGAGATGAGGAAGATAAAAATTAGTTTGTCCTTATCAGAGTTATTAAAAACTCTTGTCATTAAGAAAGCTTTTCTAAAGTCATTAGATGAACCTATAGCAAAGGAAGATAATCCTAGTCATATTCCTAGTCATGTCCTTGCTAGAGATCCTGTATATAGGGATAATGTTAAACCAAAAGACAAAGCTATAGTTCATACTACAGATGCAGCACAGATGACCTTATACAAAGAAAAATCTAAGTCACCCCCTTTCGTACTCACACTTAGGATCTTTGGTAAGAACCTGCACAATTGCTTGGTAGACTCAAGTGCTTCAACCAATGTTATGCCATTATCTAGTTGTCAGACTTTAGGTTTGCACCCTGCAAAGTCACTCAAGAAAGTAACTCGATTAGACAAGTCTAAGGTCAGTGTAGTAGGAGAATTGACACATATTCACATACAACTTGCATCTGATCCAAGGGTGCTATATAGATATTCAGGTTGTTGACATACCAGATACATATGGCATGCTCCTAAGTTGAGACTGGTCCAAGATGTTAAATGGTTACATGGCTACCAATTTCTCCCACATGTGGCTGCCATGGAAAGGCATCCCGAATCAACTTATAATTGAAGCCAAACCTAGAATGAAACATACAATAACTAAGTATAATCACAGCAATGAAATATTATATGTGGATGTTGAACCAGGGGTATATGCATTGAGATCTCAGGGAGTCAGAATAGAGGAGGTCATAATGTGTAGACATATACATGAAGGTAGTAAAAATGATAAAATTGTGCCAGAGATAGGATTAATGAAAGAATCTAATTACAATTCTTCTGATGAAGATGAGGTCGATCACTTCCTAGAGTTTCAAAGGTATTTGTCTGAGGAAGTTCAAAAATGTTAGTTGATAGGGACATCTGTGAATGATATACTCATGGGAGGTTGGTGCAGACTACATGAGGATGCACACTCAGAGAATACATGTCAAGCATGGTTGGATATAATAGATAAAGCAGAGAGAACATGCATAGAGGACAAGCAGTTTTCATTAGAGGTATGTGAAGTACTTAACTTGGATGATTATAATCATTTGTTGTTTTCTCCAGATATAGGGGAATATGAACAAGAAATATGCAAGGTGAATGTCATGATGCCTAGTACGGAGGAAGTGTTGGTATGTTATGATATGCATTCCAATGATACAGTTAGCACAATCACACCAGGGACAGATTGTCTTATTGAGTCAGATTATAAGATATCAGATGAGGATAGGGGAAGCTGTTTGACATAGTTTGAAGAGTTTCTATCCAAGCAGGTTCAAAGGCATATTCTCCAAGGAATTCCACCTAATTAGGTACTAATTGAGGGATGGTACAGGCTACATGAAGCTCCCCATTAAGAAACAAATTGTGCTCTATGTCTGCACATAGTGAGCAAAGAAGAACGGTTATGCTCAAATGACAAATTGCATAAAATTAGGGATGCCCTAGAAGATACAAAAAGAGAAGTTGTAATGTCCCCTGATAAAAGATGTGATGACAACAAGTTCATGAAAAGAAAAGATATTCAACAAGATGATGCTCAAAAGAAGCAAGATGCAAATGTTTTAGTTCCAAAACATCCAGAGGTGATAAGGAATGAACCACCTAAGATCAAATGGATATCTGCAGGAACAACTGCTCATGCCAAAAGAAAGAAGGAAGATCCAGCTAAATCATTAAGAGAAGATAAAACATGGACCTTGAGATTTGATGGCTCCAATCAAAAGAGGGAGCTAGAGTAGGAGTGGATCTTATTAATCCACAAGGGAAATCATTCCTAGTAGCATATAGGTTGCAATTTCCATGCACAAACAACGTGGTTGAATATGAAGCTTTGATATCCACAAGGGAAATCATTCCTAGTAGCATATAGGTTGCAATTTCCATGCACAAACAACGTGGTTGAATATGAAACTTTGATACATGGCCTATTGTTTGCCCTAAAGAAGAAAGTGAAAGTTCTACATGTCTTTGGAGACTCAGAACTTGTAGTAAAATAAGAGGCATTTATGCATGCAACTACAAGATGTTATCTAGTTATAGATACAGAGTTTGGGACTTGATAAAGAGTTTTGATGCCTTTAACATCATGCATTTTACAAGAGAACTCAATCACCATGCGGATGCACTTGCACAAGCTGCTAGTACATTAGAACCTTTGTCCATATCTGGGATGAAGAGGTTCTTTGTCGAGATGGTGTTAACACCATCTATTCCTGGCAACATCACCAATTTTTAGGTGTTTGATGATGATCAACACATTTTAGACTTTATTGCTAATAGGGATATATTTGAGGCCCAGATAGTAGATGAAAAGAACCTTGAAGACCATATATGGTATGAAGAAGATATAATTGATCTGCCTAGCAACAAGATTCCTAAGGAAATGATTGAATTGAAAAGAGCTTTCGATCTGGATAATATGATCAAGCAGAAGGATCTCCCTAAGACAGATGGAGGAGAGTATGAACCTATTAGCATAGGGTAGGATGAGGACAAGAGGAATGTCCTGATAGGCAAAGTTTGCACTGAAGAAGAAAGAGCATGGATAACCCAGGCCTTTAAAGATTACATCCATGTCATAACATGGACTTATGATGAGTTAAAAACCTATGACACATCCATCATAACTGTTGGGAATCAAGGTATCTCAACCTTGGTAATTCCTCACATTTGTAATGTTTGCATTTATTATTTAATTACCTATGTTGTAAATATTTGTAAATTCCATATTGTCATATTGTGGGATGTGGCACGGTGATGTGTTGATCCTACATGGAATATGACAACTTGTAATTTTGTCCTCACATGAGGAGATAGGCGTCCCACTTTGTGGTAGGAGCATTTTTCCATGTGTCGGCATCTTCCATGTTGTGTAAGGGAATGTTTGACTGAAACAGTTATGACAGATTCCTATGACGAATCTATGACATGTAAGAGTCAGAAATAGAAGGTTATAAGACAGGTGATGACATGTGTCATGAAGCTTCTTTGAATGAGGCATATTTGGGTGCCCCAAGGTGGAATATGACATGTTGTAAGAGAATATGCTATTTATAGCATGTGTATGATAGATTCTCTTACATCTGTAAGTTGTAACCGCTATGACAGATTCTATGACAGTTGTAAGTGTTGTAAGAGCATCTGTCATAGCCTATTTTGGAAATAGGCGACCTCTTTGGGATGGGAGCTATGGAAAAGTGTTAGATGCATTCTACAATGTTGACCAAGTGTCCTTAGGCATGGGTTTTGGTCCATGAAGCCATGTTGGACGCCCATTCCAAGAAAGGTCCAATATTGCCTTGTATTTCCTATATAAACAGGTGCTTGGAGATGGAGTTTGTATTACAGGTTTACACGTACTATTATGCTACCGGATTGATTCCAGACATGAGTGTTGAAGACCATTGAAGCTTGCATTGCAAGTGTATTGTAAACAACTTTCAGATTTGTTAATACATTGTGCAGGTTTCTGAGTGTGGGGTTTTTCACCCGATAAGGGTTTTCACCACCGTAAATCTTTGTCTCTCCTCTTCTATCTTCTTTCTGGTTCTTGTGTATTGTTGTAGTAACTCTGTTAGATGTTGTATGTTGCTGTAGTGATAAGGAATAAATTGAATTTTGTATAGCTCTCCCCTCATTAGATTAGTGTAGGAAGCGATTTCTGCACACCTAGCTTCCTTTCAGTTGGTATCAGAGCTTGGCCAGTTTTGGTCTTAGCTGTTGGGTAGGGGTTTTTTGAGCTGATCTTAAGTTGAGTGGGAGTCTATGTAGAGTATTATGATTTCTATTGCAGCAAGGAGATGGTAAGCACATCAAGAAGGTTTGAAGTGGAGAAGTTCAATGGCAGTAATTTCGAGCTGTGGAAGCTCAAGATGGAAGACATGCTTGTTGATCGAGACCTTTTGGGAAAGTGTTAATGGAACTAAACCAGCTGCAATGTCACAAGATGAGTGGGATCTCAAGGATCAGAAGGCTAAGGGTCTCATAAGACTTAGTCTTGCTAATTCTGTGTTGTTAAATGTCCATGAGGAGACTACTGCAAAACTACTTTGGAAGAAGTTCGGAGATGTGTATCAAGAAAAATCCCTGGTCAATAAACTTTTTCTAAGAAAGAAGTTGTATTCTCTTCGAATGGAGGATGGAGGATCTGTTGCTGAACATATGAATGCTTTTAACATGCTGGTTGCACAATTGACATCTATTGGTGTAAGGATGGAGGAGGAGGATAGATGTATGACCTTGCTTTGTTCTCTGCCGAACTCATGGGATCATCTTGTCATGGCAATTGGAAGCACCACACCCACATTCAAAATGGAAGAAGTGGTTTCTTCGCTGTTGTCTGAAGAGATGCGGAGAAAGCCTTCTGAGGAAGCCAAAGAGGCCCTTGCAGTTTGTGAAAGACCCAAGGATAAAGGGAAGAAGAACGACAAGAAAGATGGGAAGGGTATATCCAAATCTCGTGGGAGATCCAAATCTCCTAGAAAGTCCAAGGCTCTTTGTTGGAACTGTGGCAAAATTAGGAATTTCTGAAAGGAATGCAAAGAGGAGAAGAAGAAGAAGAAGAAAGCTCCTGATTTAGATTCTATTAAGTCACAAGATGATGGTGATGCCTTCATCGCAGCCTTGACAACCCATGCATCTGATGATGTGTGGCTAATCGACTCTGGTGCATCATTCCACATGACCTCGCATCGAGACTAGTTCACTAAGTATGAGGAGTTTGATGGTGGAAAGGTGTATCTGGGTGACGACTCTCATCTAAAGATTGTTGGTCATGGAAGAGTCTCTATCTGATTCCCTGATGGTCGAGTGAAGGGGATCTCTAGGGTTATGCACATCCCAGGCTTAGCACGGAACCTACTTTCTGTAAGTAGTTTGAATGATGCAGGTGTGCAGGTTGTCTTTTAGAAAGAAGGATGCAAGATGACTAGAGGAGCTATGGTGCTTGCTAAGGGTACTAGGAGAGGTACTCTATTTCAGCTGGAGGCATGCATTCCACAATGCAATAGTTCTTCTGACTCAAGGAAGAGAGCATTAGTCACTTCATCCCCACCATCTGAACAAGCAGTGAAGAAATCTGTTGTTTCTAGTCTTGATGGTTGTAATCGTGCATTGGAAGTTAAACTTCCTGTTGAAAAGACAATGTTGTGGCATAAGAGATTTGGCCACATTGGTGAGAAGGATCTGCGAACCCTGAAAAATAAGAACTTTGTTGAGGGGTTAGATGATTGTAATCTTGAGTTTGACTTTTGTGAACATTGCATTTATGGAAAACAAAACTGTGTTTAGTTTTACTCTAGTTCTCATAAGTCTTCTAGTGTGTTGAACCTTATCCATTCTGATGTGTTTGGTCTTGTTAATGTTCCTTCATTATCAAAATCTGTATAATTTGTATCTTTTATAGATGATTACAATAGAAGGACATGGATTTATTTTCTCAGAAGCAAATCTGAAGTCTATAGCAAGTTTAAGGAGTTTAAGACCTTTGCTGAAAATTAGACTGGTAAAAAGATTAAATGTTTGAGAGCTGACAACGGTGGTGAATTCTGTTCTACATAATTTGATAAGTATTGCAAGGAACTTGGGATTGAAAGACATAAGACAACTCCATACACCCCGCAACAAAATGGAGTTACAGAGAGGATGAACAGGACACTGATGGAGAAGGCTAGGAGTATGCTTAGTGGAGCTAGCCTAGAACAAAAGTTTTGGGCTAAAACTGTTGCCATTGCTTGCTATCTGGTAAACAGATCTCCTACATTGGCTCTTGTTGGAAAGACAGCCATGGAGGTGTGGTCTGGTAGAAAGCCTTCAATAAGGCATCTTCATTTTTTTGGTTGTGAGGCATATGCACATGTGCCTAGGGAGAAGAGGTCAAAGTTGGAGAACAAGTTTGTTAAGTGTATCTTCATTGGCTATGGTGTCAGTGTGAAAGGATACAAGCTTTGGGACCCCGTGGCTGAAAAAGTGTTGTATAGAAGAAGTGTCATCTTCAGAGAGCTTACACCTTCTTCCATTATTTTGTAGCCAGAAGAAATAGTAAAGAAAGAGGATGTTGTTCAGTTTCCTGCTACCCCTGAGAAGACTGAAAAGAAAGACAATGTTGGACCTGATGATGAGGAGAGCTCTGGCAGCTCTAAAAGCTCAGATGAAGAAGCTGAACCTCAACCTCAACTTTTGAGGAGGTCTACACGGATAAGAAAGCGACCTGAAAGGTTTGGTTTTACATTGCTTGATTCTAGTTGTGCTTATGCTTTGGTTACTAACAGTGACAAACCTAGAACTGTCTCAGAGGCTATGGACATGAAAGATGCAGGTTCCTGGAAGGAGGCCGTGGAGGATGAAATGGCTTCTTTGGAAAAGAATCAAAATTGGGACTTGGTGCCTTTGCCTCCTGGACGGAAACCCGTTGGATGCAAATGGGTGTTCAAGAAGAAATTTGGTGCAGATGGCAGTGTTGAGAAGTATAAGGCTAGATTGGTTGCTAAGGGGTATTCACAAGTGGAGGGTATAGATTATGGTGAGATCTTCTCTCCTGTTGCAAAGCTGACATCCATTTGATTCCTGTTGTCTCTCGCAGCAGCTTATGACTTGGAGGTAGAACAGATGGATGTGAAGACAACTTTCCTTCATGGTGACTTGGAGGAAGAAATCTACATGTCACAGCCAGAGCATTACATGGTGAAAGGTAAAGAAAATTTGGTTTGCAAACTTAAAAAGTCTTTGTATGGTTTGAAGCAATCCCCTAGGAGATGGTGCTTGAAGTTTGATGCCTTTGTGTTGTCAATTGGATTTGTGAGATCAAAATCAGATCACTGTGTGTATTATAAGTTTGATGGTGATCATATTCTCATTGTTGCACTATATCTTGATGATATGTTGCTCATTGGGAAGGGTAAGAATATGATTTTTGAATGGAAGCTAAGTGTGTGGAAAACGCTTCCTACACTAATCTAATGAGGAGAGGGCTATGCAAATTCAAATTTATCCTAACTATTACAGCAATGTTAAACTATTAACATGAGATATTGCAGTAAAACACAAGAACCAGAATGTAGACAAAAGAAGAGAGACAAAGATTTACGGTGGGGAAAACCCTTATCGGGTAAAAAACCCCACACTCAGAAACCTGCACAATGTATTAACAAATCTGAAAGAATGTTTACAATACACTTGCAATGCAAGCTTCAATGGTCTTTGACACTCGTGTCTAGAGTCAATCCGGCAGCATAATAGTACCTATAAACCTATGATACAAACTCCATCTCCAAGCACCTGTATATAAAGAGAAATAGTACGAATGGAGGTAGCTTCTAGAGCAAGTCACACAAGGAACTCGTCCAAATCCATGTGGCCCAATTTCCAAGGCCATAAAACATGCATATGACACATGTAAGTGATTCTCTTTCATCCCTAACAACTCCCCAAATTAGGCACCCCAAATTTACCCAATTAAGGTATGACAAATGCTCTTACAATGTCATAAAATCTGTCATATATGACAACTCTTACAGTTGTAAGAGAATCTGTCATAACTATCTATTAATAGCAAATTCTCTTACAACCTTGTCATAGTCAAACTTGGGTGCCAACTTCCCCATGCAAGATGCTTTCAGACACTTGTCTTCATTTGTCATATAATCTTCCATTTCTGGCCCTTACATGTCTTAGATTCTGTCATAGGAATCTGTCATAACTCTTACGCGTCATAAACCTCCTACAACACCCAAAAGATGCCGACACAATGTGGAATGCCTATCTCCTCATATGAGGACAAAAATACATGTGGTCACCTTCCATGTAGGATGACACATCACCGTGCCAACTCCCACAAAGTGACAAAATAGGATTTGCATCCAAATTACAATAATAGGCAAAATAATAAATACAATTAAATAATAAATGCTAGAAACTTGCAAAGGTTGAGACACCTTAATTCCCAACAATTTCTAATTTTAAATCTCAGTTGTCAACACAGTTTGAAATGAATGATTTAGGGGCAGCTAGGTACATTCTAGGAATGGAAATCAGAAGAGACAGAACCAACAAAAACTTTGGTTAAGCCATAGTAAGTATGTGAAGACCGTGTTGGATAGGTTTAGCATGGCAGATTGTAGACCATTGTGTGTTCCCATTTCTTTGGGGACAAAGTTGTCTATTGAGGATTGTCCAAAATCTCCTAGTAAGGTGGAGGGCATGAGCAGAGTACCTTATGCTAGTGTTGTTGGCAGTTTGATGTATGCTATGGTCTGCACAAGACCAGACATTGCCCAAGCAGTGGGAGTCCTTAGTCAATTTATGGCTAATCCTGGACGGGTTCATTGGGATGCAATTAAGCAAGTGTTCAAATATTTGAGGGGTACTTCTATGTATTCCATTTGCTATCATGGTAATGTTTCAGGACCTCCGCATTCTGTTGATATTTGTGGATTCAGATTGGGTAGGTGACATTGATAGCAGGAGATCCACCAGTGCTTATGTGTTTACACTGTTTGGTGGTGCTATTAGTTGGATGAGTAAGCGACAACCTGTTGTTGCTTTGTCCATGACAGAAGCTGAGTATATGACAGCAACTCATGCTTCTAAGGAATCTATTTGGCTTAAGAGACTGTGTTTAGATATTGGTGTCGATGCAGGTCAGATCACAATCAATTGTGACAGTCAGAGTGCAATTTGCCTTGCGAAGAATCCAACTTTTCATGCTAGAACAAAGCACATTGATGTTTAGTTTCACTTTGTGCGAGACATGGTTGAGGATGGAAAGGTAAATTTGGAGAAGGTAGATACTTTCAAGAATGTTGCAGATGCATTGACGAAATTAGTGGGCACAAAGAACTTCAGATGGTGTTCAGAGTCTATGGGCCTCTCAGTCTATAGCAGTTAAATCCTATTTTTCTATTGGCTCTTACAAGGTGTTCGACAAGTGGGAGAATGTTGGGAATCAAGGTGTCTCAACCTTGGTAATTCCTTACATTTGTAATGTTGGCATTTATTATTTAATTGCCTCTGTTGTAAATATTTGTAAATTCCATATTGTCATATTGTGGGATGTGGCATGGTGATGTGTCGATCCTACATGGAATATGACAACTTGTAATTTTGTCCTCACATGAGGAGATAGGCGTCCCACTTTGTGGTAGGAGCATTTTGCCATGTGTCAGCATCTTCCATGTTGTGTAAGGGAATGTTTGACCGAAACGGTTATGACGGATTCCTATGACGAATCTATGACATGTAAGAGTCAGAAATAGAAGGTTATAAGACAGGTGATGACATGTGTCATGAAGCATCTTTGAATAAGGCATATTTGGGTGCCCCAAGGTGGAATATGACATGTTGTAAGAGAATGTGCTATTTATAGCATGTGTATGATAGATTCTCTTACAGCTGTAAGTTGTAACCGCTATGATAGATTCTATGATGGTCATAAGTGTCGTAAGAGCATCTGTCACAGCCCATTTTGGAAATAGGCAACCTCTTTGGGATGGGAGTTGTGGACAAGTGTCAGATAGATTCTACAATGTTGACCAAGTGTCCTTAGGCATGGGTTTTGGTCCATGAAGCCATGTTGGATGCCCATTCCAAGAAAGGTCCAATATTGCCTTGTATTTCCTATATAAACAGGTGCTTGGAGATGGAGTTTCTATTACAGGTTTAAAGGTACTGTTATGCTGCCGGATTGATTCCAGACATGAGTGTTGAAGACCATTGAAGCTTTCATTGCAAGTGTATTGTAAACAACTTTTAGATTTATTAATACATTGTGCAGGTTTCTGAGTGTGGGGTTTTTCACCCGATAAGGGTTTTCCCCACTGTAAATCTTTGTCTCTCTTCTTCTGTCTTCTTTTTGGTTCTTGTGTATTGCTGTAGTAACTCTATTAGATGTTGTATGTTACTGTAGTGATAAGGAATAAATTGAATTTGTATATCTCTCCCCTCATTAGATTAGTGTAGGAAGTGATTTCTACACACCTAGCTTCCTTTCAATAACTCACACAATTCCCCTGAAACCTGATGCTAAACCATTCAGGCAGAAACAAAGGCCAATGAATGCACTACTGGAACCTCTTATTTTTTAAGAAGTCAAGAAGTTTCTTGCTGCAAGGATCATATTTCCAGTCAGAGATTCAACCTAGGTTGCCAATTTGGTTCCTGTAAGAAATAAAAATGGAGATATACACTTGTGCGTAGACTTTAGGAACTTAAACAAAGCATCTGAGAAGGATAACTATCATTTGCCTTCTCTGGATGAATTTCTCCAGATGGTGAATGGTGCACAAATGATGTCCTTTCTGGATGGCTTTTTAGGATATAACTAGGTAATGGTTGATAAGATTAATAGATTGACAAAGGATTTTACCACTAAGTGGGGAATCTTCTCTTATAGGCACATGCCATTTGGCTTAATCAATGTCGGAGAAAGCGTCTAGTGAGCTATGGATATAGCATTCAAAGGGCTAGTAGGTCAGTGCATCGTGATATACATGGATGACCTAACAATATTTTCAAAATAGAGAGGTGATAGCATTGAGGACCTCAGAAAAGTGTTAAAGAAGTGTGAACAATATGGCATATCTCTAAATCCAAAGAAGAGCATTTTTGGGGTGACCACAGGCAAGTTGTTGGGTCATGTCATATCTAAGAATGGAATAATTATTGATCCTTCTAGGGTAGATTCAATCATGAAGTTGCAACTTCCAACAAGCAAGAAAGAGCTAAAGTCTTACTTTGGTAAGATCAACTTTGTCAAGAAGTTTATTACTGGATATGCAGAGATCGTGAGAACTCTCAATGCTATGTTGAAAAAATATGCTACGATCAAATGGACTCTAGTGGCAAAGGAAGCATTTGAAGATATAAAGAAAGTTATTGCAGATGCCCTAGTGCTGATCAGTCCAGACTACACCAGAGATTTCTACATATACTCTTTTGCATCAGAACACACATGTGCAACTGTCCTAACTCAGAGGAGTGAGGCAAAAGAAGAAAAACCAATTGCATTCATGAGTTCCCCATTCAAAGATGCCAAGCTAAGGTATATGGATGTAGACAGACAGGCTCTTGCCTTAGAGCTGTAAAGAAGTTCAGGCATTATATCTTGAGAAGTAAAGTCATTGCAGTAGTACCCGATTCAGCTATGAAGATGCTCCTCATGCAAAGTGAACCAAGAGAGAAGAGAGCTAAATGGATTACTATACTACAAGAGTATGATATGGATATAACACCTATGAAATTAGTCAGAGGACAAGCACTCAATCAGATGATTGCAGAGATAGATCATAACTTGACAAGCCAATAGTATGTAGTAGATGTAGAAGTACATGATGACTGGTACTTTGGCATCAGACATGTCCTGATCACAGGGAGATGTCCACCCAATATGCAAGCATCCCAGAGAAGAACTCTAAGAATCAAAGCACAGAGATACATGATTAAAGGAGGAATCCTGTTTAAGAAAAATATGAGGGGATATACATTAGATGCTTAGACAAAGAAGAAGTTGCCAAAGTCCTTCTTGAATTACATGATAAGTTTGGTACAGCCCATGGATCACATCTGGCTACCACACATGCCATCTTGAGGGCTAGGTATTATTGGCCCACTATTTTTAAGGATACAGCTGAGCACATCAAGTTTTATCACACATGTCAAACTACTTCAAACAAAGAGAAGTATGCAGCTCAACCATTGCAACCTGTGATGGAGATGCACCCATTTACACAATGGTATGCAGCTCAACCATTGCAACCTATGATGGAGATGCACCCATTTGCACAATGGGGCATGGATTTCATTGGTCCTATCAATCTTCCATCCTCTACAAGACACAAGTATGTGTTGACTGTTACTAACTACTACACCAAATGGATAGAGGCCATCAGTAGCAAGACATGCACATCAGATGATGTGATCAGGTTTTTGGAGAGCAATATCACCACAAGGTATGGAATTCCATATGCTTTAGTTTGTGACAACGGTCTTGCTTTTGCATCTCTTAAATTTTCAAGTTGGGCATTTGATCATGGGATAATTTTAAGATTTTCATCAAATTACTACCCCCAGGGCACTGGCCTAGCCGAATCCACAAACAAGAATATTTTGAATATCATTAAGAAGTTAATTGAAAAGAACCCTAGGGAATGGAATACTTTGCTTAAGTATGCCTTAAGGGTAGACAAGACAAGAGTTAAGACTACCTTAGGCAATTCTCCCTATCAGTTGGTGTATGGGATGGATACCATCCTCCCTATCAATCTAAAAAATCCAACCCTACAATATGCCCAAGAATATCTAGGCATTGACAATAAAATGGAAGTTAGACTATTGCAATTGTTGCACTCAGAAGAGAAACGAGATAAGGCAATTGATCAATTTGCCAAGCATCAGGCTATTGTCAAATGCTGGTTTGACTTGAAAGAGCCAAAGTAAAGGCATTTAGGATCTCAGACCTAGCCCTATCATGCGATAAAGCCCACGAAAAGAAGGATGATCATGGAAAGTTTGATAAACTTTGGATCGACCCCTTCCAAATATCAGAGATATTAGGCAATAGCACCTACAGGCTTACGACTTTAATAGGTTAGGATGTTCCATTGCCAGTCAATGGACAATTCGTCAAACACTATTTTCAAGCCTAGGTAGGTCAGGTCAGAACCATGTATTAGATGTATATATTGTATAGTTGCTTGTATAGCTTGCTTTGTGTGCTTTTCTTTGTTTGCGTGTTGTTGAGTCCTTGTTTTGGTTAGGCAAGATAGAGCACCTTTCCACTTCAGAAAACTAGTGAATTGTTAGAATTCAAGAAAGGAATACAAATTCCTACATAGGTTGTAACTACTATAAGTTTAGGTACTTTTTATTACGTCTATGATATCACATTCATCAATGGTAACTATTTTGTTCAAGGAGATCCTCACATGAGTACACCTAACAACCTTGGATTTGTTGAAGATGCTAGTGTCTGTGTTAAGTGAAAAATCTAAAGGTTTGTCCTTGCTACCAGTGCAATTCTCAGCCTAAAAAAGCAAGTGTTCACTCCCTACAAGTGAGCTTACATGATCATAATTTATGAACAAAAACAAAAAGAAAAGAAATATATTGAATATCAAAAGAAATAAATACTTAGGTCATCCAAGTAACTCTATCGGGGCTATGGACACTTGTCTAGCAGTGAGGCTCTACTTGGGAGAATTGCAAAGATAACCTTGCCAAGGCTATGGATGCTTGCTGGTAGCAAGGCTCTATCCAAGGTTGGCTATGAGGGTTAAATCCAACTATGTAGCTTAACACTTATTACTGGTGTTTTCAACTTGTCTTCAAGATGAAGGAAATGAATCACATGCACACACCTGATTCCTTCTCATTGTATTGTTATGTTGATGAATATGATATCATTCAGGAAGGTCAGGATGCTTATGTTTGATAAGAGTTGGAACATTATGTCTTAATTTGTCTTCATTTCTTGAATTATTGGAATTTTAGTTATTTTCTTTGGTGGCATTTGTTGTGTGGTTACACAACATGCCCCATTTTGCCTTAGCAAAACAAGGACCCAACCTTTTCCTTTTGCTTGGCTTGCTTATTTCCTTTTGCTTTTGGGTTGTATGGTTAAAAACCAGTAGCAGATGTATGTCAGGATCTTATCCTGGGCATGCTAGGATCTTGAAATATAGACCAAATTTTCAAAGCTAGAATTAGTCATCATAAACCCTGCCAAGTGAATGAGCATAAAATTCTAAGCAGGTTTGCCTTTTGAAGTACCCAGAAATCCCCTAAGACCAGGAAGTTATGCATGGTCAAAGTTTAGTCAAACAGTCTTAGGGATATCTTCACATTTCCTAATATCCAGACATTAACTTAATGTCCTGATCACAAAATTGCTAAGTAAAACTCAATGTTTGAACATTTGCTAATGTGCGCACATCAAACTTTAACTCGCGATGTAATAAACTGTCAAGTTCATGGTCGCATAATACACGGATATTCGCAAGTATGCATATTCAATCTCAAGATGCGAACATTTGTTAATATCCCAACTTGCTATAATACAATGATAAAGCTTAACATCAGGACATTAATTTAATGTCCTAACATTCGTTAATATCTTGATGATGTGTCATGTTGACTTTTCAAAAGCACACAAGTTTCTGAACATTCTGCATAGACTTTTTAACATCTGGATCTTTCCTTAACATCCTAATGGCGTCATCCGATCCTGCCTTAGAGAAATAACAAAAGGTGATGACGTCATCCAGACATTAACTATTCAAAACATTTCACAAAATCTTAACATCTAGGCATTACCTTAATGTCCAAACTTTCTCTAATATCCTGATGATGTCACGTTACACCTGACCAAGAATTACCTTTAGAAGGGTGACGTCATCTGCACATTTGGACTTAGGGATATTTCACAAATGCTAACATCTAGATATTTCTTAATATCCGCATCCCTGTTCCTATGACCAAGAATCATAGGTTTCCATGAACCAATCAGATGGTGCCATGTGGCACAAGTTGACTTTTCCCACTGAACATTTCGTAATGTCTTGATATCCGACGATCAAAGGTAAATGCCTTTGGATCTTAATGACCCAATATCCACCCTTGGTTAGTGTTAACCAACATGCTGACATCATGCATATGCATATGCACATTCTGAAAGGTAAGCATATTGCTTAACATCTGGATATTCGTTAATATCCATACCATGCAATAATAGCCATGAAAAGAGTAGTTGGCCATTTGAAAATTCAAATCATAAACCACCACTTGTTGCAATCTCCCAAATCAAATGCTGATATCCATGAACAAAGGCAATTTGCCATTAATTATGCCCTAAAATTATGATTTCTAACGCATAGAGCAGGATTTTTGGTTATTTTGCATTCACAAAGCATTCAAAGAGAAAATTATAGAGCTCCAGAGTTTTTATGGCAGTTGTTATAGAGATTCAAAACCCTAATGAAACGGTGTGGATATTGAACAACAAATGGTAAAGGTGATTGCACAGTAAAAGTGAATATCTAGATATCTGCTAATCAGGTTTAAGTGTGGTAATAGAGGTATGTAACGTTGACACCCTTGTTTTGTCATTACTACACAGTAAAAGGTACATAATACTTACTTACACTAAATCTTGAATGAAGATGCACATGTTTATGCTCCGTAAGCTATTGAATGTCATGATATTAATAAATTAACTATTTAAACTCAAAAATTGTAAATTAGGTTAAGATATGCATATCCATTATTGCAAGACACGATGGAGGCTCATAAGAATAGAAGTGAAATAGAGTTCATGACTCCCATGTTCCTACAGCCCAGTGGCTCTAGTTTCAAATATGGATAGATTAGGGACACTCATGCTGGGAATATGAGCCTGGACGCATGGACGACCGCATCAGTTCAGGGTGGTGGAAACCTAATGCTCATAAACATCTATAACTCTGGAATGTGGCATGTCAGAGGATTTCCTACAACAGAGGCCATTGAGTTGGTGGCTGCATGTGCGGATAACTATAACAAAGATACTAGAAGAGTGGAGAAGCATGGTTGGGTGTATGTGGATTTCTCAATTTCAGGAGTCACATCAGCCTTCCACCTACCCATAGGCCCTAATTTGTACAAGATAGATGTCGAGGCCCTAGAAAATCAATATAAGAGTAAAAATATAGACTGCAGGAAAATAATGTTCTCATGCTGGAGATCTCAGGATAGCACTTATAAGGCAGACAAAAAATTGCCAGTCAACCTCTACAAATTTGATTTTACCCTTGAGATTCAATACATGATGGTCATGTTGATTCGAATGAGAGGAAGACTGCACGCTGGAAACTTTGAGCCATGGATGTATGGACTCATAAGAATGGTTGAAACAATAGATACACAGATACAGTGGGCATCTCTTATTAGTGACAGCCTGGATGAAGGGATGAAGAAGCTTGGAGGCAATGCAAGCATGTTCCACATGTCATCATATGTTGTCTATGTTTGTGCAACCAAGGGTACATTTGATGGCCTACAAATAGTAGGATGAGTTGGGAGAAACCCCGGAGATGTGAACATATGGGGTCACTATCTACAACTGGAGAGGAGGTCATCCATTCAAAACTACAAGTGGGTAAATGACTATTTTGTTATGCATTTGGTCTGCTTAATGGAAGATGATAGAGCTAAAAGGCTAAGCATTCATGCTCAAGAGGTAATAACTAAAAATGGAACCTGGTTCATCCAATTCTCCACCTTTACATACATAAGAATGGAGGGATTCAGTGGGCAACCCCTGATGTTGCCAAGATATCTTACAAATAGAGTCTTCCTCATGGAGATGACTAGACAGATAGTTCCCTCTTATGAGGCATTTGCAAAGAGGAATAAGAAGCATAATGTTAATTTTCCTATTTATATTGGATGGTACATGTGTCCTAACATTGAGTCAGCAAAAGAATCTGAAGGAGGCCTACAAATGCTGAACTTGTAGCCTTTTCCACTTGGTAGACAGTATGATCCTTACAGAAGGATGGAGAAGCACATAAGCAAGAGGCATGTGCATTAGGTTCATTTGGAAGATTATTGGGCAGAATGTCCAGATGATGTGGAAGTGAGGAGGAGGAGCTATCAAAGATTAACACTAAAGCAGATCCAGACATTAGATTGTATTCCTAGCATTCCTCGATAACTACATCAGGATGATGGAATGAGAATATCAAAAGAGTATGATGATAAAAAGATATACACAGAGACTATCTCCCCACCAAATTGGAGCTAGCCAGAGGTAGCATCTTTGAACCTCATAAAAGCAACCTGGGTCATGACATTGACCAAGGCATGGGTAGATTAGTAGGTTTCTACCTTGAAGGCCAAGGGGGTAGTCCTCAGAATATATAAGAAGAGAAAAAGACAAGAATTGCTTGAGGAAGACTATGATTATTTCCTAGAAGATAAGAGGCAAAGCCTAGAGAAGAGAGCTAAAGGAGTTTCATCAAAATAAGCTAAGAGAAGTGCTGATAGTAGTATCCGCATATCACCAAGGACATCCCCTGAAAAAGGACAAGGTCTTATCTCTATTGCCACAACATCTAAAATGCCAGAAGAGCAACATGTAGATGCAGGGCATCCTGGGATCACTTATTAGGATTTGGAAGAGGGAAATGATGAAAAGCCATTGAAGAGAAAATGAAAAGATATATTACCACAGGCTAATGTCTCGAGACAAAAGAGAGGACAGGGGCATACAATGAGTGAGTCCACTAGCACCCAGTCAAATGTCCTACTCTAAGAACAAGGAGGTGAGGGGCTCACTCCTATGGAACAAATGTTTGTTTCATAGCCATCTACATCAGGCAAGGATGCAAAATCAATGATGCCCAAGAATAAGGATGAGGGTACTAAACAAAAGGACCTTCATCATAATGTTCTCATCCCAACAATAGTGAAGTTCAAAACAAAACTAGCTTAGGAGGAAAGACTAGGAGAAAATAAGAGAATATATGATCCTTCTCTGCCACTAGATGACACAATAGACCTCACAGATGATGAGGTGACAAAAGATGTGGCATCTAGTGCTATGGAGATCTTAGTTAGAAATACAACATTAACACCCCAAGGTACACCACAAGTATAGAAGACAATCGGAAATAAAGAAGTTGAAGATCCAAAGATGGTGGCAAAGAGCATTGGCTTGGAGGGGTTAATCAGAAAAGTAACCAACACAACAGAAATTGATTTAACATATGATGAGGCTGAGGATGAAGAGAAGAATAAAACCATGGAGCATATGTAGACTAAAGATAATTTATCCATGGATATAGAGGTACACATTGAAGTACCTACACAACATGATGTTTCTGATATTGGTAAAGGATATGCTAAAGTAGAGGAAAAGGAACAACAGATGCAAACATCTGGACAAATAGGTCCTATGACCATATCTGGATCCCAAGATCTTAAAGATATAGAAGTGTTTTTATCTGGGTAGGAAGGTCCATTGAACAAAAATGATGAAAATAAAGTAGAGGAGATAGTGGATGGTGAAAACCAAAAGGTTCATCAGGATATACAAGATCCTAGCCATCAATGACCAAGTGTGGATACCACTCAATCACAAAATGATCAACAAGTGCAAAATCAGAATGTAATGACACCCAGGATATACACATTGACATGAATAAACAAGATGAGGATGTCTAGATAGAGGTACCTATGAATGAAGAGCTTGATAAAGAGAAGTCTGGAGATCAAGATATAACATCAGAGGATGTTGCACAACAAGATAATCAATAGACAGTAAACAAAGAGGTTCCCACTGATGGGGAACAACAACCAAATGTAGATGAGGACATTCCAAAGGATAAAAATGTGGAAGTACATGATGCTCACATCGAGCATACTGACCAACAAGGGTCAGGATGTGGTGTGCCACATTGGCTTATACATGAGGTAAATCAACGTCAGATTCTTGATTCTTCTAATTTTTATATTTCTTCATTATTTTCAGTAGAGGTAGCAAAACCACAGCATAGAGCTAGAGCCACCTCAGTGGTGAAAAGTGACCCCATTACAAGAAGGAGGAAAGCTCAGGTAGATGTGTCTATACAAATAAGGGAAAGGGAGAAATAAAGTCTGATGAATTTTAAATACCCATAGAAGACCTAGGGTTTGCTACTTCAAAGCAGGAGGATCAAGAGGCCAATGAAAGTATAGATGCTCTAGTTTCTAGAATAGACATGGAAAAGGCTAATAATAAACAATATAAAGAGCAAATTATTCAAATGCAATCATTCATTAAGGGATTGGTGGCACCTACAGATGTGCCCATCACAACTTCCACATCCCTGACATTAGTGTCTCAACAGGAGATCACCGGATTATATGCCATGAAGCATCAGGCACATGTAATGAATGATTGGTTTAGAAAGTTCTTGATTGAAGGAGATAAAGTAGTTAGGATATCCCTGTGAAATTGGGAAATGCTAAGTAATATAAAGGGGAAAGCTGATGACCTGAAGAAAGAGGTTGGAAAGAGACTAATCACGAGTAGTCAAGATTTGACTACATTAAAAGATATGAGAAAGGAAGATGTAGGTACCCCCCTTATGAAAAAGAATGTCCTAACATCCCAAACATTACCAAAGTTAGATACTTGGTTTGAGGATGTAAGATTTGAGGTCAGTATATTAAAAAGGTGTAATGCTAGACTAATTGACATCAGTGTAAAGGCACATCAACTCGTGTCTAAGTAGTTAGAAATCTTGGAAATTTTGGAAGGAGAAGTTGAAGGTGAAATAGAGAATAAAGATGAGGAATTTTCCATCAAAGCCTTCAGAGATAATTTTGCTTCAATTTTGGAAGATCCTATCCAACACTTCTTAGAGGATACAATTGATAATGCCATACTAATGAGATATAAAATTGATGAATATAATAAGGAGTTGGATAATAGGACCAATAGGTGGATAACATTGTAAGAATAGCTAAAAGCACAAAAAGTGTGCTACTACAAAGGCAAAAGTGCAGGATAAGACAGAAATAAATAAGGCTATTTAGACATATGCACTTATCTAGGGAATTGGATGCCGAATAATAGATGATCCTTCAACAAATGAGGAATCAGATGGGAATGCAGAATGAAGAGGTCACATTGACTAAGTCAATGATTCCATAATATTCCCGCATTCAAGTTGTACACCACCAGATTGATTGCCAATTGGAGATCTATTATAATTACATCCTCTCCTTGTTCTATAAAAGGGGATGGACTGCCATTTGTACATTATTAGGAGCTTAATCAAGAGAGAATTGTTGAGCTACATGGTTTTTTCTATTGAAATTAGGGCAGACAACTGAGAGGGTGGGTGAATCAATTGTCACAAAACTTTATCTTTTGCTGCATTTAATATTCTTTACCACTTATTAATGATATAAGTATGAAAACATGAATCAACAACACATAAGCAGAAACACAATCAACACACATAACACCAAGATTTTACGTGGAAACCTGGTTAAGGGAAAAACCACGATGGGGGTTAACCCACAAGATTTAAACATGTGCTTTGTCTTTGAATGCAACATGCTTAGACCTCCACATCTTCACATGCTTAGACACATTTACATGACTTCATTACACTTATTTATACATGACATCGATTTTGGAATGAACATCAAAGTCAGCCTTACAATCATCTATCTAGAACATTCTCCAAGATAGGTATTACAAGAAATTACAATCACAAAACTTTACTTAATACAAAATGCTACATGTGAACCACTACACTATCGGCCAAACATAGCTAATACTCAAACCTTCCTCGAACAACATGCCACGCTCCATAGAACTTCTCTTAGATCATCTGCAATATGCACAAAACATTTGGTCGGCCAAGACTAGAAATAACAGCAACACCCAAGGAGAAATCTTCAACTACGAGCTCAATCCTCAATGCGGACCACCAACACAATAGGCACATGATCCAAAGACCTCCACAAGCACACTGAAATCAACAAGAACAACCACACCACCTCAAATCACCAGAATCACTTGCATCTTCATACAGGAACTTAAGAACACTAACTGCCTTGACTGTCACACTAGAAAGATTGCTTGTGGACCTCTAAACCATGAACCACTTAAGTTGAGGATACACACGAACATCCCAAACATACCTCTAGAACTGCATACCATAATATTCTAATGCAGAGCAATCTGGACCAAATTCCTATCACTCTGTTACCTCTAAACAACTACAAAACCCGATTCTACTCAGATGGCCATAAATTCATCAATCCTCCATGTGGACCTCTCAAATCTTAATTGGAGCAACTTCAGACAATCTTCTACAAAACCTTTAATTTTGTAGACTTTTATCTTCATCTCACTGGGAATACGAAGCAATCTACTTTACTGAACTGCACTGTCTTCACTGTCTCTGACAAAGATATATGTTGACATCAATGACAGCACATCATAGGCACATATTTGCAACAATCATCCCCTTTGTCATTGATGGCAACATATGATGTGAAAAATTGATTCAACCATCAAGACAAGGAATTCTCCCCCTTTCTCTTATCACACCTGCAACCAATTTCTTCACTACTCCCCCTTTCACCAGCAACTACTTACTTCCAATTTTTTCACATGACTTCTCTCCCCCTTTGACATCAATGGCACATATTTGCAATCATCTCTCCCCCTTTTTGTTTCTTAGATAAAACCAAATTGAACCCCAGAATTAACATACTAACTACTCCCCCTGAGTAGCATCCCCTTAACACCAATCCGGATCATAAGATATGACTGTGAGTTCCACCGGACTAATGCACACTAGTGCACCTTAGTTCTGAATAGGAGGGGTAATAACCCCTAGCTTCACCCTGAGATACTCAAAAGTGTCCTTAGGTAGAGGCTTAGTGAAGATATCCGCAATCTGATCCTTTGAAGGAGTAAACTCCAATCTAACTTCATTCTCATTTACCTTCTCTCTCAAAAAGTGAAATTTGATGGATATGTGCTTTGTCTTTGAGTGCAACACCAGATTCTTTGAGGTGTTTATTGCACTTGAATTATCAAAGAAGATTGTAGTAGGCTCTTCAAACACAATTCTTATATCCTTCAATATTTGCTTCATCTACAAAACTTGAGTACAATTACTTGCTGGTACTATATACTCTGCCTCTGCAATAGATAGAGATATTGCCTCCTATTTTTTGCTCAACCAAGAAACCAATCTCTTTCCCAATAAAAATGCACCACCACTAGTACTCTTCTTGTCATCCACATCTCCTGCCCAATCAGCATCTGTATATGCATGAAGAGTGAAATCATCATCTTTAGGATATCATAAGCCATAATCAGATGTCCCCTTCAGATATCTAAAAAAAATTTTGACTGCTACAACATGAGATTCTCTAGGATCAGCTTGAAATCTAGCAACAAGGCCAACTGCATTCATAATATCATTTCTGGTTTGACTAAGATAAAGCAGTCCTCCAATCATTGATCTATACCTTTTCTGATCTACCTTAAGGGAATCATCATCTTTACTCAACTTGCATCAAGTTATCATAGGAGTACTCACTGGTTTTGAATCCTCCATTCCAAACTTTTTCAACAACTCTTTCACATACTTAGACTAAGATATGAAAATGCCCTTTTCTAACTAAATGATTTGTAGACCTAAGAAGAAATTCATTTCACCAAACATGGACATCTCAAATTCACTTTGCATCTAATCAACAAATTTTTACACATGCTCTCATTTCCACCAAAGATGATATCATCAACAAATACCTCAACAATCAAGATGTGTTCATGATCAATTTTGAAATAAAGATTATTGTTAGCTGTGCCTTTGCTAAAACCTAACTTTAGCAGATACTTATATAATCTTGCATACCAGGCTCTTGGGGCTTGTTTAAGTCCATACAATGCTTTCCTCAATCTACAGACCATGTCTCCTTGATCAGACAACTGGAATCCTTTGGGTTGCTCAATGTAGACTTCTTCCAACTCTCCATTCAGGAATGCTAACTTGACATCCATCTGGTAAACTTTGAAATCTTTGTAAGCAGCAAAGGCAAGAAATAATCTGACTGCTTTGATTTTTGCCACCGAAGCAAAAGTTTCTTCAAAATCAATTCCCTCTACTTGAGAATATCCTTTGCACACCAATCTTGCTTTGTTTCTCACAACTTCACCATCTTCATTCAATTTATTCTAGAAGACCCATTTAGTTCCAATTACATTTTTGTTTTTAGGTCTAGGAACAAGATCCCAAGTATGATTATTTTCAATTTACATTAATTCTTCTTCCATTGTTTTTACCCAACTTTCATCATTACAAGCTTCATTCACTGATTTTGGTTCAATCTTTGAAATCAAACAATACTCCACTTGTTCTTCAGCAATTCTTCTTCTAGTTTGAACACCTTTATTTTTATCTCCTATGTCTGATCTTCAGAATGATTCAACCTTACATACCTGGGAGTTTTGGGATTTTTTTGAACTTTTGATTCTTGAACTTGTTCCTTAACATTTGCACTAGCTTCTTGAGTCACTGGATTCTCCAGAGCAATCTGAATCTGAGTTTGAGTTTGAACTTGCCTTCCTTCATTTGGACTTTCATTTTGATCATCTGATTCATATCCACAAGTCTTGGAAGGCCTCTCCTTGATTTCATCAACCTTGACATTAGCACTTTCAACAATCCTTTTTAATCTCTTGTTAAAGCACCGGTATGCCTTGCTTTGGTTAGAATAACCCAAAAATATTCCTTCATCACATCTTGTATCAAACTTGCCTAGATCTTCATCTCTCTTGATATAGCATTTACTACCAAAAATTTTGAAGTATTTCACAGTAGGAGCATGACCAAACCATAGTTCATAAGGTGTTTTACCAGTATTACCTTTAATTTGCACCCGGTTAAGAGTGTAGACAATAGTACTCATAGCCCGTCTCCAATAGACATGTCAAACATTTGCCTCCATCATCATGGTTCTAGAAACCTCTTGAATAGTCCAGTTCTTCCTTTCCACAACTCCATTCTGCTGAGGAGTCCTAGGAGCAGATAATTGTCTTCTTATTCCATGCTTTTCACAAAATGCATTAAACTCACTGGAGGTAAACTCTCCACCTCTATCAGATCTCAGACACTTTATCTTCACACCAATCTCATTCTCCACCATAGCCTTGAACACCTTGAATCTGTCAAGAGCCTCTGATTTCTTTCTCAATAAAGTGACCCACATCATCCAGGAGTAATCATCAATCAACAACATAAAGTATCTGTCTCCTTGCAAACTCTTAACTCTGGCAAGACCACACAGATCAGTGTGCATAAGTTCCAACAATCCACTTGAAAATTGTTCTTTACTTTTGAATGTATCTCTGCTCTATTTTCCCAACTAATATTCCTTACACATGCTATTAGCAAGTTTCACAAGCTTTGGAAGATCTCTCACAGCTTGAATAGTACTTATCTTGACAATGTTATCAAAGTTTACATGACACATTCTCCTATGCCATAACCAACTTTGGTCAATCTGAGAAATCAAACAACTTTTACTAGTACCACTTAAATGAAAGATATTACCTCTAGCCTCTGTACTAGATGTAATCTCAGTTAAGAAGCTTCCAAAAATTCTACATTTTCCATCCTTGAATCGGAGATCATACCCTTTGTCAACCAATTGTCCAACACTGAGAAGATTATGCTTTAACCCTTCTACATACAAAACATCATTAGTGTTATTCTTACCATCAAAGGAGATGGATCCTCTGCCATGGATTCTACCATCTGAATTGTCTCCAAACTTCACAATTCCACCTTCATATATTTCCAAACTTCCAAACTTACTTTTATCACCAGTCATATGATGAGAACATCCACTGTCAATCACCCATTCATCCTTCTCTTCAACCTAAGCAGCCAAGGTACTTTCCACATTCACATAGCTAGCAGATTTAGTAGGCACCGAATCTTCTTCTT
The DNA here is from genome assembly GCA_027924645.1 of Cunninghamia lanceolata. NCBI lineage: Eukaryota > Viridiplantae > Streptophyta > Pinopsida > Cupressales > Cupressaceae > Cunninghamia > Cunninghamia lanceolata. The sequence goes on along the minus strand of BSBN01000053.1, from coordinate 2,481,945 downwards.
TGATAGCAATGAACACCCATTCATTTCCAGAGGTACTTCCCATATCAAATTCATAATTTGTGACTCCTTTATCAGCAGCTTCTTGGACATAGTAGCATTTCTTCTGAGCCCTAGGTCTGTTAGGTTTTGGCTTTGAAACCCTCTCTAGACATCTTGAAGTAAAATGATGAATCTTATTGCAAGCAAAACATTTGAAAGGCAACTTTCCTTCATACTTACCGGATCCTCTTGGTAATCTTTTGGCAATAAGGGCTTCAAGATCTTTAAGCTCAGATTCATCTTCTTCAAGTTCCTTCCTTGCCTTCTCATATCTGGTTAGTCTTCTTGAAGAGCTTTCACCTAGATCAAATCTTTGCTTTCTGAAAACACTGGCTTTAAATGTAGATTTTGATTTAGGAAGAGAATCACCAAACTCACTCATTTCAAATGCTGAAAGCTTGCCAACCAACTGATCCCTTGTAACACTTGTCACAGTCCTAATCTCCTCAATAGCAACAACTATGTGCTTGTATGAAGCAGGTAAGGATCTGAGTACCTTGCCAACAATCTCTGATTCTTCCAGTTTTCCACCAGCACACCTAATACTGCACACAAGTTCATTCATCTTCTACATGTAGGAAGTGATGTTTTCATCTTCACTCATCCTCAAACATTCATATCTACCCTTCAGGCTCTGTAGCTTAGCACATTTGACATATGCATCACCTTCATATAGAGTTTCCAATTTCTTCCAGATTTCATGAGCAATTTGTAATTCCAAGACATTTGTCATTTCTGTATCAGTCAGAGCACTCAGCAATGCTTCCTTAGCCCAAATGTTGTATTCAACTTCTTTGATTTGATCTGGACTTGTAGGACCATTATGTAGAGGAGTAAACTTATTCTTAGTTATCAACCAATAAGGATAACCCATGCATTGCAAATGACACTCCATGCTATTCTTCCAAAGAGAGTAATTTGTTCCATCAAATCTCAGACTGTCCTTCTTGTATGTCGTCATCCTAGATCTCCTCAAGCGGTCAAGCTTCTTTTAGAGGAACTGACTCTGATACCAATTGTTGAAATTAGGGCAGACAACTGAGAGGGGGGGTGAATCAGTTGTCACAAAACTTTATCTTTTGTTGCATTTAATCTTCTTTACCACTTATTAATGATATAACTATGAAAGCATGAATCAACAATACATAAGAAGAAACACAATCAACACACATAACACCAGGATTTTTACATGGAAACCCAGTTAAGGAAAAAACCATGGTGGGGGTTAACCCACAAGATTTAATCTCTATTAAAAGAATAGAAAAATGGGAAGGCACTTGCCTTCGGGCACACTGCCTTGAGCTCACTACTCAAAGGAGGCTCACTGCCTACAAAAATATTCACATGGTTAACACTGAAAGGTTGAATTGAAAAACAACATCTTCTCCATGCCAAGGTTCAGTTCCATTGAAGCTCACACCTCTGCTTTGCCCCCAAACACTTCTTCACTACCACTGCATCTTCACATGCTTGGACACATTTACACGACTTTATTACACTTATTTATACATGACATCGACTTTGGAATGAACATCAAAGTCGGCCTTACAATGATCTATTTGGAACATTCTCCAAGATAGGCATTACAAGCAATTACAATCACAAGACTTGACTTAATACAAAATACTACATGCAAACAACTACATTATCGACCAAACATAGCTGGGACTCAAATCTTCCTCGAAAAACACACCATGCTCCATAGAACTTCTCTTAGATCATCCGCAATACGCACAAAGCATTTGGTCGGCCAAGACTGGAAAGAACAACAACACCCAAGGAGAAATCTTCAACTACGAGCTCAATCCTCAATGCAGACCACCAACACAATAGGCACATGATCCAAAGACCTCCACAAGCACAATGAAATCAACAAAAACAACCGCACCACCTCAAATCACCAGAATCACTTGCATCTTCATACGGGAACTTAAGAACAATAACTGTCATGACTATCACACTAGAAAGATTGCTTGCGGACCTCCAAACCATGAACCACTTGAGTTGAGGATACACACCAACTTCCCAAACATACCTCTAGAACCACAGACCATAATATTCTAATGCGGAGCAATCCGGACCAAATTCCTTTTACTCTATTACCTCTGAACAATTGTAAAACCCGGTTCTACTCATATGGCCATAACTTCATCAATCCTCCATGCGGACCTCTCAAATCTTAACTGGAGCAACTTCAGACAATCTTCTACAAAACCCTTAAGTCCACAAACTTGATCTTCGTCTCATTGGGAATGCGGAGCAATCTACTTTACTGAAATGCATTGTCTTCACTGTCTCTGACAAAGAGATATGTTGACATCAATGACAACACATCATAGGCACATATTTGCAACACTTTCTTGAGACTAATTGTATATATGTATTCATTTTGAATACTGAATGAAATAGAAATCTTGATTACAATTGTATCGTAAATCTTGAGTAATCTTTGTGGATATCATCTTGATATGTCACTATGTTTTATTGCGTCCCTTGGAGTGCATTTCAATTGGTGAATATTGTTGCTATCCTGTCCCTTAGAATATTAGCATCAACTATGCATAGTTATGGAATAACCTAGCAAAGCATGGTTTGATTTCATCTCTTTTCATGAAGTGTTGAATTGTGCATATAGTTCAATGGTTGAAACTCACTCATTTCAAAATTTTAGTTCATTTCTTTTAAATTTCATCAATCATCATCATCAACTACAAAATATTGACACATGATAAGAAGAAAATTAAAAAATATGCAAACATCCATAGACAATTGAACATAGTATGCATATTTGAACAAATTGCATGTAAGATTGAAAATATCATGCTAATACTTGGAAAAAAATGATAAGAATCATGAAAATATCAGCTTGTAGGCACAGTATTTAGAAGAATTCAAAGTGCAGAAGCAGAATTAAGTCAGATTAGTTCAAATTTAAGCAAATTCAGAAGAACGAATCAAAGTCATATAGATCATCATGAACAATCTTAATCATAGTAAAGATCAGAATAAATTTATATAAATATCTACATATCCTAGTTGGAGATTGTAGGATTTAACATCATTTGTTGAGATTTATACAAAACAAGTGAAACAGACAAAATATCTACATATCCAAATACAAATTACATCAAATTTTATGTGTAAGGCCCCTAAATGTTTAACAATAAATTCACATCAAACCACTGAGAGATTATTATAAGATCATGACCTGATCAATGGAGACTTGGAATCCTGAATTCATTGTATTCTTCAAGAAGATAAAGGTTTGTTATATGAATTTTTATCATTATTAATATGACTAACACTCGTATCAGCACACTTGATAAATATTAAAAATATATCAAAATAATATTAAAATAGATTGGGAAGATTAAAAACAAGGACCCACAGGGAATACGTGGTGTCTTCGCACATCGTCACAACTTCAAAATATAGGCTTAAATGGAGGCTGTGATGCCTACGACGAAATTAGACTTAGAATAAAATAAAGGGGCTCAGGGCTAGTAACTTAGAACAAAGGGGCCAGTAACTCGACAACCACCAAGGGGATAAAAGAACAACTTAAGTTGGGGAAACTGAATGCATAGGTCAATGATCAATTAGAAGGATAAACCCTAAACGCCTTAGACAACACCAACTGCAGTGCTTTTACTTGGGGATTTTGCAGAGTGAATCGTGATAACATAAGAACCCTAAAAATTTGAATTGACATAACACATCCATTTATCTTTGCCCTTTTTATACATTGCTATACATTGCCATTGAACTCATTTATTTTTTTGCATGTGATGAATGTTATTTAATATTGAAAATTTGAACCATCTATGATCCGTATACATTGCAAATTGCCATTGAACTCATGTCAATTTCAAATCGTAATTACTTCTATATTTTTTATTAAAATTTAACATCACCCTTCAAAAAGATTAGGGAATTACATCTTTACATGAACATCTAACCAACCTCAAAGTTTCAAACAAAACTCCTATCCTTCAACCTTGAAACCTTGCTTTGGTCCTCCAAAATCTTTTTGGTTTGTCTTTTTGATGATGCTTAATGAATATTTCAGTGTAGTCCATAATTATCCTATTAACAGGAATGTATCCATTACAAATTCAATTATGTACTCATTCAGAATGTCAGTAAATGATTTTCTATGGAACCTTGCTTTATATGTACAAGAAACCACTAGGTATGGCTAACTGGTGCAGTCACGGTAGGAGGGTTCAAATAATGAACTATCCGAACCATGCAGCAAGAGTAAACACAATAGAAACAACTCAAAGAATTGGAACAAATGCAGATTCACTCATTCAGTATATCAAAGAATTCAAAATACAATCTAGTCGGCAACATGTGGGCTTAGAATTAGGGCTCACAGGCCTGATTACATACATGCACAAGATAAAGCTTTGAAGCTCCTTCGCACAAAAACTAAACTATGAACTATGAATCAATTGCTAACTTTCTAACTACCTTCCTAAGGATCTATTAAATCAATATATATCATTTCCGAACCAATAGATTCCTCCGCATCGACCAAGGAAGATCACAAACTCCAATGAAGAGTTGTAACCTGTTCACAGATAGGTCGGGCCTAAATGCATAGAACACTTCCTCAAATGAATGGAACAATGTACAGACCCTTGGGGAAGGTCAGCCATAAACCACAGGACATTGAATGATGTGTCATTTAGATCTGCAAGTCAAGGAATGATCCGTAAGCTTTCTCCTTCAGTTGATTATCAGGAACTGTTAGGATGCTTTGCTCTAAGAAAACAATTGACCTTCTGATAGCGATATCTTTTCACTAACTAATCCAAATGCTCTAAATTCTTGATATGATGTAGATGCTAAGTCCAAATCCACAAGATGTGAAATGACAAAACCAAACCAAAGCTAAAAACTGCTACTACCTGAACTGAACTGGAAAATGAAAGAACTGAAATGCAAACAAACTAAAATGCAAATATTTTTGGTTGATGCAAGATTACTCTTGAACCAAGGATGCTCCTGTATTAGACATCTGGGGTTATTGAAAAATTGAGTCCGTCACTTTACTGGGGCTAGGGGAGAACCAAGATGGTACACCTCAACCTGAGAAATCTATGATGAATCTTCTTCCAGTCTGCCTTTCCACTTCACAAGATATTCTTTGTGTTGTCTTCCACTAGTGTTGCATCCATATCTGCTATCCAAAATGTCTTCAATATGTTCCGGTGCTTTGTGTGGTAACTGCTTCTTCAAGTCTTCTTCCATGTTGTCATTGAACCCTGCTTCATGATACTGATAAAGGTCTGCAATGTTGAAAATAGGTGAAATACCCAATGTCTCCAGTAATTCCACTTCATATGCATTTCCTTAATCAAAATTTTTGAGAATCTTACAAGGTCCAAACTTCTTCATCTTCAACTTGTTATATGTTCCAACTGGAAATCTTTCTTTTCTCAAGTACACCATCACTTCATCTCCAACTTCAAATTCCTTGTCTTCTCTTCTCATCAGCCTTCTCTTTATACTTGCTATTCATATTCTCCAAATGCTTATTCACCTGATTATGCGCTGTCTTCATATGATCTGCAAATTCTTCTACTTCTACACTCCTCTTTTCTTCTGTACTGATATCTCTCAATTCTGTAACTCCTCTAGGATTCACTCTAGTAACAATCTCAAAATGTGTTCTTCCAGTACTCCTATTTACTAAATTATTGTATGCAAACTCTGCTTGTGAAAGAATCAAGTCCCAACTTCCTATTTTCTCTCCAACCAAACATCTCAACAAGTTTTGCAAACTCATATTCACTACTTCTGTTTGTCCATCTGTCTATGGATGAAAAGTTGAACTAAACTTCAAATTTGTCTTCATCTTCTTCCAAAGTGTCTTCCAAAAGTATCCAACAAACTTTGTGTCTCTATCCGAAACTATACTCTTAGGTAATCCATGCAATCTCACAATCTCTTTGAAAAATAGGTCAGCTACATGCACTGCATCAGTTGTCTTCTTACAAGGTATGAAATGAGCCATCTTTGAAAATCTATCAACTACTACAAATATTGAATCATGTCCTCTCTGTGTCTTGGGCAATCCCATTACAAAATCCATGCTTATGTCTTCCCAAGGTTTCTTCGGTATTACCAAAGGTTTATACAATCCAGTGTTCTGACTACTCCCTTTTGCAACTTGACAAACTCTACAACTTTGCACAAATCTCTGAACATCCTTATGTATTTGAGGCCAAAAGTAATTTTCACTTACCAAAGCCACTATCTTGTCAATGCCAAAATGTCCTGCCAATCCTCCACTATGCTTCTCCTTGATCAAATTATCTCTCATTGAACTTCTAGGCATGCACAACTGACTTCCTTTGAATAACATATCCTCTTGAATGAAATAGTCCAACCACTTACTTCTATCTATTACAAAAGGTTCCTTACATGCTTTCCAAGGTTCTGCAAAATCAGTGTCTCCCTCATACATATTCTTCAATTCATCAAAACCCAACACTTCAACTCTCATCTCTGTCAACAAGTTTCTTCTTCTACTCAAGGCATCAACAACTTTGTTTGATTTTCCACTCCTATGCTTCAACACAAAAGTATAACTCTGCATGAACTCTACCCATCTCATATATCTCTGATTCAACTTACCTTGACTATTCAAATACTGCAAAGCTTGATGATTTGTATACAACACAAACTCCTTAGGCAACAATTAATGTCTCCACTTCTTCAAGGCTTGAATTATGGCATAGAACTCTTGATCATAAACTGAATATCTCCTCTCATCATTCAACTTCTCACTGAAATGAGCTATAGGTCTACCTTCTTGACTTAACACTAATCCTATTGTATTTCCACTAGCATCACAATCAACTTGAAATACCTTATTAAAATCTGGTAACGCCAAAATAGGTTGCTCTGTCACTTTCTACTTCAACAACTCAAAACTTTTATCTTCTCTTGATGTCCACTTGAAATCTTTTCTATCACCTCTCATTGTCTCTATCATAGGGTTACAAATTGAACTAAAATTTCTAATGAACTTCCTGTAGAAACTAGCCAATCCATGAAATGATCTAACCTCTCCAATGCTCTCTAGTGTAGGCCATTCAATAATTGCTCACTTTCTCAGGGTCCATCTTCAATCCTTCCGCAGAAATCACAAATCTCAAATATACCAACTCTTCCTTCATGAAACTACACTTCTTAATGTTTATCAGCAATTTCTCTTCTCTCAACCTCTGCAAAACTTGTCTAATATGCCACAAATGTTCTTTTGTTTTACTGAAAATCAAAATATCATCCAAGTACACGATCACAAACTTACCCAAAAATTTCTTCAAGACTTTATTCATCAATCTCATGAAAGTACTCAGTGCATTTGTCAATCCAAAAGGTATCACTAACCACTCATACAATCCTTCATTTGTCTTAAAAGCAGTCTTCCATTCATCTCCTTCTCTAATTTTGATCTGATGGTATCCACTCTTCAAATCTATCTTTGTGAAATATCTTGCTCCATTTAAACTATCCATGATATCATCCATCCTAGGTAAAGGACATCTATACTTAATTGTGATCTTGTTTATTTCTCTAGAGTCAGTACACATTCTCCATTCTCCATCCTTCTTTAGTGCTAACACTGCAGGTACTGCACAAGGGCTCAAACTTGCTCTGATCAAACCTTTCCTTAACAATTCTTATATTTATCTATTCAATTCTTAATTCTCTGTCAGTGTCATTCTATGTGCTACTTTGTTAGGCAAACTTGCTCCCGATATAAGATCCATGTGATGACTGATACTCCTTATAGGTGGTAATCATTTACGTACATTGTCTGATATGATGTCTTCATACTCTATCAGCAACTTTCTTATCTCATCCGGTTCAGTTTATTTCTTCACTACTTCAGGCTTCTTAGGAATCAAGGCATAACACATACTTTCCTATTTCAAACCATCCAAAAATTTCCTTCCACCTACCAAACAAATTCTAGCATTTCCACATACCACATCTTTAGGCTCATCTTCCAAAGGAATCAAAGTAATTTTTTTCCCATTTGTTGTTATAGTGTATGTATTCTTTCTCCCATCATGTATAGCTTTTCTATCATATTGCCAAAGTCTACCCAACAAGATATGGCAAACATCCATATGCATAATATCACACAAGACTTCATCATGATAAGATCCAATATGAAATTTCACTAAACATTGTTCACTCACTAGTACCTTATGATCATCCTGAATCCATGCTATCTGATAGGGCTTAGGGTGTTTTAATCTTTCCAACTTCAGCTTAGTCACCATCTCCTCTGAAACTAAGTTATCTGAACTACCACTATCAATTACAACTTAACAACACTTACCTCCAGATTTGCATCTAGTTCTGAACAGACTTTTCCTCTGTGATGGTTCCTAATTTGTCTCTACTTGAAATAGTTCTCTCCTCATCACCAAGGATTCTCCTTTCTCAAGATTGCCAACTGAACTAGGTGATCCAACAGGTTCTCCTTCAACATAGGCTGCTCTCCCACTATTTTCTGTCTTCTTGCTTGTACTACCCTGATTACACTCAAATGCTCTATGTCCTTCACCTCCACACTTCAAACAAGTACCTCTGAATATCTTCTTATCAAATCCTCTACCTTCTCTTTTGTATCCTTCATTTCGGTATGCTTTAGGGTTTCCTCTCGAGTAAAAATTTTTGTCATCTCTCCAGTAAGCAATGTTATCTCTATCATCCTTCTTCAACGGGTTGTCAAACTTGTTCTGCTCCACAAATGATCTATCATATCCAAAAAATGATCTTCCTTTCTAAAATTTACCTCCTCTACCTCTCTATCTTTGATCATGCTTCTTATTCAGCTTCTCTTCAACTTTCAGGGCAAACTGATATGCTTCTTCCAAAGATGTCATTCTTACCAAGCTTAGTTCTTCTTGAATGTTCAATCTCAGTCCATTGATGTATCTATCCACTTTCTCCTTACTTTCTTCACTATGTCCTATCCTTATGATCATTTTATGAAATTCTTCAGTGTACTCCTTCACAAATTTCTTCTTCTGTCTCAGGTTTTGCAATCTTTTCAACAATTCCAACTCATAGTCAACAAGTATGAACTGATTCTTTAACTTTGTCACCATCCGGTCCCACTTTGTAATCTTTTCTTTTCCTCTTTTGTTTCGTTCCAACTAAACTTCTTTCCACCATATAGTAGCATGTCCTTTCAACTTTGTCTTTACAAATTTCACCTTCTCTGAATCTTCAATTTCCTCATATTCAAAGTATTCTTCCATATCATTTATCCAGTCAATCAATTCTTTAGGATTCAAATTACCAGTATAATTTAGCACATCAACTCTAGGTCTCTTTCCAATCTTTGAAATAGCTCACAACATCTTTACCTGATCTAATTCTTCTTCTTCATGACCTTCTAGGGTTTTGCCATTTTGTTCAACAGATTGAAATTCTTCTTCATCATCACTTTCAACATTAGGTCTCGGTGTCAATCCTCTTCGCCTATCTTCCTCAATAATATCCAAATGAATTCACATTGTTCTCATCAATTCCATCATCTCATCCATTCTATTAGCCATTGTACAAACAAGAGGAACTCTTTGTGGTGGCATCTTCCTAGGATCAAGTGCAAACTGCCTCAAATTCGGCGATCGGGCTACAAGCGACAACTGCCTCTCAATTGGCGATCAGTTGTGCACAGGTAACCTACCTCGGATCAGTGATCTGCTTACAACAAGATCTTCTAGAATCTCCTTCACCAATTTCACTCCAAAGAATCAAACTTTCGCTCTGATACCACTTGGTGCAGTCACGGTAGGAGGGTTCATAGAATGAATTGTCCAGACCATGCAACAAGAGTAAACACAACGGAAATAACTCAAAGAATTGGAACAAATGCATATTCAGTCATTCAGTATATCAAAGAATTCAAAATACAATCTAGTCGGCAACATGTGGGCTTAGAATTAGGGCTCACAGGCTTGATTACATACATGCACAAGATAAATCTTTGAAGCTCCTTCGCACAAAAACTAAACTATGAACTATGAATCAATTGGTAACTTTTTAACTGCCTTCCTAAGGATCTATTACATCAATATATATCATTTTTGAACTAATAGATTCCTCCGCGTCGGCCAAGGAAGATCACAAACTCCAATGAAGAGTTGTAACATGTTCATAGATAGGTCGGGCCTAAATGCATAGAACACTTCCTCAAATGAATGGAACAACATGCGGACCCTTGGGGAAGCTCGACCATGAACCACAGGACATTGAATGATGTGTCATTGAGATCTGCAAGTCAAGGAATGATCCACAAGCTTTCTCTTTCAGCTGATTATCAAGAACTATTAGGATGCTCTTCTCTGAGAAAACAGTTGACCTTCTGATAGCAATATCTTTCCAGTAACTGATCCAAATGCTCTAAATTCTTTATATGATGTAGATGCTAAGTCCAGATCCGCAAGATATGAAATGCCAAAACCAGACCACAAGCTGAAAACTGCTACTGCCTGAACTAAACTAGAAAATGAAAGAACTAAAATGCAAATGTTTTTGGTTGATGCAATAATACTCTTGAACCAGGGATGCTCCTGCATCAGTAACAAGGAGAATTAAATTGATTTTCTCGAGGTCATTGGCAATTGAGTTGTGTTAAAGGCACAAGACAACTAAGAGGGGGTGACTCAGTTGTATCAAAAACTTTAACTTCTTTAAACAAAATCACTTTCACATTCACTTACTTTAACTCCTTATTATGTTATGAAGATTAAACATGAATAGCAGAATCAAAACATAAACACATCAACACCATACACACATGAACACTAGATTTTATATGTGGAAAACTCTAAAAGGGAACAACCATGGTGAGTGTTAGCTCACAATATAATGTAGTAACAATACCGAATAACAAAAGAGGCTCACTACTAAAGAGCTCACTACCCAAATGAAAGGCTCATTGCCAAGAGGTGGCTCACTGCCAAAGGGTGGCTCACTTCCAGGATGGGTGGATCACTTCCATGAACTAATATAGTAGCATCTACAACATGCCTGAGTTTAGTTCTATTGAAGCGCAATATATCTCCTCTGCTCTGCTCTACTTTTACAACTCACACTTTATCTTCGCATCTTCACTCATTCACTCACTACTCACGGATTCATTACATATATTTATACCAATCATCAACCTTGGAATATTCATCACACCAGTTAGCACATACTTGCAATAATCTCCCCCTTTGTCATTGATGGCAAGATATGATGTGAAAAACTAAATAACATGTTCTTCCATCAAGACACAATTCTGCATCAGGACTCCCTCTTTCATTTTACACATCTGGACTCTTTCTCCCCCTGAGTTTTTTAGATGATCTCTCTCCCTCTTTGACATTAATGGAAAAGGGCAACACATCTCTTCCACTACACATACTTGCACACTATTGCTTGATCAATTTGAAATCATTCTTTACTCCCTCTGACTGCAACAATCATCTCAAATCATTACCTGCTTCCCCTGAGAGGTAGCCTCCAACTTCAGTCCAAAAAGAGAAATGTACTTTGAGGCATACTGGATAGACGCATCTTCTTATGCATCTAGTTCAAGGAAGGAGGGGTAACAACCCCTAACTTCTCCTGGAGATACTCAAATGTATCCTTTGGAAGAGCCTTAGTGGATATATCAGCAACTTGATCTTTTGCAGACACATACTCAAGCTTCGCTTCATTTTCTGCAACTTTCTCCCTCAAAAAGTGATACTTAATTAAAATGTGCTTTGTATTTGAATGCATCACTAGATTCTTTGAAATATTATGGCACTTGTATTGTCACAAAGAATAGGGATTGGCTTATCATACTCAACTTTGATATCCTTCAAGGTCTATTTCATCCACAACACCTGAGTATAGCATGATGTTGTAGCAATATATTTTCCCTCTATAGTAGATAAGGAGACTAATTCTTGTTTCTTGATATGCTAGGACACCACCCTATCTCCAAGGAAGAATGCTCCTCCACTTGTGCTTTTTCTGTCATCAACAGATCCGACCCAATCTACATCTGTATAGGCACTTAAGGAAAAATAATTGATCTTAGGATACCATAAACCATGATCATGAGTACCCTTCAAATACCTGAATATCCTCTTCATTGCCATAACATGTGATTCTCTGGGATCTGATTAAAATCTAGCCACAAGACAGACTGCATGCATGATATCTGGTCTAGTAGAGGTTAGATAAAGTAGTCCTCCAATCATTGATGTATACTTACTTTGATCAGCCTTAGGAGATTCGTCATTCTTTCTCAATTTGCAACCAGTAACCAAAGGGGTACATATCAGTTTAGAGTCCTCCATTCCAAACTTCTTCAACAACTGTTTAACATACTTGGATTGAGAAATGAAAATACCTTTACTAGTTTTAATGATTTTCAGTCCAAGGAAGAAATTCATTTCACCACACAAACATTTCAAACTCTTTTTTGCATATCATCTACAAACTTCTTACACGTACCTTCATTTCCACCGAATATAATGTTATCAACATAGATCTCAATAATCAGAATTTGGTCTCCACTTATCTTGGTGTACATGTTACTATTTGCGGACCCTTCACTGAATCCTTGCTACATCAGGTACTTATCCAATCTTGAATACCAAGCTCTGGGAGCTTGCTTCAATCCATACAAAGCCTTCTTCAATTTGCATACCATATTTGGTTTGTCTGATAGCTAGAATCCATTTGGTTTCTTTATGTAGACTTCTTATAACTCACCATTCAAGAAAGTAGACTTCACATCCATTTGGTATACCTTAAAATTTTTATGTGTTGCAAATGCCAAAAACAGTCTAATAGCTTCCATTCTTGTCGTCGGAGAAAAGTTCTCTTCATAGTCTATTCATTCCACTTGTGAGTAGCCTTTACACACAAGTCTTGCCTTGTTTCTCACAACTTCTCCAACTTCATTCAGTTTGTTCTGGAATACCCACTTTGTTCCTATCACATTCTTGTCTATAGGTCTAGGGACAAGTTCCCAAGTCTTGTTCTTCTCAATCTGCATTAGTTCTTCTTCCATTCTTTGACCCAATGTTCATCATTGCATGCTTCATTTACTATTTTAGGTTCCATCTTTGAGAGTAAGTAGAGATTTACTTGATCTTCTGTAGCTCTACTTCTTGTCAACACACCTTTCCTTTTGTCACCAATAATATGATCTTTAGAGTGATCTCTTTGCACATACCTGGGGGTTTTAGGAATTCTTTCTGGAGCTTCAGCTTGAACTTCTTCTTCTTTAGGAACAGCTTGCACTTTAGCCTGAACTTCCTTTTCTTTGTCCTTTTCAACCTTTTATGTATCAGCAGATCCATTTGACTCATATCCATCTGACTGAATATCTTCATCTACTTTAACATTTGCACTTTTAATAATTTTTCTCAATCTTTTGTTATAGCACCGATAAGCCTTGCTCTTAGTAGAGTACCCAAGGAATATGCCTTCATCACATCTAGCATCAAACTTTCCTAATTATTCATCTCTTCTGATGTAACAATTGCTTCCGAAAACTTTGAAGTATTTGATAGTAGGAGTTCTTCCATACCACAGCTCATAAGGTGTCTTTGTTTCTTTTGCTCTGACTAGCACTCTATTCTAAACGTAGACAACAGTGTGTATTGCTTCTTTCCAATATACTTCCAGTAGGTCTGCTTCCTTGATCATTGTTCTAGCAACTTCTTGAACAGTTCTATTCTTTCTTTCAACTACTCCATTTTATTGAGGAGTCTGGGGAGCATACTAGTGTCTCTTTATTCCATGTTCTTCACAGAAAGCACTAAACTCATTTGAAGTAAACTCACCACCTCTGTCAGATCTCAAACACTTGATTCTCAAATCCATCTCATTTTCAACCATAGCTTTGAATGCCTTAAACTTGTCTAGGGCTTCTGATTTTTCTCTAAGAAAGCTAAATCGAAGTCATTCTTGAATAATCATCAATAAGAAGCATGAAATACCTATCACCTTGTAGACTTCTTGTTCTTGTAGGGCCACATAAGTCTGTATGCACCAACTCTAGCAAACTGATAGAGAATTGTTCTTTGTTGTTGAAAGTAGTCTTTGTCATCTTCCCAAACTAACATTATTTGTACATAACATTGGCAGGCTTCACAATCTTAGGCAAGTCTCTCACTGCTTGTACTATGCTTATTCTCACCAAATTGTCAAAGTTAATGTGACACATTCTACTATGCCATAACCATCTTTCATTTGTCTGAGCCAACAAACAAAAGTTATTAGTATCCTTCAAATGATAAACATTACCATGAGTCTTCTTACCAGCAACAATTAAGGTTCCAGAGCTTTTCCTTATCTCACACCCATTATCTTTAAACATCAGATTATATCCTTTGTCACACATTTGTCCAATGCAAGTAGAAGATTATGCTTTAATCCTTTGACATAAAGAACATCATCTATATTATGCTTGCCATCAAAGGTAATTGATCCTTTTCCACAAATCTTACCAACTACATCATCACCAAACCTAACTAGTCCTCCGTCATATTTTTTAAATTTAACAAACTTACTCTAATCTTCTGTCATGTGATTTGAACATCCACTGTCAATGATCCATTCATCTTCTTTTTCAGCATGAAATGCAGACAACTCTCCTGGACTTCCTTCCTTCACATAGCTTGCAAGATTAGCAGAAACAAGTTCTTCTCTAAGTGTAATAAACAAGCATTCACTACTATTACCATCATCAGAATTAGGTTCATCATCAATTACACCATCATCATCTCTAACATAGTAACTCTTTCTTACCATTTTTCCTTTACTTTCATTGTTTTTGAACTTCAAAGCTCTATAAGAACATCTTGAGGCATAGTGACCAATTTTACCACAATTGAAACATTTGAAAGGTAACTTACCTTTGAACTTTCCTCTGCTGGCTCTTTTCATTCTAATTACAATTTTGCCTCAAGCTCTTCAAAATTTTCTTCATCTGATTCCACAGCATATTTATCTGATCTAGCAATCTTTTCTTCCTTGGCCTTAAAGGCAGTCTCAATTTTCACAGGGCCATCAGTAGTACCAAATTCTCTCATCTCAAAAGTAGTCAGTTTACCAAGAAATTGATCTTTTGTAAGCTTTCCCATGTCAAACAATTCTTCAATGGTAGATACCTTGTGGATATAAGATTTGGGAAGAGTTTTGAGTATCTTATCTACAACAGATCCACATCCTCTAACTTTCCACCAAGACCCTTGATGCTGCTAACAACTTCATCAATCTTCTGTATGTAGCTTGTTATGTTCTCATCCTCAGACATTCGCATGGTTTCATATGTAGTCTTCAAGTTCTACAACTTAGCCTTCTTGATAGATTCATCACCTTCATAGATGTTTTTCAATTTGTCCCAGATCTCATGAGCAGTTTCCAGGTCCACAAATTTCACCATTTCAGTGTTAGACAGAGCATTTAATAGAGCATTTTTAGCTTTGTGATTAGCCTCATAATCCTTAATTTCATCATCAGACTGGGGACCACCTTTAGGTACTATGTATTTATCTTTAACCATCTTCCAGACATTATAACTAATAGAAATAAGATAACTTTGCATTCGTACCTTCCAGTAGGCATGGTCAAATCCATCAAACTGAGGAATGTCTTTCTTGTGTGCCGTCTCGGATCTAACTCAAGCTGTTAGGCTTTCTTCCAAGGAACCTCACTCTAATACCAATTGTTGAAGGCATAAGACAACTGAGAGGGGGGGTGAATCAGTTGTATCAAAAACTTTAACTTGTTTAAACAAAATCACTTGAACACATTCACTTACTTTAACTCCTTATTCTGTTATGAATATTAAACATGAATAGCAAAATCAAAACATAAATACTTCAACACCATACACACATGAACACCAAATTTTTTACGTGGAAAACCCTAAAAGGAAAAAAACCATGGTGAGTGTTAGCTCACAATATAATGTAGTAACAATATTGAATAACAAAATAGGCTCACTGCCAAAGGGCTCACTACCCAAATGAAAGGCTCACTACCAAGGGGTGGCTCACTACCAAATGGTGGCTCACTGCCAAAGGGTGGCTCACTACCAAAGGGTGGCTCACTGCCAGGATGGGTGGGTCACTACCATGAACTAATATAGTAGCATCTACAGCATACCTGAGTTCAGTTCCATTGAAGTGCAATATATCTCCTCTGCTCTGCTCTGCTTTTACAACTCACACTTTATCTTCTCATCTTCACTCATTCACTCACTACTCACAAATTCATTACATATATTTATACCAATCATCAACCTTGGAAGATTCATCAAGGTCAGCAATACAACATACAACCATTGGAACTATCTCCAAGGTTGACATACATACATAAATCAAATTAGGTCTGAACTTATACAAACTTTTGAATCAAATGAAAGAGGAACACTTCATGTCTTAGCTTGGACCCAAATACATCTTCACACACTTGAACACACTTCTACAATCCATGAATCACATCTGCAACAAGTGTAAATAACCAGGTTGGCCAGAACTAGTGCACACATTAAGAACACTTAGATACATGCTTCCAAGAACTTCATTATAGCTTGCGAATCAAGCACACACCTTCAGTACATTCTGGGGACATCCACAAGTATCATAGAATCACCTAGGAGCTAACAAATCTAACCACAACAAATCTCACTTGAGGACAACAGATATCACTTGAAGACATATCACAGACTACTTCACAACAAACATTGTCAAACTCTGCTAATATATAACTTGCTTTCTGGAGCACCAAATCACAAATCCTTTGGAATGAAGATAGATAAGGACTTTATAAGCTTAAGTCTAGAACTACAAGACAAAAATCTAAACTATGGAGAATTGCAGAGCAAAATACTTTCTCCCTGTTACTTTTCAAACATTGTGAGGCATAGTCTTCAAACTAGTGAATAGAACTTTTTCTGCACAATGATCCAGACCACCAAATTCTAGATTTAGCATCTTCAAACACTTCTCTAAACCATATCCAAATATCATACTCTAGTCTTCAATACAAAGGAAATGTGGAGCAAACTACTCAGATAGTGTTCTTAACATGACAACTCAATCAATCAACAAACAACAATATCATAAGATACAGTTGGTGCTAATGACAACACAAACATGTTGACATCAATGACAACACCATTTAGCACATACTTGCAATAAGTTGCAATACCAATTCCATGTGTCAATTCAAATTTCCAATTCCTCATACATGCATGCATGTGTGGGAGATTGAACCCACCACCCAGAATAGAATGCATCATTTGTAAATGTTAAAAGTGTCGATTCTTGACATGATTTATTCCACTTGACAAATGCTCGTATTTCTTCATTCTAAGAAATGAAAAGAAAAAACATCCTACATAGCCACACACAAATAAAAGTTTCCATCATACTTATTACTATTCTACATCTGTGAACTGAGAACTCTATCATATAGCTAAATTCAAAATCATGAATGAACACAAAACAAGTACTTGATAACTTACTTTCTTCACATAGCTGTTGTAATGAAAGCCATTACTTTGAACTTTTATAGTTTATTGATTCTTCTACTATCTGAAACTTAGTAATGCAATATAAGGTTGAAACAATAAACACTATCATATATACATGACATGTACTATCGTGACAAATGGGTAACAAATAACAAGCAACTCCATTTAATTGACTCTGCCATACTCTGGAAATTCACATTGGCTAATCTATGTGGTTTGTCACTTGCCATTAATGAAATCAATTGGCATTGGCTAATCTAATCGGTTAAGTGCTTTCAATCAAATCAATCATCCAACTCTAATTAATGATAGAGGTACTGCAAGTGTAGTCTGTCCTATCAATCGTGCGATACTATTTGAATCCATCCCAATTGAGATCACAATTAAACCACCATAAATAAAAATAAATGGATATAATGAGGCATGTTGCATGGTTATTATACAACTACATTTTCACACGTGACACAATAAATATAGCCCTAAGCCTCTTCTATAAGTTTATTAGGCATATTTCTTTTTTTGGGTTGTTTTTGTTTTCACAATTTCGTGGCGAATTGCTATCATTGAGATTCAAGATGAGTCATTTGATTTCTCGTTGTGTTGCTCTCTTGCCTTGCAAGTGGTAAATGGCAAATTTTCATAGATATGATGAGCAAAAACTAAGAAAGGTGTTCTGATTGACTCCCTCCTAGTTGACGATGTTGTCCAGGATATTATTGGTCGTGATATTCTTTCACAATATCCTCAACAAAATATTTTTAGTGACATCGTCTGTGCATTTATTAATCTTTTCAGTGATATTATTTATGATTAGATCAATTAGTTGATTCTAGAAGTATTGTAATTTAGAATATATGTAAAAAATAAGTTTAATCAAAATCATTCCTTGGATCCTTCGGGAAAGAGATTAACAATGTGTGTAATTAATGAAATTAACAAATTAGAATTAGAATCATCTCTCAATTTATTAAGTAAAAAAACTTAAACAACTATTACAGAAAGATGACAACACAAAGATGACATCCCTTTATAATAAAGGTTACATGGTAAAAGAAGAATCCCTTGACCCCTCACTGGATAAATATTTCCAGTTGATAGAGAACTGAACACTGTGTATTTCCCTCATATTTTCCTTACAACACATTGAAGAAGAAACCTTCGCTTGATCCCTAGCCACCGGAGCAAGAAGAGTATGTGAATGAAATTGGGAATAAAGTAGGGGCTTTCTTCCAAATTTAAGAATAAAGGCTAACATGGTGAAAGAAGAAGCCTTCTGCAGTCTTGACTGTCTGGAAGGAAGCTAGAAGAAGCATCATACTAAGTTGGCTGGCAGAAAGATTAAACAATGGATTGAGAGAGACCATTGTCCACAATCCATCACTAGGATGCCAGAAAGATGCAACAGTGGATTGGGAGAGAACACTAACCACAACCCATCAGATAGATGCAAGACCATCTAGCATACAACATTGCCAGATGCATTTTCCTAAGGAGCCAAAGCACTTTCCAACTGCACTAAAAGAAGATTGATGCTAGAAGGCACCATTCTCCTTCCTCTTTATTTCCTAAGTAGTTGGTTGTTATCTTTCTAGATGCTCCCATGTCATACATGGAGTTCCCATGACTTACTTTTTTCATCTTACAAGAACTAGGTCCTTCAAGGTAAGGATAACAACCCAACTATGTAACCATTCTAACCCCTTCCTCTGCTGAAAAAGATGACATTCTAACTAAATAATTCCCAAAATTAGCTAACAAGGAACAACCAAAAGTTGAAATTGGTTGTCAAAAGCAACTTTTTCCATCCCTTTATAGCCATGACTGCTGGGAAATTGGGAATTCAAAAAATCATTACCTATGCGTCAGTCTATCTTACTAACCCTACAAATAAATCTCCAGATGCCAAAATGTCACTTCATATCATGCTCTAAGAGCATTTGGGCATCCAATTCAAGAAATCCTCATATGGACTTGTCATCTTACATGTATGGACTTGACATCTCGCATTGAAATTACCCTGGCTCCCTTTACAAAGCTTGAATTTTGCATCCACTTGATCGCCTTGGGTGACTGATGTGACCACCAAAACGTTAGCCATCAGAGCAAATTGTTCAACTTGTAAATTGTTCCACCATTTGATGAACAAATGATGAACGATTGTAGTTCAATTCTGGAAGGTAGATCTCCAATGCTACACATTGCCAACAAAATCCTTCAGAATCAATCAGGAGTTGTTAGATATTATTAGATCAACGGTTGAGATATAAATAAAATATATATTATATTTATAATGATTATTGTATAAAGGTCAAGGTGGCGGCAGAGTGCAAGCCATCAACTGTGAAGATGGGCCTACCTCTTAATTTTACAATGTACATGAAACATCATGATGCAATCATGATGAGCCACATGACATACAGCACAATCCACTTGTCTCTATTTTGGAGACTTTATGTAGAAATTTGGGTGTGTCAGTACTTTGGCCCAAAATAGAACTTATTCTGTCAATCTGCAATCATCTGACGATAAAAAACTATTAGAATATTTTCCATTTATTGACATGCGCGACAGAAGTGACATCTGTCCTTTTGTAATGAATAAGGAATGTCTTGAGAAGCATAATTGCACATTTTTAGAAGACAATTTTACGTAGCTCATTTATGAATCATACAACAGTACACATCATTGTAATTAATGAAATTTATGGAAACATTTTATTAGGTTTGCAACCCTCATAGATACCTTATTCTACATTTTCACTGGTGTACTTCGGAGGAGCTCTGGACTGTGTCTTCTACAGGTGCTGAACACGGGCTTTCACAACTAGGTTAGCTAATTGGTGCTCTTTCTTTCCCATTTCTTATAGTGATAAATTTGAATTCTTTAAGTCAGCTGGGTGGGAAGAACAATTATTTTTCATGAGGCTGGGCTATTTGTTTACCCCAAATGTTCTGGAGATTTATTTGGCACCCTTAGCAGTTATAGAAGCTTTTGTTTACTAGTTTCTCAAACAAGTAAAGATAAAGCTTCTGTTTATTGAGAATGGTTTAGCTAAGGTGAAGGATACTGAGCTAAGACATATAGATTTGGACTTGGAGGATTTCTAGGCTCGACTAGAGCAAAACCCCAAGTCACCTATAGCTGAGAAAATCCTAACAAGTGGGTTAGCTCATGCTGGGGGTTTCCACCTGTTGTGCCATGTCTAGACCTGGTTGTTGCATGTGCAAAGAACTAGTATCTTGATATTAAGGTTAGGTCATCCTTTGTTTTGTAGAAGACTGAGAGGTGGCTTAACTTTAAGGGGAAATTTCAAGAGCACACTGGTTCTTCTTATGTGCATAAAGAATTAGGAACAAGAGAGAAAGGAAGCTCCTAGGCCTCTGGAATTCAAAAAATTTCAACTGGTGTGGAGACAACTCATCACAGAGTTGGTTCAAAATCTGGTAGTGGCGGGCATGGAGGGCAACCTGAATATAATAGGAAACTAAAAGGTGTATGTGAACAGGATGGTCAGCCTGCATTCATGAAACCATGAGTAAAGAAGAAGTTGGATGCTTTACAACAATTGCAGGTAGAAGGTTTAGATATAGAAGCTGATAAGGGTGAAAACATAGAGGTTGATGAGGAGTAGGAAACATACTATTAGGGGTTTGAGGAAACTCATTGTGAGGATTATGAGGTAGATAGATAGGGTGAGTTTCAAGGTGAAAAAAGGGAGGTCAGGGTTGTTGAACATGATAATTCTGAGGGGGATGATGAAATTGAGGGAAATACTTTTGATGAAAATTATGTTGAATATATTCAGACTGATATTCGAGCCTTTGAAAGCCAGCTTAACTGTTCTAAAAAATTTGCAAAATACCAGACCACTCCTGACCTTCAAGAATTGTCTGAAAGGTTAGACAAAATGGAAGAATTTTTTAACAGAAGGTTAAACTATTCTACTTGCCAGGAAAGTTGGAGCAACATGTTCAATATGTGTCATATGTTTCAAACCAAGATTGAGAAATTAGAAAAGGGTATGAAGGATCCTTCTAATTTCACAAATGGTATATTGACTAACATTGCTGATGAAGTTAAGAAAATCAAAACCCAGTTGGAAAAAAGGAAATAGGTGTAGGACAAAGATCATGAAAAAGAGAAGAGACAAAAGACTGACAGGGATCCCAATTCCTGGGAGGAGGTGCTGAAGAAGATGAAGAATGACTGGAATAGTCCTAAGTTTTAGTTGTTTTACTGGTTACATGGTTAACGTTGTTTTCTTATTGTTTTATGTATGTTTTGTTTTGATGAACACTATCCTGGCCTACGTGGTTATTATCAAGATTTATTGTTATTATGCTACTCTCATATAATTCCAATCATGGTTTTGGTCTTGGCTCCCTGGCCCTCCTGGGGTTATTATCAGGGATTTTGCTTTGAACTACTATTATGGGGGGTTGATTTTGGTTATGTTTTTGGGACTGATCAATTGATTTCTCCTTGATGGCTCCCTGGCCCTTTTGGGTTATTATTAGGGAGGGTTTGTGTTGTGCTGATTTTTTGATCTGTTCTGCATTTTGTATGGGTCTAGGACCCTTTTCCCAACTAAACATAATAAAAAACAATTGTAGGCAAATCACATGACTTCTCGTATGTCTCCTTCACCTGGTAACGATTCTTCCATTTTTCAACAGATTGCTGATGATAGTACTTTTCATCCCTTATTTGAGATTCTAGCCTCCTCCATATCAAATAAAATTCCTGTGCAAGATACTCCTAATCATCCAGTCAGAGTTGTCTTGGGTGCAAGTGAGAGTGGCATAGTTTTGTCTTCTCCTTCCTAGCTAAAGAAAGTTTTTGAGAAAAAGAGGAGACATGCCCCAACAATAGACATAAACATTGACACTATAGCTAAATTGTTGCAGACTACAACTAAGCCTAAGAAGGCTAAGTAGGGCATAGAATTTTGGAGATTGTAGACCCCATTGAGGATAAAAATGAAAATGAAGTCACATAAGCAGATTTTAATATGAGTAAGATTGACATGGGTCCTCCTACCGTGGAAGGTGATATATATCATGTAAAATTCTATGTAGGCATGCTAGCAAAGAGAGTTAAAGCTGAGCAACAGGAGAATGCAAATTTGCAAGCCTAGGTGAATTCTCTTACATCTTTCATTCAATCTATTTTGAATATTACTTCTCAATCCTCTGATGCAACTCTGAGTGTTTCTGTTGATGGAATGGATCCTAGCATGTTGCAACAAATCATGAGATATCAAACTCTAGCTAAGGCCACCGAGCAATAGGTAGAGAAAGTCACCATTGATGGTTTGTTCTACATTGAGGAGGTCATGAAACTATATACCCTCACTTCTGATAAAAGGAAAGGGTTAGTTGCTGAGTTATGAAATGTAAAGAGGGAAGATAGTAATCTGCTCACGGTGTCTACAGAGATAAAAGATATGATAGAAATTGATACAAATATTCTTGTAGCTAAGAAAAAATTTAATGATTCAAATGAGAATGATTGTGTCTTGGCTAGATGCACTAGAGTGGAAGAGGTCTGTGCTAGAGGATTTTAGTGGAGAAATAAGAAGAATTTTGACTCAATATTACACTGATATGGTTGATCTTAAAAATAATTGTACCATCTTAGATGTAGAGATTTCAAATGAAAGTGGAGAGAACTTGCTTGATGTCAAGGAAGTAAAGCGACATTTTAAGAAGATGCTTACTAAAGAGCTTTTTGGTGTTGACATAGTTAATGGTGAATCACTAGGGAAGCTTGGACATATAGCAATGTATCTCAGAACTTTCAGGCATGAAATTGATGATGTCTATAAGAGACTAACAGATGCAGACAAAATGATAAATAAGTGGAAACTTTGGGCAAACATTACCTCTAGACCAAGTGTCAAGATTTTAACTTCCATCATTACTAGGTATAGGAGTTACAAGGTGAAACTAAGAGTATAGGTGGACTCGACTACTGTTGGTGAACATGACAAGGAAAGTGAAGCAAATCGGGAGGAAGACCAAATTGTTGCCACGTGATGGCATTTCTTATTTTTTGTTATTTCTTTAAACATGCTCTGGATACTCTTGTGGCAAAAGACTTATTATTATTTTATGTTTTAAACTGGCTATCCCCAAGAAGTTGTTATTATTTCAAAGATAATTATTTTATGATAAGGCTATATATACTAAGTTTGTCGATGCATTTAGGATCTTTTGGCAAACTTTGTGTTGTTGATAGGTCAATTTTGTGTTACTCTATATTTCATCTATTTTCAACATATGAATGGAAGCTTGAGGAGTTGATTTCTGAAGTCGTAAACTTTCACTAGTAGAAAAACATAAATAAATGACTAAAAACACTACCAAAAATTGGTCATGTGATAAGTAGTTTGGTCACGTGACCATTAGTAGTTTATTACTGGTCATTTATCTCGTGACCAAATTTATGACCAAACAAATTTTAGTCATTAATTTGGTAGTAAAATTTGGTAGTATATTTAGTCATAAATTTGATAGTATATTTAGTCATAAATTTGGTAGTATATTTAGTCATCAATTTGGTAGTATATTTAGTCACATGACCATTGGTAGTTTATTGCCAGTCATTTATCTCGTGACCAAATTTATTTAGTCATTGTAATCATTAATTGTTGTCAATTGGTAGTATATTTAGTCACTAATTTCCGTCCATTGGTAGTATATTTGGTCATTTTAATCATTATTTTTCCGTCAACTGGTCATATATAAACAACTAGTACATGATAAACATAAACTATGCCATTTTTTGTTGATAAACTTCAACAAATCTACTCAAAGGATTTAAACAACAATGCTGAAAAATAATTCACTATATATTCAAACTGTATATAAAATATGTTACAAAGAACTCGTTTATCAACAAATCTGCTCAAAGGATTGAAACAACAATGCCAGAAAATAATTCACTGTATATTCAAACTGTATATAAAATATGTTACAAAGAACTCTATATATAGAGTTTTCAAGACAGAATCTTTCTATAGTATGCAAACTGCTGATTTATTATGCTTTTAAAACTAAAAAAACTAAAGCTAAAGCTAAAAAGCCATCGGTGTGAATGCATGTCTTCAGTGATGCCATTGTTGCACATGGGGTGGGTTGTAAATGCATCTAGAAGGCATTGGTTTTGCATTTTCTCCTTGCTCTGTACCTGTCCACAATTAAAAAACTCAAAATTTGTTAATATTTTTAAAAGATTTATGAAACTTTGAAATATGAAAAACAAAGTGGGATGATAAGGAATTTTACAGCAATATAGGCATATATTATGAAAGTATTCAAGAAGAAATGCATATACAGGTCTGATGGTCAAACTCCATAGTTCATTTATTCATATTTGATTGAAACATAGTATGGTCTATGCAAAGGTAAGCCCCAGTCATATACAATTTCAACTGAACAACATTGAGGGCTGATGTTCAAGTTTGACTCACACAAATAATGCTACAACAATATGAAATTTACCAATAATTACTAATCTGTCTGCAGAAAAAAATGACTTTAAATGCATTGACTGTGACTAAATGCATATTGAACGTCTTTAAATACAAGTACATGGAAATATTCACATGAAACTTGTACCAAGTCATCTCATGGCAAGAAAGGAATGGGTGTGAGTTGACCAAATTTTGAATTTCAACTTTTGAATTTTAGGGGTTAGATCTATAGGTGTAGGATTGATCGTGTACCCATTTTTGTATTGCTGACATGACTTACTCCATCACTCTAAAATACAATAAACCATAATTTACCCAAAGAAATCACTAGCATATAAATAGTCTTCCAATATTAAAGGATTTTACAAACTAAATGCACTAATACTGAATGGAACTCAATAGCATTGATGCAATAAGATCCACCTTACACTATATGTATCTTACACATAGATACGGAAATAAAGACTGAAGCAAATTGAAAGACAGGAGGAAAACCAACAAATGGTACCAAAGAAGCAGTCAGTCATGACAAGAAAGAAATATGCATATTCAAAAAAACTCACTTACACACCCTCCTTCTTGGTCTTGTGCTCCAGATACTTTCTCAAAATATCATCCACTATTGGGTTACGTGGAAGCTTAACCAACTGCAATCAAAATAGTATGAACTATATATAACTTTGACGCTAAACAACCAAAACACCTAGACCGTCACATACTAATCAAAACATAAGCATGTCAATTCTGGTAAAAATATTCTAGTAAATGGCTGTGAAAGTCTAAATGATACATACTACTCAAAATATAAATTGAATATACATACTAGACTCAAGTTATAAAGATATGCACAAAATGGATTTTGCAAGGACGCTCTCAAAATCTTTGAATTAATTAAGCACTCTGGAACATATCCTAACATTGTAAGATTTTTCTTGTATTCTAGGTGCTTGCAACCATGCAGGTTTAGTGGATGAGAGTTGTACATACTTCAATCACATTTGTAACCCTTATTGCATTACACCTACAGTTGATCATTATGTGTGCATGGTTGACCTCCTTACCCATGCTAGCTATCTTGAAGATACTCTAAACTTTATCATTGAGATACTTGTTAAATATGTGCTAGTTGTATGGATGTGTTTTCTTGGTGCATGTAGATCACATATGAATATAGGCTTAGGAGTATTTACAACAACATTGCTTTTTGATTTGGATCCTAAAAATGCTGCACAACTTATGTTCTTCTCTCAAACATCTATCTAGAAGTGGGCAGGTGTGGTGAGGTAAGGAGATTGATGAAAGATAGAGGAATTAAAAAAATCCCCGAATGCAGTTGGACAGGCTCTTCCCGCATCACCGTGAGAGTTTATAATAACTATTAGTCATTCCTAAGGTTATAATATATATTACTAGTGCAGTCATATAGTAATAAATATATGGTTAATTATTATATATATTAAATTCATATATAATATATAAACTTAAAATACATATACTATAATATATTTATCCACTTATTAATATTAAATATATCAAATTGATTAATATGATATTAACCAATAAATTATGTAACATTGGATAAATAAGTTATAATAACCATATATTATAACTAATAATAAATATAATTATATTAATTATATAATATATCAAAATAATTAATATTATATATTATATAATAATATATATAATACCTAATATATGACAAATATTAATTATAGTTAATAAATAATAATATTACAATATAATTAATAAATAAGTATATAATTTATAATATATTATATTTGTATGATTAGATTAAGGTTATTATTAATAATCATATCCTATTAATTATCAATTATAATATTTTATAATAATTATTATATAATATATTGATCATAATAACGAGTTATATACCTAATATCAATAATATATTAATCTGAGTAATATATGTGTTATTATGATCAAATTAATATATTAAGGTTTTAGATGTCATCTCATGGAATGCAATGATTGCCAGATATGCACAAAATGGATTTTTTGAAAATGCTTTAGAAATTTTCAAGCAAATGCAATTGGTAGGTGTAAAGCTAAATTCCACAAGCTTTGTCAGCATCCTCCCTGCCTATGCCAAAATGGGAGCTTTGGAATAGGGTACGGACATCCATCAAAGCATAATGGAAGGGGTGTTTTTGTAAGAAATTATAGTTGGAAATGCTCTGGTAGACATGTATGGAAAATGTTGGACAGGCTTCCCGCATCACCGCGGGAGCTGTCAAGAGTCAATGCGGGAGTGCACTCCCACACTAACTCTTGACAGCTCCTGCGGTGATGCGGGAAGCCTATCCAACTGCATCTGGGGAAGGATAGAGGAATTTTGTCATTTTTTGTAGTGGCAACTTCCCTGGTAGACATGTATGCAAAATGTGGAAGCATTGACATGGCATGTGAACTGTTTGGTAGAATGCCTCAAAGAGATGTCATCTCATGGAATGCAATGATTGCGGGATATGCACAAAATGGATTTTTTGAAAAGGCTTTAGAAACTTTCAAGCAAATGTAATTGGCAGGTGTAAAGCCAAATTCCACAACCTTTGCCAGCATCCTCCCCGCTTGTGCAAAAATGGGAGCTTTGGAACAAGATATTGACATCCATCAAAGCATAAAGGATAAAGGAATCATGTCAGATGTTGTAGTTGCAACTACCCTGGTAGGCATGTATGCAATATGTGGAAGCACAAAGAAGGCACGTGAACTGTTTGAAAAAATACCTAAAAGAAATGTGGTCTCGTGGAATGCCATGATTGCAGGATATGGACAAAGTGGATTTTTTGAAAAGGCTTTAGAAACTTTCAAGCAAATGCAATTGGCAGGTCTAAAACCAAATTCCACAACCTTTGCCAGCATCCTCCCTACCTGTGCCAAAATGGGAGCTTTGGAACAAGGTATGGACATCCATCAAAGCATAATGGAAGGGGGATTTTTGTTAGAAATTATAGTTGGAAATGCTCTGGTAGACATGTATGCAAAATGTGGAAGTATAGACAAGGCACGTGACCTGTTTAACAAAATACCTCAAAGAAATGTGGTCTCATGGAATGCCATGATTGTAGGATATGCACAAAATGGATTTTGCAAGGATGCTCTCAAAATCTTTGAATTAATGAAGCACTCTGGAGCATATCCTAACATTGTAAGCTTTTCTTGTGTTCTATGTGCATGTAGCTATTCAGGTTTAGTGGATGAGGATGTACATACTTCAATCACATGAGTAACCCTTATTGCATTACTCCTACAGTCGATCATTATGTGTGCATGGTTGACCTTCTTGCCCGTGCTAGCTATCTTGAGGACAACCTAAACTTTATCATTAAGATGCTAGTTAAACCTGTGGTGGTTGTGTGGATGTGTTTTCTTGGTGCCTATAAATCACATATGAATATAGGCTTAGGAGTATTTACAGCAATGGTACTTTTTGATTTGGATCGCAAAAATGCTGCAACTTATGTTCTTCTCTCAAACATATATGCAGAAGTGGGCAGCTGGGTTAAGGTTCAAATGGTAAGGAGATGATGAAAGATAGAGGAATTAAAAAGATCCCTGGATGTAGTTGGATAATAGAAGGCAGATTTTTGTCAGATATTATAGTTGGAAATGCTCTAATAGACATATATGAAAAATGTGGAAGCACAGACAAGGCACACAAATTGTTTGACATAATGCCTCAAAGAGATGTCATCTCATGGAATGCAATGATTGCAGGATTGCACAAAATGGATTTGTTGAAAAGGCCTTAGAAACTTTCAAGCAAATGCAATTGGCAGGTGTAAACAGAAGCAGATTTATGAGTAGCTTTCAAAGAAAAGAAAGGAATTTGTATAGTAACATTTGTCAAAACCTATCAAATCTTTTACAAGGTCTGTATTCTGCATTAAATAATTTGCAAAGTCTAAAATGGCCTAGAATAGTAAGCATTTTAGATATAGGGCAGAAAGTCTATGTATAAGTTCATATTCTTATAGATTGAAGATAGTTTGAGCCTTTGTTGGAGACTCCATTCTTGTCCAAGCATGTCAATAAGGATAGTGAGCAGTTTCACTACATTATACAGTTGAGAAAGGCATTGAATAAGTCTATTGAATACTCTATGATGCAATATACATATTGGGAAACATATTTCAAGTATGCATAGCCTAAACAGTCATGAAGAGAATTATACAGTGGTATGTAGGTTAGGGTAATAACCCAAACCAATGTGTACCCCCATAGTTTTTATGATAACACAAACAGCCTCGTCAAGCAATGACTAAATCTATATAACAAGCTAAGGATCTTGAAGACTTTTTAGAGTGTGATATATTTGTCAGAGATTCATTCTTAAAAAAAAAGGAAATCCCACATAATATAATATAAATGAAATAGTGAAATAATTTCAAAAAG
This sequence comes from Cunninghamia lanceolata, assembly GCA_027924645.1. NCBI lineage: Eukaryota > Viridiplantae > Streptophyta > Pinopsida > Cupressales > Cupressaceae > Cunninghamia > Cunninghamia lanceolata. Next base: position 2,452,438 of record BSBN01000053.1, on the reverse strand, counting down.
ATAATAAAACACAACCTTTTGGTCTTCTTCAGTCAAAAGGTCACCTAAAGCAGGATGACTTAGAAACTGTAAATAAAAGAAGTTAGCAACAAAACAAGTTCCATTAAGGTTGTATCAACTATTCCTTTTGATATATGTAATAATGAATTGCACAATTCAAGAACAAAGTTAGCTAATGAAAAAAGAAAAACATACTGCAGTTAGCCAAAAATCATGGATTGTCTGAATGACTTCATTGTGTTTGGCATAATACAGTTGTCGTATCTCATTATATTTTTGTTCCACCTCTAGCACTTTATCACTTGCTTCCTCATTAACCTAGACCAATACAATCAAAAAGTCACAAATTAGACAAGATGTGTTCCATTTCACAAAGGTTAACAATGCTTTCTTACACAAAACACATAATAAGTAAAAATGATGCTTACGAAAAAAATTATTCCAGCAATGTATAATTGTAAATTATGTATTGTTCCAATTATCCAGTATACAGATCCTTGTAAGATCACCAATCAACACATGTTCTTTGCAAAGGGAGATAGATCCACATAGTCTAACACATTTTTATATAAAGCAAGGACTCACCCTCTTTTATTAAAATGGATTTGTTGAAAAGGCTTTAGAAATTTTAAAGCAAATGCAATTGGCTGGTGTAAATCCAAACTCCACAACCTTTGCCAGCATCTTCCCTACTTGTGTCAAAATGGGAGCTTTGGAATAGGGTATGAACATCCATCAAAACATAAAGGATAGAGAAATTTTGTCAGATGTTGTAGTTCCAACTGCCCTGTTAGACATGTTAAGGCATTAAAAACTTTCAAGCAAATGCACTTGAATATACATATATATAGAGAGAGAGATGTATGTGGAAGCATAGACAAGGCATGTGAACTATTTGACAAAATCCCTGAAAGAAATGTGGTCTAATAAACTACAATGATTGCATGATATGCACAAAATGGATTTGTTGAAAAGGCTTTAGAAACTTTCATGCAAATGAAATTGGCAAGTGTAAACCCAGATTCCACAACCTTTTCCAGCATCCTCTTTGCCTGTATCAAAATGGTAAGCTTTGGAACAGGGTATGGACATCCATCAAGGCATAATAGAAGGTAGATTTTTGTCAGATATTATAGTTGGAAATGCTCTGATAGACATATATGAAAAATGTGGAAGCACAGACAAGGCACACAAATTGTTTGACAGAATGCCTCAAAGAGATGTCATCTCATGGAATGCAATGATTGCAGGATTGCACAAAATGGATTTGTTGAATAGGCTTTAGAAACTTTCAAGCAAATGCAATTGATAGCTATAAATCTAAATTCTGCAACCTTTGCTAGCATCCTCCCTGCCTGTGCCCAAATGGGAGCTTTGGAACAGGGTATGGACATCCTTCAAAGCATAATGGCATGGGGGTTCTTGTGATATATTATAGTCTGAAATTCTCTCATAGACATGTATGTAAAATATGGAATCATAAACAAAAAACATGAACTGTTTGATAGAATTCCTCAAAGAGATGTCATCTCATGGAATGCAATGATTGCAGGATATGCACAAAATGGATTTTGCAAGGATGCTCTCAAAATCTTTGAATTAATTAAGCACTCTGGAACATATCCTAACATTGTAAGCTTTGCTTGTATTCTAGGTGCATGTAGCCATGCAGGTTTAGTGGATGAGAGTTGTACATACTTCAATCACATTTGTAACCCTTATTGCATTACACCTACAGTTGATCATTATGTGTACATGGTTGACCTCCTTGCCCATGTTGGCTATCTTGAAGACACCCTAAACTTTATCATTGAGACACCTGTTAAATTTGTGCTGGTTGTATGGATGTGTTTTCTTGGTGCCTGTAGATCACATATGAATATAGGCTTAGGAGTATTTGCAACAACACTGCTTTTTGATTTGGATCCTAAAAATGCTGCACAACTTATATTCTTCTCTCAAACATCTATCCAGATGTGGGCAAGTGTGGTGAGGTAAGGAGATTGATGAAAGATAGAGGAATTAAAAAAATCCCTGAATGTAATTGGATTGAAAGGCATAAAATGTTACATGCTTTTTGTGTAGGAGACAGATCACATCCATGCTTTTTATTTTTGCAAGGGGAAGCATACCCTTTGCCATACTAAAAGAAAGAAAAAGAAAAAAATTGACAGTCTGAAAATGTGATTAAGTTTCTAGAATGGTCGAAAAAATAAAAATGGCAAAACAATAGAGTATCGTACCTCATGTTCTCGAGAGCAGTCTTCTGCAATCTCGGATCCGAATCCTGAACTCTTTCGACATATACTTCTAACTGATGTTTCAAATATAAATCTTCCTCCTACTATTTCCACAAAAAAAGCATAAAAGAAAATAAATCAAAACCCTAACCCTAGCTCTAAGTAGATTAATTAGTACAAAAACTAGGCAAATAAATACCAGGTCTTCTTCTGTCTTCTCATCTTTGATTTTCTTAGCGTCCTTGGATGGAGGAAGAGGTGCTTCCACGTTGCCATTACCGGTGTGGGCTGGAGCAAGAGCCATTTTCACTAACCAAAATCAAAATCATTAAATACCCAACAAACAAAATCCAATTTTAAAGTGCCAAAGGCTAGATCAAAAAGAAAATAAAAAATCATCTTGTGGGATAAAAAACACATTTGAGCACAAACCATCCAAGTGCTTAATTTAAGCTTTTACAGGTTTGTTGCATAGTGCACATAAAGAAGAGAAGATGGGTACCTATGGAAGCCTTCGAGTGTGGCCTTCTCAAAAGAAACTTCTTGAATAGGAGACGCAGACATCCAAGTCATTGCTCTGTAAAATCTCACCTCAAAATTAGATTATTGATGCACCACTGCATATTGGGGTTCCTCCAATCTCAACACAGAGGCATTCTTTAACACAAACCATATACCTAAACTCCATTTTATTAGTGGGAGCTTCAGTTTGGAGTAGGAGCCATTTTCACTAACCTTTACTGAGAAGCAACAACAAAGGAGACCTCTGATATTTCCTTAATGGTGCATTGGCGTCGAGCATATTTTCAAAAGAAAAATCAATGACGTCATTTCAAGTTTAATCAAGGCTTAAATTACTATAAATTTTGGCACCCATATGATAGGTTAGGGTAATTAAATATATTATATTATTATATAATATTAAATATATTATAATATAATATTCTATAATAATATAATATTATAATATTATATAATAATATAATATTATAATAATATATAATATTTTATAACATTATAATATTATTTAATATTTTATAATATTATATTATAATATTATAATATAATATAATATATTATTATATAATATAAATATTGTTTTATATTATAATATAATAATTATATTATTTTATAATATAATATTAAATTATATATAATATAATATATATTATATAGTAATATAATATTATAATATTATATTATTATATTATTATATAATATAGAAATAGGATGACGATGTTTTGCTCTGTATGTCGAGCTAGGGCGTTCGTGCCCTAGCCCAATCCTCTGGTTTTTTCTTGGTTGTGCGAAGTGTGGGGAGTGCATACATTTTGGAGAGGTCTAGGGTTGTGATTTTTATCAGTGCGAAGTTTTTTTTCATCTACATCGGTGTCTCTTTCTCCCTGAGCGTGCAGGGGTTTTGTCCCTGGTTGGAGGCCGCGGGTGGGGGTTTTGTGCCTGGTTGGTTTGGGTCTATAGTTTGAAGGTGGTGCTAGGTGGTGGGTCAGTTAAACCCTAGTGGTGGTTCCTTATTTTTTCTCGGGGGCCTGCATGCCTGCCTTGGGTCTTGTTTAGTTTCAATGCCAATCAGGGAGTCTTCGGGGGCTAGTCCCAAGATGGACTTTCACTCAGTAGCAGTTAGTGTGAATTCTCCTTTGCATGCTTCAAAGTTTTTTAATAATAACTTGTTCTCACTAGATCTGGGGTTGGTTGGCTCAGATTTGTCAAGTGGTACACAGATTATGAAGATCAATGAATGTCTTGAATGTTGTGAGGAGAGGCCGAAATTGGTTATCCCGCTGGAGATGGTTGAGGAAGATATTGATTATTATTCAAAGCATGCATTGTTGTGCAAGTTTATGGGGATGCATGTTTCATTACAATTTCTTGAATTGTGGGCCCAACAGACTTGGATGCCGAAGGGAGAAATGGAGGTTATGCTTTTGGCAAATAACTATTTCATGGTTTCATTCAATTGTTTGGTGGATCGCAACAAGGCCTTTGAAGGAGGCCCCTATTTTCATAATTAGGTTGGGTTATTTATTAAACCTTGGCATGCGGGCTTTAATCCTGCTGAAGAGCTTCCGAACCAGGTTCTGGTGTGGGTTCGGCTTCTGAGGTTTCCTGTGGAATGTTGGTGAGATGATGTTTTGCACTTGTTGGCTTCGATGCTAGGAAAACCGGTTGGTGCCTTACAACAGACTCAGGTTAAAAAGGTGATGACTTTTTCTCATATCTGTGTTGAGATTGATTTAAGTAAACCTTTGCTAGATTCGGTGGATATGTGTGCGGGTCCTTACTCTTGGGTGCAGTAGTTGGACTATGAGACTATTCCTTTTCGATGTCGTCTATGTCATGAATATGGACATTTACAGCAGAGATGCCCAAAGGCTAGGCCTATGGATTCCCAGCCTTCTCAGCCTCCCTGCAAACCCCCTAGGGTTGAAAAGGGGAAGGAACCCATTCCTGGTGATGTGGATGGGGCTGATGGTTTCGTTCTAGTCAAGGCTTGTAACAGGAATAGGAGTCAAAAGAGGACTTTGAAGGAAAGGCAAGATGAAGATTCTTTCAACAAATTTGAAGTTTTAGATGATCTCAGCTAGTAGGAAGTGAATCCGGGCTTGGTGAATCCGGATCAGGGTGCTTTGGGTATAGGACAGGAGGACCTTCTTTCTGAAGCTACTCAGTTTTTGCAAGATAATAGTGCTTTGCAAATGGACACGGATGTTCAAATGGAAGTCTAGGTGGAATCGGTTCCTATTCTAGAAGGGAAGAAGGGTGATGGGGATGGATCTCCTCTTGTTTTGAATGTAGGTACTAAGGGGATGAAGAATAATAAGTCTTCTTCTTCTCTTTTGGGTCTTCATCAGAAGGATCCAAAAAAAGGGGCTGGGGAGAAGTCTTTCAAGCTTGGTAGAAAAAAGGATCTCGAAAAGATTAAATTAACAGGGGAAACTTTGGTAGAGTCAGGGTCTGTTAAGACTCTAGATTCTCATTTTTTGAGCCCCTTGAAATGATTGTTCTATCCTGGAATGTAAGGGGCTTGAACAGTGGCCCTCGACAAAACGTTGTTCGTGATTTGGGTAGAAGTCAATCTCCTGATGTTCTTTTCCTGCAGGAGACTAAGTTATCAGTGGAGTGTATGTTTGGTTTAGTGCCTAAGTTGTGGGGGAGTGGAGAGTGCCAGTGCATTGGTGCACAAGGGTGTACTAGGGGAGTGTCTTGTTTATGGAATCCTCGGAAGATCCGCCCTCTTTGGTGGTTGTCCTTTAAGTCTTCTATCTCTATGATTGCGTCTTGTTTTGAGACGGGGGAGTTTGTTCTCTTCTCCAATATCTATGCACCTACTGAACTTCAAGGTAAGAAACTTTTGTGGTCCCATATCTAGTTTGTCCGAAGCATGGTTCCTTTCCATCCATGGATTATGGCTGGAGACTTCAATGCTATTTCTGAGCTGGCTAAGAAGCGGGGTGGTATTGCGAGGCTGAAGCCTTCTGTGTTGCTACTTCAAGATAACATCTCAGCTTTAAATCTTGTTGATATCAAGCCCATTAATGGCCAGTTTACTTGGAAGAATTGGAGGGTCGAGAATAATTGCATTGTGGAATGACTTGACCGCTTTCTAGTTTCTTGCTACTGGGTTGGTGGGCTGTGGTCTTCTAGCTCTGAAATTTTAGAGTGGAGGGGCTCAGATCATTGGCCTATCAAGCTGGCTATTTCTTCAGCTCGTGTGCCTCGATCTCCTTCTTTCAAGTTGCAGCTTATGTCATTGTGTGACTCCTCTCCATGACTATGTTGTTGAGTGGTGGAGGTATGGTAGACCTACTTATGGTACAACAATGTATACTTTTGCTAAGTTACTTCAATTTGTCAAGTATCCGCTTAAACGCTGGAATCGATAATGCTTTGGAAACATTTTCCATGCTAAGACTGCTGCCCAGGCTGAGTTGGATGGTATTACGAGGATGATCAGGGAGGATGGAGTGACTGAAGACCTAGTGTGGGAAGAGACTAGGGCTTTGAAAACACTGGAAGAGTGTGAGCTACGAGAGGATTTTTTTTGGAAACAAAAGGCCTAGATTGAGTGGCTTCAGGAAGGGGATAAAAACACTATTTTTTTCTTCAACTCAATGAAAGCCAGAAGACATGGCAATTCTATTTCTGCTCTGGTGAATGATAGGGGTGAGAGTCTTTCTTCTTTTCATGAAATCATGCATGAAGCTATGCAGTATTTTGCTTCCTCATTCAAGGAGGACTCGCAGGGGGGTTCTGATGAGGAAGCTCAGGTCCTTTCTTGTATCCCTTCTTTCGTATGTAGGGAGATAAATGAGCATCTTATGAGTGATATTTCGATTGAGGAGCTAGAGGGGACTATGTTTCAGATGAAGAGGGGGAAAGCTCCTAGCCCTAATGGTTTCCCGATTGAGTTCTTTCAAGAATTATGGGAGAGAATCAAGTTGGACTTGTTGGTGGTTGTTCAGGAGTCTCATAAGAATAAACAGATGTTACAGGCTTTAAATTCTGCCTTCCTTGCTCTCATCCCAAAGTGTGATGTGGTAGATAGGTTAAGTCAATTTCATCCGAGGGGACTGTGTTTCAGATGAAGAGGGGGAAAGCTATTGGCCCTAATGGTTTCCCGATTGAGTTCTTTCAAGAATTCTGGGAGATTATCAAGTTGGACTTGTTGGCAGTTGTTTAGGAGTCTCATAAGAATAAACAGATGTTACAAGCTTTGAATTCTACCTTCCTTGCTCTCATCCCAAAGTGTGATGTAGCAGATAGGTTAAGTCAATTTCATCCTATCTCTCTTTACAATGTGATTTACAAAATTATCTCTAAATTGATTACTAATATGTTGAAAAAATGGCTTAAAGTGCTAATCTTTGAGGAACAAAGTGGTTTTGTGGTGGGACATCAGATTTTGGATGGGGTTGTTATCGCAACTAAAACCATTCACTCTATGGCCAGTTCCAAAGATAAGGCAATGTTCATCAAGCTTGATATGGCTAAGGCTTATGACAGAGCTCGGTGGTCCTTCCTTTGGAAGGTTCTTGGTGCTTTTGGCTTTGGGGATGAGTGGATTTATTGGGTTATGAGTTGTGTTACTTCGGTCTCCTTCTTTGTGTTAATAAATGGTGAGCACTCTGAGCTTTTTGGTGCCTCTCAGGGTTTGCGACAGGGCAACCCCCTCTCTCCTTGTTTCTTCTTCTTGTTGAAGGTCTGGGACGTCTGATAAGAAGGAATGTGGAGTTAGGTTTCATTTAGGGTTGGGGATGCGGAGGTGTTTTACCTCCACAGTCTCACTTGCAGTTTGTAGATGACACTGCTTTGATGGGTATGGCTGCAATTAGGGAAGCTTCAAATTTGTGCAATGTGTTGGATGTTTATCTTGTTGCTTCGGGCCAATTGATTAATGAATATAAGTCTCCCATCTTTTTCTTCAATACTCTAGGTTCCATTCAGAGGCAAATTGCTCATATCTTGAGATTTCAGACTGGGGTTCTCCCTTTGACCTATCTTGGTATTCCCATCTTTGTTGGAAGACTACCCAGGGATTCTTAGCAGAATACTCTGGATAAATTTCATGTGAAAATTAATCACTGGACCCATCGATGGTTGTCTCTTGCGAGTCATGTTCAGTTGCTCAAGTCTATGGTGCATGTCCTCCCCATTTACAGATGTATGAATCAGGTGGCCCCATTGGGTTTTGTTAGGGAATTAGATTCCTTAGCAAGACAATTTTTATGGGTTGGTAGCTTGTTGTCCTCTAAATGAAGCCTTGTTAGATGGGACATTGTTTGTAGCCCGAAGCAATTTAGTGGTCTTGAGTTAAGCCAGTCGTCGTTGTCTAGGATAGCGTTGGGTGCTAAATTGTATCGATAGTGGTGTGTGGAGCAGGATCATATCTGGGCCAGGATATTAACATAGAAATACTTCCCAGGGATCCCTCAAATTGATATTCCTCAATATCCCCTGGTGGGGAAAGGCTCAGTGATTTGGAGTACGCTCAAGAAAGGGGCTGCACTTGCCAAGGATGGCTTATTTTGGATTTGTAAAAGAGGGATGGAAGCTCATTTTTGGTCTGATTCTTGGGATGGTTTTCCACCCATTGTTTCTTAGTTTCCTAATTTGGTGACTCTGTACCAGAGGTTCTGTGAGGCAAGATGGTCAAGGGCGAGTGACTTCAAGTCCTTATCTTCTCATGGGTAGTTGGTGGTGGCGAGATGGAAGAATCCTGATGAGTGGCTTAATGTTGATATGGAGGTGTAGTGTGTTGAGCTTCATAGTATCCTTTCTCGTAGACGTTGTAGCTCCCTCCAAGAAGGGGATGTTCTTTCTTGGTCTCCTAATCCTAAGGGTGACTATACTGTTGCTTCTGGATATCAGGTGTTGTTATCTCACCGGCTAGATGAGGTGGAGGTTCACTGGTGGAAGAAAGTGTGGAATAAGCTTTCTTGGCTGAATGTAACTGGTTTATTTGGACTTTGGCTTGGAATAGGTGCTTAACATGGGATAATATTTGAAAGTAGGGTTTTCAGGGTCCTTCTATGTGTGTTTTGTGTGGATGTGGAGAGGAGGACTCCTCTCACTTGTTTTTCCGTTGTCCCTTGGCTTTGCAGCTTTGGAATTTTTGGTGGGGAGTTTGGAAAAGCCCCTGTGTTCATGCTTCCTCCCTGGTGGACTTTTTGGAGTAGTTTGGGTAGACCTCCTTCTATGGCCTCATTCTTGCAGGATGTGTGGTATGTTGGGCCTTCCTTCATACTATGGCAGATTTGGTTGGAACGGAAACAAAGAATATTTTGAGGTGAGAAGTTGTTGATTCAACAAGTTTGGCACAAAATTATGGGTATGATTCAGGAGATGGTGCAAGCTAAGTGTGATGTGGTGTGATGGGGAGTTTGGCTTCTGCTTGTGTCAAGAGAGGAAGGCGGGTGAAAAAGAAAGTTCAAAGGGTGGGGGGTTGGCTACCCCCTCCGGCTGGCATTTTGAAGCTCAATATCGATGGTTCTTCAAGGGGCAATCCTGGGCTTGCTGGGATTGATGGGGCTGGAAGAGATTTTTTAGGATCGGTGGTTTTTTTCTTTTCTATTCATGAAGGATTGCAGACTATCAACCTTATGGAAGGTTTGGCGATCCTCTACGCTTTGGAGAGGGCTTATGCTTTGGGATGGCGCAAGGTTATCTGTGAGTCTGATTCACAGGTTTTGATTAATTTGCTAAATGAACAGAAGGTTTCTGATGTTAGTTGGTAGTTGGCTATGATGGTGCAGCAGATTCTGCAGATAAGTTCTTTGATGGAGATGGTGTCTTTTGTCCATATTCTGAGGGAGTGGAATAGGGCAGCAGATTGTTTGGCTAAGTGGGCTTCTGAGCATTTAGATGGCTGGAAGATTGATGAGTGGGAGCAGGTTCCTCATGAGCTCCGACATGACTTGGAGAGGATTCTTGTCGAGGATCAGAATGGTATTGGTGAAGGATGATGTTGTTTCATGCTTTGTATGGCTGCTTCTTATGGATTCCCGGGGCCTTGGCCCTTTGATTTTTTGTAATGCTCTTTTCTAAATTTCAATAAAGTTTTTACCCCTTTTTTTAAAAAAAATATATATTATTATATAATATATAATATAAATACAATATTGTAATATTAATAATATAATATTATATAATATAAATACTATATTATATTATTTATTTATTAATATAATAGAGGAGTAATAGTCATTTATTTGGTCATTTTTTTAGTCATTTCAACCGATGACCAAATTAGTTATTTATAGCTATGTTGCAAAAAGTTTTAGTCACCTGGTCACTTATTTGCCATATTTCTACAAGTGTTTGTGTTATGGTGGATGAATATGTATTCTTCTTATGTAGCCTTTTGAATTTTCTTTTATTAAATTATTATCTATTAATTTTCATTAATCTGAATCATTCCTTCATTGACACTTCTCTCTATTCTGGAGATTTTATGTAGAAAGATGGGTGTGTCAGAGCTACAGCCCAGAATAGAACTGATGTCATTGATCTCTGATATTGAATATCCATCGATCTAAATGTACATATTTTTTAAGCTATAAATTCACCAAGTAAATGAATCAGTATAATTTAGCATTTGATATTTTTACCAACCACATTATGATTTTTCAAAAAATTGCCAACACATTCGCCAAATAATTTATCTTATATTTTTTAATATCTATATAATTCGCCACCTAATTTATTTTATTTTTTGGAATACAACTATAATTTGCCACCTAATTTATTTTATTTTTTGGAATACAACTATAATTCACCAACAATTTTTTTTTCAAATCTATATACAATTCGCCAACAAAAAAACCAGTGTCAACAAATTTGAAAAAAATTGCCAATGAATTTTTAAAAAAAATAGGCATAGATTCACCAACATTTTTTTGACCTCGGGTTAGGATTCGCTAGGATTTTATAGATTTTTTAGGGGGGGATTCCTTAAAATTATCCCTAGTTAACATCACTGACACAAACTTAGGACATGTGGGTCTTGAGGAGTTTAATAATAAATGAGAATCTATCTAGCAAAATTTAGAACCTAAAGACTAGTGGATTAGTATAGGCTATATGATTCCCAATCACATTGCAATCTGCAGTCTTCGTGATGACATGTGCACATTACTACAACCCCAATTAGAGGGAAGTCAAGAATGCTAAGGTTAATGTAGTATTGTTGATTCAACCAGTACATTGAGGAGATCTTTGGCTTTCTAACTAAGGATTCATGCATAAATATCTCTATAGAATTAACTCAAAAGTACTATGACAACAATTTGAGCAAGTGTCTTAATGTTATCAACAAAGAGTGGCTCCAAAAACCTAAACCCACTACCTCAAGATTACCCAAGAAACTATTCAGAAGTGAATTCATTGAAGATGTAAATGACTGCATAACCTTGTTAATTAGAGTCACTAGGCAAGAAAATGTTGGAATTACAACCTTGGATGTATCAGTATATTGCTAAAATTCTAATAGGAAAAGAATTCATTGACTAGGAAATATTGATTAGTGACACATTACACGATTAGTTGACCAAAGTTGTTGTATCAAAATAATTTACATGACATACTATCTAGTGTATGCCCTTGTGAGGAGGCATCAATTTTTAGGGTTACAGATGGAAGGAGTCATCAAGCCAAGCCAATAGAAAGTGTTTGAATACTATCGCCATATAGAAATTAGAGTCAATAATGCCTTTGTATTTTATATTATTAGAATGTTAGAAGGAGATTTTGACAAAATAATGTGAGTGAAAGCAATGGTTGAAATCAATAAATGAGGTAGTTGGGACATTTAATTCCCACTTTTACATACATCAGAGTTGGATGTTTTGATAAAGCCCCTTACAAATTGCCTAGTTTGTTAGTGACAAGTTGGTTTTATCAGAGTTATGCAGACAACTTGCTAAAGTCCATAAGTTGTACGTCCAGAAAGAAAGGTGAAGGGACCTTAATTCCCTATCACTATAAACAAATATTTTTGTTAGGCTTCTAAAACTGCAGAGGTAGAAATGACGCAAGTGAATTTAAAGTTGTATATAGCTACACTTCTATTCAACCCAAGGTCTATTATTGAGGGCTTGAAATATATTTACAAATATAAGGAGAGATTAGAGGATTTTCGGGCTAATTGTGATGATGATTATGAGGTTAGGAGTAGATATTATTCCAGACCTAATACTCTCTAGTTGAAATTTTATCAAATAGTCATTATTCCAAATGTTATCAAAGATGATGGAAATGTTTTGGATCTAGCTTTTCAAGTAGAACAAATTGCCTCTAAACCTTTGTCAAGCAAGGATAACTTTAAAAGGAACCCCCCCCAAAAAAAAAACCTATAAAATCCTAGCAAATCCTAGTCCGAGGCCAAAAAAATGTTGGTGAATCTATGCCTATTTTTGAAAAACAAAAATTCATTGGTGATTTTTTTCAAATTTGTCGACATTGGCTTTTTTGCTGGTGAATTGTATATAGATTTAAAAAAAAATTAATTTCATTGGCGAATTATAGTTGTATTCCAAAAAATAAAATAAATTAGTGGCGAATTATAGTTGTATTAAAAAAAACAAAAAATTAGGTGGCAAATTATATAGATATTCAAAATATAAAATAAATTATTCGGCGAATGTGTTGGCAATTTTTTAAAAATCATAATGTGGCTCGCGAAAATATCAAATGCTAAATTATAATGATTAATTTACTTGGCTAATTTATAGCTTAAAAATATATTTACATTTAGATTGATGGATATTCATTATCAGAGATCAACGACATGAATTCTATTCTGGGCTGCAGTTCTAACACACCCATCTTTCTACATAAAGTCTCTGGAATAGAGACAAGTGTCAACGAAGGAATGATTTAGATTAACAAAAATTAATAGATAATAACTTAACAAAAGAAAATTCTAAAGGATACATGTTATCCTATTTTGCCCCCTTGGCCAAATAGTCTAATATCCATGAGATCCTGGTGTTTCCCCTTCTGAGGATGCAAGGAAAAACATCAAAAAATGGTTAAGTCCTAGAAAATCTAGAGTTTTCCTTATGTTTTTCTGCTATGTTAAGAGGTTAGAGTTCAGTCTTGACCTCTTCACCATGCTAAAGGCCAAAGTCCTGAACTCCGCCCCTTTTCTCCTTACAAAAGTGCTCTAAGTGTTATATTGCTGGAGTTTAGATTTCTCTCCTTTTCCTTTCCTTCCTTCGGAAGGCGAAAGGAATGAAGGCTGAACTTTGACTCTTCCTCTTTGTAGAAATCTGGCTAAGTATTTTGTTGGTGGACGTCAAACTTTCTTTCTTCTTCCTTCCCTTTTGGAAGGCTAAATACCGAAGGTCTGCTTGCCGAGATCCACCAAGTAAAGCTTTATGTATGTCAGTGGTCAGAGTTCAGGCTTTTCACATTCTGTCTTCTTCATAAAAGGTTGAAGGTCGAAGGCCTAATGGTCGACCTCTGATGGAACATGTGGTGTGTTTTTGCCATTCCGTGAGGGATTATTTTACTGAGAAAAGGAGGACTGCGGAATCACAAAATGATGTTAGGTGGTGGTGATGTCATCAAAGAAAGAGGACGCAAAAGGCCCGAGGGTCGACTTCCGCTAAAGGTTTGTGGAAATAATGCTAAGTGTTTTAGATTTTGGGGGTCAAGATTTCCCTCTTGATCCTTCCTTCCTATAAGGTGGAAGATGGAAGGCCCAAGGCCCGAAGTCCACCGATAAGGTGAAATCTTCTAAGTACAAAGTCTAAAACACTTAATACTCCCGGTCACCCTCCTGGTCACCATTAATACTCCGTAGGGGCTTGTTTTCATGCAGCAAATGATATTCCTACCTACCCATGCCACTGTTCCTCATTTGCATCTAATTTCTTATACCCATGGGATGGATGAACCTCTTGTTTCAACAGATTTCACAGATTTGAGCTAACGCACACTTCAAAGGATGGCAGTTCAAAGTTATTGCAACATGGTTGACGTCCCTTCTTGTTGACTTCTCATCCTTCATGCCATGGCTACTACAGCAAGATTGAAAAAGCTATATATGCATGTTTCCAAGATGTAAAAGGGTTGTTGTTAGTTGTTTTCCTAGGCTGTTATGCTGCACCAATTAATCTGTTACTTCTAGACCTTGTAATACACTTATAGAATAGCTAGATTTGATGTATTATTCTCATTTTCAAGCCTTTGATATCTCTAGTCCATCGTCAACCATGAATGTATGTGATTATTTTGTGGATATTGCTCTGTAATAGGTTATTTACTATTTTTAATGGTCATTTGACCTTCATGATCAATATATCTCTGATATTTCACATCTCCTGCACTTTGTCTCTATATTTCACTTGAAGTTGTGATCTATCTTGTGAGTAAAATAGCTCCTTCATAGGTTACAGTCTTCTATTCGAAGCCTTTTTCAAGGTTGCAAGCCTGTGTGAGTTCCTTTTAGGGTTGAGATCATTGTTGTGGTGATTCAGTTCAGCTAATACACCTCATAAATTTGGTGCATCAACTTTTCCTTTCTGTAACCCTTCTATCCCTTTTCCCCTAGCAAGTTTAGCATTAGAGTTAGTTAATTTCTCTAAGCCTTAAGCTTAGAAAGAGGAACCAACCTTCTCTGGAGGTCTAATCTCAAAATTGCAAGGTCCCACACCTTGAGATCATTCCCATTGTATCATTAGAATGCTTGGAGGTCTCCAAGGAGGGTGCAATTCTAAGTGATAATAATACATAAGAAGAATACAGATTCATCCACCATAACACAAAGTTTACGACTTTAGAAATCAACTCCCCAAGCTTCCTTTCATATATTGAAAATAACTAAAATATAGAGTAACACAAAATTGACCTATCAACAACACAAAGTTTGCCAAAAGATCCTAAATGCATCGACAGACTTAGTATATATAGCCTTGTCATAAAACAATTATCTTTGAAATAATAACAACTTCTTGGGGACAACCGATTTAAAACATAAAATAATAATGTCTTTTGCCACAAGAGTATCCAAAGCATGTTTAAAGAAATAACATAAAAAATGATGTGGGAGCATTCGGAGGTGTAAGGGCAATCTTGTATCACCCAAAAACAATGTTGATTCAAAATTGACATCTTTGTTTTCATTTCTTTTCAAAATTAGTATTTATGGATCCATAATCACTTTAATAATGATGTAGAACTTTTAGTTTCTCTAAACTGTTAAAAATAGCAAACTACTATTTTTGGAAAGTTTGCATTTAGGCACGTATGGAAGTGAAAATTTACAAGTAGCTTCATAAATGAAAAATAAGACCTTTAGTGAAGGAATCAAGGAAAGATCATTTGTGGGCTAAAAGATATTAAAGTTTCTGTTTCCCAAAAAACCCTTGAAAAATATTCAAATTTAGGTTTTAGGCACTAAACGGCCTCGTACAGCCCTAAAAATGGGCAGAATCGACAAAGCCATTCTTAGCACATAGAGCACTTCACGAGTTTTTTGATGCTTCAAACGGTTCGTCAATCAGACACCCGGATCAATAGTTATGACTCCCGGAAGTTGACCTATTTTACGAGGGAGATGCCAAATTCAAAATTTGGCTGGAGGCCGCCAAAAGGGGCTATTTATAAACATTTTTGGGAACTGTTGGAAGTAGTAAAGATAATGAGGAAAGTGTAGAGTCAAGAAAATGTGGGAAACCCTAGCTGATTTAGGGTTACAGAAGGTAGAAGATTCTAGAGTCTTGAGATACGAAGTTGTAATGTGTTACAACCTGTGGAGGATTCATCCTCTGATTGTATTTGAGCTTCTATAATGTAATGAGTTGTCCAAATCAATAAAAGAACATTCTATTTTCTATATAATTTTTGTTGTTGTGTGTTTTATGATTTACCCCTTCATCAAAAATAAGAAATGCCATCACATGGCAATATTTTGGTCTTCCTCCTGAGTCGCTTCGCTTTCCTTGTCCTGTTCACCAACAGCGCAGTCAAGTCCACTTGTTCTCTCAGTTTCACCTTGTAACTCCTGTACCTAGTAATGATGGGAGTTAATATCTTGCCACTTGGATGACAGGTAATTTGTACCTGAAGTCTCCACTTATTTATCATTTTGTCTGCATATGTTAGTCTCTTATAGACATCATCAATTTGAGACCTTAAAAGTTTTAAGATGCATTGCTATATGTCCAAGCTTCCCTAGTGATTCATCATTAATTGTGTCAAAACCAACAAGCTCTTTAGTAAACATCTTCTTAAAATTTTGCTTTACTTCCTTGACATCAATCAAGTTCTCTCCGCTTTCATCTGAAATCTCTACATCTAATAAGGTACAATTGTTTTTAAGGTCAACCATATTAGTGTGATATTAATTCAAAATTCTTCTTATTTCATCAATAAAATCCCCTAGCACAGACCTCTTCCACTCTAGAGCATCTAGCTAAGACACACAATCATTCTCCTTTGGATCATTTAAAATTTTCTCAGCTAGGAGAATATTTGTATCAATTTTCATCATATCTTGTATCTCTATAGACACTGTGAGTAGATTACTGTTTTCCCTCTTTACATTTTATGACTCTGCAACTAACCCTTTGCTTTATCAGAAGTGAGGGTATATAGTTTCATGACCTCCTCGATATATAACAAACCATCAATGGTGACTTGTTCTACCCATTGCTCAGTGGCCTTAGCTAGAGTTTGATATCTCTTGATTTGTTGCAACATGCTAGGATCCATTCCATCAACATAAACACTCGGAGTTGCATCGGAGGATTGAGAAGTAATATTCAAAATAGATTGAGTGAAAGATTTCAAAGAATTCACATGGGCTTGCATATTTGCGTTCTCCTGTTGCTCAGCTTTAACTCTCTTTGCTAGCATGCCTACAGAGAATTTTACATGATATATTTCACCTTCCATGGTAGGAGGACCCATGCCAAACTTGCTCATATTAAAATCTACTTCTGTGACTTCATTTTCATTTTTATCCCCAATGGGGTATGTAATCTCCAAAATTCTATTCCCTAAGGAAGAATCTGTTACCATCTGAGAGATCCTCTTAGCCTTATTAGGCTTAGGTGTATTTTGTAGTAATTTAGTGTCAACATTTGTCTATCATTGGGGCATATCTCCTCTTTTTCTCAACAACTTTCTTTAACTAGGAAGGGCTAGACAAAACTGTACCACTATCACTTGTACCCAGCCTGACAACTCTATTTGGTTGATTAGGAGTATCTTGCACAGGAATTTTATTTGATATGGGGAGGTTGGAATCTCAAACAATGAACAAAAAGTACTATCATCAGCAATCTGTTAAAAAATAGAAGAATCATTACAGGTAAAGGAGACACGGGAGAAGTCATGTGATCTACCTGCAATTGTAGTAAAGCATCCAACTTCTTCTCCCCTAGTGGTTTCATGAATGCAGGCCAACCATCCTATTCACATACTCCTTTTAGTTTCCTATTATCTTTAGGCTTCTCTCCATCCCCACCAGATTGTAAACCAACTCTATGATGAGTTGTCTCCACACCAGTTGAAGTTTTTTGAATTCTAGAGGCCTAGGAGGTTCCTTGCTCTCTTGTTCCTACACAGAAGATGTTGCACATATGATACCTAAGGTTGTGATGTGGTTGTCGTTGATGTCAACACTTAGTTTGGACTTCCTAATTTGCTGAGGTGATGTGGTTTCTGAAGTCCATGGTTGGATGTCATGTTGAATATAATATGGTTACTTCATGTTGAATGTAATGTGGTTACTGAAGCTCACGGTTGGATGACATGTTGAATGCAATGTGGTTATTGAAGTGGATGTCATGTTGAATGTAATGTGGCTACTAAATCTCATGGTTGGATGTCATGCCTCAGTCAATACTGAGTTGAGTATGAAGTCATGTTAAGATGGGAATTAGAAGCATCAAGAAGACATATTAAGATGGGAATTAGAAGCATCAAGAAGACATATTAAGATGGGAACTAGAAGCATTAAGAAGACATATTAAGATGGGAATTAGAAGCATCGAGAAGATATATTAATATGGGAATTAGAAGCATTAAAATTTATGTCTCTATGTCTGCATGAGTTTTCACAAGAACACAAGTAGGTTTTGATCTCCAGAAAGTGATGAAGACTTCTGCCACAGAAAGATGCTTGGGAGACTGCTTGGGAAATTGCTCTGCATTCCTTCGCATTTGCAAATATGATCATGTGGTTTAGAATCTAAGTTCAGTATGCTATGAAGATATTATATCCAAGATATAAAGTTTGTATGACCTCAACAATAAAAGTTATGAATGATAGAGTTCCAGTTTATGTTTTGACAGAGTAAAATGGTGATGACGACTTGGTAAAATACTCCACACTCTTTCGGATGTGAAGATTTATCAATAAAACTTTGTGAACATGTTCAAAGAGACTCAATGCACACTTTTGTAAAGTATCTAGTGATTTGGTGTACCGCAAGTAATGTATAATCTTCTAGGTGTATAGTTGTGCTACAAGCTTCATGTGTTCTTACTTAAGGGTGGCCTATTTCAAATAGGTGTGACATGCAAATGTTATCCCTTGAAGAATGATGTTGTGAATGATGTTTAGGACTAGACTAAGCATGTATTTGGATCTGTAAGGCATGTGTTTTCTTTTGGAGTAGCATGTTGTTCATGATAGGGCTTTCCCTATGCATGTTTCAAGTTGTAATCTATGGCCGACTTCTAAAATGTAATATTCTTGTTGTATTGGCCTACTTGTAATGAAAATCAATGTAATGTCATGTATATATTTTAAACCTAGTTGATCTAGGTAAGGTATGATAGTGAAGATAAAAAGATGACAAAGTGAAGAGTATAGTATGAATATCATATGCATTGTGATGTGCGACTGAAGGAGAAAGAGCAGAAGTATTAGAGGTTGTCTTGATTCATCTTGAAGACATTTTTGTGACAGGAGGGAACAGAAGAGTGTGCCTAATTGATCCAATAATTAGAAGAAGCAGAATTGCAATCATCAAAGGAGTGTGCTTCAATGTCAGTTTTTAGACATTAGGACTATCATACTATAATCATCTCTGAGTTCATTCTCATTTCAGGGAGTAGTTTCTTCATTGGGTTGTAGCCCTAAAACAAAGTTTGCAGGAAGTTGTAGCTTCCTTGGGAGTGACCATAAAACAAAGTCTTTAGGGAATAGTAGCTTCCTTGGGTTGTAGCCCTAAAACAAAGTCAGCAAGGAGTAGTAGCTTCCTTGTGTTGTGGCCCTAAAACAAAGTTGTAATTTTTGAGCTTCATATATTGTGAGTTAATCTTCGCCGTGGTTTTTCCCTTCTTGGGTTTTCCACGTATATCTAGTGTCGTGTGTTGATGTGTATTGTGTTGATCTTTCCTGTTTATATTAATGTTGTAATACTTAAATTTTAATCTACTCCAGAGGATTTGAAGTTGTTTAGATATTGATTCACCCCCCTTTTAGTATCATGGTGTGTTCAACAGAAGAAGAACCAACGTGCTCTCAAAATTTCCCCTTAAGCCACCTCTTCGTCTTCTCCAAAACAAAGGATGATTAGACGTTAATATTAGCCACTTCTTTTTCAGACCATTGTACTTGAGGCAGGGGTCTAGAGACAACATCATGGTACTCTTCATCAATCATATCAGAATTATCATCAAATTCAACACCACTTGGAATTTGCAGAGGCAAGTTAAAGGCATGGATTTGGTCCAAGGTAAGCCTCATCCAATCCCTTCTCTGTATCTCTCTCTCATTTTCACAATCTTTCCAATAATCCTCCAAGTGTGGTTGGTGCTTACAAAGATTCCCCCCATGGAAATTCCTCTTAACAAAATTTTTACTATCAAAGAATGATCTTACAGACAAAGGGCCAAAATTATATTCTGCCAAAATCTTCTCTATATTTCTCACATTATTATTTGTCTTGCAAGTGAAAAATGATAGCAACATAGGTAAAGTGTACCCCTTCTTCTTCATCCCATGATACTTGTTGTTCACAGTCAACATCTGGCGACAGACTTCTAAAAGAATAAAATAATCACACACATATTTTGGCAATTTCAATTGGGCATTTTCATAACCCCTGATTCAAAGATAAGTGAACCGATCAAACTGAATATAGAAACTCCCATATTTCATAACCAAGGAGGCTGCTTCGAGAGAAATTCTTACTCCAGGGTTTCCTTCAATCCTTTTTACAAAAAACATAAGAAAATCATCACTAACGCAGTGATTGTCTTTCAAACCAATTTCTCTCCTCAATTGAGGGAAATATTTGTACACGGGTGAGTTTGGCATCAAAGACCCTTGAGTCCTTAACCCTGCCCAGACAACCTCTTTACTAGTCATAATGTAGAACAAGTATGAGCACATGTGAAAAGAGACATTCTGATGGAAGTTACCCAATTGTTCATTCTCATGGTCACTGATCATTTTGGTCCAATTAACATATTGGCACTCATTGCACACCACCAAAATTAACTGGCACATCCATTTCTCGAAGTAATTAGACTCTGCATTTCCAACGACTCAGTTTAATAGAGTGATTATGTCTGAAATCTCTTCTTAGAAATGGGCTCTTTTCAGGTTAGCGGGAACTTGAGACTTTCCCTTCTTCTCTACTTTCAACTGGTTTCTAGCAATTGAGTTCAAGCACCAATCTTTCTTATCATGGAAAAAACCCCACCCCATAGTGATAGACATCTTCATGAATTCTTCTCTATCAGGCAACTTTAGGGCATGAGAAACTGCTTCAGAATCAATTCTTGTAAACACAGAGCCATCAAAATCTCGTATCTCTAGTGACTCGGGATAATAGTTCTCTGCACATGCAACAACTAGGTCTGGACATGGCACAATAGGTGGGAAACCCACAGCATGAGCTAACCCACTTGTTAGGATTTTATTGGCTATAGGTGACTTGGGGTTTTGCTCTAATCAAGCCAAAAAATCCTCCAAATCTATATGTCCTAGCTTGGTATCCTTCACCTTAGCTAAACCATTTTCAATAATTGAACATTTGGGGTAAACAAAAGCTTTTGTAAATGCTAAGGGTGTTAATTAAATCTCTAGAACATTTGGGGTAAACAAATAGTCTGGACTCATGAAAAATAATTGTTCTTCCCACCCAACTAACTTAAAGAATTCAAATTTATCACTATAATAAATAGGCAAGAAAGAGCACCAATTAGCTAAACTGGTTGCAAAAGCTCGTGTTCAACGCCTGTAGAAGATGTAGTCCAGATCTCCTCTAAAGTACACCAGTCAAAATGCAGAATAAGGTATCTGCGAGGGTTACAAACCTAATAAAATGTTTCCATAAATTTCATTAATTTCGGTGGCATGTACTATAACTACTGTTGTATGATTCATAAATGAGCTATGTAATTCCCTTTCAAAAAATGTGAACCACGCTTTAAGTCAGAGGATCGGCAATTTTCAGAACTTGAGAACCAACGATCGAGAGTTCGGAAGTTCGAAGAACTCCCGACTCGCCAACTATGAAGGACTTAACATTGGGACCGACACAAGAATGGTAATGAAGACATGACTCAAGACTTTGAAGAAGAGTTGGGGAATCGACAAGTTCTAAAAATTTGAAACCCATAGGCAAAGGTTTTGAGAAACATGAAATCATCGATTACAAAGGGAAAAGACTTAAGTAAAAGGCTGTGACTTAGCTTAAAGAATAAAACAATAAAGAATAAAGGAGAGAACAAAAAAGAATAAAGAATAAAAATTTTGGTAACAACTTACAATTTACATCGATGTACTTATAATATTCTAATAATTTTTTATCGTCAAATGATTGCAGATTGACGACATAAGTTCTATTTCGGGCCAAAGTACTGACATACCCAAATTTCTACATAAAGTCTCAGGAATAGAGACAAGTGGACTATGTTATATTCCATGTGGCTCATCATGATTGCATCATGATGTTTCATGTACAAAATTAACAGGTGGGCCCATCTTCACAGTTGAGGGCTTGTGCTCTGCCGCCACCTTGACAGTGATGACTAGCTATATTCTTAAGGTTCCAGATGAAGATGCGAATGATTTCAGCAAGCAAAAGTGGTGTGGATGTTCTTGGTGTTTCAAGCAAGCTTGTGGGGCTCTCTAGATAGTGTCTAATTCATGTTGGCGGTCTGCATTGAAGTTAGAGCTTGTAACTAAAGATTTACCTTTCAGAGATGATGTTCTTCCCAGTCCTAGCCGACCAGATGTTTTACACATGTTGTGGATGATCTTGAAGATGTTTTATGAAGCATGGCATGTTCCTCTAAGAAGATTGAAGTCCCAGTTATGCGTGGCCAACTAGGTAGTGACGTGCATGAAGTTTTTGTAATAGGTCAAGTTGTATTTGTGTAATTGCTCTGTAATTAAATAAAGTATGTGTGGTGCCGACTTTGATGATCATCCCAAAGTCAATGTCTTGTATAAATAAGATTTGTGAAGTTATTTCAAGCGTAGAAGTTGTGGAGATGAGAAAGTGATAGAGAGGAAAGGAGCAAAAAGTAGAGCAGAAGTGTTGAACTTAAATGGAACTGTCTCAAGCATGGTGAAGATGCTAATCTCCAATTCAAGTATGTAATATTTATATTATTCTATAGACAGTGAGTCTCTTGTAGGCAGTGGGCCTCTTGTGAGCAGTGTGCTGGGGCAGTGTGCCCTAATTGGGAAGTGCCATTTTTGTTCTTATTCTTTTAATAGAGAATACAATCTTGGGTTAGTCACCCCGTGGTTTTTCCCTTAACCGGGTTTTCCACATTAAAATCTTGGTGTCATATGTGTTGAATATGTTTCTGCTCTTGAGTTATTGCATTTTGCTTTCATGATTGAATAATTATTATACAACAAGGATTTAAGGATTTAAAAATTAGAGGGTTTGGTGACAACTGATTCACCCCCCCCTCTCAGTTGTCTATCCTAAAACCAACAATTTTGGTATCTAGAGATTTATTTACAGGGTTAATAAGATGAATTGACGGACATGTAATGATTTTTTGAATTCTCAGCATTCATGGCTATAAAGGGATGGAGAAAGTTGCTTCTAACAATCAATTTCAACTTTTGGTTGTTCCTTGTTAGCTAATTTGAAGGGAATTATTCAGTTAGAATGTATTCTTTTTCAGCAGAGGAAGTAGTTAGAATGGTTACACAGTTGGGTTGTTATCCTTACCTTGAAGGACCTAGTTCTTGTAAGATGAAAAAAATGAGCCATGGGAACTCCATGCATGACGTGGGAGTATCTGGTAAGATAACAACTGGCTACTTGGGAAATAAAGTGGAAGGAGAATGGTGCTTTGTGGAAACATTCTTCTTTCAATGCAGTTGGAAAGTGCCTTGGCTCCGCAAACGAATGCATCTAACAACGTTGTATGCTAGATGGTCCTGCATCTATCTGATGGGTTGTGGCTAGTGTTCTCTCCCAATCCATTGTCACATCTTTCTGGTAGCCTAGTGATGGATTGTGGACAGTGGTCTCTCCCAATCCATTGGTTCATATTTCTGGTAGCCAACTTAGTATGATGAGTCTTCTCGCTTCCTTCCAGATAGTCCAGACTACAGAAGGCTTCTTCTACCTCCATGTTAGCCTTTCTTCTTAAATTTGGATGAAAGCCACAAATTTTTTCCCAATTTCATTCACATATTCTTCTCGCTCCACAAATCAGGGCTCAAACGAAGGGTTCTTCTTTATTGTGTTGTAAGGAAAATATGAGGGAAGTACACTGTGTTTAGTTCTCTGTCAACTAGAAATATTCATCCAGCGAGGGGCCAAGGGTTTCTTCTTTCACCATGTAACCTTTATTATAAAGGGATGTCATCTTTGTGTTATCGTCTTTTTGTAACAGTTGTTTAAGTTTTTTTACTCAATAAAACGAGAGATGATTCTAATTCTAATTTGTTAATTTCATTATTTATCAAGTCATCTTTCTGTAACAGTTGTTTAATTTTTTTGACTCAATAAAATGAGAGATGATTCTAATTTTAATTTTTTAATTTCATTAATTACACACATTGTTAATCTCTTTTCTGAAGGATTCAAGGAATGATTTTGATTAAACTTATTTTTTACATATATTCTGAATTATAATAATTCCATAATCATTCAATCAATCTAACCATAAATAATAAAAGTTCCAAAATTATGTTATTACCGAAAAATAATTAATTATACACATTGTTATTCTCTTTTCCGAAGGATTCAAGGAATGATTTTGATTAAACTTATTTTTTACATATATTCTGAATTATAATATTTCCAAAATCTTTCAATCGATCTAACCATAAATAATAAAAGTTCTAGAATTATGTTATTATCAAAAATAATAGATAATAAGGCAAAAAAAATTAAAATGTTGACAACAATTGTAATCTATATCGATAACCCATATTATATTAAACAAAAGAGTTTCAGTTTACAGTCTATAGAGGATTTTTTACATAGTCCTAGTCTAAGGTGCCCTAACACGAACCTTGGATATAGGTGTACGCAGAAAAGGAAAAATTCAAAATAGTTTAAATTTTCAAAAACTCAAAATAAAGTTGTTAGTGGCCACCGTTCATTTGTCTTCTAACAACTGCCACATGAAGAAGAAAATCTATAGCATATACAATAGACCTAACAAGATTTATAAAGTATAAACACAACCATAACCCTGATTAGATTAAAACCTTATTCTAAATCTAATTTAAATGACTGTAAAAGTTATAAGTTATTAGAAACAATTAAAACCGCTAGTAAGATTCATCATGAGAGAAGTTATAATTTATAAATCCTTGATTGTATTAGTTCTCAATCGTCACTAAAAAAAAACACAAATGGAGATAAGATGCATAGAAGTTTGCATTCTGTTATTTAATTCAAGTGGGGATAGTACATCATACAAAAGTACTCATAGACCAAAATCCCCTATAATTTATTGCTCTTAAACATAGACTGTAGACATAAAATTATAGATGGTGATTACATCACATACTTCTGCATCCATGCATTATATTCCTCCTTTGCTGGCCAGTTGTACTTCAAAATTTTATCAACTCTTTGCATATAAGTCAAGTACTTGGCATCTGAGGATATTTTAGTTTCTTTTATGAAACTACTCAAGCCAAATTCTAAATTCAATAGCTTGTCCATTTCAGCATTACATTGCACATGATCAATCTTGCTCCCAATGATGATTTATTTGATGGAGACAGGAACTATGCTACCAAATTTTGCTTTCCAATCTAACATAGACTTTTTAGTTCTATTATTAGTAAAAACTGGTAGTAGGGAATACTTTCAAGACACCTAAAGCTACTAATTTTGTCCTTTAGCATTAAATCAAGTCAGTCATGAAAACCAGAGACTTCATTCAAAAGTCCTATGACTTCATGTGTGCCGATAACTCCATCTGGCACATCAAAACCTATGTTGGCACTATTATAAATATGATTCAGCACCTGTACATAGGGAATCCAAGTACCTAGAATATCCCTTAATGCTAACTCATTCATAGTGTAGCTTTTGTGAGGCCAACCCTTGTGCGACTAGATTAGTTGCACTTTTAGACCATGTTATTTTGCTTCGCCCTAGCTAAGGGTTTGATTTATGGGAGTGTGACTCAACCTTTGAGACCATGTAGTGTAGATGTGGAATATCACATGTTTGTACTTGAATTGGAACTTGTAGTGTTGTAGTGCGAGGCTACCATGTGTTGTACTTCTTGTTTTGAGGATGAGACTTATTGTTCAGATTATCCTTGTCATGTGGATAGTTAGGGGTTGTTAAACCTGTAGATTCAGACATTCATGGACTTACCTTATACCTTGATTTGATTATGGATTATGATATTATGATGTTATAGCTCATATGTTAGATTTCCATTTGATGATATGATGTTAATGCGATATTATTTTGATGCAATTGAAATGTTAATTTATGAGTAAATGAATGAAATATTATGCAGTTTTGATCGTGATTAGATGTTTAGAAATTTCAAGTGAATTATGAATCATATATATGCAAGCATGTGTATAATTGAGGATATACATGTTTATACAACTCTGTGTGTGTGTGCATTTCCTTTCGCTTCAGCTATGATGAACATGTGCTATTGTTCCGTTTGTGGAAGTGTGCAGATAATTTTCCATGCCCATGGAAAATCAGAGGTCATTCCAGTAACCCTATGCGATATCCATGGAAAATAATGACCCTAGGTCATATCGGCCCCTAGGGTCTAGGACCAATTTGAACATGTGAAACCTTAATTTAACCTTCTTTTGGTCACCTTAACTTGACCCTGAAGTTAAGTGATGAATTTTGAAGTTGGGTAAGGTGGTGGATAAGTCAAGAGTCCACCATGACCAACTCCACTTCACTAAGATAAGGTCTCCCTTATCTTGAAGGCTTGGGAAGCTTCCAAGGCCCTCAAGTGTGAGAGACCTCATTCTTATGCTCTCACATGTGTGAGGGCATCTATGGGGGAATGGGTTTGCCTTGTTGGATAGGAGGATGACATGTGTCTCCTCTTATCCTTATGGAGTCCTCCATGTGGGATTCCTCTCTCCACTATGCTCTCACACATGTGTGAGAGCATTTGTGGGAGAGTGTGAGGTTTTGTGGAAACGGAGTGTGACATGTGTCACCTCCTCATCCCTTGGGGTTTTGTGAGTGGGTTGTGAGGAGGAAGGAGAAGGTGACATGTGTCACCTTCTCATTCCTTAAGGCTCTTTGGTTTAGCCTATTAAACTCCATCTTTGAGAGATGGAGAGGGTTCTTCATTTTTGGCTTTCTTTTTTGTATATTGATTTGGGAGAGATAGCTAGAGTTGGAGGTTTTTGGGATGCAAGGAGATTGGAAGGAAACTTAGGAGCTCTTCTTCAACCTCTTGCCAAATTTGGGCTTATAAGGTAAGCACCCAAGGCTATATGCCTTCCTTATGTTATATACTTTCATTGTATGTGAAGATTGCTTTGTGTTTTTTGTTTTTTTTTTGGTGTATGTGTTGTGTGGGTTTTCATTTTGGGTATTGGATGATGCTCTCCATTGAGAAGAGCTCATTTTTTTGGGGGGTGGGAGAGGAGTGAACGTCCTCGAGGGTAACCTCACTATATTTGGAGGTGTGGATGGCCATGGGAGTGCATTGTGGAGTAGTTGGGATTTTGGTGAAGGCAAGAGTGCCTTGAGATTTTTTTTTCATTTGGAGATTTTGGTGAAGGCAAGAGTGCCTTGGGATTCTTGACATTTTGAGATATTAAGGCAAGAGGCCTTGTGATTTGAGTATTATGTGTTTTGGTGATTTTGGGTTTCCCCCCTTGAGTTAAGAGTAGTCCACTCTCCTACCCCCAAAAATCCATGCAAATGGATTAGTTATGTGAAATCCTTGGGAGGGTGTGTTTATGATTTGTGTGAGTGTTTTGGTGTTAAATTACTTGTCGTTACATGCACCTGGTTATGTGGTGACTTGTTCCAAGTCTATGATTGGAAGGTGAGCTCCCATGGGCATTTGGAAACTTCATTGTGAGTTTTGCAGGTTTGGTGTTCTTGAAGTGTTGGAGCTTTGGAAGGAGTTTTGGGTTTTGAGTGGTTTAGTGTATGGCCTTCATGGCCTTGTAAAAACTTTGTGAAGTGTGAGAGTGAATCTCTTTGTGTACCAATTTGTAACAAAAAAAATATACATGTACGCAAGCTATTTCAATGAAAGATTTATTGTATTATTTTTCTTATAATCGCATTTTATATATATATATATATATATATATATATATATATATATATATATATATATATGAGTGAAAATAAATGCTCTCTCATCTCTTTTCCTATCTCTAAACCCTGTTATTTAAATGGAAATATTGCTTGTTGGAAAGAAAAGAAGATATATGTTTAATTACAGTTTACTTTAGAAAAGAAAAAGAAATAAATGTAAATAAGATCATTTGTTATTTGATATTAGTTGTTCATTTGTGTATGCACATATATATATATTCTATAAAAAAAATACATATTTATTGGCTTGCTGTGGTAAACATATAGTTGTGTTTTTTTTACAAAGAAAATTTATAGAGTAGATTTCTACAAATATATATATATCCTTTTTTAAAAACAAATAGAATTCATTATGCTTCTAGAATAAAATATATTGTGTTCTTAAATGAAACCTACAAATATATATATATAATGGAGTGGGGAGGGGGGATGGACCCCACTCTGCCCCTCTCCATAGAGCTAAGCTCTGTGGAAGGGGGGCGGGAGGTTGCCCCTCCCCCATCTAATGTCACCTTTCACATGGCGCCCGGTGCCTTAAACCTGCTTCAACGCTTTTAAAAAATATATATACTCTGCATTTTTTCTTTTTATTCAGCCACGATGTACCATATATCCGGCCCTTCTCCTCTGGCTTGTCCATTCGACCTGCAGTATAAAACTGAATCTATATATATATATATATATATATATATATATATATATATATATATATATATATATATATATATATATATATATATATATATATACTCTGCAGTATACACAAATATATATATATATATAAACTGTGTGGACATATACTCACTATTTTTCAAATAAAAATATATATTTATTTACATGCTTTCTTCTCTGGAAAAAAAAAAAAAGAAAACAACAGTATATATACTGTTGTGCAAAACAAAATATATAACTCTGGTGCAAAATCTTTTAACCAAAAAAAAAAAAGACCAGAGAGCCCTCTTCATGCATTGGAAAACCCTGTGGAATAGCAAAAACCAAATAGAGCCTCCATGAGAATTCTTGAGAAAAACCATGCACAATGAAAAGGGATTTTAGAAAACAAAAAAACAAAATAATAAACTTAGGACTTGAAGAATGAGGTAGAATAGAAGAAAAAGGAATATTAGGGTTTGAGAGAAAAAGATAAAAATAAAATATGTAAATTTTAGGTGCACGGATCTCTTTATCTTTTCCCTCTTTTTTCTCCTTGTTTGCTAAAAAAATAAAATGGGTGTGTGAGCAAAATGCCTTGTGAGGTTGAAGATAGTGCTTTATAAATCTTTTTTTGTTTTTATTTTTGTTTTTGCCTTTTAGCAAACCTAATTTTAAGGGAAATTTTTTTTATATAACCTTGTATTTAATTATCTAATTTAAGCCTTTTTGGGGAAGTGGAGTAATTGCTTTATTGGGTTTATTTGTGGGATTTTATTTAAGCCTTTTTGGGGAAGTGGAGTAATCGCTTTATTAGGTTTATTTGTGGGATTTTAGTTTATGGAATTATATTTAAATTATGTAAATCTACCTAGTTGACTTAATCATTTGATTCGATTTTAACGTGGAAAAACATCAAATGTGTGTTCGAGTTAGATTGCATTATTTAATTTATTTAAAGGGTTAGGTTAAGTGGAATTATTTAAATGGGGTAATAAAACCTTAGTAGTACCTTTGAGAATAATTGGTTTATTTAATTTTTTTATAGTTAGATTGTTGAAATGGCATTTGGTGTATATTATATTCTTTTTTTTTAAATTATTTTCTCTACTCTCACGATTGTTAAGATGGCATTATGCCGTCAAAATTTTCCTAGATTAATGAAAGGAATATTAAATGATTTATTTCATGTTCGTACATTATCACCTTAATTATAGTTGGGTACTTTAACTATTAGATTAGATGGAATTATTCAATGTTAATTATGTTAATAGTTTTCCTAGGGTTAGATTTCGATTCATATCAAAATCATATCACCTCATATAGGAACCCTAGGGTTAGTTCCAATTTTAGAATCTACCCCTCTTAGCGATGCTCCTCGCATCGCATACCCCCTTAGTGGCTATCATCACGTAGGGGTTGCAAATTGAGTCGTATTATCTTGATTAAGATTGACTTCCCCGCCTTCAGGCGACGTGCCTCTCATAGGTTGCTGGCGCAACCTACATTACGTGTGTGTGTCACCAAGCACGCTTGATACGTGTGAGGGGGTTTCTAGAGTCGAGTGGAAAAGTTTTTGATATTTCATGTCATGACCACATGACAAATGTGGACATGACACGTGTGTTGTGTGTCATAACCACATGGCAAATGTGGGCATGACAGCTTTCAATTGCCTTTGTCAAATTACTTAGACAAACCCATGCATCATCTACTTTATTCAACACTTTACTCATCTAATGATCCAAGAAGATTTTAATCAGAGCTACCTGTTCACTTTTGTGCTCTTCTATGATTTTTTCAATCAGACTGTTGCTCCTTCTCAAATTCTCTTGTAATTCAGTAACAACCATAGAATCTCCTTCATATCTTGATAAACTCATTGGACTAGACATAGAAGGTGCTGATAAGACTTCAATTCTAGTGGAAGGAACAAGTGATTTGATCTTGTTGTACTCATGTAATAGCTTCACATAATCCTCCCTCTATTTGTCTAGTTCTACTTGTAGCTTCCTTGCTGCAGCTTCACTGAATTTTGTTGTAGCTACCACCAATGATGCAGCCTGAGGGGTAGTGGTGTCAGTTAAACTTCTCACAATTAACTGGCATGTGATCTCATTTATATCCCTTTCCACTTATGGTTTATTATCACATGGAGCCATAGCCCAAATTGCCAAAGTCTCATGATTGACATTAAAACATGCTCCAAACAATTCTTCTACTTGCTCATGTGTCAATACTTCATCATCAAATTCATCTTATCTTCTAATTGTATCCATAGCAATAGCGAATGAGATATCCCATCCTAGAAAGAGCAATAAACCAATTTCCTTTACTAACCTTCTTCCTTCCTCAGGGGTAATGCTACTAACATCCATACCAACTTCCTTCAAAACCCTCTGAGCAATTGCCACCTTATCCTCAATTTTAGCTTTACCCTGTTCCTCATTCAACTTCTTTAGGTACATCTTAGACTTCCTCTCCACAAGTAAAGCTCTGAATTCCTTTGATTTAATGAATTCATCATCAAATAGAAATTCCTTGCAAGCCAATGCCCTGATATCTTTTACAGCTGCACTGCTTTCTTGCAGGCTCAATAAAGTTTTTGATGGGGGAGGCAACCACATTTCATTCCTAGGAGAGGACATAACACCTGATGAACCTCATCCAAGTCAATTTGGTTTTCCTCAACCTCCTCTGTCAATGAATAATCAACAAAAGGTTGATTTTCAACAGTTGTTTCAGGGGGAGGAAGTGAACTCCATGCCTCTCCTGCAACCTCCTCAACCATAGGTTTAGAAGGTTCTTCAATATTTTCCTCAGGCAGTTGCTGCCTCTCAAGAGACTATGGCTTCCTTTTGGCTACAAACTTGAGTTCCTCGAAATGTTCCAACATCACTTGCATCCTATGAATAGGATCACCAATCTCACTGAAGGCACCATTTTATGCAGGGTTCTTCAACTTCCTCTGCCTTTCTCCAAGGAGAATGAGACCCCAATTTTCTCTTCTTAATTTCATCTTTGCCTCTGAAACACAATTTCTAAGAAAATCCTCCTACTCATCAAAACAATGCTCAAACCCTAATTTGTGTTTTTGTCTCCTTACCTTGTCAATAAAGTGCTTAGGGTCATAATTCCTATGCTCTGGTGTGGGTAGTTTGTATTGTTGCAATTTTACCAAGCAGACCTCCAAACCTTCTTTAGCAGTGATAAAGAAACCAGGGAAACTAATTTTTAAAGTAATGAAAGTCCCCTTTTTACTATTTCTCAAGTGAAACTTATCAAATTCATTCAACTACCACATAATCTCCAAAAATGCAATTATGTTTGGCACTTTCTTGGGCAATAAGTGGGGTCTGACATTTGCCCCATAAACCCTGATTATGGTTACATTCCTATAAAGGAACCAATCACCCCAATTGTGATCCCTCACACCATCTGGTTTTCTCTCTAAAGGCCTTAGCAAGTCCATTATCTCCATGGAGAGTCTAGGCCTCTCCTATCCTAATAGTCCCAACACCCTTTGTGCAAAATGCTCCTCAAACACTAGGTAATTTGCATTGCTATAAAACGAGTCCCATAAGTGAACTCTGCCCTGAATTGTCATAGGCTTTTCATCCTTGGTCTGATATTGGATCTGTAATTCACTGCCCTAGAATCTTCTCCCACAGTGCAATAAAATATGGCATAACAAGGAATACCTAGAAAAGGTGGGGGCATTATCTCCCTATTTGAATCCTACCAATTCCTTATGGATTCGTTCAACCAGAAATGTAGCATAATCAAACCTTCTATTGTGGTATTTATCTTGTATATCAACAATCATGACCAATAAATGATTTGGTATCAGGGGATTATAATCGATCCCAAAAACTTGACAAAGGGCATAGTAAGTCTTCACAAAGTAGTCTTCAAACATGTCAATGCTGAAAGGTTTTGTTTCATGGTCAAATATTTTAAAATGCTTGCCCATGCTTCTTGGCCTGTGAAGAGGTAACTTGTATGTTCTATAAGCCTACATGTTTCTATTGTATTCCTTCTTTATCTCCTCAACATCAATTCTTTCATGGGCCAAGGGGTTCAGACCAAACACTTCAATTATCAATTCTCTGTTTAGATGGAAAAGTTGCTCACCCTTATAATTTGATAGCATTCGAGTGTTTGAATTGTATCTCTGGCTAATTGCTCAAATGCGGCCCACATTTACAAATACATTGTGGACAACTAATTTCTCTAAATCTAATTCCCAAATGTGTGTAATGGGTTTTTCCAGGGCATGATGGTTGTATCCAAACTCAAATAGCTCCCACCCTCCTATTGGTAGGATTGCATCCTTAATGTAATGATGAAAATCATTAAACCTATCTGTTAATTCCCTGGTACCCTGGGCATGTTTATATTTTTTAGAAGATCCCGGGAGCTGGTTTATAAGGTCTTGGGATAAATCCCTCTTGATTTTACCCCAACGGTCGGACCTCTAACTCATGATTATAGGCAAAAGGATAGGCTACATGGAAAAAAGGGGGTGAGGGCTTGACAGCTCTAACAACTTGGGAGGGGCTTTACAAATTAAAATACTACCACAAAATGATAAACATTTAACATTCAATGCAGGTCACAAATAGCCCTATTGATCAACATACCAATTTATCAGCGATTAGGGGCTACGGTAGTCACCCAAACTTTGAAGTCACAATCACTAGCTACTCAGTCAAAACTTGCTTCAACTCCCAGAAGTCTTCAATATGCTTAGAGCCTCAAAATTTCAATGTGCATAATGGAATTTAAAATGGAAATTATTTCTTGTCGTCGCCTCATTAATTGCTCAATTAAACACAGCCTAGCAGCCTGCATTCGCATGCCACGAACAGACACTTCTTTTGAATATCAACCGTTCAATCAAGATCAGAGCTTGGTCCTTGAATCAACGGTCATCGCATGCTAGGGCCATATCGCAACCTCAAATGAAGGACCAACAATTTAAAGTTGTGCGGTGCACTAGACCGTTAGATATTTATTAATCAAGCACCTTAAAACACCACCATCGATATTATATATTATATAATATATTATAATAATATATCTAAAATAATTATATATTATTATTATATATATTATACTATATTAAATATAATATATTAAAATAATATATTATAATTATTGTATAATATAATTATGATATATTATAAATATAATAATTATATTATATATTATAATTTATAATATATTTAATAATTATATTATATTATATATAATAATAAT
Organism: Cunninghamia lanceolata; assembly: GCA_027924645.1. NCBI lineage: Eukaryota > Viridiplantae > Streptophyta > Pinopsida > Cupressales > Cupressaceae > Cunninghamia > Cunninghamia lanceolata. The sequence continues at coordinate 2,419,029 of BSBN01000053.1, read as the reverse complement.
TATTTTATTTTATATTATATTATATATATATATAATAATAATTTTATTATATGTTATATAGATAAATATTAAATATGCTAACCAAGTTACACTAATTTAAATCGTGACTTTAACCCTAACTATACATGGAACCGGAACCATAAGTATAAATCTTACTTCCTTGGATTGGACAAGTGTCGCCATATCGCATTGTCGTAGCCTCAGTACTTGCCGCTATCTGGAAGCATGCATGATGCGCTCACCATTGGATCGCTCTTGGTATAACAAATTAAAACACCGTTGTTGAATTTACTATTATTATATGAGTCATCAAATTAGGCCCGACTTCATATAAATGGTTTAAGGGAGCTTCAGAATTCAGTGCAATGTTTCACCGTTTGATGAATGTTTCGATGGACGATTGTAGTTGAATTTCAAAACGAAATGTCCAGAGCACTAGACTTTTGAACTCAAACCTCTAGAATCAATCTAGAGCTGTTAGATTTACAAAGATCAACGGTTGATAAATTATATAATATAATATATAATATAATTATATCTAGAGCTGTTAGATTTACAAAGATCAACGGTTGATAAATTATATAATATAATATATAATATAATTATTATATTATATAATATATAATTATAATTATTATTAAATATAATATAATAATATATCTAACATATATTATAATATTATATATAATTATAATTAATATCCAACTAGATACTCAAGATTCTGCATAAGATGAGTGTACATTGTACTATAGTTGTATTAACTTATTATTATTATTATTATTATTATTGTGCCATTACTAATTTACTATTATCATATGAGTCATCAAAGTGGGCCCGACTTCATATAAAACGAGCTTCAAACTTCAGCGTGATGTTTCACCATTTGATGAATGTTTCGATGGATGGCTATAGTTGAATTTCAGAATGAAATGTTTGGAGCTCTAGACTTGTGAACTCAAACCCCTAGAATCAATCAAGAGTCATTAGATTTACAAAGATCAATGGTTGAGATTATATAATAGTTTTCAATTTCACCGCTCGACATACGTGCTGTATTAAATTATTAATTCAGACTGTAGACTTGCATACCATCCTTAAATTTCTCTTAAAGTGGGAGTACAATAGTACAACTATAGACTTGTAGTTGTACTAAAGAATAGAATAGAATATACCTAATAACTTTTAAAAAATTAACTTCCACGAGAATAGAATAAAATTTATATCTTATAAGAAGATAATGTAACATGTTTCACTCGATTTACTTCAGTGTTCACATGTGGCACTTAGCAATTTTAATTGATACTATTTGGAAGTGAGAGGGTCAAGGACTCAAGGAGATTGCAATGCACCAGAAATTTTAACACCGATTGTGCAATACCATGGAGTCACTCAATGCCAATCTTTGTGTTCATCTTTTCTGGGTAAGTGAAATACAGATATAATTCACTCCTATTACTATTGCTATTACTATTGTCCTTGAGACTTTAGTTTTTTCAATCTTGAGGTTTAGGTTTGAGTGTTTACAAGCATGTCTACCAGCATTACCATACCAAATATTGGGAAAGGCAAAGAAAGAGATAAAATAGACTACCTTGGACTACTTAAAACCCCAAGTTTTACAGATGAATACCATGACATTTATGACCCTGTAATATTTGCTAGGTTTACCTCAACACTTAGATATTCATTGAAGAATAAGGTACTTAAAGTGCAACCTGACCCAAAAAAACAATACCAATTAATAGTATCACTACACCATGGGTGGTTGGATTGGGATGCATGATGTTCCCCGAGGTTTTCCCTTGCCCTCAATTTATCATGTTTTGTGCCCAGAATTATGACAGAAATAAAAGAGCAATTGTTAGAAAAGATAGCCAAGAACTAATGTTACCTATTAATGCAGAATATTTTGGCAAATTGTTGGGTTCTACTGCTAAAGATTGTAGAAACGTCCACATAAACATAGAAAAACTTGCTAGTACTTATGAAGCAGTTAGTGAAAATGATAAAAACAATTTTCTCAAATCTGTAACATTGGATGGTGCCCTACACAATTAGAATCATAAGCAGGAGCCTAGTTATCAGTGGAGTGTATGTTTGGTTTAGTGCCTAAGTTGTTGGGGAGTGGAGAGTGCCAGTGCATTAGTGCTCAAGGGTCTGCTAGGGGAGTGTCTTGTTTATGGAATCCTCGGAAGATGCACCCTCTTTGGTGGTTGTACTTTCAGTCTTCTATCTCTATGATTGCATCTTGTTTTGAGACAGGGGAGTCTATTCTCTTCTCCAATATCTATGTGCCTACTGAACTTCAGGGTAAGCAACTTTTGTGGTCCCATATCCAATTTGTCTGACGCATGGTTCCTTTCCATCCGTGGATTATGGCTAGAGACTTCAATGCTATTTCTGAGCTGGCTAAGAAGCGAGGTGGTATTGCGAGGCTGGAGCCTTATGTGTTTCTACTTCAAGATAACATCACAGCTTTAAATCTTGTTGATATCAAGCCCATTAATGGCCAGTTTACTTGGAACAATCAGAGGGTCGGGAATAATTGCATTGTGGAACGACTTGACCGCTTTCTGGTTTCTTGCTATTGGGTTGGTCGGATGTGGTCTTCTAGCTCTAAAATTTTAGATTGGAGGGGCTCAAATCATTGGCCTATCAAGCTGGCTATTTCTTTAGCTCGTGTGCCTCGGTCTCCTTCTTTCAAGTTCTAGTTTATGTCGTTGCGTGACTCCTCTCTCCATGACTATGTTGCTAAGTGGTGGAGGTATGGTAGACCTGCTTATGGTACAGCAATGTATGCTTTTGCTAAGTTACTTCAATTTGTCAAGTATCAGCTTAAATGTTGGAATCGACAATGCTTTGGAAACATTTTCCATTCTAAGACTGTTGCCCAGGCTAAGTTGGATGGTATTACGAGGATGATTATGCAAGATGGAGTGACTGAAGACCTACTGCGGGAAGAGACTAGGGCTTTGAAAGCACTGGAAGAGTGTGAGCTATGAGAGGAAGTTTTTTGGAAACAAAAGGCCCAGATTGAGTGGCTTCAAGAAGGGGATAAAAATATTTCTTTTTTCTTCAACTCAATGAAAGCCGGGAGACATGGTAATTCTATTTCTGCTCTGGTGAATGACAAGGGTGAGACTCTTTCTTCTTTTCATGAAATCACACGTGAAGCTATGCAGTATTTTGCTTCTTTATTCAGGGAGGACTCGCAGGGGGGTTATGATAAGGAAGCTCAGGTCCTTTCTTGTACCCCTTCTTTGGAATCTAGGGAGATGAATGAGCATCTTATGAGTGATATTTCGATTGAGGAGCTAGAGGGGACTGTGTTTCAGATGAACAAGGGGAAAGCTCCTAGCCCTAATGGTTTCCTGACTGAGTTCTTCCAAGAATTCTAGGAGATTATCAAGTTGGATTTGTTGGCGGTTGTTCAGGAGTCTCATAAGAAGAAATGGATGTTACAGGCTTTGAATTCTACCTTCCTTGCTCTCATCCCAAAGTGTGATGGGGCAGATAGGTTAAGTCAATTTCATCCTATCTCTCTTTGCAATGTGATTTATAAAATTATCTCTAAATTGATTTCTAATAGGTTGAAAAAATGGCTTAAAGTGTTGATCTCTGAGGAACAAAGTGGTTTTGTGGCAGGACAGTAGATTTTGGATGGGGTTGTTATTGCAACTAAAACCATTCACTCTATGGTCAGTTCTAAAGATAAGGAGATGTTCATCAAGCTTGATATGGATAAGGCTTATGACAGAGCTCGATGGTCCTTCCTTCAGAAGGTTCTTGGTGTTTTTGGCTTTGGGGATGAGTGGATTTATTGGGTTATCAGTTGTGTTACTTCGGTCTCCTTCTTTGTGTTAATAAATGGTGAGCACTCTAAGCTTTTTGGTGCCTCTTGGGGTTTGTTGTAGGGCGACCCCCTCTCTCCTTACTTGTTTCTTCTTCTTGTTGAAGGTCTGGGACATCTGATAAGAAGGAATGACGAGTTATGTTTCATTTAGGGGTGGGGGTGGGGACATGTTTTACCTCCACAGTCTCACTTGCAGTTTGTAGATGACACTCCTTTGATGGGTATGGCTACAATTAGGGAAGCTTTGAATTTGTGCAATGTGTTGGATGTTTATCTTGTTGCTTAGGGCCAATTGATTAATGAAAATAAGTCTTCCATCTTTTTCTTCAATACTCTAGGTTCCATTCAGAGGCAAATTACTCATATCTTGATATTCCAGATTGAGGTTCTCCCTTTGACCTATCTTGATATTCCCATCTCTGTTAGAAGACTACCCAGGGATTCTTGGCAGAATATTTTGGATAAATTTCGTGTGAAAGTTAATCACTGGACCCATCGTTGGTTGTCTTTTGCGGGTCATGTTCAGTTGCTCAAGTCTGTGGTGCATGCCCTCCCCATTTACAGATGTATGATTTAGGTGGCCCCATTGGGTTTTGTTAGGGAATTGGATTCCTTAGAAAGACATTTTTTATGGGTTGGTAGTTTGTTGTCCTCTAAATGGAGCCTTGTTAGATGGGACATTGTTTGTAGCTCGAAGTAGTTTGGTGGTCTTGAGTTAAGGCAAACGTCATTGTCTGGGATAGAGTTGGCTGCTAAATTGTATCAGTGGTGGTGTGTGGAGCAGGATCGGATCTGGGCCAGGATATTAACAAAGAAATACTTCCCGGGGATCCCTCAGATTGATATTCCTCATTATCCCCTGGTGGGGAAAGGCTCAGTGATTTGGAGTATACTCAAGAAAGGGGCTGCACATGTCAAGGATGGCTTATTTTGGATTTGTAAAAGAGCGGCAGAAGCTCATTTTTGCTCTAATTCTTGGGATAGTTTTCCTCCCATTGTTTCTCAGTTTCCTAATTTGGTGACTCTATGCCAGAGGTTCTATGAGGCAAGATGGTCAAGGGTGAGTGACTTCAAGTCCTTATCTTCTCATGGGTAGTTGGTGGTGGCGAGACGGAAGAATCTTGATGAGTGGCCTATTGTTGGTATGGAGGTGAAGTGTGCTGAGCTTCACAGTATCCTTTCTTGTCGATGTTGTAGCTCCCTCCAAGAAGGGGATGTTCTTTCTTGGTCTCCTAATCCTAAGGGTGTATATATTGTTGCTTCTGGATATCAGGTGTTGTTATCTCACCGGCTGGATGAGGTGGAGGCTCACTTGTGGAAGAAAGTGTGGAATAAGCTTTCTTGGCCGAAGTGTAACTAGTTTATTTGGACTTTGGCTTGGAATAGGTGCTTGACATGGGATAATATTCGAAAGCAGGGTTTTCAAGGTCCTTCTATGTATGTTTTGTGTGGATGTGGAGAGGAGGACTCCTCTCACTTGTTTTTCCATTGTCCCTTGGCTTTGCAGCTTTGGAATTTTTGGTGGGGAGTTTGGAAAAGCCCCTGTGTTCATGCTTCCTCCCTGGTAGATTTTTGGAGTAGTCTGGGTAGACCTCCTTCTATGGCCTCTTTCTTGCAGGATGTGTGGTATGTTGGACCTTCCTTCATACTATGGCAGATTTGGTTGGAATGGAATCGAAGAATATTTTGACGTGAGAAGATATTGATTCAACAAGTTTGGCATAAAATTATGGGTATGATTCAGGAGACGGTGGAAGCTAAGTGTGATGTGGTGTTCCCTTTGGAGAAAGGGGATACTGAGTTGGTGGATAGATTGGGTATTCATGGGTTGTCTTTAGCTTCTGCTTGTGTAAGGAGAGGAAGGCAGGTGAAAAAGAAAGTTCAAAGGGTGGTGGGTTGGCTACCCCCTCTGGCTGGCATTTTGAAGCTCAATACCGATGGTTCTTCAAGGGGCGATCCTGGGCCTGCTGGGATTGGTGGGGCTGGAAGGGATTTTTCAGGATCGGTGGTTTTTTCTTTTCTGTTCATGAAGGATTACAGACTATCAACCTTATGGCAGGTTTGGTGATCCTCTACGCTTTGGAGAGGGCTTATGCTTTGGGATGGCGCAAGGTTATCTGTGAGTCTGATTCACAAGTTTTTATTAATTTGCTGAATGAACAGAAGGTTTCTGATGTTAGTTGGTAGTTGGCTATGATGGTACAGCAGATTCTACAGATAAGTTCTTTAATGGAGATGGTGTCTTTTGTCCATATTCTGAGGGAGTGGAACAGGGCAGCAAATTGTTTGGCTAAGTGGGCTTCTGAGCATTTAGATGGCTGGAAGATTGATGAGTGGGAGCAGGTTCCTCATGAGCTCCGACATGACTTGGAGAGGATTCTTGCCGAGGATCGGAATGGTATTGGTGAAGGATGATGTTTTTTCATGCTTTGTATGGCTGCTTCTTATGGATTCCCAAGGCCTTTGCCCTTTGATGTTTTGTAATGCTCTTTTCTAAATTTCAATAAAGTTTTTACCCCTTTTTTAAAAAAAATATATATTAATATATAATATATAATATATAATATATAGATAATATTGTAATATTAATAATATAATATTATATAATATAAATACTATATTATATTATTTATTTATTAATATAATATAGGAGTAATAGTCATTTATTTATTCATTTATTTGGTCATTTATTTAGTCATTTCAACCGATGACCAAATTAGTCATTTATAGCTGTGTTGCAAAAAGTTTGTTACATGACTAAAAGTTTGGTCACGTGACTAAAAGTTTTAGTCACCTGGTCACTTGCCATATTTCTACTAGTGTTTGTGTTATGGTGGATGAATATGTATTCTTCTTATGTAGCCTTTTGAATTTTCTTTTATTAAATTATTATCTATTAATTTTCCTTAATTTGAATCGTTCCTTCGTTGACACTTGTCTCTATGCCGGAGACTTTATGTAGAAAGATGGGTGTGTCAGAGCTACAGCCCAGAATAGAACTGATGTCATTGATCTCTGATATTGAATATCCATCAATCTAAATGTACATATTTTTTAAGCTATCCAAGTAAATTAATTAGTATAATTTAGCATTTGATATTTTTACCAACCACATTATGATTTTTCAAAAAATTGCCAACACATTCGCCAAATAATTTATCTTATATTTTTTAATATCTATATAATTCACCACCTAATTTATTTTATTTTTTGGAATACAACAATAATTTGCCACCTAATTTATTTTATTTTTTGGAATACAACTATAATTCACCAACAATTTTTTTTTCAAATCTATATACAATTCGCCAACAAAAAAACCAGTGTCGACAAATTTGAAAAAATTAGCAAATGATTTTTTTTCAAAAATAGGCATAGATTCGCCAACATTTTTTTGGCCTCGGGCTAGGATTCGCCAGGATTTTATAGATTTTTTAGGGGGGGATTCCTTAAAGTTATCCCTAGTTAACATCACTGACACAAACTTAGGACATGAGGGTCTTGAGGAGTTTAATAATAAATGAGAATCTATCTAGCAAAATTTAGAACCTAACGACTAGTGGATTCGTATAGGCTATAGGATTCCCAATCACATTGCAATCAGTAGTCTTGGTGATGACATGTGCACATTACTACAACCCCAATTAGAGGGAAATCAAGAATGCTAAGGGTAATGTAGTATTGTTGATTCAACCAGTACATTGAGGAGATCTTTGGCTTTCTAACTAAGGATTCATGCATAAATATCTCTATAGAATTAACTCAAAAGTACTATGATGACAATTTGAGCAAGTGTCTTAATGTTATCAACAAAGAGTGGCTCCAAAATCCTAAAGCCACTACCTCAAGATTACCCAAGAAACTATTCAGAAGTGAATTCATTGAAGATGTAAATGACTGCATAACCTTGTTAATTAGAGTCACTAGGTAAGAAAATGCTAGAATTACAACCTTGGATGTATCAGTATATTGTTAAAATTCCAATAGGAAAAGAATTCATTGACTAGGAAATATTGATTAGTGACACATTACATGATTAGTTGACCAAAGTTGCAGTATCAAAATAATTTACATGACATACTATCTAGTGTATGCCCTTGTGAGGAGGCATCAATTTTTAGGGTTACAGATGGAAGCAGTCATCAAGCCAAGCCAATAGAAAGTGTTTGAATACTATCCCCAACTAGAAATTAAAGAGGCTACAAAGAACTTTGTTAGAGTCAATAATGCCTTTGTATTTTATATTATTAGAATGTTAGAAGGAGATTTTGACAAAATAATGTGAGTGAAAGCAATGGTTGAAATCAATAAATAAGGTAGTTGGGACATTTAATTCCCACTTTTACATACATTAGAGTTGGATGTTTTGATAAAGCCCCTTACAAATTACCTAGATTGTTAGTGACAAGTTGGTTTTATTAGAGTTATGTAGACAACTTGCTAAAGTCCATAAGTTGCACGTTCAGAAAGAAAGGTGAAGGGACCTTAATTCCCTATCACTATAAACAAATATTCTTGTTAGGCTTCTAAAAATGCAGAGGTAGAAATGACGCAAGTGAATTTAAAGTTGTATATAGCTAGACCTCTATTCAACCCAAGGTCTATTATTGAGCGCTTGAAATATATTTACAAATATAAGGAGAGATTAGAGGATTTTTGGGCTAATTGTGATGATGATTATGAGGTTAGGAGTAGATATTAATCCAAACATAATACTCTCTAGTTGAAATTTTATCAAATAGTCATTATTCCAAATGTTATCAAAGATGATGGAAATGTTTTGGATCTAGCTTTTCAAGTAGAACAAATTGCCTCTAAACCTTTGTCAAGCAGGGATAACTTTAAAAGGAACACCCCCACCCTAAAAAAACCTATAAAATCCTAGAAAATCCTAGTCTGAGGCCAAAAAAATGTTGGTGAATCTATGCCTATTTTTGAAAAACAAAAATTCATTGGTGATTTTTTTCAAATTTGTCGACATTGGCTTTTTTACTGGCGAATTGTATATAGATTTGAAAAAAAAAAAATTTCATTGGTGAAGTATAGTTTTATTCCAAAAAATAAAATAAATTAGGTGGCGAATTATAGTTGTATTAAAAAAACAAAAAATTAGGTGGCGAATTATATAGATATTCAAAATATAAAATAAATTATTTGGCGAATGTGTTGGCAATTTTTTTAAAAATCATAATGTGGCTGGCGAAAATATCAAATGCTAAATTATAATGATTAATTTACTTGGCTAATTTATAGCTTAAAAATATATTTACATTTAGATCGATGGATATTCATTATCGAAGATCAACGACATCAATTCTATTCTGGGCTGCAATTCTGACACACCCATCTTTCTACATAAAGTATCTGGAATAGAGAAAGTGTCAACGAAGGAATGATTCAGATTAACGAAAATTAATAGATAATAATTTAATAAAAGAAAATTCAAAAGGATACATGTTATCCTATTTTGCCCCCTTGGCCAAATAGTCTAAGATCCATGAGATCCTGGTGTTTCCCCTTCTGAGGATGCAAGGAAAAACATCAAAAAATGGTTAAGTCCCAGAAAATCTAGAGTTTTCCTTGTGTTTTTCTACCTTGTCAGGAGGTCAGTTCAGTCTTCACCTCCTCACCATGCTAAAGCCCAAAGTCCCGAACTCTGCCCCTTTTCTCCTTGCAAAAGTGCTCTAAGTGTTATATTGTCGGAGTTCAGAGTTCTCTCCTTTTACCTTCCTTCCTTTGGAAGGCAAAAGGCCCGAAGGTTGAACTCTGGCTCTTCCCCTCTGCAGAAATCTAGCCAAGTGTTTTGTTGGTGGATGTCAGACTTTCTTTCTTCTTCTTTCCCTTTTGGAAGGCTAAATGCTGAAGGTCTGCTTGCCGAGATCTGCCAAGTAAAGCTTTATGTATGTCAGTGGTTAGAGTTTGAGCTTTTCGCATTCTGTCTTCTTCATCAAAGGCTAAAGGTCGAAGGCCCGATGGATGACCTCCGATGGAACATGTGGTGTGTTTTTACCATTCTGCGAGGGATTATTTTAATGAGAAAAGGAGGACCGCAGAACCACGGAATGTTGTCGGGTGGTGGTGACATCATCAAAGAAAGAGGACGCAAAAGGCCCAAGGGTCAATTTCCGCTGAAGGTTTGTGGAAATAATGCTAAGTGTTTCAAACTTTTGGGGGTCAAGCTTTCCCTCTTCCTCCTTCCTTCCTAGAAGGTGGAAGGTGGAAGGCCCGAGGCCCGAAGTCCACCGATAAGGTGAAATCTTCTAAGTACAAAGTAGAGCTCAGGGGGTAGACTTTCTTTCTTCTTTCTTCCCTCCTGGAAGGCTGAACAATGAAGGCCCGAGGCCTGATCTCCACAGGGGCAAATCTACTAAGTATAAATGTCAGAGCTCGGTGTTTACACCTTCCATCTTCTCCCTTCTGCAAGTGATAGGGCAGACAGCGAGAGGCCTGAACTCTGAAACTCTAGCGGCTCCTTTCTTCATGGTGAAAACATGATTTAATTGGCCAATCACCCTCCTAGTCACCATTAATGCTCCGTAGGGGATTGTTTTCATGCATTAGATGATATTCTCGCCTCCCCATGCCACTGTTCCTCATTTGCATCTAATTTCTTATACCCATGGGATGGATGAACCTCTTGTTTCAATAGATTTCACAGATTTGAGCTAAGGCACACTTCAAATTATGCCAGTTTGAAGTTATTGCAACATGGTCGACATCCCTTCTTCTTGACTTCTCATCTTTCATGCCACGGCTCCTACAGCAAGATTGAAAAAGCTATATATGCATGTTTTGAGGATGTAAAAGGGTTGTTGTTAGTTGTTTTCCTGAGCTGTTATGCCGCACAAATTCCTCTGTTACTTCCAAACCTTGTAATGCACTTACAAAATAGCTAGATTTGATGTATTGTTCTCATTTTCAAGCCTTTGATATCTCTAGTCCATCATCAACCATGAATGTATGTGATTATTTTGTGGATATTGCTCTGTAATAGGTTATTTACTCTTTTTAATGGTCATTTGACCTTCATGATCAATATATCTCTAATATTTCACCTCTCCTGCACTTTGTCTCTATGTTTCACTTGAAGTTGTGATCTATCTTGTGAGTAAAACAGCTCCTTCATAGATTACAGTCTTCTATTCGAAGCCTTTGTCAAGGTTGCAAGCCTGTGTGATTTCCTTTTAGGGTTGAGATCATTGTTGTGGTGATTCAGTTCAGCTCATACACCTCATAAATTTTGTCCATCACTTTTTCCTTTCTGTACCCCTTCTATCCCTTTTCCCCTGGCAAGTTTAGCATTAGAGTTAGTTAATTTCTCTAAGCCTTAAGCTTAGAAAGAGGAACCAACCTTCTCTGGAGGTCTAATCTCAAAATTGCAAGGTCCCACACCTTGAGATCGTTCCCATTGTATCATTAGAATGCTTGGAGATCTCCAAGCAGGGTGTAATTCTAAGTGATAATAATACATAAGAAGAATATAGATTCATCCACCATAACACAAAGTTTACGACTTTAGAAATCAACTCCCCAAGCTTCCATTCATATATTGAAAATAACTAAAATATAGAGTAACACAAAATTGACCTATCAACAACACAAAGTTTGCCAAAAGATCATGAATGCATCGATAGACTTAGTATATATAGCCTTGTCATAAAACAATTATCTTTGAAATAATAACAGCTTCTTGGGAACAATCGATTTAAAACATAAAATAATAATGTCTTTTGCCACAAGAGTATCTAGAGCATGTTTAAAGAAATAACATAAAAAATGATGTGGGAGCATTCGGAGGTGTAAGGGCAATCTTGCATCACCCAAAAATAATGTTGATTCAAAATTGACGTCATTGTTTTCATTTCTTTTCAAAATTAGTATTTATGGATCCATAATCACTTGAATAATGATGTAGAACTTTCAGTTTCTCCAAACTATTAAAAATAGCAAACTGCTATTTTTGGAAAGTTTGCATTTGGGCACGTATGGAAGTGAAAATTTACAAGAAGCTTCATAAATGAAAAATAAGACCTTTGGTGAAGGAATCAGGCAAAGATCATTTGTGGGATGAAAGATATTAAAGTTTTTGTTTCCTGAAAAACCCTTGAAAAATATTCAAATTTAGGTTTTAGGCACTAAACGTTCTTGTACGGCACTAAAAATGAGCAGAATCAACAAAAGTATTCTTAGCACATAGAGCACTTCAAGATTTTTCTAACGCTTCAAACGGTTCGTCAAGCAGACACCCGGATCAAAAGTTATGGCTCCCAGAAGTTGACCTATTTTTGGAGGGAGATGCCAAATTCAAAATTTGGTTGGAGGCCGCCAAAAGGGGCTATTTATAACCATTTTTGGGAACCGTTGGAAGTAGTAGAGATAAGGAGGAAAGTGTAGAGTCAAGAAAAGGTGGGAAAACCCTAGCTAATTCGGGGTTACAGAAGGTAGAAGATTCTAGAGTCTTGAGATACGAAGTTGTAATGTGTTACAACCTATGGAGGATTCATCCTCTGATTGTATTTGAGCTTCTATAATGTAATGAGTTGTCCAAATCAATAAAAGAACATTCTATTTTCTATGTAATTTTTGTCATTGTGTGTTTTATGATTTACCCCCTTCATCAAGAATAAGAAATGCCATCACATGGCAGTATTTTGGTCTTCCTCCTGAGTCGCTTCGCTTTCCTTGTCCTGTTCACCAACAGCAGTCGAGTCCACTTGTTCTCTCAGTTTCACCTTGTAACTCCTGTACCTAGTAATGATGGGAGTTAATATCTTGCCACTTGGACTACAGGTAATTTGTACCTAAAGTCTCCACTTATTTATCATTTTGTCTGCATATGTTAGTCTCTTATAGACATCATCAATTTGAGACCTCAAAAGTTTTAAGATGCATTGCTATATGTCCAAGCTTCCCTAGTGATTCATCATTAACTGTATCAAAACCAACAAGCTCTTTAGTAAACATCTTCTTAAAATTTTTCTTTACTTCCTTGACATCAATCAAGTTCTCTCCGCTTTCATCTGAAATATCTACATCTAATAGGGTACAATTGTTTTTAAGGTCAACCATATTAGTGTGATATTAATTCAAAATTCTTCTTATTTCACCAATAAAATCCCCTAGCACAGATCTCTTCCACTCTAGAGCATCTAGCCAAGACACATAATCATTCTCCTTTGGATCATTTAAAATTTTCTCAGCTAGGAGAATATTTGTATCAATTTTCATCATATCTTGTATCTCTATAGACACTGTGAGTAGATTACTATTTTCCCTCTTTATATTTTATAACTTTGCAACTAACCCTTTGCTTTTATCAGAAGTGAGGGTATATAGTTTCATGACCTCCTCGATATATAACAAACCATCAATGGTGACTTGTTCTACCCATTGCTAGATGGCATTAGCTATAGTTTGATATCTCTTGATTTGTTGCAACATGCTAGGATCCATTCCATCAACATAAACACTCGGAGTTGCATCGGAGGATTGAGAAGTAATATTCAAAATAGATTGAGTGAAAGATTTCAAAGAATTCACATGGGCTTGCAAATTTGTGTTCTCCTATTGCTCAGCTGTAACTCTCTTTGCTAGCATGCCTACAGAGAATTTTACATGATATATATCACCTTCCATGGTAGGAGGACCCATGTCAATCTTGCTCATATTAAAATCTGCTTCTGTGACTTCATTTTCATTTTTATCCCCAATGGGGTTTGTAATCTCCAAAATTCTATGCCCTAAGGAAGAATCTGTTACTATTTGAGACATCCTCTTAGCCTTCTTAGGCTTAGGTGTATTCTATAGCAATTTAGCTATAGTGTCAACGTTTATGTCTGCCATTAGGGCATATCTCATCTTTTTCTCAACAACTTTCTTTAACCAGGAAAGGCTAGACAAAACTATACCACTATCACTTGTACCCAGCCTCACAACTCTGTCTGGTTGATTAGGAGTATCTTGTACAGGAATTTCATTTGATACGGGGGAGGTTGGAATCTCAAACAAGGAAAAAAAAGTACTATCATCAACAATCTATTGAAAAATAGAAGAATCATTACCAGGTAAAGGAGACATAGGAGAAGTCATGTGATCTGCCTACAATTGTCGTAAAGCATCCAACTTCTTCTCCACTAGTGGTTTCACGAATGTAGGCTAACCATGTTGTTCACATACACCTTTTAGTTTCCTATTATCTTCAGGCTTCTCTCCATCCCTACCAGATTGTGAACCAACTCTATGATGAGTTATCTCCACACCAATTGAAGTTTTCTGAATTCTAGAGGCCTAGGAGGTTCCTTGCTCTCTTGTTCCTACACAAAAGATGTTGCACATATGATACCTAAGGTTGTTCGATGTGGTTGTCATTGATGTCAACACTTAGTTTGGACTTCCTAATTTGCTGAGGTGATGTGGTTTCTGAAGTTCATGGTTGGATGTCATGTTGAATGTAATGTGGTTACTGAAGTTCACAGTTGGATGACATGTTGAATGCAATGTGGTTACTGAAGTTCATGGTTGGATGTCATATTGAATGTAATGTGGTTACTAAATCTCATGGTTGAAAGTCATGCCTCAGTCAATACTGAGTTGAGTATGAAGTCATGTTAAGATGGGAATTAGAAGCATCAAGAAGACATATTAAGATGGGAATTAGAAGCATCAAAAAGACATATTAAGATGGGAACTAGAAGCATTAAGAAGACATTAAGATGGGAATTAGAAGCATCAAGAAGATATATTAATATGGGTATTAGAAGCATTAAAATTTATGTTTCTATGTCTGCATGAGTTGTCACAAGAACACAAGTAGGTTTTGATCTCCAGAAAGTGATGAAGACTTCTGCCACAGAAAGATGCTTGGGAGACTGCTTGGGAAATTGCTCTGTGTTCCTCCGCATTGGCAAATATGATCATGTGGTTTAGAATCTAAGTTCAGTATTCTGTGAAGATGTTATATCCAAGAGATAAAGTTTGTATGCCCTCAACAATAAAAGTTATGAATTACAGAGTTCCAGTTTATGTTTTAACAGAGTAAAATAGTGATGAAGACTTGGTAGAATACTCCGCACTCTTTCGGATGTGAAGATTTGTCAATAAAACTTTATGAAGATGTTCAAAGAGACTCAATGCACACTTTTGTAAAGTATCTAGTGATTTGGTGTACCACAAGTAATGTATAATCTTCTAGGTGTATAGTTGTGCTACAAGCTTCATGTGTTCTTACTTAAGGGTGGCCTATTTCAAATAGGTGTGACATGCAGATGTTATCCCTTGAAGAATGATGTTTAGGACTAGACTAAGCATGTATTGGGATCCGTAAAGCATGTGTTTTCTTTTGGAGTAGCACGTTCTTCGTGATAGGGCTTTCCCTATGCATGTTTCAAGTTGTAATCTATAACCGACTTGTAAAATGTAATATTCTTGTTGTATTGGCCTACTTGTAATGAAAATAAATGTAATGTCATGTATATGTTTTAAACCTAGTTGTTCTAGGTAAGGTATGATTGCGAAGATAAAAAGATGACAAAGTGAAGTGTATAGTATGAATATCATATGCATTGTGATGTGCGACTGAAGGATAAAGAGTAGAAGTATTAGAAGTTCTCTTGAATCATCTTGAAGACATTTTTGTGACAGGAGGGAAGTGAAGAGTGTGTCTAATTGATCTAATAATTAGAAGAAGCAGAATTGCAATCGTCAAAGGAGTGTGCTTCAATGTAAGTTTTCAGACAGTAGAAGGACTGTCATACTATAATCATCTTTGAGTTCATTCTCATTTCAGGGAGTAGTTTCTTCGTTGGGTTGTAGCCCTAAAACAAAGTTTGCAAGAAGTTGTAGCTTCCTTGGGAGTGACCATAAAACAAAGTCTTCAGGGAATAGTAGCTTCCTTGGGTTATAGCCCTAAAACAAAGTTAGCAGGGAGTAGTAGCTTCCTTGTGTTGTGGCCCTAAAACAAAGTTGTAATTTTTGAGCTTCATATATTGTGAGTTAATCCTCACTGTGGTTTTTCCCTTCTTGGGTTTTCCACGTATATCTTGTGTCATGTGTTGATGTGTATTGTGTTGATCTTTCATGTTGATATTAATGTTGTAATACTTAAGTTTTAATCTACTCTAGAGGATTTGAAGTTGTTTAGTTATTGATTCACCCCCCCTCTCAGTATCATGGTGTGTTCAACAGAAGAAGAACCAACGTGCTCTCAAAATTTCCCCTTAAGCCACCTCTTGGTCTTCTCCAAAACAAAGGATGATCAGACATTAATATTAGCCACTTCTTTTTCAGACCATTATACTTGAGGCAGGGGTCTAGAGACAACATCATGGTACTCTTCATGAATCATATCAGAATTATCATCAAATTCAACACCACTTGGAATTTGCAGAGGCAAGTTAAAGGCATGGATTTGGTCCAAGGTAAGCCTCATCCAATCCCTTCTCTGTACCTCTATCTCATTTTCACAATCTTTCCAATAATCCTCCAAGTGTGGCTGATGCTTACAAAGATTCCCCCCATGGAAATTCCTCTTAACAAAATTTTTACTATCAAAGAATGATCTTACAAACAGAGGGCCAAAATTATATTCTGCCAAAATCTTCTCTATATTTCTTGCATTATTGTTTGTCTTGCAAGTGAAAAATGATAACGACACAGGTAAAGTGTACCCCTTCTTCTTCATCCCATGATACTTGTTGTTCACAGTCGACATCTGGCGATAGACTTCTAAAAGAATAAAATAATCACACACATATTTTGGCAATTTCAATTGGGCATTTTCATAACCCCCGATTCGAAGATAAGTGAACCGATCAAACTGAATATAGAAATTCCCATATTTCATAACCAAGGAGGCTGCTTCGAGAGAAATTCTTACTCCAAGGTTTCCTTCAATCCTTTTTACAGAAAACATAAGAAAATCATCACTAACATAGTGATTGTCTTTCAAACCAATTTCTCTCCTCAATTGAGGGAAATATTTGTACACAGGTGAGTTTGGCATCAAAGACCCTTGAGTCCTTAACACTACCCAGACAACCTCTTTACCAGTTAGAATCTAGAACAAGTATGAGCACATGTGAAAAGAGGCATTCTGATGGAAGTCAGCCAATTGTTCATTCTTATGGTCACTGATCATTTTGGTCCAATTAACATATTGGCACTCATTCCACATCACCAAAATTAACTGGCACATCCATTACTCGAAGTAATTAGACTCTGCATTTCCAACGACTCAGTTTAATAGAGTGATTATGTCTAAAATCTCTTCTTAGAAATGGGCTCTTTTTAGGTTAGCGGGTACTTGAGACTTTCCCTTCTTCTCTACTTTCAACCAGTTTCTAGCAATTGAGTTCAAGTACCAATCTTTCTTATCATGGAAAAAACCCCACCCCATAGTGATAGACATCTCCATGAATTCTTCTCTATCAGGCAACTTCAGGGCATGAGAAACTGCTTCGGAATCAATTCTTGTAAACACAGAGCCATCAAAATCTCTTATCTCTAGTGACTCAGGATAATAGTTCTCTGCACATGCAACAACTAGGTCTGGACATGGTACAACAAGTGGGAAACCCCCAATACGAGCTAACCCGCTTGTTAGGATTTTATTGGCTATAGGTGACTTGGGGTTTTGCTTTAATCGAGCCTAGAAATCCTCCAAATCTATATGTCCTAGCTTGGTATCCTTCACCTTAGCTAAACCATTCTCAATAATTGAAGCCATAAGGGAACCCTGGTATTGTACTTCATCTTTACTTGTTTGAGAAACTAGTAAACAAAAGCTTTTGTAAATGCTAAGGGTGTCAAATAAATATCCAGAACATTTGGGGTAAACAAATAGTCTGGACTCATGAAAAATAATTATTCTTCCCACCTAACTGACTTAAAGAATTCAAATTTATCACTATAATAAATGGGCAAGAAAGAGCACCAATTAGCTAACCTGGTTGCGAAAGCCCGTGTTTAACGCCTGTAGAAGATATAGTCCAGATCTCCTCTAAAGTACACTAGTCAAAATGCAGAATAAGGTATCTACGAGGGTTACAAACCTAATAAAATGTTTCCATAAATTTCATTAATTTTGGTGGCATGTACTACAACTACTGTTGTACGATTCATAAATGAGCTATGTAATTCCCTTTCAAAAAATGTGCAATTGCACTTCTCACAACATTCCTTGTTTATTATGAAAGGACAACTGTCACTTCTATTGTGCTGTTAATAAATGTAAAATTGGCATCTTAAAAAGTGAACCGCACTTTAAGTCAGAGGATCGGCAATTTTTAGAACTTGAGAACCAACGATCGAGAGTTCAAAAGTTCGAAGAACTCACGACTCGCCAACTATGAAGGAATTAACATTGGGACCGACACAAGAATGGTAATGAAGACATGACTCAAGACTTTGAAGAAGAGTTGGGGAATCGGCCAGTTCTAAAAATTTGAAACCCATAGACAAAGGTTTTGAGAAACATGAAATCACCAATTACAAAGGGAAAACACTTAAGTAAAAGGCTGCGACTTAGCTTAAAGAATAAAACAATAAAGAATAAAGGAGAGAACAAAAAAGAATAAAGAATAAAATTTTTGGTAATAGTTTACAATTTACATCGATGTACTTATAATATTCTAATATTTTTTTATCATCAGATGATTCCAGATCGACGACATAAGTTCTATTTCGAGCCAAAGCACTGACACACCCAAATTTCTACATAAAGTCTCTGCAATAGAGACAAGTGGACTATGTTATATGCCATGTGGCTCATCATGATGTTTCATGTACAAAATTAACAGGTGGGCCCATCTTCATAGTTGAGGGCTTGTGCTCTGCCGCCACCTTGACCTTTATTTTATATTAAATAATTCATATTATATACAATATAGTATACAATAATCAATATAAATATATTATATATTTTATATATATCTCAACTGTTGATCTAATAATATCTAATGGCTATTGGTCGATTTCAAAGGATTTTGTTGGCAATGTGTAGCATTGGAGATCTACCTTCCAAAATTGAACTATAACCGTTCATCATTTGTCCATCAAATGGTGGAACAATTTACAAGTGGAACAATTTGCTCTGATGACTGACATTTTGGTGGTCACATCAGTCACCCAAGGCAATCAAGTGGATGTAAAATTCAAGCTTTGTAAAGGGAGCCAAGGTACTTTTCGATGTGAGATGTCAAGTCCATACGAGGATTTCTTGAATTGGATGCCCAAATGCTCTTGGAGCATGGTATGAAGTGACATTTTTGTTGCAAGTATGGGCCTAACCGGTGTTGTCATTGATGTCAACATACTCATGTTGCATTGATGTCAAGGATTGGATGAGTTGTGTGCTGAGGATATTGAGAAAATTAGCCCTATCAGAAACAAAGAAGAACAGTAAAGTCAGGCAAGTTCCATGAAGGAAAGATTCCAGACAGTTGAAGATTAGATTATGCGCATCAAAGGGTTTGTAGATATATGTCTGAAGGTGTTTCTATAAAGATTTGAGATATTCGTATTAAGATTTGGAGAAGTTATAGCAATTTGAGTAAAATTGGTTCTGGTAGTTGATCAGAGGTGACAAAGTGACACAAATTGGTCTGGTGAGATCCAGAAATGCAATATCTTATTCTATAGATCTGGTGGCATGTTTGGGAAGCCAATGTGAATTGAAAACTCAATTAGTTCATGGTCTGGAGGTCCGCAAGCAATTTTTCTTATGTGACAGTGATGATCGACTGTATTCTTAAGGTTCCAGATGAAGATGTGAATAATTTCAGCAAGCAGAAGTGGTGTGGATGTTCTTGGTGTTTCAAGCAAGATTGTGGGGGTCTCTAGATAGTGTCCAATTCATGTTGGCAGTCCGCATTGAAGATAGAGCTGGTAACTGAAGATTTACCTTTGGGAGATGATGTTCTTCCCAGTCCTGGCCGACCAGATGTTTTACACATGTTGCGAATGATCTTGAAGATGTTTTAGGAAGCATGGCGTGCTCCTCTAAGAAGATTGAAGTCCTAGTTATGCGTGGCTGACTGGGTATTGACGTGCATGAAGTTTTTGTAATAGGTCAAGTTGTATTTGTGTAATTGCTCTGTAATTAAATAAAGTATGTGTGTTGCCAACTTTGATGATCATCCCAAAGTCAATGTCTTGTATAAATAAGATTTGTGAAGTTATTTCAAACGTAGAAGTTGTGGAAATGAGAAAGTGATAGAGAGGAAAGGAGCAAAAAGCAGAGCAGAAGTGTTGAGCTTAAATGGAACTGTCTCAAGCATGGTGAAGATGCTAATCTCCAGTTCAAGTATGTAATATTTATATTATTCTATAGACAGTGTGTCTCCTATAGGCAGTGGGCCTCTTGTGAGCGGTGTGCTCAGGCAGTGAGCCCTAATTGGGAAGTGCCATTTTTGTTCTTCTTATTCTTTTAATAGAGAATATAATCTTGAGTTAGTCACCCCGTGGTTTTTCCCTTAACCAGGTTTTCCACATTAAAATCTTGGTGTCATATTTGTTGAATATGTTTCTGCTCTTGAGTTATTGCATTTTGCTTTCATGATTGAATAATTATTATACAAGAAGGATTTAAGGATTTAAAAATTAGAAGGTTTGGTGACAACTGATTCACCCCCCCTCTCAGTTGTCTGTCCTAAAACCAACAATTTTGGTATCTGGAGATTTATTTACAGGGTTAGTAAGATGAATTGACGGACATGTAATGATTTTTTGAATTCTCAGCATTCATGGCTATAAAGGGATGGAGAAAGTTGCTTTCGACAATCAATTTCAACTTTTGGTTGTTCCTTGTTAGCTAATTTGAAGGGAATTATTCAGTTAGAATGTATTTTTTTCTGCAGAGGAAGTAGTTAGAATGGTTACACAGTTGGGTTTTTATCCTTACCTTGAAGGACCTAGTTCTTGTAAGATGAAAAAAAATGAGCCATGGGAACTCCATGCATGACGTGGGAGGATCTGGTAAGATAACAACCGGCTACTTGGGAAATAAAGTGGAAGGAGAATGGTGCTTTGTGGCAACATTCTTCTTTCAATGCAGTTGGAAAGTGCCTTGGCTCCACAAACAAATGCATCTAACAACGTTGTATGCTAGATGGTCTTGCATCTATCTGATGGGTTGTGGCTAGTGTTCTCTCCCAATCCATTGTCACATCTTTCTGGTAGCCTAGTGATGGATTGTGGACAGTGGTCTCTCCCAATCCATTGGTTCATCTTTCTGGTAGCCAACTTAGTATGATGAGTCTTATGGCTTCCTTCCAGATAGTCTAGATAGTAGAAGGCTTCTTCTTTCGCCATGTTAGCCTTTATTCTTGAATTTGGATGAAAGCTAGAACTTTTTTCGTAATTTCATTTACATATTCTTCTCGCTCCACCAATCAAGGCTCAAATGAAGGCTTCTTCTTCATTGTGTTGTAAGGAAAATATGAGGGAAGTACACAGTGTTCAGTTCTCTTTCAACTAGAAATATTCATCCAGCGAGGGGCCAAGGGCTTCTTCTTTCACCATGTAACCTTTATTATAAAGGGATGCCATCTTTGTGTTATTATATTTTTGTAACAGTTGTTTAAGTTTTTTTACTCAATAAAATGAGTGATTATTCTAATTCTAATTTGTTAATTTCATTATTTATCAAGTCATCTTTTTGCAACAGTTGTTTAATTTTTTTGACTCAATAAAATGAGAGATAATTCTAATTCTAATTTTTTAATTTCATTAATTACACACATTGGTAATCTCTTTTCTGAAGGATTCAAGGAATGATTTTGATTAAAATTATTTTTTACATATATTTTGAATTATAATAATTCCAGAATCATTCAATCGATCTAACCATAAATAATAAAAGTTCCAAAATTATGTTATTACCAAAAAATAATTAATTATACACATTGTTATTCTCTTTTCCGAAGGATTCAAGGAATGATTTTGATTAAACTTATTTTTTACATATATTTTGAATTATAATATTTTCATAATCTTTCAATCGATCTAACCATAAATAATAAAAGTTCCAGAATTATGTTATTATCAAAAATAATAGATAATAAGACAAAAAAAATTAAAATGTTGACAACAATTGTAATCTATATCGATAACCCATATTATATTAAACAAAAGAGTTTCAGTTTAGAGTCTATAGAAGATTTTTTACATAGTCCTAGTCTAAGGTGCCCTAACACGAACCTTGGATATAGGTGTATGCAGAAAAGGAAAAATTCAAAATAGTTTAAATTTTCAAAAATTCAAAATAAAGTTGTTAGTGGCCACCATTCATTTGTCTTCTAACAACTGCCACGTGAAGAAGAAAATCTATAGCATAGACAATAGACCTTGCCCTTCTTAAGTAACAATCAGGTAAATCATTATATATAATAAGGGCCATGTTAAAGCACTCTAATGAGCCTCTAACAATTGCCCTCCTTGCTTCCTTAAGAATGTGTTTAGCTATAACTGAGCACTCTAACAAATGTAAAGGGAAAATTCCAGCCTTATCCCATGGTCCAGTATCACAATCATAATCATTTAAAGCTAAATCAAGCTTATCCTCGAGGATAAGCAATTCTTGAATCATTGCCTTCCATATCATCTTCACCAGACTTGGATCATTGAGTGAGTCCATTAAATTCAAC
The DNA here is from genome assembly GCA_027924645.1 of Cunninghamia lanceolata. Lineage (NCBI taxonomy): Eukaryota > Viridiplantae > Streptophyta > Pinopsida > Cupressales > Cupressaceae > Cunninghamia > Cunninghamia lanceolata. The sequence continues at coordinate 2,396,535 of BSBN01000053.1, read as the reverse complement.
AGAAATGCATAGACGATGTCACTGAAAAGATTTTTTCAAGGATATTCTGAAACAATATCATGACCAATAATATCCCAGACAACATCGTCAACTAGAGGGGAATCAATCAGAAACACCTTCCACGGTTTTGGCTCATCATACTATCCAAATCGACCATTTCCCACTTACAAGGCAAGAGAGAAACACAATGAGGAATCAAATGACTCATCTTGAATCTCAATGATAGCAATTAGCTGGGGAATTGTGAAAATAGAAACAACCAAAAAAGAAGGAAGATGCCTAATAAAATTATAGAAGAGCTTAGGGCTATATTTATTGTGTCGAGTGTGAAAATGTACAATAACTATGCGACACACCACATTATACATAACAGTCACACCTGGCGCCAACATTTATTTCCATTTATGGTGGGTTAATTGTGATCTCATTTGGGATGGATTTGAAATGGTGTCGCACGATAGATAGGATAGACTGCACTTGCAGTACCTTTATCACTAATTAGAATCGTACGATTGATATGATTGAAAGCACTTAACCAGCTAGAATAGTCAATGCCAATCGAGTTCATTAATGGCAAGTGACAACCCACATAGATTAGCTAAAGCAAATTTCCAGGGTATAACAGAGTCAACTAAATGGAGTTGCTTGTTATTACCCATTTTTCACAGCAGTACATGTGTCATGTATATATGATAGTGTTTATTGTTTCAACCTTATATTGCATTACTAAGTATCAGATAGTAGAAGAATCAATAAACTATAAAAGTTAAAAGTAATGGCTTTCATTACATCAGCTATGCGAAGAAAGTAAGTTACCAAGTACTTATTTTGTGTTCATTCAAGATTTTGAATTTAATTGTGTGATAGAGTTCATAGATGTAGAATAGTAATAAGTATGATAGAAAATTTTATTTGTGGCATTGTGTGTGGCTATGCAAGATGTTATTGCTTTGCAGTTCTTAGAATGAAGAAATAGAAGCCTTTGTCAAGTGGAATAAATCGTGTCAAGAATGGACACTTTTAACATTTACAAATGACATATTCTATTATGGGTGGTGGGTTCAATCTCCCACACATGCATGCATGTATGAGAAACTAGAAATTTGAACTAACGCATGGAATTGGTATTGCAACTCAGTGACCTAGAGAAAATCAATTTAATTCTCCTTTACTGGCCTTATTGTTACCCATACAAAGTGGTTTCTTGTACATATAATGCAAGGTTCTGTAGAAAATCATTTAGTGACAATGTGAATGAGTACATAATTGAATTTGTAATGAAGACATTGCCTATTAATAGGATAGTTATGGACTACAGTGAAATATTCATTAAGCATCGTCGAAAGGAGGAACCAAAAAGACTTTGGAGGACTAAAGCAAGGATTCAAGGTCGAAGGATAGAAGTTTTGTTTGGAACTTTGAGGTTGCTTAGATATTCATGTACGATGTAATTCCCCAATTTTTTGAAGGGTGAAGTTAAATTTTAATAAAAAAATATAGAAGTAATTATGGTTTGAAATTGACATGAGTTCAATGGCAAATTGCAATGTATACAGATGGTTCAAATTTTTAATATTAAATAACATTCATCACATGGAAAAGATAAATGAGTTAAATGGCAATGTATAGTGATGTATAAAAAAGGCAAAGATAAATGGATGTGTTATATCAATTCAAATTTTTAGGGTTTTTATGTTATCACAATTCACTCTGCAAAATCCCCAAGTAAAAACACTGTGGTTGGTGTTGTTTAAGGTGTTTAGAGTTTATCCTTCTAATTGATTGTTGACCTATGTAGCCAGTTTCCCTAGCTTAAGTTGTTCTTTTATCCCCTTGGTGGTCATCGAGTTACCGGCCTGAGCCCCTTTATTTTATTCTAAGTCTGATTTCGTTGTGAGCATCACAACCTCCATTTAAGCCTATATTTCTGAAGTTGCGACAATGCACAAAGACACCATGTGTTCCCTGTGGGTCCTTGTTTTTAATCACCCCAATCTATTTTAATATTATTTTGATATATGTTTAATATTTATCAAGCGTATCCTCTTTGAGCCTCTAACATGTGGCGGTCTCTATTGTCTTGTCACAAGGATTTGCCTGATCACAAGCTTGCTTTAAGCTAAAAACTTAAAGCTGCGACGGTGCGATAAGGTGCCATGTATCCCTTTGGCCATAGTAGGAATAATAATTATATAATATAAAATAATAATTACAATTGTACATGATCAAACTTGCTCAATAATTACAGACAACATTACATTGCACATGATCAATCTTGCTCCCAATGATGATTGATTTGATGGAGACAGGAACTATGCTGCCAAATTTTGCTTTCTAATCTAACATAGACTTTTCAGTTCCATTATTAGTACAAACTGGTGGTAGGGAATACTTTTCAAGACACCTAAAGCTACTAATTTTGTCCTTTAGCATTAAATCAAGTCAGTCATGAAAACCAGAGACTTCATTCAAAAGTCCTATGACTTCATGTGTGCCGATAACTCCATATAGTACATCAAAACCTATGTTGGCACTATTATAAATATGATTCATCACCTGCACACAGGGAATCCAAGTACCTAGAATATCCCTTAATGTCGACTCATTCATAGTGTAGCTTTTGTGAGGCCCACCCTTGTGCGACTAGATTAGTTGCACTTTTAGACCATGTTATTTTGCTTCACCCTAGCCAAGGGTTTGATTTATGGGAGTGTGACTCTACCTTTGAGACCTAGTAGTGTAGATGTGGAATATCACCTATTTGTGCTTGAACTAGAACCTGTAGTGTTGTAGTGCGAGGCTACCATGTGTTATACTTCTTGTTTTGAGGATGAGACTTATTGTTCATATTATCCTTGTCATGTGGACAGTTAGGGGTTGTTAAACCCATAGATTCAGACATTCATGGACTTACCTTATACCTTGATTTGATTATGGATTATGATATGATGATGTTATAGCTCGTATGTTAGATTTCCATTTGATGTTATGATGTTAATGCAATATTATTTTGATGCAATTGAAATGTTAATTGATGAGTAAATGAATGAAATATTATGTAGTTTTGATCGTGATTAGATGTTTAGAAATTTCAAGTGAATTATGAATCATATATATGCAAGCATGTGTATAATTGAGGATAGACATGATTATACAACTCTGTGTGTGTGTGCATTTCCTTTCGCTTCAGCTATGATGAACATGTACTATTGTTCCGTTTGTGGAAGTGTGCAGATAATTTTCCATGCCCACAGAAAATCAGAGGTCATTCCAGTAACCCTATGCGATATCCATGTTTAAGCCAACCTAGTCCCAAGAGGGACCAAGGCCATTTGTGATGAGCATGATGATTTGTTATGTTTATAATTGATGTTTAATTTGATTAGGGTTCACCCTTTTTAATTGATTTATTGGTGTGTTGTAAATTGTAATGTTTGAGTTGCACTATTTTGGTGCTTTTTATTTATTGGCCCTTTGTAAGTGAATTTATGGACCCCTTGGTCTTTATTTTGGTCAAATAATGACCCTAGGTCATATCGGCCCCTAGGGTCTAGGACTAATTTGAACATGTGAAACCTTAATTTAACCTTCTTTTGGTCACCTTAACTTGACCCTGAAGTTAAGTGACAAATTTTGAAGTTGGGTGAGGTGGTAGATAAGTCAAGATTCCACCATGACCAACTCCACTTCACTAAGATAAGGTCTCCCTTATCTTGAAGGCTTGGGAAGCTTCCAAGGCCCTCAAGTGTGAGAGACCTCATTCCTATGCTCTCACACGTGTGAGAGCATCTATGGGGGAATGGGTTTGCCTTGTTGGATAGGAGGATGACATGTGTCTCCTCCTTATCCTTATGGAGTCCTCCATGTGGGATTCCTCTCTCCACTATGCTCTCACACATGTGTGAGAGCATTTGTGGGAGAGTGTGAGGCTTTGTGGAATGGGAGTGTGACATGTGTCAACTCCTCATCCCTTGGGGTTTTGTGAGTGGTTTGTGAGGAGGAAGGAGAAGTGACATGTGTCACCTTCTCATACCTCAAGGCTCTTTGGTTTAGCCTATTAAACTCCATCCTTGAGAGATGGAGAGGGTTCTTCAGTTTTGGCTTTCTTTTTTGTATATTGATTTGGGGGAGATAGCTAGAGTTGGAGGTTTTTGGGATGCAAGGAGATTGGAAGGAAACTTAGGAGCTCTTCTTCAATCTCTTGCCAAATTTGGGCTTATAAGGTAGGCACCCAAGGCTATATGCCTTCCTTATGTTATATACTTTCATTGTATGTGAAGATTGCTTTGTGTAATTTTTTTTAGTTTTGGTGTATGTGTTGTGTGGGTTTTCATTTTGGCTGTTGGATGATGCTCTCCATTGAAAAGAGCTCATTTTTTTTGGGGGTGGGAGAGGAGTAAACCTCCTCGGGGTAACCTCACTATATTTGGAGGTTTGGATGGCCATGGGAGTGCATTATGGAGTATTTGGGATTTTGGTGAAGGCGAGTGTGCCTTGAGATTTTTTTTTCATTTGGAGATTTTGGTGAAGGCAAGAGTGCCTTGGGATTCTTGACATTTTGAGATATTAAGGCAAGAGGCCTTGTGATTTGAGTATTATGTGTTTTGGTGATTTTGGGTTTTCCCCCTTGAGTTAAGAGTAGTCCACTCTCCTACCCCCAAAAATCCATGCAAATGGATTAGTTATGTGAAATCCTTGGGAGTGTGTGTTTATGATTTGTGTGAGTGTTTTGGTGTTAAATTGCTTATCGTTGCATGCACCTGGTTATGTGGGTGACCTCCAAGCTCAGGGGTGACTTGTTCCAAGTCTATGATTGGGAGGTGAGCTCCCATGGGCATTTGGAAACTTCATTGTGAGTTTTGCAAGTTTGGTGTTCTTGAAGTGTTGGAGCTCTGGAAGGAGTTTTGGGTTTTGAGTGGTTTAGTGTATGGCCTTCATGGCCTTGTAAAAACTTTGTGAAGTGTGAGAGTGAATCTCTTTGTGTACCAATTTGTAACAAAAAAATTATACATGTATGCAAGCTATTTCAATGAAAGATTTTTTGTATTATTTTTATTATAATCGCATTATATATATGAGTGAAAATAAATGCTCTCTCATCTCTTTTCCTATATCTAAACCTTATTATTTAAATGGAAATATTGCTTGTTGGAAAGAAAAGAAGATATATGTTTAATTATAGTTTACTTTAGAAAAGAAAAAGAAATAAATGCAAATAAGATCATTATGGTAGAGGATTATTTTGTTATTTAATCTCAATTGTTCATTTTTGTATGCACATATATATATTCTAAAAAAAAATACATATTTATTGGCTTGCTGTGGTAAATATATAGTTGCTGTGTTTTTTTAACAAAGAAAATTACAGAGTAGATTTCTACATATATATATATATCCTTTTTTAAAAACAAATAGAGTTCATTATGCTTCTGGAATAAAATATATTGTGTTCTTAAATGAAACCTGCAGATATATATATATATATAGAGAGAGAGAGAGAGAATGGAGTGGGGAGGGGGGACGGACCCCGCTCCGCCCCTCTCCATAGAGCTAAGCTCTGTGGAAGGGGGGTGGGAGGTTGCCCCTCCCCCATCTGATGTCGCCTTTCACATGGTGCCCGGTGCCTTAAACCTGCTGTAACGCTTTTAAAATATATATATATACTCCTCATTTTTTCTTTTTATTCAGCCGCGATTGTACCATATATCCGGCCCTTCTCCTCTGGCTTGTCTATTCGACCTGCAGTATAAAACTGAATATATATATATACTCTGCAGTATACACAAAAATATATATACATTTTATATATATATATAAATTGTGTGGACATATACTCACTATTTTTCAAATAAAAATATATATTTATTTACATACTTTCTTCTCTGGAAAAAAAAAAAAAAAGAAAACAACAGTATATATACTATTGTGCAAAACAAAATATATAACTCTGGTGCAAAATCTTTTAACCAAAAAAAAAAGAAGACCAGAGAGCCCTCTTCATGCATTGGAAAACCCTGTCGAATGGCAAAAACCAGAGAGAGCCTCCATGAGAATTCTTGAGAAAAACCCTGCATAATGAAAAGGGATTTTAGAAAACAAAAAAAATAATAATAAACTTAGGGCTTGAAGAATGAGGTAGAATAGAAGAATAAGGAATATTAGGGTTTGAGAGAAAAAGATAAAAAATAAAATATGTAAATTTTAGGTGTACGGATCTCTTTATCTTTCCCCTCTTTTTTCTCCTTATTTGCTGGAAAAATAAAATGGGTGTGTGAGCAAAATGCCTTGTGAGGTTGAAGATAGTGCTTTATAAATCTTTTTTATTTTTATTTTTGTTTTTGCCTTTTAGCAAACCTAATTTTAAGGGAGATTTTTTTTATATAACCTTGTATTTAATTATCTAATTTAAGCCTTTTTGGGGAAGTGGAGTAATTGCTTTATTGGGTTTATTTGTGGGATTTTAGTTTATGGAATTATATTTAAATTATGTAAATCTACCTAGTTGACTTAATCATTTGATTCAATTTTAATGTGGAAAAATATCTAATGTGTGTTCGAGTTAGATTGCATTATTTAATTTATTTAAAGGGTTAGGTTAAGTGGAATTATTTAAATGGGGTAATAAAACCTTAGTAGTACCTTTGAGAATAATTGGTTTATTTAATTTTATTATAGTTAGATTGTTGAAATGGCATTTGGTGTATATTATATTCTTTTTTTAAAATTATTTTCTCTACTCTCACGATTGTTAAGATGGCATTATGCCGTCAAAATTTTCCTAGATTAATGAAAGGAATATTAAATGATTTATTTCATGTTCCTACCTTATCGCCTTAATTATAGTTGGGTACTTTAACTATTGGATTAGATGGAATTATTCAATGTTAATTATGTTAATAGTTTTCCTAGGGTTAGATTTCGATTCATATCGAAATCATATCACCTCATCTAGGAACCCTAGGGTTAGTTCCAATTTTGGAATCTACCCCTCTTAGTGATGCTCCTCACGTCGCATATGCCCTTAGTGTCTATCATCATGTAGGGGTTGCAAATTGAGTCGCATTATCCTGATTAAGATTGACTTCCCCACCTTCAGGTGACGTGCCTCTCGTAGGTTGCTGGCGCAACCTACATTACGTGTGTCTATTACCAAGCGCGCTTGATGTGTGCGAGGGGGTTTCTAGAGTTGAGTGGAGAAGTTTTTGATATTTCGTGTCATGACCACATGACAAATGTGGACATGACACATGTGTTGTGTGTCATAACCACATGGCAAATGTGGGCATGACAGCTTTCAATTGCCTTTGTCAAATTACTTAGACAAACCCATGCATCATCTACTTTATTCAACACTTTACTCATCTGATGATCCAAGAAGTTTTTAATCAGAGTTACCTGTTCACTTTTGTCCTCTTCTATGATTTTTTCAATCAGATTGTTGCTCCGTCTCAAATTCTCTTGTAATTCAGTAACAACCATAGAATCTCCTTCATATCTTGATAAACTCATTGGACTAGACACAAAAGGTGCTGACAAGACTTCAATTCTAGTGGAAGGAACAAGTGATTTGATCTTGTTGTACTCATGTAATAGCTTCACATAATCCTCCCTCTATTTGTCTAGTTCTACTTGTAGCTTCCTTGCTACAGCTTCACTAAATTTTGTTGTAGCTACCACCAATGATGCAGCCTGAGGGATAGTGGTGTCAGTTAAACTTCTCACAATTAACTGGCATGTGAGCTCATTTATATCCCTTTCCACTTATGGTTTATTATCACATGGAGCCATAGCCCAAATTACCAAAGTCTCATGATTGACATTAAAACATGCTCCAAACAATTTTTCTGTTTGCTCATGTGTCAATACTTCATCATCAAATTCATCTTATCTTCTAATAGTATCCATAGCAATAGTGGATGAGATATCCCATCCTGGAAAGAGAAATAAACCACTTTCCTTTACTAACCTTCTTCCTTCCTCAAGGGTAATGCTACTAACATCCATGCCAACTTCCTTCAAAACCCTCTGAGCAAGTGCCACCTTATCCTCAATTTTAGCTTTACCCTGTTCCTCATTCAACTTCTTTAGGTACATCTTAGACTTCCTCTCCACAAGTAAAGCTCTGAATTCCTTTGATTTAATGAATTCATCATCAAATAGAAATTCCTTGCAAGCCAATGCCCTGATATCTTTTACAGCTGCACTGCTTTCTTGTAGGCTCAATAAAGTTTTTGATGGGGGAGGCAACCACATTTTATTCCTAGGAGGGGACATTAACACCTGATGAAACTCATCCAAGTCAATTTGGTTTTCCTCAACCTCCTCTGTCAATGAATAATCAACTAAAGGTTGATTTTCAATAGTTGTTTCAGGGGGGTGAAGTGAACTCCATGCCTCTCCTGCAACCTCCTCAACCATAGGTTGAGAAGGTTCTTCATTGTTTTCCTTAGGCAGATGCTACCTCTCAGGAGACTATGGCTTCCTTTTGGCTACAAACTTGAGTTCCTCGACATGTTCTAACATCACTTGCATCCTATGAATAGGATCACCAATCTCACTGAAGGCACCATTTTATGCAAGGTTCTTCAACTTCCTCTACCTTTCTCCAAGGAGAATGAGACCCCAATTTTCTCTTCTCAATTTCATCTCTGCCTCTGAAACACAATTTCTAAGAAAATCCTCCTACTCATTGAAACAATGCTCAAACCCTGATTTGTGTTTTTGTCTCCCTATCCTGTCAATAAAGTGCTTAGGGTCATAATTCCCATGCTCTGGTGTGAGTAGTTTGTATTGTTGCAATTTTACCAAGCAGGCCTCCAAACCTTCTTTAGCACTAATAAAGAAACCAAGGAAACTAATTTTTAAAGTAATGAAAGTCCCCTTTTTACTATTTCTCAAGTGAAACTTATCAGATTCATTCAGCTACCACATAATCTCCAAAAATGCAATTATGTTTGGTACTTTCTTGGGCAATAAGTGGGGTCTGACATTTGCCCCATAAACCCTAATTATGGTTACATTCCTATAAAGGAACCAATCACCCCAATTGTGATCCCTCACACCATCTGGTTTTCTCTCTAAAGGCCTTAGCAAGTCCATTATCTCCATGGAGAGTCTAGGCCTCTCCTATCGTAATAGTCCCAACACCCTTTGTGCAAAATGCTCCTCAAACACTAGGTAATTTGCATTGCTGCAAAATGAGTCCCATAAGTGAACTCTGCCCTAAATTGGCATAGGCTTTTCATCCTTGGTCTGATATTGGATCTATAATTCACTGCCCCAGAATCTTCTCCCACAGTGCAATAAAATATGGCATAACAAGGAATACCTAGAAAAGGTGGGGGCATTATCTCCCTATTTGAATCTTACCAATTCCTTATGGATTTGTTCAACCAGAAATGTAGCATAATCAAACCTTCTATTATGGTATTTATCTTGTATATCAACAATCATGACCAACAAATGATTTGGTATCAGGGGATTATAATCGATCCCAAAAACTTGACAAAGGGCATAGTAAGTCTTCACAAAGTAGTCTTCAAACATGTCAATGTTGAAAGGTTCTGTTTCATGGTCAAATATTTTCAAATGCTTGCCCATGCTTCTTGGCCTGTGAAGATGTAACTTGTATGTTTTGTAAGCCTGCATGTTTCTATTGTATTCCTTCTTTATCTCCTCAACATCAATTCTTTCATGGGCCAAGGGGTTCAGACCAAACACTTCAATTATCAATTCTCTGTTTAGATGGAAAAGTTGCTCACCCTTATAATTTGATAGCATTCGAGTGTTTGAATTGTATCTCTGGCTAATTGCTCAAATGCGTTCCACATTTACAAATACATTGTGGACAACTAATTTCTCTAAATCTAATTCCCAAATGTGTGAAATGGGTTTTTCCAGGGCTCGATGGTTGTATCCAAACTCAAATAGTTCCCACCCTCCTATTGGTAGGATTGCATCCTTAATGTAATGATGAAAATCATTAAACCTATCTGTTAATTCCCTGGTACCCTGGGCATGTTTATATTTTTTAGAAGATCCCGGGAGCTGGTTTATAAGGTCTTGGGATAAATCCCTCTTGATTTTACCCCCACGGTCAGACCTCTAACTCATGATTATAGGCAAAAGGACAGGCTACAAGGAAAAAAGGGGGTGAGGGCTTGATAACTCTAACAACTTTGGAGGGGCTTTACAACTCAAAATACTACCACAAAACCACAAACATTTAACATTCAATGCAGGTCATAGATAGCCCTATTGATCAACATACCAATTTATCAACGATTAGGGGCTAGGGTAGTCACCCAAACTTTGAAGTTACAATCACCACCTACTCGATCAAAACTTGCTTCATCTCATAGAAGTCTTCAGTATGCTTAGAGCCTCAAAATTTTAATGTGCATAATGGAATTCAAAATGGAGGTTATTTCTTGTCGTCGCCTCATTAATTGCTCAATTAAACACAACCTAGCAGCCTGCATTCGCATGCCGCGAACAAACACTTCTTTTGAATATCAACCGTTCAATCAAGATCAGACCTTGGTCCTTGAATCAACGGTTATCGCATGTTAGGGCCATATCACAACCTCAAACGAAGGACCAACACTTTAAAGTTGTGCGGTGCACTGGACCGTTAGATCTTTATTAATCAAGCACCTTAAAACACCACCGTCGATAATATATATTATATAATATATTATAATAATATATCTAAAACAATTATATATTATTATTATATATATTATACTATATGAAATATATAATATATATAATTATATATTATACTATATTAGATATATAATATATATAATTATATATTATAATAATATATTTAATATAATATATTAAAATAATATATTATAATTATTGTATAATATAATTATGATATATTATATATATAATAATAATTTTATTATATATTATATAGATAATTATTAAATATGCTAACCAAGTTACACTAATTTAAATCGTGACTTTAACCCTAATTGTACATGGAACCGTAAACATAAGTATAAATCTTACTTCCTTGGATTGGACAAGTGTCACCATATCGCATCGTCGCAGCCTCAGTACTTGCCGCTATCTGGAAGCATGCATGATGCGCTCACCATTGGATCTTTCTTGGTATAACAAATCAAAACATCGTTGTTGAATTTACTATTATTATATGAGTCATCAAAGTGGACCCGACTTCATATAAATGGTTTAAGGGAGCTTCAGAATTCAGTGCGATGTTTCACCGTTCGATGAATGTTTCGATGGACGATTGTAGTTGAATTTCAAAATGAAATGTCCAAAGCGCTAGACTTATGAACTCAAACCTATGGAATCAATCTAGAGCCGTTAGATTTACAAAGATCAATGGTTGAATAATTATTATATATAATATATAATATAATTAGTATATTATATAATATATAATTATAATTATTATTAAATATAATATAATAATATATCTAACCTATATTATAATATTATATATAATTATAATTTGTATGCAACTAGATACTCAAGATTCTGCATAAGATGAGTGTACACTGTACTATAGTTGTATTAACTTATTATTATTATTATTATTGTGCCATTACTAATTTACTATTATCATATGAGTCATCAAAGTGGGCCCGACTTCATATAAAGGGAGCTTCAAACTTCAGTGTGATGTTTCACCATTCGATGAATGTTTCGATGGATGGCTATAGTTGAATTTCAGAATGAAACGTCTGGAGCTCTAGACTTGTGAACTCAAACCCCCAGAATCAATCTAGAGTCGTTAGATTTACAAAGATCAATGGTTGAGATTATATAATAGTTTTCAATTTCACCGCTCGACATACGTGTTGTATTAAATTATTAATTCAGACTATAGACTTGCATACCATCCTTAAATTTCTCTTGAAGTGGGAGTACAATAGTACAACTACAGACTTGTAGTTGTACTAAAGAATAGAATAGAATATACCTAATAACTTTTAAAAAATTAACTTCCACGAGAATAGAATAAAATTTATATCTTATAAGAAGATAATGTAACACGTTTCACTCGCTTTACTTTAGTGTTCACATGTGGCACTTAGCAATTTTAATTGATACTATTTGGAAGTGAGAGGGTCAAGGACTCAAGGAGATTACAATGCACCAGAAATTTCAACATCGATTGTGCAATACCACGGAGTCACTCAATGCCAATCTTTGTGTTCATCTTTTCTGGGTAAGTGAAATATAGATATAATTCACTCCTATTACTATTGCTATTACTATTGTCCTTGAGACTTTAGTTTTTTCAATCTTGAGGTTTAGGGTTGAGTGTTTACAAGCATGTCTACCAGCATTACCATACCAAATATTGGGAAAGGCAAAGAAAGAGATAAAATAGACTACCTCGGACTACTTAAAACCCCAGGTTTTACAGATGAATACCATGACATTTATGACCCTATAATATTTTCTAGGTTTACCTCAACACTTAGATATTCATTGAAGAATAAGGTACTTAAAGTGCAACCTGACCCAAAAAAACAATACCAATTAATAGTATCACTGCACCATGGGTGGTTGGATTGGGATGCATGATGTTCCCTGAGGTTTTCCTTTGCCCTAAATTTATCATGTTTTGTGGCCAGAATTATGATGAAAATAAAAGAGCAATTGTTAGAAAAGATAGCCAGGAACTAATGTTACCTATTAATGTAGAATATTTTGGCAAATTATTGGGTTCTACCGCTAAAGATTGCATAAACGTCCACATAAACATAGAAAAACTTGCTAGTACTTATGAAGCAGTTAGTGAAAATGATAAAAACAATTTTCTCAAATCTATAACATTGGATGGTGCCCTACACAATTAGAATCATAAGCCTCCTTATAAAATTGATATTTTTAAAACATGGGCTCACGATACAGCTTCCATTTTAGTGTTTTGCCTTGGATTGGCTAATAATAGTCAAGTGGATGCAAGCCTCCTTGAAATGGTATACAATATCCATAAATGCACTCCACCTGCCAAATACAAATTTCTTGAGCACATTGTAGAATCCATGCATGATCAGTTTTTAATGATTAAATGAAGTCAAAGTGAACCTCCCACTTCCAGTTCCAACAAAAAGACATTTAGGTTCACAACCTACTGGTGCTATTTATTTCTAGTGAAGTTTGCTGGGATGTTTCGGGACAACAAGCTTTAGATTGAGCAAGATAAAAATGAACTACGTGATTGGACCCATAAGATAAAGATGTATCATAATCAAAAGAACTATAATTATTTTTGGACTACTTTTTGGCTCCATTGTATCAAGCCATTACAAATACTCCAATGCCTAGATTGCTTGAGTCTTATAGAAATTGCATTCAACTAGGAAAAGAAATATAATTGGCTGACTGGTACTTCATGGAGGAATATATTGTCCTAAGATTTTATAGATCAGGCGTAGAGCCCCACAAACATCCAATACATTTGAGAGAGAGGGTTTTTGCATTGGAATACATATGGCAGATGGATAGTACAGATCAACTGCACTTTGTTAGTCAGCAAAATAAGAGCATATTTCCTTCCTTACTTTTTTCATGTGGAGGGTTCGCATTCAGAAGAAAAGCATTCACTGTGGCACATCAAATTTTACAAATTTTTAAATTTTATGTTGACTCTCACTGGTAGTATGACCCATGTGATGTGATTAAAGCAAGGCTTGTGGCCAATAAGAATGGTCCAACTAGAATTCAACATAAAAGTAAACCCCTACTAGAAATGTTGAGAAACAAGAATTCTTGGGATGAGGTCAAAAAGTCATGGAAGAAACTGTTACTCGAAGAGGTATTACTTTTGAAATATTCTCATCAGAAATAATGGGATTGCATCCAATTCCACAAACACAGAGAGAGGTAGAGGTGGCAATCAAGAGATACAACAATTTCTATACAAGACCTGCTCAAACATCTACGTATACAAAAATTCTAAAGACTCTAAGAGATGCTTGTATAGAGGAACAATGGTCACAATAAAAAATTAATGCCTTTTGGTCTATGAGGAAGGATCTCAGTGATCCAAAAGCTACTGCAAACTTCAAAGAAATCTCAGAAGATGAAGAGTTCAACAAATTGTGGGATATAGAGCATCCCTCTAAATCTCAAGCATTAGCAACTAATGTTGAAAGGGATGATGAGGAGGAAGACCAACCTAGAGATCTTAGTGCCTATGCATTCAAACCTTGTATCATGAGTGAGACCACAAGACAAACATATACTACAGGGGCATCAATAGCCCAAAAATTAGGTTATGAAGTTGGTGGTTTGGGGCCCACAAGACAAGGCATTTAGATGGTACCAAAGGTAAACGCTAGAAAACCTAATGATCTTCTAGGAATTGGAGCTGATGAACAAGCCAAAGGGCATACACATATAGATAAGGAGATTAGTTTTATTCTAGCTTTAAATCCTCAGAGTGAGATACAATCACAAATAGTACCACAAGGGTCTTCTGATGTTCAAGTTTCTCATTCTTTTCCTACAAGAGATGGTGGACATTCTAGTGCTACTGGTGGCAAATCTGGCGATGGTATAGGTAATAGTAGTAGTAGTGATCAACAAGAGATGCAACAACAAACTCAGAAGAGGCTGGAATAATTTCATTAGATGATACTATAGACAAACTTAAAGAACAAGGCCTTGTGAAGACTAAGAGTCAAAAGATTATGACAGGTTTTAAACTTGATTCCATGTCCACATCAAAGCAATTGTTTCCAAAAGGAATCCCCCTCCTATCATTAGTGTGATTGGGATAGGAATGGCTAATCCTCAGCCTCAATTAATTATATATTCCCCCAATAGTACAACTACTCCTTCACCATTCAAAGTTGTGTCAATAGTCATAGTTCTGATTACAAAGCTGAGTTTGAAAAGAAAACAAATATATCTAAAAGACACAAGAAGAAAGTGCTAGAGATAGAGACTATTGCAACTTCAAAGCCCGCAACAACCAAGGTATTGCCTACATTTGACCCAGAAACTAAAAAAATGGAATACATGATTATTGTGCCCAAAGTTCAAGATAAGCTAGAGGATCAGATGTAATGCTCTGATTATGAGGTGAGCACCATCCAAGTGAATTTTTCTGGAATGAAAAGTTCTAACAAAATTAATGTATCAAAAAGGAACAATGAAGTAGTGTACACATCATTGCTAGAGAGAGAGAGAGAGAAGGTATGGTTGTTTTTAATTTCCTGGTAACCTTTGTTTAATAAATTGTCTAAAAATTAGAATTGTAATATAGACAGATTCCACTAATTGAGTTACAATAGAAGGAAAATATATTCAGTGATGTTATTTCCATTCATATTGATCATTTTCATTTGACTTTGTGATTTACGTAACAGGGTGCAGACTCAAATAGAAAAGTTACAGGAAGACATAGAAAATGAAAAAGCTAAGAGGAAAGCAGCAGACAGCATGACCAGAGAAATAGAGAAAAGGATAAAAAACTTTATCTCTACATCTTCAAGTGAAGTGAATAAACAAACAGAGATGGAAGTGAAAGAACTGAAGAAAAGGTTAAGTGAAATGAAAAATAATTATGATAATGAAAAAGCCAATTCAGGAAAATTACAACAAACCTTGAATGAAGTAATAAAAGAAGGACAACTGTGGGAAGAAAATGTGTAGAAAGAGAGAAAAAATCTAAAAATTTGTAGATAAAACTGAGGAATGCAGAAAAAGAAATAAAATCCTCCCAAAATAAAGTATCTGAATTTTATAGAAACACAATGGTTTATATAAAACATAAAATTTGGTACAAAATAATGAAGAGGATTGATAATTTGTCTAAATTGTTTGATTACACTGATGATCTACTATTTTGTAGTAATTCAATGAAACAATACATTGCTGAAAATGGAGACATGGAAACTTCAAGACAGTCAGATGCAAACAAAATTTTGCAATCAATCTACAAAACTAGTGACAAAGAATTGGAATCCAAAGGAATTCAGAACCGTATTAATGCCACAATAAAGGCCTCATATATCATTCAAAATTGTACGAAGCTAGAAGATGCACATGTACTTTTGGACCATGTGCATACACATGTGTTGGTAATATGTATTTTCATTGATGTCAACATAGTCTATGGAAATGTATAGACACACTTGTACAGAGGAAGAGTCAGTATGGTCAAGGCAAACTAGTCCAGGAGAAGAGAAAACAGTCTAAGTATGGGAAGACGATCAAATTGGTGTGTAAGCATGATGCGAAGGTAATCATTCATGTTCTTGCATAGTTCCTATATTCCCACATATATATCTAATTAGTTGGGTGTACCACATTTAATGACAAGAAGCAAAAATTTGACTAAGGCATTCACAATGCACATCTTAAGGCAGAGTCATCTTGTTCTAGACTGCATTCCTCCGTAGTGCAAAATTTGAACTTTCAGTTTCGAAGACAACCTTATTTAGGTATTGAAATGATAAATCCAATTTTTCAAGTCCTCACATCATTAGCATAAAAAGTTACAAGGGACAGAGTATCGACCATCACTTAGATAGAGGCAATGCAGACTGTTTCGAAGCTCATTTGCACAGGGTTGAGTTTTGTGGAGGATGAAACATGTATAGATCAACCATTAGAGCTTGTGTGGAGGTATTATATGGTCCAAGGTATATCAGGTATGATTTGCATGCAAACAAATTCCATTTTTCAGTACCGCATCAAGTAGTTATTTCTGCAAGTAAAGATTTGAGTATAATTGTCCTCCGGACTCTTGATTATCCATGTCAAACTCTTGAATTCCTCCAGAATCATTAGATAAAGGTGTGTAGATCTAATAAGGAACATATGATGATGGTTTATCTTATTTTTCAAAAGGTTTCAGGCCTTGCATTGCACCGCAACATCATATCTTGAGATGTGAAGTATCACATGTGGTTTGGAATGCTCTATTTCCTGTAAATAGTCATGTTTCATGTTTTGCAAATGTATAGTTTGATATGATACTTCTTCAGTAAGGTGTATGAATTTTTTTAAGACCATGTATGATTGAATTCTTGGTCCGCATAGAGTTTTTGGCTTCTCCCTGGCAGTATGAAGATAGATAATGAGCAGTCCTGAGCAATTTACGTCGACTGGTTAAGTTTCTAATATGTGTGGAGCATCTTGATTAGTTTCCTTGACATTGGAAGGTATGGAAAGATGTATTTTGATCTCCCTTATGAATTTCTAAGGTTCGCAACAAGTTTTTCCTATCATATTATGTATGGATGCCGACTTGTGAAGAGTTGCACGTTTCATCTAGTGTTGATTGTGATGCCGACCTAATCAGTGTTTTGAAGTGTTGCGGAGTATATAGAAGATCAAGTTCATTTGTGAGATACAAAAGAGCATGTGAAAATAAGTAGAGCAGAATGAAAGATATGAAGTGTGCAGAATCAGTTTGAGTGCATGTGTTGAGCAAGAAATAGAAGACTACATTAACAACATAAATCAAATGTTCTCTTTATAGTAGTCCATGTAATTACTATCTTTGTAAATCCATTGCAGTGAGCAGAGTACTTAAGGAGTAGTAGCTTCCTTGGGTTGTAGCCCTAAATCAAAGTTGTAATTGCTATAAGCACAAATACATAAAGTTGTAGCTTCTTTGGGTTGTAGCCCTAAAATAAAGTTGTAATACTTTTGCAGTGAGCATAATATATTGTGAGCTAATCATCACCATAGTTTTTTCATGTTTTAGGGTTTTCCAAGTAAAAATACTGGTGTTATTTGTGTTGCATGATTTCCTTTCTATTCTCTAAGTTATTCAATTTGGTTTGGTAAACTAATTAGGTTTTAGTATATGCTGATTCACCCCCCCTTTCAACATCTCATTGTGTTCAACAACATCTTATTTTGACAAGGCTACTGATGTAGATTCTCCTCCTCTTTCTGATTTGGAGACACGTTATCATCTTGGATTCAAGATTCTTTCTAAACATGGCTACAATGGAAATGGTCTAGGGTGTATACAACAAGGAGTTAATGTCCTTGTGGAACCTACACTGCACTTAAATTATACAGTGGGTTTAGGTTATCGACCTTCTCCTCTATCTACATCCCCTCCTCCATTGGCTGAGGTCTCTATGGCTTCTTTTTAGAAATCAAACCTTTCTCCATAATAGAAAGGGTTGCTTCCTACTCCACCTAATTCTTCTATTCTATCTAAACACGAGTGTATTTTGTCAAGGCTTCTCAAGGCCTGCTTGATCACTCTTCCTCCTCCTACACACAAAAAGTTTTTGCAACATATTCAATCAGCACTTCCCTTTTGTGCATATCATAGAGTTCTTGGCCATTTTACCACTAAATACCAAGCCTTGAGGGACAAAATTCAACAACTTATTGACATGGGTCCTCTAACTCTTCCTATTGTTGAAGCACTTATCTCTTTTTTGCATGACAAGTGATATTGAGCATGGCCTCTATCCGGTTCATTCTTCTTCCTCTATCACCACACCATGATTACCTCTAGCATTGTTATAAAATAGCATGGTATAGAGTCCACCTCTATCTTTCTTTCTTCTACCTTCTCATGAGGTTTTCACACCTCCCTTCTTCTATTGTGTTGCTACCCACTATGTGGCATCTATAGCTTTCTTTGTTTGCTCGTTGCCATTCATGGTGGTAAAATCTCATGTGCAACCATACTTTATTTTTGGTAACAACACAATATTCCTTTTCATGGTTTTTCTCACTCATACTCTGGGGGTAGAGACAACTTGTTCTAGGGGTGTGCATTCTTTCTAAGGATCTCCCCTACTCTTCTTCCCCTTTTCTTTACCT
This sequence comes from Cunninghamia lanceolata, assembly GCA_027924645.1. NCBI lineage: Eukaryota > Viridiplantae > Streptophyta > Pinopsida > Cupressales > Cupressaceae > Cunninghamia > Cunninghamia lanceolata. Next base: position 2,377,734 of record BSBN01000053.1, on the reverse strand, counting down.
TAAAATATTTTCAATGTATTATTGTTGGCCTCATTTTTGAACTCAACCAAATTTAAACTTTTCTCATGATCACCAATTCTGATATGGCATCCATCAATCTATTGTACCATTTCTAAATGTTCAATGCAGAATGCCTCACCTTTTCTTTAGTTGAGACCCAATTACAATTGCCCATTTCAACCTAGGATTCACCAAAATGATTAAATCAAGAAATCTATTCAAAGTGGTGCAAAATCCTTTTATTGGGTTGTTCGTGACTTCATTTCCTTTAATGAGGTAATTTTTCAAAGAAAAATTCCCTATCAGTTGGAAGATATTAAAAATTCATGTTTCTATTCAGTGATTTATGAAAAACATTTAAATTTAAATTTCTATAAAGGATGGAGCAGCATAGGTTTATAAAGGGTTTTGTGGGATCATTTTGAATCATATGGCCAATCTCCAGGGGAAAATACCATCCCTGTCAAGAGTTATGGAATTTTATCTTTCCCGTAAATCATGGTTTCTCCCGACAATTTTGAGTTATAAACATCATGGGGCATAAATTTAAAAGGTTATACTCTCACGAGCTTTGTGCCGACAAACCCTAAAATTAACAATTATTTTCAACAAATTATTTGGTTCGCAAACTTTTAAAATTGTCAAAAATTCACTTTATGGAAAAGTTTAAAAGTTTTCCAAATTGCGAAATTCACATTGGGGGTAAAAAGTTAGCAATTTTTAAGGTTTGCCGAAATCTCAAATTACTGGAAGTCAATTCTTTTTCGTCAATTATTGCGGTTCTCTAACTTATTGTTTTGCCAAAACATGCTTTCAAAGGTTCAAAGTCTTACCAAGCTTTATGAATATTAAAAAATTAAGAAACTTTATGAAAACTAAAATATTTAATTGGCAATAATTGTGGTTTGTGAAACTTAAGTTTTGTCCAAACGTGCTTTAAATTCAAAGTTCAAAGGTTTAAATTATTGCTGAAACTTTCAAGTTTTATGAATATTTGAGAGACTTTATAAAGAGCGAAATATTTTAATCGGGGGATTTTTAAGTTATCAAACTTCAAAACTTACCCGAAGGATTCACATTTTGGTAGCTTTTGAGGTTAGTGAACCTCCCAATTGGATGAAACAAAATAAAGGGTCATTCAATTCTATAATAAGATTTTATCAAAATTAATTTTGGAAAAAAAAAAGATTATGGTTGGATTTTCTAGGGTCCATTCCATGTCTTCTTAGACATTAATAGTGTTTTCTAAGATAAATATGTTCTTTATGAATCCAATTTGATCAAGATGGACCACCAACATGAGGAGATTTCATAAATGGAGTGCAAGGGCCTTGACACTGATCACGTAGTGGACATTCAACAAAGTGACAGTTCTCTTGCATCTTATCTTAGGATCTCCAACCTTGGGTATGAATTTGATATTACCTTTGTTTATGATTGGTCCTAATGAGTTTAAATAAAAAGCTTCAAGATATTTAAACTTTATGAAAATTAGGGCCAACGTCATCCTAGAGAATCTTGTGGAATTCATATGCGAGGCCATCACAACTGGGTACCTTTTCATTAGCCATGCTAGAAATGGTGGAGTCTAGGTCCTCTTGAGAGAGCAATTTTTCACAAGCAATTTACTGAGTGACAAAAAGATAACAAGAGACCACATCTACACATTTCTTAAGCACTACCTACCATGACTAAGAAGGTTCCTCAACATTGAAAACATTTTTAATGTTGAACAAAGGCATCCAAAATCTCAACAATCTTTGAAATTTTTTATTTGCTTCCTTAAGGGCATTCATCTTTTAGGATGAATTATGTGCATGTGAGGCCTATAAAAAGTCCTTTGGATCGCTATCACCAACCTTCAACCAATGAAGATTGCAATTGATTTGTGCTCCTCTAGAAGTGTACACATCAACCACCTACAACTAATGGTAGAGTTTGGCCACTTAGATCTACAAGGATTTATGGAAGGGCATCACCTTGAGTTGAGTGGAGAGTCAAATGATCTCCAAGGACATGGCCACATAGGACTTGCAGTGAATTCTAGTCAACTAGCAGTCTAGATCCTTAATAAGTAGTTGGTATTGCTAGGACTAGGGTGATATTAACCTTGCAATCCTATGTCTAATCCCATATATTCAACACCTTGGGAATAGGTACTTAGACACCTATGTAGGTGGTTGAGAGATACTATTTTATTGTTCTCCTTGGAACTTGGAATATTAGTTGCAATTGCATTAAGAGGGGAGGTTACATATGATGATGGTAATTACAATTTGATTTAACCTCATTTACACCACTTTATTTATCCTAGGTGCTAGGAGAAAGAGTGGAGAATATTTGCATGTCAAGTGGGGTCCACATTATTTGGCCACTCCATTTTGGAGAGCCATATTCAAGTATGCATGCCCATTCTTCACATTGGCTACAGATGCCAGCCATTATGGTTGTAATTCATGGAAGAAATTCATATTTGTCACATGGGGGTATTGGGTTTTTGCCATACCATGGGTTAGATGGTTTTGGTTTTGGGAGTCCTTTTATACTTTTTCTCTTTAGTTCTCTATAAATTGGATCTTGGATTGTTGTTGCATGGGCCATTTATAGGTTGAGCACTGTTATGGTTCTAGAAATCTATCAAATTGAAGGGAGATAGTTGGATGTATTTATGTAACATTCTCGTTGGATTAATACAGGCTTGTCCTCTCTTTGATGGTAGAGTTTTTTCCTAAATGGATTTCTCCACATACATCTAGTGTTATAAGTTCATTCTAATCTGTTTGTTGATTTAAATTTCCACACATTAATTTACTGGTTAATTATAGTATAGTTTAAATGGTAATTTAGATTTACATACTAAGTAAACAATTTTTTACTTTAGTATTTTACCCTATTTATCAATATTTAGTATCAAAGCTTTGGTTTTGTTTAGATAGGGACACCTTTCTTGGAAGTTTTGTGGGTTTTTTGGTTGTAATGAGAGCTTTTAACTTTATAGTTTTACAAATTTGTGAGTAATTTAAACAATGGATTCTACCTCTCATTCAGGGATTGAAAAGTTTAATGGCTCTAAGTACAACTTGTGGAAGTTGAAGATGGAGTATCTCTTGGAAGAAAGGGGTCAAAAGAAAGTTGTTACAAAAGAAGGAAAACTTGATGGAATGTCTGATGAAGATTTTGCAAAGTTGGACAAGAAGGCATGGGAAACCATTCGGTCATGTCTTGCAAATACCATTCTCTTGAATGTCTTAGAGGAGACTATCACACATAGCCTATGGAAGAGGATAGGTGATATCTATCAAACAAAAAGTTTATTAATTTAAGCCATATTTGAAAATAAATATTTACTCATTAAAAATGAAAGAGGGAGGCTCCATTTCTAAGAATTTGAATGCTTTTAATTTGATTTGAGTCAACTTAGTTCTATTGATGTTAAGCTAGATGAGAAGGATAAATGTATATTTTGTTGCTTTGTTCCTTGCTTGAATCTTGGGAAAATCTAATTGTTGCTCTGAGTGGTTGTATTTCAAATTCTAAGATGGATGCCCTTGTTTCTACCTTGTTTTTTGAGGAAATGAGGGAAAATCCATGGATGGAGGCTTCAAATATTTACTACCTGTTTAAGGAAGGCACAAGGACAAATGTGGGTCTAAAGTGGAATGAAAGATATTGAAAGGTAGATCCGAATCCAAAGGATGGTCCAAAACCCTTGGGAAGAGCAGAGTGAAGTGTTAGAACTATGGGAAGAAAGGACACAAAGAAGGAATTTAGAAATAGGAAGAAAACCTATGATGATTCCTTCACTAATAAATCCTTAGTTGATGGTGATAATGATTCTTTATTCATTTCTACTAATGTTTTTAGTGATGATTGTTGGTGTTGGGAAAATGTGTCTCAACCTTGCAATTATACAAGGTTTATTGTTGATAAGATATATATATTTATATATATTTCCTAGTTACTCCAATAGGTGTAATAGACAATGGGAGCATGGGGTGGAGTGGGATGCGTGTTAACATTTTTTTGTTAACAAAAACTGTTAAATGGCCGACATACATTAAATTAATGATACATTGTAAATTTGGATTGTTCATTATTAGGTTTTAAATCTGATGGTAGATATTTTGTTGGCTTCTTGCCCTAGAAGGTAACCCTATTTTATGAGGGCATTGTATTACGGCTATGGTATTGTGATGTATTCTGAGAGTTTGATAGTGGTCATGTTGTCTCTAGATCTCTGGTGGTGATACTCCTGTGAGAATCTTTCTTTGCAAGTATATTGTAATCTTTTTTATTTTTGCATAATATATTGGGCAGCTTTTGGAGTGTGGGGTTTTTTTCCTGAAAGGGTTTTCCCCACATAAATCACTGTGTTGTGGTATGCATGATATTTATGTTTATTTCTATTTCAGTTTTTGTAATTTTTTGCATTATCCTCCTCTCAAGATTAGTGTAGGAAGTTGTTCTACTACCTTAGCTTCCTTATAGTTGGCTCATTGATTTAGGTTGTTCCTAGCATATGAATCCCCACAAGGAGTTGTTCTCATCTTATTGAGCTTATGATGGAGGATAAATTTTACTTGGTGATAGTAGTTCACATCAAATTATCAGTAAGGGAAAGCTACAGTTGTGTTTCAATGATGGGAAAGTAAAACCACTGAATAATGTTTTGCACATTCTAGGACTTGCAAGAAATCTTCTTTTTGTATCAAAGTTGAATGATTCTGGATTGCATATGACATTTGACAAGTCTGATTGTAGGTTGGTTAGATGGAATTTGGTGGTAGCAAGGGCTCACAATGTGGGACTCTATTTGGGCTTGATGCCTCCACATTTTGTAATTCTACCAATGTAATTGCCAATTTTTAGAATGCATGTATGGTGTGGCACCAATGTTTGGGCCACATTGGTGAAAAAGGCCTTCAAACCCTAATAATAAAAATATAGTTGATGGTTTTTCTATTTACTCTAATGATCATTTTGATTTATGTGAACATTGTGTGTTTGGAAAGCATAATAGAGTTTCATTTCCTATTGGAAGTAATAGAGCAAAGAGATTATTAGAAGTTATTCACTCATATGTGTTTAGTCTAGTGGATGTTGGTTCAATGATTAAATCAATTTATAATGTTACATTCATTTATGATTACTATAGATACACCTGGATTTATTTCTTGTGTTTTAAATCTAAATTTTTCTCTAAATTTAATGATTTTAGAGCACTTGTAGAGAAGTAGTTGGATAAGAAAATAAAGGTGTTGAGATCTAGCAATGGTGGGAATATTGCTCAAGGGAATTTTATGATTTATATAGACATGCAAGTATTGCTTGACAAAAGACTACCTCTTCTATGCCTTCGCAAAAGGGAGTTGTAGAGAGGATGAACTAAACCTTAATGGAAAGAGCTAGAAGTATGATGAGCAACACATAATTGGATTGATGATTTTGGGAAAAGGTTGTGAGTACTACTTGTTACTTGATAAATTGGTCTCTTTGTTTGGTTCTTGTAAATAAGACTCCTTATGAAGTGTGGACAGGTAAGAAACCTTCTTTTTCACATTTAAGGGTATTTGGCTATGAGGCTTTTGTTCACATGCCTAAGGGAAAATGATCTAAGTTAGATCCAAAAGCATATACATACATATTTATTGGTTGTGGTGAGAATGTAAAAGGTTATAAGCTTTCGAATACTCTAATCTTGAAAATGATTTATTCTAATGATGTGATTTTTAGGGAACTTAGAGTATTTTTAGATCCAATGCAACCAAAGGGAAAAGAAGGAAAGAAAATAATGAATTTTGAGACTAAGGTTGAGAAGCAGGAAGATGCACATGTTAAAGAATAGAATGATGGATTAGATGATGGAGAGGAAGAAGAGATTAAAGTGAGAGTTCTAAGTAGGTTGAGTATGCAAAGAAATAGGTAGAGTCCCTTACTCTGCCCTTGAGATGATCCATGAGACAATGGAACCCAAATTATACGTAGCCCACCTGATTTCCATTATGTATTTTCTTTATCACGTAATGATGATGAACCTAGATCTTTTAGAGAGTCTCTCTCTTCATATGAGTGTGATTCTTGGATGGAGGCCATGTAGGAAGAGATAACGGGCTTGGACATATGTGACACCTAAGATCTTGTGAGTTTTCTTGAGAGAAGGAAACCCATTGGTTGTAACTGGGTGTTTAAGAACAAATTTGGAGCAAATGGTAAGTTCAAGAGGTTTAAAGCTAGACTGGTGGCTAAGGGCTACACCTAGAGAGAGGGAGTTGATTTTAGTGAAATTTTCTCTCTTGTTGCTAAATTGTCTCCCATTAGATTCCTACTTTCTATTGTTGTTGCTTATATTTTGAAGTAGATTAAATGGATGTTAAAGCTACTTTCTTTCATGGAGAGATTGAAGAGAAAATTTACATGTGATAGCTAAATGGATTTGAGGTAAAAGGGAAAGAAATTTTGGTTGCAAGTTGAAATGTTTTATATGATTTAAGAAAAAAAATTTGGTTTGTAGATTGAAACAATCTTTATATGATTTAAACAATCACCTAAGATGTGGTGTCAGAAGTTTGATGCTTTTGAATTGAAGTTAAGTTATGTAAGAAGTGAAGATGATTGATGTGTTTACATTAAATGTATTGATGATCATATTCTAATCAAATTGTCTTATATGTCGATGACATGTTGCTTATTGGTAACAACAAGGTGATGATTAGGAAGCTTAAAAATTAACTTGTTGGTGCATTTGATATGAAGGATTCAAGGGTATAAAATTTCATTCTAGTAATGGAAATTAGCAAGGATCAAATTCACATAAATCTTTGGCTTAGTTCTAGAGTAAGTATGTTAACACTATTTTGTGGTAATACGCTATGCACGATTGTAAACCAATGAGTATTCCTTTACCTGTAGGCACTAAGCTTTCATTGGATATGTTTCCTAAGTCAAATGATGAGTTTGAAGATATATATAATGTGCCTTATGCTAGTGTTGTTGGTAGCTTGATGTAAGTAATGTAAACCAATGAGTATTCTCTCTAGCAGGGTTAGACATAACCCTACTAGAGAGAATTGGACTTGTGTTAAAAGGGTGTTTAGATATTTATGAGGAACTTTTGATTATTTATTATGTTATCACGATTCTAATGATGTGGGTAAGATGTTGGGCATACGAGGCTTTATTGATGTAGATTAGGTAGGTGACTTAGATAGTCGGAGGTCTAATAGTAGCTATGTATTTTATTTGTTTGGTGGTGCTATCTATTGGATGAGTAAGAGGTAGACAATATTTTCTTTTTCTACTACCAAATAAAAGTATGGCTACTACACATGCCTATAAAGAGGTAGTTTAGTTATAGAGATTATGTTTACGAGTTGGTTTTGATTACAGGGTGGTTTAGACTGGATGTAATATCCATAGTGGTATTTGTTTGGTTAGGAAACCCATGTACCATGCTCATACAAAGCATATTGATGTTTAGTATCACTTTGTTTGCAAGATGGTGGAGAGTGGTAACATCATGATTTAGAAGGTTAACACTTGGGATAATGTTGCAAATTCACTTATGAACCCAATGAGCATAGATAAGTTCTCTTGGTGCAAGGAGTCTATGGGCCTTATATCTTGTACTTGATTCATTTTATGTTTCTTATTTATGTCATTGTAATATATAATACCAAGTGAGAGGATGTTTGAATTAATGTGCTATTAACCTTGAAATCCAATGTCTAATATCAGATCTCCAACACCTTGGGAATGGGCACTTGGATGCCCATGTAGGTGGTCAAGAGATATTATTATTTCATTATTCCCCTTGTAGCTTCAAATATTAATTTTAATGGCATTAAGAGGGAAGGTTACATATGACAATGGTGTTTACAAATTGATTTGACCTCATTTACACCACTTTCTTGATCATAGACACTAGGAGAGAGAGTGGAGCATCTTTACATGTCAAGTGGGGTCCACATTAGTTTTCCACTCCATTTTAGAGTGCCATACTTAGAAATGCATGCCCACTCTTCACATGTGTCAAAGATGTTGATGATTACGGTTGTTATCCATGGAAGCATTAAATATTTGTCACATGGGACATTGGGTTCTTGCCATACCATGGGTTTGGTGGTTTTAGTTTTTGGAATCCATTTATGCTTCCCTCCTTTAATTCTCTATAAATTGGATGTCTTAGATAGGTTTTCATGGGTCTTTTGTAGGTTGAAAACTACTATGCTACCAAAATGGTGTCAAATTGAAGGGAGATATTTGGATGTATTGATGTAACATTCTCATTAGATTAATATAGACTTTTCCTCTCTTTAATGGTGGGGTTTTACCCAAAAGGGTTTTTCCATGTACATCTAGTGTTATGAGTTTATTATTATGTATTTTCTAATTTAAACTTCCACACATTAATCTATTAGTTATTATAGTATACTTTAACTAGTAATTTAGATTTACATACTAAGTGAACAAGTCTTTTTAAACTCGGGAATTTTTATCCTAGCCCAAGCTAGAGAGGCCACTTCTAAAGAACCTCTTCCCATCTTGGGAATTATCACTCCCTAATTAACACTGGTAATATAAATGCATGAGCTCAGAAACCTAGCGAAGGCACAAGGCCTATGAGCTCAACGAGCTAGTGGGGGTTTGAACCTTGGTGGATTTGTCAACATGCCACATTTTTAACCATCACACCATGACCTTAAAGAAACTAAGTGAACAAGTTTTTATTTAGTATAGTTTACCCTATTTAATCAATAGGTATGAGTGATTATATCAATTCACCACATAATATTGTGTCATTTTTTTTATCTGACACTAGGTTCTAAACACATCAGATATGAGCAAGAGTGGACCCACGATTGAGAAATGACATGTTCAAGAAGAATTCCATTTTTCAATTTTGTCATTTGAAGACCCCACTCAACTTAAAGAAATAGATCATAGAGTGATTGAAAAGAACAACATCTAGTAATAGCTTGATAGAAAGAGTGAAGTAACTAACAATAGAAAAATGGTTGTGTAGAAATCATTACATGGTCAAGTAACTTTATCATTCTTTTTGCTCCCCTACACAAGTTGGACTAGATGTACTACACCAAAGATGTAGTTTGGCAGCCAAGATTAGGATCATAAAAGGCAAATTTATTACACATATGGAGCCATGCCTCCCTCTTGTTAGTTGGCCATCTCATTAGGAGGTGGCCTTGCTTCTCAAATGCCACATCAACCATATTAGAGTTATCATTAAAGACCTATTGAGCCTCATATAGTTCATCCACAAGACAATGCTAAAGAAGGGTCTTTTCAACCACATCATTCAAGGCATACACGTTGGAAATTTTGAAGGCTTTGTTGTCAATGTTGAAAAGAACCCACAAAGCCTTGTTAGGTATATTGCAACCATGAGTAACATAGTGGGACTATGCATATAGTAATTCCTTTTTATATTTGATAACCAAATAAAATTATTGTAAGAATTCCATCCATTTATAGTGCCTTGTTTTTGTAATTTGTTTTGTGCTTGTAAATATTGTAGAGGTTGATGATCAATGTTCACTATAGTTTCTTTACCATATAAGTAGTGTCTCCATTTTTAATGGCTTGAACTAGTACATACAATTCTTTATTATATCTTGAGTATCCTCTAACTATTGAAGTAAAAACCTCTTAATAGTAACAAAAAGGTTTACCACCTTGAAGTAAGACAATATCCATGGCATATTCACTAGTATCATATTCTACCTCAAAAGGGTTTGCAAATTAGAAAGAGCAAACACAAGATCATGACTTATTTATATTTCAATGCTTCATAGGCTTCATCGTGTTCTCTACCCCAATGAAATCCCATGTGCATTTATGCAATTTGATTTAAAGGTGAGGCTATGGAGGAAAAGGAAGGAATAAATTTCTTCATGTATTATTTAGCCCCTATGAAACTTTTAATTTTAGCAGCACTCTTTGGTGTAGGCTAATTCAAAATTGTTTCCAATTTTGAAGGATCTATTCTTATTTCCCCTCCTCCTACCACATGTCCTAGATAAACCAATGATTTCTTTTCCAAGTTCATGTTTCTTCATATCACATAGTAGTTGTTTTTCTTCTAATTTTTGTAAAACCTATTTAATATGGATGAGATGTTCTTCCCATTTAGAACTAAAAATTGGGATTTCATCTAGATATATAATCATACAACTGTATATGAAATCCCTTGGTATATCATTTATAACCATCATAAAAGTAATTGATGTATTACACAAACTAAAAGAAAGAACTAACCATTCATGAAATTCTTGCTTAGTTTTGAATGTAATCTTCCATGTATAGATTCTTCTTGTGTACATATTGATAACCTAATTTAAGATCTAACTTAGTAAAATATTTTGAATTTTGTAGTTGGTCTAACAATTCATCTATCCTTAGAAGAGGATTATGTTTTTATGGTGATTTGTAGTCAATACACATCCTCCAAGAACCAAATTAAGTTTATACCATCACAATAGTTGAACCACAAGTTAAAGTACTAGGGTACATGATCCCTTGTTCTAGTATCTCTTAAAGTTATTTCTTGACCTTATTTATTTCTAGAAGAGATTGTTGATACAATCCGATGTTTAGAAAATGAGATTTAGGTAGGAATTGAATCTCATGCTCCACCTCCCTTCTTGGTGGAAAACCCCTTGGCTCAAGGAACACTTCCTTAAAATATGAAAAAACTTCATCCAATCCTTTCAATTTGGATTTACTCATGGTATAAATACCCAATCCATTGTTCTTTTAATCTTTCAAAAGAAGTAAACAAAATTGCTTAGTTGAACTTGAATTAATTTGATTGTTTAATTAGAGATTACCATTGCTACCTTTGGCCTACTATTCTACCCTTTGAGTATTTAGTTGATTCCATCCTTGACCCATCTGTATTTTTTAGCCATTCTCATAAAAATTACATCCCTCAGATATAAATATGGACTCCCAAGTACTATATCAAACACATTAAGAGGAATAGCACTGACATCTACCTCATCAAATCTAAACTTACATTTCTTAGTTGCTTGTATTTCTATGCTCATTTTTTCCCATCCCAAAGAGTATGGATGAAGATGTTCATAAGTTTTCAAACTAGGATTTTTAACCATATCATCTAAAATGAAGTTGCACTCTAAATCAATATCTATGAATGCATCAACACTTGACTTATTTACTTGTAATTTCAAGATAAAAAGTTTGTTCATCTCTTCAATTTCATCATTTCCCTTAGTGTTGGCAGATATACATCCTATCTTATCATCTACATCTTATCCTCTATTTCAATTCCTCATTCTTGAATAGCTAGCATGGAATTTTGCATTCGTCTTTTCCTTTTTCCTTATTCTTATTTTTAGGATATAGTTTAGGATGAAGTTTCCAACACTTAGCATTAAGATGTCCATCAATCTTATAATGACTACAATGTTTCTTCGTGTCCTTTTCCTTTTGTAGGATAGTGTTGGATTTCTTAACTTTCCAATTGCCCTTATACTTCTTTCCTTTTTATTTGAAAGACTCACCTTCATACATTTTCTTCTCATCCTCAACATAGTAAGCTTGGACACTGTATGCTTCATCCAATTCCTTTGAATTGGTGGTAACCACCCTCCTTTAGATGTGGAAATGGAGACCTTTGAGATACTTTTTCAAAATATCCTCCTCATCCAAGTCCATGCCATTCAAAATGGCTTGCTTCCAAGACTTTGTGGTGTAGTCTTGCACACTTTACCCACTTTTTTTTAATGAAGGAATCAACACATGGTGAGACCTATGATGCAAGGTCCTAACATACACCACTATAACCTTCATCTACATGAGCTACCCTCCACCCATGCGATGGGTAAGTCCAAGGGGATCAAACTCGCAACCATCATTTGTGTTTTCCAGTAGCTTGACCATTCGATCTACCCTCGAGGGCTAACTTTACCCACTTTGTTGTTTGTAATACATTTATTTTATTTTTTATCTATTTAGGATAAAAATTTCTACAAATTAATTATTTGAATTTAACCCAACTACTTACAATGAGATTCTTTCTTTTTTCACAATTCAAATATAATTCTCCCACCATACATTAGCATGCCCTTCCATTTTAAGGCATGGAAAGGAAATTCTTTGTGCCCAATCTACTTTATGAACACTAAAATAAACTTCTACCTAATTGCTTTATCCATGAATCTAACATTTACACATTTATTTGTCAATCAAAAATCTTTATTTCTACTTTGGTTTCTATTTTAAATAGACTTTATATTTTTACTTTGTTTTCATATGGCTCTTCCAAGAAATCCTCCAATTTCATACCTTCCTAATCCTTTTCCCAAATACAAAATTTATTGGCAAGGGTTACCAAATCTCCAAACAAAGTTATTCTTGTGCCATATTTAATTATTGCCTTGACATATGCTCTTCTTGTTCGCCCAACCATTGTTGGTTTTTTGTTATTCCCTTCATGTGACTTTCTAATGTGGTCACATGTGCATTTGAATCCTCCATTTGGGCCTTTTGTGCTCATGTTACTATCATACATACAAAAAACTTCACAAATCTACAAAGATCAAATTGCTCCAAGATAACAAGTTGATTCATAAAACCTTTAAACTTGAAGATTTCAAGAATCGCAATTTAAATTATACCTTTCTACTTGCTTAAACAAATGAGGTACTTCAAGAGGTATGAATATTGTTAGTAAAATCAAACTTGCAAGATAGAAATGAAACACTCACAAAACACCAAGAATTTATCTCGGAAACCTCGTGGGGGGAAAATCAATTTTAGTAGTGGCAGATTTCCTACTACCCAATGGAATTAATATAGAAGTAGTACAACAAGTGGGTGCAACAATAGTTTCCCTTTAGTCTCTTGCCTATCTCCAAAAACTATGAACAACTAAAACTTGTTTCCCATTCTTCTCACTATGACACTTAGATGATTCTATCATGCTCAAGACATGTTTCTAACCCCTCTTTATAGTTTTATGAAGATGGTGAGTTGTTTCCCTGTACCTAAGGAGAAACCCCTTCAATTCTAGAAGTTGAAAAGTTGCATGTTTATTTTGAATCGTCAACTTGCTCTGACAAAAATGAATTTGTTGTGGTCTACGTGGATTCATTGCAGTCTAGATGAGCTCATCACAATCTAGATGTGTTTACCCCAATCTAAAATAATTTATTGCACAATATGAAAAATTTCTTGTGATAGTTACTCTTTTGCTACCTTTGCTAACCAATACTTTCACCAAAATGCCAGAACTTCCTCTATTTATCTTTTAAATTCAATTTACTATTCATATTACAATTTATTAATCCTTATAAATCACTTACACAAAGTTTATTTTTAACCTACACGTAGGTTTCTCTAATCCCCTTTCATAAGCGTTTTTTTGGGCCAATCATTTCAACTATCCTCTCTTCATTCCTTCCAAAGCTTCATTAACCATATAAATAAATTCATAATGATAGTAACAACTTCTTTTGAGTGCTTCTTTTAGGTTGGATGAATTTCCTTACATCCACTTGGCGAGGTTAGTAAAAACATGAGATTACATAGGTAACGTTTAGTCTATTCAAAGAAAGTCTATTGAAATCAATGATAATTAAGAAATACCTTTCAAGTGTTATGAATTTCCTCACAATACTACAAAGTTAGCAAATATTATAAGATTATAAGAACAATCTTTTAACTATTTGAAAGAGCAAAAGCATATACGTTATAATAATAATTATAGATCATAATTTCTTTAGAGAAATTTTTAAGAGAAAACTTAAAACATTGAAATTAAAAATATTACATAAATACCATCCAAATACATAATATTACATTTAGTATTAAAATCTAAAATATTTGAAAAGATATACATTATAAGCTTAATAAAATAGAGATTTTATAAGCTTAATAAACTAGAGATTTTCTCTTGTCTCATTTTTATATATTACTCTTTTTAATTCAAACAAGTGATCATTAGATATGAATGTTTTTAGATGATAATTTTGATAATTTTTACTATCAATGTTTCCAATCACACTCCATGATTTATCCTGTCATAGGATGAAAAGATTAAGAATAGAGAATGAAAAATGATAAATTGGAGACCACAACTAACTAAATAAAATGAGCAGATACAGAAATCAAGAGACCAAATAAAGACAAAAAGAGTAAGAAAAAACAAAAGACGAGAAACTTACAAAACCTACTAAAAAAGGACTGAATAAGGAGGGTTCAACAATTAGATAAGAAAAGAAAACATATATATATGAGAGTATGAATGTATTTATGAGAATACATACATACATACATACATAATGGTCTGTTTTCTCTTATCTAATTGTTACTCCCTTCTTATTTAGTCCTTTCTTAGTACATTGTTGTAGGTTTTGATTTTTTGTTTTTTCTTAATTTTTTTTATCTCTTTGGTCTCTTGATTTCAATGTCCACTCACTCCCTTCGTGTATTTAGTTAGTTCATTCTCTGCTTTTACTCTCTTCATCCTAATGATGGATTAGGGAGTGTGATCGGAAATGTTAAAATCCAGAAATACTCATATCCCATATTATAGACTCTGAAAATTTGATGTCTTTAGGTAACCACTTTTATGAAGCATATTAACCTTTACTCATAGTAAACTTATGATATTGATTCTATTTATTTTATATGTTGTCTTAAAATATGCAGCTTTTCCCACCTATAAAATTTAAGGTATACCTTGTCTATAAAATATAGATTCCCTCATTAAGGAACCTGCATTGGAAACAATGAAAAAATATAAACAAGCAACTTTTTCTTTTGGTATTGTATTAAGTAAAACAAATGATTACAGAAGACTGATAAAAGTCAAAAACCAACGGCACTATTCTTAAACATCATCCAATTCAACAGTCACATACACAGCTGCCAAACAAAATAAAACAACATTAATTATCAATAACGTAACTCAAAGAAGTACAGCTGTCCTACAAACAGTCTATAAACAACTGTCCAATATACATAACCAAGAACAGTGACTGTCCAACATTACAATGGACAATCAGTCATACAAATACAAAACTTCATTCATGGAACCTGACAAAATCTCGTGGTGTTTTGGAGAAGATTTAAGATTGTACACATATATCAAATGATGGAGGAGGAAGGAAAATTATTTATCCTTTGAAACACGGAAACAAATATGCTGAGAAAGTCTTTGACATTGAAAATGTACAATTTGTGAAGATTTTTAAGGAAAATCTGAGAAATAAACAGAGTAAAATTGGTTAGGTACATCATTATCTAATCAAAAAACAGAGGCCCACTTCATAATTAGCAGAGCAGATTGATCTAAACTTCCCTCCCCAAGAAGTAATAATTAATGCCTTTCTTGGAATGCAGGTCAGGTATCTGTTATAATTTTAGATTGGATGAGGACAAGACTTATTTTAAGGGATTGAATAGCTCAACGTTAAGTTTTTAACAATTTAAAAATAAACTGCTAAAGTCAATATATAAACTGTTAAAGTCAACTAGTACACGGACACCTCCACAATTAAGGGTTACCTCAGAGGATAAGGACAAAAACCTAAAAATCAGGGTCCGAATGTGGTCTTACAATTTCAAACTCAAAATTGATTAGGTATCTGCCATGTCAATCAGCCTCAAACATTGCTCTTCCAAAAATGTCAGTCGCCAACTCGGTCTACTCAAAATTTTAAAAAAATAATGAGAGAGAAAAAGCGTGGGGAAGGCTGAGGTAAAAAAAATTAAAAAAATCAATCAGTAAGTTAAGTGGGTTTAATTTTATGGGAAATTTTATGATTAAGGGCGTTCTAGTTGGAATAGAATTGGGATAAGTGACTTCCTGATGTATCATTGTGAGTATTATCTAAATACAATGAGTGTTAAGTGGATTATCCATGCTCACAAGAGATTGATTCTTGTAAACCACTACTCATAAAATTTGATTCAATAAAATTTGAAATAGAAACTACCCAATTGAATCTTTGACAAAACTTTATATAATTTGACACACTACCCAAAAAAAAAAACCATGTAAATGAAAATTGAGATATTCTTAACACGTGTAGTTAAGGATACCTCGGTATTTTCTAATTATAAGATACATCTTTTGGTGCCATTCGAAAGGCTCCTGACACTTTAATTTTTAAAGAGAACAAGACTTCTTCTGCTTACACTTAAGTGGCCTTGTTCTTCTCAAAGACACATCTCTACATTTTCCTCAAATCAAGAGAAAGGCCAGAAAAAGAGATACTTAACTCAATCAATCAAGATGAAAGTGTCACTCTTTATTAGCCTCTAAATCAAATCTAGGGAGAGCTAGTAGTGGCAATGCCCTCTTGGATGGTTGTTGTTGAAGTGCAAGCACTCAAGCTTGGTGTGTAGTTTTGCATGGAAGTCAGAATTCAACAACTTCAAGTAAAAGGAGATTCACAATTAATTATAAATGCTATAAACTCTTCTAAGCATAAAAACATTTATCTTCAACATATGATGATCAAGTACATACATTATATTAGCGAACACTTCTCTTTTATATCTTTCAGTTTTCTTAAAATTGGGAACCCTTATTTTGAATCTTTTGCCTTTGTCTTTCATTTTCACATCCTAGTCTAGGTCATGTTTTGGTATCTTCATTTTTGTCAAGATTGGATTTATGTCATTGTTGCTTGATCAAGCTTCAAAGGATTTCATTTGGATGTCAAGGAGGTTCATTGTTGCTTGATCAAGCTTCAAAGGATTTCATTTGAATGTCAAGGAGGTCATGTGAAGTGTTGAGTTTTCACAAGTGCATTGGGGTACTTCAATTGGGATTGATTAAAATCCTCTAAGCTTGTGGGTTAAGGTGCATTCCTATAAGAATTTCAGACTTAGAAAAAGTTTTTTACAAGTTGCTAATCTTAGTTTGGAGTCCAAACCCTAAGACAATTCTTTTTACAAGTCGCTAATCTTAGTTTGGAGTCCAAACCCTGAGACAATTCTTTTTGCAAGTTGCTAATACTAGTTTGGATTCCAAACCCTAAGCTGCAACTCAATCAAGTTTTCTCCTTTCAAATTTTAGAGAGTTGCAAATTCTAGTTCAGAGTTTGAACTCCAAGTGGGATGTTAAGACAATTTGGGCTTTTTCCCCCAAGTCATAGTTCATTCAAAATGGTAACTTTTCTTGAGGTCCAAAATGCTAAGACACCAAGGTGTATGGGGTGTGGTCAAGTGGCTAAGGCCACTTGGTTATCATGATGGAGATCAATGTTCAAACCTCCCCGAAGACACGCTACCTTTGAATTGCATGTCTTCCATTGTTGTACCCGGTTCATAGCTCCTGTCAAAAGCGTTTACCCATGTTGAATAGAAAAAAATGCTAAGACACCAAGAAATGTTGAACTCCCATTACCCATCTATTCAGACTCTCGAAGTTTGTCCTTCCCTGTGAAAATCTTGTAATTGAGAAAATCAACCTCACAACTATGAAGCACTAAATCCCAAATTCATGGCAATTCGGACTTTCAAAATAACAAAAGAAAACCTTTAAAACTTAACTCCATCAACTTAAAGCTTTGAGTTAGATTAAATCAACTCTGACCTTGGACTATATTTGCAAAACTTAACTCAAAATGCAAAACATAAGTTTCCTCCAAAACTCTAAAATGTCAAACTCTGATTGTTCGAAGTATTGGACTCCTGAGACAAACATGTGACTTGTGCTATTTAGTGGCAGGATCTCGAACCTCAAGCTCCCTATCAAATTATAGTCTTTTAAGCCTACTTCTTGGCACTTTGGGCCTAAAACCTTGAATTCACCTTGAAGTTTACCCCTTGAACTCCAAAATTTGCATAAATTGATCCTTAGGGTCTTGAATTTCTTCGAGAAATTACTTGTAAAGGTTCTAATAGTACAATAGCATTTATATATGAGCATTAATGATAAATATGGGTAAATTTATATTGAATGTTTTTGTATTTAACTATGTCAAAAAAATTTCATCAACATTTCGGAGCACACTTCGTGATCCATCATCAACATTTCAGATCACACTCCGTGATTTTCTCTTTCTCTCCTCTTGCTCTCTATATCCTAATGAGGGATCACAGAGTGTGATCTGAAACATTGATGAAAAAACGTTTGACACGGTTAAATCTAAAAACATTCAATCTAACATTATGGGTTGTGGAAATTTAATGGCTTCTATGGGTGAATTTCTTAAATTTTCCAAAAAATTGTAAAATTTCTTAAGGCTTGATATTGAGATTGATGCTAATGTTGTCTCATCTTTTGCAAGCCATTGACACAGATTATGTTGCACTTGCAAGGATGAAGTGTGAGAATCAAGATATTTCATTATTGTTGAGTGAACAAGATATTGTGATGAGATTCAAGGACTTTCATAGGAACATTGATCATTTTCGAGACGAGGTCAATGAAGGCATGGATCCTCTTTCAAACATTAGTGGATGAACTAGGATGCTAAGAAGGAGGATAAGGATAGCAAGAGGTGCACAAGGAGGCATGACATGTGTATGCATGTCAAACTTTAGATGATATGTAATGAAGGATAAGAATGTAAAGTGCAAGTCAAAGTGACATTTTGCATTCTATGTATTTTGTCTTATATGGGCATTTTGGAGGGAATGACTTTTCACCTTCCCCTTCTAAATAGACCTATAAATATGCATTTGTAACTCATTGCAATGGTTGGAAACCATTGGAAACATGTTTATTTAATACAATATACTAGATTTTCTCTATTTTCTTTGGGGTTTTCAGTCTTCTAACATGGTTTTCAATTTTTAAAGCTATTTTCTTCCATGCATTTAATTAATGATTGTTCGATGAATTCGATATGTGTTTCATGTATCATTGATGCATTGTTGATGTAAGGCATTTTGCATGGTCAACCTAAACATATTTGTGTCTTGCATAAATTCAACATCCATCATGCACATGGGTTTTGTTCCTTTGAAGATCATGCCTTCCAACATTTTGATTGAGGGAAATGGGTCAGGTGAGGAATGGTTTTTCACCGAGTTTGTTCGTTCATTGAATGGTGTATGGAGGGTTTGACGATAGGTTCATATTTCTTTTCTTTTCTTTTCCCTATCCTTTTTGCTCTTTTTTATATCAATGGTAGATTAGGATTAGTTTAGGGTTTTGATGATGAATTTCCATTCACATGTTTCAGAAATTGTAAGTGAATTTTTAACTTTTACATGGTAAGACTTGTATTGTCACATATCTTTTGTTGTCATAAAATTAAAATTGTTATTCCTTTGAAATTGGACAAAACAACATGAATGACTTTTCATATTCCTAGTTATACAATTCTGATTTTGGAAACAATTAGGTTATCATATGGTTTTAAATGATTTCTTTTTATTTAAATTAATGTTGGAAACTACTTGCGGGAAGTTTGATAATCTGAAATAGATTTCATAAATACGATCTAAATTAAATTAGAGTGTTTACAAATAGTGATTATTTTCTATGCTAAACCACTAATTCTATGAATGATTCTTGGTATTCTACACGTAGCCCCTTAAACAAACCAACCAAAGCGCTCTCCAATTGGGATATTTTGGTAAACTTCACAAATATAATTAATGAAGATTCTTGAGGCTAGCCACCTTCCAAGGAGAGGAACCTTTGTCATTATAATGTGTTGGTGCATCAAAACACACATCAACAAGTGTCTCTCCTAGTAAACTTCAAATCTAACAAGGTCAATTTGGTTCATAACCGCCCTTTAGAAATTAGAAGTTTGTCTATGCATGTTGCAAACAAATCTATTATAGATTGTACTTTTCTAGAATCTTCAAGTAGATGTCTCAAATGCCATATGAGAATTAGAGCCACACATGGGGGTCTTTACATTGATGTTCATGTTCAAAAGTTTTAACAAGTGTGTTTTAGTCAAATATAGAGGACTTGAGGCTCCTTTGGTTAGTAATGCAAGCATATACAAAGTTTCTTGAAAGTTAAAGTACATATTTTCTATCTCTAAGTAGTCAAACTTTACTTGTCATATAAGAGGAAGGTTCCATGTGACAGCTTAGCTTATTTTGTTTAGTAGCCACTTCTCAAATGTTTTATGATTTTTTTGTGGAGCTAGTGTGTTGGCTGAAGATAAGGTAGACCATGATGTTGAGTAGTGTTGTCATTGATGGCAACAATAGTTGTAAGATTGTAATAGTGATGGCAACAAAGTTCAAAGGTGACAGAGTTAGGACTAAGGTAAAGTGTTCTGGTAAATGAGATGATTTGCAGTTTGGATGGGATTTTGTAAGAGGGTTTGATCCTCTTCCATACAGTTTCATCTATTCTTAGAAGACATTTGTGCAAAGAAATTTGATCTAGTAAGGTACATGTTAAGAAATTTGGCTAAGTGTCTGTATACTGCATTCAGTGTACAGAGTTCTAGTTTTCTGGTCTGCATTATTCCTCCATTGAAGATCTTGTCTTGTGGCTCTGACATATTGTTATTGATCATTAGATACATCTAATTCCATAAGATTTCCTACTAATGATCTCCGGTGCAAAAGTTACAAGTAGCAGAAGTTCAGTCTAGCAGAGTTCAGTCATATCCAATACAAAGCATGTGAATAGTTTGGTCCGCATTCCTCCGGTATAGAATATTCTTCTATACGGTTGTAAGGTGTTGTAAGCACATGTTTAGAGATTGTAAATCCAAAGTTTCAAGTTTTGAAGTTCTCAGGAATGAAAGTTAGAGTTGTCTAAGTTTCACACTCTGAATAGACAGTGCATTGACAGGGTTAGTGATGATTTGAGACACTCCACATTTCACCGAAAGTGAACTTTTTGTTGTATGGATTTGAGGATAAGTTTATGAATATTTGAAGTATGTATATTTCAAGCTTCAAGCTTTTTGGAGGTCCACATACAGTTTTGTGAAATGATAGATAGGTTATAGTGTGGTTGTCTTACCAGTGTAGCTGACCTGAAGGTGTTGATGTTGTGCAGAGGGTAAATATGCTTGGTGGAGTTAAGTGGAATCTATTTTAGGTCCATGCTGACCTATCTCAAAGTTTGAATCTTGGAGTGAAGTGTGTGTATGAAGTTTTGGGGCCGACAAGTTATGATGACATGTTTTACATGTTGCATCCAATTAGACCGACCTAATTGATGTTGTGGAAGAAGCGGATATATATGAAGGAATGTTTTCGATGTTTCTTGGTGTGGGATAGAGATGTGATCTATGTAAAGCAACAAAGGGTATTCTAGATGAAGATTGTGTGAATACAGAGCAGAGTAGTTTGGTAATTCAGAGCAGTGTGATGTGTATTTAGAGCTTCATTGGAACTGTACTTCATGCACGTGTTAGATGCAATTGAAAACAATTCAAACTTGGAAGTGAGCCACCCATTCTCCTTTATCCTTTTCTTTTAGGATAGTGAGTCCTTTAACAATGAGCCACCTACAGTGAGCATTCTTGGACAGTGAGTCCACCAATTGTATCAACATTAACCGGTTGCTTTATTAATATATATTGTGAGCTAATCCTCACCGTGGTTTTTCCCGTTTTGGGTTTTCCTCGTAAAAAACCTGGTGTTCTTGTGTTATGAATTGTGGATGCATGCTTTATGCTTAATTTCCTTTATTGCAATTGAATTTGCTAAATGGATTAAAATGTTTGATGTGTAAATGGTTTAAGAGAATACTGATTCACCCCCCCCTCTCAGTATTCTAGGTGTTCAACAATTGGTATCAGAGCCGAGTCCTTTGGAAGACGCCTAACCACTCAAGGAAGATCTTGGAGATTGAACACATGGGTGCTAGAAGATTTCCTACTCCTCTAAAAGAGATTCATGTTGCTAAATACTTTGAAGAAGACTGCATACTTGACAAAGCTAGAGAACTTAATGTTGCTCTTGAGGATCTTGAAAGAACTGAAGATGAGATCAAAGACCTGAAGGAAAATGTCAGAGAAGCAGATGAATGCATCAGAAAATTGAGAGAGCAAGTCAAAAAATTTAAAGAAAGGCATAAGGAAGTTAGTGAACAATTGAAGCATGCAAATGAATCTTTCAGTGGTCTGAAAGTGCAAGTTGAGGAGAAGATAAGAATTGAGGAATGTCTTAAAGCAGTAGTGAAAAGAAAATCAGAAGAATGTGCAAGACTTGAATAGGAAATTGTAAATCTGATATCCGATATGGAGAAGGCGAGGATGTATGAAGACAAGTTTAACATGAGTTCTGCAAAACTTGATGAAATGATTGCAAGTCAAAAAAATCCCAATGATAAAGAGGGTTTAGGATTTGAAAAAGGGGAAAGTTCAAAATCATATCAGACTTCAAATCAAAGGAACAATAGAAAGCAAATCTGGATTCAAAGGAATAAAGTTAAAAGACCACCAGTCAGACAACCAAATGCTCAAAGGTATCCATCTTTCAATGGTTTTTGTCATTCTTGCAATAAATTTGGACATAAGGCAATATATTGTAGAGGTAGAAAGAATCAGAATGTTCCACCTTTTTTTGGTCAATGCTTCACATGTAAAAAGGTTGGTCATAAAGCTAGAGAATGCATAAGTCAAGAGATGAATGGAAATAGATTTGGGCACAAAGCTAACCAATGTAGATCCAGAATGAATGGAAGGAATATTGGTCAAAGGAATGTTGTGTGCTACAATTGCAATAAGTCTAGACACATTTCAAAGTTCTGCAGGAGCAAAAGCATGAAGGATAATCCGGTAGAAAAGAACAAACCAGCTCAAAAGGTTGATCTGATAGAGACTAAGAAGGAGATGAGTAAGATTTGGATTAAGAAGGATGTAACAAAGGCTAAGGATGAGTCTGTACCAGCCTCTAGTGTAGATATTTCCTCTAGAAACTAATATGAGAGCTTTGGCTCAGGGGGAGCTTTTGGAAATCTTTCCCCCTCTGCCAAAGGAATGGTGATGATATCTCAGTATGAAGATATAAGTTGTAGACCAAGTTGCCTAATCCACTAAAAAAGATTGCAGAAGAAAATCTGTTTTTGCAGAAGATTGCGGAGCAATTGAAGTTGAATCTGAGCTACAGTGAAAGTGTTGATAGCTTTATGGAACAGGGCATTTATTGCAAATTAGGTCATGGAAAAAGAGGTTATAAGCGGCCATACTTGATCAAAATTCATATTGCAAATGAATTTTCAAGCCTGAGAGAGATTAGCAGTGAAGCAAAGAAGAGTTTATAGTGTCCTAAGATTCAGGACTTTCAAACCCTAACTGAAGGTGATTGAAAAGGTACTTACAGTTTCTTATCTTGCTTTAGAAAGTTCTCTATTGGGTATTGAAAATGTTTATTCCACAAGTGATAGATGTTGTAGATAAACCTCGCCCTAAATACAAGAAGCACCCTTTCGAGTCAATGGAAACTGATCCAGATGGTGCATTTTCGAGTGTACCCTATGGCATTTTGCATACTGAGGATGTAAGGATGTACATTCACACTAAAATGGAGGAATATAACCATGCTAAAATAGGAGAGATCCGGGTTAAGAAGTTAACTGATGATAACTTTGATTTGAAGAATGAATACAGTGCCCTAACAGAGAAGAAGTTGGATGTTTGGAACAACTTTCCTATTTCGTGTTACGAAGATGATTGGGTTAGATATGTTCTGTGAAGAATTCATGATAAATTCATGTGGTTGGACATTCCACATATAATCAACAAAGAAGCCATTAGAGCCGTAATAGGGTTATCCCCCACCAGAGTTGTTTCGACATTGAAATCTATGAAAAATGATGTTGTTATGAAACTCACTAGAGCTAAGTTTGATAAAAGAGCATTGATAGTGAATGACATAGAGGATCTGACTATGAAGTATGGTTCAATGATGATAGGCTACAAAATTTATTTCACAAATAGAGAAAATTCAGTCTTAACTACTGCTATAAACACAACTTATGAGATGGTAAAACAAAATGTAGATTATGATCTCTATGAGTTGTTGAGGCAACAAGTGTTAGAAAATTTGAAGAAGACAAAAGAGTCAAAATACCTTTTCAAATATGGCACCTTAATCATTTGTTTGTTATTCTATTTTCTCAAAGAGCTACTAGGTGCACAAAATGTTGTATGGCTTGGGCATATTCCTGTGGCTACTCAGATTAGAGATCACCTATGAAGAATTAGAAACAATGATGCTCAGAATGCTGCATTATGGGGATACTTCAAAATTTTCCAAGAGAATATGCATGCTAGGGAAAGGATCCCTAAGAAAGTGGTAGATAAATACAAGGATGAATGCTTGATGGAAGTAGTTGACCCAAGAATAGTGTGGATCCCTGAAATGGGATATGAAGTAACAGAAGATGTTCTTGTAGGTCTTGCAGACCTAATGTTGAGTAAACCTAGAGACACCTCTGAAGAAAGATTTGGCACTTATGAAGAAAAGTCTCTAAAAATTCATCTGAAGCACAAGAAAAAGGAAACCAAGAGGAAAGTTCAAAATATGGTTGAGAATTGTGCTAAGAGCATAGGCATTTCTAAGGAACAAAAAAATAACAAACCAGAACAAAAGCAAGAGATGAAGAAGAATCTGGCCCTGAGGATAAGTCCAAGAGGACTTCTAAAGGTGAGAAGGGAGTTCCTAATGTCAGAAGGTCATCAAGGATCTCTTCCTCCCCTACTGCTGCACCTAAAGCCTCTAGAGATATACCTACTACAAGTTCTGAGAAGAATGTTGATTCCAATGTTGTTGAACAATCTCAATCTATTAAGAAGTGAAGGGTGAAGGGAAAAGCCTACAAGGAAGCATATGTTAGTCATAACATTGAGGAAGAAGAAAAGGAAGGAGAAGTTAGTGAGAAAGAGAAAGAAGGCTTCATCCTTAAGAAAAGAGAAGCTAAAACCGGTGAAGAAGGCCAATCCTCCAAAAGCCAAGGAAAGGGAAGGAAAAGGAAGGAAAGTGAAGCTGTAGACAAAGGAAATGGAAGGCAAAAGAAGACAAATAAATTTGATGTTCCTCCTCTGCAACTTGAAGCCACCATAAATGCAATTATAGAATATGACAATCATAAGGAAGTAGCAGAAATGTATGATGAGAGGTCAGCTAAAGATAAGGCAACCATTGAAACTGCTATTATCAGGTATTTAGATTTATTCAATGTTGCTTTGATTGAAATTGTTGATAAATTGCTAGATAGTCTTGTTGACATTTTGACAAAAAGAAGAGATGAGGCATTGAGAAAAGATACTAAAATGAAAAATAAAGTTTTAAAGAAGATTTGTCCCACTCTTTCTAAACAAGACAAAAAGATAGCTATGCAAAGGTTAAGTAAGGAGTTCAGGATAAAGAGAAGAATAAATACTATAATATCCGATGATAAAAATGAGATAGAAAGATTGGGGAAGAAAACGATGAGAACTGCTAATGTTCTTAAGGAACTGCAAATTTATATTGTTGAGGAATATGATTCTGAAGGGGATAAGGAAGAAGATCAGATGGAGACAAATGTGGGAAGAGGAGAAACAAGTGCAAAGCATGTTGTAGTGACTAAGCTTGATAAACCAAATCCACCACCAGTTACAAATGCAGAAGACCAAAATGTGATGAATCCTCCGGAGACCACAGAGAACACTGGTGGAATGAAGGAGTCACCTGAAGAGAAGACTGTTGAAGATGAGGTCATTACAGAACAAGTTGATAACACTACTAATAACACCTCTGTTCCAGAAAATGTTGCAGGAGAACAAGCACTTGATGAAAGCAATCCTCCTGAAATTCCTAATCCTCAAATATTATCTGTATCTAAAGAAGAAAATAGGGTAGAATTGGTGAAAGCTCTGAAGTTTCACCATCAGATTCTATCAGAGATTTTTTGGAAAAACAAAGGGAATCACAAATTTTGTCTTCACCTGGGTTACTGCAAGTGCCATCTCTAGAAGGACAAATTATTTTGGCAAACATTTCTCCATTATAGATACTACAACTAGGAACAATTTTTCAGGGAACAGCTTAGGAAGAAATCTTGAAATCTCATATAGAAGGAAATAAGCTGATGGATGAAGCAATGAATATTTTTGAAAAGATAATGCCCAATGTCAAGAGAGATGTTTCTCTGACTCCTATGCTACAAATGAAGAAATTAATGGAGTCTGTAAATAATCATTTTGAATCTGTTGAGAAAGCAGCAAAGAAGAAGGTAAGAGATGAAATTGATAGTAAAAGGTTAATAGAACTGACTGATAAGTGATCCAAGACATACACCTTGCTAGATAATGGTATAAAATATGTTGAAACAACTATAAATGATGCAAATGCAATGTATCAATTTTGCTTATCTTGGCCAATAACTACAAAAGTCATAAGAGATAAGATAGATGGCCTTGAGACTCAACTTGTATGTATTTCCATAACTTATGATCCATTGAAAGATCTTAATGGAAACTTGAGAGCTGAAATAGAAAAGACTCATGCAATCATAAAGAAGCTACAAAGTCAAAAAGAGTCTATAAAGGACCAAATGAGCCAGTTAAGAGAGATTATTAGTTTCAAGATGGCTTCAATGATTGGTCTAATAAAAGAAGCTGAGAAAGCTGGGAAAATGACTGGTGCCCTTGCTACTATGGATAAGGCAGAGGAATTGCTCTTACAAATCAATGGGCATACACAGATACTGAGCTATGCTAAGGTGCAATGGGACTCAGATGTGATCCAACTTAAGAACATCTACAAAGATATTTCTCCAAAGACTCGGTAAGTTTTGATTTCTTGTGTATATATGTGGAAGATTAGAAGACAATTTTGATATTTTGATAGAAATCAATTACTTAGGAGGATCCTATACAAAATTCACTTTGTACACCCTTTGTCATTGATGTCAAAGGGGGAGAGAGACATGTGAAAAAGGAGAGACATATATATCTCAGGGGGAGAGAAACAATGTTTTGAGAAGAAAATAACAAAAGAAAGGGGGAGAATGATTGTTGGAAAATTTGGTCTTGATGGTTTTTTACATCATGTGTTGCCATCAATGCCAAAGGGGAGATTATTGGCTGAAGATAAGGCAAAGCATGATGTTGAGTAGTGTTGTGATTGATGGCAACAACAGTTATAAGATTGTAACAGTGATGGCAACAAAGTTCAAAGGTGATAGAGTTAGGACTAAGGCAGAGTGTTCTGGTAAATGAGATGATTTGTAGTTTCGATGGGATTTTGCAAGAAGGTTTGATCCTCTTCCATACAGGTTCATCTATTCTTAGAAGACATCTATGCAAAGAAATTTGATCTGGTAAGGTACATGTTGAGAAATTTGGCTAAATGTCTATATACTGCATTCAGTGTACAGAGTTCCAATTTTCTGGTCTGCATTATTCCGCCATTGATGATCTTGTCATGTGGTTCTAACATATTTTTATTGATCATTAGATACATCTAATTCCATAATCTTGCCTACTAATGATCTCTAGTGCAAAAGTTACAAGTAGCAGAAATTCAGTCTAATAAAGTTCAATCATATCCGGTACAGAGCATGTGAATAATTTGGTCTGCATTCCTCCGGTATAGAATATTCTTCTATGTGGTTGTAAGGTGTTGTAAGCACATGTTCAGAGACTGTAAATCTAAAGTTTCAAGTTCTGAAGTTCTCTGAATGAAAAATAGAGTTTTCTGAGTATTGCACTTTGAATAGACAGTGCATTGATAGTGTCAGTGATGATTTGAGACACTCCGCATTTCACTGCAGGTGAACTTTTTGTTGTACATATTTGAGGATAAGTTTATTAATATCTAAAGTATGTATATTTCAAGATTCAAGTGTTTTGGAGGCCTGCATACAGTTTTGTGAAATGATAGATAGGTTATAGTGTGGTTGTCTTGCTAGTGTAGCTGACCTAAAGGTGTTGATGTTATGTGGAGGGTAAATATACTTGGTGGGATTAAGTGGAAGCTATTTTAGGTCCATGCTGACCTATCTCAAAGTTTGAATCTTGGAACAAAGTGTGTGTATGAAGTTTTGGGGCCGACAGGTTATGAATGACATGTTTTACATGTTACATCCAATTAGGCTGACCTAATTGATGGTGTGGAAGAAGCAGATATATATGAAGGAATGTTTTCGATGTTTCATGGTGTGGGATAGAGATGTGATCTATATAAAGTGACAAGGGCATTCTGGATGAAGATTGTGTGAATATAGCACAGAGCAGTTTGGTAATTCAGAGTAGTGTGATGTGTATTTAGAGCTTCATTGGAATTGTACTTCATGCATGTGTTAGATGCAATTGTAAGCAGTTCAAACCTGGCAGTGAGCCACCCATTCTCCTTTATCCTTTTCTTTAAAGACAATGAGTCCTTTGGCAGTGAGCATTCTTGGACAGTGAGTCCGCCAATTGTATCAACCTTAACCGATTGCCTTATTAATATATATTGTGAGCTAATCCTCATCATGGTTTTTTCCATTTTGGGTTTTCCACATAAAAATCTCGGTGTTCTTGTGTTATGAATTGTGGATGCATTCTTTATGCTTAATTTCCTTTACTGCAATTGAATATGCTAAATGAATTAAAATGTTTGATGTGTAAATGGTTTAAGAGAATAATGATTCAACCCCCCCTCTCAGTATTCTAGGTGTTCAACATAATGGACCCATGAATTTTTTATTTTTTTACTTAAAATTAAGCAATTGTTAAATGAATGGTAATGTGTATTTATTTGTGTTAATAAAGAAAATTTTGGAGCTAAAATTTGGAAGGAAATAGAAAAGAGGGGTGAAAGAAATGTCTACAACCATGTGACATATTTTTTTTAATGAATAGGCGACCATATCTATATTAATAAAAGATAAAAAATACACATATTCACAAAAAAAGGTGGGTGGTAAGAAGGCACACCCCGAGAGTCACATGGGCAGGGCCCAAAAAATCAAAGAGTCATGGACCATGCCCAGAATTTAGGAAACATTACAAAAAATAGTAAATAAAAAGGCCATTAAGCAGCCAGAGCAGTGCTAGAGGGTGGGGGGTCCCTATCATCTGGGTTACCCCATACAACAGCAGGGTCTGGAATGATGTCAGAAGGAGCCCAACCATCGTCATCTTTCTCATTTTCTTTATCTTTATTTTCACTACGAGGTGAAATTGCCAAGTCCAAACGTGGGACCCATTTAGAAGTATCAGTGGGCCAGCCAAAACCGAATCCAGGAGTGCCACCAAATGTCCACCCATAATCTCTGCTTGCACCCCCCACCGCTCCTCCAAAAGGCCACCACAAGTCAGCTCGCGGAGGAGGAGAGGACGACTGCTTATGAGGGCAAGAGCCACGATGAGGAGGAGCCTGAGCACAGGGGTGAAAATCCCTGGCAGAGCCACTTCACCGCCGACCCCATGAAGGCAACCGGCCCCGGGAGCAAGTGGGAGAGGGAGGCATGCGAGCCACAGTGCAAGGGGCATTGCCCCAGTGGTCCAGAAGCTCCTGAAGGTGAGAAACTTCAAGCACAACTTTATTTTCCTACACCTTAATCTACAAAACATTAGACCAAATAATAGCTTTAGAATATAAAGAAACAAACGTATCAATTTAGTTGTGAGACAATATGTAGGCATTTCTATCTTTCCAAATATTGAAGAGGATTTCCACCTTGAAAGTGTGCCAAATCTGAGTATACTTTGTAGGGAGCTTGGGAGAATCCCCAAGCAAAACCATATGCCAAGAGAAGGGATTTGGCTGAAATGGCTAAAAGAAGTCATGAATCTAATTCCATAGTTGTTGAGCTCTGGTACAAAACTAGAAGAGATGCTTAAATATCTCGACCTACCCACAAAAAGGGCAACGATGGTCCTAAACTCCCAAGTGAGAAAGCTGAGACCCCACTGGTAAGCCTTGGAAAAGAATACACCAAGCAAAGTGGGTGAGCTTTGGCTCAACAATTGCAGACCACACGGCAGAAAATCTTTTGCGCCAAACAGACACCAAGGATTGGAGGTGCCATCTCTGGTTTAGGTTGTCGATCATGGGAAAATGAGGCAAAATCCATTGATAACCAAGAAAAGGCTTGTAATTTCTGAAAGGGGTTTCTGGATACCATTTCCAGTCCTTCCACCAGGGCTTGGCGGAGTGAATACCCACCTTATGAAGCATATCAGCTGAAAAGGCACTCACCAGGCCATCGTAGGTTGCATGGTCATGGTTTTAAAAACCAAACTGGGCACGGAAAGCTTCCCATGACATAATACTCATGGTGGGTCTATGAAATATATCTTGTAGGATCTGGATACCCTTCTTCTAGAATCTGAGGGCCTTAAGCCAAGGAAGCTTGGGAAACAGTCGACCTGCACTGGCAAAAAGAGGAGACCACCAAATATTATGTTGATTGAATGAGAGCCCATCACGAAATCCAGTCCTAGTCCAACGGAGCCAGGGCTTGACCACCTCCCATGCATGCCAAATGATTTTGGCAACAAAGGTACCTAAAATCTGGACTGGCTCCCTCATAACAAGAAGGGTTGGAAAGCCAATTCCCTTCCAAGAAGGTCTATGGGTAGGATAACCCACTTCAATACAATGCCAGAGGAGGATTTTCCATGCCTCATTACTAGTAAGAGCACGTATAATCCATTTGACACAAAGAGCAATCCCTTGCCACTAAGTTGAAAGAAGGCCAAGCCCACTAGAATCTTTAGGGAGGCAGTAAAACTCCTAGGCAACACGGTGAAAGCCTCGGTGAGTCTCAGAAGAGGCCCAAAGAAAATCTCTTAAGAAATTTTTCTAGCTTAGCATAAGAGGCCTTGGAAAGGGCCCATCATGAAGGAGTAATATACATGATTCATTGCTAATACTTTAAAGTACACCTAAAATTTCCCAGCCAGAGAGAGCAGCTTGGTAACCCAGAAAGCTAATTTCTGCTCAACTCAAGATAGAACCGGTTGCCAGAGATCAACAGAACAGGCCTCAAAGGTGAAAGGGATGCCAAGAAATTAGAAGATTTCGCTAGGAGCAATCCACTTCCACCCATATTACTGAATCCAGAGAGGACTGGGAAGAACTGATTGTCTATAACACAAGGTTTTGTGCCACTAAATGGTAGAACCAGAGGCTAAGCAAAAGGTCTTGAGACAACCAAGAGTAGCTTTGATAGTATTTTCTTCTTCCAGCAAGGTAAGGAAGGAATCATCGGCAAAATGGCCATTGACCAGCTAAGCTGACGAATTAGGAAAGGAGATCCCTTGAACAAGCCCCTGGGAAACAGAATGAGCAAGAAGATAGCCAAACCCTTCAACAGCTAGCACATAAAGCAAGGGGACAAGTGGGTAGCCTTGAAGAATGGAACGAAAGAAACCAAAGGATTGGGATTGGTGGCCATTAATGGTGATGCAAGCTGAAGCTTTGGAGAACAACATATTCATAGACTAAATGAAATTTGGGCCAAATCCCAGTGCAAAAAGCATAGCTAAAATGAAGAGCCATTCTATGCGGTCATAAGCTTTGGAGAAATCAATTTTGAGAAAAATTGCCTTTTGATTAGAGCGTCTCGTCCACTCCATGCCTTCCCGGACAGCAATTATGTTGTCCAAGATGAACCTAGATTTAATAACTAGTATGTTCAAGGCGCACAACCTGAGGCAAAAGATGGCAGATTTTTAAAGCAAGGGCTTTGGCAATTATTTTGTAGGAAACATTAAGGAGCATAATGGGCCGCCAGTTACAGATATCCTTGGGATCACCAATTTTAGGTATGAATTTTATATTGCCTTTATTGATAAGATTACCTAGGGAATTAGAATGAAAAGCTTCAAGGTATACTTTATGCAGATCCTTCCCCACACAATCCCAAAGAGCTTTGTATAATTCACAGCGAAACCCATCAATTCCTAGAGCTTTGTCATCGGCCATAGTGCAGACGGCTTCTTTGAGGTCTTCAATTATGAGCAATTGCTCATAGAAAGCTTTCTGGGCTGAGGAAAGCCTATTTGGCACAACATCAAGGCAATCCTAGAGCGCATTATTCCACTCAGGAGTATAGTCTTTAGTTGTGAAAACTTACTGATAGTGCTTAACAAACACCTGGAGAATATCAGGTAGTTATGAAAGCACATTATTGCCCTCTTTGATTCGCTTGATGCCAGGTGATGAATAAGCCTAGAAAAATTCTTTCGAGGCACAGTCCCTAATCTTGCGCCACACTAGTACAAAAAGAGCAATATATTACTAAAAAAACTACTAAAAATTGCTTATAAATGACCAAACATGGTCACATGACCATTAGTAGTTTATTGCCAGTCATTTATAACACAACCAAATTGATGACTAAACCATTTTTAGTCATTTATTGGTTGTTTTGATTGATCAATTTGGTAGTATATTTAGTAGTTGATTTAGTCATTGATTGTTGTAATCTGGTCACTTATTTAGTCATTTTTTTTCAATGATATATTTAGTCATTGATTGTTTTTAACTGGTCACTTATTTAGTCATTTTTATTCACTGATTTCTGTCCATTGGTAGTGTATTTAGTCATTAATTTTAATCATCATTTTGATCAATTTGGTAGTATATTTAGTCATTTTTATTCATTGATTTAACACTGGTCATATATTTAGTCATATTTATTCACTGTTCACTGATTTCTATCAATTGGTAGTATATTTAGTCAATTTAATTATTAATTGACGTCAATTAGTAGTATATTTAGTCATTTTGAAGCTTGCATTTATTCATTAGTATATTTAGTAGTATATTTTGAAGCTTGCACATTGAAACAACTTTGAGAAGGTAAAAATGTAGCTTGTTTTATTGATCAAAAAATGCTTACAAATAGCATACAGATCTGAAAATAAGTTACAATGCTTTCTCTTTGCTAAAAAAACCTTCATGGTTACAATACATAGCTCAAAGAATGAGCAAGAAACTAATTTTTTGAGTATCACTGAGCATAGAAGCACAAAGACATTCATAGATGTCTTCTTCACAAATCCATGACTGTCCCATGAAGCTCACTGTCGGCCTAGTTCAAGATCACACTATCATCTCTGTAGAGATCCTGTCTCATGCACCCAACTTGCTCTAGTTTATAAGCTGCCACTGTGAATTGTTACCTATAGCAATAAACTATCCTTATCTCTGATGATTATGCCTCTAATGAATGTCATCTTTGGTAGGATGCCTCAATTGTCATGGACTATTATTCAAAAATATTGCCTTATGACTAGGCTATGCATTGTCCTAATCAAACTTGTAGCTTCTTGAAATGCATTGTCTAATCACTTGTCAACCTACTGTCATGCATTTTCCCTTTATAAAAAAAATGCCTCATGACTACCACTACCTAGCTCATTATTCTGGCATGCTTTCACTTGTACTCTGCCTCCCATCAATGTAGGACACTGCCCCTGTTGATAACTGAGAGGGGGGGTGAATCAGTTATCTTAATTATTTGACTTTCTTTTCTTCTTTAACAATTAGTGCAATATCAAAACATATAAGCATACATAACCATGGAAGTAGAAATAAACTCAACACATATAACACAATATTTTTGATGTGGAAAACCCTGTTAAGGGAAAAAACCACAGGGTGACTAACCCAAGATTGTATTCTTTGTTAGAAGAATAAGAAGTACAAAATGGCACTTGTCAATTAGGGCTCACTGCTCGAGCACACTGCTCATAAGAGGCTCACTGCCTACAAGAGACTCACTATCTACAAGTTATAAAGAAAGTAACCAAGTGTTTGAACTGATCAGAGGCATCCACATATGCTGAGGTTCAGTTCTGGTTAGGCTCAATAAACTAATCTACTGCATTTCATTCTTCCACTCCTTTAGTGTTGTTGTTCTGTTACATATCAGACTTGTATTATAACTCCCACACCTATCTCTGCCTTTCTTTGCACACTGTCCTATTACACACACACCCTCACATCGTAATCCATCTGGTATATATATCCGCACAAAGGATTTCAACATCTTTCCAGTCAGCATTCGGAATACTCAATATTTTCCCAAACTCTGGTTTGTCAGCTGAATCCTTGCTTACCAAGTGATACGTATCAAAGAGATACTTATAGAAGTCATCAAACATGTCGGCCAATCATGAATGATCCCTTAAGAAGCTTGATCATCATCAATATCTCATCTAGATTAAGGTCTGATACTCTGTCGGTCAGTTCTTCCTCAATCTACTCTGCCAAACAGGAACCCAACACTTAGGTGTTCATATCTTTTCACTCTTTCATCACCGGAGGCTCAATCTCTAGAATGTATTAGTCATGGTACTCCTCTTGACTTCCCCAAGTCTGCACTTTACTGAGATACTTCCTTTGAGAGATCTAGACCTGATTGTCAGACCTTGTTGCATGCTCTGTTCTTGCTCACCGGACCAAAATACTCTTCAATCTGACTTCTGATATAGACATACCATGTCCTGCGGATGTGTGGAATGGACTTTGTTGCCATCAATGACAACACTCATGAAGCCACACAGTGTCTCTTGCCTACAACCCCTCTATTGAATGCCTTGACTACCTCTGACATCACTATATCTTTTCCAAATTCCTTGAAAACAATTCATCACTACTACTGTTACCTAGGTATGCACTCTGTCATCTGCCAAACTGTTACAAGTTCACACAATCCATCATTGGTCCTGTCACTTATCACATCACTATCATGAACAACTGTCATATCATATCATCACCTCTAATATAGAAATCAACATCCCATTATGATACTGATGTTGCAA
Source organism: Cunninghamia lanceolata (assembly GCA_027924645.1). Taxonomy (NCBI): domain Eukaryota; kingdom Viridiplantae; phylum Streptophyta; class Pinopsida; order Cupressales; family Cupressaceae; genus Cunninghamia; species Cunninghamia lanceolata. Next base: position 2,343,049 of record BSBN01000053.1, on the reverse strand, counting down.
AATATCTATGTCTTGGCAGATAGCTCATGATAACCCTCAACCTTGTTGCTGCTCACTTGTACCAACTCTATGGTACTATCCTAGGTGTTCATGCATCTGACATGAAGACTCTTGACTATCATGAGATTTGGCACTGTCAAATGCATACTAGAAGGCTATCTCCTTGCCCCTTTAAATGCCTCTTGAAACACTGACAAGATTGTAACCTTTGCATAGTTCTTCTCATTGACTCTAAGATTACCTTTTAATGTTTGCATGATCACTATCTTTTGCACGAATCTCTGCCCCTTAACAGTCACTTGTAGGTTTTCTTCATGCATAGCTGGAAGCTCTTTCACATACTATCCTTTCAAACAACAAAGAGAGGACCTACAAAGGAAAAATACAGTTTTCAGTACTCGATCAATGACTTTTTTAAAGTTTTCCTAGTTGAACCATAATGAAAAATCTATAGAACATTATCAATAAAAAACTAACAACCTTTGCCAACATGTGTAAAACTAGACTCCACAACCTTTGCCAGTATCCTCCCTGCCTGTGCCAAAATGGGAACATTGGAACACGGTATGGACCTCTATCAAAGCATAATGAAATGGGGATTTTTGTCCAATACTGTAGTTGGAAATACTCTGGTAGACATGTATGCAAAATGTGGAAGCATAGAAAAAACTTGTGAACTGTTTGACAGAATGCCTCAAAGAGATGTAATCTCATGAAATACAATAATTTTAGGATATTCACAAAATGGATTTGTTGTAAGGACCTTCAAAACTTTCAAGCAAATGCAATTGGTAGTTCTAAAGCCAAATTCTACAACCTTTGCCAGCATCCTCCCAGCCTGTGACAAAATAGGAGCTTTGCAACAGGGTATAGAAATCCATCAAAGCATAAAGGATAGAGAAATTTTGTCAGATGTTGTAATGACAACTACCCTAGAAGACATGTATGCAAAATGTGGAAACATAGATAAAGCACGTGAACTGTTTGACAAAATGCCTCAAAGAAATGTGGTCTCATGGACTGCAATGATTGTAGGATATGCACAAATTGAACTTTTTGAGAAGACTTTAGAAACTTTCAAGCAAATGCAATTGGCAGGTGTAAATCTAGACTCCACAACCTTTGCCAACATCCTCCCTGCCTATGCCAAAGTAGGAGCTTTGGAACAGGGTATGGACATCCATCAAAGCATGAAGGATAGAGGAATTTTTTCAGATGTTGTAGTTGCAACTGCCCTGGTAGACATGTATGCAAAATGTGGAACCATGGACAAGGCACATGAACTGTTTGATAGAATGCCTCAAAAAAATGTGGTCTCATGGACTACATAGAGAGAGCTTAGAGAGAGCCTCACGATCGACTGCAATATAAAGGGGGGAAGAAGAATGAAGAGAGGTGTAAGTAATGCAGCAGTGCAGGATGAACCTGCTTAGAAATTCAGGGAAGACATCTATTGGGTATTTCATTTGGCGTGATTCCTACCTCACCTACTTATCTCTATGTAGTCTAGGCTCCCTCACAGCCCCGTAAGGACCAGGGCATGAGTGCACGGGATGGCGGGCTCTCCCCGCATCCCCGCGAAGGAACTTTTGTGTGTGCATGGGGATGCAGGAAGAACAAAAATGTGGTCTCATGGACTGCATAGAGAGATCTTAGAGAGAGCTCATATGATTGAGAAGTGGCATGAAACTTTAATGGTATGCACAATGATTTGAATGGTAGTGTTTTCATATTGTTAGCCTCCTAATCGACTGCAATATAAAGGAGGAAAGAAGAATGAAGAGAGGTGTAAGTAATGCAGCCGTGCAGAATGAACCTACTTAGAAATTCAAGAAAGACATTTGTTGGGTACCTCATTTGGCGTGATTGCTACCTCACCTACTTATCTCTATGTAGTCTAGGCTCCCCTGCAGCCCTGCAAGGACCAGGGCATGAGGGCACGGGATGGCGGGCTCTCCTCACATCCCCACGAAGGAACTTTTGCGTGTATGCGGGGATCCGGGAAGAGCAAAAATGTAGTCTCATGGATTGCATAGAGAGCTTAGAGAGATCTCATATGATTGAGAAGGCGGCATGAAACTTTCATGGTATGTACAATGATTTGAATGGTAGTGTGTTCATATTGTTAGCCTCTTAATCGACTGCAATATAAAGGAGGAAAGAAGAATGAAGAAAGGTGTAAGTAATGTAGCCGTGCAGGATGAACCTGCTTAGAAATTCAAGGAAGACATCTGTTGGGTATTTCATCTGGCGTGATTGCTGCCTCACCTACTTATCTCTATGTAGTCCAGGCTCCCCCGCACCCCCGCAAGGAGCTAGGGCATGAGGGTGCGAGATGGTGGGCTCTCCCTGCATCCTCGCGAAGGAAATTTTGTGTGTGCGTAGGGATGTGAGGAGAGAAATTATTATTGGATATGCACAAAATGGATTTGTTGGAAAGACTTTACAAACTTCAAGCAAATGCAATTGATAGGTGTAAAGCCAAATTCCACAACCTTTGCCAGCATCCTTCCTGCCTGCGCCAAAATGGGAGCATTGGAACAAGGTATGGACATCCATCAAAAAGTAATGGATAGAGGAATTTTGTCAGATGTTATAGTTTCAACTGCCCTTGTAGACATGTATGCAAAATGTTGAAGCATTGACAAGGCATGTGAACTGTTTGGCAGAATGCCTCAAAGAGGTGTCATCTCATGGAATGCAATGATTGTGGGATATGCACAAAATGGATTTTTTGAAAAGGCTTTAGAAACTTTCAAGAAAATACAATTAGCAGGTGTAAAGCCAAATTTGACAACCTTTGCCAGCATCCTCCCTGCCTATGCCAAAATGGGAGCTTTGGAACAGGGTCTAGACATCCATCATAACATAATGGAAGGTGGATTTTTGTCAGATATTATAGTTGGAAATGCTCTGGTAGACATGTATGCAAAATGTGGAAGTATAGATAAGGCACGTGAACTGTTTGATGGAATGGCTCAAAGAGATGTCATCTCTTGGAATGCAATGATTGTAGGATACGCACAAAATGGATGTTTAGTAGGGCACTTGTAACTACCATATATGACAAAAAACAAGGATTGCCGAGTCTGATACACTTACTTGGGACTACGCATTCTCAGTGTATCTTATTCTTATGGCTGTGAGGTGGAAGTTTTGATTGTCCAAGTGATGGGTTCAGAATTTTCACAATCACGATATGGTGGTCATTGTGAGAGGACTGTCATAGTACAGTAAAATGCCAAACAAAGATGATGAAAGGACAATGACCAATTTGATTAAGGCAGTGACTTCACAAATGTTGAAGGGACAGTCCTAGTATCTTTGTTTTGAAGGTTAGTGATTTCAATGTTGGAAGACAGTGCTGCAGATTCTTCCATGCCATCAACTTCAGGAAACAACACAATTGGCTGAATGAGCTTCTCATTTTACACAATGCAGTGCGCCAAGCTCATTAGACGCTACACATAAATATAACAAATTGAAATATGAACCTAAGAATGAATGCATATGAGATTATTCTTTACCTCCAAGTGGGACCCTAAGTCCTCAAGACATTATCAATACAGTGTTATGTTTTCAAGGGCAATACTTTCAACCTACAGGGACCTTGTATTGTGACATGAATGGAGGAAGTTGTATAGCAGTCTAGGGTGGTGATCTTCAGGAGTTTTATGTCAACAGTGATTTCAATAAGCTATGTTTCATATGCCCTATATGGTTGTTAAATGCTAAGGCATGAATGGAAATTTCTTCAAGCGCTATGCAAGGCCATTGAAATCAAAGATCTGTCCTCTAAGTCATTTGCACATGGTGATTGAGAACATAGTGAGTAAGAAGTAAAAGAGCACTGGATCATAACACTGCAAAATGGTCATGAGTTATGCAATGAACTTCACTATTCTTTTTATCACAAAGGAGATCAAGATAATAACCAACATACTGATGTGCACAGAGAATGTTCATGGAGGAGTGCAAACTTCCTTACAAAGTAATTACCACAGCAGAGTTTGAGGTGAATTGCACCTGCTATTTTATGCTGATATGGATATGTTCTAACCTGTAGTTAATTGTTGTAGCATAACAGATAGGCTAAATAGTTGTTCATATACCATTGCTTCTAATTCAAAATTGCTATACCTTATTCTAGGAGAAAATCACAGGGGGAGTCTATACATAAGACACCATTGTTTCAAATTCAAAATTGATGGCTCTTTCACAATTGTTTGCTTCATTTATTTAATCTAAGACAGCCTATTGTATAGAAGATGCTCTCAAAATCACAGTAAAATCCTTTATTCTAGGAAGACTGTTCAGAATCTTCCCATCACAACAATGAACAAAAGCATCAGTCATTAACCTAAACTTTGCAAGAGATTCATCAAATTCTACTTTTCCACTCTCTTTTCCATTCTAAATTTTATTCCCAATTTCATCCATGAAGAACTTCCTCAGCCTGTAGATCTTGTTGTTAGCCATAACTTTACCAGGTGTCAAGGATAGCTTCAAGTTTTTACCCAAGCAGCAATTGACAAAAGTCGGCCTTACCAAATCCAATGTGTTGAAAAGCTATTTGAAGTTATTCTGGAAAAGAGTTCTTGAGAGAGTAACGCACAGTTTTGAATTAACCTTTTTGCATGAATTCCATTGTATCTGGTAAGGCTGAATTTTGTCAATTGTTGTTTTTTGTCAAAATTTGGCCTTACCAGATACAATGGAATTCATGCAAAAAGGTTAATTCAAAAATGTGCATTATACTCTCAAGAACTCTTTTCCAAAATAACTTCAAAGAGCTTTTCAACACATTGTATCTGGTAAGGCCAAATTTTGTCAATTGCTACTTGGGTAAAAACTTGAAGCTATCCTCGACACCTAGTAAAGTTATGGCTAACAGTAGGATCTACAGGCTGAGGAAGTTCTTCATGGATGAAATTGGGAATAAAATTTATAATGGAAAAGAGAGTGGAAAAGCAGAATTTGATGAAACTCTTGCAAAGTTCAGGTTAATGACTAATGCTTTTGTTCATTGTTATGATGGGAAGATATTGAACAGTCTTCCTGAAATAAAGGATTTTACTATGATTTTGAGAGCATCTTCTATACAACAGGCTGTCTTAGATCAAATAAATGAAGCAAACAATTGTGAAAGACCCAAAAAATTTGAATTTGAAACAATGGTGTCGTATGTATAGACTCCCCCTGTGATTTTCTCCTAGAATAAGATATAGCAATTTTGAATTAGAAACAATGGTATATGAACAACTATTTAGCCTATCTGTTATGCTACAACAATTAACTACAAGTTAGAACATATCCATATCAGCATAAAATAGCAGGTGCAATTCACCTCAAACTCTGTTATGGTAATTGCTTTGTAAGGAAGTTTGCACTCCATGAACATTCTCTATACACAGCCAAATATTTAAAGTTATTAACCAAAGCTCCAAAAAAGAGTATCTTGTCATTGCATAACTCCTACTCTTGCTCTGAGTATGACAGTACCTGAGCTTCTGGTATTTCTAGATGAAACCTATAGTGGAAAAGTGTAGTCTCCATCTGAAGGAACCATCTTCGGAGCTCTTCCCTGAAATGAGGGTTGAAAACATTAGAAGAAAAGCAATACCATAATTCTAAAGTAACAATTTGTATCAAGACAAATGTAAGAAAGTATAATTAAAAAGACAAATCCTTATAATTGGACCTCAAATTGGACCAAGCAGATTTATGATTTTATCATTAGAATGTAGGAACTTTCTCTGTCAGAGCTTCACAACCTCAAATTGGATCTCAAATTGGACCAGCAGATTTATGATTTTATCTTTAGAATGTAGGAACTGTCTTAATTTGATATTCACGACCTCAAATCGAATCCAAAATTGGACCAGCAGATTTATGATTTTCTCTATCCACCGACATTTGTATTCCTATACTCAGGTTCTGCTTCCGAGCGAAAACACCTGGAAGTGTTTCAGACCTACTCAAGGTACTCTCCAACCTAGTTATGTTATTGATAGCAATCCAAGTTTGCCTGAACTGTCCATACCCGAATGTTGCATCACAATCTATTCTTCCTGCACATAAAAATGCCACATATTAACCCCTTCTAAATAAAACATTTGATCATCATAAAACCCTAATTAATAAATCATTTCAATTTCAGAAAGAATCTGATCTGATTTACTATCAAAACAAAAGTTGTATAAATCACAAAAAATCCATGAAGCCTCCTAAATGTATCTTAAAGCAAGTTTATAGGATGAGTTTCAGCATAAGAAGCTTTCTACTATAGCTCTCAATGAATGTATTATAAGCAGAAAACAAAATTCTTCACACTCGAAGTAATGCAGTCAAACATTTATTCCAAAAGTATGTTAGCAAGAGTTAACTAAAAACAAAATGATTTTTTGCTTGGTTTCTTTTATCAATATGCCACGTGGAAATGGAATAATCACTAAGAAACCCTAACAATAAAAAATGAAGTAAAGGTTCAAGAAAGGAAATTCCAATGTACTATTGTGTAATGGTGACAAAGGCACTTATATGAGCATGACCTGCATACAAATCCCTGCCATTGAATTTCCATCCATCCAAAGAGAAAATAAGCAATGTAAGGATTTGAGCAATATAAGTCCAAAGGGTTATGTTGTAACGGTAATGGAATCACCATAAGAACACAACCGAGGAACAAATTCTTGTGACTGTAATTATGTGATCCATAACTCTATTGGTCATGTGGCACAGTTGTGCTATAACAAATACATGAAGCATTCATGTGTGACCTAAGTTTAATGTGGCTATGTTGTGATAGAAATGGGGGCACTCATATGAGCACAATTCATGTACAAATTAATCCTTGTCATCACAATTAGGTGCCAATCATCATTGGGTGCATTCAGGTTGACTCAAGTTTAATAGGTTACAATGTAATGATAGCATGATCCAAGAGCGATTACCTCTTGCTACAATAAAGATCCTATAACTCTGGTTGATATGCAGAGTGGTTGTGTTATATCAATTATGTAGTGCATTCAAGCACAACCCATGTTTAATGGGCTATTCTAGAGAGTGATCAAGATTTTCTAGACCAAGTTTGTTACATACTTGAATGCAATCTTGGGTTACCACAAAATATAATAATGTGATCTTCTAATAACCATTATGGGAAGTATTAAAGCAAGGCCCATGCTATATAGGATACATTTCCCTGATCAAGTTAACATACCTTAATGATCAAACACAAGCTTCTCACACAATCTAGGATACAATCCAAGATCATACCACTGTTGCAAGTATGAGGATAACCAGTGTTGTCATTGATGTCAACATACTCATATTGCATTAATGAGAAGGATTGGATGAGATGTGTGCTGAGGATATTGAGAAAATTAGCCTCAATCAGGAACAGTGAAGAATAGTGATGACCTTAAGGTAAAAGTCCAAGATAAGATGAAGATCAGAGGATGCGGTTTAAAGGGTTTTCAGATATGAGTCTTGAGATGCTCCAGTCAAGATTTCAAAGGTCTGAATGAAGATATGAAGAAGTTATGGTCGCTCTAGTAGAACCGGTTCTGGCAGATGTTCAGTGGTGACAGAGTGTCACAGATTGGTCCGATGAGCTCTGGAATTGCATTATCTCATTCTGCGGATTGGAGGGAGTGTTGAAGAAGTCAGTGTGAAGTGACAACTAGATTTGTTCATGGTTTGGAGGTCCAGAAGCACCTTTTTCATTGTGACAGTGGCGACAGACTGTGTTCTTGAAGTTCTGGATGAAGAAGAGAAGAATTCCAGTAAGCTGATAAAGTGCAGATGTTCTTGGTGACTCAGGAAAGGTTTTGGTGATTATTGGATCGTGCACAATTCTTATTGGCGGTCCGCATTGAAGTTAGAGTTTGGATTTGATGTAAAGACCACCGGTTGTTGGTGTTCTTCCTGAGACTGGCCGACCGGATGTATTACACGTCTTGCGGAGGATCTTGTAGGTGTTTGCCGACTTAGATGATTGTTCCTAAGTCGATGCCTTGTATAAATAAGGGATTGTGAATTCATTTTAAAGTGTGTCTTGGTGTGATGAGTGTGTGGTAGTGAAGAGGAGCACGAAAGGCAGAGCAAAAGTTTTTGGGCTTAAATGGAACTGATCCAAGCATGGTAAAGATGTCAATCTCCAGTTCAAGTTTGTGATACTTGTTACTTTGTAGACAGTGTGTCTCTTGTAGGCAGTGAGCCTCTTGTGAGTAGTGTGCTCAGGTAGTGAGCCCTAATTGTGCCATCTATTTTTCTTATTCTTCTAACAGAGAATAATCCTTGGGTTAATCACCCCGTGGTTTTTCCCTTGACCGGGTTTTCCACGTCAAAATCTTGGTGTCTCATGTGTTGATGTGTATCTGCTCTGGTGTTTATGCTTTATGCTTTCATGAATGATTAATTGCTATGCTATTAAATAACAAAGTGGATTTAAGTGTTTGAATTGGAAGCAAATTCAGGATAACTGATTCACCCCCCCCCCTCTCAGTTATCAACAACCACACCCTATCAAGACAACTAATTTTCTGACCCAAGATTTAAGGTTGTTTTTTAATACCAACAAAAGCATTGGTAAGAGAATGACTAAGGTACAAACCCTAGGCCTCTGTAGAAACATAAACCATAACTCTAGTGGATTAGTGAGGTTGCAATACTAGAAAGATTGAGACATTATAGCCAATAACAAAATCTTGCAATCTAAAGATTGTAGCCAATAACAAGCACACTATGTAGCTTAGTGACATTTGTAAATGCAATCTATGGTAAGAAAAATGACAGTCACTTGAGGTGTGATAGTTAAAAAGAGGTTGAGCAGTGACAAGATAATAAAGCTCAAACCTTGCATAGTAAAGTAGAGATTTTAACAGTGAGTTTCCTTACTCCCTTGCTGACCTTAAGGGTTTTTCAAATGCTATTGACAGTGTTAGACAAGGCAAATGCAATCAGGGAATGACTGTCCAAATGCACTAACAGTGGTAATCACAGGTTCAATGTTTCTTCTTAGCCATTGTATAATGGAGGTAGTGGATTGCATGTTTGAGCAGTGTTTTAAGACTCATCAAAGATGGGAGAATAGTGAATAATACCTTGTGTACTGTGAAGTAGTGACAATAAGGTTGAAGGTTCTTAAGACCCACAATACCATGAAACAATGAGTCCCCTATAGTAAGTAAGTAGGCAGTCTATAGGGCATGGTTTGATTTTATAGAAGGATGCTCATGAAAGGAATCTTCAAGTGACAGTGAGTGAGTTGTTTGAGATTGCAGCTGAGGGTGCAATATCCAGTCTTAAAGGCAGTTAGCAAAGTAGTAAATATGCAAGAAAATCAAACCCTACACAACAAACAATTCACAATGTTATCTTGCATAATGCCTTGAGTTTGAAGACAAAAATCTCATTGTATCTTGATGAAAGTAGTGACCTTAATGGTCAATCACTAGAAACCATGATTTTAAAACATGCTATTGTGCTTATGGAAGCAGTATTTTAAGCAAGGTAGTGAGTGGTGGTTTGGAACAACGGTAGGTATGAAGGACTTGCTTTATATGCATATCATGTAGTCTAGCTTAAGACAACATTCTTAGAAGAGATTGAAGGTGGATTATGGAACTCAAGGGTTACCACGATAAAGATTAAAGCAAAGACTAAGATCTATTTAAAAGCCACTGTCATGAAGATATTAAAGATGTCACATGCAAAACCCTAGCAGCTAGAGTAATGAATACAGTGCCAAAGAGGATAGTGAGTTGGGGCAGATTTAGGAGATCTCCAGATTATCTAATCATAGGCAAATACATCATTTATTTATTTTTTAAATTAAAAGAAATCATTCTAAACCCTATATAAGATACATTCTAAACCCTATATAGCATACATTGATACTTCAAAAGCATTTGAATTAGGAATTTGAGATTATGCAAATATATGTCAATTAAATACCTGGATTACAAACAGTAGCACGAACAATGTAACCCTTGTTGAGTAGAGTAGGAATGAGATATGCCTCCTGTCATGCACATCTCCTTACCATTCTCTATCATTCTTTACTGAAACACTTCTCCATTTTGGTGTGCTACACCTGAAAATAAGGTTTGGACGAAGGTTTTAGAGTATGTTTATTAAAATGAAAACTCCATTTTGGCGGGCTACGCTTGAAAATAAGATTTCGATGAAAGTTTCAGAGCATGTTTATTAAAGTTTTAGAGTATTTTGGCGGGCTATTGATTTTTGATTCCTTAAAGGATTTATTCAAATGGATTGTGATAAATAAATGACTAATTATTTAGTCATTTTTATTTGTGTGACTAAATAATTTTTTAGTCAACAACCAAATTAGTCATTTATTTACTCATTTATAGCTAAGTTACAAAAAATTAGTAGAATTTAGTCATTTTTAGTTGTTGTGACTAAAATTTTTAGTCACTTAGTCATTTATTTGCCAAAATTCTACTAGTGGCCAGTGTAATCTGGCCTTGAGTTGTGCCCCTCTGGCTGCATAATTATCAACAACATGCTTTTGATGTCTTAACTTTGCAAACTTGATTTGCAGAGAAGGGGATAAGGGGTTAGCCGCCAAGCCTTAGTGGCGGCATGGAGATATTGTCGCTTCATAAAACTATTTGTGAAAATTAGCCAACTAGCACCCATAAATGTGAAGAAACCTTGTAGTCCGGGTGATGGCATCATTCCACCACTTGATCTAGCTAGTTGAGTGGGGCGATCTACATTCAATATTCCAGATGATGTTGATGTGGGCCAGTGTGGGCTGGTGACTCAACAGAGAGGTATTCAGAAAAAATTGGGTCCTAGTAGCGTGGGGCTGCCTTACTTGCCATTCAATGCAAAATAAAATATGAAAGTGGTCTGACAATGTCACATCCACTAATGGCTTAATCGGAAGTGGGGATGAGCTGGCAAAAGAGAAAAAAGATTGAGCTGAAATCATAGCATGATCAAGGCATTTAAATATCCTATCAGAGCCAGCTCGATAATTGTACCAAGTGTGTCAAAGAGAGTGAGAGTAGTAGTGGCCAATGTTGGGGTCGAAAAGACCCAATTTATTACGCATGTAAAACCAGGCCTCTCTTTCGCTAGCTGCCCATCGAAATGGCAGAGTACCATCCTTGTTGTACGCCATCTCAACCATATTGAAATCTCCATAAAGCAACCAAGTGGCAACTGGCAATGATTCAGCAATCCATCGCCAGAGAATAGATCTGTCAACAACATCGTTCGAGGCAAAACATTAATAATCCCAAAGGAATGATTATGAATGTTCAGATGAATCCAGACAAGTCGATGTGTGGGGTTAGACCCATGAGCAACCACTGAAGTGTGCCACTGTGGGGACAAAAGAGTGACTGCACCGCCATGCCCGGCTTCATGATCAGTACAAAACTTTTTACTAGCTGGCCAAATAGAGCGGCAAGCCGAAGAAAGCAAAAAACTAGCAACTTTAACTTCCTAAAGACACAAAACATCAATACCAGCATACTTCTGAAGAGTATCCATAATAGAATACTTCTTAGAGAGGTCTGTTAGACCTCAAACATTCCAGGAAAGAAAATTCATGTTAGATACTCCACCATTTCGTCAGAGTCTGGCTCTTCCAAAGATGAATAGAGATTCTACAAAAAATTTGGTGGGACTGACCCAATCTGAATGGTAGGAGACGAATGTCTCTTTTTTTCCTAAACATATTCTCCTTCTTCAAGATGTCGAGAAGGGCTATGAGATCACTTGTGAATTCCTGACATGGGAGGAGATTCAGTCAGCTGAGTTATCATTATTGAGATAGGTTGGGGCGTAGCTGAAGGCCTTGGCTAAGCTGAAATGCTATTAGAAACCTTTTGGGTTTCCTTCCCCTTCACAGAAGGGTTTGAAACTTCTTTTGTCAACACAGGGGTTTTGGTAACCGCCTCGGAGCCATTGGACTTATTTTTTTCATTGGTAGTCATTGACCATTTTTCCTCTAGTTTGGCGGCAGCACCTTCTGCCTGATGGGGCTTGTCACCTTCCCGTGGCAGAGACTGGGTACGGGGGACTACAAGAGAGAGATCCTTAATCTTATGTTCAATGGACTAACACCTATAGCAGGTGTTTGGAAGATTAAAATAAGTGACCTTCTAGGTATGTCGAAGAGTACCAATTTGAATATTAATGGACTCTTTCAAATCTTGTGAAAGGTCCACTTCAACACAGACTCACTTTTGAGGGTGAGCTTGAAAGAACCTATTGGGTTTGACACAAATAACTCTCCCCAGGGAGGAAGCAATAGGCCGTAAAAAGTGCAAGCAAGGCAAGGGCAAACCGGGAAACTCAATCCAGATTGGAACCCATAACTTGGTGTCATTTGAGACAGTGAAGTCCTGGGTCCAGGGCTGGAATACCAGTAAAGAGGATTGAACATACCAAGGACCATGATTCAGGATTGCCTAAACATGGCTGACCTCCACAAAATGAGAAAGAAAAAAGCTCTTTGTCAAATTTTGAACCATATCAAGACGGACCCCATGAGGGACCCATGCCTTTTGAATCCATTATTTAAGCACACTTTCAGGGGGAGTCCTCCCAACAAAATAACCAACAAGAGTATGTTTCTCTAACCATTAACATGCAGAATCAAAATCCTAGGTGGGTAACACCACATCAGTAGGAGACTCAAGCCTTACCTCGTGGAAGGCTTTTGGAACAATTTTTTGTAGATGCTTGTTTGAGGGAGGAGCCATTGAGCAGAGTCGTCAAATCACCAACACCAACAAGAACTATTAGGTTAGAGTTGGTTATAGGCATTATAAAAAACCACAAAAACCATAGTAAATGTGGTTGTACAACACAAAGTAAATGAAAAATCCTACACCTAAGGCATGGTATGACGCAAGAGGGGCCAATGAAAACCGTAGACACAGGAAACCCTAGCAAAGCTCATTCGCTACTCTTTTGACTTGTTTTTAGGGGATATAATCATCATGGCATATTTTCATTATGCATCGACTACATAATTTTAGCCCCTCTATTTTTCACGGGTTATTTTCTATCCCTAAACTATAGTAGCTCCACCATTATAGGAAAATATTCCAAATTGTCCTTTATGCTTAATTTAAAATTTACATAAGATAACCTATGTTGCTAAAATTCAAGCAACAAATAAAGATAAGCAATTACATGGGATTATGGCCTAATATATGGATGAAATAGCCTCTTGTGTGTGTAATATTTATATATATACTTCCCTTCTATCTTTGGCAACCCTTTTTGATGTATGGGTTACTAGACTTGTTTGACTATTTACTTTATAGTTATGGTTTAGGTGTTGGTATACTGTCAGTCCCTTTTTGTTTGTATGTGTAAGAATTGATGCTCTCTGAGCTATATTTGTACTCTTATTCAATATAAAAAAACTTCCTTGGAGGTAAAGCCTCAAGAGTTAAACACACAAACAAAATCCCAATAGACTTAAAATAGAAGTCTTCCTTTCCTAAAACTTCACACATTAGCTCATTGGGCTACAAGGTAAGAATCTCTTGCTCACCTTATGGGCTCTACATTTTCTTTACATTAATTTTTTAAAGTTTTGGATATATTATATTGTAAAGGAAAATCACAATTACATAATTAGGTTAGACTAATTAAATACTTTTAGCAATTACTTAACAATTAATTTAGATATAGGAGTTGTGATTGATACCTAATGTGATACTAAATGTAGAAATTGATTAAATTAAATGCAAATGGTACTTAGTTTTGAATTCAATGAAGATATCATTGCATAGATGTCAAAAGCCCTTTTATCATGATACCATAATTTTAGAACTTGTCATATGATTGTTGTTGATTTTGAAATATGTCTGTTAAATTTTTTGGTTCACTTTCTCTAGCGTGTAGACCTAAACCTATGATTTAGGGATCTAATGTAATAGAATTTTGCTAACTAAAACTTGTTTGCCTATTTGCAAATGTTTTGAATTTGATAAGGAATGGTTGGTGTTCAGAAACACCTTTGGTGAATTTGTTGAGTTGTGAGGGTCATGTTCTCTTTAATCAAAACCTAGATGGACCAATGCAATAACAATCGACCAAGATTAATAATTGTAGGAAAGCATGTAGTATGCTCCTAGGATGATGATGTAATGCGTATGTAATCCTTTTTATCCTCTTGTAATTGAATCCTAGATGTGCTCATATATTCTTATGTCAATCATAGATGATTCTTTTAGATTTAGTCATAGTCTTTAAATATACCACCCTAACATGCAATTTGAAATAAGTTGTGCTTTAGTTGGCTCATAATGGATAATAAGGGAAGGAAACATGGGCCCAAATTAAGAAATTCAATTTTAAAGGTTTAATGTTCAAATCAATGACCGTGGAAATGATCTAGATCAATTCCACGCCCATTCATCTAAACCAAGGTGATGAACAACTAGATTTGGAGATCAGATCTAGATCTTGGTGATAGGCTAGGAAAAAATTATTTGCTAACTTCCATAAAAAATACACCATCATACATGCTAGTTGATGCATAAAAGACAACTTAAACATAAGGGAAAAGGGCATGGGTATCCAATTTCTGCTATTACATTTTTCCCCCACTTTGACTTGCATAACAACTACCATAGGAATGCATGTCAAAGTAAAATCAAGAAACCAACATGGAAATTAAAAATTTTATAGACAATCAAAATATATGGATCTCTACATAAAGTATGCAAATCATGGATGTAATGAGCAGCATTTGTCAATCATTTAGAATGAGCATAATTACAACTTACTAAAACTATTTATAGAAAGTAAAAGGATTAGGGTGATAAACTCTACATGTTATGAAAACTAGTAAAGCTCCAACTAATTAAAAAGGAATTTGATCAAGAAGACAAATGTTAAGGACTCTAACCAAGAAAATAAGGTGCTAAGGATTCTGCCTAGACACAAAACATGATCTGACTCTACAACTATCACAATTATGGGTTCAACTATGCAAAAGTGTACTCTATTTAGATGTAATGAAACTATGTTTGGAACTAGAAAATGATCATAATTTTCATAACTATCTCACTGCATTCAAACTCATGAATAAATTTTAGTGATAATATATGTCCCCTTCTAATCAATTGCATATAAAGGATACAAGAAATTGGAGGTTACAAAGGAGAAAAATAACATCATGTAAATCACAAAAAGCATGCGATAATCATTAAAGAGAACATCATGTAAGTAACAAGAAGCATGTAACCTAGATTATTAATATATAACATCATTTATGGCACCACAGTCATGTCAAGCACTAAGTATGAGATAAGAATGTAATTGTAAGGAAGCTAAGGTAGTAGAACAACTTCCCACACTAATCTTGAGAGGAGGGTTATGGAAAACCTTTCAAATCTTTACAACAGTTATAGAAATTATACAGAAATAAAAATAAATAACAATCATACCATAACATAGTGGTTTACGAGGGGAAAACCCTTTTGGGAGAAAAACCCCAAACTCCAAAAGCCACCCAATATATTATTCAGAAATCAACAAGATTACAATATACTTGCAGATCAAGCTTTCATAGGAGCATCACCAACCAGATATCTAAAGGCAACTCAACATCTATAAGACTCTCACACATAAATTCCATCTCAAGCACCTAATATATAGGAGATACAATACATAAAATTGTCAAACAATAATTACAATACAATGAGCTAAAACCATCCAAAATTGGTACCCAGATTATTAGGGTTTCATTATCTCCAATCAAAGATGCCTTATGATGTGTCAAAACACACATCAAAATGTGTAACTCCCCCTTACAACTCTTTTCTGTGTCTAAGACGTTTTTACATTTTTCAATACGGGAGGTCCAACTTTTGGAGGCCATAACTTTTGATCCAGGAGGTTGACTGGGCGTATTTTTTAAAAACCCATTATATTGGCCAAAAAACAACCCTATAGCCTAGAAATTGAGTTTTTTATGTTTTTATAACTGAAAACCCACACTTTTTGTAATTGCAAGTTTGAGACACCTTTCCTAATAGGTATTCCCCCAAGGTTGCCCCTATCCATAAGGCAACACAAAAAATAATTTGTAAAGATGAATCTTGTAAACATAATAGAACATGTGTCATGTAAGTGTAAACATTGGCTATAGCAAAATGTGAAATATTCATATAAGGTATGATCATGAAATGTCAAGAAGTAAAGCCACCTAAGGTGAAAAATAGGGCAATGAATAACACATATTGGTAGAAAAGGGGAATAAGTAGAGGATAATGGGTTGAAAGAGTCTAAAATATTGTACAACTGCCCCTTGTATCACTAAAATTATACTCAACATTAATAGTGATGTAAATGCATAATATTAACTAGATCTTTCATTTATTTTTTTAGGAGTAGATAAACCAAAAGCACTTGTGTTAAATTAGAAAGTACTAATGAAGGCTCCAAACCAATTAGGATGAAATTTACCTTGTAGTTCCTTTTTAGCATTTGGGTTCTTAGGGTTGGCATGAAGAACCAAGTCACCAAGCTAAAAACTTCTATGAGTAATTCCCTTATTATAAATTTTTTCTTTAACTATATCTACCATGCCTAGAGATTATCCAATGCATTAACCCTTCTTTCATCAAGTGTCTTAATATCCTATAATCCACATTCTCCATGAAGAGAAATATGCAAAGAAGGAATCTATGTATCAAGGGGCATAATAACCTTAGTACCTGTTGGAGCCCAAAAAAAGTAGTTCCAAAATGCCCTTTTTGCCCCTAAAAAATCTTAAAACCATGTACGAATGTCTTAGAAAAGGTCACCATTGGATAGAGTTTTCAGTTTTGAGCAGCTTTGCCTTTTGAACCATCTCAAAATTCCTCGAAATGAAAAAGTTACCCTCATTCAAAGTTTGAATTTTTGTGTTTTGCACTAGTCAAAAAATGATTATATCTTTCCCCCCTTTTTTTGTCTTCTTGCCTTACAAATTTTTTGGCTCTTTGCCTTTTTGTCGACAAGTCGGCAAATTGCTAAACTTGCGAACAAGTTCACAAGTTCGACATTTTGTTGGTTCGCCGACAATGATATTTGCCAATAGTATGGAATGAGGTTGCCGTGGCATAGAATGAAGACAAGGCAAGGAAGAAGTGGAAGACAAAGGGGAAAATTTATCAGTGAAGTTGGAGGTTTGTGAACCTCTAAGTTCACCGACGACAGGTTCAGCCGATGGAGAATTTGTTGATATAGGGAAAAAGGAAAGCAAAAGAAAAGTTTGACAAATTTCTATTTTGCCGACAAGGGTAAATTTGGCTAAGGTAGTAGAAAGAATAAATGGTGCTTTGTAAGGGAATCAAGGGGAGGCTGAACTAAGGAGGTAGTTCAATTTTTTGGCAGTTCACCAATAGGACATTTGGTCGATAGGTCAAAAGAGAGATGAAATAGAAGGTTTGACAAAAGGATTTTGCCAACAAAGGAGAAATGAGGCCTTCCTCTTGGTGTGAATAATGCAGGTTTTGTTGATAAGGGCAAAATGAAGGAGAGTTCAGCAAAATGGAAATTTGCCAACAGTACTAATAAAAGGGCAAGATAGCTAGAGTTCGGCAAAAGTGACTTTTGCCGATAAAGGTGGAAACAGATGCAAAGGCCTCCAGGTTTAAAAAACTTTAAAACCACCGATAAGGGCGATAAAAGGGATGAGTCTGGAAAATTAAAGATTTGCCAGCAAATGGTGAAAACAAAGGCGGAAAATAGATGAATAACTATGTTGATGGTGCAGGTGGAGGCAAGTTCCCGCTGGAGGAATTTTGCCAATGAGGCAAAATTGAAATGTAGAATTAAGTGTAAAGCACATATGTGTAATGTGTAAAGGCTTTAATAATTTTGAAGTGTTGTAAAATATTTACAAACACTTTTTGCAAGTTTATATTTATAATATGCCTTTCTTCCCCCTTTGTCGCCATGAATGCGTGAGGCTGCAAAACTGCAATTGTCAGGTGATCATTGGAATAGTATTCACCATCAATGCGCACCTATACCCAAATTCAATGGTGGATGGTGTGTTCCAGTATCCCAAATCTTTCTGCAGGTCCTTTCAAGGATGCATGTTAGTTTATAGGGCATAGGCGCCCAAGATTTCTACTGATTCCCCTAACATGGCCAGGCGCCACATCTTGTGTTGCAGCAATTGCTTGTTGACTGGCATTTCAACGCCTAGAAGTGGCATAGAATAGAACAACTATATATGCATCAATTTGAGATGTTCTAAGGGTTTATCTCTGAGATATTTGTTTGGTCTAGGATGTTGGGAATTAAGGTGTCTCAACCTTGGTAATTCCTTGTATTAATTAATTGTATGTATTTATTTATTGACTATTAATGTATTTTGGATGCAAGTCTTGTTTCATCATCTTGTGGGAGTTGGCACGGTGATGTGTCATCCTACATGGAAGGTGACCACATGTAATTTTGTCCTCACATGAGGAGATAGGTGTCCCACTTAGTGGTAGAGGTATTTTGCCATGTGTCGGCACTTTGACTAGTGTGTAAGTGAATCTTGACCGAAACGGTTATGACAGATTCCTATGACAAAATCTATGATGCGTAAGAGTTGTAAATGGAAGTTCTATGACAGGTGAAGACATGTGTCACAAGGCATCTTGGAAGAAGGCATCTTTAGGCACCCCAAGGAGGGTTATGATGTGTTGTAAGTAGAATATGCTATTTTTAGGCAGTTATGATAGATTCTCTTACAACTATAAGAGTTGTTAGTTATGACAGATTCTATGAGAGTCGTAAGATGCGTAAGAGCATTTGTCATTGCCCAACTTGGGAATAGGTGACCTCTTTGGGATGGAGTGATGTGACAAGTGTCATGACCATGCTACAATGTTGGACAA
Organism: Cunninghamia lanceolata; assembly: GCA_027924645.1. Taxonomy (NCBI): domain Eukaryota; kingdom Viridiplantae; phylum Streptophyta; class Pinopsida; order Cupressales; family Cupressaceae; genus Cunninghamia; species Cunninghamia lanceolata. The sequence goes on along the minus strand of BSBN01000053.1, from coordinate 2,324,159 downwards.
GTGTCCCTAGGCATGGGTTTTGGGCCATGAGGCCAAGTTGGACGCCCATTCCAAGAAAGGTCCATTTTTGCCTTGTAACTTCTTTTTAAACAGGTGCTTGGAGAGGAGATGTATTATGTGATTGACAGGTACTGTTATGCTACCGGAATATCTCTAGATATGAGTGTCAAAGACTCCTGCAAGAGCATTGGCTCTGTAACTATATTATAACCTTGATTGTTTACTATAATACATTTGAGCTGTATTTTGGAGTGTGGGGTTTTTCACCCGTAAGGGTTATCCCCACGTATATCTTGTCTCTCTCTCTCTTCTGTCTACTTTCTGTGTGTATATGTATTGTTGTAATATCTCCATTGTTGGGCTAATAACACTGTAATTGTAAAGGTTAAAAAGAATTTGCACTCATCTCTCCTCTTTAGATTAGTGTAGGAATCAATTTCCGCACACCTAGCTTCCTTTCAGTTGGTATCAGAGCCTGGCCAGTTTTGGTTCTAGTTGTTGGGTAGGGGTTTTTTGAGCTAATATTAGGCTGAGTGGGAGTCTGTGCAGAGTATTATGTAATCTTGTTGCAGGAAGGAGATGGTAGGCACATCCGAAAGATTAGAGGTGGAGAAGTTTAACGGCACAAATTTTGAGTATGGAAACTTAAGATGGAAGACATGCTTGTTGATCGATACCTATGGGAAACTATTTCTGAAGTAAAACCAACTGTAATGGCACAAGCTGATTGGGATCTCAAAGATCGGAAGGCTAAGGGTCTTATAAGACTCAGTCTAGCTGACTCTGTCCTATTAAATGTCCATGAGGAAAAGACCACGAAAGATCTTTGGAAGAAGCTGGGAGATGTTTATCAGGCCAAATCCCTGGTGAACAAGCTTTTTTTGAGAAAGAAGTTATATTCTCTGAGTATGGAGGATGGAGGATCTATTGCAGATCATCTGAATGCTTTCAACATGTTAGTTGCACAGTTGACTTTCGTTGGTGTGAAGATGGAGGAGGAGGATCATTGTATGACCTTGCTTTGTTCTTTGCCGGACTCATGGGATCATCTTGTTATGGCTATTGGGAGCACCACATCCACTTTCAAAATGGATGAAGTGGTATCTTCACTGTTATCTGAAGAGATGCGAAGAAAGTCTTCTGAAGCAACTAAAGAGGCTCTTGCGGTTCGTGGAAGACCCAAGGAGAAAGGGAAAAAGAAGGACAAGAAAGTTGAGAAGGGTAGATCCAAATCCCGTGGGAGATCCAAATCTCCTGGAAAGTCTAAGGCTCTCTATTGGAACTGTGGAAAAACTGGGCATTTCCAAAAGGAATGCAAAGAGGAAAAGAAAAAGAAGAAGAGGAATGTCCTAGACTCAGATTCTGACAAGTCACAAGATGATGGTGATTCCTTCATCGCAGCCATGGCCACCCATGCATCTGATGATGTGTGGTTGATTGATTCTGGTGCATCATTCCACATGACCTCGCATCGAAGCTGGTTCATGAAGTATGAAGAGTTTGATGGTGGAAGAGTGTACCTGGGTGACGATTCTCATCTAAAGATTGTTTGTCATGGAAGAGTCTCAATCCAATTCCCTAGTGGAAGAGTGAAGGGGATCACTGGGGTCATGCACATCACAAGCTTGGCACGGAACCTACTTTATGTAAGTTGAATGATGCAGGTGTGCAGGTTGTCTTTTCGAAGGACGGATGCAAGATGACTAGAGGATCTATGGTGCTTGTGAAGGGTACTTGGTACTCTATTTCAGCTGGAGGCATGTACTTCACAGTGCAATAGTTCTTCTGACTCGAAGAAAAGAGCTGCAGTCACTTCATCTCCACCATTGGAACCAGCAGTGAAAAAGTCTGTTGTATCAAATTCTAATGGTAGTGCATTTTGGGTACCCAAGGGTGCTCATGCTCTGGAAGTTAAACTTCATACTGAAAAGACAATGTTATGGCATAAGAGATTTGGCCACATTGGTGAGAAGGGTCTTAGAACCCTAAAAAATAAAAACCTTGTAGAGATTAAATGATTGTAACCTCAAGTTTGACTTTTGTGAACATTGTATATATGGAAAGCAAAACCGTGTTTAGTTTTACTCTAGTTCTCACAAGTCTTCTGGTGTGTTGGACCTTATTTATTCTGATGTGTTCGGTCATGTTAGTGTTCCTTCGATTTCCAAATCTATATATTTTGTATCTTTCATAGATGATTACAGTAGAAGGATGTGGATTTATTTTCTCAAAAGCAAGTCTGAAGTCTTTAGTCGACTCAAAGAGTTTAATGCTTTTGTTGAGAATCAGACTAGTAAAAAGATTAAGTGTTTGAGGACTGACAACGGTGGTGAGTTTTGTTTGGCAGAGTTTGATAAGTTCTGTAAAGAGCAAGGGATTGAAAGACATAAGACAACTCCATACACCTCGTAGCAAAATGGAGTTGCAGAGAGGATGAACAGGACACTGATGGAGAAGGCTAGGAGTATGCTTAGTGGAGTAAGCCTCGAACAAAAGTTTTGGGCTGAAGTTGTAGTCACTGCTTGCTACCTGGTAAACAAGTCTCCTACATCATGGTAAGACACCTATGGAGGTGTGGTCTGGTAAGAAGCCTTCAGGTAGACATCTTCGTGTTTTTGGTTGTGAGGCATATGCACATGTGCCTAGGGAGAAAGGTCAAAGTTGGAGAACAAGGCTGTTAAGTGTATTTTCATTGGCTATGGTGTCGGTGTGAAAGGATACAAGCTTTGGGATCTCGTGGCTGAAAAAGTGTTGTATAGAAGAAGTGTTATCTTTAGAGAGCTAACACCTTCTTCTGTTGTTTTACAACCAGAACAAATAGAAAAGAAAGAGGATGTGGTTCAGTTTCCTTCTAACCCTGAGAAGACTGAACTGACAAACCCTATGAGACCTGATGATGAGGAGAGCTCTAGCTGCACTGAAAGATCGGAAGAAGAAGAAGAACTTCAACCTCAGCCCTTGAGGAGGTCTACATGAACAAGAAAGCAACCTGATAGGTTTGGTTATTCATTGCTTGATTCTAGTTGTGCTTTTGCCTTGCTTACTAACACTGATGAGCCTAGAACTGTGACAGAGGCTATGGGCATGAAAGATGCAGGTTCTTGGAAGGAGGCCATGGAAGATGAGATGGCTTCTTTGGAGAAGAATAAAACTTGGGACTTGGTGCCTTTGCCTGAAGGATGGAAACCTGTTGGATGCAAATGGGTGTTCAAGAAGAAATTTGGTGCAGATGGCAGTGTTAAAAAGTACAAGGCCAGACTGGTTGCGAAGGGGTACTCACAAGTGGAGGGAATTGATTATGGTGAAATTTTCTCTCCTGTTGCAAAGCTAACATCTATTTGGTTCCTGTTATCTCTTGCGGCAGCTTATGACTTAGAGGTGGAGCAGATGGATGTGAAGACAACATTCCTTCATGGTGATTTGGAGGAAGAGATTTACATGTCACAGCCAGAGCATTACATAGAGAAAGGTAAAGAAAATTTGGTTTGCAAACTAAAGAAGTCTTTGTATGGTTTGAAGTAGTCTCCTAGGATGTGGTATATGAAGTTTGATGCCTTTGTGTTGTTGATCAAATTTCTGAGATCAAAATCATATCATTATGTGTATTACAAATTTGACAATGATCGTATTCTTATTATTGCATTGTATGTTGATGATATGTTGTTAATTGGGAATGGTAAGAATATGATTTCTGATTTGAAGTCTTAGTTGTCAGCACAGTTTGAGATGAAAAATCTAGGGGCAGTCAGGTACATTCTGGGAATGGAAATCAGAAGAGACAAAGCTAACAGAAAACTTTGGTTAAGCCAGAGTAAGTATGTGAAGACCGTGTTGGATAGGTTCAGCATGGTAGATTGTAGACCATTGTGTGTTCCTATTTCATTGGGGACAAAGCTATCTGTTAATGATTGTCCAAAATCTCCTTCTGAGGTGGACAACATGAGCAGAGTACCTTATGCTAGTGTTGTTGGTAGTTTGATGTATGCCATGGTCTACACAAGACCAAACATTGCCCAAGCAGTGGGAGTCCTTAGTCGATTTATGGCTAATCCTGGACAGGTACGTTGGGATGCAGTAAAGTGAGTGTTCAGATATTTGAGGTGTACTTCTGAGTATTCCATATGCTATCATGGTAATCCTACAGGACCTCTGCATTCTGTTTGTATTCATGGATTTGTGGATTCTAATTGGGCGGGTGATATTGACAACAGGAGATCCACCAGTGCTTATGTGTTTACTATGTTCGGTGGTGCAATTAGTTGGATGAGTAACTGGCAACTTGTGGTCACTTTGTCCACAAAAGAAGTTGAGTATATGGCAGCAACTCATGCTTACAAGGAAGCCATTTGGCTTAAGAGATTATGTTTAGATGTTGGTGTTGATGTAGGACATATTACGATCTGTTGTGACACTTAGAGTGTAACTTGCCTAGCAAAGAATCCAACTTTCCATGCTAGAACAAAGCATATTGATGTATAGTTTCACTTCGTGCGAGACATGGTAGAGGATGAGAAGGTGAATTTGGAGAAGTTAGACACTTTGAAGAATGTTGCGGATGCATTGACAAAACCAGTGGGCATAGAGAAGTTTAGATGGTGTTCAGAGTCTATGGGCCTCTCGGCCTATAGCAGTTAAATCCTGTCATTTCCATTGGCTCTTACAAGGTGTTCAACAAGTGGGAGAATGTTGGGAATTAAGGTGTCTCAACCTTGGTAATTCCTTGTATTAATTAATTGTATGTATTTATTTATTGCCTATTAATGTATTTTGGATACAAGTCTTGTTTCATCATCTTGTGGGAGTTGGCATGGTGATGTGTCATCCTACATGGAAGGTGACCACATGTAATTTTGTCCTCACATGAGGAGATAGGTGTACCACTTAGTGGTAGAGGTATTTTGTCATTTGTCGGCACTTTGACTAGTGTGTAAGTGAATCTTGACCGAAACGGTTATGACAGATTCCTATGACAAAGTCTATGACGCATAAGAGTCATAAATGGAAGGTTCTATGATAGGTGAAGACATGTACCACAAGACATCTTGGAAGAAGGCATCTTTGGGCACCCCAAGGAGGGTGATGATGTGTTGTAAGTAGAATATGCTATTTTTAGGCAGTTATGACAGATTCTTTTACAGCTGCAAAGAGCTGTCAGTTATGATGGATTCTATGATAGTCGTAAGATGCGTAAGAGCATCTGTCATTGCCCAACTTGGGAATAGGCACCCTCTTTGGGATGGGGTGATGTGACAAGTGTCATGACCATGCTGCAGTGTTGGACAAGTGTCCCTAGGTGTGGGTTTTGGGCCATGAGGCCAAGCTGGACGCCCTTTCCAAGAAATGTCCATTTTTGCCTTGTAACTTCTTTTTAAACAAGTGCTTGGAGAGGAGATGTATTATGTGATTAACAGGTACTGTTATGCTGCCAGAATATCTCTAGATACGAGTGTCAAAGACTCCTACAAGAGCATTGGATCTGTAACTATATTGTAACCTTGATTGTTTACTGTAATACATTTGAGCTATGTTTTGGAGTGGGGTTTTTCACTCGTAAGGGTTTCCCCCACGTATATCTTGTCTCTCTCTCTCTCTCTCTTTTGTCTACTTTGTGTGTGTATGTGTATTGCTGCAGTATCTCTGTTGTTGGGTTAATAACACTGTAATTGTAAAGGTTAAAAAGAATTTGCACTCATCTCTCCTCTTTAGATTAGTGTAGGAAGCAATTTCTGCACACCTAGCTTCCTTTCATGGGAGAGCCTAAGGAGTTTCTCTGGCATCAACACACGATTTAGTCTAGTTTGTTAGTTAAGGGATTTGTTCATTATAGAGTAGGAAGATTATGTAAATGCAAATTTGAACATAGTGGTATGCCTCCATGGGAGTTTATTTTGATTTTGGTAAATATATAATCACAGTTGTATATTTTCCCTTGCCACATTTGTTGGTATGATTGTAACAAACATTTGGAGGTGTGTGACAACCCCTAAGTTAATACAAGCCTTTGTATTTGCCATTTCTTTGTTGCATATCAATCATTGCAGTTCTCTTTTAGATCATTAAGTATGTCCATTGTATGAAAATCTATCTAAAATTCATATATGTAAATGTATGCCTGGTTCTATTGATCTTTTGTTGTTTATTTCCTTTCCTCCTTGCATTCTATGACTCTGTTGCCCAATAGAATAGACACTGGTCCATATTGAAGAGGGATCAAACACTTTCTATAAATCAAAAAAATCATTTACCTCTAATTCATGGTAAAAACCTTCATGTGCATATTCATTCGTACAGTTGAATCATCTTAATGAGAGGCATGTGCAACCAGTTTGTCTTGATCTAGTGGCAGCTTTGGGGGGCAGGTGTACATTAGGTATGGCTGTGTATGTTTATTTGTATTTTATTTCATGCCTCTAGGAATACCCCTCCTAGGTCTAGCTGAGCATGAAGAGTAGAGGAGTCTACCCACTCCTATCAGTTGGCCAAGATCACCCAAAACTTGTTTATAAACCTCTTCCTTTCACCTTGACAACAATCCCTAGCCTGGGTAATTGAGGAATGTTTTAAAGTTTTGGGTTGCAATTATTTTGGGTCCCAACAGTACCATAAGCCATTGAATAAGGCATGCATCTACTAGAAGAGTGATTTATAGGGTGGTAAGCCCATAATGCAAGAACAAGTTGTCATGCCAATTTATCAATTTTTTTCTTAAAACTTGCTTAATAGTCTTATTAATAGCTTTTGCTTGACCATTACCTTGTGGGTATTAAGGGGTAGAAAAGCATTCTGTAAATTTAAAAAAAAAATCACTTGTGTTCTTAAAAGGTGTACCATTATTTCTAACAATAATAGATGGTAGACTAAATATGGAAATAAGAATGTTCATAACAAGAGTACAAATATCATATATTGTGGTGAATTTAAGGGGGTGGCTTTAAACTATTGAGGGAAATAATCTATAGCAGTGATAATAAAGTTGTCCTGTTGGTTCTAAAAAACACAGGTTTTTAGACCACAAGAGGGTGCCAATCTCTTGATACGTTCTTGGTCAACAAGACATGGTTTATACAACAAAACCCCCTACTCTTTTGGCATTGCTAGACCTAGGTGGGTATACCTAATCAATAAGGCAGATTTAGAAATATAAATGGATTCTAATTGAGGTAATTTTACTCACTATGGCACACAGGTGTGAGAAAACTACATAGCTTGCTTTCTAATTCCTAATAAAAGCTTGAAGTAGAAAAGATGTGAATTAAATTTGTGTAAAGAGTTCTGAAACTGATCAGTGCCTAATCTATTGGGTGAATGGAGTCAATGATGAATGATGGGTATGGATATAGATGTGTAAGATAAGTAGGTATATTTAGCAGCTTAACTCTATCTTGTTGGGCACATGAAATGTTTGCACCTTATGCAAACGTGTAGGTTTGTAAGTTACTATGCTCTTCTTAATAATCCCAGTGATATTCTCCCATATTACTGTGAACTGAAAGGAAGTTTTAATTCTGGCAAGAAGGAAACCTGACCAAAATTGTTTCATTGAAAAGGTTTTAACTCCTGGCAGAGACCAATGAACTTAACAACTTGGAAGGAATTAAATCAACTTCTTATAGAAACTGATCAATTGGGACACACTGAATCAGCAAATGTGACGAGACAAATTAAATATACCCTTAATATAATAATTTAAATAACATGAGAAAACCACTCTGGAGACATCACAGTAGCATATAAGCATGAATATCAACACAACAAGTGAACACTGAAATAGATCACCATTTAAAATTATTCTGCTCCATAATATTGCTTCAAATAATATGTATTATAACATTTTCTGATATGGAATGAATGGACGAGATGGATGAACCTATATACTACTGGTGATGATGATTTAACCTACTACTACTGATGATCTCTTTGCTTCTCCATGATTGATCATATATACCTTTGTATTTTAGAGTTATGACCCTTTGCATGTATGTCCCGTGCAGCTTTTCATTAATTAATTAATTATCTTTCGTAGATTAAAATATTTAATTTTAATCTTCTTGACTTTATACTCCTGTGCAAATTAATTTAATAATATTTATAACCCATCCTTTACTGGAGTTCCTCAAGCTTATATTTACTCTTTGGTGGAAGTATTTCACCCTCAATTACATATACTTTGCAATACCCTCGGCGTAAAATAATATCACTTTATAACTCCTTGTGAAAATTTTGGTGAAAATCTTTTGATGAGAAATACTTCTTTACTTTGCACATTTATCCGGTGGCATACAATCTTCATTTCTTCAATATCATTGATTTTAATAATAAAATTTTTATCTCTGATATTTTTATTTGATATCTTTACACATTCTAATCTGGGCATGTGAAAACCTTCTAGACCCATCTCATTGGCAGGATTGGGAGGCTGCAAAATGACTTTCATCGAAAGGCTATGTCTGGCCGATGTGACATTTGGTCAATATGACTTCTAAAATTTATTTGGCCAAATAAATTTCATTTAGCCAGTATTATTTATTATTCCCGATGATTTACCCCAATATATATTTTGGTAAAAATATTTCACATTTCATTTTAATATCCGGGCATGTAGCTCACATTTAAAATATTTATCAAATTCAATGAAATAACATTTTTCCCTGTGCTTCTACTTTCACTTGCTTTGTAATACTTTTCCGTCTTTCTTATCAGAGTAACTCATAGAATCGGAAAGATCTAAAAAACTCATTTCGATCACACAGGTATGCCCGATACAATTACTATCTTGACTTATCGGTGAGAGTACAAGTGTTTCTTGCTGAAAAAAGTATCCATCGGCAAGAGACATAAGATCGGTGTGGTCTAAAATTTTTTCTCTGACTAGCTTACTTAGGCCGATGAGTTTTTAGGGTTTCTTATATGTTCACATCTGTAACTTGGTTCCAAAGCTCTTGTTTTGGCATATGTTGGGAGGATGCTGGCGAACATCGTGGATGGTTTTGCATCTTCTCAATAACCATGAATAAGCCATGACAAATTTAATAATATGCAACTAGATTTAGTGGAGAAAGACGGTCCAATAGAATGCGTATGGGGCCAATCATCAACATCAAGAAATCCTTTCAACAGACTGAGTTTATGATTTGTAACAAGTTCAGTGGAGCATTTAGCTACAACTTCAATTTCAATATCTAGGGCTGCAAACAAATCAATTGTGACATCTCCAGGTTTTTCTTTTTCCATCAGGTCCTACTCACTGGAAAGTAAGGCACAAGAATTTGGGCAAAAGACACCTTCAACAAGCTTACAAACTCTCAACTTTACTCTTAATATCATTTTTTCTTCTTGTACATAAACAAAGTTTACACCATTTGACCCACGATGGTGGGTAAAGTATCAAGATTGGATAAAGATATGGTAATGTGCGGTGTCGGTTTCGATGGAAGCACAGTGTGCAACCCTTTTATAGTTGTGAAATCCTTCTTTCTCATAGTTCACTACTTAGTTCCAACACTTTCTTTTTTCTCTGGACAATTCCTTGTGGAGATCCTGAGTGTAGAATTCCTAGTATACCTTCTTATAATCTCAATAACTCTATCCATGCTAGCAATCCTTGAGGTGACGTGGTCTGGTATTGAACTAGAAGAATGGTGGAGAAATGAATAGTTCTAGCTGATTGGAGGTACTAGTGCTCATTTTGTTGCTGTGTTTCAAGGATTACTCAAGGTTGTTGCAGGAATCAAGATATCTTTCACACTCACATCTAAGTCAGGTGGAGAAGAGATTGGTGATGAATTCACTAACTTGTATATAGTGAAATGGACTTCACTTATGATTCCTCCCATCACCATCATGATGATTAACCTCATAGCCATAGCAGTTGGATTTTCTCGAACCATTTACAGTGAGATTCCTGAATGGAGCAAACTTCTGGGAGGAGTTTTCTTCAGCTTCTGGGTCTTGGCTCATCTTTATCCATTTGCCAAAGGTTTCATGGGCAGAAGGTGAAGAACACCTATTATTGTGTTTGTCTGGTTAGGCCTCCTTGCAATTACAATTTCACTACTCTAGTTCTCCATTATTAGCTGGAATCTCAGGCATTAGTGGAGGCTTTGGCTTTTCATAGGCCTACTACGTGATTCAAGATCGAATAATCTCTTGATCAGGGTGTCAAAGAGATTTTGATTTAGGTGGCATCCAGCATGAGAGCCTATGTGAAACAATGAGCTACCTGATTGTATTAAAAGTTTTTTTTTTGGATTTGGATGCTAACATGGAAATATTGATTAGTGGTTTGCATAGTGTTTAAGAGGCCAGTGATGTATTATAATGCATATGTAGAGATCTAAGAAAGCTCGTGGCCTATTGAGCAAGAAATTCAATGAGCTTGCAAAGAAATTTAGTAGCATGGCATGGAAATTCTAAGTAGCAGTCCACCAAATGAAATCTTAGAGGCAACATGTGAAGCGTGACATGTCTTGACGAATGGTGAGACCAAATAATGAATATAGAGGTCACACAGGCATATAGAAATGCTGTCACTATTTTATACCATTGCGTGGCATTCCAAACTAGAAAGAGCCTAGCGTGGAAGTTGAAGCATTGTGCATGCATATAGAAATGGATGGCATAGTAATTTTGAGGAAATACATGCATACTAAAAAGAGGAAACTTGTGTGTATGTTTAAATGTAGAGATGTTTATGATCCAATGGCTACGGAATGATAGTGGAATAGTGTCATTGTAGAAAATGTGGAGGGCCTACCAAAAAGCAATGCAAGACTCCAAAGAAATGGGTCATAGGTGCATGAGTAGGAGAAGCACTATACAACATGAGTGATCTTTGACATTTGTTGCATTTTAATCCAATGTAATATTTTTCGTTCCCATGTAAACTTCATTGCAACACAAATTACTAAATGATAAATTTACCATCATCTAGAATTTCCACGCTTAGCACGGTACCAAAAGATCAGTTAGCAAGGAGGGATAGGTAGTAGTCAAATGATATTGATGTTTTTATTCCTTATATGCCTAATCTTGCTTGAAGAACCTTCTTTATCTCATATCATCCCTTTCATTTAAGGAGGGCATGGTAACCTTAATGTTCATTTCCTTAGGATAGGGTACTAATTCCCAAACAAATATCTTCCAATGCATTCAAACCGCCTTATTGTGGAATCCCACTCCTCTAAATCCCACCTACATTGAAACTTCATAGTTGTATGAGGCATGTCGGGTCCTCTTGTGGGCCCGGGTAAAAAAAATTTCGTTTTGAAACAATTTTTTACCCTGAATTGACTTGATATGGCATCAATATACTTCTAAGGTAAAAATTTGTAGTGGGTTGTCACTAGAATTTACTTTTTGACATATTTTTATAGTGACCAAAATAGTCCAAGTAGCCTCTAGACTCGCCCTGGAAAACTAGTCAAATCATCTCCTAGAGTGATAAAAATGTACAGGTATGTAGACTTTAGAACCAAGAACACAATGCAACAAATAGCTTAGCCAAATTCATCATGAGGTGCAAGTTATTATTGTTCAAAGTAGCCCTTTTCAGCTTTTTCTGAAAACTGCATCTATCAAAACCTAATTAGGGCTCACCAATTTGTAATTTTGAAAAGCCATCAAATCTCTTCCTGGGAAGCTGTAACTAGACGATTTAGTTCATTTAGGCTTCATTAGAGAGTGTGCAATAGGATTTTCCACTAGTCACCTTTCTTAATCAAATATTTAGGGCCAAAGTTGACCACTCTGGAGGTGAAAACTATGAAATCAGGGCTAAGTGTATTTGCTTTTCATTTTGAAAAAATAGCAAACGATGTGCTGGGACCTTGAAATTGGACATAGAAGTAGATTTTGATAAGGTGAATCAGGAACACTAATCGGTTCATCATGAGCATTATTCATTTGCAAGATATTAGCCTCCCAAGTTGGCCTCCCGGACCGATTTTACATTGTGCAAACAATAAAACTTTTCCAAAACCCTTCAACTTGACTCCTCAAAAATTAGTCAAATCTCATCATAGGAAGCTAAAATCAGACATGTGCATTCACATATGATAGGTAAGCATGCTTGCAAAGTGGTTTTGCATGAAAATGAGTAGACTCCGAATTATGATCCCTCAAAGAAAGCTCCTCGGGTAGATTGCATGAGTGTATTTTTGAGAGTTATAGTTGATTTTTTCACATGGAAACCTAAATTTTTTTGCAAAAATTTGTATGCAATTTAAGGTCCCAACATGTCCTTTGAAGATTTTGGAATAATCTTACCAACCAAATCTAACCCCCATGTAAAAATGGCCAAGGAGAGGTAAATGGATGAAGTTCATGAGGGGATGCATGTTTTAGATTACTTTGTGTTTGGCATGTCACATAATTATAAACAAAACCATATGAATCTTTCTTCATTTTACACTAATAGCAACCCATGCATAAAATCTTCTAAACCAATAACTTAACATTGACATGATCACCTACTCCCATGGGCTTCTTAAAGGGTGATAGATTTCTTGTGATAATTGAGGCATCTAATTAATAAACCATTATAACCACACTTATAAATTACTCCCACAATAATCAAATATTTGGCAACTAACTTATAGATGGAAGTAAAAGTATTTTAGAAAAGTTAGGGAGAAATGCCCTTGAATCAAGTAAAAATATCATGAAACCACTCCTCCCCTATAAATATACCACAAACCAATGATGAAGGGTCTTGCATATCCAACTAGTGTAATCTATGAATAAGAAATATAAATTGAGAAGTATCACCATCCATACTTACATGTGAGGTGGCACTAGCTATGACATCTACATGTTTACTATATTTGTGGGGAATAACATCAATGGCAAATGAGTCAAAAGAATCTAGTAACTATAAAGCCAGATCATGATATTATGTAAGTCTAACATCTTTTGTCTTATAATAACCAATAATTTATCTAATGACCAACTATGAATCACCATGTATAATGGTGGCTTTAATTTTGAAGGAAATGGTCACACATAGTCTCATAATTAGTGCCTCATACTCAACTATATTATTAATGCATGAAAAATCTGATCACTTGAAAAGACAAGAGAATCAAATCACTTGAGGGTAGTATCAATATCACACTTGCCCCCAAACCGATCATACAGATCTAGAACCATCAGAGAACATGGTCCAAGGGGATGAATCTAATCCAGATACCATATGTTCATTAGGAAATGATATATAAATAGGTGCATCTGTAACATCAACCTCATTCAAACATATAAAGCCCTAAATGAAAATTGTCTTCAATCAGAGCTTTAAGAAATAGGGCAAGTAGATTTGAAGCTCAATAAGCTTTACACATTAATTCCATGTTAGCTTTATTAAAGAAAGAAAACATGATCATTATAACTGTAGTACTCATAAATACAAATCTCACCAAGCATGTGAATGAAATGAGACATTGTGAAGAAGCTTAATTAAAGCAATAAATTTTTAGAATGACTATCTCAGGAGAAGAAACACACTTCTCTAAAATTCATGAAATCTAGTGATATCATAATGTTCCTACAACATTATATCAAATCAACTTGAACAAATAACCTCTAGCATTATCATCATTCAATTTCCTTTCCAATTTATAAGTAAAAAGCATATCAAGAGTTAAGTACATATCTTAGTTTTGTGTAGAACTTAGGAATAAGTGGCATCCCGATGGTTTCCTTGCCCTAGCTCCTCCCTTCATATACCCGAAGACGAGAGAGCATCATAGAAGTGACATCCACCCCACCACGAAGCCAAGCTTCCCCATGTTACCCCACACAGGCAGCCCGACCCGTCCCGAGGAAACTAATTCCTCAAGGTCGCCATACATGATAGTGAATTTAACCATGCATATCTACCCATTGCCCATGCAAACATATAGAAAGCAACTATAAATTCAAATGGTGTTCATAATTTCAATCCTTAGGAAAACATGTTTCCCTTCAAATCCACCATGTGTCAGTCATATATGATGGCTTGATTAGCATTTACATTTTCCTTACATGGTTTATGGTTTAAATTTTATCTTCATAAATTCCAGTATTATCATGGTTTTATCGTAATCAAGGTACTATGTCTCCATATATTGTCTTAAGAAAATTAAAGTTGTTCATATAACCTTATATTTGAGCCATAGTTTAATAATTTAGAATTTAATTAGTTTATTAAGCTTATTCAACATAAGATAATATCCCTCAATACAATTTTAAATTTATATATTTATTTCTTCTATTTAAGTCGTATTTAGATAATTCAACAATTTAAATCAATTTAAAAGATAATATTTCTTCATACCATGATTTGGAAAGTTTTACTATGCAATGTATAAGATTTTCCAAAATAGCTTATTTACCTTCAATTCACCTAATGTCTGAGATTTAGAAATTATCTCAAGTTTTCCAGACTTAACCTTTACAGTAGATTGAAAGATGGTATAAAAAAATATTGACAAATCCTTTTTAGAACCAAAGTATTCTTTAATTTTAATAAAGTGTAGCTAGGGCTGCATAGAGGCGCCTCTAATGGAGGCGTCTCCATCAGAGAGCGCTTCTCTAATGAAGGCACCTCCATTGGAGTAGATGCCTCCAATGGAGGTGCCAGAACAAGCAATTTTCCTCATGGTATTTCCCTAAGTTTCTGGCTCAACTACAATTTGCATATCTGGTATTTCTTTTCAATTCATGTTGTAATTTAATTTTAACCCAGCTATTCTCTGAATGGTAAGATGGAATTCATCCTGAATATAAATTTTCTAGTTTTTCACATGCTGGATTATATCCTGACCTTATTCTTTTTCTGTTTTGACATAGGTTTTAAAATTCTGGGTAGATTCCTTCTAAAATTTACATACATAGCTACCTCAAGAAAATCAGTAATGTTTGTGCAACATAAATCAAATGCATTTCTATTTCCTTAATTTATTCCATTAATGTACAAGACAAATCTCTATATGCATAGTAGAAAATTTGATGCACTGAAGGGAATAACTCAGCCAAGGTTCAATCAAGGTCACATACTTGCTCAATTCGCTGAAAGCCAAAAACTTTTCCTCTGTTCTATATTCCTCTTCTTCCCATCTGACATTCTTTCTGATATTTTTTTCTCTTTTTTAAAGGACTCTTCTCCACTCTTTCCTATGTTACAGATGTCCTTTTTCTTCATAGAATAGTGCCAAGTATTGTTTATGAATTTTTCCAAATTATGGTTTAGCCACGCACAAGGAAGTCTGCCAGATGTTAATCATGGGAGGCCAATGGTGGTAGCAAGTTCATAAATTTTAATTAAAGTTTAATTCCTTTCCTTAATGAAAGTAAACCTTTCCGTCATATTAATTTATTCCAATGGATTAAGGTTTATTATTGGGCTACACGTGCCCAGGGAAAAGTATATTTTATTCTTAATTGAATTCCAATTAAAACAAAAGGCAATTACCTATCAAAGTTGTTTTTTTTCCTTTTAAGGGTGAAAACCAAAGTTACTTATTTAATTAAAACATCCTTAGTTATTAGCTACATTATGGATTTACAAGATAAATGTTAAATAGAATATTTACTTAATATTACACACACACACATATGTATATATATATTTATATACCTTATACATATATATGATGTGTGTACCAGGTATTAGCCCAACTACCTATGATGCATGTATGCACATATTCATGTATATATATTCATATATCATGCATGTGTTTATACATCATATATTGAAATTTATACCTCTACATACATCATACATACATCATACATATATACATACATACATATATATATATATATATACATACATACATACATACATATATATATATCTCTTCCATCTTGGAATAGTTCTTCATGAGGTTGTTAGTAAGAAGAAAATAATCAGAGTAAACTACTACCCCATCCCAAATGCAATTATGAAATGATTTAATGTGTGTGTGTGTGAAGACGTCATGTTGGCG
This sequence comes from Cunninghamia lanceolata, assembly GCA_027924645.1. Taxonomy (NCBI): domain Eukaryota; kingdom Viridiplantae; phylum Streptophyta; class Pinopsida; order Cupressales; family Cupressaceae; genus Cunninghamia; species Cunninghamia lanceolata. The sequence continues at coordinate 2,308,197 of BSBN01000053.1, read as the reverse complement.
ACCTTGAGAGGAACTAGGTTCCTCTCTTCTATGATACTCTCCCGTCGGTAGGGATGAGTGATAGTCCTGTTGCACTCAACACCAGGTAGTGATTAGTTATGACAAATTAGCACCATGTAAGAATTTAAAATCCTAAATATTCTACTATATCATGTAAGAAATTATCTACTCTACAAATATAAATAAACATAACAACTATCCTGATAATTGTTCATCATATGCTTCTGATCAGATACATCACATATGTCAATATAGATTAGGTTAACATCATTGTCATGTATCATATAATCATATATACAAGTTGGAAATCATCAATATAGAGTCGTATGACAACAAAAATGGTATATGCAAGTCTGTTATCATCAATATAGTGCTATATAACAAAATGGGCTATGACACCCCTCCCCTCTAGAAGTTGTCATCTTCCCGATGATATCCATGGTGCAAAATACAAAACTATAAAAGATATGGAAAGAGTCGTTGCATTTATGTAGCATCTTCCCATGTAGCACTATCTACAGAAAACTGGTCCCACTACACTTTGCATTGGGCTACCTCTCTGTTGCACAATTTAATCTTACGCTTCTCTAGGATTCGTAAGGGCTCTACCTGTACCACCCCCGAATCCTGAACCTGCAAAGCCCGTCAATCCAAAATGTGAGTGGCGTTAGGGTGATAAGGGTTTAACAAAGAAACATGAAAGACATCATGCAACCGAGAGAGAGATGGCGGTAAGGCTAGTCTATAGGCCACATGATTTGATCAAGTTTATCCTCTCAATTTCTTTCATTTCTGATTTCATTTTGGTTTGCACTGTAGGAAGGTTCCATTATTGGAAGTTCCTAAAAATTATAAGTTGCATTAGAAACAAGTAGACTCATCAGGCTCCAATGTTTAACTCAGAGCTCTGATACCACATGTAACATCAACCTCATTCAAACATATAAAGCCCTAAATGAAAATTGTCTTCAATTAGGGCTTTAAGAAATAGGACAAGTAGATTTGAAGCTCAATAAGCTTTACACATTAATTCCATGCTAGCTTCATTAAAGAAAAAAAACATGATCATTATAACTGGAGTACTCATAAATACAAATCTCACCAAGCATGTAAATGAAATGAGACATTGTGAAGAAGCTTACTTTAAGCAATAAAATTTTAGAATGACTATCTCAGGAGAAGAAACACACTTCTCTAAAATTCATGAAATCCAGTGATATCATAATGTTCCTACAATATTATATCAAATCAACTTGAACAAATAACTTCTAGCATTATCATCATTCAATTTCCTTTCCAATTTATAAGTACAAAACATATCAAGAGTTAAGTACATATCTTAGTTTTGTATAGAGTTTAGGAATAAGTGGCATCCCAATGGTTTCCTCGCCCTAGCTCCTCTCTTCGTACACTTGAAGACGAGAGAGCATCATAGAAGCAACATCCACCCTACCATGAAGCCAAGCTTCCCTGTGCTACCCCACACAGGTAGCCCAACCCGTTTCGAGGAAACTAGTTCCTCAAGGTTGCCATACATGACAGTGAATTTCACCATGCATATCTACCCATTGCCCATGCAAACACATAGAAAGCAACTATAAATTCATATGGTGTTTATAATTTCAATCCATTGGAAAACATTTTTCCCTTCAAATCCACCATGTGTCGGTCATGTATGATGGCTTGATTAGCATTTATGTTTTCCCTACATGGTTTATGACTTAAATTTTATCTTCATAAATTCCAGTATTTGTTGGGATAAATTGCCATTAACTTGCAATCCTAACCAATTCATCCATCTCCAAAGTTCTTGGAATGTGTTCCCCAACACATAATGACTTTGAGAGATTAATTATATCACTTTGACTTTTGCAATCAATTCCTAATTGATAAGGTCAAACTTGGGCATCCATTTTTAGAGTGGGGGCCATGAAGAGTTTGATAACTCCTAGTAAGCGGGAGTTAAAATTAGACATCCCCTTTTGATGGGGACTTATATTTAGACTTGGAGTTGTGTTTTTTTATGTACATGAGTGGATAATGTTGAGATGTTACATCCCTAATTTTTGACTTGCTATACTTTTACTTTTTACTTGGACATAAGTAAATTTATTGTGATGTTATAGATTTATGACAAGGTATGACATGGAATTGTATTGAATATCATTTATGAAATCATGGAAATGATTATGTTATTATCGATTTAATATTTGTGTTATGAGATTTGATTTATTAGTTGAATTAATTGAATAATGATGCACTGATCACATATTGTTGATGACAAGTGAAACATGATTACAAGTTATCAGATGACTCTCAGAGAAGAGAGAGAGAGAGTATCTTTTGAGAAGAGAGATATAGACCTCGGATTATGAGCGATCTATTTGCCAAACAAGTATAAGTGTTTAGCGAAAATGTGAACCAATGAGTCGTAAGAGGTAAGTCTTGCCTTGCTAGTTTACTTTTGAATCTTATCAACATGTAGTCGATATCTTGATTCTTATCTAGTCAAGTCAATTGAGAGTCAACATAGTCGTTTGTGAAGTAAACATCATTTGAGTGTGAACTATGACCATTTACGTTTAACATAAAAATAATGACGTCATTGTCATAAAATGGTTGTGTTATTATTATTGAGTCTTTTAGTGTTTTATTGTCGACTTTTAACATCAAATGATTATCTTATCAAGTTAAGTCGACGTGATTTAACGAGAGTCTGTGAAGGGGAGACAAGCTCGACCCTATCACATTACTCATAAGTTTTTCGACTTATTATTATTATTATCATATTTTGATCAAAGATTAAATATGGACAAGGACTATTATTGTTGTTATCATGTCTATTTATTCTTCTCTAGGGATATATTGTAGAAGGAATCTTTTAATATTTTTGTGGCTATTACTACCTCAATGTCCTCTTAAATGTTCATGTCTATCCATAGGAGAAATCCACGATGAGGACATAATTGTTTAACCATTTAACCAACGCATGGGCATTAAGATGCCTATAGAGAGTTGTATCATGAGTAGAGATACTTTATTATCCGCGTAGACCTCTCATTGATGCTTGAGTGTTTAGAGGCTTATTTACAGGAGAAACTCTTAGTCATAGAGAACCTACCATCGACTAGATGAGTGGAGCCTTAATGATAGAGGTATGGGCCATTAGTGGAATTAACCAATTCTTGGTGGGAACGTAGTTTTGTTTCGAGAGTATGGGAGTGGAGTATTCATGCGACTAGTATGAAGGAAGAACATCATTTCTTAGAGTCGAATCATATTATATGGAGCTTTAATGATAACGAACTGTTATCTTAGATACGACAGATCAAGAGATTCGAGGATCATACGAATGGAGTCCTCATGTTTTAAATGAAGTTGTTTTTTTTAACAAACAGTTAATTATGGTTTAATGAAACCTTGAGTCGTGTTCATTTTGGTGTTAGACTTATATAGAAGGTGGTATGATATACCACGTATATCCCCATGATGGCATGCTTAAGCTTTGTAAGCACGTTTAAGTGGAGTTTTCTCGATTTTAATGGGTTTTGTTTCAACCATATAGTAGTGAAACCATATAATCTAATAGTTGTGGATTCTTTTCCGGGGATTGGTCTTTATGATGATGGTAAGTCATGGTTAAGAAAGTAATGACTCGTATTGAAGTCGTGAGAAGTTTATGAAAGACAGATGCTATCTCTTGGAGTGGGGGGTAAATAAAGAGGACTGTCAGCTGAGTTATTTGGGGGGTTGGATTAAAAGAGAAAAAGGAGGGGAGCTTAACTCAGATAATAGTAAGGGGAAAGAGGAGGAAGTTTTTGACTGTCGAGAAGGGTGGTCTCTTGAGTAGGGACTGAGCAACCAAAGGCCACAACAGTCGAGGGAGCCTCCAAAGCTTAACTAACCAGGTTCTTATCTTTTTGTGAAGTATAGCAAAGACTTCACAATACCGAGTTTTAATGTTTTGCCATCTACAATCTTTAAATCATTATTTTAATCCTGTATAGCCAACGTACTTGGGATGGCAGAGAGTCGAATGCTGTTAAAGTCTAAGTAAAATTTTAGAGAGCTTTGAATAATGATTATCTTTGTGCTTTGAGCCATTGTTTTGACTAAGAATGTATAACGTTTGATGGTTATATTGGCATATGGTAATGCCGATAGCATATATGAAATGATAAGTCATATGTAGGCTTTTATGAAGTTGAGAGTATATTTTTTTAATTGTGGAAAACAATTAGACAATGAACTTGGTAGACATCATTTTGAACTAGTCTTCGTATATCATTCATATAGTAACCAAATCTTAGTTCAAAATCGGGATTCATTTGGAATCCTAGGGTTTATTATTATCAAGATTTCTTTTGTAAGGGAGAACAACCTTATGGTATATTTGAACAAACCACTTAGAGGTTAAGACTCTAGAGTACAATTGTTTTTCTAGACTCTTTTACTTTCTAGAATTAGAAATGCTTATTTTGTAATTATGATAAAGGGAAGGACAAAACCCTTAAGTAACCCAGTAGGGTGATAACTAATCTAAATACTTTCTTATTTCCGTATTTTGATAGCTTTTTCAAAGAGAACAATAATAAGGAAATAGTAATCCCTAGTTGAGAAGATATTCTGACTATTGTCATAAGGGGATATTTACCCCAAAATGATAACATTTAGAGTTGGGGTGAAAACCTATTAGTGTTTGATAAAACAACTTAAGATTGTAAGTATTGATGTGTTAATGATCTAAGTCAAGGATTGAAATACATATATGACCTTTTAGTCGAAAAAGACTAGTAGATAATCATTCTTACAATGTTCTTACTTCCTAAAATAAGTATGCTTGTTATTCCATTGTTTTGGGATAGGTTAAATGAAACCCTAGTTTGACCCAAGAGGTTTAAAGATTATTTGATATAACCCTTTTTAGTTATTTAATAAGGGTAGTCATTAAAGGGTCGAGAACCCATAATAATAAATGTTTATATTTATCTCATTGAAAAGAGATTTATTATTAGTCGACAATGTTTAACCTTAAGTAGGGAAAACTATTTGTTGGGCTACAAGTCGACTCGAAATACAAGTCATAAGCCTCGAGTTTTGCAAGCATGCAAGAGGTACTATTATGGTAGTCAACCATAAAGTGTATTGCATCTTATTGGTCACAATTTCCCTTAGCTATTACTTGTCTATAAGTGAAGAGTCTCAAATATTGTAAAGATGCCAAGAGATACCCAAGAATAGATAGCCATTCCATAAGGTTTATGGAGCGATGACAGTGTCTTGTGAATCCACCTAAGTCAGAAAGACTAGGTTTGAGTTAGGCAAAACTCATCAATTAAATCTTAATTTAAACTAGATATGGTGATTATCATATTAAATCATTGAGATCATTATATAGATTGTGATTGAAGGGTCAAGTGCCCTAACTATGTATAATTACTCCTATTTGTAAGAGGGGAATTAGTTTCCTAGACTATAATGCTTAACCTGGGTAAGGTTATCATCTTAGTCGTTATTAATCAATCTATAATTCTTATGAGTCAATAAGTTGTGGACCTCAGGTATTGCAATGATGCAATGGGAGTCCTCATAAAGAAAGAAAGTTGAATAAGTCTATGGATTATAGACAGTGAAAGAAAGCATGTATGGGTCGGGAAGACTAAATTGTTGAAATCGTCATGACTTCATAAGTTAAACATAGTTGACCAAGTCAAATTGTAGGAATATGATAGTATCCAAGTCGAGTTGGAGTAGGTGAACATTATGACAACGTTCATTGTGAACGTCAATTTATATTGAAACTATGGCCATAGTAATGCATATGTCTCTGCATGCATTGTCGGTTCACTGTATCTGGATTGCACATCCTATCAGAAATCATACTTAGCTAGAGGGTATCTAGGGTTGTATGATTGATAGAGTTGTGTAGGATACAACACTATGTACTTGAAAAGGCAAATTACCACTGGTCACCTTTGGTCTATATTCCTCATGAAGGGTAGGGTCACTTCCTATGTGGAAGATGTGTGGGAGACCGCCGGCTTGTGGATGGAGGTAAATCACTGGAAAGATACTCTCTCTCTCTAGCAGAAGACATACCAAGGCTTGCGATAAAGATGTCAGATTTCTGGATGCAGTATATCTTTGAGACTTGTGTTTACTGAGACTATGTAAAACATTATCTAAAGCAGATATTTGTAATTGATTTACTTTTGTAAACATTGTACTTGAGAAGGACAATGTAGTTTACTATTTTTAGTAGTGAGAAATCTTGTAATTGTAGTTTCTTGATTATATCGAAATAAAAGAAAAATTTTCTCTATCTCTTTTTACCTTGTTTAAATTACTTAATGGCAAATATTTGGTTTTTACTATGTATCTAGAGCGTGGATGTTACATGAGACACCTTGCATGGATATAATGTTGGATTTAACTAAAGTGTTAGAGATGCATGAATTGGATATTGATTGCATGAGTTCATAAAAGCTTGTGTAGACTTGCATAATTTTGCATGTCACTTGCATGTACTTACATGTTGTTGCATGTTACTTGCATGTACTTACATGTTGCTTGCATGTACTTGCATGTTGTTGCATGTTACTTGCATGTGCTTGCATGTTGTTGCATGTTGCTCCTATGGACTTGCATGTACTTGCATGTCATTGCATGTTGTTCCTATGGATTTGCATGTGCTTGCATGTTGTTGCATGTCATTTTTATGTGTTTGCATGTTGTTGCATGTCACTCCTATGGACTTGTATGACCTTGCATGTTGTTGCATATCAGTTATATGACTTTGCATGTTGTTGCATGTTAGTTTTGTGAGATTGCTTGCAGAACACTCCAACTCCAGAAAGTTGCAAGATGGTACATCTCAGTGTTTCAGGTAATGGGTATCAGTTGCATGTTGTTGCAAATGCTTGCATGTCAGTTGCATGTTAGCTTTAAGATATTACTTGCAGAACACTTCAACTCTAGAAAGTTGCAGGATGGTACATCTCTATGTTTCAGGTAATGGGTATTAGTTGCATGTTGGATCCGGCATTTGCATGTCACTTGCATGTACAGAACAAAGTAATTCAAAATAATCTTGGTTAACATCATTGTCTTGTATCATATAATCATATATACAAGTATGAAATCATCAATACAGAGTCGTATGACAACAAAAATGGTATATGCAAGTTTGTTATCATCAATATAGTGCTATATAACAACATGGGCTATGACAGCATCAGTAGGACATGGTGTTGCAGCTAACTAATCAAATACTACTTGTTACTTAATAGATTTTTGAGAAATAAACTTAAGATCAAGCATTATAAGTAACATGACCCATCGTGTTGCATGACTTAAAAGATTGGCTTTAAAAAGAATACATTTCAAAGGATCTTCCTTTACTATCACGTGTTTTTGTGTGCAACATATAGTGTCTCAACTTTTATGAAGAGAAGACCACGACTAAACATAATTTCTCCAAAGGAGTATACCATGATTTATGATCCAGTAAAGTGCAATTAATATAGTAGACAACATGTTCTTTACCATTCTTATCCTTTTGTGCCAATTACCCACCAATAGTAGACTCAATATCTCAAACATATATCAATAAAGGTTTACCATGAATAATAGACATAAGAACTAGAGGATTAATAAAATATCATTTCATACCATCAAAACATTTCTGTCACTCTTCATTCTATTAGAATTTAGTATTTGTCTTTAATAGTTTAGTGAAAGGTAAAGTGTGGTCCACTAACTGATCTATAAAGCATCAAATAACCTAGATTTTACCTTGAGACTACAAAGTTGTGTAAGATTTTGAGGCATAGGCATAAAACAATAGCATTTATCTTCTTAGTATCAACCTCAATGACTTGCTTCGATACACCAAATACCATAAGAGACCATTGTCTACATCAAATATGCATTTCTTAGGATTAAAATGAACTTGATGTTGTTGCAACCTCTCAAAGATGGTCCTCAAATCGTAGAGATGGTTAGTTCATTTCTTAGATTTACCTAAAATGTCATCCACATAATCCTCTAAAATATTGTGCATGTTAGATATGGAAAATCAAAGTCATAGCCCTTTGATAGGTAGCACCAACATTTTTCAATCCAAATGGCATAACTACATAGAGAAATGTGCCCCAAGGAGTAGTAAAATCAATCTTATGTTGATCTTAGGGGTATATTAGAATCTAATTATAGCCTCAAAATCCATCCATGAATGACAGCATCTCATGCCCCATAGTACAATCAATAATCATATTAATATCATGCAATGACAAATAATCTTTGGTTAATGCCCTATTAATATCTCTAAAATTAGTACATATACAAATACATCAATCATGCTTGGCTTGAAACACTATATTTGAAATCCATGGAGAGTAGTCAATGGGTCTAATGAATCCAACTTTCAATAAATTTTCAATTAATCTTTGACCATTAAAGCAACTTTAGGATACATCTTTCTAATTTTTTATTTTACAGGTTTAGCATTTGGATCAAGAATAATGTTATGCATGATAATACCACTAGAGATGCCAAATATGTCTTGATACGACCATGAAAATAAGTTGTTATAAAGTTGAGGTAGTGTGGACATATTATGTTGTTTAAAAATGTTAAAAACAATCACCAATCTTTAATACTTTTTCTTTATCAGTTTTTTCCATTTTAACATCAAAGGTACCACCAAGAGTAAGTGTATTTGTATTCTTAATGAAAGGTTTAGTAGGTAAACCATTTAATAATTCTAGAGAATCACCTAGTGAAGAAGAGGTTTCCCCAAAGAAAGAACAAACTTCTAGATCATAAAGCCTAAAACCTCTATCATAATGAACCTCAAGCAAACCCTCATAAACACCCATGAATTCAACAAGAACCTCATCATTAGCGAGTGTGTCTAAAGGAGAATTCAAATATAGCAAGTGTATATAATTCAACTTTAGATGTGCCCATTGTAAATCTATGCCACAATTAACTACACAAGTTGGTCTTGAAATATTATCTTATTCATAGTAGAAAAATAACCCAAATTGATAGTATTAGACTTCTATGATGGTTGAATAGGTTCTAATATACCTTTCTCATTTATACCTAAACCCAAATAACCAAGCCATTATAGAATATAAAAACCCTTACTGTGTTGGTTAGCTAGCTTCAAGAAGGAGATGGACCATAATTAGAACTAGATCTATGACTAGGAGCACCCTCATTTATAGTAGTGTATTCATGAAAAGATGAAGGCGGTCAATCATATATAGAAAGATCCATATATCAAGAAGGAATGACATAATATTTATCATTCAATTTATGTTTTGTAGCACATGAAGGTGTGACATCAAGAGAACCCCAGTCATTCTTAAGATCAAGATGAGGTGTAAATGAAGCTCTCGATGACAATGTAGGTGTAATCAATCAGTTAGGCATAACCAAAATAATTTATTTGTCCTCCTCTTGAAAATATTAATAAGGATTCTCCTCCATTGTTATTGTACACCTTTTATTGAATTATGAATTAAATTCAAAGTCTAATAAAGTGTAGAAGCTATGTAACACCCATGGAATGTATCCAAGGATGACCCAAAAGAATGTTATTCATTAAAGAACCAGACATCACATGTCAACACAATATCAATTTAATACATCAGAGATTAATGGGAAAAGTAAGCAAAACCAAGAGATTCACAACCCATTATCAAATCCTTTAATAGTGACTTCAAATTTTGGTAAATTAGTAGAATCAACTTTGATGATATCCAAGAAATCTTTGCTATAGATATTTAAACCAAACCCATTATCAAACAAGGCTTGTTTGATTTGAATATATCCATAATTACCACAATATATAATGGTATTTTTTCTTTAAGAATATGTGGAGGAAACTCATGAGGTGCAAAAGAAAGCTTAGAAGTATTTTGATAGATAGGCTTAAGAATGCTAACTACCTCTATAGAAATAATATTAGATGGAATAATAATTTTAGCTAAATGACTTGTTTCAAAACATTTTGATATGTCTTAGATGAATGCATTAAATCCCAAGAGATATTTTAGTTGGAGAACATTCTTGTTAGATATTTTAGTTGGAGAACATTCTTAAGTCGATCAAGTAAATCATATTCTTTAGTCATTTTTTGATAAGTATGTCCAATTATATGATAAATCTATGGAGTAGTTATGTCATGGAAAAGTAGGTATACCTCTAGGAGGAGATGACTCAACATGAAAAGTAGGATGGAAAGATGCCCAAGACATATGAATAGTGGGAGAAAGAGATATAGAAATAGGATCATCAAAATATATAGGAACATTACACAAAGGTAAGACATCATGAAGTGAGGAAAGAGATCAAGACAAATATTAACATACAATGGCACATAGAGCTTCCTAAGGCATTTAAAGGTACATAGCCACTAAAAGGATAAAACCAAGAACTAATGGACATCACCTTAGGCCACATGCAAGAATAGACATGGAAATCATATTAAACATAATGATAAAGCACAAAACCACAAATGAATGACTCTAAGTGATCTAATATCATGTACATGTAAATGAAAGATATCCATCAAAGGACATGTTGATGATGTTTTTAGCACACAGAAATGTAGGTGAAATACATGTATTCCACCTCTCTTGAAAAAGGTATCCTATCCTAGATAGGATTGCCCTAAGGATAATACAACTAGGTCTTAGCTTTGCATGGAATAACTTAGTTGGAATGTCTAGCTATGCCAATAAGGGGTCTTACATAAAATGATAGTCTACAAAGATAACAACAATGCAAATGTAGAAAACCCTATGATATTTTTAGCTGATTTAGAAATATGTTTGCTGCTTAAACCCTAATCTAACAGTTGTTGTAAAAGAAAATGAAAAAGAGTAAAGGGTTAGAGGGGAATCCTAAGTGACAATCACAATGCAAAGCTTATCAATAGTAGATAAACATTCTCAAATTAAAACCACTTTCTATTTTACCAAGCCACAGATTTGCTACAGTGTTGCAAAAAATGGTGCTATCTTCTATGGAATCTTAAGATTTTCAAATTACACACATTCATTAAATACCCAAATTCTGGTGTAATTTAACTAATGTAGTGCAATTGAACTTAGCTCAAAACAGTAGTCCAGGCTAACTATGCACAACCACTTACAATCAACAAGTAACTAATAGTATGGACTAGAATGCTCATCAAATACCTTCAATAGACTATTAACATTGCAAAGCACAGTAAACTAAATGCAGATCAAGAAGTGAACCATGAGAAACCAAATTGATAATACAATAGACAAATTTTGAGAAAACCTGCAGTAACTTGCTTTGCATTAATCAGAAATTTGGCAGAGAGTCAACAATTCAACCTCAAGAATCTATTTCAATGAGAGAGATGGCAGCCCTTTATATAGAGGAGGCTCCATACTGAGTTTTTGAATGAATGGTGGAGATTAACTCAACACTAATGGTCCAGATTACATGGCATTTAATGAAGTACAATAGCTTGTTACATTTTTGGATTTGTATTTGTCCTTTAGGAAAAAGACAAAATACAGATTGCAGATACATTGAATCTGGACAAAATGGATACCCATTTGGTTGTACATGATGAAAAGTCAATTTTCAAGGCCTAATAAAGCCAAAATAGAGTCACATGACACTTGAAAATATGAGCTGATGTGGATTCATGGGATTCTAAATGTTGATTGGATCAAGAGGAGTGTGTGGCACATTTTTTATGAAGAAATATCCAACTAAATGCTTGTCGGATCAGCTTTGTATGACTGGACTGCTGGAACAAGTGTGGACAGCTGTGAACAATTCTTGGACATTCAACAGGATCTACAAGAACAACAGTGATGTAGGCATGATATTCAATGTCTTCATGTTCCTAGGGCTCATCTCCATTATCTTGGACATCATGCTGACTTTCTTTTTCATGTGCAACATCAATTTGGTTGATAGAATGTTGACTCTGCATTGTTGGGTCAATAGGGTACCTCTGTATGTTCATCCTTCCAAGACGGCTCCAGTTGGCTCCTTTGTCCTCTTAGACCTGTAATCAACAAGGCCAAGCATCAATTTCATCATAAACAATCATTTTCCAACAATTTAGATCAAAACATGTCCATTTGCAGCCTCAGATCAGTCTAGGACAACTCATTGTCAATGTTACTTATGCCCATCTTCACAAATCCAGTGATTTTTACATGATTTTCTGAGTTTTTTTTTTATCATTTTCAAGTACCCATTTGGCCAATATATTGATCTAAAAAGTTTTTGTGGTCATTTGAATCCATTTGGAGACATTTGTTTTGCATTTTTATATCCTTTTTTGTAAAAAGCGAGATTTTTTGGGGGGTACTGACTTTTTAGGTATAGTAGCATTAATTGTTGTAAAACATGCCCAAAATCCACATAAACTTGGTAAAAAAAATTCATGATGATGTGACAAATGATTGTGCAATTCAAATCCATCAATAAAATCCAATTTGTACCTTAAAAAACTTAATTTCTAAGCCAAAATGTCAAAAAGCGTGGGTTTTGGGTGTCACTGACCTAGCACTGATTTTGGGTGTTACTGACTAAAAGTTAGTGAAGGTGGTTTTTAGCACTGAAGTCAATGAAGTGCAATTCTAGCGCTAAACTTCCTTTAGCATGAATTTCATGGGTCACCGACTTGCGCAAATCTCAGGGGGTACCGACTAAAAGTCAGTGAGGGCAGTTTTCAACGCAGGTCAGAGAGTCATGTTTTTAGCGCTAACTTCATTGGCGGGGATTTTTGCTGTGACCGACCTAGTGTGACTTTTGGCACCGACTGACCTACACGACTTTTGGCGGTGCAATGCAATTTCAACGCAAGTTAGTAATGGCAAGTTTTAGCGCAAGTCAGCGAATCAAGTTTTTAGCGCTAGGTAGTGGGAGGTGTTTTTAGCGCTAAGTGCAATAGGGGCTATTTTTGGCATGAGATTTTGAAGTATCCTGGGTGACAGTATATTTCAAAATATATTTAAGTATACTTTAAATGTTTTGAAATATATTGTCAGGATGTTTGAGATAGGTTCCAGATCCATAGGATTTGATATGCAGATTCTAGATTTTTGAGGTTCCACTAGATTTCAGACTTAACCATTTTTCAGGGTTTTCAGGGTTTCAGACTTAGCCAAATCAGGGCTTCAGGACCATGTGATAGGATGAAAGTATATGAACCGCTTAGTGAAATCTTGTGGTTTTGACATGATTTTGCGACTCTAAGGTCTGGAAACTAGGAATTTCAACATGATACATCCTGCAGAAGTAGTTTCAAGGACAATATCCAGTGACATAGGATTTTACCACAAAATGCAGTAACACCCAATTTTAGCACAAGAGGCGACAAATGACTATCTCTTAAGCACAAGACCTCTCAAGACACTTCCAAATCAATCATGCAAGACATCAAACAACTCCAAGCATGCGAAATACTCAAATATGGAACAAATCATGCACTCTAAGCACAAATTCACCTTCTCATCATTATAAGGAAGAAAGGCTGAGACTCAAAGCCAAAATAAAAAAAGGGGGTCTCCATTTGGCAAAGTGGGACGTGTGTGCAAGGCACAATAGGACACATGTGTAAGAATTATTGCATATGTCCTAGTTAGGGTTGTAAAGCATACATGTATTATTAAAATTATACGCTTAACAAGGAACCCTAGGAGCTTTATAATAGATGAGGAGCTAACATATGGATACAATAATTTCCTATAACTCATTATCACGAAGGATAAAACATTAATCATCATCAAAGCACAAAGAGTAGTCCATGATAAATGCTAGATCTAACATGATATTAAAAAATTTGTGAAGATCATATCTAAAATCAAATATTAAACCCTAAATCAAAATGGCGAGAGGGTTGGGATCAAAGAGTTCTCACACTAAAGTCTAAACCCCATGAAATAAATAGAGCAATAATAAACACTTAAGGTTGGATCTAAACTCTAATCAAATTTGAAATAAATGTATAACAATTAAAATCATCATATATTTGAAACCCTAATGGAGAAAGAATAAAAATTAAGGATAAAACCCTAGAGGGTATAAGAAAGTTGGGTTCACCATTTTATGTAGGAAAAATCACTCTCACATAAAAAATTTAGGCTAATTAAATAATTACCTAACAATTAACATATAAATAAGAGTTGGGGCTGATATCTAATGCTATACTAAATGTATAAATTAATTAAATTAAATGAAAAGGGTACTTAGCTTTGAGGTTAATGAAGATTTCTTTGTATAGATATCAAAAGTCCATTCATCATGATGTCATAATTTTAGAACATGTTAGATGAATGCCATTGACTCAAGGAAATCTGAGTGTTAAATTCTCTAGCTCACATCTACAAGCACATAGGGGATATTTGTGAGTGCAGACTTGAACTTATGGGTGGAACTAGATCTGTGATTTATGGATCTAATTTAACATAATTCTACTAGATAAAATTTGTTCACCTCTTTGCAAATGTTTTGAATCTGAGAAGGAACATGTAGTGTTTAGAAATAATTTTAGAGAATATTTTGAATTGTGAGGGTCACACTCTCCTTAGTCAAAACCCTAGATGGACCAATTTAATGGTGGTGAACCAAGGTCAAGAATAGTAGGAAAACATGTACCATTCTCCTAGGATAATGACATAATGTTGATGTAATCCTTTTTATCCTTTTGTAATCAAATTCTAGAAGTACTCAATATATTTGTTATGTCGTAAAATGACTCCCTAGGACTTTTACCTCCAAAGTTTAGCTCCTAGGTCCCTTGTTTTGCATCTTGCATGTTCATTTTGACTCCCGATGAAGAATCCCTGAAAACCCATGTCAAATGGGGTTAAGGGGACCTTATTGAGCTGAATCTTGCCTTGAAATAGGGGCCCAGGGCTAGGGCACTCGCGTCCTAGTCCTACCCTATTTTAGGTAGGTCCAAAATTTGAATGTCGGTTATGTGACCATTAAAAGGTTCCGTTGCCAACATCTTAAGTTTGAATTACGAAATTAAAGCGGGAATGCATATATAAGTATGTTTAGGGTTTCATTTGCAAACTAGAAGATGATTATGAACTTTTGGCGAACTTATGATTTTAGAGCATTCAAGATATTCATTGTTGTAGAGCAGAATATTGTTGTTGTGTTTGTGATTGCAGATTTAACTTCATCTTCTCATGCGTTGAAGGATTTTCATCTACATGCGAGCTACACCTCCGAGGTGATATCTATTTGTGTTAAATCAATCCTTTATCAAGTTTATCAATTTGTTTTTGCCTCTATCCCGCAGAGATACACACTCTTTTATCTGACAACGGTGTTTGGAAGACTTGAATGTCCTTCCGGGACTTGATTGAGGCAAGCTCCTAAACACCACAACCCCCAACCCCATTCTTTGTGATTGCAAGTTACAGGTGGCATATCTGAAGGAGTGGAGTTGCGGGAGACTGGAACAAAGTATTTAGATCCTGTATCTCTGAAGAATAGTAGGACTTGGACTTGGGTGCCTTACACCAAAGACCCCCGAATCTATGACACAGAAATCTTTGGAACAACATAAATAAGTGACATACATCTTCCGTGATCCTCAACAGAAAACTGTACCTTGGGCTTAGGCGCCTGCTCTTTAGCCCCCGACTTTTCCACATCTGGAATCTCAAAGTTTGGTATGTATCTACTTTGAATATTACATCTTTGTCTGTGAGCATTTGTTGTGATTCATCCGTTTGTTTACGATTTTACATAATTAGGGTTTCTAGCATAATCGAGCTTTATTTAATTAATTAATCAGAAAATTCCAAGTTTCCATAGCATTACAAGCGACCCTCAACCTATAGGTGAATCCTCTTGCAAAATTTGTGATTCAACTCGGTTGAATGTCCTTGAATGTTTGTAGTGAAAGGAGGATCTAGCCATTTACCCATTTCCCCCTTTTTCGATTAAACAATATTGTTTTCTCAATCCTAGATGATTCTTTTTGAATTAGGGTTAAATACACCACCCTAGTGTGTAGATTGAAATAAGTTACATTTTAGTCCACTCATAATGATTAATAATGGAGGGAAAAGTGATCACAAATTAAGAAATTCAATTTTAAAGGTTTAGGGTTTAAATCTATGACTATAGAAATGATCTAGATTAATTTTGTACTTACAAATTTGGAGCAAGGTGATGAATAGTTAGATGTGAAGACTAGATCTAGATCTTGGGAATGAGTGATGATTGAAATAGGCTAAGATGAAGTTATTTACCAACTTCCATACAAAATATGGCATCTTATACACTAGTTGATACATAAAAAACAACCTAGTCACCATAGGCCCAAAATATAAGAGAAAAGACATGGTATGTAATTTTCACCATTATATGTGTGTGTGTGTATAAGTTAAGGATACTTCTATCTACCTAGAAATGAAAAAAATGTTTATTTACAAGTAAAAAATGCATATATAATTTTTTTTAGATTGCAGGAATCGGGTAGCCCCCTATAAACTGTAGTGCACTTGGTAAACTTTTTTCACATGACCAGTGATGCTGGCGCGACATGCCCTCTGGTACCACGGGGATGGGGGGGAGACTAGACCTTGTGACCTTCTTGCCTGCAACAAGAATTTTTAGCCAATCAAGCCAGGGCCCCCACCCTTATATATATAATTTTTTAATCATTCAACTAGGGTTTCTATTAGAGCCTCACTCTTGGCATTATGAGGTTTTGTTCACGAGATCCACATCCCATACAATTTCTTAGTAGGGATACCACTTTTATTTGATTGTCTACCACCAGGGCATATTGCTATAGTTACAAATATCCTCTCTGCAATCCTTTAGCTTGAACACTCTTCCTTTTCCTATCTCCTCCTATAGGGCATACTCCTTATTTCTTTATCTATGCTACTCACAATTCTCTAGCACTCCTCCAGCTTGAATACTACACCTCCTCTCCTCCTATAGGGAATTCTCCTCCTTATCACTCCATCATCTCATCCAACATTGCTTGTAGGCCTACTACAATCTCACAATGACAACTAAAGCAAGACTACCACTTCAACACACCATTTTAGTGCTAAGACTTCCTTGAGGAGGTTTGAATCTTGGTCTCCAACATGAGAACTAAATGGCCATACCACTTGACCACTTCCCCATTGACAAAAATGCATATATAAAGTCAAGAAAACCTTCAAATTACTTTGCAATTGTATGCGACTAGGGGAAAGGACTCAATAATTGAACCTATTCAAATAGTTGAGATAACATTTGTAGATTTAAAGACTATTGTTTTTAATAGTATAACAAGAGTCGTTATGAGTTTAAGGTTGTTAATGTTAACAATTATTACTAATAATTGAATGAAATGCACTCATTAGATTCAAAAAGCAAGAAATTATGCGAGGTTACATGGACACACCAACAAAACATGGATCACTTTTTTTGGAGGTTTTTTAATGACACCTCTATGATAGCATGCTCACATGACATCATATTTGATAATATTGACTTGAAACTTTAAGTTTAAGAAGTAAACCTACCAAATAAACTACTATAAATGTTTGAAAATCATCCAAAATCACCACATATAATTTTAAAAGGAACAAAATTAAAATGCACAACTACTAAATCCTCTCCTCTAATTATAACGAATTTATACTTTATCTAAATAAATGCAAAGCATACCATAGCTTTTCACTTACATTTTACCTCATAAAATTTAAGAAATCATATTCCAAGAGGAGATCACATGGAAATCATAGCTTTTCATTGCAAACATTATTCCATTTTACTTGTTAAAGCGATCATTGGTGAATGATGAGTATGAATAACTTTGAGTGCAAGCTATATGACTAGTATTACTTGATGGAACAAGTTGTATAACTAAGTCAAGGTTAAGTACGATTTTTTTTTACATGGTTTGGATCACATTGCAAACGATCTCAAAACAAACGTTGCTAATTAGTTTTTATATGTTTGAAGAAAATGTGCATTATGCACATCACATCAAAATATAGATGAACATAAAATCAAGTTTTAACTTAAAGAGACTATGAATTCTTTTACTGTTTTTAAATTAAACTTACAATAATTTTGTGGCTGCTTAAGCAAGGTAAGAAGGTGAGGTAAAGTTGAGACGTATTTTTTTTTGGAGTTCGCATTTCTTATTTTTTAAGGAATTGGTTCTTAAAAATATTTAAGAAATTTATTGTATTGCTATTTTTAATAATAATTTATTTTTATTAGATGTTTATTTGATCTAAGTTATTTTAAGCAACATTCAACACTAATATATATTTGGTTTAGTAGTGTTTAAGTTGGAATAACAAATAAAGGAATTGGAAAAAACGTACGTCACCATTATTAAGAAGCTTGCCAAGATCAACCTCTCTATTTGAACGCTTTTTAATATGTGCATTATGTTATAGATTGACATCTAGAGCATCATAATGGTATTTATGACATGTTCGTAAAGATGGGTGTGGATTGAGACACCCCAATTGTTAAATAATAATTGTTGTTATTTGTTATTTGTTTTACTATTACTCTAGTTTTAATTGCTTCATTCCCCCTTAGTTTGTTGTTCTCATTAGTTGTTTTGACTTTGTGGGCCCAATTACTACTTTGAGACTGCCTTGTATACAAAGTTAGGTTGTTTCTACTTGTGAGGCCTAACTTTTTATTTGATTAGAATGGTACTTGATTGACATATGTTGTTCGCCCCTGCCTTGTACACAAAGTTAGGTTGTTTCTACTTGTGAGGCCTAACTTTTTTTATTTGATTAGAATTGTACTTGATTGACATATGTTGTTCCCCTGTCCTCTACCCCCCGTGCAATTTATTCATGTAAATTGAATTTTACAACCTTTTTTTTAATGTTCTTTATACTATGTTTGTCTATCAAAGTGTATAGACTAAATTGAGTTAGTGCAACATATAATTTAACCTAAGCTTATATATCTAAGAAGTATAGGTGATGGATTCTTAATTAGGTTTGATCTATAAATTGGTTGGACGTAAGTTAGATTTAAAACAAGTAAGAGATTCAAGTGGCATAAACAATGAAACATACCTATATTTAGTCTATGCATGAAAGCAAAACCTTCCCAGATCTACATGGCCTAAAGATCAAATTAATAATAGTGATGAAACTCTAACTAGATTTGATATATATGACTAAATGTAAGGAAGCGAACCATGCTAATGTCGAAATGGAATATATATCTTATTAGTGCATGGGATAAACTCCAATTATATTTGGCTTGGAGGTGAATTGCATAGAAAGAAGAGAAAGACCCCATCTACATGGACTAGATGCAACGAAGCAAAACACCCTTACAGCTATGGACTAGTTGTAAGAAAGCAAAAACATGTCTTTATCTACATGACATAAGATCCAATAAGTGAAATCATGAACTCTAAGTGGATTTTGATCTACAAGTGGAGTGAATGTAAGGAAGCAAAACATCTCGATATCCAAATGGTTTATCAATCTAGGTAATAGACAGATGGATTGTTAGAAGCAAACAAAAGACCCATATATAATCCAAAAGAAAATCAATCTATAAATTAAATATACAAAAATAAAATAAATCATATCTAATTTTACCTTGAAATATGATACAATACAATATAAACTAGGGGAAAAGACCCAATACCTTGGATAGTTCTAATGGTTGAGATAGTATTTGTGCATTTAAGGCCCAGTATTTTTAAAAGTTTAGCACTAGTAGTTGTGACTTTAAAGTCGTTAGTGTTGACTATAAGTACTAATAATTAAATGAAATGTGCCCTTTAGATCTAAAAAACAACCAATCACGTGATGCCACATCAACACACCAACAAAACATGACTTAATGCACACCTATTGGTCCACCCTTTTTTTTGGGGAACTATTTGACACCTCAACAAAAAGCACGCTGATGTGGCAACATATTTGATGATGTGGCCCTGAAACCTTAGTTATAAGCAGGGGCCTTGCCAAGCAAACTACTGTAAAATTTTTGGAGTGATTCGAAATTGCCACGTATGATTTTGAGAGGTGTGAAGTTAGGGTGCTCAACTACTGGGTCCTCTCCCTTAAGACGTTGAACATGAAACCATGCTTCTTTACCACTTACCCCTTACACAAAACAAACTAACTTAAACTCAAGTTTCCCTTCAAAACTATAATAGGGTTAGGCTATAACCCTCTAATGGGGTTGGGCATTGGAGGGTTGGGCTATAACCTAGGGGTAAATGGACTTTGTTGGATAATGTGTCCATCAAATAAAACCAACCAATGGTAAAGAGACCAAAAGACACTTTGGATGGTACTTGCTGCTCTAGTACCATACCACCACAAAGCACAAAGCATTTTACTTAAAAGCTATGAGACCTTCGAAAATTCAAATTGCAATAAATAACTTTCTAATGCAACGGAACTCAAGACAAAATCATTTCTTTTTCATTTTTCTGACAAAGACAAATTCGAACTGAACCACCCACTTCGATAAGCCCGCCGTTAACACACTGTTTGACTGCATATAAACAGCACATTTGCCAATGGCCATTTGAATTTAATACCAAATATAAATACCCCCACAATAAAATACAATGCCACTGTCATGTTAAACACAGTACTTAAGTTTACTTAAGTTAAATGTAGTTCTGATGAAGTTGGGAGTAACTTTTTATTTTGAAATCACTTTGCAACGGCTTCTATTCAGCATGCTTAAGAGCCACATGAATGGAAATCTGGTAAGATTTTCTCTGTATAAAATATCCTTGGTTTTTTCACCTTCCAAGTCAAAAACGGTCTATTCTTGAATTTCTTTTTCCCCTGAGATTACAGAGTACATCAGCACGGATTTTATCACTGGAAACTTTGACTCTGTTTCTTCATTAGTTCTGCTCTTGACAGAGGCCTTGTTGTGGAGTGTTGCATTTCTTTCCTGCTTTTTTCTCTCCTTGTGTGGATGCTGTGGCTGAACAATGCTTGTGGGTTTTTCTTTTAATCTCTGAAATGCAGGATATGAGGTGTATATACACAATGTCTATCTACATTGGACGGTGAGCATTGGTTTGGAATTGTGGGTTTCTTTTAATCTCTGAAATGCAGGATATGAGGTGTATATACACAATGTCTATCTACATTGGACGGTGAGTATTGATGTGCAATGTGTGAAGAACCGGTGATGGTACAACTGGTTATGGATCGATTTGTAGTGCAGTTTGAAGAAAGTACGAGCACAGAACTCATGGGTCATACATTTGCATTTAACAGAGGCAGATATTGCAGTTCACGAGGTTCGAACCCTTTATCACGGGCTCCTATTCTGTGATGTGGGAAGACCCCAACGAGATGCGCAGCAAATTATGACGGTGACTCATAAATTCTCATTTATCAGGTGACATTTTCTAAACTTTTTTTAAACTTTTTTTTCCCCCAAAAAGATTATGTTTTTGGTATTGAAATGAATTGAATGCTAGAGATTTTGAAGGTCCTTTCTAAATTTAGTTTAGTTTAATATATATTTTTTATTTGAAATAGTGCTTGCCTTGCTGGGTATATAGATGGCCACCATGGAGCTGGGGTAATTTGGGAGTATTAGCTTCTGCATGAGAACAGTATGTGTTTTTTCTTCCCCTTTTTTTTGTTTTTGTTTGTGTCTTAAATTAATTTCACAGTAGTATTTGGAAGAAGTTGAGTTTTTAGTGGGTATTTGCTTACTATTGATTTGAGTTTGTTATTTTGAAGTTTGAGTTTGAGCTAGTTAGGCTCAGGTCCAAATGTCAAGTTAAATTTGTTAGGATAACCAAGTTCAGTTCTTGGCTGTACAGAAATTCTCCAATGCTGGTTGTCAGAGACCCTGTGATTTATGTAACCTAGGTATTACACCTAATTGCATGAAGAATCACCCCAGCCTTGCACACAATAAAAGCCTAATAGTACAACCTCTGCATACCTGCCAGAGGGTTTTCTCTAACTGATTTGAAATCTGTTTCAGTTTCATGATTGGATCTTAGGAGATAAAATCAATAATATCATTTAAAAAAAATCTTTAATCTATGCATCATGGTTAACTCCCAACTTCTGTTATTATGGTTGGTCTTATAAATTTTCTCATTTCACCAGGTAACAAAAGCAATTATTCATGTTGCATTGTTCAATTGAAATTCTTCTAATAGCTTCCTAGAAAATCACAGGACTTTGGCATTTATTTCAATGTTTAAAATTTGAAATTCTATGCATACCATAAATGTGAGTTTGAAGATTTACTAAGCTGTCTTAAAATTCCCATGTATGATCGACTGCGCAGGGGTAAATGAGAGAAAAAGGGATGGTATTCCTGCATGTTTTGGGCTTGATATGCATACAGATTACCAACCAGGACTTATCTTCTGGAGGGGCTGCGTGATTCTTTCTGGTTACAGTTGTCAAGTGGTGAAATACGTGATTTCAAGATGAAAGAAGAGTTTGTGAGTGACATCAAGCCGAGAGCCACTTCCAAATTGTCAGACCAAAGAAATAGGAATGGTAACACTGCTCTCAGGCCCAGAGATAATGGAGTGCTCGTGTCTCAAACCACAAATGGGTTTGCAAAAGATAAAAAGAACAGATTGAAGCCAAATGAAGCTAATAAGAAAGGAGATCATGCTTCATTGGTGTTTGGGAAAGTAGAGACTGCAATGGGTGTCCAGAATGGTCCTTCAGTTCCCTATCTGGATATTCCTGAGGACTTTGCATTGGTGAATCACAAACCATTGTTAGCTACCTCTCGGCAGAGCTCAAAGTTCTCGAGTAGTGACAATTGTTCTCGTGTGAAGCGCTCTTTGATGGGTGATTTTCCCAGGGCTCCAAAAGCCGCTCAAGTGTATCCACACGACTCTGAATGCAGTTTGACAAAAGACACCAGTTCAACAGAATCAACCGAGTTAGGTCAGCTGAGAGCATTAGTACAAGAATTGCGAGAAAGTGAGGCAAAGCTTCAAAGTGAACTCCTTGAATATAAGGGGGTAAATGAAGTAGTGAATAAAATCCCTGACCTGGAAAGAGAGTTAAACATACAAAGAACTGAAGCTAAAACCTTTGGTGAGAGAATAAGTCAGTTGGAAACAGAGAAAATCAAAATGACTGAAGAGTTAGCCCATTATCCCATTCTAATGAAGGAGATTGAGGAATCGAGAGCCAAGATAAGAGAGCTTCAAAATCAGCTTCTTACAGAATCTAGGCATGCAAAAGAAGAAAACCCTCAGCAATATAGGGAAAATCATTTGAAAGAATTGGAAGTTGAAGTTGTTGAACTGCGCCGTGTAAACATGGAAGTTCAGCACCAGAAAAGAGAACTTGCGAGTAAGCTTTCTGCAGCAGAATTCCAGATAATCTCTCTTGAAAATCTCACTGAGGTATCCTTATGCATTCCTTGGACTTTTTATAAATTGTTTGGTATCTATCCAATTGCCTGTTGCACTATGCTGTTATTCACTTGCTTCCTAGACAAACATGTTTCCTCCAGATGACATTTATAATTATGCTTCTAGATAGTTTCTTAATGTTCTACAAAAATATTATTCCTGAAATTTATCTAAAGAGCACCACATCTTTGTTGCTTCCTATATACTGAAAAACTAAAATGCACAAACCTTCTCTCCTTGAACATGCTAATTAAAATAAAATGGTGAAGATTAAATCATAAACAATGGATATGATACAAATTTACAATGATATCAGATAAAGTGTTCCGAGTTTTCAATTTTTGCTTCTGCAGATCTGACATTAGGGATCTTAATTTTAATCTTTACGTGTGATTATCAGAATAAGTTTGGCTTGGTATATGAGGTCTCTTTGCAGTGTTTTTGGAAATTAAAGTTCTTTTTCAAAAATGTTATTGAATAACACTTCACTGGGGTTGCACTTGTTACTTTCTCTCATTTTCTCATATATATTTATAGATTTTTGGCTTGAATTCCCTTTCAGTGTTTTATGGATGTAGTGGAAAACAATTGGTCATTATACTTCATAGACATGCAATTCAATTTTTATATCAATGTATAACTTCTTGAGGACCTTGTGCAGAGTGATATGGTTGCGAAGGTTGAAGCCGAGGCATCTAAACTAAGGCACACAAATGAAGATCTATGCAAGCAAGTTGAAGGCCTGCAAATGAACCGATTCAGTGAGGTTGAGGAGCTTGTTTATTTGCGTTGGGTCAATTCATGTTTACGTTATGAGCTTCGCAATTCAAGTAAAACTCCTGCAAAGATATCTGCAGTAGACTTGAAGGATGATTTGAGTCCAAAATCTCAGGATATTGCTAAACAGCTTATGATGGAATATGCAATGCCTGAGCACTCAATATGTCACAGAAAACACCATACAGATAATGATTCAGAGAGTTCATCATCTTACTCATCTAACACATCCGAGGTTACAGAACTTGATGATGTGTCAATGGAAACCTTACCAGGGCGTTTTACTACTTCAAAGAAATCTGGTCTCATTCAAAAATTAAAGAAGTGGGCTACAAGTAGTGATGACAGCCAGCTGTTACATGGTGAGTACCTTTCAGAAAAGAGTGGTGAGAAAGGCCACTCCGGTAGGACCAGTCCAAGGCGAAGACATTCTATCAGTGGACCAAAAGAGTCCATTGAACATTTGATGCTGCAAAACAAGAGAGAAATTGCTGATACATGTAAATCTAATGAATCCAAAAATAGGGAAGGAACTAGAGTCTCTTCTTTTGATTCCACAGATTCCCAATTGGTAAAGTTTGATTCTTTGGAGGATCTGCACAAACCTCTTTCCTCAAAGGCTAGAGTTTTTGAGCGACCAAATGACATAGCCGCTTCTTTCCAGATTATATCAAAGACAGTATCTGGAAGCTTGGAGGACAGGTATCCTGCATTCAAGGATAGACATAAGCTGATTGTTCAGAAAGTTGAACAGGCAGTTCCTCAGAAAGTTGAGAATAGTAAAGTAGAAAAGTCTTCATTAGCATTACAGCAACCTGAAGCAACTCAAATGGCACCTGTAGAAATTGAAAAGAGAGCACTGAGAATAGCTAAGCCCCCTCCCAAACCTTCAGAAACCATTGCTGCAACTAGTGGACTTCAGAAGGGTTCCATCAATGTGACTCCACTGCCTCCTCCTCCCCCTCCTCTTCCACACCCCCCTACATGTCAAGGAATTAAAGGTGCACCCCCGCCCCCACCACCACCTCCTCCTCCCCCAAAATTTTCAGCAGCTGGAGCAAGTATAATGCAAAGAGCCCCACAAGTAGTTGAATTTTATCAATCATTGATGAAAAGGGATGCGAAGAAAGATTCTTCTGGAAGTGGACTTGTTGATGCTCCAAATGTGGCAAACGCTCGCAGTAGCATGATTGGAGAAATTGAGAATCGCTCATCACATTTACTAGCTGTAAGATCTTCATATTTTTAATTTTATAATTGAATTCCCCTTGGTATTTCTTTAGCACCATTTATTTCTAAACATGGCAGAAGAGAATGGCATTCAATCTCCTTTATTAATTTTTAACTCTCTTCAATTGAAGCTTCATTTGTGAGTCTAAATCAACTTTGTTTGCAAAATTTGCTACTTGGTAGATAAAAGCAGATGTGGAGACACAAGGTGATTTTGTTCGGTCTCTGATAAGAGAAGTGAGGGGAGCAGTGTACGCTAACATTGAAGATGTTCTGGCTTTCGTTAAGTGGCTTGATGACGAGCTATCCTTCCTGGTAAGAATTCTCTTGTTTGACAAGACGGATTGGAAATTCAAAATTTGTTGTTGTTACCCTCTTGTCATGTATCCTCATTGTAAGTGCAATAGAGACACAGGTCAAAATGCTATCTGCAGAATTGAAAGTGTGCTTCAGTGCACCGCATGCATGTGTTCCTGTTGTTAGGAAGCTTGGCAGCATGTTTTTTTCAGTTAACTGCATAGATTTTTTACTGTTCTGACTGCTTACTAATCCTATCTTTGAGTCTTGACAAAAAGTTGTCTCTGCAGTTGGATCAAAGTTATACTCTTTCATTACATATACGTTAATATTTTTTTGCAGGTTGATGAGAGAGCTGTCTTGAAGCATTTTGATTGGCCTGAGAGGAAAGCTGATGCTATGCGAGAAGCTGCCTTTGGGTATCAGGATTTGAAAAAGTTGGAACTTGAAGTTTCATCGTATGAAGATGATATTCGTCAGCCTTGCGCTGCTGCATTGAAAAAGATGCTAACTTTATTGGAAAAGTGAGAACACTAGAATACTTGGAGACTGCGACTTTGTCTTCTGTAATTTCATTTGCTTCAACCGTTGTCCAGGGCAACAAGTTTTTTTGGCAATTTCTGTTCCCCTATTCTGTTGGAATTGGGGGAACATAAATGCGTATTCAAGTTTTGTGTTTCAGGATTTCACTGGGTTGAAAACATTCTGCTGATTGTTTCATCATAAAAGCATTTTAGTGATTATAGAGGTTCAGCTGAGTTAATTCTTCTGAGGAATTCTTTCAGAAAACTTTAATCAAGTTAGATTTTGTTTAAAAATTTGGCAGGTCTGAACGTAGTGTCTATAACCTGCTGAGATTGAGAGATATGGCAATGACTCGCTACAAAGAATTTCAGATTCCAACTGATTGGATGCTTGATACTGGAATTGTCAGTAAGGTAAGATGCTAAAATAATCTTATAATCCCTAAATCACACATTCCTGTTACTTTACAACTTCTAGATTCCCATTGCTTATAAGTTGCAGTGGTATTGTGTTCTATTTCCTCTCTGGAAATCAGCAATCAATGTTTTTAGTTGCATTGAGGAAATTTATTCAGCTAAGATAGGTTGTTTATGTGTATTGTGGACAATAGAACTTCCCTATGTTATTTGGTTCTTATTCTTTTGAGAATTTGTGGAGTAAACTGCATCAGTGTGTACTTGAGTGCTTCCAATATTTGTTTTCTGTGAGTCAAATTTAGCCTTGAAAAAGTGCTGGTGTATTATTAGTCAGAAACAAATGCAGACATGTACATTAAACTGGCATGCCTAGTTGTTCATATTTGGTATTTCAAACGACACACCATTTATATTGTAGCAGATTACGAATGAATCCACATTTTCTCATAATATTTGTTTAATTATAGGTGTGGGTTTGATCTTCAAGATGAGATTTGTTGAGTTTTCAAAATTCTCATTTAAGTGACTAGTTCCCACTTACATTTTTATTTATTTCTTGATATAACCTCATTACGCTCTTTTCTTCATCTGTAAGATATACAAGCAATTCTATTTGTTGTGATAGATGAAAGATCCCAAGGCGACAGATCAAAAGTTGGGGGCATAAAGTCTATATTTCTCTGTTTAAGCATAATGGATTAGATCTTTAGGAAGTGTTTTATTGACTTTCCAACATTTTCTTATATGTTACCTGGATGTTACCCTACTTGCATTTTCATTTGTATTTTTTTATTATATTATTGGTAAAGGTGGGTTTTTGAAAGGGCCCAAACCCTTTTACAACAGCAAGACCAATAAGCCCAACCAGAAACAGCCATACAACAAGAAATAGACAGCCAAAAAGCTGTCAAGGAACAGCAAACAAACAGCAGCTTACCAGAAGGATTGAACCAGCAGGCGGCCTAGGGCGAATCCTCCAACAACAACAACAAAAGGCCATCCAGCTCAGGGCAGCATAAAGTCAAAGTGCTTCAATGAATTCTGGCCCCTAACAACATCCCTTCCCCCCGGCTTGATGAAGCTAAAATCCTTCTTGGCAGCACACCTGTTAATGAGAGCCAAACTTGAACCTGGAGAGTAAAAGGGGCTTGAGGAGAGCCTAACCTGAGCCGGGATCAGCCGTAACTGATTTTTTACAAACCTCCTCCGTACAGCTATCCTTGTGAAGTAGCCTACCCTCAGAGGGTGAGTTACTGATCTCTTCCACATGAGCCCTAGCAGAAGAAGGGGAGACCTCCTTGCTACTTCTGACCAAGGGCTCCTCAATAACAGACTGAGAAGGAGCTGACTGAACCTTTTTCAGATTTTCCTTTCCTTGATAAATCATGCAGCATGCAGTCGCATGACCCACCTTCTTGCATTTTAGGCACACCATGGGAGAACCTTCATAGACAATCTGCTGCACCCAAACTGCCAGCTTAGAGGATTAGGTGATTGAAGAAGGAAGCATCTTATTAACACCCACATTAACACAAAATCTGGCAAACATAGACGCTTTCTTGATTTGGTCACTGAGTCGAGAGCAATGAGCTGCCCAAGTGAGGAAGCTATGCCCTCCAGCACCTCCTCCTTCCAATATTTTCATTTGTATTTTGACATTGCCTCATTTTGCAATTTTCTTTACCAGAACAATTTATAAGCAATTCTATGGATTGTTGTGGTACTTGCTAATGAAAGATACAAAGTTGATGCCTAAAAAATTCAGTGTAATTTCCTTCACATTTCAGTGTATGTTATAGTGAGAAAATACGTGTGATCTAATAATTATACTTTATTTGCATTTTACCTCATACAAGTATTAGTTTATCTCCCATGAGGTATCCCTAGCTTACTTATCCCCACCTCTTCCAGATGATTGCCTGCTTGGGCAATTGGCCGTTTATATGTCTGCAACCATAATCAGTATTGATCATTTCTTTGCTAATTGGGATGGGTGCTTTCTATCATAATTTGAGTTTGATTACTTACCCCAAACTGATTTTAGTAAGTTGCTTTGTTTGAATAATCTCAAAGTTTTATATTTGAATGCAGATAAAGTTTGCTTCTGTAAAGTTAGCAAAGAAATACATGAAAAGAGTAGCTGTAGAGCTTGAGTCAATGGTATGCTCAGAAAAAGAACCTGCACAGGAGTTCCTACTTCTCCAGGGTGTGCGGTTTGCTTTCAGAGTTCATCAGGCAAGTTTACCTAAATCTTCTTCTATTTCAAACAATTTTACAATAATTTGTACTTAGTTTGCTAGGTTTGGTGTTGCAGTTTGCAGGAGGATTTGATGCAGAAAGCATGCGTGCATTTGAAGAATTAAGGGATCTTGCTCATATGCACCATAAGAAATCACAAGATCGACAATATGCAGTTTTACCAGCTGCGTAAAATAGCAACATATATTTTGAGGGCTGCTTTGTACTTAATGTCATGCAATCAAATTATACTAGAGAGATTATGACCTCTTTTGGTAGGCTGTTCTTATGTCATGATAGCTTTTGGAAAAGGTTTTACATTTCCATTTTGCAGTCAATCTGTACAACATTAATTAAGCTTTGGCCAGGTCATAATTTCTTGTTTCCAAAATTTGATCTAATTGACAAAGCCACTCTGATGGAAGAGTTGCATCTTTTGTTTCTATCTTGATCATAGCTTGCATGGACAATTGCTTGGTTAGAAGCATAGAAAATGTAACATTGAAGCTTGAATGGGCATTATAATTAACATGTAACATTGCTCCATGGAAAATGTCATACTGATTGGCACCCCAGGACAAGTTCAACACCAAATCCTCCACTAACCCCCTTTCTCAAAATGAAAATTAGGCCGAAACCAAATTCCTGCACTTTTTCTGCCTCCATAATGCTTTTTACGACCTACACAATCTATAGCCCAAAAAATATTCACAGCTAACAGCAGGGTCCCATGAATTTTTCTTTCCTACTTATTTTAAGAAATTATTAATTTTTAACTTTTTCTATAATTATTAAAATTTGAAGATAAAAACAAATGAAAAGGGAAGGGAAGACAAAATGCAGAGTCTTGGCAAATTTATGGTTAAGCACTAGCTGCATAACTTTCAAATGCCCCATCTTCACTTACAACTGAACTTTCATATCCTTTACTAAAGCTACTCCACTATTTTAGAAGAAGATTCTAAATTATGCATTGTGTTAATTACAAAATTAAATCAAACCATCTGCAACTTAAAAAATTAAGCCATATGCTACTGCATAAGACCATGTTGTAATTATGGAGCAACATTAGAAATTTTGCTTCAATCTGCTCCACTATTCTTGCTGGTTGCAACATGGCAATTGAGCCATGTCTTGCTATCTCTTTTAACACAAGGGTCCCATGCAACCACTTAGATAAATTATTTTTTTAGCACTGTTAAAATTTTTTCGAAGATTTTTTTTGAGTCAATGGTCTCATAATTTATACTTTTCCGTTTATTTTAAATAATTAATCAAAGTTGAAAATAAATATAAAAATGGAGGGAAGACACAAATGTGAAGCGATAAAGTTTCAAAACATAAATTATAGCTGTTCCACTATTTTAGAAGAAGATTTTAAAAATTACATGAGACTGAACACACTTTCAAAATTAAATGAGTCATATGGGTTTCTTGCTGTTTATTATGATGGTTTTACAATCAATAACATTAAGTTCTCCTTCTAAGATTGACTATTTGCTATTGCCAACTTTAGAAAGAGGGTGAATTTGCTTGTTTTTAAGTTCTAACATTGATTTCTTTAAAAAAGACTAACTCCTCTCGTAGAAAAGGCTATTATAGCTAGATGTGTTCTTTGGAAGCCTCGTGTTGCACCACTTATATAAGCCTTTTTTTTTACTACATTGAGATTATATCTATTGGCAGATATTGAATTTAATTTTGTAAGAATTGAATTGGAGAGGAACCAATACTCAGAAAGCACTTCCTACACTAATTTTCTAAGGAGAGTGTAGTGCAAATTTTAAATCTTTACAATTACAAAAAGTAGAAACACATATAAACATAAAATAAACAATATGCCATAACACAAGGTGTATGTGAGGAAAACTTTTTTGTGAGAAAAACCTCACATTCCAAAGCAGTCCAATGTATTATTTAGTAAACAACATGGTTACAATACACTTGTAGAGCAAGCTTTTACAAGAATATCACCAACATTCAAATTTGGAGTGATTTTGATAGCATAATAGTACTTGCAAATTAACCCATACAAACAACAACTCCAAGCATCAATAAATAGGCAAGGAACAAATTGAAAATCATGAATGGTTTTGGAAAAGTATTAGCAATACCATAGGAGGTATAGTGCCCAAACCAAGACATCAAATTCCAACGCCCTCGTTGGTAAAAGATCCTTCAGGCTATTTTAGCATATTTTCTTTCTCTTACATTGTCATAAATTATCATATTTGACCACCCAAACTTGGGCACCCCAATTTGTCCTTATTCAATCCATTCAAAGATACTCCATGACAATTGTCCAAATCTAGCATAATGTTGGTCAAGATTCCAACATAACCTCCTTACATGCTCTTACGTGTCATATGAATATGTCATATTCATAATGATCTTACAACTCTACAAGATATAGTAGACATGATATTTCCAGTAAGATCCCATCCTCCTTCAACCTCAGGTCCCCTCACTTCATCGACATTTTCTTACCAAAACCAACAACCTCTTCAATCGCGGGAGCTTACAGTTTCATTTCCTGGTGCGGCTGGCTCGCATGAAGCGCCCACGTCTGTGCTCTCTGCAGCAAGCTCATGGCTCCTCTGTACCTCATGTTCTCTCTCATCAACAGTAGTATCCAACCAGGACTCAACTCTCCAACGTCCACTCACCTCAGGTCCAGGTAAGTCACCTGCAACACGTCTCTCCAACGGCTATTACATTAAAAACTCTGATGCATTGTTTGGTTCTTCTTTTGCTTTGCCTTCTCAACCTCTCATTACCACCCTCTCGAACCATGAGCCCGCAGATGATTTGCAAGCACCTTCGCACACTTTTCATCGTCTATCCCCCAGGTCTACTCCTACCACTCACTCAGACAGTGAGCCGTCGGTCTGTCAGATCACTTCCTCCCCTCTCCCACACGTCAACTCTGCCAACCATTATACCTCGTCTCTTGTTGATCGTGTAAATCTTCCTTTGCCTCCTTTTGGGTCAACTCCCCTTAGTACTAGGTACCCGCATATTAACCTCTCTGACCTTCGTCCTTCTCCTACACCTTACAACTGCCACGTGATACCTTCAGACTCTATGTCCCACATAAACTCAAGTCCTTCCCATCTTAGTGGCGTTTTTAAGCAAACCACCCCTCTCTTCGCCAAACCCCCGGATACTCGTACGCTCTTGCTGTCCCCCACTCATAATCCACCTACGGTCTCCTCTTTTGCCGATGTCATCGTCAACCATCCGTTCCACCCCCCCACCGTACCTTTGTCTTTCATCAACCATTGGGAAGACAAATTAGTCCTCAACCTCTCCAACCTTGACATTGAACCCCGCGCCCTAAATTTCTTAAGGGGCCTCGGTTTTGCCATCACCCCGACCTACATCCCCAAGGTTGATTTCCTTATCGAAATTGAGAATGCTATCCACTCTCTTCTTGTTAACATTGCTGATGAAGTTAGACAAGATTGTGCCGTAGCTCTTAGGCACGCCAGGCCCCCCAAGCGGAATGTCCCCAAGGATGAACTTCTCGCCTTCAAAAGGCTTTCTAAACAAAATGTCGTCATTGTTAAAGCTGATAAGGGGAATGCCACCGTTATCATGAACAAGCCAGACTACATTACCAAAATGCTTGACCACCTCAACAACAGTGGCAACTATAAAATCCTTCCCCGTAATCCCATCTCCAAAATCTTTAAACAAGTGAAAAATGCCATTGCGTCTTCCTCCTTTGATGATGAGACCAAAAAGTGCCTAATGCCCAACAAAGAGATCACACCGCGCATCTATGGCGTTCCTAAAATACACAAACCCAACATTCCTTTGAGACCGATTGTAGACACTACACATTCCCCCACATACAAACTAGCCGCCTTCTTGGCCAAATCAATTTCTCCACTTATCGGGCATTCCTCTTCCTTCATCAAATACTCGTTCCACTTTGTAGACTTCATCAAAGACAAAAAAGTCAATGAGGGAGACATTCTTGTCAGCTTCGATGTTGTCTCCCTCTTTACCAAAGTCCCTCTTATCGACTCCATCATGCTTATCAGGCAGAAAACCAATGAAGAAATCGCCTCCTTGGTTGAGTTATGCTTAACATCCACATTCTTCACCTTCCAAAATGTTGTGTATGAGCAATCTGATGGGGTGGCCATGGGATCCCCTCTCTCTCCTGTCATGGCTAACCTGTACATGGAACATTTCAAAGACCTTGCCTTAAACTCTTTCCCCCTCAAACCAACCTGGTGGAAGCACTATGTGGATGACACCAACATTTGTTGGCCACATGGCCCAGAACAACTTAAACTCTTCCACAATCATCTTAATAGCCTTGCCCCTTGCATTAAGTTCACCAAAGAACTCGAATCCAATAATGAACTCCCCTTCCTCGACATCCTTCTCATCAAAAAAAGTGATGGTTCTCTTGGTCGTCGAGTCTTCAGGAAATCCACACACACTGACCTTTATCTTCATGCCTCTTCGCACCACCATCCAGCCCATAAAGCCAGTGTCCTCAAAACTCTGACAACAAGATCTTTTCGCATCTGTGACATTGACCACTTAAACCAAGAGTTATCCCACCTCTCCAAAGTCTTCAAGCTTAATGGTTATCGCACCAAGTGCATCAAGCGGGCCTTTAAACAAGCCCAAACCCGCCTTACTACTAAACCTAGTGTGAAAGACTCTGAGGCTGTTTTCAGTGCCACCCTACCTTTCATTGAAGGCATCTCTAATAAGATTGCCAGAATCCTTCACAAAAAAGGTCTCAATTGTGCCTTTAAACCTATGTCCACCATTAGAAACCTCATCCTGTCCACCAAAGACCACAAAGACATTCTTTTAAACTCGGGTGTTTATAAAATTGATTGTTCGTGTGGCACCCCGTACATCGGTGAAACAGGCAGATCTATTCACACCAGAATCAAAGAACACAGTGCAGATATTAGGCATGAAAGAGTTGCTAAGTCTGCCTTGGCTGACCACTCCTCGAGCACCAAACATCACATTCGCCTTGAAGATACCCTCGTCCTTGCCAAAGAAGATAACTTCTTCAAGAGAAAACTCAAAGAGGCCATTTTCATCAGAAACAACCCCTCCAAGCTTAACAGGGATGATGGTTGGACCTTAAGCCACACTTGGAATCCTCTTCTTAATTCCCTCAAAAATCACCCCGCTTCTCTGTGATCCCTCCTCCCCCTTTCCTCTCCACCTATTTTTTTCTCCTCTTTTCATTTTCCACCTTTTTCCTTGGCACCTTGCCCTTCACTTTTTCTTATCCCTCTCTTCCCATACAGGTCCACTTCTCTCCCCCCCAACCTTGGCCTCTTCAATTTTTACCCCCACCATCCTCGTCTTTCCTCTTCTCTCTCCTTATCCCCCTTTTTTGGCCCCGTGCTCCTTTTGGTTCCTCCTCGTTGGCGGCTCCTTACTCTTTGTCGTTCTTCCTATTCCACCCCTCTTTCCTTGTCGCCTTGCCCTCCCCCTTTTTCTTCTCCCTCTCTTCCCAATTGGGTCCACTCCTCCCCCCCAACCTTAGGCCTCTTCATTTTACCCCAACCATCCTCATCCGTCCTCTTCTCTCCCTAGCTCTTTGCTCCTTGTCGTTCCTCCTCTCCCTAGTCCTTGACTCGCCCCTCTTGGGTCCTCCCTTTCTTTAGTACTCACTCTCCTCCTTTCTTAACCTTGCCCCACCTTATCGTGTTCCCCTTTCCTTGTTGGCCTTTCGGTCATCTCCTCCTAGGCTCTATCCTTCCCTTCCCGTTTTGCTTCTCATGCTTTCTCTCTCTTGTCTTTCTCTTCTCTATGCACTAATTTCTTGATCTCTTTTTTGCTCTCTTTCGTCTATGATCTTGCCCTACCTTCACGTGTTTTTCCTCCTCCTTTACTTTTGGTGTCATCTTTTACTCTCTTCTCTGGGTTTCCTCGTAGGTTTCTTCTCTCTTTACCCTGTGGTCTCTTTTGCTTTCTACTCAATACTTTCTTTCTCTAGTCCTTTTCCTTTTTCCTATTGGTTTTCTTTTTACTCTCTTCCCTCCTCTTACTCTCTCGGTTACCTGGATGTTGTCCCTTAGGTCCACTCTTCCCCCTCCTTGTTTTTTATTCTTATGTGCTTCGTGTCTTTATCTCTTCTGTATATTCTTTATTTAGGCTATGCATTTATAGATTAGTGTGGTTCCTCTTCTCTCTTCTTTAGTTACTCGTTAAGTGCATGGTTAAAGTTTATATATATTTATACATTCTTTGTTTATATAGATAAAACAATTCTACTCATTTTTCTTCTTTTAATTTTTAGAGTTTTACTTTCATTTATTTTCTTCCTCATTCATTTGCCCCGTTCCTCGGTATTCTTATACAAGTATTACTCATATCTCCATTCTATAGTTATATACTAATTGTTGTTTATAGTAATTTCCTATTGTTTTTGCTTGGCATTTTTCTCATTTTACTTCATTTTTAATACTTTTTTCTCCTCATTTTCTACTATGGATTGTTTTTTCTTTCTATTGATTTATTCTCTATTTTCATTTTAAAGTTTATATACATATAGTTTACTTTGTTAATTTTTCTATATAATTGTGTCTTGGGTATTATTATGATACACATTGCCTATTCTTTTTGTACTTGGTCTTGTCTATACTGTTATTTGTCTGTGCTTTATTTATACTTATAAGCTTTTTTACTTTACTTATTCTCTACTTATAGTCCTTAATATCCCATTTATAGGATTTTGTTTTTGACTTGGTCTTTATGACTTTTTTCCTTTCCTTGCTTTATATATTGGTAATTATATAGTCTTATATATATTCCAGATATAAAGTATATTTTTCTTTTCTCTTTCTTTATTTATATTAATGAAATTCACATACTCTTATTGATATTCATATACTCTTATTGATATTCCTCTTAGTATTACCTCTTTTTAGCCTTATAAAGCTCCCTTGAAGCACTTGTTATAGAATATATGTTCAGTTATATCCTATATATCCTATATTTAATATATATATATATATATATATATATATATATATATATATATATATATATATATATATATATATATATATATATATATATATACTTTGTTACATACTTCCTTTGGTATTTATCTTATTCCCTCATATTATTATAAGCATTATTATAATTTTTAGTTGCTTCCCTCTTTTCATTACTCCTTTGTTCTTTTTGTTTTTGGGTTTCTCACATTCTCTGGTTATTGGTCTCTTGTGATCTCTCTACTTTTAATTCTACCCTCTTTCTTTCTATTTGTTTTTTCTCCATCCTATTATGCCCCTCTTTTTTCTATTTTCTCCTTTTATTAATTTTGGTTATTATGTGGGAGCCATTCCTTGTCCTACGTGCCCTAACTCTCTCCTTTTTATATATCCTTCTCTGCAATCTTATCCACATTGCATTCTACTCTTTTCGTCCTGATGATGGATCATTGAGTATGATCCAAAACGTTGACGTAAAAAAGCAAGACACAGTGTTTCCAGAAGCTTCACATTTACTCTACAAGATGTTGAGACATGGCCAAACTATGCCACCTCAAAGTGGGACAACTACCTCTTCATGTGAGGACAAAATCCACTAAAGACAAATTCCATGTCATCTCCAAATGGGACGCCAACTCTCCCAGAAGAAAAAAAAATACACAAAAGATGATATAGTGAATGCATACAAAAGTATTAAAAACAAACCTTAGGAATGCAATTTTGAAACACCTTTTCCCAACATTCTCCCACTTATCAAACACCTTGCAAGAATGTGCTTCGTCTTCGCATGAAAGGTCAAGTTCTTTGCTAGACATATGGCACTTTGATTGTCACATAGAATTGTAATAGCTCATGCATCTAGTCCCACATTTGAACATAATCTCTTAAGCTAGATTGCTTCTTTACAAGCATGAGTAGCTGCCGTGTACTTTGTTTTTGTAGTTGACAAAACGGCCACAACCTACTATTTACTCATCCAATTGATAGCACCACCAAACATGGTGAAAACATATCCACCCCTGGATCTTCTACTATCAACATCTCCAACCCAATTTGAATCTACATATCCATGAATATACACTGAATGTTGGGCCCTTGTAGGATAACCATAATAACAAATGGAATACTTTGAAGTACGCCACAAATACCTAAAGACTCTGTTCACTACATCCCAATGTACTCATCTCCAAAATTAGCCATGAAACGACCAAGGACTCCCACTACTTGGGCAATTTCTTGTTGTGTAGACTAAGCATACATCAAACTCCCAATGACACTAGTATAAGGTACTATACTCATATCTTCCATCTCACTAGGAGAAGTCGGACATTGCTCAATTGATAACTTTGTCCCCATTGTGATAGGAACACACAACGACTTGCACGCTGACATGTTGAATCTCTCTAGCATTGAGTTCACATACTTACTCTGACCCAACCAAACTTTTTGTTAGCTCTATCTCTTTTGTTATCCATCCCCAAGATGTACTTGGCTGCCCCTAAGTCCATCTCAAATTGTGCTAAAACTGAGATTTTATTCACAAATCAAACCCTTCCGGTTATTGAAAAATAACATATCATCAACATACAATGCAATAATAAGAAAATGATCACCATCTATCTTGTAATAGATGCAATGATCCAATTTGGATCTTAGAAATCCCAAACCCAACACAAAAGAATCAATTTTTTGGTACCACATCCTAAGTGATTATTTAAGACCATACACATATTTTTTCAACATACAAACCAAATGTTCTTTACAATTTTCAATGTAGTGCTCTAGCTATGACATATAAATCTCTTCCTTCAAATCACCATGAAGGAAAGTTGTCTTCACATTCATTTGCTTAACCTCAAGATCATACATTGCTGCAATAGATAATATAAACCAAATGGATGTCATCTTAGCAATCTGGGAGAAAATTTCACCATAATCAATTCCCTCAATCTTGGAACATCTCTTTGCAACCAATCTCGCCTTGTACTTATTAACACTGCCATCTAAACCAATTGTCTTCTTGAACACCCATTTGCATCTAATAGGTTTATGTCTATCAGGCAAAGGCACCAGATCCCATGTATCATTTTCCTTCAATGCAATAATCTCTTCATCCATGACCACTTTCTAGGAATTTGCATAATTCATACCCATAGCCTCCTTTATAGTCCTAAGCTCATTAATGTTAGTAATCAAAGCATTTAAATACATCTCCAATCAAAAGGAGTATACCTGTCTGCTGCTGCCTAAGCCAAGTGGACCTCCTCACAGGTTGAAGTGGAGGTTCTATCTTTTCTTTTGAACTCTAAACTATCTGAGCTCTCCTCTTCTTCAAGTCCTTCATGGGCTTCTGGTTCAACTTTCTTAGTCTTTGGGGATAGTTGAACCACATCTTTCTTTTCTTTATTTTTTGATTGCAATACAGTGGAAGAAGGCTTAACTTCTTTAAAGATAACACTTTTGCTATCCAAAACTCTCTCAACTAATAGGTCTTAAAGCTTGTACCCTTTCAAACCAAAACCATAACAGATGAAGATACATTTAACAACCTTGTTCTCCAACTTTGACTTCTTTTCCTTAGGCACATGTGCATGTGCCTTGGAACAAAGATTCTAATATGTCTCAATGAGGTGTTTTTGTCTAAATACACCTCCATAGGTGTCTTCTCAACAAGAGCTGATATAGGAGACCTATTAACTAGGTAACAAGCCATAGCAATTGCTTCTGCCTAGAAATTTCATTCCAACCCGACCTCGCTAAGCATACTTCTAGCCCTCTCCATCAATGTCTTGTTCATTCTTTCTAGACCTCCTTTTGGCTGGGGGTGTATAGAGTTGTCTTATTACTTTCTATTCCATGATATTTATTGAAATTGTCAATGTTTGCAAAACAAAACTCACCACCATTATCAATCCTTAAAATTTAATATTTTTACCAGTCCAATTTTCAACAAGAGCCTTAAAATCTTTAAATTGACTAAAGAATTTAGATTTACTCTCAAGGAAATATACTCATGTCCTACTATAGTCATCATTGAAAGATACATAATAAATAGATTTTGAAATAAAAGGAACATTAATATGACCAAAAACATCAAGAATCTATCAAGTCCAATACCCTAGAAGATTTATGAGAACTAGAATAAAATTAAATACGGTTTTGTTTTCCGTATATGCAATGTTTGTAAAAATTGAACTCAAGGTTACAATTATTCAACCCCTCTGTTGGGTCTCAAAATAGGTGATCCAAAACTTTAGAACATTACTCAATCTTCTAGGCCAAGGGTGTCATCTGGAAGATTGGAAAGGGGTTCATCAACAGGTTGAGGATGATTAAGGGGAAACGAATAGGAGTGGGTGATATCCTCCTCAATTTAAGCTCAATTAAACTTAGGAGGGTATTCCTAGAGGTATCCCTCAACAAGGATTAATAACAAAAAATATGCTTAAAATCACACTATTGCAGTAGCACCCAGAACATAGTTTTAATCCCAATACTGTCACCAGATTAAAACATGCCTACTACCTAATAAACACCTTTATTTTAAACTGATAAGTGCATCTCTGATACATGGATAATGCAAGAACACACATTTGATCTGAGGAATACAATATTTAATGAGTTTATACTAAATTTTCCCTAGTAAATCAGAACCAAATGAGGCCTAAGTATTGCTGTACACATATAAAATGATTTTTTTGTTTTATAGATCTGCGGTTGGTCAAGCAAATCAAATCAGTGCCTATTTTAGGAAATAGAGTAACCAATTTATCAAAAGAGAATAAATATGCAGAAGCATATGGGCACTTACACATAAAACTGGCAACAAATCATGAATATACTTAGTTATCCAATATTTCACTGCATTCATTCACATATAACTTATGAAATGATAGCTACAATGGTTGCAAAGATTTAAGAGTTTGCCACTGCTCAACTCATTGGTTACATTCATATAATAAAATATTACAAGGGGAAACTTGAACAATGCTTGAGAGTTCCCAAAATGAACATATGCAATCTTGGCTCAGAAGTTCATGAAATGATATCAACTGTAACATTAAATCTACATATACATCTGAATACTTGTTCCTTGATAAATTGACATTGGAAATGTTGAAGACTTGTGGAAACTACATCTCTTCCTGCTCTCCAATCTAGCTTGAATCCCCCCTTTCAAAATGCCTTTACATCATATATATAGCATTTCAACTTCATATCTCTTCTTTACACGATATTCTAAGTAGGAAAATATTAGGGCACTACAAACCATCATTACTCCATCGACCTACTCCACCTACTTGCAATTAACATCTTC
This sequence comes from Cunninghamia lanceolata, assembly GCA_027924645.1. Taxonomy (NCBI): domain Eukaryota; kingdom Viridiplantae; phylum Streptophyta; class Pinopsida; order Cupressales; family Cupressaceae; genus Cunninghamia; species Cunninghamia lanceolata. The sequence goes on along the minus strand of BSBN01000053.1, from coordinate 2,267,991 downwards.
AACTACCATCAATTGGGTCAACTTGGGCATTCATAGTACCCTGAGAGTAGGTGGGTGTTCAAACTAGGAAAACCTATGAAAATGTGCTCAAAAGCCTTTACAAGACTTTAAATACCCTTAAAACATTTCCCAATACTTATTTAATTTTTCTTGACTTCCATTTCCCTTTCTCTCCGCCTTTCGGTAAATCGGGCTTATCGCAAACCTTGGAATTGCCCTCTCCATTCGCCTCTTTCTTTCTTCTCATCCTTTTCAGCCATTTGACACTTTTTAGAACTATCAAACTTTCACTTGTTTCCTCTTTTGCCACATTGTCTCTCCCTTCACCCTTTCGATGAATTGACGAACTTACGAACTTCAAAACTTTGGATGCTTTAGATTCTTCACTTTCTCTTTTAGCGAATCAACGAGTTCATAAACTATTGAACTCTCCCAAACATATCTCTGTCACTTTCTATTTCAGCAAATTTGTCCCATCACGAAGTCTATCAACACTTTAGCTCCTTTTCAAACTCACAAACCATCTATCCTTTTTCATTTTTATCTTCAAGCTTTTCACAATTCGACAGTTTGTGGAACTCAGGAACCGCCGAAACCTATCTCTTCTTTTTCCCTCTTTGCTTTTCCATTTCGATGTTTTGGCGAAATATTGAACTCTTGAAACACATTATTTCTTTTGGTGCAACCACAAGGCCTTTCAACACAATATGGAAACAATGAACTATTTCGGTAGATTCCCAGGTTTGCGAACCTACCGAACCACTGAAAAACTTCACCTTACCTTTTAACCTGCTTCCTGTTGGAATTAGACTGGACAATTGAGAGGGGGGTGAATCAGTTGTCCCCCAAATTTAATATTTTCTATCTTTAATCTTCTTTCATAACTTACAAACAAATTAATGATGTAAACATTAAAGCATGAATCAACAACACATGAGCAGAAACAAAATGAACACACTTGACACCAAGATTTTTAACGTGGAAACCCAGTTAAGGGAAAACCACAGTGGGGGTTAACCCACAAGATTCGTACCCTATTAAAAATACTTGAATGAAATGGGAAGGCACTTGCCTTCGGTCGCACTGCCCAGAGCTCACTGCTCAAAGAGGCTCATTGCCTACAAGGATTTATGTTTAATACAAAAAAATTTAATTGAGAAATAACATCTTCATCATGCTTGGTTCAGTCTCATTGAAAGCTCACAAAAACTTCTGCTCTGCCCCCAAACACTTCTTCACTATCTCTTCATCCTTTACCGCTCTTGTTCTTCTGCTTCTCCTCTCTTTTGCTCTACCTCTATACCTTTCTTATATTTTATCATTTTTGCACAAGGTCAATTTTCCACAACTCAACTTCATGCCTTTATATGCTTCATCAACCTTGGAATAAAAATCAAGGTCGGCACTACAAGCATCTGACTTAATGCGAATCACTAAGCTGTCGGACAAACATAACTGGGACTCAAATCTTCCTTGATCAACACGCCACGGTCCATAGAATTGCTCTTAGATCATCTGCAACACGCTTGAATCATACAGTCGGCCAAGACTGGGAAAAACAACAACACCAAGGAAGAAATCTTCAACAACAAGCTCAATCTTCAATGCAGACCTCCAGCACAGCAGGCACACGATCCAGAGACCTCCACAAGCACATTGAATTCAGCAATAACATCCGCACTACTCCAAATCAACAGAATCACTTGCATCTTCATCTGGTACCTTAAGAACACTGTTTGCCATGACTGTCACACTAGAAAGATTGCTTCGGACCTTCAAACCACGAACCACTTGAGTTGATGACACACACTGACTTCCCAACATGTATCTAGATCCGCAAATCATAATGTTTCATTTGCGGAGCAATTCAGACCACTTTCCTGTCACTCTGTCTCTTCTGAACACTACAAAACCTGGTTCTACTCAGATGGCCATAACTTCTTCAAATCTTTATGCGGACCTCTCAAATCTTAACTAGAGCTACTTCAGAGAATCCTCTACATAGCCATATGGTCCGCGTACTTAGATCTTCATTATTTTTCTCAATATCCTCAACATATCAGTCTTCTAACCAGGCAATAAAATAGAATACAATTGACATCAATGCAACAAGGATATGTTGACATTAATGACAACACCGCTTAGGCACCTATTTGCAACAATCTCCCCCTTTGTCATTGATGGCAACATATGATGTGAAAAATTGATTTAACCATCAAGACAAGAACTTCTCCCCCTTTCTCTTATCACACCTGCAACCATTTTTCTTTATAGCTCCCCCTTTTACTAGTAACTAGTTTTTCACATGACTTCTCTCTCCCTTTGACATCAATGGCAAAGGGCACATATTTGCAATCTTTTCTCCCCCTTTTTGTTTCATACTGATCTCCAAAATTTGCATACTGACTACTCCCCCTGAGTAGTATCTCCTTGACATCAATCCAGATCACAAGATATGACTGTGAATTCCACTAGACTGATGCACCCTAGTGCATCTTAGTTCTAATCAGGAGGGGTAATAACCCCTAACTTCTCTCTGAGATACTCAAAAGTATCCTTCGATAGAGGCTTAGTGAAAATATCTGCAATTTGATCCTTTGAAGAAACAAACTCCAATCTGACTTCATTCTCATTAACCTTCTCTCTCAAGAAGTGAAACTTGATTGATATATGCTTCATCTTTGAATGCAACATGGGATTCTTTGAGATGCTTATTGCACTTGAATTATCACAGAAGATTGTAACAGGTTCCTCAAACACAATTCTGATGTCTTTCAACATTTGCTTCATCCACAGAACTTGAGTGCAATTGTTTTCTGCTACTATATACTCTGCCTCTGCAGTAGATAGAGATATTGCCTCTTACTTTTTGCTCATCCAAGAAACCAATCTCCTTCCCAAGAAGAATGCAACACCACTAGTACTTTTCTTGTCATCCACATCTCCTGCCCAATCAGCATCTGTGTATGCATGAAGAGTGAAGTTATTATCCTTTGGATGCCATAAGCCATAATCAAGTGTCCCTTTGAGATATTTGAAAATTCTTTTGACTACTACAACATGGGATTCTCTAGGATCAACTTGAAATCTAGCAACAAGTCCAACTGTATTCATGCTATCAGGTCTGGTCTGAGTCAAATAGAGCAGTCCTCCAATCATTGATCTATACCTTTTCTAATTTGCCTTAGGGGAGTCATCATCTTTACTCAACTTGCATCCGATTACCATAGGTGTACTCACCGGTTTTGAATCTTCCATTCCAAACTTTTCCAACAATTCTCTTACATACTTAGACTGAGATATGAAGATACCTTTATATGACTGAATGATTTGTAGACCTAAGAAGAAATTCATTTCTCGAAACATTGACATCTCAAATTCACTTTGCATTTGATCAACAAATGTTTTGCACATACTCTCATTTCCACCAAAAATGATATCATCAACAAATACTTCAACAATCAAGATGTGTTCATGATCAATTTTGATATAAAGATTACTGTCTGCTGCACCTTTGCTCAAACCTAATTTTAGCAGATACTTATCTAGTCTTGCATACCAGGCTCTTGGGGCTTGCTTGAGTCCATACAATGCTTTTCTCAATCCGCAAACCATATCTCCTTGATCAGACAACTGAAATCCTTCCGGTTGCTCAATGTAGACTTCTTCATCCAATTCTCCATTTAGGAATGCTGACTTGACATCCATCTGATTAACCTTGAAATCTTTATAAGCAACAAATGCAATAAATAATCTGACTGCTTCTATTCTTGCCATCAGAGCAAAAGTTTCTTCAAAATCAATTCCTTCCAGTTGAGAGTAACCTTTACACACCAACCTTGCTTTGTTTCTCACAACTTCACCATCCTCATTTAGTTTATTCTGGAAGACCCATTTAGTTCCAATCACATTTTTTTCTTCAGGTCTAGGAACAAGATCCCAAATATGATTCTTTTCAATTTGTATTAATTCTTCTTCCATTGCTTTCACCTAATATTCATCATTGCAAGCTTCACTTACTGATTTTGGTTCAATCTTTGAAATCAGACAAATCTCCTCTTGATCTTCAACAATTCTTCTTCTAGTTTGAACACCTTTGTTTCTATCTCCTATGATTTGATCTTCAAAATGATTCAACCTTACATACCTGGGAGTTTTGGGATTTGTTTGAACTTCTGATTTTTGAGCTTGTTCCTCAACATCTGCACTAACTTCTTGAGTTACTGGATATTCCAGATCAATCTGGATATGAGTCTAAGTTTGAACTTGCCTTCCTTGATTTTGACTCTCATCTTGATCAATTTTCAAGTAATCATCAATCCACTTGAAAATTGTCCTTTACTCTTGAATGAAGTTTTATTCTGTTTACCCAATTGACATTATCTACACATGTTATCAGTAGGTTTCACAAGTTTTGGAAGATCTCTCACAACCTGAGTAGAACTTATCTTGAAAATGTTATCAAAATTCACATGACACATTCTCCTATGCTATAACCAACTCTGATCAATCAAAGAACTTTTGCCAGAACTAAGTTTAAATGAAAGATGTTACCTCTAGTATGAGTACCAGATGCAATTTTAGTTCTAGAGCTTTCTAAGATTTTGCATTTTCCATTCTTGAATCAGAGATCATAACCCTTGTCAAACTAAGAAGATTATGCTTCAATCCTTCCACACACAGAACATCATTAGTGTTATTCTTACCATCAAAGGAGATGGATCCTCTGCCACAGATTCTACCAGCTAAGTTATCTCCAAATTTCACAATTCCACCTTCATATTTTTTAAAGCTTACAAACTTACTTTTATCACCTGTCATATGATGAGAACATCTACTGCCAATTACCCATTCATCTTTTTCTACAACCTGAGCAGCCAAGGCACTTTCCACATTTGCACAACTAGCAGATTTAGTAGGCACTAGATCTTCTTTGATAGCAATAAACACCTAATCACTTTCAGTGGAACCTCCATGATCAGATTCATCATCTCTGACTCCTTCTTCACCAGCTTCTTGGATATAGTAGCATTTCTTCTAAACTCTAGGTTTGTTAGGGTTTGGCTTTGAACCCCTCTCTAGACACCTTGAGGCAAAATGACCAATCTTATTACAAGCAAAACATTTGAATGGCAACTTTCCTTCATACTTACCAGATCCTCTTGGCAATCTTTTGGCAAAAAAGGCTTCAAGTTCACCAAACTTAGTTTCATCATCTTCAAGATCCTTCCTATCTTGTCGAATCTGTTTGATCTTCTTGAAGAGCTTTCACCCAGATCATATCTTTGTTTTCCATGAATACTGGCTTTAAATGCAAATTCAGACTTAGGAAGAGAATCACCAAACTCACTCATTTCAAATGCTGAAAGCTTACCAACCAACTGATCCCTTGTAACAGTTGTCACAGTCCTGATCTCTTCAATGGTAGCAACTTTATGCTTGTATGCTGGAGGTAAGGATCTAAGCACTTTGGCAAAAATCTCTAATTCATCCAATACTTCACCAGTATTTGACATTTCTGTATCATTCAGGACACTCATGATGAAGTATTTCATGAGTAGTTTTGAATTCTAGGACATTTGTCATTTCTGTATCATTCAGGACACTCAACAATGCTTCTTTAGCTCGAATATTATATTCAGCTTCCTTGAGTTCATCTAGAGTTGTAGGACCATTCTTCAGAATCTTATACTCATTCTTAGTTATCAACCAAAAGACATCACCCATACATTCCAAATGACACTGCATGTGTACCTTCCAAAGTGAGTATTTTGTTCCATGAAATCTCAGACTTTCCTTCTTGTAAGTCGACATCTTGGATCTCCTCAAGCGGTCAAGCTTCTTTTAGAGGAACCAGCTCTGATACCAATTGTTGGAATTAGACCAGACAACTGAGAGGGCGGAGGTGAATCAGTTGTCCCACAAATTTAATCTTTTCTATCTTTAATCTTCTTTCACAACTTACAAACAGATTAATGATGTAAACATTAAAGCATGAATCAACAACACATGAGCAGAAACAAAATGAACACACTTGACACCAAGATTTTTAATGTGGAAACCTGGTTAAGGGAAAACCACGGTGGGGGTTAACCCACAAGATTCGTACCCTGTTAAAAGTACTTGAATGAAATGGGAAGGCACTTGCCTTCGGGCACACTGCCCAGAGCTCACTGCTCAAAGAGGCTCACTGCCTACAGGAATTTATGTTTAATACAGAAAGATTTAACTGAGAAATAGCATCTTCATCATGCCTGGTTCAGTCTCATTGAAATATCACAAAAACTTCTGCTCTGCCCCCAAACACTTCTTCACTATCTCTTCATCCTTTACTGCTCTTGTTCTTTTGCTTCTCCTCTCTTCTGCTCTGCCTCTGTACCTTTCTTATGATTTTGTCATTTTTGCGCACAAGGTCAATTTTCACAACTCAACTTCATGCCTTTATATGCTTCATCAACCTTGGAATAAACATCAAGGTCGGCACTACAAGCATCTGACTTAATGTGAATCACTAAGTTGTCGGCCAAACATAATTGGGACTCAAATCTTCCTTGATCAACACACCACTCTCCATAGAATTGCTCTTAGATCATCTGCAACACGCTTGAATCATCCAGTCGGCCAAGACTGGGAAAAACAACAACAAGAAGGAAGAAATCTTCAACAACAAGCTCAATCTTCAATGCAGACCTCCAACACAATAGGCACATGATCCAAAGACCTCCACAAGCACATTGAATTCAGCAATAACATACGCACTACTCCAAATCAACAGAATCACTTGCATCTTCATTCGGTACCTTAAGAACACTGTCTGCCATGACTGTCACACTAGAAACATTGCTTGCGGACCTCCAAACCATGAACCACTTGAGTTGATGACACACACTGACTTCCCAAACATGTCTCTAGATCTGCAGATCATAATGTTTCATTTGCGGAGCAATCCGGACCAAGTTCCTGTCACTCTGTCTCTTCTGAACACTGCAAAACCCAATTCTACTCATATGGCCATAACTTCTTTAAATCTTTATGCAGACCTCTCAAATCTTAACTGGAGCTACTTTAGACAATCCTTTACATAGCCATATGGTCCGCGTACTTGGATCTTCATTAATTTTCTCAATATCCTCAACATTTCAGTCTTCTAACCAGGCAATAAAATAGGATACAGTTGACATCAATGGCAACAAGGATATGTTGACATCAATGACAACACCACTTAGGCACCTATTTGCAACACTTCTTTCATTCTTTTTGGCACTTTGCCCAAAAAATGAACTTACAAACCCCCTTTGGTAGGTACACAGGTTCAGAAACCTATGATTCTATTGAAAAACTTGACACTTAGAGTTTTCTGAAGGCTTTTCAAAATATTTCAAGGTTCGACCAAGTCTTAGGGGGTTTTCAGGGTTTCTCAAACACAAGTTAGAATTCTGAACTAAAGAAAAACATGATAGTTAGGAAGGGGAAAACAAAAGAGGCTAGACCACAAGACTTTGCAACATTTGGGCATGAAAATGGGGTCCCAATAGTGGCTCTAGTTGGGAATCTGTGTCAAACATTGGCACAACAAGAATCCATATAACTCTCCGGGGTAGACCACAAAAACACAACAAAACACAATGCAGAACAAGAAAAAAACACAATCACACTGTCAAGACCAATAGTGATCAAGACTATTCGAGCTTCAAAAGATGAAATATATAACTTGAATTCATCATTCAAAATTGAATAATTCATTACTTGTGAGAAGTAATGTTTCAAATGTTGAATGTGAACGAGCATCGCCATGAGTTCTCCTTCCAGATTGACCAAGTGATATACTTGAGCTTGAAATTCTCAGCCACTTCATAAGGACCTAGTCACAATGGATCAAATTTGTCATACTTTCCTTTGTCTTCAGACTTGGCATTCCATAGAAGAACCATATGACCAACTTGGAAGTTTCATGATACTGTGTTCTTATCAAACAAACACTTCATTATTTGTTTATGGTGTATAAGTTTATCATGTACAACTCTCCGTTACTCCTCCAATTTAGTCAATTCCATGATCCTCTGAGAAATTACATCACCATGATCCTCTTCTATATCTTGCAATAACTGATAAATTGGGAATCCCATGCTGATGGGAATTCTAGCCTTTACTCCATATACCAATTGAAATGGGCTTCTACCTATGGCTCTTTTGAAAGTTATTATATCAGCCCATAGAGCATATTTCAACTGTCATCCCATCTCTTTTTTATTCTGATCCAATATCCTCTTTATAATCTTCATCAAGCTTCTATTACTTGATTCAACCTATCCATTACTTTGGGGGTGATATGGAGACAAATGCACCAAGTTTATACCAAACTTAAAACACATGTTCAACACTTCTTGAGATCTGAAACACATTGCATTGTCCACCAAAATCCTAGCAGGCAGTCCAAACCTGATTATTATGTTGCTGATCAAGAAATCAATTACCACCTTAGAAGTTGCATTTCAAGTAGGGAATGCCTCTACCCACTTGGTGAAGTAATCCGTAGCCACACGTATCCACTTATATCCATTGCTGGATTTTTCTTGTATTTCCCTAATGAAGTCAGTTCCCCATTGTTGGAAAGGGGTATCGACTGTGAGGGGCAAAATGGGAAGTGCTCCGATAAATTTTAACTTATTGGAAAATTGTTAGCAAACATCACATCTTCTTATCTTCTATGCTACATCCTTGAATAAAGTGGGCCACTAGTACCTAGCTTTGAGAATTTTATGGGAAGTAGTTTTAGATTTGAAATATCCCCCACAAACACCATGGTGACACTCCCTCATGACTGTATCAACTTGTTCTTGGTCCAAACATTTGAGCAATACACCTTCGTGATTCCTCCACATTAGTTCATTTTGGAACAACACATACCTCTGAGGTTTTAGCTTGAGGGTATTTTTTTGATTCTCATCCATACATGGTGGGCAATTCATATTTTTAAGATAAAAAATTATATCTTTATACCATGCATTATCAACCAATCTGCAATGAGTAGGGACATCATCTACATTGGTTTCATTTACTTCTGCTACCTCCAAATTAGAGTTAGCCAGTAGTTTTTCCAAGCCTTAGTCTCTAACCAGCTTTGTAACTTGTATATCCATATCATACTCTTAGATCCTGTTGATCCATTTGCATCTTTTACCCGAGGCTTCCTGTTGCATGAGTATATCTTTAACTGTTGTGTATGGAACACATGCTATGGTCTTAGCACCTGTAAGGTATGATCTAAATTTTTTTATAGCCTTAACCAAGGCATAAGCATGTTTCTCCATTATTGAATACTTCAACTCAGCTTCTTGTAATGATTTACTAAAAATGACATAGGCTATTCATATCCTTCTTCGTTCTTTTGGAGCAAAATGACAACACCAATATAAATTAAAGAAAAAGAAAACAACTGAAGGGGTTTAGAGTAGTTTAGACTTATCAATATAGACACTTCCTTGATGGCCTCTTTGATATCTTTGAATGCTTCAACTGGTTCTACCTCCTGGACACTATTTGACTGTCTCTTCTTGAGAATTTTTGAAATAGCATTAGTCTTCTTTGTGAAATTTGGAACAAACCTCCTAACGAAGTTTATTTGCCTGAAGAAAGACTGTATTCCTTTAACTGATTTAGGATGAGGGATGAGGTCAATAGATTTTACTCTTTTCGGGTTTATTCTTACCCCATCCTTTGACATGATATGTCTGAGCAACTTGCCTTCTTCAACATCGAATATACATTTCTTGGGATTTAATGAAATCCCAAATTCTAAACACCTCTTGGAAATTATTTCAAGGTGCTTGCAATGCTCACTTATTTCTTTTGAAAATGTCATCAGGTCATCCTGATAAACTACCATGATCTCATCAATGAGATCGCCAAAAGCCACATCCATGGCCTACTGAAATGTTGACCTTGCATTCTTCAAGACAAATGACATCCTCACATAGACATAGGTACCTCAAGGAGTTGTAAATGCGGTCTTATACTACTTTGACTCCTTGACTATCACTTGGTTGTACCCTGAGAATCCATCCATCATTGACATGAACTCTAACCCAGTCACCTTTTGCAACAAGTGATCCATGCTAGGAAGGGGATAATTATCCTTAAGAGATTTGATATTCAAGTTTCTAAAATCCATGCACAACCTGATTTCTCCATTCTTCTTTCTCACTAGGACAAGGTTGGAGACCCATTCAGAATGCCTGATGGGTTTAATTATGCCCTTTCATTCATCTTCATTAATTCCTTTTGCATCTTGGGAGCTATGGTAGGGTTTATGTGTTGGCATTTGGTTGTCATTGATGTCAACACTATCATGGATGTGTGATGATGTTTATGGTCGGATGTCATGTGGTTACTGAAGTTCATGGTTGGATGTCATGTGTTATATATTAAGATGGGAATTAGAAATTCATGGTTGGATGTCATGTCCTATCCAATAGAGAAGATACAACTCATGGTTGGATGTCATGTTCTCATGATGGAACATTAAGATGGGAATTAGAAGCACTAAGAGGAATGATGATATATTAAGCCATGCTGAGGATGAAAAGATGTTGTTGATGGCCTATGGCATGTTTTTTTATCCTTCTTATTGTTCTCAAGGATGTATATGCTATTACATGAAGGTTTTGGTCTCTGAAAATTGGTGAAAGTCTCTATAAGCACCAAAATCATGCACAACCTTCATGAGGACCCCCATGATGAGTCATAATCCTTGTCACATACATGTAAGCATGAAATAACATCCTCCAAGAAGCAATTCTCTTGGTGACGTGTCTTTTCTTATTCCTTGTGTTGTTTCCCCTTTGTCATTTTCTCTCTCTCTCTCTCTTCGCTTTCGACACTTTTTGACACTTGTCAATTTGTGTATCCTGTGCTTGCGACCCTATTCCTAAGCCTTGTATGTGTCTTGTAGGTGAGTTTTTACCTTTCCCCAGTGTTTTTCATCCATTCCCACCCCTAGAGGTCTTCTAGAGGTCCTCCCTAGCCATCTCCTGTTTTCAGTTTTTAGTTTCACTCAACCAATCCAAATCTCCCCCTATTATTTCTAGATGTCCCCCAGGAGATCCTACTTTCGCAAGTGGAGATTTGGATTTTCACACATAACTAACCTGTTTCCAGAGACAGATCCCCTCCTTTTCACCTCCTCTTCCATCTCCCATCATGCACTTCAACTTAGGTGTCCTCCTTTGAGGGTCGCCCATGGGTCACCCCTAGGCAACCCTAACTAGTGAAAGGGGCGACCCTGTCATGTTTTCAGCTGCATAAAAACTTGAGTTTCTAACTTGAAAAAGCTATGTTTTCACTCATTTTTCTTCCTGTTTACATGGATTTTCATGCCAAATATAGAGTTAACTATTTCATGCACCTACACATTCATTATTAGCTCTATTTTATCTTTAATTAACAACTCATGCATTCTCATGCACTCCTTCTTCTTCACTTCTTCTTGAGTGATAAGCTTTTACTAGGTAGATCACTCCAATTTTAGCCCAGATCACTCTTGAATCCTCTAAGTTAACTCTCCAATTAAATTGAGTTAACTCTCCTTCTTCTTCACCTCTCATCCCTTCTTCCAATCTATAAATACCCCCTCCCTCAAGTATAAAGGGAGGCAATTTCATTTGTGCACAAAACTCTTGCAAGTTATTGCTCTCCAAATCAAGTATTCTTATGCTCATACATGACATAGGAGCCTTTTGCTTTCGTTTGTTATTTTTCTTAGATTTTCTAAAAGCTTGTTCATGTCCATACGTTTCTCACATCAAGCTACAGTGCTCACCAAAGCTCTCATTGAGCTCTCTTTGTAAAGCTTCAAAAGCTTCTTTTGCTTCCATTTTCGTCTTATTGCCAAGAGGAGCACCCCGCTGCTACAAGAGGATTCGAGGTTGCCATTACAAGGATTTCTGAGGGTAGTGGAGGCTCACGCATCTCCAGGTTCCTTTATGCTTTCTTTTCATTTCATAGTAATTAGATAATCAAAACTTCATTCTTGGAATAATAAAATACATGTTTGCTTTTTCCTTGATAGGCTAGAAGTAGATTTGCATTGCTTAAATTAGTTTCCCTTTCTAGTTCATAGATTAAAAGCAATTTCCTTTCTTAGATTAATTGATCCATCTATTCAGAAAATAAACAAAAACATAGGTTACATTGCATTAGATAACTTCATCATAGCTTGCATACATTTTATAATTCTTAGATTAAGAAAAAGCACCTTTGATTTCTAAAAACATAAAAAAGCACAAAAAAAAGTTTTGCATTCATTTAGACTTGCATTCATAAAAACCCCCAAAAGAACAAAAACATTAGCAACATAGAAGGTTCACAAACCCTTGGTTCTATCACAAGGTCAACTACAGTCAAACATTGGTCAAAACCCTTGATTATATCACAAGGTCAAACAAAGTCAATGCATTGTCAAACCGTAGGTCACACAAACCCTAAGTCAAAACCTAGGTCAAGTCAAGGTTAGCTCATAAACTCCTATCTCTTGTCTCGGCTCACGAATGTGCCCTAGATTGAGAGGTGAGTGGGTGAGGGAAATCCTCGACGAGATAGAGGAAATCTACCTAAGACCGCAAAAAGACCCATTAGTCATTCAATAAAAAAAAGCATTTAGACAACTCTTAGTACAAGAAGCAGTCATACAACAATTTGAAAGACAACGACAACTTGAACAAAGCATCAATGAAAACAATAGCCTACCTACGAAACAGTGGAATATCAGAAACCCCAATAGGAGAACAGTGACTAGTGACCCTTCAGATCATATAGTTATCTTTACAACTGCAATCATAGAAAAATACTGTATACACACAAGCACACAACAACACAGGTCCCAGGAAGTATCGACCCCTCTCTGTAAAGTCCAGCTCTCCAACGAGCTAGACCACCCCCGTGTCTCGCCTCCTCTCGACTGGCTACTCCCACGAGAGTGAGAGTGACGTGGCAGTTTGCCCCGTGGCAAGGAGGGAAGGGTCTGTGTGCATGCCAAAACTGACTCGATAGCCCTAGGCCACTGATGTCATGATTTTGAGCATATAGTCTCTGCTACAGAAAGACTACTTTGAAGGCTGTCTGGGAGACTGCTTCGCATTTTCATGATTTTGATGTTGTGCCTCTACGGATTGGAATATAGCTTCATATAGTGTCAAATCATGTATGTTCCAAATTTCATGGTGTTTGGATTACTAGAAGAGTGTTTTGCAGTTGACAGTGTGAAGACAATGTTATTTTTGTGAAGGTGTTCTTAGTAGGGCAATGGAATGCTCCGCAATCCTCCGCATTTGCAGTTATGGCTATGCAGTTTTCAAACTATGTTCAAGGTACTGTGACGGTGATAATTCCAAAGTTTCAGATCATCTGTCCTTCCGCTGTGAAAGTTATGCATGATAGAGTACCGACATGTGTTTTGACAGAGTAAGGTGGTGTTGAAGGCCTGTTGGAATGTTCCGCATTCCTCCGGTTGTGAATGTTTGCCTTTGTGGTTTTGTGGACATGTTTATGGATGTACATTACATGCTTTCTTGCAATTTCAAGGTTCTTGGTGATCCGCAAGCTTAGTTTTTCAATGACAGTATGTTGTAGTGTTTTCCAGATGACTTGTTGCTCTCAGAGTTCGTGGTTGAAGATGTGTGGCACAAAATATTTGATGTGCAGAGGTAAATGAGTGTTTGGAGATGTTTTATGAGTCCTGTAGACTCATCTAGAAGAGCTTCATGAAGATCTTTCTTGTTTCCAGTACCGCACAAGGTTTTCAAGTTGATGTGGCTGTTATGCTTCAAGTTTCATATGTCTTTGCTTAAGGCTATCCTATTTTCAAATGAGCATAGTGCAGATGTAATTCCTTGATGTCTATTGCTGTGAAGGATGTTTTGGACCTGGTTAAGCAAGTGTTGATGTCTACAAGGCATGGGTCTTCTGCTGGTGTAGCGTGTAGTCTTGTTTAGGACTTGTCCTCTACACGTTTCATGTTGTGTGTAGTCTATCCGACTTGTAAATGTATTTTTCATGTTGTCTCTGGCTGACAAGAAATGTAATCAATGTAATATCATGTATAAATTGTAAATCAAGTTGAGTTAGGCAAGGTGTGATTGCAATGTGATTGATAAGGTTTGCAAGAAAGAAAAGGATCAGACTGAATGCATTATGATGTGCGACTGAAGGAGAAAGAGCAGAAGTTGAAGATGTTGTCTTGATTCATCTTGAAGACATTTTTGTGACAGTGATCAAGTATAGAGTGTGCCCTAACTATTTGCGGAGGTGGTAATTCAAAGGCAAGACTTCTAGAAGGCTAGAAATAATGGGTTAGTAATATGGAAAGAAGATATTTGAGAGGTACAGTGACAAAAGTGCAATCATCAAAAGTGTGAGCTTCTCAAGCAGTAGGACTATCATACTGTAATCTTTTCTGAGTTTGTTCTCAATTTAGGGAGTAGTTTTTTCCTTGGGAGTGACCCTAAAACAAAGTCTTTAGGGAGTTGTAGCTTCCTTGGGAGTGACCTTAAATCAAAGTTTTTAGGGAGTAGTAGCTTCCTTGGGTTGTAGCCCTAAAACAAAGTTGTTATTTTGAGCTTCATATATTGTGAGTTAATCCTCACTGTGGTTTTTCTCTTCTTGGGTTTTCCACGTATATTTGGTGTTATGTGTTGATGTACATTGAGTTAATCTTTCATGTTTATGTTGATGCTGTAATGCTTAAGTTTTAATCTACTCCAAAGGACTTGATGTTTGATTAGATACTGATTCAACCCCCCTCTCAGTATCCTAGTGTGTTCAACAATTGGTATCAGAGCCAAGTTACTTAGAAGAAGCTTAACCACTTGAGGAAGATTCGAGATGGCTTGAAATGGTTCTCTCAAGGTACCCATGTTTAATGGGATGAATTATTCCTTTTGGAAGATAAGGATGGAAAACTATCCAACCTCTCTAGGGTATGGCATCTGGCAATCAGTCAAGAAGGGATACACTGCTCCCAGTAGTGAACCTAAGGATGCAGATGAGATTAAGTTGTATAAGAACAATGCCTTGGCAAAGAGTGCTATCATGAGTGGACTAGCTAATTCTGAACTTGTGAAGATAATGAGCTGTACATCTGCTCAGGATGTTTTGAACAAACTTGAAAGTATTTATGAAGGAGATAGTAAAGTGAAACAAGCCAAGATGCAAATCTTCAAAAGAAAATTTGAAACCCTGAAGATGATAGAAGATGAAGTCATTGCTAGTTACATGCTCCGGGTGGATGAGATAGTCAATGGCATTAGAGGTCTTGGTGAAGAAGTGAAAGAAGACGAGGTTGTCAAGTAGGTCTTGAGATCTCTTCCTAAATCCTACAATCATAAGATGTCTACCATTGAAGAAACTCAGGATTTGAATACATACACAATAGATCAGTTGTTTAGCTCTCTCACAGCCTTTGAAATGAGAGAACTTGACAAAGGTACCCCCAAGAAGGAAGCAACATTCAATGCTAGTAAGAAACTTGAAGAAAGGTACAGGCAAATACATAGGTAAGTTACCTTTCAAATGTTTAAATTGTGGAAAGATTGGTCATTTTGCTTCTAAATGTCCTTTTAAAGAATCAAGGGGTGGTAACAAGAGAGACAAATTCAAAAGAAGCTTGTATTCCATAGAGAACAATTGTTCTTCAGAAGATGAGGATCATGATGATTTAAATGATGAAACACTTTTCATGGCCTTGAATGTTGGCGACAAAAAGGATGATGTTGGAAAATGTGAGAAGACTGATGACTTGCAAACAAACCAAAACAATGATAGATCAATGGTTGTATGGACTGCTTTTCATGCAAAATAAGAAGCCAAAGCTTGGGTAATTGACAGTGGTTGTTCTAATCATATGATTGGTGACAAAGATAAGTTTATTAACCTTGAAAAGTGGAATAGTGGAGCTGTTAAGTTTGGTGGTGATGTGGTGCAGTCACGATAGGAGGGTTCACATAATGAACTGTCCAGACCGTGCATCAAGAGTAAACACAATAGAAACAACTCAAAGATATGAAACAAATGTAGGTTCAATCATTCAATATATCATAGAATTCAAATACAGATCGGCTGACAACATGTGGGCTTACAATTAGGGTTCAAAGGCCTGATTTCAGAATATCAAAATGTGCGCAAGATATAGCTTTGAAGTTCCCTCGCACAAAATCTAAACTATCAACTATCATGAACTTGATCACTACTTTCCTAAGGATCTATTACATCAATACATATCATCTCTGGTACAAAAGGTTCCTTCGTGTCAGCCAAGGAAGATCACAAACTCCAATGAAGAGCTGTAACGTGTGTACATAGATAGGTCGGACCTAATCATGTAGAACACCTCCACAAATGAACGGGATGATGTACGGATCACGGGAAAGGTTGGCCATGAACCAAAGATCATTGAATGATGTGTCATTAGGCTCCATAAGTTGAGGAATGCTTCACAAGTCTTCTCCTTTAGCTAATTGTCTGAGACTATCAGGATGCTCTATTATGAGAAAACAATCGATCTTTTGATAGTGATATCTTTTTGGTGACTAATCCAAATGCTCTAAATTCTGGAAATAATGTATATGAATGAATCTAGATGCTAAGTCTAGCTCCACAAGATCTGAAATGCAACTGCGACAGAATGCGGACCAAAATATAGAAACTGCTACTGACTGAATTGCCTGAATTAAACTGGAAAATGAAAAGAAACAAATTGAATTGCAACAAATTGAAATGCAAATGTTTTTGGTTGATGCAAGATTTCTCTTGAACTAGTGATGCTCCTGCATCAGACATTCGGGGTTATTGATAAAGTGAGTCCCTCACTTTGTTGGGGCTAGAGGAAAACCAAGACGGTCTACCTCAGCCTGAGAAATTCATGATGAATCTTCTTCCGGGTCTGCCTTTCCACTTCACAAGGTATTCTTTGTATTATCTTCCTTTGATGCTGCATCCAACTCTGCTATCCAAAATGTCTTAAATCTGTTTCGGTGCTTGTTGTGGTAACTGCTTCTTCAAGTCCTCTGCCATGCTGTCACTGAACTCTACTACATGATACTAGTATATGTCTGCAATATTGAAAATAGGTTATATGCCCAATGTCTCCAGTAATTCCACTTCATAGGCATTTCTTGAATCAAATTTCTTGAGTATCCTATAAGCTCCAAACTTCTTCATCTTTAGCTTGTTAAATGTTCCAACTGGAAATCTTTCTTTTCTCAAGTATACCATCACTTCATCTCCAACTACAAATTCTTATGTCTTCTCTTCTCATCTACTTACTCCTTATATTTGCTGTTCATATCTTCCAAATGCTTCTTAACCTGATTATGCACTGCCCTCATATGTTCTACAAATTCTTCTGCTTCTGCACTTCTCTTTTCCTCTACACTGATATCTCTCAATTCTGCTGATCCTCTAGGATTTACTCCGGTAACAATCTCAAAAGGTGTTCTTTCGGTACTCCTATTTACTGAATTATTGTATGCAAATTCTGGCTGTGAAAGAATCAAATCCCAACTTCCTGTCTTCTCTCCAACCAAACATCTCAAAAGTTTCCCAAACTCCTATTCACTACCTCTGTCTGTCCATCAGTCTGTGGGTGAAATGCTAAACTGAACTTCAAATCTGTCTTCATCTTCTTCCAAAGTGACTTCCAAAAATATCCAAGGAATCTAGCATCTCTGTCTGAAATTATACTCCTAGGTAACCCATGCAATCTCACGAACTCCTTGAAAAATAGGTCTTCTACATGCACTGTGTTGGTTTTTTCCCAGACTGGATGCTTACTCCTAGATTTCCCTACAAGGTAGCCGTCAGTGATCAACAGGATCTCTGGGCCAGGGGCCAACGGTGTAGGAGATAGACTCTATATTTTATCTCCTCTTCTTCTTCAGGCTCTGCAAAACCTAGGGGGGTATTCCCTACTCAACATCCATGGGAATATGCATACAAAGGCTGGGATGCTGACAGAAAGTAGATAAGTCCTCCTGTACGTAGACCAAAACTGAAAGATAAGAGCAAAGGGGCTAGCTTTGGGCCTATTTGCAGTTGTAGACAGAGGACTGAGGATCCTAAAACTAATTCTATTGTCCTAATGGTTGTTTTGGAGTTTTGATTTTGATTTTGTGTTTGGATGCAGAGCTGAACCTGGTATGTAACACAAACACAAAGCTAGATCGATGCCTATCCAGGGCCTGGAGTCAATAGACATACACCTGTGAATGATATGCATGAACAACTAAAACTGGATTTCAGGGGGATACATATGATACCTGCCTTACAGATATCTCCCAATACAAAGTGTTAAGCTATCTATACTTATGGCATCCCTATTGCAGTATACCCTTCCCAATGTTCAATCTGAGAACAATTTAATCTACCCCTTGAGCAGAAGTTAAGAGATCAGACATTCAACACAGGAATTCTATGTTCTAGAGTCTCAGACATTCCTTAAATATCCATACTCAGAAGAAAGATACATGCAATACTGGAGACAGAATTAGCACAACACATGCAAACATAGCATTATTCATATAAGATTAACCATGAAATCAGTGGATTCATGCAAAAACATACAACAGGAGATACATAAACTCACAAGTTTTTCTGCACAGAGCAACCAAATCAGCTGTATTGCATTACAGAGCCAAAATGTTCAACTTTCAACAACAACAAAATGGTAACACAGTCTGCCTATATCGGCCAAAAAGTGTACCTCTAGCAATTAATTACATGGTTCGACAAAAAATCTGCCAGATACAGATCCTACAAAGGAATGGCGCTCAGAAGTTATTGCTGCAACAGACAGAAAGTAGACAAGGGTGGCCTCGAGCCCTGTGCTGCCATCTGGAAGTCTTCACTCATAAATCGAGCAGCCTGATCATTTGTACCATTGCCCATACCCCTGCTATAGTCGCCATTGATGGCTCAACCACCTGCGGCCGCTTGAAAACTGTCGCAGCACTCAAAAAGGAATTTCCTGCCAAAACGGGTTTCGCCACAGGTTCAAAGTAAGCAAGAAAATAATCCCACATGCATGGTGCGGAGACCCCTTTAGCAGTTTAAAAGCATAGCCGCATACATAATAGGTGTCGAGTGCCTTTTGCCGCGCTTGACGCACAAGCCTTATCCAAAAGCCCATTGGCCAAACCTAAGCCATCGGCTGACTCCCAAATCCTCCTGTCGATCTCAACAGTTACACCGATGCCTACCTTTGCATTCCCCATCATCAGCCAGAGATGGACCATTGGGCCAGCTCTCCAGACTTCCACCGATAGCATGAGTCTCTCTGATCGCTACTCCAAACTACCCTGTCGGTGTGACCGACACCATCGGCCAACATGAAAATCCTCCCGCCGATAGAACAACTCCTACCGATGGCCTTGCTGTCGCCAAGACAATCTTCCCCGTCACCCTGATACCAGCTCCACACCCCTTGTCGCCGAGACAAAGACCATCGGAGTAGCCAAAAGTTCCTCTGCCGACCACAATAGTCTCACCGATGCACCAACGAGCTACACTCTGCTCCTCCATCGGCCAGACACACACCGACGACTTCCCATCGGCCAAGCCTCCCACCGTCGGCACAACTCAAAACACTTAGGCTGACAATACAACTCTCGCCGATAAACATCCATCGGCCAAACATTGCATATCGGTGAACCCTCCAACGGTTAGCCTGATAGCCCATGTCACACCGAAAAGGCCAAAACTATAAAGCATTGAACCATTGAACCGGTTCAACTCGACGGTTCAATGCAGAGGTTCAACACTGAGGGGGTGCCAAAACTTAGAATTTTTTGAATTTTTTGGGAAGGTGCCTGCATGAAAATTGCTTGGAAACTAACAGTCAATTCAGGCACCAACACACTGCATCAGTTGTCTTCTTACAAGGTATGAAATGAGCCATCTTCAAAAATCTGTCTACCACTACAAATATAGAATCATGTCCTCTCTGCATCTTAGGCAATCCCATCACAAAATCCATGCTTATGTCTTCACAAGGTCTCTTCGGTACTGTCAAAGGTTTATACAATCTAGTATTCTGACTACTTCCTTTTGCAACTTGGCAAACTCTACAACTCTGCACAAACTTCCGAACATCCTTATGTATCTGAGGCCAAAAGTAATTTTCACTCACCAAAGCTACTGTCTTGTCAATGCCAAAATGTCCTGTCAATCCACCACTGTGTTTCTCCTTGATCAAATTATCTCTCATTGAACTTATGTACAACTGATTTCCTCTAAACAACATATCTTCTTGAATGAAATAGTCCAACCACTTACTCCTATCTATCACAATAGGTTCCTTACATGCTTTCCAAGGTTCTGCAAAATTAGTGTCTCCCTCATACATGTTCTTCAATTCATCAAAACCTAACACTTCAACTCTCATCTCTTTCAACAAGTTTCTTCTCCTACTTAATGTATCAACAACCTTGTTTGATTTTCCACTCCCATGCTTCAACACAAAAGTATAACTCTACATAAACTCTACCCATCTCATATGTCTCTTTTTCAACTTACTTTGACTGTTCAAATATTGCAAAGCTTGATGATCTGTATACAACACAAACTTCTTAGGCAACAAATAATGTCTCCACTTATTCAGGGCTTGAATTATAGCATAGAACTCTTGATCATAAATTGAATATCTTCTCCTCACATCATTCAACTTCTCACTGAAATATGCTACAGGTCTACCTTATTGACTTAACACTGCTCCAATCGCATTTCCACTTGCATCACAATCAACTTGAAATACCTTATTGAAATCCAGTAATGCCAAAAAAGGTTACTTTGTTACTTTCTGCTTCAACAATTCAAAGCTTTTATCTGCTCTTGATGTCCACTTAAAGTCTTTCCTGTCACCTCTCATTGTCTTTGTCATAGGGTTACATACTGAACTAAAATTTCTAATGAACTTCTGGTAGAAACTAGCTAATCCATGAAATGATCTAACCTCTCCAATGCTCTCTGGTGTAGGCCATTCAACAATTGCTCTTACTTTCTCAGGGTCCATCTTCAATCCTTCCGCAGAAATCACAAATCCCAAATATACCAATTCTTCCTTCATGAAACTACATTTCTTGATGTTTATCAGCAATTTCTCCTCTCTTAGTCTCTGCAAAACTTGTCTAAGGTGCTGCAAATGTTCCTCTTTTGTCTTACTAAAAATTAGAATGTCATCCAAATACACAATAACAAACTTACCCAATAATTTCTTCAAGACTTCATTCATCAATCTCATGAAAGTATTCGGTCCATTTGTCAGTCCAAAAGACATCACTAACCACTCATACAATCCTTCATTTATCTTAAAAGCAGTCTTCCATTCATCTCTTTCTCTGATTCTGATCTGATGGTATCCACTCTTCGAATCTATCTTTGTGAAATATCTTGCTCCTGTCAAACAATCCATGATATCATCCATCCTATACTTAACTGTGATCTTTTTTATTGCTCTAGAGTTAGTACACATTCTCCATTCTCCATCTTTATTAGGTGCTAGCACTGCAGGTACTGCACAAGGACTCAAACTTTCTCTGATCAAACCTTTCCTCAACAATTCCTGTATTTGCCTATTCAATTCTTCATTCTCTGTCAGTGTCATTCCATGTGCTGCTTTATTAGGCAAACTAGCTCCCGGTATAAGATCCATGTGATGACTGATACTCCTAATTTATGGCAATCCTTTAGGTACATTATCTGATATGATGTCTTCATACTCTGTCAGCAACTCCTTTATCTCCTCCGGTTGTGATTCTTTAGTCTCCTTCTTCAATGTTTTAGGCTTCTTAGGAATCAAAGCATAGCACATATTCTCATGTCTCAAACCATCCAAAAATTTTCTTCCATCTACCAAACAGATTCTAGCATTCCCACATACTTCACTCTTAGGATCATCTTCCAAAGGAATCAAGGTAATTCTCTTCCCATTTGATGTTATAGTGTATGTATTCTTTCTCCCATCATGTATAGCTTTTCTATCATACTGCCAAGGTCTACCCAACAAGATATGACAAACGTCCATAGGCATAATATCACACAAGACTTCATCATGATAAGATCCAATATGAAATTTCACCAAACATTATTCAGTCACCAGTACCTTATGATCATCCTAAATCCATTCTATTTGATAGGTCTTAGGGTGTTTCAATCTTTCCAACTTCAGCTTAGACACCATCTCCTCTGAAACTAGGTTATCGGAACTACCACTATTAATAACTTTACAACATTTACCTCCTGATTTGTATTTGGTTCTGAACAAACTCTTCCTCTATGGTGGTTCCTCATTTGTCTTTGCTTGAAATAGTGCTCTCCTCATCACAAGTAATTCTCCTTTCTCCGGTTTACCAACTAAACTAGGTGATCCAACAGGTTCTTCTTCAACATAGGCTGCTCTTCCACTATTCTCTATTCTCTTGCTTGTACTCCCTTGATTACACTCAAATGCTTTATGTCCAAGTTCACCTCCACACTTGAAACAGGTACCTCTGAATGTTCTCTTATCAAATCCTCTTCCATCTCTTTTGTATCCTTCATTCTGGTATGCATTAGGGTTTCTGTTGGATTTAGGCCGAACAACTGAGAGGGGGGGTGAATCAGTTGTCCCAAATCTTTAACACTTGCAACTATCACACAAAACTGATTAATGATATAAACATTTAAAGCATGAATCATCAACACATGAGCATAAACAAATGAACACAAAACACCAAATTTTTACGTGGAAACTCGGTTAAGGGAAAACCACGGTGGGGGTTAACCCACAAAGATTTGTACCCTGTTAAAATTACTTTAGAAAAATAGAAGGCACATGCCTTTGGGCGCACTGCCCAGAGCTCACTGCTCAAAAGAGGCTCACTGCCTACAGAATTTATGTTTTAATACAAAAGGAATTAACTGATAAATAACATCTCTTTCATGCCTGGTTTAGTTTCATTGAATGCTCACAAAACTTCTTCTCTGCCCCAAATACTTCTTCTCTAACTCTTCATCAAAATAACTCTTGTTCTTCTACTTCTCCTCTGCTCTGCTCTGCCTTTTGATCCTTTCTTTAAATTATATTATTTCCGCACAAGGATAATTTTCCACAACTCATCAACAAGTATTTATACACTTTATCAACCTTGGAATGAACATCAAGGTCGGCACTACAAACATCTGACTTAATGCAAATCACTAATCTATCGGCCAAACATAATTGGGACTCAAGTCTTCCTTGATCAACATGCTACGCTTCATAGAATTGCTTTTAGATCATCCGCAACACGCTTGAATCATCCGGTCGGCCAAGACTGGGAAGAATAGCAACACCAAGAAGAAAATCTTCATTGACAAGCTCAAACTTCAATGCGGACCTCCAACATGGAAGTCACACGATCCAGAGACTCCCACAAGCACATTGATTCAACAAAAACATCTGCACTCCTCCAAATCATCTAAATCACTTGTATCTTCCTCTGAAACCTCAAGAACACTATCTGCCATGACTGTCACATTAGAAAGATTGCTTGCAGACCTCCAAACCACAAACCACTTGAATGGATTATACACACTGACTTCCCAAACATGCCTCTAGATCCGCAGATCATCATTTTACATTACTGGAGCAATCCGGACCTCTTTCCTATCACTCTGTTTCTCCTGAATATTACAGGAACCGGTTCTACTCAGATGGCCATAACTTCTTCATATCTTAATGCGAACCTCTCAAATCTTAAATGGAGCTTCTTCAGACAAACCTCTACTCATCCATATGGTCTGCATACATTGATCCTCATTAATTTTCTTAATATCCTCAACAATCCAGTCTTCTATATAGGCAACAAAATAGGATACAGTTGACACCAATGACAACAAGGATATGTTGACATCAATGACAACACCACTTAGGCACATATTTGCAACAATCTCCCCCTTTGTCATTGATGGCAACATATGATGTGAAAAACTGATTTGACCATCAAGACAAGAACTTCTCCCCCTTTCTTTTCTCACTTCAATTACTTTCTTTAGTGCTCCCCCTTTCATCAGAAACTAGTTTTTCACATGAACTTTTCTCCCCCTTTGACATCAATGGAAAAGGGCACATATTTGCAATGTTTTCTCCCTTTTTGTTTCAGACTGATCCCAACATTTGCATACTGACTACTTCCCCTGAGTAGTACCTTCTTGACATCAATCCAGATCACAAGATGGGACTATGAATTCCACCGGACTGATGCACTCTAGTGCATCTTAATTCTGATCAGGAGGGGTAATAACCCCAACTTCTCTCTGAGATACTCAAAAGTATCCTTGGGAAGAGGCTTAGTGAAAATATCCGTAATTTGATCCTTTGAAGACACAAACTCCAACTTGACTTCATTCTCATTTACCTTCTCTCTCAAGAAATGAAACTTAATGGATATATGCTGTCTTTGAATGCAACACCAGATTTTTTGAGATGTTTATTGCACTTGAATTATCACAGAAGATTGTGACAGGCTCTTCAAACACAATTTTCATGTCTTTCAACATCTGCTTCATCCACATAACATGAGTACAATTATTTGCTGTTGCTATATATTAAACCTTTGCAGTAGACAGAGATATTGCCTCTTGCTTTTTGCTCATCCAAGAGACCAATCTTCTTCTCAAAAAGAATGCACCACCACTAGTACTTTTCCTGTCATCCACATCTCCTACCCAATCAGCATCTGTATATGCATGAAGAGTGAAGTCATTATCCTTTGGATACCACAATCCATAATCAATTGCCCCCTTGAGATATCTAAAAACTATTTTGATTGCCAGAACATGGGCTTCTTTAGGATCAAATTGAAATCTAGCAACAAGTCCAACTGCATTCATGATGTTAGGTCTGGTTTGAGTCAGATAGAGCAATCCTCCAATCATTGATCTATACCTTTTCTGATTTGCCTTGGGGGAGTCATCATATTTACTCAACTTGCATCTGGTTACCATAGGTGTACCCACTAGCTTTGAATCTTCTATTCCAAACTTCTTCAACAATTCTTTCACATACTTGGACTGAGATATGAAGATAACTTTATCTGACTGAACAATTTGCAGACCTAGGAAGAAATTCATCTCACCAAACATTGACATCTCAAATTCACTTTTCATCTGATCAGCAAATGCTTTGCACATACATTCATTTCCACCAAAAATGATATCATCAACAAAGACCTCAACAATTAGGATGTCCTTATGATTAATCTTGAAGTAAAGATTACTATCAGCAGTGCCTTTGCTAAATCCTAGCTTAAGCAAATATTTATCCAATCTTGCATACCAGGCTCTTGGGGCTTGCTTGAGTCCATACAAAGCTTTTCTCAGTCTGTAGACCATATCTCTCTAATCAAATAACTGAAAGCCTTCCAGTTGCTCAATGTAGACTTCTTCCTCCAACTCTCCATTCAAAAATGCTGATTTGACATCCATTTGATAAAATTTAAAATGTTTGAAAGCAACAAATGCAAGAAATAATCTGACTGCTTCTATTCTTGCCACCGGAGCAAAAGTTTCTTCAAAATCAATTCCTTCCACTTGAGAATAGCCTTTGCATACCAACCTTGCTTTGATTCTTACAACTTCACCATCTTCATTTACTTTATTCCGGAAGACCCATTTGGTTCCAATCACATTTTTGTCCTCAGGTCTAGGAACAAGATCCCAAGTGTGATTCTTTTCAATTTGCATCAATTCTTCTTCCATTGCTTTTACCCAGTTTTCATCATTACAGGCTTCACTTATTGATTTAGGTTCAATATTTGAAATCAAACAAATCTCCTCTTGATCTTCAAAAATTTTTCTCCTAGTTTAAACACCTTTACTCTTATCTCCTATGATCTGATCTTCAGGATGATTCAATCTTACATACCCAGGAGTTTTGGGAATTGCTTGAACTTCTGATTCTTGAGCTTGTTCCTCAACATCTGTACTATCCTCTTGAGTTCCTGGAGTTTCCAGATCAATCTAGATCTGAGTCTGGGTTTGAACTTTCCTTCCTTGACTTGGATTTTCATCTTGATCATCTGAATCATATTCACAAGACCTGGAATCTCATTCTTTGCTCTCATCAACTTTGACATTAGCACTTTCAACAATCTTTTTCAACCTCTTGTTAAGGCACTGGTAAGCTTTGCTTTGAGTAGAGTAATTGAGAAAAATTCCTTCATCACTTCTTGCTTCAAACTTTCCTAGATCCTCATCTCTTTTGATATAGCATTTACTACCAAAAACTCTAGAATATCTTACAATAGGAGGATGACCAAACCATAGTTCATAAGTAGTCTTACCAGAATTGCCTTTGATTTGTACCTAGTTAAGAGTGTAGATAGCAGTACTTACAACTTCTCTCCAATAAACTTGTGGAACATTTGATTCCATCATCATGGCCTTGCAGCTTCTTGAATGGTCCGGTTCTTTCTTTCCACAACTCCATTTTGCTTAGGAGTCCTAGGAGCAAATAACTATCTTTTTATTCCATGCTTTTAACAGAATGTATCAAACTCACCGGAGGTAAATTCTCCACCTCTATCGGATCTCAGACACTTTATCTTCATAACAATCTCATTTTCCACCATAATTTTGAACACTTCAAAATTTTCAAGAGCTTTTGATTTTTCTTTTAAGAAAGTTATCCACATCATCTGGGAGTAATCATCGATCAGCAACATAAAATATCTGTCTCCTTGCACACTCCTAATTCTAGTAGGACCACATAGATCAGTATGCACAAGTTCCAATCTCCCACTTGAAAATTGTTCTTTACTTTTGAATGATGTTTTGTTCTGTTTACCCAATTAACATTCTCTACACATGCTATTAGGTTTCACAAGTCTTGGAAGATCTCTCACAGCCTGAGTAGAACTTATCTTGACAATGTTGTCAAAATTCACATGACACATTCTCCTATGCCACAACCAACTCTGATCTATCTGTGCAATCAAACAACTTTTACCAGAACTACTTAATTGAAAGATGTTACCTCTAGTTTGTGTACCAGATGCAATTTCAGTTTCAGAGCTTTCCAGGATTCTGCATTTGCCATCCTTGAATCGGAGATCATAACCCTTGTCAACCAACTATCCAACACTGAGAAGATTATGCTTAAGCCCTTCCACATACAGGACATCATTTGTGTTATTCTTACCATCAAAAGAGATGGATCCTCTGCCACAGATTCTACCAGCTGAGTTGTCTCCGAATTTCACAATTCCACCTTCATATTTTTCAAAGTTTATAAACTTACTTTTATCTCTAGTCATATGATGAGAACATCCACTATCAATTACCCATTCATCCTTTTCAACAACCTGAGCAGCCAAGGCACTTTCCACATTTGCATAGCTAGCAGATTCAGTAGACACTGGATCTTCTTCTTTGATAGCAATGAACACCCAATCATCTTTAGTGGCACCTCCATGATCAGATTCATCATCTGTGACTCCTTCTTCTCCAGCTTCTTGGACATAGTAACATTTCTTCTGACTTTTATATCTGTTAAGGTTTGGCTTTGAAAATTTCTCCGGACATCTTGAGGCAAAATGACCAATCTTATTACAACCAAAACATTTGAATGGTAACTTTCCTTCATAATTACCGAATCCTCTTGGTATTATTTTGGCAATAAGAGCTTCAAGTTCTGTAGACTCAATCTCATCATTTGCAAGATCCTTCCTTGCCTTAGCAAATCTATTTGATCTTGTAGAGGAATTTCACCCGGATCATATATTTGTTTTCCATGTACACTGGCCTTAAATGCAGATTCAGACTTAGGAAGAGAATCACCAAACTCACTTAATTCAAAAGCTAAAATTTTGCCAACCAGCTGATCTCTTGTAACTTTTGTAACAGTCCTGATCTCCTCTATAACAACCTTATGTTTGTATGAATTAGGTAAGGATCTGAGTACTTTGCCACAAACTTTGATTCTTCCAAAGTTTCACCAAAACACCTGATACCACACACAAGTTCATTTATCTTTTGCATGTAGATTGTGATGTTTTCATCTTCACTCATCCTCAGATTTTCAAAATTTCCTCTCATACTTTGTAGCTTGGCACATTTGACATGTTCATCTCCTTCATAAAGATTCTCCAATTTCTTCCAAATTTCATGAGCAATTTTTAGTCCAAAGACATTTGTCATTTCTGAATCAATTAGGGCACTCAACAAGGCTTCTTTAGCTCGAAGGTTATTTTCAACATCTTTGATTTGATATGGAGTTGAAGGACCTTTCTCCGGGGGTTTATACTCAATTTTGGTTATCGCCCAATAAGCATCACCCATGCATTCCAAATGGCACTCCATGCGACTCTTCCAAACAAAGTAATTTGTTCCATCAAATCTCAGACTATCCTTCTTGTAAGTCGACATCCTGGATGTCCTCGGGCAGTTAAGCTTCTTCTAGAGGAACCTTGCTCTGATACCAATTGTTGGATTTAGGCCAGACAACTGAGAGGGGGCGTGAATTAGTTGTCCCAAATCTATAACACTTGTAACTATCACACAAAACTGATTAATGATATAAACATTTAAAGCATGAATCATCAACACATGAGAAGAAACAAATGAACACAGAACACCAGGATTTTTACGTGGAAACCTAGTTAAGGGAAAACCACAGTGGGGGTTAACCCACAAAGATTTGTACCCTATTAAAAGTACTTTAGAGAAATAGAAGGCACATGCCTTTGGGTACACTGCTGAGAGCTCACTGCTTAAAAGAGGCTCACTGCCTACAAAATTTATGTTTTAATACAAAAGGAATTAAATGATAAATAGCATCTCTTTCATGCTTGGTTTAGTTTCATTGAATGCTCACAAAACTTCTGCTCTGCCCCCAAATACTTCTCTAACTCTTCATCAAAACAACTCTTGTTCTTCTGCTTCTCCTTTGCTCTGCTCTGCCTTTTGATCCTTTCTTCAGATTATATTATTTCTGCACAAGGATAATTTTCCACAACTCATCAACACGAATTTATTAACTTCATCAATCTTGGAATGAACATTAAGGTCAGCACTACAAACATCTGACTTAATGTGAATCACTAAGCTGTCAGTCAAACATAACTGGGACTCAAATATTCCTTGATCAACACGCCACGCTTCATAGAATTGCTCTTAGATCATCCGCAACACGCTTGAATCATCCGGTCGGCCAAGACTGGGAAGAACAACACCAAGAAGAAAATCTTCATTGACAAGCTCAAACTTCAATGCGGACCTCCAACATAACAGTCACATGATCCAGAGATTTCCACAAGGACATTGAATTCAACAAAAACATCCGCACTCCTCCAAATCATCTGAATCACTTGCATCTTCCTCTGGAACCTCAAGAACACTATCTGCCATGACTGTCACATTAGAAAGATTTCTTGCGGACCTCCAAAGCACGAACCACTTGAATGGATTATACACACTGACTTCCCAAACATACCTCTAGATCCGCAGATCATCATTTTACATTACTGGAGCAATCTGGACCTCTTTCCTGTCACTATGTCTCTCCTTAATATTGCAAGAACCAGTTCTACTTAGATGGCCATAACTTCTTCAGATCTTAATGCGAACCTCTCAAATCTTAAATGGATCTTCTTTAGACAAACCTCTACTCAACCATATGGTCCGTATACATTGATCCTCATTAATTTTCTCAATATCCTCAACAATCCAGTCTTCTATACAGGCAACAAAATAGGATAGAGTTGACACCAATGACAAGGATATGTTGACATCAATGACAACAATGCTTAGGCACATATTTGCAACAGTTTCCTCTCTGGTAAAAGTTTTTGTCGTCTCTCTGGTATGCATTATTATCTCTGTCCTCCTTCTTGAATGTGTTCTCAAACTTGTTCTGCTCTGGATGTGATATGTCTCCTCCAGAAAATGTTCTTCCTTTTTGAAATTTACCTCCTCTTTCTCTCTACCTTTGATCATGTCTCTTATTCAGCTTTTCTTCAACTTTAAGGGCAAACTGATATGCTTCCTCCAAAGATGTCATCCTCACCAGACTTAGTTCTTCTTGAATGTTCAATCTCAATCCATTGATGTATCTATCCACTTTCTCCTTGCTTGCTTCACTATGTCCTGTCCTTATGATCATCTTATGAAATTCTTCAGTATACTCCTTCACAAATTTCTCCTTTTGTCTCAGGTTCTGCAATCTTTTCAACAGTTCCAGCTCATAGTCAGCAAGTATAAACTGATTCTTTAAAATTTTCACCATTCTATCCCACTTTGCAATATTTTCTTTTCCTCTTCTATTTCTATCCAACTGAACTTCTTTCCACCATATAGCAGCATGTCCTTTCAACTTTGTCTTTGCAAATTTCACCTTCTTCAGATCTTCAACTTCTTCATACTCAAAGTATTCTTCCATGTCATTTATCCAGTCAATCAACTCTTCAGGGTTCAAATTACCAGTGTAGTTTGGTACATCAACTCTAGGTCTCTTTCCAATCTTTGAAATAGCTCGCAACATCTTGACTTGATCTGATTCTTCTTCTTCATCACCTCCTAGGTGTCAATCCTCTTTGCCTATCTTCCTCAACAACATCCAATCCAATCCACATTGTTTTCATCATTTCCATCATCTCATCCATTCTACCAGCCATTGTTCTAATAGCAACAACTCTCCTCGATGGCATTCTTCCTAGGATCAAGTTTAAACTCCCTCAAGTTCGTCGATCGGGCTACAAGGTGACAACTGCCTCACAATTGGTTGCGACACAAGTAACCCACCTCAATTCGGCGATCTGTCCACAACAAGATCTTCATGGAATTTCTTCACCAACTTTGCTCAATTCTCTCCCAAGGATTTGAACTTTCACTCTGATACCACTTGGTGCAGTCACGGTAGGAGGGTTCACAGAATGAACTGTCCAAACCGTGCATCAAGAGTAAACACAATGGAAACAACTTAAAGATATGAAACAAATGAAGGTTCATTCATTCAGTATATCATAGAATTCAAATACAGATCGACCGACAACATGCGAGCTTACAATTAGGGCTCAAAGGCCTAATTTTAGAATATCAGAATGTGCACAAGATATAGCTTTGAAGTTCCCTCGGACAAAATCTAAACTATCAAATATCATGAACTTGATCACTACTTTCCTAAGGATCTATTACATGAATATATATCATCTCCGGTACGAAAGGTTCCTCTGCATCAGCTAAGGAAGATCACAAACTCCAATGAAGAGCTGTAATGTGTGTACACGGATAGGTTGGACCTAATCATGTAGAACACCTTCACAAATGAACGGGATGATGTGCAGATCACGGGGAAGGTCGGCCATGAACCAAATATCATTGAATGATGTGTCATTAGGCTCCATAAGTCAAGGAATGCCAAGTCTTCTCCTTTAGCTGATTGTCTGAGACTGTCAGGATGCTCTATTCTGAGAAAATAGTCAATTTTCTGATAGCGATATCTTTTCGGTGACTGATCCAAATACTCTAAATTCTGGATATGATGTAGATGAATGAATCTAGATGCTAAGTCCAACTTTGCAAGATCTAAAATGCAACTACGACAGAATGTAGACCAAAATACAAAAACTGCTACTGACTGAACTGCCTAAACTGAACTAGAAAATGAAAAGAAACAAACTAAACTACAACAAATTGAAATGCAAATATTTTTGGTTGATGCAAAATTGCTCTTGAACCAGGAATGCTCCTACATCATGATGAGTCAACAGGAATCTATGGAAAGGGTGCTATAACTATTGATGGGAAGAACATGACTAAGGATGTTATCTATGTCAAAGGACTAAAACATAATCTTCTCAGTGTCAATCAGATGTGCAATAAAGGATACAATCTTACCTTTCATGCCAAAGGTTGTGAAATCAGGAAGGTAGGGTCTGGAAAACTAGTTGTAGAAGACATCAAGTCATATGGTGACATCTATCATCTAAAGGAGGTAAATGGAAGAACATGCTTATTGGCTCAATCTAGTGAGTGCTGGCTATGGTAGAAGTGAATGGGGCACACCAAATTTGACAATATGGTAAAGATTAGCTCTATTCATGTGGTGAGAGATATGTCCAAGATAACCAAGCCTACAAAAACAATTTGCAAATAATGTCAAATGGGAAAGCAGACAAGGACAAATTTCAAAAGCAAGGAGTACTCTTCTTCAATGCCATTGGAGCTGATCCATATTGACCTTTGTGGTCCCACAAGAGTAAATAAACAACAAGGTGAAAGGTATTTCATGTTACTCATTGATGATTATTCTAGAATGACTTGAGTTACTTTCTTAAGAGAAAAATCATATGCTTTTGATAAGTTTAAGGTTTTCAAAGCTATGTTTGAGAATGAAATGGATACTAAGATCAAAATTTTAAGGTCTAATTGATGAGGTGAGTTCACTTCAAATGAATTTGATAAGTTTTTTGAAGATCATGGTATTAGGAGACATTTGTTAGCTCCTAGGACCCCTTAACAAAATGGAGTAGTGGAAAGGAAGAATAGGACTATGCAAGAGATGGCTAGGACAATGTTGAAGGATGCAGATTTGCCTGACATGTACTGGAAGGAAGCAGTTCACACTGCTATCTATCTGACTAATAGAGTATAGTTAAGGGCCAATAGCACCAAGACCCCTTATTAGATATGGTATGGAAGACCTCCTACTATCAAATACTTCAAGATCTTTGGTAGCAAATGCTATATCAGAAGAGATGAAGAAGACCTAGGAAATTTTGATTCAAGAAGTGATGAAGGGATCTTTCTTGGTTACTCAACCAAAAGTAAGGCTTATATCTATGCTACAACAAGAGATTGGGGAAGATGATTGAAAGCACAAATGTCAAAATAGGTGAAGACTTGTATTAGATCTCAAAAGAATCAGAGGACTCTGGATCTAATATCTTTCCATGCATTGAAGATGAAGAAGAAGAAGAGAAAGAAGAAAAGGAACAAGAACCAGAACATATGCCCAAGACTCTAGCAAAGTATGTTAAGAAGAACCGCTCATTATATCAAATCATTGGAGATAAGAATGAAGGTGTGCAAACTAGGAGAAGGTTTGCTAAGACACATGAGCAAGTAAAATTATGTTTGTTATAAAAAATAGAGCCCAAAACATTTACTGATGCTAGCAAAGATGATGGATGGATAAAGGCAATGGAAGAAGAATTGAATTAGATTGAGAAGAATCAGACATGGGAATTGGTTCCCAGACCAACAAATAAGAATGTTATAGGAGCAAAGTGGGTGTTCTGGAACAAGCTGAATGGAGAAGGTGAAGTTGTAAGGAACAAAGAAAGATTGGTATGTAAGGGTTACTCTCAAGTTGAAGGCATTGATTTTGAGGAGACATATGCTCCGATAGACAGAATGGAGGCAATCAGGATTTTCTTGCCCTTGTCACTCATAAGAACTTCAAGGTATATCAGATAGATGTCAAGTCAATATTTTTGAATGGTGATCTAGAGGAAGAAGTCTACATTGAGTAACTAGATGGTTTCCAGATATAAGAAGATTCAGGCATGGTGTGCAAACTCAAAAAGGCTTTGTATGGTCTCAAGAAAGCACCTAGGGCTTGGTATGCTAGGTTGGATAAGTACTTACTTCAGCAAGGCTTCAAGAAAGGTACTATAGATAGCAATTTTTACATCAAAGAAGAAGATATGATATTGATAGTTGCAGTATATGTTGATGACATCATCTTGGTGGAGATGATGATATGTGTAAGAAGTTTGCAAAGGAGATGCAAAAAGAGTTTGAGATGTCTATGATTGGTGAGATGTCTTTCTTCCTTGGAATTCAAATTGCTTAGCTAAATGATGGTATCTTTATTTCTCAAGCTAAGTATGTTAAGGAAATGTTGAAGAAGTTTGGTATGGAGGATTCAAAAGATCTATGATTGGAGGATTGTTGTAAGTGACTACTTCTAGACCTAATATCATGCATTTAGTATGTGTGGTTTCCAGATATCAAGCCAATCCCAAGCAAACACATCGGAAGGTAGTATAAAGAATATTCAGATACTTGAAAGGAACTCTGGAATATGGTTTATGGTATCCAAGAGGTAATTAAGTTGATTTGAGTGCCTACACTGATGTTGATTGGGCTGGTTGTGTTGATGACAGAAGAAGTACAAGTGGTGGTGCTTTCTTTTTAGGAAGCAGATTGGTTTCATGGCAGAGCAAGAAACAAGATTCAGTGTCATTATCAACTGCAGAGGTAGAGTATATTGCAGCAGCATCATGTTGTACACAAGTATTATGGATGAAACAAACCCTGAAGGATATCAAGGTATTGTATGATGACCCTAGTCCTATTTTGTGTGATAATACAAGTGCTATCAATATTTCCAAGAATCCAGTGATGCATTCTAGAGCCAAGCATATAGCAATCAGGTATCACTTTTTGAGAGAGAAGGTTGCAGATAAGGAAGTAAAGTTGGAATATGTTCCAACAAAGGATCAGATTGTAGATATTTTCACAAAGGCTCTTGCAAAGGACACTTTTGAGGATCTCCGACAAAGGCTATGGGTAATTGCCCCTCCTTCTTGCTAGATGCATAGTAGTGCATCTGTCTAGGGGGAGTGCTTCATGTTATATCTTTTTCCTGGAATGATGGTGGCTACCTCTTAGGGGGAGAAGGTAGAGGTTGCTGATGATAGGGGAGTCTATTTTTTGCAAGAAGAAGTTATGCTCTAAGAGAGAAAAAGTTACCCTTTGTCCTTGATGTCAAAGGGGGAGAAGGTATAGGTATGTGTTGCCATCAATGCCAAAGGGGGAGATTGTTGGAATTTGGTTGTCATTGATGTCAATATTATCATGGATGTGTGATGGTGTCCTGGTGCAGGAGCACCTAGAAAATCCTATTTTCTTTTGTAATAAGGTCTATTTGACCAATGCATTTTCATTTCAGTTTGTCTCTAGGTCCTTCAGGACCTAGAACCCATTTTTGTAAGTCCAAAGTGACTTAAAACACACTTTTGTCATATTGTAATCACATAGTGCCAAAACAGGGCAGTAGAACAGTTTGAAGCAGTTTTGGATCGGTTGGTCTCCCAACTGTTTGCATCGGTTGGTTGTCCAACTGCTGGCAAGTTGAGTTGATAATAACCAGAGGAAGGAACCATCGGAAAAAAAAAGAGAAGTGTGTGAGTGTGTATTGCTCTAAGGAGAAATAAAACTATTCTGTTCCATCAATTTGAATTCCGTTCCCTGTAACTGCAATTTGTATAACTGTAGATTTCTATTCTTTCTATGCTTTCCATTGTTGTAGTATGTCGATGTGAAGTATTCCACTGGTACGATTTCTGTCGAAATCAGTGGAATGGATTCGTTGTACAAGTATTTATTTTGTTTTTGTGTCCGACGGTGCAGAGGATCCAGACAGAGTGCTTTTGCACAGTAGGTTGACCTAGCATCTCCATGTGCTAGGGTTTGGTTGAAGAGGAAGAAAGTAAGCTGTGCATCGGCGAATCGCTGGGACTCACAACAAGTCCGTCGAAGTTGAGTAGTCTCACCGAGGGAGTTGGTTCATCACCGCATCAGCCAGAATTATTAAGTGCTCACCGACGAGAAGGGTCTCACCGAAGACAAATGCCATCGGCATATCGAAAGCACATCAAAGGAGTTTAACCGGTGTTAAAACCATCACAATTAAGATGAGGGGGGACTTAACCGTCATCGGGGCATCGGTTGAAGGAGAGAAGACTTTACCGATAGAAGTAAGTCTCGCCAACGATGAAGAGTTGATCGACTCGGTATGAGTCCTGTTGTATCTCGCTGAAGATGAATTTAGTTGAGCTATCAGTGTAAGGTAGATCAACGGTAAGACTTGAGGTCATATCGATCCTTGTTGTCTGAGAACCAAGATGTATTGGCAGTTCATTTGTTAAGTCTTGCCGTCTGTGAGAAAAGTGGGACCCGTTCTGTGTTTTCACTGTGCGCTCCCCAACATATTGGTATCAGAGCGAGTTTTGAAGATCATTAGGGTAGTGTGGTCATGGTGTATGTTAGACAAGGAAAGTGAACCAGAGGCTGACACAATGCCTCCTAAAAGCATGTCACAAGATGCAGTGAATAAACTGATTAAAGCGATGTTTGAGTCCAAGCTTGAGCAGTTGAAAAGAACCAAGGGTAAGGATAGGGAAGATGAAAGTGACAGCAATGAAGGAGATACAAAAATTGAGGAAACCAATAAGAGGAAAGAGGAGATACCAGCAGACCAGAGGGGATTTGTAAATGCTTTGAAGTCAGTCAATAGGGACACCATAGATGGGTTACCTATGTATAGTGGAAGTATGGAAGTTGAAGAGGTGATTGACTGGATTGAGGCATTGAATAATCATTTCAAATATAAAGAAGTCCCTGATGATAAGAGGGTTAAGTTGGCAAAGCCAAGATTGAAGGGGTCTACTCTTGCATGGTGGAATTGTGAGCAAGGAGAGAGAGTCAAGGAGGGGAAGAATATGATAACCTCCTGGGAAAGGATGAAGACCAAAATCAAGGCACAATTCTTACCCCTGGACTATAATGTGAAGATGTACAAGAAATTGCAGAACCTCAGATAGAGAGACCTTGATGTGAATGCATACACACAAGAGATTCATAAACTTAGTCTCAGATCAAAGAGACAAGAAGAAGAGTCATAGAAGGTGGAAAGGTATTTGAATGGCCTAAGGATGAACATCCAAGATGAGATCAGCATCTTAGCACCAGAAACAGTGAACAAGTGTTTCCAAATGGCCTTAAGGGCTGAAGAGAAGATAAAGAGAAAGAGTGAGCAGAATAATAGAGGTAGAGGAGGAAGAAGTTTCAGAGGCAGAGGCAGTTTTGGAGGAAGAAGTCCTAACCAGAGGCCTAGTGGTGAGTCTAGCCAAGAAGAGCAAGTTGGAGACTCAAGTAGCAGAGGAGGCTACTGAGGAAGAAGGCCTAATGGAAGGGGTGGGACAAATGGATCAAGTAGAGGATCCAAGTTCTCCAATATGAGATGTTATAACTGCAATCAGATGGGGCACCTAACATACAAGTGTCTAGAGAAGGCCTCAACTTCTCATGGCAGTGAGAAGAGAACCACTTTGATTCAAGAAGATGCAAGGAGTGTGACATCTCCTAAAGTGAATCTGGCATCAGAAATGGGAGAAAATTTGATGATCAAAAGGATGCTACTCAAGGAACCAGTGCAGACTGAACCATCTCAAAGAAGGGCTTTATTTAGAATCAACTGCAAGATCCAAGGTAAGGTTTGTAAAGTTATTATTGACTCTAGTTCTACTGATAATATTATATCTTTGGAAGTAGTGAATAAGTTGAATCTAGAAAAGATACCCCATAGCAGCCCATATAAAGTCAGTTGGTTAAATAAGGGGCAGCACATACTCATCAATGAACAAGCATGGGTAGAATTCAGTATTGGGGGGTATAGAGATAAAATCTTGTGTGACATCCTTCTAATGGATGCTTGCCATCTTTTGTTAGGCTCACCATGGCAGTTTGATAGAAAGGCTCATCATGATGGAGAAAAGAATGCTTACTCATTCCAAAAGGATGGTGTGACTTATAGGATACAGTCATTGGTAGAAGAGGATCCACAACATGTAGGGTCTAGTGTAATGATGGTAGGAGAAAAAGAATTCATGGACACATTAAAGGAAGGTGATGGAGTAGGTTTTGCTTTGATTATGAAGCCTAAGGGGGAAAGGAAGGAAAGTGTGAGGGAAGTATGACCTAAGGAGGTTAGAGATTTGCTTGAAAGTTACAAAGGAGTGGTTGCAACAGACTTACCTGATTCCTTGCCACCTGTCAAAGATATTAGCCACCAGATAGACCTCATACCAGGAGCAATACTTCCTAATAAGGCAGCATATAAAATGACCCCTCACAGAATGAAGAGATAGAAAATCAGGTTCAAGAACTCCTAAACAAAGGGCTGATAAGGAAGAGCCTTAGCCCATGTGTAGTACCTACTATTTTAGCCCCAAAGAAGGATGGGGAAATGGAGGATTTGTACCGATTCTAGGGCCATAAATAGGATAACCATCAGGTATAGGTTTCCTATTCCTAGAATAGAAGATCTAATGGATTGTTTGGGAGGGGCTACTTATTTCTCCAAGATAGACTTAAAGAGTGGGTATCACTAAATACAAATAAGAGAGGGGGATGAGTGGAAGACAACATTCAAAACCAATGAAGGGTTGTATGAGTGTCTTGTGATGCCTTTTGGTCTTTCAAACACCCCTAGCACCTTTATGAGACTAATGAATGAAGTGTTACAGGAATTCATAGGGAAATTTGTGGTAGTCTACCTTGATGAAATCTTGGTGTTTAGTAAGAGCAAGGAAGAACACTTGAAACATTTGGAGATAGTCTTGAAGAGGCTAAAAGATTAGAAGTTAATGATAAACTTGGAAAAGTGTGACTTCATGAAACAAGAATTGGTTTA
Source organism: Cunninghamia lanceolata (assembly GCA_027924645.1). Classification (NCBI taxonomy): domain Eukaryota; kingdom Viridiplantae; phylum Streptophyta; class Pinopsida; order Cupressales; family Cupressaceae; genus Cunninghamia; species Cunninghamia lanceolata. The sequence continues at coordinate 2,229,506 of BSBN01000053.1, read as the reverse complement.
CTTAGGCTTTTTCATCTCAAAGGGTGATTTGAAAATGGATTCTTCCAAGGTAAAAGCTATTTTGAATTGGCCTACATCTAGGACAGTAGGAGAGGTCAGAAGTTTTCATGGTTTGGCCACATTTTATAGAAAATTCATTAGGAACTACAGTGATATTTGTGTACCTATGTTAGAGACAATCAAGGGTGGAGGTAAGGTGAAGTTTGTGTGGACAAAAGAGGCAGATCAGAGTTTTGAAAGTCTGAAGCAGAAAGTTGCCGAGTATCCTGTCTTAGTACTTCCTGATTTGAATAAGGTCTTCACCATTGAATGCGATGCAAGTGGGCTGGCCATAGGGGTAGTGTTGAGCCAAGAAGGTAGACCAGTAGCCTTTTTTAGTAAAAAATTGAATGAAGCTAAGAGGAAGTACTCCTCTTATGATTTAGAGTTGTATGCCATGGTACAAGCTCTAAAAAAATAGAGGCACTACTTGCTTCCTAAAGAATTTATTGTATACACTGACAATCATGCTCTCAATTTTTTGAATGGTTAGGAAAAGCTCAGTAATAGACACATTAAGTGGGTGGAAAGTCTTCAAGCATACACCTTCATCATCAAACATAAGAAGGGGATAACCAATAAGGTTGCTGATGCTTTAAGCAGAAGGGTGTTGATAGTACAAGAAGTGCAGTTACAAAGCATGGGTGTTGAGGCACTTAAAGGATTGTATGAAGAGGACCAAGATTTCAAGGAGATTTACAAGGTATGCAGTGAGTTTGCCAATGCTTTCCACAGTGAATTTTTAGATTATACATTGCAAGATGGACTTTTGTTTAAAGGGAGTCAACTATGTATCCCTAAGTGTTCAATGAGGGATAATATAGTGAAGGAGAAACATAGTGGTGGTTTAGGAGGACATTTTGGGCTCAATAAGACCTTAGATCTAGTAAGAAGATTTTACTTTTGGCCAAGGATGCAATCTGATATCAGAAGGTTTGTTGAGACATTCTATTTCATCAATTTGAATTCCGTTCCCTGTAACTGCAATTTGTATAACTGTAGATTTCTATTCTTTCTGTGCTTTCCATTGTTGCAATATGTTGATGTGAAGCATTCCACTAGTATGATTTCTGTCGAAATTAGTGGAATGGCTTTGTTGTACAAGTATTTGTTTTGTTTCTTGTTTTGTTTTTGTGTCCGACGGTGCAGAGGATCCAGACAGAGTGCTTTTGCACAGTAGGTTGACTTAGCATCTCCATGTGCTAGAATTCAGTTGAAGAGGAAGAAAGTAAGCTGTACATCAGTGAATCACTGGGACTCACAACAAGTTCACCAAAGTCAAGCAGTCTCACCGAGGGAGTTGGTTCATTGGCGCATCGGCCAGAATTTGTAAGTGCTCGTCGACGAGAAGGGTCTCACCAAAGACAAATGCCATCGGCATATCGGAAGCACATCAAAGGAGTTTAACTAGTGTTAAAACTGTCACAATTAAGATGAGGGGGGGCTTAACCGTCATCGGGGCATCGGTTGAAGGATAGAAGACTTCACCGATAGAAGTAAGTCTCACCGATGATGAAGAGGTGATCGACTCGGTGTGAGTCCTGTTGTATCTCGCCGAAGATGAATTCAGTTGAGCTATCGGTGTAAGGTAGATCAACGATAAGACTTGAGAAGGTCATACTGATCCTTGTTGTCTGAGAACCAAGATGTATCGGCTGCTCATTTGTTAAGTCTTGCCGTCTGTGAGAAAAGTGGGACCCGTTTTGCATTTTCACTGTGCGCTCCCCAACATGTTCATGGTTGGATGTCATGTGGTTACTGAAGTTCATGGTTGGATTTCATTACTTATATATTAAGATGGGAATTACTAGTTCATGGTTGGATGTCATGTCCTATCCAGCAGGGAAGATACAGTTCATGGTTGGATGTCATGTTCTCATGATGGAACATTAAGATGGGAATTACAAGCACTAAGATGAATGATGATATATTAAGCCATGATGAGGATGAAAAAATGTTGTTAATGGCCTATGGTATGTTGTTTGATCCTTCTTTTTGTTCTAAAGGATGTATATGTTGTTTCATGAAGGTTTTGGTCTCCAGAAATTGGTGAAAGTCTTTGCTACAGAAAGACTACTTTGAAGACTATCTGGGAGACTGCTCTGCATTTTCATGATTTTGATGTTGTGCCTCTGCAAATTGGAATATAGCTTCATATAGTGTCAAATCATGTATGTTCCAAATTTCATGGTGTCTGGATTATCGAAATAGTGTTTTGTAGTTGACAGTGTGAAGACAATGTTGTTTTTGTGAAGGTGTTCTTAGTAGGGAAATGGAATGCTCCACAATCTTCTGCATTTGAAGTTATGGCTATGTGGTTCTAGAACTATGTTTAGGGTGCTGTAAATGTTATAATTCCAAAGTTTCAGATCATCTGTCCTTCTTTTGTAAAAGTTATGCATGATAGAGTACTGACATGCGTTCTAGCAAAGTAAGGTGGTGTTGAAGGCCTATTGGAATGTTCCGCATTCCTTCAGATGTGAATGTTTTCCTTTGTGGTTTTGTGGACATGTTTATGGATGTGCATTACATGCTTTCTTGTAGTTTCAAGGTTCTTGGTGATCTGCAAGCTCAATTTTTCAATGACAGTATGTTGCAGTGTGTTCTGGATGACTTGTTCTCACGGTTCATGGTTGAAGATGTGTGGCACAAAATCTTTGATGTGCGGAGGTAAAGGAGTGTTTGGAGATGTTTTATGAGTCCTATAGACTCATCTGGAAGAGCTTCATGAAGATCTTTCTTGTTTCCATTACCGCATAAGGTTTTCAAGTTGATGTGACTGTTATGCTTCGAGTTTCATATGTCTTTGCTTAAGGCTATCCTATTTTCAAATGAGCAGAGTATGCGGATGTAATTCCTCGATGTATGTTTCTGTGAAGGATGTTTTAGACCTAGTTAAGCAAGTGTTGATGTCTGCAAGGCATGGGTCTTCTCCTAGTGTAGCATGTAGTCTTGTTTAGGACTTGTCCTCTAAACGTTTCATGTTGTGTGTAGTCTAGACGACTTGTAAATGTATTTTTCATGTTGTCTATAGCCGACAAGCAATGTAATCAATGTAATATCATGTATAAATTGTAAATCAAGTTGAGTTAGGCAAGGTGTTATTGCAATGTGATTGATAATGTTCGCAAGAAATAAAAGGAGTAGAATGAATGCATTATGATGTGCCACTGGAGGAGAAAGAGCAGAAGTTGTAGATGCTATCCTGATTCATCTTGAAGACATATTTGTGACAGTGATCAATTATAGATTGTGCCATAATTGTTTGCAGAGGCACTGATTCAAAGGCAAGACTTCTAGAAGGCTAGAAATAGTGGGTTAGTAATATGGAAATAAGATATTTGAGAAGTACAGTGACAAAAGTGCAATCATCAAAAGTGTGAGCTTCAATGTCAATTTTCAAGCAGTAGAAGGACTGTCATACTATAATCTATTCTGAATTTGTTCTCAATTTAGGGAGTAGTTTCTTCCTTGGGAGTGACCCTAAATCAAAGTTTTCAGAGAGTAGTAGCTTCCTTGGGTTGTAGCCCTAAAACAAAGTTGTTATTTTGAGCTTCATATATTGCGAGTTAATCCTCACTGTGGTTTTTCCCTTCTTGGGTTTTCCATGTATATCTGGTGTTATGTGTTGATGTGCATTATGTTAATCTTTCATGTTTATGTTGATACTGTAATGCTTAAGTTTTAATCTGCTCTGGAGGAATTGGAGTTTGATTAGATACTAATTCACCCCCTCTCAGTATCCTGGTGTGTTCAACATTATGGGTCTCTACTTTTGTCTAAATGGTTTTGCATCTAATTGAAGGGGAATAATATGTTGAAACAAATCCTCTCTATAGGCCTTGATCTCATCATAGGACCATGCAAAACAATTTTTGAATTTTCTCAACAAAGCAATCAATATTTGTTTCTCATGGGCCTTCAACTTATTACCTATATATACCATCTTTGGTGCATCCTCAGTCCCAAGGTCGACAACTTCAACATTTTCTTCTTCAACTAGTTTACCTTTCCTTTCCAATGATCAACATTGTCAAAGATTCTTTCTAATGCTACCAAACCTTTAGGAATGGTATTTGTCTTCAACTGTACCACTTCATTGCCAAACAAGGTTTCTTTACCATCCTCAACCTCTATCAAAGGCTACCAGTCAATCAATTGATTGTCAAATTCGTCCATACAATTAAGAAATTTATAAATCTGATTATTATCATTAAAAACCTACCAACTGTAGATGATGTCTAGAATTTTAGGCTTGGTTAGAACTTCAACAACATAATGGCAAAAGGAAGAAGAAACTGATTGTGGATTAAATTTTGAACTAGCAATAGCCAAGGCATCTGCCCTTTTGTTCTCAGTTCTTTCAATTCATTCAATGCCAATAGCATCAAACATCTCTAAAGTATCCCAAATTGCATTTCTATAGGCCCCTAGCCTACTATCCTTGGTTGCATAAACACTCTTGACCTACTACACTACCAATTTTGAGTCTCCCAAGATCCTTAAAGTCTTGATTCCATGACTATGAGCCACATTCAAAACCAATAGAAGAGCCTCATACTTAGCTATGTTGTTTGTGCAATGAAAGTCAAGCCTAAAAGACAATCCAAAGTGTTCCCCATCTGGTGATATAAGAACAATACTAGCACTTGAACCCTCTTTAGAATATGCACCATCAAAATGCATAGTCCACAAATCATATGCATCACCAATAGGGGGCACAATGAGGAGGAGCAACAATAACATACAATTCTTCATTTTCACAAAGCCCAATAAAATGATCTATGTAAGTATAAAAAAAATTAGCTCAGAATCATTTGTTTTGTGATGGTCTTCTATATTTTGATATTCTACTCTCTTTTCCCTATATAAATCCATTTGTATGCTTCCCCCATTAGAGGTTTCCCATTTTCTAGATAATAACATCCCCCACTTGGGACAGTAGTCCACAATAATGACATCCATCAAGAATGACTTGTCTGGATAAGATGCAAGCTGGACCTCAACATCCTTCACTAGGCCAATTACGTTAACCTCCCTAGAATCCATAGAAAAACACTTACCATAAGAATTTGATACCTTCAAACCCAACTCATTCACAATTTCAAGTGGCATTACATTGCTAGATGCCCTAGAATCAAGCATGGAATTGTGCAACAACCATCCATTAATGATTAATGTTGTGTAGAAAGGATCAACACCCATTTGAATGTTAACAACAGTTGACCCTAGATACACTTCTACTGTTTAATCCTGATCCTAACCCCTAGTCTCATCCTTAGAAACAACAACAGGTTGCTTTTGTACATCAAAAATAGTGACAAATGACATGACCCTATCTCTATGTTCAGGGATTCCAAGAAGTTCCCCTGTTGGGATATTCTAACTTGTCTTTAAACTAGGACCATATCTATAGGATTGCAATTTGGCAAATGGGTAAAATAGTAATATCATTTGCATCAGGGATATATGGTATCAATTGTTTGGATGCAATTTCCATATCTTTCACCTCCTTGTTATCTTTACTCTTTTCTGGTTCCTTTGATATCTGGGACTGATTATGCTTGACATCATTCTTTGTCTTGTGAGCATCCACTATTGGCGTAGCAGATGATTGCAGAATAGGCACAGGGGCCTTTTGTACATACTTCTTTTTTGGTGTTGGCTGTTGTACAGGGACTTTCTTCTTCTCTTATACTTTCCTTTTAGGAATGTCTCTGTCCTACTCAACATTCACCTATTGCCTTTGCTTCTCATTTTATGGTCCAACCTTGTTTTCACAACAGGGTTATCATTAATGGGCACTTGCCTATTTCTTAATGGGAAACCTCCATGAATCTGCATAACGATTGCATCGGTTAGGGACCTCATATCTTCATCAGATGACTTGGACATCTTATATTTCTTCTGCATGAGATCTCTCAAATGCTCAAAATCATGTGCAAGCAGTTGATACTTCCTTGAACTTGCATCATGATCATATTGGAATACATGATCACCATAATGATAGTTGTCATATTCGACATCCTCACCCAACTACGCATATGATTTAGTATCAAACTAATTTATCTTATCATCATAATATTCAAGTGCACCTTCTTCATTCAAAAATTCCTCTTCTCTGCTCTTTGACTGAGAAACTGCACAATTAGTAGAGTCATGTGGAAGATAACATGCATTACACCAAGACAAAGACTCTTGATAGTTTATGTGATCTTTTCTTAATGATCAGGTGTTTCCCTCTTAGGCTGCTTGAAACTGACCTGCCTGGGGGCTGCTTGCCTATCATTTTGTTGTGGTCTTTTGGACAAATATGTAATATAGGGTTTGTTATGCAATCTTTGACCTTCATTTAAATGTGTGTAGCACCCTAAGGTGGCAACCCTTTCTCATTTCATGCCATCTTATAGGACATGTCTTTCATAACTCCCATGAGTTTGTCCAATTTGTCTTCTGTTGTGAGGGGTTTGCTCAAGGCTACTCTATCTGGCTGGGAAATCTTTATATTAGACCTTTTCACATGCTTACTAGAGGCTCTCATGTTACTTTCAATGTTAATAGCTACAACATAAGCCTCCCTCAATGTTTGAGGACTCTTGTCCCTCTAGTAATTACCAATTTTAGAATCAAACACACCACAATACAACATTAAACACATTGATTCATTAGGCCTGAGATTAGTGGGTACCTTTCTCATTGTCATAATAAATCAATTGTTGAAGTTAGCCACCGTTTCATTTATTCCCTTCTTGATTATGGTTAGCTCGTGGATGGAAAACTTGGGGTCAATAGCATCTCCATACAGTAATATGAAAACTCTCATAAATGCGTCCCAAGAATCAACATTGTTATCTGGGAGGCCTTTGTACCATTCTTTGGCACTCTCTTCTAATGAGTGAACAAACAACTTCATCATCACATCTTCGTCCTCTATTTCGTACTCATCCATGACATTTATTGTCATGCCCACATTTGCATGTGGACATGAACACCCGAACCAACATTTTTTTTTGAAACACATCATTAACGCAGGTGACTATCATGTATCACACGATAACCTAACATGCACACTTAGTTGTGTTGTCATGCAACGTCAGGCCAAACACACTGCACAAAGTAGGGATAAAGATTTCCAAAGGTGATGGTTATAATGAACACTGTTCATACACCCTACGTAAAATGGAGGTATACTAAAAGGGTTTGCATCACATTACATGACACCATGAGAGAATAATTCATAACATAATTCCCTATTAGGTTTCCTAGATGGATATGAAATTTTGCCCGCCTCAAAGGTACCTAACCCAAATAATCTACAAATTAAATTAAATCCCTAATCCCGCTAATGTTTAACTAAACATAAATTCGATTATAAAAAAATATGAGATTTCCATTGAAATAACGATAATTAAATCAAATAAATAATTATCTCTTATCTCAAATTATAGCTTTACAGAGAGATAAAACAAAGATACAAAAATTTTAATATAATTAAATAAATTCTATTACTATTTACTTTCCAAGAAATACCTTTTTAATACTTTAAATGAGGGCAACATTTAATAAATTTAAATTCAATAATTTCATTCTATTCCAAACCACACTAAAATTCCCTAAAATAATTACATAAAAAAATACAAGTTCCTTATAAAATGGATACATATTTAACATTAGTTATACTAAGATTTGATGCTTCTGGTTTGACTGTGTGCTTTTTTTTGAATCGACGTTTCAGATCACACTCCGTGATCCATCATTAGGAAGAAAAGAGAGAACTAGTGAGAAGTGTTTGCAAATATGGTTACTTAAAGATAGAGAGAGGGAAGTGTGGGCACGATGATCAATAAGGTACAAAAAGTTAATTAAATAACATGAGGAGGGAGGGAGGTATGAATAAATCTAAAAGCTGTAAAAAGAAGAAATAGGGGGGCAAGTATATATAAATATATATAAAGATCAAGGAAGGGATGGAATTATATATATTTATATATACTTGCCCCCCTATTTCTTCTTTTTATAGCTTTTAGATTTATTCATACCTCCCTCCCTCATGTTATTTAATTAACTTTTTGTACCTTATTGATCACCGTGCCCACACTTCCCTCTCTCTATCTTTAAGTAACCATATCTGCAAACACTTCTCACTAGTTCTCTCTTTTCTTCCTGATGATGGATCACGGAGTGTGATCTGAAACGTCGATTAAAAAAAAAGCACACACAGTCAAACCAGAAGCATCAAATCTAAATATCATGGACTGTGGAAATATCATGTCTAGAATTAGTTATACTAGTTTGAAATAAAGTAACTAAGTGATAGAACCTCCTAATTAGAAGTCATTAAATTTTAGCACAATAATTTCTATTCCCAACTAAAAATCAAATCAACATTAAACTAATTTACACAAACTTTAATAAGAGAAATCTCCTCATTATGTAGGTATATATTTAACTCAATACTAACTGCTCATTTTAAATGACACAAGGGTAAGTAACTCAAAATTAATTATATCTTGAAAAATACACTTATTTATATTATGCAAAGAAAATACATTCATTAATGTCTTAAAGAAAATACATTCATTAATATCTTAAAGTTGGAAGGAGGTAAATATTTCATACAATAATATTGGTATATATATATATTTTACACAAGTAATTTGAATACATTTAATAAGTAAGGGAGATGACTTTTACTATTTCTTCACTTCATAATGTATTCAAATACATAGTCATACATTCACATAATTTTAAAAACTTTCATGAAGAGGATAAATACATTCCTTTGACATACAACCATATTACAAATTTATAGTGACTCAAGGACCAAACTTCTACAATTTCAAATACTCCTTATCACATTTACAGCTCTTGACCCAAGGTTCTTAATACAAAATAGGGCTCTTTTGCATAGAATAATTTCTCTTGAATAAGGCTTGAAACTCTTTAATAGGAGACTCTTCTCCTTTCTTTGTCTATTATCACAAACCTATAAAAACAAAGGAAAAACTATATCCAAGGACCGATAGAGGTGCTCACCTCCCAACTGTTGGCTTGCCCACAAGTCACCGCCAAGCTAGAAGGCCAACTATGAAACCCAAGGAGCACACACAACAAATACACCATCCATTTATCAAAAACAATCGTACAATCCCAACCAATGTTTACACAACACGAAGGATCCAAAAAGACATCCAAAATAGGGGGAGTAGAGTAGAAAACTCTACCTTGGGGAAACAATGAAAACCAATATTTCAAATATCACATATACACATAGTCATGCTCCTTAAATCTCCCAAAATCTTCCATAACCATCTCACCACCAAGATCACAACTCCAAAACACCAAATGACACTCATGCCACAATCTCTCTCTCAAGAGAGTGAATTTTTCCCCAAGGAGGATTCTTACCTCCCTCAACCCCTCACATGGGTTGCTCTCAACCATTTGGGGAGCCAACCCAAAACACATTTCACCCATCCCAACAACACAACTACAAACACATGCAACAACAATGAAGAACAAATAAAGACACCCAACCACACATTCACTCATTTTTCTTTTTCCATCTATATTCAAGAACACAAATTATCCTACAAAGAAAGAAGCCTAGATCATAAAATATTTTCCCAAAAGTTGGTGAAGAACAATTTTGGTGAAGTCCCTCCAAGAGCTCCACTAGCTTTCTTCTCCAGTCTTTCAATCTCTTACTTTCAACTCAACAAGTGAAAAATGAAATGCCCCCAGTGCTTCTCAAGTTGCAAAGAGGGTATAAGTAATAGATGACATGTCACACCTCCTCTCCAAATTAGAATGTGCCACATGGAATCCACCTCATCCCTCTCCACCAATCTTCAAACTCTAAGGGGTGATTTGACTCCTCATGGCTCTCACGCATGTGTGAGGCCTAGGGGAGAGGAGTGTACTTGTACACTCTTCTCCAAATATCTTCCTAGGTTGGCTCAAAGCCCAAAATTCCAAAATTTCAAAGCCCAAAAGACCCCCAACCCCAAGGTACATGACCTAGGGACTTAAAATCAATAAAATACTCATGAAAAGACCTCTCAAACCCTTCAAAAGTGACCCCAAATTTTAAATTTCAAAATAAGACACACAAGCAATCAACTCATCACCCATGCCAACTCACATTTACACAATTTTAAAAACTAAAATAATCATAGTAAATAAATCACATTACACATTACACATTACACATTTACAAAAGACTTTAGTCCCCATATAGACTAATGTCAGGCATCACAAGGAATTCACATGGGTTTCTAGTTGACCTATGAATTGCTATTGGTCATGGAAGGTACCTGCACATCTCAATTGTACATGTCAATTTGTACAATAAGCATATATAGCTGAAGTAACTTGAATTAAATTTTAATTATAATTATATTCAATACAAACATCTTTACTCTAAATGATAATCAAAATACAAATGACTGTCAATTACATATCAATACAATTTCAATCATCATTCCACGATATCTCCTAATGTCATCACATATGCATCATAATGATCTATCAACACAAATATCCAATTTCAAATCACCTCAACTTGTTTAATAGCATAATCCCAAACTTAATTCAATTTTCAATAAAATCAACTAGGTAATTGAATTATCTCCATTCAACATATAATTAATCCAAGTCAAGCACACATTCATTACATAAGGCTCAAAGAAAGCATAACTACCTCCCAGTTAAATCATCATCCTCATAAACACATTAACACAATTATTCAAATCAAAGTGTTGTCCACGATATTCTATCACAAGAAATATAAGTCCTAAAATTAACCAGTCTTACATCTCGGTGAATCAACAATAATGGGCTTAATAGTGCCAACAAATATGCTCCATAAGAATTGGCCTCACATATTTGAATGATAACCTAGCTATCTCATGAATACACCATCATAAAATACAAAGATAGTCGACTATGTTAATCAACATAATCCAACACATGCTATTTAAATCCACCACTCTACTCTAGCCATCTTCATCTAATATAACTTATCTAAGAGGATCACAAGTCCATACATAATGTCCAAATTCTAGGAGTATCCATCACCATAATAGGAATCCATCATGCGATTAAACTAGCCACACAAGGTTGGGCCTCACATTTATGAAGTTCCTCAAATGTTCCTCATCGGTGACTGGATTGTTACCTTGAAACTTAGGTATCTTACTTCTCATCTCATTAGGAATAGGATTAGGAAAATCAGGAATACTAAAGAAGTCAAGCTTCTTGTACCTTTCTGCTCCTAATGACTTCTTGGGTGGAGGAAACCTCTGTGCTCGTCTTTTAAAAGCAGGTCTGGGATTAGGAACATTACCAAACTATTGGTTGAGCTGTTGCTATGGCTGATTTGGAATATTTCCATACTACTAATTCATCTAATTTTGTGGTGGCTAGTTTTGAACATTAGCAAAATTCCTACCCTAATATCCCACTTGTTGATGTTGTTGTTGATATTGTTGTTGATGATATCTCTAATTTACTACAGGTCTGGGATTTTGAACATTTTGATGTTGAGGTTGATTTTGTGCATTATGAGAAAGTTAAGCCTGCTGCAAATCAAGAAAAGCTGACACCTCTCTCTGCCTCTGTCTGATATGCCTCTCTCTGCCTCTGTCTGACACTACATTTCCTCATGTTCAGTATCATCGGGAATGTTATGATACTAATTCCCGAGTGGTCTAGTAGGAGATGTAGGATGCTGGGCAGCCTGAAATGTCTCTTTATTTTCATTGGGCATTCTAAATGTTCTCATATTTGCATCATAGGATCTATCTCTACTTCACCTACCAATAATGTTCTCATTCCTTCTAACTTCATATTGATTCAAATTTGTTCTTCTATTATTTCTTATGCGGTTATCAGCATAGTCATCTGATGTGCACTGAAATGGATCTCTCAAATCATCAAATGCATCATTTTTGCCTGATGTTCCTACCTGATCCTAAATAATTAATGGCTATAAAATACTAGGAGGATTTCTTGTTCTATATCTATTTCTTTGGCTTCTTGAGTGGTTTGAAGAACTTTCAAGTGTTGACAAATCTTGGGACCTTCTCCCACGATCCATTCTAATTCCTTTATTTCAACCAAAAACTAATTTTTGGGTTGACCTAAACAGAGTCGCCACTCTTCACTAAGAAGAGACTACTTTTCAATCTAGATGTACTGATGTAACCACAAGATAACCAATGGACTATTAAGATTCTAAATTCTATGACAAGAATCAGACTTTTCCCCAGTAGCGACACCAATCTGTTGGGTCCCAAAATAGCTGATCCAAAACCCTAGAACATTACTCAATCTTCTAGGCCAGGGGTGCCATTTAGAAGATTAGAAAGGGGTTCATCAAAAAGTTGAGGATGATTAAGGGGAAATGGATAGGAGTGGGTGATCTCCTCTTCACTTTAAGCTCAATTAAACTTAGGAGGGCATTCCGAGAGGTATCCCTCAAAAAGGATTGATAACAACAAAATATATGCTTAAAATCAAACTATTGCAATAGCACCCAAAACACAATTTTAATCCCAATATTGTCACCAGATTAAAACACACCTACTGCCTAATAAAATACCTCTATTTTAAAATGATAAGTGCATCTCTAATACACGGATAATGCAAGAACACACATTTTATCTAAGGAATACAAGATTTAATGAGTTTAAAATAAACTTTCCTTAGTAAATCAGAACCAAATGAAGCCTACATATTGTTGTTCACATATAAAATGATTTTTTTGTTTTATAAATTTGTGGTTGGTCAAGAAAATCAGATCGGTGCCTATTCCAGGCAACAGAGTCACCAATTTATCAAAAGAGAACAAATATACAGAAGAATATGGGTTCTTACACATAAAACTAATAATGGATCATGAATATACTTAGTTATCCAATATTTCACTGCATTCATTCAGATATAACTTATGAAATGATCGATGCAATGGTTGCAATGTTTTAAGAGTTTGTCACTACTCAAATCACTGGTTACATTCATATAATAAAACATTATAAGGGAAAACCTGAACAACGCTTGAGATTTCCCAAAATGAACACATGAAATATTGGAGAAGTTCGTGAAATGATATCAGTTGCAACATTAAATCTGGATATACATTTGAATACCCATTCCCTGATAAATTGACATTGGAAATGCTGGAGACTTGTGGAAAATTGTGTCTTCTCCTACTCTCCAATCCGGATTGAATCCCCTCTTTCAAAATGCGTTCACATCATGTATATATAGAAATGCAACTTCATGCCTCTTCTTTACATGGGATTCTCAGCAGGAAAATATTAGGGCACCACCAACCACCATTACTTTATCGACCTACTCCACCTAACTGTAATTAACATCTTCAACTGCCATCAATTGGGTCAACTTGGGAATTCATGGTGGCCTGAGAGTAGGTGGGCGTTCAAACTAAGAAAACCAACATGCTCAAAAGCCTTTACAACACTTTAAATACCCTTAAAACATTTCCCAATACTCATATAATTTTTCTTGACTTCCATTTCCCTTTCTAATCAATTAATTATAATAAAAAATATAGAAGGTTTGCAAGTGCAAGATGTCGAGTTCACCAAAATGTTATGTGGAAAATGAGATCATGACTAATTAATGCCTTAACTTAGGTCAATCCTTCTTCACATAGCATTGGAATACAAGCCTATAAAGACTTGGTGCTTGGATGCCATCCACAAGGAAGAGACAAGCTATTCAGGGCTCTATTCCTTTGTTGCAAAGAAAGATTGATCACTAATGAATTAACAAAAGCTAAGTAATACAAAACCCTAATTGATAAATTTGAAGAAATATACAAATGAATGTTACAAAGACAAAAAACAAAAGTGGAATAGGAAAACACATATCAAATAGAACCTGGCATTGAAAGTTGGGGCAAATTTGGTAAGACCCAGGCACAGGGTACCCTAGTCCTAGAATTTTTGTACAAATTTAATTCTATCTGACGATCTTTGTAGTTGCTCTCTCTCCTATCACTTTTCCATCAAAAACTTCTGATTACGACCTGCACACACACGAAGGGGGGGAAATGGTTGTGGCTATATAGGAGCTTGCCTCAATCAAACCCCATTTTGGTATTCCTACCTCACGGATAGTTAGATCAGTAATAGCAAATAGTGTGTGCTCTGAATCTTAAGTGTGTCTAAGATTGTGGCGAGCAATGACCAAAAAAATCTATAAACGAAACCCCAATCAAGTGTGTTAGAGTGGATTGGTATATGCCTCAATTAAAGTAGTGACTTGTGTTGAATTGTGTTGACCTCGTGATGAAATATAGAGTTTACTTGAGTTTTCACTTTGGTTTGATTTTGGTTGACCTCGTGATGAAATAAAGGGTTTATGAACTTTGTGTTATGCCTATGTTTTTTTGTTTTTCTATTTTTGAATGTATGCACTCTATATGAATGCAAGATAGTGTTTTTATTCTTTTTATGATTTTTTGAAAAGGAAAGTGCTTTAATTAATCTAAAATTTAAATATGAATGGGATTCTAATGAGTTTACTAATGCAATCTTAATCTATGTTTTTGGTAGTTTTGATATTTTGAATCTAATTACTCTAGGAAATGAAAGAACAAACTAATCTAAGAATGCAAAAGAACTTGGAAATAAACTAATTTATCAATGAAAATTCTATTTAGCCTATCAAGGAAATTGTAACATGAGTTTACTATTCCCAAGAGCAATTTTGAGATTAACTAATTACTACCATAAAACATGAAAGAACCTGGAATGTGTCGGCCCATGCGCCTCAACTACCCTTAGGAATCCTTGTGTAGGAAACCTCTTCGTCCTCTTGCAGAAATGAAGATTCCTCTTGGCAACAATAGGAAAGGGATGCAAAATAGATTGAGAAAGTTTCAAAATATGAGATCAATGTGAGCTAAAGAGCACTATGGCTTGCAAAATGAGCAACGTAACGATGCAAAGAGAAGCTTTTAGCAAATATTTGGCATAAAAACAAGAAAATAAAAGGCTCATAAGTCCTGTGTGAGCATAAGAATGCTATGTGGAGAGAAAAAACATGCAAAGCTTGGATACACAATTGAAATTGCCTCCCTTTGTGCTTGAGAGAGGGGGGTATTTTAGGTTTGAAGAGCACATGAAAGGTGGGAGAGTTTGAAGAGTTAACTCATTAGATTAGACAGTGAACTTGGTTAATTAGGGAGTGATGAAGCAAAGATAGCTTATCCCAGAAGCAAAAATGGAGTCATCAAGAGTCCAAGAGGTGACAAGTTTAGATCAAATAGAGTCAATTATGCATGCTTGAAGGCTTGGAATAGTTCACTCTATGTTTAGGCCAAAAACTCATAAAAACAAGAAGAAAAAAAGGTCAAAATAGAGCTTTTAGTGTCCAAACTCAATTTTTCCGCAGCTGGAAAAGACAAAAGGGTCACCCCTTTTACCAATCCAAGTCACCTAGGGATGACCCATGGGCGACCCACAAAGGGAGGTCCTGTGTTGAGAAGCAGGGTCAGATATTGTTGGTTAGGGGATGTAGATGTGAATTGTCTCTAGAACTAGGTCAAAAGGTGGTCAAAAACCAAATCTCCACTTGCAAATGTCGAATCTCCTAGGGGAGATCCTAAAATAATAGGGGGAGATTTGTCCTGGTTGAACATAACTGAAAACTAAAAGTTGGAGATGGCTTGGGAGGTCCCTTGGAGGGATCCTAGGAGTGGGGTTGGATGAAAAACACTAGGGAAAGGTCAATTTATGACAAATAGATGAATAAGAGGCTTAGGGATGAAGTCACGAGCACATAAAACAAAAATTGACAAGTGTCGAAAAGTGATGAAAGTGAGGGAAAGGTTAGCATGACAAAGGGGAAACAAAGGAAGAAATCAAAACCCACGTGTTTCCAAAAGAAACACTACTAAGAGGGAATTATTTTCATGCTTAGATGTGCATGATAAGGATTATATGTCATCATGGGGTCCTCATGGAAGCTGTGCGTGATTTTAGTGCTTATAGGGCAATATAGGACATTTTTTGCAAAAATCCGCAAGTCAACATGACATGCAAGGCAACAGGACATCCGGTTGCAACAAGACATTTGGTTGGAAAACATTCAGTTGCAACATGACATCTAGTTGGAAAACATCTAGTTGGAAGAAAAAAACATCTGGACATCTTGTTGGGGGAAAGATGCATTTGGACATCCTGTTGGAAGGCAAAGGCATTTGGACATCTTGTTGGAAGGCAAAACACATCTGGACATCTTGTTGGAAGGCAAAGGCATTTGGACAACCTGTTGGAGGAAAAGCACATCTGGACATCCTGTTGGAAGGCAAAGGCATATGGACATCCTATTGGAAGGAAAAACACATCTAGACATCTTGTTGGAAGGCAAGGTGCATCTGGACATTGTGTTGGAAGGCAAAGCACACCTAGACATCCTGTTGGAAGGCAAAGGCATCTGGACATCCTATTGGAAGGCAAAGTGCATCTAGACATCATGTTTGAAGGCCAAGACATTTGGACATCCTGTTGGAAGGAAAAGGCATCTTGACATCTAGTTGGGGCCAAAAACATCCGCACAAGAAGAAATCACTTAATTTTTATTAGATCTTCTCCCAACTTTGACTGTAGACACCCATTTGTCTCCTCTTAAAGGTGAAGTCATCATTTGGCCTTGAACCAACTAGAATTAAATCAGAAATTTGATCACCAACTTCTGCAAGTAAAAAAAGAAGAAAAATAATGAACAATGCAAAGAAATATTTTGGTTGATGAGGATTTCTCATGGACCTGAGATGCTCCTACATCAAGTAGTTCAAAACTCTCATTTACATTTTGGTGAACCTATCACTTCAACAAAAAATCATTTTCTTTTTCCTTTCCATTTTCTTCCCAAAACTAAATAATTTTTTTTCTTCCCTTAGTTTTTTGGGGTGCTGCCTTGAACCCTATTCGATAGTCCTAAAGGATAAAAACAACAACCTCTAATCAACTTGTCCTTTTCTTCACTTGATACAACCTTCTTAATTTATTTTTTCTATATTGGACATATTTTCCCATGGATCCTTCTAGTTGTTTCCCTTGGGATTATTTACACGCATACAACATGGACTATGACTTATTCTCTCATTTTATTGATTCCTATCTATATGTATTGGATGATATAACCTTCATCTATAATTTAGATACACATACATGTTTAACAAATCAGATCTTTGATTGCTTTTTTGATCTTTATGCCTTTATAAATCTTAAGCATGTCTTCCCTTATATCTTTGAAGACATCACTACATTTATCTCCATGACCTATTGAATGAGATAGATGATGTTGATACTTATTCTCCTTTCATTCCACTTCTCATCCTGTTGAGAATCCTTCTACTTCCACTACCTCTCCTATAGCCCATAGTGGTAACATGGCTTTTCCCATTGAACTCTTCCTTCTTTGGCAACATGTTCAAACTCTATAGATCTCTCACAAGATGTTGAGGACTCCTTCTCTCCCCTCACCACCTGTGAGGATCTTATTTTTATAGTTTATCACACTCCTTCACCACATGGCTCTCAAACTTCTATTGATAATATTTCTTTTAGTGTCTCTAGTGACTCTTCTTCAAGTGATGATGAGACTCATGCTTCCATTGATCCTTTCTCTTGGCAATATAAACTTTTCTTGTTCTTCTCCTCCTCTTCGTTTGGAGGATGAACTCCCTCTTGTGAACAATATTGAGCATGCTTACATCATTTATCACTTCCTTAATGTCACATTAGTCAAACTTCATCCTACAATAGATATCGATCATCCTTCTCATGATTCTTAATCTACTATTTCCTCTCTTACATATCATCCATCTCTTTTAGACCTAGACACTTGCCATTATATTTCTCCACCTTCTTTGCCTATTACCCCTTCTATACTGCTTTCTTTTCTAGAGGCATCACCATCTATTTCTCATGAGTGACCTCCTCCTAACACTACTATTGATAAAACACCCACACAAATATTACTCCAACTTATACCTCTCATCTTGCACATGAGACATTATTACCTCCTATAAACCCACATGCTATTCCTTTGCCCTCATCCCTTGATCTATCCAAAGTCTATGCTAAACTCTAGGAACTTTCTTCTAAATTTAGGAACTTTATTCTAAATTAGACACTTCTCTCTATCCTTCAGTTTCTCCTTCTACATCTATATGGCTATTCTCCCTTTTGTCTTCTAAGATTCTCACACGCCCCTCTCTTATGTTGGTTTAGGTCCAGACAACTGAGAGGGGAGGGGGTGAATCAATTGTCACATATTTTTATTTTTTCTACCATTGATCTTCCTTTACAACTTATAATCAAATTAATGATATAAACATTTTAGCATTAATCAATAACACATGAGCAGAAACATAAATAACACACTTGACACCAGGATTTTTGACGTGGAAACCCGGTTAAGGGAAAAACCATGGTGGGGGTTAACCCACAAAATTAATACCCTGTTACAAGTATTTTTACAAATGAGAATGCATATGCATTTGGGCTCACTGCCCGGAGCTCACTGCTCAATTAGAGGCTCACTGCTTATAGAAAGATTACAAGAGAATAACAGATATTTTTTACTGATAATTAGCATCTACTCATGCAAGAGTTTCAGTTCCAATTAAGTGTAAAAACTGATCTTACGCATTTCATCTTTACTTTCTCTTCTTACTGCTATGCCTTCATTCGCTCCTTATATTTTCTGCTCTTCTCACAATTACACCTTATTCACACACACCAAAATCATCCAATTTAATCAGATATATATATCCACAACATGATCTACAATTATTTTACCAGTCAGCTTCAAGAACATTTAGAACTTTGTAGAGTACTCTGCTTTGTCGGCTAGATCCATACATAATATGGGATGCAGATAAAAAATTGCACTTGTAAATCATCAAACATGTTGGCTAACACTACTTATCATCACCAATTGCCCAATAGACAACTTCTATACATCCAGAAATAGGATCATTCACAAGGTCGGCTTGTTCTTCTTCTGTTTGTTCTGTCAAACTGAAACCTGACACTCAGAAGCCAATATATTTTGAGTCCTTCATCTTCGGAGGAAGAAACTATGGATTTAGAGTGTCTTGACAATTCTTACAACTACCTTAGATCCGCAGCAAACCATGCCTTTACACTGGATAGATCCAGACCAAGATACCGGACCCTATCACCTGCTTTGTTCCTGACTGCCCGGACTTAGACACATCCTGATTCTGACTTCCAGTGTGAACAGATTGTGTTATGTGGATGATTGGGATTATCTTAGTTGCCATCAATGACAACACCTATCATGCCTAGCAGTGTCTCTTGCCAACAATATCCCCCTTTGGCATTGATGGCAACACTTAGTGAAAAATGACTAAGAGTTGAACTAGCTCCCCCTTAGCTTGTGCTCCATATTGTTGTTCACACTGCTTTCTGGTACTCCCCCTTAGTTGGATTCCTCATTTTTCACTGATCTTCACTCCCCCTTTGACATCAATGGCAAAGGGTGGGGTCCGCAAGCCAAAATTTTCCAAAAAATTTTATATAGGACCGCATATGTACAACCAATCATTAAGTTCTATTTACATGAACTTGAGAATGTCTGCAAACCTAGTTTTTATTTACACAAGTTTAGAGGCCCAAGTACTCTTCATTCCATCCAAAATAGAGATGTGTCCACTTAACAAAAATGAATATGCTTCTACCTTTGATAGATCTGATGGATCACTAGTCTGAACTGCAGTCTGAGCTTCAGATAGGGCATTATACATTGTCTCTAACTTAGGGGCAATCAATCCCTGAAGCTCACACATTCTCTTCATAATGTTGCTTTTCTCTTTAACAAGTCTCTTGATCTCATCAGTCAAGCTAATTACTTGACATTCCTGACTTATGGGTGAAATGGTTAGAGGATCAAAATTATTGGATAGATTTGACAATTTCAGTTCTTGTTCCTTTATCTTCTCAATATCCTCATTTACTTTGGGCCAGGATAGACAAAATTTATATACATCACTTCCATCACTTAGCGCATTTTGAACACTCTTTATACTAATAGCAAGTATAGTCCTATCATACCCTATTAGACTCTTAATTTCACTAAATCTCTTATCCAAAAACTCATTTCTGACTTTTGTCTCTGCAGACTTCTCAAAGGACTCAAAATGAGTATTTATAGAACTTACAAGATTTTTTAGATGGCTGGAGGGGGAATCAGATGGACTTTTCTGGTAGGAAGACATTAATTTTTCCAAAATCCTGGTTGTGAGCCCCAGTAGCTCATTGTCCTCTATGTGGAACTTTAACATCTTTTCTCTAGCCTTTACTTGGGTGAATGATGCAATTTTCATCAATTGAATTGGAGAGAGAGAATCTGGATTGGCTAGACCTTGGAGTAGTTTAGGCTCATCAATCTCAATCATTTCTTTTTCAAGAAGACTTTTCACTACATCTGCAGTGTCTCTTGCAACATTTTCTAAACCATCCTTTGGTTCATCAGATTTCTCACTATCTGCTTTAGGTGCTTCAACATTTGCACCATCTTCTTCTGCTTTATCTTTCTTTCCTTTTTCTTCCTCTTTCTCTGCTTTACTTTTCTCTATGTTCTCTATAGAGGGACCCTTTTCTATTTGTTCACAACTTGCTACTTGATTTGGAGTGCTTTGTGAAGTAGTAATATTATCTTCTTTTCCTGATGGGTCAGGTGAATTAGGAGTATCTCTTGCATCAACTACTTTATCCATCATTTTTGTATCATCCTGATTTACCTGTTCCACTTCCAGAATAGAGGCTTCACCCAACTCAGATTACTGCTCGATGATGTTCTCTTCTTCACCATCCAGAACTTCTTCTGTGACTATGGGAAAATTGTGCTTTTCCAATGCTTTCAAAAGAATTTCTTGAGTTTCTTTAACGATTTCACTTGTTTCTCCAAGCATGAGTTTGTTCATTCTCCTTTTGCTTCTAAATTCATCTTTGACTTCCTTGAATAACATATCTATTTGATCAGGTGAAATCTAAGGACACAAATTTATTAGCTCATGTTCCTTGATTTCCATGTCCTTGCTCTTGGCATTTTCTTTTCTCAATTCCAAAATATTTGCTAGAATTTGTGGCAACTCAGAAGTTATCTCAATCAGTGCCTTGTTGTAGATGTTGAGATATCTGATAGTTGTTTCCTCCAACACCCTTTTAGCCACATCACTGTATTCATCATAGAATTCAATCATGGGTTTTAGATTACCATCTATCGTGACTGACTTTATCACATCCTCCAGGGAAAGTGTGGGCTTCTCAACATATTCCTCATATGCTTCTGTCTTTTGCCTTTTACTAGCCCTTTTGCTTCCGGAGGACTTTTCTTTGGTTACTTTTGCAGCTTTTGTTCCAGTGGCCTTTATTTCCTTGATTTCAATGTCAGAATCTATATCTTCTTCTTCTTCTCTTATGCTTTCATAGGTCCGGGTTGCTTTTGTTTTCTTCTTCTCCCATTTTCCAGATGATTTTTCTTTTAGTTTTGTAGTCTTGGAAGGAACAGGGGCAGCAACATAGCTCCTAGTAGTTCTTGAAGTGGAAGAGAGTTCCACCGGAGCATCTATTTGTTTCTTATCTTGTTTCTCTTTCTCAGCCTTTTCAATTCTTTCTCTGTGTTTCCTCACAACCTCCTTAGTTAGGCCCAGATTTTTAGCTAACTGCTCAACTTCTTTTCTTACTTTCCTATTGGTTTCAGGTTCTCTGAATTCAGTATGTAGTTTTAAATTCAGCTCCTCATAAGTTCCAAATCTTTCAACCGTTGTGTCTTTAGGCTTGCTTAGAAGATGTTGAGCATACATATTCAAGATTTTTTCATCTACTTCATACCCCATGGGCATGATCCAAGCAGTTCTAGGTTCCACTGCTTCCATTAGACACTAATCAATATCAACCATGAAGCATATATCATTTTTGTACTTTTCAACAATTGATTTAGGGATTCTTTTCCTTAAGTGCATCATACTCTGAAAATTCTTGAAGTAACCCCATATTGCAGTTTTCTAAGCTTTGAAATCACCAATGCTGCAAAGATGATCTCTAATCTGAATGGCAACTGGCTCATCCTTAGTCCAGTGCACACCTTTTACCCCAGGTACCTCATTCATAAAGTAGAAGATCAAACATAGAACCAATGTATCATACTTGAAAGTGTTTTTCTTATCTTTCTTGATTTTGTTTAAATTTTCAATCAATTGGTTCTGTAGTAATTCACACAAGTCATAATCAGTGTTTTCCTTTAGCATCTTGTATGCAGCATATATGGCTGTTCTGGACATAGAATTTTATCTACTTGAGTGGTAGATCTTGTACCCAATCACCATGGAGGTTAATTTGACATCCGGTTCTATAATATCATTAATGGTCATTGCCCTTCTGTCAAACTTAGCACCGGTAGCATCAGTCATTGTCTGGTTTTTCACGGCTTTCAGCATGGGCAATCCTCTAGTTGAGTTTTAGCTAGTTACAATTCTGATAGCATCCTTGGTAATCTTGAATGGTTTTAACAACCAAATGAATTCATCATGCATCTGACTCAAAACGTATCAGACCCATTCATCCTCATCAAATGTTGGAAACCCCATAATCTGAATAAAATGTTTATCATGTAGTGCCTTATACTCGGGTTTAAGTTCATGATTTTCATCCCTGAGTTGTTTCTCAAACAAGTCTACATACCTTGAATCTCCAAACTCATCTATATTTGCATGAATATAAACCCTAATGTCTTCTACATGCAGCACACCATATAAAACACTTGAAAAAACACCTAATGGGTCAACTTCAATTGATTTGTGAGGATGCTTCTTAAATTTGGGTCGAGGCCTTTCAGTAATGTCAACAACACGAGGAGTAGCCATCTCAACAAATTTTAGATTCAAAGCTTTACAGAGAGGTACCTTTTTCTTTCGCGAGGTTAGGGTTGATCAGTTGCCAGTTGAATTCACTCTTTGCCTCAGTCTCTGGATTTACAACTCGAATGCTCTTCTTCTTGTTTCCTTCAAATGTAAGGTGATTCAAATGAGTGACCAAGTGACCTTTTATCTTTTACAAAACCTAATTTGGCATTGTAATAAATGCGTTGCCCTAACTTTATCTAATTACTTTATTTTTGACAGTTCTTCATGAATCACTCCACAAGATTTCATATCAACATCTTTTCTTCTAGAAATCCTTCCAAAAGTTTTGGATCAATTCAGAATATTCTCTTTTATTGTGCCAGATTTAGGCACCCACTTACTGATGGGGGGATTTTGATGTTCAAAGCAGCTCCCCCTGAGCCAGAGTTCTTGACTTAATTCCCAGAGGAATTGTCAGCACCTAATTCCGGTGCAGACCCATCATTGTTGTTTATTGTATCTTTATTTACCCAGATCTTGTTCATTTCACTTCATATCTCATTCACATCAATTTTTCTTTTGCCTTTGTCTTGTCTCTGTTCATCCAGTTTTCTGTTTACCGGACCTCTTCTTCCATTGTTCATACTTTTGTAGAATCTTGTAATATGATGAAATTTATTGCAATGAAAGCACACAACATTTCCTTGCTTATGAACTTGATTTCCTCTTGATCTGCATTGATTAGCCATGTGCCCAAACCTATCGCAAGAAAAATAGTAACCATTGAAAGAATTGCCAATTCTTCTATTATTAGCATTATTCATTATCATACTTCTGCATTCATTTGATCTATGACCATACCTCTTACACTTGAAGCATTGACCAGAGAAGGATGGACCATTTAGATTCACTCTGCTTCTGCACTGAGTAGCTCTATGACCAAATTTATTGCAATTGAAACAATTTCCATTGAATGATGGATGTCTTTGAGCATTAGGCTGTCTTACCGTAGGTTTTCTAGTTTTGTTTCTTTTATTCCTTGGTTAAAAATTTATTTGTCCAGATCCAGAGCTTTCACCTTTCTCAAATCTAAGATCATACTTGTCGTCATCCTTTTTCTGTTTTTCAATTAGTGCTTCAAGTTTAGCTGAGCTTATCTTGAACTTCTCCTTATACTCATTGGCAATTTCTAGGTCATGTCTGAGAGTGATAATCTGTCTCTCAAGTTTTCTCTCATTGTTTTTGCTTTCTTGTAGATTTGATTCTAGGAGACCGGCTAATCCATCTAATCTGCAGCATTCTTCAGTTCTCTCCTTCAGATTTTGCTTCATTTCTTCTTCAGTTTTCTTCCTATCTTCAATTTCCTTGGTTAGTCTCATTACCCCAATTTCCATCTCATGTTTTAAGACAATAACTTCTTTAGCTAAATTTTCACATTCCTTTGTCTTTTCTTTTAGGGCCTTGTCTTCCAGTTGAAGAGGTTTCTCCTTTCCTTTTGCATTGGATTTGCTCAATTTTTCTTTTAAAATCTCAATGAAGTTTTCAACCTTTTTGAGGTTATCTTGCAGCTCTTGGACCTCTGCCTTGGACTGCTCAAGATCATCTAGG
Organism: Cunninghamia lanceolata; assembly: GCA_027924645.1. NCBI lineage: Eukaryota > Viridiplantae > Streptophyta > Pinopsida > Cupressales > Cupressaceae > Cunninghamia > Cunninghamia lanceolata. The sequence goes on along the minus strand of BSBN01000053.1, from coordinate 2,204,947 downwards.
GTAAGATTTAGTTGCCCTTGAAGGTTATATTCATCCTTTTTTATTGACTTCCCATATCTCCCTTAAGCTGTTAAACTTTTCAAAAGGAACCTTGCTCTGATACCAATTGTTGGTTTAGGTCCGGACAACTGAGAGGGGGGGTGAATTAGTTGTCACATATTTTAATCTTTTCTACCATTGATCTTCCTTTACAACTTATAATCAAATTAATGATATAAACATTTTAGTATTAATCAATAACACATGAGCAGAAACATAAATAACACACTTGACACCAAGATTTTTGACGTGGAAACCATGGTGGGGGTTAACCCACAAAATTAATACCTTGTTAAAAGTATTTTTACAAATGAGAATGCACATGCATTCGGGCTCATTGCCTACAGAAAGATTACAAGAGAATAATAGAGATTTTGAACTGATAATTAGCATCTACTCATGCAAGAGTTTCAGTTCCAGTTAAGTGCAAAAATTGATCTTACACATTTCATCTTTACTTGCTCTTCTTACTGCTCTGCGTTCATTTGCTCCTTAGATTTTCTACTCTTCTCACAATTACACCTTATTCACACACACCAAAATCATCCAATTTCATTGGATATATATATATCCGCAACATGATCTACAATTATTTTACCAGTTGGCTTCAAGAACATTTAGAGCTTTGTAGAGTACTCTACTCTGTTGGCTAGATCCATACATAATATGGGATGCAGATTAAAACTTGCACTTGTAAATCATCAAACATGTCAGCTAACACTACTTATCATTGCCAATTGCCCAATAGACAACTTCTATACATCCAGAAATAGGATCATTCACAAGGTCAGCCTATTCTTCTTTTGTTTGTTCTGTCAAACTGAAACCCGATACTCAGAAGCTAATATCTTTTGAGTCCTTCATCTTCGGAGGACGAAACTATGGATTTAGAGTGCCTTAACAATGCTTACAACTACTGCAGATCCACAACAAACCATGCCTTTCCACTGGATAGATCCGGACCAAGATACCGGACCCTGTCACCTGCTCTGTTCCTGACTGCCCGGACTTAGACACATTCTGATTGTGACTTCCAGTGTGAACATATTGTGTTATGCAGATGATTGGGATGATCTTAGTTTCCATCAATGACAACACCTATCATGCCTAGTAGTGTCTCTTGCCAACATCTTATTGGTGTGGGAACTCTTTCTTTTGACAAGTACACTGGTCATTGTGACCCTTTACACAATGTGAGACACTTCTCCACCCTATGTTTGACTCTTACCTATGACAACTATGTCTTGGCCAAATTCTTGCCCATGCCTTTATCTCTCATTTTCACTATAACATGGAACCCAAAATCTCTCTTACACACTTGGCTAAATGCAAATAAGATGTTCATGAAAGTTTCCAGGGATTCACTTCTCACTTCTTTTCCTTACTTGTCCAATGGGGTTCTTGACCTCTTGATGACCTTATTATACTTCTTTTTAAAGATAATTTACTACCACATATCCAACATGCCTTTCTTTTTCAACAATTTTATTCCCTTTCTTACTTAGTTCTTCATGCCATTGAAGTTGATCAAATCCTCTTAGAGAATCCTTAAATCAAATATGATGAATGAGCTCTCCTACCCCTCCACCCATAGATCCCCCTTCTAACATTTCGCCATCTACCCAACCTTCTTCCCATTCATCCAAGCTTGAACTTAGATCCTATATACTTCTTGTTGACCCTTCTGAGCATATCTTACCCATTCTCTTAGAATCCATGCTCATAACCCTTCCACTTATGTAATTTAGATATCCTTCTTAGTGTGGTCCCTCATCTCTTCTTTCATGTGCATACCATAGGATGTTTGGCAACTCTACTAATCATTATTGTGCTATAAAGTCTAAAATTCAAGAACTTCATGATGAAGGTGTTGTCACTCTTTCTTGTGATACACCTCTCTCACCTTCTCTTAATGACACTATTCCACTGGTAGATGAGACCAATCCCATACATCAAACATCTCCCACCTTTGACACATATAAAGTTAATCATTACCTGTTTACTATAAAAACTTCTAGAAACCATTCTATCTCTACTCCTCAAAGATTTTTTTAGTGGCAAATATTCGCTAATTGACGAATATCACAGATCGACCAAGTCAGAATTGGTGAATAAATCTCATCCAATAGGGTGGTCAAATCACCCAGTTTTTACGTATTATCGGTCAAATCCATATCCATTTACCATCGATTTATTTTATGAGAATCAATGAAGTAAGAATTTTTCCATAACAAACTATGCATTTCAAATGGTCTGACTAATATTTTCACCTGGAATTTTGGAAGCAAGTACTAAATCACCTATATATTCGCCAATACTATTAAAACAACATTGTGTATCGGGACACATGTTGCCAACTCCATTAAATGGTTGTGCGTGAGGACCCATTTCGCCAACCCCATTACATGGTCACTGCGCATGAGGACCCATTTCACCAATTAAAATTTACAAGTAGTTGATTATGAGGGGCCATTTCACCAATTTCCATGACACCTCCATGCTAATCGTAGGGCCATATTCACCTTGGAAATTACAATGTATGTAGTCCATTGAGGTTTGATTCACCAACACTTAAATGTATTCCTTATATAATCATGTGGGATTCGCCAAATCTTTTTGATATACCATATAGAATTCCCGCGGAATTTGCCAAATATGGATTGATATAAATACAATCGAAACTCTGATTTATTCTTACACATTTTGTTCAGTTTTGAACTTGTGAGCTCTTGATTCAGATTTCAGAAGTTGGAGTTGGCACCTTGAATTTGATCGTAGGCAAAGTTACAAATTTACAACACATGCATTCCTGCATTAGCGAATAATCATTATCTCATAATATTAGTGTTTTAAGATTTCTTTATCTCTCTTCCATTCTTGATTCAATCATAAAGAAGATATTTAGTAGGGAATGGGATCTATATTCTATGAGTATGTCCTTAAACAAGAAGACATATTTTCCAGCTTTTATTCGAAGTGGGAGATCAAGATGTCGAGCCACAAGTGCGACAAGGGTAAGACTCCTCAGGGTGGTGAAGGGAATGGGAGGCCATCAAAACTTTGAAAAGGTGGAGTTAGTATATAGTCTTACTTTGGAACTGGCAATGTTTCTAATCCATTAAATCAAGATGGAGCTACACCATTAACTCTTGCACCAAATAATAATGAAGAAGCCATTCACAATACCTCACCACCACCAGAAGGTGGGATTGCCATTGAGTCAAATGAGGATGGCAATACCGCAAAAGATGTTCCAAGGGGTACCCTAGTTAGCTAGAATGAGGATGGCAATACCACATAAGATGTTCCAAGAGATACCCTGGTTAGCTAGAATGAGGATGGCAATACTGCAGAAGATGTTCCAAGGGATACCCTGGTTGGCTAAACTGAGGATGGAAATACCAGAGAAGATGTTCCAAGTGAAACCCTAGTTAGCTAGAATGAGGATGGCAATACTGCAGAAGATGTTCCAAGGGATACCCTGGTTAGCCAGATTGAGATAATTGACTTGGATGAAAAAGAAAAATGCTAGCGTTGTAGATGATGTTGGCAAGAAGAAAAGAAAAGGCAAATCAAAAGATTCAAAAGGCAAATCAAAAGATTCAAAAGACAAATCAAAAGATTCAAAACTGGGGCACGAGTGGGAAATGTCAAGGAATTTTTAGCTTGATTGGGTTCCAAAGTACCCATTCATTGAACTAATGGGAAAGAAAACAAAGATGAACAACCAAAAAAATGCAAGTGTGTGATTTGTAGTTGGAAATGTAAAAGAGACAATAAATTGCAGCTAAAGCTTGACACTATAGAAAAGCATATAGGTAAAGTTTATGAAAAACAAATCATAGATGGAAAGGAAACATCAATAGTAAGATGGAAATCAAAGGAAGAATGTCTTCATGTGAAGTATGTTGCGGAATATGATGAGCATAAGAAAAGAATGACAAAGCTTGCTGCAAGTGGAAGTACAATCAAGGCTCAATTTGGAAAAGCAATGGAAGGACCACAACTGGCAAAAACTGTTTAGATGAGTGTTGTTTTTCATATTTTGTCCAGAAGGCATCCTATGACAGACTACCTAGAGTATAGTAATTTATTATCTTTTTTGAGTGTTCCTCACTATCCTAGCACACATTGGTCAATAAACGCTGGATGGGAATGGGTGAACTATCTTGCTGTAGTGGAAAAGCAAGATTTAAAGGAGAATGTAAAAGAGTCAAACTTCATTGCATTATCTTTAGATGAAGTTACTGCAATAGATAATACTTCATGGGTCTGTATGCATGTGTATACTATAAAAGAACATGTCCGCCTAGCTCATCTACTCTGTGTTCATAAAATGAAGGACAGTTCAACATTGCAAAATCTATTTGAACTAGTTAAGAAGTCTCTGAATGAAATTGCAGGTATGGATGACTTGACAATTGCTAAAAAGTTGGTGTGTGTAGGAGCTGATGGAGTTGCAGTAATGCAAGGTCAGAGGACCGGTCTTTGCACAAAATTACAAACTACTTGTGCACCATACATGCTTTCCATTCACTCCATGGCCCATAGAATGAATTTAGCATTTAAAATTGTAAGCAAGTTTCCTACAGTATCAAAAGTTGAAAATCTAGTCCACGAGCTCCATGCATACTTTTGCCGAAGTCCCAAACGTTTTGCGTAATTTCAAAATTTTGTTGAGGGAATAATAGCAGGAAACAAGCTTCTTAAGGATGTTGATACCAGATGGATCTCCTTGCATGGACCAGTGCAACAAGTTCTTTCAGAATAGCCATCCTTGAATGGCACAATGTATGAGCATCGCAACACAGTAGACAAAGCTCCTGACCTCTTACATAGGTTAAGCGATATAGAGACACTCTTAACTTTGGCTAGTCTTCTCCGCATGCTAGATGAAATGAACAATCTTGTGAAGAAATCCCAAGACAAAACTATGTATATCTATGAGTATACCAAACTATGTAGAATGACATGCATGGCCCTCGATAATCTATATCTAGATCTAACTTCTCAAAGCTCAAATTTTTATAGGTGGTAGATAATTACAAATTTGAATCATCCTAAAAATTATTTATAGTTTAATGCAAGCGGGGAGTTATGTGTCTTTGTACGTGGATTTAAGATACCAATGCACCATTGTAAGACAGTCAAGCGCTCTATCAAAGAAGTACCTTTTAGAAAGGAAGATTTTGATGGCATTGTTGAATCTATTAGTAGTAATTTGAAGGAAATTGCAAGCAATCTTTCAACAGAGATTTATAATCGATTCCGTCAAGATGAAATACTTGATGCCATGTCTATTGTGTATCCTCAATTTTGGGTTCAAGGCCACTGAGATAGCCCAATCTTTTTTCATCAAAAAGTAGCTACCTTGACCGCATACTTTTTGAAAATTGTAGAATGCAATGGATAGAAAATAGAAGGAATTATAGATAGAAATAAGATTAAAGGACAATGTAGTCGGTTTGCAAGAAGTATGATAGACCAGTTAAATGCCATGGAGAATCCCTTTGAAGCGGGATCAATAACAAAGGCTTGGAAAAACTTGGGTCAGAGTGAAATATTGCGTGATTCGATATCAGAATATTTCAAACTTGCTGATTTATGTCAAACAATGATATTGGGCTCGGTGGAAGATGAGAGATTTTTTGTGCATTGGGGTTTTTGAAATCAAAGATAAGAAACAAACTAGACAAGAATTTGGAAAATTGCTTGAGGGTGTTAGGAAGTGTGTATAATGTCAAAAATTTTCATTATGAAAGGGCACTTACAATCTGGAAGTCCATATGCGAAAGAAGAGGGTTGTGCAACACTTCAAGTTCAAATGCTGGTAGTGGTGGGACAAATGACAGTGACACAATGACTGATGAATTTGACTTTGAGACTTAGTATCAAGATGAAGAAAATGAAGACGAGACTCACAATCAAGATGACTCTTTTTCTTTATCTGAACGTCAGTTTGAGGACCTTGACTCGATTTGGGAAATGGAAGTGAATTAGTAGTTTTTAGGTATTTATACTGCATTTCATGAATTATATTCCAAAACTATAGTTGATGATATTTTATATTGTATTCCTTGAAATTGTGAATCAAATTGAATACATTAACATATTATTAATTATTGCATATTTTAATTGTGTGAGTGTCATATTGATAAGTTTTACATGTACTTAGTGATTCATCATTCAACTCAATGCTTAATATTTAATTGCTAAAGTTGATTTGTGCAGAAAACATAAAATTTGCAGTAAAGTAGAATTTTGGTTTTTGATTTGATATGTGATTTTGCATTATTTTTCACAATTTATGAATTATTTTGATCAGTGCCTTATCCGCAATTGAGTCAGAAAATGAAATATACATAAACCTAGCCTTTTAGCCTTTTGCATTATAATTTTAAGTTGACTTGTTACTGCTAGTTCTCGGTCATCCATGTTCACACTTAAGCCATCAAACCCATCAGTATTACCGCCCTCCTTGCCTTGTCTCATCGGTCACTGCTTGGTTGGGAACATTATGCGTCAAAAAATGTTTAAAGGGGAGCCACTGGATCTCGCAGATTGAATCTTGACTGCTTCCTGCCAGCCCACGTGAATAAAATAATGTTGTAAGAAATCCAGAGGGATAGCGGGCTAGTGACAACTGATGCCTGTCAAAGTGGGACCCATCATCCACTATAGACATTGAACATCAAAGCATTAGAGCTTGCCTATCACTGCAGCTCATATGAATTAGAGCTTGCTTGGTTAGCAAGCTGGAGATCACACATATTTTCATTAATGGCGCCGGGTTGGAAATGCTCGTAAGGGTTCTATTTATTCTTCCTTTGAAGAAGAATGAAATCATTCCTTTCTTTCAGGTTTGGCAAAAAGCTCTCATGGACACCCCAATTTGCCTGCTCAGCTCAAATCAGCAAATGGCCTTCCTTGGTTTCATCACGGACGCCCAGATTCAAAGAATCATCAAGCAACACAACAATCCACAGCTGCGTTCTCTGGAAGTGGAGGCCATCAAGATGGTTCTAGGTCGTGACTTCTTTACCAATAGGGAGAGATACCAGGTTAATTTTGACATTGCATCCTAGTTTTTAGCCTCGCTCTTGGACCTTGGAGGTGACAAGGTTGAAATTCTCTTGTTGTTGAGAGCCATCTTCAAGGCCAGTTTCAAGAGGATGGACTTGGATGTCGTGGTGGGCGCTGTTTTGGGAGAGGGAGTTCCCTGAACTCTAAACTTGGCTTTACTTACTCTTCCGGGTGCCAGAGTGCAGCGTTGGCCCTTCCTTCTTAACATATCAGTGAGAGCTTTGGAACTCCATCAGCTTTGGGCCATCTGTGGTCACAATTTCTTGCACCTCTGTCATGCTCTAGAGGTGGCCCTGAATAGAGAATGTTTGTAAATGTGTTCACAGACCTAGTAATTTCTAGGGACTTCTATGGTTTCCCCTAATTACAGTCATCCCTCTTTTTGTTTTTGCTTGACAAGTTCGATTCGTTGCAACTTTTTTTGATCTCCGTTTTGGACTGTGGTATTGATTTCTAGGGTGAAATCTTTGTATAGTTTTGTAAGTAATGTGAGAAGTTTTGTCTTGGACTCTCGAATGTAATTTTTGAAATGGATGGTTTGGGCGAAGAACCCACATACTGTAATTTTTGACTATAAATACAAATTCCCGCACAATGGTTTACTGACCAAAAAAAATAGTACGTATAGAACAATGAACATTAGCAATCGTTGAATGTGTATTTAATAGTTGAAACCAGAGTTTATATTCAATTGTTAAAATAAATAATGCAGATAATTGAACATCAACACAATACTAAATTTGAATTTTCTATTGATTTTTAAATGAAGGAATACATAGAGGCAATGTAAAATCTTGCTCAAAGACAACTCTGCACAGAGCTGAGTTGGAACTTGGAAACTCATAATATCAATATCAAATCATTCTAACAGTTTTTTTAGTAAATTCCACTGTTCAGGTGGTGGAATTGTCATTTCTTCTAACTGATGTTGTTTGACTTGAATTTTTGTTAACAATGTATGATTGAATTTCAATTTGGATCTTGGGTCTGACTTGAATGTTTCAGCCAAAGATACATTCAATATTATCAGTTGTTTGATGAAATCCAAAAAGTTTACCTCATCTGGGTTCTGAGGAAACTAGTCCAAATCAATCTTCCTTGCATCCTCCATCTTCTTTCTGAAGTTATCCTTTCCAATGAATCGGTCATTTGTGTCAAAACCCTGTGGCAAACCAAGCTTTGTCAAGTTCCTTACCTTTTCATCCTCCTTAATCTTTGTTGCAGCCTCAATCACAAATTCTATTGTTTCACGCATTCTTGAACACTTTTGAATGATAGATGCCACCTTCATTAAGGCTTCAATCCGATTAGTAATGCCTTTTGAAATCAATTCATTGTCACTGGCTTTGTAGACTGTTTCTAGAACTTGATTTACAGATTTCTCTTCTGCCTGCAGTTGCATATTTGTGTTGTCCATTAAATATTTGCTCAGCTTATTATGATGTAGTCTAAAGGCATCAATCAATTGAAAGAATTCACACAAATGATCAATCCTCTGCATTATTTCTTCCTAGATCTTTTGTTTCATGTGCCTCATTGTTTGTCTACAAAATTCAGTTAACTTTTTTTGACAAGATTTTATTTCATTTTTTGCTTCCATAAGCTCTACGACCAATGTTTCATTTTTTTGCCTCTCTTTCTCCAATTTTTGTTCCCACTGTTCATTTGCTTTCCCAATGCTTTGTCTTAATTTTTCTAAAGTAGATTTTTCCTCATCATATTTTTTTTGATCTCATCTAACCTTTGCTTCAGTCCATTCAATTCCACCTTTGTTTGTTTATCCTCTTTGCTTGTTGATGTAGAGGCAGATTTTTTTATTCTTTTTTCTAATTCATTGCTCTTGTTATCTGTTGCTTTCCTCTTTGCTTTCTCATTTGCTAAGTCTGCCTGTAATTTTTCTATTTGATTCTGCAACTTTTTCTCTCTCTATCATTCTTTAGAAATGATGTGTACACCAATTCATTGTTCTTCTTTGATAAATTAATTTTGTCAGTATGTTTTAATCCTGAAAAATCAAATTGCAAACTACTCACCTGAAATTTAGATCGATCCATCTAATTTTCTGGTTTATTTTGAACTGTAGGAACAACAATTGTGTACTCCATGATTTCTGTATTTGTGTCAAATGTGGGTAATATCATAGTTGTTGTAGGATCTGAAGTTACAGCAGACACTCTCTCCATCAATTGCTTCTTTTCCTTTTTATACAATTCTAATTTCTTTTTAAACTCTTGAATGTAATCAAAACATGGGGATGCAAGAATAAGGGAATGCTTGAATGGTGAAGGAATAGGAGTACTTGCAATTTCTGTTATTTCCACACTAACTGGGGGAGTGTCTGGAAATAATTCCTTTGTAGTGGAACTGGTAGTTGGACTTGGACCTGTCATAATACTTTGTCTCTTCTGTGTCCCTTGATCACTGAGTGTTTGTGTGGTATCTTGTATTGGTGTCCTTTTGTGTGTAATTTGTTGTTGGACCTGTTGTTGTAGCACATGTTGACTAAGTTCTCCACCAGTGACAGTGCCAGTCGCACTAGGCTCTCCACCATGGGCATGTCCAAGTTGTGATTGCATCTGGCCATGAAGATTAGGATTTGAAGCTATAACATAATCAATTCTTTCAGTTCTACTTGTATGACCTTGGTGTATTTTATCAGTTGATTTAGCTCCAAGGCCTCGTTTATCAAATGGTTTTCTAGGAGTGGTGACTACATCTATTGGGGTCCAAATGCCTTGTCCTTGGGACCCCAAACCACAACCTCGATAACCCAACTTTTCATCTATGACTGCTCCTGAAGTATATGCTTTTTTTGTGCCCTGACTTAAACCAAGGTTAAAATTGCTTTGTTCATCCCTATCATCATTAGGTTCATCATCACTGTCAATTTTAGTTTCTTCATCTTCACATTCATTGGGATGCTCTATAATCCACAATTTGCTAAATTCTTCATCTTCATCGATTTCTCCATAATTTGCATCAGTTCTTGGTTCACCTAGCTCCTTCCTCATAGACCAAAATGCAGTAATTTTTTATCGTGTCCAATATTTTTTTTAAAACACTCATTTAGGGAATCTGGCATTTTTGCTATAATAGATGGTTTATTGAACTTTTTCTATAAAAATTGTTGTACCTCCTGATTTCATTCTCTGCTAGTGCTCCTGTAATTTGGACCTAGTGCAATGCCATAATTTTTGCTAACAACTGTTCAAAATAAATACCTTTCTCAGCAGCAGTTTTCTCCATTGCTATTTTGACCTCATCCTAGGAATCCTTGTTTCTCAAATTTTCAAGAAAGGGTTTACTTTGATGTTGAATTCTACTTGCAACATTCCTATTGGCCACAATCATTGTTTTAATGGTGTCACATGGATCATACTGCCAATGATAGACACCATCAAAATTAAACAATTTCAAAAGATCTTGTGCCACCTTAAATGCTTTTCTCTCAAATGTGAACACTCCACATAAAAAAGGTAAAGAAGGAAATAAGGTCTTCTTTTGTTGACCGGCAAAGTATAGTTCATCAGGTACTCTGCATTTACCTTACATATTCCAATGCAAAAACCCTTTCTATCACATGTATTGGAAGTTTGTATGGCTCTACTCTTGATCCATAAAATCTTAGCACAATATATTCTTCCAATAAGTACCTGTTACCTAATTTCACTACTAGCTCAATCAGGTAGAGCTTTTCAAGTTTTAAAAAAGAGAAAGGTACATTTTATTTCTGCTGCTACATTACATGCATGTGCATAAATGGAATCAGAAGGTTACATTACACTAGATTGCATTTATGCAAATGTAGATAACATAGAAAGGATTGCACAAATCTTTTCAGAAAGGGTAATCTTTATTGATAATATAAATGTATAAGGTCTCACACAAGCCGCAAGACTAACTGATTCATTGCAAATGAAAATAAAGACTACATTTATAGAAAATTAAAGAAACAAATGTGCAGATGTTATAGGGTGACTCGTCATTGCCTGAATGACGAGTCTTGGTCCTGCTTGTGTTGTCTTACATCATCTCGTGTTGTCTGCATGTCCCACATCTAACTGTTATCTCCTTGTTGCCCCTAGTTATCTGCATTAGAGGTTGAAAACTGATGTTAGAGCAATGACGAGGCATCATATAACATGTGACATATATCTACAAACATACAGTCTGATTTTTAGATGCAATAAACCCGTCAGTATCACTTGGGCCTTCAAGAAAGCAACAGGATAATCAAGAACATCAGTCACATGAAAATATTTTCCTAACATGTTTGTTTCCTATGTAGGTATAAAGAAAGTTTTGTTACTGACTTGTTTATCTAATCACAACATGTGGGGTGAAATGGGCTCCCACAAGGGTTGAGCCCATCATGCTGCCCTCTTGTGTTTTGAGAGGGATGAGAGTGTAAAGGCATTCTCTTTATTAGTTTTGAGTATATATTTCATCACCCATAAGAATAATTTGACTGATATCATTGTCATAAATGGTGAAATACCTACTCAATTGAAGTCTAATATAGAGATGAGCAATCATGTGACTACTTAAAAAAAAGAAAAAAAATAATGGAAGAAGAGGTACAGAGGTCTAAAATGATAAAGGAATAAGTGCAGAGAGGTCTGCATGGCAGTCATGTCATGAGAATTCACAAAGGTGAGGAACAACATTTTCCTCTGTCAGAGAGCAGTTACTGTCCATGGGGCAGTCATAAACATGAAAATGGAATAGTTTAACCATGCAGGTTTGTAACATTTGATGGTACAATCATCAATGTGTCAAGAAGGCAGTCATAAACCTTGTCCAATAACAACCAATAGTCAAGAGGACCTTGACAATCCATCAAATAGATTCTTCAGCTCATACATTCTAGGACAGTAATACAGTCACAATGATCTTATATTATGCAGATAGAGTCCAAAGAATTTGTATATGAGCATGTCATTGTGATAGTACATGGAGGAGAAATGCCAAGATAAATACATACAATCTCATACAGTGAGTGCCATAAGTAAGTGTCATGACAAGAAATTTCAATATTATAAGCCTCATTAGTACTGCCACAATGATCCCATATCATAAACAATAAATGTTGCATTGACAATGCCATGCAAGTAAAGCTACAACAGTAAGTATACGAAGTGTACCTATAGGTAGCCAAATATTTCATGTTGAAAATCTACTACAAGATAAACATTTCATATTGTAAATCTACTACAAGACCAAATAATGAAAGAGCTGAGGGTTTGATCTGAGTTATGACTGAAGTGATAGAATGATTTGACCACACAGACATAAATGATAAAGTGCCATCAACAGTCTACAGAATCAATGAAACTTATCTATAGCTCGTGCCTTGTATACAGAGGTTGATGTGCCTTGTATGCAGATGCTGTAATGGGTAAGGGTCTTTATATTATAAAAATGAAGCTATAGGTAAAAAAACAAGATAAGACGACAGTGAGGGTTTCTATTTGGTGTTCAACAACAGTATACAATGAAAACCTTAATATCGACAAAGATACTGTGTATACAGAAAACCATTTTTTGTAAATTGTGTGCAATCCAAGCTTAGTGTCGAAAAGCTACAGCAGTGTAAAGGAAAAAGCTTATGTTGAAAACTTTGGGTTGTAAAAGACAAGTACCTGTGAGTTTTTATTTTCATGAAAGACAAAATACTATTCAAACCCTTGTGATGTATTTAATAGTTTTCAAAGAATACAGTCGGCAGTGAAGCTTTGGATAGTGACAGTTCTCAAAAGATACAGCGAACAAAGAGTGAAATGAAGGCACGAAAAGGATATATATGCAGTGCCAAGTAAAATGTAAAACATTTCATTATTTCTGCTACAACCAAGAAAAGCTTAGAAACTGAGGAATATGTTCATGGCCGTGGCCTTTCTATAATAGAAGAAGTTATTCTAGTCACCTTTGAAGCTACAAGAAGCAAAACAAATGTAAAAATGCAGCAGAGAAGTAGTATACTTTACTCACTTGGGAGAATCCGAACATCTTTCATGCAAAAGGTGGAATCTGCATACAATCATGCTCTCAAGATCTAGCTACAGTGCAGAGTAAGAGGTCAATAGAAAACCATCATGGCGACTCTCAATGGTGGAGCAAGAACTTTCAACATGAAATGTTTGACAAAGAGTGTCTTTTGGCATTTAGGGTTTCAAAACCCTAAGAACCCGAGGGTTCTTTTGTTTTTATTTTTAAATTTTGTTCCTTTTTTCATTTGAACCCATGGTCAACACTTGTGTTGACATATATTCCTTGGGTCACGATGGGGCATGTCCCTTAGACCTTTTTAATTACCTTCTTTCCCATCTACCATGACATCACTTCAGTGCTTTTAAACTTTTGCTTTTATTTTCCTTGTGTAACATGTAGATTGTAAAACATTTAAACATAAATGGTATCATTTATAAACCATTTGATGTTTATTGTTATTTTTTAATGCAAGGGTGAATGAGAGCATAACTGTATGCAGAGTGGAGGAGTTGGCAAACACATGCCAAGTTTGTAGCCTTTTGTCTTGCTTTGATCTAAGTGTTTTGACTAAGTCATGGAGGCAGTTGATAGTTGAGTTGAATGTTTTGAGAGCATATAGGAGGGTTTTTATTGCCTTTTAGAGTCTTGTAGGAGTGGCTTTCATGAGTCATCATGTTAGACTAAGTCATGATGGACTTTTTCCTGCATTATGGACTCTTTTGGAGAGGATTTATGTCCTATATTCTGGGCTTTTCGTGGGCATCCGACCCAAGGTAGTTTCTAACTCCTTGTTTGGTGGAATCACTTGGATAGTGATGGATATAGTCACTTTTGTGACTCATTTGTAACTAGTTCAGATTATGCAGTTTGGAGAGACTTGTGATTTTGTGATCCTTGCTCAAAATTTTGGCAAAAATTTGTAACTCATTTTTACCAGTTTACTTGATATGAAATATAGTGGAAACCTTGGAGGTGATTGATTGGAGATTGTGCCTATTTGTCTTATGCATTTCTGTGCTCATTATATGATTTGATAGAGTTATCTGTGAAGTAAGTTTATTTCCTATTAACTTTTGTCTTGGAAAAGAGCCTTTTTTGCAAAAAATACTTATGCAGGTTGCAAGTTGTGTCTATATATGCATTACCATTAAGTGTGAAATTACTTTTCCTCTTAAGAATTCTGCATTTACAAAGCTGTTTGTGAAATATTTATGCAAAGATATAATTGATAAGCTGTGCAAGAGATTTGTTCAGTCGTTTTAACAAGAGTTTGGACTGATATTTTCATGTTCCTCATTAAGATAGGTGTATCACCCTTTAGAGTTAAATTTTAGTTTTAGAGCATATCTTTCTTACCCTTTTCCTTGTCAAAGCCATAGAATAGTAAGTTTTTTAGGTGATATAAAGTTAGGAAGTCGGCCTTCTCGAGAGATTCACTCTAGTTTCCAGGTGACCGACAACCATATGAGTGTTTCCATGTTTCTCTAAGAGTACCAATTTCTATAAATTGGTAGGGTGCAACTTTTAGAGATAACAGTTTTTGGCACACTCGGTGGGACCAGAACTAATTTTTAGTTCTTTTTGTACATCATTTCACTGCTGTTTGGTGTGTACAACAGCTGATTTCTACCTTTTGAGGTGTTTTAAATACATACCTGGCGACTCTGAGTCTTTGGTTTAGTGAAAACCAGTGTAGAACAGTCCATGCATTGTTGATATTGGTGTGTATGTCAGCAAAACCTGCCTTGGGAGGTAATATTCACACACCTGGCGACTCTACAATTTATTCTACTAGTTTCAAGAAGATCACTTGTTGGTATGTTATCAAATTCTCGTAAAAAAAAAATCAGTCTTAATAATTTTGATTTTATTGTAGTTCAATGAGTTTCTAGTTTTCTTGAATGCTACATAATGTCTTCATTTTATGGAGATGTCTTTCATCACCCTCCATTTCATGAAAAACCAACTTATATCTCTTCCTACCATCCATACCAAACAAAAGAGCTTACTGGTTTTGTTTGAAATGACCCTATAACAGTAGTGTATCAACATTCTTATCATGCTTACCACCCTCCCACCCATGCACAAGCTCCATGGCAGCTAGTGTATGCCCATGACCAGCCTCAAGAGTCCCATTTTATGTCAAACCAACAATACTACTTTCCCAATCAGCTTCAAAATGATGAGAGACTGGAGATTGGAAATATCAAGAACATATTGGTTGACTGGACCAAGCAGCTGAATGATATAGAGAGACAACAAGAATATGCTTTACAACAGAAGCCCATGAATGGACAAAATCAGTCAAACCAGTCCATTAATCCTCATTTTCAGTCATATCAAGAACTTGAACCAAGCCATCAAAATACTGAAAAAACATGGCAGCCTTCTTGTACTAGGCATCCTGGTTATAAAATGCCAAATCTTGCTAAGGCTATCCCTTCCATACCTATCCAAGATCAGGAAGATGAAGAATCAAATTTCTTACCAGGAGGTAAGTCTGAACATGAAACTCTATGGCAAGAGGAGTAGTCGGTTGCTGTTGTTTGTACCATGTCCCCAGTTAAATATGAGCATAACACATGTGAAGAGAATGTAGGATTAGGCTTATCATTGAATCCCTTACATTTTCATTCATTTGAAGAGTTTTCTAATGCTATTTATAAAATGAATGAAAGAAGCGTACAAAGGTTGCAAGGTAAAGGTCTTCAGTTGCAACGACAAAATGCCCAAGTTTCATAGGAGAAGGCACCACGTGAAGAGGAAGAATTGGTCTTTTTGTTTGATCATCTACCTATTTTTGTTGAATAAGATGAGGAAATCATTCAGATACCCAACTTACCAACAGTTTCAGACCAGCAAGAAGATGCTCAACAAGATGACAAGTTGCTGATTAAAACTAAGCAGTTTGATAACAGGGTCTTAGATCAGGTAAAGGAGTGTGAAAGTAAACATTTCTTGGAACCTACATAGTTGGATGAGAGATGTTATGAAGCAGAAAGTAGCCGTCCTCCATCATAATTTCATGAAGAGTGTGAGGAGGATTCATTTTGGGATGACCTTGAAGTTTTTGACTCTAAATTGGATGACAAAAGATTAAACCTGCTGGAAGAAGTTGCAAATCATGCTAAATCAGGACAACAAGTTCACAAGTTTGAACAAGAGTAGGAACAACCTGTAGAGGAGATAAATGAACATGAAGAACTTGATGGAAAAGAGGTTGATACGTTTTGGTATGATGGGCTACCTTCATTTATTGAACAAAATGAAGAAGATATGACTGTGATAACACAAGACTTGGGACAACTACAAGATGTTGAATAGTGTAATGAGTTGCTGGTTTGTGAAAGTCAATATGAGAATGAAGCTTTGGCTCATGAGGTAGTTTTATTTTGGGATGATCTAAAGTCTGTTTTGACGCATGAGGAAGCCTCTTTTTGCCCAGCTTTGGATATTGAGCCAGTACCATTTGAAGCAAAAGATAAAAACAAGAGGAGGAACAACAACATGATTTGGAACAACAGGGAACCAACATGGAGAGTTCTAAATTCACTCTTTCTAGAGGGTGCCCAATTAGGCATCTAGTCAGAATGGAGGCCAACAAGAATATTGATATTTTTCTTGCACCCAAGCATGAAGATACAGCTAGGAAAGAGCAGATTCAAGTCACTTTTCTACCTTAGGAGGGGAATTTTTACATTCCATATGAAAAGGTTAGTGAACTCATGTATGTTCTTCAAGAAGTATTGCAGCTCTTTGTTGAATTTCTGTTCATATTTCCTCTCTTTCTAGCTATCCTCAAGCATGGCAAACATTGTATATTCTATAGAAAAGACAGCTACTTCACCCAAATAGTAAATGGTTTTGTTTGAGTTAGTGTCTTTCTTGGTTAGGGTAGAGTAGGTACAATTTTTCTTTTCCTCCAAGTATAACTTTTGCACAGATAGTTAGTTGGTTGTGGTTTTTGTTGAGTAGAGTAGGGTTTTCAAGGTCATGCATTGTTCTGCTGAGTTGCAGAAGTCAGAAAATCTGTTTATCCAAGAGTTTTAGAAGCCTCTGAGTGACCCTTTTCCCAATGGATATGCTTCAGGCAATTGGTCTGATGTTTATTAGGCAAACATATACCAGATGTCGCCAAAAATGTTACCTAATTTCACTTCTAGCTCAATCAGGTAGAGCTTTTCAAGTTTTAAAGAAGAGAAAGGTACATTTTATTTTTGCTACTACATTACATGCATGTGCATAAATAGAATCAGAAGGTTACATTACACTAGATTGCATTTATGCAAATGCAGATAACATAGAAAGGATTGCACAAATCTTTTTAGAAAGGGTAATCTTTATTGATAATATAAATGTATAAGGTCTCACACAAGCCGTGAGACTAACTGATTCATTGCAAATGAAAATAAAGACTATACATTTATAGAAAATTAAAGAAACAAATGTGTAGATGTTATAGGGTGACTCCTCATTTCTTGAATGACGAGTCTTGGTCCTGCTTGTGTCATCTTGTGTCATCCCGCGTTGTCTGCATATCCCGCATCCACCTGTTATCTCCTTGTCGCCCCTAGTTATCTGCATTAGAGGTTGAAAACTGATGTTAGAGCAATGACGAGGCATCATATAACATGTGACATATATCTACAAACATACAGTCTGATTTTTAGATGCAATAAACCCATCAGTATCACTTGGGCCTTCAAGAAAGCAACAGGATAATCAAGAACATCAGTCACATGCAAATATTTTCCTAACATGTTTGTTTCCTGTGTAAGTATAAAGAAAGTTTTGTTACTGACTTGTTTATCTAATCACAACATGGGTGAAATGGGATCCCACAAGGGTTGAGCCCAACATGCTGCCCTCTTGTGTTTTAAGAGGGATGAGAGTGTAAAGGCATTCTCTTTATCAGTTTTGAGTATATATTTCATCACCCATAAGAATGATTTGACTAATATCATTGTCATAAATAGTGAAATACCTACTCAATTGAAGTCTAATATAGAGATGAGCAATCATGTGACTACTTAAAAAAAAGAAAAAAAACAATGCAAGAAGATGTACAGAGGTCTAAAATGATAAAGGAATAAGTGCAGAGAGGTTTGCATGGCAGTCATGTCATGAGAATTCACAAAGGTGAGGAACAACATTTTCCTTTGTTAGAGAGCAGTTACTATCCATGGGGCAGTCATAAACATGAAAATGGAACAATTTAATCATTCAGGTTTGTAACATTTGATGGTGCAGTTATCAATGTGTCAAGAAGGCAGTCATAAACCTTGTCCAATAACAATCAATAGTCAAGAGGACCTTGACAATCCATCAAACAGATTCTTCATCTCATACATTCTAGGATAGTAATACAGTCACAATGATCTTATATTATGCAGATACAGTCCAAAGAATTTGTATATGAGCATGTCTTTGTGATAGTACATGGAGGAGAAATGGCAAGATAAATACAGACAATCTCATACAACGAGTGCCATGAGTAAGTGTCATGACAATAAAGTTCAATATTATAAGCCTCAGTAGTACTGCCACAATGATCCCATATCATAAACAGTGAATGTTGCATTAACAATGCCATGCAAGTAAAGTTACAGCAGGAAGTATAAGAAGTGTACCTATAGGTAGCCAAACATTTCATGTTGAAAATCTGCTACAAGATAAACATTTCATATTGTAAATCTACTACAAGACCAAATAATGAAAGAGCTGAGGGTTTGATATGAGTTATGACTGAAGTGATACAATGATTTGACCACACAGACATAAATGATAAAGTGCCATCAACAGTCTACAGAATCAATGAAACTTATGTATAGCATGTGCCTTGTATACAGAGGTCGATGTGCCTTGTATGCAGATGCTGTAATGGGTAAGGGTCTTTGTATTATCAAAATGAAGCTATAGGTAAAAAAGCAAGATAAGATGACAGTGAGGGTTTCTGTCTAGTGTTCAATAGCAGTATACAATGAAAAGATTAATATCGACAAAGATATTGTGTATACAGAAAACCATTTTTTGTATATTGTGTGCAATCCAAGCTTAGTGTTGAAAAGCTACGATAGTGTAAAGGAAAAAGCTTATGTTGACAACTTTGGGTTGTAAAAGACAAGTACCTGTGAGTTTTTATTTTCATGCAAGAAAAAATACTATTCAAACCCTTGTGATGTATTTAATAGTTTTCAAAGAATACAGTCAGCAGTGAAGCTTTGGATAGTGACAGTTCTCAGAAGATACAGTGAATAGAGAGTGAAATGAAGGCACAAAAAGGATATATATGCAGTGCCAAGTAAAATGTAAAACCTTTCATTATTTCTACTACAACCAAGAAAAGCTTAGAAACTGAGGAATATGTTCATGGCCGCGGCCTTTCTATAATAGAAGAAGTTATTCTACTCACCTTTGAAGCTACAGGAAGCAAAACAAATGTAAAAAAGTAGCGGAGAAGTAGTATACTTTACTCACCTGGGAGAATCTGAACATCTTTCATGCAAAAGGTGGAATATGCATAAAATCATGCTCTCAAGATCCAACTATAGTGCAGAGTAAGAGGTCAATAGAAAACCATCATGGTGGCACTCGATGGTGGAGCAAGAACTTTCAACATGAAATGTTTGACAAAGAGTGCCTTTTGGCATTTAGGGTTTCAAAACCCTAAGAACCCGAGGGTTCTTTTGTTTTTATTTAGAAGTTTTGTTCCTTTTTTCATTTGAGCCCATGGTCAACACTTGTGTTTACATATATTCCTTAGGTCACGATGGGGCATGTCCCTTAGACCTTTTTAATTACCTTCTTTCCCATCTACCATGACAGCACTTCGGTGCTTTTAAACTTTTGCTTTTATTTTCCTTGTGTAACATGCAGATTGTAAAACATTTAAACATAAATGGTATCATTTATAAATCATTTGATGTTTATTGTTATTTTTTAATGCAAGGGTGAATGAGAGCATAACTGTATGTAGAGTGGAGGAGTTGGCAAACACATGCCAAGTTTGTAGCCTTTTGTCTTGCTTTGAGCTAAGTGTTTTGACTAAGTCATGGAGGCAGTTGATAGTTGAGTTGAATGTTTTGAGAGCATCTAGGAGGGTTTTTGTTGCCTTTTAGAGTCTTGTAGGAGTGGCTTTCATAAGTCATCATGTTAGACTAAGTCATGATGGACCTTTGCCTGCATTATGGACTCTTTTGGAGAGGATTTAGGTTCTATATTCTAGGCTTTTTGTGGGCATCCGACCCAAGGTAGTTTCTAACTCCTTGTTTGGTGGAATCACTTTGATAGTGATGGATATAGTCAGTTTTGTGACTCATTTGTAACTAGTTCAGATTATGCAGTTTGGAGAGACTTGTGATTTTGTGATCCTTGCTCAAAATTTTGGCAAAAATTGATCCTTGCTCAAAATTTTGGCAAAAATTTGTAACTCATTTTTACTAGTTTACTTGATATGAAATACAGTGGAAACCTTGGAGGTGATTGATTGGAGATTGTGCCTATTTGTCTTATGCATTTTTGTGCTCATTATATGATTTGATAGAGTTATCTGTGAAGTAAGTTTATTTCCTCTTAACATTTGTCTTGGAAAAGAGCCTTTTTGCAAAAAAAACTTATGCAGGTTGCAAGTTGTGTCTAGATATGCATTACCATTAAGTGTGAAATTACTTTTCCTCTTAAGAATTCTGCATTTACAAACCTACTTGTGAAATATTTATGCAGAGGTATAATTAATAAGCTGTGCAAGAGATTTTTTCAGTCATTTTAACAAGTGTTTGGACTTATATTTTCATGTTCCTCATTAAGATAGGTGTATCACCCTTTAGAGTTAAATTTTAGTTTTAGAGCATATCTTTCTTACCCTTTTCCTTGTCAAAGCCATAGAATAGTAAGTTTTTTAGGTGATATAAAGTTAGGAAGCCGGCCTTCTCCGGAGATTCACTCGAGTTTCCAGGTGACCCACAACCATAGGAGTGTTTCCATGTTTCTCTAGAGTACCAATTTCTTAAGTCTCTCAACCCTAAATGCAAAGTTCGTCAAAATAAGATTTTAAGAAATGATGAAATGTAGCTTAGGGATTCTATGTTTTGTCTTATCGGCTTTGATGGAAATGGCACTGCAATGAGCAATCTGAAATCTCCCTAGTGCACTATAATGAGCAATATGAAATCTCCCTGTGTGCTGACCCTCTCGGCTCACTTAAAAATAAAATCACTTAGTAGTAAAAAGTAGAAACTAGAAAGTTTGCTTTTTTTATAAAGTGAATTTTTTAGTGAATGAAACGTCAAGTCAACGTGTCGCTTCCAGACTATCCTATTACTAATTAGTACATGTTTGACAGTTGTCCTGCATTGATAGTTCACAACAATCTCTAAACTGTTGATCTTTGTAAATCTAACAATTTAGGGTGATTCCAGAGATTTAAGTTTGCAAGCCTAGCATTCTGTGCATTTCATTCTGGAATGCAACTACAACCATCCATCAAATGTTCATCAAATGGTTGAGTATTTTATGATATAAACAATAAACATAATCTGCATTTCTTTTTTCATTTAATTACAGTCACACTTATCATTTAATTACATTCTATTTAATATTAATAAAAAAATTATTCATAGTTTTTGGTCTCATGGACGTTAACTTTCATTCATTCATTCATTGATGTTAATTCAAAAAATTGTTACAACTGGGGGTTAGCTACGCCCCTGGCGTTACAAAAAATTCCCATACATATTCTTTCCCATGATAATATAATATATTACATCAAAATTACATAGTGAAAATCAAAAGTTCAAAACACTAGGCCATTGGCTAAGGGAAACCATAAAAATCTCCTGTTTCCACTAGGTCTGCGAAGCACATCACCCATTCCACATTTGGCTCCATGACGAGAGCTCGAGAGCACCTTAAAAAATTTAGACCGATGGTGGCCTAGTGACAGTGGCAGACGAGAGCACCATCTATCATGTTTAGTAGAAAGGGAAGCCGCTGAATCTGCACACCCATCTCTCTCCCAAGTAACACCATTGGTAGGTCAGAAGACCACGGAATCCCCACACCCATCTCTGACCCAACTACTACCTCAAAATCATTGCCCAGAAAATCTGCCTTGAAAATTTCTTGCAATAATTCAAGAATTTCCACCTTCACACCTCCAAGGTCCAGCAATGACGCCAAGAACCAAGAGGCTATGTCGGAATTCACTCTGTATCTATTCCTATCTATTAAAAATTCCCTCCCAAGAACCATTTTAATGGCTTCCAACTCCAGGAAGCACAAATGGACAATTCTGTGAGGCTTTGTTATATCTCTAAGCCTCGAGTCTGTTATGTAACCCAAGAAATCAATTTGCCTTCGCAGTACTATAAGGCAAATTGGCGTATCCATTTTCTTTGTTAAGCAGCAAGCTAGCTTCAAACTTTGGTATGACTATGAGGCATTTTTTGGCTCCATTAAATAGAGCCAGGATTTATTAATGGTGCTCGGCTTCGAAGCGTTTGGATATCTTTCCAAGCGTGCCAATATTTAAGTGATTTGATATATCTTTTCAAGTGAATTTAAGTGAATTTAATCTGCATGCAAATATTTGTACTTGATTTGATGTAAGTATATAGATAATACTTAATAGTGTTTCCAAATTATGTTCCACGCATGCAATGACAATCCATGACACATGTCACCAATTTTGAATTAAAAGGAGCACAATATTTTTAAATTGATATGTAAGATCCGACCAATTTTATATACAATAAAGTTTAAACTAATAATAAATACTATAAAAAAGGGAGTAATTGTTTTTTTTCTAATTTCAACAAAAGTCATCTCAGATCAAATATATTCAATAAATGAATAGTACAATAATCATCAAAACATTAACATTTACATATACTTTAATAGCACTTTAGAAATCTAAATTGTCAACATAGTTGGACCTCCATAGCTGATACTCCTCCTCTGTTGGCTAAATTAAATTGACAAGTTCTTTTGCTTTGGTCCTGTAAGGTGTGTACTTGATAACCACTCGATTAGCTTCCTTGTCAAATTCCTCTAAGAAAATGCCAATGTGAATCAACTTATCCATGCTACTTCTCAACATATCTAAATCAACAGTGTCACAGATGAGCTTAACTTGAGCAGATATTATTTGTTTTGCCTGGTCCTTCCACAATTGTAGAGGTTTAACCCCACCATTTTCACTCAAAATAACAGGAAGTAGACTGAAATTCCAATCATCAAACTTTTTGACAAGCTCCTTGATATTTATTTCCAAAGGACCTACCAACCCCTGAAAATCCTTAATTGAATTTATAAGTCTGAGAGTTGGGACAATGTTAGGAGGTGCATCCTTGACATGCTTGGTTGCAATTGCCATGTCTCTTAATGCCTAGGCTCTAGGGATCCATGTATCCATTAATGATGCTACAACATCCTTATTCTTATCGCAATCCTTTATGGCATCAAACATAGAAAAATAATTTGAATGACTGCTAATTAATCTCCTATCAATCCATTTATTCAAGTGTTCAAGAACTATAGTTACAATCTTCATATTACTTGAATAAATTGATTCATTGACCCGTGACAACAATTTCTTGTACGTCTCAATTTGATCCAATAATTCCTCTTTAGTAGGCTCACTTGATGGAGCTGCACCTGATGTGCTTGGCTCCTCAACTGCAAGGGGTAGGGGTGCATCTCCAAGATTGTGTGGAATGATTTCCATTGAAACTTCTGGAAGGACAACAGAGCTAGTTTGTGTTTGGGCATGAGCATGCATATTTTGCAATTGTTGCTTTAACAATGCCACTTCAGTTTCCAACTTGGCAACCTTTTGCTGACTGTCATTATACTCTACAAGCATGTCATTATACTTGGATCTATATTGATCTCTTTCCTTAGTGATATTCTCTACTGTTGCCTTTGTGAATTTGGCAATGTTCACTGACATGTTTGCTGCCTCAATTGATGGGGTATCAGACACTCTCTTAATAATTATCCCTCCACTTATGTCTGGGGTAGGCTCAACAACTACAGGTTTCCTTGCACCTGGGGCCAATGCCCAAATAGCAAGTGTTTCCCAATCTTCATTGAAAACACACCCCTGCAAAGCTAATTTTGCTTTCTCCTTTGTTTTATACAATGGTTTGTCATGCCTCCACACTGTGTCAAAAGCAATTGCCAAGGCTAAATCCCACTCTGGCAGCAATAAAATACCACTTTTCATCACCAACTCTCTACCTTTTTCAGCTGTTATCTTCTGAAACTGCTCTTTCATTTCCTTTCTAACCTCAGCCTGAATAATTGCTTCTAGTAATTCAGGGTGCAAGCTTCTCTTTTTGGCAACATTATCAACATATTCATCTCTCCTTACCCTCCAAGCAAACTCTCTAAAAGCAGGGGTCTGGACAAATGAATCATCTGTCATGAAGGTCTTGCAAGCTTCCTCCCTAAGGTCATCTCTATTGCTCAACCCCCTGAGGTCTCCCTTACCCAACTTGAGGCTACTTTCTGGTTCTATTATCTCCCTAGGGGGAGAGGGCATTCCCTATCTCATATCCTCCTTAGTGAAAATGATATCATCATCTGAGTCATCTGGATAATCCACCAAGCTGCTTTGTTCAACCTTTTGCTTCTTTGGTAGTGGCTATCTTGGAGGTGAATCCACTTCAATCACTTGTGGAGCTGCTTGCCTTGGGGGAGACAGTGGTGACATTTCATGCAATGGTGAGGAAGCTCTTGAGCCCTCAATCTCAGAATTAGAAGATGTAGTTGGGGTGGCAATAGATTGTTGCTTCCTCACAATACCTTTTCTCCTTGCAAAGACTCTGATCTTTTGTGGTGGTTGGTAGGTAGGCCTTTCCTCCAACACTGGGGCCTTCCCCTTATCCTTTTCCTGTTCTTCCCCAACCACAACCTTTCCTTTATTAGCAACCAATATCTCTCTTTTCATCCTGCCAACCACTTGCTCAAAATTCTGGAGCATATATTCAACTTTTTGCAATTCATTTTTGAATTGAGGCAGCCGTAGGGGGTCATATTGGGGACCACTCTTCCATTTTTCCCTTACCATATTATCATAGGCAATCCATTTTACCTTCCTGTCCTCCTGTATTTGGTGATTAAAGATGTTCCTAATAACATCTTCAAGGAAAAAGAAGTTATGTATGAACTAGCTGCTTTTGATCCTCGCTTTCAATGCAGCCATGAAACCTTCAAGATCATGATTTCTTGGGTGCACTCTCCTCATGTTGTATGGTTCAAGCAATTCATCCATTTTCTCCACCCTCCACCAGTCATCACAAAGTCTGCAAAACCTATCCATGTTGGGAAGAAGGTTCCTTTTTTCATGTTTAACAAGTGGCCATCTTCAACATTACCCAGCTACCAAATGACCTCACGGAATCCAATTCTTAGTGGCACTTCTCTTGGGAGAACATGTGGTCTAACCGTAGTGCCATATACTTTGAGAATTGTAAAATTTGGATAGGGCATGACATCTCCCCAGTTGTGATTAATTTTTAAATCAGACCTCCTTTCTTTTGGCCTGAGAAAATCATGTAGTTCAGTTGGAATCCTTGGCGATTTAGGATTAGGTCATTCCTCAACTTTGATGCAAAGACTTCTCAAACACCACAAAATCAAACTTAATATCATCCTTGTCTAGAATTATTGTCCAACATTGGATAGGCAGCTTAACACCATCCTCCTCCTTTTCCAACTTCATATCATTCTCAAAGAATTTTGCCCTTTTGAATAAAAACATGTGCATTAACAGTGAGTACCACCAAAACTGAACTGAATCTTTACCATTCTTTAATGAAACTAAACCCTCATGAATTTTATCTACCAGGTAGGAAGCAAAGGCATATAGTATGTTGTAAGCGGGGTGTTGGATATAAGCAACCATATACATGAACCCATTGGCATTCCGGAAGAAGGATCAAACCCCAAGATTTGACACAAAGAATAAAAGGTTTTCTAAAAATATGGAGCAAAATACTTTATTGGGAAGGGTTCCTTATTTGATGGACCAATAACAATTCTCTGGCTCCCCTTTCCCTTTCCAATTGATGCTAGATGATTTGATAACATTGTGATTTTAAAGACGTGTCTTGCCTTCTTGTATTCACTCCTAAAGGCTTTCAAAGCAATTTTTACCAAATCCTCATTCCACTCATGAAGTTGAAAAAATTGAACAATCTCTTCCCTGCTGATTTTTACCATTTCAATCCCGTCATACGTCCTGACAACTCTGGAGATAGGATCATATCTGGCTACCACAACTTTTAACAAGTCCACATCCATGTAGACATTTGAGACAACCAATTTCCCCATGTCCGATCTCCAGGGGTTACATATAGGAGAACTCAAATTCCTGTTCCCAAACCAGTTCTTGAACAATGACCATCCTGTAAGTGGTATGGTGGCATCCTTGATATAGATATGTTTATCTATGAGACCTTCTTTAATTTTGGAACCCTGGAACAAAAGCGGACCTTTTACTTTGTCGTTAGTGGAGGGCTTTAATTGATCAAGAAGGTCCTGGACTATGAACCTTTTCGTCTCTCCAGAGCTTGAGGTTTGAGCTCGTGGGGGTGCCATTATGGTGAGAATTTTGCAAATTAGGCTTTTAGTTTAGCAAGATTTGCAGGTTCATAACTAGGGTTCCGACTTAAAGTAGCAATAAAGATCAAAATTTGTAGTTCAACAATCTAAGAAGGCAAAACCTTAAAAGAAATGAAAATTTACCAGTAATTCCTATTGACAGAACCACAATAGTGAGCACAAGTAGCGAATTTTAGAGGGTGAGATTTTAACTTACGACTTTGAACGCTTTGAAAACCCTAGTTTTGATCACCAAGAGATTGAAATTGCCTCGAGTCTTCGAGAGATTGAAATTGCCTCCATATGCTTTAAAACACTTAGACGGATTCCAATTTTGCAAAAAGACTACTTTTATGGCGTTAAAACTACCATTAATGCTCGCTTGCGCGAAGCAGAATGACTCCCATGGCCACTTTCTGAATTTCAAACTCTAGCCATTGATCTCTTGATGAGATGGTAAGATGGACGACTGTGATGAAGTTTTCTGCCACACAAAATTGCTTACTCATCTTTTGGCAGACCCCACCTTCTCTTGAAGCCTACGAAGTTTGCTACGTGGCGTTCACCTATTAGCCCGTTGGGTTTATTGCTCGTGCATCTTCTGACAATGGGCTAGCAGGGAACGATTAGGATTAACTTGGGGGCCCTCCAACATGCTCACACATTGACTTCTCAAGCCATCCGTTGTCTGCTTAAATTCTTCAACATTGGATGACTAAGATTAAAACATCTTGCCGAGGAATTTCCCACGTGTCTTATTTAAACCTTTAATAGCTCACCCTTTAACTTTTAAGTCTCTTAAGGCTGCTTCAAAATATTTGCTAAAATATTTCAAACTCTAGCCGTTGATCTCTTGATGAGATGGCAAGATGGATTGCCATGATGAAGTTTTTTGCCACACGAAATTGCTTACTCATCTTTCGGCAGACCCCACCTTCTCTTGAAGCTTGTGAAGTCTGTTACGTGGCGTTCGCCTGTTAGCCCGTTGGGTTTATCGCCCAAGCATCTTCTAACAACGGGCTAGCAGGGAACAGTTAGGATTAACTTGGGGGCCCTCCAACATGCTCACACATTAACTTCTCAATCCATCCGTTGTCTGCTTAAATTCTTCAACATTGGATGGCTAAGATTAAAACATCTTGCTGAGGAATTTCCCACGTGTCTTATTTAAACCTTTAATAGCTCACCCTTTAAATTTTAAGTCTCTTAAGGCTGCTTCAAAATATTTGCTAAAATATTTCAAACTCTAGCCATTGATCTCTTGATGAGATGGCAAGATGGATGACCGTGATGAAGTTTTCTGCCACATGGCATTGCTTACTCATCTTTCGGCAGACCCCACCTTCTTTTTAGGCTGTGAAGTCTGCTACGTGGCGTTCGCCCGTTAGCCCGTTGGGTTTATCGCCTGTGCATCTTTTGACAATGGGCTAGCGGGGAACAGTTAGGATTAACCTGGGGGCCCTCCAACATGCTCACACAATAAATTCTCAAGCCATCCGTTGTCTGCTTAAATTCTTCAACATTGGACGGCTAAGATTAAAACATCTTACTGAGGAATTTCCCATGTGTCTTATTTAAACCTTTAATAGCTCACCCTTTAAGTCTCTTAGGGCATCTTCGTAATATTTTCTAAAGAATTTAAAAAGTGGACCCTGCTAGGTTAACCCGTTCCCTACCAAGCGGTGACTGACAAGACTAGGTATAAGGGGTCGGTAAACAACACGATTTTGATGGCTCAGGTTTCAACTTAGACAACCAGCAACCGGACGTAGTAAGTCAACATAAGGGGTTCTCATATGAAATGTCAACCATTGATATTTTTCAAGTGTTATTCTGGAGGTTTGAAGTCGCAGGTTTAGTGTTTTAGACATTTTCTTCCGGAATGCAACTACAACCGTCCATAAAAAATTCATCGAAGGGTCGTCTATTATATTAATTTGTGATGACATCTTGCTTCAGACATAATAAATATGTTGACACTTGTCCCCATTCTGGACACTTTACGAAGGAATTTCGATGCGTGTAAAATTTATCCTGGAATAGAACAATATGTAACATTTGATATTTTTGCCACATTGTATGATTTTTAATTGGCATAATAGTTTATTTCGCCAATTAATTTTTTATTGGTTTGAAACTATATTTAATTCACCAATGATTTTTTTTATTGGTTTGAAAATTGGTTTAATTCGCTAATGAAAATATATTTTTTGGTTTGAAATTAGATTTTAATCGCCAACAAAATTATTTTTTATTTAGAAAACATGTTTAATTCGCCCACAGAAATATTTTACTGGTTTTGAAAATAGGTTTTAATTCGCCAATGAAAATATTTAATTGGTTTGAAAATAGATTTTAATCACCAATGAAAATATTTTATTGGTTTTAAAAAAAATACAATTCGCCAGGATTTTCCATAGACCTCTAGTGATTACAAAAGATTCGCCAAATAAGATTATTTTTTTTCTTGGAAAAATGAAAAAATTTGCTAATAAAATTAATATTTTTCTCGGGAAGTATACATGATTTGCCAAGTTTATACACCTTCTCCGAGGGGGGGGGGGGGGGGGGGTTCTTAAAGTTATCCTTGCTACTCCTTCCACAACTTCCCCTATACATGTCTATCTGTTGTCACTATGGAGCTCAGTGCTATTCCTGAAGCATCTCCTATACCTAGTGTATCTCTAGCTCTTGTTGTAATTGTTAGACTTCCCCTTTACTCTAATAAAATGTTAGTCTAGTCCATTGTTAACATTCATTTTATACTTTTATATTCACTTCTACTACACCTTACCCTTTAGATAACTCTATTCTTTATTCTCCTTGCAAGGTGCACTTGGTTGATTCATTAGATCATTTCACCTCTATAATTAGTTGATTCCACTCACACATTTATTCCCTCAGTTGTATTGTACCTATTATGTGGCACACAACTTTCTTTCTTTACTTTTTTCCATTTCATGGTAGCACAATTCAAGTGCAAGCATCTTCCCTTATCTTCAAAAACAACACAACCATCTTAATTTTTGTTTTCCTCATCTATACTCTGGGGGCAAGCACAATTTCTTTTTCCTATTATGAGGGCAACATATCATTGGCACTGGGGGCATACATCCTACATACATCCTTCCTAAGGACCTTTTCCTTTTTCTATCCCCTTTCATCTACCTTAAAATCAATCACATACATTTCTTATATGCAATTATTTTAAGGGGGGCATACATCTACCATTTGTATAGTTTGGCATGATTTCCTAACATCTAAAATTTGTGTTCCTAAATACATAGTACATTTGGACACAACCACCTTTATTTGAATCACCTAGCAACATAGCACAAAAATACATGTGATTCATCTTGTCAACTGGTCCTCATGATTCCTAGTGATAGAGTAAGCTAGATCTTGAATCATGTATTTTTCATTTGTATCAACTATTTTTTCTCCCTTTGTGTGCAATAACTTATTATTTCTGAATCAAGTATTCTACTTGTTACATTCTTCTCACCATATAAAATTTCATCTCCAGTAGTTTCATTGTGCACACTATTTTTCTTTTCCATAAATGTTTGTGATGTATTGATAGATCTATATTGTAGATTTTATGTTCTATGACACTTCTGTGTTGCAAGTTTTGTTTGTCTAATGTGTTTTTTTTTATAGATCTTAGCCTGGGGGCATGGATTCCTCACTTGAAGATTGTTGTGTATTCTTTTATGAATCCTCCAAATGTTATTATTTTTCATATTTTATTTTTGTACTTCAACGTAGATTTATCACCTAGTGGCACAAGCTTGATAAAGTGGGGGCAAAATGTAAGGTCAAACATTGACACTATAAATTGTCCTCATTTTAGTGTCCATTCTCATTGTATGTTTTAGGGACCATTTTAACCCTCTTTCCTAGCCTAATTCCTAATCAAGATGCCAAATTTTTTGTTGTTTTGTGTGTCTATGTTCTTGTTATATATTTTTAATATTTCTTTTGTTCAATGTGACCATTTTGTAATGTTTCTTCTTTGCTTCTTCTTGAATGTTAGTGTAGTCATGTGGACATTTGTGCAAGTGCACTAACATCCCATGATCGTACAACCCTACGAGATTTATTAGCATCCAAAATCTATGTCTTTTCAACTTCCATTTTGTTTGTAACTATCATTTTCCCATCCTTCCAAGTTTCCAATAGTCCTTTCCTTATTCTTTTACCCAAAATAGCCTATTGTATGATTTAGATTTTAAAATGAGATTCCTCCTTCCTTTTCATGCATTGAATTGGTTTTGATCTAGTATCTTCTACATTCTCAAGCTCTCCTACGACATTCTAGCATTAAACAACAACATATTAGTTTTTTGTTCATCTACCATCCATATTGTGTAGCTCTCTACATGCCATTGAACTCCACTCTCTTGGGATGGTTTTCCATATTTTCCCTTTGATTTATTATTCTATAGTTCATTGTTTCTTTGGTATTTCTAGATTCTACATCTCTTAACTCTTCTCCATACACAAGGATAATAGTAGACACACTTATTATTGTTTCTTTATCATTTACATTATTGCTTTTAGTCCTAAGAGCACACACTCTTTCAATATTTCTATATGACTGTCTATGGAGGTCAAAAGACCATATTTGGGGCCTTACCACATTGGAAAGATCCCAAGTAGTCACACCCTTTCCCTTTTTCCCAAGCACATGATATTTTTAGGATTCATATCTTCACACTATGGTTTGGTATCTCTAAACCTCTCCCTATCATTTTGTCATTTTATTTAAGTAAAACTTGGATAAATCATTTACTAATATTATTGTTATTATTTGGTTATCTTTTGTGTTCTATTTTACTTGCTTGTATCTTCCTTATATGTAGGTGCTATAGGCTCAACTTTTAGATCCTTCATTTTTTTGTTGGTCTTAGAATACAACACAACTCATAGATGCTAGCACAACTATCATATGATAGTGCGAATGTAGGATAATAATGATGGTGTGATAGTGTCTATTAATCACAATTTTGTCTTTCTTAAATTTAGAGACTCTGTCTTTATAGTTTGTTTTTCTAGAATTCTATCTTTCATCAGTTACAATCATTTTCAATTTCCGTTAGTAGTTAATTTTATTAGATTTATTAGTTGTTTTAGTAGTTTGTGTTTCCTTCTTTTATAAACATAAAAATGCAAAAACAAGTAGCATTTTTACCTTATTTTAATTAGACTAGGCCATTAAATTAGTTTAATTAAATGTTGTAATTGTAGAGTAGTTCAAAACTCTCATTTACATTCAAATGTGAGCTAGATGTCTAGGTATCGAGTGATTATATGCTTTGAATGAATTAAGGTTATCCCTTAAATAAAACTCTAAGGTTGGAAAGAAAAATGTTACACACTTTGATTCAACACATAATGAGTAGTAGGAAGGGTTGGGTCAACTCTAAAATTGAATTTGAAAAATAAAAGTTTCAGTGGTTTATTTTCATAGATTATAAAATTGATATGGGTCAATCCTACAAATTGTAGATCTAAACCTAGGTAAGGAATAGATAAACTGAGGATCATGACTCATCTCTAAGAATGAGTTCATATAAAATTTGGATTATGTGTCAACTTCCAACAACAATTTCTTCCAATAGTCCTTTCCTCATTCTTAATCTGTGTCTTTTCAACTTCCATTTTGTTTGTAACTATCATTTACCTAGCCTTCAAAGTTTCCAATAGTCCTTTCCTTCTTCTTTTACCCAAATAGCTTCTTGTATGATTTAGAT
This sequence comes from Cunninghamia lanceolata, assembly GCA_027924645.1. NCBI lineage: Eukaryota > Viridiplantae > Streptophyta > Pinopsida > Cupressales > Cupressaceae > Cunninghamia > Cunninghamia lanceolata. The sequence goes on along the minus strand of BSBN01000053.1, from coordinate 2,172,473 downwards.
TTTGATATGGGATTCCTCCTTCCTTTTCATGCATTGAACTGGTTTTGATCTAGCATCTTCTAAATTCTCAAGCTCCCAAGTTACAACATTCCAACATTATACAACAACAAACTAGTTTTTTGTTCATCAACCATCCATATTGTGCAATTCTCTACATGCCACTAGACACCACTCTCTTCAGGTTTGCCATGCTCTCCCTTTTGATTTATTATTATATATTACATTGTTTCTTTGGCATTTCTACATTCTACATATTCTAAAACTTTTCCATACACAGGGATAACAGTAGACACACTTATTATTGTTCCTTTATCATTTACAATATTTGCTCTTAGTCTTAAGAGCACACACTCTTTCAATATTTCTATATGAATGACTATGGAGGTTTAAATATCATATTTGAGGCTTGACTACATTGAAAAGCTCCCAAGTAGTCACACCGTTTCCCTTTGTCCCAAACATATGATATTTTGAGGAGCTCAATCTTTGAATTCATATCTTCACACTATGGTTTGGTTTTTTAAACCTCTCCTTGTCATTTAATTTAAGTAAAGCTTGGATAAATCATTTACTGTACTATTTTTGTTATCATTTGGTTATCTTCTATGTTCTATTAAATACTTTCTTGTATCTTCCTTATATGCAGGTGCTACAGGCTCATTTTAGATCCTTCATTTTTTTGTTGGTCTCAGACTATAACACGACTCATAGGCACTAGTACAAGGATGATAACATTGATGTGCTAGTGTCTTGTAATCATGATTTTATCTTTTAAATTTAGATACTATGTGTTTATAGTTTGTTGTTCTATAATTCAATCTTTCATCACTTACAATCATTTTCACTTTCTGTTAGTAGTTAATTTATCAGATTTATTAGTTCTTTTAGTTGTTTGTATTTCCTTCTTTTATAGACATAAAATGCAAAAACAACTAGCATTTTTAATCTTATTTTAATTGGACTAGACCATTAAATTAGTTTAATTAAAACACTATAATTATAGAGTAGTTCAAAACTCTCATTTACATTCAAATGTATGTATGTCTAGGTACCAAGTGATTATATGCTTTGAATTGAATTAAAGTTAGCCCTTAAATACAAATCTAAGGTTGGAAAGTAAAATGTTTGACACTTCGAGTCAACACATAATGACTAGTAGGAAGGGTTGGGTCAACTCTTAGAAATTTACATGGGTCAACTCTTAGAAATTTACATTTGAAAATTAAAAGTTTCAAGGGTAAATGTTTTCATAAATTATAAAATTGATATAGATCAATCCTAGAAATTGTAGATCTAACCCTAGATAAAGAATAGATAAATTGAGGAGCATGACTCATCTCTAAGAATGAGTTCATATAAAATTTGGATTATGTGTCAACTTCCAACAAAAAATACTTCCAAGATTCCTTTCCTTATTCTTAATCTGTGTCGTTTCAACTTCTATTTTGTTTGTAATTGTCATTTGCCCATCCTTCCAAGTTTCCAACAATCCTTTCCTTATTCTTTTACACAAAATAGCCTTTTGTATGATTTAGATTTTGAAATAGGATTCCTCCTTCCTCTTCATGCATTGAACTAGTTTTGATCTAGCATATTTTAAATTCTCAAGCTCCCTTACAACATTCCAATATTATACAACAACAAACTAGTTTTTTGTTCATCTTCCATCTATATTATGTACTTCTCTACATGCCACTAGACTTCACTCTCTTGGGATGGTTTTTTATGTTCTCCCTTTTGATTTATTCTTCTATATTTCATTGTTTCTTTGGTATTTTTGGATTCTACATCTCTTAACTCTTTTCCATACACATAGGGCTAATAGTAAACACACTTATTATTGTTCCTTTATCATTTAGAACATTTTTCTTAGTCTTAATAGAACACACTCTTTCAATATTTCTATATGAATGCCTATGGAGGTTTAAAGACCATATTTGGGGCTTGACCACATTGACAAGCTCCCAAGTAGTCACACCCTTGAATCCCTTTGTCCCAAACACATGATATTTTGAGGAGCTCCTTCTTTGGATTCATATCTTCATTATGGTTTGGTATCTCTAAACTTCTCCTTGTCATTTTGTCATTTCATTTAAGTAAAACTTGGATAAATCATTTACTACTATTTTTGTTATTATTTGGTTATCTTTTGTGTTCTATATTTTACTTTCTTGTATCTTCCTTATATGTAAGTGCTATAGGCTTAGTTTAGATCCTTCATTTTTTTGTTGGTCCCAAACTATAACGTGACTTGTAGATGCCAGCAAAACTATCATATGATAGCATACATACAAAACAATAACACTGGTGTACTAGTGTCTAGTAATCACGATTTTGTCTTTTTTAGATTTAGATACTTTGTGTTTATAGTTTTTTGTTCTAGAATTCTATATTTCATTAGTTACAATCATTTTCACTTTCTGTTAATAGTTAATTTATTAGATTTATTAGTTCTTTTAGTAGTTTGTATTTCCTTCTTTTATAGCAATAAAAATGTAAAAAAAGTAGTATTTTTTACCTTATTTTAGTTGGACTAGAGCATTAAATTAGTTCAATTAAAATGTTGTAATTATGGAGTAGTTAAAAAATCTCATTTACATTCAAATGTGTGCTAGATGTCTAGGTGCTAGGTGATTATATGCTTTGAAATGAATTAAAGTTATCCCTTAAATACAACTCTAAGGTTGGCAAGTAAAATGTTATACGTGCATTGAGTCAAAACATAATGACTAGTATGAAGAGTTGGGTCAACTCTAAATTTGAACTTGAAAATTAATAGTTTCAATAGTTTATTTTCATAAATTATAAAATTGATATGGGTCAATCCTGCAAATTGTAGATCTAAACCTTGGTAAAGAATAGATAAATTGAGGATCATGACTCATCTCTAAGAATGCGTTCATATAAAACTTGGATTATGTGTCGACTTCAAACAAAAAATTGCTTCCAAGATTCCTTTCCTTATTCTTAATCTGTCTTTTCAACTTCCATTTTATTTGTAACTATCATTTGCCTAGCCTTTTGAGTTTCCAATAGTCCTTTCCATATTCTTTTACCCAAAATAGCTTCTTGTATCATTTATATTTTGAAATGTGATTCCTCCTTCCTCTTCATGCATTGAACTAGTTTTGATCTAGCATCTTCTAAATTCTCAAGCTCCCCTACAACATTCCAACATTATACAACAAAAAACTAGTTTTTTGTTCATCTTCCATCCTATTGTGCAATTCTCTACATGCCATTGAATTTCACTCTCTTGGCATGGTTTGCTATGTTCTCTCTTTTGATTTATTATTCTATATTTCATTATTTCTTTGGCATTTCTAGATTCTACATCTCCTAACTCTTTTCCATACACATAGAGATAATAGTAGACACACTTATTATTGTTCCTTTATCATTTACATTATTGCTCTTAGTCCTAAGAGCACACACTCTTTTAGACTTCCTATATGAATGCATGTGGAGGTCTAAAGACTATATTTGGGGCTTGACCACATTGACAAGCTCCCAAGTAGTCACACCCTTTCCATTTGTCCCAAACACATGATAATTTGAGGAGCTCCTTCTTTGGATTCATATCTTCACACTATGTTTTAGTATCTCTAAACCTCTCCTTGACATTTTGTCATTTCATTTAAGTAAAACTGGATGAATCATTTACTACTTATTTTGTTAGTATTTGGTTATCTTCTATGTTCTATTTTTCTTGCTTGTATCTTCCTTATATGCAAGTGTTATAGGCTCAGTCTAGATCCTTCATTTTTTTGTTGGTCTTAGGTCCTGTAGTGTGAATCTTAGATGCTAGCACAACTATCATATGATAGAGCGAATGCAAGTTGACAACGTTAGTGTTCTAGTGTCTGGTAATCTCGATTTTATCCCTTTTAAATTTCTACTATATGTTTATAACTTGTTCTAAGATTCTATCTTTCATTAGTTATAATCGTTTTCACTTTTTATTAGTAGTTAATTTATTGGATTTATTAGTTCTTTTAGTAGTTCGTATTTTATTCTTTTATAAACATAAAAACACAAAAACAAATAGCATTCTTACCTTATCTATATTAGACTAGACCATTAAATTAGTTTAATTAAAATATTGTAATTGTAGCGTAGTTCAAAACTTTCATTTACATTTGAATGTGTGCTAGATGTCTAGGTGCCAGGTGATTATATGCTTTGAAATGAATTAAGGTTAGCCCTTAAATACAACTTTAAGTTTGACAAGTGAAATGTTTCACGCTTCAAGTCAACACATAATGACTAATAGGAAGCGTTGGGTCAAATCTAAATTTGAATTTGAAAATTAAAAAGTTTCAAGGGTTTATTTTCACAAATTATAAAATTGATATGTACGCCAATCTTGCAAATTGTAGATCTAAACCTAAGTAAGGAATAGATAAATTGAGGACCATGACTCTTCTCTAAGAAATAATTCATATAAAATTTGGATTATGTATCAACTTTGAACAAAAATCGCTCCACTTATATACTTGTCATTATATAAAATAATAAATAAATCAAAACAAACCCAAAACAAAACAAAAAAACTACAAAAGTATATGCAATTTCCACCATTACTATTATAAATTTCTCCCCTAATGGAGAGAACCCAGTACTCGCCCACCCTAACTTCGTGCACCCTAAGCTACTAAAGTACATGAAATTTTCACTAATGTTTTTGGTTTTCTTCATATGTGACTTAAGAGCTTAAAGCTATTGCTTGTAGTTCTGGGTATCAACGATGTAGCCTAATCAGCTACATCTTCACTGAGTTGTCCAAAAACATAAAAAAAAAGTCAGACCGAAACATGTGTACCAAGGCACCTATTACTGATTGCCTTATGATTACCTTATGTGTCACCTTATGATTGATTGTTTCTTTGATGTGACATGTGAAGTGTATTATTACACATGTATTGGTTTCTTATTAAACTTTTACTAGTATATTATTTCTCAACTACTATTCTTTTCATATATTTAATTGGGGAGTTAGATAGGCCGCACCATAACGACTATTGGACAAACTATGCAGGTTTGGACATAAACCAGCATCCAACGATTCTCATATGAATTGCCTATACAACGTGAGAAAATTCCAAAACTGAACTCCTTTTTTTATTATTGTCACTCGGGTTACGTGTTTAGCAGGCATGCAGAGAGTGGAGTACATATGATACAAGCTAAGAATCTTTTTATCCTGAGCAAGTCAAACTTATGCCAGAGCCGTGAGCCGCCTATTATAAAACATAAGAAAGCGTGTCCTCCTTTTACGCATTAAGAAACTCCAATGGCATTAAAAATTCAAATTGAATTTTCAACTGTGAAGTGTGACTGAAATTAGAAACAATGTGACTTTGAAAAAACAAACAGTTCAACAAGAGATTGTTTGAACTTTTACAGTTTACTGAAAGGAAGGAAAATTTTCGTTTTGAAGGGATTGGAACATAATATTAAAGGGAGACAAATCACAATAACTTGCACGTGTTTAAGTAGATTCTTTATGAGGGTAGTTTTAGCAGTTTTCTCACTTGATAATTTTCCACCATTCAAATTTTTTGGAACACCCCCAATATCAGAGTGGGCCCAAAAGAGATTAAGAAATGGATTGAAGAGAACATTTATAGGATCTACATCGAACATATGTGGATTTCTCCATCTAGGTCATTAAGTCTAAATTGATCATTATGCATCTACATTTCTCCAAATTTGTGATGGAGACATTATCCTTTGTAATTATCTTCAGAATTGTTGGTCTCATGGACTTAGAGTTCCCCTTGGCAAGATGTGTGCCAAATCCCATCAATTGAAGATTGAGATAGATTATCACATTCCAAGAGAAGAATGAACAGGTCAACTTTTAGATAAATTAGGAGGTAGAATTTAAGGATAATTTTATTTTCAAATGCACAATTTTTATGAGATACTTGTGAAGTTGCGAGCTTCTAATTTCTCTTTAGGGGTAAGACATCATCACTTGAGGAAGGGGAAACAATGGGTACTTCTTCTAACATCAAAACTATTGCCCCCTTTTTCATTCTAATGAATTCTCTTAGCGGCTCTAAAAATACATACGATAGTTCTTTACTTATTAGACTTATTGAAGAGGAGGTTTCTAGATGACGGTGACATGAAGCATAAGGTGTCAAAGTTGGGGAGACATACAATGTAAAATATGTCTTAATAAAAGCACTTACATTATATATTTCTTTCACAACTAATTTGATTTTGAATTTTGATATTCATTTTGGGTGCTTAGCCTTTTGTATAGTACACACTTTTTGTTTGTCTAGAGGTGCAATGGTGCTCTCTCTTGACTTATTGTCGTACACTTTATCTTCAACCCCAATAACCTTTGTGGTTATTTATAGACATTAATAAATATTTCAATTTTAATTTTAAGACTAATTTTTTTTTACAATAATTTTTTCATATGGGCTAATTTAAAAATGACTTATACAATTCGACCCCTTATTTATATTTCAATAACGAACTATCTTACCAAGTATTGAACAAAATGTTTATAATAACAACATTTTCATATTGACTAAGCTAAAAATGACATTACAATCTGACCACTTACCTCTATTTCAATAACAAACTATCTTACCAAACACTCAACAAAGTTTTTATAAGAACAACTTTTTCATATTGACTAAGCTAAAAATGACTTATACAGACCCCTTACCTCTATTTCAATATAACAAACCATCTTACCAAAAACTCTACACATATAAATGCAATTGACCTTTTGGTAGTTTTCTTTCAACCAAAATTGAATTTAAGCTCTCCCGGTTTTAATAAATTTTCTTATTCACTGACACCAACTAGACAACCTTATATACAAGAAGGTATAACATAAAAAATTGTCACTGCGTGGAAAAGAAAAGTGAAATTCAAGAATTAGCACACCACCCGTGAATGAATTCCTGTTATAAGATGTCCGTTAGTGAAGGCTAAGTTTGTTTCTTGAGTCACAAACAAAAGAAACTACGTCATTGTCCTTGTAATCTGCACAAGTACAAATCATGGCTTTCCAAAAACTTGCCAACCAGGAAAGCTTGACTGGAATCCATGCCAAACGCGAGGAGGAGATGGCATTTAAAAAATTGTCCAGCATTTTGGCGTTTTTAGGTGGAACACACGATTCAAATATTCATGGACGCCACGGAAATTGCTTAACAAGTTGGAATGCAAGAGGATTACTTCATACCCAATTCATTCAATTGACTTTTGGCCTACAAGCCGCCTTCATCCCCATCAATGATCTTATCTCCCAAAATGATGTCTTACCCAAAACATTGTTGTCAGCATATGAAAAGGATTTTTTGAAAGGCAACCCTAGATTTAGTGCAAAATACTTTGTTTTCATATATATAGTAGTAACTAGAAATCTAGTAGTACTTTGTTTTGAGAGGCTTATGAGGATTCACAGGAGATTTCAAGTTTCAAGTATATGTGTCTGGTTCAACAGGTAAGTTAATAGGATATATTCACAAGTTTTTATTGCAAAATTTAAGATGGGTACTCCTAATTCTGAGTGCCAAAGGGTGTGAAGTGTCAACTTAGCCTAGATAGAGGTGATATGTGAGTCACAAATTTTTGGTTGTCTTATCCAAACAGGAGGTGAACTGTGGAGGAGGCATAGTTTATACTGAAAGCTTAATGGATGAACAGAGAAGCACTCCATTGGGATTGAAGTTGAGAAAGAGTCCTTCCTTACTAGAACTTATTCACTTGAGTATGTGCCAAAAGAATGGGGAATCTTCACAAGATGTGAACAACTTAACAATGGAGGCAGGAACAATGCAAAACAACAGGTGTATAGGAGCAAATACTAGTATTGAGGAGAAGAAGAAGGCCACTAATTTCTCAGCCTTAGTTCTAAAAATTGGTGCATGGGAAGTAAGTGTTATACAATTCACTAAATCAATTTATCTCTCTAAAAATTACTGTAAATCCTACACTGACATTGATTATAAGATCTTTAGAGTACTTGTTGCAACATGGAAGAGCTTTTTGAAAAAAATGAAGTTAAATTTTTGCATCAATATTTCTGATCTTTTGAATACTCCATCATTAAGATGAAAAACAAATGACAGATGATATGGAAATTCATAACACAATTTTTTCAAAAACTTTTCAACGTTAATCTCATAGACTGTGAAAAACATCAAAAGTATCTGTTGCTTTTAAACTCCTTTGATATTTTCAATTTCTAGACTGAATGATGTCTAAAATGACTTATTACATGCTTGCTGTAGGGATCTACATGTCTTTATAGTTCACTTATAAATTGACAATTTAAAAAAATAGTTCTCATGAGTTTTCCACAGTCCATAAAATTATGATGAATGTTTTTGGATTTAACTGACTCAATGATCCATCATTCCTCTCTCAGTGATCCATTATCAGGAAGAGGAATGATGGACCACTGAGTGTGATCCATAAATCTTTGATGAAAAAGATATACAGTTAAATCCAAAAGCACTTATCATAATTTTAAAAAAAAGCCAACATTTAGAGATCTGAGATTTTCAGATGTAACATAATATCATTTACATGGATACCAAAATGCAACAATTTTTATTGCCACTTAGAAATAAAAAATCTATAACCAACATTACATTGTTTGGGTGTATGGGTGGATATTCAGTTGATTTTTCTGGTTATTAACAATTACACTATGTTTGTGTGGTCGGCAGTATGTGTCAAGATATGAAGGTGACTTAGTAGCAAAATGTTATTTTTCAAAACGAAAGCTTGTTTGGGAGGTTTTGGAAGGTGGTCTTAAGAGCAAAATAGAAATCCAATGGCAAGATATCACTGGTCTTAATGCAACCTGTCCTCAAAATGAGCTTAGCACTCTGGAAATTGAGGTACAATAGTGCAAACGAAATTTAAATTTGACCTTATAATCACCATTACTGAAGTTTCTCTAACACACTGAAAATTTTCTGCTGTTCACATATAGTTTTCCAGGCCGCCCATGTTTTTCAGGGAGTCTAATCCTCAGCCAAGAAAGCACACAATATGGCAAGCTACCTCTGACTTCACTGGAGGTCAAGCAACTCTTTACAAGTAAGTATTTGGCTCTATGTAGAGGAAGGGTTTAAACAACTTGTGTGTTGTAGTCTGCGAGCAGTTGTTTATTTAAGATTGGGCTCCTCACAAAAGCAACTGTAAAGCTGCTTTGTTTAACATAAGAATTTTTATATATACATGCAATTACCCAACATCTTAAGAAAGATGTCGTGTTTTCTGTGGAACAGCACTCTTCAAAAAAATTTCCATTTTTGTTGTGTTGTTTTTTGTACTACCAATTTCTTTTTTTTATAGAGATCATCCACAAAATTGTTTTAGCTACCTGATGTCTTTTTTATATCAGCAACTCTGTAATTAAGTTTTTGGTACAATTCTAATATCTGATATTATTGCAGGAGGCATTTGTTGCAATTTCCTAAAGGACAACTTGACAGGCATTATCAGAGTCTTATCCAATCTGATCCTCGCTTGAAAATGCTAAGCAAGAAATGTTTACCAAGCACAGATTCTCCATTTTTTGAAACCAGATTTACACCTTTCGGAGATCAGCACAGTATTTATTTGCGACTACTGCAAGAGAATCTATGTCATGCCACACCACAGTCCGCATTTCTGAGTAGCAACTGTTATCTGCCACCCTTAATAGATGCAGAACAAAGTAATGTATCTGATTTTGAACAAATGGAGGCTGAGGAGAGCTTTTCTGAATTTTCAGTTTCGACAAACGAAGATAGAGATTCATGGTCATCAAAGAGAAAGATAAAACTTGATGAACTTGCACAATACTTACTGGGTGATGGTCTACTCACGTCAAATCATCCGGACAAGAAAATTACTCAGAGAGTTAATTCCAATCTGCATTCTCTTTATCCAAAAGATTATTTTCAGTTGCAGGAAAGGATGAATTGAAGGGTATGATCACTAGTTGAAAGGATTTTAGCAAAGAAAGGCAATGCTAATATATTTCACCTAGGATTGCATTGAAAGTGGGAAAACCATAAATTTTATTTAGTTGAAGGCAGCCTATACCAACAAGTCTCATTCAGATGTAAATTGTGTGCATTGCATCATGATGTAGCTCCCTGCTTGGTGTTAATAAAAGCAATACAGTGTCATATACAGTACAAGAGTCACAATGAGTTCTCAAATTTGAGAGTAGAGGTTTCTTACAAGCATAATGAGGCTAGGTGGTGTCTCCTATGTGCATTTCATCATCCTTTTGGAGTGGACCTTAAAAGTTATTTTGCTTGCCTTTTTTTGAATAATGTTGAATTACAATAAAATAAACAACCATATGGTTGCTAGGAATTAAAGTATATTAATTTTAACTGTGATTAATAAAATAATAGAGAAAGTAGAATATTGTAACAGAAATAAAGTATTTTTCACCATAATTTATTTAGGATAAATAATTAAATATAATAATAGGAGTTAGGATTAATAATTGAAATAAATGCTATAATTAATGTTCATATAAATGCAGAAATTAAATAAATTAAATGTAAAGGTAGTTAACTCTAATTTTGGTGTAGATGTTTTTGCCTAAATGTCAGAAATCCATTCATTAAAGTGTTGGAATTTTATACTGTGTTGTGGACTTGTAAATCTAAATGTGCATCGTCTTGGTTCCCTCCTGCAAGTGCAAATGTGATTTTTATGAGTGTAGATCTAATCCCTATGTGCAGGTGTGAACCCATAACTTGTAGATATGATATGTCATACTTTTGTAGACCAAAAAATGTTTTTGTTTGAATGTGTGTAAGGATAGTTAGTGTTTCCAAACACCTTTGGGGAATCTACTAGGTCATGAGAATCAAGTTCTACTTAGTCAGACCATTAGATGGTTTTGATTCAATGACAGTGAACCAAGGTCGAGAATAGCAAGAAAGCATGTAATATGCTCCTAGGATGATGGTGCAATGTCATAATCTCTTTTGTTCACTTAGCTTGATCTTATTCATAATTATGTTTCTTGGTTATGCTATATCTCCTAGATGATTCATTCTAATTAGAGTTAAGTCTTTAAATACAACACTCTAGTGTATAATTTAGACAATTCAGATTTTAATTGGCTCATAATGGTTAAGTGAAAAAGGTAGCAAATGTTTGAATTTGAAATTTAAAAATGTGGGGGGTTAGTTTGCCCTCACATATTTGAACCAAGGCAGAAAATATGGATATTTAGGGAATTGTATGGATTTTTGAGGATGAGTGATATTAGGATTCAAGAATGGATGATGTTATTTGCTAACTTCCATACAAAATGGACCATTTCATGTTGGGAAAGGTGTGTTGTACACCTTGCATAATAAAATAATAATGATAATAATGTAAAGATGTAATATTTATTTGTGGCGCACTTAGGGAATCTAGGGATGCGTGTCACATGGGTTAGACATTCTTTGGGACACTTACAAGTTGTATGTGACATTGGGATAAATATTTAATGTCGGTGTCACATTGAAAAAATATTTAATATTGGGAAAACTTAGTACCAAAAAGGTAAATGAGGGGTACATGGTTTAGTGAGCTCATGGTTTTTGTAATACCACTTAGTGGTTTTGTGGAAGCATGTTTCTATAAAAGCAAGCACATGGGTAGTTGTTGAGGTTGGCTTGTGTAACCTTTGGCTTGTTGGTTAAGGTTAGATTGAACATGTCTTGGAGGTTGCATATGTGATTGGAGGAAGCATGGATTGGGATGTGTAGTTACATGATTCTAATTTACTTGTTCACATGGAGTGCATTTAGGGAGCTTGACATTTCAGAAGCCTTGCATGGAAACTCTATAAGTGTATTGTAATATTTGTTCATGAGATAGTACACTGAGTGTGTGAGTGCTTTTGAAGGTTGGGATTTTCCCTTGAGAGGGTTTTCCAAGGGTACATCTTATGTCATCTTGATGGTATTCTTGTCTATTCTTTTGCATTTGGATTTTGAATACTTGTTTGCATATTTTCCTCTCTTAGGGTTATGTAGAAATAGTTTATTATTGGTAAATGTTTTTTCATTCACACATTAGTCTGTGCATTAAAGAGAACTAAGTTGTCATGGGATGAAAACATAAGGAAAAAGGGCATGGGTATGTGATTTTCATGATTACATTTGCCTCCACTTTGACTTGCACGTGAACTACCATGAGAATGCATGTCAAAGTAAAATCAAGTAACCAACATGGAAAATAAATATTTTTTAAACACTTAAAAGATATATATTTGTATAAAGTAACTGTTGGGAATTTGATCCTTAGTAGAATTAACCAATAGACAAGGATATTGGAACAACTTACGATTATGTAATCAATGCAGTTATGTTTTTTATACAATCCAATTAAGTAATATTGAAGGAAGCACATGAAACAATACACAAGTTACAAATACATGTGAGGCACAAATTTAAGTGAGAGAATATTATGGGAAAAACTCACTAGGAAAAGGACTAACAATTTTATTCATAGAAAACGTTACATCCAATACAATAAGTCTCTCTTGTAGAATCTCAATTTGTAGACTACAACATATGACCTCATAAAAAGTTTCCACATCTTTAGGAAATCATTATTCAACCAACTAAACCTCATTCCATCCTTATGAGTATATATATAACCATCTTCATAGAATACTAACTATCTAATTGTCTAACTACTACATAGAATATCAATAGTCACACAACCATTTGATGATCATACCATGATGTCAATATACCACACATTACATGAAACATGACTTCTCCATATGGATGATCATTGCACATAATATGTTGTTGCCACTCACACTTGGTCAATCGAAGGCTATTGACCAACTTTACCTAAATCATGTGCATATCTTCCTACACTACAACCAAATACTATCTATGGCTTGTGATAGTATCTGGAGAAAATCTTGATTGCTTCTAGTTGCTTGTGGTACCTCTAAGTATCCTCTAGAATATTGGGTAAAAGTTTGGAGTTGTGTCACACTTTAGGCCAACTAAATGGTTTTGGGTGAAATAGTTTTTCTTAAAAAAATTGGGTGAATTTTTTTGCCCAAAATTGGTGCCACCTACATGGCACCTACATGTTAACTATTGTTTTGGGCAAAACATATTTACTCAAAATTACTTTAGGTGAAACTAAAATGATACATCGATACACATTTTCAGTAAGTGCATAAAGTTGTAGGGCCAAAAAGTGGTAAAAAATGTTTTAAAACAAAAAATGACATAACACTAGCATATTAGAATGTGCTTGCATTATAGTTGCCTTAAAAACATAATAAATTATTAGCACGTGTTCTTTTTTTTGAAGTTATAATGTTCACACATTATAATGCACACATGTTATAATGCATGCACTTTATAATGCACATGTGTTTCATTTGAATTTGCTTTGAAATCCTACCCTTAGGATTGGATTAACATGCACACATTTCATTTGAAGTTGCTTTAGAATCCCATTGTTAGGCTTGGATATCTAAGTTAAAGGGTTGGACTTACATGTAAGGTGCCCAAATATGTGTTTTACATAAAACATAAAAAAGCAAATATCGAGTGTGCTCTCCATGTTGGCAACATAGTCAAAAGACAATGCTGATGTGATGTTGTCATTGATGGCGACAACCTGACATGTTTGGAGACAACTCCTGTGACAAATTTGTGCATAGCCTTTTGGTCTAGAAAGACTAACTTGGCCAAAATTGACTAAGTACTGACAGGGTATCAAGATAGTGCTAGAAATTTAGTTGATACTCCTTTGCAGTTGAAGATCATGTTATGCAGTTCTGGTATGTCACTCATAGCTATGCGGTAATGTCATGATCTAGTGTTCAAGCCCTTATTTCCTCTGGAAGTCATATGGTGAAATGTCTAAGTCTAGGTGAATAGAGTTAAGTCAGAAACAATGCAAAGTACCTGAGTAGTTTGGTCCGCATTCCTCCACTGATGAATATTTTAATTTGTGGTTTTGTGGCATTGAAGATACATGTCATGAGCATCTAAATCCAGATTTGTAGAGCCTGAAGTTTATTGATTCACATTCTACAAGTTCTCCAATATCGGCTTTCAGGTTGACAGTATTTCTCTGTGACAGAACAACAGTTCTGAGATCTGCATTCTTCTATGAAAGATTATTATGATCTGCGGTTCTGAAGGTATGATAAGAGGTCCAAAATGAATGTTGGTTATGAATTTCAAAGTCTCATATGGTTCGGATTGAAAGTTATGATATGACAGTCAAGCTAGTTGAGTATGCACTTAAAGTTGAAGCCGACACTCATGTGAAATCATTATGCGGTGAAGACAAAATGTTTGAATTGTCATTCTAAGTGGCTCTACTATAAGTCCTAACCTATATGAAGATTGCTAAATGTTTGTTTGGGTCTGCATTACTCTTTGTGCCTAAGATCAAGCTGACAAGGTATAATATTTGTGTACACGCTTCATGCTTGGCCTGTCAACCTAGTTATAAGATAAATCATATTGCAGATATATATATTCGATGGATTTTGGCATTAGATGAATGATATGATGCGAAGAAAGTGTAAATTCAATGTGTGTACAATCTAAGGCAGTTTTGTGACCAAAAAAGGATAGTGAGGGCAAAAGAACAGAGTATATGTGAGGCAGAGGAGAAAAAGTAGGGTAGACATTATGAAGACATTTGAGTCTGTATACTGATCTATTAATGGAACTATACTTCAACAATTTGTAGATGCATTTGTAGCAGTCATCTCTTGGCAGTGAGCCAATCTTTCTTCTATATTCTCTTCTCCTTTTGGCAGTAAGCCTATTGTAGTGAGCAGTTCTTTAGACAGTGAGTCCTAAGGAAGTGAGCCTTCATGTAATTTGGTTTTGATATCATAATATATTGTGAGCTAACACTCACCATGGTGTTTCCCTTTTTGGGTTTTCCATGTAAAAAGTCTGGTGTCTGTGTTATGTCTTTATGGTTGCTGTTCTTATGTTTATTCTATTTTCATATTATTGAATTTGGTAATTGGATTAATGGACATATAAAGAAGTGGTTTTGTGGAATACTGATTCACCCCCCCTCTCAGTATTCCTTGTATTCAACAATTGGTATCAGAGCAAGGTTCCTTGGAAGAAGTTTAACAGCTTGAGGAAGATCTAGGAAAGAGTACTCATGGCAACCAAAAGGTATCCTGCTCCAGGTAGTGTCACAATTGATCAAGAATTTAGAACAACTCTTGAAGATCTTGATAAGCATGAAGCAACTATCCAGGGTTTGAAGGAAAATGTCAAAGAAGCTGATAAATACATCCGAAAGCTAAGTAAGCAAGTTAAGAGATCAAAGGATAGGAATAGAGAGCTAAGTGAATAGTTGATTGAAGCAAATGAAACCCTAAATAATTTATCAAGGTTGGTTGAAGAGAAAGAAAAAGTTGAGGAACATTTGAATCAAATGTTGAAAGACAAGTCTGAAGAATATGAAAAATTGGGAAAAGATGTGTTACTTTTGAAATATGATATGGAAGCAGCTAATAGCTATAAAGAAAAATTCAAAATAAGCTCTGCAAAGCTTGAGGAATTGATTGAAAAACATAAGCTCGTCCAGATGACAAGCAAGGCTTGGGATTTGAAAAAGGAGAAAGTTCAAATTCAGGACAAGTCAATATTGAGAAGAAGAAAGACAAAGGCAACCAGATCCAAAATCAGAGAAACAGACCTAGAAGACCTTCAGTAAGACAACCAAATGCTCAAAGGTACCCATCTTTCAATGGCTATTGTTTTAAGTGTAATAAGTTTGGTCATAGGGCTACTCAGTGTAGAATTAGAATGAATCAAAATGTTCCATCTTTCTATGGTTAATGTTTCAATTGCAAAAGAATTGGTCACATGGAAAGTGAATGTAGGAGTACAATAAGGAATGGTTTTAGCAATGTAAGGAACACACAATCCTTCAATGGAAAATGCTTTGCATGCAATAGATTTGGGCATATGGCTAACCAATGCAGATCAAGGATAAATCCATTCAATGGAAGGAATCAAGGATAGAGTAATGTAGTATGCTACAATTGCAATAGTTTTGGACATGTTGCAAGATTCTGCAGAAGCAAGAATGAGAAAAGAGACTATCCTACAGAGAAGAGGAAAACAGAGCAAAGAAAAGATAAAGGTAAGAACAAGGTTGATCCGGTGGAAATCAAGAAGGAAATGAGCAAGGTCTGGATTAAGAAGGATGTTAATGAGGTCAAGGATGGATCCACACCAACTTCTGGTGTAGATACTTCCTCAGGGAAGTAAATTGAGAGCTCTGGCTTAGGGGGATGTATTGAAAATCCTAATCCCCCAGCCAGATAGTCAGTGCTGAGATCTAACACGAAGATATGATGAAAAGATTTATATGACAGATCTTTTGAAAGAAATTTTGGTAGAAAAGGTTCAAATGTAGAGCATTGCGGAGCAATCCTAATCGACTGTATTCTACAGTGAAGAGTTTGACAGCTTTTGGAGAACAAGCATTTATGACAACTAGGTTATCATAACAAGGGTTAAAAAGGAGTTCATTCGACAAAAAATTCACTTTGCATTCAATCTATCAAGAGTCTAAGGAGAGCTGAAGCAAGATTCTAAATGACTACAACGATTTCCAAAGCATCTCATAGCAAATCAAGTGAACCCTAATTTGGCAAAAGAGGTATTTTTCAGTTTGAAACACTACTGTGAACTTATTTGAATTCCTATAGAAATGGCCACACCACATGTTATTGATATCACTGAGAGACCAAGACCTAAATTCAAGAAACATCCACACAAATCCACATAAGTTGATCCTGACGGTGCATTTTCAGAAGTGCCCTATGGTGTGATGCATGGAGAAGACATTAGGGTTTACATCGACATTGCCCTAGATGAACACAATGATATCAAACTTGGAGAGTTATATATGAATCATTTGTGTGGTGGGGATTACATATTGAAGGAGGAATACAAATCCCTATAAAAGAAGAAATTCATGCAATACATAGACTTTCCATCATTTGCAAATGACTCATGGGTTCGGTACATACTAAGCAGAGTACATGGTGAGTTTATGTGGCTCAATACACCATTCATGATCACAAAGGATGCTATAAGGGTGGTCATAGGGTTGAATTCTACTGGCATAGTACCTATATTGAAGGCAGTGAAAAATAACAGAGTGACAGAAGCCACCAGAGCCAAATTTGATAAAAGGGCATTGAAATCAATGACATTCAAGACCATGCAGTTAGGTTTGCATCCATGGTGATTGGCTACAAAATCTACTTCACAAACCGAGAAAACTCTATTTCTGGTACTGCTATATACACAACCTATGAGATGGTGAAGAAGAATACAAAGTATGACCTATGTGAATTACTCCGGTAGCAACTAATGGAGAATCTAAAGAAGACTAAAGAAAGCAAGTATCCCTTCAAATTTGGTACGTTGATCATGTGCATATTTTTCTATTTCATGCAAGAATTACCAGGAATGAAGTTGATCTGGTCTAGCAGTCAATCAGTTGGTATTCAAATTAGAAATCATCTGAATGGCATAGGAAACAAAGATGTACAAAATGTGCAGCTCTATGGGGCTATTTTAAGAATTTTCAAAAAGATATGCATCTAGACAAAGGATACCTGAATCAATTGTTGAGAAATATAAAAATGATATATGTTTCATTGTCAACAAAGATCAATGTATGATGGAGGTTGTTGAGCCTAGAATAGTTTGGATTATGCCCATGGGGTATGAAATAGATGTAGATGTGTTAGATGGATATGCCAAGCTCATGTTAAGAAAACCTAGGGATACTTCTGAGCCAAGATTTGACACTTATGAAGAGTTATCTGTAAAAGTTCATGTTGAACTAAGGAAACTAGAAACTCAGAAAAAGATGAAGAAATTGGTGGAGGAATATGCCCAGAGCATAGGGATTACAAAAGAAGAAGTTGCTAAAACAAGGGCAAGAACAATAGAAAAATTGAAGGAAAGTGAGCCTAGCAAGGCTTTGGAAGTGCAAGAGATAAAGACAGAGGCACCTGCAGCTCTAAAGAAGAGGACAAGAGGTTCTGCATCTACTGAAACTGTTGATAACTAAGAGGGGGGGTGAATCAGTTATCCTAATTATTTCTTCTTTTGAACTTTCTTATTAATCAATGCAGCATTGAATCAAACAAACAAACATTACCATGAAATGAAAAACACATGACACAGTATTTTTGAAGTGGAAACCCTGTTAAGGGAGAAAACCATGGGGTGATGAACCCAAAGATTATTCTCTGTTAGAAGAATAAGGAATTACAAAATGGCACTTGCCAATTAGGGCTCACTGCCCGAGCACACTGCTCACAAAGAGGCCCACTGCCTACAAGGAGACACACTGTCTACGAAGTGATAAGAATCACAGTCTTGAACTGATTGGAAGCATCTACATATGCTAGAGTTCAGTTCCGGTTAGGCTCAGTACACTGATCTACTGCACTTCATCTTTCCTCTGTTCTTTATTCTGCTATCCTTTCACATACCGGATCTTCTTACTACTTCTGCTCTGTTCTGCACTTATTCGCATAGACCATCACACAATTACTTTTTTCACAACTAAATCCATCCTCTATATATATCCGCACAAGTAATTTCATCACCTTTCTAGTCGGCATCCGGAACAGTCTAGTTTCTTACAAACTCTGTTCTGTCGGCTGAATCCTTGCTCACCAAGCAATGCGGATCAAGCATATACTTGTAGATATCATTAATCATGTCAGCCAAACATGATTCATGCCTTCACAACCTTTACCATCAACAGTAACACATCTTAAAATAGTCTGATACTCTGTCAGTCAGTTCTTCCTCTGTTCTCACTGTCTCTCAGGAATTCGGTACTCAGCTATTCATATCTTTTTCTTTGTCCATCACCGGAGGCTAAATCCTTGGAATATACTACTCAAGGTAGTCCTCTTGACTTCCCCAAATCCGCACTGCACCAAGACACTTCCTCTGAGAGGTCCGGACTAATCTGTCGGACCTTGCCACATGCTCTGTTCTTGTTCACCAGACCACAACAGTTCTTCATCCTGACTTCCGGTAGAGGCACACCATGACTTGCGGATATGTGGGATGACCTTTGTTGCCATCAATGACAATAATCATGAATCCATATAGTGTCTCTTGCCAACAGAAACAACCTCAAAATCCCCAGGTCCTATCCCATCTGTAGAAGCACCCTCCAAGAAAACTACTAACAAGGGTCATAAAAGGCAAAAGACCAAAGGACAGAGTATATGTCAGTGTGGATAAAGATGATGAAGAAACAAAATCAGATGAAGAGATTAAAAAGATGAAAGAAAAATCAACTAAAACCTCTGGTTCTAAGAAAGACAAGCCCTATGGAAAGAAGAAAGGAGGAAAGAGGGAGAAGAAAGCAGAGCCTGAGAAAGAAGACGCCACAATTAATCTGGAGGATGTCCTAAAGGCTATAACAGTTGATGGAAATATGAAACCTATAGCTCAACTATATGATGAATATAATGATGCAGACAAAGGCATCATTGAGAATGCAACAATCAGATATTTTGAGATATTTAATAAATCTCTCATTGAAATAATAATTGATCTCCCTGATACCCTTGCTAGCATTATGACTATCAGAAAGGAAGCAACTATGGCAAAGGACATTGAGCTTAGAGAATATACATTAATAAAGCTATGTCCTAAGATCTCTTCAGAAGAAAAGGCAAAGGTCTCCAAAGCACTTGGAAAGAGGTTTAGAACAAAGAAAAGGACAAATACTCTCATGCCAGGTGACACTGAGAAGCTGGCCAAGGAAACTAAAGATATCACTCTGGTAGTACTATCAAAAAGGAAGCAGCTATGGCAAAGGCCATTGAGCTTAGAGAATATACATTGATAAAGCTATGTCTTGAGATCTCTTCAGAAGAAAAGACAAAGGTCTCCAAAGCACTTGGAAAGAGGTTTAGAACAAAGAAAAGGACAAATACTCTCATGTCAGGTGACATTGAGAAGTTGGCCAAGGAAACTAAAGATATCACTCTAGAAGTACTAAAGGAACTTCATCTCCCAACGATATATGACAAAGAAGAACAAAATATTGGTGATGACAGTTCTGTACTTGAAGTCAGCATTGATCAAGGCTTGGAGAAAACTGATACAAATCCTCTAGTAAAAGACAAAGCAATGGAAGAGAAAGAGGAAGAGAAAAGTCTTGAGAAAACTGAGGAAGACCTTGAGGAAGTAGCTTCAGAAAAGGAAGAATCTGATCAAGTTCCTATTGCAAATGATCAAGACAAAGCTGACAAGGATCAAACAACGGCAAGTCCTCTTGATCAGCAAATTGATGATCAAGAAAACAAGGAGAAGACTGCAGAGCAAAAAAAGCTAATGATCAAGAGGATGAACAAGTTGAAAAGAGCCCTCCGCTGGGACAAAACATTGATGAACAAGAGGTTATGGATCTTGATCCACCGGAGCAGAATCAAGAAAAAAGGTGTTTGATAAAGGGACAAGAGACACTGCTGTTGACACCATCACCAAAGACCCTGTTGAATTGGTAAGGGCATTTCTTGAGAAACAATAGGAAAGTCAAATGTTGGAATCAAATGAGTTGCTACAAAGTCCCATAATCATGGCTTCTATGTCCCCATTACAAAAAATGAAACTTGGGACAATTTTTCATGTAAAGGCATAGGAAGAAATGCTGAAGTCACATATGTAGGACAGTGAACGCATTGGTGAAGCATCCGGTATCCTGGAGAAGTTGATGCCTTCACACCAAAAAGACATCATTGCCACCAATAGATCAACTCAAGGGACTAATAAACTCAGTAAGTACATATTTTGAGTCATTCAAAAAGTTTGCAGAAATAAAGGTTAGAAAAGAATATAATGAGAAAAGGATAGTTGAATTAAAGACTATGATGGAAAATGATAAAATTCTGCTAGACAATGGAATCAAAAGTATAGAGAAGGCTATTAAGGAATCATATGATATATACCAATTTTTGTTATCATGCCTGGAAGTTACAAAGGAGGTAGAAGAAAAAATCAAGGATCTGGAACTCCAATTGCTAAATATCTCTAAGTAATATGATCCGACAGCTGAATCAATAAGGAGTAAAGAGATACAAGTTGTAAATATCCACAATAACTTAAGCAGTCTGATGAATAAGAGGGAAGAAATTAAAAACAAGTTGTGCTAATTAAGAGGGCTAATAAGTCCTAAAATAGATTCAATGACCAATCTTGTAGAAGAAGCTTTGAAAGCAAAATGAATAATTGATACACCCTCAGATGTGTAGAAGGTAGAAAAATTAGTTTTTCTAATAAATGGTCACATTTAAATTTTGGAGAGCAAAAAAAATAGATGGGATGGAGAGTCATCTCTGATAAAGACCATTTATAATGATATTCTACCACCTACAACTAACTAAGATGGAAGATTGTACCTATACATATGCGACAGAGTATGATAGTTTTGAAGTTTTGACACAATTTTGCTACTTATACACACCTTTTCCATTGATGTCAAAGGGGGAGAAGAAGATTCAGTAAAAAATGTCCAAACATCTCAAGGGAAGAAGAAAAACAGAGTGTATATAGTAAGGGGGAGCAGATAAGCATTTTTCACTAAGTGTTGCCATCAATGCCAAAGGGGGAGATTGTTGGCAACATAGTCAAGAAACATTGCTGATGTGATGTTGTCATTGATGGAAACAACTTAACATGTTTGGAGACAACTCTTGCGACAAAGTTGTGCATAGCCTTTTGGTCCGAAAAGACTAACTTGGCACAAATTGACTAAGTATTGATAGGGTATCAAGACAGTGATATAAATTCAGTTGATGCTCCTCAGAAGTTGAAGATCATGTTATGTGGTTCTGGTATGTTACTCACAACTATGTGGTGATGTCATGATCTAGTGTTCAAGCCTTGATTTCCTCCAGAAGTCATATGGTGAAATGTCTAAGTCTAGGTGAACAGAGTTAAGTCAGAAATAGTGCAAAGTACCTGAGTAGTTTGGTTCGCATTCCTCTGCTAATGAATATTTTGATTTGCGGTTTTGAGGCATTGAAGATACATGTCATGAGCATCTAAATCTAGATTTTTAGAGCTTGAAGTTCATCAGTTCACATTCTATAGGTTCTCTAGTATCAGCTTTCAGGTTGACAATATTTATCTGTGACAGAACAATAGTCTGAGATCCACATTCTTCTATGAAAGATTATTATGATCTGCAGTTCTGAAGGTATGATAAGAGGTCCAAAATGAATTTTGGTTATGAATTTCAAAGTCTCATATGGTTTGCATTGAAAGTTATGGTATGATAGTTAAGCTAGTTGAGTATGCACTTAAAGTTGAAGCCAACATTCATGTGAAATCAATATGCGGTGAAGACAAAATGTTTGAATTGTCATTCTAAGTGGCTCTACTATAAGTCCTGACCTATATGAAGATTCTTGAATGTTTGTTTGGGTCCACATTACTATTTGTGCCTAAGATCAAGCCAACAAGGTATAATATTTGTGTACATGCTTCATGCTTGGCCTGCCGACCTAGTTATAAGATAAATCATATTGTGGATATATATATTCGATGGATTTCAGCATTGGATGAATGATATGGTGTGAAGAAAATGTGAATTCAATGTGTGTGTGATCTAAGGTAGTTTTGTGACCATAAAAGGATAGCGAGGGCAGAAGAACAGAGTATATGTGAAGCAGAATAGAAAACATAGGGCAAACATTATGAAGACATTTGAGTCTGTATACCGAGCTATTAATGGAATTGCACTTCAACATTTTGTAGATGCATTTGTAGCATTCATCTCTTGGTAGTGAGCCAATCTTTCTTCTATCTTCTCTTCTTTTTGCAGTTGGCCTATTGCAGTGAGTAATTCTTTGGATAGTGAGTCCTTGGGTAGTGAGCCCTCATGTAATTCAGTTTTGATATCATAATATATTGTGAGCTAACACTTTCCGTGGTTTTTTCCTTTTTGGGTTTTCCACGTAAAAATATTGGTGTCTATGTGTTATGTCTTTATGGTTGTTGTTCTTATGTTTATTTTGCTTTCATGTTATTGAATTTGGTAATTGGATTAATGGACATATAAAGAAGTGGTTTTGTGGAATACTGATTCACTCCCCCTCTCAATATTCCTTGTATTCAACACTCAATTAGTTTTTCATATTTTAAGACATTATTCTAAAAAATGTTATGATTATAAGATCTTTGTTACCTTTCTAACCATGTGATTTTTTCTACAATGCAAATTCATTAAGGTTTTGATCTTCAATTACTTTTGCTAGTGTCTTTTTTTTTGTCAAAAACCTTGTATAGTTCAATATCATTTTTGATCAACTCATTAAAATTTGAAACAAATTACATTTTTACATTCTAGAATCCATTTTGTACACATTTAAAAAAGAAAAAAAATGATTTTTGATTGGTTTTCTAAAAATTAAGGGGGGAACATGCTCAATTTTTTATTTTTCAGGATGTATCCACTTTGAAAAATAGTAAACAATATTCTATTCATTAAAATTTCACAAATTTTTTTATCATAAACTATGTGGTGTTAGCTAACTTTCTATTGAAGGGATTTACAAAATACTTTAAAAAATTAACATTTTAGGGGGGTGGCACACCTAAAGATATGTTATATTTTCTAACAAAAACAGGAACATTTTGTGTGATCCCCCTATTTGACCCTCTTAATCTCCACCATTTAAAAAATAATAATAGTTTAGAAACTAGATTATGAGCACCACTAATCTTGTTCTTATCACTTCTTAAAATTTTAACCATGGGTCTCTTGAATTACTCGTTAAAGATTAGTTTTTGTTGATTTAAAAAAAAAAGTATCTACTTTTGACCCATTTTGGCCCCCCATTTCCATGCACATACCCTTTCCAAAAATTATTATAGAATAATTTTGGCTAAAAATGTTTCACCCAAAACTACGTGGCACTAATTTTTCTATGATATTTATTTTTTTGGAAACCATTATCTTTTCACCACATTTTATTGTATTATATACACTTTCTAAAACATCTAAAAATATCCTTTTATAGATCCAAGAACATAAATTTTTAATTTTTTTAACACTTTAATTCATTTTATTAATTGGGTGATCTCACAATAGTGCGTCCCACGTTTTGACCTAAGTGGGACATTGAAATCAACATTTTTGACCAAATTTTCACTTTCTCTCACTTATAGCTAGCAAGCAAGCAATGAAGAATTTGAAGATGATGTGAACTGAAAGGAAGCAAGGTATGTGGAAATGCTTCCTACATTGATCTACTGAGGAAAGATTTATGCAAATTTTAACTTTTATAGTTACAGATTAAGATGCACATTAACAGAAAGATAATAACAACATCCAAATGCAAATACAAAACTCACAACACAAGATATACCTGGGAAAACCCTTTCGGGTGAAAACCCCCACACTCTAAAACCTGCATAACATATTATCAAATCAAAAGATGATTACAACACACTTGTAATGCAAGCTCTTTTAGGAGTACACAATGTCGATTCTCATTCACGTCCCATGACCCTTCACATTCTCTAGCCACTTATTTATCAAGCCTCTTTGGCGGTTATCCAATGTTAGTTTTTCCATTCCAGCCAATAACAAACTAATTGATGACGCCTTTATTAAATATAGGCCAATTTTTTCTTCGAGGGCGCTACCCCCAGCAACCCCTGTTGGGGGCATTGCCCGCAGAACCCTATCGTGAGCCCCACCCCCGGGCTCTATAGGAGTGGCTCCATCTCCCTACATTCCCCCATTAATTATCTTAGGGGGAAACTACGGCTGATAAAGTCACCAAAATTTATCTTGCGGGATGTACACAAGGTGCCAACACATGGCAAAACCATGACAAGACAACATGGGGTCCTACAACATAGTGCTTGAAAAATAATTACAACATTAGGAACTTGCAAAGGTTGAGACTTAACTGCTAGGGGCTGAGAGGCCCATAGACTCAAAACTTGTCGAACATCTTTCAAGAGATAATAAAATGAAAAGACTTAACTGCTAGGAGCTGAGAGGCCCATAGACTCTAAACACCATCTAAACTTCTCTGTCTCATAGGTTTTGTCAAGGCATCTGCAACATTCACCAAAGTGTCAACTTTCTCCAAATTTGCCTTCCCATCCTCTACCATGTCATGAACAAAATGGTATTGGACATCAATATGCTTTGTCCTCATGTGGAAAGTAGGATACTTCACCAAACATATGACACTTTGACTATCAAAACAAATGGTAATCTTCCCTGTATCAAACCCAACATCAGAACACAATCTTTTAATCCAAATGGCTTCTTTACAAGCATGAGTTTCTACCATGTACTCTGCTTCAATAGTAGATAAAGCAACCACAGGTTGCCACTTACTCATCCAACTAATAGCACCACTGAACATAGTAAACACATAAGCACTGGTGGATCTCCTGCTGTCAATATCACCTACCCAATTTGAATCCACAAATCATCGAATACAAAGTGAATGCCAATCCCTTGTAGGATAACCATGATAACATAAGGAATACTCGGAAGTACCCCGCAAGTGGGTATATGCACAAAGATGAGGGACCAAAAGGTTGCCACATGACTTTTTGGTCCCATACAAGTCATAACAGGAGCATGTTATAACATGCTAGCATTATCGCTCGATATTACTGAGCCTAAAATGTGAGCACATTATAATGCGCTCGCATTTTAGGCTCAATAATACCGAGCCATAACGCTAGCACATTATAACATTGGCGCATTTTGCAAAAGCAAAAATCTCTCTCTCTCTCTCTCCCTATCTCTCCCCTCAGTCTCCTCTATATCTCCCTATTGGTCCTCTATCTCTCTCTAAAACCTAAACCCTAAATCTCTAAACCTTAACCCCTAACCCATAAACCATAAACCTAAGCAACCCTAAACCCCTAAACCCTAAACCTCTCTCTCCCTATCTCTTCCCTTTCCACCTATCTCTATTGTCTCTCTACCTCTCAATCTCTCTCCCTATGTCTCTAGACATGTCCCTCACTCTCTATCTCCCTATCTCTCCCCATTGTCTCCTCTATCTCTCCCAATCTCTATCAGTCCCCTTTTCTATCTCTCTCTAAACCCTAAACCCTAAACCCTAAACCTGAGAAACCCTAAACCCCTAAACCCTAAATAATTCCCCTAAACCCTAACCCCAAACCCCTAAACTTGAGAAACCCTAAATAATGCCCCTAAACCTGAGAAACCGTAAATACCTCTCTCTCTATCTCTCTCTCTCCCTAAACCCCTAAACCCTAAACCTTAGCAATCCTAAACCTTTATCTCCCTATCTCTCCCTAATCTCCATATCTCTATCGTCCCTCTACCTCTCAATCTCTCTACCTATGACTCTATCCATGTCCCTCACTCTTTATCTCCCTATCTCTCCCCTTGGTCTCCTCTATATCTCCCTATTGGTCCTCTCTCTCTCTAAACCTCTAAACCTTAACACCTAAATAATGCCCCTAACCCCTAAACACTAAACCCTAAACCTCTATCTCCCTATCTCTCCCTTATCTTCCTATCTCTATCGTCCCTCTACCTCTCAATCTCTCTCCCAATGTCTCTGGACATGTACCTCACTCTCTATCTCCCTATCTCTCCCCTCTATCTCCTCTATCTCTCCCAATATCTATATGTCCCCTCTCTCTATCTCTCTCTAAATCCTAAACCCTAAACCTGAGAAGCCCTAAACTCCTAAACCTTAAACCCTAAATAATTCCTCTAAACCCTAACCCTAATCCCTAAGCCCTAAACCCTAAACTTGAGCAATGCTAAACTCATAAACCCTAAATAATGCCCCTAAACCTTGACTCCAAATGCCTAAACCTGAGCAACTCTCTCTCTCTCTCTCTCTCTCTCTCTCTCTCTCTCTCTCTCTCTCTCTCTCTCTCTCTCCTAAAACCCCCAAACCTTAAACCCAAGCAACCCTAAACCTCTATCTCCCTATCTCTATCATCCCTCTACCTCTCAATCTCTCTCCCTGTCTCTCTGAACATCTCGCTCACTCTTTATCTCCCTATCTCTCCCTATCTAGCTGCTCTCTCTACCTATCTATCTCTCCTTATCTCTTTCCTCTCTCTCCCCTATCATTCCTCTATCTCCCTATCTCTCCCCTATATCTCTTCCTCTCCCTTATCGACGAAGGAAATGAAAACAAGAAAACTAGGAATCTCTCTCTCTCTCTCTCTCTCTCTCCCCATATCACCCTATCTCTCCCCCCTCTCTCCCCTCCATCTCCACCCTCTCTCCCTCTCCCTCCCTCTCCCTCTCCCTCTCCCTCTCCCTCTCCCTCTCCCTCTCCCTTATCGACAAAGTAAATGGTAACAAGAAAACTAGGACATGCAAAGAGGGATGAGGATATAAATTAGGAGGATGAAATTGAAACAAGATAAAACTAAAGTTCATTGGATGGGAAGAATGATGAGAGGAGAGGTGGAGAATAGTTAAATAGGGAAAAATTGGTGGGGTCTAAAGGGAAATTGGAAAGGCAAAGGAAAACGAGGAAAGCTAGGAAAAGGAAAACTAGGAGGTAGATAGGTCAAAGAGAGAGAGAGGGTAGCGGGTAGAGAGAGATGTTTTAGTTCACCATAACACGGTAGCATTATGTGAATGCACATAATGCGAGCACATTATAACGTACTCACGTTATGTGAATTCATATAATGCTAGCACATTATGCTTTGGATTAGAATTTACCAAGCTTAAGGCTTGGATTTTCCTTGGGCTTCCAACCCAAAGGCTTGGACTATGTTTAGGTCATCCAAGGACGTGTTTTTCTAGATTCTAACAAAAACAACATAATTTGGAGCATGCTCCCCATCAGGATTGCACTTTTTTCAATTAAAAGTAAAAAAAATACCACCATAATCTTAAGCTCTTTGTTAGCTATCCAACCATATAATTTTTTTCACATTTTGAATATGTTAAGGGTTTCATCTTTAATTTCTTTTGTTAGTGTATCCGTTTTTTGTCAAAAACTAGTGTTTGGTATTTTTGACATATTTTTAACCGTTCATCAAAATTTCAAATAAGTTACATTTTTAGAAACTAGACTCCATTCTACACGTATTAAAAAAATTGATTTTTGATTAGTTTTCAAAAGTTTTAGGGGGGAGCACACTCAATTTTCTATTTTTCAGGATGTGCCCACTTTGAAAATTGGCAAAAAACAATTTTCCATGAAAAAATTATCAGAAAAATCAGGGATAAACTACATGGTGTTAGCTAATTTCTCACCAAAGCAGTTTTTAAAATACTAAATTTTTTTTAACATTTTAGGGGGAGCACACCAGATGCTATGTTATGTTTTTTTGAAAAAAATAGGACCAATTTGTGTACTCTCCCTTTTTGAACCCCTTAATCTCAACCATTTAAAAAAAAAATTAGTAGTTTAGAAACTAGATTCAGAGCACTACAACTCTTGTTTTTGTTGTATCTTCAAATTTTGAGTGTAACTATCTTCAATTTCTCATCTAACACCAATCTTTCCTGATTTCAGAAAAAAAAGTGGCATCTTAAGACCCCCTTTTGGTCCCCCATCTTTGTGCACTTACCCAAGTATTTAAACACTCTCTTCACTGCATCCCAATGTACCTATCCAAGATTAGCCATAAATTGACTAAGGACTCCCACTACTTGGGCAATGTATGGTATTGTATAGACCATAGCATACATCAAACTACCAATCGCACTAGCATAAGGAACTCTACTCACATCCTCCATCTCAGAAGGAGACTTCAGACAATCTGTAACAGATAACTTTATCCCTATCATAACAGGAATAGTCAACGATCTACAAGTTGCCATGCTAAATCTTTCCAACAAGGTGTTCACATACTTACTCTGGCCTCCGTCTCTTCTAATTTCCATTCCTAAGATTTATCTAGCTGCCCCTAAATCTTTCATCTCAAACTGTGTTGACAATTGAGACTTCAAATCAAAAATCAAATTCTTATCATTTGCAATGAACAACATATCATGGACATATCATCATGTCCAATAGATGTCTTTGCTTCAACTTTCTCAGGGGTGGAAGGAAGCTGAACCACATCCTCTTTCTCTTCTCCTTTCTCTAGCTATAGAACAACATAAGAAAGATTGAGCTCTCTGAAGATCACACTTCTGCTATATAGAACTCTCTCGGCCACTGGATCCCAAATCTTGTACCCTTTCACACCGATGCCATAACGGATGAATATACACTTCACAACCTTGTTCTCCAACTTAGACCTCTTCTCCTTAGGCACATGTGCATATGCCTCACAACCAAATACTTGAATGTGTCTCAGTGAAGGCTTTTTACCAGACCAAACCTTTTATAGGTGTCTTATCAACAAGTGCCGATGTAGGAGAAATGTTAACTAGGTAACAAGCAGTAGCAACAACTTCAGCCCAGAACTTTTATTCAAGGCCAGCTCCACTTAGCATACTCCTTACCCTCTCCATCAAGTTCTGTTCATCCTCTCTACAACTCCATTCTGTTGAGGGGTGTAGGGAGTTGTTGTGTGTCTCTCAATCCCATGCTCTTTATAGAACTTGTTGAGATCTTCTAAACAAAACTCACCACCGTTATAAGTCTTCAAACACTTAATATTTCTATCCTTCTGATTCTCTACAAGAGCTTTGAACTCTTTGAATCTACTGAACACTTTAGATTTGCTTCTAAGGAAATACACCCATGTCCTTCTATTGTAGTCATCAATGAATGAAACAAAGCAAATAGATTTTAAAATCAAAGGGACATTAACTAGACCAAACACATCAGAAGATTTGTGAGAACTAGAATAAAAGTAAACACAGTTTTGTTTACCATAGATGCAATATTCATAAAAATCAAACTCAAGATTACAATCATTCACACCCTTAATGATGTTTTTATTTTTCAGGGTCCTCAAACCCTTTTCACCAATGTGATGAAGCCTTTGATGCCATGACATTGTCTTCTCAGTTGGAAGTTTCATCTCCATAGAATGAGCACCCTTAGGTACCTAGAAAGCACGACTATCAGAAGTAGATGCAACAGTCCTCTTCATTGCTGGCTCCAATGGTGAGGATGGAGACTTTGAAGTGAACTCTTCTTTTAAACAGAGGCACTATTGAATTCTACCGTGCATGCATCAAGCTAAAACATAGTGCTAATCCGAACACCCTTAGCTAGCACCATAGATCCTCTAGTCATATTGCATCCCCCATTCAAGAAAACAACCTGCACATCCACATCATTCAACTTACTTACAGATAATAGGTTCCATTTCAAACTAGGGATATCTAGAACATTGATCCCCTTCACCCGTCCATTAGGGAATCTAATCAAGACTCTTCCACAACCAATAATCTTCAAGTGAGAGTCATCACCCAAGTACACCTTCCAACCATCATATTCTTCATGCTTTGAAAACCAACCTTGATGAGAGGTCATGTGAAAAGATGCACCAGAGTCAATAATCCATACATCCTTAGATGTATGTGTTGCCAAGGCAATGACAAACACTTCTCCCTCATCTTGAGATGACTTGTTAGAATCTGAATCATAGTTCTTCTTCTTTTTCTTCTTCTCCTCCTTGCACTCCTTGTGAAAGTGACTAGGTTTGCTGCAGTTCCAACACAAAGCCTTGGACTTTCTAGGAGACTTGGATCTCCCATGGGATTTAGATCTTCCCTTTCCTTCTTTCTTCTTATCCTTTTTATTCCCTTTCTCTTTATATGTACCACGAACTGCAAGAGCCTCCTTGGCCGACTCAGAAGATTTTCTCTACATCCCTTTAGACAACAATGAAGAAACCACTTCATCCATCTTGAAGGTGGTAGTGGTACTCCTAATGGCCATAACAAGGTGGTCCCACAAGTCTGGTAAGGAACACAATAATGTTATACATCGATCCTCCTACTCCATCTTCACACCAACAGAGGTCAATTGAGAAACAAGCATATTGAAAGTATTCAGGTGATCAGCGACAAATCCTCCATCTTCCATCCTTAGAGAATACAATTTCTTTCACAGTAATAACTTGTTCACTAGGGATTTAGCCTGATAAACATCTCCAAGTTTCTTCCAAAGATCTTTTGTAGTCATCTCTTCCTGGATATTCAGGAGCACTGAATCAACTAAACAAAGTCTTATCAGACCCTTAGCCTTCTGATTCATCAGATCCCAATCTTCTTGTTTCATACCTGATGGAATAGTTCCAAATACTGCGAGTCATAGATCTCTATCCACCAATAAGTCCTCCATCTTGAGTTTCCACAACTCAAAGTTGCCTCCATTAAACTTCTCTATATCAAACCTCCTAGATGTACTCGCCATCTCTTTCTTGCAACAAATATTTTAGAATCCTCTGCACAAGCTCCCACTCAAAATGAAGATCAGCTTAAAAAAACCTCTAACCAACAACTAGAACCAAAGGTGATCAGGCTCTGTTACCAACTGAAAGGAAGCAAGTTATGTGGAAACGGTTCCTACACTGATCTACTGAGGAAAGATTTATGCAAATTTTAACTTTTACAGTTACAGATTAGATGCACATTAATAGAAAGGTAATAACAACATCTTAATGCAAATACAAAACTCACAACACAAGATATACATGGGGAAAACCCTTTTAGGTGAAAACCCCACTCCAAAACCTGCACAATGTATTACCAAATCAAAAGATGATTACAAAACACTTGCAATGCAATCTCTTTTAGGAGTACACAATGTTGATTCTCATTCACATCCCATGACCTTTCACATTCTCCAGCCGCCTATTTATCAAGCCTCTTTGGCGGTTATCCAATGTCAGTTTTTCCATGTCAGCCAATAATAAACTAATTGCCGATGCCTTTATTAAATATAGGCCAATTTTTGCTCTGGGGGAACTGCCCTCAACAATCCCCACCCCAGATCCCTACCATGGGCTCCGCCCTTGGGCTCTGCAGGAGGGGCTCTGCGCCCTACACTCCCCCATTAATTATCTTGGGGGGAAACCCCGGGTGACAAAGTCACCAAACATTATCTTGTTGCATGTACACAAGGTGTCGACACATGGCAAAATATGCCAAGTCAACATGGAATCTTACAACATAGTGTGTAAAAAATAAATACAACATTAGGAACTTGCAAAGTTGAGACACCTTAATTCTCAACGTCTAGTGATTTTTAGATTTTATATGTACATATATTTTAAAAAATTTAATAAACTAATTTGTGTCATTTTTAATAACTTTGTTTTCATACTTTATAGTATTTCCACTTAATGATATTTATTCCATAACACAGTTTTATTAGAAATAAGACAAAATCATAATTTCTTAAACACATCACTAAAATTGATATCTAGTGCATGCACATTTTTTTATAATTTTTGTTGCATATTTTATTTATTATTAATTTTTTAATTCACATTAATTATATTTAAAATCATTTTATTCCATAATGCATAATGTTTTTTGATCAAAATTAATTAATTAATCTTTTTATTGAAATAAGGACATCAGAGTGTGCAAATATCTATTAGAATTTTTTTCTGCCATTTTCTATTTTTCCATGTGTGTTGAAAAAAAACTTATGTTCACTAAAAAATAGGAGATAATATTATAATTAAATAAAATATATTACAAATTCTAAATTTTGGAAGGGTAAGTGCACAAAGATGAGGGACTAAAAGGGGGTCTTAAGATGCCACTTTTTTTCTAAAATCAGGAAAGACTGATGTTGGATGAGAAATTGAAGATATTACACTCAAAATTTGAAGATACAACAAAAACAAGAGTAGTAGTGCTCTGAATCTAGTTTCTAAACTACTAATTTTTTTCAAAAATGGTTGAAATTAAGGGGTTAAAAAAGGGGAAGCACACAGATTGGTCTTGTTTTTTCTCAAAAAAACATAACATAGCATCTAGTGTGCTCCCC
The DNA here is from genome assembly GCA_027924645.1 of Cunninghamia lanceolata. Lineage (NCBI taxonomy): Eukaryota > Viridiplantae > Streptophyta > Pinopsida > Cupressales > Cupressaceae > Cunninghamia > Cunninghamia lanceolata. Next base: position 2,139,508 of record BSBN01000053.1, on the reverse strand, counting down.
CTAAAATGTTAACTTTTTTTAGTATAGAGTAAAGCTTTTGGAGAAAACTATGTGTAGCTTATTTGGATCGACGTTTCGGACCACACTCCATGATCCATCATCAGGAAGAAACGTCGATCCAAATAAGCTACACAGTTTTCTCCAAAAGCTTTACACTATATCATGGATTGTGGAAACATCATGTCTACTATTTTTTTTAGTATTTCAAAAATCACTTATGTGAGAAATTAGCTAACACCATGTAGTTTATCCCTGATTTTTCTAATAATTTTTTCATGAATAATTGATTTTTTACTAATTTTCAAAGTTGACACATCCTGAAAAATAGAAAATTGAGCGAGCTCCCTCGCTAAATTTTTTGAAAACTAATCAAAAATTAATTTTTTTTAATACGTGTAGAATTGAAATATAGTTTCTAAAAATGTAACTTATTTGAACTTTCAATGAACGGTTAAAAAAATTCAAAAATACCAGACACTAGTTTTTGACAAAAACGAATACACTAAAAAAAGAAATTAAATATGAAACCCTTAACATACTCAAAATGTGAAAAACATTATATGGTTAGATAGCTAACAGAGAGCTTAAGATTATGGTGGTATTTTTTTGACTTTTCATTGAAAAAAGTGCAATCCTGATGGGGAGCATGCTCTATATTATGTGAATTTTGTTAGAATCTAGAAAAACACATCCTTGGATGACCTAAACACAGTCCAAGCCTTTGGGTTGGAAGCCCAAGGCAAATCCAAGCCTAAGGCTTGGAATTTCCAAGGCAAAGCATAATGCAAATGCATTATAATGCACTCAGATTATGTGCATTCACATAATGCGAGCATGTTATAACATGCTTGTGTTGTTGAATTAAAACACTCACTCCCTCCCCTCCTCTCTCTCTCCCCTCCTCTCTCTTTCTCACCTCTACTTCCCTCCCCTCTCTCTCTCACTCTCTACTTCCCTCCCCTCTCTACATCCTACCCTCTCTCTCACTCTTTACTTCCCTCCCCTCTCTACCTCCTACCCTCTCTCTCACTCTCTACTTCCCTCCCTTTCTACCTCCTACTCCTACTCTCTCTCTCTCTCTCTCTCTCTCTCTCTCTCTCTCTCTCTCTCTCTCTCTACTTCCCTCCCCTCTCTACCCCCTACCCTCTCTCTCACTCTCTTCTTCCCTCCCCTCTCTACCCCCTACCCTCTCTCTCACTCTCTACTTCCCTCCCCTCTCTACCTCCTACCCTCTCTCCCACTCTCTACTTCCCTCCCCTCTCTACCTCCTACCCTCTCTCCCACTCTCTTCTTCCCTCCCCTCTCTACCTCCTACCCTCTCTCTCACTCTCTACTTCCCTCCCCTCTCTACCTCATACCCTGTATCTCACTCTCTTTTTCCCTCCCCTCTCTAATTCCTACCCTCTCTCTAAGTCTCTACTTTCCTCCCCTCTCTACCTCCTGCGTTCTCTATTACTCTCTTCTTGATGAAGGGGGTAAATCATAAAACACATAACAACAGAAATTGCACATAGAAAATAAAAATTTCTTTATTGATTTAGACAAATTATTACATTACAAAAGTTCAAATAAAATTAGAGGAATCAACCCTCCATAGGCTGCAACACATTACATCTTCCTCTCACAAGACTCTGGAATCATCTGCCATCTGTAACCCCAAGTTTGCTAGGGTTTCTGTTTTCCCACCTATTCTTGACTCTACAAATTCCCCCTTAACTCTACTGCTGCCCAAGGTTCCAAAAATAGTCATAAATAGCACTTTTTTGGCGGTCTCCAGCTAAAATTCAAAATGTGCAACTCCCTCCAAAAGTAGGTCAACTTCCGGGAAGCATACCTTTTGATCCAGGTGTCCGATTGACAAATTGTTTTAAGCTCTAGAAAGCTCATGATTTGAACTATCATGCCAGAAATCCATAAATGGATTTCCGTCAGCTTTTCAGGACATTATTGGATGTTTTAGTGCCTCATATCTCATTTCAAAAAAAATTAGGGGCTTTTCATAAAACAAAAACTTTAATATCTTTCAGCTCACAAATGATCTTTTCCTGATTCCTTCGCCAAAGGTCTTATATTTTAGTTATGAAGCTTTCTGTAAGTTTTTTCTTCAATCTGTGCCTAAATGCAAAACTTTCCTGAAATGGTAGTTAAACTTTCCAAAACTGGCAGTTTGCTATTTTTAGCAGTTTTGGAAAAAATTAAAAGTCCTACATCATTATTCAAGAGATTATGGAACTAGAAACACTAATTATGGAAAGAAATGAAAACAACTGCAATGATTTTGAATCAACTTATTCTTGGGTGATGCAAGATTTCCCTTACACCACTAGATGCTCCTGCATTAGACACCCAGGGTAATTTGAGAAGTGACCCTATCACGTCTCAGGCGTTTGTTTGAGGAAAACCTAAATGGTCAACCTCCACCTTAAACAACCAAGAAGAATCTTCAATAGGCCTTCCTTTCCATTTCACTAGATATTCTTCATATTGTCTGTTCTGAGTACTTCTTCCTACACAACTATCCAAGATCTCTTCTATCTCCTCCATTGAAGTAGATGCCAAAATACTCCATTGTGTTTCTGTTGGTCCATCCTCTGTTCCACCTTCATGATATTCTGATAAATTAGCAATGTTGAAAATAGGGGAACTATCGATGCCACTCGGCAGCTCTACCTCATATGCATTTCCTGAATCATGCTTCTTTAGGATTTTGCACGGTCCAAATTTCTTCATTTTCAACCTATTGTATGTTCCAATTGGGAACCTTTCTTTTCTCAAGTGAACCATGACTTCATCTTCTACCTCAAACTCCTTATATCTCCTCTTCTGATCTGCCTTAGCCTTGTACTGAATATTCATCTTATTAATGTGCTTTCTCACCTCTTCATGCAAATTCTTCAGACGTTCTGCAAAGTCTTCGGCTTCAGCACTTGTCTTTTCTCCTTTGTCCAACTTCCTTAACTCAGAAGCATTTCTTGGCCTATTGGCATATACAATCTGGAATGGTGATTTACCAGTACTCTTATTGACAGAATTGTTGTATGCAAATTCTGCCTGTGGTAAAATCAAAGCCCGTCCCTTGGGCTTATCTCCTACTAAGCATCGTAGCAGGTTACCCAAACTCCTATTCACCACTTCCATCTGTCCATCAGTTTGTGGATGGTGTGCAAAACTAAAATTCAAATCTGTCTTCAACTTCTTCCACAATGTCATCTAGAAATAACCAACAAACTTGGTATCTTGATTTGAAACTATGCTCTTTGGTAGACTGTGTAATCTCACCACCTCCCTAAAAAATAACTTTGCAATATGAATAGAATCATTAGTCTTCTTGCAAGGAATAAAATGTGTCATCTTCAAGAATTGTCCACCACCACAAAAATGGAATCATGTCCTCTCTGTGTCCTTGGTAAACCAAGAACAAAATCCATACTAATATCATCCCATGGCTTCTCTAGTATAGGTAGTGGCTGATATAGACCTATATTCTGACTTGCTCCTTTTGCCATCTGACATACTCTACAACTCTACACAAATTTCCTCACATCCTACTGCAACTGTGGCCAATAATAATTTTCACCCACAATAGCAATGGTCTTATCTCGACCAAAGTGTCCAGCCAATCCTCCACTATGCTTCTCCTTAATCAGGTTCTCTCTCATGGAACTCCTTGGAATGCACAACTGGCTTCCTCTAAACAACATGCCATCTTGGATTATGAAATCCAACCATTTTGTCCTGTCCAAAGTAACAGGTTGCAAATAAGCTTTCCTGTGCTTTAAAACAAAAGTATAGCTCTGCAAAAACTCAACCCATTTTAAGTGCCTCTGGTTCAACTTTCCTTGACTATTAAGATACTGCAAAGCTTGATGATCAGTATATAAAACAAACTCCTTTGGCAACAAATAATTTATCTATTTCTTCAAAGCCTGAACTATTGCATAAAACTCCTGATCATCAACATAATACTTTTTCTTGGCATCATTAAGCTTCTCACTAAAATAGGCAATGGGCTTACCTTCTTGGCTAAAAATAGCTCCTATAGCACTACCAATAGCATCACAATATACCTGAAATACCTTATTGAAATCTGGAAGTGCCAAAACAGGTTGCTCTGTGATTTTCTACTTCAATGTATCAAAGCTTTTGTCTGCTCGTCTAATCCATTTAAACTCTTTTCTATCCCCTCTCATTGTCTTAGTTAGGGGTGCACACATGCTACTAAAATTCCTAATAAAATTTTTGTAAAAACTTGCCAGACCATGAAAATATCTTACCTCAGAAGCACTCCTTGGCATAGACCATTCAATGATAGCCCTCGCCTTCTCTGGGTCCATCTTAAGACCTTCCTCTGAGACAACAAATCATAGGTATACCAACTCCTTCTTTGTAAAACTACATTTCTTCAGATTGATCAATAACTTCTCCTCCCTCAGCTTCTCAAAAAATCTTCTGATATGCATCATATGCTCATCCCAATTCTTACTACAAATCAAAATATCATCTAAATAAACAATAACAAAACTTCCCAAAAATTCTTTCAATACCTCGTTCATGAGCCACACGAATGTGCTCGGTGCATTGGTTAGCCCAAATGGCATTACTAACCACTCATACAAACCCTCCTTTGTCTTGAAGGCTATCTTCCATTCATCTCCTTCTCTGATTTAGATCTGGTGATACCCACTCTTCAAGTCAATCTTCATGAAGTACTTGGCTCCACTCAAACAATCCATTATGTCATCCATTCCTAGCAATGGAAATATGTACTTGATCGTGATCTTATTTATGGCTCAAGAATCTGTACACATTCTCCACTCTCCATCTTTCTTTGGTGCTAGTACTGTAGGTACCACACATGGACTCAGGCTCTCTCTTATCAGTCCCTTCCTTAGCAACTTGTGAACTTGTCTATTCAACTCTTCATTATCTGCTGGAGTCATTCTATGGGCTGCCTTATTTGGCAAATTGGCTCCTGGTATCAAATCCATTTGATGACTTATCTTCCTCACTAGTCGTAATCATTCTGGTACATTATCAGAGATAATGTCCTGAAAATCTTCCAACATATCTGAAACTTCTGCTGGTACAACTTCACATTTCTCTTGACTAATCTTAGGAATCAATGCAAAGCAATGACGCTCATGCGTCATACCCTCCAAAAATTTCCTACCATCTACTAAACAAATTATGGCAGTACTACATACATTTTCTTTCACCTCCTTCAAAGGCTTCAACTTATGATGAACTCTATCCTTTGTTAGGGAATATATGTTTGCATGACCATCATGGACAACGCTCCTATCATACTGCCATGGCCTCCCTAACAACATATGACATGCATCCATCAATATGATATCACACAACACCTCATCATAGTAGTCCCCAATCTTGAACTTCACTAAACACTACTCATTGACCAAAGCTCTGTGGTCCTTCTGCAGCCATGCAATCTGATATGGATGTGGATGCTTTCTTGTTGTCAACTTCAACTTGTCAACCATCTCCTCTGAAACAAGATTGTCAGTGCTTCCACTGTCAATAATAATATCACAACACTTACCTTCACATTTGCATCTTGTGTGGAATAAACTCTTCCTCTGATTGGGTTCTTTCTCTGCATTCAACAAAGTTCTTCTGACAACTAGAGTTTCTCCCCTTTCAGCATCTTTAGAATGCTCAGATTTCGTATCTTCATCTACATGTGCAACTCATGCATTACCTTCAGGTCTTCTATTTGTCCTTCCTTGATGTTGTGGACACTTGTATGCTCGATGCCCTTCTTCTCCACATTGGAAACATGTTCCTTTGAAACCTCCTCTTTCAGGTCCTTGCCCAGGTCGGCCTCTTCTTCTTCCTCTTTGCTCACCATTGTTCTGGTCACAAGGGTGGTAGGCATTATCCCCTCTCTGATTTTGACTAGTGATAACTTCTTCACTTTTCTTTTGATCTTCATTATAGCCTCCATAGGGTCTTCCACTAGTCCTTCCACCTTGACCTCTTCCCCTTTGCTTGCTATTGAATCTTTGATTCAACTTCTCTTCTAGCTTTAGGGAAAACTGGTACGCATCTTCTATGGTGGTCATTCTGACTAGGCTCAGCTCCTCTTGAATACTTGGCCTCAACCCATTAATGTAATGGGCTACCTTCTCCTTGTTGGCCTCTGCATGGCCTGTCCTAATAGTAATCTTATAAAGAGCTTCTATATACTCCTTAACAGATTTGTTACCTTGCTTCAATCCTTGTAGCTTCTTTAGAAACTCCATCTCATAGTCCACGGGAATGAACTACTTTTTTAGTTTTTCCACCATCCGATCCCATCTGGCAATCTTTCCTTTTCCTCTTCTATTTCTCTCCAACTAGACCTCCTTCCACCAAATACTGGCATGGCCCTTCAACTTTGTTTTTGGAAACTTGACTCGATCTAGGTCCTCCACATCTTCATACCTAAAATACTCCTCCATGTCATTGATCCAATCAATAAGTTGTTCCGGATTCAAATCTCCAGAATAGGTAGAAACTTTGATCCTGGGCCTCTTTTCAATCTTTGAAATGGCCCTCAACAACCTAACTTCTATAGGATCTCCTGCAGCTTCTTGTTCTTCCTCCAATAGCTCTTCTTCAGCTTCATCCTCACTTTCTTCTTTTGTTCTCGGATCAAACCCTCTTCACAGCTCCTCTTGCAATGCATCGATCTACCTTTGTAGGGCTCTAAAACCCTCTTCCATCAAAGCATTCCTCCCAATATGATTTCTTCATGGAGGCATCTTGATCTTCACAACAAACCCACAACCTCAGGTCCTGGTGCAAACTGCCTCATGTTCAATGATCTGTCTACACACTCAAGAACCCTCACTCTGATACCACTTGATGAAGGGGTAAATCATAAAACACATAACAATAGAAATTACACACAGAAAATAGAACTTTCTTTATTGATTTGGACAACTTATTGCATTATAGAAGCTCAAATACAATCAGAAGAATCAACCCTCCACAGGCTGCAACACATTACAGCTTCCTCTCACAAGACTCTGGAATCATCTGCCATCTGTAACCCCAAATCTACTAGGGTTCTTGTTTCCCGCATATTCTTGACTCTACACTTTCCCCCTTAACTCTACTACTGCTGCCCAGGGTTCCCAAAATAGTCATAAATAGCACTTTTTGGCAGTCTCCAGCTAAAATTTGAAATTTGCAACTCCCTCCAAAAGTAGGTCAACTTCCGGGAAGCATAACTTTTGATCCGGGTGTCTGATTGACGAACCATTTTAAGCACTGAATATCTCGTGATGTAAACTATCACACTGAAAATCTATAAATGGATTTATGTCAACTTTTTGGGACGTTATGGGATGTTTTAGTGCCTCATATCTCGTTTCAAAAAAATTTAGGGGCTTTTCAGAAAATAAAAACTTTAATATCTTTCAGCTCACAAATGATCTTTTCCTGATTCTTTCACCAAAGGTCTTATATTTCAGTTATGAAGCTTTCTATAATTTTTTGATTCAATATGTGCCCAAATGCAAACTTTCCTAAAATGGTAGTTAAACTTTCAAAAATTGGCAGTTTTCTATTTTTAGTAGTTTTGGAAAAAATTGAAAGTCCTACATCATCATTCAAGAGATTATGGAACTAGAAACACTAATTTTGGAAAGAAATGAAAACAACTACAATGATTTTGAATCAACTTCTTTTTGGGTGATGCAAGATTACCTTTACACCACTGGATGCTCCTGCATCAGACACCCAGGGTAATTTGAGAAGTGACCCTGTCACGTCTCAGGTGTTTGTTTGAGGAAAACCCAAATGGTCAACCTTAGCCTTAGACAACCAAGAAGAATCCTCAACATGACTTCCTTTCTATTTCACCAGATATTCTTCATATTGTGTGTTCCGAGTACTTCTTCCCACATGGCTATCCAAGATCTCTTTTATCTCCTCCATCGAAGTAGATGCCAGAATACTCCACTGTGCTTCTGTTGGTCCATTCTATGTTCCACCTTCACAATATTCTAATAAATCAGTAATGTTGAAAATAGGGGAAATATTGATCCCACTCGGCAGCTCTACCTCATATGCATTTCCTGAATCATGCTTCTTTAGGATTCTGCACGGTCTAAATTTCTTCATTTTCAACCTATTGTATGTTCCAATTGGGAACCTTTCTTTTCTCAAGTGAACCATGACTTCATCTCCTACCTCAAACTCCTTATATCTCCTCTTCTGATCTACCTTAGCCTTGTATTGAATATTCATCTTATTAATGTGCTTTCTCACCTTTTCATGCAAATTCTTCAGATGTTCTGCAAAGTCTTCGACTTCGGCACTTGTCTTTTCTCCTTTGTCCAGCTTCCTTAACTCAAAATCATTTCTTGGGCTATTGCCATATACAATCTGGAATGGTGATTTACCAGTACTCCTATTGACAAAATTTTTGTAAGCAAATTCTACTTGTGGCAAAATCAAATCCCAACCCTTGGGCTTATCTCCTACTAAGCATCGTAGTAGGTTACCCAAACTCCTATTCACCACTTCCATCTGTCCATCAGTCTGTGGATGGCGTACAGAACTGAATTTCAAATATGTCTTCAACTTCTTCCACAATGTCCTCCAAAAATAACCAACAAACTTGGTATGTCTATCTGAAACTATGCTCTTTGGTAGACTGTGTAATCTCACCACCTCCCTAAAAAATAACTCTACAATATGAACAACATCATTAGTCTTCTTGTAAGGAATAAAATGTGCCATCTTTGAGAATCTGTCCACCACCACAAAAATAGAATCATGTCCTCTTTGTGTCTTTGGTAAACCAAGAACAAAATCCATACTAATATCATCCCATGGCTTCTCTGGTATAGGTAGTGGCTGATATAGACCTATATTCTGACTTGCTCCTTTCGCCATCTGACATACTCTACAACTTTGCACAAATTTCCTCACATCCTGCTACAACTGTGGCCAATAATAATTTTCACCCACAATAGCAATGGTCTTATCTCGACCAAAGTGTCCAGCCAATCCTCCACAATGCTTCTCCTTAATCAAGTTCTCTCTCATGGAACTCCTTGGAATGCACAACTGGCTTCCTCTAAACAACATGCCATCTTGGATTATGAAATCCAACCATTTTGTCCTGTCCAAAGTAACAGGTTCCAAACAAGCTTTCCAGGCCTTTGCAAAATTTAGATCTTCAGGATACAAACTTTTGAGCTCATCGAACCCAACAACCTCTATCTTCATTTCTGTCAACAAATTTTGCCTTGTGCTCAAGGCATCTACAACTCCGTTGGACTTCCCACTCTTGTGCTTCAAAACAAAAGTATAGCTTTACAAAAACTCAACCCATTTTAAGTGCCTCTAGTTCAACTTTCTTTGACTATTAAGATACTGCAAAGCCTGATGATCAGTATATAAAACGAACTCCTTTTGCAACAAATAATGTTTCTATTTCTTCAAAGCCTCAAGTATTGCATAAAACTCCTGATCATAAACATAATACTTTTTATTGGAATCATTAATCTTCTCACTAAAATAGGCAATGGGCTTACCTTCTTGGCTCAAACCATCCCCTATAGCACTGCCACTAGCATCACAATCTACCTGAAATACCTTATTGAAATCTGGAAGTGTCAAAATAGGTTACTTTGTGACTTTCTACTTCAATGTATCAAAGCTTTTATCTGCTCCTCTAGTCCATTTTAACTCTTTTCTATCCCCTCTCATTGTCTCAGTTAGGGGTGCACAAATGCTACTAAAATTCCTGATAAGCTTTCTGTAAAAACTTGCCAAACCATGAAAAGATCTTACCTCAGAAGCACTCCTTGGCGTAGGCCATTCAATGATAGCCCTCACCTTCTCTGGGTCCATCTTAAGACCTTCCTCTGAGAATACAAATCCTAGGTATACCAACTCCTTCTTTGCAAAACTACATTTCTTCAAATTGATCAACAACTTCTCCTCCCTCAGCTTCTCAAAAACTCTTCTGATATGCATCATATGCTCATCCCAAGTCTTACTGAAAATTAAAATTGTTGGTGTAGTTAAATATTTAATTACACTTTATTAAGTTTACTTAGGGCTAATTTTAGCCTTAGGTTATTCTTAAGTCATATTAGGGTTTTTCTCTAACTTGCAAATATAAAAGCAAGTTCTCACATGTAATTCTTTAATCCATTTCATTAATTCATTTTTATTGTACAAATTATTCCTCTTTGCTTTTTTCTCTTGTGGAAGGTAAATCTTAGGTTTGGCAGGTGATCTTTGTGGCTTGAATTAATTATCAAATTCAACATGGTATCAGAGCGGATCTACAAGCCCCTTCTCAAATTTGGAGAAATTTTTTAGCAAGAGCCATTTGCTGGGTGTTTTTTTGTGTAAAACGGAGTATTCCATTGGATTCAGAGCAGCTGGAAAAGGTAGATCTATCTTTTGTTTGGCTGAATTTGGTTTGAGGAAGCCAGATCTGTGAAGGTTTCAAGAGTTTTTTTATATGAAGAAAAACAGAGGTTTCAGAGCATTTTTGGCCAAAACCGACCTCACCATTGCACTCAGAAGGCCCAAAAACCCCTATTTTCATATAAGGCACTCTATATTTTGCTGAAAAAAAGTTTCTGGGTGTTTTTTTTAGGGTTTCAAAATTTTGCTTCTGTGAAATCCGTACGATTGTACGGTGCCTCGATTTCTGTGCCAACCTTGATTTCTGTGCGATTCTCATCTGAGCAGATTTTGATTTTAGAGCTGCCTCAGTTTGCGTGCCATCTTGATTTTTGAGTTGCCTCGATTTGCATGCCATCTCGATTTGCGTGCCACCTCAATTTCCGTGCCGTCTTGATTTCTATGCACAGGTACAGCTGAATTTTTTATTAATTTCTTAATAAAAAATATTTTTTTATTTTGGAGGGCTAGCCCCTTGGATTTAACCCTTGGTCGCATGGGGGACCAGCCCCTAGCTTCTGATGAGTAGCCCCCAAAGACTCAGCTCTTGGTCATATGAGGGACCACTGCCCTAGCCGCCAGCGCCCAAAGACTCAGCCCCTGGTCACATGGGCGCCCAGGGGCTTCAATAGTTTTTTTTGGGCCTCTTTGCACTAAAGGAGCAGTTTTGGTAAATCGAGCATATCTTGAGCATACGGAGTCAGATTTTAAAAAAAAAAAAGGCGTTGGAAAGCTGGTTTCGAGCACAATCCAGTGGTGTAGGTATTTTTTTCAGGTTTTGAAGATTGGTATAATTTATTGCTGTTTGAAGTTAAGGCATCTTTTTTGGCCTTCGAGCTCCGTTCTTGCGCCTAGAATCTTTGTTTTTCAAAAACAAATAGGCGTTGGAAAGGTATCAGAGAGCTCTACAGAGCCAACTATATAATATTTTTAGATTCAGCCCCAGGTATATTTTAAATCAGTTTATCAATTTTATGGCTTCTGTTGGATATCCTGGACATGTTGCCTCCTGGAAAGTTTCTGTTTGCTTTGAAAGACTTCTATTATCAGCATAAATCTATTTACATATTTTGATCTATAATCATCTAAGGAGATGGGATTCTACCATCAGCATAAATCTACTTGCAGATATTGTGGAAGTAATCAACATGAGAAAGAGATGTGTCCTCATTTCTCACATCATCTCTTTGAAATGCTTCTTTCAATCGCTTCTCCTCCTGATGAGATCATTGTTCCACCATCACCTATTGCTACTTCAGAGTTCAGTGTTGCATCATCATTGGATTCTAGTGATTCTGTGCAGCAGGTCAATATTAGTCTTCCTGATCCACCTCATTGGGATTCCTATCTTGCAGACATATCATCTTTGTTTGTAGAGTCCCATCTTATAGATTTGGAGGACCACATTGAGGACATTTGTCTTCTTTTTGATGACAGCTTCGATGGAGTTGCATCACCATCATATGCTTCAAAGATTGTTCTTCATCCTCCTCTTCTTTAGTCACAGTTTGACAGTGGATTGGAGACATTTGAGCAGTTTTCAGGAGCATCATTATTGTCTTTGGATCATGTGCAGAGTTCAGAGACATTTGTCCTTCTTCCTGTATATTCCTATCCAGAATGGGAAGACATTATGCACACATCTGCAGTTCTATTTCTTCCTAAGGGGAGGAATGTTGTTCAACGTTCATGGGTCTTCATCTTTATTCTGTGTCGAGCATCTTCCAGCACTGCAAGAGTCATCTTGAGGAGCGGCTGCATGGTCTCTCTTCTCATCTCCATTTTGGGAGGGAGCATTTCCTCGCATGGGGTTTCATCCTTCTCACTTCTGGGGGGGATCATCAGACCTTCTCTCTTCTTCCTCTCTTATGGGGGGCGGCATTCTTGATTGTACTTTTGTGATGGATTCACTTCTTGGGGGGTCTTAGTTTTAGTCCTTCTTCCATCACATGTTTATGTACTTGTATTTTTCTCTCTTTTGGAGAGGAGTTTTCTCCCACTGGGTTTTTCTCCTTTCTCTCCACTTTATGAGAGATTTTTGTTGTTTATGGGTACCTAAAATGGCCTTGTAGCCGGGACCCATTCTTGCATTAGTTGCATGCTTTTCATTTCTCCCTAAGTTGCACTTATGGGGGGGTGTTGGTGTAGTTAAATATTTAATTACACTTTATTAAGTTTACTTAGGGCTAATTTTAGTCTTAGGTTATTCTTAAGTCATATTAGGGTTTTTCTCTAACTTGCAAATATAAAAGCAAGTTCTCACATGTAATTCTTTAATCCATTTCATTAATTCATCTTTATTGTGCAAATTATTCCTCTTTGCTTTTTTCTCTTGTGGAAGGTAAATCTTAGGTTTGGCAGGTGATCTTTGTGGCTTGAATTAATTATCAAATTCAACAAAAATATCATCTAAATAAACAATAACAAAACTTCCCAAAAATTCCTTCAATACCTTGTTCATGAGCCGCATGGATGTGCTTAGTGCATTGGTTAGCCCAAATGGCATGACTAACCACTCATACAAACCCTCCTTTGTCTTGAAGGCTATCTTCCATTCATCTCCTTCTTTAATTTAGATCTAGTGATACCCACTCTTCAGGTCAATCTTCATGTAGTACTTGGCTCCACTCAAACAATCCATTATGTCATCCATTCTCAGCAATGGAAATCTATACTTGATCATGATCTTATTTATGGCTCAAGAATCTGTACACATTCTCCACTCTCCATCTTTCTTTGGTGCTAGTACTGTAGGTACCACACATTGACTCAGGCTCTCTCTTATCAGTCCCTTCCTTAGCAACTCGTGAACTTGTCTGTTCAACTCTTCATTCTCTGCTGGAGTGATTCTGTGGGCTGCCTTATTTGGCAAACTAGCTCCTGGTATCAAATCCATTTGATGACTTATCTTCCTCACTAGTGGTAAACCTTCTAGTACATTATCAGAGATAATGTCCTGAAACTCTTCCAACATATCTGAAACTTCTACTAGTACATCTTCACATTTCTCTTGACTAATCTTAGGAATCAATGCAAAGCAATGACACTCATGCTTCATACCCTCCAAAAATTTCCTACCATCTACCAAACAAATTCTGGCAATACTACATACCTTTTCTTCCACCTCCTTCAAAGGCTTTAACTTATGAACTCCATCCTTTGTTAGGGAATATGTGTTTGCACGACCATCATGGATAGCGCTCCTATCATACTGCCATGGCCTCCCTAACAGCATATGACATTCATCCAATGGTATTATATCACATAGCACCTCATCATGGTAGTCCCCAATCTTGAAATTCACTAAACACTACTCATTGACCAAAGCTCTATGGTCCTTCTACAACCATGCAATCTGATATGGATGTGGATACTTTTTTCTTGTCAACTTCAACTTGTCAACCATCTCCTCTGAAACAAGATTTTCTGTGGTTCCGCTATCAATAATAATATCACAACACTTACCTTCACATTTACACCTTGTGCGGAATAAACTCTTCCTCTGATTGGGTTCTTTCTCCGCATTCAACAAAATTCTTCTGACAACTAGGGTTTCTCCCATTTCAGCATCTTTAGAATGCTCAGATTGCACATCTTCATCTACATGTGCAACTTGTGCATTACCTTTAGGTCTTCTATTTGTCCTTCCTTGATGTTGTGGACACTCATATGCTCGATGCCCTTCTTCTCCACATTGGAAACAAGTTCCTCTGAAACCTCCTCTTTCAAGTCCTTGCCCAGGTCAGCCTCTTCCTCTTCATTTTTGCTCACCATTGTTCTTGTCACGAGGGCGGTAGGCATTATCCCCTCTCTAATTTCGACTGGTGATAACTTCTTCACTTTTATTTTGATCTTCACTACGGCCTCCATAGGGTCTTCCACCAGTCCTTCTGCCTTGACGTCTTCCCCTTTGCTTGCTATCGAATCTTTTATTTAGCTTCTCTTCCACCTTCAGGAAAAACTGGTACGCATCTTCTATGGTGGTCATTCTGACCAGGATCAGCTCCTCTTGAATACTTGGCCTCAACCCATTAATGTAATGGGATACCTTCTCCTTGTTGGCCTTTGCATGGTCTGTCCTAATAGTAATAAAAATCTTCTATATACTCCCTAACAGATTTGTTACCTTGCTTTAATCCTTGTAGCTTCTTCAACAACTCCATCTCATAGTCCACGGGAATGAACTGCTTCTTTAGTTTTTCCACCATCTGATCCCATCTGGTAATATTTCCTTTTCCTCTTCTATTTCTCTCCAACTGGACCTCCTTCCACCAAATACTAGCATGGCCCTCCAACTTTGTTTTTGCAAACTTGACCCGATCTGGGTCCTCCACATCTTCATACTCGAAATACTCTTCCATGTCATTGATCCAATCAATAAGTTGTTCCAGATTCAAATCTCTAGAATAGGTATAAACTTTGATCCTGGGCTCTTTCTGATCTTCAGAATGGCCCTCAACAACCTAAATTGTGCAGGATCTCCTGCAGCTTCTTGTTCTTCCTCAGATAGCTCTTCTTCAGCTTCATCCTCTCTTTCTTCTCTTGTTCTCGGATCAAACCCTATTCGTAGTTCCTCTTGCAATGCATCGATCTGCCTTTGCAGGGCTCTAAAACCCTCTTCTGTCAAAGTATTCCTCCCAATATGATTTCTGCATGGAGGTATCTTGATCTTCACAGCAAACCCACAACCCCAGGTCTTGGTGCAAATTGCCTCACGTTCGGTGATCTGTCTACACACTCAAGAACCCTCGCTTTGATACCACTTGATGAAGGGGGTAAATCATAAAACACATAACAACAAAAATTGTACATAGAGAATATAACTTTCTTTATTGATTTGGACAATGTATTACATTACAGAAGCTTAAATACAATCAAACGAATCAACCCTCCATAAGCTGTAACACATTATAGCTTCCTCTCACAAGACTCTGGAATCATCTACCATATTTAACCCCAAATCTGCTAGGGTTTCTATTTTCTAACCTATTCTTGACTCTACACTATCCCCCTTAACTCTACTACTGCCCAAGGTTCCCAAAATAGTCATAAATAACACTTTTTGGCAGTCTCCAGCTAAAATTTGAAATTTGCAACTCCCTCCAAAAGTAGGTCAACTTTTGGGAAGCATAACTTTGTATTCGGGTGTCCGATTGATGAACCGTTTTAACCACCTGAAAGCTCACGATGTGAACTATCACACTAGAAATTTGTAAATGGATTTGTGTCAACTTTTTGGGATGTTATCAGATGTTTTAGTGCCTCATATCTTGTTTCAGAAAATTTTAAGGGTTTTTCAAAAAATAAAAACTTTAATATCTTTCAACTCACAAAAGATCTTTTCCTGATTACTTCATCAAAGGTCTTATATTTTAGTTATGAATCTTTCCATAATTTTTCACTTCAATCTGTGCCCAAATGCAAACTTTCCTAAAATAGCAGTTAAACTTTCCAAAACTGGCAGTTTGCTATTTTTAGCAGTTTTGGAAAAAACTAAAAGTCCTCCATCATTATTTAAGAGATTATGGAACCAGAAACGCTAATTATGGAAAGAAATGAAAACAACTACAATAATTTTGAACCAACTTCTTTTTGGGTGATACAAGATTGCCCTTACACCATTGGATGCTCTTGCATCACTTCTTCCCTCCTCTCTACCTCCTACCGTCCCTCTCATTCTCTACTTCTCTCCCCTCTCTACCTCCTACCCTCTCTCACTCTCTACTTTCCCCCCTCTCTACCTCCTACCCTCTCTACCTCCTACCCTCTCTCGTACCCTCTACTTCCCTCTCGTATCTACCTCCTACCCTCTGTCTCACTCTCTTCTTCCCTCCCCTCTCTACCTCCTACCCTCTCTCTCACTCTCTACTTCCCTCCCCTCTCTATCTCCTACCCTGTCTCTCTCTCTTCTTCCCTCCCCTCTCTACCTCCTACCCTCTCTCTGAGTCTCTACTTCCCTCCCCTCTCTACCTTCTACCTTCTCTCTCACTCTCTTCTTCCCTCCCCTCTCTACCTCCTACCCTCTATCTCACTCTCTACTTCTCTCCCCTCTCACTCATCCAACTAATAGCAGCATTGAACATAGTGAACACATAAGCACTGGTGGGTCTCCTGCTATCAATATCACCTACCCAATCCGAGTCCACAAATCCTTGAATACAAAGTGAATGCCAATCCCTTGTAGGATAACCATGATAACATAAGGAATATTTGAAAGTACCCCGCAAGTGGGTATATGCACAAAGAAGAGGGACCAAAAGGTTTCCACATGACTTTTTGGTCCCATACAAGTCATAACGAGAGTGCATTATAATGCACTAGCGTTATGACTCTCTCTCTCTCTCTATCTCCCTATCTCTCCCATCGATCTCCTCTATATCTCCCTATTGGTCCTCTATCTCTCTCTAAACCCTAAACCCTAAACCTCTAAACCTTAACCACTAACCCATAAACCGTAAACCCAAGAAACCCTAAACCACTAAACCCTAAAACCCAAACCCCTAAGCCCTAAACCTCTATCTCCCTATCGCTTCCCTTTCTTCCTATCTCTATCTCCCTATCTCTCCCCTCTATCTCCCTATCTCTCCCCTCTATCTCATCTATCTCTCCCAATCTCTATCAGTCCCCTCTCTTTATCTCTCTCTAAACCCTAAACTCTAAACCCCTAAACCCTAAACCCCTAAACCCTAAATAATTCCCCTAAACCCTAACCCCAAACCCCTAAACTTGAGAAACCCTAAATAATGCCCCTAAACCCTAACCCCTAAACCTGAGAAACCCTAAACACCTCTCTCTCTCTCTCTATTTGTCTCTACCTAAACCCCTAAACCCTAAACCTGAGCAACCCGAAACCTCTATCTCCCTATCTCTCCCTAATCCCCATATCTCTATCATCCCTCTACCTCTCAATCTGTCTACCTATGTCTCTGGCCATGTCCCTCACTCTTTATCTCCCTATCTCTCCCCTCAGTCTCCTCTATATCTCCCTATCAGTCCTCTCTCTCTCTCTCTAAACCTCTAAACCTTAACACCTAAATAATGCCCCTAACCCCTAAACACTAAACCCTAAACTTGAGAAACCCTAAACCCCTAAACTCTAAACCCAAGAAACCCTAAATCTCTATCTCTCTGCTATCTCCCTATCTCTATCATCCCTCTACCTCTCAATCTACCTCCCTATGTCACTAGACATGTCCCTCACTCTCTATCTCCCTATCTCCCCCCTCTGTCTCCTCTATCTCTCTAAATCCTAAACCCTAAACCTGAGAAACCCTAAACTCCTAAACCCTAAACCCTACACTTCAACAATGCTAAACTCATAAACCCTAAATATTGCCCCTAAACTTTGACTACAAATCCCCAAACCCAAGCAACTCTCTCTCTCTCTCTCTCTCCCAAAACCCTAAACCCAAGCAACCCTTAACCTCTATCTCCCTATCTCTCCCTTATCTCCCTATCTCTATCATCCCTCTACCTCTTAATCTCTCTCCCCATCTCTCTAAACATCTCACTCACTCTTTATCTCCCTATCTCTCCATTCTATCTCCTCTATCTCTCCCTATCTATCTACTCTCTCAACCTATATATCTCTCCCCTCTATCTCTCCCTCTCCCTTATTGACGAAGGAAATGAAAACAAGAAAACTAGGACTCTCTCTCTCTCTCTCTCTCTCTCTCTCTCTCTCTCTCTCTCCCTATCTCTCCCCTCTCTCCCCTCCATCTCCACCCTCTCTCCCTCTTCCTCCCTCTCCCTCTCCCTCTCCCTTATCGACAAAGCAAATGGAAACAAGAAAACTAGGACATGCAAAGAGGGATGAGGATATAAATTGGGAGGATGAAATCGAAACAAGATAAAACTAAAGTTCATTGGATGGGAATAATGATGAGAGGAGAGGTGGAGAATAGTAAAATAGGGAAAAATTGGTGGGATCTAAAGGGAAATTGGAAAGGCAAAGGAAAGCTAGAAAGCTCGGAAAAGGAAAACTAGGAGGTAGATAGGTCAAAGAGAGAGAGAGGGTAGTGGGCAGAGAGAGAGAGAGAGTTGTTTTAGTTCACCATAACATGCTAGCATTATGTGAATGCACATAACGTGAGCACGTTATAACGTGCTCACGTTATGTGAATTCACATAATGCTAGGGTGTTATGCTTTGGATTGGAAATTACTAAGCCTAAGGCTTGGGTTTTCCTTGGGCTTCCAACCCAAAGGCTTGGACTATGTTTAGGTCATCCAAGGACATGTTTTTCTAGATTCTAACAAAAACCACATAATCTGGAGCGTGCTCCTCATCAAGATTATACTTTTTTCAATGAAAAGTAAAAAATACCACCATAATCTTAAGCTCTCTGTTAGCTATCCAACCATATAATTTTTTTCACATTTTGAGTATGTTAAGGGTTTCATCTTTAATTTCTTTTGTTAGCGTATCCATTTTTTGTCAAAAACTAGTGTCTGGTATTTTTGACGTTTTTAACCGTTCATCAAAATTTCAAATAAGTTACATTTTTAGAAACTAGACTCCATTCTACACGTATTAAAAAAATTAATTTTTGATTAGTTTTCAAAAAAATTTGGGGGGAGCATGCTCAATTTTCTATTTTTCAGGATGTGTCCACTTTGAAAATTAGTAAAAAATCAATTTTCCATGAAAAAATTATAAGAAAAATTAGGGATAAACTACTGGTGTTAACTAATTTCTCACCGAAGTAATTTTTGAAATACTAAAAAAAAGTTAAATTTTTAGGGGGAGCACACCAGATGCTATGTTATGTTTTTTTGAGAAAAATAGGACCAATTTGTGTGATCTCCCTTTTTGAACCCCTTAATCTCAACCATTTTTGAAAAAAATTAGTAGTTTAGAAATTAGATTCGGAGCACTACGACTCTTGTTTTTGTTGTATCTTCAAATTTTGAGTGTAACTATCTTCAATTTCTCATCCAACACCAGTCTTTCCTGATTTCAGAAAAAAGTGGCATCTTAAGACCCCCTTTTGGTCCCTCATCTTTTTGCACTTACCCAAGTATCTAAACACTCTCTTTACTACATCCCAATGTACCTGTCCAGGATTAGCCATAAAATGACTAAGGACTCCCCCTACTTGGGCAATGTATGGTCTTGTATAGACCATATCATATATCAAACTACCAATTACACTAGCATAGGAACTCTGCTCATATCCTCCATCTCAGAAGGAGACTTTGGACAATCTATAATAGATAACTTTATCCTCATCATAGCAAGAATAGTCAACAATCTACAAGTTGCCATGCTAAATCTTTCCAACATGGTGTTCACATACTTACTCTGGCCTAACCACAATTTTCTGTTAGATCTGTCTCTTCTAATTCCCATTCCCAAGATTTATCTCGCTGCCCCTAAATCTTTCATCTCAAACTATGTTGACAACTGAGACTTCAAATAAAAAATCAAATTCTTACCATTTGCAATGAACAACATATCATCGACATATAATGCAATAATGAGAATGCAATTATTATCCATCTTAAAGTAAACACAATGATCTAATTTTGATCTTAGAAATCCCAAACTCAACAAAAAGCCAACAAAATTTTTGGTATCACATCCTAGGAGATTGCTTCAAACCATACAAAGACTTTTTCAATTTGTAAACTAGATTTTCTTTACCTTTTACCATGTAGTGCTCTAGTTGTGACATATAGATTACTTCCTCCAAGTCACCATGAAGGAAAGATGTCTTCACATCCATTCATTCAACTTCTAAATCGTATGTTGCAGCAAGTGATAACAAGAATATGATAGTTGTTAGCTTTGCAATGGGAGAGAAAAGATAACCATAATCTATTCCCTCAACCTGGAAATAACCTTTCATGACCAACCTTGCCTTAAACTTCTCAACACTACCATCTAAACCAAATTTCTTCTTGAAGACCCATTTGCATCCAATAGGTTTACACCCATCAAGCAAGGGCACTTGATCCCAAGTAATGTTTTTCTCCAAGGAAGCCTTCTTTTCTTCCATGGCCTCTTTCCAAGAATCCACATCACTCATACCCATAGCCTTGCTTATGGTCCTAGGCTCATCAGAGTTATAAATCAAAGAAGAAATACATTGGAATCATGCAATGAATAACCAAACCTATCAGGTTGTCGCCTTATCAACGTTGACTTCCTTAAAGGTTGAGGTTGAGGTTCTTCATCTTCTTTTGAACTTTCAGAGTTACTAGAGTTCTCATCATCAGGTCCAATAGATGTCTTTGGTTCAAATTTCTCAGGAGTGGAAGGAAGCTGAACCACATCCTCTTTCTCTTCTTCTTTCTCCAGCTGTAGAACAACATAAGAAAGATTGAGCTATCTAAAAATCACACTTCTACTATACATAACTCCCTTGGCCACTGGATCCCAAAGCTTGTACCCTTTCACACCAATGCCATAACCGATGAAGATACACTTCACAGCCTTGTTCTCCAACTTAAGCCTCTTCTCCTTAGGCACATGTGCATATGCCTCACAACCAAATACTCGAATGTGTCTCAATGAAGGGTTTTTACCAGACCACACCTCTATAGGTGTCTTATCAACAAGTGCTGATGTAGGAGACATGTTAACTAGGTAACAAGTAGTAGCAATAGCTTCATCCCAAAACTTTTGTTCAAGGCCAGTTCCACTTAGCATACTCCTTACCCTCTCCATCAATGTTCTGTTCATCCTCTCTACAACTCCATTCTGTTGAGGGGTATATCCCATGTTCTTTATAGAACTTGTTGAAATCTTCTGAACAAAACTCACCACCATTATAAGTCTTCAAACACTTAATATTTCCATTCTTCTGATTCTCTAAAAGAGCTTTGAACTCTTTGAATCTACTAAAGACTTCAGATTTGCTTCTAAGGAAATAAACCCATGTCCTTCTACTGTAATCATCAATGAATGAAACAAAGTAAATAGATTTTAAAATTGAAGGGACATTAACTGGATCAAACACATCAGAATGAAGCAAGTCTAACACCTTAGAAGATTTGTGAGAACTCAAATAAAAATGAACACAATTTTGTTTACCATAGATGCAATGTTCACAAAAATCAAACCCAACATTACAATAATTCACACCCTTAATGAGGTCCTCAAACCCTTTTTACCAATGTGACCAAGCCTTTGATGCCATAACATTGTCTTCTCAGCTAGAAGTTTCATCTCCATAGAATGCACACCCTTAGGTACCCAGAAAGCACAACCATCAGAAGTGCATGCAACAATCCTCTTCGCTACTAGTTCCAATGGTGAGGATGAAGACTCTGAAGTTCTCTTCTTTGGAATAGAGGCACTATTGCATTGTACCGTGCATACATCAAGCTGAAACAGAGTGCTAATCCAAACACCCTTAGCTAGCACCATAGATCCTCTAGTCATATTACATCCTCCATTCGAGAAAACAACCTGCACATCCACATCATTCAACTTACATACAAATAATAGGTTCCATGCCAAACTAGGGATATGTAGAACACCATTGATCGCCTTCACCCGTCCATCAGGGAATCGAATCAAGACTCTTCCACGGCCAACAATCTTCAGGTTAGAGTCATCACCCAAGTACACCTTCCAACCATCATATTCTTCATACTTTGAAAACCAACCCCGATGAGAGGTCATGTGAAAAGATGCACCAGAGTCAATAAGCCATACATCCTCAAATGCATGTGTTTCTAAGGCAATGACAAATACTTCTCCCCCATCCTAAGAGGACTTGTCAGAATTTGAATCATAGTTCTTCTTTTTCTTCTTCTCCTCCTTGCACTCCTTGCGGAAGTGACCAGGTTTGCCACAGTTCCAACACAAAGCCTTGGACTTTCTAGGAGACTTGGATCTCCCATGGGATTTAGATCTTCCTTTTCCTTCTTTCTTCTTATCCTTTTTATTCCCTTCTCTTTATATGTACCATGAACCGCAAGAGCCTCCTTAGCCAACTCAGAAGATTTTCTCTACATCTCTTCATACAACAATGAAGAAACCAGTTCATCCATCTTGAAGGTGGTAGTGGTACTCCCAATGGCCATAACAAGGTGGTCCCACGAATCTGGTAAGGAACACAATAATGTCATACATTGATCCTCCTCCTCCATCTTCACACCAACAGAGGTTAACTGAGCAACAAGCATATTGAAAGTATTCAGGTGATCAGCAAAATATTCTCCATCTTTCATCCTTAGAGAATACAATTTCTTTCACAGGAATAACTTGTTCACCAAGGATTTAGCCTAATAAACATCTCCAAGTTTCTTCCAAAGATCTTTTGTTGTCTTCTCTTCATGGATATTCAGCAGCACTGAATCAATTAAATAGAGTCTTATCAGACCCTTAGCCTTCTAATCCATCAGATCCCAATCTTCTTGTTTCATGCCCGATGGAATGATTCCAAATACTGCGAGCCATAGAACTCTATCCACCAATAAGTCCATCTTGAGTTTCCACAAATCAAAGTTGCCTCCATTAAACTTCTCTATCTCAAACCTCCCAGATGTACTCGCCATCTCTTTCTTGCAACAAATATTTCAGAATCCTCTCCACAAGCTCCCACTCAAAATGAACATCAGCTAAAAAAAACCTCTACCCAACAACTAGAACCAAAGGTGATCAGGCTCTATTACCAACTAAAAGGAAGCAAGGTATGTGGAAATGCTTCCTACACTGATCTACTGAGGAAAAATTTATGCAAATTTTAACTTTTACAGTTACAGATTAAGCTACAAATTAATAGAAGGGTAATAACGACATCTTAATGCAAATACAAAACTCACAACACAAGATATACATGAGGAAAACACTGTCAGGTGAAAAACCCCACTCCAAAACTTGCACAATGTATTATCAAATCAAAAGATGATTACAACACACTTGCATTGCAAGCTCTTTTAGGAGTACGCAATGTCGATTCTCATTCACATCTCATGACCTTTCACATTCTCCAGCCACCTATTTATCAAGCCTCTTTGACAGTTATCCAATGTCAGTTTTTCCATGTCGGCTAATAACAAACTAACTACCAATGCCTTCATTAAATATAGGCCAATTTTTGCTTTGGGGTTACTGCCCTCAATAATCCCCACCCCAGATCCCTACCGTGGGCTCCGCCTATGGGCTCCTTAGGAGGGGCTCTACCCCCTGCACTCCCTCATTAATTATATTGGGGGTAAACCATGGCTGACAAAGTCACCAAAATTTATCTTGCTACATGTACACAAGGTGCCGACACATGGAAAAACTATACCAAGTCAACATGGGATCCTACAACATAGTGCGTAAAAAATAAATACAACATTAGGAACTTGCAAAGGTTGAGACACCTTAATTCTCAACATCTAGTGATTTTTAGATTTTGTATGTACATTCTAAATATATATTTTAAAAAATTTAATAAACTAATTTGTCATTTTTAATAACTTCATTTTCATACATTGTAGTATTTCCAATTAATGATATTTATTCCATAACATAATTTTATTAGAAATAAGACAAAATCATAATTTCTTAAACACATATCGCTAAAATTGATATCTAATGCATGCATATTTTTTTATAATTTTTGTTGCATATTTTATTTATTATTAATTTTTTAATTCACATTAATTATATTTAAAACCATTTTTTGCCATAATGCATAACTTTTTTCAATCAAAATTAATTAATTAATCTTTTTATTGAAATAAGGACATCGATACAGAGTGTGCAAATGTCTATTAGAATTTTTTTTTGCCATTTTCTATTTTTCCATGTGTGTTGAAAAAAAACTTATGTTCACTAAAAAATAGGAAAAAATATTATAATTAAATAAAATATATTACAAATTCTAAATTTCAGAAGGGTATGTGCACAAAGATGAGGGACCAAAATGGGGTCTTAAGATGCCACTTTTTTTCTAAAATTAGGAAAGATTGATGTTGGATGAGAAATTGAAGATACAACAAAAATAAGACTCGTAGTGCTCTGAATCTAGTTTCTAAACTACTATTTTTTTTCAAAAATGGTTGAAATTAAGGGGTTCAAAAAGGGGGAGCACACAAATTGGTCTTGTTTTTCTCAAAAAAACATAACATAGCATCTGGTGTGCTCCCCCTAAAATGTTAACTTTTTTTAGTATTTCAAAAATTGCTTATGTGAGAAATTAGTTAACACCATGTAGTTTATCCCTGATTTTTCTGATAATTTTTTCATGAATAATTGATTTTTTACTTATTTTCAAAGTTGACACATCCTAAAAAATAGAAAATTGAGCGTGCTCCCCCCTAAAATTTTTGAAAACTAATCAAAAATTGATTTTGTTTAATACATGTATAATGGAGTATAGTTTCTAAAAATGTAACTGATTTGAAATTTTGATGAACAGTTAAAAAAAATTCAAAAATACCAGACACTAGTTTTTGACAAAAATGGATACACTAACAAAAGAAATTAAATATGAAACTCTTAACATACTCAAAACATGAAAAAAGTTATATAGTTAGATAGCTAACATAGAGGTTAAGATTATGGTGGTTTTTTTTTTACTTTTCATTGAAAAAGTGCAATCTTGATGGGGAGCACGCTGTAGATTATGTGAATTTTGTTAGAATCTAGAAAAATACATCCTTAGATGACCTAAACACAGTCCAAGCCTTTAGGTTGGAATCCCAAGGCAAATCCAAGCATAAGGCTTGGAAATTTCCAAGGCAAAGCAAAATGCAAATGCGTTATAATGTGCTCACATTATATGCATTCACATAATGCGAGCACGTTATAATGTGCTTGCATTATGTTGAATTAAAACACTCACTCCCTCCCCTCCTCTCCCCCCCCCCTCTCTCTTTCTCACCTCTACTTCCCTCCTCTCTCTCTCTCTCTCACTCTCTACTTCCCTCCCCTCTCTACATCCTACCCTCTCTCACTCTTTACTTCCCTCCCCTCTCTACCTCCTCCCCTCTCTTTCACTCTCTACTTCCCTCCCTCTCTACCTCCTACCCTCTCTCTCTCACTCTCTTCTTACCTCCCCTCTCTACCTCCTACCTTCTCTCACTCTCTTCTTCCCTCCCCTCTCTACCTCCTACCCTCTCTTTCTCTCTACTTCCCTCCCCTCTCTACCTCCTACCCTCTCTCACTCTCTACTTCCCTCCCCTCTCTACCCCCTACCCTCTCTCTCTCTCTCTTCTTCCCTCCCCTCTCTACTTCCTACCCTCTCTCTCACTCTCTACTTCCCTCCCCTCTCTACCTCATACCGTGTCTCTCACTCTCTTCTTCCCTCCCCTCTCTACCTCCTACCCTCTCTTTGAGTCTACTTTCCTCCCCTCTCTACCTCCTACCTTCTTTCTCACTCTCTTCTTCCCTCCCCTCTCTACCTCCTACCCTCCCTCTCATTCTCTACTTCTCTCCCCTCTCTACCTCCTACCCTCTGTCACTCTCTACTTTCCTCCCCTCTCTACCTCCTACCCTCTTTCTCACTCTCTTCTTCCCTCCCCTCTCTACCTCCTACCCTCTCTCACACTCTCTACTTCCCTCCCCTATCTATCTCCTACCCTCTCTCTCACTCTCTTCTTCCCTGCCCTCTCTACCTCCTACCCTCTCTCTCACTCTCTACTTCCCTCCCCTCTCTACCTCCTACCCTATATCTCACTCTCTTCTTCCCTCCCCTCTCTACCTCCTACCCTGTCTCTGAGTCTCTACTTCCCTCCCCTCTCTACCCCCTACCTTCTCTCTCACTCTCTTCTTCCCTCCCCTCTCTACCTCCTACCCTATATCTCACTCTCTACTTCTCTCCCCTCTCTACCTCCTTCCCTCTCTCACTCTCTACTTCCCTCCCCTCTCTACCTCCTACCCTCTCTCTCACTCTCTTCTTCCCTCCCCTCTCTACCTCCTACCCTCTCTCGCTCTCTACTTCCATCTCCTCTCTACCTCCTACCCTCTCTCTCGGTCTCTTCTTCGCTCCCCTCTCTACATTCTACCTTTGCTCTCACTCTCTTCTTCCCTCCCCTCTCTACCTCCTATACTCTCTCACTCTCTACTTCCCTCCCCTCTCTACCTCCTACCCTCTTTCTCACTCTCTTCTTCCTTCCCCTCTCTTCCTCCTACCCTCTCTCTGAGTCTCTACTTCCCTCCCCTCTCTACCTCCTACCTTCTCTCTCACTCTCTTCTTCCCACCCCTCTCTACCTCGTACCCTCTCTCTCTCTCTCTACCTCCTACCCTCTCTCACTCTCTTCTTCCCTCCTTTATCTACCTCCTACCCTCTTTCACTCTCTTCTTCCCTCCCCTCTCTACCTCCTACCCTCTCTCTCACTCTCTACTTCCCTCCCCTCTCTACCTCCTACCCTGTTTCTCACTCTCTTTCTTCTCTCCCCTCTCTACCTCCTACCCTCTCTCTGAGTCTCTGTATCCCTCCCCTCTCTATCTCCTACCTTGTATATCACTCTGTTCTTCCCTCCCCTCTCTACCTCCTACCCTCTCTCTCTCACTCTCTACTTCTCTCCCCTCTCTACCTCCTACCCTCTTTCACTTTCTACTCCCCTCCCCTTTGTACCTCCTACCCTCTCTCACTCTCTTCTTCCCTCTCCTCTCTACCTCCTACCCCCTCTCACTCTCTACTTCCCTCCCCTCTCTACCTCCTACCCTCTCTCCCACTCTCTACTTCCCTCCTCTCTCTACCTCATACCCTCTCTCTCACTCTCTTCTTCCCTCCCCTCTCTACCTCCTACTTTTTAAAGTTAGTCAACAAAAGATATCAATTAAATGCAAATAAAGATTAAATAGAGGAATGGAAATACATAGAAATAGTAACAATGAGAGACAAGTTTTAACGTGGTTCACCCAAACTCGGGATACATCCACCAAACAAAGAGTCCAATATTATTATCCAGTAAATCAAACTGATTACAACTAGCAATCCCTGCAACTCAATACCGCTGCAAATGCTACAATACAATCTCAATGGAAACCCTAACCCTTAGCCACTTTTATCAAGCTTATGTCGATTACAAAAATAGGGTTTTTTTTATGTCAGCTAATAGAAAAAATAACTCCTGACGCCTTAATAAAATAATAGGAAAGCAGCCCCCGCCATGGGCTCCGCCCCTGGGCCCCCGCCAGGGGGATAAGCCCCCCGGGCCCTGCAGGAGGGGCTCTGTCCTCCCTACACTCCCTCGTTAAATAATTTGGGGGGAAACCATGCTAATAAAAGTGGGGTAAATTTAACCTCCAAGTCTAATTAGGCTCGATATAACAACACTACCCTCTCTCTCACCCTCTTCTTCCCTCCCCTCTCTACCTCCTACCTTCGCTCTCACTCTCTTCTTACCTCCCCTCTCTACCTTTTATGTTCTATCTCTCTCTACTTCCCTCCCCTCTCTACCTCCTACCCTTTCTCTCACTCTCTTCTTCCCTCCCCTCTCTACCTTATACCTTCACTCTCACTCTCTTCTTCCCTCCCCTCTCTACCTCCTACCCTCTCTCTCACTATCTACTTCCCTCCCCTCTCTACCTCCTACCCTCTCACTCTCTACTTCCCTCACCTCTCTACCTCTCCTCATCATTCTTCCCATCCAATGAAATTTCATAAATTATCTTGTTTCCATTTCATCCTCCCAATTTATATCCTCATCCCTCTTTGCATGTCCTAGTTTTCTTGTTTCCATGTTCTTTGTTGATAAGGGAGAGGGAGAGAGGGTGGAGATGGAGGGGAGAGAGAGGGGAGAGATAGTGTGATAGAGAGAGAGAGAGGGAGTCCTAGTTTTCTTATTTTCATTTACTTCATTGATAACTTGGTGAGGGAGAGATAGAGGGGAGAGATAGGGTGATAGAGAATGCGAGCAAGATGTCTAGAGAGATAGGGAGAGAAATTGAGAGGTAGAGGGATGATAGAGAGGTAGGGTGATAGAAGTTTAGGGTCAGGTTTAGGGTTAGGGGTTAGGGTTTAGGGGTTTTAGGGGAGAGAGAGAGATAGGGGTTTAGGGGAATTATTTAGGGTTTATGAGTTTAGGGTTGCTCAGACCTTTAGGGGCATTATTTAGGGTTTATGAGTTTAGGGTTGCTCAAGTTTATTATTTATGGTTTAGGGGTTTAGCTTGGTTGCTCGAGTTTAGGGTTTAGGGGTCAGGGGCATTATTTGAGGTTTATGAGTTTAGGGTTGCTCAAGTTTAGAGTTTAGGGTTTAGGGGAATTATTTAGGGTTGCTCAGGTTTAGGGGTTAGGGTTTAGGGTTTAGAGAGAGATAGAGAGAGGGGACCGATAGAGATTGTGAGAGATAGGGATATAGAGGTTTAGGGTTGCTTCCAGGGTTTATGGTTTAGGGGTTTGGGGTTTAGGAGTTTAGGGTTGCTTAGGTTTAGGTTTTAGGGGTTAGGGTTTAGGGTTTAGGGGTTAGGGGTTAGGGGTTAAGGTTTAGAGTTTTAGGTTAGGGTTTAGAGAGATAAAGGACCGATAGGGAGATATAGAGGAGATCGAGGGGACAGATAGGGAGATAGAGGGTGAGGGACATAGGTAGAGAGATTGAGAGGTAGACAAATGATAGAGATAGGGAGATAGGTGTTTAGGGTTGATTGGGTTTTAGGTTTAGGGGTTAGGAGTTTAGAGAGGGAGAGATAAGGAGATAAAAGGTTTAGGTTTTAGGGGCATTATTTAGGGTTTAGGGGTTTAGAGAGAGAGGGAGGCAGAGAGATAGATATATACTTATGCATAAAGGTTTGCATAGATATATACTTATACATAGAGAGAAAACACTTATACTTGTTTGCATGCATGAAAGCATAAAGGTTTCATGCTTCCCAAAATGTGCTTGCATTATAATGTGAGCACATTATAACGCGAGCACATTATAACCTGAGCACATTTTGGGAAGCAAAAAAATGGGAAAAAAACATGTAGGATTCATGATTCAGAACCCACATGTCTGTTATTCCCTACTTTTCATGCGTGCTATTAGACAAGAAAATGTTTTTTCATGGTGTTTGACATTTTAAGAATCATTGTTTGATCAATCCACCACCTTTTTTTGTTTTGTCAATGTAGAAGAACTAGTTTTACATATTTGTGGACAAAATTTGATTATTTAAACTGAAAGTTTCATGTTTCATATTGTTTCAAAGCTAATCTTCATGTATTTAGATTCAATTAGATGATATATGTTTGTTTTTCATAAATTTCACTAATCTTATTCTAGAGTTATATATAATTCAGTATTGAATACGAATGAACTTTCTAAAAAGATCAATTTGAGGATTTTAAAATTTGGAGGATTGGTCAACTCAAATATCGAATTCTAAGGTATGTTCTTTATGTATTCATTTACTTCACTTTATGTTCTTTAGAACACTCACAATCACTAAAAGTGGAACTATCTAAGTTAAAAAAAGTCATCATTATGTGCATTAATAGAATTAGAATCATTAAAATATGATATATACATGAATTTGTTGTATCTTGAATTTGAACTATGTCATCAATACCTCCCTATAACAAAGTATTATCATCATTCTCGCTAATGTAACCAGTTGTATCAACATTTAAAATATAGTGCTATTGATGCTACAAATTTGATATATTTGGTTCTCATATAGTAATGAGTTGTCACTATCATCCTCTTGGCCATTTACCTCTAAAAAATTAGTTTGAGTTTCATTTTTTGGACCTATACTAGATAAGTTCTTTGTTGTTTTCAAGTACCCTCTAGTTTTTTAATTTGGACTACCATCTCTAGGTTTCTCTAGGAAATCAAACTGATTAGGCTACAATAAACTCTATATTTTAGTCTTTTGTCATCATAAAACTTAGTCAAAAGATCACCAACAACTTTGTCATCATAATTAGCCTTAAAATTACTCCTTGCTCAATGATTTTATCCCTTGGCCATCTTGAATTGCTAATTCAAACTATAATTGATGTTCTTTACATGTTCACCATGATTTTCTTCAAGTCTTTCATCATAAAGCTAGTTTCTAATATTAGTTAGTATTTTGTCTCTTAACATTTCAAACATATCTATTGAAGGCAAGGAGTCTTGATTAGTGTCTTACCACTTAGACCAATTGTCACATCATTTCTAGTCAAACCAAGGACATTCTCCTAACTTTTGAAGATTACACCATAGTTAGGATTACACAAAAGATCTGAAACTTTAAGAGTTTTATCATGGTAGAATTTATGAGATCAACAATCAACATGTGCTAATCTATGTCATGAAGAACATCTAGGCCTAGATTGTCATTACACATTTCACTTCTAATCTAATCATGTCAAAATCAACAAGTTTGGAGTCATTTATTAGACAAACATAATCATAAAAGTCATCTTCATTTCCACTCTCAATAGTGACATATAAACCATTCAACTCATGCTCATCATTGGGACATGGTGTGCCATCATACTCAATGTCTTCTGTACTGCCAATTGATTGGTTTGTATTGATTGATTGTGATAATTCAATACTTTCAGTGCTTACAAGGGTACACCATACTTAGCTTGTTTGTCATAACAATCATCACACTGATTATTCATTATGCTTCTAACATCATCATTGTGTTTATTGTCATGAAATCCATTGGTTTTTTCTAAATTACCTTTGTGATCATTACTCCCATGACCTTGATTGACAATCAATTTCTGATTTGAGATGACTTCATACTTCTCTTCATGAGCTATTCTAACTATTTCACCACCTACAATATACGAATTTGGGCTATCCTTTAACATGCTGGTAGGTCTAGTTTTACCTTGTGAGCCTCCATTTGGAATGGTTGGTCCATCACAATGTGTTTGTAATAACTCTTCTTAGTGCTAGTGACTTCTTCTATTTTGTCTTGAGTAGGTGTATCCATGGCAAGGTAAGAAAGCGTGTTTGAGAAGATATGTTAAGAAAATGTGAAGCTAACCTAGAGATTGTGCCTACCACCATTTCTAAATTAACATCAACAATCAACATGTGCTCATCTATGTAATCAAGAACATCTAGGCCTATACTGTCATTACACATTTCACTTCTAGAATCTAATCATGTCAAAATCAACAAGTTTGGAGTCATCATATATGCTGATTATTCATATGTTGATTATTCATTAGTCATCATATGTTGATTTATATATGTTGATTATTCATTATGCTTCTAACATCATTATTGTCTTATTCATGATGCATATAGAAATCATCATCATGCTAAGGAAATGAGAAAAGGCTCTAATTCCATAAGAGCGTGAAGCTAAGAATGAGAGGAAAAGAGAAAGAATGAGGTGAATTTGCGAAAGTAGGAAATTGTCAACCATACAAGAAGACATTCCACCATTGCCAATTGAAGAGGAAAATGACACATCTAATGAATCTAAGAGAGAGATGGAATTGGCGGCACAAAGGGAATGAATGCAAAACCTCCGTTCAACAAGGAAATTGAATCTCGAAGTTGGAGGCACTCCATCGTCCAAAGGTCAAGTTGAAGGAATGCCATCGTTATCTTCTCAAATTGGAGGAACTCCATCTTTCACAAGTGAAGTTGAAGGTACTTCTTCATTCTCTTCCACTAGTACAAAAAGAGCAATATATTACTAAAAAAACTACTAAAAACTACTTATAAATGACCAAACATGGTCACGTGACCATTAGTAGTTTATTGCCAGTCATTTATAACGTGACTAAATTGCTGACTAAACCATTTTTAGTCATTTAATATTTGTTTTGATTGATCAATTTAGTAGTATATTTAGTCGTTGATTTAGTCATTGATTGCTATAATATGGTCATTTATTTAGTCATTTTTTTTTCACTGATATATTTAGTCATTGATTGTTGTTAACTAGTCACTTATTTAGTCATTTTCATTCACTAATTTTTGTCCATTGGTAGTGTATCTAGTCATTAATTTTAATCATCATTTTGATCAATTTGGTAGTATATTTAGTCATTTTTATTCACTGATTAACACTGGTCATATATTTAGTCATATTTATTAACTGTTCACTAATTTCTATCAATTGGTAGTATATTTAGTCAATTTAATTATTAATTCACATTAATTAGTAGTATATTTAGTCATTTTGAAGCTTGCAATCTATGTAGATTTCCATATGGCATTAATTGTTCACTTTGCACACATGTCTCTTTGATTATATTCATTGAACGCTTTGTAAGAGGAGTGTTGTGAGCTGAGCAATATAATCCACATTTGGATCTCATCTGCCTTGGTTTTATTTCCCCGTCGGCTTGAATGACTTCAATTCATTATGTTGGCTCATGCGATCCTCTTTTTATGCAAGAGATCATGGTATCTATGTCATAATTTCATTCTTGCCTCTTCATTTTGCTCTTGCTATGTATCTTCAATGTCTATCTATCCCAATTGTCGTCTTCATTCACCTGTTCAACCATGGGAACAACCAATGCATAGAAGAATCAACTTAGATTTCATGGCTAGGGCCTTCAAACTGCTTGATGAAGAGTCGGTGGAGGATGTTTTGATAGATGTATGTGATAGAGATTTTCTGCTACAATCCAGGGTATGTTATGCTTCGCATCTGGTATCTCATTTTCTCTTAAATGTGATGGACTTATTTCATCAGGTTGATAAGGTTAAAAGGATAGCATCAATGTTTGTTCATGACTATCTAGTTCCAGATGTCAAGCTATTTGAAGATTTTGCTACTTATAATCTCCATGATGGCTTAGCCTTGGTAGGGGGACTCTTCCTCCATGAAGATATCATTAATAAACCTAGTTTTAACTATGTTTATCAAGTGATGATTTCAAGTTTGCAATCAGGTAATAAAGAGCTCTTTGATAATTCATTGTGGGTTCACAATTCTGCATTTGGAAGGTCCAAGAGGGAAAGTATAGAGGAAGTATTCAATGGATGGAGCTTCTTGTCAAATTTCCAACCACCGATAGTTCCCTTCACCAATGATGAGATAGTCCTTTCTCCAGAGAATCCAATTGGGGGTTCATGGCTTTAGGGTTGTAGATTTAAATATGGACATCATGTGAACCACTCTTTATATTTTAAGTTTTTGGCTTCACTGTAACTTTGGTTTCCTTTTTAGATAGAAAGGGCCTTTTAGATCTGTAGCTTTGTTCAGGGCTCTTAGTTAAAATGCTCTATTATGTTATCTTTTTGGCCAGGAAGGGCCTTTTTTGTAATCTGTAAAAATGTTTTTATTAATACTAATATATTATGATGCTCTAAGCATCCTTACCAATTCAAAAAAATGTCAACCCTAGTTCATGTGTTGTCTTAGTAAAGACCTGCACCATGAAAGAATCCATTAATTATACATAAATTCCAAATTAAGTTGATGATAAAAGATCTTTGATATCTAACTAGGAAGCCTTAACATCCAAAAATTACTAACTTGATGTTTCACAACAAGTTTCCCAATTGTGACATCATCCTTACTTAAGAAATCAGATATTGATCCACTGACATATTGGATCTCACAAGATTCTCCTTCACAAACAACAAATGATATATATTAATTGTTTAGCAACTTCCTTAATATCCTCATGTAAGCATACTAAACTAAGTGAGGTTAAGGGTTTGAAGTAGAGTACCATCTTCTTGGTATGTGCTTGACTTTAATGACTTGTATCTTGAATGAAAATAGCAAGCTAGTTGCACAATAAAATCATTGTTAATCATTGTTACAAAAATAACCACAAAATCCTCTTCAATTAAAATAATCCTTCTAGATATTTCAAGACAAGATATTTCAGTTAATTTCGAAGAAAGCTAATAATTTCACTATCCAAAAAGCCATCAATCTATTGACTGCATATAACTTCCCAGAATTTAGAATTTGAATGTAGGCTGAGTATTCCAACAATACTGCTTTTTTAGTTGGATCCTAAAAATGCTGCAACTTATGTTCTTCTCTAAAACATCTGTACAGAAGCAGGCAGGTGTGGTGAGGTTCAAATAGTAAGGAGATTGATGAAAGATAGAGGAATTAAAAAGATACCTGCATGTAGTTGGATTGAAGGGCATAAAATGATACATGATTTTTTGTGTAGGAGACAAATCACATCCACAAACATGGGAGAGCTATGCAAAATTGGAGAAATTGGCTTGGCAAATGAAGGCAGTAGGGTATTTCTAGATTCAAGACTTTTACTTAATGATGTGGAATAGAAGCAAAAAGAATCATTTATTTGCCACCATAGTGAAAAGTTAGCAATTGCATTTGGTTTGTTAAACATGGCCCCTAGTACGACCATTAGAGTTGTTAAGAACCTTTGAGTATGCTCTAATTTTCACACTGCATCTAAATTCATCTCCAAGATTGTTGCAAGAGAAATTGTTTTGAGAGATGTGAACCATTTCCATCATTTTAAATAGGGACAATGTTCTTGTGGAGAATATTGGTGATGCTAAATGAAACGATTTGAAAAATAGGCTTGCACTATAATAATGTGCACTACATCAGATATCCATTAATAATGAAGGGACATCCATCAAAGCATAATAGCACAAATTTTTTTGTCATATGTTGTAGTTACAAGTGCCCTGCTAGACATACTTGAAAATGTGGAAGCATAGACAAGGGAAGTGAACTGTTTCAAAAAATGCCTCAAAGAAATGTGATATCATGGAATGTCTTGATTAACTTGGATATGTTTAAAATGGGTTTTTCTAAAAAGTCCTTAGAAAATTTTAAGAAAATGCAACCAATGGGTGTAAAGCCCAACTCCTCAACCTTTGAAAGCATCCTTCCTTCCTATGTGTGAATTGGAGCTTTGGATGAGGATATGAACATCCATCAAAAGCATATTTGGAAGTAGATTTTTATTAGATATTGTAGTTGCAAGTTCCACTTTGGATCACCAAAGCCTTCACAAAAATTTCTGCACAAAATTCAATAATGAAGAATTTATGCACAAATTCTCTTTTCAATGATTCACAAAGCCTCCACCGCAACACCACACAGTTTGTTGTTGGGCCTTGCGGTGATGTGGGAATCACCTACATCACCACAAGGCCCAGCAACAATGCGGTGTTGCGGTGGAGGCTTTGTGCATCATTCAAAAGAGAATTTGTGCATAAATTCTTCATTATTGAATTTTGTGCAGATGTTTTTGTGAAGGCTTTGGTGATCCGAAGTGGAACTTACAACATTTCTGCTTGAATAAATAGGTAGATAAGGTACACCCTCCATTCCACTAGCTCTGCTACCACCAACTGGACCTATGACAAGTGATTGAAGGAATAAATTACAAAAAATATCATCTTATCTATTTATGATGTTTTTCTAAGCATCAAAAAAATAAACAAATAAACTACAAAGCACACAAGTACATCTCTTAGTTGTATAGACCAGGATAGTTCAACCACCATTATACCACTCAATGAATACTAACCAGCTCCTAAGTCATGATCTAGATGTCTCCTTTGGCACCTTGTAGGTGGTCCTGCATATGAAAGCTCTGGGTCCTTACAAAAAACCACAAAATCAAGGAGTTCAAACCAAGAATAAATAAGATAGGGAAAATAACCTACAATAAAGATACCTTCATAATTTGATAAAAGAACATTTGATAAATCCATAAATCCATCTTAGGGATCCATATTTCTTTTAAAATTATTCCAAGAGTCATTCATAAGCATCCCATACCAAGTTCGTGTGAAATATATTTGTATTTTTGACCATTGATGTGTTTTTGCTTCTCACCGTAGTCTCATAGGTCACTCAAAAGGTCTTGGAGGGTGTGTGGGAACCAAGGATAACAAGGGAGCAGTTATCACTATCTCGTAGCATGAAGAGATTGCACTTGCAGCATTACGGTATGTAGAGATCGATTACCGCATCCCCGTAGCGGTCTCAAAACGAAGTGGCGGGCTAGCGGTATAAATTTAAGTGGCATATGATACTTCATCGCAGTCCTGCAGTAGTCAAAAGAATAATTGGTGGTAATGTGGTAAGAACAAGCAGAGGAAAATAGTACACCGCACCCTTGTGGCGGCCTCAAGTGAGGTTTGCGGTATGGCAGTAAGAAGGAGTAAAGGAAAACAGTACACCGCCCCCTCGCGGCAGCCTGAAGTGAGGCTTGTGGTATGGCGGTATAAGGAGTTTAAGTTATGTAAGTGCTGAATGTCACAGCCCTGTGACAGTTTCAATGAAGGAGTGCAGTAGTACAGTGAAAGGCTCCAAGTGATGTTTAGTATACTGTGGTCCCGCGATGGTCAAAGAAACAGTTTGCGGTACTACGGTAGGGAACAAGTCATGGTGATATAGTTGAATTTTTGAGACAATATTTCTGAAATGGAGATAGAACAAACTATGAACTTTCTTATACATAGCCAAGCCATGACTTACACCCTCTACATGTTCCATAGAGTTGTCTTTATGGTAGAGATAATTCAAGGGATAGTAGTTTGCAGTCATTACATTTCATGGAGTGGGATTCTAAATAATTTTTGGTATTGAGATACCCCTGCTACCAAGATAAGAATCATGTGAGGATCTACCTTAAGGCAATAAAGAGATAAGAGCTATGCCATGACTTACACCCCCTTGAAAATTAAAAAAATATAATTAGAATCAACAAAATAAAAGATCATTATCCATGCTTAGACACTCACTTTAATTTTGCATCTATGGCCCATTGGCTCCAATAGTTGTCATCCTATCTTGTTTCTATTGTTGATTCTATGTGTTCCTCAGAGTCATAAAAGTAGACACAATAGGCAACTCCATCACAGGTAATCAATAAAATCATGAGCGCCCAAAGCCAAAGCATTGGAAGGCCTCATTTGGTTCAAAATTGATAGTCATGACTTAGAAAATGATAGTCAATAGAATGGTAATAAAATCCTTGGTTGACACTTCACATTGGAAACTAATTTGTTAAAATAAGTCAAAACAACAAACAATCACTGCTAATCTCATTTTTTCAATGCCTATTGGTATCCTAGATGATATCACCATTAATAGCATTTTGTGGATTGCGTCTAGATTTATGATCTATTTTAGCTTCTGGTATTATCCCATCTCCGGGGTCATATGCCTATCTTAGTAAGATATATCATTTCTCTTTGTCAAGATATCTTAGTGAAGCCTCAAATCAGTTTTTATTTTTGCCCATAATGCTCTTCATTTGTGTAATAATGTTGGCCAAGGTTGTGGTAACGAAGTTGCTAAAGACATGGTGATATAGTTGAATTTTTTAGACAATATTTCTCATTAGCCTGATCAAATCAAAGAACACTTTTTCTGCCTTTTCTCCACTATTCTTTTATGAGCTAAGTAATTTAAAATTTGATTGCTATCATTTGCAATGCATTTCTATTGCATTTCAATTTGAAATGTTTGATCCATTGTTGGATTTTTGTCACCTTTACAAACATAAAAATGTAACTATTCTAATATTTTGAACTTATGACAAGTTAAAGTGGGTTGTGCTCGTTTAGCAGCTGCTTGAAATTTAATTTGAATGTAATGCTTCTTGATGTTCCCCTTGACTCATTATCATTTTTGTTTATCATCTTTCTTTTTGGCTAGCAACAAACATGTGATGCATCTATTGTGATGTCCTATGGATGGTGGCTTTTTCCAAATTATTTTCAAACTATTTTAAGTTCTAGGTGTTCACCTTGTGAAGACTTATGGCATATTTCTATGCTTAATTCTTTTTCCAAGGTTATAGTGAGTTGATAAATGTAATTATTCCAAAGGTAGTGGAAATAATTTTGGAACAATTATCTAAGTTCTCTCTTAATGTTCAGATTTGTGTAATTTTTGATTTTGCAAATTTTTAATAGCCTTGTTTGACGAGTCTTGGAAATTGGTTTCAATTTAAAAGGTAAAGCTTCCATCTGGAGCTAAGAAGATTGTGCCAAGTAGTTGTAGAGCCATGATTGGTCAAGTTACCGGTGGTGGAAGGACAGAAAAGCCAATGCTCAAAGCTGGCAATGCATATCATAAATATAGGGTCAAAAGAAACTGTTGGCCCAAGGTTCGTGGTGTGGCAATGAATCCTGTTGAGCATCCTCATGGTGGTGGTAATCATCAACACATTGCGCATGCCAGTAATGTGCATCATACAAAGAAGGCTTAGCATGTACACGTACTTAATCATAATTAAACAATTATAGAGCTCCAATTATTTAAATATCGTCTTTTAATTTATGTTTTTCTTTAGGTTACTTTGTGTCAACAATTTATAGGGACTAGGTTGTAAACCATGTTTCCTATTATCGTTTCTTATTATTAGTGGTTTACTCTTGATTCAAAATTTTGGGAAAGACTTCAAACTAGGTTGTAATCCTTGTTTCCTTGTATTGTTTGAGGCTTATTTTAGGCTACCATATTAATTGACTTTGTTATTTTTTATTCTTTCTTGAGTGCTTGTTATTTGCTTTTAGATCATGGAAATGGCAAAAAGATTGATGATTTCTTAGTATTATAAACTATGAACTTTCTATTTTAAAAAAAGTAATAATCATCATGCTAAAAGGACATTTTAGTTAGATGATCATCAGGGAGAGAAACATCCGAAAGGGTGACTTCCATATCACAGAAAAAAGCTAGAAACCCTAGATTGAAAGCTCATCACTTGGGCATTTTAAGTCAAGCTGAACCACCTAAGATGACCCCAATTAAGAAAAATTAAACCCCATTTTAACAATGGAGCATATTGAATACTCTTCAGAACACACCAACACTAGTATTAATAACCAATACTTCAACACAATAATGACTATTCAGGGGACTAAACTGCGATAGGGTTGGCAAAAACTAAAATGGGTATTAAGCAATATAAGATTATTTGTTGTTTTCTTTTAAAAAAGTTTGCAAGGTTGAGGCAGTTCTTCTACAATTAGGTGAAACCTCGATCTTTCACAACTAAGCTTTAAAACCCTGATCCCTAATAAGAGGGATATTGTTTAAGTATTAACAGTCAATAGATTGAATTAGATTTTAGTGTCTGTATTTATAGCATCTGGCAAATAGCCATAATAGAAATAGAGTACCAAACACAACAAAAAATTATAGTTTAAAAAATGCATAAATACCAGACCTGCTAGTAAGGTTCCTTGGCGATTGAATGCAATGCATCTAGCCATGCCCTTCTTTAGAACTCTTCTATCACTTTCGATAAATCCCCCTAAAATGGGTCTGCCCAATACAGAATTTAACAAAATACAATAAAATTAACATCTTCAAGCAATTGTGTTCC
This sequence comes from Cunninghamia lanceolata, assembly GCA_027924645.1. NCBI lineage: Eukaryota > Viridiplantae > Streptophyta > Pinopsida > Cupressales > Cupressaceae > Cunninghamia > Cunninghamia lanceolata. The sequence continues at coordinate 2,099,925 of BSBN01000053.1, read as the reverse complement.
AATTCATCAATGCAAAAAGAGGGACATCAATGAGCCTTACCTATTTTTGAGTGCAAATTCAACCCCTGTACAACATGTCCAATGCATGAACAATGTCTTGAGCATGGAGGCGGTCAAGTTTCTTTTGTTTGAATTACTTTTTATGGAAAAAAATTCCCTCTCTAAATTTCCCTTTTTCCAATTCGAAATATTTTTTTAATTTCCATCTCTTTCTAATTTTTACTTGTGTGACTAGTTATTTAGTCATTTATAGCCATGTTTTTTACCCACCATCAAATTAGTCATTTATTTAGTCATTTATAGCTGTGTTGCAAAACATGACTAGAATTTAATCATTGTTAGTTGTCGTGACTAAAAGTTTTAGTCACCTAGTCATTTATTTTCTAAAATTCTACTAGTGTTCTCAAGTTGGTGGCATGCCATCATTCACACACCAAGTTGAAGGTACACCATATTCTCCATCTCAACTTCAAGCCTTTTCATCTTTTTCATCTCTAATTGATGGTATGTCATCTATCCCATCTCAAGTAAATATTGAAGAAATTCCTAATGTTGAGTCAACTTTACCAATGAAAATGCCTCCTAGAATTTTGCATAGGAAGCCTAAGTTTCTAATTGATATTGATGAGAATGTTTTGAAGCCCATGTAGGATAAGATTCCCAAGTGCACTTGCCAAAGATATGTGAATAAGATATGGAAATAATTCTTTGAGAACTTAAATGAAACCGGAAGATGTCAACTATTTGTTGAATTGATGACAAGTCTAAAATTTAGGCCCATTATGAAGATTCTTGGCCTAAGAACATCAGATGCCTCAAGTGAAAAATCAATTGTAAAGAATCTAATGAGTACATATGAGAGTGTGGGTTCCACCTCACGCACGAAGGATAGTAATGTCACACGACATGTCATTACATCGACAATAGTAAGCCAATAAACAAAGAAAGCTCACCTTATTAGAAAGACAAGTCAACATTGAAAATAAGTAGAAAAACTCTAATGAGAGCCGTTGGAAGACGTGAAAGAGTTGAGGACTCAAACACCAATGAATTGTGGGCACTCTCTAGGAGACTCCCACAAAAAGACAAAGTTGTTGTTGAAGCCTTGAGATCCCTCATCGAAGAATTTTGGAAAAATAACATAAGGGTATCTCCTAATTCAAGAGATGTTGTAAGAAGAAGAATTGGTTGTCGAAACCATGAGCCACATCCAAAGCATTTTTTGAATGTGACTCAAACACAAATTTTCAAGAAATTTCAAGAGTTGTATCCTCAAGTCAAAATTAGTCAAAGGTATTTTGAAATGGTAAATCCTTTTTATGTCAAAATAAATCACACACACAACTTGTTATTGTAGAGTACATATTGAGTTTTCTAATCATTATGATGTTTATAGATATATATGTGTAGATTTGCATACTAACAATGTTTTACAGGAGTGTAATATAAAGTGTCCACCTAGATCTTAAGTGATTTCATATCAAGCATCTTATGCCAAAGAGTGGATGGTCAATTATTCCACAATAGATTATTTTTGGATGGCACGTGTGATCATTGTGGTGGGTTGCAACATTTGCCAATTTGTCAACATATGGACAACACATGCAATTGGAAATGAGCTAGTAAGTTTTGGTAAATACAAGACAGTGGCATATAGTCTGAAAGATGGCAAAGAAGCAAAAAGGTGTGAATTGGTCATTGAAAAGATTCTAGTGTATCAGTTTATCTCTATTTTCCAAGATAATATAGTTTACAAGTATGCAAGGCATACCCATAGAGCTCAATGGTTGGACTTGCAATTCAAGTTATGCAAGGACATGTTTCCACTTGGTACCATCATTTCAGTTGTTGAATTTGCAAAGAACTACACACTATAGCCACATAATGAGGTGCAATCATAGTATTACAACTCTACGTAGGTTGCTATATTTGTGCAAATAACATTCATTCATGTAGAAGATAGTACAGATGATGACAATGAAGATCTTGAGGGAATATCATTTTATATTAGTGATGATCACACATATTCTATGGAGTTTGTACAAGGTTTCTTTTAGATGTTCTACCATGATTTGGCTAGCAAAAGCATATCATTTCGTTAGCATATCATATGGTCAGATAATTGTGCATCACAATTCAAGAACTCGCAGATGTTCTATTGGTTGAGTAGGATGCATAAGATGAATGGTGTTCAACATATGTGGAATTTTTGTGAGGCCGAGCATGGAAAGGGGGAGCATGATTGTGTAGGAGCATGTTTCAAAAGAGCATTGGCATGAGAAGAGTTGAAGTACAAAGACAAAGCAAAGTTGACAGATGCAAGATCTATTGTTGAATGGTGTAACACTACAATGGGTCAATGTAATGAAGATAAGTCTACAGTTCATAGATATTTTTGGTTGGTTGATGATACTAACATTGTAAAATATGAGGACTGTTGTACATTGACAGGATCGAGTGAGCTACACTCTTTCAGAAGCTCTAATGCATGTTCATGGAGTATTCATACATGGCGGATGTCATGCTTTTGTTCTTCATATTCATCTAAAGCTTGGTATTATTGTGAGTCAAAGGAGTGGGTCAATGATTGGTGTACAAGAGGCCTAAGCTCGATTGACATGTATCAAGCACTGACAACACTACAAATAACAAATATTGAATCATCGGTTGATTTTCACCATGTTTCAAATCTAGTTCAACCAGGTATTATTATTCAAATTTAATAAAATTTAATATACCATCTTATTTTGTAGTTTTTTTGTATTGTTGACTATATTCATCGAACTGAATGCACATATCAATGTAGGGCATGTTTATGTAGTTATTACAGCTGAAGACAATAAAGAAGGAACATATTATTATTTGTATCATTGTGTTGAGGTAAAAAAGAAATTAGATTCCCCTGTTATAGATGGAGAAAACATGAAGTACCCTACAGGATCAGTGGTTGTTACTGGAAAATGGCTTAGAAGGTACCCAGTGAAGAAGTCTGATGTGTGGTTGTTTGAGGACTTTGACACACATAGGAAGATTCTTCATTATTCTAACCTTGTAGTGGCATCAAACGTTCATTTGATCAAATATGGGGGTAGACCATTGAACAAGACCTTGTGAAAGGTTCGTGAGTCTGATCATGAGGCAATACTCAACACAATAAAGAGTAGAGTAGACCTGGATGGTTCATTGGATTGAATTAGTGGAATTACATAAATGTATGTTATTTTTCTTTGCTATCCTCATTTCACCTTGTATATTTTAGCTACTCATTTTAGCTAAATAGTGCAATTGCATTTGCATGTAGGATTTTAGTATGATGGAGGTAGGCATAATCCTTATGAAGTTGTCTTTGGAAGGAAAGTAAGTTAGGTTTTCATGATTATTTCATGATGATATGTCATTTACTTTCTATTTCATAATGAGTTTTAACGATGTTACGATGAGTTTTAATTCATTTTAATGATGTTATTATTTCACATTGAGTCTTAATGAGTTTAATGACAAACAATTGATAGCAACGGTAAGGGTAGCCTTAATTGTTGCCCTACAAGACATTGGATCAAGTGAGAACACCTTTATAGTACTGAATTTTCATCTACCAAAAAGGTATTATGACTAAATTTTTACATTCAGCATCTCTTGGGGCCAAATGGATGGCACCAACACATCCAAGTGGGTGGGTAAATGCTAGAGGTTATGTCTTTTTGGTGGCAAAGCCTCATGGTCATTCTTGGCTATATCGAACGCAGACAATCTCTCAAGATCCCTAAGAAAAAAAGGTGACAAACTTTGGACCAACTATTCCATCAACTTTGACACTTAGGAACATCTTATTTGCATGTATAGTTGGATGTCAGGTCCACCTAAAAACACCTACCTCAATTTTTTAAATCAATTTCGTTTGCCTATGGTGACAAGGAACACATTGTTCCAAAATGCTTCAGTTTCATGTAGTGGAAAGGTGCTAGGAGTGAAATTTTGCATTCCATAGCTCATGGGGCCAAACTGATTGTGCCAACATATCGTGGTGGGTGGGTAAATGCTAGGGGAGGTCTTATTTTGTGTGCCAAGCATCCCAGTCATTCAAGCTAGCATGCTACCGGGAAAGTCCCTTAGTATCCCTAAGACCAAAAACTGCCAAACTATGATGGAATAGTTCTTGGAATTCGTGATAGATGGGAATGTTTTGTTTGGACCTAGATGTGCATGTAGGGTCCATCCACAATAACCTCTCTCAGTTTTGGTCAACTCCAGTCCATTAGACTATGCTGAAATCAAATGCATTCTTGCAAAATACTTCAGTTTCTTACAGTGGAAAGGTGCTAGGAGTGACATTTTGCATTCCATAGCTCGTGGGGCCAAACTAACTATGCCAATGCATCAGGGTGGACAGGTAAATGCCAAGGGAGTCCTCATTTTAACTACAAAGAATCCCAGTCGTTCGGGGCAGTAGGCTACCGACAAAGTCCTTTAAGATCCCTAAGACCAAAAAACTACTAAACTATGATAGAGCAATTCTCAGAATTTGTGGCAGCTGGGAACATTCTGTTTGGACCTACAAGTGCACATGGGGTTCATCCACAGTAAAATCTCATGGTTTTGGTCAACTCCAGTTTGTTTGACGGTGTCAAAATCAAATGCATTCTTGCAAAATGCTTTAGTTTCTTGCAGTGGAAAGGTGCTAGGAGTGAGATTTTGCATTCCATAGCTCATGGGGCCAAACTGACTGTGCCAATGTGTCAGGGTGGGTGGGTAAATGCTAGGGGAGGTCTCATTTCATGTGTCAAGTGTCCCAGTCATTCGAGACAGCAGGCTACCGACAAAGTCTCTTAGTATCCCTAAGACGAAAAAATTGCCAAACTATGACGGAGCAGATCTCAGAATTTGTGGTAGCTGGGAACATTCCATTTGGACCTACAGGTGCATGTGGGGTCTATCCACAATAAATTCTCTTGGTTTTGGTTAACTCAAATCTGTTTGATCGTGTCAAAATCAAATGCATTCTTACAAAATGCTTCAATTTCATGCAGCACAAGCTTGCCAAGTGCCATATTTTTTGTTCTACTCATCCCGGGGCCAAATCGACTGCGCCAATGCATCGGGGTGGGTGAGTAAATTCTAGGGAAGGTCTCATTTCATGTGCCAAGGGTCTCAGTCCTTCAAGGTAGCAGCGTACTGGCAAAGTCACTTAAAATCCTAAGAGCAAAAACTACTAAACTTTGACGGAGCAGTTCTCAAAATTCGTGGTAGTTGGGAATTTTTTGTTTGGACCGATAGGTGTATGTGGGGTCCATCCAAAATAACCTCTCTTTATTTTGTTTAAATCAAATCTGTTTGATTGTGTCGAAATCAAATGCATTCTTGCAAAATGCTTTAGTTTCATGCAACACAACCTTGCCAGGTGCCATATTTTTTGTTCTGCTCGTTGTGGGTTTGAATTGACTGTGCCAATGCATCAAGATGGGTAGGTGAATTCTAGGGGAGGTCTCATTTTGTGTACCAAGCATCCCAGTTGTTCGGGGCAGCAAGCTACCAGCAAAGTCCCTTAAGATCCCTAAGACCAAAAAACTACCAAACTATGATGGAGCAATTCTCAAAATTTGTGGTAGCTGGGAACATTTTGTTTGGACATACAGGTGCACGTGGGGTCCATCCACAATAACCTTTCTCAAATTTGGTTAACTCCAGTTCGTTTGACTATGTCAAAATCAAATGCATTCTTGCAAAATGCTTCAGTTTCATGCAGTGGAAAGGTGCTAGGAGTGAGATTTTGCATTCCATAGCTCATGGGGCCAAACTGATTGTGCTAACGTGTTAGGTTGGGTAGGTAAATGTTAGGGGAGGTCTTGTTTCATGTGCCAAGTGTCCCAGTCATTTGAGGCATCAGGCTACTAGCAAAGTCACTTAAGATCCTAAGAGCAAAAACTACCAAACTTTGACGAAGCAGTTCTCAAAATTCATGGCAACTGGGAATGTTCTGTTTGGACCTGCAGGTGCATGTGGGGTCCATCTACAATAACTTCTCTCAGTTTTGGTCAACTCAAATCTATTTGATTGTGCCGAAATCAAATGCATTCTTGCAAAATGCTTCAGTTTCATGCAGCACAACCTTGCCAGGGGCCATATTTTTTGTTCTACTCATTGTGGGGCCGAACTAACTACGCCAACATGTTGGGGTGGGAGCGTAAATGCTAGAGGAGTGACTTTGCTGGTAGCTTGTATCCCAGAACAAATAGGATGCTTGACACACAAAATGAGACCTCCCCTAACATTTACCCACCCACCCTGATGCATTGGCGCAGTTGGTTTGGCCCCACGAGCTATGGAATGCAAAATTTCACTCCTAGCACCTTTTGACTTTGCCAGTAGCTTACAGCTTAGAATGATTGGGGTGCTTGGCACATGAAATGAGACTTCCCCTAGAATTTACCCACCCACCCCGACGTGTTGGCACAGTCGGTTCAGCCCCACAAGCTGTGGAATGCAAAATCTTACTCCTAACACCTTTCAACTTTGCTAGTAGCTTGCAGTCCAGAATGACTGAGACACTTGGCACATGAAATGAGACCTCCCCTAGCATTTACCCACCCACCTAGATGTGTTGGCATAGTTAGTTCAACCCCATGACCCATGGAATGCAAAATTTCAATCCTAGCACCTTTCAACTTTGTCGGTAGCTTACAACCCGAAACAACTGGGATGCTTGGCACATGAAATGAGGCCTCCCCTAGCATTTACTTGCCCACCCCGATGTATTGGCACAGTCAGTTTAGCCCCATGAACAATGGAATGCAAAATATCACTCCTAGCACCTTTCCACTGCATGAAACTGAAGCATTTTCCAAGAATGCATTTGATTTCGACATGGTCAAACAGACTAGAGTTGACCAAAACTGAGAGAAGTTATTGTGGATAGAACCCATGTGCACCTGTAGGTCCAAATAGAACATTCCCAGCTACCATGAATTTTGAGAACTGCTCCGTCATAGTTTGGTAATTTTTTGGTCTTAGGGATCCTAAGGGACTTTGTCGGTAGCCTGTTGCCTCGAACGACTGGGACGCTTGGCACATGAAACGAGACCTCCTCTAACATTCACCCACCCACCCCAACATATTGGCATAGTCGGTTCGGCCCCACAATGAGCAGAACAAAAAATATGGCACCTAGCAAGGTTGTGCTGCATGAAATTGAAGCATTTTGCAAGAATGCATTTGATTTCAGCATGGTCAAACATATTTGAGTTGACCAAAACTAAGAGAGGTTATTGTGGATAGACCCCACGTATACCTGTAGGTCCAAACATAATGTTCCCAATTGCCATGAATTCTGAGAACTACTCCGTCATAATTTGGTAGTTTTTGGTCTTAAAGATCTTAAGGGACTTTGATAGTAGCCTGCTGCCTCAAACAACTGGGGAAATTGGCACACAAAAAGAGACCTCCCCTAGCATTTACTTGTCCACCCCAACGTGTTGACATAGGCGGTTCAGCCCCATGAGCTATGGAATGCAAAATCTCACTCCTAGCGCCTTTCCACTACATGAAACTAAAGCATTTTGCAAGAATGCATTTGATTTCAGCATGGTCAAACATATTTGAGTTGACCAAAACTAAGAGAGGTTATTGTGGATAGACCCCATGTATACTTGTAGGTCTAAACATAATGTTCCCAATTGCCATGAATTCTGAGAACTACTTCGTCATAATTTGGTAGTTTTTGGTCTTAAAGATCTTAAGGGACTTTGATAGTAGCCTGCTGCCTCAAACAACTGGGGAAATTGGCACACAAAAAGAGACCTCCCCTAGCATTTACTTGTCCACCCCAACGTGTTGACATAGGCGGTTCTGCCCCATGAGCTATGGAATGCAAAATCTCACTCCTAGCGCCTTTCCACTACATGAAACTAAAGCATTTTGCAAGAATGCATTTGATTTCGGCACAGTCAAATGGATTGGAGTTTACCAAAACTGAGAGAAATTATTGTGGAAGAATCCCACGTGCACCTGTAGGCCTAAACAAAATGGTCCCAGCTGCCATGAATTCTAAGAATTGCTCCATCATAGTTTGGCAAATTTTTGGTCATAGGGATCTTAAGGGACTTCGCCGGTAGCCTGCAGCCCCGAACGATTGGGACACTTGGCACATGAAACAAGACCTCCCTTGGAATTTACCCACCCACCCCAACGTGTTGGCATAGTTGGTTCGGCCCCATGATCTATGAAATGCAAAATGTCACTCCTAGCACCTTTCCACTGTAATAAACTGAAGCATTTTGCAAGAATGCATTTTATTTCGGCATGGTCAAATGAACTAGAGTTGACCAAAACTGAGAGAGGTTATTGTGGATGGACCCCACATGCACTTGTAGGTCCAAACAGAATGTTCCTAGCTGCCACGAATTCTAAAAACTGCTCCATCATAGTTTGGCAGTTTTTTGGTCTTAAGGGTCCTAAGGGACTTTGCCGATAGCCTGCTGTCCTGAACAATTGGGATACTTGGCACATGAAATGAGACCTCCCCTAACATTTGGCCACCCACCCTACCGTGTTGGCATAATCAATTCAGCCCCATGAGTTATGGAATGCAAAATGTCATTCCTAGCACCTTTCCACTGCATGAAACTGAAGCATTTTGCAAGAATGCATTTGATTTTGGCACAGTCAATTGGATTGCAGTTGACCAAAACCAAGAGAGGTTATTGTGGATAGACCCCACATGCACCTATAGGTCCAAACGGAATGTTCCTAGCTGCCACAAATTTTGAGAACTACTCTGTCATAGTTTGGCAGATTTTTGGTCTTAGGGATCTTAAGGACTTTGTCGGTAACCTGTTGCCCCGAATGACTGTGATGCTTGGCACATGAAATGAGACCTCACCTAGCATTTACCCACCCACCTCAAGACGTTAGTGTAGTCAGTTCGGCCCCACGAGCTATGGAATGCAAAATGTCACTCCTAGCACCTTTCCACTGCAGTACACATGTATGGACAAGATGTTGAGGACACATATTTCATCCATTTGCTTTATAAATGACAACCAACTTACCCTTCAAAAGCTTATGCATGGAGTTTCTGAACGTCATAAGCTTTTGGGCAAATTTTAGAGGGTTATGAGCATTGAAAAATGAGTTTTTTTTGCATTTTGAGCACCAACCTACCTTCCTTATGGGTCCACACGTGGGAATGTATAGTCGGAGTTTTTGATCATCTTTGGAAAGTTTAAAAACCTTATTTCTTTTATCAAAAGGTGGTATTGTTTTCCTTAAAAGTAGTTGTCATCACATTGTTTACACCTATATTTTCCAATTTCAACATCTATTTCATATGCTTACCCCTCCACACTTGCCTTAGTACAGATACAAAGTCTTACCATTTTCTTCTTTGATCAAAATGTAGTTGTTTTTCATATTGAAGGCATTCTTATAGAGAAAAATCAGAAATTCCTTGCCTGAATTAGCATTTTAGCCTAGGGCTTGATAGTTTATGGTAGTGGAAAGAGTTTGGAGGTCCTCATGGTGTTGGATGTCCATCTTTTCTAGATCTTGTATGATTTAAATGAAGAATTTCAATTGGGAGTTAGATCTAATTGCATAAACTAATGGCTAGGGATTTGATTTGATTCATTTGTATGAGTGCAATCTAGTTTGATCATTGTACTTATGTACTAGGGCTGATATTTTGATCTTATTTGGGATGCAGTGATATGGAGATCAAGGTCTTATTGTATTCAAGGAATTGTCTATAGGGCTGTATACAAGTTCATCACACATGATTCACATATCTAGAGTCATTATTGGCAATCAATTGTTCATATGCAAGGCATTATCTTTGACTGGACTGTCATATTCCCCTGCTGTTACAACCTATTAAGATTATCACAAAACTCATTAGGAACCCAAAGAATTCACTATTCCATCTAGAGTGATCATGGGTAAAATAGGGGTTGTAACTTTACATGAAGAGTAGGTTAAGAAAACCCCATACATATTATATCAAAGGGAGAATGTTACAACAGTCTTGAATGTAGAAATGTAGTTATCTTGAGGCAACCATCTCCTAACACTATTGCAGCATGTTACAAAAGGGTTTAATTCATTAATTGTGTATATTATTTATTGTGTCTATTCTTTAATTCATTAAGTGTGTTTGTTCTTTGTCTATTCTTTGTTGTGAAGCAAATACAATTGACGTGTGTAAAGACAAATTCCACAACCTTTGCTAGCATTCTCGCTATCTCTACCAAAATAGGATCTTTGGAACAACGTATGGACAACCATCAAAGCATAAAGGATATAGGAATTTTGTCGCATGTTGTAATTGCAACTGCCCTTGTAGACATGTAAGCAAAGTGTGGAAGCATAGACAAGGCACATGGACTGTTTGATAGAACACATGATTTTTGGCTTTCATTATGGTTTATCTTACTACTAATTCTTGGTGTGTACTTCACTTGAAGTTATCATGAATATGTTTGAGGGCTTGTATTCTTCACATGGTGAAAGCTTGGTTGTGGTGAATTTTGTGTAATATTGAGTCTTCTAGTTGTTTCTTCTCTTAGGCTACTATGGCTCTATTACATGGTTGGATTAAAGTGAGTTCTCAAGTATCACTTCTTTGGGTTGATTGTGTTTTACAATAGTGGTAAGGGTTTGTGAAGGTGTTTGTGAAGTTGACTGTGATGAATATTATGTAGGTTTTATTTTGAATGGTGGAAAAGGATTTGGTTTCTCAAGAAGTATTATACATTTGGAATTTATCTTATGAGCATTATGGTGAAAGTCAATGGCATTGTGTTAGTCATAGTGACAAACCCTAGAGGCTTGTGCAATGTAATATACCTATACTCAACTTCTCTCTCTCATGTGGAGTATAAAGTTGGAATAGAAATATAAAATGCCAATCTTGGGTAAAAAACCTCATGGTGGGATCAACTTGCCCCTATACCCTTTATTAATGTGCTTGAAATGAATTTGTAGATGATGGTAAAGAAAAAAGTAGAGTGCCTTCTAAAATGACTAGTTTTCTCTTGAATATTGTTGTGGTTGTTAGTTCTGTTGGCAAGAGACGCTGCTACACATGACAGGTGTTGTCATTGATGGAAACTACGACCATTCCACACATCCATATTATAGTTTGAGCTCATACTGGAAGTTAGTTCCAAGATTTATCTAGTCTGGATAGGCAGGAACAGGGTATATGGTAGAGTTCAATATTTTGGTCAGCGGATCTCTCCAGTTAATTATTGCATGTTGCAAATCTGAGGGAGTGTAGAAGAATGTCACAATAATCCAAATCCAAGATTTTAGCCTCTGGTGACAAAGGGATTAAAAGTTATGAGCATCTGAGTACCGAGTCCTAATATGATAGGACAATCTAGTGAAGAACATGCCAACTTGTGTTAGATCCTTGTGCGGATCTAGTAGAAGTGTTTTGGTGAGTTGTGTATGGGATATAATGTTAGTGGCCGACATGAATAGTGACCTACAAGTGTTATTTCTGGTATGTATCAATATTGATGTATGGATTCAGCTGACATAACAGAGTACTTGTATTGTTTTTTAAGTTTTTCATAAGGCCGACAGATAGGTGATTGAGTTTGTTGATACATATTTATATAACTGATGGATTCAAGTAACGTGGTGTGTGATAGTGATGTGAATATGGAGTAAGTGTGAAAAAAGTAGATAGAAGTGCGAAAGAGAAGAGATTTGAGGTCTGGATTATGGCAGAGCAGTAAACAAGACAGAATAAAGATGAAGTGTGTAAAATTAGTATTATGTGCTTAACTGGAACTGAATTCTTGCATTGGCAAATGCTACTTATCGGTTCAACAATCTGTAATCCTTTTGTAAACATTCTTGTAGGCAATGAGCCTCTCTTGAGCAGTGAGCTCTAGGCAGTGAGCCCAAAGGCATGTGCCTTCCCTTTTGTAATACTTTTAATAGAGTATAATCTTTGTGGGTTAACCCCCACCATGGTTTTTCCCTTAACCAGGTTTCCACATCAAAATCTTGGTGTTAAGTGTGTTGTTTATGTTTTTGTTCATGTATTATTATTAATTCTTGCTTTTCATTATTATGTCATTAATCTGTTAAGAAGTGTTGAAGAAGAGTTAACTGCAACAAGCTTTAAAAGTTTTAAGACAACTGATTCACCCCCTCTCTCAGTTGTCAGCCCTAATTCCAACAATTGGTATCAGAGCAAGGTTCCTTGAAAGAAGCCTAACAGCTTGAGGAGGATCTAGGAAGGAGTTTCAATAGGTTCACTCAGAGAACAACTTCAATTGGCTTTAGAAGATCTTGATCGGTCCAAAGCAGAAATAGATGATCTGAAAGAGAACCTTAAGGATGTTGATGATTGTATTGACTTGCTAAAAGATAAATTAAAGAAATCAATGGAAAAAAGGAAGGAACTACTTCATCAGCTAGCTAATCTTACTGAAGAAAATGACACGAATGAGGCTTTAGAAGAAAAGACAAAGGAATGTGAGAAGCTGACAAAAGAAATTTTTGTTCTAAAACATGAGATGGAATCTGGGGTAATGAGGCTAACCAAAGAAATTAAGCAAAGGAAGAAGACTGAAGAAGACCTAAATCAAACTCTAAAAGAAAGAACTGAAGAATGCTGTAGATTGGATAGAATAGCTGGCCATCTAGAGTCTGATCTACAAGAAAGCAAAGACAATGAGAGAGAACTTGAGAGGCAAATTGTGATTCTCAGACATGACCTAGAAGTTGCAAATGAATACAAGGAGAAGTTCAAGATAAGCTCAACTAAACTTGAAGAACTGCTTGAAAGTCAGAAAAAGGCTGATGACAAGCATGGTCTTGGATATGAGAAAGGTGAAAGCTCTGGATCTGGACAAAGAAATTTTCAACCAAGGAGTGGGAGAAACAGACCTAAAAGACCTCTGATAAGATAGCCTAATGCTCAAAGATATCCATCATTCAATGGAAATTGTTTTAATTGCAATAAATTTGGTCATAGAGCTACTCAGTGCAGAAGTAGAGTAAATCAAAATGGTCCATCCTTCTCTGGTCAATGCTTCAAGTATAAGAGGTATGGTCATAAATCAAATGAATGTAGAAGTATGATAATGATTAACTCTAACAATATAGGAAATGGCAAATCTTTCAATGGTTACTGCTTTACTTGCAATGGATTTGGACACATGGCTAATCAGTGCAGATCAAGAGGAAATAAAGTATATAAGCAAAGAAATGTTGTGTGCTTTAATTGCAATAGATCTGGTCATATTGTAAGATTCTGTAGAAGTAGGAATAATGAAAGAAGAGGTCTGGTAAACAGAAAACTAGATGAGCAGAGACAAGACAAAGGTAAAGGAAAAATTGATGTGAATGAGATCCAGAATGAAATGAGCAAGACATGGGCAAGAAAATTGTTGTTTATAATAGTAATGGGTCCGCACCGGAATCTAGTGCTGATAATTCCTCTGGGAATTGAATTAGGAGCTCTGGCTCAGGGGGAGCTACAATAAAATCTAAAATCCCCCATCTAGTAAGTGGGTGCCTGAATTTGGCACAATGAGAGAAAATAATTTGGATTATTATACATCATTTGAAAGGATTTTTGGAAGATAAAAAGTGGATATGGCGATTTGCAGAGCAATTGAAGATCGACTGTATGCAGAAACAGTGTAACTAGATGTGTTAGGGTAGAGCATTTATTACAAAGTCAAATTAGGTTTTGCGGAGCATAAACAGGTCGTTCATTCTTCATCTGAATCACTTTGCATTCGAAGATAGCAAGAAGAAGAGCGTCTGAGCTAAGATTTCAAGGATTTGAAGTGTGACAGACAAATTTGTCCGCTAACCTAGAACTCCATGGAAGAAAAAGGTATTTATCTGTGAAGCCTTGAATTTGTAATCTTTTGCAATGGCCACTCCTCTTGTTGTTGATATTACTGAAAGGTCTCGGCCAAAATTTAAGAAGCATACATACAAATTAGTCAAAATTGAACCTTTAGGAGCATTTTCTGTTGTCCCATACAGAGTTCTGCATGTTGAGGATATTAGGGCATACATCCACTGTAGCATAGATGAATTTGGAAACCTGAAACTCTTGAATTTGTTTAACAACTACCTAAGTGATGATAGCTATAAATTGAAACCAGAATACAAAGCCCTAGAAAGCAAACATTTTCTGCAAGTCATTGAATTTCCAATATTTGATGAGAATGAGTGGGTTTGATATATCTTGAGCTGAATGCATGATGAGTTCGTATGGTTGTTGAAACCTTTCAAGATTACAAAGGATGTTATCAGAATTGTGACTGGGTTAAATTCAACCGGTGGATTACCCATGTTGAAATCTGTGAAAAACCAGACTGTTACTGATGCAACCGATGCCAAGTTCGACAAAAGGGCAATGACCATCAATGACATTATTGAACCAGATGTTAAGTTTGCATCTATGGTGATTGGTTACAAGATTTACTGCTCCAGCAGGGAGAATTTTGTCTCTGGAACTGCCATATATGCAGATTATCAAATGTTGAAAGATAATGCAGATTATAACCTATGTGAGTTGTTACTAAACCAACTGATTGAAAATTTGAGCAAAATCAAAAGGGATAAGAAAAACTCCTTCAAAGATGGTTCCCTAGTTATATGTTTGTTCTTCTATTTTATGAATGAAGTGCCTAGAGTACAAGGTGTGCACTAGACAAATGACAGGCTAGTTGCATGGAAAATAAGAGATCATCTACTCAGTATTGGAGACTCAAGTGCACAAAAGATTGCAATCTGGGGTTACTTTAAAATTTTTCAAAATATGATGCATTCTAGGGAAAGAATCCCTAAGTTAGTAGTTGAGAAGTACAAGGATGAAATCTGCTTTATGGTAGACACAGATCAGTGCCTAATGGAGGCTATGGAACCCATAATTGTATGGATTATGCCTATGGGCTATTAGGTTGATGAGAAGATCTTGGACATGTATGCTCAACATCTCCTAAGCAAATCAAAAGACACCTCTATTGAAAGGTTTGGAACGTATAAGGAGCTAAGTCTAAAATTGCATGTTGAGCTCAGGCAACCAGAGATCAAGAGAAAAGTTTAGAGGCAAGTTGAAAGGTATGCTAAAAGCATTGGCCTAACCAAGGAAACAGTAAAGAAAATAGAGAAAGAATTGAAAAGGATGAAAAGGAGAAACATGATAAGAAACAAGAAGATGCTCCAGTGGAACCATCCTCCACTTCAAGGACTACTAGAAGCTCTGTTGCTACCTCTGTTCCCCTTAAACCTACAAAACTGGAAGACAAATCATCTGGTAAGGAAATAAAAAGAAAAAAAGTAATGGCAAAAAGGCCATATGGAAGTTTGGAAGAAAAGGATGAAGAGAGGATAGATACAGATGATGAACTTAAGAAGGTAAAGGCCACAGGTGCTAAAGCTATTAAAGTATATGAAGAAAAGCCCTCTAGAAGCAAGAAGACAATAAAGAGACAAAAATTAGAAGCTGATACTGAGAAGAAAATTCCCTCTGTGAAAAACATTGTCAAGACAAAATTCTATGATCTCTGCAATAATGCTAACAAAATACTCTTGGAAGAAGCTACTATCAAGTACTTAAATGTGTTCAATCAAGCACTGGTTGAAATTTTGTTTGAAGTTCCAAAAGATCTGAAGGATATATTGGAAATTAGGAAAGAAGCTGCCAAGGCAAAAGATATGCAGTTAAGAGAACATGTACTGACCACTTTATGTTTGGTAATCTCCAGTAGAGAAGCAGACAAAATCTTCAGAGGTAAAAAATGAATTCAGGAGCAAGAAGAGAATGAATAAACTGATGATTGGAGAGATAGATGAAATAGTTCAAGAAACTGAACAAATTTTGAGAAAAGTATTGGACAAGAACAAGTTCTTTGTTGTCTCAAATGAGCCTGCTAATGACACACCAGTTCTACATGAAGAAGAGCAGCAGAAGAATGAGCAACAATATGGAATAGATGACTCCTCTATTCTGGAAGTGGAGCAAATAAACAAGGAAGATATAGAGATGGTGGATAAAACTGATGATGCAGGAGATACTCTAACTCCTCCTGATCAATCTGGAAAAGAAGACAATGATGAGAATACTGCTGCTAGACAAGATCCTCCAGAACAAATTTCAAAAGGTGAGGACAAAGAAAAGAATCCCCCTGCAGATGACACAGAGAAAGGTGAAGCAGAGAAAGAAGAAGTCAGAGGTAAGGAAGATAAAGCAGAATAAGATGGTGCAAATGTTGATGCACCCAAACAAAATAGTCCTATCACTGAAAAAAACCAAGGAAAGGAAGGTGGTCCAGATATTGTGCAAGAGACACTATAGATGCAGTGAAGAGTTTTCTAAGTAAAGAGATGCTAGAGTTTGATGAACTTGAATTGATTCAAGGACCACTTAACCTGGATACTTTCTCTTTGGTCCAATTGATGAAGATAGCATCTTTCACACAAGCCAAGGAAAGAGAAAAGGTATTGAAATGTCACATAGAGGACAATGAGCTGCTAGGCCTTGCATCTGGTATATTGGAGAAGATAATGCCAACATTCTAGAAGAATCCATCTAATTCTCCCTCTGGAAATTTGAAGAGCCTTTTAAATTCTGTAAGTACACACTTTGAGTCCTTTAAAAAATCTACAAAAGTTAAAGTTTAGAATGATTTTAATAGCAAAAGATTTGATGCACTCAAAGGCATGATTGGGTTAGATAAATTGGTGTTAGATAATAGTATAAAGAGTATTCAAAATGCTCTTTCAGAAGGAGGCAATAAATATAATTTTTGTTTATCTACTCCTAAAGTCATAGAGGATATAGGAGATAAAATACAGGACTCCAAACATAAATTGTCAAGTATATCCCAAGCTTTTGATTCATTGACAGTATCAGTGGCAAGTAAGGAATGTCAAGCAATCAGCCTGATGGAAGAAATAAAGAAGTTGACAAGAAAAAAGGAGAACATTGAAGCAAGAATGGGTGAGCTTCGGAGACTAATTTCCCTTAAGATAGAAGCAATGTTCAATGCTATGACAGAAGCCCAAACTACTGCACAAATAGGTGATCCCATTGACCTCCGGAAGGCCGAAGAATAAGCATTTTTATTCAATGGCCACATTTCAACTTTGAATAGTATGAAGAAGAGTTGGGATATAGAGTTGGCCCTACTGAAAAATATTTTTGGAGATATACTTAAGTATATGTAAATACAACTTAAGGATTGGTTTTACATATGCGACATTGTATACAAAATTTTTGGGTGAATTTTGATTTGCAGATTCCATCCTTTTCCATTGATGTCAAAGGGGGAGTGAAGAGAAGTGAAAAATGAGGAATCCAACAAAGGGGGAGCTTTGGAAATAGTGGAGAGCACAAGTGTACAGAGTAAGGGGGAGTAGCTTCGACACTTAGTCATTTTTCACTAAGTGTTGCCATCAATGCCAAAGGGGGAGATTGTTGGAAAGAGACACTGCTACGCATGACAGGTGTTGTCATTGATGGCAACTAAGACCATTCCACACATCCACAGTACAATTTTAGTTCATACCGGAAGTTAGTTCCAAGATTTATCCAATCCGAATTGACAGGAACATGGTATATGGCAGAGTTTAGTATTTTGGTCAGCGGATCTCTCCAGTTAATTATTGCATGTTACGAATCTGAGGGAGTGTAGAGGAATATTAGAACAATCCAAATCCAAGATTTCAGCCTCTGATGACAAAGGGATTAAATTTATGAGAATCTGAGTACCATGTCCTAATATGACAGGACAGTCTAGTGAAGAACAGGCCAACTTGTGTTAGATCCTTGTGCGGATCTAGTAGAAGTATTTTGGCAAGTTGTGTATGGGATATAATGTTAGTGGCCGACATGAATGGTGACCTGCAAGTGTTATTTCCGGTATGCATCAATATTGATGTATGGATTCAGCCAACAAAATAGAGTACTTGTATTGTTTTTAAGTTCTTCATAAGGTTGACAGATAGGTGATTGAGTTTGTTGGTGCAGATATATATAACCGATGGATTTAAGTGATGTGGTGTGTTATAGTGATGCGAATATGGAGTAAGTGCAAAAAAGATAGATAGAAGTACGAAAGAGAAGAGATCTAAGGTCTAGATTATGGCAAAGCAGTAAACAGGGCAGAATAAAGATGAAGTGTGTAAAATCAGTATTCTGTGCTTAATCGAAACTAAATTCTTGCATTGGCATATCATGCTACTTATCAGTTTAACAATCTATAATCCTTTGGTAAACATTCTTGTAGGCAGTGAGCCTCTCTTGAGCAATGAGCTTTGGGTAGTGAGCCTGAAGGCATGTGCCTTCCCTTTTGTAATACTTTTAATAGAGTATAAGCTTTGTAGGTTAACTGAAAGGAAGCTAGGTCTGTGGAAAATGCTTCCTACACTAATCTAATGAGGAGAGGGCTATGCAAATTCAACTTTATCCTAACTATTACAGAAATGTTAAACCATTAACATGAGATATTGTAGCAAAACAAAGTAGACAGAAGAAGAGAGACAAAGATTTACGGTGGGGAAAACCCTTATTAGGTGAAAACCCCCACACTCAAAAACCTGCACAATGTATTAACAAATCTAAAAGAATGTTTATAATACACCTGCAATGCAAGCTTCAATGGTCTTTGACACTCATGTCTAGAGTCAATCCGGCAACATAACAGTACCTGTAAACCTATGATACAAACTCCATCTCCAAGCACATGTATATAAAGAAAATACAAGGCAATATTGGACCTATCTTGGAATAGGCGTCCAATATGGCATCTTGGACCAAAACCCACGCCTAGGGACACTTGGTCAACATTGTAGAATGTGTCTGACACTTGTCCATAGCTCCCATCCCAAAGAGGTCACCTATTTCCAAAATGGGCTATGACAGATGCTCTTATGACACTTACGACCGTCATAGAATCTGTCATAGCGGTTACAACTTACAGCTGTAAGAGAATCTATCATACACATGCTATAAATAGCATATTCTCTTACAACACATCATATTCCACCTTGGGGTGCCCAAATATGCCTCATTCAAAGATTCTACATGACACATGTCATTACCTGTCTTACAACCTTCTATTCTCGACTCTTACATGTCATAGATTCATCATAGGAATCCGTCATAATCATTTTGGTCAAACATTCCTTACACAACATAGAAGATGCCGACACATGGAAGAATATTCCTACCACTGAGTGGGATGCCTATCTCCTCATGTGAGAACAAAACAACAAGTTGTCATAATCCATGTAGGATTGACACATCACCGTGCCACATCCCACAATATGACAAAGTGGAATTTCCAATTATTTACAACATAGGCAATTGAATAATAAATACAAACATTACAAATGCAGAGAATTACCAAGGTTGAGACACCTTAATTCCCAACATTCTCCCACTTGTCGAACACTTTGTAAGAGCCAATAGAAAAATAGGATTTAACTGCTATAGGCCGAGAGGCCCATAGACTCCGAACACCATCTGAACTTCTTTGTGCCCACTGGTTTCGTCAATACATCTGTAACATTCTTCAAAGCATCTACCTTCTCCAAATTTACCTTTCCATCCTCAACCATGTCCCTCACGAAGTGAAACTGAACATCAATGTGCTTGGTTCTAGCATGGAAAGTTGGATTCTTTGCAAGGCAAATTGCACTCTGACTGTCACAACTGATCATGATCTGACCTGCATCAACACCAATATCAGAACACAATCTCTTAAGCCAAATGGCTTCCTTACAAGTATGAGTTGCTGCCATATACTCAGCTTCTGTCATGGACAAATCAACAATAGGTTGTCGCTTACTCATCCAACTAATAGAACCACCAAACAGTGTAAAAACATAAGCACTGGTGGATCTCCTGCTGTCAATGTCACCTGCCCAATCTGAATCCACAAATCCATGAATATCAATAGAATGCAGAGGTCCTGAAACATTACCATGATAGCAAATGGAGTACTCGGAAGTACCCCTCAAATATCTAAACACTCGCTTAACTGCATCCCAATGAACTCGTCCAGGATTAGCCATAAATCGACTAAGGACTCCCACTGCTTGGGCAATGTCTGGTCTTGTGCAGACCATAGCATACATCAAACTGTTAACATCACTAGCATAAGCTACTCTGCTCATGTCCTCCACCTCACTAGGAGATTTAGGACAATCCTCAATAGACAACTTTGTCCCCAAAGAAACGGGAACACACAATGGTCTACAATCTGCCATGCTGAATCTATCCAACACGGACTTCACATACTTACTCTAGCTTAACCAAAGTTTTCTGTTGGTTCTGTCTCTTTTGATTTCCATTCCTAGAATGTACCTGGCTGCCCCTAAATCTTTCATTTTAAACTGAGCTAGAAACTAAGATTTAAAATTAGAAATCATATTTTTACCCTTCCCAATGAGTAACATATCATCAACATATAGTGCAACAATGAGAATACGATCACCATCAAATTTTTAATACACACAGTGATCCAATTTTGATCTCACAAATCCAATTGACAACACAAATGCATCAAACTTCAAGTACCATCTCCTAGGGGATTGCTTCAAACCATACAAGGACTTCTTAAGTTTGCAAACCAAATTTTCTTTACCTTTCACCATGTAATGCTCTAGCTATGACATGTAGTTCTCTTCTTCCAAGTCACCATGAAGAAAAGTTGTCTTCACATTCATCTATTCTACCTCTAAGTCATAAGCTGCTGAGTGACAACAGAATCGAATGGATGTCAGCTTTGCAACAGGAGAGAAGATCTCATCATAATCTATACCCTCCACTTGTGAATACCCCTTCGCGACCAATCTATACTTCTCAATACTGCCATCTGCACCAATCTTCTTCTTGAACACCCATTTGCATCCAACAAGTTTCCGTCCAGGAGGCAAATGCACCAAGTCCCAAGTTTGATTATTTTCCAAAGAAGCCATTTCTTCCTCCATGGCCTCCTTCCAGGAACCTGCATCCTTCATATCCAAAGCCTCTGATATAGTTCTAGTTCATCACTATTAGTAATCAAAGCATAAGAACAACTAGAATCAAGTAATGTGAAGCCAAACCTTTCATGTTGCTTTCTTATCCTTGTAGACCTCCTCAAGAGCTAAGGTTGAGGTTCAACTTCTTCCTCTGAGCTTTCAGAGCTGCTAGAGCTCTCCTCATCATCAGGTCCAACATTATCTTTCTGTTTAGTCTTCTCAGGGGTGAGAGGAAACTGAACAACATCCTCTTTCTTTTCTTTTTCTTCTGGCTGCAAAATAGTGGAAGAAGGTGTAAGCCCTCTGAAGATGACACTTCTTCTATACAACAATTTTTCAGCCACGGGGTTCCAAAGCTTGTATCCTTTCACACCAACACCGTAGCCAATGAAGATACACTTAATAGCTTTGTTCTCCAACTTTGACCACTTCTCCCTAGGCACATGTGCATATGCATCACAACCAAAAACATGAAGATGCCTTACTGAAGGCTTTCTACTAGACCACACCTCCATGGGTGTCTTTCCAGCAAGAGCTGATATAGGAGATTTGTTTACTAGATAGCAAGCAGTGGCAACAGCTTCAACCCAAAACTTTTGTTCTAGACCAGCTCCACTAAGCATACTCCTAGCCTTCTCCATCAGTGTCCTGTTCATCCTCTTTGCAACTCCATTTTGCTGCAGTGTGTATGGAGTTCTCTTATGTCTTTCAATCCCAAGTTCTTTGCAATACTTATCGAATTCTATAGAACAGAACTCACCACCATTGTCAGTTCTCAAACATTTAATCTTTTTACCAGTCTAATTTTCAGCAAAAGCTTTAAACTCCTTAAACTTGCTATAGACTTCAGATTTGGTTCTGAGAAAATAAATCCATGTCCTTCTACTGTAATCATCTATAAAAGATACAAAGTATACAGATTTTGATAACGAAGGAACATTAACAGGACCAAACACATTAGAATGAATAAGGTCCAACACACCAGAAGACTTATGAGAACTTGAGTTAAACTGAACACAGTTTTGTTTTCCATAAATGCAATGTTAGCAAAAGTTGAACTCAAGATTACAATCATCTAACCCCTCAATGAGGTTTTTATTTTTCAGGGTACGCAGACCCTTCTCACCAATGTGGCCAAATCTCTTATGCCATAACATTGTCTTTTCTGCAGGAAGTTTAACTTCCAATGCACGATTACAACCATCAAGACTAGAAACAACAGAATTCTTCACTGCTCATTCAGATGGTGGGGATGAAGTGACTGCTGCCCTCTTCCTTGAGTCAGAAGAACTATTGCATTGTGCAATGCATGCTTCTAGTTGAAAGAGAGTACCTCTCCGAGTACCCTTAGCAAGCACCATAGATCCTCTAGTCATCTTGCATCCTTATTTCGAAAAGACAACCTGCACACCTGCATCATTCAAACTACTTACAAAAAGCAGGTTCCGTGCTAAGCCTAGGATGTGCATAACCCTAGAGATCCCCTTCACTCGACCATCAAGGAATCGAATAAAGACTCTTCCATGACCAATGATCTTTAGATGAGAATCGTCACCCAGATACACCTTTCCACCATCAAACTCCTCGTACTTAGTGAACCAGTCTCAATGCAAGGTCATGTGGAATGATGCACCAGAGTCGATTAGCCACACATCATCAGATGCATGTGTTTCCAGGGCTGCGATGAAAGCATCACTGTCATCTTGTGATTTGTCAGAATCTAAATTAGGAGCTTTCTTCTTTTTCTTCTTCTCCTCTTTGCATTCCTTTCAGAAATGCCCGGTCTTGCCACAGTTCCAACAAAGAGCCTTGGACTTTCCAAGAGATTTGGATCTCCCATGGGATTTGGATCTACCCTTCTCATCTTTCTTGTCCTTCTTCTTCCCTTTCTCCTTGGGTCTTCCATGAACTGCAAGGGCTTCTTTGGCTGCCTCAGAAGACTTTCTCTACATCTCTTCAGACAACAATGAAGAAACCACTTCTTCCATTTTTAATGTGGATGTCGTGCTTCTGATTTCCATGACAAGATGATCCCATGAGTCCAGTAGAGAACAAAGCAGGGTCATACACCGATCCTCCTCTATTTTTACCCAATAGATGTTAATTGTGCAACCAGCATATTAAAGGCATTCATATGCTCAACCACGGATCCTCCATTCTCCATTCAAAGAAAATACAACTTCTTTCTCAGGAAAAGTTTATTGACTAGGGATTTGGCTTGATACACATCCCCCAACTTCTTCCAAAGGAGTTTTGCAGTAGTCTCCTCATGGGTATTTAACAACATAGAATCAGCAAGACTAAGTCTTATGAGACCCTTAGCCTTCCGATCCTTGAGATCCCACTCATCTTGAGTCATTGTAGCTGGTTTAGTTCTATTCACACTTTCCCAAAGGTCTCGGTCAACTAACATGTCTTCCATTTTGAGCTTCCACAGTTTGAAATTACTGCCATTGAACTTCTCTACTTCAAACCTTCCTGATGTGCCTGCCATCTCCTTGCTGCAATAAGATATAGAATGCTCTGCATAGACTCCCACTCAACCTAAGATTAGCTCAAAAAATCCCTACCCTACAACTAGGACCAAAGGTGATCAAGCTCTGATACCAACTGAAAGGTCGCTAGGTGTGTGGAAAACACTTCCTACACTAATCTAATGAGGAGAGGACTATGCAAATTCAACTTTATCCTAACTATTATAGCAATGTTAAACCATTAACATGAGATATTGCAGCAAAACACAAGAACTAGAAAGTAGACAGAAGAAGAGAGACAAAGATTTACGGTGGGGAAAACCCTTATCGGGTGAAAAACCCCACACTCAGAAACCTGTACAATGTATTAACAAATCTGAAAGAAAGTACAATACACTTGCAATGCAAGCTTCAATGGTCTTCGACACTCATGTCTGGAGTCAATCTGGTAGCATAACAGTACCTGTAAACCTGTGATACAAACTCCATCTCCAAGCACCTGTATATAAAGAAAATACAAGGCAATATTGGACCTATCTTGGAATGGGCATCCAATATGGCATCTTGGACTAAAACCCACACCTAGGGACACTTGGTCAACATTGTAGAATGTGTTTGACACTTGTCCATAGCTCCCATCCCAAAGAAGTCGCCTATTTCCAAAATGGGCTATGACAGATGCTCTTATGACACTTACGACCGTCATAGAATCTGTCATAGTGGTTACAACTTATAGCTATAAGAGAATCTGTCATACACATGCTATAAATAGCATATTCTCTTACAACACATCATATTCCACCTTGGGGCTCCCAAATATGCCTCATTCAAAGATGCTACATGACACATGTCATTACCTATCTTACAACCTTCTATTCTCAACTCTTACATGTCATAGATTCGTCATAGGAATCCGTCATAACTGTTTTGGTCAAACATTCCTTACACAACACAGAAGATGCCGACACATGGTAGAATATTCCTACCATTAAGTGCGATGCCTATCTCCTCATGTGAGGACAAAATAACAAGTTGTCATAATCCATGTAGGATTGACACATCATCGTGCCACATCCCACAATATGACAAAGTGGAATTTCCAATTATTTACAACATAGGCAATTGAATAATAAATACAAACATTACAAATGTAGAGAATTACCAAGGTTGAGACACCTTAATTCCCAACATTAACCCCCATCGTGGTTTTTCCCTTAACTGGGTTTCCACATCAAAATCTTGGTGTCAAGTGTGTTGTTTATGTTTCTTCTCATGTATTATTATTAATTCTTGCTTTTCATGATTATGTCATTAATATGTTAAGAAGTTTTGTAGAAGAATTAACTGCAACAAGCTTTAAAAGTTTTAAGACAACTAATTCACCCCCCCCCCCCCCCTCTCAGTTGTCATCCCTAATTCCAACAAGTTCCATGTGTATAGTCTCATTCATAAGATGTATTATTATTAGCCCTTAAGAACAAAGTGAATATGCTTTACTTTGATTGAATATGTGGATAGCAATTATGTATGTGCATATGAGAAAAATGTTGCCTTAAAATAATTTGAAATATTTGCAAGGGCTATAGGGTAGACCTATGGCTTTATTGTAACTCTAAAATGATTTTTAAGGAAACCCTTATTTATGGAATTGTTATTGTGTATACTTTTGAAATAATTAAGCTTAAATTATATATGTTGCAATAATTGCAAGATATGCACAAAATGGATTTGTTGATAAGGATTTACAAACTTTCAAGAAAATGCAATTAGCGGGTGTAAATCTAAATTCCACAACCTTAACCAACATCCTCCCTACCTATGCCAAAATGGGATCTTTGGAACATAGTATGGAGACCCATCAAAGTATAAAGGATATGGGAATTTTGTCAAATCTATTCTACTTGTAACTAACCTAGTAGACATGTATGCAAAGTGTGGAAGCATAGACAAGGCATGTGAACTGTTTGACAGAACACCTCAAAGAGTGTCATCTCATGGAATGCAATAATTTTAAGATATGCACAAAATGAATTTGTTAATAAGGCTTTAGAAACTTTCAAGCAAATGCAATTGAGAGGTGTAAAGCCAAAATGTGATCTTTGGAACATGGTATGGACATCCATGAAAGCATAAAGGATATGGGAGTTTTGTCAGATCTTGTAGTTGCAACTATCCTAGTAGACATGTATGCAAAGTGTGGAAGCATAGACCAGATACGTGAACTATTTGACATGATGCCTCAATGGAATGCCATCTCATGGAATGCAATGATTGCAAGATATGCAAAAAATGGATTTTTTGAAAACGCTTTATAAACTTTCAAGAAAATACAATTGGCGAGTGTAAAGCCAAATTCCACAAACTTAGCCAGTATCCTCCTTGCCTATACCAAAATGGGATCTTTGGAACATGGTATGGACATCCATCAAAACATAAAAGATATGGACATTTTGTTAGATGTTATAATTACAACTACCCTCAGAGACATGTATGCAAAGCGTGGAAGCATAGACAATGCACGTGAACATTTTGGCATGATGCCTCAAAGAAATGTCATCACATGGAATGCAATGATTACAAGATATTAAAAAAATGGATTTTTTGATAAGGCTTTAGAAACTTTCAAGCAAATGCAATTGGCGGGTGTAAAGACAAATTCCACAACCTTAGCCAACATCCTCTCTTCATATGCCAAAATATGATTTTTGGAACATGGTATGGACATCCATCAAAGCATAAAGGATACGGGAATTTTGTTAGATCTTGGAGTTGCAACTACCCTAGTAGACATGTATGAAAAGTGTGGAAGCATAGACAAGGTACATGAACTGTTTGACATGATGCCTCAATGAAATCTCATCATATGGAATGCAATGATTGCAGGATATGAAAAAAATGGATTATTTGATAAGGCTTTAGAAACTTTCAAGCAAATGCAATTAGCAGGTGTAAAGACAAATTCCACAACCTTAGCCAACATCCTCCCTTCATATGCCAAAATGGGATCTTTGGAACATGGTATGGACATCCATCAAAGCATAAAGGATATGGGAATTTTGTCAGATCTTGTAGTTGCAACTACCCTAGTAGACATGTATGCAAAGTGTGGAAGCATAGACAAGGTATGTGAATTGTTTGACATAATGCCTCAATGAAATGCCATTTCATGGAATGCAATGATTGCAAAATATGCAAAAAATGGATTTTTTTATAAGGCTTTATAAACTTTCAAGAAAATGCAATTGGCAGGTGTAAAGACAAATTCCACAACATTAGCCAGTATCCTTGCCTATGCTAAAATGGACATCCATCAAAGGATAAAAGATATGGGAATTTTTTTAGATGTTGTAGTTGTAACTTCCCTCGGAGACATGTATGAAAAGTGTGGAAGCATAGACAAGGCACGTGAACTATTTGGCATGATGCCTCAAAGAAATGTTGCCTCATGGAATGCAATGATTGCAAGATAAGAACAAAATGGATTTTTGATAAGGCTTTAGAAAATTTCAAGCAAATGAAATTGGCGGGTGTAAAGCCAAATTTCAAAACCTTAGAAATGGTATCTTTGGAACATGGTATAGACATCCATCAGAGCATAAAGGATATAGGAATTTTGTCAAATGTTGTAGCTGCAACTACCTTGCGAGACATGTATGCAAAGTATGGAAGCATATACAATGAATGTGAATTGTTTGACATGATGACTCAAAAAAATATTTTCTCATGGAATGCAATGATTGCAAGATATGCATGAAATGGATTTTTAATAAGGCTTTAGAAACTTTCAAGCAGATGCACAAAATAAACTTTCAACCAAATGCAATTGGCATGTATAAAACCAAATTGCACAACCATATCCAATATCCTCCTTGCCTATACCAAAATGGGATCTAGGAAACAAGGTGTGGACAACCATCAAGCATAAAGGATATAGGAATTCTATCACCTTGTATTTACAGCTATCCTTGTAGACATGTATGTGAAAGGAAGCTAGGTGTGCGGAAATCGCTTCCTACACTAATCTAATGAGGGGAGAGCTATACAAATTGAATCTAATCCTTATCACTAGACAAACATACAACATCTAATAGAGTTATTACAGCAATACACAAGAACTAGAAAGAAGACAGAAGAAGAGAGACAGATATACGGTGGGGAAAACCCTTATCGGGTGAAAAACCCCACACTCATAAACCTGCACAATGTATTAACAAATCTGAAAGTTGTTTACAATACACTTGCAATGCAAGCTTCAATAGTCTTCGACACTCATGTCTGGAGTCAATCTGGTAGCATAACAATACATGTAAACCTGTAATACAAACTCTATCTCCAAGCACCTATTTATATAGGAAATACAAGGCAATATTGGACCTATCTTGGAATGGGCATCCAACTTGGCTTCATGGACCAAAACCCGTGCCTAAGGACACTTGGTTAACATTGTAGAATGTGCTTGACACTTGTCCACAACTCCCATCCCAAAGAGGTAACCTATTTCCAAAATGGGTTATGACAGATGCTCTTACGATACTTACGACCGTCATAGAATCTGTCATAGCAGTTACAACTTACAGTTGTAAGAGAATCTGTCATACACATGCTATAAATAGCATATTCTCTTACAAAATCTCATATGCCACCTTGGGGCACCCAAATATGCCTTATTCAAAGATGCTTCATGACACATGTCATCACTTGTCTTACAAACTTCTATTTCCAACTCTTACATGTCATAGATTTTGTCATAGGAATCCATCATAATCATTTCAGTCAATATTCCCTTACACAACATGGAAGATGCCAACAAATGGAAAAATGCTCCTACCACAAAGTGGGATGCATATCTCCTCATGTGAGGATAAAATTACAAGTTGTCATATTCCATGTAGGATCAACACATCACCATGCCACATCCCACAATATGACAATATGCAATTAACAAATATTTACAACATAGGCAATTAAATAATAAATGCAAACATTAATAATGTAAGGAATTACCAAGATTGAGACACATTAATTCCCAACATTCTCCCACTTGTCGAACACCTTGTAAGAGCCAATAGAAAACTAGGATTTAACTACTATAGGACGAGAGGCCCATAGACTCCAAACACCATCTGAACTTCTCTATGTCCACTGGTTTCGTTAATGCATCTGCAACATTCTTCAAAGTATATACCTTCGCCAAATTTACCTTTCCATCCTCAACCATGTCTCGAACAAAGTGAAACTAAACATCATTGTGCTTTGTTCTAGCATGGAAAGTTAGATTCTTTGCAAGGCAAATTGCACTCTGACTATCACAATTGATCATGATCTGACCTGCATCAACACCAATATCTGAACACAATCTCTTAAGCCAAAATGGCTTCCTTACAAGCATGAGTTTCTGCCATATACTCAGCTTCTGTCATGGACAAAGCAACAACAGGCTGTCGCTTACTCATCCAACTAATAGCACCACCAAACAGTGTAAACACATAAGCACTGGTGGATCTCCTGTTGTCAATGTCACCTGCCCAATCTGAATCCACAAATCCATGAATATCAACAGAATGCGGAGGTCCTGAAACATTACCATGATAGCAAATGGAATACTCAAAAGTACCCCTCAAATATCTAAACACTCACTTAACTGCATCCCAATGAACCCGTCCAGGAATAGCCATAAATTGACTAAGGACTCCCACTGCTTGGGCAATGTCTAGTCTTGTGCAGACCATAGCATACATCAAACTACCAACAACACTAGCATAAGGTACTCTGCTCATGTCCTCCACCTCACTAGGAGATTTAAGACAATCATCAATAGACAACTTTGTCCCCAAAGAAACGAGAACACACAATGGTCTACAATCTTCCATGTTGAACCTGTCCAACACGATCTTCACATACTTACTTTGGCTTAACCAAAGTTTTTGTTGGTTCTGTCTCTTCTAATTTCCATTCCTAGAATGTACCTGGCTGCCCCTAAATCTTTCATTTCAAACTATGCTGACAACTAAGATTTAAAATCAGAAATCATATTTTACCCTTCCCAATGAGCAACATATCATTAACATACAGTGCAACAATGAGAATACGATCACCATCAAATTTATAATACACATAGTGATCTGATTTTGATCTCACAAATCTAATTAACAACACAAAGGCATCAAACTTCAAGTACCATCTCCTAGGGGATTGCTTCAAACCATACAAAGACTTTTTAAGTTTGCAAACCAAATTTTCTTTACCTTTCATCATGTAATGCTCTAGCTGTGACATGTAGATTTCTTCCCCCAAGTCACCATGAAGGAAAGTTGTCTTCACATCCATTTGTTCTACCTCCAAGTCAGAAGCTATTGCATGAGAGACAATAGGAATCGAATGGATGTCAACTTTGCAATGGGAGAGGAGATCTCACCATAATCTATACCCTCCACTTATGAATACCCCTTCACAACCAATCTGGCCTTATACTTCTCAACACTGCCATCTACACCAAATTTCTTCTTGAACACCCATTTGCATCCAACGGGTTTCCATCCAGGAGGCAAAGGCACCAAGTCCCAAGTTTGATTCTTTTCCAAAGAAGCCATTTCATCCTCCATGGCCTCCTTCCAGGAACTTGCATCTTTCATGTCCATAGCCTCTGATACAGTTCTAGGTTCATCACTATTAGTAACCAAAGCATAAGCACAACTAGAACAAGAAATGTAAAACCACACCTTTCAGGTTGCTTTCTTATCTGTGTAGACCTCCTCAAGAGTTGAGGTTGAGGTTCAGCTTCTTCATCTGAGCTTTCAGAACTGCTAGAGCTCTCCTCATCATCAGGTCCAACATTGTCTTTCTATTTAGTCTTCTTAGGGGTAGCAAGAAACTAAACAACATCCTCTTTCTTTCCTATTTCTTCTAGTTGCAAAACATTGGAAGAAGGTGTAAGTTCTCTGAAGATAATACTTCTGCTATACAACACTTTTTTAGCCACAGGGTCCCAAAGCTTGTATCCTTTCACACCGACACCATAGCCAATGAAGATACACTTAACATCCTTGTTCTCCAATTTTGACCGCTTCTCCCTAGGCACATGTGCATATGCCTCAACCAAAAACATGAAGATGCCTTATTGAAGGCTTTCTACCAGACCACACCTCCATGGGTGTCTTTCCAACAAGAGCTGATGTAGGAGATCTATTAACAAGATAGCAAGTAGTGGCAACAGCTTCAACCCAAAACTTTTGTTCTAGGCTAGCTCCACTAAGCATACTCCTAGCCTTCTCCATCAGTGTCCTATTCATCCTCTCTGCAACTCCATTTTTCTGCGGGGTGTATGGAGTTGTCTTATGTCTTTCAATCCCAACTTCCTTGCAATACTTATCAAATTTTGTAGAACAGAACTCACCACCGTTGTCAGTTCTCAAACATTTAATATTTTTACCAGTCTGATTTTCAACAAAGGCCTTAAACTCCTTAAACTTGCTATAGACTTCAGATTTGCTTATGAGAAAATAAATCCATGTCTTTATACTATAATCATCTATAAAAGATACAAAGTATATAGATTTTGATAACAAAGGAACATTAACAGGACCAAATACATCAGAATGAACAAGGTCCAACACACCAGAAGACTTGTGAGAACTTGAATAAAACTGAGCATGGTTTTGCTTTCCATAAATCCAATGTTTGCAAAAGTCAAATTCAAGATTACAATCATCTAACCCCTCAATCAGGTTTTTATTTTTCAAGGTATGCAGACCCTTCTCACCAATGTGGCCAAATCTCTTATGCCATAACATTGTCTTTTCAGCAGGAAGTTTAACTTCCAATGCACGATTACAACCATCAAGACTAGAAACAACAGATTTCTTCACTACTCGTTCAGATGGTGGGGATGAAGTGACTGCTACCCTCTTCCTTGAGTCAGAAGAACTATTGCATTGTGAAATGCATGCCTCTAGCTGAAATAGAGTACCTCTCTTAGTACCCTTAGCAAGCACCATAGCTCCACTAGTCATCTTGCATCCTTCTTTTGAAAAGACAACCTACACACCTACATCATTCAAACTACTTACAGAAAGCAAGTTTCATGCTAAGCCTGGGATGTGCATAACCCCATAGATCCCCTTCACCCAACCATCAGGGAATCAGATAGAGACTCTTCCATGACCAACAATCTTCAGATGAGAGTCGTCACCCAGATACACCTTCCCACCATCAAACTCCTCATACTTAGTGAACCAATCTCAATGCGAGGTCATGTGGAATGATGCACCAGAGTTGATCAACCACACATCATCAGATGCATGGGTTTCTAGGGCTGCGATGAAAGCATCACCATCATCTTGTGACTTATCAGAATCTGAATCAGGAGTTTTCTTCTTCTTCTTCTCCTCTTTGCATTCCTTTCAGAAATGCCCAGTTTTACCATAGTTCCAACAAAGAGCCTTGGACATTCGAAGAGATTTGGATCTCCCATGGGATTTGGATCTACCCTTCTCAGCTTTCTTGTCCTTCTTCTTCCCTTTCTCCTTGGGTCTTCCACGAACTGCAAGGGCCTCTTTGGTTGCCTTAGAAGACTTTCTTCGCATCTCTTTAGACAACAGTGAAGAAACCACTTCTTCCATTTTGAATGTGGATGTGGTGCTTCCAATAGCCATGACAAGATGATCCCACAAGTCCAGCAAAGAACAAAGCAAGGTCATACATCGATCCTCCTCCTCCATCTTTACACCAATAGATGTCAATTGTGCAACCAGCATGTTAAAAGAATTCATATGTTCAACAATGGATCCTCTGTCCTTCATTTGAAGAGAATACAACTTCTTTCTCAGAAAAAGTTTATTAACTAGGGATTTTGCTTGATACACATCTCCCAACTTCTTCCAAAGTAGTTTTGTAGTAGTCTCCTCATGGACATTTAACAACACAAAATCAACAAGACTAAGTCTTATGAGACCCTTAGCCTTTCGATCCTTGATATCCCAGTCATCTTGTGACATAGCAGCTGGCTTAGTTCCATTAACACTTTCCCAAAGGTCTCGGGCAACAAGCATGTCTTCCATCTTGAGCTTCCACAGCTCAAAATTACTGCCATTGAACTTCTCCATTTCAAACCTTCCTAATGTGCTTGTCATCTCCTTACTGTAGTAGAAAATAGAATACTTTGCACAGACTCCCACTCAACTTAAGATCAGCTCAAAAAACCCCTACCCAATAGCTAAGACCAAAACTGGCCAGGCTCTGATACCAACTGAAAGGAAGCTAGGTGTGCAAAAATTGCTTCCTACACTAATCTAATGAGGGGATAGCTATACAAATTTAATTTAATCCTTATCACTATAGCAACATACAACATCTAATAGAGTTATTACAGCAATACACAAGAACCAGAAAGAAGATAGAAGAAGAGAGACAAAGATATATGGTGGGGAAAACCCTTATCGGGTGAAAAACCCCACACTCAAAAACCTACACAATGTATTAAAAAATTTGAAAGTTGTTTACAATACACTTGCAATGCAAGATTCAATGGTATTTAACACTCATGTTTTGAGTCAATCTAGTAGCATAATAGTACCTATAAACCTGTAATACAAACTCCATTTACAAGCACCTGTTTATATAGGAAATACAAGGCAATATTGGACCTATCTTGGGATGGGCGTCCAACTTGGCTTCATGGACCCAAACCCATACCTAAGGACACTTGGTCAACATTATAGAATGTGCTTGACACTTGTCCACAACTCCCATCCCAAAGAGGTCACCTATTTCCAAAATGGGTTATAACAGATGCTCTTGCAACACTTATGACCGTCATAGAATCTATCATAGCGGTTACAACTTACATCTATAAGAGAATCTGTCATACACATGCTATAAATAGAATATTCTCTTACAACATCTCATATTCCACCTTGGGGTGCCCAAATATGCCTTATTCAAATATGCTTCATGACACATGGCATCACCTGTCTTACAAACTTCTATTTCTGACTCTTATATATCATAGATTCTGTCATAGGAATCCGTCATAACTGTTTCGGTCAATATTCCCTTACACAACATGGAAGATGCCGACACATGGCAAAATGCTCCTACCGCAAAGTGGGACACCTATCTCCTCATGTGAGGACAAAATTACAAGTTGTCATATTCCATGTAGGATCGACACATCATCGTGCCACATCCCTAATATGACAGTATGGAATTTACAAATATTTACAACATAGGCAATTAAATAATAAATGCAAACATTAATAATGTAAGGAATTACCAATGTTGAGACACCTTAATTCCCAACAGTATGGAAAGTGTGGAAGCATAAACAAGGTGCGTGAATTGTTTGACATGATGCCTCAAAGAAATGCATAGTCTCATGGAATGCAATGATTACAAGATATGCACAAAATGGATTATTTGAAAATGATTTATAAACTTTCAAGCAAATGCAATTGGCACATGTAAAACAAAATTCCTATAACAATAATTTAGCATCATATTAAATATTTAATGTAAACTGTCATATGCATAATGTCATGAACATAACAGCTAGTCTATATATAAATCCATATAGGCATGTCCAAACAAAGCCATACAGGCATATACAAAAATATACATCGGTAACATACAAAAGTGTGTATACAAAGCCATCTAGGCATACAAAAAATGTCCCAAAATCTAGTTTCCTATGGACTTTCATCAAATAATCAGCGGCCCTTACTTGGCCGTGAAGATGGAGAGCTAATCAATGACTCATCCTCTCTCTCCCGTGAAGTAGACCTCCTCGACAAAGATTTTTGCAGCTCCACCTATTAATACAATCAAACAATATGCACATTAATATAGAAAATATGAAATATATAACATTACATATGTAATCGATCACTTACCACTACCCGACGATCAATCTCAATCATCTTTTCTCTCTCTTCATTTGTAGTTGGATAGATTAGAGTTGTGACCTCCTGTGAGAAGCATCAAGAAGCAAAATTGACTAAGCATAAATATCATTTATGTACATCAAATGACATGAGATAAAATAGCAATTCCTACCTATGCTGACTCACAAAGATGAGGAGGAGTCTCCATATTCAACATCTGAAAATAGAGTTCAAGGTTATTCGACCAAAATAGATACATAACATTATTTAAATGCATAATGATTACAAATCGTTAGATTTAGCTCCGTGTAAGTGGTTTTGCATCTAGGGGACCAAGGAAACCATGGAGGTGTTGGTGAAGCTCCATGGTTCAAATCATCAAATTGTCACTAAATAATATTACCATTGATATATGTACAATATTTACGATCATGTGATAAATTACATACCTGTTGACTTGACCTCTTCTCATAACCCGCAAATGGACAACTAATAGAGGCAAGATGAAGACTCTAACCCTAGAATTTCATTGCACAGACAATTACATACATTAATTTTGACTTATAATATAGATAGTCATATAAAATTAATTACAAATTTCAAATAAGAATTATTAAATCAAGATGAAACTTGTAAAAAATTACCTGAGAGTCAATAACAAATGTACGTTGTAAGACATCATCTGTGAGAACAATATCATCCAATATGGATGTGTCCATCATTGGATGTTTCCCCTAGGTCACAGGATCCTACCGAGAGTCTTGCCTATTGTGCCATGCACACACGCCCCATTTTATCAAATGGAGACCCCCTTTTTTCTACTTTGGCTTGGAGTTTTAGTCTTTCTTCCTTATGACAATGAGAAGGTGAAATTATGCTTAGAATGCAAGATTTATTCAAAATTTGAGTATTTGGCATGTTTGAAGTCATTTGATGCCTTTCATGATTGATTTGGGGGAGTATTGATTGGGTTTGTGCTTAAGAAATAGTCATTTGTTGCCTTTTGTGCTAAAATTGGGTGTTACTAGATTTTGTGTTAAAATCATGTCACTAGATATTGTCCTTGAAACTACTTCTGTAGGATGTGTCATGTTGAAATTCCTAGTTTCTAGGTCTTCGAGTTGCAAAATCAAGTCAAATTCCACAAGGTTTCACTAAGGGGTCCATATACTTTCACTCTAATGCATGTTCCTGGCACCCTAATTTGGCTAAGTCTGAAATCCTGAAAACCTTGAAAAATGGCTAAGTCCAAAATTTGGTAGATCTTCAAAAATCTAGAATCTGCATGTTAAATCCTATGGGTCAGGTACCTATCTCAAACATCCTGACAGTATATTTCAAAATATTTAAAGTATAGGTATTTTGAAATATATTGTCACCCAAGGTAATTCAAAAACTAGCACTAAAAACACCTCCTACTACACCTAGCATTAAAATCTAGTAGAATTGCAAATCAGCACTGGACCCCTCCCTTTGCACAGTTAGCACTAAAAACCTACTTCACTACCTTGCGCTAAAAATTGGCTTCCCTGCACATGTCTAACACCCTTCAAAACCCCGCCGAGACAATTTGGAAGAAAAGCACTAAAAACCTCACCTACCACCTTGCACTAAAAGGAGCACCTACTACACTTGGTCGGTAGAGGGTAAAATCCATACTAGTCGGTTGGACTCAAAATCCCTACCGAGCATTTCAAACATCTTGCACTAGAAAACATGCCCACTGCACATAGGCAGTAGGACCCAAAATCCGCGCTAAGGCAGTAGGACCCTATTGAAATGCATTGTACAACTAAGAGGGGGGGTGAATCAATTGTCACAAAAACTTAAACACTTCTTCACTTACACATTAATCACTTATCCACAATTATTATGATATAACAATGAATGCACGAAATCAGAAACTTAAGCATAGATGCAACATTATAGACAAGAGACACCGGATTTTTACGTGGACCACCAAAACATGAACCACTGCATTTGTAGGAACTTATCATCATCCCAGACTTCCCTCTAGAACCGTAGAGCAAAATACTTTATTACAGAGCAATGAGGAGAAAAAAACTTTCTCCCTATCACCAGACAATAATCAGAGAAAGCAGGTTTTACTCTGGTGAACGCAACTCTCTTAATTGTTCACACTGGAGGCTCATACTCAGGATTTAGAATCTTTAGGACTTCCTTTAAATAACTTCCAATCCGCAAAACAAGATATTCAACCAGCGAGAAATGTGGAGTAATCTACTAGACTGTTCTTCAACATACAACTCAATGTCCATACTGCACTTCACTGTAACTCATGTGTATCTTCCAGAGGGGCCAATTTTCTCAATATCCTCAACATACAAAGCTTCTAAACAAGTAATAGAATAGGACATAGTTGACACCAATGACAAAAAAGATATGTTGACATCAATGACAACACCGATTAGGCACATACTTGCAACAATCTCCCCCTTTGTCATTGATGGCAACATATGATGTGAAAAACTGCAACCATCAAGACATGATTCTCCCCTATCTCTTTATACATCTGCACTCTTTCTTTCTGACCAAGATTCTCCCCCTATCTTTTTACACATTTGCACTCTTTCTTTCTGAGTTGTTCACATGACTTCTCTCCCCCTTTGACATCAATGGCAAAGGGCACATACTTGCACTCTTCTGCTTTGATTCAATTTCTCTTATGAACTCACTGACTACTCTCCCTGAGAAGTATCCCTAAAAGCATCAATCTGGAACTGAAGAAGCACCACTGGACTGATGCACTCTTGTACATCTTAGTTTAGAGTAGGAGGGGTAATAACCCCTAACTTTTCTCTGAGATACTCAAAAGTATCCTTAGGCAGAGGTTTGGTGAAAATGTCTGCAATATGATCTTTTGTAGATACATACTCCAACTTGACTTCATTCTCTGTCACCTTTTCTCTTAGAAAGTAGTATCTTATGGATATGTGCTTTGTCCTTGAATGCATTACTGGATTCTTTGATATGTTTATGGCACTTTTATTGTCACAAAAGATTGCAATTAGATCTTCATACATAACTCTGATGTCCTTCAAAGTCTGCTTCATCCATAATATTTGAGTACAACTACATGCTGTTGCAATGTATTATGCTTCTATAGTAGACAAGGATATTGAATCTTATTTCTTGCTCAACCAAGATACCAACCTTTTTCCCAAAAAGAATGCACCTCCACTTGTACTTTTCCTATCATCCATATCTGCGGCCCAAACTGCATCAGTGTATGCACTGAGAGTGAAATCATTGTCTTTTGGATACCACAAACCATAATCTATTGTGCCTTTCAAATATCTCATAATTCTCTTGATTGCCATCATATGTGACTCCTTGGGCTCTGCTTGAAATCTTGCCACAAGACAAATTGCATGCATTATGTCAGGTCTAGTTTGGGTCAGATAAAGTAGTCCTCCAATCATAGATCTGTACATTTTCTGATCTGCCATAGGTGAATCATCATTTTTGCTCAACTTACAACCAGTTATCATGGGAGTATTTACTGGTTTAGAGTCTTCCATCCCAAACTTCTTTAGCAACTCTTTCACATAATTAGACTAAGAAATGAAGATACCTTTATCTGATTGATTTATTTGTAGACCCAAAAAGAAATTCATCTCACCAAACATGGACATTTCAAATTCACTTTGCATTTCTCTGGCAAACACTGTGCACATACCTTCATTACCTCCAAAGATAATGTCATCAACAAAGACTGCTACAATTAAGATTTGTTCATCATTGATCTTGAAGTAGAGATTGTTGTCTGTAGTACCTTTATTGGACTCTATCTATATTAGATACTTGTCCAACTGAGCATACCATGCCCTGGGGGCTTGTTTTAATCCATACAAAGCCTTCTTCAATGTGCATACCAGGTCACCTTGATCTAATGACTAGAATCCTTCTAGTTGTTTAATATAGAATTCTTCTTCCAACTCTCCATTCAAGAATACAGACTTTGCATCCATCTCATATACTTTAAAATCTTTGTAGGTTGCAAATGCCAGAAACATTCTTATAGCTTCAATCCTTGCCACTAGTGCAAATGTTTCCTCAAAATCTATTCCTTCAACTTGAGAGTATCCTTTGCATACCAACCTTGCTTTGTCTCTTACTACTTCACCATTCTCATTCATCTTGTTTCTAAATACCCACTTGGTACCAATTACATTTTTGTCTATTGGTCTGGGAACAAGATCCCAGGTCTGATTCTTTTCTATTTGCATCAATTCTTCTTTCATAGCTTTCACCCAATTCTCATCATTGCAAGCTTCATTCACAATCTTAGGTTTAATCTTGGAAATCAGATAGAAATTTATTTGTTCTTCTTCCGCTCTTCTTCTGGTCAGGATTCCTTTACTTTTATCTCCTATGATTTGATCTTCAGAATGATTAAGTTTTACATAACTTGGTGTCTTGGAAGCACTTTCTGAAGCTTGATTCTCTTCATCTGAGTTGTTTTCCTGTTGCACCACTTCTGAAACATCTAGTTTATCTAATTCATATCCACTTGAATCTGGAGACCTTTCTTTGCTTTCATCAACTTTGAAATTTGCACTTTCAATGATCTTGTTTAGCCTCTTATTATAACACCAGTAGGCCTTTCTCTTAGTTGAATAACCAAGGAAGATTCCTTCATCACACCTAGCATCAAATTTGCCTAGATCTTCTTCTCTTTTGATATAGTATTTGCTACCAAAAACTTTGAGATATTTCACAGTAGGAATTTTACCATACCACAATTCATAAGGAGTCTTAGAACTGTTACCTTTGGCTTGGACTCTCTTTAGGATATATATAGCAGTGTGAATTATCTCTCTCCAATATACTTCTGGAAGATCAGCTTCCTTCATCATGGTTCTAGCAGCTTCTTGAATAGTTCTGTTCTTTCTTTCAACGACTCCATTTTGTTGTGGAGTTCTAGGTGCAGATAATTGTCTCTTTATCCCATGTTCTTCACAAAATAAATTGAATTCATTTGATGTGAACTCTCCCTCCTCTATTAGACCTTAAACATTTGATCTTCAAATCCATCTCATTTTCAACCATTGCCTTAAATGCTTTGAACTTTTCCAGAGCTTCTGATTTTTCTTTGAAAAAGGTAACCCAAGTCATTCTAGAATAATCATCAATAAGCAACATAAAATACCTGTCTCTTTGCAAACTTCTTACTCTAGTAGGTCCACACAAGTCTGTATGCACTAGTTCCAATAATCCATCAACTGATTGGTCCTTGCTTTTGAAAGTTGTTCTTGTTTGTTTCCCAAATTGACACTCCTTGCAAATAGGATTCACAAGCCAGGCTTCAGAAGCTTGGGCAAATCTCTAACAACCTATGTAGTACTTATCTTCATAATGTTGTTAAAATTGATATGACACAACCTTCTATGCCATAGCCAACTTTCATCAGTCTGAGCCAACAAACAATAATTATCAGTTCCTCTCAAGTGGTAGATATTACCTCTAGTCTTCTTATCAGTTGCAATGATTGTTCCAGAGCTTTCCCTGATCTTGCATCCATTGTCCTTGAAGATTAGGTCATACCCTTTGTCACACATCTGACCCACACTCAAAAGATTGTGCTTTAATCCTTTCACATACAAGACATCTTCAGTATTATGCTTGCCATCAATAGAAATAGATCCTTTTCCACAAATCTTACTAGTTGTATCATCTCCAAACCTAACCAGTCCACCATCATATCTTTCCAAACTCACAAACTTACTTTTGTCACCAGTCATGTGGTGAGAGTAGCCACTTTCAATAACCCATTCATCTTTGTCTTCAACAACGTGAGTAGCCAAAGCACTTTCCACTGGTTTTTCTTTCTTCATACAACTAGCAGGATTAGTAGACACAGGTTCTTCTTTAATAGCAATAAACAAGCATTCATTACCAAAAGTACTAGCATTATCTGGTTCACCATTATCTGATACTCCTTCATCATCATCAAAATCTTCAACATAATAACATTTCTTTTGGATCCTAGGTTATTCTCATATCTTTTCCTATTTCTTTCAATTCTTTTAGAACATCTGGAAGCAAAGTGGCCTACTTTACTGTAGGAAAAATATTTGAAAGGTAATTTACCTTTAAACTTACCAGATCCTCTTTGCAGTCTATACACAAAGTTGGCTTCAATTTCATCGAACTCATCATCTGATTCTACCTTGTACTTTTCTAATCTAGAGGTTTTCCCAGAAGTACTGGCATTGAAGGCAATCTCTACTTTTGGCAGGGCATCACCAAACTCTCTCATCTCAAAGGCAATAAGTTTACCAAGAAACTGATCTCTGTCAACATCTTTTACTTGAATGAATTCTTCAATTGCAGCTACCTTGTGACTGTAGGTCTTTGGTAGTGATCTGAGAATCTTCATTACAACTTCCTTATCACTGAGAGTTCCCCCCACACCTTTTATTCTAGTGACAAGTTCATCAACTCTTTGCATAAAGGTTGTTATGTTTTCATCTTCATTCATCTTCAAACTTTCATATTTCACCTTTAGACTTTGTAGCTTGGCCTCTTTCACAGAATCATCTCCCTCATACAGATTTTTCATCTTTTCCCATTCCTCATTTGCAGTTTCAAGATCCACCACTTTTGTCAGTACTGTGTCATTTAGTGAACTTAACATAGCATCTTTGGCTTTGACATCCACTTCATATTCCTTGATTTCATCTTCAATCATTAAACCATTCTGAAGCAAGGTGTATTTTGTTTCTACAGCTTTCCATACTTTGTAACCAAGACAAAGAAGATGACTTCTCATTCGTGCCTTCCAAAGAGCATAGTTCGTCCCATCAAAATGCGGTGCTTCCTTCTTATAGGACATTTTTTGATCTTCCTCAAGCTATTAGACTTTCTTTAGAGGAACCTTTCTCTGATACCAATTGTTGAAATGTGTTGGACAACTAAGAGGGGGGGTGAATCAGTTGTCACAAAAACTTAGACACTTGTTCACTTACACATTAATCACTTATCCACAATTATTATGATATAATAATGAATGCACGAAATCAGAAAATTAAGCACAGATGCAACATTATACACAAGAGACACCAAATTTTTATGTGGAAAACCCCAAGGTGGGGAAAAACCACGGAGAGGATTAGCTCTCAAAATATATTGTAATCTTTGAAAAATGATGTTCAGGCTTGGTCACTCCATGGGCCCAGAACATACTGGCTCACTGCCATGAAGTACAACTAGGTCTAGCAGGCTCACTACCTCAACCCTAAACCTAGAAAGATTACAATAAGGGCTGTTAAACCCTACTGGTGACTCACTGCCACAATCACCATCTTCTTCATGTCTAAGATTAAAACATTGAAGTACAATCGGTCCTCTGCTCTGCTTTGCCCTGCTCTGCCTTATCTCCTCGCCCCTTTTCCTTACTTTCCCATTTTTTCTCAAGGACACCTTTTCCACGACTCAATTACAAGTATTTATACACTTCATCAACCTTGGAATGATCATCAAGGTCGGTATTACAATCATCAACCATTGGAATAATCTCCAGGGTTCACATTACAAATATTTGCGAAATAGGTCCTGACCTATTACAACATTATGCAAGGAAATGAAGTAAAGATGTATGCGGATCATGCCACGCCTTAGCTGGGAATCAAACATGATCTTCCACACCACAACATGCTTCCACAATCTTCAAGGAATCTTTGCAATAACTAGAATTAACCAAGTCAGCTAAGACTGGTTACACGTTACACTATCTGGGAACAATCTTCAAACAAAATTTCAATTCCTTAATGCGGACCAATGTCAAGATAGGAACATGAATATGAGACATCCATAAGCACGTTATAATCATCAGGAGAAATCGCATGAAACTTAACCACTTTAGCCATATGAATCTTCTCACCAGAACACATGAACTTCACTATCTTCAACTGACATAAGAGAAAGATAGCTTGCGGACCACCAAAACATGAACCACTACATTTGTAGGCAATTATCATCATCCCAGACTTCCCTCTAGAACCATAGAGCAAAATACTTTATTTCGGAGGAATGCGGAGAAAAATAATTTCTCCCTATCACTAGAGAATAATCAGAGAAAGCAGGTTTTACTCTGGTGAATGCAACTCTCTTAATTCTTCACACTGGAGGCTCAAACTCAGGATTTAGAATCTTTAGGCCTTCCTTTAAATAACTTCCAATCCCCAGACCAAGATATTCAACCAGCGGGAAATGCGGAGCAATCTACTGGACTATTCTTCGGCATACAAATCACTGTCCATACTGCACTTCACTATAACTCACTTGTATCTTCCGGAGGGGCCAATTTTCTCAATATCCTCAACATACAAAGCTTCTAAACAAGTAATAGAATAGGACATAGTTCACACCAATGACAACAAAGATATGTTGACATCAATGACAACACCGATTAGGCACATACTTGCAACAGACCCTAAATCCCTGCTAAGAACATAAGAGGACTCAGCGCTAAAATTGACCTCTACTGCACTTGTGTAGTAGGACCCAAAATTAGCGCTTTTTGCCAATTTGTGCCAAAAAACACATTTTTTGAAGGTGGAAACTAGATTTTCTTGATGAATTTGAATTGTATATACATTTATCGCATCATGATGGACATTTTATCAAGTTTGTGAGGATTTTGAGTGTGTTTGGCATCAATTAATACCACTGCAACTGAACATGCAACAACCCCCAAAAATTTCACTTTTTACAGAAAAGGGTATAAAAACGTGAAATAAAAGTTTCCAAATGGATCCTAATGGCCACAAAAACATCCCAAATCATTATATTGGCCAAATGGGTACTTGAAAATGATGACAAACATAGAAAATCATGCGAAAACCACTAGATTTGTGATGATCTTCATAAAGAAGTAACATTGGTTTTGAGTTGTTCCTGAGTGATCCACAGCTGCAAATGGACATATTTTGATATGATTTGATGGAAAATGATTGTTTAAATTGAAATTAATGCTTGGCATTGTTAATTATAGGTCTAAGAGCACAAAGGAGTTTGTTGGAGCTAATTGGAACCGTCTTGGAAGGATGACCACACAGTGATGCAGTGTTGACCTAAACATGAAGACTCGACATTTTTTAACCAAATTGCTGCTACACCTGCAAGATAAAGTTAATATGATGTCCAAGATGATGGACATGATCCCTAGGAGCTTGAAGACATAGAAGATCAAGTCTACTTCATTGTTGTTCCTGCAGATCTAGTCCAATGCCCAAGACATGTGTACAGTTCCAGTAGTCCAGTCATCAAAAGTTGAACCCAGTAAGCATATAGTTGGATATGCCTTCA
The DNA here is from genome assembly GCA_027924645.1 of Cunninghamia lanceolata. NCBI lineage: Eukaryota > Viridiplantae > Streptophyta > Pinopsida > Cupressales > Cupressaceae > Cunninghamia > Cunninghamia lanceolata. The sequence goes on along the minus strand of BSBN01000053.1, from coordinate 2,056,238 downwards.
TCAAAAATATGCCACATACTCTTCTTGACTTGTCAACACATTGGAAAAGTCATTTTTCCCATTGGACAACTCAAAAAGTTGTTATTTTGTCTTGTTCTCATTAGCTGAAAAGCTATTTTTTCATCTTTTTCCTACAAGACAAAGACAAATCTGGGATTGTAACTACCCACCATCCAAAATTAAATGCCATGTAATCTGGATAGTTGGTGTTGACTTAATCTCCACTGTCCTTTCAAAAACTCGGTATGGTGCCTTGTCTATAAAAGGGCCATCATTCTCTCATTGTAACAACTAAGATTTGACAGTGAATTACTAAATTTAGTCAATACAAAGCAAGTTTTGCAGGTTGCTGGGAATTTGTGTTTTTGTGTTGTCTCATTTTGGATTTCATGGTTCATGTCAATCTGAAATTAGTTTACATTCAGTTACATTTGTGGTTAATCATTCAGATATTTGATGGATTTCCTGTCCATACCATTGATGGATTGCTGATTGTATGTCATTGTCCATGGTTAGTCTAGGCATATCTATATGAGATAAGTTCAATTGTGTGATTTCATTGAGCTGTACTAGGAATTGGGTGTTTGATGAACCCTCCACAATTTGAAAATCATTACATTTCTTAGAAGATTACACAATCTCTGTGGCATTGTGGGTTGCCTAATTAAATAGAGATTTGTTTATTGTTGGGAATCTGTCTATCTATGTGTTGATCATTTTTGTAATTGTCTATAGGATCTCTTATCCCTTTTCTCTCTAACCCTTCACTCTTTTGCATTTTCTTTTACAAAAGTTGTTAGATTTAGGTCTCATAGCAGCAATCAAAATTCAAAATTTGCTAAAAGTATCATAGGGTTTTTGCACTTGCGTTGTTGTTATCTTTTACAAACCCTATCATTTCATGTAAGACCCCTTGTTGGTGTAGCTAATACATTCCACTGAAGTTATTCTTGCAAGCTAAGACCTAGTTGTATAAACCTTGGGGTAGTCCTATCTAGGATAGGATATCTTTTTCAAGAGAGGTGAGATACCTTCGTATTTCATCTGCATTGTTGTGTGCTAAAAACACCATCAACACTGTCGCAAGTCCTGCATCCCATAATCATATAGGTTCCCACATGAACTGCACAAATGTGGGGACAAATGACACATGTTGCTCTCACCCTCATCATCCTGCATGAGATAATCGTCATTCTATGCTAGAGACTATGTGAAAGCAGTCAATGAATGTGGGGTCTCCACCTCAACACTCTCCTTCAAAGTCGAAGGGAGTGACACACATTCTGGCCTCAATAGGGATCTAGGTACATGGTTTTGGTTTTGCTAAGGCCCCTCTCTATCTTGGGCAAGGCCACCACCTCTACCCTAGAACTCTCGAATGTCAAAATAATTAGGAATCTTCTTGAGGATGAAATCACAATGGAGTTTCCTCAAGAAATATTGTGGCACCTTGTTGTTGTTGCATGGACACTCGTCAAACACTATGTACCATCTATCCTAAAAGTTTTGGAATATATCTTGATTCCTACACCAATGAATAGGGTGTGGCAAGTATGTGCTAATCGATGTTGTCATTAATGTCAACAAGCTTGTGTTGTCATTGGTTGCAACTGTGTCAAGAGTATGAGTTAAGAAATGATGCAAGAGTATGAATAGTTTATGTTGAGCAGAGATCAGGGATAAGGTTGTGCAGAGATGAGTATATGAGCAGTTGCCTTAGGTGATTTGGTTTCTTTGTAGAAGTGATGAAGATGTTAGGAATATGCTTTTGATGGTTGGTTTCCAAGTGCTTTTGAGAAAATTTGATTAATAAAGGAAACATTGTGTTGAAGATGTGTTTTGATTTAACAGAGTAATGTTTTGGTTTTTCTCCACATTTCTTCTTTATTGAAGATCTGCTCTTGCAGTTTGAATATGTTGCACATAGGTGTTATGGATGAGACAAGCCTTGAAGGATATCAAAGTTGTGTATGATGAGCCAATTTCCATTTTCTGTGATAGTACAAGTGCCATTAACATTTCAAAGAATTCGGTGATGCATTCACGGACAAAGCATATTTCAATTAGGTATCACTTTCTGAGAGAGAAGGTTGCAGAGAATGAAGTGAAGCTTGAGTATGTGCCTACAAAGGATCAAGTTGAGGACATATTCACTAAGGTTCTTCCTAAGGATACATTTGAATATCTCCAAGAAAAGTTAGGGGTTATTGCCCCTCCTTTGAACTAGATTCATAAGGAGATGCATCAATCTAGTGGACTTCAAGAGTCATTCTTTTCTGGACCAATGTTGGAGGCTACCTCTTAGGAGGAGCAGGTAGTGGTCATGCTAATTGTTGCAGACAGGAGGAGTAAGAGCTGATACAGTTTGGCATGCACTCCTAAGGGGGAGACCTGATAAGAGTGAAAGAAGAGGTGTGTCATCCTTTTCCATTAATGTCAAAGGCGGAGAGAGAGAAATGTGAAAAAGAAATGAATCAGTGATTAGGGAGAGAGAGTAAGATGTGTAAAAGAAAGGGGGAGAGTAAGAAAGTAAAGAAGATTGGTGCAAAGTTGTGTCTTGATGGTTTTTCACATTATGTGTTGTCATCAATGACAAAGGGGGAGATTGTTGCAAGTATGTGCTAATCAATGTTGTCATTGATGTCAACAAGCTTGTATTGTCATTGGTGTCAACTATGTCAAGAGTATGAGTTAAGAAATGATGCAAGGGTATGAATAGTTTGTGTTGAGTAGAGATCAGGGATAAGGTTGTGTAGAGATGAGGAGGGTAAAAGCAAGAAGTTGGGTCCACATATAGGGGAAGTGTCGTGCAAAAAAAAAATCCCGACAGGAACGGGTACCCGTTTTAAAGAAAATGGGTACCCGTTTAGGAACGGGCACCCGAGCCTAGAACGGGTACCCGTTATAAAACGGGTACCCGTTTCTAAAAATAGTAAAAAACAAAAACGGGTACTCGTTTTTAAAAAAAATAAAAACGGGTACCCGTTTTTTTTTACTATTTTAGAAACGGGTACCCGTTTTAAAACGGGTACCCGTTTTGTTTTCTATTGTTTTCTAGAACGGGTACCCGTTTTAAAACAGGTACCCATTTCTAAAATTTTGAATTTCGTACCTACGCTTTTGGTTTCGTTTTAGGCTCGGGAAAGGCATGGGTAGCTGACCTTGAGCCTTGGACCTGCAAGTATTTCTCTAAGTATAGAACCAGAGGAAAGACTGACTTCACCTATATGGCTGATGACATTTTTTTCTAAATTTTTTTACGAAATTAAAACCCATTACAGATCATAGTGTCTAGTTTTCAAATATGTAATTTTTTTTGGATTGGACTAGTTTTTCTATTTATTATTTAATTTATGAGCAAACTGGTCCAAAAATTTGAAATGACAGGTGTTTGTATTTTTTTAATAACTTTTAATTTTTAAATTTTTTTTTAAAAAAAATTATATGTCATCAATCTACACATCATTCTTTACACAATGATAAAAAAAAATTTAATTTTATGATTTTTTTTGCTCAAATTATGTTGGCCGTACACGAGGGGTTTTCAAAAGTATCAATTAGGCCTAATAAAAAATTATTTGGAAAAAAATTATAAAAAAATATCCTCATCAAACTTCACTATACTACACATCTTTTCCCAAAAGGATTTTGAAAAATAATTTTATTTAGGTCAAATTATGCTGGCCGTACACGTGCATGGTATGGTTAAAAAAAAGTGACTTTTAAATAATGGTTTTTAGAAATGCCTATTGAAAATTAATTTGTATCATCTGGGTATTGAAAAAAATTACATATTTGGAAACTAGACTCCGAGTACTACATTTTATATTTAGTGACTTTTTTAAAGATTCCATCTCTAAGTGCTTCAAATTTTAAGGTCAAATATGACAAATTTTGAAAATAAGGGAAAACACTTCCACTTTTTGGCCAAAAAGTGGACCCAACTTCTTGCACTTACCCAGGATATGAGCAGTTGCCTTAGGTGATTTGGTTTCTTTAATGTAGAAGTGATGAAGATGTTAGGAATATCCTTCTGATGGTTGGTTTCCAAGTGCTTTTGAGAAAATTTGATTAATAAAAGAAACAGTGTGTTGAAGATGTGTTCTTATTTAACAGAGTAGTGGTTTTGCTTTGCTCCACATTTCTTCTTTATTGAAGATCTGCTTTTGCGGTTTAAATATGTTGTTCAAAGGTGTCTAGAGATGTTATGTTCTAGATTTTTTGCTCCAGTTCGTTGTATAGAGTAAGTTATGTTTAGGTCAGTGTGTGGACTATGTTTCTAGGTTGTGTAGAGGTGTTTGGGAGAAACTATTTTGCTCCACATTTCTCCACAGATTTGTTTCTGGCTTTACAATTTTGGATTCATGCTTACAAGGCTTATACCTTTCTTTAGTTCAAGTGGTTCATTGTTTGGTGCTCCACAAGTTCATTTCTTGAGTTGTAGTTGATCTGGCAGAGTAATCTAAGTGCTCCAATGTGAACTTTCTTCAGGTGAAAGATGTTGCAAGGGATTTTATTGGTTTTTAGGTGCTTGTGGATGTTTCTAGATCATGTTCAAACTTGGTGCATGGTCTACATGTCATCATTTGGTTTTGAGGAAGCGTGCACTTAAAATTTCATAGTGTTAACACAAGTTTGGCTGACTTGGTTGTTTACACTAATTGCGGTTGTGCTTCAGTGATTATGAAAGCATGATGAAGCGTGTGTAGACACCTAAAATTGGCTTGCTCTGCAAACCAGTTTCCAGTATCTTTACACCAATTCATCCCCTCTATTAATTGAATAAATTCACCTTATTTAATTAATTTATCCCTAACCATCTGTCTATCCCTTGTGATCAATTAATTCATTTAATTTGTCACTATACCTTACAACACTATCCTAATCAATGAAATAAGTATTTCTAATATTTATTTATTTGATTTTATCCATTTCCCTAATCCCTATTAATTAGATAAATCATTCTTATCTAATTAATCTAGCCTACTAATTGACCTACCCTACCCTACCCTACCCTACCTCATCCTAGCCCTAGGATTAATTAAACAAAACCTATGTTAATTAATCCTAACCCTCTCATTTGGGTGGTCAAACCTAGTTTAAAATCCTTCCCCACATCCCCCAAATAAAAATTTGAAACATATCACACATCACATTTACTTCTCTTACAAACCCCTTACCACCCCCATACCTCATTTATCACCTCTTATCCCTAAATGAATTTTTCATTCATTTGCCATTCCCCATATGAATCTTTAATTCATAAATATTCCTTCACACCCATACCTCATTAATCACCCCTTTCCCCAAAATGAATAAAAGATTTACTTTTATTCCTAGCCTTTGATCTCATCTTTTGATCCTCACCCTCCATCCTCATTTCCAAAACTCTATAAATGAGACCCTTCTCTAAGCCATTAGGAGGGACTTCTTCATGCATCAAACCTCTGCCAAAATTATCCCTCATCTCCATCTAATCTATCAATCCCTATCTCATCTACATTGTGTTGAAAGCATTGAGCAATCCACATCTTCATTCTAGTCTTGGGTAAAATCTGAGGAGCTCGTGGGTGCAACTCCTTCCTTCTCTTGGATTTGTGAGTCAAAAGGAAGGTATAATCATTGGTGTTTTGCATTTGATTTACATTTAATCTTCATTTTGTCTCATAGATCACAGCGTGTATGTATGGATTTAGGTTCGTGCTAAGGGGTGATGTGGTCTGCATTCATTCCTTTCCTCTACGGGAATGTTTTGGTCCAGACCTAATTTGAATTGTATGGATTAAGATGTATTTATGACCTTGGAGAATGATTTCAAGGTTGATGATGGTATAAATAAGTGTCAAGGTTTCATGACTGGAGGTATGTGCAATGGATTTGATATCTGTGATGCAAATTTGATCAATGCAGTGAGAGCTTTCATGTGTTAGGCTACTGGATGCAGTGAGCAAAAGGTGTCTACCATTTTTTAGTGTTGCTGTGAAGGTGTTGTTTGTGTTGTGGTGAATATTGAGCTTCATTGGAACTGAACTCCATGCATAGGTTAGATGCAATTATATCATTTCATCCCTTGTAGTGAGCCTCCTCTTCTATCTCTTTCTTCTGGACAATGAGTTCTTTGGTAGTAAGCCTTTCTTTCTTTCTTATGGGTAGTGAACCCTTTGGTAGTGAACCTTTTTTAATTTGATGTTGCTACTACTTTATATTTTGAGCTAATCCTCACCATGGTTTTTCCCTTCTTGGGTTTTCCATGTAAAATCTTGTGTTGTCTTGTGTTTGGTGCGATTATGTTTCAGTTTCTGTTATTTTCTTGTCATGCTTAATCATCAGAACAAATTTAAAGGTTAATATGGATTTGAATGTTTATAAGGTTTGAAGTTTATGATACAACTGATTTAGCCCCCCCTCTCAGTTGTCTTGTGCATTCAACATAGGGAAGTGTTTGCAAGTCTCTTCTAATCTTTAGCCAGTTTTAAGATTAATAAAGTGTGAACATAATGTAGATTTTATAATTTTTTCATTCTTCACTTGTTCATAAGATATTTCGTTATCATAGTATTGCCGACACCTCTCCCTATAGTCATGAAATTCAGTGATTTATTTTGTCACCGATTCGACGTGAGAAACAATCATCTCTAATGACTTCTCAAGCGCTCTCCTACAATCGGTGCTTGCACTTGGATTGTTTAACATTTCAATTAGGGTTTGAAGATGTTTTTTATTTTCTTCTATTTGCCCTAAATAGTTTTCCTGAGTATCTCTTTCATGGTGAGGACGTGAAGGTGGGGGGTTTTGAGGGTTTTTGGGGTTGTTTTGACCATCCTTAACTGGATTTGTGTTTTGTCCTACCTCATTAACTATAAATTCAATATAAAAAACTAATCAAACATTGTAAAAGTAAAAAAAATATTTTTAAACTCACAAAAATTAATCAAACCCTACCTTCTTCAACTGCTAGATCCTCTACATTTGCTTCACGACATCTTTGGGAGTGGATTTGGTGAGGTGGCATCATGAAAATGTCAATCTCTCTTTGCACTTTCTTGATTTTCCATTCCTTGAACGCACTCGTGCTATGTCATTGGTTTTTTCTCTCCAAACTCTATTTTTGGCCATGGGTATGAGGAAATGTCTATTTTTTTACTTTTATGCAGAGAAAAACGCGAGCGCATTATAATGCGCTCACGTTTTTCTCTGCATGGGACCAAAAATTCATGTGGTGACTTTTTGGTCCCATAACTCCATGCATACACCCAGAAGGCTTACTTTGAGGCCTACAATCTTACAAAATTTCATGTCATGGTGACTCCATTTGATGGTCCAACCCCTGCTTTAAAACAAAAAGTTTCTTTGAAAACTTTATGAGCTACAATGGGATGGCATAAAAATGACATTCATGAAAGGAAGAAATGTATGCAAAAACACTTCCTACACTAAATTATGAGGATATTCTTGTGTAAATTTCAATCTTTGATCAATTATAAAAGTAGAAACATATATAAACTTAAATAAACAATAAACCATAACATAGGTGTACATGGGGAAAACCCTTTCGAGAGGAGAACCCCACTTTAAAGCAACTCAATGTATCATTCTATAAACAATGCAATTACAATACACTTGCAGAGAAAGCCTTCATAACAATATCACCAACTATGGATCTAGAGGAATTTTGATAGCATAACAATAGCTACAAAACTTGCTATGAAACCTCCATTTCAAGCACCCATTAAATAGGAGATACAATACATGAAACCATCAAATGGTAATTGGAAAAAGATGAGATAAAATCCCTCTAAATAGTGGCACCCAAATCCTTAGTTATAAATCCAACACCCAAATTCCAAGATGGGTCTACAGGCTAAAAATATCATATTTCTTACACTTGTCATAAACTCATTATAATCCACTCACCTAATCTAAATTGTTTTTGAATTCAAAGGACAATGACTAGCGCTAGGCCTATAGTATTGTAAAAACATATACAACAACAATGTACGAAACAATTGTATTTTATTAATGAGAGTTTTTGGAACTTTGGCAAACTCACTGGGACATGTATGTCCCTCAAAAACTATCCATTGGCTTTGAAATAAGCCCATATACACATTTTTACAGAAGTTGAAAGGTCACATCATCTATTTTAAATTACAAAAATAAAAAAATGTAAGAAAACTATTTGAAGTTGGGCGAAAATTAGACTTCTTTGATGCGTCAAAAAGATCTCCAAGAGAACTAGTTTGAGTTGCTAAGAAGGAAGCCTATGATTGTCCCTTCCTAAGAAAATAATGAGATTCCTCAAGCCCAATTTCACTTCGAAGGCCTCTGAAAATGCAGATTACGGAAACATAGAAAATATCAAAAAATTGAATTTTTTTATATTTTCGAGTTTCAACCTTGTAGATGCCACCCAAGTGCTCATGGATCTTTGTGGGATCATCACCAAATTGGGGATTTCATTTTGTCTCCATTATCCCTAATCAAATATTTCTTATGATGTGTCACAACACACATCATAAGTTGGTGAACAAGTGTAAAGCTAGAAGTTTTTACATTTCCAATGCAGGAGGCCCAACTTTTAGAGGCCATAACTTTTGATTCGAGAGGTTGATTGGGCCCCCTTTTTAAATTGTAGAGAATGAATAGGTCCACATGATAGGAACCAGAGAATAGGTGCAAATCAACCTAGAACTTTTATTTTGGCCAAAAACCAACTCTATAGCCCAAAAATTGAGTTTTTATATTTTATAACCTAAAAATCACACTTTTTGTAATCTTATAATTAGGTGCAAGGTTGAGACACTTTTTCTAACAATTTATATGAAGTCAAATCAAATCAAGGACTTTCAAACAAAGGTCAAAACCTTCATTTCAAGGTCCTTCATATGAAGGTCCTTCATACGAAGGTCAAAACCTTCATTCGAAAGTCCTTCATTGGAAGGTCCGTCATATGAAGGTCCCTTTTATAAAGCGTTTTGAACATGAAACATTTAAAAATTAAAAAAGACCTTCATTTGAAGGTCATGATGACATCACCTTCAAATGAAGGTCCTTCATTCAAAAGTCATTATGCATCACCTTGGAATGAAGGTCCTTAATTTGAAGATATTTTATAATTTTGGCATCTTGAGCTCATCCTTTTGCCTTGTCCCACAAGTGGGACACACTATTGTGGGATCATACATTTTTTTAAAAAGTCACTACAAGTAAGTCATTATAGTCAAACATAAGCTTGATTGAAAATTTAAATAAGTATACCAAAATTCTTTATAAAATTTAAGAAAATATGGTGTACTAGAGGAGACAGTCCTCTTCAAAAGGGTTTAATTTGTTTTTGTTTATGATAAATAATTAAGACATAAAGTGGAGGCTTGTCAAAACTTTTATAATTTTAGTACAATCAACTTTAGATATTTATTAAGAAAAATTTATCAAAATTATTATTTTTCCATGCACTAAATATTTAAGTTAACTAAGTCAGGGAAAAAACAAAGGAAAAAATGAAATTTACAATATTAAAATGGAGGCTTATTGACCTTATTTTGTAATTTTTTTCATCAATTAAATTATAGTGTCAATTTTATTAAAAAAAATATATTCATTTAATTTTAAAAAATAAAAATTATAAGTATAAACTACACTAAAAATTATACATTTAATTAGTTTATACCATTTTAAAATTCAAAACATATAAATCACTTTCAAGTGCTTCAAGTTAAATTGTTGGACTTGTGTTGGCCATTTCCTTTATAAAAAGGTGACATGGTTGTTGCATATGTTGTCATTGATGTCAATAAAGTTGTAGTGGATTATGTCAACAGAGTGGTAATCAGAGATGGCAGAGTAAGTGATCAGAGGTGTTGTGATAGAAGTGATGATCAGAGGAGCAGACAGAGGAGTGATGATCATAGAAGTTGTGAGATGAAGGATATGGTGAAGTGATGATCAGAGGAGCAAACAAAGGAGTGATAATCAGAGAATTTGTGAGATGAAGGATATGGTGATGAAAGTCATGAGCGTGTGTTTGATCAGTATCATCTGTACACAATTGTATCTTATCTTCTGAAGTTCATGAATAGGTGAAAGTTGTCAGGTTGAATGTTTTGGTGACATGAATAGGTGGTTCCTTGTTTTGATGAATGAATGTTGTCTATGATGTTGTGAATATTTCTTTCTTTGTCTCTTGGTGAGAATCATTGCATAACATATGAAAGAAAGTGTGTAAGGTTTAAACAGTCAAAAGCATAGGAAGTTGTACTGAAGAAGCCCAGGAGAATGCTCTACATTCCTTCACATTCAAAAATATGGCCTTGTGGTTTGGAGGTTAGATAGAGACAGATGTGAAGTATGCATGATCCAAATTTCAGAGCATGAAAGTTACCGTAGAAGATTCTAGAGCTAGTAGAGTGAAAATAGTGGTATAGTGGTGTTGCAGTCAGAAAGAGTCAGAGAAATTCTCTGCATTTGAAGATGTGATTTTGCAGCCTAGAGGATAGCTAGATATAGGTGAAAGGTTTGCATGATTCAAGTTTCCAATGATAAGATATACCGTAGAGGTTCTCCAAAGTCAGCAAAGTAAGGACAAATCATGTTGCTAATTAGAGTTGTCAAAGGGAGAAATTGAAAGCCACCACATTTCACTACATTATAATATCTAGGTTTGATGTTTGGAAGATATGTTTAGATTGTTTGTATGTTTTCCCATTTCAAGTTTCAAGTGTTGAGGAGTAGCACAAGTCTATTTTTTAATGTTCTAATTCAAGACTGTGTATTCAAAGTTTGCAAGGGTTGTCGGGTTCAATGTCTGTTTGTTTGTGCTAGAAAGAAGAAGCATAATTCAGAGAAAGGAATGTATGAGAATGTTCTTACAAGTCATATAATGTTTGTGAAGTGATCCATATGATATTATTTGATCTCTTCGGTGTCGCTTTAGGTCTGGAGCTAATGCACGAGAGGTTAAGTGTTTTCTAGGCTGACTTTGTATGTTTTGGTGATTGTGCCATGTGTTTGGAAGTGTGCACCAACATGGAGATGTGTGCTAAGATAAAATAGGCCCTGGTTATCACTTGGTTTGAACCATATTAGATTTTGGGATCTAACTTGTTGTGGCCGTTGCACGTTTCATGTTACACATTTCAACTTGACCGACAAAGGAGAAAGTTTTTGAAGCTTGCAGAGGATATAAATGAAAGATCAATTTTGTTGCAAAAAGAGTGAGTGTGTATGAGTGTGTGAGGATGTATGTGTGAGTATGGAAGTGAGTATGTGTGTGTAGAAGTGTGTTGAAGACAACTGAGTTTGTTGAGCAGAGGTGGTGATGTTTCATGTCAGTGTGAAGGGTGTTGATGCCGCAGAGGTGATTGATTAGTAGAATTCTTTCAAGTGGTTTATATAGAGGTTGTAGCCTCTTCTTGTAAGTGTTGTAGCACCTTAGGGAGTTGTATCTTCCTTTGGTTGGAACCATAAAAACTGTGATTCAAGGAGTTGTAGCTTCCTTTGGGTTGTATCCCATAAAACCTGTTGTAAATCTATTTTTATTTGTGAGGCTAGATTTGGATAGTAGATTTAAGTAACTTGCTCATCGTGGATTTTCCCTTCTAGGGTTTTCCACGTAAATCTGGTGTTATGGTTGTGTGTTTGTGTGATTGTGTTTTGAATTGCTTCATTATCTGTTTATCTATTTAAGGCAGTAGAAAGTTTTGAAGATAATGTTGAATTGGATTAATTTGTGGTATATACTGACTCACCCCCCTCTTAGTATATCAGAGTATTCTTACAATTGGTATTACAGCTAAGTTCCTTGGTGTAGCCTAGCAGCTGAAGGTAGATCTTGGAATAAAACACATGGCTCAGAGAGAGTCTTCTTCTTCTAACAAGGCACCACTATTTGATGGATCCAACTATAATTTCTGGAGCATAAGTATGGAAGCTTATCTTACCTCACTAGGGTATGATGTTTGGAGAGCTGCAAAGAATGCTTATATTGAACCTACTCACCCGATTATAGATTCATATGAGAAGAAGGCCCATGAAAACAATGCTAAAGACAAGAATTCTATCTGAAGTGTTCTAACTAGTTTAGAGCTTATCAAGGTAGTGTGGTTTAAGACAACCAAGGAGATATGGGATAAACTCAAGAATATCTATGAAGGAAATGACAGTGTAAAGCAAGCATGATTACAAACTTACAAAACAATGTTTGAGAATCTAAGGATGAAAGAATATGAAAATATTGCTAGCTATTTGCTTTGAGTGGACGAAGTTGTCAATGGAATAAGAGGACTAGGTGAAGATGTGGATGAGTCAGTGGTTGTGAAGAAAGTTCTAAGAACTCTCCCTCATAGGTTTCATTCAAAAGTTTCTTCTATTGAAGAAGCCAAAGTTCTGAAGACACTTACCATGGAAGAGTTGTTTGGGTCCCTCACTGCCTATGAGATGAGAAATGAAGTCCAAAGTACATCCAAAAGAGAAGATGCTTTCAAAGATGTGAAGAAAGAAGGAACATTTGGTTCATATAGTGAGTTTGAGGAAGAAGAAGCAAACTTTTTGAGAAAATTGAAGAAGGGTTTATGCAAGTATAAGGTAAGTTACCGTTCAAACTTTTTAAATGTGGAAGAATTGGTCATTATGCTTCTAAATGTCCTTTTGGAGAAAATGAAAATAGCAACAAGAGTTTTAAAAGGAACCTCCTTTCCAAAGAAGACTATAGCTCCTCAGAAGAAGTATATCACTACTCATCAAATGATGATAGAGGAGAATCTCTGTTCATGGCCATGGTGATCTTTGATGGTTCTGACAAGACTGAAGATGAAGAAGAATTTGAAGTTGATTTTGAAGGTGAACTTATTTTTGCTCTTGAAGACTTGGAATGTGCAAGGAAAGAGGTCAAAGAACAAAAAACCCTAATTGAAGCTAAGACAAATGAATGGACAAAACTTGAGAAATAAATCCTGTAACTCAAAAGGGAATTGGAGAAAGAAAAATCTAGAAATCTGGATGACCTTGAAGAAGCAGATCTCGTCATGCCTCAAGGAAGACCTTTTCATACAAGACAATTCTCCATAAATAGGTTCAATCATGCATTTTTTGGTTATTGTTTTATCTGCAATAAATATGGCCATAATGCTATGGATTGCAAGTCTAGAATGAATAGAAGAAATCTTGTAAGTAGGAATCCTCTTGCTTCACTAGTGGATGTCAATGTGGTATGTCATATTTGTAACAATTTTGGACATATAGCAAGATATTATAGGAGTGGATTAGAAAAATAAGAATGACAAATGTTGCTGAGCAAAACAAGGAGAGTGACTCTTCCAAAAGATAGGAGACAAACAATGAAATTGAAAAATTAACGATTGTCCAAACAACATTTCATACTCAAGGGAAAACAAATCTCTGGGTAATAGATAGTGGATGTACAAGCTACATGATAGGTGATAAGAGAAAAATCATCAATCTTGTTAAGTGGAATGGTGGATCAGTCAAGTTTGGAGATAATTCATTTGCAAAGATTTGTGGAAAAAGCACCATAAGTATTGATGGAAAATCCAAAATAGAAGATGTTCTTTATGTAGGTCTTAAGCATAATCTTCTCAGTGTAAGTCAGATGTGCAATAAAGGATACAATCTTATATTTCATGATCAAGGGTGTGAAATCAAAAGAGCAAAGTCTGATAAATTGGTGGTAGAAGGTGCTAGGATAGAGAACAACTTGTATAAACTAAAGGGTGTTAATGAAAGAAGTTGCCTTCTAGGACAGACAAATGAATGTTGGTTGTGGTACAAAAAGATGGGACATATCAACTTTGACAATCTTGTGAAGATCGGCTCCGTACAAACAATTAGAGACATGCCAAATATTATCAAGCCTGCAAGCACCTTATGCAAAGAATGTTAGATTGGGAAGCATACAAGGATAAGATTCAAGACCAAGGAGCATTTTTCTACAAGGCCTTTGGAATTGATTCATACTAACTTGTGCAAACCTACCAGGAGAAAGAGTCTCCAAGGTGAGAGGTATTTTATGTTGCTCATTGATGAGGACTCTAGGATGACATGGGTTACATTTTTGAAAGAAAAATCAGAAGCTTTTAGTAGGTTTAAGATTTTCAAATCCATGGTTGAAAATGAAATGAATTCTAGAATCAAGTGTTTAAGGTCTGACAGAGGTGGTGAGTTTACCTCAATTGAGTTTGAGGAATATTGTGAAGAAGAATAAAAAGGTACCAAAAGGTACCTATCTACTGCAAGAACTCCTCAACAAAATGGAGTAGTGGTTCAAAAAAGAATAGAACTGTCCAGGAGATGGCAAGAACAATGTTGAGTGAAGCCAAGTTGCCTGATGTATATCGGAAAGAAGCAATTCATACTATTGTCTATATTCTTAATAGAGGACAACTAAGAGTGAACAACATCAAGACTCCTTATGAGCTATGGTATGGAAAACCAACATTTGTCAAGTAGTTTAGAGTTTTTGGAAGCAAATGCTATATCAAAAGAGATGAAGAAGGTTTGGAAAAAATTGATTCAAGATCTGATGAAGGAATTATTCTTGGATACTCAACTAGTAGAAAAGCTTACAAGTGCTACAATAAAAGATTGAGGAAGATAGTTGAGAGTGAAAATGTTAGGGTTGATGAAGAGTCACATCAAACCACATATGAAGAAGAATAATGTTGGTCAAATGAACCTGCCTGCAAAGAAGAAGAAGAAGAAGTTGAAGAAAATGAAGAAACACAAGAGGTCACTAAGACTCCTACCAAATATGTTCAGAAGAATCACTCAGAAGATCAGATAATTGGAGATAAGAATGAAGGAGTGTAGACTAGAAGAAGATTTGCAAGGTCAAATGAACATGGTTACAAGGTTTCAATCTGATCCAAAAGAGACACATGTGAAGGCAGTCAAAAGGATTTTCAGGTATTTGAAGAGAACTTGGATTATGGATTGTGGTATCAAAAAGGTGATGACTTTTCCCTGAGTGCATATACTGATGCAGATTAGGCTAGAAGTGTCGATGACAGAACAAGTACAATTGGTGGAGCCTTTTTTTGGGAGATAGATTGGTCTCATGGTTTAGTAAGAAGCAAGATTCAGTGTCGTTATCAACAATAGCAGCAGAGTATATAGCTGCAACATCCTGTTGCACTCAAGTGTTGTGGATGAAGAAAACATTGAAGGATATCAAGGTAACATATGATGAGCCCACTCTGATTCTTTGTGACAATACATGTGCCATCACTATTTCAAAGAATCCAGTGATGCATTCTAGAACCAAACACGTATCTATCAAGTATCACTTTTTAAAGAAAAGGTTACAAATCAAGAGGTAAAACTGGAATATGTACCTACAAAGGATCAGGTTGCAAACATATTTACAAAGGCACTTTCTAAGGACACATTTGAATATCTCAAACAAAAGCTAGGGTTTGTTGCCCCTCCTTCTAACTAGATGCATTGATGGTGCATCTATCCAAGGGGAGTAGTTCAACACATATGTTTATCCCTGGATTGATGGAGGCTACCTCTCAGGGGGAGCAGGTAGAAAGAGACTAAGGAGGATGAAAAGAAATGCAGAGATAGGGGGAGCTTGTATGAGTTTGCAAAAATAGAGGAAGACACTAGCCCTTTGCCCTTGATGTCAAAGGGGGAGAAAATTTGCATATCAAGTTAGTATTGCCATCAATGCCAAAGGGGGAGAAAATTTGCATATCAAGGTAGTGTTGCCATCAATGCCAAAGGGGGAGATTGTTGCATATGTTGTCATTGATTTCAACAAAGTTGTGGTGGATGATGTCAACAGAGTGGTAATCAAAGAGGACATAGTAAGTGATTAGAGGTGTTGTGATAGAAGTGATGATCAGAGAAGTTGTGAGATGAATGATATGGTGAAGTGATGATCAGAGGAGCAAACAGAGGAGTGATGATCAAAGAAGTTGTGAGATGAAGGATATGGTGATGAAAGTCATGAGCATGTTGTTTGATCAGTATCATTAATTTGTACATAGTTGTACCTTATCTTCTGAAGTTCATGAATAGGTGAAAGTTGTCAAGTTGAATATTTTGGTGACATGAAGATGTGGTTCCTTGTTTTGATGAATGAATATTGTCTATGGTGTTGTGAATGTTTCTTTCATTGTCTCTTGGTGAGAATCATTGCATAAGATATGAAAAAAAGTGTGTAAGGTTTAAAATAGTCAAAGGCATAGGAAGGTGTACTAAAGAAGCTTACGAGAATGCTCCACATCCGTCCACATTCAAAAACATGCCCTTGCGGTTTGGAGGTTGGAGAGAGACAGGTGTGAAGTATGCATGATCTAGATTTCAAAGCATGAAAGTTATTGCAGAAGATTCCAGAGCTGGCAAAGTGAAAACAGTGGCATAGTGGTGTTGCAATAAAAAAAAAGTCAGAGGAATGCTCTGCATTTCGTCGCATTTGAAGATGCGATCTTGCAGCCTAGAGGATAGCTGGATACAGGTGAAAGGTGTGCATGATTCAAGTTTCCAATGTAAGATGTACTACAAAGGTTGTTCGGAGGCAGTAGCGTAAGGACAAATCATGTTATTGATTAGAGTGGAGAAAGTGTTCAAGCCATAGCATTTCACTGCATTATAATATTTGGCTTTGTTGTTTGGAAGATATGTTCAAATTGTTTGTATGTTTTCTCATTTCAAGTTTCAAGTGTTGTGGAGTACCGCAAGTCTGTTTTTCAATGTTCTAATTCAATACTATGTATCCAGAGTTTGCAAGAGTTGTTGGGTTCAATGTCTGTTTGTTTGTGCTAGAAAGAAGATGCATAATTCAGAGGAAGGAATGTATGAAAATGTTCCTACAAGTCACATAATGTTTGTGAAATGATCCGCATGATGTTATTTGGTCTCTCCGGTGCTGCTTTAGGTCTGGAGCTAATGCATGAGAGGTTAAGTGTTTAATGGGCTGACTGTGTATGTTTTAGTGATTGCATCATGTATTCGGAAGTGTGCACCAGTGTGGAGATGTGTGCTAAGATAAAATTGGTCCTGGTTATCACTTGGTTTGAACTGCATTGGATTTTGAGATCGGACTTGTTGTGGTCGTTGCATGTTTCATGTTACACGTTTCAACTTGGCCGACAAAGGAGAAAGTTTTTAAAGCTTGCAGAGGATATAAATGAAAGATCAGGTTTATTGCAAAAAGAGTGAGTGTGTATGAATGTGTGAGAGTGTGTGAGGATGTATGTGCGAGTATGGAAGTGAGTATGTGTGTGTAGAAGTCTGTTGAAGACAATAGAGTTTGTTGAGCAGAGGTGATGAAGTTTCATGTCAGTGTGAAGGGTGTTTATGTCGCAGAGGTGATTGATCAACAAAATTCTTTCAAGTGGTTTGTACAGAGGTTGTAGCCTCTTCTTGTAAGTGTTGTAGCACTTTAGGGAGTTGAATCTTCCTTTGGTTGAAGCCATAAAAATATGATTCAAGGAGTTGTAGCTTCCTTTGGGTTGTAGCTGATGCAGAGGTAGGAGGACCAAAACTATCCTCAATAACATTAACAAATCAAAGAACTAATCCAATTGCTTTGGTCAGATTGAAGAGAACATTAATATAGACTATTCATCCAATTTTCATGAAGACCCAATGGTAGGAGAGAAAGTTATGACTCTTTTCCCAAAACTACAAACCCTAGGCAGCATTCAGACCTGCCCTCACCAAAAATGCCATAACTTATTCAAATCTTAATAAAATTTGATGCAACAAAAAGAAATGGAAAGTAGACTCAATACTCTTTCCAACCATATATAGCTTGCTCCTGTATATGTCCGTACAAAACCGTACCAAACGCTGCAATGGGACTGTTGCAGGAAAAATCAGAAAATTACAGTCCATAAAACACTCATATCTTTCACAAAACTAAATAAAAATGCATGGGACAAGAAGCAAATGGAAGGTGGTTGAAGGATATAACATTTTCAATCCATTAGGCATCCATTCAATTCTATATAGGCCGTACAATAGCAAAAGACAGCAAATTTCTGAAGGAAAATACAGGAAAACATTGTTTTTTCTCATTCCATGCTCAAATCTTCAACCACCCACGAATTCTTCATGGTTACAAGGCCTTTTAAAGGCATTAAAACATGTCTCTTCAGTTCATAACTGATTTAGAGCGAACCAAGAGCCAAATGACTCTTCACCTTCCAACTTTGCATCTTTTTTCCAATTTTACATTGACAACCTTTACATGGTTTGCAATATTTTGCATTTTTGAAACTCCTAATGACCTAAACACATAAAAATGACTTGATGGACCTCAATACAATGATGAATCATTACAATATTGGATCATTTTAATCAAACTCCTATGGAAGTCTCAGTTTGTCAAGGTGCTCCTGCACCATACAACCAACCAACAAAATTTCCAAGTCCCTTGGAAATGTATCTGTAACAAAAGTCTCTTTCCTCTGTCTTTATCTTCAATCTTCTCAGCTGCAATTTTCTAATCTATAGAAATGGTGACCAACCAACCAACAAAACAAACTACCATCTTCACAGAGCATCCTCAGGCTCCTTCTACTCCCATTAGTGGAGTACTCTTCGGGCTGCAACATCAAGTGCTTCTTCAGGTATCCATCTCTCTCACTGCTTCACAACAAACCAACTCACCAAACCATTCATCTCACCCAACAGCAGATCCTGGTGATGCACTTACCACTCTCTCCTCAGTGGTTTCTCTATGCATCCTTCTCCAGCCAAATCTCTATTGGAGAATGGTCATGACAGACCTCATCTTGTCTGCCCACACACAATCTCAGAAAACATCCTTCTTGCAGCTAGATGGATAAGCACCTGCAACCAAACAACTGAGCAACACAAAATCTAAAAGGTGTAGATTGCCTCCCTCGGCGATCTATCTACACAATCAAGATCTTCTCACTCTTCACCTGCCTTCTCAGTGACAGGAAAAAGAAAATACACACCACCCAAATCTTTCGCCAGCTCTGATACCAAAATGATGCAGAGGAATTTTGTAAATGGAAAGATAGACAAACTAGACAAGGTTCTACTTCACCTACAAGCCCAAAAAATGAAGACCTTTATGCAAAAGTGGGAACAGCAAAAGGAAACTCTAGTATGATCATGGAAAGGTTGTATTGGGGTACCAAATGACTCATCCCACCCATTGGTTAAGGCAGATCACTCCCGGAACATACACTTGCTTCACAAATCCTCTAAATGGCTTGTCTCCCTAGAAAAAGAGAACAGTCCTCTTATCTTTTTGCACAGACCTTCAAATGTCAACCTAAGACATGCATTGGATACCCATTATGCCTCCCCACAGCATACTCTAAGATGGGTATAGGTTACTTTAGAAAATGTGCTCTAAAAACGGACTGGTAATGCTGCTACAAGGGTTCAAACTCAGAAATGTCACTATGAAATGCCACGAACATTCATCCATAACTTCCACACAACACAAAATGAGGTTGATCGCTTTGGTCAGATTGTAGATAACATAGTTACAGTAATTTTCCCCAAGTTACATAAAGATCCAACGGTGGAAACAAAAGTTATGGCGTTTTTCCCAAAACTGGTTACTCTAAATCAGGGTTTGACAGTCTACACGAAAAATGCAATATCTTGAGCAAAATGAAACCAAAATGCATGCAACCAAAAGGAAATGGAGGGTGATTGATAGGACTATCACTTACAACCAATTTGGCACCAGTACTTGGCTGTACAATTCCGTACAATGACTGAAAACAACAAATTTCTGAAGGAATACAATAAAAACTGTGTTCTTTTATTCATTAGAACTTTCCAATCAACCACCCACGAATTCTTCATGGTTACAAGGCCTTTTAAAGGTATTAAAACATGTCTCTTCAGTTCATAACTGATTTGGAGCGAACCAAGAGCCAAATGACTCTTCACCTTCCAACTTTGCATCTTTTTTCCAATTTTACATTGACAACCTTTACATGGTTTGCAATATTTTGCATTTTTGAAACTCCTAATGACCTAAACACATAAAAATGACTTGATGGACCTCAATACAATGATGAATCATTACAATATTGGATCATTTTAATCAAACTCCTATGGAAGTCTCAGTTTGTCAAGGTGCTCCTGCACCAGTAGCCCATAAAACCTATTGTAAATCTATTTTTATTTGTGATGCTAGATTTGGATAGTAGATCCAAGTAGCTTGCTTACAGTAGTTTTTTCGTTCTAGGATTTTCCACATAAATCTAGTGTTATGGTTGTGTGGTTGTGTGATTATGTTTTGAATTGATTCATTATTTGTTTATCTGTTTAAGGAAGTAGAAAGTTTTGAAGATAAAGTTGAATTGGATTAATTTGTGGTATATACTGATTCACCCCCCCCTCAGTATATCAGAGTGTTCTAACAATGGTTTTGAACTTTCAACCCATCACCATGCTCCCAAATCTCACCACTTGTATTTAGACAAATATGTGATTGTAAGTTCTTATCCAAATGACTTGCAATTGAAACTATAACACTAGACTTAGGTCCAAGTCTCCATGCTACACTACAACATCTAAAACTTACCACAACTCGCCATAACTAACTTTTTAGTTGTTTACTTATCTATGGTCAAACATTTTAATGTGAACTTAGAGAAAGTTCATCAACTTCTCTCACTCAGAACCTTACTAGGATGTCTTTGAATGTGAATAGCACACCAAAGTTCTAACATTCTCCCACTTGATATTATTTTTGGAGAGTTTATAGTATGCCAAGAAGTTAAACCCATTTCATCTTTGCACCAATTAAAACCAAGAGGCATTATAACGTTTAGATATCTTGGGTTTACCAATTAAAACCTAGGAGGTGTGGTGTAGTTTGGTGCATGGTTTTGGGGGAATCCACTAGGTAGGTACGTGGAAATGATATCACATGGTATTGGTGGGCTTGTTGGTGGTCCATGTGTTGGTTCCCAAATTAGCAAAGGGTTTGCCACTTCCTATACTCTAGTTCAATAACAAATTTAGCCAACAAAGACGGGAGGTTGTGTGAACCTGCCTCCCCTTCACTTCAGGTTCTGCCGCACCTAGGGGGTATCCCTATAACAAAAGATTTATCCTTGACTTTCTCATAACAAAAGATTTAACTTTTCAATATCAGGCAGAATGCTCTCACATATAGACCAAGATGTGTAGGATAAACCCAGATTGGCAATGTTCTTGGACATATCACACTAGTTAAATCTGAGAGCATGCAACTACAACCCTACTCCTAAAATCTAAAAGCTTTCAAATGATATTCTGAATTTTGTTTTATAACTGGATGGAAGACTTGGATTTTGACTCACAAACTCAATACAAAATCAAGTTGGTGCTTATCCCTGGGCAATGGAGTCAAATAGACGTATATGTGTGAAAGATTCTCATAAACTTAACATTACATTTAAGTTTCAAGGGGCTTTGCTAGCATTTGCCTTACAAATACTACCCAGGAAAGAGTATTTAGTTAACTTTGCTTACAAATATCCCTGCTGCAATATGTTTTTCCCCACATTTAACCTAAAACATTTAATCTATTCCTTGAACAGAAATAAGAGATTAAGTGTGCAATACAGTAAACCTATATCCTAGAATATGAGATAACCCTTGGTTATTAGATTCAAAAGAAAAACATACACAGCCATGGAGACAACTAACAGAACACATACATTCAACATTTCTCATTTAAAATCAACATGAAACTGAATAAAGTTTATGTAGAAATACCTCCCAACACATAACTCATAAACATGCAAAGCAAGAAATGAAGCAACCCAACAAAACCTGTATTTTATTTGCTCCTCAAAACTTCCAAAATTTTTCAGCCACAAAAATGAGAGCCCGGCTGTTTTTTTTTTATGTTCAAACCCTGTTGCCCTAGAAATTAATTACATATGGAGGTAGTTGAGATATTTTTTAACATTACAATTTCCCTCCAAAATGTACTTGGGAATAAAAAATTACAATATATTAAAAAAGGAGAGTATTAAGTAATAAAATATGTGCTAACTTCCTCTTTTAAAAAAAATTACATTTTTCAATTTTTCTATTCCCATATTTGCATGGTAGACCGCTGAGGATTCTTATTTCTCTGCGATGGGTGGCCTCTGAGACTCCTCCACGATCATGATCAGCATCAGAAGAACATTGCAACAACATCCCAAATTCGATTTCCACCCAGCCAAACTTTCTGGGTTGTTCATGGTGAAACAGAGGCATTTTTCAGTCATCTGGCACTCAAAAATCACTCCAAACGTGTAAAAAATCTCCGCCAATCGATGAGGAATGGACTGAAGAAGATTTCTGAGCATATAACAACACATTTTGGCCCAAGAATGCCTTCAAAAAATGGCCAGAAGCTTAAAAACGTGATTGCAATTCTGAACCCGCCTGGAGCAACCAAAAATTCATCAAAATTGCCAAAAAACCTCCACCAATGCCAAAAGAATGACTGTAGGATGATTTTGCAGCATGAGACAGCAAATTTGGGCCAAAAAACGCCCCCAAAAATCACCCAAAAGACCAAAAACGTGACTGTCACATTCAACCAACATCAAAATCCGCTTGAGTAGTGAAAAATTCGTCAAAATCCACCAAAAAATTGAAGGAGGATCCCTGTTTAAACCTGCAGCAGAGAAAGGAGGGTAGAAGCAGCTAAAAAAGGTAATAGCCCAGCCGTGCACTGGGTTGAAAGGAGGCAAGGAAAGGGATGCACGGCTGCGCGATCCGTACGCCCATGTTTCTTCTCAACGTTCATAAACTTTTATAAAGTTTATAAACTTTATTAAAACTCCTCCCTTATATGAAGTTTGACTTTTCTTTAAAGTTACCTTCAAACTCATTTAATAAAATGCTTTCCCTTTTTAATATTTGCATCTTTAAACTTTGAAACATGAGCAATTTGAATTTCCTTTGACGGGCGGTTGGCGTTTTTCTACCACAGTCAAACCGGGCATTCAACAACTATAAAAATTTGTACAGGGGCCTAGTCAATTATTTCAAGAAAACCCATTTGCTCGAAATTTGCTTCGCCAACCAATCTCTGGCACCTACTTTGTAAACCGGCTCGCTAGGTGAGTTCACCGCAACTAAAATGTATTAAAATAATGCATCTAATGGTCTCCAATTTTGACGAAATTGAAACTAGAGAGGTTTGGGGCCAAATCGACAACTGGGTCGCCCTAAGAATCATGAAATTTGAAACTTTTTGGAATGCCAAAATTAGTCCGGTCGCAGTCAGAGAACAATTAAATACCTTGTCAAAACTCGTCCTGGAAGCATGAAATTGAGCAGGAGTGTTCTCATATGTGCCAAGAAACCTTCCGCCAACCGGATTTGCAAGATGATGCCTGAGTTGGAAAATTTTAATCGCCGAAATTGGCCTCCGGGGTAGATTGTGCATCCTGTCGCCCAAGTCTCCGTCGACATCTCGAAACAATACTAACACATCAAATTTAAAATATTTGAGGGTACCACCACCATGCAAAAGGAGGAAAGGGAGGAAATAATGCCTCGTTACTAGTGTTGTGCAAATACCAATTATCATAAGGTGGTTGAATAAACCCATGATTGGCTTTAGGGGGAGTGGTTGCAAATGGCTTGATATTCGTACAAGGCCTGGGGGATCCTAGTCTCACATTACTATGTGTTGAGTTCTGTTGAGGTTGTTGAGCACGACCAACCTCAAGCGTCTTGATTCTCTCCACCAACATGGCAATGAGTGCCTTAGGAGTAGCTTGGTTAGGTATGGAGTTAAAATGACCGTTGTTTGAACTTGGTTAACACTTTGAGGGTGGCTTTGTCCATTGTCTTGATGTTGGTCAACTTGTGAAGGGGGTGGTGCCCTTGCTTTTTAATTAGGTCTCACCTCAAGTTGAGGATGCCAAGAAGGTATGACATCATTTGGGTTGTTAGTGGTTCAAGTGATATGAGCCTAGGCTAGATCATGTTCTAGCCACTTTATTTGTTATTCAAGCTAAGTAACTCTTCCCCTAAAATCCATGAAGCTTGTGTCTTGGGGATAGATTTCTAACTAAACCATTAGACACGGGGTTTGTAGAGATGTAGGATTATGATCTATGAGGTGGTTTTCAATCCTCATGGGATGTAGCTTGTTGCCACATAGGATTTTAAAATGTGGTCATGTTATAATTTTCTTCGTGATCCCCATTGGGATGGTCCAAATCAAATTTGTAGTTTCTTATAATGGGGCATTTGTGTCCCTAGAAAGGTAGGAACTCACCCTTGGGTTCTCTCAAGTACCATCATATTCAAGGGTGCTACATGCACTACAAAATAAATGGACAAAGAAAGAGAGGGAGTACTGGAACTAATTTCATACCTCCATATCTCAGATATCCAACCTTTCATTTGTGCGACAATCATAGTTTTTGGCTTCAAAATGGCATGCTAGCCATAGAATCAATTTGTGAATTGCTCAAGATTTATTATCTATTTTTGAGGTTTGGCATCATCGAAAGTTTTGATAATTCATCAATTACTCCCATTTTTTAGAATTAATTGTTTTTGGTCCACTCGGGTGTTAAACTAGGTGTAAAATGGCAAGGGTAAACATCTTACTCCATAACATTTAGCCCCCACTTTAGTGTGGGTATGATCTTACGCTCATACTCGCACTAAAGTATGAAGATGATAGATTTCAATCATAACATAGAGGTCATAGAATGTCACCAAGTTGGGAGTTGCACAAGCCCCCAAGCTTAGGATTCTATGAATCTAGAAGAATTGCATACACATAAGACACAAGGTGTACACTTGAGCAATCACAATTTATACACAAAACACAAATGATAGATTCCATACACCAAGTATACACACAATACACAAAGTATACTTGTCATACACAAAGTATACACATCATACACAAAGTTTACATAGAATATGCATGAAACACACATGGAATACATGCAACGAACTCAAGAGGCATACATAAATCATACAACATCCATAAGCTGAAATCAAATAACGAAAGACCTTGAGTCAGCACGACAAAAGAGACCTCAATCTAAAAGGTTATCTCAATCACCATGCATCATTCCTCAAGATGCAATAAGAAGAATGCTACGGGGTTACTTAGAAATGAGCAAGAAGAGAATACAACGTATCATACAAATAATCCACATCAAAAAGTGTTTCCACTCAAGCAAATACACAACCACCTCCCACAAGAGGATTTACATGAAGTCTTGTAGAATAAGAAGGCAAAGCATCCTTACCTAATCATGATGATGTAGGTACTCAAGCCAAACTCTAGTTTGTGGCACAACCCTTCTCCCAAACATACAAGAATTCAACTACAGAAAGCAAGATAGACTCAAAATCTTGTCTCCAAGCACTTTCCAAGAGAAATGTCTATCTCTGGCGAGATCCTTCAAATATAATCAAATGAGACCAGCTGTGTGGTGTATAACAAAGTGAATATCATGATATATGTCCCCACCTTAAAGGGATTGCTTACTGCTTCAGGGAGAAATTGCCTTTAAGGTAGAATAAGGAAGAAATATAAAATAGGCATGATAGATTTCTAAAAGAACATGCCCAAATGATATGTGTTCTCAAAAGCTACATCACCACAAGGGATTGCCTCTAGGATGAGAAAACCAAGGCAATGCTTGCATGCATGATACACAATAGCTTGTGTAGTCATGGTATGATGCCGAGCATTGCAACAAGGTGCCATATAAATATGAGGATGATGGAAGAAAGATCACATGAAAGAAAAAAATTGAATAATGAAATGATGCTAAATCATCCAAGAAAAATAGTGAAATTGCACATCACGACATATAGAAGAATGAAGATACATATAGAGGAATGATGCAATATGTTCTTTCTCCTTATACCTTTGTGCTAACAAGGTTGCCAAGGGAGAACTACCAATCAACAAATCATCGCAATATGGGGATAATAGTACGTACAAGCATAACACAGATGAGAAGGAGGGACCACACTTGCGAGTCGGCCTATAACAAATCGTCCTTCCCCAACTTGTCTATTATAAAATGGATGGAGGAAAAGGTGCTATAGGGACTACATCAAGCGTGGTGAAAAGTGTTAGAGCCATACTGTGTCTAAAGTTGTTGAATTTTGTCACCTAAGACTCGACATTGTTTAGTGGAACAGCCAAGTGCTCGATGATATGTATAGTAATGAGGTGTTGAATGATTATTTTGTAGAATATTTTTGTGTGTTGGAGGGGCGAGAGTGATCAAGCGGTCCTTGAGTAGAGTCTTCAAAATACTCTCCTATTGAGATTGAATAGAAGATATAGGTCGAGTAGGAATCAATCCTTTTTGTTGTGACCATGGAGGAGAGAATGTAGGAGAAGGGACTTGAAACCTACGCCTACTTTAGACAAGTGCGGTATTGGTTCCATAGGTTCGTTAATTCCTTGTTCTTTACATCCTAACCCATTTCCATTGTATCCAAGTTGAAAAATAACTTTGAATCTACGCCCATATTGTGTCTCCAAATCCAAAGGAAGAGGAGAGACTACATTATTAGCTTTGTTGAAATGACAAGTGTGATCATGTGTTGAAGAATAAGTAGAAGGATCATACTTTTGATCATGGTAAGGAGGGTCAATCTTTGTTTCAACAAACCCATGGGGGTTGAAATCTAAAGGGACCTCATCATTACCAAGACAAGCATTAGAAGAAGATGATCCATTAGATTTGAGATTTTTAGATTGAGATGATATATCACAACCTTTATCACAAATGGCCTCCATTTCTGTAGAGCGGATCATCATTAGTAGTAGCATCAATATCAAAAGTTCCATTGTCATTGTTTTTTAGTTTAAATTTTTTATGAGCAGGAGATTGTGTTGAAGAAATTGCATTTACCTTCGAGGTTTTTGGGTGTGAGGGTAAGACTTTATATTCACCCATAAAGGTGGGTGTAAAATCTAACGAACCCCAATCATCATCGAAAAATGCATTCAAAGGACCGACACTATCCTGACCATCACTGTTGTTAGCAATGGACAGTAGTGGGTTAGTTTTTGTTAAATAAGGAATCAAATTATTAAGAGATTTTGAAAGAGGAAGTTGATGTCTTGTTTCTGTTTGCAAGCAACTTTCCAGAATCGGATCAACTTCAATTGTATGTAGTTTGTTGTCAAAAATAAACTTTATTGATCAATGAAGGGTAGATGAGACTACCCCCATGACATGAATCCATGGTCTACTAAGAAGAACATTGTATGTGAGAGAATTAGGCATGACATGGATAAGGGTAGGCATTTCCCAGGTCTAGCCTTAACATTTAGTTGATAGTACCTAATGATTGTCTACCAACATTATCAAAGCCATGATTATTGAGCTTATCTGGTTTAATGAGAAATGTATCAACATTGATTTTATGTCACAAGTCTATGCCACAAACATTAAGACCTGATCCACCATCAATAATAGTGTGTCTTATCCTCATTCTATTAATAATGATGAATATTGTAAGAGGATCATATTGGTTTTGAAATTCTATGGGAGGTAATTCATGTTGTTGAAATAAGATATCTGATGTTGTCGCATGCATACAACTAAAAAAGATGCTACATCATTTGGTCTAACAGAAGGTGGAACAAATACCTTTTGTAGAGCCTCTTGGAGCATTCAGTGGTATGTAGGCGATGTTCGTATTAAATCTCATAGAGAGATCTTAGTCAAAGTAGCACGAAGCTACTCAACAAGATTGTATTCTCTACCAACATGTTGAGGAAGACGAGGAGGGGGGAGAAAAGGTTGAGAAGTGGGCACACTTGGTACTTACTTTGCTTGCTATTACAGGTGTTGTATGTGTGAGCAATCGCATGAGGTTGTTGCAACACATTTTGAACACCTTGATTCTTTTGAGTAATTTGCCTTACAAAGTTGAAGATGTAACGAGGAGGTCTAGAGAGTTTTGGAACACCTCAAACTATAATCACAGGTTTAGAGAAAGGAGGCGGATTAGGTGCCTCATGCACAATGATTTTAGGAATATTTTGAACATTAATGCACATATCCAACATCCCCTTAGTGGGTGGGATAGGTCTATTGATGATGGTGGAATTTACATTGTTATCTTTGGGTGATCCCTTGTGAGAGAAGGCTCTTCATCCACTAATGCTTCATCTTTTGAAGGGAGAGCATAAGAATGAAGAGAGGGTAGAGTTATGTTAAGAAATGTAGGAATGATTTTCTCCTCTTGCGCCAAAATATCCTCACAAGTGGGAATGATTTTGGGAGAGGGATCCAAAACATAGGGTGGTGTAGGCAAAGCTAGGTCACCATCATATGTATTAGAGGGGAGATAAATGCAAATGGACATGGAATTATCATGGCTTGTAGTAGAAGTAGAAGAAGAACTATCACGATCATCTTTCTCATGACAATTCATGGAGATGAAATTAGCAAAGTCTTCTAATATCGAAGGATACACACCCATGAGAGTCATGAAGCTAGAAAAATAAGATATATAACAAAGGATATCATATATGGAACATATATAAATATCAATATCATACATGAATGCTATGTGGTCTAATATATACATATGAATTATTAATGAATTTAGAAAAAAATTCAAAATCTATAATATATGAATGCAAAGATTCCAAAGAGGAACAACTAGAAGATGTCATGATGAAATGACTTGTCTACTATATGCAAATATGATATGGAACAACAGTGTACAATCAGATTTATTCATTAATCAAGTACAACCAATATCAAAATAAGATTGCAATCAATGCCCAAGAGAACTGGGGTTTTCCAAAAATGTGATATTCTTAGTAACCACAACAACTAAGTCTTGGAAATGTAAGATGTGTAGTATGTGAAAAAGGAGTGCCTAAACAATTTATTCAATTAAATACAACAAATATTTAGAGAAATTTTCTTTGATGAAGATGTACAAGTGCCTAAAGAGGTATGCAATTTTGAGAGTTTTGTTTATGCTCTTGGTTTCAAAATTTAGAGGGAAGATAAATGAATGAGTTTTATTGCTTTCTAAATTCAATAAATATGACAAGTGTGATATGTTACAACAACCTCAAATCTAATTTAGCAATTATTCAACATAGAAAATATCTGAAAATAAGATTTCAAATATAACCACTAAATGCAAGACTAGCTAGGGTTTACCATCAAACCCTAGATCTTATTCCCTAATCCAAAATGTAGTGATGCATGAATGTCTTTTTCTTCTTAATTTAAACACAAATGACAATTATGATGTGCTATAGAAATTCTAAATCATATTTGAACAACTAATCAACATCACCAAGATTTGAAATAAGATTCTACTCAATAAACCCTAGGTGCAAGACTAGCTAGGTTTTCTAAAAATATAAGATTTTTGAAAACCCTAATAATGACGAAGTGCAAATACAAAATATGCAACTAGGAAATGATTAACTAATGCAATACGAATTAGATCTGATGTAAAAATTAGAAATTTGTTAGATGTAAGATATGTCGGGTTCACCAAAATGTTATGTAGGAAAAAGAGATCTAGGCTAACATATGTATCACCCTAAATCAATCTTTCTCCACATAACATTGGAACACAAGTCAAGGAGACTCAATACTCAACTATAGTCCTCAAAGGAGATCTGATAGATCTCTTGATTGGTCCCTTTATTTCCAAGGAGAGAGATCTTATGACTAATTATCAAATCTAGGGTTTCTAGGGCTAAAATAGAGAAAACAAGAGTTACGAACCTGAAACTATCGAAAACCTAGAAAGTTGTGGTAGGGAGGGGCTTAACAGAGCTGTGAGAATCTAATTCTAGAAGATTTTGGTCATCCAAACAAGGTGGTCAGGGGCACTAGGGGACCTAGTCCCAAATTAGGGTTTTGCATAATGTTCTAATCTGGGTGTCTTCGTTTGTCTGCCTTCTCACTTCCTGTCACTTGTTGTCGTTTGATTCCTTCGAATGCAACCTACACACACAAGGAGAGAAAGGGTTGGTTCTATTTAGGAGCTTTCCTAAGTCAGGCCTCATGAATGGTGTTTCCACCTCCACAATAGCAATGATAAGAGATCAAAGAGTGTGTGCCCTAAGAGGGCAGAGGCAAATCTGAAGTAGAATGGAATGTTGCAATAAAATATGAAGGAAAGGAGTCACCATGAGCATGGAAATCCTAGCTTTCTTGATGTGGCATCACAACTTGACTCAAGAAGTCAGTGTAGCCCCAAAGAAGTAGAGAGATCTTCACAAGACCTGCAAGAAGTTAGTACAACAACAATAATCAACCATAGAGAGCTTTAGAGAAGAATAGAGAGCATGTGTGTGTGTGTGTGTGTGTGAGAGAGAGAGAGAGAGAGAGAGTTAGAGTGCTTAAAATCATTAGTTGTTCAAATGAATAGAGAAAATTCCTTTATATGCATTCTCGTTGGTTGTCAAGGAATTAAACCAAATGAGGCCAACATGAATAAACATTAGAGATGTCAAAAGCTGACATAACCTTAATTTAGCCCCAAGCTAAAGGAGGGCCTAGGGCACTGAGCACCCTTGTCCTTTAGCCCCAACAAACTCTAGGATGAGCTCAATTAAGTGGGTTTAGTCCCCTTCTAAAGTCATCTTTCAGGTTTTATGCATCAGGGTTAAGAATTAATTGTTTTAGGTCCACCCGGGTGCTAAACTAGGTGTAAAATGGCAAGGGTAAACATTTTACTCCATAACACTAAGTTCCTCTCTTGTCCTCTTTTCAGCTTTGTAACTTATTTCTATAATTTTTTTTCAAGTTTCTTGTAAGTTAGTATTTTCTATTCCAGCTCATATTTAATGTAATGTAGAAGTTAAGGGTATAACTTTTTCTATTTTGCACATTCAAAAACAAAAAAAGAGAGAAAAGCAAAAGAATAAGCTAAGCACACACATGCATAAGGTAGGTGAAATAACAAAGAGTCTAGTTCACCTTCAAAGGCCATCCTTTCTAAGGATGCTTTCATTTACCCTAAGCTTAACCTATTGGCCATATTTTGGTCTAAGTCTAGAAGGTACTAATAAAATCTATCACTTGTCAATGTCTAACACTAGTCTAAGTGGTCAGTCTAGATCAAGATCACTCTTTAGAATTTTGTAAAAATTCATATTAAATTTATTCCCATCACCTCCCCGTTCCCACTTGATTCCCTAAATTCTCTATCTTGGAAGCTTAGTGAGTCATCCTATGCTAGTAAATCTACAATCCCCTAAGTGAAAAACCATATAAAGAGTAACCACATTATTATAACCATACATATATCATGCAAAAATAATAATCATGTCATAGAAAAATGACATCTATGGAAGCAAGAAAATCATGTGAATCCATTGTACTGCATCGTTAAAACATATGACGCATCCATACATACTAATCATACATTGCATATATATTATAAAATAGATAACCACAAAAATATGAGCATAACATAACATCAATATAAATGTATATCTGTGAATAAACTTAAATTCTGAACCATCCACGTGCACAAGGGAAAGAAAGATAAAAGACACCAACCATAAACTAGATATAGATCAATGCTAATCTCAGAAAAAGGATGTCATATATGGATAAATGTCAAATTTTGAGTACATATGGCTCCATCATGGGAACCAAAAAGTGAAGTGTACACATAAGTATACAAGTCTCCCTATGCAAGGGAGAAAATCAAGTCTCTACAAAGAATGTAAAAGATTAGGTCTCTCAAAGGACTTTAGAGTCAAATCTGAGTTGTAAACACTCCAAGGCTCCTACTTCATTGCTTCCTCCTACTATCTATTGTATCTAAGTACTTGGGTGTCCTTTATGATTGCCCCCTAAGAAGGGATAGGTGCCTAAACCTATGAGTAAGAGTGGCCTAGTTTCCGAGCTCATGAACGGGTGTTGTTTATTGGCTAATCTTAACACTAACCATCTCTTGTACAACCCCTATCTCCAATGCAATAATCCTACCCCTTTGTGATGCAATATGTCATCTATCATGGTATGTAGGAGTAAAGACATCGGTCTGCTTGACTTCTCTGACAGGTCTTTGCTCATTCACCAAAAGTGTGTCCATGATAGGAGTGAGAACATCTACTCCTAAATTCCTAATTAGACCTTGCCATGAGTCTGTAGTGCCTGTGTCATCAACTGAAAAGTAAAGGAAAAGTGTTAGTTATGTGTCAAAGCATAAGACATAGTCAAGTTGTAAGCTACAATGGAAAATTAAAGTAAAGAGTAAGTGAGGTATTCACAAGGGTCTCCTGGCTACCACAAGGGATCAAGTATCCTCATCTACTCCTCTATCATATGTGTAATAGGGATAAGATAGGGTACATTCATGACCTCCTCTCGAGCCTTATCTACAACCTCCTCATCCTTTAGTGTTGTCTCCTCCTCTCTAGTCTTAGGAACATAGCCATCATTATAATCCTCATCCTCCTCATCTCTCGAGTTGCCCTCTAGTGGCTAGTCAAACGTGGTCATAGTTGTCTCTAGCCCTATCTTCATAATGGCTATCTAATGGGAATCCATAGAATGAGAGAGGTCCACAAGGGTACTCCTCATTGAGTCTCAGTTGCCTCCTGAATGGATTTATTGCATGGGGACAAGTCATCTAGATAGTCATATATGAGCTATTGAAGTATGTGTGAGATTAGATGAGTCTCAACTAATTTTTTCCTATCTATCCTAGAACTCACCCCTCAACAATAGGCTCATATGGCTTGATCTCATGTCCATCTCCCCTCCATGTCTAATGATGTCCCTGTCTATCAAGGTCACTACTACTCATGTGTCCACATCAAAAAATTTAAGTCTGTGGTACCTCATGGACCTAGGAAGTGTAGGGTCTACTAGGGTCATAACTCATTGGTATGGTTTGATATGCTCTGAAATCCATACCATAAAAAGATAATGGTGGTTGAAGGAAAGTGCCCCTCATCATGCAATCTAATAAAGGTCTTGGTAGACTAGTGCTAGGATGTCAACTCCCTAGGAGAAAAATCTACCTTGCTTAATATACTAAATGATTTGTGCTCAACACCATCTAAGTATGGGTGTCTTCTTGCCTCATGACTATAAGGAAGCTAAGGTAGTGGAACAACTTCCTACACTGATCTTGAGAGGAGGATAATGCAAAACTTTACAGATCTTTAATAGTTATAGAAACTTAAATAGAAATAAACATAGATATCATGCATACCACAACACAATGATTTATGTGGGGAAAACCCTTTCGAGAGAAAAACCTCACTCCAAAAGCCACCTAATATATTATTGAAAAATCACAAAGATTACAATATACTTGCAGAGAAAGCTTCTCACAGGAGTATCACCACCAGAGATCTAGAGACAACATGACCGCTATCAAACTCTCAAAATACATGACGATACCACAACTATAATACAACGCCCTCAAAAAAGGATTACCATCTAGGGTAAGACAAGCCAACAAAATATCTACCTTCATATCTAAAAACTAATAATGAATAGTCCAGATTTAGAATATATCATTAATTTAATGTATGTTGGCCATTTAATAGTTTTTGTTAACAAAAAAATGTTAACACACATCCTACTCCACCCCATGCTCCCATTGTATATTACACCTATTGGTGTAACTAGGAAATATATATAAATATATATACCCTATCAATAATAAGCCTCATATAATTGAAAGGTTGAGACACATTTTCCCAACAAATCTCCCACTTGTCGAACACCTTGCAAGAGCAACGGGAGGGAGTAAACATCGTCTCTTAATTGCTAGGGGCCAAAAGGCCCATAGTCTCTAAACACCATCTAAACTTTTCTATGCTCATAGGCTTAGTTAAAGAATCAGCAACATTCATCAAAATCTCTACCTTAACCAGCTTCACCCTGCCATCTTTGACCATATCTCTAACAAAATGATATTGTACATCAATGTGCTTTGTCCTAGCATGAAATGTCAGGTTCTTAGCTAGACAAATTGCACTCTGACATTCGCAATAAATTGTCACTGCACCTTGTCTTATTCCAATATCTAAACATAGTCTCTTAAGCGAAATGGCTTTTTTGCAAGCTTGAGTAGTTGCCATATACTCAGCTTCAATAGTGGACAAAGCAACCACAACCTGTTGCTTACTCATCCAACTAATTGCACCACCAAATAAAGTAAACACATAAGCACTAGTGGATTGTCTACTATCAACATCACCTACCCAGTCTAAATCCACATAAACATGAATATCAAGGGAAATATCATCTTCAGTCAAATTACTATGATAAAACAAGGAATACTCAGAGGTACTACGCAAATATCTAAAGACTCTTTTAACTGCATCCCAATGAACTCTACTAGGATTAGACATATGTCTGGAAAGAACTCCCACTACTTGGGCAATATCTAGTCTAGTACAAACCATAGCGTACATCAAACTTCCAACTACACTCTTGTAAGACACTCTACTCATCTCTTCCATCCCTGATGGAGATGCTAGAAAATTTGAAATAGATAACTTTGTTCCAACTGAAAAGGGAACACACAATGGTCTATAGTCATGCATGTTAAACCTCTGTAAAATTGAATTGACATACTTACTTTGGCCAAGCCATAGCTTTTTGTTCACTCTATCTCTTATAATTTCCATCCCAAGAATGTGTCTAGCTGCACCAAAGTCTTTCATTTCAAATTTAGCAGTAAGTTGAGATTTCAGTTCTGAAATCATACATTTCCCTTTACCAACAAATAACATATCATCAACATATAATGCAACAAATAGAAAACCATCACCATCAGTTTTATAATAAACACAATGATCTAATTTAGAATGCTCAAATCCCAAACTCAACACATATGTATCAAATTTTTGGTACCACATCCTAGGACTCTATTTTAGGCCATACAAAGATTTCTTCAATTTTCAAACCAAATTACCTTTACCTTTCACCATGTAGTGCTCTAGTTGTGTCATATAAATATCCTCCTCCAAGTCACCATGAAGGAAAGTAGTTTTCAAATCCATTTGCTCAACCTCTAAATCATAAGAAGAAGCAATAGAAAGCAAAAAACTAATGGATGTCATTTTTGCAATAGGAGAAAATATGTCACCATAATCAAAACCCTCAGCTTGAGAGTAACCTTTCGCAACCAAACTTGCTTTGTACTTCTCAATACCTCCATCTAAACCAATCTTTTTCTTGAACACCCATTTGCGACCACCAGGTTTTTGTCCTTCAAGCAATGATACAAGATCTCGTGTATCATTCTTTTTCAAAGATATCATTTCTTCATCCATAGCAATCTTCTAGGATTCCGCATCATTCATACCTAATGCCTCTTCTACAGATTTGGGTTCATCCATGTTAGTATTCAAAGAAAAAATACATCTCCAATCATCAGGTGAATACCTTTTAGGTGGTTATCTATGCCTTTTAGACCTACAAACAAGCTGAGTTGGAGGTTCTTCCTCCTCTTCTGAAGATTCAAAGCTAGATGAGCTCTCCTCAACTTCTTGTCTATACATTGGCCTCGATTCAACTTTCTCAAGTGTAGAAGGAAATTGAATCACATCTTCCTGTTTACTTTGTTTTGGCTACAATGTAACAAAAGAAGGCTTAGTTTCTCTAAGAATATCACTTCTACTATATATTACCTTCTGTGGAATAGGATCCCAAACCTTGTATCCTTTCACACCATAATTGTATCCGATGAGGATATATTTCACAGCCTTGTTCTCCAACTTTTTTCACTTCTCCTTTAGCACATGTGCATATGTATCATAGCCAAAAACTCTGAGATGTATTAATGAAAGCTTGTGACTCGACCATGCCTCTATATGTGTCTTATCAACAAGCGCTGATGTAGGAGACGTATTAATCAGGTAACAAGCAGTGGCAACAACTTCAGCCCAAAACCTTTGTTCTAGACCAACACCACTCAACATACTCATAGCCTTCTCCATCAGTGTCCTGTTCATTCTTTCTGCAACTCCATTGTATAATGTAGAATATGGAGTTGTCTTTTGTCTATGAATAACACAATATTTACAAAATCTATCAAAATCATTAGAGAAAAATTCACCGCCATTATCAGTCTTCAAACATTTTATTTTCTTTCTAGTCTGCAACTCAACCATTGCTTTAAATTCTTTAAATTGACTGAAAACTTCATATTTACTCTTTAGAAAGTATACCCATGTCCTTCTACTATAGTCATCAATAAATGAAACATAATATGTGGATTTTCCAATTGAAGGAACATCTACAGGACCAAACACATTAGAATGAATAAGATCCAATACACCGCAAGATTTATGAGAATTTGAGTAAAACTGAATGTGGTTTTGTTTTCCATAAATGCAATGCTCACAAAAATCAAACTCAAGATTACAATCAGACAACCCTTCAACAAGGTTTTTATTTTTCAAGGTCCTTAGACCCTTTTCTCCAATGTGGCCAAGTCTTCGGTGCCATAACACAGTTTTCTCTGTAGGTAACTTTGATTCAAAAGAAAGAGCACCCTTGGATACCCAAAAGCCATGATCATCTACTGAAGATGAAACTCTCACCTCTTCCATAGACTTGCTTTTCACAGAAGTACTATTACACTCAATAGTGCATGCATCAAGCTTATATAATATGCCATATCTAACACCTCTAGCAATCATCATAGCACCTCTAACCATCTTGCATCTTGCATTAGAAAATACTACCTGCACACCTGCATCTATTAGTTGCTCACAGATAACAAATTTTGTGCTAATCCAGGGATATGCAACACACCATTAATCCTTTTTATTTTTCCATCAGGAAACCTGATTCTAGCTTTACCACGGCCAACAATATTTAAATAAGAATCATCACCCAAGTACACCTTACCTCCATCAAATTCTTCATATTCGAAAAACCAATCTCTATTAAAGGTCATATGGAAAGATGCACTTGAGTCAATTAACCATGCATCATTACCTACACGAGTTGCCAAAGCTACAATAAATGCATCACCATCTTCCTTCTCAGACTTAGAATTAGAATCAAAACTCTTCTTTTTCTTCTTGTTTTCTTCTTTGCATTCCTTACGAATATGTCTAGGCTTACCGCAGTTCTAGAAAAGAACTTTGGACTTTCCATGAGATTTGGATCTCCCCTTGGACTTGAATTTATCATGCTTCTCATTCTTCTTACCATTTTCCTTAGGTCTTCCATGACCATTTAGGGCATCCTTGGAACTGATGGATACCTTCCTCCTCATCTCTTCAAAAAAAAAAGAACCCACCACATCTTCAATCTTCAATATAATAGAAGTACTCCCAATAGCCATAATAAGAGAATCCCATGAATCAGGCAAAGAACAAAGCAATATCTAACATTTCTCCTCCTTATCCATTTTGACACCAACTGATGCCAATTGAACCACCAGCATATTGAATGCTTCTAGGTGGTCTGTATTCGTCCACCCTCTTCCATTCTCAAGGAATACAATTTCTTCCTCAAGAAAATCTTGTTCACTAAAGATTTGGCTTGATACATCTCACCAAGCTTCTTCCATAGTTTTTGTGCAGAGGTCTCTTCATGGACATTGATTAAAATAGAGTCTGCCAAACACAATTTGATTAGACCCTTGGCTTTACAATCCATAACATCATATTGAGAAAACAAAGTAGGATCTGTAGGCCTTGAAACCTTCTCAACAATAGCATCCCATAGGTCTCAATCTATCAACAGAGCCTCCATCTTTAGCTTCCACATTTTAAAATTATTTCCAGAAAAGTTATCCACCTCTATTCTCCTTGATGAACTTGCCATTTGAAAATTTCAGCAACAAGATCACAAAGTGTCTTCTGCACAAGCTCCTACTCATATCTGGATTAGTTCAAAAAACCCAACAACCCACAACTGAAACCAAAGGTGATTAGGCTTTGATACCACTTGTAAAGAAGCTAAGGTAGCAGAACAACTTCCTACACTAATCTTGAGAGGAGGATAATGCAAACCTTTATAGATCTTTAACAGTTACAGAAACTTAAACAAAAATAAACATAGATATCATGCATACCACAACATAGTGATTTACATGGGGAAAACCCTTTTGGGATAAAAACCCCACACTTCAAAAGCTGCCGAATATGTTATTCAAAAATCACAAATATTACAATATACTTGTAGATAAGGCTTCTCACAAGAGTATCACCACCAAAGATCTAGAGACAGCATGACCGTTATTAGACCCTTAGAATACATCACGATACCGCAACCATAATACAATGCCCTCATAAAATAAGGTTACCTTCTAGGGCAAGGCAAGCCAACAAAATATCTACCATCAAATCTAAAACCTAATAATGAATGGTCTAGATTTACAATATATCATTAATTTAATCTATGTCTGCCATTTAATAGTTTTTGTTAACAAAAAATGTTAAAACACATCCCAATCCACCCCATGTCCCATTGTATATTACACCTATCGGTGGAACTAGGAAATATATATAAATATATATACCCTATCAACAATAAGCCTCATATAATTGCAAGGTTGAGACACATTTTCCCAACATTGATAAGCTTGTGGCAATTAGACCAATAAGGACCTTCTATAGGGGTAGAATGTTGCATGAAGGAACTAAAATGAGCTAGATCCCCAGCCTATCTCATGGGTAGTCATCACCCATTAAAATCTACCCAAGAGAAACTCGCATGCTCAAAATATCTCTCAGGTAATACAAGATTGTCCCCTTTAACAGGAACACCCAGGATATGGAAGATGTCATAGAGTGTGATAGTCCACTCCCTTGAAACTCTAGGAAACTAGAAGGTGTTATGGTCTACATCCCAATAGGTAAGGATGTTGTAGTAGATGCATGCTGAGGGTTGCATAATGGGAACTCATGCCACCTTCACTAGTCTAGATCAGTGGAGGATGGCACTTGATCCACTCCTGAAAGTGCCTCCATTGCATTTGAGTACCATCCACCAAATGTAGGTGTCCTACCAAGCAGAAGCTTCATAGACCTTAGAAAATGTCAAAAAAATGTAAACTTTGAAAACACAAAAAGAATGTTGTAAAAGGAGTAAAAAAGTCAAGAAAATTAAAAAAATCAAGTAAACATTCACAATATATCTATAAAACTACAAAAATGATCACAAAAATGGCATAAAATAGGTAGAGTTTTATCATCCCTAGCAAAAGGGGCAACAAGGAAGGTCTCCCAGTGACTTGGTGGGTCACCTAAGTGACCTAGGTAGAGTTGCAAGGTCACCCAAGCAACCTACCCTAGTAAAATGGGTGACCTAGGAGGGCCTAAAGGGGTGACCTAGATTGTACCCTAGAAAATCCCAAGTGCCTCTAAAATAATTAAAAATGCATAAAATTTAAAAAATAAAACATATTAGAAACATGCTCTATCTAGGAAATAAACTTTTGCATCAAACAAATCAAAATTTGACAAACATTTTCAAGAAAAATGAGCAAAAACTAAAACTAGGGTAAAACAGGTGGTTTATCTCATGACCCACATGATGTGAATGATATCTCCTCATAGCATTCTCCACCTTGATGGAATTTCCATGGCATAATTAGGACCCTTCTTGATGTGTTCACCATCCTTGCAAACCACATACTTTGCTTGTGTGTCCCTCCATCCTTCAAAATTGAGTTTTCATGCCTCAAGTTGTAGGGTCACCTCAATGACCCAAGTAAATTTGTAGGATTGCCTGAGTGACTTGCCTTGGTAAAATGGGTGACCCACCTTGCTGAAAGAGGAAACCCTATCATTTTTGGTTGGGGCATGAAGCCTTAAATTATGGTCTTTTTTCCTCTAGTTTGGCTTGTGATTGTAAGAGTTGGTATAGAATGTCCTATACCATACAATATTTGGCTACATGGAGATAGCCACCCAAGATCTAGGAGATTCAATGAAAGCAAAAGAGAGACCCAACATGAAAGAATAAGTGTATTCTATCAAAGGATGAAATATACAATACAATACATGAATTGACATATGAGAAGCCCTTGGTTATATAGACCAAGGTGAAACATAGGACAACATAAGATTATGACAAGTGTCATAATCATATTACATGAGACACAAGGAAATAACTATCCTAAGTGTGCCCTAAGTATACCCTAAGTAAACTTAACTAGACAAGTGTGAATAGGACCTAATGTGGAACCAATTAGGTAATATGCCCCATTCATACCAATAATGATTTTGAGTTTTCTTGAGTCTTAATGACATGAATCACCCCCTAACTACCTCTCTTGTTCTCTTGACTCATTATTTTTTTTTGTATTGAAAAAAATGCAAGATTACAAAGGAAAAGTGCTTAGAAGAGCAATAGAAGAAAGACACAACCAGTCTATTAACGGCCATGGCTGGAACCATCGTAAACAAAAGAAAAATACATAGCAACTCCAGCCATGGTAGCAACATTAAGACTCAAGCAAGTGTACAAGGTGGCTACTGAAGAATGTTCGTTGACACATGAAGAAACAACTACAACTACACATGAAATACAACATTATACGTAAGAACAACTACAACTACAAAAGGAGATACAATATTGCAAACAACTACAACAAGGTTGCGAAACAAGACTACAAATAAACACTTGCTCAAAAGGATCTCCTCAACTCATAACAGAACATTATCTTCACTCAGACCTGAATGCATCAAACTTGTCAACCATTGTGCGAAAAAGGAATTTAGATTTTTCTTATTTGAAGTTGTCAGACTTGTACTTGAATAAGCTAGAGTTGATGAACAACCTTCCAGTTTTTATCCAAATCCTCCTGAAGCTATGATAAAAGAGACACAATGTGGAAAAAAACTTCAGAGTAAATCTATAAAATTCATGTTTCCTAATGAAAAGTAGATTTAGATAAGGCTGTCATACATCTATTCTTCCATATTTGCAATAAAATTACTTGTCTGACAGATTCAGCAATCATATTTTTATTTATGTCCATCCCCAGAAGAGCTTCTTTCCAGTTTAACTGATGACTAAACACAGTAGGTAAATCATTGAAAATAACCTTCCATTATTTTTTAGCATAAACATAGTCCCAAAACACATGCTTTAAGTCTTCTCTTAAATGACAAAATGGGCATCTAATGGGTTAAATCATAATTCCTTTCAATCTATCTCCAATAGGCAACTTATAATGCAAGATTTTCCAGGACATGATTTAAGCATCTGCACCAGCTTTTGACTTCTATATTTGTGCACTCAATTTGGACCAACACTTTTCATTAAATTTACATTTCCATTTGAGATTCAAATGATGGTTTAAAGGAACACCAAGCAAGAGCCGAATATAAATTTTCTTCAAGGGGAAGGCATTAAAATGATAAGAGGCTAACCATCTCCAATCTTTGAAAAAACTACAAGGAACAACAGTACACATTTTCATGCATAACTCCACCGGAACCAAAGATTGGACAAAGGTGATAAATTGTTTAACTCTGCTATTCAATCCAAATTGACTTTGCAGCTTTTTCCATGGAATCCAGTTTAATAAAGAAAAATCCCACATGTCACCAAACCATCGCACACCTTTTTTAAACAAATAATAAGCATGTTTCTGAAAGGTAATGGCAATAGGCTTGCCTTGATAATTTATGAGTTTATTCCACCATATGGATGAAGAAGTAAAACTGAATCCATACTGTAGAGATGCTTCTCTCCACTCTAAAATTTGAAAAACATGCTGCCAAGCTTTCCAAATGGATTGCAAAGGTTGGGAGGCTCTAATTTTGAAAAAAGGGGCACGAAGAATTTTATCCCACCAATTGATGGCCTGCCATTTACCATGAGCAGAAGCAGAGTTGATTCTATGATGAACCGATATCTTCCAAGGCACATCACCTCGACTGGCTCTAATGATCCATTTAGCTGATAGACAGATCCCTTGAGTTTTGGGGTCAATAATTCCCAAACCACATTTATTCTTAGGTTGTATGCAGTGTGCCTAGGATGTATATTTAAAACTCACCTCGCCACCCCATTTGGTCGAAAGAAATTGTCGAATAATTTTGTTCAAGTCCTCATAGCCTTTGTTGGAGGGCATCCAGCAGGAGGAATAATAGACATGAGAAGCAAGGAAGATTCTATTAACAACTTGGCCCAATTAAAAATTTTCTTCTTGAGTTTATTAATAAACTAGTTCCACATATCTGACAGAGAAACTCCTATTCCAAATGGTATGCCAAGATACCTAGTAAACTCTTCATGTCTTATTTGTCTCCACTCTTTAGGCAGCCAATGTGGAGTAGGTCCAACACGTGTCATCAAAAACTTAGTTTTATTGTGAGCCAGTCATGATCTCAATACTGAACAATAAATGTTCAATATATCTAAGGTGTTATTAATTTCAACTTCAGAATTTTAAAGAAAGAGCAAACTGTCATTAGTAAAATGAGAATTAATAACAACCACATTCTAAGGAATTGAAATCCCTGTCATGAGATGCAACTGATTAGCTTTTTGTAGAAGATAACCCAAAGCATCAGTAGTAAGGACATATAAGAATGGAGACAAAGGGCATCCATGTCTAATGGAACGTTGAAGAGGGAATGATTCAGTTATAGAATCATTGGCAACAATTTGAGTGCTTGCATCATTAAATAACATTTGAATATGTGATCTAATTTTGGGACCAAATCTCAACCATTGCAAATTTTAAGAATAAAGCTCCATCAAATTCTATCATAAGCCTTATCAAAGTCAAGTTTGATTAATAGAGCATATTGTCCTAATTGCTCGGCCAATTCACAAGTCTCCCAGGCTAAAATTAGATTATCCAAAATGTATCTGCCACCAAGAAAACTAGTTTGTTCTACCCTAACAATGTTTTGCACCACAGGTTTGATACGAAGAGCCAACGCTTTAGCTATAATCTTATAAGAGCTATTAAGTAAGGTGATCGGTCTCCAACCAGAAATAGAATCTTCATTTTTTCCTTTAGGTAGGAGCTTAATTAAGCCTATGTTGATGTTAGGGCCCAAGGAACCTTTCTTAAGAGCTTCCAGATATAAAAAATAAAAATCATCTTTGATATAAGGCCACATAGCCTGATAGAATTTAACCAGAAGCCCATCAATACCCAGACTCAAGATATTAAGAGCCATTGAAAAGAGTGTATGTTCTATTTCCTCCCGTGATAGAATGCGATCCAAAAATTGACTATAACCTTCATCAATTTTTGGGGGAATATGATCTTTAACAATTTCCTCCAACATTAATTGTATATCTTCCCACTGTTGAGCTTCTTTGAAGAGGTTTGTATAGAAGTTCTAAAAAGGCATACTGATTTCAGATGTTTTTGTATGAAGGGTGCCAAATTCATCCATAATAGCACATATTTTCTCCTTTTTGTGCTTGAAATTAAGATAACTAAAAAAGTATTTAGAGTCTCAATTCCCCTCCTTAATCCATTGTAGTCTAGCATGGATTTTTGGTCCTTGCCCTTTATAGTTATCAATTTTACAGAGTTGTGACTTAGTATAGGCAATATCTTCTTGCAGCCTAGTGTTGCTTGGATCAGAGTTCATCTTTTTTCGTGCTTGTTCCAATCTTCCTTGAAGGGATTTTTCCTTTCTTCTACACTGCCAAGCCATTCTCTTGCCAAAGGAATGCAAAAAGGTAATACATTGATAAATAGCTTCACCCCACCACTCT
The DNA here is from genome assembly GCA_027924645.1 of Cunninghamia lanceolata. Classification (NCBI taxonomy): domain Eukaryota; kingdom Viridiplantae; phylum Streptophyta; class Pinopsida; order Cupressales; family Cupressaceae; genus Cunninghamia; species Cunninghamia lanceolata. The sequence continues at coordinate 2,012,601 of BSBN01000053.1, read as the reverse complement.
ATCCATGACTCACCTTCTTGAGGTTTTGGAATATAATTCCAAATCCCCACTAAGGTGGACATGCAATCAGGCCTCTTCAAGTGAGATATGTTAAGTTTATATGGCAATGGATAAATAGAATTATTATTTTGGGAGGGAGAAACAAAACAAAAAATGGGGAAGTGACCCGATAGAGTAGTCAAATAATCCACCAATAAGCAAATACCAGATGGGCCACTAACTAGTGAAATATTGGTAGAAATGTAGAATCTATCCAATCTACTTAACTTTCTATCCTCCCCTGATCTATAGTTGGACCAAGTGAACCAATTATTGACATGACTAGAATCTTTATCATGAATTGGATCAACAACCCCAATAGAATTTTGACAAAACAACCAGCTATTAAATTCATCATTATTGAGTTTATAGGGACTATGCCAACTCCGATCAGTATAATGTTCAACCATATTGAAGTCACCACCAAGAATCCAATCAGCATTTGGAAGAAAATTAGACATCCAATTCCAAAGCTCAACCCATTCCTTGACATTATTAGAGGCATAAATAGAACATAAACCAATAGGTTGTCCATTGATAATGGTGAGGACCCATGCACAACTATGCGAGGGGTCCTCCCCCTTATCAACAACATATTTTGACATCCATGGAGAAATGCCCAAAACTGAACCTCCTCTCCCATCTTTATGAGAAGTGTGAAAAAAGGTAGCCTCTTTCCATATATGAAATAAAGATGCTTTTAAATTATCACTACCAATTTTAACCTCTTGTAGAAATAAGATATATGGTTTCCATTTCAAAACTAGCTCTTTAACTTTGAACTTCCTGTGAGGGAGCATAATCCCTCTACATTCCAAGAAAATATCTTGCAAATTATGATGTAGGCTCGACAATAGTGTCCTTTTCTTGTGGCAACACACTGAAACTATTGGCTAGTGCAACTGATTGTTCATCATTAAAGCATTCAAAGGAAGAGATGGAAGGTGATCTCGATTGCTAACGAGATGGGGATGGATGTGAGACATGATCAACAATAGGATGGCCAACCGAATTAGGAGAGGTAGGTGGAGAACACTCTCGAGAAGGCGAACGATGAGAACAAGAGAAAGAACTCAAAGGTTCCTTTCTCTTCCTCACTACTCTCCATCCATCTGACATTACTACGTTCTTAAAATGAGGTGAAGAAGTCTCATGAGCGTTGTCAATAATAGGTGGATTAGCTGAGGGTGAATTAAGTGTAGAAGGTGGGGGTGGAGAAGAGGAGACAATATGAGGATAGGTAGACTGAGTAGTGATCTGGTTAGACGGAACAATAGGCAGAGTAACTTGGGCATTTCTATTGGCATTTATGTTTTGCCTAAAAGGACAATCTCAGATCAAATGACCTTCTTTTTGGCAAAAACATAGGCATTTGGTTTATTTAAATAAAAACTAACGGTTGTCTCAAATCAAACCTTGGGCCAATCAATTTAATAAACTCGGGCAATGGTTTATCTAGGTCCACTTCCATGCACACCCTTGGATGTACCCTCAGGCTTGCAAATTTATCACTGTTATGTCTACACCAGATGACTCTGCCCAACTATGACACAATATCCCTGAGGAAAGGTCTAAAAGCTAAGTTTAAATATGGTAATTCAATCCACATTAGGTATCGAGAACGGGATGGACCTTCAGGGTGAAAGCCAAAAGTCCAAGCCTGCAAGTAACAAATTTGCCTGTAGATCACCCAAGTACCATACTATAAGACTGCTTGGGCATGGTCAGCTGATTTAAACATACATGAAATATATCCCTTGCCCAATCCCCTTAGGGTTTCAATCTCCCATCCTCTATTTTCCCAATTTAACCGAGCCCATTTATAAAACTCTGCTTTAGTTGGAATGCCTCTAAGAAAGAATAAAATAACATTTCTATTTTGGAATTCAACAATTATGTCTACAATATCATCCAGGAGTAGGAATTCTAGAGATTTACGTGTCTCCTCATTCAGTCCAATATCATGATTTACTTCTTTGTTGGCTGAGGCGTTTGGCTCTTGCTTCTTTTCAGTAACCTTTTCAGCCGACTGCTCACCATCATTATTCAGCAATGTCTCAGCCTCATGTTGCCCTAAAACATCCTTCATCTCCTCTTGACGGCATATTTCTTCTGTGTTAACCGCTGAACCAGACCCGATATCCTCTCCAACATGTCTTACCACAACTTTAAGTCTCATTTATCCACCGATTTTGGCCCTCAGCATTTGGATTGTGTGCCATAAAAACTAGTGTTTACACCTGTGAGTTCACTACCCTCTTACTCCATTCATTTTTTTTTCATGTAGATATTCTCTCTTGACTCATTGTTATCTTTCTTTGATTGAGAATCTTATTTTCTTTAAAAACAACCTTATGCCTCATGCATTTGGTGGTTCTTGATTTCATTTGGTTGCCTCTACATTTTTCCAAGAAGATTTTTCAAAACTTCCACCTTTCTTTTTACTTCACCATTGAATAGGATTAAAGCTCAACTTCCTAAATCTGCAAGCCTCTCTTAGCCAAATACCAAGATCATCTATATCATTCATTCTTTGTACAAGCCCTTGAGATTTTTCCTTTCTACAATTTAAATCTTCAAAGCTTCCACACCAAATCTTCAAAGTAATTTGGAATCTTCCTACAAAGTTTAGTTTTCCTTGTTTCTCTACTTCCATCTGTTGGGAATTAAGGTGTCTCAACCTTGTAAATTCCTTGCATTTATTATTGTAATGTAATTTATTTACTTAGCCTATGTTGTAATTTTGTTGCACATCCTGTTTTGTCATCTAGTGTGAAGTGGCACGATGAGTTGTCACTCCACTTGTAAGGTGACTAGGATGGTCAACTCACTCCATGTGGAGATAGGCGTTCCTTTTGTGTGGTAGAGGTTTTTTGCCATGTGTTGGCATCTTGACTAGTGTGTAAGTGAATCTTGACCGAAACGGTTATGACAGATTCCTATGACAAAATCTATGACATGTAAGAGTCAGAAATAGAAGGTTCTATGACAGGTGAAGACATGTGTCACAAGACATCTTGTAAGAAGGCATCTTTGGGCGCCCCAAGGAGGGTTTTGTCATATTGTAAGATAATATGCTATTTATAGCATGTTTATGAGAGATTCTCTTACAGCTATAAGTTATGACAGCTATGACAAATTCTATGACAGCCATGACAGATTCTATGATAGCCGGTTGGTGCGTAAGAGCATCTGTAATTGCCCAAATTGGAAATAGGTCACCATATTGGGATGGGGTGATATGACAAGTGTCATGACCATGCTACAATGTTGGACAAGTGTCCCTAGGTGTGGGTTTTGGGCCATGAGGCCAAGTTGGACACCCATTCCAAGATATGTTCAGTTTTGCCTTGAAAACTTCAATATAAGCAGGTGCTTGGAGAGGAGATGTAGAAGGTGATTAACAGGTGTTGTTATGTTGCTGGTTTGTCTCCAGATATGAGTGTCAAAGACTTCTGAGAGATTGCATTGCGAGTGTATTGTAAACCATTATAGTTTTGATAATACATTGTGTAGGTTTTGGAGTGGGGTTTTTCACTCGATAATGGTTTTCCCCACATATATCTTGTGTCTCTCTTCTTCTGTCTTAAATTCTTATGTGGTGCATTGCTGCAATATCTCTGTTGTTGTGTTAAACATTTTGTAATTGTAAAGGTTAAAAAGAATTTGCAGTCTTCTCTCCTTATTAGATTAGTGTAGGAAGCGATTTCCACACACCTTGCTTCCTTTCACCATCAAGAGGAGTATCCTAGAGTTGGAGAGGAGAAGAAACAACAAAAGTTGAATCCTTGAGGATAGAAGCCATAGAAGCTCCATAGAAGATCCTCATAAGTTATAGTTTTATTTTTTTTAATTGTAGTCGTTAGAAGTTCTCATTAAAAAAGGGTATCTTAGGAGTGGTAATTAAATCACACTTTTCCCAGAGACTATACTACTCTATTAGTAGTTCTTGGTTAAAATTTAGAATTTAAAGTAGATTCAATTCCTTCCAAGATTAGATTAGAGGTAGTTGCAAGTTATTTATTTTAAAAACATTCTTCAAATTAAGTCATATGCAAACAAGATTCACATCTTCAATAAGAAAATGAGATCCATCTCATCAAATCAACCATAAAACAGAAAGAAGAGCTAACATGACTCTTCAATCAAGAAATGAGAAAATCACAAAACAAAAACCATAGATGTTGCATTTAGATATTTTAAAATTCATTTAGTTGCATATTCATCCAAAGTCACAAAAAAATACATAAAGAAGTCATTTATTTGTTAGTTAATTAGCTCATTGAAATTATTTATCTTGGGAAAAGAACAAATAGAAAGGTAGTTTAATTGCTTATGTGCTTGCATTAGATAGTTCATGTTAGTTCTGCATTCATTGAAAATTGAAAATTGAAATATCAAAAACAAAATGGTAGGTCCTTTCACAAATAGGCTTAAAAGCCTCTTAGACATAGAAAATTAAACAAGCATCTTGATAGCATGCCAAGATTGGAAAACAACAAAAATCAAATAATCAAATAAACAAGTCAAAGCAAACAATCAAGGCAATCAACCAAAGTCAAACTAAACTCACCAAAGTCACTCTCCCAAATCTTTCACTTCTCCATATCTCAGTAGGCATTTTATGCCCATGTGTCCTAGTGTTGGTGAAGATTAGATAGAGATTGTTCTAGGTGAGATAAGGACAACTCAAGCAGTGCATGAAGCACCAAACAAAAAACTAGGAGCAAGCAACTATCTTACAACAAATCTATGAGCAAATTAATAGTTATGCAAAAGAACTAGCTTGTGCAAGAGAACTAGCTCTCCTAGAAGAATCGATTGAGTAAGAGGAATGTCATCTCAACACTTTTCACACCTTTGCTCAATAGGAATTAAGCTTGATCCAAGATTAAAACCCACCTAGCCATAAGATAATCGTTATAACTACACCTCTCTAGAGGTTTTCCAAGTAGCACCCTCACATCAACATCACAACACCACCCATCAACATCAATAACCAAAATTGAGTGAACACAACGAACAATCAATAGATGAACATCACTACCACTATCAAGATGCTCCTTCCTCACAAAGAGGGAAGTCTTAAAAATGCTCCCCCACTCCATTGGCTCTTGCCACGCAAGTAGGAGTGATTTAGCACCATGCCAATCACATAGTGGCAACATGTGTGATTTGCCATCTTTAACTCACACACAGTAGTGGTGAACTAGATTTTGGGTTCACAGTCACTACATATCAACCAATCAAAGAGAAAAACTTCAACAATGACATGTTATATCTAAGCACCTCTATCTTTCTCTTGTATTTATATTTTTTCTCACCTCTTTATAATTATATATAATCATTTATTAATTGTTTATCTTATGGTTAAATCTAAATCATAATGAAGAAAATAGATTACACATTCCTAAGATTTTTGGTTGGAAGAATTTTATTTCTTTCAAGTAAGACATTATTTCTTATATTGAATTAATCAAGTAATAATAGAATAAAACTAATAACAAAGACTAAACCAACATTACAATCTTAAAGGAAAGTCATGCTTCAGTAGAAAACAACATTAAGCATAATATTCATAACAAACAACATAACCAAACAAGTTATGATAGAACATGAATACAAGCTTTACGAACATAAAGAGACTCTAATACACATAAAAGATAAATAGATTAATAAGAAGCTCCAATACCTACACCAAGACTAAAACTAGAGCTTTACTTCGTCCACCATGAATTATTCAATATCAATGTTATTCTTGTTTGCAATGCAAATTGACCATAACCTACACATTACGTAGGTAATAAAACTTTTCCCTATTTATAAAACCCTCATTATAGAGGGCATCACCAAGAACATCTAAGTCTTTGGAAAGTTTGCTACAGGGTTAAAAAAATATCAATCTTGTTATAGTACTTTAAACTAATTTTTAATTTTGACAATTTGTTAAAGGTGGCTTTTTTGTTGCCTTCAAAATTTCTTGCATCATAAAGGACAAGTTAGCCATTTGAAAAAAAAGGTTAAAGCAAATTTGTTTCATGGGGCAGAATGAGTAGGAGAACATCTAAATTTCTAGATGAACTTGACATTAAGAATTCTACCTAAATAAAAGTATGAAATGATTTATAATTTAGGGGGATGGAACCTTAAATTGAGGAAATGATTATACTTTAATGCTAACACTATAATACTTTCATGTATGAACGGTAAATATGAATCATGACTCCGAATTTTAGTCAAAGTTGTGGCGGCACTAATTTCTAAGTTGCACGTGGGTTAACTTAACCTGCCAACTTCAAAGAAAAAAAATGCCAGCATTGTCGTTCTAGAACTGTAATTTTCCATGTGGCACGTTAAAAACTTCCAAAACGTGAAAATTTTGATACAACTTGGTTATATAATTGTAATGGTGAAATTTGTATGTTTATATTGCTTCTGGTTTAAAAGTTAAATAGTCAATAATAATTTTATATCTCATCTACATTGGAAAATGGTAAATAGTTGGTTAAAATTTACTTTTGATTGTTGAACTAGATGATATTTAAGAATAGTTTGTTGTTTCTTATTTAGTTTTGCTTAAAATTCTTGTCATAAACATTATAGAAGATGGTGTATATGCACTCCGAACTAGCTGCATCTTTTGCATTTGGAAATTTGGAAATTTGTGCAACTTTAGTGAACGACATTAGTTTTCTGCCTATTTTGAGGTAGTGTCTTGGTACATGTAAATAGTGACGAATGGCATGATCTTGTGTAATGTTAGGCTCATTCCCCTAACTTTTTATCTATTTATACATACACATTTTCCTATACACCTAGCTCTACCCTATGTATTTACATACACACTCTTATACATTTGCCTTAGCCACTTGCTTCTCACACCTATATATGCACCTACCTCCATTTAGTTGTTTGCAACCTAATATAATCTTTTGTCATATCTATTACCCATATGATGCCCCACACTTCTACACCTCTTTCATCCACTGCTATTAGACCTATTGTTACCCCTTTTAACCAACCCACATCCATACCCCACCACATCCCATACCCTAAATTTAAAAGCCCTCGTGTATGGCCCACATTATTTGACCTAAAATAAATGTAAAATGTTTTTTTTCAATGAATATAGAATGATGCCTAGATTGGTCACATATAATTTTTAAAAATCAAAAATCAAAAGTTATTGAAAAAATAGCAATATAGTAACGTAACAGTTACTAATGGGTACCCATTTATGAAAATTAGCAAGCATCAGTTACATTTAATTTTAAATATTCCCTTTCCACACTTTTGCCTCGGTTTTAGGCTTATAAAATTCTTGAAAATCCAACCCTAAGCCTTGGGCCTACAACTACAATGTCATGGTAGCATCTACTAGTAAAATTGACTTCAACAATATAGTTGACGATTTCATTTCCAATATTTTTTGATGAAATTAAAACTCATTATATATGAGAATGTTTAGTTTTCAACTATGTAATTTTTTATGTTTAATCTATTTTTCTATTTATTTGTTAATTTTTAACACAATATCTCATAAATTTGAAAGAACATGTATTGCTATTTTTTTAAATAAAATTATTCTTTTTAATTTTTATTTTTGAAACTTATATGTGAACAATCTCGGCATCATTCTACACACATTGAAAAAAAAATCATATTACATTTATTTTAGGTCAAATTATTTGGGCCATACATGAGGGCTTTTAAATTTATACCTTAATTCCAATTAAAAATATTTAAATTTTAAATTTTAAATAACCACCAACATAACCGTTGATGCTAAACCAAGCATGTGACTAGAAAGTGTGCTAACCACTAGCAGTTAGACTGACCGTCAGGCTTGTCATTTGTCATCCTCAAGCCCTAAAAGAGCAGTTTTTTTTTTCTTTTTGCCATAACTTTCACAAACGAAATCAGATTTTCGCAAAACTAGCGGCATTGGAAAGCTAGTTCTCCCAACTTCGCCGTGGAAAAAGATTTTTCAGGTAATTTTATCAGTTTTTCAGCTATACTCAGTCAAAGTCAACCCTTCGTTGCAAACTTCAAACAGTCATATCTTGTGCAAATTTTATTTGATTTTAGCGAATTTTTGTTGAAACAACATAGAATTTCCTGTAGATTCTGATCATATCATTTATTTTTTTGTCACTATTCATGATTATTAGATTTTTTTGAGATTACTCATTTTTCACCTAACAAGTTGACTTGCAAGTTTCTTTGTTCTTTTTTGTTTTGGTGGCATCTAGGTGGACATAAGGCACTACACAACATCAAAATCAGCATCAGATCTAAAGATAAACATTTAGGTGCACACAATCCAACTTTTGTCTTTTCATTTAATCAAAAACCTGTTTGCATTCACACTTTGATTTGGGCTTAAAACGAACGATTGTTTGCATCATCATACTTAAAATTGGGCATAAAATGAGCATGTGTCTTCATCATCACATTTGGATTTGGGTATAAAAATGAACTTGTGCTTGAATTGCTTGGTGGATGTGAGTGTGACTCAGGTGTGTATGCTCTTCTCATGCACTTCATGTGATCTTGAGAATCAAAAACATCCCTTAATACATTCATCTTCACACACACATTTCTATTTCTAAGGGTAAATTAACATTGCAAGTGTGAGTTAAGTGTGTGTGTGTGTGTATGCTCTCTCCTTGCACCACGCGGTAAACTTGGAGATCAAAATCACCCACTTGATTTTCTTTTGTCACCCTTCTTAGGAGGCCTACTTGGAGACACACCACTCCAAGGGACAACCTCAACTCTTGTGTTCTGACAAAGTATAAACAGTGAGGAGTAAATCAAAAAACACACCTCTTAGAAGTTGAAATTTTATCATTCGGGCTATGCCCCTAAGAACTTTATACCTTGGGGAAGTGAAGGTGAAGGGTGGGTTACCCCTTTCTCTCAGTTGTGTGGCATTATTTCACTTTCATATCACGAAAGTGGGCCCCACGTACCTTGTGTATATTGGGGACATCCTTAGACAACTTGTTTATCCTATCTTAAGACCTCTTGGCCACACCCATTTGACTAATAGTAGGCTTGTTGATGTGTCTTCAAGTGTTTTCATAATCACAACAATCAATCTTAAAAATTCAAACTTGTCATTGTGTCTTATGTGTGTGATTTATGCATGTACATGTGAAATCTTTTGTTTGCAAGTTGCCTAAGTCAAGCTATCAATAAACACTTTCCACATCATCCTAACTGTCCTTATCATCACTTTCATCCTAATCCAAATCCTAACCATCCAATCCATATTCACATCATCATAATAATCATCCAATCCAATCCAACTTCTTCTAATTCTCACCGCAATCTATCCCTTTCTTCCTTTGTCAAAATGGTTATGACACTAGAAAACAAGAACCTAGAGCAAGATCGTTATGGTATTCAAAAAATGTTTGTTGAACTTAGGTGGTTATATAGAGAGGAACAAGTCACTACCCCACAACAACACCAACAATCCCAAAAACAACACCAAAAATTCCAACAACAACAAGTCCTAGACCAACAATTCATACAACAACACCAATCCCAACTGCAACAAAATGAACAATTCCAACAACTCCTAGCCACCTACCAATCCCAAACTCAATAAACATAACCACAAACACAACCCCTCTCCATGCAACAACCACAACCACAACCTTCATATAACACATTATCCACTATACCATCACCCATCCAACATCAACAAATTCCCACTCAATCCTATGGGTCACCCCCCTCAACTTCATACCAACCTAATACAACCACATATCATGTTACCCCTACATCAACTTATCCCATTTCTTCCAATGTTAACCAATATCTATATCAATCCCTACCTCAAGAACATCTAACCCAAACTAATCCAACCACATATCATGTTACCCCTACATCAACCTATCCCACTTCTTCTAATGTTAACCCCTATCTAGATATCAATCCATACCTCAAGAACATCTAACTCTGTATCTTAACATTTCACCTCACCACCAAATCCATTCACAAGGATATCAAGTTCCTTCACAACAAGAACACACAAGTCTAAGTTACCCTTTGCACCAAAATCAAGTGTCCTTAAGTCCTTATAGTACCTTTGACAAGGGGAACACCACTCTAGCTTATGCATCCTATGGGCACCCTATAACATCATCCAATCAAATGCCAACACAAGAGCCCACTAGTCCTATCCCAACACCACCATGTAGTCCCTATCATAGTCCATTGGTCCATCAACCGTCTAATCCATCAAGCCCTTCATTACCTTCATTTCCATGTCCCTCCAATCTTCCACCAAAGGATCCCTTGGAGATAACCCTATGACAATTGATCCAAAAAACGTTGCTTGAGCTACCCCCGATAAAACCATCTAATTCCAATCCTAGTATGTCTAATACCATTATACCTCCACCTAATCCTAATCTAAGCCTCATCCTAAGCCTACAACACCATCCTCCATTATTATCCATCCATTATATTGTCCATCTACCCATACAGTCATGAAGGATGTGATCCAATAGCTATTAGAAAGGAATCAACCATTTCCATGTCACCAAACACCTATCCAAGAGCCTATCAAATAGCCTTCAAACAACATGTCTAGTCCTCCAAATACATAATATAGTCCACAACCCATCAAGCCTATTGAAGAGTACACTACCATGAGCCCACGTCAAGATCCATTATACCCTCATGTTTTTGAGCATCTACAGCCTATTAAACCTATCAATGAGTCTTCCACTCCCATTCAAGAAAACTAAGAGCTATGTCAAGAGTATAATTTAAAGCATGTAGAAACATCAACCCTTTATCTAAATCAAGATCAAAGCACCTCCATCCAACCCATCCATAATCTATATCTTTTCTATGAGCAAGATAGTATCCATGATCAAGTTCCTAACCATGAGCAAGCGATCAAAGTTCAACCCATCCATAATCTTTATATTTTCTAAGATAAAGATATTATCCACGAGCAAATTGATCCTATCCATAATCCCACAACTATCCATGAACAAGCTATCCACACTACTCCTATCCATCCTCTACCTAGTCCTATCCATGATCCAACAACACCCACTTCCCTTGATGAGACACTTAGCTCCCAAGTAAACATAGATGATCAAACAAATAGCATGGATCTTATGAGCATTATGATAATCAAGATCCTATTCATACTTTGTCCCCCAAAATTGACCATATTATAAATCCATCATATCCCCTTGGTCTTACCACTTTCATCCATGAATGTTCCTCCTTCAAAGAGCAACAACCATTATCTACCACCTCACCTTCCCCATCAAATAATGAGCTCTCATCTAGTGTCTAAATCACCCACAGTCCCATTGTCCACTGCATACTCCAAAAAATGAACTATCAAGGTAAAGGATTAGGCCTTCATGAACAAGGTATTTTGGAACCCATTCATGTCAAAGTCCCTCCATGCTCATATGGCCTTGGTTATATTCCCCAAGAAAAAAAATCTCAAGATGTTGGTACTACCTCCATGCCTTCTAAATCCACCTCTTTCCATCACAAATCACATCATACTCCCAAAACATATGTTTCCATTCCTCCCCCATCATCCTACAAATCCCAAAAACATGTGACCATACACCTTCCTCCATCCACTTTACATCCACTACTTCCAACTCCTAATATTCCTCCATCCACTTTACCTCCATTACTTCCAACTCCTAATATCCCTCCATCCACTTTACCTCCACTTATCCCAATGCCTAATATCCCTATCATCCAATCCCCTTACCCATTATCCACAAATCCACTCTTAATCCCTGCATTCATAAATCCCCTTACATACCTTTATCATGACCAACAAATGCACACATCGACCAAACATGAAGCTTCCACCAAGTCCATGGGATTCACAAATAAAGTTTTGGATGCCTCTCCCCATAAAGAAAAAAATCCTAAAAATACTTATGCCTTAAGGTATCAATGCAAAGAGTCCAAGTAAAATCTATCCAAAAGGCTACTCAAGCCCATACTTTCACAAGAAAAGTCCAAAAATAAAATGGTTTGGGTCCCTAAGCAAAAAGAAATCAAGTCAAATGAAGCATCCACATCCCAAAAATCCCAAAAATGTCACTTCATCCAAAAATCCCAAATTCCTTCATCCCATAAATTCCAATGCAAAAATCATAAAAATCCTAAGTTTGTGTTGGTACGTAAATTCCTACATCGACCATCCCCTAAGAAAATATGTCCATTACTTCCTACACCTCCTTCTAATCCAAAGCTTCAAAATCCCATTCAGTGTGTGCAACCGTTGGTCTTGGTTCCTTTCTATTCCACAACATTTCCACATACCTCCATCTCCCCATCTTTAATCCATTATCCCACATATTTCACCCATCATATCCCTATGGTCCATGCTTTTGCATAATCCACATCATAATCCACTATCCTTCCATCCATAATCCACATCATAATCTACTATCTCCCATCCATCCTTGCATAATCCTTCCATACATAACCCACATCATAATCCACTATCCACCTAATCCATCTCCCTCTCATGTAAGCCCCTACCAACATCTATGAGCATAATGACATTTGACATGGCCCATATGTGTCATCCATCTTTAAATAGAACTATCACCTTTCATGGAACTAGATGCTTGAGTCCTTATCCATATCCACCTATTCCATCCAAGTATTCCAAAAAAAAAAAAAAAAAAAAAATTAAAATTGTAAAGGGAAATCCCTTCGTCCAATGGTGAAAACCTGGTAAACATGTGCCTTGGATAAGTACCATTATGAAAACCTAGCAAACATGTGTCATGTGTAGGTTGATTATCTATGTGTCTTACACTTGGGGCACACTGTCTCATCCAAACTATCATTTCCTTTCTCTCTACCTCGTCCTATCATAGCCTATCTTACCATCCTTAGCCATTATACCCACATATATATCCCATCTATCCATCCATCCTCCCTTCCTCCTTTTGATCCTGATAAAGACATAGAGGCAAAATGTTGAAAAATGCTTTAGAAAACCTCTTGATGTCCCTCATCCTTTCCAACCAATCTAATCATCCTCTTGTCCTAAGTTTTGTCATGTAAAATCCTAAACATACTACCTAGAATGAGGCATGTTGTTACTATGCAACATAGTCTTTGGAGAACACATCCTAACTCACTTATGATGCATACATCCATCCCACACACTATCACCTACCATTTTTTCCATCCTGTTATTGTGTATCTTCCATCCCAATTATTATCACCCATCCTTTTGTCCACTTATCTAATCCCATCTTCCTTCTTGCCTCTAGACCTAGTTTTCCCTTGTCACTGGTATCTAGCAACAAGGCTATCCAAAATCCAATACAATGCCATCCCATAAAGCAAAAATATCCAAAAACAACCAAACAATCACAAAAATATCCAAAAACAACCAAAAGATCTCAAAATATCCAAAAACAATTAAAAAAATCATAAAAATATCCAAAAACAATGAAAAAATCTCAAAAATATCCAAAAACAATAAAAATATCTCAAAAATATCCAAAAACAATAAAAAAACTCAAAAATATCCACAAAAAAATCAAAAAATCTCAAAAATATCCAAACACTTAAAAAAAAACTCAAAAATATCCAAAAACAATAAAAAAATCTCAAAAATATCCAAAAACAATTAAAAAATCTCAAAAATATCAAAAAATAATCAAAAAATCACAAAAATATCCAAAAGAACAAATAAAAAAATCAAAAAATCCAAGCAATAAACCAAATGCAAGTCATCCTTAATCCATACTAATCTAGTCAATCAATCTAGCCAAATCATCCAATCACATCCTTTGGTCTTGATCCCAATCTTGTCGTAAACCAAATTAATTAATCATCATCAATCAATCATCGATGGGATATTTCACTCCCGCATCCTCGTGTTGATCTAGGGATATATTGTTTCCCACAATGACAACATTATCATCATCATCATCAAATCAATCAATCAATCCATCACTTATCAATTTATAGCTTGACAAGGGCAATATCTTGTTTGTTTTTTGAATCATTTGTGCATGTTGGCTTGCTTGCTTATGTTTGTTATAATTTTATTTTGCATTTGTATCGAGTCCAAATCTTTCTAGCTAATATTCATATCTTGTGTATGTTGGAATATCTTTTTGCATTATCCTTTGCATCTAAGGTCATATCATACCTTCTGTGCATTAGGACTTTAATGCTCTAAGTATTCTTCCTCATACATCTAGGCAAGGTTGTATTAAGCTAGATGCACAAGACACATTGTCACCCTAGTCCTTATACCTTGGTGCATAATGTCTAGTGCTATATCAAACTATAGGATTAGTCTACTCAAGTCAGCATAACTATCATTCTATCATCCATCCTTTTATCTTCTTCATTTTTCTCTATGTTGTTCTTCATCTTCTATCTCTTGTTTTTCATATTCATTCATTTCGAGAGCACACCCATATACTTCCAATTCGTCTGTCCTCTGGAGGGGGCATCATTCAACCTATTAATTAATCTACTAAGTACTTCTTCTACCCGACTGGGGCATCATCTTTTCTAATCCAATCATATTGTTCTTCTAAACCAAAATCTTCTTCTATCCAACATAGCACTATATTTTAAACTTCTTTGAAATGATGTTACTTCGCAACACCATCTCAAAGAGGGGCAAAATGTAGACACCTAAAATTGTCGCGTTCCTAGATCAGGCATTCATTTGCCATACTTCACATTAATTAAATAATTCTTAATTATTTGATTAAGCTTATCTATCGATCACCATCAATTTATCCTCCATATTAATTAAATAATTCTAGTTATTTAATTAAATCAATTCTCCTCCACATATTAATTAAATAAATTTAAATTATTTATTTAATTAAAACTAATATTTTGTTTCTTCAAAATAAATAAAATTCAATATTTTATTTATTTATCCATGTGCAATTAATTAAATTATTAATTTATTTAATTTCCTATTATTCCCTCTCCTCCATAATTCACTCTCAATCAATTTAAATAACTAATCAATCAAATTAGTTAACTAAATTAATCAAACCAATTAACAAGTTAGTCAATCTAGTTAACTAATCAATCAATTTAGTTGACTAGTCAATCAACTTAGTTAACTAAGTAATCAAATTAGTCAACTCTCCAATAAAATCTGTTAACTCCCTTAATGTATGAGAGGACAAGGACACTTGTCACTCTCTCATTTGCTCACGTCCTCTCAACCATTTCTAGCCATTGATCTCTCTGATCACTCCTCATGATTGATCTTCACTGTTGGAAGTCTATAAATTGAACCTCATTCTTCATTTCAAATCATCTCCGATCTTCATACAACATCACGCTGTTGAAATCATTCTAGATCTTATCATCCTCATATCACAAGGTTATGCTGACAAATTGAGCAATCCACATAAAAATCAAAGAGCAATCGATTGGAGTTGCGTGCACTTCAATAGATCAATTAGTGAAGCTGGATTTGTGTATGCAAGGGAAGGTATATTGTATTGATTTATGTATTGCTTTCAGTCATATTTGCATCTCAGATTTTAGACTATCACAATATGCATCATGGGAGGTAACTCAATCACAACTCCATGAATTCCTCATGAATCATAAATCTATTTCAATCTCAATTTTACATTGTTTCATGGATGCAAACTTAGTTACAAATCCATGATTCCATCTAAAACTCATTGGACTTACATGGTTTCAAGGAGACCAACTCGGTTACAACTCATGATTTCATCCAAGCTTATTTTGAAATGCTTGTATCCATCATGGGGACCACATCAGTCACAAATCCATGACTACATGATTCCATTTTTCGCACACCTTTTACATGGTTTTATGCTAGTACACAATGTGGGGGCCAACTCAGCCAAAACTATAATATTTGACCCATATTTACTCTAATACCATGTAATATTTGGCTCAAACTTGCTTTGATACAATCTAAGATTTGTCTTGGATTTTCTTTGATACCATGAAATATTTATGACATGTTGAAATAAATCTAAGGGACACTACAAATTTAAAGAAAATTACCTAGTGCAAAAATAAAGACTTGCAAACTTGAAAACTAACAAAGTAGAATTTTATTCATCAAGATTGTACATAAAAAATGAGTAGCCTATGCATTTGTGTTATTTGTTCTACCATCAAATGTAATGAAGTTGCATGTTATGGATAGTACATAAGAGTATTTGAGACAAATTAGTCACCAAAGATGCATGATTTTCCTAAAGTCTATCTAGAGACAATTAGGAAATAAAGCAATATTTTCCCAAAGTGTAACTAGGGGAAAATAAGGAAATAGAGAAATTTATCCTCATTATCATCTAAAATATATAGATAATAATAATAGATAATCTACATTGTATCCACCTAAGCAATCAATGAATATGAAATAAGATGTAATAGTGCATTATTTACAACACTAACATCCCCTTAAGTGTATCTTTATTGGGTAAAAAGAGTGGGTCTCAAAAACTAAGCAATGTTAAACACACATGTAAAAAATGTATCTCCTCAAAAAGAGATGCGAGAGAGAGAGAGGGGGGGAGGGACAAGGAGAGATAGAGATAGAGATAGAGAGAGGGAGAGATAGAGAGATAGAGGGGGAAGAGGTGGGAAGAGAGAGAGAGAGAGAGAGAGAGAGAGAGAGAGAGAGAGAGAGAGAGAGAGAGAGAGAGAGAGAGAGAGAGAGAGAGAGAGAGAGAGAGAGAGAGAGGAGAGAGAGAGAGAGAGAGAGAGAGAGAGAGAGAGAGAGAGAGAGAGAGAGAGAGAGAGAGAGAGAGAGAGAGAGAGAGAGAGAGAGGAGAGAGAGAGAGAGAGAGAGAGAGAGAGAGAGAGAGAGATAGAGGGAGAGATATAGAGAGATAGAGAGGGGGGAGATTATATATATATATATATATATATATATATATATATATATATATATATATATATATATATATATATATAGAGAGAGAGAGAGAGAGAGAGAGAGAGAGAGAGAGAGAGAGAGAGAGAGAGAGAGAGAGAGTACCCATATGTTATAGAAAATGAAGTTTGAAGTAAATAGTCTCATAACAAGTGTTGAAGTAGGTCCCCTTACATCAAATAATTAATCTCCCTTTCAAAAGAAATAAACCCATGTTGTGGATCTACTAAATTCCCACACAAAATGTGGAACGAAGGGAGGTATGCTAAAGATTTATAGAAAATGTTTGTATTTCCCTATGTATATACTTAGGTAGAATTAAAAAAAAAAACACTTATCATTGTGCTTTTTGTAAGTGACATGACAAGATGATATGTTAGGATGACATGGTAATATGATGTGCCAGGATAAAATTGTATGATGGTGTGACAAGCTAATGTGGCTACCTATCATAGTAGGCTAACTTGGTGTACAAATTATGTGTCACTACTAACATGTCATTGTTGATATGTCATTGCTAATGTTGTGTTACTTGTGTGGCACTATTGATGTGCCTGTATTGGCTATGCAAGCCATTCAATGCCAAGGTAGGTGGCATGGCACTGATGTGGTAGGTGACACAAGTGTTGATGTGGCAAGTGACATGATAGAAGCTACTGGTGGAAGAATATTTTGTTAGTAGTATATTTCAATGAACAAAATACTTTTTGTCTTTCAATCTATAATTTTTTCTTGGTTTATGTGTTGGGTAGATGTTTACATACTATACATAGTACAATGACAAGAAATAGATCCATAGTCAAAGTTGTCATATTTTAATGATTTAACAAGTGTTTTATATATTTTTGGCTACTCTAGATATAATGGTGAGTTCATAATTACTTCATTGTGCTTCTAGACGAAGTTACCTACAAAGATTACAAATCAATAGTAACCTTTGGCACTTGTTAGTTTGGTCTTTGAATCTCTAATTTGAATGAAATGAAAGGAAAACCCAACTTTCTAAGATTTATTCTAAACACAATGGTGTAGTTTGTTTCTCTCCTAGCTGCTTCCTATAGAAGTTGGTTTCAAGAATACCTAACAAATAAATTTCACAAATCATAACTTTTTTATTTTGCACAAATGAAAAAGATTTAGCATAATCTATCCTTCTTGGATACTATATAATATTTGACATATTTTCTCTAATACCATGTAAGATTTGACCAAGATTTGCTCCAATACCATGAAAGATTTATGACATCTTGAAATAAATTTCTAAGGAATGACACAAATTTAAAGCAAAATTACTTAGTGAAAAAATAAAGACATGTAAATATAAAATAAACAAAATAGAATCTTATTCATCTAATTATGTATAAGCTGGGAATCATGTGCTTCTTTGATATATGTGCTATATGTTCTACCATAAAATGCAACTATATTATATTTTATAGAGAGTACAAGAGGAGATGAGACAACTTAGTCTCTAAAATAACGTAATTTTCCTAAAGTCCATCTAGAGAAAATTAAGATTTATAAAGAAACATTTTCTCAAATCCTATATAGGGAAATACAGAAATAAGCTAACTTATCCTCATTATTAACTAAAAATATATAGATAATATCCACCTAAGAAAGATTAATATAACCTAAGGTGCAATAATGCATTATTTACACCAATTCTATGATTACCTTTTACATTATGACTCCATTTAGACCACACTTTTTACCTTTGCTACAAATTTGCTTACATATTTATTGCATATTAATGATGATTATGTTTATCATCCACTAACAGGTACAACTAACAACCTTTTGTGCACATGTAGGAGAATGTTACTTTATAAGTACATGAAGAGTCATGAAGCATCATCATAAAAGTATTCTTGATTTGTTTGTTATTTCATTTTCTACATATCTTACTTCGGCATGCATGACTCATGTAGTTTCATATGCACACTAATGTGGGGTAAAATGTAAGGGATAAAAGTCCATACCTTACACTTTTACACCTTCATTTATGTCACATTGCATATATGTCATAGATGCATGTTCATAGTCCTCAATTCATTCATTTCTTACTTTAACATGCACTTAGCCCTAAACTCAGCAACCCACCACTACTCCATCTCTTAGTGGTTCAGACTAATCACTCCTTATAACATTCCCTTAATCAAGATAATACCACAAGTGTGACCTTGTCCCTTGGATTCTATGTAGTGTCTTAGTCTACCATTTTGAAATTCCTAGTCTTACTCCTTGAGCCAACCTTTCTAGAAAGTAAATATTACCTTGTATTTATAGGCATCTTCTATGTCATTGGTATTATCAAGTGTTAGCAAGTAGTATCAAAGCATTAACACTTCAATTGCAATAATATTCAAGTATTATAGTATTAACAAATAGAAATTTGCATCAAAGCACTTTTTTACTACATATACCATAGGCACACATCATCATTGCATCCATGGTGTTTTTGAATTTGTACATTATCATCATAACAAGTCAAGGTCATCAACCTTTTACCTCTAAGCAAGCTCTCATGTGCTTTTCAACACAACCCCAATTTCAGACACAAGTACAAGGGCATAGGCAAGAGATTCCATAGGACCACAATAGCAAAATGTCAAGGATCTACTAGAAGGATCAAGTCACAATGTGACATATTCTTAAGAGAAAGAAACATTTGTATTAGTTTGCCACTATTATCTATTTGCCATTTCATCATCAAATATGAGTATGTTTGTCAAAACGTATCAACCAATCAAAGAGAAAAATCATTTAAAATTTTGTCTCACCTCTTTATAATTATATATAACCATTTATTGATTGTTTATCTTATGATTAAATCTATATCAGAATGAAGAAAATAGTTCGCACATTCCTAAGATTTTTGGTTGGAAGTGTTTTATTTCTTTAGAGCAAGACATTGTTTCTTATATTGAGTTAATCTTAATAATAGAATAAAATTGATAATAGAGACCAAACTAATGTTACAATCTTAAAGGAGAGTCATGCTTCGATAGAAAACAACATCGAGCATAATGTTAATAGAAAACAATATAACCAAACAAGTTATGACAAAACATAAATGTAGCTTTATGAACATAAATCAACAACGTAAAAAGACTGTGATACACATAAAAAAATGAATGGAGTAACAGGTAGCTCCATCACCTTCACCAAGATTGAAACTAGAGCTTAACTTCGTCTTCCATGACTTGTTCAATATCAATGTGATTCTTATTTGCAATGCAATTGACCATAAGCTAAACATTATGTAGATAGTAAAAATTTCCCAAAAGCATCCAAACCTTTAGAAAGCTTGTCAAAAAAGCTAAAAGAGATCTCAACCTTGTAATCATTTGAACCACTTTTTAATGTTGACAACTTGTTAAACTAGCTCTTCGTTGAAATTTCTTGCATTAAAAAGGATAAGTTAGCCATTTGGGAAAAAAAAGGTTAAAGCAAATTTGTTGCGTTTCAATTTCACGGGGGAATGACTAGGAGAACATCTAAAATTCTAGATGAACTTTACATTAAGAATACTAAATAAAAGTATGAAATGATTTACAATTGAGTTGAGTGGGATGGAACCTTAAATTGAGGAAATGATTGTAGTTTAATGCTAACACTATAATACTTTCATGTGTGATCGGTAAATATTAATCATGACTCCGAATTTTAGTCAAAGGTGCGGCGGTACTAAATTCTAAGTTGCACGTGGGTTAACTTAGACTACCAACTTCAAAGAAAAACGTGACACGTTAAAAACTAACAAAACGTGAAAAAAAATTGCTGCAATTTGGTTATATAATTGTAATGGTGAAATTTGCATGTCATTTTCGTTTTACTTAAATATTATTAGTCTTTACTTTAAGGTGGGGATTTATGTTGTCGAGTGAATGAAATTCATATTAGTTGCTCCTCTTAATCGGTGCCAAGTTTAATATTTCGTTGTGACCAATGTTTAAGGGCTGTTTTATAAAAGGCTAAACTTTGTTCACATGGTTTTGGCGGGCATTTTTTTTTTTTTTGGGTCTTTTCATCCCTACGTATTGTTATGTTTTGTGCAATTAGAATTCGAGGAGAGAAAAATTAGTTTGGTTTCTAATGTTTTGCATGGCCTTAGTCGTGGTGCGCTTGTGGTTTGTAGGGTTTGTGCAAGGGTATGTGTCAATCTTGAAGAGCTCATTGTAGGACAAGTGTATCTACCAGTAGTTGCTACCTAGGGCTTGTTCGATGCATGGCCCTGAGTTTGTTGAGCTTCCCGAAATTTGGTGGGCTTGTATTGATTAATAATATGTGTAGAAACAACACATTCGGCATGGCTGGAGCTGTTGGGCGGACTGGATCAAGTGCAAACGTTTTTTGTGTAAAAGTTTTGTTTTGTTCCATATGCTATTTTTTATCATTCATGGGTTTAAACATTCTTGGGATTATTTTTTAATTGTGTTTAGGGCCTTTTCTTATAGTTTTTTGTCGCTGTTACCTAAATTTCACTGCAGCTCATTCAGGTAGAGTTTTGATTCAAAACTTATAAGGTACATTTCATCTAGTCCTTCATACATTACATTCAAGTGCATAAATGAAATAATTCAAGAGATTATGTTTATTAGATTACTGCATTTATCCAATTGCATGTAACATAAGAAAGATTTATCCAAAATCTTCTCCGAAGAATAAATAATCTTTATTGAATGTAAAATGTACATTATCTCACAAAAGCCGTGAGGTTAACTTTCTTATTCAATGAAATAGAAGAACAATCTATACATGAATACGTAAATGTAAAAATGTGCATGCAAGGTTAGAGGCCAGTCATTCCCTGAGAATGACTGGTTCTGGTTTTGGTGTGTTGTCATGTCGCCTCGAGTTGTCTTTGTCCTTCCTAGTTTCATGTTGTCTCTAGCTCCTACATCCAACAAAAAATAGTGGTGTTAGAGCAATACTCTAAGCAATGAATGGTTCCAAACCATACATGAACAAGATACCTATGCATGTATAGACTGATCCTCAAATGCATTAAACAAGAAATGTATACCTTGGATGTCCTAGAGAACAATCAAGTCACCAAACACATCCAAAATATGCATTTATTTTCTAACAAGTTTGCTTCATGTGCAGCTACAAGTGTAATTATGTTTTTGTTTGATTCATCAGTTTACATTATGATTGGAGGAAATGTGGCTCCCATAAGGGTTGAGCCCAACTCATAGTCCTTACAGAACATTTCATATGCCATATAAAAATGCAAGATAGACTGCCAAGGAGATGAGGAACAATTATAAGAGAACTGTCTAGAACAAAGATGCAAAGTCACAGGAAGTGCATGAATGCTATGACAAGAAGATAGTGGTATATGCAATCAGTTAAGAGGGACAATCATCTCATTGACTATAGCATCAGATAGTTTAGAATAGTTAAATGATTGTCCAAGAAATCCATCTGTCAGAGATAAACTAGAAACAACATCTTGTGCTCAGAATGATTGCATGCTAGCAGCAGTCAACTATCAGGATAGAGCAATCAAATGGCAAAGAATGTTTAAACTATCATGAAGAAATATCATATCAAACACACCATGAAGATAGTCATCAGCTATAAGAAGACAGTCCTAGAATAGCTTGTCATCATTTACAGTCATGGGGGATACTGTCAAGACACAGAGGTAGATAAAATGTATGAGACAAGGATCCAGAGAGCAGTGATAAGTGGTATCATTAGTGTAAGGTATAGTCAAAGAGTCGGCAGAGACAATCACCTATGAAGAGGGCAGTAAAGACACTGAAGAAGTATTTATATGCAGAGATAATACGTTTGTTGCCAAGTAGACTACAGTCTGTCATGGATTGTTGTTATGAAAATTGCCATAAACAGTGATAACAAGGGCTGGTGACAGCCATATAACAACAAGAAGGTCATGAGGAGTAGTTTTAGAGATAGTCATGATGGCTTTGGGGCAGCCCAACAAGGAGTTGAGACCACTAAACAGTATATGGAGCAGTCTTGTTAACAACAGTCACAGCCAAGAAGAGCGAAATAACAATAATCTAACATCATGAAATAGTCACCTAGCATTATGAAGTAGTATTCAGATGTGTAGCGGTTGTCTGAAGCTGCAAATATGGAGTATCAAATACCATAGGAAATGAAGAAAAGTTGCAGTCTTTTGTCACAGAAATGCATTTTTTCAAGTAAGAATGCATAGGATGTTTCTTTTACAAGTTTTTGTCATGGTTGGAGCTCATTTTGAGCAACAAATGAAAGCCTCATACAGAAAAATGAAACCCTTCGAACTCATATGTTAAACGAAAAATGCCTAGAAATGCTCAAATTGAGCCTCATGCTACAACAAGCAAACAAAAAATGCAGAATTTCAAGTTCGAAATGCATAGGGATGTTTTTCTTTGCAATTTTTCATTATGGCTGGGGCTCATTTTGAGCCAAAGTGCAGATGCAAACAACAAACAAAGCTTTTTCAACTCATTTCAAATGATAATACACAGAAAATGAAGTTTTTTTCAAGTTATGCTACAGCCAACGAAGAACAGATGTAGATTTTCCAGTTTAGAATGCACAGGTGTCATTTTATAAGTTTTCTGTCAAAGCTAGAGAGGAAGTCGTCCCAGAACAAATGCAGATTTTCAAGAACAAAATGCACAGAATGCCAAAATCGTGCCTCTAGCAGCCTAATGCACAAAAATTCCATTTTTTCAAGTTTTGTCATAAGTTGGGGGCTCATTTTGAGCCAGAAAAATACAAATACAGAGGGAGAAAATGAAGTTTGTTAATTCATTTCAAGTAGAAATACTTAGAAATAGACCAGATTTAACCAAAACCTAGTTCAACAATGTCGAAACCCCATATAGATTTGCATTTTATATGTAAAATTAAATGCAAAAGAAGAGCAATGTGATTGCAGATTAGAAAGAGATACAAGTCTCGAGCTATGAGGGTTCAACGATGTCCAAAAATGATGGTGATTGGCCATAGCAGCGGTGACCTAGTATAATGTCAAAAAGAGAGACTTAAATCTACTTTGGGGTTTGTTTTGAAAGTGGATACGGAGAAATAGAGAGCTTTCAAGCTCATGTAAACACCAAAATGCTCGGAGATGCTGGATCAAATTGCAGCCAGTGAAGGATTCGAGCTCACACAAAGGTAAGAAATACATAGACAAAGCAACTATGGTTGTGGCCTCTAGTGCCATCTAGCCTTTGGGGTTTCAAAAAATGCAGGAGAATTTGCAGATATAGGAGAAAGTGACTTTTTTAAAAAAAACTCGTTTCAAAAAAAAACTCAGAAATGCCTTGAAATCGCACTTCAGCACAGTCGAATGCAAGGTAAACATCAGAAAAATGAAGAGAGTTTGACAGGTGGAAGACTTACTATTTGTTTCTGCCAAGTGCTATGTTGGAACCCACATAATTTTTTCTCCTCAAGAGACCTTCATACGGCCTCAAACACAATGAAGGCAATGCAATGGTGTTTGGCCATAGGAAAAAAGGAAAAATGCATCAAAACCAGTCAGAAATCGCGGCCAGAGAGGCCCAAATCGACTCAAAATCAAACAACAAGAGGTCAAAATTCTCGGCAACAACAACTCATCTTGCATATTGCTCAGAAAATCGGCCAAAATCGACCTAGAATCGACCAGAAACTATGCATTTTGCCTTCAGAACCCTAGTCATGGCGGCGCAGCAGCGAGAGAGAGGAGGAGTAAAATCCAAAATGAAAGCTTTTTTTTTAGGTTTTCCTTCTTTTTCATGATCAACCTAATTTGCATTGATGGTGTTTTTTGACTTTTGATTTAAACAATATCATTGCAATCATTTGGTGCCCGTGGTAAAGACTTGGGAGTCTTTCCAAACCTAATGATAATACATCAAGGGGCCGTGAGACATGCATTTTCTGCCTTTTATTCTTTTTCAAAGTCAAAAAACATTATGAAGGCATAAGGGTCGAGTGCCTTGTATTTTTCTAAGGCATGTGTTGGTGTTTAACTCATAGGGCGAGTATGATGATGTGTATAAGGCATTGTAAATATTGCATATGGAGTCATTTGGGTGCCTTGTAAAATGTGATGAGTGACTAATGCAATACGGCATGGTGTTTATATCAAGACCATGGAGAGAGATACGAGTAATGATGTAAGTTTTTTGAGTATAGCCATGAGATGTGAGAGGTGATGCAAGTGCATGGTTGTGTTTGGTTTGCCTAGGGTTTACAAGGTGTTGTTATGTCAATTTTGCATTATCTAGAGATAGATTAGATGTTGTAAACAAACGATAAAGTAATAAATTATGAATTACTTTATCATTTGTAATAAAAATGCAAAGGGGCAATATTAGGCAGATTTATCACACATGGCAAAGTACGTCTCACCGATTACTTTGTTGTTCTTTCATGACATTTAATTTGTCCCCAAACTATGCAAAATCGGGAAATTAAATGTTATGTCCTAAATGCCATTATATTTCTGCATAGGTTTGTAATAAATCTGGAATGTAAACCATTAACCAAGTGGTGTAATTATAAATCTCTCAGTCAATGTTAAATAAATGTAGAAATAATGTGTATTTATGTCATTTATTGTGCAAAATATTAGACATTTATGATGTTGCAGGGGAGGTCGACAAATAGGGAGAAGAGTTATTGCACAGATTTGACTTGTTTTTAGTGGCATTTAAAGGCATTTTCTGGAGCTTTTATGGTTAGTGATGGCATGCCTTGACTTTTTTTGCATTGAGAGCCCACTTTGGAGGACTTTAAGCAGATATTTTGAGGGCATTTATGAGATGCACGAAAATGGAGGTTGCTCATGCTTATCTTGTTACAAGTTGCTTGGGAAGTATATAGTCTTCTTCCTTGTTCATTATTCAGAGTTCTTGCTATTCACTGCACTGTATATTGTGATTTTTGAGTTCTTTGTAGAAGTGAATAGTTTTGTAACCCATTTTCAGAGTAATACAGCACTGTAACACCTTTTTAGTAGTAATAAGCAGTTTATACCTTCCCATTTCTTCTAGTATTGTGTGTCCTTAGTGTTAGTACAGATGCTTGTGATGTTCTTTGTCCTTGGGACTGTATTTCATGTTGGTGCCTTTATGCAGGGATACATATATTTTTGCAGGTTGTGAGATGTGCTAGGAATAAGAATCAATTTTTGAGTAGTGAGAAAACATCTTTCTCCTTCACATTACTGTTGTTATTTAGCCTTCTTATAAATTGATGATGCAAAGATTATGATTTACTGGGTTGTGTATGAGAACCTTATTATTACTGGTTCTATAGTGTGTTAGTCACTTGTGTAGTCTCTGATAACCATTTTGGTGCATCACCTTAGATAGTATGTTTCATTTTCTTGTAATCCTTCTTACTCTTTTCCCTGCAAAGACATTAGTCCAGTAGTTTTTAGGTGATAACCAACTAGGAATCCGGCCTTCTCTGGAGGTTCTTTCCATCACAGGTGACCCACAGGCCTAGAAAGATCCCATGTTTCTCTAGATTTCCAGGTTCTACAACTCAACAAGGGTGCAAATCTGAGAGACAATAGTTTTTTGGCACGCCCGATGGGAGCATGAAACAGATTCTCAATCCAGTTTATACATTTTATTGCTGCTGTTTGGTGTGTACAGCATTAGTTTCAGCCTTTTGGAGGCATTTTCTTTACACACTTGGCGACTCTGGAAAGAAATAACCACTGGTTTCAAGAAGACAAGTGCTGGTATGTACTTATTTACTAAAAAATTAGACCTAATTTTTATCCTTGTGAACATTTCATGAATTTTAGCTGATTTGATGCTACATAATGTTTTCTTTTAGTGAAGATAGGTTTTATAACCTTCCATTCCATGAAAATCCTACTTATGCCACTTTTTACCAGCCATACCAAGTAGAATATGCTATTGGGTTTGTCCCAAAAAACCCACCAACAATAGATTATAAGCATAATCATCATGCTTGCCACCCTCCCACCCCTACTCAACTTTCCTGCAACGTATCCATGCCTATAATCATTTGCAAGAAGATCATTTTTCTCATGACTAGCATAACTACTCTCTGAATCAGCCTCAAAATGTTAACAACATGAGTATAAGGGAGGTAGCCTTAGATTTGCAAAAGAAACTTGAGGCTGTTACAAAGGAGCAAAAGTATAATGTGCAGGAAGAGGAGCAATCCTACCAAGCTTTTTGTCATCAGCAGGAGGTGGAGAGGGAAATAATGTGTGAAGAGGAATTCTTGAGTAGGCAGATTGCTGCCAAGGAAGAGAAAATAAGGCAATTAATAGCTTAGGTTCAAGAGCCTAAGGTCCAAAACCCTTCTCCTCTTCCTAATCTCATGAAAATCCACACTATAAGTCAAGCTGAGCCTAGCAATGAGCCTTCTCCAATGTTTGTGTTGGTTTTTTTCCCAGACTGGATGCTTACTCCCAGATTTCCCTACAAGGTAGCCATCAATGATCAACAGGATCTCTGGGCCAGGGGCCAACAGTGTAGGAGATAGACTCTATATTTTATCTCCTCTTCTTCTTTAGGCTCTGCAAAACCTAGGGGGGTATTCCCTACTCAACATCCATGAGGATATGCATACAAAGGCTAGGATGCTGATAGAAAGCAGATAAGTCCTCCTGTAAGTAGACCAAAACTGTAAGATAAGAGCGAAGGGGCTGGCTTTGGGCCTATTTGCAGTTGTAGACAGAGGACTTGGATCCTAAAACTAATTCTAATGTCCTAATGGTTGTTTTAGAGTTTGATTTTGATTTTATATTTGGATGCAGAGCTGAACATGGTATATAACATAGACACAAAGCTAGATCAGTGCCTGTCCAGGGCCTAGAGTCAGTAGACATACACCTGTGAATGATCAACATGAATAACCAAAACTGGATTTCAGGGGGACACATGTGATACCTGTCTTACAGATATCTCCCAATACAAAGTGTTAAGCTATCTATACTTATGGCATCCCTACTACAGTATACCCTTCCCAATGTTTAATCTGAGAACAATTTAATCTACCCCTTGAGCAGAAGTTAAGAGATCAGACATTCAACACAGGAATTCTATGTTCTAGAGTCTCAAACATTCCTTAAATATCCAGACTTAGAAGATAGATACATGCAATACTGGAGACATAATTAACAAAACACATGCTAACATAGCATTTCTCATATAAAATTAACCATGAAATCAGTGGATTCATGCAAAAACATACAACAGGAGATACATAAACTCACAAGTTTTGCTGCACAGAGCAACCAAATTAGCTATATTGCATTACAAAGCCAAAATGTTCAACTTTCAACAACCACAAAAATGGTAACACAGTCTGCCTATATTGGCCAAAAAGTGTACCTCTAGCAATTAATTACATGTTTTTGACAAAAATCTGCCAGATACAGTCCTTAGAAGGAATGGCGCTCAAAAGTTATTGCTGCAACAGACAAGAGAGGCCTCGAGCCTTGCGCCACCATCTAGAAGTCTTCATTCACAATTGGGCAGTTTAATTGCTTGTACCATCGCCCATACACTTGATACAGTTGCGATTTATGGCTCAACCACCCACAGCCACCGAGAAAACAGTCGCAGCACTCAAAAAAGAACTTCCCGCCAAAACGCGTTTTACTGAAGGTTCAAAATATACAGGGAGATTAATCCCACATGCACGGTGCGGAGACCACTCTAGCACTTTATAAACGTGGTCGCATACATAATAAGCGTCGAGTGCCTTTTGCCGCACTCAACGCATAAGCCTTTGTCCAAAGCCTATCGCCAAGACCTGAGCCATCGGCACACTCCCAAATCCTCCTGCCGACCTCAACAGTCACACCGATGCCTATCTTCGCATTCCCCATCATCGGCCAGAGATGAACCATCGAGCCAACTCTTCAGATCTCCATCGATAGTATGAGTCTCCCCGATGACCAGCTCGCACCCCGTTAGCGGTTACCACCCTACCACCATCGGCCAGACCAATACCGTCAGCCAACCAAAAAAAAAACCCCTCAGTTGACACAGCCAATCACGCCGATGAACAACTCTTGAAAGCCTCCAACATCCCTATTGGCCAGAGAAGAACCATCAGCCTAGCCAAAAGCTCCTTCGCCGACAGACCAACTCTCACCGATACATCAACAAGCTAGGCCTTGCCCCTTCGTCGGCCAGACCCCCCGCTATTGGCCCAACGCAATCCATCCTCGCCGACAACACAAGTCACGCCGAAGACCATACACAACACACTTTTCGCCGAGACACAGAACATCGTCACCCCGATGGCACACCACATCCTAGGTCAATCGGCGAGACCACCATCCCTCGGAGCAACAAGAAAATCCTTGGCTGATAGCACAAGTCCTGCCGACGACCACCTTGAACATCCCTCATCGGCCAGACAACCAACTGTCGGCCCAACATGAAACTGCTTCGCTGATAACAAACACTATGCCGATGACACCATCGGCGAGACCAAACACACGGTTCACCCGATGGCCACCCTCCATTGCTGCCGTCAGCCAGACCAACGCTATCGGCTAAACCAAAAGCTTCCCAGCTGATGAAGAGGGTTACGCTGATGCCTACTCAAATCCCTTGTCGGTGAGACCCAGGCTGATGACACCATCGGCCAAACATCCACTGTCGGCCGAACAAGAAACTGCTTCGCCGATGATGCCGATCACTCCGATAAGACCAAAATCAAAAAGCTTTGAACCAATGAACTGATGAACTGGTTCAACCCGATGGTTCAATGCGGTGGTTCAACACTGAGGTTCGCCGATTGGATCACAGATGAACAAAGGATTCACTCACAGAAAATACGGAACCAAAGCCCGCGAACCGTTGAACCTTGAACCATTGAACCTTGAAGAAAAAGGTTCAAGCGGGTGGTTCAAAGACACAATCGGAGCACTTCAAAAAGAACTTTCGCCGAAATGCCAAGTACTCCGATGAACAAAAAGACTTACGGCTCAAAAAGAAAAACACCTCCAACATCTGCGTTCAAATCTAGATCAAAATGAGTGCCAACAGTTTGAAATTCCAAGTTTTAGCAATGCACTTCAAGCTCTCTAGATTGAATCTACAACTTTAACTTTTGCAAATTTGTGCAACTTTAGTGAATGACATTAGTTTTGTTCCTATTTTGAGGTAATGTCTTAGTACATGTACAATGACAAATGGCACGATCTTGTGTAAAATTGGGATCATGCCCCTAGAGACATGATATTTCCACAGTCCATGATAGTGAAATAGAATGCTTTTGGATTTAACTATGTGATAATTTTAACATCAATGTTTCAAATATGCTATGATCCATCATGAGGATGAAGAATAATGTGATAGATTGTAGATAATACTGTATAAAAAGGTAGGGGAGGAGGGGCAAGGGTGAGTGGAAAGTGAGAGAAAGAGGACTCTACTTTTTAGTCTTTTCTCTCCTCTTTCTCTCATTTCTCTCTTATTTCTTGTGTTTTCCACTGCCCCTCCTCTTCCCTCACCTTTTTATAGGCAATTGTCTACAATCTATCATGTTCTTCCTCTTGATGATAGATCACAAACTATGATCCAAAACATTGATGTTAAAATTTATCAGATAGTTAAATCCAAAAGCACTCTATCTCATTCCCCTAGCTTTTTTATCCATTTACACACACACATTTCCCTATACACCTAGCCCTACCCTATCTATTTGCATGCACACTCTTATATATTTGCCTTATCCACCTACTTATCACACCTATTTATGCACCTACTTCCATTTAGTTGTTTACCACCTAGAGATACTCTTTCTATCATATCTACCACCCATATGATGTACCACCCTTAAACACCTCTTTCATCCACTACTATTAGACCTATTGTTACCTCTTTTAACCAACCCACTTCAATACCCCATACCACATCCCATACGCTAAATGCCCTTAAGTACCTTTCCTCTTCCATGTTTGTATCCCAACTCCTTACTTCACCCACTCCTTTTACTTCCTATAAATACACTCATAACCCTCCTAATGGTTCACATTTAATCACAATCCTTTCCTCTACCCTGGATGCACTATTTCACAAAATGAGATCATGTAGAAAAGAGAGTGGATGCAAAGCCCAATGATAGTCATGAATTTAAGAGTAGTAGACATATACACCACTATCTTATGATATTATGACATGTCCATGTGCACCACTATCTTATGATATTATGACATGTCCATTGCCCATGGGATTTGTGGCACCTTGGTTTTCACGGTATGATGGAAAAGGTGACAGAATACACATATTAGATCTTATACATGTGTAGACTTCCTTTATTAGGTGTTTAGTGGAGAAAAGAGAGAGGATGATTAGCATGTGCAAACTAGTTCAAGCCCCTTTCTTCATACACTAACATTCAGAATATGAACCGAGGTCAACAACTATGAGAGTGTTAAGCTACAGGTATCATATTCCTCTGTTGATGTACATGAAAAGATGTCCCAACTAGGTTTTCACAAGCCCTAATTAGCTTTAAGAAACCAAACCCTAGTTACAAGGGATGCGTGAATAGACTGATTCTAGAAGCAGAAACCTACAAAATGATTATAGACATGTAGATAGGAGACCACAGTGACTATGTGCCTAAATTTTGAGGGCCTGAAAGACTTGGGCACCTGTGAAATTGTCCTGCAAGTTCTCCTATCACAAAACTACCTGCACCAAGTGTCTGAGTCTTTGTTGAGGATTCCATATCCCAAATATGAGGCCCCAAAAGACTTGGGCACCCATGAAATCATCTTGTGAGTTTTTTGAAGATGAATTTGTAATTTTCATGGCAATTGTGACTATAATACCTATTTTCTCTTTGCTCCTTTCAATTGGATCTTCTTGAATCTGACCTCAAAGAGATAACATCAATGAAGACTTGTAGAACAAGAAGGTGAGGCAACCATATCTATGGAGGATTCCTAAAACTCAAGTTGGAGGCTTCAACCCTTCTCCCGATCATACAAAAGGCTTCACAAACCCTAGGAAGAGCAAGATAGACTCAAGATCTTGATTCCTAATCTTTACAATATATCTCCAAGATAGCAAAGATCCAAGTCTTCAATGAGCTTCAACACTTTGTAGACCTTCAATAGCACTTGTAGTAGAATGTTGGCATAGTAAACTTGCATAATAGTTGTGTGTGATAAAATGATTTTTAGTTTTCTTTAAATACCTAACTTTAGAAATGAGATAAATTGAAATAAAATGCTGACATCACGCGGGAAAGAAGTTTTGAATTTGTAATCTCGAAGCACACAACATAAGTCGACACCAAAATAAAATTTGGAATCCTGAGATTTAGGGCAGGACTAAGGCGCGGGTGCCCAAGTCCAGCCCCCAAATTTTACTCCAAATCATGCTTAAGGGTGCCCTAAATGTCTGGAATCCTAGTTTCTTTCTGGGTTTTGTCGATAATTACTCCAGAATATGACATTTCCTTGATAAGATGTATGTCAATCAAGGTTTATATGGGTCCAATGATGAAAGGGGTTAAGGGACACTAAAAGGTAGGAGCTAAACTTAGTGAAATCGTGTTATCCTAAGCAGGAGCACAATTTACGACATAACATTTAGCCCCCACTTTAGTGGCCATATGAAATTACATGCATATGCAACTAAAGGAAAGTAAATACTGTAATCACAAAAAAGGATACCCAAAAAGGATACTGTAGAGGAAGTTAAATGTTGCCAAGCAAGATGAAGAAGCCCCCAATCTGCAATCCTACAAGATCACAAAGGTTAGGAACCACAACCTGCAAAGAAAGATGTGTCAAACAAATAACCAAATCAACCTACAAACAACAAATGAATAAGTCAGTCATAAAAGCTAAAGGAGTGGGAGATGAGACATGATTAGGGTGGAAATCATGGGAGATATATGCTACCCTTATTTCTGCTTGCTTAGTCCAAAAAGGAGAAACAAGGTAGTAATCTTCAAGACATCAATTTTAGGGAAAATGTGATGAAGGATGCTTCGGTAGGGTTAACTTTACAAATAACACCAAGAAACGAAGAATTGGGTTAGATCAAGGGTGGAACTAGGAATCCAATGCAACAGACAACACGAAAATTTAATTTCAGAAACCCAAGATAAGTATAGTTTGATCAATGTTGCACATTTTTACTCCTAGATAGTGAAAGGGAATTCTCATCCATTTACTATAAGTAAAGGGAGTTTTCACTTTTCACCATTCATTTGTCATTTCATTTTTAGAGGAGAAGAGGAGAAGGAGAGAGAGAGCCACTATGCTGAGTCGACAACCCTATCAGGCCCTGAGGCTGGATGCACTATGGTCCCAAGTAGCAGACAGGTGTGACGAGCAAGAGGTAGGACTCTTGACTTTATCTTATTTTTCTTATTCTTTTCATTTGTTTGTAAATTTCCTCATTTTGTGTCTTTTAGGCCTCTTTGGACAAGGATACCTAATTAGGGCACCCAAGTCCAGCTAGGGCGCACAAGTCCTCTTGGGGTGCCTAGGTCCACCTGGGGCACCTAGGTCTTCCTAGGGTGCCCAAGTCTAGAGAGGACATGGGCCTAGGGGATAGGGTAGAGTTTAATTTTTATATTTGAGTACTTGATCTTTGATGAGCGTAGTCTAATTTGAGATTAGTTGTTATGATGTACAGGATGCCCCTGAGATGCGGGAGCATACTGGTGGCCGACTTATGACATTATTAAGAAGCCACATAGGTACACTATCTGACGCTGATAAAGGTCTCCTACAGGATGTAGGCTTGTGGTGGGTGTTCATTATGCCCATGATGAGGTTCCATAGTAGCATGTTGATGGCCCTGATGGAGAGATGGGATGCAGATACGTCTACCTTCCATCTACCTACAGGAGAGATGACGATCACACTCGAGGATGTGTACCGATCCTATGAATTCTAGTTCGAGGGCAGACAGTGTAGATCATAGAGTAGTGCTTTGAGGAGTATACTCATGCGAGTCACATTCACTGCCTAGGTCATGTTGTCATACCTCTCAGATGAGGACATATCATGCTTTGATGGTTAGAGCAAGGTTATGAAGACATACCCCTGGTTTGTTGCATCATGATCGCTACCATCATGTTAGTAGTTACACCAATGGATGAGGCGTTCACCTACATGGGGGCCTCATTCATACTATCAAGGCGATGGAGGAGGAGAGGACGGTTTATGAATGGGGGTGCAGTATGCTTGCACACCTATATCAGGAATTGAGTTGTTATGTTCATTATGAGACATAGAGTCTAATTATATGCACCCTACTACAGGTATGGATGTTCAAGCATATTAGATGCACACAGCCAATGGGGTTTCCCATAGAGCTAACCTTGACACATCCACTTGCTCACACATATCCCCTTATTATATGTTGGAGACATGGTGATTTTTTGTATTGGAGAGTAGTGTTCGATAGACTACGGCCCAACGATATCATATGGAGACCATATTGTAGCCACATGCAATGGATGGGGCAGAGGAGATAGTTGGCAAGCATGCAAATGGATCAACCACTAGCTGGTCACCGAGACAAGATCATCATTTTCTTTTATTTTGATAGGGTTATGCAATAGTTTAGACGCATGCAAGGTGTCCCTAGCATGCATCCAAGCTATGTACGCTCAGTGCACAACATAGTTAGGGCTAATGATGCCCCATGGCCGACTATAGCTGAGGTTATCGAGAGTGATGATGATGGTGTAGCTGATGTAGAGCCAGTATTAGAGGCAGATGATGTCGGTGTTACCCAAGCATACATGACCTGGTGGGACACAACTCGGCCTACTTCGGTCTTTCCTACCGGTCATCCCACAAGCGATCCATGATCATGGATGAGTCTGTTGGATCTAGGGCATACAACTGAGAGGGGGGGGGTGAATCAGTTGTATAAAACTTCTTATCATTCAAACACTTAACTCACTGTTGTTAGTTAGCAGCATATCAAATAATCATCCATGGAAGCATAATACATAAACACAAGAGCAGATAAGCATCAACACATTGAACACCAAGATTTTGACGTGGAAAACCCGGTTAAGGGAAAAACCACGGGGTGATTAACCCAAGAATTATTCTCTGTTAGAAGAATAAAGAAAAATGAATGGCACATGCCAATAAGGGCTCACTGCCCGAGCACACTGCTCACAAAGAGGCCCACTGCCTACAAGGAGACACACTGTCTACAAAGTGATGAAAATCATAGTCTTGAACTGGAGAATGACATCTCTACCATGTCCGGATCAGTTCCAATTAAGCCCAACAATCTCTGCTCTGCCTTTCACACGTTTCTTCGCTATACCATACTCATCCTCACACCACACCCTGAAATGAACTCACAAACCGTTATTTATACAAGACATCGACTTAGGAACAAACATCTAAGTCGGCAAACAACCATAGGAGTATCCGCAAGATGAATAACACATCCGGTCGGCCTTCACAAGAACATTCGCAGGATGAACAACTCATCCGGTTGGCTACACAGAGCAAGAACTTCATCCGGAAGAATAACTTCAATTCCGGGCTCTACCATCAATGCGGACCAACAACACAACCTAACCATGATCCAAGAACCTTCACAAGCCTGTCTGAATTGTCCGGATACATCCGCACTTCCTCTGTTTACTGGGATCTCTTGTCTTCCTCATCCGGAACTTCAAGAACACAGTCTGTCGCCACTGTCATAATGCAAGAGGTACTTCCGGACCTCCAAATCATACACAAATCAGGATGAAACATCACAAGGACATCCCAAACACTCCTTCCAATCCGCAGATTAGGATAATACAATTCCGGACCTCACCGGACCTTTTTGTGATCCTCTGTCACCTCCGGATACTTGCCGGACCCGGTTCTATACCGGCAGCCACAACTCCTTCAGATCTTCATGCGGACCTCTGAAATCTTAACTGTAGCATCTCAAGACTCATATCTACTAACCCTTTAATCCGCATCCTCCGGTTCTCATCCTATATAGTACATTTACCTTCTTCTCATCACTGTTCTTCACTGTTCCTGACTGAGACTAATTTTCTCAATATCCTCAGCACACAGCTCATCAAATCCTTCTTGTCAATGCAATATGAGTATGTTGACATCAATGACAACACTGGATAACCTCATACTTGTAACAATCTCCCCCTTTGTCATTGATGGCAACATATGATGTGAAAAACCATTAAGACAAGAACTTCAACTTTTCACATGTCTTCTCTTCCTTTACTGCTCCCCCTTTGATCATCAACCACTTGTTTTTCACATGTCTTCTCTCCCCCTTTGACATCAATGGCAAAGGGCTCATACTTGCAATTCTCATGCATCAAAATCATACCAGCTGCTCCCCCTTAGTTGCAGCTCCCCATTAGTCCGGATCACAAGATATGACTGTGATAGCCACCGGACTGATGCACATCAGTGTATCTTAGTTCATCACCGGAGGGGCCATGACCCCTAACTTCTCCCGGAGATATTCAAAAGAGTCCTTGGGAAGAGGTTTTGTAAAGATATCTGCAATCTGATCCTTGGAGGGAACATACTCCAATCTGACTTCTTCCTTGTTTACTTGTTCTCTCAAAAAGTGAAATTTGATAGATATGTGCTTAGTCTTAGAATGCAATACCGGATTCTTGGAAATATTAATCGCACTTGAATTATCACAGAAGATTGTGATAGGCTCCTCATATTCAACTTTGATGTCTCTTAGCATCTGCTTCATCCATAAGATTTGAGTGCAACTACCTGCTGCTGCAATGTATTCTGCTTCAGTTGTAGACAGAGATATTGCATCTTGTTTCTTACTTAGCCAAGAAACCAATCTCTTCCCCAAAAAGAATGCTCCACCACTAGTGCTCTTCCGGTCATCCACATCTCCTGCCCAATCTGCATCTGTGTAAGCATGAAGAGAGAAATCCGGATCTCTAGGATACCATAGACCATACTCAACTGTCCCTTTCAAGTATCTAAAAATTCTTTTGATTGCCATAACATGAGATTCTCTAGGATCAGCCTGGAATCTTGCCACAAGACCAACAGCTTGCATTATATCTGGTCTAGTTTGAGTGAGATACAACAATCCACCAATCATTGATCTATACTTTGTCTGATCTGCCTTTGGAGAATCATCATCTTTGCTTAACTTACATCTGGTTGCCATAGGAGTGTTCATAGGCTTTGAGTCTTCCATACCAAATTTCTTTAACAATTCTTTCACATATTTGGTCTGAGAAATGAAGATCCCTTCTTTTGTTTGAGTAATTTGCAGACCCAAGAAGAAATTCATTTCACCAAGCATAGACATTTCAAACTCACTTTTCATCTGATTTGCAAAAGTTTTGCACATACTATCTCTTCCTCCAAAAATGATATCATCCACAAACACTTCAACAATCAGAATGTTTTCATGATCAATTTTGAAATATAAGTTGCTGTCAGCAGTACCTTTGTTGAATCCAATCTGCACAAGATGCTTATCCAACCTTTCATACCATGCTCTTGGGGCTTGCTTCAATCCATACAAAGCTTTCTTCAACTTGCAGACCATATCATTATTATCAGACAATTGAAATCCATCCGGTTGTTCAATGTAGACTTCTTCTTCCAGATCACCATTTAGGAAGGCAGACTTGACATCCATCTGATATACCTTGAAGTCTTTGAAGGCAGCAAATGTAAGAAGTAATCTGACTGCTTCAATTCTTGCTACCGGAGCAAAAGTCTCTTCAAAGTCAATTCCTTCTATTTGAGAGTAGCCTTTGCAGACCAATCTAGCTTTGTTTCTGATTACTTCACCAGCTTCATTTAGTTTGTTCCGGAAGACCCACTTGGTTCCAATTACATTCCTGTCTCTAGGTCTGGGAACAAGATCCCAAGTATGATTTTTCTCAATTTGCATCAGTTCATCTTCCATTGCTTTGGTCCAGTTTTCATCATTGCAGGCTTCATTTATTGTTTTAGGTTCAATCTTTGAAATCAGACAACATTCATTCTGATCTTGAGCAATATTCCTTCTAGTTTGTACACCTTTGCTTCTGTCACCTATGATCTGATCTTCAGAGTGATTCAGTCTTACATACCTTGGAATTTTGGGAGTATCCAGCACTGCTGTTTCTTGATCATGCTCATTCAAACCTATCTCTTCTTCCTGATTTACCGGATCAGGCTGACTCTGTCTCACCGGAGAGGATTGAGGTTCTTGAACACTGTCTTGGTCATCTTCATCAAACTCATAAAATCTTGAAGGCTTCTCAATTCCTTCATCAACCTTCACATTGGTGCTTTCTATCATCTTCCTCAATCTCTTATTGTAACACCGGTATGCTTTGCTTTGAGTGGAGTAGCCCAAGAAAATTCCTTCATCACTTCTAGCATCAAACTTTCCTAGATCTTCATCTCTTTTAATATAACACTTGCTACCAAATACTCTGAAATATTTCACAGTAGGAGTGATGCCAAACCAGAGTTCATAGGGGGTCTTACCGGTGTTGTTTCTGATTTGAACTCGGTTGAGAGTGTAGACTGCAGTGCTGATAGCTTCTTTCCAAAACATTTGAGGAACATTTGCTTCCAACATCATTGTCCTAGCAGCTTCCTGGATGGTCCGGTTCTTTCTCTCAACTACTCCATTCTGCTGTGGAGTCTTAGGAGCAGACAACTGTCTCCTTATACCCTGTTTCTCACAAAAGTCAATGAATTCACCAGATGTAAATTCACCACCTCTATCAGACCTTAGACACTTTAGTTTCAATCCGGTTTGATTCTCCACCATAGCTTTGAAGATTTTGAACTTCTCAAAAGCTTCTGATTTTTCTTTTAGAAAGGTAACCCACATCATCCGGGAATGATCATCTATTAAAAACATGAAATATCTATCACCTTGCAGACTCTTGATTCTTGTCGGACCACATAGATCAGTATGTACTAATTCCAGCAATCCAGTAGAAGACTGATCTTTGCTTTTAAAAGAGACTCTGCTTTGTTTGCCTAACTGACATTCTTTACACACACTATTTGTAGGTTTTATCAACTTTGGAAGATCTCTCACAACCTGAGTATTGCTTATTTTGATGATGTTATCAAAATTTACATGACACATTCTTCTATGCCATAACCAACTCTGATCAATTTGAACAAACAAACAACTTTTATTTGAACCAACCAGATGAAAGATGTTACCTCTTGTCTGAGTACCGGATGCAATTTCAGTTCCGGAGCTTGTAAAGATTCTGCATTTTCCATTCTTGAACCGGAGATCATAGCCTTTGTCCACCAACTGACCAACACTGAGAAGATTGTGCTTCAATCCTTCAACATACAGTACATTTCCTGTTTTGCTCTTACCATCAAAGGAAATAGTTCCCCTACCTCTGATTCTGCCAGCAGAATTGTCACCAAACTTTACCATTCCTCCTTCATATCTTTCCAAGTCTAAGAACTTATTCTTGTCACCAGTCATATGGTGAGAACATCCACTGTCAATAACCCAATCATCCTTTTCTTCCACTTGAGCAGCCAAGGCTTTTTCAACAACTTTGTGATTGACAGATTCAGAGAGCATGGAATCTTCTTCCTTGATGGCTATAAACACCCACTCATTTCTGGATTTGTTTCCTGGTTCTGATTCATCATCTGTTACTCCTTCATTGTCATCTTCTTCATGAACATAATAGCAATTCTTTTGAAACCTTTGTCTGTGAGTATTAGATCTTGCAGATCTCTCCGGACATCTTGAGGCAAAATGACCAATCTTATTGCAGTTGAAACACTTAAAGGGTAGTTTTCCTTCATACTTACCGGATCCTCTTGGCAGTCTTTTTGCAATGAGGGCTTCAAGTTGAGCTGTTTCTGCTTCTTCTTCTTCCATGTCTCTTCTTGCTTGATCATACCATGACATTTTCCTTGATGAGTTTTCACCCGGATCAAATCTCTGTTTGCCTTTCACATAGGCACTGGCTTTGAAAGCAGATTCAGTCTTGGGAGGATCATCTCCAAACTCGGTCATTTCA
This sequence comes from Cunninghamia lanceolata, assembly GCA_027924645.1. Classification (NCBI taxonomy): domain Eukaryota; kingdom Viridiplantae; phylum Streptophyta; class Pinopsida; order Cupressales; family Cupressaceae; genus Cunninghamia; species Cunninghamia lanceolata. The sequence continues at coordinate 1,972,631 of BSBN01000053.1, read as the reverse complement.
AATGCAGCTAGTTTGCCAGCCAGTTGTTCTCTTGTGACAGTTGTGTGGGCTCTGAATTCATCAATGGCAGCAACTTTGATTTTGTAGGCAGCAGGAAGGGATCTTAGGATTTTGCAGACAATCTCATTTTCATCTAAAGTTCCACCAGCATTTCTGATTCCACATACCAGCTCATTTACTCTTGGCATAAAGGTAGTGATGTTTTCATCATCTCTCATTTTCAATCTTTCAAATTTCCCTTTCAGACTTTGCAACCTTGCACTTTTGACAAACTCATCTCCTTCATACAGAAGTTCCAGTTTAGTTAGGATCTCATATGCAGTGGGTAGGTCAATGACATTCGAGAGATCTGAGTCATTCAATGCGCTTAGAAGAGCTTCCTTGGTCCGCAGATTGTTTTCAGCTTCTGTGATTTCATTTAGAGTTGTCGGACCACCTTGTGGAGGTACATATGGTTTTGAAATCATACCCAGATATGCTTTTCCCATGCATTCCAAGTGACACTTCATGCGACCTTTCCAGAGAGTGAAGTTGGTTCCATCGAACTTCGGACTATCCTTCTTGTATGACGACATCCTGGATCTCCTCAAGCGGTTAAGCTCTTGTCAGAGGAACTTGGCTCTGATACCAATTGTTGGATCTAGGGCATACAACTGAGAGGGGGGGGTGAATCAGTTGTATAAAACTTCTTATCATTCAAACACTTAACTCACTGTTGTTAGTTAGCAGCATATCAAATAATCATCCATGGAAGCATAATACATAAACACAAGAGCAGATAAGCATCAACACATTGAACACCAAGATTTTGACGTGGAAAACCCGGTTAAGGGAAAAACCACGGGGTGATTAACCCAAGAATTATTCTCTGTTAGAAGAATAAAGAAAAATGAATGGCACATGCCAATAAGGGCTCACTGCCCGAGCACACTGCTCACAAAGAGGCCCACTGCCTACAAGGAGACACACTGTCTACAAAGTGATGAAAATCACAGTCTTGAACTGGAGAATGACATCTCTACCATGTCCGGATCAGTTCCAATTAAGCCCAACAATCTCTGCTCTGCCTTTCGCACGTTTCTTCGCTATACCATACTCATCCTCACACCACACCCTGAAATGAACTCACAAACCGTTATTTATACAAGACATCGACTTAGGAACAAACATCTAAGTCGGCAAACAACCATAGGAGTATCCGCAAGATGAATAACACATCCGGTCGGCCTTCACAAGAACATTCGCAGGATGAACAACTCATCCGGTTGGCTACACAGAGCAAGAACTTCATCCGGAAGAATAACTTCAATTCCGGGCTCTACCATCAATGCGGACCAACAACACAACCTAACCATGATCCAAGAACCTTCACAAGCCTGTCTGAATTGTCCGGATACATCCGCACTTCCTCTGCTTACTGGGATCTCTTGTCTTCCTCATCCGGAACTTCAAGAACACAGTCTGTCGCCACTGTCATAATGCAAGAGGTACTTCCGGACCTCCAAATCATACACAAATCAGGATGAAACATCACAAGGACATCCCAAACACTCCTTCCAATCCGCAGATTAGGATAATACAATTCCGGACCTCACCGGACCTTTTTGTGATCCTCTGTCACCTCCGGATACTTGCCGGACCCGGTTCTATACCGGCAGCCACAACTCCTTCAGATCTTCATGCGGACCTCTGAAATCTTAACTGTAGCATCTCAAGACTCATATCTACTAACCCTTTAATCCGCATCCTCCGGTTCTCATCCTATATAGTACATTTACCTTCTTCTCATCACTGTTCTTCACTGTTCCTGACTGAGACTAATTTTCTCAATATCCTCAGCACACAGCTCATCAAATCCTTCTTGTCAATGCAATATGAGTATGTTGACATCAATGACAACACTGGATAACCTCATACTTGCAACAGAGTCATGGAGATGATTCAAGAGATGAGTATGACTTTAGTCATTTTGGTGGATATTATGATATTGATGATGATGAGGAGGAGGAGGATACACCGTCGCACTATGTCTTCAGGGAGAGGCCACGACGGGGGTAGTAGGCGGAGGATGATGAGGAGACCAATGAGAGACCTAGGTCCAGGACTTGTAGCCACAATCCATAGCCTACTGTGAGTGGAGTTCCTAGTCAGTTTGAGCATGGGGAACGAGCAGGGCTACCGCCTCCATGTCCCCAGCTACAAGCATGACTACAAATGTCATCATAGCGACCTCAATACATAATCCTGATTGGCAGGATGGTGATCTAGGTGAGAATTTTGTTATCATTGATAGATGAGTTGATTATGATGATTTCATACATGTATATATTTTTGATGAGTTACTGATATTATCTTTGTGATGTTGTTGACAGTTGGTACTTGAGGATCGTGTGACTTTGTGGGTCACGTCATAGCGCATATGGTTCTTGCTAATGCAGCCAAGAGGCGAGTGCGGACAAGGTATTCGCCACAGCACTCATCAGGGTGGCATGCAGAGTTATTTATGCCTTTTATGAGATAGAAGGTGGCTATGGAAGCTGCTTTAGATCAGGTGATCCAGAGAGCAGAGCGTGCAGAGGCAGACCTCTAGATACAGTAGGATCAGTCCACGACACCACCTCCATCCGAGATGGGCTATGCTATGACTCAGATCTTGCACATAGAGTTAGATCAGGCGAGAGCTGAGAGAGACAGAGCACAGTCAGAGAGAGATAGAGCTCATAGTCAGAGAGAGACAGGTTCCAACAGCTCTACATGGATGCTCAGGGGGAGGTGAGAGAGCTAGAGGTGAGCTTAGGGGTCTATAGTCCATGACCTCACATGAGCAGCCTTCTATCACTCGTACACCACCAAGTCCTGAGGGGTATGGTAATCATGGTTCAACCATATGATATGTATCTCATGTATTGTGTTACGACATCCCATTTTGATGTACGGGATAGTCAGTTTTGATTTGTATATATATATATATATATGATGCTTTTCCATTAATGCTATGGTGTTATTTGATGTATCACATGTGATTTATTTAAATGTAACAAGTGATAATTGTGATGATCATGTGAAAATGTGTTTAATGCTATTGTGATTTAATTAAGCTAATCAATCTGTGCAGACTATTTAGTAAATACAAAAATGATTAAAAAATTTGCACATGAGTAAAATATGATATTATTTCTAATTAATGCAATTGTGATATAACAAAACATGGTTTAATTAGATGCAACAATGATTAATTATTTTTAATAAAGATCTTATGCTAGCTTGTTAAATAAATTAAGACAAAATGTTCTATCTTGCTGAAATTGAAACAACTAATGACTAATTATTTTATAAGGTAATATCTAACATATGATATTAAGCATGAAGTTTTCACAAATGCATAGCATTAATAGGTTCTTTAAGAGGCGTACCTTATTCATCAGCTAATTTATACACTCTTGATCCATAAGCTTCAATGATAACATATGGTCCTACCCAATTAGGGCTGAACTTTCCTTTTTCGCCAGGAGGTGCATTTACATTATGTTGATTTTCATAAAGTACCAAATCTCCAACTTTGAATGAATGATGGTTACTCGTTCATTGTATGATCGTTGGATGCATTTTTGATGAGCTTTAAGATGGTCGAGAGCATTGATTTATTGTTCATCGAGCATATGTAGTTGTAATCTCTTCTCTCTTTCTAAATTGTCATCAATAATGTCCCTTAGGGAAACTCGCAATGAAGGAATTTCTAACTCCGCCATATACAAGGTTGTATGGTGTGGTACCATTAGACATATAAACACTTGTCCTATAGGCCCATAGTGCGTAGGAGAGTGAGTGTGCCAATCTTTTTGATGCTTATTAACTATTTTTCATAGAATTTGTCCAATAATCTTTTTTGAAGCTTCTGCTTGGCCATTTGATTGTGGATAATATGGCGTAGAGAAGCGATGTTGAATGTGGTATTTTTCAAGGAATTTCTTCACATCCTTATTCTTAAATGGTGTACCATTATCTAAAACCAAGGAGGAAGGAATGCTAAATCATGAGATTATACTATCTTGTATGAAGCGACATATTACCTCAGCTGTCGTAGATCGTAGCAGAATAGGTTCGACCCACTTTGTAAAGTAATCAATGGTAGTAATGATGAAAGTGTTTCCTTGAGAGGAAAGAGGAGCTATTTTTCCAGTTAGATCTAAGCCCCATACATAAAATGGCCAAGGTGAAACTTGGGCTCGAAGTTCCTGGGCACGAGCTCAAATTAAATGACTATGTTGTTGACATTGCGGGCACTTCTTGATGAATGCAAAGGAGTCTTTCTCCATGCTTTGCCAATAAAACCCCATATGCAGTAGTTTTTGTACCAAATATTTTCCTCCAAAATGCCCTCCATGGGCAGAGAACAAAAAAGAACACCATTATAGCTTCTTCGATACAACACATTTGACAAGATGATATAATGTGTTGCAAGTTTGCATATGCGAACTCTTGTGTTTTTAGATGTTGAATTAGGAAGGAAACCGTCACATAAATATTGGAATATATGGGAGTACCATTCACTGGAATTTGTGTTACAACATAAGTCGGTATCCAAGGGTGTGTCCTCGGCTACCGCTAGTGATTTGAGATTGTGAATGATGAATTAATAGTCTTCAAGAGATATAAGGGAAGCAACACTTTCCATTGCATCTGCATGTCGATTGTCCTTCCTTGGGATTGTGTCAATTGTAAAAGATGAAAATTGTTTTAATAACGACAAGGCAAGATCATGATATTAGGATAGTTTATCCTAATTTGCTTGATAAGATTGGGTGACCTGTCTTATGATTAGTTCTGTGAATCACCATAAATAGTGATGTGTTTAATATTTAGGGACATCACGGCATGAAGCCCTGCAATGAGAGTTTTGTACTTAGCGATGTTATTCGTGCATGAGAGATTTAGATGGTAAGAAAGAGGAATCAACTTACTTGAAGGAGGTACTAGTATTACACCAGCACCAGAGCCATTTTTGCATCTTAAACCATCAAAATATAATTCCCATTTTTCATCTTTATCCAAAGTTAAGATTTGGTCATCAAGAAATTCTTCATTCATTTGAATAGAAAAAGGTGAAGGTGCCTCAGCTAAGTGATCAGTTAACGCTTGTCCTTTTATCACTTTTTGAGAGATAAAATTGAGATCAAATTCCATTAACAACATAACCTACTTAGCAAGGTGACCTGAGAGATCTGTTTTAGCAAAGAGGTGCTTCAAGGGATCAAACTTTACAATGACATGAATTTCAACATTTAAGAGATACTATCTTAACTTTTGTGTTGCAAAGACAAGAGCTAAGCACTATTTGTCTATGATAGTATATCACACTTCATAATCGAGCAAAGTTTGACTTATAAAATATGTTAGAAAATGAAGGAAATACTACTCAAATGGAAATCTATTTACAATATGTAAATGATCTCAAATAGTGAAATATCAATGAAGATTGCATTCAAAAATTAAATCACAACACAAGAATAAACACCATAGTAGAATGACAAGATATAATATGGAGAAAACCCTTTCGGGTAAAAAACCCCACCAAGAAAAGAGGCTCAAGTTGTATTATCTTAGTTGAAAATTGAATAACATAATACATGCACTTCCTTCTTCTCTCCAACCTTCACTCCGGTAGCACCTGTGTACAAAAATCTATCATACTACAACATTTACATGGCAATATACTTATAGAAGTATTTTCATATCAATCTAGGCATCCACTTTCTCTCTCTTAAGAATCTCTAACATGCAAATATTAAATGCCTCCTTACAGGCTCCTGCCACTTGTCCAAAGTCAAACATGCAAATTTGGGTGCCCAAAACTAAATCTAGTCTCTTACAGCATCTTATGACGTGTCATAACCATCATAGATTCCTCTAAAGAGTATCTTCCCAAGATGGGCGCCTTGGGCTAAACATAGCAAATTAAAACTAATAAATATCCATCATATGTGTCATAGTGTCATAGAATCTTATGATAACTTACAACTGTCATAGAATCTTATGATAACTTACAACTGTCATAGAGTCTCATGCATGCACTCACCAAACATTATGATGTGTGTCATACATGCTAAAAATAGAAGATTCTCCCAAGATGGTGCCTACCCTCATTTACTCATGATTTTTACAATTGCCAACTGTAAAATGTCACTCCATAATTACCTCCAGCGAATCTGGAATTACCATTGCCGGTAAAACTACCACATTCCCTTATGCGTAATTACAAATTACAAACAATAAAATGGAATAAATACAATATTGGAATTTACAAGGTTAATGACACCTTATCCCAACATTCTCCCACTTAACATTATACATTGTAAATCAACCCATAGGAAATCAAATGAAAATAATCAGGTACTAGAAACAAGTCCCATGGCCTCTCTGCACCAAACAAATTTATGTGTGCTCACAAGTTTGGTCAATGAATCTGCAACATTCTCCTGATTGTCTATCTTCATCATCTCAATCTATTCACTCACAACCAATTCTCGAATGAAGTGATACTAAACATCAACATGCTTAGTCTAAGCATGATACATAGGATTCTTGGCCAAACATATAGCACTCTGGCTATCACAACCAATCTAAATGACCTAGCAATCAAAACCAATACCTGTACATAGTCTCCTCAAACAAACTGACTCCTTAGAGACATGAATAGCATCCATATACTTTTCTTTGGTGATGGAAAAAGAAATTGTGCGCTGCCTTTTGCTCATCCAACTCACTGCTCCTCCAAATAGAGTAAACACATAGCCACTAGTGGACCTTCGACTATCCAAGTCACCTACCCAATCTGCATCAAAAAATCCTTATATGTCTAAAGTTTTATCAGCACTATCAGTACTAGAATAAACCAAACAATAGTTAGGAGTACCTGCAAGATATTTAAGCACCCTTTTTGCATAATTCCAATGCTATCTACCAGGGTTAGACATAAATCTTCTCAAAACTCCCACTGCTTGGGCAATATCTGGCCTAGTGAAAACCATTGCATACATCAAACTCCCTACAACACTAGCATATGGCACATTAGACATATCCTCAAAATCATCCTCATTATTTGGACACATATCTAATGAAAGCTTAGTACCAATGGGAAAAGGAACTCTAACTAGGTTACAGTTCTGTAAACTAAACCTTTGCAAAATGGTATTCACATACTTACTTTGTGACAACCAAAGATTTTTGTTATCTCTGTCCCTCTTGATCTCCATACCTAGAATATACCCGGCAACTCTAAGATCCTTCATATCGAATGCACTTGAAAGTTGGGCTTTTAGCTCACTAATCATACCCTTATTATTGCTAAAGAATAACATGTCATCAACATACAATGCAATGATCAGTATAGAATCATCAATACAATGAATGTAAACACAATGATCCTCCTCACTTCTAACAAAACCCAATTTCAACACAAATGATTCAAAATTTTGATACCACATTCTGGGGGACTGTTTCAGACCATAAAGAGACCTCTTTAACCCGCAAACCCAATGTTCTTTTCCTTTTACCTCAAAACCTGTAGGTTGTTGCATATAAATTTCTTCCTCAAGATCTCCATGCAAGAATGCAGTCTTAACATCCATTTTCTCTATTTCCCAATCAAAATCTGTAACAATGGATAAAATAAATCTAATAGAAGTTAATTTAGCAACAAGAGAGAAAATTTCACCGAAATCAACTCCCTCTCTTTGGGAGTAGTCCTTGGCTACCAATCTAGCCTTGTACTTCTCCAATGAACCGTCTACTCCAAACTTCTTTTTGAAGACCCACTTGTAACCTATGGTCTTTCTTCCTTTGGGAAAATGAACAAGATCCTAGGTGTTACAAGAGTCTAAAGTCATCATCTCCTCCTGCATGGTTAACTGCCAAGACTCACTATCATATGCATGAATAGCTTCCTTGTAGGATCTAGGCTCATCATCAGTACTTAATAAAGCAAATACACAATGGAAATTTGGTGGGCTATACCTGTCAACTAGGTTTCATTGTCTTGTGGATCTCCTCAAGGGTGGAGTAAGAGACTCTACATGTTCTTCTGCATGATCATTTGCACCAACTTCTTCTGTTACAACATATTCTTCCTCATCAGAACTACTTGAATGTTCTTCTTCTTCTTCACCCTCCAATCCATCATTATGTTCTTTCTGAGGTGCATCTTCTTGCTCTAAGTCAAAGTGCACTCTCTTCACCTTTTCTTTTTCTTTTGGCTGCTCAGGTTCAGAAATAGCTCTAAGTTTCCTGAAAATAACATTTGTAGAGAAAATAATTTTTTTTGGTTAGAGGATCCCAAAGCTTATAACCCTTAACATTCTCACCATATTCAATGAAGATGCATTTCTGCACTTTTGGATCCAACTTAGATCACTTTTCTTTAGGCACATAAACAAAAGCCTCACAGCCAAAAATCCTTAAATGTGAAACAAAAGGTTTCTTACTTGTCCACACTTCATAAGGTGTCGAATCAAGAGCCTTACAAGGAGTTCTTTTAATCAAGTAACAAGTGGTACACATAGCCTCTGCCCAAAATAATTTCTGCAACTGTGAATCACTCAACATACTTCTGGCTCTTTCCATGATTGTTCGGTTCATTCTTTCTACAACACCATTCTGTTGTGGTGTATACAGAGTTGTCTTTTGTCTGATTATACTTGCATGCTTATAAAACTCATCAAATTCCTTAGAGCAATATTCCCCTCCATTATTAGATCTTAATATTTTTATCTTTAATCTCGATTGGTTTTCAACTAGGACTTTAAAATCCTTAAACTTAGTGAAAACTTCATATTTGTGTTTCATAAAATAAATCCATGTAAATCTGGATACATCATCAATGAAGGTGACAAAATAATGAGATTTTCTGATAGAGTCATTATCCATAGGTCCAAACACATCTGAATGAATAATCTCTAATTTCTCTTTTGCTCTATTACTTCCTAAAGGAAATGATGTTCTGTTTTGTTTTCCAAACACACAATGCTCACAGAAATCAAAGTGCTCATCAGAATAAGAAAAACCATCCAACAAATTTTAATTATTAATAGTTTTCAAAACATAATTACTTGTGTGGCCCAATCTATGGTCCCACAACATACACATGTTTTCAGAAGCCTCAAAAACATAAGAGGAATTATAAACTATAGTGGCATCTAGCCTAAATAAGGTTCCCATTCTGTTCCCCTTCGCTACCACCAAGTTTCCTCTCACCAATTTGCAACCATGCTTATCAAATGTTACATGAATTCCCAAATCATTCAACTTCAAAACTAAAACCATATTTATAGCTAATCCAGGAACATGTAAAACACCAGGGAGGGTTTTAATCCTCCCATCACTGAAACACAACAATACCTTGCCTTTCCCAACTATCAAATATGTAGAGTTGTCCCCAAGGTACACTTTACCTCCATCATACTATTCATATATGGAAAACCATTCCTTATGCGGGGTCATATGATACGAGCATCCATAGTCAACCAACCAATGATCATTAGAAACAATATTGCATGCAAAAAGTAAAACATCTTCACTTGCATTAGAGGACTTCTTAGAAGCTGTATCCCACTGTTTCTTTGGGTTTTTGCACTCCTTTTTCACATTTCCCCTCTTTCTGTAGTTCCAACACTTAACTCTGTTCTTCTTTCCAGGAGTCTTAGATTGGCCCTTAGACTTGTCTTTGAACCCCTTCTAATCTCCTTTTGGTCCTCTTTCCTTAGACCTTCCCCTAACACTGAGAGCATCAGCTGAACTATCTGAACTCTTCTTCCTCAATTATTGTGCCAAAAAAGCTGCAACAAGAGCATCAATCTTTAGATCCATGAGGTTAGTAGTGATAGAAAGGATAACATTCTCCCAAGATTCAAGTAAAGAACAAAGAAGTAAGATATATTTATCTTCCTCATTAACTTCAACATCTACGAATGCAAGCTATCTCAACAACAAATTAAATGAATTTAAATGCTCTGCAACTGATTCACCCTCTTTCATTTTCATAGAAAAAAGTTTACACTTCAAGTAAAGTTTGTTTACCATACTCTTGGCTTGGTAGATCTCACCCAAATGCTTCCACAAGCCATGTGCAGTTTCTTCCCTTGCGACATTCAACAGGACAAAATTTGCAAGACACAATTTGATTGTACCTCGTACCTTCTTATCCAGTCTATCCCACTCATCATGAGAGACATCGTCAGGTTTCTTCTCTTTTAGAACAACCAACCACTAGTTTCTCTCTTACAGCAAATCCTCCATTTTCAACTTCCACAACTCATACCATGTACCATTGAACTTCTCAATGTCCAAATGAGAGGTCGAAGCTATTGGTGCCTGCATCATTTATCAGGTTCTAGGTTATTGGCTTGCAGGCACCTTCCCAGGATTTCATGAAGTTTCTAAGTCTTGGACCCTATCAGTGTTTTGCAGCATCATCAGGATATTTTGAAAGAAGGGGTCATCATCATCATCATCATGTTCCCAGACATCCCCCTGATGTTTCTTGCATGGGTCATTTCTCATCATGTCCAGATATCCTGTGGGGGTCATCATGCATTTGCCAACCCGACCTTTGCCGCGGGGTGATATTTTAACATCGGGTGATCTTAGTCAAGATCATCCTGATGTTGGCGCTATGAAATTTCTAAGTATGACCCACTTTTCTGCAGGGTCGTCATATTTGAATATCGGGTGATCTTTGTTAAGATCACCCTGATGTTATTTTATCACCTTATATTTTTTCAACATTAGGATGCTGCCGATGTCATGTTCCTGTAGGGGTGATATCCGCTCGACCTTTGCCTTCATCTTTTTCTTTGCAGGATGATTTTCTCAACATCGGGTGATATTCCAAATATCGGGTCATCTTCTAAATATCACCCTTGCTCTAAATGTGACGATGACTTCATTAGGATGTTCAATTATCAGGGTGATATCCTTCAGGTGATATGCTGCTGATGTCACCTAGATTCGACGGGGTCATACTACAAGTTTTCAATCTAACCTGACATTGTAATGTGATGATGATGTCATCAGGACATTTGCGGATATGATGATGAGGTTTGTTATCAGGGTGACATCTTTTATCAGGTGGTGTGAATTATCTAGATGAGCTCGGCAGGATGTTTGCTGACGTCAGGATGATTTTTGAACATCCAGGGGATGTTTGCATATGCAGGCTGTCGGCATGACTTTGGTCATCAGCATGTGTCAGGAGGTGATCTTCCGATGTGTTGGGTCTTCCCGACAATGGTTTGGATGATGGGGATGATATTACTCCATCAGGGTGATATATGATGTCGGGAGGATAGATATAGGGTTTGCCGGTGTTAGAGGTCTGGCCAACGGGTGATGGTGCTGAGGCTTGCTAACGTTAGGGTGATATTTTGAGCAACAGGATATCATGCTGGAGGATGATGATGATGAAGGTCTTATACTAGGTGCCGTCGGGAGCAAAATCACTAATATTATATATGTTAACGGCCCAGTATATAAAGTAATGAGAAGGTTGCCGCGGGGTGCATGTGGGATAATTGGTTCCTACATTTTTTTAAATATCAAGGTGATATTTCTTGGTGAGAAAGGTCATGATGCACTGTCTACTGCATTTCCCGAGGCTGTAGGTCTGGTATGCCGTTGATGGCGGACGTGACAGGGTATGGGCGATGGCGTGAATGGTCAAACCGCCCAATTGAAGATGTGGATTCCCAGGCAGCGGCGCACGGCTCAAGACTTCCCCTGTCTCCTCCCCTACCTACTGCATTCAATGCGTTGAGTGCCATTTTTCTCAATGTACTGTATCTAGCAAATTTTGACTTGTGCCATGTAATTAATGCTGAGGACCTTCCTGCTATATATAGCAAGTTGTGTTGCTCATTTGAAGGTTGTTGAAAACTGGACATATCTGGCTTTGTAATAAGATACAACTGGTTCTGGTTGCTCTGTGCAGGAGGTTTTGTGAGTTTATGTATCTCTTGTTGTATGTCTCATGCATGAATCTACTGATTTCATGATTGGTTTTATATGAGTAATGCTACATTTGCATGTGTTTTGTTATTCTGTCTCCAGTATTGCATGTGTCCTTCTAAATCTAGATATCTAAGGGATGTCTGGGATTCTAGAATATAGAGTTCCTGTATTGAATGCTTGATCTTTCAACTTCTGCTCAAGGGGTAGATTAAATTGTTTTCAAATTAAGTGTTGGGAAAGATATACTGCAATAGGGATACCATAAGTAGAGATAACTTAACACTCTGTTTTGGGAGGTATCTGTAAGGTAGATACCACAACATCCCCTTGAAATCCAGTTTTAGTGTGTTCATGCTGATCATTCACAGGTGTATGTCTATTGACTCCGAGCCCTGGATAGGCACCAATCTAGCTTTGCACTGAGATTACACACCAGGTCCTATTTTTGCATCCAAACACATAAATCAAACTCATACTTCCAAATGAAACCATTAGGACATTAGAAGTAGTTTTAGGATCCAAAGTCCTCTGTCTACAACTGAACATAGGCCCAAAGCTAGCCCCTTTGCTCTTATCTCATAGTTTTGGTCTACTTGCAGGAGGATTTATCTGCTTTGTATCAACATCCCAAGCCAACCCACAAGCATATTCTCATGGGTGTTGAAAAGGGAATAGCCCCCTAGGTTTTGAAGAGCCTGAAGAAGAAGAGGAGATAAAAAAAGAGTCTATCTCCTACACTGTTGGCCCCTGCCCCAGAGATCCTGTTGATCACTGATGGCTACCTTGTAGGGAAATCTGGGAATGAGCATCTAGTCAGGGAAAAAACCAATAGATTTGGTGACTCCACTGGGGATTATGCAGTAAAGAAATTATCTTTTCATCCCTGGTAAAAATAATTCCTAGTTATAGGTGGTGACTTTGAACAATCTCCCAGCCGGTAAAGTAAAATTTGTATGTAGGGAAGAAGATCCCTACGTAATCCTTTATTTGAAGAGTTACCAGTAGAAAGAAGGATGATGTATAGAAGAAAAGGAACCGTCTTAGCCAGTCATGAGGGTTCCCCCAGGAATAATGATGATATTCAGGATAACCCTAGACCTTCAGGGCAGCATGTGCCTTATTTTTCAAATGCAGAAGCTGACATTCAAGGTGCATATGAGAGGGAACATGGTAGTAGTTTAAGAATGAGGTCAGAAGTATTTCAAGAATGCCCTTTCCTAGATCCCAGTGATAGATTTGAAGAAGTAGAATCCCTAAGAGATGATGAAGATGATGATCAGAATGGTATGAGACCATCTACCTCCATGCCTAAAGAAGAACAGTTAGCTAAAGAAATCAAAAGCCTAAGAGCAGAATTAGAATATTTACAAGCAATGAAAATCAAAGATGACATGAGACAGAAAGTACAAGCTCTGAGGACTGCTCACAAGCATGCAGTTCCTACCCTTGAAAATGCAAATATGCAGAGAAATCAGTGCAGAAATGAGGTACAATATCAGCATAATGATCAAAGACATAATGTAAATGATGCTAGGATACCGTTAAATAATGTAAGAAATTAAAATGTAAACAGAAATATTAATGCTAATCAGTTTGATAGACAACCCATGCAGTTGGATAGATTTAGGTAGCTGGTTTTTGATGGTATCCCTGGTTATCCTAACCCCATTGACAATCATGTAAGGCTTCAAGTGCCAAAGTTTTTAGGAAATAATACTATGTCTGGGGAGGATCATTTAAAAGCTTTTCAAAATGTCATGGACAACTTTGAGGTTGAGCATGAGGATGTCTTTATGAAGTCATTCATGCAATCTTTGGTCGATGAGGCTAGAGAATGGTACAAGAATCTGCCTGATCAGAGCATTTCATCATGGGATGATTTCAAAAGGATGTTTAAGGAGCAATATGGTGACAAAACTGACCCTAGCTTTTTTGTAAATGAGTTCACTAGTATCACTAAAGGGTCAAATGAGCAGGTTACAGATTTTAATGCAAGATTTACTAAAGTGTTGAACAAATTGCCACATCACATGAGGCCAAATGAACCAATGTGCATAATATTGTATATAAATGCTTTTGATGCCAAAACAACATATGGGTTAAGAGATAAAGGTCCTGCTACTCTCAGGGATGCTTTCAAGATAGCAATAAATATTAAGAATAACAAGAAAGCATCAGGCAAGACAAACAGGAGGGATGATGTGAGAATTCTGCAGAATCCAAACAAACCTAAGAATATTCAAGGTAATACATCTGCCCCTGAAGACAAAATTGATAAACTGGCAAATATTGTTAAGGACCTAAGCTATAGATTGGCTAGAAGTGAAAAAGGGATAGGTCCTGATAGGCAAGTTTACCAAAGGCAGGAAAAAAGGCCATCATTGCATGATATGCCATATAATAGCAATTGGCATAATGGTAAACCTGTATTTCCACATAACAACATAAATCAGAGAGCTCAACATACCAAGGAAACTCCTAATCCTTTGAAGAAAGCTGTAAATATTGCTGATGATACTCCATGGTGCATAATCTGTCAAATGCCACATTCACAGTCACAATGCATGATTGCTCAGTCTTTGTATGATAATGTTGTGTCCTATAATGAATGCAATGAGCCACATTATGTATAGGATGATGATGTTAATATGTTGTCCATAAGCAGAGAGCATCCTTTTCATGATGTAGATGAGAGTACAGATGTTGGGACTCAGGCCTGTCAGCAAGTTTTTTATGATGAAGATAATGAAGATAACTATGTGTATGCTCAGGGCTCACACAACTTCCTAAATAACCTGCAGAGACCTTCTGATGAAGAGATTAGGGCTCTCACAGCTGCAGTAGTGGCTCAAGTCAAAAGCAATTATAACCTCAGAGGTAAAGCCCAAGTAAGCAGCCCACATCAGCTAGAAGCCATTTCTGCAAGTCAGCCAATGCGTGATCATAGAGGGGCTAAAACATATAAGAAACAATGGAACAACAATAAGCAGGGTTTCAAACAAAAACCAGGTCATGATTTCCACAGATCAGAAAATGAAGGCCCCCAGAATGAAGACCGAAGTAAGAACCCTCGGGCTATGGGTGACAGTCAAGCAGCCATAAAGACTAAGGCCAGATCAGTTCAAGATAAGAATAAAACTGTGGAGCAAGCCACGATTGTTATACAAAATTGTGCTCCATTTGATATAACTCAAGTCCTCTCTCAGGTAAAGGTTTCTGTCCCATTGATGGAACTTATGAAGGTTGAAGAAATCAAGAATAAGACAGTATCCCTAATTTCAAGAGTACCTTGTCAAGCTAAGCAAAATGATGAGACTCAAGGTAAGAGGCATGCTATATGCAATGAAGAAGATGAAGTCCCTGAGGTGTATTTAGGGGTGACCATGACAAAGTGCCCTTCACAAGTGGAGCCATTTTATGTATCCCTCGTTATAAATGGAAAAGTGATTAGAAATTGTATGCTTGATTCTGGAGCATCCACAAATATTATGTCTCTGGCTATCATGCAACAAGCTGGATTGAAAATAGACAAAGCATGTGGAAAATGCTATGCCATGGATGCCAAAGAGGTACCAGTTATTGGAATCATGAAGGATGTGAATTTCAGACTGGTAGCATTTCCTGAAAAGAGCTATGAAATGAACATAACAGTGGTTGACATCAAGCCATAGTATGGTATGCTGCTGTCAAGAAGATGGGCAGCACTGATTGGTGGAAGTATGTAGTTGGACCTGTCATATGCTATGATCCCTATGAATGGTAGGGATGTCAAATTGATTAGAGAGGAAAGGTCATCAGAGACAGTGGAGAATCAAGAATCAGAGGAACAGATATGTTTTGTAGACATTGACTGTGAGAATTTCAAGGTTGTCTCAGATGATAAAGAGGATAAAGAAAAAAATATTTGCATTCAAGAGTTGGACCAGCAGGGTCTAGCAGGGTCCATAGGCCATGTATTTTGATGGAGCTTGTGCAAAGGAAGGCTCTGGAGCTGGAGTTGTATTCCTGTCTCCAACTGGTAAGCTCCTAAAATTCTCCTTCTTGCTAAGATTTGCTTGTACAAACAACATTTCAAAGTATGAAGCCTTACTCTTAGGTTTAAATATGGCTCTCAAACATGGAATTAAGATGTTGAGGGTATTTGGGCATTCTGAGTTAATTGTGTCCCAAGTTAGAGATAGGTATGCCTCAAAGAACAAAAGATTAAAACAATACAAGCATGTCGTCTGGGATACAATTGAATTATTTGATGCATTTTCAATAGGCTGGATAGAGAGATCAAAAAATGTAATGGCTGATTTCTTAGCCAATGTAGCAATAAGGCCAGATGATATCACTCTATCAGGTGTTACTAATGTTGAAGTTAAAATTAGGCCTACAGTACCAGAAAACATATGCAGTTGGCAAGTGTTTGATGATGACAAGGACTTGTTAAGATTTTTGCACTGCATAGATGAATTTGAGAACCAAGAAATTGATTTTCAAAATTTTGTAGAAATTATAGATGGAAAAGAAACTCTTATGGGGAAAGAAGTAATTTAGTTGAAGACTAACAAAATCTCTAGAGGGTTAGTAGCTTTGGAAAGAGCTTTTGACAATAGAGACCAATTGGTCACAAAGACATCTCCCACAAATAAAGATGACTTAGAGGAGATAAATTTGGGGACATCTCCGGCCCCCAAGAAGGTATACATTGGCAAACAGCTCAAACCACACATTAGGAGCATGCTGATTGCATTACTGAAAAAATATAAGCATGTTTTTGCCTGGTCATATGAAGACCTCAAAGCTTACAAAGAAGACCTATTCCAGCATGAGATCCCATTGAAGCCTGGAGCTAAGCCATTTAGACAAAAGCAAAGGCCTATTAATCCTACCTTAGCTCCAAAAATGCAAGAAGAACTCAAGAAGCTCAGGGAGGCTGGAATAATTGTGCCAATTAGACATTCAACCTGGGTGTCTAACCTTGTCCCAGTCAGAAAAAAGAATGGTGATATTAGGCTTTGTGTTGACTTTAGAAATTTGAATGTATCCTCCTTAAAGGATAATTACCCATTGCCTAATATGGAAGCTATGTTGTAGAAAGTGACTAGTTGTGAACTCCTATCCATGATGGATGGATTCTCAGGATACAATCAGGTGAAGGTAAAGGAATCAGAATAATACAAGACTGCCTTCACCACTCCATGGGGGACTTATGTATATGTGAGAATGCCATTTGGACTAACAAATGCATGTGCTACATTTCAAAGAGCAATGGATGTTGCTTTTGCAGGGTTGATTGACTCAATCCTAGCTGTTTATCAGGATGATCTGACTGCCTATTCAAAGAAGGAAGAGCAGCATTGTATGCACTTAGAACAGATTTTCATTAGAGCACTAGAGTATGGTATTTCTCTAAATCCAAAGAAGTGTGATTTTGGGGTAGTTGAAGGAAAGGTCCTGGGGCACATTGTTTCCAAGGATGGAGTTAGGATTGATCCTAAAAGAGTAGCTGCAATTGACAGGATCCAGATGCCAAAAATAGTAAAAGGAATCTAGTCCTTCTTTGGACAAATAAATTTTGTTAGAAGATTTGTTCCCAACTTTGCAGAAACCACAGGGAACATTTCTAAAATGCTGAAGAAGGGTGAGACTATCAGTTGGGAAGGTGAAGCAAGCAGATCTTTCCAGGACATCAAGGAAGCAATTAAGATGGCTCCTATGCTGAAATCTCCTGATTTTTCCAAGCTATTTCAATTGTTTTCATTTGCTTCTTTCCATACTATTGCTGCATGTTTACTATAGAAAAATGAAGATGGATTTGAGCAGCCCATAGCTTTTTTCAGTATGTCCTTGCAGGCTTCTGAATTAAAGTACGATATCATGGAGAAACAGGCATATGCACTAGTCAGAGCAGTCAAGAGTTTCAGGCCATATCTGGTAGGATCCTAGATAGTTGCATATGTGCCTCATGTAGCAGTCAAGGATATCTTCACTCAGCAGGAGGTAGCAGGGAGGAGGTGCAGATGGATAAATAAACTGCAAGAGTTCAGCATAGAGATACAAATTACCAAGTTGGTAAGAGGACAAGGATTAGCCAAGATGATGGCACAATCAAACTTGGAAGCATGCCAAGTCAAAGCAGTCCAGAATGAGATTGTCAGTGTATCAAAATCTAAATCGTATAAGGACATCATATACTATTTGCAAAATCTAAATTGTCCTTCCCATTTCAGTGACAGTCAAAAGAGGACTTTGAAACTACATGCAATCAGATATGTTATTGTTCAAGGTGAGTTGTACTGGAAGAACCCTGATGGTGTGCTGCTAAAATGTGTGGATGAAGATGAAGCTAACAATATTTTAAATGACATGCATAAAGGGGTGTGTGGTGGACATTATACTGCCCAAACAATAGCTCATAAGTCCTCAAGGCAGGATATTGGTGGCCCACTCTCTTTTTAGATGCACAAAGGCTGGTAAGGAAATGTGACCCTTGCCAAAGGTTCTCAGGAAAGTTAAGATATGAAGGTGCACTGCCCCTTAGAACTGTAACTGTGGATGCTCCATTTCAGCAATGGGGAATTGATTTTATAGGGGAGATTGTAGAAAAGTCAAGTGGGGGACATAGATGGATTTTGGTGGCTACTGATTACTTTACCAAATGGATTGAGGCTATTCCAACTAAAAGAGCTACAAGTAAGGTGGTGATGGATTTTATCCTAGAGAATATCATCATCAGGTTTGGAGTACCATTCAAGATAGTCACAGATAATGCTATGTGCTTCAAATCTGATGAATTTGTTGATTTTTGCAACAAATATGGGATAAATTTATCATATGCATCACCATACCACCCACAAGGAAATGGTCAGGCAGAGTCAAGTAATAAGAGCCTCATGAAAATCATCAAGAGGATAGTGGATAAGAACAAGAGAGCTTGGGATTCAAAGTTAAAGTTGGCATTATGGGCTGACAGGGTGACAGTGAAAAAAGCTATTGGAAGGTCACCTTTTGAGCTGGTATATGGTGCATTGGCCAGGCTGCCTGTAAACAATCTCCTGCCAGTTTACAAATTCATCCAAGAGAATGATGAGGAGATTGAAGACTCCATGATAGAAAGAATAAACCAGCTGGTTGCACTAGATGAAAGCAGAAGGGAAGTCCACCAAATCAATCTCAAGAAACAACAAAATGTGAAGTATCTGTTTGACAGGAGAGCTGCAGAAAGAAAGTTCCAGATAAATGACTGGGTGCTCATCTGGAATGCAAGAGGTCAGGACAAGGGCAAACATGGTAAGTTTGAACCCTTATGGATGGGCCCATATCAAGTTTGCAATACTCATGGGGAGGATTCTTATATCCTCCAGGCCCTAGATGGTGAGATGCTGGAATTGCCTGGCATGGTCAATTCCTCAAATTTTATTATGCATAAGTGATTTGCCTCTGTGCACATTTGTAAAAGTATGTGTATATTGTAAATATCTTGTACAGTTGGTGCTTTTTTGTGTTTTGTCTGGTCTGCCTGGAGGTCTGGTTCTCGCTGCAACCTTGTGCCTGTACGTCCCCAATCGGAGCCACTGTTGGTGCCTGCATCATTTATCAGGTTCTAGGTTATTGGCTTGCAGGCACCTTCCCAGGATTTCATGAAGTTTCTAAGTCTTGGACCCTATCAGTGTTTTGCAACATCATCAGGATATTTTGAAAGAAGGGGTCATCATCATCATCATGTTCCCAGACATCCCCTTGATGTTTCTTGCATGGGTCATTTCTCATCATGTCTGGATATCCTGTGGGGGTCATCATGCATTTGCCAACCTGACCTTTGCCGTGGGGTGATATTTTAACATCGGGTGATCTTAGTCAAGATCATCCTGATGTTGGCGCTATGAAATTTCTAAGTATGACCCACTTTTCTGTAGGGTCATCATATTTGAATATCAGGTGATCTTTGTTAAGATCACCCCGATGTTATTTTATCACCTTATGTTTGTTCAACATCAGGATGCTGCCGATGTCATGTTCCTGCAGGGGTGATATCCGCTCGACCTTTGCCTTCATCTTTTTCTCTGCAAGATGATTTTCTCAACATCGGGTGATATTCCAAATATCGGGTCATTTCTGAATATCACCCTTGCTCTAAATGTGACGATGACATCATCAGGATGTTCAATTATCAGGGTGATATCCTTCAGGTGATATGCTACTAACGTCATCTAGATTCGACGGGGTCATACTACAAGTTTTCAATCTGACCCGACATTGTAATGTGATGATGATGTCATCAGGACATTTGCAGATATGACGATGAGGTTTATTATCAGGGTGATATCTTTTATCAGGTGGTGCGAATTATCCAGATGAGCTCGATAGGATGTTTGCTGACATTAGGATGTTTGCTGAGGCCTACTGATGTCAGGGTGATATTTCAAGCAATAGGATATCATGCTGGAGGATGATGATGATGAAGGTCTTATACTAGGTGCCGTCGGGAGAAAAATCACCGACATTATATATGTTAACAGCCCAGTATATAAAGTAATGAGAAGGTTGCTACGGGGTGCATGTGGGATAATTGGTTCCTAAATTTTTTCAAATATCAGGGTGATATTTCTTGGCGGGAAAGGTCACGATGCACTGTCTACTGCATTTCCCGAGGCTACAGGTCTGGCACGCTGTTGATGGCGGACGTGACAGGGTATGGGCGATGGCGTGAATGGTCAGATCACCTGATTGAAGATGTGGATTCCCAGGCGGCAGCGCACGGCTTGAGACTTCCCCTGTCTCCTCCCCTACCTGCTGCATTCAATGCGTTGAGCGCCATTTTTCTCAATGTACTGTATCTGGCGAATTTTGACTTGTGCCATGTAATTAATGCTGAGGACCTTCCTGCTATATATAGCAGGTTGTGTTGCTCATTTGAAGGTTGTTGAAAAATGGACATATCTGGCTTTGTAATAAGATACAACTAGTTCTGGTTGCTTTGTGCAGGAGGTTTTGTGAGTTTATGTATCTCTTGTTGTATGTCTCATGCATGAATCTACTGATTTCATGATTGGTTTTATATGAGTAATGCTACATTTGTATGTGTTTTGTTATTCTGTCTCCAGTATTGCATGTGTCCTTCTTCTAAATCTAGATATCTAAGGGATGTCTGGGATTCTAGAATATAGAGTTCCTGTATTGAATGCTTGATCTTTCAACTTCTGCTCAAGGGGTAGATTAAATTGTTTTCAGATTAAGTGTTGGGAAAGATATACTGCAATAGGGATACCATAAGTAGAGATAACTTAACACTCTGTTTTAGGAGGTATCTGTAAGGCAGATACCACAACATCCCCTTGAAATCTAGTTTTAGTGTGTTCATGCTGATCATTCATAGGTGTATGTCTATTGACTCCGAGCCCTGGATAGGCACCAATCTAGCTCTGCACTGAGATTACACACCAGGTCCTAGTTTTGCATCCAAACACATAAATCAAACTCATACTTCCAAATCAAACCATTAGGACATTAGAAGTAGTTTTAGGATCCAAAGTCCTCTGTCTACAACTGAACATAGGCCCAAAGCTAGCCCCTTTGCTCTTATCTCACAGTTTTGGTCTACTTGCAGGAGGATTTATCTGCTTTGTATCAACATCCCAAGCCAACCCACAAGCATATTCTCATGGGTGTTGAATAGGGAATACCCCCTAGGTTTTGCAGAGCCTGAAGAAGAAGAGGAGATAAAAATAGAGTCTATCTCCTACACTGTTGGCCCCTACCCCAGAGATCATGTTGATCACTAATGGCTACCTTGTAGGGAAATCTGGGAATGAGCATCCAGTCAGGGAAAAAACCAACAGAAGCAACGATGGATGCAACCATAATATCAACTCAAGATCTACAAAACAAATACAATCAAATTTTCCATTGTAGCTACACAACATTCACATTTCCACCCAAGAGTCAAAGCTAGCCAGGCTCTGATACCAAATGTTAGAAAATGAAGGCAATACTACTCAAATGGAAATCTGATTACAATATGTAAATGATCTCAAGCAGTGTAATATCAATGAAGTTTGCATTCGGAAATTAAATCACAACATAGGAATAAACACCATTGAAGAATGCCACAAGATATAATGTGGAGAAAACCCTTTTGGGTAAAAAACTCCACGAAGAAAAGAGGCTCAAGTTGTATTATCTTAGTTGAAAACTAAATAACATAATACATGCACTTCCTTCTTCTCTCCAACCTTCACTCCGATAGCACCTGTGTACAAAAATTTGTCATACTACAAAATTTACATGGCAATATACTTATAGAAGTATTTTCACATCAATCTAGGCATCCACTTTCTCTCTTCTGAGAATCTCCAACATGCAAATATTAAATGCCTCCTTACAAGCTCCTGCCACTTGTCCAAAGTCAACCATGCAAAGTTGGGTGCCCAAGACTAAATCCGGTCTCTTACAACATCTTATAATGTGTCATAACTATCATAGATACCTCCAAAGAGTATCTTCCCAAGATGGGTGCCTTGGGCTAAACATAGCAACTTACAACTAATAAATATTCGTCATGTGTCATAGTGTTATAGAATCTTATGACAACTTACAACTATCATAGATTCTCTTACATGCACTCACCAAACATTATGATGTGTGTCATACATGCTAAAAATAGTAGATTCTCCCATGGTGCCGTCTACCCTCATTTACTCATAATTTTTACAATTGCCAACCGTAAATGTCACTCCATAATTACCTCCGGTGAATCCAGAATTACCACTGCCGGTGAAACTACCACATTCCCTTATGGGTAATTACAAATTACAAATAATAAAATGGAATAAATACAATATTGGGATTTATAAGGTTAATGGTACCTTATCCCAACATAATATAGAACACGTTCTTTGCCTTCATCATCATGTTGTGCTAATAATGCCATGAGAGCATTAGTAGAAGCTGATGCATAAAGAATAAAGGGCATTTTTGCAGTTGTTGGTTGTAAAACAGGAGGATTAGCTAAGTAGTTTTTTAAGTCTTCGAAAGATTTTTAACAATCAGAATTCCATTGGAATTTTGATTCTTTCTTCAGTAGTTGAGTGAAAGAGTGAATCCTATCTACGAGTTGTGATATAAATTGTCGAATGATATGTATCTTCCCTTGTAAACTACAAAGTTGAGATATATTTCAAGGAGTTGGCATGTTAATGATTGCATCAATTTTCTTTGTGTCTACTTCAATACCTTGATGCGAAACTATAAATCTCAATAGTTTACCACTGTCTACGCCAAAGATGCATTTACAAGATTTAAGCGCATGTTGTATTTTTGTATCCACTCAAAGATTTGACAGAGGATTGTGACATGATCTTGGCGACAAATAGACTTTGCTAGAATGTCATTGACATAATCCTTTAAGATGTTATGCATGTAATTATGAAAGATAAGTGTCATAGTCTGTTGGTAAGTTTCTCTGGCATTCTTTAATCCAAATGGCATGACCACCCAAAAAAATGTTCCCCACGGGGTGATAAAGGCTATCTTGTATTGATCTTGAGGGTTGATGAAGATTTGATTATAACCTGAAAAACCATCCATGAAGGAAAGTAATTCATGGCCAATTGTTGAATCAACAATCATATCAATGTTTGGAAGAGGAAAATCATCTTTCAAAGAGGCAAGATTTAAATCTCTAAAGTCAGTGCAAATTCAAACGTGATTGTCAGGTTAGCGACCATCACAATATTCAAAATCCAAGGTGGACAGTCAAGAGGGCGGATAAAACTAGCTTGTATAATATTTTCTCTCATCTTTGACTAATAATGTGACCTTAGGATTCATCTTTCAAATTTTCTATTTTATCGGCTTAGCATCGGGTTGTAATACGACATTATGTATTACAATTTTAGGATCAATGCCAAGCATGTCAGAATAATTCCAAGCAAATAATTTAGGAAATCATGCAAAAGTTTTTTCATTTATTCTTTTTCTTCGTTGTTTAAGCAATCTCCTATAGGGATAACTTTTTCAGGGTTATCCTTCTCCATCAAGACATCAACAGTCTTTCCATTAAGTAAAGTACCGCGGTCCGAGAGACTAGGTGACTATGATGATTTCATGGATTCTTCATTAGATTCTTGAGGATCATTTATCAAGCAAGTGGTTTTCCCAAAGTATGCATCAACATTTAAATAATAGGGAAATCCACGATTATGATGATAATGGGGCAAATTGTCATAAGCTCCCATAAATTCAATTAATGCTTCATCTGTAGAAAAATTATCCACCGGGATATCTCCTGGTGGACACTTTGTGTCTATCATCTCAGGATATATCAAATTGAGTGTTGATATAGTGTTGATCTTATCGGGATTAACATGAATCTGCTCAACAAGATCATAATCTTGACCAACTTTATGTGTTAAATGAGGTGGTTGAGGAAGCATAGGTTGAGAAGTTGGTAAAGATATCAAAATGTTTGATTGATGTTTACTTTGTTTATTATTATTCCATGTATTGTATGTATGAGCAACCACATTGTGGTTGGAATTTTGTGATCCATCTTGATATGGTTGATTTTGACTTATTATTTTTTTAGCATAGTTATAGATGCAATCAGGAGATTGAGAAGAATTTAGAAAACCTCTTACAATGAGCATTGGTTTCGTTTGTGTTTGAGACACATCAGAACATAGGTTGACCACTATCTTTAGTTTCACATGTTCTTCTTGAGATTTAGGAACATAAATTGCATTTACTAATCTTTGAAAGAACGACGATTTAGCAGTCATCGTGGAATATTCAATAGAGATAAAGTCATCTAATGCTTCATTTAACATATTGAAGTCATCACAACTAAATGAATCATCATATGCATTAAGTCTTGTAAAAATAAATCTGACATTTCCACATAATCTAATTACTTCAAGACTTAATGTGAAACAAGATATGATATACTTTGCAAGAATGAAACAAGATATCACTATGCAAGTGACAAAATTTCAATTTATGCTCTTTCAATGAAAAGATGGATATATCACTCAAAATGTAATGCATGTACTTTTCATGAAAGAGAATTTTCAACCTAAATCTGATTTAGAACAACAAATACAATTAGATCTAATGTTAAAGGATGCAAATTCTTTAAACACGGGTTCACCAAAATGTTTAGTGGAGAAAAGAGAGAGGATGATTAGCATGTGTAAACTAGGTCAAGCCCCTCTTTTCATACACTAACATTTGGAATATGAACCGAGCTCAACCACTATGAAAGTGTTAAGCTACATGTATCCTATTCCTCTGTTGTTGTACATGAAAATATGTCCCAACTAGGTTTTCACAATCCCTAATTAGCTTTATCCAACCAAACCCTAGTTACAAGGTATGCGTGAATAGACTAATTTTGGAAGCAAAAACCTACAGAATAATTATAGAAATGTAGATAGGAGACCACAGTGATTGAACACCTGAATGTTGAGGTCTTGAAAAACTTGGGTACCTACGAAATCATCCTACAAGTTCTCCTATAACAAAACTTCCTGCACTAGGTGTTTGAGTCTCTGTTAAGGATTCCAGATCCCAGATCTGAGGCCCCAAAAGACTTGGGCACCCGCAAAATCATCCTGTGAGTTTTTTGAAGATGAATCTGTAACTTTTGTGGCAATTGTTACTATAATACCTATTTCCTCTTCGCTCATTTCCATCGGATCTTCCTAAATCTGACATCAAGGAGATGACATCAATGAAGACTTGTAGAACATAAAGGTGAGGAAGCCATATCCGCGGAGGATTCCCAAAACTCAAGTTGGAGGCTTCAACCCTTTTCCTGATCGTATAAAAGGCCTCACAAACCCTAGGAAGAGCAAGATAGACTCAAGATCTTGATTCCTAATCTTCACAATATATCTCCAAGATAGCAAAGATCTAAATCTTCAATGAGCTTCAACACTTTCTAGACCTTCAATAGCACTTGTAGCAGAATTTTGGCATAGTAAACTTGCATAATAGTTGTGTGTGATAAAATGATTTTTAGTTCTCTTTAAATACCTAACTTTAGAAATGAGATAAATCAAAATAAAATGCCGACATCATGCGGGAAAGAAGTTTTGAATTTGTAATCCCGAAGCGCACGACATAAGTCAACACCAAAATAAAATTTGGAATCCTGAGATTTAGGCAGGACTAGGGCGCGGGCAGCCAAGTCTAGCCCCCAAATTTTACTCTAGAGCATGCTTAAAGGTTCCCTAAATGTTTGGAATCCATAGTTTCTTTCTGGGTTTTGTCGATAATTACTGCAAAATGCGACATTTCCTTGATAAGATATATGTCAATTAGGGTTTAGATAGGTCCAATGATGAAAGGGCTTAAGGGACACTAAAAGGTAGGAGCTAAACTTAGTGAAATTGCGATATCCTAAGAAGGAGCATAATTCACGACATAACATTAGGATAAATTATTAACAAAGTTTATAAGCATTTTAATAGATTTTGTTATTGAGTGGTTTTTTTCACTTCTTCAAGGATCTATTCAATCATTTGATGATCTTACTAAAGTTTTCCTAAATTAATTCAAAGTTAATATGGGCCTTAGAGTAATAGTTGTTGATTTATTTGAGTGTGACCAAGGATTTAATGAACACATTAGTGATTATGTCATTCAATTTCAATCTTTGTGTTCCAAGTTGATTACCCCTTTACATGATTTTGAAGTTCCAAATATCTTTATTAAGGGTTTAATTAAACCAACTCAAAACAATGTGAATTTGAATAGATTTGCTTCTTTCACGAATTTGTGTGCACATGTTAAAACTATAGAATCTAGGTTGTTTGCATATAATGCCTTTTAAAATAGACCTTCAAGTCAAACTGCTTCCTACTTTTCTAAGTATCAAAAATTAAACAACTTTTCAAATGGCAGTGATATGAAGGAAAATGTGAATCAAGTTGTTAATACTCCTTTTATGTTAGTGTGAGATCATCATGGACCTTGAGCATAACCCTTAAGTGGTAATAAAAATGCTAATAAATAGACTTAAGTAACTTCATCTAAAAATTGAATGAGTTATCTATAAAACTAAAAAATGTAATAGGAAATTGAATGTAGCTTATGGACTACTAATTTTGTTTTTAAAAAAAATTAAATTCAAGGTGAAAATTATATATTTCAATGAGGCACTACTAAATTTTATATAACAAAATAAAAAGTAGGTGTCAATTTAGCTAATCTAATTATGAA
This sequence comes from Cunninghamia lanceolata, assembly GCA_027924645.1. NCBI lineage: Eukaryota > Viridiplantae > Streptophyta > Pinopsida > Cupressales > Cupressaceae > Cunninghamia > Cunninghamia lanceolata. Next base: position 1,945,421 of record BSBN01000053.1, on the reverse strand, counting down.
AAAATAAAAAATATTGTGGATACAAGTAAATGACACATGAGTGAATGTGAAACATATTTTTGTGATTTTTTTTTGTAAATAAATAATTATTTATGATTTTTTAGTCTAATTTTTAAAAATATTAAAAAATATTCTTTTGACCAACCTAACTTTGTCAAAAAATATAGAACTCATTACAAAAAACCTTTGTATCCAATGAAGCCTAGAATATGACACATCTTTCAACTTTAAAAAATGATACATGGTTTCAAAGTTGTGAAGATTTTTCAATAGGTATATCTATTAGGAATTCAAACATAGTATATGTAGGAAATTAATAATAATTACATATTATAATTATAATGAGACATATATTATATTTTTAGAATGCTAAGAGTTTCTCATAATACCCTTTTCATTTTATCAAATTGAGATTAAAAAAGTTTGTCACCATTGAGCGTGAAGTTAATGAAAGCCTTTGAAAACCACTTAGCCTATGATTTGTATGGAAAGGGCAAGTTTGGGACTCCCAAGCCTAATTCCAATGCAATCCTATGGCAATTTTGAGGGGGAAAATATTTATTTACAAAAAAATTCAAGACACCTTTTTTCTTTGTTGCCACTATTTGCCCATCATGGTCTTGTATTCATGAACCCTTTTCCTTAATTTAAACAAAATATTCCTAGGAAGTTGACTAAGCTTCAATAATCCATGGATGACATGCTTCAATTTTTTTTTAGTGATAATTTAATTACACTACCTCTCATTTATTCATTGGATACCACTAAACCACTTCCTAAGATGTATATAGTGATCAAGCATTTTGCAATTATCATAGAATTAAGGGAAATTACACACAATCTTATTTTATGTTTAAACATAAGGTACAAGAATCATTGACAACAATACAATTAAAGTTGATGGGGTCGATGATATTGAAAATCCATCAGTTGCACCCCCTAATAGTAGATTATTGATTTATACAAATCCATTCCCAAGTCATTCACATAATGTTGAGATGCATGGCATAAAAGTACATGATGATAATGATAAAGTTTATGTTGGAAATGTTGAATATAAAGATATATCTTCTCCTCCTCCTATGACACCATTAGTTACATTTTCCAATGATCCCACAAAATATTTATTATGATCCATTATATATACTTGAGGGAATTTTAGATGTTCGTCACCTACTATTTTTATTATTGATCCTACACACCAATATAATATTTCTATGGAAGAAGCATTGTTTAATACTCATATTAGAGATTGATATTATGTACATTCTAGGGTTTCATTGAAAATGACTAATGGAATGTTAATAAACACAATGGGATGCCTTATTGTACACTTGAGAGTTGGAGCTAAGAATTTGCTTGATTTATGGCATGTGATTCCATCCTCTAACATATTTGTTGTATTATTTAGAAAAACATGGATTGATCAATCTAGATTTCTTCCTTCTATTTTGCATCAATGTGTTAATTTTTTCATGATGAAAAACTGGTCACAATTGAAAGGGCTCACTATAAGATAATATCTGATACTAGCCACTTTACATTAGATATAATCGTGTAAAGACTAAAAGATGTTCCTTATGAGAGAAATGATGATATAAATGTGATTTATACAAGATACATCTTGAGTTACAAAGCCTGATTGAAAATAGATTAGATAAATATTTTCCAAAACCAAAAGAGACTCAAGCTGCACAACCATTTAGGTTAATTTTCACAAAGGTCTTGATATATACGTGCATTATGATAATCCTTATGAGGAAAAAATTACACATACCAGAGATAAAGAGAAACCCAAATAAAAATACAAAGAAAATAAAAATGACATTAATCATTGAGTTGCATGCACAAAAGACTACATGGAAGCCAAAGAAAAAAGTTATGTTGCATCAAAACAATATCGTTCCACCATGCAATCACAAATTAAAAAACAAGATTGGGTAAGAAAAGAAGTACCTAATTTGTTACACCTATTGAGGATATGTTTTAACCAAGCACAAAAGAATATCAAGATGAAACACATGCTATTGAAAAAGCAAAATAAGAAGAAGATAAATAGGATGATAACTTTTGGGACAATGATGATCTAATGGTTGACGAAACTAAGATAGATGGACATTTGAGGTGGTACATAAGATGTTTGTTCAATGATTTATGACTATAGTGTATATTCATATATACCTATAGGTTATATTTTATTATCTCTTTCTTTTTCAATTTCATGTCTTAAACCTTCTTTCAAATTGTCTATTTTATGCCTTAGCCTTTAGTTTCTCTTTTATGCCTATATAGTTGTGCCTTTTATACCCATTTTATCTTCTATATTTTTCACATATTTATCCTCCCCACTTGGGGGGTATTGTTTGTTTTCACTTTACCTTTCACTATTTGATTATGCCTTTGTTTCCATTCCTCACTTGGGTTAATTATTTGATTTTACATATCATTTAGCCTTTGTCTATGTGTGCATTATTTTTGTTTCCTTTGTGCTTATAATCCATATGTATTGCATTATTATATCATTCTCTTTAGAGCCTACTCATTAATCGTACACCATCATACCATACTTCCTAGAGCTTATTTGATGCCTTCATATTGTTATATCATGCTTGCTAGAGCTTACATATAGTTCCTACTTTGATATACCATGCTATACATTGATCTAACATTGACATATCATGTTTATTAGAGCCTATTATTTGGTCTTAAACTAACATATCTTACTTCCTAGAGCTTTATATATTATGCCTGCACTAACACATCTTACTCCCTAAAATTACTTTTTGCATTTATATTATCATATCTTGCTTCTAGAGATTTACCTCTTGATCCTACATTACTGTATCCCACTTCTAGAGTCATGATTACTATAGGCAAACCATCATGCCTTCCCCCAATGACACATTCAACTTACTTTACCATACCTTTACATTAGGGGCACATGCTTCATCCTTACATATTTTAATTTCATTGCCAAATCTTTAGCACTTACATTGAGGGTGTTGTACTAAATGCTCCATTTTTAATTTCTATTTGGGGATGTTGTGCTAACACTCCCCTCTCTATCCCATTTGGGGAATTGTGCTAGTCACTCCCCTTTCTATAAAATTTGGGTACATCTTGCTTCCTTGTTTTACACATTGTGCCTATTAATGCTATATCTTGGGGGATTGTCCCATAATTGAATGACTTTATACCTAGTTGTGGGTCCTTACCCCTTATCATGACCTTATGCCCTTTATTCTAGATTTATACCTTGTTCTAGTCCCTTGACCACATTTTTTCTTCCATGCCATCATTTCCATTTGCATTCCCACTAGGGACCTATTTCCTTACCTATACCTTTGTGTCCTCATGCTCTTAGATGCCACAAGGGGACATATGCATATCCTAGTTCCTTTTATACTTACACAAGCATTTTTATCCATCAAGGCCCATATCATGATTCTATTTCCTATGTACTAGGGGAAACCTTTCCTTCCTTAATGTTATTTGTAGCCCATATGCTTACATAATGTATTCTTTACACTTATTGTATAATGTCCAAATTTTACTAAGGATATTAGCACGGTAAAATAGGCTAAACATTTTTTTTGTGTTCATAAATGCAACACAAGAAATGTTGTAATGCACACACACAAGTGTTTTCATCTCCACAACAACACTAACACAAGCACCAAAACATGTGTAGAAGGGACATGTAGGTGACACACACAAGGAGAGATATAACATCATCTTAGCAAGGAAGGAGTGGAAAACATCTCAATGCAACACTCTCCAAAATATAATCACCAACACAAGAGATTCACACAGGTACACTAGATTTTCCAACCAACTCAATCTACCCAAAGAAACACACAACATAATGCAATACTAGCACATACAATAGTGGAAGACTACCACAAGAAGAAAATACCAAATGGCTCACTTACTAAATTCTTTATTCATTACTACTTCACAAGCATAAGAGAGAAATTAGGCATATTTAACCATAAAGCCTACTCATTCAATATTTAACAACTCATAGAGAGAGAGAGAGAGCTCAATCCATTAAAGCATGTTTAAGAGAAAGGAGAGAAGAATACGATCATCTACCATATATAGGAGGTTCAATTTACATCTCACAAATAGAAAAACATTTAGAAAGGATGTTGAAACATTATCCTATTCCAACATAAACACATGATTCTTTTCCCATCATAAAGAGGAATAAAAATAATCACATAATGAATCTATCAATCTTATTGGTTCTTTCATCATCACTAAGAGAACTAGAGAGAGATAGAGAGGATACTTTCATAAACATACTCAAATGAAAGATATCTTTTCAAAACACCATTCCAACATGGACATAAGAGTAATTCTATTATTGGAAATAGTCAACGAGATATGAATCATTAAATAACCAAGCATTGACACTTCAAGTAAGAAGAGAGAGGTAGAAAGATAAGATACACACCACATAAATAATCAATCTCTACATCAATTATGTTTTCAAGATGCAATAGGTAGAAGAAGACACAAGAATTACAACATAAAAGCATACACAGAATGAACCAATTACTTAGTTTAAGAACAAGGAAGAAGTGCATTCAAATTCAAAAACATCCTATTATTCATTTCAATTCCCGACCATACACAAAAACTAAAGAGAAAAAATGCATCCTACACTATTCTATGAGGAGAGATAATGCAAAGAGACATTGATCTAACATTTTTTATAAGACAATGATACATATTCAATAATATGCATTGACATTCAAGTGACATGAAAATATATTCAATGATATGCAACTCACAAAACATAGTTGACATGGTATTACCCTAGGAAAACTCTTTTAGGAAAAAAACCTTGCCTCCAAACTAGAACTAACTATATTCCCAATAACACCAATGGTTAGAATAGAACTCTAGATTCAATCCTTCATAGGAGATCACACAAATAATACAATACTGGAGATATTTTGATTGCATAATGGTACCTACAAAAAAAATGTATGATAATACCTCCAACTTGAGCACTCAATATATTGGAATGTACAAAAACACAAGCCATGAATGCTTTCTAAAACCATGTGTTGGAAACAACTAGCTAATTTAGGCACCCATATTCATGCACAAATTATAATGTACAAATCAAGGCAAGTTAAATACTAGCAAATTAAAAACTGCCACTACCAAACTTGGGTGCTCAAGTAGTCTTATCTTTCCTTTTCCATAACTACTTCGAGATTCTCTCAAATTCCATAATTAGCTCCTCATGGTACTCTTTCCTTTTTAGAAACTCTTACACACCTTACAAGTTTTCATAGTTGCAATTAGTAACTTCCATGGCACTAAGTGAATCTTATACTTGCCAAAATACAAAGTACATGTGAGACCAAGTGGCACTCCAATGCGATGATCCAAATATGTGGGTGAAATAAATAAATAATTAAATAAAAATACTTTGAACATTAGGATTGCAAGGTGTATGAAACCTATCCCAACATTAGCCCACTTGTCATATACCTTGCAAGTGTTGGCAAGAGACATTGTGTGGCTTCATGGTGCAGGAGCACCTAAGAGAATACCTTGGAGCAAGAAGACAAAAATGACCATGGAAGGAACCTATGGAACAAATCAAGTCAATTGGGACACCTTACAACCAATTATGGCATGTTGAAATATTCAAAATGATGTAATAGTTAAATGTCCTGAGGGTCCTGGTAAGGACCCTAGGACCAAAAATGATGTAAGTTGGGCCAATAGTGCCCCTAGAGTCAAATAGAGGTGTCTAAGACCAGTAAGAAAGTATAATGAACCTAAGAAGATCATACATGGTGAATTAATAAGGTAGGAGTTTATTAAATAAGGTAGAAATCCTTTAAACCAATGTTTTAAATTCAAATTTCTGAATTATGCATTTAGGCAGGAAAAGCCTTTTTAATTAGTTTTTGAAAGTTTAACCATCCCTAACTGATGGGAATTGGTTGTAGAAGTTAGGGAGAGGTTATATAATCCTGTTCAAGGCATGATATGTATGGACAAGTACCTTGGAGGGAGTTTAGAGCTGCACAAATTGAATGAAAACAATTTTTTTTATTTTTTTCTATAAATCTGTTGTTCCAGGCCATACCATTTCTCTGTACGGAACTGTTTTGATCTAAAACCAATTGGATGTGGTAGGGGATTAAGTTAACTTTCATTTGCAGTTGGTTTGAGGTTTTTTCAGTGAATTTTGAGGGCGATATCATGTTTTTTCTGGAACTGCCTGTTTGACTGTGAAAACAGGGATTTTGAGGGTTTGCAATGCATTTTTGGACCTTTCCATGAATGTAGGATCCTAATTCTCATGGAATAGGTCCTTATTAACATGTAACATATGTTTCTAACCCTGACAAATCAGGAGGAGTGTAAATGGGAGAGGTGATCACCGTTTGGAGTCAAGTTTGCATGTGAAAAGAACATGAGAATGGTGGCGTGGTTATAGCAGCCGGAGATACGTCTTAACAAGGTGATCTTTTTATGTTTGGTACTGTCTAATATGATCATGGAGATGGTGTTAGACCTTTGAATGAGGTCTAGAAGTGATTGGAAGTGGGAGATCTAGGAAGCCCTAGGTTTTAGGCCCTAGAAATGAGGTTTTTGTATTTGAACATCTAAATGAGCAAATTAACTGATCAAACCTGGAAAATCCTTGGTTTTGAACCCTTTCCTAAGACTATTTTTAGGTTTGAAGTGTGTGGTACAAGTTTTTCATAGGGTTCCTTTGTAAAATGATCAATTTAGGCCTTGTAGGAAGGTAGCAGGGTGTTAGGACAGTCACATTTCATCCAAAACAACAATAGGTGAGTTTGAGATATGTTTTAGAACTCAATAGAGGGTATCCAAATCAGTCATTTTTTTCAAGAGTGTTTTGGGAAAGTTTGGAAAAAAGTATAGTTTAGTCACTGAACAGGGCTACTAGGATTAGGCCTAGTCAAGAGGAGTTATCAAGAATCAATCAAATTGGTTTGTGAAACCTATTGAATCTTGTTGATTGGGGTATGTTGAGACCCTAGAAGGTGTAAGATTTCATCTGAGAAGTGGAACCTTAATTTGAGCCCTTTGGTGGAGTTTAGGACAAGAAGAAGACTAGTGAGTCTTATTGGTTGAAGCCATTATTGTTTCAAATCTTTTGATCATGTTAAATTAGCTTTGTAGACCTAACACCTCTGCATCATAGTGGTATCAGAGCAGCAAGTAGGTCCTTGAGGGAGTAGTAGGATCTTGTGGAAGAGTTAAGGGTTGGTGAGAGTTGTAAAGATGCCTCCTAAGAATCAGATGGCTAGGGAGAATACTGAATTGAGGGAAGCCTTAGAGGCAAGAGAAAAAGAGTTGAGGGATAGGAAAGAATAGGATTCTGCAAGGGAAAGAGAGTTAAGACAAGTAAGAAGGGAGAATGCATCAATCTTGGCAAGGTTGGAAGCATTGGAAAAGAATCCTAGAGGAGATGAACAAGATGATCAAGAAGGAGATGATGGAGGACATGAGATGGCAGATGAGAACACTCCTGATGATGAGTTGGATGTTGAAGAAAGGAGATTTGTGAGATTGCTTAAGGCAGTCCAAGGAAGTGGAACAAAGGCAAACATAGAGTTACCTATCTATCATGGGAAGATGGATAGTGAAGAGCTATTAGGGTGGATAGATGCCCTTGAAATTTTTTTGAGTATGAGGAGATGAGTGATGAGAAGAAGATTAAATTTGCAAAAACAAAGTTGAGAGGGACAACACTTACATGGTGGAGTAGTGTGCAAATAGAAAGAGTGGCTAGAGGTGGAACAAGAATCACTTCTTGGGGTAGGATGAAGGATATGATGAAGGATCAATTTCTTCCATCTGATTACTCCATTCAAACAAAGAGGATGAGGCAGAATTTGAAATAAAAGGATATGGATGTTATGTCCTATACTGAGCAATTTCATAAGCTTAGTATTAGAGGAGGATTGGAAGATGAAGAAGAGAAAGTGGCAAGATACCTTAATGGGCTTAGGTATAACTTGTAAGATGAGATTGGTTTGACAATACCAAAATCACTTGGAGAATGTTTTCAGTTGGCCATAAGGGCTGAAGAGAGGGTGAAGAGGAAGCAAGAAAGACAAGGAGGTAGTAGTAGAGGATATAGAGGTAGGGGTAGACCTACTAATGAAGGACAAAGCAGCAATGAGAAAGGCAAAGAGTTTTCTGTAGATCAGAGAGGTGGATATAGAGGTGGAGGTAGGTTTGGATCAGGTAGAGGAGTATTCACAGGTAGGTGTTATCATTGCAATGAAGTGGGACACACATCTTTCAAATGTCCTAAGAAAGATGATGCTGATAAGAACAAGGAGAGAAGAGTTCATTTGGCACAAGAAGAGGAAAAGAAAGAAGACCAAGAACCAGCACCAGCCTATCCAGTTACAGATGGAGATTTGCTCATGGTGGAAAAAGGCAAAATGCAGCAAGCACCACAGGTATCCATTTTTAAAACTAATTGTTTAAGCCATGGAAAAATGTGCAAGTTGATTATAGATTCAGGTTCACATGATAATCTAGTTTCCTGGGATATGGTGCACAAGTTGGGATTGAAAACATTTGATCATCCTAGTCCTTACAATGCCACTTGGGTAAGTCAAGAGCAGCAAGTAAGGGTTAGTCAGAAGGCATATGTTGATTTTTCAATTGGTCCATATCATGATTTTGTTTTATGTGATGTTATTTCAATGACATGTGGGCATATAATTTTGGGTAGACCATGGCAACATTTGAGAAAGACAATTCATGATGATTATACTAATAACTATTTGGTGTACAAAGATGGTAAACTGTTTAGACTAATCCCTTTACCTTGTGGAGACAAGAAGGAACATGTTACTATCTGTTTTGGATAGAAATTGAAGTTGGATGTGCAGGTTAGACAACAGGAATAGTTGCAACAGAAGAAGGTTTATAACAGTCCTAAAGAGTAGCAAATTTGGGACTTAAGTTACATCAAGATTGGGGCCATTGAATGCCCTATAGGGAGGCAAGAAAAGGAAGGTAGACAATAGACCTTACAGAGAAGAACAAATCAGATGGAGAAGGCAGAAGTATTGCAGCAGCAAGGTCTTAGGCAAGGACACCACAACATGTTTTATGATGCTAACATTGTTTGTAAGAGCCATGTAGGTGGGAGAAGGAGAAGGATAACCCTTGGAGAGTTCATGTTTCCTGTCATAAATTAGAGGAACACTTCAAAAAGATTGCAGGAGGTTTGGAGTAAATCACATGACTCTTGGGACAAGAGTTTTTATCATGCTGGGGAGTATGGTGCAGGAGCACCTAAGAGAATACCTTGGAGGAAGAAGACAAAAATGACCATGGAAGGAACCTATGGAACAAATCAAGTCAATTGGGACACCTTACAACCAATTATGGCATGTTGAAATATTAAAAATGATGTAATAGTTAAATGTCCTGAGGGTCCTAGTAAGGACCCTAGGACCAAAAATGATGTAAGTTGGGCCAATAGTGCCCCTAGAGTCAAATAGAGATGTCTAAGACCAGTAAGAAAGTATAATGAACCTAATAAGATCATACATGGTGAATTAATAAGGTAGGAGTTCATTAAATAAGGTAGAAATCCTTTAAACCGATGTTTTAAATTCAAATTTCTGAATTATGCATTTAGGCGGGAAAAGCCTTTTTAATTAGTTTTTGAAAGTTTAACCATCCCTAACTGATGGGAATTGGTTGTAGAAGTTAGGGAGAGGTTATATAAGCCTGGTCAAGGCATGATATGTATGGACAAGTACCTTGGAGGGAGTTTAGAGGTGCACAAATTGAATAAAAACAGAATTTTCTGATTTTTTCTGTAAATCTGTTGTTCCATGCCGTACCATTTCTCTGTACAGAACTGTTTTGATCTGAAACAAATTGTATGTGGTAGGGGATTGAGTTAAATTTCATTTGCAATTGGTTTGAGGTTTTTTCAGTGAATTTTGAGGGAGATATCACGTTTTTTCTGGAACTGCCTGTTTGACTGTGAAAACAGGGATTTTGAGGGTTTGCAATGCATTTTTGGACCTTTCCATGAATGTAGGATCCTGATTCTCATGTAATAGGTCCTTATTAACACATAACATATGTTTCTAACCCTAACAATGCAAGAGGAGTGTAAATGTGAGAGGTGATCACCGTTTGGAGTCAAGTTTGCATGTGAAAAGAACATGAGAATGGTGGCGTGGTTATAGTAGCTGGAGATCCGTCTTAACAAGGTGATCTTTTTATGTTTGGTACTATCTAATATGATCATGGAGATGGTGTTAGACCTTTGAATGAGGTCTGGAAGTGATTGGAAGTGGGAGATCTAGGAAGCCCTAGGTTTTAGGCCCTAGAAATGAGGTTTTTGTATTTGAACATCTAAATGAGCAAATCAACTGATCAAACCTAGAAAATCCTTGGTTTTGAACCCTTTCCTAAGACTTTTTTTAGGTTTGAAGTGTGTGGTACAAGTTTGTCATAGGGTTCCTTTTTAAAATGGTCAATTTAGGCCTTGTAGGAAGGCAATAGGGTGTTAGGACAGTCACATTTCGTCTAAAACAATAGTAGGTGAGTTTGAGATATGTTTTACAAATCAATAGAGGGTATCCAAATCAGTAATTGTTTTCAAGAGTGTTTTGGGAAAGTTTGGAGAAAAGTACAATTTAGTCGCTGAACAAGGCTACTAGGATTAGGCCTAGTTAAGAGGAGTTATCAAGAATCAATCAAATTGGTTTGTGAAACCTGTTGAATCTTGTTGATTGGGGTATGTTGAGACCCTAGAAGGTGTAAGATTTCATCTGAGAAGTGGAACCTTAATTTGAGCCCTTTGGTGGAGTTTAGGACAAGAAGAAGACAAGTGAGTCTTATTGGTTGAAGCCATTATTGTTTCAAATCTTTTGATCGTGTTCAATTATCTTTGGAGACTTGGCACCTCTGCATCACTTCATGATTGTTTTCATTGATGGCAACAAAGCTTATCCCACACATCCGCAGTACATAGTATGTCTATACCGGAAGTCAGATTGAAGAGTGTTTTGGTTCGGTGAACAGGAACAGAGCATGCAACAAGGTTCGACAATCAGGTCTGGATCTCTCAGAGGATGTATCTTAGAAAGTGTGGACTTGGGAAAGTCAAGAGGAATACCATGACTGCCACATTGCAGAGATTGAGCCTCCGGTGATCAAAGAGTCAAAAGATATGAGAACTTAAGTGTTGGGTTCTTGATAGACAGAATAGACTGAGAAAGAACTAACCGACAGAGCATTAGACCTTAATCCGGATGAGAAATTGATGGTGATCAAGCTACTTAAGAGATCATTCATGGTTGGCCGACATGATTGATGACTTCTATAACTATCTCTTTGATATGCATCACTTAGTAAGCATGGATTCAGCTGACAGACCAGAGCTTGGGAAAATCTTGAGTATTCCAGATGCTGACTAGAATGATGTTGAAATCCTTGGTGCGGATATATATACCAGATGGATTTCGATGTGAACGTGTGTGTGTAGAGATATAATGTATGAGAAAAGGCAGAGATAAGTGTGGAAGCAGCAATACAGGTCCGGTATGTGACTGAACAACAACACCAAAATAGAGGAAGAATGAAGTGTTGTAGATTAGTATATTGAGCCTAACCGGAACTAAACCTTAGCATATGTGGATGCTTCTCATTAGTTCAAACACCTGGTTACTTTCTATATGTAGACAGTGAGTCTCTTGTAGGCAGTGAGCCTCTTGTGAGCAGTGTGCTCGGGGAGTGAGCCCCAATTAGCAAGTGCCATTTTGTACTTCTATTCTATTAACAGAGAATACAATCTTGGGTTAGTCACCCTGTGGTTTTTCCCTTAACAGGGTTTTCCATGTAAAAATCCTTGTGTTATGTGTGTCGATTTCTTTTCTGCTCTCATGCTCATGTATGCTTATATGTTTTGATACTGCACTAATTGTTAAAGAAGAAAAGAAAGTTAAATAATTAAGATAACTGATTCACCCCCTCCTCTTAGTTATCCACCTTGTTTCCAACAATTGGTATCAGAGCCAAGTTCCTCCAAACAGAGCCTAACAACTTGAGGAAGATCTGGGAATCTCAATGGCTATGTATGGTATGAGGGAACAACTTCAGTCTGCCCTAGATGATCTTGAGCAATCTCACTCTGAAGTCAATAACCTGAGGGAAAGACTCAAACAAGATGATGACTTCATAAATGAACTAAAAGAAAAACTAAGTATCTCTATGAAAAAGAGAAAGGAACTTCTTCAACAATTAGCAAGTCAAAGTGAAGCCAATGATACTAATGAAGATCTGAATGAGAAAAACAAGTTATGTGAGAAGCTATCAAAAGAGGTCATTATGGTAAGACATGAAATGGAATCAGGGGTTATGAAATTCACCCAAGAAATTGAAGAGAAAAGAAAAATGGAAGATAATCTAAGACAATCTCTCAAGGAGAAGTCAGAAGACTGCCACAAAATGGATAGAATAATTAGGCATCTGGCATCTGATCTTGAAGAAGCTAGAGATAATGAAGAACAACTTGAAAATCAGATAGACACTCTTAAAAGGGATCTTCAAACATCAAATGAATACAAATAAAAATTCAAGATAAGCTCTACTCAACTTGAAGTTCTTCTTGAAAGCCAAAAGAAGGTAGATGACAAGCATGGCTTGGGATATGAGAAAGGTGAAAGCTCCGGATCCAATCAGAAGAACTCTAGATCAGGAAATCCAAGGTACAGGCCTAGAAGACCTCCCGTAAGACAACCAAATGCTCAAAGATGTCCATCCTTCAATGGATACTGTCACAATTGCAATAACTTTGGTCATAAAGCAAATCAGTGCAGAAGAAGAATGAATCATACTAATTGATCCTTCTCCAGACAGTGTTTTAACTGCAAAAGGTATGGTCACAAATCTCATGAATGTAGAAATATGTAAATAAACAATTCATTCAATGGTAGATGCTTTGCATGCAAGAGATTGGGACATATGGCTAATCAATGCAGATCAAGAGGATATCAGTCAAATATGCAAAGAAATATAGCTTGCTACAATTGCAATAGATCCGGTCATATTGCCAAATTATGTAGAAGTAAGAATCAGGATAAAAGGGGTCCGGTGCATCATAATCAAAATCAAGACAAAGGAAAAGGAAAAGTGAATGCGGATGAAGTTCAAAGGGATATGAACAATATTTGGGTGAAGAGAAGTACAGAAAATGTTGGGGATGGATCCGCACCAGAATCTGGTGCTGATATTCCTTCCGAAAACTAAATAGATGAGCTCTGGCTCAGGGAGAGTCTCAAAAGAAAACAATTTCCCCCAGCCAGTCAATTGGTGCCTAAATTGGCACATGGAGTGTACCGGATTGAAGAGTTCTCAAAGAGATATCTAAATAAGCCTTGGTAAAAATATAAAAGATCCGCAAGAAGGTTGAAGAGGCTAATCATCCAAAATTGATTCGGTTTGACAGGCATCTGGTAAAAGCGGGATTTTCACAGTTAGATCCGGTATGATTCAAAATTGAAATACCTTGATCTGCGGATAAATAGGATGATTCAAGGAAGGGAGATACATTGTAAGTTATCATTCTAAGTGCATCTCAGTGATCCAAAAGGATCTCTCTCAGAACAAGGAGAACAAGGCAACTGAAATGACTTAAGTTGTGTATTTATTGCAATATGGAATTAGGGTTTGCATAGAAATAAAAGGGATCTTTTGTTCATCATTTACACATTTGCATTCGAGAAGAAGAAAGAAAGAGCTCTACAACAAGATTGCTTCAACCCTCTCAAGGATCAACCGCATAATTCGATTCAACCAGTGATCTTTTCGACTCTTATCGTGAACCCTAGAAGCATAAAAAGGTATTTCTGCTCTTGAATATCCCTCTCTAAATCTTTTGAAAGATGGCTACTCCAAATGTTGTTAAGATCACTCATAGGTCGCACTCTAAGTTCAAGAAACATCCTTACAAATCCTTAGAAGTTGATCCCCTAGGCGCATTCTCTAGCATTCCGCATGGGATTCTGCATCTAGAAGATGTTAGGGTGTACATTCACTCCAACATTGAGGAATTTGGGGAATCCAGGCTAATGGATATCTATCACAAGGAATTAATAGATGAAACATTTGAACTTAAACCCCAATACAAGGCCATCCGGGATAAACATTTTAAACATTGCATCCATTTCCCCGATTTTGCAGAAGATTAATAGGTCTGGTACGTTCTTAGCAAAATGCATGACAACTTCATGTGGTTGATGAGGCCATTTAAGATCACAAAAGATGTCATTAGGGCACTAACCATATTACACTCATCCGGTGGGTTGCCTGCTCTCAAATTAGTCAAAAACCAAACTGTAAGTGAGGCTACCAGATCAAAATTTGACAAGAGGGCAATGACAATAGAAGGCATCATAGATCTGGATATCAAATTTGCCTCTATGATAATTGGTTACAAAATCTCACTCTAGCAGGGAGAATTCAGTATCTGGAACTGTTATATATACTACATATGAAATGCTAAGGAAAAATGCTAACTATGATCTTTGTGAGCTTCTCCTAAACCAACTGTTAGAGAATTTAGAGAAAATAAAGAAGGATAAGAAGAATTCATTTAAGTACGGTGGCTTGATACTATGTCTATTCTTTTACTATATTAATGAGCTACCTAGATCCAGTGGTTGGGTATGGAAAAATGACAGACCAGTTGCCATACAAATCAGAGATTATATGTATGAGCTTGGTGGTGCCAAGGCTCAAAGCACAACTCTTTGGGGATATTTCAAGAATTTCCAAGGCATGATGCAGGCCAGAGAGAGAATTCCCCAATCTCTAATTGAGAAATATAAGGATACAATGTGCTTCATGGTAGACATTGATCAATGCCTTATGGAGGCTGTGGAACCTAGAACAGTCCAGATTATGCCAATGGGCTATGAGGCAGATGAGAAAATTCTAGAGCTACACGTCCAACACCTACTGAGTCAGCCTAAGGACCCTAAGGCAGAAAGGTTTGGAACCTTTCAAGAATTGAGTGTGAAAATCCATGTTGAACTAAGGTAACCTGAAATAAAGAGAAAAGTCAGGAAGGAAGTAGAAGAAATTGCCAAGAAATATGGCATATCAAAAGAAGTAGTTGATGCCAACAGAGAGAAGGTTCAAAGAGCAGAGAAAGAAAGACAAGAAATAGAAAAAGAAAGCGCTCTAGTGCAAGTCCCCTCCAGGACTAGATCCTCAAAGAGCTCTGCACCTACCACTTCTAAGAGCCCAAAAGCCTCAAAAATGGAAGCAAAGACATTCAAAAAAGGAGAGAAGAGAACAAAGACAAAGGCCACAAGGTCATACACAAGCCAAAATGATGATGAAGAGACAGAGACTGATGAGGAGATTAAGCAAATGAGGAAGAAAAGGAAAACTTCCGGGAAATCCTCTACCGATGAAAATAAGGAAGAAGAAGCAGAAGAATTTGTTGAAAGGCCTACTCTTTCTATTGGTGATGTCATCAAGGCAGTCACTATAGATGGGAATTTGCAGCCCATAACAGAATTTTATGATGAGTATAATGACACTGACAAACGAATTTTGGAGGAAGCCACAGTTAAGTATTTGAATATCTATAATAAAGCATTCATTGAGATCATATCACTAATTCCCAAAAGCCTAGAGCAAGTACTTGAAATGAGAAAAGAAAATGCTAAGGCAAAGGACCTTGAGATCCGAGAACAGATTGCAATCCAACTCTATCCTTCCATTACTCCAAAACAAATGAACATGATCTTTAAGGACTGCAAGGATGAGTTCCGGAGCAAAGCAAGGATAAACAAACTTATGCTTGGAGAGACAAATCAAGTTGTCAAAGAAACAGAGGACATCCTCTGGAATGCATTTAAAAGATTCAATCTTCCTATTATAGAGGACATATATGATGAACCTACTGAGAAAAATACAGAAGAGCCAAAGGAGATAGGTGAGGAGAGGACTAAGGACTTGGATTCCTCTGTTCTGGAAGAGGAAGTCCATGAAGAAGTAAACATCTCTCTTCCGGATCCCCCAGCTAACTCCAGAACTGAAGGAGAAGAAAGAAAAGAAGAGAAAATCAGTCTAGAAGAAGAAGTAAAGGGAAGAGAAGAAGATCAAATAGAGAAGACCCCAAGTGACAGCTCTGAGGTTGCAGAAGGAAAGAAGACTCTGTCTCTGACAAGAGACACTGCAGAAGCAGTTAAAGACTTCTTGACCAAAGAAATGATGGAATTAGATGAACCAGAGCTATTCCAAGGACCACTCAATTTTGACTCTCTCTCTCCGGTCCAGACAATGAAGGTAGCATCTTTTGCTCAAGCCAAAGCAAAAGAAAAGCTTCTAAAGTCTCACATGGAAGACTGTGAGCTGATAGAGATTGCATCTGGTGTGTTGGAGAAGACCTGTTGATGATGATGTTGGTCATTCACAAACATAGAATAAAAGTTACACAACAACCTTTACTCATCTTGAAAGATACGATGAATTCAGAGAATTCATGATCCCAAGTCTCCGTTGATTAGGTCTTAATCTACTGACGTTACTCAGTGGTTGATGTGTGTTGCTGTTTTCCATTCAGGGGCCTTACGTATTTCTGCAAAGTTCATCATCATTCCTTCAAATATCCTGCTCTGTATGTCAGCCCTGCATAAATCTCCAACAATTCTACCTCTGCACTGTGAATTTAGTCAAATAATGTGCCTACAGGCTGATATTTGCATGATTTCTACCATTATTTGCAATTCTTTGCATGATATTTTCAATATTACATGCATTTACCTCAAATATGCTAATGATTTTCAGTTACCTACGGGATTTAAGCATATTTCTTTGTTCTGCTTATTATTTGTCATGACTTGCAGTTATGGTGATGAATTTATGAAATTAAAATAAAGGAAAAGGGTTAAAGAATGAGATTCCCAAAACTACTTGACTTAGATCACTGATCCACATACAAGCTCCCATACATGCAATGAAAAGAAGGAAACTAGAAATCATACTTCACCAGGACATTCCACAAATCCGCATGATCTAGTGCAAATCTTCAAAGGAAAAGTTGACAACAACATGTAATGAAATGAAAGCGCTTCCAGTTGAACACAGCATTCACCAGTACATATCTAGAAATCAACAGGAAGATTACGTAAAATTTACAATCAGGATGTAATCTGAAACTTCATATCCATTTAGTATGCTCAAGAACAGGTACATTTACAGTGATCTGAAGAAAGAACCTTGACATTTCAACAATTCTATCCTCATTAGTCTCAGTAATCCGATCTCCTAATTGATTCTACAGTAAATCGGCCTTAATGCGCCAGATGCGTCTGTGTATATCCCTCTGTATATTCTATCTCATGTATCAGGATCTGGCTCTTATATAGAACAAATGCCAGAAAACAGTTACAATGATCCAAGGATCAGGATCCTCTCATAACAATCAATGGTCTAGATGAAAAGCACATGCTTCGCCAGTTGGCAAATGTACAGCTGGCACAGAATATTCCAGCATCTTCAACTTGATTCGGTCTCCAGCTGGCAAATAGCATATTTGACAATATCCTCCTCACTTCTGGTTCATGTTGCCTCCTTGTGCAACTTTGCAATTATCAGCTTCAGCAGCAGCTCTAACAGCATCATGACTTCCTGCAAGTAAACAGACAAACATTAAGTTCATCATCATGTGGATAAACAGCATGAATTTAAATGTTTTATTAATCATGCCTCAAAATGTGCAGCTACAGGCAATCGGGCTTCAAATCTCCATCGCTTCATTTTCCCGCCCATTTTCATGTATATCGGGTTCAAATATGATCATGTATGTATCGACGTGACTACACACTGTCGGAATGACAATTTTACATTAGGCCGACGGTTAAACTTATACGGACGCCAAAAATCATGATGATGTCCATCCATTGGGAAGACATGTTCTATCGGCATGATAACTCAAGATAAGGCCGACAGCAAGACTTAAAACTTTCGTCTGCATGATATTTTGGAAATATGATGCTCCCCCTTCCGATTGTCCTGATGAAGTCACCGTCATGTTTCGCTTTTGTATATTGGGGAAAAGAAAGGCATCATCATCATCATCATGTCGAAGGAAAATAGGAGGATATGAAATATGATCCTGCTGCTGAGGAAAGGAATATGATGGTGACGTCATCATCATATCCGGGCTTCATTAAAATGCAAAAGATGACGTCACCGTCATGTTTAGTTAAGATCAGGGGATAAATGTAATATCGGGTCACCTAAGGAAGATGATCAGGTGGTGAATGTAATATGACCCCTTTGCGGCCAAGGTAACCCTCTCGAAAGATTAGGATGATGATGATGATCATCATATCCGGGGCTTTTGTTAAAACTTAGAGCATGACGTCATCGTCATATTCGCGAACCGGATCATGTTTTGGAAAATATCCTGCCGAAGGGAAATGTGATGATGATGTCATCCTAATATTTGCTTTTTCGTTTATCAGGTCGGGATGACGTCATCAGGATATTAGCAAAAGGTCATATTTCTCGGCAGGAGGACATTATGAAATATCGGGTAGACAAACAAGATCATGATGATCTTGACAACATGACAGGATAAAAATATGATGACCCTCCTCATTTCTATTATGATGACGTAACCATCATACTCCGTCTTCGAAGCATGAGGATGAGTTGAAGTCATCATCAGGTTAGCGCTAGGGTGATATTCAAAATATGATCATGCTAAGGAATGGAATATGACCCTCCCTTAAAAGATAGGGTGATCATCATGATCATGCAAAAGGAGATCAGGAGGATATGATGACGTCATCATCATATTAGCGAATATCAGCAAATATGACCTTCCCTTGAAAGATCAGGATGATGACCCTCCGATAGGACTTTGACATGCGCATGCAAATATGCAGATGGTGGACTTTCTAAGCAGGGTGATATTATAATATCAGCATGATATTATAATATCGGGTGATGTTATGATATCATGACGCTCGCGATGCGCCCAAGGTCATTTGACGGGTAAAACACACTATCACCTAAGATTGACATCCGGATATTGGGACTGCATGATTTTTTATCGGGTGATAGATCAAAATCAGGATGACCTTGACAACATGACTGAGGATAAAAAATGATGATCACTTGCGATTATCAGGTTTGACCAAAACTTTGACTATGCATAACTTCCACATATGGACGAATTTTCAAGTGATGTAAAAGGCAAACCTGCATGGAATTTCAAGCTCTTTCTAAATATGAGGTCATAGAAACAAAATATGAACTTTGACAAACTGACCTCATGATGATGACCAACCTCACCGAATATCATGATGATGATGATCATCAGGATATCTGACTCATTTTTACCAAACCGCCAGAAAACAGACAACACAAGCCAAGCCAAAAGTTGGGTCCCTGTTTTGCCAAGTTAAAATGGGGCGTGTTGTGTAACCACACAACAACTTGCCACCAAAGAAAACAACAAAATTCAAATGATTCAAGTGATATGATCATATTCATGTATAGTATTCTAATTCTTTCTAAGTAAAATCATCATGATCTTTGAATGATAAAGTTTCATCAAGGTAACAGTGCTAACAAAGGATCATGTGTGTGCATATGATTAATTATCCTCATCTTGAAAGCAAGTTGAAAATATAAGTAACTGGTGTTAAACTACATAGTTGGAGATCATCCCTCATAGCCAACCTAGATAGAGCCTTGCTGCCAGCAGGCATTCATAGCCCCGGCAAGGTTATCTATACAATCTCCCTAAGTAGAGCCCCACTGCCAGCAGGCATCTATAGCCCCGGTAGAGTTACTTAGATGGCCTAAGTTTATTGTTTATATATATATACATTTTTTTTTATTTATATATCTGATATCATTATGTCAGCTCATTTGTACAAGGTATGGTCACTTGCAGCTTTAGGTTGGAGATTGTATTGGTAGCAAGGGAGTCCCTTTAGATTTTTCACTTAACACCTATACTCATATCTTCAACAAGCCCAAGGCTGTTAGGTGTTTCATTGTGTTTGATTCACTTTGGACAAGAAAAGGCACCTGATGAAAAGATATTATAAAACCTGATCATGAATATTTATCAGAATGAATTACAATCTATATCTAAATCTGATCTCATCACTTGAATCCTAACAATTTAGTTATTTTCTTAGGTGATGAAGTGCATCATCTTGACTTACCAAAACAAAAACTCAACCAAAACAACACAAAACAGAAGAAACACTATACAAACAACTAACCTACAAAAAGGAAACAACAGAAATAGAACAAGAAAGCAAAACAAGCAGACTGTACAAACAACTAACCTACAAAAATTATATACAAACTACTACTAGGCAAACAAGAACCAGAAAACGACCTAAGTACACCTGTATTTGTATACTTCTTTCGATTGTGCAGGAGCATCAGGGTATTAGTTATGGTTCTCAACCTAGCAAATTTATCTTTATATTCTGAAAAATATTCTGATATTCTGAATTCACTGTATTCAACAAAATGACTCTTGATGATTAGCAACTGAGGCAGCTCATCATGTTCATGATTAATCCATATGCATGTCTTATCTCTTGAATTTCCATAATCAAAATAATATTCAACATCATTTACTGTGGAAAGGAGGAATACAACCTGGTGTATTTCTGATTTTGCTGGACATGCTTCTTCATTGGCAGCTGATCTTCCATTTGTCATTATATTTTCACTGCTTGGCTCAGTGTCTGGTCTCGCTTCAAATTGAAGGATGTATGACTCTTGATGTATTAATTCTTCATCTTTATCCAACTTTATCCCTTCATTCTGGATGTTCAGTTTATCCTCCAGTTCAGAAAACTTCTCAATATTTTCTTCAATTTCCTGCACATCAGCATCTAAATAAGTATCTTTATTATCATAACCTGATATACAGAAATTTATCCCTTCTAAATCACTTGACTGTAAAAGAGAAACAACTTTCACTTGATAAGGACACTCCCCTGTTTCATTCTCAAAATATTTCTGGAGTAACGTCTGATCATGCATAACAACTCCAAAGTCTTCTACATCTTCATCTTTCAGGAATTGTTCATTAAATAATTCACATCTTCTATCTATTAGAGGATCTAGTTCCATTAACCTGCAACATTCTTGTATTTGATCATTCAATTCAACCCAGTTAGGTAGTAAATCAGCATTTATTTTATTTTTTATGACTCCCTGAGTTACCATTATAGGAACTTCATCATCAGCAGTGCATTTAAATTGCTCTACTATTTGTTTACACTTCTCTTTACCATAGAATGACTCCAGGAAAGATGTTTCATCTTCTTTATCAAAAGTATTAGGATCAGAATCAAAAATATTATCCTGATGAGTGGTTTCTTCTCTAAAATTTTCACAAGATTCATACCTGCATACTGACTGATCCTTACTTGTATTAGGAAGTAGAGAACTCCTATCAATCTCACCATAGAATGAATCAAGGAAAGATGTTTCCTCTTCATTACCTTCTGGAACTGATTCAGCTACTGTATTTTCTAGAGTCTTTTTCAACATGATCAGGCAGGCGTAACAATCCCTTTCTGAATGCTCTTCATCATGTAATCTGCACCAGCTTTCAATCAAGACATCATCAGTGGATAAACCTAATATTTGACTACACTGTATGTTTCTAGACAAGTATAATTCAAAATCTTCAGAGCGATCCACTTCAGTGTCTGGACAATTAATAACTTCTGGGGCTGCATCTGCTTGTTGCTCCAGAATTTCTTCATTTTCCTGCCGGACTTCTTCATTTTCCTGGCAAATTTCGGCCCTGAACACATCCAGGAAGAATATTAATCCTTTCAAATATAAATCCAACCTTGTAAGGAAAGTTAAACAATTTATTTCGTTGTGTTCCACAGTCTGGTGTATCTTGCAATAGGTGGATAAACCAAAGTTAGACAAACTGTGAGGGTAAAGCTGCCTACTCAAAGTTTCTTGAAATAAAGGAATGTTAATTTGACAATTGCCTTCATATACATCCATCAAAATGAGACTCTATTTTTCAATTTTTTAGTATTTTGAAATTTTAATGAGATCTATCATATCTCAGACTAAAACTTGAAAGCTCAGAAAATCAAAGAAATATTTAAGGCTTTGGGCTAGATCTTGGCAAAGGTGCAACCAAAACATCTCAGATAAGAGATATTTGCAAACATTTAACTCAAATGCTGAAATATTTATGTAATATTTGTAGAAATCCAGAAATTCTCTGTTCAGGTCCTCCTTCTAGCGCTAATTTATGTTGCGTTAGAAGCGAGGGGCCTGCATAAAAATGAATGATGACTAAAGCAGTAGTGGCTTTTCCAGTTCTGCCCTCCTTCTAGCGCCAATTTATGTTGCGATAGGAGCGAGGGGCCTGCATAAAAATGAATGATGACTGAAGCAATGGCGTCTTTTCCAGTTCTGCCCTCCTTCTGTTGATGATGCTGAGAAACAGCTCAGCTGCCCTCCTTCTAGCGCCAATTTATGTTGATGATGATGTTGGTCATTCACAAACATAGAATAAAAGTTACACAACAACCTTTACTCATCTTGAAAGATACGATGAATTCAGAGAATTCATGATCCCAAGTCTCCATTGATTAGGTCTTAATCTACTGACGTTACTCAGTGGTTGATGTGTGTTGCTGTTTTCCATTCAGGGGCCTTACGTATTTCTGCAAAGTTCATCATCATTCCTTCAAATATCCTGCTCTGTATGTCAGCCCTGCATAAATCTCCAACAATTCTACCTCTGCACTGTGAATTTAGTCAAATAATGTGCCTACAGGCTGATATTTGCATGATTTCTACCATTATTTGCAATTCTTTGCATGATATTTTCAATATTACATGCATTTACCTCAAATATGCTAATGATTTTCAGTTACCTACGGGATTTAAGCATATTTCTTTGTTCTGCTTATTATTTGTCATGACTTGCAGTTATGGTGATGAATTTATGAAATTAAAATAAAGGAAAAGGGTTAAAGAATGAGATTCCCAAAACTACTTGACTTAGATCACTGATCCACATACAAGCTCCCATACATGCAATGAAAAGAAGGAAACTAGAAATCATACTTCACCAGGACATTCCACAAATCCGCATGATCTAGTGCAAATCTTCAAAGGAAAAGTTGACAACAACATGTAATGAAATGAAAGCGCTTCCAATTGAACACAACATTCACCAGTACATATCCAGAAATCAACAGGAAGATTACGTAAAATTTACAATCAGGATGTAATCTGAAACTTCATATCCATTTAGTATGCTCAAGAACAGGTACATTTACAGTGATCTGAAGAAAGAACCTTGACATTTCAACAATTCTATCCTCATTAGTCTCAGTAATCCGATCTCCTAATTGATTCTATAGTAAATCGGCCTTAATGCGCCAGATGCGTCTGTGTATATCCCTCTGTATATTCTATCTCATGTATCAGGATCTGGCTCTTATATAGAACAAATGCCAGAAAACAGTTACAATGATCCAAGGATCAGGATCCTCTCATAACAATCAATGGTCCAGATGAAAAGCACATGCTTCGCCAGTTGGCAAATGTACAGCTGGCACAGAATATTCCAGCATCTTCAACTTGATTCGGTCTCCAGCTGGCAAACAGCATATTTGACAATATCCTCCTCACTTCTGGTTCATGTTGCCTCCTTGTGCAACTTTGCAATTATCAGCTTCAGCAGCAGCTCTAACAGCATCATGACTTCCTGCAAGTAAACAGACAAACATTAAGTTCATCATCATGTAGATAAACAGCATGAATTTAAACGTTTTATTAATCATGCCTCAAAATGTGCAGCTACAGGCAATCGGGCTTCAAATCTCCATCGCTTCATTTTCCCGCCCATTTTCATGTATATCGGGTTCAAATATGATCATGTATGTATCGACGTGACTACACACTGTCGGAATGACAATTTTACATTAGGCCGACGGTTAAACTTATACGGACGCCAAAAATCATGATGATGTCCATCCATTGGGAAGACATGTTCTATCGGCATGATAACACAAGATAAGGCCGACAGCAAGACTTAAAACTTTCGTCTGCATGATATTTTGGAAATATGATGCTCCCCCTTCCGATTGTCCTGATGAAGTCACCGTCATGTTTCGCTTCTGTATATTGGGGAAAAGAAAGGCATCATCATCATCATCATGTCGAAGGAAAATAGGAGGATATGAAATATGATCCTGCTGCTGAGGAAAGGAATATGATGGTGACGTCATCGTCAGATCTGGGCTTCATTAAAATGCAAAAGATGACGTCACCGTCATGTTTAGTTAAGATCAGGGGATAAATGTAATATCGGGTCACCTAAGGAAGATGATCAGGTGGTGAATGTAATATGACCCCTTTGCGGCCAAGGTAACCCTCTCGAAAGTTCAGGATGATGATGATCATCATCATATCTGGGGTTTTGTTAAAACTTAGAGCATGACGTCATCGTCATATTCGTGAACCGGATCATGTTTTGGAAAATATCCTGCCGAAGGGAAATGTGATGATGATGTCATCCTAATATTTGCTTTTTCGTTTATCAGGTCGGGATGACGTCATCAGGATATTAGCAAAAGGTCATATTTCTCGGCAGGAGGACATTACGAATTATCGGGTAGACAAACAAGATCATGATGATCTTGACAACATGACAGGATAAAAATATGATGACCCTCCTCATTTCTATTATGATGACGTAACCATCATACTCCGTCTTCGAAGCATGAGGATGAGTTGAAGTCATCATCAGTTTAGCGCTAGGGTGATATTCAAAATATGATCATGCTAAGGAATGGAATATGACCCTCCCTTAAAAGATAGGGTGATCATCATGATCATGCAAAAGGAGATCAGGAGGATATGATGACGTCATCATCATATTAGCGAATATCAGCAAATATGACCTTCCCTTGAAAGATCAGGATGATGACCCTCCGATAGGACTTTGACATGCGCATGCAAATATGCAGATGGTGGACTTTCTAAGCAGGGTGATATTATAATATCAGCATGATATTATAATATCGGGTGATGTTATGATATCATGACGCTCGCGATGCGCCCAAGGTCATTTGACGGGTAAAACACACTATCACCTAAGATTGACGTCCGGATATTGGGACTGCATGATTTTTTATCGGGTGATAGATCAAAATCAGGATGACCTTGACAACATGACTGAGGATAAAAAATGATGATCACTTGCGATTATCAGGTTTGACCAAAACTTTGACTGTGCATAACTTCCACATATGGACGAATTTTCAAGTGATGTAAAAGGCAAACCTGCATGGAATTTCAAGCTCTTTCTAAATATGAGGTCATAGAAACAAAATATGAACTTTGACAAACTGACCTCATGATGATGACCAACCTCACCGAATATCATGATGATGATGATCATCAGGATATCTGACTCATTTTTACCAAACCGCCAGAAAACAGACAACACAAGCCAAGCCAAAAGTTGGGTCCCTGTTTTTCCAAGTTAAAATGGGGCGTGTTGTGTAACCACACAACAAGACCATGCCATCCTTTCAGAAGGATCCTTTGGCCTCTTCATCCGGTAACTTGAAATCTCTTGTTAATTCTATTAGCACACATTTTGATTCTTTGGAGAAATCAGCAAAAGAGAAAGTCTAGAAAGAGTTTTTGGGTAAGAGATTCTCTAAAGTATAAGGGCTAATAGCAAATGATAGGAGAAATCTAAACATTGGAATAAAGAGCCTAGAAAATGCTCTTAAAGATGGCAGAGAATTATACAAATTTTGTTTATCTTGGTCCACAGTAACAATAGACATTGCAAAGAAGGTGGAAGAACAAGAGGGTAAACTATCAAGTTTATCCCAGAGTTTTGATCCTCTCACCTCATCCATAATGAATCAAGAGTGCCAGACTATTGTCACTATAAATGAGTTAAAGACGCTTGAGAAGGAGAAGAAGAATAGAATAAGCAGAATGAGTGAACTTAGAGGGATAATTATCCCTAAGTTAGAGGCCATGCATGAGGCCCTAACTGATGCTCAGACCACAGCCCGGACTAGTGATCCGATAGACTTAAAGAGGGTAGAAGCTTTTGCATTTTTGTTAAGTGGTCACATCTCAATTTTGGACAGGATGAAGTAGAGTTGGGCAACAAAATTTGTCTAGTTGAAAACCACCTTTGCGGATATATTGAAGTATATGTAAGTACAACTTGTATATATACTTATGCGGCAATATATAGATTGATTTTTGAAATTTTTGGTGTGTGGATTTCACCCTTTGCCATTGATGTCAAAGGGGGAGTGAGGAGTAGTGAAAAATGTGGAATCCAACTAAGGGGGAGCTCTAGTAATAGTGTACATAAGACAGAGCATTACCCAAGGGGGAGTTTGTTACAACACTTAGTCATTTTTCACTAAGTGTTGCCATCAATGCCAAAGGAGGAGATTGTTGGCAAGAGACACTGTGTGGCTTCATGATTGTTGTCATTGATGGCAACAAAGCTTATCCCACACATCTGCGGCACATAGTATGTCTATACTGGAAGTCAAATTGAAGAGTGTTTTGGTCTGGTGAACAGGAACAGAGCATGCAACAAGGTCTGACAATCAGGTCCAGATCTCTCAGAGGATGTATCTCAGAAAAGTACAGACTTGGGGAAGTCAAGAGGAATACCATGACTACCACATTCCAGAGATTGAGACTCCAGTGATGAAAGAGTGAAAAGATATGTGCACTTAAGTGTTGGGTTCCTGACAGGCAGAATAGACTGAGAAAGAACTAACCGGCAGAGCATCAGACCTTAATCCGGATGAGAAATTGATGGTGATCAAGATACTTAAGAGATCATTCATGGTTGGTTGACATGATTGATGACTTCTATAACTATCTCTTTGATACGCATCACTTCGTAAGCATGGATTCAGTTGACATACCAGAGTTTGGGAAAATCTTGAGTATTCCGAATGCCGACTAGAATGATGTTAAAATCCTTGGTGCAGATATATATACCAGATGGATTTTGATGTGAAGGTGTGTGTGTAGAGATATAATGTGCGAGAAAAGGTAGAGATAAGTGTGGAAGCAACAATACAGGTCCGGTATGTGATAGAACATCAACACCAAAACAGAGGAAGAATGAAATGATGTAGATCAGTATATTGAGCCTAACTGGAATTGAACCTCAGCATATGTGGATGCTTCTCATCAGTTCAAACACCTGGTTACTTTCTATATACCTTGTAGACAATGAGTCTCTTGTAGGTAGTGAGTCTCTTGTGAGCAATGTGCTCGGGCAGTGAGCCTCAATTGGCAAGTGCCATTTTGTACTTCTATTGTTTTAACATAGAATACAATCTTGGGCTAGTCACCCCATGGTTTTTCCCTTAATAGGGTTTTCCACGTAAAAATCCTTGTGTTATGTGTGTTGATTTATTTTCTGCTCTCATGCTCATGTATGCTTATATGTTTTGATACTGCACTAATTGTTAAAGAAGAAAAGAAAGTTAAATAATTAAGATAACTGATTCACCCCCCCTCTTAGTTATCCACCTTGTTTCCAACAACAAGAGCCTAAGGGAAATTGCATCAAATTGTGAACTAATTGCTAGGGCCCAAGAGGCACATAGACTCACTACACCACCTAAACTTTTCCATGCCCATAAGCTTTATCAATGAACTTGAAACATCCTCCAAAGTATTAACCTTTTCAAGCATCACCATCTCCATCCTCCACCATATCATGAATTAAATGACACTGAATATCAATGTGCTTCATCAGTGCATGAAAAGTTGGGTTATTTCCCATGATGATGGCACTCTAATTGTTGCATCAAATTTGAATTGATCCATGACTCAACCCAACATCTAGACACAATTTTTGAAGCCAAATGGTCTCCTTATGGGCATGAGTAGCTACTGTATACTCTACCTTTATTGTGGACAAATGACCATAGTCTATCACTTATTCATCTAAATAATTGTACCACCAAATAGGTTAAAGGCATAACAATTGGTAGATCTCATGTTATCAACATCTCTTTCTTAATTTGAGTCAACAAACTCTTGTATATCCACTGCCAAAATATGAATCTTTTGTTGCAAAATTTCCCCACTATCAACTAACAAAGTTTATCCCAATGGCTAATCAAGTGATGGTGTTGATGAAGTTTGTGTTGAAGAAGATACCTAATAGAAAATAGAGTAATCTATAGTACCCTATAGATATTAAACACTCTCTTCACTACATCCTAATGATCCTTACCAATTATAGACATGAAATGGATCAAGGATCTCACTGCTTGGCCAATGTCTAGTTTGGTGCAAACCATAAAATACATCAAACTACCAACTACACTAGCATATAAGGAACATGAAACATATCCTCCATATCACTAGGTGTAGATGGACACTACTCAATAGATAACCTAGTACCCATTGAAATAAGAACACTCACTAGTTTGTTGTTTGCCATGCTTAAACATTGTAACACATACTCAACATTACTTTGACCTAACCAAAGATTTCTATTTGCTCTATCTCTTTTGATCTTGATGCCTAATATGAGTATATGAACCCCAAGTCCTTCATATCAAACTATGTAGAAATTTGATATTTCAAGTCCCTAATCACATCCTCACTGTTACCAAAAATAACATATAATTTGCATACAATGTGATAACAAGGAAATTACCACTATTTTATTTGTAGTAAATACGATGATTTTATTTGGACCTCACAAATCTTTATCTCGGTAAAAAAGAATCAAACTTTTGGTACCGCATCATGGGCGACGACTTGAGACTAGAAAAAGATTTTTGAATCTACAAACCAATGACTCCTTACCTTTTATAGCATAGTGTTCTAACTATGTCATATGGACTTCTTCCTCCAAGTCACCATACAAGAAAGATATCTTCACATCCATTTGTTCTATCTTAGGTCATATGTTGTCGAAACTAATAATAATAACCTAATAGATGTTAGATTAGCAATTGGAGAAAAAACCTCACCAAAGTTTATGTCCTCAACCTAGGAATATCCTTTTGCAACCACTATTGCCTTATACTTCTCAACATGGCCATCTAAACTAAAATTTTACTCGAAGACCCATTTAAAATTAGTAGGCTTCCTTCTTTCTGATAATTAGACCAAGTCCCAAGTCTTATCATTTTTCAATGCAACCATCTCCTCATCCATGGCTTATTTCTAGGACTAACTATCATCTGTCTCCATTACCTCTTTCACAATTTGAGGTTCATCAATGTTAGTAATCAAAGCAAAAATACAACAAAAATCAAGTAGGCTATACCTCTTTGGTTTCCTCCTCTATCAAGTGGACCTTCTCAAAAGTTGAGTTGGAGGTTATTCCTCATGAACTTGAAGAGCTCTTAGTACTATCCTCCACATCAAGAATAACTTGAACCTATAGTTCAACCTTTGGTACAACCTTCTCAATCTTTGGATGTAGCTACATGATTGACTTCTCATCCTCATTTTGCTACACAAGTATAGGGGAGGATTTGATCTTCCTAAAGATCACATTCTAATTGTATAGAAATTTTTTTATCACAAGATCTCAAAGCTTGTACCCTTTCACATTGACACCATAGCCAATTAAGATACATTTCATAGCCTTGTAATCCAACTTTGACCACTTCTCCTTAGGTACATGAGCATATGCCTCACAACCAAAAAAATGAAGATGCTAAATTGAGGGATTTTTGCCTATCTAACCTCCATGAGTGTTTTCTCAACAATCTTTGATGTAGGAGACTTGTTGATAATGTAACATGTAGTACTAACTACCTCTACCTAGAATTTCTATTCCAATCTAGCCCAATTGAGCATAGTCCTAAATCTCTCCAACAACATCTTATTCATGCTTTCTACAAATCAATTCTACTAAGGGATGTATGGAGTTGTGTTATGCCTTTTTAGATCATTCTCCTTACATAATTTGTTAAAATATATAGAACAATATTTGCCACCATTGTCAGTTCTCAACATCTTCATATTTCTACTAGCTTGTTTTTTTAAGAGAGACTTAAACTCCCTAATTGACTAAAGACCTCAAATTTTCTCCTAAAAGAATATACCCAAGTCCTCCTAGAAAAATCATCTATGAATGACACATAATACAAGGATTTTGATAATGATGGAAAGTATATAGGACCAAATACATAAAAATGAATAAGATCCAAAATCCTAGAAGATTTATGAGAATTAGAGTAAAAATGAACATGGTTTTTCTTTCCATATATGTAATGTTCAAAAAAGTCAAATTTAAGAGAACTATTTGTAATCCCCTCTACAAGATTTTTATTTTTCAAGGCCTTAGACCTTTCTCACCCACATGGCCCATGCAATGGTTCCATAACATTGTCTTTGTTGCAAATATGTGCCTAATCGGTGTTGTCATTGATGTCAACATATCCTTGTTGCCATTGATGTCAACTGTATCCTATTTTGTTACCTATTTAGAAGACTGGAATGTTGAAGATATTGAGAAAATTAATGAAGATCAATGTATGCGGACCATATGGTCATGTAGAGGATTGTTTGAAGTAGCTCCAGTTAAGTTTTGAGAGGTCCGCATGAAGATTTGAAGAAGCTATGGTCATCTGAGTAGAACAGGGTTTTGCTATGTTCAGAAGAGACAAAGTGACAGTAAATTGGTCTGGATTGCTCTGCATTGAAATATTATGATCTATGATTCTAGAGGCATGTTTGGGAAGTCAGTGTGTATCATCAAGTCAAGTGGTTCATGGTTTAGAGGTCCGCAAGAAATCTTTCTAGTGTGATAGTCATAACAGACAATGTTCTTGAGGTTCTGGGAGAAGATGCAAGTGATTATGATGATTTGGAGGAGTGTAGATGTCTTTGTTAAATTTAATGTGTTTGTGCTTGCTGTGTTGGAGGTCCACATTGAAAACTGAGCTCGTACTTGAAGATTTTCTTCTTGGTGTTGATGTTTTTCCTAGTCTTGGCCGATTAGATGATTCTAGCATGTTGCAGATGATCTAAGAGCAATTCTATGGAGCGTGGTGTGTTGATCAAAGAAGATTTGAGTCCCAGTTATGTTTGGCTGACAACTTAGTGATTCACATTAAGTCAGATGTCTGGAGTGCCGACCTTGATGTTTATTCCAAGGTTGATGAAGCATATAAAGGCATGCAGTTGAGTTGTGGAAAATCATCCTTGTGCGAAATAATCAAATTCAAAGAAAGGATCAGAGGTAGAGTAGAGAAGAGGAGGAGTAGAGGAACAAGAACAATAAAGGATAAAGTGATAGTGAAGAAGTATTTGGGAGAAGAGCAGAAGTTTTATGAGCACTCAATGAGACTAAACTAGGCATGAAGAAGATGCTATTTCTCAGTTAATTCCTTCTGTATTAAATGTAAATTCTGTAGGCAATGAGCATCTTTTGAGAAGTAAGCTCTGGGTAGTGTGTCCAAAGGCAAGTGTCTTCCCATTTTCAAGTACTTTTAATAGGGTACAAATCTTGTGGGTTAACCCCCACCGTGGTTTTCCCTTAACCAGGTTTCAACATTAAAAATCTTGGTGTCAAGTGTGTTAATTGTGTTTCTACTCTTGTGTTATTGTTTCATGCTTTAATGTTTACATCATTAATCTATTTGTAAGTTGAGAAAGAAGATTATAAAAAGAAAAGGTTAATTTTTGTGGGACAACTGATTCAGCCCCCCTCTCAGTTGTCTGGCCTAATTCCAACAATTGGTATCAGAGCCAAGTTCCTTTGAAAGAAGCTTGACCACTTGATGAGATCCAGAATGTCAACTTACAAGAAAGACAGTCTGAGATTTGATGGAACAAATTACACTCTATGGAAGATGTGCATGCAGTGTCATTTGCAATGCATGGGAGATGCCTACTAGTTGATAAATAAGAATGAATACAAGATTCTAGAAAAAGGTCCTACAACTCCAGATGAAATCAAAGATTCTAAGAACAACACTTGAGCAATAGAAGCCTTGTTGAGTGCCTTGTCTGATACAAAAATGACAAATGTACTGGAATTGAAAATTGCGCATGAAATCTGGGAGAAGTTGGAAACACTACATGAATGTGATGAACATGTCAAATGTGCCAAGCTACAAAGTCTGAAGGGTAGATATGAGAGATTAAGGATGAGTGAAGATGAAAATATTACCTCCTACATGCTAAAAGTGAATGAACTTGTGAATGATATAAGGTGTGCTGGTGGAAAATTGGAAGAATCAAAAATTGTTGCCAAAGTTCTCAGATCCTTACCTTTGGCCTACAAGCATAAAGTTGTTGCCATTGAAGAAATCAGGACTGTGACAACTGTTACAAGGGATTAGTTGGTTGGTAAACTTTTAGGATTTGAAATGAGTGAGTTTGGTGATTCTCTTCCTAAGTCTGAATCTGCATTTAAAGCCAGTATTCATGGAAAACAAAAATATGATCTGGGTGAAAGCTCTTCAAGAAGATCTAACAGATTCGACAGGACAAGGAAGGATCTTGAAGGTGATGAAATTGAGTTTGATGAACTTGAAGCCCCTTTTGCCAAAAGATTGCCAAGAGGATCCAGTAAGTATGAAGGAAAGTTACCATTCAAATGTTTTGCTTGTAATAAGATTGGTCATTTTGCCTCAAGGTGTCTAGAGAGGGGTTCAAGGCCAAACCCTAACAGAACTAGAATTCAGAAGAAATGCTACTATGTCCAAGAAGCTGGTGAAGAAGGAGTCACAGATGATGAATCCGATCATGGAGGTTCCACTGAAAATGATTGGGTATTCATTGCTATCAAAGAAGAAGATCTAGTGCCTACTGAATTTGCTAGCTATGCAAATGTGGAAAGTGCCTTGGCTACTCAGGTTGTAGAAAAAGATGAATGGGTAATTGACAGTGGATGTTCTCATGATATGACTGGTGATAAAAGTAAGTTTGTAAGCTTTGAAAAATATGAAGGTGGAATTGTGAAATTTGGAGACAACTCAGCTAGTAGAATCCATGGTAGAGGATCCATCTCTTTTGATGGTAAGAATAACACTAATGATGTTCTGTATGTGGAAGGATTGAAGCATAATCTTCTTAGTGTTGGACAGTTGGTTGACAAGGGTTATGATCTCTAATTCAAGGATGGAAAATGTAGAATATTGGAAAGCTCCGGAACTGAAATTACATCTGGTACTCAGACTAGAGGTAACATCTTTCATTTAAGTAGTTCTAGAAAAAGTTGTTTGATTGCTTAGATTGATCAGAGTTGGTTATGGCATAGGAGAATGTGTCATGTGAATTTTGATAAAATTGTTAAGATAAGTTCTACTCAGGCTGTGAGAGATCTTCCAAAACTTGTGAAACCTGCTGATAGCATGTGTAGAGAATGTCAATTGGGTAAACAGAATAAAATTTCATTCAAGAGTAAAAGAACAATTTTCAAGTGGATGGCTGGAACTTGTGCATACTGATCTATGTGGCCCTGCTAGATTTAGGAGTGTGTAAGGAGATAGATATTTTATGTTGCTGATTGATGATTACTCCTAGATGATGTGGGTAACCTTTTTGAAAGAAAAATCAGAAGCTCTTGACAAGTCCAAGGTGTTCAAAGTTATGGTGGAAAATGAGATTGGTGAAAAAATAGTGTCTAAGATCTGACAGAGGTGGAGAGTTTACCTCCGGTGAGTTTGATACATTCTGTGAAAAGCATGGAATAAAAAGATAGTTATCTACTCCTAGGACTCGCTAGCAAAATGGAGTCTTGGAAAGAAAGAACTGGACCATTCAAGAAACTGCCAAGACCATGATGATGGAAGCAAATGTTCCACAAGTCTATTGGAGAGAAGTTGTGAGTACTGCTGCCTACACTCTCAACCGGGCGCAGATCAAAGGCAATTCTGGTAAGTCCCCTTATGAACTATGATTTGGTCATCCTCCTACTATGAGATACTTCAGAGTTTTTGGTAGTAAGTGCTATATCAAAAGAGATGAGGATCTAGGCAAGTTTGAAGCAAGAAGTGATGAAGGGATATTTCTAGGTTACTCTACTCAAAGCAAGGCATACTGGTGCTTTAACAAAAGATTGAAAAATATTGTTGAAAGTGCAAATGTTAGAGTTGATGAGAGAAAAGAAGGACATTCCAGGTCTTGCAGATATGAATCATATGATCAAGATGAAAATCAAAGTCAAGGAAGACAAGTTCAAACCCAGACTCAGATTTAGATTGATCTAGAAAATCTAGTGACTCAAGAGGTTAGTACAGATGTTGAAGAACAAGCTCAAGAAATGGAGGTTCAAATAAATCCCAAAACTCCTAGGTATGTAAGACTGAATCATCCTAAAGATTAGATCATAGGAGATAGATATAAAGGTGTTTGAACTAGGAAAAGAATTGCTGAAGATCAAGAGGAAATTTGTTTGATTTCAAAGATTGAACCAAATACAATAAGTGAAGATTGCAATGATGAAAATTGGGTAAAAGCCATGGAAGAAGAATTAATGCAAATTGAAAAGAATCACACTTGGGATCTTGTTCCTAGACCTAAAGACAAAAATGTGATTGGAACCAAATGGGTCTTCTGAAATAAACTAAATGAAGATGGTGAAGTTGTAAGAAACAAAGCAAGGTTGGTCTGCAAAGGATATTCTCAAGTGGAAGGAATTGATTTTGAAGAAACTTTTGCTTTGGTGGTAAGAATAGAGGCAGTCAGATTGTTTCTTGCATTTGTTGCTTATAAAGATTTTAAGGTCTATCAGATGGATGTCAAGTTAGCATTCCTAAATGGAGAATTAGAAGAAGAAGTCTACATTGAGCAACCGAAAGGATTTCAGTTGTCTGATCAGAGAGATATGGTCTATATGTTGAGGAAAGCATTGTATGGACTCAAACAAGCCCCAAGAGCCTGGTATGCAAGATTAGATAAGTATCTACTAAAGCTAGGATATAGCAAAGGCACTTCTAACAGTAATCTTTACTTCAAGATTGATCATGAGAACATTTTGATTGTTGAGGTATTTGTTGATGATATCATTTTTTGTGGAAATGAGAGTATGTGCAAAACATTTGCTGATCAGATGTAGAGTGAATTTGAGATGTCCATGTTTGGTGAAATGAATTTCTTCTTAGGTCTGCAAATCACTCAGTCAGATAAAGGTATCTTCATATCTCAATCTAAGTCTGTGAGAGAATTGTTGAAAAAGTTTGGAATGGAAGATTCAAAGTCGGTAGGTACACCCATGGTAATCAAATGTAAGCTGAGTAAAAATGATGACTCCCTTAAGGAAAATTAGAAAAGGTATAGATCAATGATTGGAGGACTGCTCTATTTGACTCAGACCAGACCTGATATCATGAATGCAGTTGGACTTGTTGCTAGATTTCAAGTTGATCCTAGAGAATCCCATGTTGTTGCAGTCAAAAGAATTTTTGGATATCTCAAAGGGACACTTGATTATGGCTTATGGTATCCAAAGGATAATGACTTCACTCTTCATGCATATATAGATGTTGATTGGGCGGGACATGTGGATGATAGAAAAAGTACTAGTGGTGGTGCATTTTTCTTGGGAAATAGATTAGTTTCTTGGTTGAGCAAAAAGTAGGAGGCAATATCCCTATCTATAACAGAGGCAAAATATATAGCAGCAACAAACAATTGTACTCAAGTTTTGTGGATGAAGAAAATGCTAAAGGATACCAGAATTGTGTTTGGGGAGCCTGTCACAATCTTCTATGATAATTCAAGTGCAATAAGCATCTCAAAGAATCTGGTGTTGCATTCAAAGACAAAGCATATATCAATCAAGTTTCACTTTTTGAGAGAGAAGGTTAATGAGAATGAAGTCACATTGGAGTTTGTTTCTTCAAAGGATCAGATTGCAGATATTTTTACCAAGCCTGTACCTAAGAATACTTTTGAGTATCTCATTGAGAAGTTAGGGGTTATTACCCCTCCTAATCAGAACTAAGATGCACTAGGGTGCATTAGGCTGGTGGAATTCATAGTCATATCTTGTGATCCAGATTGATGTTAAGGAGATACTACTTAGGGAGAGTAGTCAGTATGCAAATTTTGAGATCAGTCTGTAAAAAAAAAGGGGAAGAAAAGATTGCAAATATGTGCCCTTTGCCATTGATGCAAAAGGGGAGAAAAGTCATGTGAAAAACTAGTTGCTGATGAAAGGGGGAGCAGTGAAAAAGTAGTTGCAGAAGTGATAAGAGAAAGGGAGAGAAGTTCTTGTCTTGATGGTTGAATTAGTTTTTTGCATCATATGTTTCCATCAATGACAAAGGGGGAGATTGTTGCAAATATGTGCCTAATCAGTGTTGTCATTAGTGTCAACATATGCTTGTTGCCATTGGTGTCAACTGTATCCTATTTTGTTGCCTGTTTAGAAGACTGGAATGTTGAGGATATTGAGAAAATTAATGAAGATCAATGTATGCGGACCATATGGTCATGTAGAGGATTGTCTGAAGTAGCTCTAGTTAAGTTTTGAGAGGTCCGCATGAAGATTTGAAGAAGCTATGGTCATCTGAGTAGAACCAGGTTTTGTTGTGTTTAGAAGAGATAGAGTGATAGTAAATTGGTCTGAATTGCTCTGCATAGAAATACTATGATTTGCAGTTCTAGAGGCATGTTTGGGAAGTCAATGTGTATCATCAAGTCAAGTGGTTCGTGGTTTAGAGGTCCGCAAGCAATCTTTCTAGTGTGACAGTCATAACAGACAGTGTTCTTGAGGTTTCGAGAGAAGATGCAAGTGATTCTGATGATTTGGAGGAGTGCAGATGTCTTTGTTAAATTCAATGTGCTTGTGGAGGTCTCTAGATCGTGTGCCTACTGTGTTGGAGGTCCACATTGAAGACCAAGCTCGTAGTTGAAGATTTTCTTCTTGGTGTTGATGTTTTTCCCAGTCTTGGCTGACCAGATGATTCTAGCATGTTGTGGATGATCTAAGAGCAATTCTATGGAGTGTGGTGTGTTGATCAAGGAAGATTTGAGTCCCAATTATGTTTGGCTGACAACTTAGTGATTTGCATTAAGTCAGATGTTTGGAGTGCCGACCTTGATGTTTATTCCAAGGTTGATGAAGCATATAAAGGCGTGCAGTTGAGTTGTGGAAAATCATCCTTGTGCAAAATAATCAAATTTGAAGAAAGGATCAGAGGCAAAGTAGAGAAGAGGAGTAGTAGAGGAACAAGAATAGTAAAGGATGAAGTGATAGTGAAGAAGTATTTGGGAGAAGAGCAGAAGTTTTATGAGAACTCAATGAGACTAAACCAGGCATGAAGAAGATGCTATTTCTCAGTTAATTCCTTCTGTATTAAACATAAATTCTATAGTCAGTGAGCCTCTTTTGAGCAGTGAGCTCTGAGCAATGCACCCGAAGGTAAGTGCCTTCCTATTTTCAAGTACTTTTAATGGGTACGAATCTTGTGGGTTAACCCCCACCGTGGTTTTCCCTTAACTGGGTTTCCACGTTAAAAATCTTGGTGTCAATTGTGTTAATTGTGTTTTTGCTCTTGTGTTATTGTTTCATGCTTTAATGTTTACATCATTAATCTATTTGTAAGTTGAGAAAGAAGATTATAAAGAGAAAAGGTTAATTTTTGTGGGACAACTAATTCACTCCCTCTCTCAGTTGTCTGGCCTAATTCCAACAGTCTTCTCCATAGGTAACTTACTCTCTAAAGTAAGAGCATATTTAGATACACATACACATTTAGGTACTACAGAAAGGTTTGTAGAAGTTCTAGTGGTTACAAAAGTCGTAGTCACTATAGAAGTGGTTATATGTTGGTGAAGTCGAACAATGGCAGAAAAAGTGCCAAAAAATGTTATATAAATGCCAACTTTTCATAAAAGTAACACTATTGACGAAGTTCCATCTTGTTGTAAAAGATGCCCTTGGACTTTAGAATTGAATATATGTGATCACATCAAGGTAGAAAAGAGTTCCAACCTAAAATACCTTTGCAAGAACCATAGCCCCATGAACCATCT
Organism: Cunninghamia lanceolata; assembly: GCA_027924645.1. Taxonomy (NCBI): domain Eukaryota; kingdom Viridiplantae; phylum Streptophyta; class Pinopsida; order Cupressales; family Cupressaceae; genus Cunninghamia; species Cunninghamia lanceolata. The sequence goes on along the minus strand of BSBN01000053.1, from coordinate 1,907,351 downwards.
TACACCCTTTATTGTTGAACAAAACTTGTCACTCACATCATTCATTTTACTAACATATAATAGGTTCCATGCCAAACTAGGGATGCATACCCCTAATCCTCTCATTAGAGAATTAGACCTTAACTCTCCCATGGACAATAATATTGAGGTAAGATTTTTCATTAAGGTAGACCTTCCAACCATCAAAACTCTTAGTCTAAAAACCACTCTTTATGGGGAGTCATGTGGAAAGATGCTCTAGAGTTGATCATACATGCATCCTCACATGCATGCATGGCCAATGCTGCAACAAAATCATCACTTGCATCCTTATGAGAAGATCTATCAAAATCATTATTAGATTCACCTTTATTTTTCATCTTTTTCTCCTCCTTGCAATCTCTTCTGAAATGACCTATCTTTCCATAGGTCCAACATTTTTCCTTGGAGTTTTTACTAGGAGACTTAGATCTCCCATGAGATTTAGATCTACTATAATCCTTATTGTCCTTCTTTCCTTTCTCCTTTGACCATACTAAAATAGTCAAAGTTTCCTTGGTAGATTCAAAAGCTTTTAGCCTCATCTCCTCTAAGAGTAAAGCACCCACTACAGGTGAAGCCCAAGATTTGAAGTAGTGCTTCCAATAGCCATCACCAATCCCAAGAGTCTAACAAATAACACAAAAGGGTCATGCACTGATCCTTTGCTTTCATTCTCACACCAACTGAGTATAACTAGCTCACAATTATATTGAATGCATTAATGTTCTTACCAACAAAATCAACTTCATCCATCCTCAAAGTGTATAACTTCTTCCATAGAAAAATCTTGCTAACTAGGGACTTTGCCTAGTATAGGTTCCCCAAATTTTTATAGAGGATTTCTATGGTGTGTTCTTAAAAAATATTTAGAAACATTAAATTAGCTAGGTAAAGATTGATATTCATCTTCCTATCCAACACAACCTAGTATTTATTGGGAATGGTGTCTCAACCTTGCATCCCAATATTTTTTATTTAATTATTTATTGTATTTATTTGTTATTTTTTCCTCACATGGGAAAGAGGGCATCCCACTTTGAGGTGGAAATTTTGGCCATGTGTTGGATATTTTATAATGTGTCCAAGAAGTTGTAAGAGCATATAATGTCATTATGGTGTTGTAAGATGTGGGAGTTACTTATGATAGATTCTATGATGCATGTAAGAGCATGATTATAGGGAGTTATATAGTAGACTTGAATTTTGACCAAATTTATAATGCATGTTATGATGTGTCATAAGGCTTCTTTGAATTGGGATAATGTATCCAAAATAGAGCACCCAAGTTGTTGAGTTGGTTATAATGGATTATGACAACATAATAGGATCTTTAATATTAACATGTTGACTCATCATGGGAATTTAGGTGCCTTTTTGGGAGTGGTATTCTCCCATGGTTTATGGGTTTACCATTTGTAGTTTCTTTATTTGCATCTTCTATATATTGGTACCTAGGATGGATATCTAGTATGATGTAATATTGTAGTGGGTTACGGTTCTAAAGTTTCTCTAGATTTGTATTGGTTGTTCCCCTATAAAGGCTCCAACTTATTGATTTATTGTAACCATTTTGGTATTGTGAATACATTGGTTTGAAATTTGGAGGGTGCGTTTTATATGAAATGGTTTTTCTTAGGATAAACAATGTGTCATTATGGTATTACTTTTGTGTGTATATTTTCTTTTAAAACTACTAAATTGTATTTTGCATGAATTTATCTCCTCATTGATTAGTGTAGGAAGTGTTTATGCTATTAGATTCCTTTCATTTAGTATCAAATCCTAATCAACTCTATTTACTAGGTGGTACGAAAAATAATTTTTGACTAATCTTGGTTTGAGTGGAAGCCATGTGCAAAAGATCTTTATTTTCAAGTAAAATGGAAAGTACATCATGGTTGGAGATGAAATGATTTAATGGTACAAACTTTGAGTTATGGAAGCTCAATATTAAGGATTTGTTGATTTATAGGGATCTATGGTTAATAGTATTAAAAAGTAAACCTACATAAGTGAAAGATGGAGACTAGGATGTGTCAGATTGGAAATCCAAAAGCCTCATTTATCTTTGTTTGGAAGATTCAATACTTTTGAATGTATAGGAGACTCACTACTAATGCCCTCTTGGAAAAGTTGGGAAAGTTGTATTAGGCTAGATTACTAATGAACAAGCTTTTTCTATGGAAGAAGCTATATACTTTGAGGATGGGTGATGGGGACCTAGTTTTTGAACACCTACATTTATTTAACACCATTGTAAGCAAGTTATAGTCGACTGATATGAAGATAGAAGAATAGGATCATTGGAATGGTCTTTCTATGTTCTTTTCTAGACTCATGGGGCAATTTGGTGATGACCATTAGAAGTACTACTTCAAATTTTGTGCTTCATGAGGTAGTGGCTTCTCTTCTCTCAATGGAGATGAGGTGGAAGGCTTTCAAGTTTTCTAAGGAAGCACTAGTTTTTATGGATAGTCAAAGGAAAAAGGAAAGAAGGACATGAAAAATGATAAGAGAAAAACTAAGTCTTGGGGGAGATCCAAGTCTCTTGGTAAATCCAAGGTTAAATGTTAGAACTATGGTAAGAAAGGCAACACCAAGAAAGACTGTAGGGAGAAGAAAAAAGAAAAATAATAAACCAGATGATGATTTAGATACTAAAGATTATAAGGATGAATTAGATGCATTTTTTTCAACAATTTCCATGCGTGCATGTGAGGATGCATGTATGATCAAATTTGATGCCTCTTTCCACATGACTCCCCATACAGAGTGTTTTTTTACTATGAAATGTTTGATGGTGGAAAGGTCTACTTTAGTGATAATTCTTTTTTGAGTATTATTGGGTGTGGCCAAGTCAATATTAAATTCTTTGATGGGTGGATCAAAGGTAGTTTAGGAGTTCTACACATCTCAATTTTGGCATAAAACATGTTATATGTTAGCAAGATGAATGATGTAGGTGTGTAGGTAGTCTTCAATAGTGGTAGGCCTAAGATGGTTTGTGGAGCTATGGTGTTGGCAAAGGGAGTTTGGGTTGGAACCATTTTATGCCTTGATGCTAGCACCTACATTCAATGTAATAGTTTAGTATTACCTACAACAAAGGGACTTGAAACATCTAAGCTTGAAGCTTTGGTACCTACAACATCTACATCGACAAGACTAGTCCTTGCAACAAAGAGCTACATCATCAAGACATGTAGAAAAGGCACTTGCAGCACCTAGACTTGTAGCAAAGAAAATTACAACAAATCCACTTGTAGAAAAGGGACTTGCAACAAGAGGTGTTATAGTAAGGGGACTTGAAACACTTGGAAATGCAATGTAGATTCCTAAACATGTTCTCACCTCAAATAGCAAACTACTAGCTGAGAAGACTATGCTATGGCATGAGCACATGGGCCTCATTGGTGAGAAGGGTCTTAGGACCTTGAAAAATATAAATATTGTAGAGGGGTTGGTTGATTATTCTCTTGACTTTGAATTTTGTGAACATTGTATTTATGGTAAATAGAATTGTGTTAATTTTACTCAAGCTCCCATAACTCCATAGTATTTTGGATCTTATTTATAGTGATGTGTTTGGTCCTATAGATGTACCTTCATTGGAAAAATACCTATATTATATTTCTTTTATTGATGATTTCTCTAGGAGGACTTTGGTCTATTTTATCAAGCATAAATCCAAACATCTTGTGGAAAACCAGACAAGTAGAAAGATCAAAGAGTTGAGAATAGATAATGGTGGAGAATATTGTTCAACTAAGTTTGATAGATTATACAAAGAGAATGGTATCGAATGACATAAGAAAACTCCATACACTCTAAAGTGAAATGTAGTTGCAGAGAGGATGAACATGCCATTGATAGAGAGGGATAGGAATATGCTTAGTGGGGCTAGTTTGGGATAGAAATTTTGGGTAAAGGTGGTTAGCATAGCATGTTACCTTGTTAATAGCTCTCCTAAATTATCACTTGTGGATAAAACCCATTTGGATGGGGAAAAGCCCTCACTTCAACATTTTTAAGTTTTTGGTTACAAGGCATGTGTTCATGTGCTTAAGGAGAAGTAGTCAAAGTTGGATTATAAGGAAGTGAAGTGTATCTTCATCTACTATAGTGACAATATGAAAGGGTACAAGATTTAGAATCTTATGAATAGGAATGCATTGCATAGTCATAATGTGATCTTTGGAAAGATCATGCCTTCCCCTTCAATTGAGAAACTAGATGGGAGTGTGAAGTCTATAATGTGGTTACAACCAAAGATTGAGATAACTACACTGGAGGCTAAACCAAAGGTTCAAGATGGACTTGGTGAGGAGGATAGTATAGAGAGATCAAAGAGTTTAAAAGAGGAAAAACCTCAATCTCAACTTTTGAGGAGGTTGGTAGAGGAGGCACCTAGAGAGGTATAGCCAAATTGATTTTAGATGTGTTTTTTCCTTGATTACTAACACTTAGGATCATCAAACCATTACTAAGGAAATGGAGATGTATGATAGAGAGTCTTAGAAGTTGGCCATAGATGATGAGATGGTTGATTGAAGAACAATGACACTTGAGACTTGGTTGAATTGTTGAAGAGAAGGAAGCTTGTTGGTTGTAAATAGGTCCCCAAGAAGAAATCTAGTTCAAATGGAAATGTTGCAAAGTACAAGGTGAGATTGGTTGCAAAAGGATATTACCAAGTTGAGGGAATTGATTATAGTGTGATTTTTCTCTAATTGCTAAGTTGACATCCATTTGATTTTTATTATCTATTGTAGCAACTTTTGATCTTGAGATTGAGTAGATGGATTTGAAGACACCTTTCTTGCATGGTGATTTAGAGGAATAAATCTACATGATAAATATTGAGCACTATGTGGTAAAATATAAGGAGTCATTGGCTTATAGATTGAAGAAATCTTTGTATGGTCTTAAACAGTCTCCTAGAAAGTGGTACTAGAATTTTGATTCATATGTTTTGAAGTTAGGATTTGTAATGTCCAAATTAGATCACCATGTACATTTTAAGTAGGATGGTGATAATTTCCTTGTTATAACTCTGTATGTGGATGATATGTTGATATTTGGTAATAGTAAAGAGATGATTAGGGATCTAAAGTCTCATATTTTATTATAGTTTGATATAAAGAACTTGGGGGCTACTAAGTTTATATTAGGTATGGATATTAGATGAGATAGAGCTAATAGAAAGATTTGATTGGGACAAAGTAAGTATGTTGATTCTGTGTTACAATGTTTTATCATGGTAGACTATAGACCAGTGAGTGTTCCTATTTTAATGGGGACTAAGTTATCATTTGACCAATGTCTATCTTTACATGTGGAGATGGAGGATACGTTTCATGTTCCTTATGCTAGTGTAATTGGTAGTTTAACATATGCAACATCATAGTGGTCACTTGTAGCATCATGGTGGTGACATGCATTAAAGTGATGGTCACTTGGAACAAAGAATGATTAGTAGCACTTGTAATAAAGATAGTGAGTACTTACAACACTTAGAGATCTAGGGGTTTGTTGACTCAAATTTGGCATGAGATGTGGATAGAAAAAGATCTACTAGTGGTTATTTTTTCAACTTGCATGGTGGTATGATTAGTCGGATGAGAAAACGATGGGCTATGGTCACTTTATCCACTATAGAGGTATAGTACATGGTAGCTACTCATTCTTGTAAAGAGACAATATAGCTAAAAAGACTATGTTTATATGTTGGGCTAAGTTAGGGAGCAATTTAGATTGGATGTGATAGTTAGAGTGCCATCAACTTGAAAAATTACCAATTTTTCATGAAAAAATAAATCATATAGATGTTCATTATCATTTTTAATGACATGGTGGAGGATAATGGAGCTAAAATGGAGCACCCAAGTTGGTGAGTTGGCTAAGATGGATTATGACAACATGAGAGGATCTTATAATATTAGCATGTTGAATCATCATGGGAGTTGGGCATTGGAATTCCTCATAGGGATTTGGGTGTCATTTTTGGGAGTGTCATTCTCCCATGGCTTATGGGTTTACAATTTTTGGTTTACTAATTTGTATCTTCTATATATTAGTGCCTAGGATGGAGATGTAGTATGATATAATTTTGCAAGGGGTTATGCTACCAAAACTTTTTCAAACATGTGGTGGTTGTTCTTTTATGATGGCTTGAGCCTATTAATGTACTATAGCTAGATTGGTACTATGAATACATTGGTTCAAGAGTTGGAGGCTAAGTATTTTTATTGAAAGTGTTTTCCTAGGATAAACACTGTCATTGTGGCATTACTTTTGTGTGTAAATTTTCTTTTGAAATTGCTAGATCATATTTTTCATGCATTTCTCTCCTCATTTATTAGTGTAGGAAGTGTTTCCACTATCATCTTTCTTTTAGTCTTCTAGTGACATAGACATGTGTTTGTTTTTAGATAATGCAACCCATAGATCTCGATCTATGAGTAGATCCTCCAACTTGAGCTTCCACAACTCAAAATTAATGTCATTACATCTTTCCATCTTTGGTCTTGATGTTCTTGTAATATTTCCTAAAACAATGACCTCCTCTATGCATAGCTCCCACTAAAACCAAGATTGGCTCAAAACTTTGTTTCTAAACAACTAGGATAAGAGTTGATCAAGATTTCATATCAAAAGAAAGGAAGGTAAGATGGAAAAAATGATTCCTACACTAATCTATGGGGAGACATAATGCAAAGAGACATAAATCTAACAATTTCTAATAAGAAAATGACACATGGAATAATATGCACTGACATGAAAGTGACATGTAAAGACATGCAATGACATGCAACTCATAAAAAATATAGTTGGAATAGTATTAACCTAGGAAATCCCTTTCAAGAAAAAATATAGCCTCCAAACTCAAACCAATTTTATTCCCAATAACACTAATGGTTACAATACAACACTAGGCTTAATCCTTCACAAGAGATCATACAATTTAATACAATGCCAGAGATATTTTGGGAACATAATGATACATGCAAAAGATTATGAAAATACCTCTGAATCGAGCACTCAATATATAGTCATGAAAAAAATCACAAACCATGAATGGTTTATAAAACCATGTGTTAGAAATAACTAGCTAATTTAGGCTCCCATATCCATGAAAAAATTCTAATGCCCAAATCAAGTTGAGTTAATTGTCAGAAAATTAGAAACTTCCATTACTAAACTTAGGCACTCAAGTAGTATTATCTCATCTTTCCATAACTACATATTTTTTCCAAGTCCACAATTGCCCTCACATCATGCTATTTTCTTTCTAGAAACTATTACACACATTGCAAGTTCTCATAGTTGCAATTACCAACTTCCATGACACTAAATGAGTCTTACACTTGCCAAAATATAAATTACATGTGACACAAAGTGCCACTCCAATTGAGATACCTCAAATACGTGGGTTTAATAAATAAATAAATAAAAATACTTTGAAGATTAAGATTGCAAGGTGTGTGACACCTCTTCCAATAATATCTATCTTTCTTATAAACATCCAAAATGTGAATAATAAATAGTACTAGGAAACTCCCTCTAGCATATTATAACCCATTAATGTGTTCCTTCTTACAAAAAAATGAAAACACATATAAAAGTACATCAATGTTACAATTTGAGAATTCTAAGTTATAAAACCAAATATAATGCATCTAAGAGAACAAATGTTAATTTCTTAGTTTTCCCTAAAAGTCAACATAAATACACTCTATTAACATTTACTCCTTTTCAAAAGAAAGAATTCACATCAACAGATTATCCATTTTCACTAGAAGACATACACTGGTGAAATTGGAAAACAAGGTTGTTGCAAAACTATGAGTTTACAAAAATCCTAAGGTTTACAAAATTTTTAAAAAATTCCCAATGGAAAAGGTAAAATGTTTACCTACAACAAGCCTAGGAAAGGAAACCAATTCTATTCAAATACATGAAAACAAATCACTCCCATACATGTGATGACTAAAAATTTAGCACCCATTATGAAAGAGGATAAAAATATTTGTTTAATAACTTTCAATAAATTAAATTTGGAAATAAATGCAGTGTAACAAGAAATTCTAAAAATCCCCAACTACAAATCATGACATAAAATGTTAAAAAACAACACTTTTCATTTTGCATGTAAATTCCACCATATAGAATATACGTGTTCTCAAATTTGTTTTCATCCAAGACATCAACATGAATAATATTATAGTAACACAAAAATTCATAGAAGACATGAATCGATATGTTTTGAATTCATCTACTTACTCAAAACAAACAATTACTCTTAAATTACACATTTGCTCAATTTAGCAACATGCAAAAAATAAAAAGAGATAAACTAGAAGCTTTCCAAGCTCCCAAAGAGACCTTTGAAAGTCACCAACACCAAGTGTAATTTTTGACATTACATACCCTACAATTTTGACTCTACAAATTATACTCATTTTAGTGTCCATTCCTACACTATGTTTTAGGACCCATTTCAGCCCATCCTATAGTCTCTTTCCTAGTCTAGATGCTAAAGTTTTGTTCTTATTTGCATACTTGTGTTTTATGTATTGTTTTCTATTTTTTTTTGTATTTATTTGTAATTTGTATCATTTTTATAATGTTAAATTATATTTCTTCCTAGACTAAAATATTCACATAGATGTCTACATGGTTATGATTTCGTCATGTGTCATACAACTATATAGATTCTCATTCATGACTAAAAACACTATCATTTGAAATTCCTTTGTTTTGTAATTGTCATTATCTCATTTTTGGCAAGTTTCCTAATAGCTCCTTCTTGATTCCATTTCCCAAAATAATAATGCATGGATTGTAAATTTTAATTGGGATCCCTTTTGGCTTTAATCCTCTAGAAAATTGGTTTTTGGCTTCCAAGGCTTCTCTTCTAGCCCTCTCCAACTTCTAACATATTCTAGATTATTTTCTATCATGATAGAATTCTACAATAGCTCTCTAGTTCTTTGAGCATTTTGTATTGTTATTGTGAAGTTTTCTACATGCTATTTGACCCCACTCTCTTGGGATGATTTGTTTCTCTTTTCCTCTTTCTTTGCTATTCTATATCTTATTGTCTTCTTGGTGTTGTTGGACTCTACATCTTCTAACTCTTCTCCATACACATAGGGATAATAGTAGGCACATTTATTATTGTTCCTTTTATCATTTGCATTATTATTCTTGGTTCTAGATGCACATAGGATTAAGAGCCCACAATCCAATATATTTTCTATTTGATTGCCCATGGAGGTTGAAAGACCAAATTTAGGTCTTGACCATATTGGAAGGCTCCCAAGTAGTCACCCCTTTTCCCCTTGTTCTAGACATGGGTTTCTTAGTGGCTTTGTGAGATTATCTTCTCCAGATTTGACTCTCATTCTTGGTAGTTTTCATATTTATTACCCTCTCTTGTATTAATTTATTTGAATATATTTAAATACAATTTTAATTCCTCTACATTGCTTAAATTACGTTATAAGTTGTCTATTACTTTTGTTGTGCATTTTCTTGTAGCCTAGTACTATGTATATTTCTATTTATTTGCATATTTAAGGGCTCTATACAACCTATAGATTTTTCTATACACAAAAAATACTTGCACACTTTGTAGACTAGATTGTAAGCACACTATAGTCTAAGAACTGTGATTTTTTCCTATGCAAAATCTCCTATCTACATTAGTACTTCATATCTCAATATCCAACCCCTAATCTACACCAGTCATTTGGGTTCTAATTTGTATTCATATAAATCAAGTTTCATATTCCTCTTCTTTCTTTGTACTTTTGTTTTTTACCAAAAAATATATTCTCCTTTATTCATTCTTCTAGCTCTATTGTGTATAGTTAAATTGATCTAGCTTCATGTGTTTTATTAATTTAATTAATAGACATCATTGTTAATGTAATTTAATCTACTTTAAGGAATAGATAGTTTATTATATCCCTTACATTTTGGTAAACATGAAGCTTCAACATTAACATCTTTTATTTTCCCTTTTTTTTTTCCAAAATTAAATCAAAATAAAATTCTCTTTAAAAAAATTGAGACATTGTTTTGAATCTTATTCCCATAGTCCTAAAAATGGTAGCCTTTAGCTAATTTTCTCTAGTCATTGGCCAAACGATTATTTTATCCCCTTGATCTATCCTTCACATTATTCTATTTATTTCTTCTCATAATCTTATTTAATACCCCTACATTATATTACCTACAACTTTCTTTATTAATTTTTCTATCTTCCATATTTTCCCATCGATTAGATTGCTAGTGCTTTCTCTTGGGAATCCCTACACGTTTACATTATGGACTATAACTTACTTTTTCATTTTTTGGCTCCTATCCATATGTCTTAGATGACATAGCATTCTTCTATAGCATAGATGCATACACATGTTCCATGTATAAGATCTTGGAATTCTTATTTGATCTTTCCTCCCTATAGACCTTATGCATGTCTTTCCTTATATGTTGGAATACTTTACTACATTTATCTCCATGACCCATCATGATAGTATATTTCAAGAGGCAAATGATGATACTAGTTTCACCACATTTACATCTCCTCCTCATTCTATTGAGAAGTCTTCTTGTGCTTGAACTATATCTCCATTGTCCATGGTGGTAACATGTATTTTCCTTGTTCTCTTCCTCATGTTGCTACATTTTCAAACTCCATGGATCTCTCATAAGATGTTAAAGCCTCTTTTTGTTCCCTTGTTACCTATGAGGATCCTACTCTTACAATTGATGATAATCCTTCACATCATGGCTCTCAAACTTCTATTGATAATTTTTCTTTTAGTCTCTTCAATGACTCTTCTTCAAGCTCGATGATGAGGCTCATGCTTGTATTGATCCCTTCTCCTAAAAAGATGGACTATTCTCCTATTCTTCCCCTCTTCCTTCTTTGGAGGACAAACTCAACCTTATAGATAATATTGAGCATGCTAGCATCATTTACACTACCTTAACATCACATTAACAAACCTTCCTCCTATAGTGGGCATTGATCCTTCTTCTCATGATTCTTTATCCATTATTTGTCTTCCTCCATATGATCCATCTATCTTAGATCTAGATACCTACCAATGCATTTATTCACCTTCTTTACCCACTACCCCTTCCATACCATTCCCTTTTTTGGGGGTATCACCTTTTGGGTCCCAAAACTACGGGTCAAAAACCATAGAGTGTATCTTCACCTTTTAGGCCAGGGATGTCATCAAGAAAGTGAGAAAGAAGATCATCAATAGGTCAAGGATAGTTAAGGGCCAACTTTTGGGAGTGGGTAATTTCCCCTTCACTTTGAGATCAACTTAAAATTAGGAGGGTGTTCCTAGAGGTACTCCTTAATAAGAATTGATCACAATAGAAAATACACAAAATAATATTATCATAGTAGTACCCAGTTTGTAGACCTATGATCCCAAAAGTTGTCACTAGATCAAAGACTAGCCCACTGCACTAAAAAATCTCTTATTGACCTAATGAAGGCATTATTGCATTAAAGCATAATACTGATATACATAGATGGTTCACTAGAATAAACACATGAAAATGCTTGCTAAAGATATTTCCTTGATAATAATGTTGAATAACAAGAATGAATACAAACCAAAATCTAATCCTAAACTACCAGTGAATGATTTTGTCCATTTTCGAAACATGATTGATCAAAGTTTCCAAGGATAGTGCCTATCCAATGCGTTATAAAGTCTTAGTTCATCAAAGGAACATAGCAATGGTAAAACATGTGAGAGTAGGTCCACATATATTCAAGATATGGTATCAAATAACCAAACATACTTAATAATCCACCACCACACAACACAAGTCTATATATAACACAAAAATGATCATTACAAAGCTTGTAATGTATTAAAATGTTGTTACATTCATCAACTCTACTAGTACATTCACACCAGCAAATGTGGTGAGAGGAAGCCCTAGCTACGACTAGAAATCTTTCTTGAAAATATGCCTATGATCATGGAGACATTTGAACATTGATACAATTTACACAATTTTAATCTACATATGCCTCACAAGTTGACTTGCCTTCATGAGGAACCGAACTAGCCTGATTTGAAAACCTTGAGAAAGCTCTCCTCACCTTCAGATGCCTAGAAAATAAGAATGACCAACCCTTTCAAAATGAAAAACAAGACAAGATATACTCCCTTTTAAGTTTGTCCTAATCTGCATTGAATGAGGCCATGATTGTAGGCATTTCCCACCTAGAAAGAAGGGCATTTATCACATGCAGGTACAAGAGGTAGCTGGGAAAAGCCACCAACTACATTCACATTTTTATAGTGCTACAATTTATCACTATTGTTGTTTGGGTAGGAATCACATTTTCAACATCTCACCTACCTCTATACCTATAAAATTTAACCTCACCTACCTCCAATCTACAAATTCTAGGCATTAATGGCATCTCTAGGAGGTAGGTAGGCATTTAAACTTGGGGCATCACAAAACTATTCGTTAAAATGCATTAAAATCTTCAATTTATACTTTGTCAAAGCTAGAGGCTCCATCAAGAACTAGGTCGAAGGTTCTGGTGGTTCTAGGAACCACCAGAACCATCAACGTCTTCTTTTTCTTCTGTATTCCTACTTGTTGGTGATTCACTAAACACTAGGAACAACCTTTTCTTAGCTTCTTCTCTCTTTTGTTCTTGTTTTTCAGTGATTTTCCAACCACTAGGAACTCATTCCTTCCTTTCCTTCACCTTTTAATTATCTTTTAATGCCTTAGCATTTCTTTTCTTTCTTTTTCTTACGTCCCCTCCTTAGTTCTATTTGTTAGAGCCTACATCAACATCAGGAACCATTGGAACATTATTGGAGTTGAGCAGACCAATTAGAACCAAGTTGAGGGTTTTGATGGTTCTGGGAACCACTGGAACCTTTAACAAACTGCTTGCATAAAAAATGGCTAAGTCCAATGTTGGTGGGTCATGGGTGAATAGGAAATAAGGAACCTGTCGGGGGTTCCGAGAACCATCAAAACCTCTGGCAAGTTCTTAGTGACCCCAAAAGGGCTGACAAAGGCTAGAACTTAGAGAATTTTGGGATTTTTCCAGATTTTGATAAGAGTGTTGAATCATGTGGAAACCAAGAAACATATCAAACACAAGGGATGAAAATGTGATATTTTTACAAGGGTTGTTAAGATCTCCAATTCAATCTAAATCAACAAATCCTTCTACACTCAACATCTTGCCCATGCCATTAGTACCATGATAAACTAACCAATAATCTAGAGTTCCCTTCAAGTACCTACAGACTCTTTTTACATGTGTCCAATGTTCTTTACTTAGATATTCCATGAACTTACTTAGAACTCCCACTACTTGGGCAACATAGATAGTCTTGTGCAGATCATCACATACATGAGACTTTCTACCACACTTGTATGGAGAACCTTCCTCATGTCCTCCAAATGCTTCATAGATTTAGGACATTGTTCCATACTCAACTTTGTACCAACTAGTAGAGGTGAATTTATGGGTTTACTATCCTTCATTCCAAACCTTCGCAAGACTATCCCAAGACACTTCCTCTAGTTTAGCAATAGCTTCCTTTTACTTTTATCCCTACATATCCCCATTCCAAGAATGTATCCAATAGGTCCTAAGTCTTTCATATCAAACTTACTAGCCAACTAAGTTTTAAGCTCTTGAATTTGTGCTTTATTGTCTCAAATGATAAGCGTATCATCAACATATAAAATAATAATCAAAATATGATCATTTACCTTCTTGAAGTGTACACAATGATCAACATTACTTCTTTCAAAACCCATTCTAGCACATGTCTATTTAACTTTAGGTCCCACATAATTAGGGACTACATTAACCCCTACAGAGACTTATTTAAATTACAAACTAGTTTCTCTTTACCTTTCACCTTGTATCCTTTAGGTTGCTCCATGATAATTTCCTCCTTTAAGTCTCCATGCAAGAATATTTCTTTGAACTTTTCATATCCATCTTCTCAATCATCAAATCAAGTGCTACAACAATAGACAACAATGTTCCAATGGAACTCAACTTAGCAAAAGAAAAAAGATCTTACTAAAGTCTATTCCCTTAACTTGGGAATAACCTTTTTACACCAACTGTGCCTTGTATCACTCAAGAGAGCCATCTACTCTAAAATTCTTCTTAAACACTCACTTACAGCCAATGGGATTCATATCCTTAGGTAGATCAACCAAATTCCAAGTCTTCCACTACTTCAATGCCAATATCTTCTCGTTCATAGAATTCTTCCAATAATTTCTCTAAGTGAGAGTCTCCTTCCATAGAACTTAGTTAACTATCAGTATAAGTTAGAGTAAAAGTACAATGAAAATATGGTGGACTATACCTATCAAGTGATCTTTGCAACTGTGTAGACCTTCTCACAATTTGTGGCGAACTTCTTGCTACATCTACACCCTGTTCTTCTTTATAGTTATGACCAAATGTGATTTCTTCATCCTCTTCCAAACTACCTTGTCCACTATTCTATTCATCTTCTAGCACATTATGTTGTTCCATTTTAGTTTCAAAATGCACCCACTCAATTTTAGTATCCTTTGATTGTTTAACTTTAGGCACTACACCAAGTTCCCTAAACGTAACATCTCTTTAGTCAAGAACCTTCAAGGTTTCCAGATTTCAAATCTTGTAGACTTTGACATTTTCCCCATAACCAATGAAAATACATCTTTTATTTTTGGGATCTAACTTGGACTACCACTCTTTAGATATCTAAACAAATGCCTAATATCCAAATACTTACAATTGTTTCACCATTGGTTTTATTCTAGTCCACACTTCATATGGCATCTTGATTTTTAGTGTAAAAGTGGGAGACCTATTCTTCAAGTAGCATGTGATAGTCACTGCCCCCACCCAAAACTCCTGTCTTAGGCCTACACTACTCAACATACTCATGCCTTGATCCATCAAAGTTTTGTTTAATATTTTTACTACCCTATTTTATTGTAATGTATATGAAGTAGTTCTTTGCTTCATAATTCTAGCATGCTTATAGAATACATCAAACTTTTTAGAGTAGAATTCACTACCATTATCTATTCTAAGCACCTTTATTTTCTTACCAATCTAATTCTCAACTAGGGATTTGAACTCCTTAAACTTGAGAAACACCTTAGACTTAAGCCAAATAAATATATCCAAGTATACCTAGAATAATCATCAACGAATGACAAGTAGTATAGAAACTTACCAATATATGGGATATCCATAGGACCAAATACATCACATTCTATAACCTCCAAAATCTCTTTTTCTCTAGTGCTTCTAGAGTTCAACCACAGTCTATTGTATTTTCACTAAGACCTTCCACCATATCTATACTTACCAAGATTTTTAATCCTTTTTCACTCAAACGAACTAACTACAAATACCACAATAACCCTAATTCAGATGTAGTAACATTAGCACAACCAAATAAAGTTGATGCATCTAGCCTATATAGAGTGTCGCATGCATCTAGCCTATATAGAGTGTCACGCCACACTCCTTTTGCAAGAACCAAATTACCTCTTACTAATCTACACCCTTTTCCATCAAAAGTGGCATGAACTCCTACATCAACAATTTTAGACAATTGAACATAAGGTTTCTGTCCAAACCTAGTATATATAGTACATCTATGAGTGTTCATACTCTACCATCCATGGAAAAAACTTTGTCATTTCCTTGACTAACAATCTTCAAGGAACCATTGTCACTGAGAAACATTTGCCTTTCATCACTTCTAGTATAATCTAAGTACCACTTCCTATGTGGTTTCATATGAAAATAAACTCAATTTTTATGTAACCTTTCTTGCCACAATTCTAGCATTTTACCTTAGAATTACTTGGATATTTAGATATGTCCTTTAATTTAAAACTCTTATCTCCTATCTTTTTCTTACCTTTCTTCTCTTTTGATCTACCTCTTACCACAATGGAATTAGAAGTTGTATCATCCATGGACCTTTTCCTAGTTTCTTAACTTAACAAAATGCTAATCACATTTTTTAGCTTAAGTGTTGTGTTACTACTAGTTATTGACATCAGAAGGTTATTCCATGAATATGGTAAGGAACAAAGTAACACAATGTATTTGTCCCCCTCTTCCATCTTGACTTCTATTGGTGCAAGTTGAGTTAATATCATATTAAAATAAGTTAAGTGATCAACTACACAGCCTCCCTCCTTGATTTTTAAAGGATATATATTTTCTCTGAAACAAGTTTATTTACCATGCTACTGGACTGATATAGCGTCCCTAACTTCATCCATAATGAATTTGTTGTTTCCTCTTGAGACACATTCATTAACACATAATCTAATAGACATAATTGAATAGTACTTCTAGTTTTCTTATCATGTTTTACCTAGTCTTCATCAAGCATACCTAAGGGTTTAGCCGAAGAAGATACAATAGTCCACTGATCTCTTCCCATTAGAAGATCCTCCATCCTCAACTTCCATAATTCAAAGTTTTGACCATTGAATTTATCAATTTCAAATCTCAATGTGCTCAGCATGGATTTAATGTTGTTCTTCTTTCTCATAGAATCCCTCAGATTTCATTTGATTCTAGTTATACACCAACCCCAACTTTCTAACTATTGTAGGGTTACACTACCTCACATGCTAGGGTTTGCACTCCAACAAAGTAGACACCACCCAAACAACCAACCTCACTCTAATACCAAATGTTATGGATTTTCACCCCTATTGTAGAGGACTAATAGATTGAAATAACAAATTCTTAAGATTATGTGTTCAATTAACAGTCAACAACTTGTATCAAATTTGAATATCAACACATATGAAAGCAATAGAATAGTATGCAATCACAAGATTACACAAGACACCACAATTTTAAGTGGGAAACCCTTACGAGAGAAAACCCACCACTGAAATATGTTCACAATTGTATTATTCATAATCAACACCAATTCAATACATGGCCTTTGGATAACCTTTTTATAGATTCTCAATATATAGCATACCCTTCCGCAATCACTCAAGTGTTTGCACATGAATGATGTATATGAATCTCTTTAGTGTCTCTAAAGTGAATTCATAACTTCTAGTAACCTTAACACATTTATACAAAATAGTATATATAGACAAATTCATGGAATACCAATTGCCTAATTACATAACTAACTTGTAGAATACCAAGAGTCGTGTAACTATATTTTCTACATATATGATGTTAGTATACTATACTTACCACCAAATATGATGTCTCCACATAGATAATCACCTTGTAAACTTTTTCGCTGCCACACATTATGAAACAACAGTTACATCCTTTACACTATTGGTACAAATATGTTTCCAATATAGCCACCATTACGTAGCTTCTTACTTGTGATAGCTTATGTACAAACATAACTTCACTCTAGATTGTTTGGGGTACCTTGTGTCATCTTCCAAGATATTATCTAGCTCTTGAAGTTCATACTGTATGTTCACCAGTTCTATTGTAAGTGCTCCTAAATCACTAATTATGCTTCCACAACTACTAAATACCTATGCAATTGTGAGTTCTTCATCTAGATGACTTGTTTTGAAATTAGGGCAGACAACTGAGAGGGGGGTGAATCAGTTATCACAAAACTTTAACTTTTTCTGCATTTAATCTTCTTTACCACTTATTAATAGATTAATGATATAACCATGAAATCATGAATCAACATATGAGCAGAAACACAATCAACACACATAACACCAAGATTTTTACGTGGAAACCCGATTAAGGGAAAAACCACTATGGGGATTAACCCACAAGATTTATTCTATGTTAAAAGAATAGAAAAATGGGAAGGCACTTGCCTTCGGGCGCATTGCCAGAGCTCACTGCTCCAAGAGACTCATTGTCTACAAAAATATTCACATGGTTAAAACTAAATGATTGAACTGAGAAACAACATCTTTTCCATGCCAAGGTTCAGTTCCATTGAAGCTCACAACACCTCTGCTCTGACCCCAAACATTTCTTCGCTACCTTCACATCTTCATTGTTCTTCCTTTAGACCTTTCTTAGAATCTTATCATTTTCACTTGAGGACAACTTTTCTACGACTCAACTACAAGTATTTATACACTACATCAACCTTGGAATGAACATCAAGGTTGGCATTACAATCATCAACCATTGGAATAATTTCCAAGGTAGGCATTACAAACATTTACAAAAATACTTGACTTAATACAAAATACTCCATGCAGATCTCTACACTGTCGGCCAAACATAGCTGGGACTCAAATCTTCCTCAAACAACACACCATGCTCCATAGAACTTCTCTTAGATCATCTGCAACACGCACGAAGCATCCAATCGGCCAAGACTGGAAAGAACAACAACACCCAAGGAGAAATCTTCAACTACGAGCTCAATCCTTAATGTGGACCACCAACACAATAGGCACACAATCCAGAGACCTCTACAAGCACAATGAAATCAACAAGAACAACCGCACCACCTCAAATCACCAGAATCACTTGCATCTTCATACATGAACTTAAGAATACTAACTGTCATGACTGTCACACTAGAAAGATTGCTTGTGAACCTTCAAACCACAAACCACTTGAGTTGAGGATACACACCAACATCTAAAACATACCTCTAGAACCGTAGACCATAATATTGCAATGCGGAGCAATCTGGACCAAATTCCTGTCACTCTATTACCTCTCAACAACTACAAAACCCAGTTCTACTCAGATGGCCATAACTTCATCAATCCTCCATGCGGACCTCTCAAATCTTAACTGGAGCAACTTCAGACAATCCTCTACAAAATCCTTAAGTCCGCAGACTTTGATCTTCATCTTATTGGGAATACAGAGCAATCTACTTTACTGAACTGCACTGTCTTCACTATCTCTGACAAAGAGATATGTTGACATCAATGACAACAAATCATAGGAACATATTTACAACAATCTCCCCCTTTGTCAATGATGGCAACATATGATGTGAAAAACTAATTCAACCATCAAGACAAGGACTTCTCCCCCTTTCTCTTATCACACCTACAACCACTTTCTTCATTGCTCCCCCTTTCACCAGCAACTACTTACTTCTGAGTTTTTCACATGACTTCTCTCCCCCTTTGACATCTATGGAAAAGAGCACATATTTGCAATCATCTCTCCTCCTTTTTATTTCTTAGATAAAACCAAACTGAACTCCAAAATTAACATACTAACTACTCCCCCTAAGTAGCATCCCCTTAACACCAATCTAAATCACAAGATATGACTGTGAGTTCCACCGGACTGATGCACACTAGTGCACCTTAGTTATGAACAGGAGGGGTAATAACCCCTAGCTTCACTATGAGATACTCAAAAGTGTCCTTAGGTAGAGGCTTAGTGAAGATATCCGCAATCTGATCCTTTGAAGGAACAAACTCCAATCTGACTTCATTCTCATTTACCTTCTCTCTCAAAAAGTGAAACTTGATGGATATGTGCTTTGTCTTTGAATGCAACACCGGATTCTTTGAGATGTTTATTGCACTTGAATTATCACAGAAGATTGTAACAGGCTCTTCAAACACAATTTTGATATCCTTCAACATTTGCTTCATCCACAAAACTTGAGTACAATTACTTGCTACTGCTATATACTCTACCTCTGCAGTAGACAGAGATATTGCCTCCTGCTTTTTGCTCAACCAAGAAACCAATCTCTTTCCTAAGAAAAATGCACCACCACTAGTACTCTTCCTATCATCCACATCTCCTGCCCAATCAGCATTTGTATATGCATGAAGAGTGAAATCATCATCCTTAGGATACCATAAGCCATAATCAAATGTTCCCTTTAGATATCTAAAAATTCTTTTGACTGCTACAACATTAGATTTTCTAGGATCAGCTTGAAACCTAGCAACAAGGCCAACTGCATTCATAATATCAAGTCTAGTATGAGTCATATAAAGTAGTCCTCCAATCATTGATCTATACCTTTTCTGATCTGCCTTAGGGGAATCATCATCTTTACTCAACTTGTATCTAGTTATCATAGAAGTACTCACTGGTTTTGAATCCTCCATTCCAAAGTTTTTCAACAACTCTTTCACATACTTAGACTGAGATATGAAGATGCCCTTATTTGACTGAATGATTTGTAGATACAAGAAGAAATTCATTTCACCAAGCATGGACATCTCAAATTCACTTTGCATCTGATCAGCAAATTTTTTTTCACATGCTCTCATTTCCACCAAATATGATATCATCAACAAATACCTCAACAATCAAGATGTGTTCATGATCAATTTTGAAATAAAGATTACTGTCAACTGTGCCTTTGCTAAAACCTATCTTTAGCAGATACTTAACTAATCTTGCATACCAGGCTCTTGGGGCTTGTTTAAGTCCATACAATGCTTTCCTCAATCTGCAGACCATAGCTCCTTGAATAGACAATTGGAATCCTTCCGTTTGCTCAATGTAGACTTCTTCCAACTCTCCATTTAGGAATGTTGACTTGACATCCATCTGGTAAACTTTGAAATCTTTGTAAGCAGCAAAGGCAAGAAATAATCTGACTGCTTCGATTCTTGCCACTGGAGAAAAAGTTTCTTCAAAATTAATTCCCTCTACCTGAGAATATCCTTTGCACACCAATCTTGCTTTGTTTCTCACAACTTCACCATCTTCATTCAATTTATTTCGAAAGACCCATTTAGTTCCATTTACATTTTTGTTTTTAGGTCTAGGAACAAGATCCCAAGTATGATTCTTTTCAATTTGCATTAATTCTTCTTCCATTGCTTTTCCCCAACTTTCATCATTACAAGCTTCAATCACTAATTTTGGTTCAATCTTTGAAATCAAACAATACTCCACTTGTTCTTCAACAATTCTTCTTCTAGTTTGAACACCTTTATTTTTATCTCCTATGATCTGATCTTCAGAATGATTCAACCTTACATACCTGGGAGTTTTGGGATTTTCTTGAACTTCTGAATCTTGACCTTGTTCCTCAATATTTGCACTAGCTTCTTGAGTCACTGGATTCTCTGGAGTAATCTGAATCTGAGTTTGAGTTTGAAATTGGTTTCCTTTATTTAGACTTTCATTTTGATCATCTGATTCATATCCACAAGACTTGGAAGGTCTCTCCTTACTTTCATCAATCTTGACATTAGCACTTTCAACAATCCTTTTCAATCTCTTGTTAAAGCACCGGTATGCCTTGCTTTGGTTAGAATAACCCAAAAATATTCCTTCATCACGTCTTGCATCAAACTTGCCTAGATCTTCATCTCTCTTGATATAACATTTACTACCAAAAACTTTGAAGTATTTCATAGTAGGAGCATTACCAAACCACAGTTCATAAGGTGTTTTACCAGTATTACCTTTGATCTGCACCCAGTTAAGAGTGTAGACAACAGTACTCACAACCTCTCTCCAATATACATGTGGAACATTTGCCTCGATCATCATGGTTCTAGCAACCTCTTGAATAGTCCGGTTCTTCCTTTCCATAACTCCATTCTGTTGAGGAGTCCTAAGAGCAGATAATTGTCTTCTTATTCCATGCTCTTCACAAAATGCATTAAACTCACTGAAGGTAAATTCTCCACCTCTGTCAATATCAAACACTTTATTTTCACACCAATCTCATTCTCCACCTTAGCCTTAAACAACTTGAATCTATCAAGAGCCTCTAATTTCTCTCTCAAGAAGGTGACCCACATCATTTGGGAGTAATCATCAATTAGCAACATAAAGTATCTGTCTCCTTGCAAACTCCCCACTCTACAGGACCACACAAATCAATGTGCACAAGTTCCAACAATCCATTTGAAAATTGTTCTTTACTTTTGAATGTAGCTCTGTTATGTTTGCCCAACTGACATTCCTTACACATGCTATTAGCAGGTTTCACAAGCTTTGGAAGATCTCTCACAGCTTGAGTAGTACTTATCTTGACAATGTTATCAAAGTTTACATGACACATTCTCCTATACCATAACCAACCCTGATCAATCTGAGAAATCAAACAACTTTTACCAGTACCACTTAAATGAAAGATATTACCTCTAGTCTATATACCAGATGCAATCTCAGTTCTGGAGCTTCCCAAAATTCTGCATCTTCCACCTTGAATCGGAGATCATACCCTTTGTCAACCAACTGTCCAACACTGAGAAGATTATGCTTCAACCCTTCTACATACAAAACATCATTAGTGTTATTCTTACCATCAAGAGAGATGGATCCTCTGCCACAGATTCTACCAGCTGAATTGTCTCCAAACTTCACAATTCCACCTTCATATCTTTCCAAGCTTACAAACTTACTTTTATCACCAGTCATATGATGAGAACATCCACTGTCAATCACCCATTCATCCTTTTCTTCAACCTGAGCATCCAAGGCACTTTCCACATTCACACAACTAGCAGATTTAGTAGGCACCAAATCTTCTTCTTTGATAGCAATGAACACCCATTCATTTCCAAAGGTACTTCCCACATCAGATTCATCATCTATGACTCCATCAGCAGCTTCTTAGACATAGTAGCATTTCTTCTTAACCCTAGGTCTGTTAGGGTTTGGCTTTGAAACCCTCTCCGGACATCTTGAAGCAAAATGACCAATCTTATTGCAAGCAAAACATTTGAAAGGCAACTTCCCTTCATACTTAATAGATCCTCTTGGTAATCTTTTGGCAATAAGGGCTTCAAGTTCTTCAAGCTCAGATTCATCTTCTTCAATTTCCTTCCTTGCCTTCTCATATATGGTTAGTCTTCTTGAAGATCTTTCATCTGGATCAAATCTTTGCTTTCCAAAAACACTGGCTTTAAATGCAAATTCTGATTTAGGAAGAGAATCACCAAACTCACTCATTTCAAATGTTGAAAGCTTGCCAACCAACTGATCCCTTATAACATCTATCACAGTCCTAATCTTCTCAATAGAAGCAACTCTGTGCTTGTATGAAGCAAGTAAGGATCTGAGTACTTTACCAACAATCTCTGATTCTTCTAGTTTTCCACCAGCACATCTGATATTGCACACAAGTTCATTCACCTTCTTTTCATCTTCACTCATCCTCAAACATTCATATCTACCCTTTAGGCTCTGTAGCTTAGCACATTTGACATATGCATCACCTTCATATAGATTTTCCAACTTCTTCCAGACTCCATGAGCAGTTTGCAATTCTAAGACATTTGTCATTTCTATATCAGTCAAGGCACTCAACAATGCTTCCTTAGCCCGAATGTTGTATTCAGCTTCTTTGATTTGATCTAGAGTTGTAGGACCATTCTGTAAAGGAGTGTACTCATTCTTAGTTATCAACCAATAAGGATTACCCATGCATTGCAAATGACACTCCATGTGATTCTTCCAAAGAGAGTAATTTGTTCCATCAAATCTCAGACTGTCCTTCTTCTATGTCGTCATCCTGGATCTCCTCAAGCAGTCAAGCTTCTTTTAGAGGAACCAGCTATGATACCAATTGTTGAAATTAGGGTAGACAACTAAGAGGGGGGGTGAATCAGTTGTCACAAAACTTTAACTTTTGTTGTATTTAATCTTCTTTACCACTTATTAATAGATTAATGATATAACCATGAAAGCATGAATCAACAACATATGAGCAGAAACACAATCAACACACATAACACCATGATTTTTATGTGGAAACTTGATTAAGGGAAAAACCACGGTGGGGGTTAACCCACAAGATTTATTCTCTGTTAAAAAAATAGAAAAATGGGAAAGCACTTGCCTTCGGGTGCACTGACCAGAGCTCATTGCTCTAAGAGACTCACTGTCTACAAAAATATTCACATGGTTAACACTGAACGATTGAACTGAGAAACATCTTTTCCATGCCAAGGTTTAGTTCCATTGAATCTCACAACACCTTTGCTCTGCCCCCAAACACTTCTTCGCTACCTTCGCATCTTCACTACTCTTCTCTTCCTTTTCTCTACTCTGCCTTTAGACCTTTCTTAGAATCTTATCATTTTCACTCAAGGACAACTTTTCCACGACTCAACTACAAGTATTTATACACTACATCAACCTTGGAATGAACATCAAGGTTAATATTACAATCATCAACCATTGGAACAATCTCCAAGGTCGGCATTACAAACATTTACAAAAAGACTTGACTTAATACAAAATACTACATGTGGATCACCACACTGTCAGCCAAACATAGTTGGGACTCAAATCTTCCTTGAACAACATGCCACGCTCCATAGAACTTCTCTTAGATCATCCACAACACACATGAAGCATCTAGTCAGCAAAGACTGGAAAGAACAACAACACCCAAGGAGAAATCTTCAACTACGAGCTTAATCCTCAATGCGGACCACCAACACAATAGGCACACGATCCAGAGACCTCCACAAGCACAATGATATCAACAAGAACAACTGCACCACCTCAAATCGCCAGAATCACTTGCATCTTCATACGGGAACTTAAGAACACTAACTAACATGACTGTCACACTAGAAAGATTGCTTGTGGACCTTTAAACCATGAACCACTTGAGTTGAGGATACATACCAACATCCCAAACATACCTCTAGAACCGCAGACCATAATATTCTAATGCGGAGCAATCCAGACCAAATTCCTGTCACTTTGTTACCTCTGAACAACTGCAAAACTTGATTCTACTCAAATGGCCATAACTTCATCAATCCTCCATGTGGACATCTCAAATCTTAACTGGAGCAACTTTAGACAATCCTGTACAAAACCCTTAAGTCCGCAGACTTTAATCTTCAAATTACTGGGAATGCAGAGTAATCTACTTTAATAAATTGCAATGTCTTCACTGTCTCTGACAAAAAGATATGTTGACATCAATGACAACACATCATAGGCACATATTTGCAACAACTTGTAGTTGTTGTCATAGAACCACCACATGGAGAACAACATATATCATGTACCACAAGACTTGCAACATCATTATCATATGTAAACCACTTTATTTTCTATACTACAATACTTGAAAAATCACTACATTTCACTACACTGAAGGTTTAAATAAGCTCTTCCTAAGGTGAATATCATCTAAGTCCCAATAGTCCTAGCATAGCAAGGCCAAAGATGATACATAATGAGCACATGATACCATAACAACACAAACAACATACATAACTAATTATAAAAGTGAACACACAGAAACACCAAGCTCACAATGGGACCAAAGGTGGGATGAAGGCTAGGATAGAGTTGAATGGACCTAAAAACATGCTAGGAAAGACAGATGCTAAAAATGAGGTCAATCTGCAATGCCAAAATTGCAGGGTATGTAATTTTTTATCTTACATTTTCCCCCCACTTTAGCGGGCTTGTGCCACTAGATGATAAGCTATGTTAAAGTATTAAAAGAAAATATTGAAATTAATAACATCATAATAAATGATGCAAAAAAAGGATATGCCACAATTCTTTGAGTCAGGGAGTCATGCCCCCCAGCTAAGGATTTGCAAAACCACATGTTAGACAAACAAAAACCTGCAAGATAAATAGTATCAAAATATAAAACATACAAAACAAATGCATTAGAAAAAATAACCTACAAGACAAATGTGTTAGCAAACCATATATAATCTGACACACACACATCACATATAAAATGAAACTAAACTACATAGACAAAAAACTAAGAATCCAATATGAAGAAATGGTGATTGTACAACAAAGTTGTTAGAGGATGGTTACACATATGCATAAATGTTTGTGTGCCCCTACTATCATCCTAACATAGTGAGGCTAGAGATGATGTAGAATAAACACATGACATTAGAAAAACACATAAAATATACACAACTGTTTAGGGTAAAATATGAAGAGGGTTTGTTTGTGTTGATCCTCCTTTCATCACTAAACATTCAAGGACTTTCAGCCAAGTAGAGGAACCTACTACAGGCCTTCTGTCACTTGGAACATAGGGGAAGATTAGAATTGTATGATTTTGTTTTCAATTAAGCCCAATTATGCTCAAAACCCTAATTACATGAATTCATGAACAAATGGACATATTACGGAAAATGATCGCACACAGAGATATCAAATGACAATCAAATGCGTCCCAGATTTTGAAGTTTAGAAAATAGGAAAGTCAGGGACTAATGAGTGGGCACCCTAGTCCAGTGCCATAGTTTTTGTCAAGATCTAGGAATCTTGTCTACAACCTATTCTTGTTGTTCTAGAGAATTTTCTTGTTGCGGGATCCAGAGGACTAATGAGTGGGTACCTGAGTCCAGGTCCCTATTTTCTTCTCTGATCTACAATTTTGACAATCTGCACTGCTCTCCTGCAACTCCACTTTTTCTGCTTTCGCAACCTGTAACCTGCAATCACAGAAAAATGGGTTAGGGGTTGTGATATTTAGAGGCTTGCCTTAGTCAAGCCTTGGAGAGACATTCAAGTCTTTTGAACACCATCATCAGATAAAGAATGTGTATCCCTACGAGATAGAGGCAAAATCCAAATGATAAATGATAGAAAACACAACTAATATCACCTTGTAGTGAAGATCTCATGGAATGAAGATGTTCTTCCTGCCATGAGGAGATGGATGCCAAATCTGCAAACATAAACACAAGAACAACACAAATTCTACTCTACCACACAATGAATGCCTTGAATCACTTTCACAAAATTACAATGCTCATCTAATTTCCATCTAGTTTACAAATGATAACCTAATCATGCTTATATATGAAACTACAAACATTCCCGCTAAGAATTTCGTAATTTAAACTTATCGTGTTAGCATAGGACCTAAATAACGGTCATAAACCGACACTTTGAATTTGGTCCTGACCTAAAATAGGGCAGGACTAGGGTGCGGGTGCCCAAGTCCTCCCCCCTATTTTAGGCAGGATTTATGTTAAGTGCACCCCCTAGGTCCCATTTGCCATGAAACTTCAGGGTTTTCTCATTGGGATGTCAAATTAACATGCAAGATGTCCTAAGTGCATCCTAAAGGACCTGAGAGCTAAACCCTAATAGGAAAAAGTACCCAAGGTTACTTTTTCCGACATAACATTTAGCCCCCACTTTAATGTATGTATGAACGCAAGGCCAATACATGCATTAAAGTATAGTCAACAAGCACAACAAACATGCCAAGCACAGAGAAGACACGCCAATTATAGAGAAGACAGTAACAGGCATGCAAAACATGAAGAATATAGTTACAGTCACACAAGACATGAAGACATCATTGAGGACACGCAAAACATAGTGAATGCAGTGAAGACAGTGATGATTTTCTTTTCTTTTTCTCATATATATGAAATACAGATGCAAGTACAAGGAAAGTAAACACAGCACCCATAATGCAAGAGGGACTCATCGCCACCGGTCTTTATGAGGCAATAGACACGCCAAACAAATCAAGCACGCCATAAAAATCAAACATGCCATACAAATCCCAAAGCATAGGTGGGACTCATCACCATTGGTCTTTAAGACTATGCTTGGGAACAATTAACACGCAATACACACACACTTAGAAGACATGGAGAAAACACAACAAACAAGTGATGGAGTGTTCCTATTTCTAGGTTCATCACCATCTCAGGCACATTACAGGCACACACTGATAATAGGGCTTCACCACAACAATCACCAAAGACACGCTTAAGGGTTGAGTTAGTCACAGAACCACTCCCTGCCTCTATAGAGGACTTTTGAAAATGATAGGATGTGCACTCTCCATGATAAATACACCATCCCTACCTCCATAGAGGGATTAAGATAAAAAGGATATGCACGATAGCCCGCCTCCATAGAGGGATTAAATTATTGCAAATAGATTTTAGACAAACCTCAGAGTGTAGGAGGGACTCATCACCACCAGTCTTTAAGACTGCACCTGAGAACAAGCACACTTTACTAGCATCTAAATCAAACAGCTTACCTTATATGTGCCCCCACCTTAAGGTGGTTGATATTAGGTACCAATATCAAGCACGTTAAGGTATGGAGCAGCAGTATTGTTATGTTTTGTAAGTGCGATAAGACATCATCAAGATCACATGGAGTGATTCTACTAGCCAAGCATTGAATAATATATAACAGCCTCATCGTCATGTATGGACTAGATCCATTTTTTGATTTCTCACTAAAGGGACACTAGGTCCGCATCAGTATAAAATGTTTTTCGTCATCCGCCCGCTAGATAGAAACACTAGAGGAAGGGAAACAATAAATTGAGAGAGGAGAAACAAGTGTCTTAGGGACAGTCACGTAGGAAGGTGCCCCCAAGTCACCAACCGCAACGCTATGTCCGTAAGACACAACACACAACAGTGAAAATAGAGGAGAAGCAATATAGAAGAATGATGATACAAATAAAAGAAGGGTCACAATAGAGGCGGTCTCCTGGTATCCTGGACCTTACAAGAGAATCAAGGGTCATCCCAGGAGGCCTAAACAACATATAATACATCACGGGGGAAACACAACATGAGAGATAAAGGGTTAGAAATACTTACGTAGTAGTACCATCGTACTAAATTTTAGAACTTGTGAACCTCTTGGAGAGGTACCCAATCAAGTTTTGTGTGAAGGTTGAGTGGTTCTTAGGAGAGTCTTGTTTGTAGTCAGAAAATCCATGTAATGCTTGTTTCTCAAATCCTTGTGTAAGTGAGACCTTTTTTTGCTTGTGAGGAGGAGAACCACTATTATTTCCAACTGATGATAATCGTCTTACTCTTTTCTAATTTTTAGCTAGCTTTCTTTGTTGACTTCATCTACCATAGTGACAAGAATCATCTTGTATTATCTCACTTTTTTGTTTTGTTATAATTATTTGTATCGGTTGTTCCATTTGTTTTTCTGATGCATTTTTGCTATCTCCCAATCCTTGTAAAGATAACGGAGGAGGAACCTCAGCATAAATTTCTTTTCCGCGTGGACGAGGTGGGTTATCCAACTTTTCCTTATCCACTTCTATTATGCCCACGATGTTATCATATTCCAAATAATCATCATCGTCTACTTCCACTATACTGTGTTCCATCATATTGTTATCAGTATGCTTACGGAAAGGATTAGTAAAGATTTGTAAATTCTGATTTGGCAGAGCAACCGACTTATTTCCATTGTCATTCACACCTGATACCTGTATAACATTTGAATCAATGAGGTCTTGTATTTCATGTTTAAGACACATACATCATTCAGTATCATGTCCTTGTTGTCAATGGAAATGACAAAAGGCATTAGCATCGAAATAAGGTCCTTGAGTTTTATTAGGATCTAAAGGCTTAATCGGGGGAAGCTTCATAATATTATTGCTCACAGCTTGATTCATGATAGAATGATAAGACTTAGATATTAGAGTATACTTTCTTTGTTGATACGGTGCCTTCTTCAGATTAGTGATAGCAGACACTTGGGAAAAGTTATTCGAATTTGGTCCATTAATCTTGATGAAACTCCTATTATTATTCCTCTTAAATTTTTTTTGTGATGGTCCACCCATCGATTGACCAACTTGAGCCGATGAGTTTTGGTTTTCATACTGACTAGACAAAAGTTGATAATCACGAAGCGCGATACATAAATGTTGAAAGGAGTTATACTTCATCAAGAGAATATTATCATGGATGTTACGTTGTAGATTTGTAATAAACACCTTCTGAACATCCTCATATTTCATCTGATATTAAATTTGTGCATAGAGAGATTGATACCAACTAATAAACTCAGTTAACTTCTCTTTTGGACCTTGCTTGCAATGAACTAAATCAATCAAGGAAACTTGAGGTCCAATATTTGCTTGAAAATGTTGTAAAAATTGATCAACTAATTGCAAAAAAGAGTGTATTAAATTCAGAGGTAAAGAGAAAAACCATTCTAAAGGAGTATCTTTAAGAGATTGTGGGATAAGTTTTGATAACAAGTCCTCTTCAAAATAGAAATCGCTACACATAGTTGTGAATGCTGCCACATGAGTTTAGGATCACCTTTTCCACCATATTTTTCAAAGTGAGGAGTCTTAAACCTCTCAGGCATAGGAGTTCTCAAAATTGCATAAGATAGAGGATTACGGGCATGATAAGTTGGTATATTAGGTTGTGAGGAATTTGTCAAGTTTGTCACTTTTTGTTGTAAAGAAGTCATGCCTTGCAAAAGTTGGTTTAAGATGGCATCATTGGGAGATGTGGTTTGCTGTGAGGAATTAGAATCAAAGTGAGGGGGTGATTAAGCCTTAGTTGTGATAAGCAGAGGCTATGAATAGTTCAATGGTGGTTGGACATAGTGATAGGTGGAAGGTGGTTGCGAATAGTTGTATGTAAAAGGTGGTTGAGAATAGGTGGGATGGATAGGTGGTTGAGAATGATTATTCATAGAAGAGGTCCCCTTAGAAACCAAATTCTGATAATTAAATCCCACATCTTTGTAATTTTGTGAATTAGTTCCATTATATACTCCAATACCAATGGTAGAATTACTAGAAGTATTTGCATTAGTTGTTAAAATTGTCGATGTGAATGTAGATATTCAAGTAGTTGGTATAGGTGTCGATACTTGCGTATGAGACAGTGATGACATATTTTTAATACCATTCGCACATTCAGTCACCGTCATAACATCACTGTGTACTATATACATTAATCCTCAAACAATATTAATACCATCTTGTCCTTCTTTTATCAATTCTCTTACGTGGTGAATCATAGGTATAGCTTCTTCCGCTATCCTTTCAGTTTCAACAAATGCTTGAAAATTGGCTAACTCTTTATCTAGTGTGTTTATTTTCTCATCAAGTACATGTGCGACCACCTCAATAGTGTTGTCGACATCATGAAATACTTGATCTTCCATAGTGGTTGTAGGAGATATAATGTCTTGCAAGATTTGTGTCTCTCCTTTTGTAACAAAGGTATTCAATGGATTTTTAGAGGTAGGAATATCATTTTCTTCAAGGGCACTAGATCCCATGCGTCTTGTACTTCTTCTTAAAGGGATATTTCTATTAGGAAAGTGGGTCATAAGGCTCATGCAAGAGCATGCAACACAGAATGTACAAACTAATAGAACAAACCCTAGGAGCAAGATATGTTTAAGATCCAAAATGCTTGATTTTTTGACTTTTTCAATGCAAATAAGTGAAAGAAAAGGTGTTGTAAGGAATTTGATGAAGTGAAGTGAGTAATATGTCTGATATCAGTCCATTAAAGCAATAATATCCTTCACAACACACTTTTGATGTAAATTTAGAGTGATGACAAGTTAAAAAATACACTAAAATATGCAAATTTTCACAAATTTTCAATGCAAGGACCCAATAAAAAGGGTGTTGTAAAGAATTTTAGGAGGTGTAGAAGATTATAGTAGTAATATAAATAACCTAAAGCCATAAAATCCATCACAACACACTTGGAGTGCAAATCTAGGTCAAACCCTAGGAAAAATATAGCCGAGATATGCAATTTTTCACCAAATTTTCAATGCAAGGGCCCAATAAAAAGGTGTTGTAAAGAATTTTAGGAGGGGAAGAAGATAATAACCCTAATAACAGCAAATAAGTGCAGAAAAATCCTTTACAACATGTCTATGGTGAAAATCTAGAGAGACAATAAGGCCAAAATCTGGTGAAAAATTGAGGTTTTTAAACCCTAGGCATGAAATTTTGCAAGCAAACCACTATGATGCAACACTATAGTTATAAATCAATCCTAATGAGTTTTTTAAAAGGGTAGTAAAATCTGAAACAAGATTTTGACTACAAACCCTAGCTAATGCAAAACTAGGCTATATGAAAAAATGCACAATTTCAAGCAATTTTCAACAATTTAAGCATGAAAATGCAATCTAAATGAATGCTGAATGATGAATTTCTATATTTTAAATCAGATCTGATGATAATAACAAAAATTTATAGAAATTAAATGCCAATGATTCAAATTATTTGAAAGTGCAAGCTAAAAATGCCAAATGTTTTCAATTTTTTTGTAATTTTTCAAATGCAATAAGATGAACAATGAAATGAATGAATGAAATGAATGTAAATCTGAAGCACAACATTCAGTAAGGTGCCAAAAATTCCAAAAACATGGGTTCACCAAAATATTTAGGGTAAAATATGAAGAGGGTTTGTTTGTGTTGTCGGAGGGCTGTCGGGTTGGATTTCGGCACGCACACGGACCCTTCCCTCCTTACCACAGGGTGATCTGCCACATCACTCTCACTCACGTGGAAGTAGTCAGTTGAGAGGAGGTGAGACACAGCAGGGGTCTGGCTCATTTGAGAGATGGACTTCGCGGAGAGGGGTCGGCAAGTTCTGTGGCCTTTTTGTTGTGTGTTTTGTTGTATGTTTTGCTTAATTGTTGTTGTAGTTGAAATAACCCTATGACCCAAAGGGTCACTGGTTTCCCTTCCTCTATTTAGATTCCTTAAATTCCACCTCTATGTGGGTAAGCGATTATTCTCGTTGATGTCCTCTTGTCTTTGTATGCATTGTAAGAGGTCTTGTTGTATCTGGCGTTGTCTAATATCTTCTAACAACAAGAGGACGAATGGGTCTCCTTGTTGTAGGACAAATGTTTGTTGTTGAGGTCTTAGATGGATCCCCTTGATCTCGTCACAGATAGCCTTCACCCACTCTCCTTTTTCTCCTAAACACATTCGTGAATCAGAAGAGAGGAAGTTGGGTGACTACTAGCCTTAACTAGATCTAGGGTTTTGACCTAGGGTTTGGCTTGTGTTTTGACTTTGTTTTTATCTTGTGATGAAATCAAAGGTTTGTTTGGAATCTTTTGCACTGTGTTTACCTCATGATAGAATCGAGGGTTTGCAATGTTGTCTATTCTGTTCCTATATGAATGCAAGCTAAATGATATGCAAATCGTCTTTTTGGTATTTTTTAGAGTATTTTGGAAATGGAAATGCTTCTAATCTATGAAAAAGGAAATATGCAGGCAATTCTATATGATCTTTCAAATGCAAAGTTTATCTATGTTTTTTGTGTTTTTGGTGTTTTCAATACAATCTAATCTAAGAAAAGAGAAAATGCTTCTTCTAATAAACTAGATCTAGAAATATGAAAGCAATTAATCTAACATGCAAGATCTAACTATCAAGGAAAAAGCAATGTTTTACTATTCCCAAGAGAAAATGTGATTATCTAATTACTATGAAAGCAATGAAAACAATGAAGGAACCTGAGAGAAATAAAAATTTGTTGACTCCACTACCCTCAGTAATCCTTGTAATAGGCAACCTCAAATCCTTCTATGGCAGCAGGTGATCCTCTTGACAACAAAATAACCCAAAGAAGCAAAAAGAGGCTTTGATGAAGCTTGTATTAGCTCAATGGGAGCTTGGATTGAGCACAATGGCATAGAATGAAGCAGCGTAACGCTACTTGGTTGAACAATGAAAGCAAAAGGCACCTTTGTCCTGTAAGAGCATTTGAATGCCAAGTTGGAGAGAAAATTTTGGCAAGAGTTGTGTGCACAATGAATTTGCCTCCCTGGAAGAGCTTTGAAGCTATGCAACAATGAAAGCTTTGAAGCTTTGAAGAAATAAATAAAGAAATGAAGGAAGAGGCTCAAAGGCCTATGAAGAAGCTTGAAAAAGCTTGTGAAGATGAGAAAGAGTATTCTCCAACTTGCTCAACTTGGCAAATAATGAAGAGGTGAGGGATATTTATAGGTTCAGAAGAAGGGATTGATTGAAGAGTTAACTCATTTGATTGATGAGTTAACAAGAATAGATTTGGGAGTTAACAAGGTTGATTACCGAGTGAACTCAACTGACTAGAGAGTGATGAAGCAATGCTATCTTATTACTGAAGAAGAAATGAAGGTGATGGAATGCATGAGATTTATTAGAGAGTTAATTTGAGATCAAATAGAGCTAATTATGCATGTGTAGGTGCATTAAATAGTTAACTCTATATCAAGGATCAAAAATCATGCAAACAGAAAGAAAACAGGCAAAAATGGAGCAAAAACGAGAGAGAAACTTGAGTTTTTCTATGGGTCCAAAAATGACAGGGTCGCCCCTTTTACCAGTAGGGTTGCCCCTAGGCAACCATGGGTCACCAGGGGAGATCCAGGCTGGATAGGGTCAGATGCAGAAAATCAAGTTGGGAGATGGTAGAAGGAGGAAAAGGATGACTTCTGCATCAAGAAATAGGTTAGTCACGTGGAAGAATCAAAATCTCCACTTGCATCTGTAGGATCTCCAAGGGAGATCTAGAAATAATAGGGGGAGATTTGGATTGGTTGGTCAAAAATGAAAACTGTCAGTGGGAGATGGATCGAGGGACCTCTAGAAGGCTTCTATGAGGTACACTAGAGGAAAAACAAAAGGGAGAGGTGAAAACTCACCTACAAGACTCTCACAAGGCTTAGGATCAAGGTCGAAAGCCATAAAATGCAAATTGACAAGTGTCGTAACAAGTGTCAAAAAGTGTCGCAAATGGGGAGGGAGAGAAATCGACAAAGCAAAAATGACACGAGGCAAGAAAAGAGGAAACGTCATCAAGAGGCCTGCTACCCAAAGGATTTATTTTCACGCTTACATGTATGTGACAAGGATTTGAATCATCATAGGGGTCCTTGTGGAGGCAGTGCGTGATTTTTGTGCTTACATATTTGCCCTCTTGGGACGGTAGTCTACATGAAAGGTAGGTACCGTTCCTAAACTAGGCCTTACTTGTCAATTTTTCTCACAATTTGTACCTACAATAACTAGTATCAGTTCAGCATTTAAATATATCAAAACGAATAATGAAAACTAAAATGACGAACTTACCATGGATCGTTTGAGTTCGACTAGTTGCTTGCTTTTGTCAATTTGGACCTGTAGGTATGAGAGCATGCAAAACAATGCACAAAACAAATGTATAAAAGCAAAGAACTAATTTAAGAATGCATAGAAGACATGCTAAGCCAGAGAGGAGAACAATTTTTCCGTTTATTGCAGATTTTGAAGAGCATATTTGATTTTTAGGGATTTTTTATGTTTTACAATTTTTATGGTTTTTTTGGAGATTTTGCAAAAGTTTGATTTGACATTTCTTGAGTTCTTTGAGAGACCTACATTTATTGAAGGGATCTCTACCCTTGCCCTCTTGCATGGGGAGACTTGTGTACTTAGCTACACAGTTTTGCTCTTTTGACTTGTTGGAGGAGTGACTTGTGCTCAGACATTGTTTTACAAATGAGACCTCATTGGATGAGATCTATACATAGCTTTAGTTGACATCTTGTACTTCACTTTCTCTCTCATGCATATGGTTGGATAGAGCTTTTATTTTGCTTATGAGAATGCATAGCTAAGATGATCACATATGGATGATGCAATTTGTTTTTGTCTTTTTGAGCATATATATAGGAATGCAGGTGATGATATGCAAATGTAAGAACACAAAGGATGCTTGAAATTAAAATTTTACTTCTATGAAATGTCATGAGTTGTGACATTGACTTTATTGCTTTGAGACTCTTTCTCTAATTTTTGGTATGAATGCAATGTGGAACAAACAATGTGACTGCTCTAAAATATGATTTTTGATTTAGAGGATTGCGGGTTGTCCTAACATAAGAGACCTATTCAAGGCTATGAGATGGGATTTTTAAAACTCAAGAGGGGAGCGGGAGTGAAAATGGAGCGTTTCTGATTTCTAGACTTCGCTAAAGGCTAAACACTGATCCTTATCTAGATAAGACAAATTGATAAGATTTCAACTTGGACAAGTAGAAAATTTTATAGATGTCCGCTAGACTTAGATCATAGATGGCAAGCAAAGTAGACCCGAGGTAAAGGACAAATGGGAAAGAACAAGGGTCCCTAGATAGCAGATGATCCTAGAGACTACTAGACTCTTCGGTTTTGCTCAGCTTGTGTGTGTCTGTGTGCTTAGTACCTTTCTTTCTTTGTTAGAATGTCACCCTTGAGGCTTCGAGCTTAGACTGATCTCCACCCAAGAGTACGGACATTCAACAATCTTCTCTCTTTCACTCTTTTTTTTTGTATCTCTCTTTTTTTTTCTTTTTAAGTTTTTTGTATTTTCCTCACTTGATTTTTCTCATTTTTTTTTTTGGATTTTTGATATTTCAAGAAATGAATGCTTTTTCGGACTTTGATATGCAATGCTTTGATCTCTCAATTCTCACTTTTTGACACTCTTATTTTGATCAATCATTTTTTTATTCACTCGTATCTTAGACTACTTCCTTCAGAGTTTTGATCTTCCTGATGTTTTTGGCCAAGAAAGATAAGGGGCTGAGCGCCACCTAAAGTTTTTGTAATCTGGTTGCACAAGAGGTAGCATTATTTTTGGTGTCTTCCTTAACTATGTGTGGACCTATCCAATTTGGTCTAAACTTCACTTGAAAGCCTTTGCAAGGACACCCGAAGACTTGGTGTAAAAATGTCTTTGTATTCAGTGAGGAATTTTGTGTACTCACATGTTTCATTGTTTGATGATTTGCCCCCTAGCTTTGTCGTTTTATGTTCTTGTATAGTTTCCTTTATTTTTTTAAACTTTTGAGGGGAAATTGAGGTTGATGTTGACTCTCCTAGTTTCTGTGTGGATTTTGGTTCTTCTTCAGTCATGGTTTAACCATAGGGATGTTTATGTCTGGTTCAATTGGAATGGCCACTAGGTTGAATGGAGCATAAGACTTTGTTAAGTTGGGATTGAAGGGGAATTCTCCTATTTCCCCCTTCCATATACATTTTTAGGTTTTGTCTATGTTTGCAATTTGTTTTGATGTCTCTACTTTTTCAAAAGTGTTGATTTTTGGGTCACTAGTGGTTTCCATGGACTTTCCCTTCTTTTTGACTTGTTCAACTCTATAAAGGCTGAAAGGATCGGGATCTCCTTTGATGATGTGGGTTTATCCCATGTATGAGAAGTGTAATTCTTGAAATAATGTGGAGGGAATAGCCCTCATCCTATGGATCCAAGGCCTTCCTAGGATCATGTTGTAAGTGGTTTCTTCATTGATGACATAAAATTCAGTTAGGAGGGTTTTGGGACCCAATGTGATTTGAAGATTGACCTTACCCACAGTTTGAGTGTTTGGGTTATCATGAATTCTAAGGATGGAAGTTTGTTTTGTGATTTGTGTTTCATCGTAACCCATTCTTTGAAGAAGCGAAAAGGAGACTATGTTGATTGCAGACCCATCATCAATCATTACACTTTTAATGGAATAGTCTTAAACTTGGACTATTAGATGGAGGGGGAGATCACCCTGTTTAGCTATGTCATTGTCTGAGGGTAACTTTTCAAAATCAAATGTCGAAGAACACTTTTCATTTGGAGTGTTTTGAACTATATGGCCTAGATCTAGGGCTTTGAGGAGAGTGTCCTTATGTGTAGGAGAACTCTTGATAAGTTATAGCATGTGAGAAAAATTTGAATTTTTGGTGTCATCTGGTTGTTTTGGTCCTTGTATGACACAAATTTCTTGATCTTTATCTAATTCCACAAGGCCTAAGGTGTT
Organism: Cunninghamia lanceolata; assembly: GCA_027924645.1. Lineage (NCBI taxonomy): Eukaryota > Viridiplantae > Streptophyta > Pinopsida > Cupressales > Cupressaceae > Cunninghamia > Cunninghamia lanceolata. The sequence goes on along the minus strand of BSBN01000053.1, from coordinate 1,869,767 downwards.
TTGAACAAAGGTGTGGGGACTAAGTTCTTCATCTTGTGAGAATGTGTCCATGAATTCTTTTTGTTGACGTTTTGGGAGGTTTGATATGAAGCGATGGTACCCCCGACATGACTTGATCTCATGCCCCCTTCTCTTGTGAAATGAGCAATATTTATCATGATTGTGATCTTGAGGTTTGTGATGATTGTTGTATGACTTCTTGTTGATTCTCAAGGGATAGTTGTTGGCATTTTCAATCCCCAAATTTGTATGACTATTGTAGTCATAATTGTCATTCCCTAATGGTGAAGTGTTTGTTGATCCATCTATGTCTTGATCGTTTGTCTAGGATTTGTTATTTGTATCATGGTTTATCAACCTTCCATTAAAATTATACTCCCTTCTTTTACTATCAATAGCAGCTTGGTCAATTCTAAGGGCACTTTCGAGTGCTTCTTCATATGATTTGTAAGAGAGTTTTTGGACTTGTTCTCGTATGTTATTGTTGAGAGCATGTAAGAAGAGATCACAAAGTTCTCTATGATCCATGTTTGGTGTGCTAGTTGAAGAATAGAGAACTTTCCTCCATCGTGTGATAAAATGTGTGACTAACTCATTGTCTTCTTGTTTGATTGTTAAAAATTCTCATATTCTTGTCTTGACCAATTTGTTTATGTCGAAGGAAGCCACAAATTGATCGATGAGTTGCCTAAAAGAGTGGATTGATGCTTATGGAAGTCAATAGTACCAATCTAGAGCAATACCCTCTAAAGTTTTTGGAAAAATCTTTGCTACCACCCCATCCCAAGGAAGGAGTTCTCGTACTACCATGATGTAAGCCTTGATATGAGAGTTGGGATCACCCTCTCCTTTCAAATTTGGAAGCTCAGGGATAGGCCATGGTAGTATAACCTGACGAATGTTGTAGTTAAGAGGCTCCTTTAAATACTCGAGGTATGTTCCTAAAAGGGAGTTATGTGTAGAGGGACTTGTTCCTTCAAACATTAACCCTTCAAGTGGGGCTTGTTGTGTTTGTTGAAAGGGTATGCAAGATTGTTGATATCCTAAAAATTTTGGATGACTAGATGGTGTCATGTTTATGTTTTGAAGATTGGGTGGGATTATTTGTGGTTGATCTTGCGCCATTAGAATCCCACCTATTTGATTGAGACTTGTCATGTTGGATTGTGAGGGCAAGGGAGGCTTGAATGCTTTGTTATGTGTGTCATATGAATGGGAGTTTAGATTAGGGGTATTTTGTGTTGCCCCTTGGTTTGTTTTGATTTCATCAATGAAATGATTTCCCTGTGCCCTAGGTTTTTCTTGAATTTCACTTTGACAACCATTTCTAGCTTCAAGGGTCCTGATTCCTTGGACCAAATTTTCTATAATGTTTGTGAGTGAGGCTTCCTCCGTTCTTTTAGCTTTACAACCTTGAGATGGATTGCTTTGTGTTGGGGTTTGACTGACCCTGTTTTTTCTTTTTGATGATTTCATAGACATTTTATCTTAATGTACTACATGGAGGGGTTTTTGTGCCCCCCAAGCTTCTTGTAAGCTTTTCTTTTGATGGCTTACCTCATTGTCCATTTGGGTGGCCATTTTGTATCACTGGTTATGGGTTGGTCTTGTTGATGGATTTTAGACCGAACACTCACTTGGCATGTTTTGATTTGGTCAATGTTGTGGGGATCTTGTTGGATCACCTTTGAGTCTTTTGAGTTTGATTGATTTGAGATTGAAGCTATTGGATTTGAACATGTGCTAATTTCTTTGGAGGGAAAATTCCCTTGAACTTGGTATGATTTTGTCCTAGTTTTGGGGTGTAGGAGAAACCATGAAATGAAGATGGACATGAAAGACGAGCATGCAATGAAAGAAGCACATGGAAATACAAAAGATGCCATCAAAATTTTTTGTTCTTCACATCAGGTTCACCAAAATATGTGGTGAAGCTGACGTCGTATGTGACAATGATGATGGAAACGAGATCCACGCAATGGGGCACAAAAAGCATAACCAAGAGGCTTTGCCCTTCATGTCGGGTTCACCAAAATATGTAGTGAAGCTGACGGTGTATGTGATAGTGATAATGAGATCCAAGTAATGGGAACATAAACTACAAAACCAAAATACTTTGTAGTTGACGTCAGGTTCACCAAAATATGTACACTCGAAATCGTGACTCTAGTAGTCAGAGGGTTGTCGGGTCAGATTTTGGCACACACACACAGACCCTTCCCTCCTTGCCATGGGGTGATCCGCCACGTCACTCTCTCTCACGTGGAAGTAGCTAGTCAAGAGGAGGTGAGACACGATGAGGGTTTGGCTTGTTTGAGAGCTGGACTTCGCGGAGAGGGGTCAACAAGTTCTGTGGCCTTTGTTGTTGTGCATTTTGTTGTATGTTTCACTCAATTGCTGCTATAGTTGAAATAACCCTATGACCCGAAGGGTCACTGGTTTCTCTTCTTCTATTTGGATTCCTTAAATTCCACCTCTGTGTGGGTAAGTGATTATTCTCGTTGATGTCCTCTTGTCTTTGTATGCATTGTAAGAGGTCTTGTTGTATCTATTGTTGTCTGATTGCTTCTAACAACAAGAGGATGAATGGGTCTCCTTGTGGTAGGACAAATGTTTGTTGTTGAGGTCTTGGATGGATCTCCTCGATCTCGTTGCGGATAGCCTTCACCCACTCTCCTTTTACTCCTAAACACATTCATGAATCAGAAGAGAGGATGTCGTGTGACTACTAGCCTTAACTAGATCTAGGGTTTTAACCTAGGGTTTTGTTGACCTAGGGTTTGGCTTGTGTTTTGACTTTATTTTTACCTTGTGATGAAATCAAGGGTTTGTTTGGAATCATTTGAACCGTGTTTACCTCGTGATGGAATTGAGGGTTTGCAATGTTGTCTATTCTAATGTTCCTATATGAATGCAAGCTAAATGATATGCAAAACATCTTTTTAGTATTTTTAGAGTATTTTGGAAATGGAAATGCTTCTAATCTATGAAAAAGGAAATATGCAGGCAATTCTATATGATCTTTCAAATGCAAATTTTATCTATGTTTTTTGTGTTTTCAATACAATCTAAGCTAAGAAAAGGGAAAATGCTTCTTCTAATAAACTAGATCTAGAAATATGAAAGCGATTAATCTAACATGCAAGATCTAACTATCAACGAAAAAGCAATGTTTTACTATTCCCAAGAGCAAATGTGATGATCTAATTACTATGAAAGCAATGAAAACAATGAAGGAACCTGAGAGAAATGAAGATTTGTTGACTCTACTACCCTCAGTAATCCTTGTAATAGGCAACCTTGAATCCTTCTATAGTAGCAGGTGATCCTCTTGACAACAAAATGACCCAAAGAAGGAAAAATAAGCTTTGATGAAGCTTGTATGATCTTGATGAGAGCTTGGATTGAGCACAATGGCATAGAATGAAGTAGTTTGACGCTACTTGGTTGAACAATGAAAGCAAAAGGCACCTTTGTCCTGTAAGAGCATTTCAATGCTAAGTTGGAGAGCAAAATTTGGCAAGAGCTATGTGCACAATGAATTTGCCTCCCTGGAAGAGCTTTGAAGCTATGCAACAATGAAAGCTTTGAAGCTTTGAAGAAATAAAGAAAGAAGAGAAGAAGGGATTGATTGAAGAGTTAACTCATTTGATTGATGAGTTAAAAAGAATAGATTGGGGAGTTAACAAGGTTGATTACTGAGTGAACTCAGCTGATTAGAGAGTGATGAATCAATGATAGCTTATCACTGAAGAAGAAATAGAGGTGAGGGAATGCATGAGATTGATTAGAGAGTTAATTTGAGATCAAATAGAGCTAATTATGCATGTGTGGGTGCATGGAATAGTTAACTCTATATCAAGGATCAAAAATCATGCAAACAGAAAGAAAAATGGGCGAAAAAGGAGCAAAAATGAGAGAGAAACTCAAGTTTTTCCACGGGTCCAAAAATGGCAGGGTCACCCCTTTTACCAGTAGGGGAGATCTAGGCTAGATAGGGTCAGATGCAGAAAATTAGGTTGGAAGATGGTAGAAGAGAGGAAAATGATGAGTTATGCATCAAGAAACAGGTCAGTCATGTGGAAGAATCCAAATCTCCACTTGTGTCTATAGGATCTCCAGGGGAGATTTGGAAATAATATGGAGAGATTTGGATTTTTTGGTCGAAAACGAAAACTATCAGTGGGAGATGGATCGGGGGACCTCTAGAAGGCTTCTATGAGGTGCACTAGAGGGAAAACAAAGGGGAGAGGTGAAAACTCACTTACAAGACTCTCACAAGGCTTAGGATCAAGGTCAAAAGCTAGAAAATGCAAGTCAACAAGTGTCGCAACAAGTGTCGAAAAGTGTTGCAAACAAGGAGGGAGAGAAATTGATAAAGCAGAAACAACATGAGACAAGAAAAGAGGACACATCATCAAGAGGCCTTCTGCCCAAAGGATTTATTTTCATGCTTACATGTACATGACAAGGATTTGAATCATCATAGGGGTCCTTGTGTAGGCAGTGCATGATTTTTGTGCTTACAGTACCAGATTTTAAAGTTTAAAAAATGGGAAAGTCAGGGACTAATGAGAGGGCACCCTAGTCCAGTGCCATAGTTTTTGTTGAGATCTAGGAATCTTGTCTGCAACTTGTTCTTGTTGTTCTAGAGATTTTTCTGTTGCGGGATCCAGAGGACTAATGAGTGGGTGCTCGAGTCCAGATCCCTATTTTCTTCTCTGATCTACAATTGTGACAGTCTGCACTACTCTCCTACAACTCCACTTTTTCTGCTTTTGCAACCTGTAACTTGCAATCACGAAAAAATGGATTGGGGGTTGTGGTGTTTAGAGGCTTGCCTCAGTCAAGCCCCGGAGAGACATTCAAGTCTTCTGAACACTGTTGTCAGATAAAGAATGTGTATCCCTGCGGGATAGAGGCAAAATCCAAATGATAAATGATAGAAAACACAATTGATATCACCTTGTAGTGAAGATCTCGTGGAAGGAAGATGCTCTTCATGCCATGAGGAGATGGATGCCAAATTTGCAAATACAAACACAAAAACAACACAAATTTTGTTCTGCCACATAATGAATGCATTGAATCACTTTCACAAAATCACAATGCTCATCTAATTTCCATCTAGTTTACAAATGAGAACCTAATCATGCTTATATATGCAACTACAAACATTCCCACTAAGAATTTCGTAATTTAAACTTACCGTGTCGGCATAGGACCTAAATAATGGTCATAAACCGACACTTTGAAATTGGTCCTGACCTAAAATAGGGTAGGACTAGGGCGCAGGCTTCCAAGTCCTCCCCCTATTTTAGGCAGGATTTATGTTAAGTGCACCCCCTAGGTCCCATTTGCCATGAAACTTCAGGGTTTTCTCATCGGGATGTCAAATTAACATGCAAGATGTCCTAAGTGCATCCTAAAGGGCCCGAGATCTAAACCTTAATAGGAAAAATCCCCCAAGGTTACTTTTTTCGACATAACAACAACTAGCTAGAAAATAGAAGAACACAGAAAAACACCAAACCCATGTTGGCACCAAAAGCAAAACAAAGACTAGGATAGAGCTAAATGGACCTAAAAACATGCTAGGAGAGATGAATGCTAAAAATGAGGTCAATCTCTAATGGCAAAATTGCAGGGTATGCAATTTTTGACCTTACATTTATCCATTTGATCTTTATTCTTCAATTATTGAGCTAAATATCATTATCCATCTTATTCAATTTCTAGAGTACAAATATCAATTTACCATTCTCAAGCACCATATTTAATTAATCTAAGTTGATTGTGTTTATTTGATTGCATTAATTTCATTAGCCTATATTAAACATTAAGGAAAGTCTATTTTCCTTTCCAATAATATGAGCATATTTGTCTTTTAATTGTAATATATTAAATAAACATATATTAATATTAAAAGTCTCGTTCACTTAAGATGTCACAATTACAAAGATTTCTTTTTGTCAAAGTTTTACCACAATTAAGACACTCTAATTAGACATCATACTCTTCAATTGTCAAACAATCAATAATAATTTTACACCTCACCTACAACAAAATACAACAAAAAGTGGTAAATGTTAACACAGTTTTTTTAAACCCTAGAAACATTGTACTTTTACCACAGACCATTAATTTCTTTGATCTTGGTCTAAAGTGTTAATGACACAGACCATTCCATCTCTTTCAAATAAAACAACTTTTAAACGCACTTCTCTAAATGATTTGACTTTGAAGTAATCTGTGTCAGTCCTTCCCCATCAAAGATCTGAAAAACCACATGGAGAGTATTTTCATTTGTAGTTTTAGATGAAGAACAGACTGCAGAAATAGTTTGCCTAATACTTTGTTATAAATACTTGGAGATCAAATTTCTCATGAAGAACGCTTACCAAGATTCACAGGAGATTTCAAGCCCCAAACGTTTAAAGTTTATGTGTTCATCTCAACAGGTAAATATATTGTATATTCTGGGAATTTTTTTTGGAAGTCTTTAATTTTTTGAGGCTACTTAGGTTTATGCTGGGTTGTTGTCTGTCAATCTTCATTTTCCCATTAATTCTGTGATAATTTTTTTATGTTTTATACATCCGTTTTCGACTTATGATTCGTTTGTGATTACAGTGAAATGATTTTTTTTTTTTCTCTTAAGAGATTTATAGTAACTGTTTCTTATGCCATTGTTTTTAAAGCCTATAAACTTTCTGCAATTCCTAGCTTTCATGGCGGTCATAGCCTCAAATAAGATTGATATATTCTGCTGTTGATGTTTCTGGTTGTCTTAATCTTGCAGGATTGGAACCATGGAGAAGATATGCTATGTACTCATAATCCAATCGACGAGCAGGGGAATAGACTGTTGGGATTGAAGCTGAAAAAGAGCCCTTCCTTTATAGAACTTATTCAGTTGAGTTTTTGTCAAAAGGAGAGGACAACTTCAGAAGATGTGAACAAGTTGACAATGGGGAAATCAGGAAGAACAGGAAACCATGAGAAGAAGAAGAGGGCCACTAACTTCATGGCATTAGCTCTGAGAATCGGTGCATGGCAGGTAAATGTTTTAGAATTCAATATAATCATTTGTCACTCTGTAACACAGATCTATCTCAAATAATTAGAAGCATGTAAGATTGTTTGTTTTTTTTATAATGTATTGTTGTTGATGTTAAATGATGATGAGGATTTTTAACATTTTAAAATTAAATTGGTTTGTAAGATCTTTCAAATGTATCATTTAATTTTAAAATATGTAATATATTTTTAAGAAAATGAAATTAATATCAAGTTTATATTCAAATATGGTGGAAATGAATGAATTTAGTGAAGGCAAATAACAATTTGCTGGTCACAAAATAAATAAATATGCAAAAGCCCCAAATTGCTTTGATAGAAGAGAAGGCAGTGGGTCCATTATATAGAAGCTCAAATCGTGGTTGAGCATTATTACATACAACCATACTCACCAATATCCCATCTACATTACTTATTACATGCAAGAAGATAAAACAAATCAGTCAATAAGCCCAATGGGCATTATTTCTATCATTCCCCACATAAGGACCATTGGGAAGAACTTGAAGTAGATCTCTAGGTGTTTGGAACCTTTCATGAGCTAAAGGCTTTGTGAAGATATTCGCTATCTGATCCTTTGTACTACAATACACAATCTCAATCAATCCTTGTTGAACCAATTCTCTGATGTAGTGATGTTGAATTTTAATATGTTTGGTCTTGCTATGAAACACTAAATTCTTAGTCATTTGTATAGCACCTTGTTGTCATAAAACAACTAGGTAGGTCCATTATGTATTTAGTGCAAATCCCCCAATAGTTGTCTCAACTACGCTGTTTGGCAAGCTACAAATGTTGCAACTTTGCACTCTGCCTTTACTATAGAAAGTGATATAGTTGGTTGTTTCTTGGACTTCCATGAGAATACTATAGAACCAAGACTAAAAGTGTAACCAAAAGTAGACTTCTAGTCATATGTAGACCCTACCCAATTGGAATCTATCTAGTCAATCAACTTATTATCCTTTGAATGTTGAAATTTGAGACCATAACTCAATACATCCTTTTTACATAACCAAGAATTCTCTTAGCTGCATTCCAATGTGTTTGCTTAGGTTTTGACATAAACCTAGATACCAAACTCACTACATATGTGATATTTGGTCAAGTAGTAGTTAAGTAGATCAAACTATCAATCAACTACATATATAGAGTGGGTCCACTAGATTTAACACATTTAAGTTCTAGACAACTTAAGTCCAACTTTAATGGGTGTTGCAACTATTTTGTAACTCTCCATCTAATTTTTTTTGTAGGATATCTGTTCAACATATTTTTATGAGACATGAATATTCTATTTTTATTCTACCATAATTCTATGCCAAAAAATTAGTGCATTTGTCTCAAATCTATCATCTCAAATTTTGTAATCATAACCGCTCTAAACTTTGCAAATAAAGTTGAATTGTTTCCAATGTAGATAAGATAATTCACATAGAGAACTAAGATAAAAATATCCTTAGCTGAGCTCCTAAAATAAGTATTTGGATCTAATTTACTGTTTAAATTTTTTTTTTGTTATAGATATGAGTTTATCCTTGAATATAATGCCCTTGGTGGTTGCTTAAGACCATACAAGACCTTCTTCAATTTGTAAACATAGTGTTCTTTATAAGGTATTTCAAAACCTCTAGGTTGTGACACATAAACTTCCTCATCAATATATGATTTCAAAAAGGCACTATTTACACCCATTTGATAAACTATCCAACTTTGCTGAGCTGCCAAAGCCAAAACCACTTTAATCTAGTATCTATTTATGCTACATGTGCAAATGTTTTAGTGTAATTAATACCTTCCAATTGAGTGTACTCTTTGGCTACCAATCTAGCCTTATGTTTATCAATGCTTCCATTAGATTTGTACTTAGTTTGGTACACCCACCTTGTACCAACAACTTTCTTACCAGGACTTAACTGAACCAAATTTCGTGTCATTCTTGTCAATTGTTTCTATCTCACTATTCATTGCTTCAACCCACTCTTCTTTTACTTGAGCTTTTTCAAAGGTTTGTGGCTCATTATTTTCAAGAGTCACCAATGCATAGTTTACTTTTGCTTGTGACCTTGTTGTCATTGTATCAAAATTTGAGTCCAACATATGAGTTGATGAATGATTCTTTTCTATCCTCTGATATTTCTGATATTTTCTTATTGTGTACCACTCAACATTCTTCTGGCTCTTTCCATTAAGGTTCAGTTAATCCTTTTTGCAACCCCATTTTGTTGTGGTATGTAGGGGTTGTCTTTTACTGAACAATACATGCATTCTTATAAAAATTATCAAATTATTTGGAATAGTATTCACCACCATTATCAAATCTCAACACCCTTATTTTATAATCTATTTTTTTTTCAACCGAGACTTTAAATTCCTTAAACTTAGTGAAAACTTTATATTTAGAATGTATAAAATAAATCTAGGTGTACCTAGAGGCATCATCAATGAATGTAATATTTTCCCATAGAAACCACGTCCACTAGACCAAACACATCTAAATGAATGATTTCCAATAACCTCTTTGCTTTATAACTTCCAAAAGAAAAAATGATCTATAATGTTTACCAAAACCACAATGCTAAAAAAATTAAAATACTTATCAAAATACCAAAAATTGTCAATCGTGTTTTTTAATCAAGGTCCTAAGACCTTTTTCACCAATGTGACCGAAACATAGGTTCCACAACGTACATGTATTTTTAGGTTTGATAGTTACATTGGTAATTATAAAATTTGGACACATTTAGCCTAAACAAAGTCCCAATACAAGCTACTTTAGCTACCACCAAGTTTTCTCTCACCAACCTGCAACCAGACCTGTCAAACGTCACATGCATTCTAGAATAATTTAACTTGGATATAGAAACTAAGTTTCTCACAAGTCCTAGAATGTGTGAAATATTATCAATATATTTAATCCTCCCATCACTAAAACATAACTATATCTTTCCCGTATCAACAATATGATGGGTGGTGTTTTCACCAAGGAAAACTTCTCCTCCATCATAAGACTTGTATGATGAAAACCACTCCTTGTGGGGAGTAATATGGTAGGAGAAACTTGAATCAATGATCCAAGAATCACCACTAATAGTGTTAGTAGAAATAAAAAATGTATCATTATCACCATCATTAGAAGAATTTTTGTAGAGTAATCAAAGGATTTCTTTTTGTTTCTACATTATTTCTTCACATTCCCCCTCTTCCCACAATCCCAACACTTTACTCTACTCTTCCCTAGGGTTTTGGATTGATCTCTTGATTTGGATCTATTTCTTAATTTCTTCCTATCCCCACTAGACCCACCTTTATCCTTGGGCCTTCCTCAAACATGGAGTTCATCCTTTGAGCAATCATTCATGGATTTCCTTCTCATCTCCTTTCAAAGTAAAGTAGAAATGAGACCATCCATGTTTAGGTTTGCACCACCACCACTTATGGAAACAACTAAATTTTCCCAAGTTATAGGTAAAGAACAAAGTAGTAAGATACATTTATCTTCTTCTTCCATCTTAACATCTACAAAAACTACCTAACTCAAAATCAAGTTAAAAGAATTCAAATAATTTGCAACTAAATCACCATCTCTCATTTTTAGATAATACAAATGTCTTTTGAGATATAGTTTATTGTTAGACTTTTAGTTTGATAAATATCACATATCCTCTTCCACAATTTGGATGTAGTAGTCTCCTCAAAGACATTCAAGAGAACTAAATCTGTAAGACACAACTGAAAGGTTCTTCATGCCTTCTTGTCTAACTTTTTCCAGTCTTCATTAGACATTGTAGATAGATTTTTATCATTTGCAACAAACACCCAATGATCTCTTTCTTCTAAAATATATTTCATCTTTAGCTTCCACATCTCATACCTAGTGCCATTGAATTTCTCAATCTTTAAATGCAAGGTAGAAGCCATGGTTTCTAATCTTTCACAAGTCTACAAAACTATTTAAAAATAAAAGCTCTACTATAGAAAAAAACTTTCAACACTTCTACAAAGGTGTCCCTCTCCATACAAAACCAAGCTTTGATACCAAATGTTGTTAAATCAAGGTGAAGAAATCTTGCAATGAATTTTTTTCTAAAGTATGAAAATTTGATTTTAGTTATGCAACATTGGATTACCCATTAAAGATTAAGTGTGAAGCATAAATTAGCAAGTAATAAAGATAACAAAGCATAAATATTCAACATGACATTGAATGTACATGGAGAAACCCTTTCAAGAAAAACTCCATCATCAAAGAGACTCTCAAGAATGTATTCATATTTAGGAATAAAATACATATGCAACACTCTAATCTCCCTTAAATATGATAACATTCTAGCAACACTTGTGTACTTATAAAATAACATAATGAAACTACTATCTTATGCCTCTAATTTATAGAGAAATGGGAGAGGAATACTACAAATGGTTTCCCAAAAAAATGTACCATAAAACCATGGTAAAATGCATAAATCCCATGTCCAAAATGAAGAGGATCTTCTGAGAATAGTAAATGTCTCCCAGTGAGCCATGAATAGAAAAAGTGACCTCCATACTAATAATAGATGGCATCTTTGTGTTGTAACTCCTCCATAATGGTAGCACACATCACAAGGTAGGTGTCCAAATTCACCTCCATGCATGCTTGTGGACCCCATTAATAATGCAAGATGCTTCACTACTCCATTCTAGCACCCAAGTTGAGGAATCTAAAATAATTTTGTAACTGCCACTGCTAACTCTACCTCCTTCATGAATGCCTTTACAACTAATATTCCAAGTCAACAAGGAGAATAGTAATAAAATAATAATTTATCTCAACAACATGGGTGTCCAAGTATCCATTCTAAAATTGACATAAAAAATAATACATTAGGATTGCAATTAAATATCACACTATCCTAACACAAAGACATGAATTAGCATGCCAAACATTACATTTCCTACCATATTTGGCATAAAAATTGTGTACAATGACCAAAAATCTCAAATCAAAGTCTTAGAGAGATCTCTACAAATGGATACTCCCTCTATCCCTTCAAATGGGACCCACACAAAAAAATATTTATATTATTTTATCTTGATGAATAAGTGTCGTCTTCAACCAATAATACACTAATTACAAATTATTCCCTTATCACTTTACAATAAAGACTACACTTTATGAGGTTCAAACTTATGACCCTCTAAAGAAAATTCCATATCTAAGTTACATATTACTTCCAACCAACCTCTCTTCTTTCTAATCAAGAATAATAGAATGCAACACAAATATTTGAAACCTTTGTAGGCTAAAAAGATTTCACTTCCAAAAACAAATTTCACATGTTTGATTTATTAAAACATGGAGTGAAATACTTTCATGTAGCACTTAAACCATAAAGTTGTTAAAAAAGAAGGTAAACTTTCATATGGTAGTCTCCCCCTTTTTACTTTCCAACATCACTTTCTTCACCACAACATGCAAATGGGAGGCATAACTATCAATGCAGCTAGAACTTAGAAAATGAGCTATTGTATTTTCTTCCTCCATCATTCAACTCTATAGTAGAGTGCGCTTCACCTTCACTACAAGAGTCATTCCAAACACTTTATGAGAAATACCATTAGATTGTTGCATAAAGCTAGAAACAAAGCAGGGAGAGCATATGGACAATGCACTAATGGTAGCCACCTACCACTTGTAGTTTTTGAACTCTCAATCCCACTCCTCATAGCCAAGGAAAGAAGGATATTGACATGTTGTAGGTTGTCCTGCAACACCTCAAGATGATTTCTATAGGTGGAACTAACTTGACAACTCACTCAAATCTATCAACAACACACACATGCATACACAAACACTCTCCCATTTTTACCAACACACACAGATTTTCATTGTACACACACATATAATCAAAATTTGATGAGTAGTGGCATAACAATAAAAATAAAATCTATTTCTTAACTGATATGCTAGAAATTACATAATACAAGGTGTTAATACATATTCCTAAACAAATCACAAAATAACTTCAAACCTCCTAATTTCATAGAGGGTATAAATATTTTCCCTTTAAAAGGTTATTAATTCCCCTACTCTACGTCCTATCCTTCTTTTATCAATGGCCTTCCTTCTCCCCTAAATGCCCTCTTTCTCTCTAAGCTCCTTTTTGATGGCTTTGTTGTGCCTAATACCTAGCACATGCTCACTTGACCTTTAGGACTACACTACAATCAACCAATAGGAGTAGTAGGGAATAAAATCTAACAAAAGGGAATTGTTTCAATTATGATGATTCACCTACCCCACATCCCTCATATAAGGACAATTAAAACTTTCCAAGTTCCCCTACAAGTCCAAGCTTCCCACATCTACATAAACTCTAGAAACTAGGATCTTCACTATCCATGTCACTTCTTTGTCGCTTAGACCTATACAATATGGACAAAGAAACCCATGAATTCTTGAAAAGGAAGCCTCCTTGTAATTTCTTCCTATCTCACACAACAGTTCTCTTGGAAACTCTTTTGGGCCAAATCAAAAACAAATTTGAAACTCTCACGCCCCCTGAATATTTTTTTCTTATTCTTTTCCACATGTATGGTCCCTCTTGTTTTCTACTGCACGGTCCTTACCTTCCTCTCCTCTATTGTTGGACATTTGTACTATTATTCTTGCTTCTGTTGTTCTAGTTCATAGCTACACAACCCCTCTTCTCATTTATCTTCTTCACATACACACTTCTTATTTTTCCTCTCAAAACTCACATAAAAATCCTACCTAAGTAATGTTTTAGCACCAAAATGGCTACATTTAGTAATGGAAACAATCCTAGGAGGGTTCAAAATTACCATACCTCTCATACCTTCCCTAGTTGGGCATTAATATACAAGTAATAGGTGGAGTAGATTCAACAAATTAGGTAGAAAAGTCCAAAATTTAAATCATGGGGATTTGAAGTAAATGATATTGTTTGATCTAGTCACAGTGCCCCTACATCAAACTCCTAGGGTTACAAAAATGTGAGCCCCTACTCACCACCAAAATCACATTACTATAGCTCCTAAGCTATGTTACTACACGTAAACTTGTAGCTAAACTCCTATGTCTTTTCTTCCGCTTTTGCACCTTTAACACGATGTTATCTTGTCTTCACAAAATCCTCTTGATGTGTCCAATATGTCTCTTATCACTTCACAACCAAAGTGTCCTACTCCTTGCAAAATCAACATTCTTTGGTGGCATATGAAATATGAATAAAATTTCATCCATCAAAGCATAAGGAATGGTTGTAAATGTGGTTATTGGCTTGAAAACATTACCTAATGCATATGTAATTGCTAGGTGAGTTTTTCTCTTCTAAATCCTCTCTCCCTTTGTTGTAACCTTACAAACACATCTATATCTTGTAAATCCACATTCATCCCTTCCTCGACATCATCCAACAACTCACCTATTAGAGTAGATATAGTGGCATTTTTAGCATGAATCTTTGCCTCATGATGAATTTCTAGGGATCCACTTTTCTTCTCCTTAACTCCATTCACCACTCCTTTGTTCATACATTTCTCCTCCATATCTTCATTTAGTATTATATATACCATAGATTTTGATCCTTGGGTGTAAATTCATTTCTCAAACTTAATTTTGTATGTATTATGAACTTAACTTATCCATTCAGTCCCCTTTCTCACCATCAATCTCTACTACAACACTACACCCATTAGTGTCCTCCAAGTTGAGAACCCATTGTTCAATATGTGCCTCCTCTAAAACTGTTGTATCATCCATCAGTAGGGGACTCTTTTTATTTCCAATTTCCTTAGGTTCAATGTCTTCAACCTCCTCCTTTTTTGTCACTCCATGATACTCCTCATTGTCTCCTTCCTTTAATAAATTCTCCACATTCGAAGGTTCCTTGTTTTCATCATCTATTATGTCTATTTGCAACACCATTTTGCTATCACATTCTTCCTTCACTTACATCATTGTGGAGACTCCATTGTTAGCATTTGCATTTACACAAGTGAGATCCTTTTACTACATATACCTATAGCATCTCAAAAATTACAATATCACCCTATGCAGCCTCACATTTAGGCCCTTTTGTTGCATCTACTTGTAGCTCTTCAAAGATCATCTCTTCAACACATGCAACTTCATTTTTGGCTTCTCTCAAGAATTCCTTACCTACTAACAATAACATCCTTGGTCTATTTTTATACCTATTTTGTAGTTTCCAATGGAGTGAGGCTATGCCTTCTCCCATTCTTCACCAAAGTATAAATGTTACCATTATGGGTAGTTCTTTTATCATATTTCCGCAACGTTCCCAAGAGTACATGGCATACATCTATAAACAATACATTGCACCAAACCTTGTCCTCATAAGTGCCTATCTAAAAGCTCATTAAATATTGTTGATTAACCAAAACTTGATGACAATTTGTAGCCAAGATAATTTGTATGGATTATGATGAGCTACTCTTCTTAGCCTTAGATTCTATACCATCTTACAGAAAACTAAATTATTTGTGCTCCTTCTATCAATTATGACCTTATAGTACTTACCTTTTGCCTTGCACATAGCCCTAAAAAGACTCCTTTATTGCATAGGTTCATTCTTCTTCTTTGCTGGTTTTCTAGTAGTGTCCTCTTCATCATGAGGGATTCTCCACACTTCATTTCCTTTGTATATTTTGATGAAGCATTCCTCTTTTCATTTGTCCACATAACATGATTTCAAGCCCCACATCTCCTACCACTATACTACAACGTTTGCATACATTCATCTGCTTTATGGACTACTTCTCCACACTTGTAACATTTTCCTATCAAACCTCTACCTCCTCTTGGGTCAAATTTGTCTTCTTCACATGTTGAGTAGTTCATTCCTCTTGCCCCCTGACTATTTTTTTGATTATAAGTGGTGTTGGCCTCTTCATCTTGCTATACCTTATTTTGGCTATACACGCTTGTCCTTCATCACCCTCAGTAGGTTTTCTTTCTCTAGAAAACCTTCCTCTACTTCTAGTTGAACCTTGTTTTCATGAAAATTTCTCTTTGGACTTCAATGCATATTGATAGGCCTCCTCAATGGATCATGATCTTATCATGCTCAAATCATCTTGATACTCAACCTTAGGCCATTTACATCACTTTCTCATGCTCCAACTCACTGTGCCTTGACCTAATGAAAATCTTGTAAAACTCTTATATGTAGGCTTTAGCACTTAATTCCCTTTGCTACAAGTTTTGCAACTTCTTTAGCAACTCAAGATGGTAATTCACTGGTAGGAACTTGGATTTCATCCTTCTCACCATCTTATCCCATTAAGTAATCTTCTCTCTACCATTTCTCCTTCTCTCAGCTTGCACCTCCTTCCACTAAAGTGAAGCATGTCCCTTTAGCCTAGCTTGTGCCACTCTCACTCTTCTTGGATCCTCGATTTCATCATACTCAAAGTACTCTTCCATATCTGTCACCCATCCAATCAACTCGTCCAATTCCAAACTTCTTGAGAAGCATGGGAACTCCATCTTTGTTCCCATTCCAATTTCTAAAATAGCCTTGATCAATCTCCTTTCCCTTGCATCCATTTCTACATCTACATCTTCATATTTTTGTTCTATAGCCTCTACTCTTTCCTCGTCATCACTTTCATTATCAATTCTCTCATGTGCTTGGTCTCTTCTGCTATCTCCCTCAAGGGCTTCTACTCTGGCCTACATTCCCCTTATAGATTCTAAAACTCCATCCATCCTTCTTGCAACATTTGCTTCTATTGCAACCTCTGCCACTCTTCTTCTCAGAGGTATCTTGTTATCCTAACTCTTTCTTTCTTACCAATGCAACCCTCTCCTAGTTGCAACCATCTTACTACAAGGATACACACCCACACACAACCACTACCTTGTTGGACTCTTTCCAACTCAAGCCAAGGATGATAAAATCCTTCGGAGAGCTATAGCCCACTATGATACCATGATAATGGTAGCTGCCAACCACATGTAGCACCTAAACTCTTGATCCCACTCCTTGTAGACAAGCAAAACAAGATATTGACATTGCTATAAGTTGTCTTGCAACAACTCTAGACGATTTCTACAAGCCCACACCGAGCTCTATAGTTGTTGTAGGTGGAACTAACTCGACAACTCGCTCAACCCTGCCAACAACACACACACACACATGAACACTCTTCCACTTTTACCAGCACATAGGGATTTTCACTGTACACATAATGTATATAATAAAAAATCTAATGAACAATGACATAACAATAATAATAACCTCTATTTCTTAACTAATATGTTAGAAATTACATAATACAATGCGTTAAATACCTATTTGCAAACAAACCACACAAGAACCTCAATCCCCCCTATTTCATAAAGGGTATAAAAGCTTTCCCTTTTACAAGGTTTCGAATTTCCCTACTATGTGTTCTATCCTTCTCCTTTTACAAACAACCTTCCTTCTCCCATAATGCCCTCTTTCTCTCCAGTTTCCATTCTAATGGCTCTGTTGTGCCTAACACCCATAATGTGCTCACTTAGCCTTTAGGACCATGCTACAATCAACCAACATGAATAACAATTTGGAATAAAAGAACATAAGAGACTTATATAAAGACACTTAAAATTTTCTATGTTCCCCTACAAGTCCAAGCTTCCACATTTGCGTAAACTCCAAAAACTAAGATCATCACTATCCACACCACCTCTTTGATACTCAAACCTACAACATATGGAAAAAGAAACCCGTGGCCTCCTCATAATTTCTTCCTATCCCACACATCTCTTGGAAACTCTTCTAGGCCGACCTAAAAATAAACTTGAAACTCCCACATCCCGTGAATAAACATTCTGTCTTATTGTTCTTTTCCATGTGGTCACTCTTGTTGTTCCCTCTTATTTTCTGCCACACGGTCCTTACCTTCCTCTCCTCTATTATTGACCTCTTTGCTATTCTTCTTGCTTATGCCATTTCAGTTCACATCTACAGAACCCCTCTTCTTCTGTCTTCATCTCAGACACACACTACTACTTTTTCCCTCTCAAAACTCACCTAAAAATCTTGCCTAAATCCTGTTTTAGCACCAAAATGGCTGCATTTAGTAATAGAAATGGCCGTAGGTGGGTTCAAAATCACCCAAACCCTCGTACCTTCCCTAGTTGGGCATTATGTTGGCAATAGGTGGAGCGGCCTTAGCGAAATAGGTGGCAAAATCCAAATTTTAAATCGTGGGACTTGGAAGTAAATGTTGTCTGATTTGGTCACAATGCCTCTTCATCATGCTCCTAATGTGCCCACCATGCCAAACCCTTTCTTGTCCTGGTCTTCTGTAGAAGGAAATGAGGAAGCAACTGCAGTATATCTACCAAGGAGCTAGCAGCTATGCCTTGATTAGGCTCCTGCTACTACAGTTGATCTATTTACATGGCTTGCCGCAGCCCACTCTTGGCGCCCACACCTCAATCACAACAAACATAGACCTCACAGCTCTAACAACAATTACATGAACTCAAGATCTCTCATTCAAATGATTGGCTCTGATACTAGATGGAGGCAAAAAAAACTAATAATGGTGTCCATTGATCACTAAACAAACAAATATGCAAAAACCCCAAATTGTCTCGATAGTAGAGGAGCAGGAGGCAGGGGATGTATTATATAGAAGCTCAAATTGTAGGGTTGCATATTACACACAACCATATTCACCAATATCCCAACTATACTACTTATTACATTCAAGAAGACAAATAAGTCAATGAGTTCAATGGACATTATTGCTGTCATTTAAGTTTTTTTTTTTTATGAAAGGATCAATGCAACATGTTGGTTTGGGAGGAGAAGGTTCAGGAGCAGAAAGGCGACAAAGGGAGTTACACCTTGTGTGTCAAAACGGCATAAGAGGTTGCTGAACTCAAATTCAAAGTTGAGAGGCTTCAGAAGAAATGGCGGGTGATGTCGGAATTTGCTGCCAAAGCCTTGCACCGTGTGGCCACTGTGTTTTCTGCTGTTAAGGATTTTGATGATAAGATCAAGGGTATCGGGATTGATAGTTTGGGTGATTATGAGGGTATGTTCAAGTTCCTCTCTAAGTATGGGATTGGTGAGAATCCTTAGTTGGTCGTTCTGTGTTTTTTGTTGTTTTTGTTTAAAGTCAGTTCATTTTGTAGCTGTCTGTCACCTGTTTATGTGCCGTTAATGTGTTGTTTTTGGCCTTTGTAAAGCTTTGCTTTGCCTTTTGGGCTGTTTTGTAAAGGGATCTAGATCCTCGTTTCCATCTGACTTTATCAAAAACATGTTGGTTTGCGGAGCATGAAACATGAATACTCTATTTATTTTGACTAAGTATTAAGGATTAGAAGGTATCCATTCTACCAAAATCACTTAAAGCATAATTCCAACCTCATTCTTTTAAAACATTGCAAACACAAAATAATTTTAATTCTTATAAGTTAAAACCCCCCCATTTTAAAAAAACAAAAAGAAACTCAATATTTTTTTCCAGAAGCTATTCTGTAGTATTTATATTACTTTTCAAGCTTACAATATTATCATCTGAAAAAGATAATACCCAATGCATTGTTTGGTATAACTTGGGAGACCAGTCTGTTTTTCTTTTGTTATTATTCATTCGACTGTTTTGGTGTTATTGGCAGTATGTTCCAAGCCGCGAAGGTGACTTGGTGGTAAAATGTTATTTCTCAAGAAGAAAGCTTGTTTGGGAGATGATGGAAGGTGCTCTGAAGAGAAAAATAGAAATTCAATGGGCAGATATCACTGGTCTTAAGGCAACCTGCCCTCAAAATGAGCTTGGTACCTTGGAAATTGAGGTATGAAAATGAAAATGAAATTTATGTTTTACCTTCCAGTCACCAATATTATAAAATTTGGAAGTACACCAATATAACAAGATTTATGTTGCATGTTAAGCTATCTAGAACACCTATGTTCTATAAGGAATCTGATCCCCAGCCAAGAATGCATACAAAATGGCAGGCTACTACTGATTTTACCAAAGGTCAAGCAACTCTTTATAAGTAAGTGAAAGCTCTATGTAAATATTAAAGGGTTTAAGGGATAAATAGTTTATGCAGTAACATAGTTAATGATAATTTTACATGTCATTTGAAAATGATTTTTTTCTCTGCCTGTTCCCTCAACTGTTCTAATACAAAGACACCTTGAAAAATTTGCAAACCTACAATATTTTAGGAAGATCTAGTCTTTGCAAGGTACACATAATCTAATAAAACTATCTTATATTATGGCAGGAGACATTTGTTGCAATTTCCTAAAGGGCGGCTTCAGAAACATTATCAGAACCTTATTCAATCTGATCCTCACTTTATCATGCTAAGTAAGAAAGGTTTAGAAAGCATGGAGTCTCCATTCTTAGACAACAGATTTGCACCTTTCAGAGAACAACAGAGTCCTTACATGAGACCACTACAAGAGAGTTTATCCTCTGTGATTCCACAGTGTGCATCTCTGAATAGTTACTGTTGTTTGCCATCTTCAACAAGTTTTTCAGAGCAAAAGGTGATTTCTGACATTGAACAGATGGAAGCTGAGGAGAGGTTTTCTGGGTGTTCAGTTTTGACCAGTGAAGAAGGAAGATCATGGTCATCAAAGAGAAGGATGAAAGTTGATGAATTTGCACAATACTTACTAGGTGAAGGTCTGCCCACATCAAATCACCATGACAATTAGATCGATGAAGAGTTAAGTCCAATCTTCATTCTCTTACCTCAAAAGATCTTCAGTCAATTGCAGAAAAGGATGAATTAAGAGTTGAGATTACTAAACAAATTGAATATGTGAGCAAATCATGAATTTGTGCAAAAGGTACCCCTATCAACCCAATTGAAGCAGGCATGACTTGTTTGTTCTAAGCAACTAAGAAATTTAAAAGACAGATTCTGTGCTGGAATGTTTCAATAAGTAGTTGAATTTGAGAGGTATGATTTACTTAAAAATAAACAGCCTTCAAAAGGTGAGACAAACCTATTTATAAAAAAGAGATCTCCAATGCTGATTGCCGTCACATGAATGGTTCCAGATTCTTCCGTGAGTATTATGAACCCCTATTTTAAAAACATAATATATTTTCCATACTTTTCTGGGTTTTTGAATCTGTGTCGAGTCATTTTAAGAGGTTGCCTTTATCCAGAACATTTTAAGCTTTGGCCTGTCACTGTGGTATGTGGGTTCCACATTTACTGTCATTAGTCTGTCAAGCATTTTTAGCTTTTCCATGATCCGTCCATGGTTATCAGCTTAGAGTGTGGCCTTTGACATTTGAACAGACTCTAACAAAACAACTAACCGTGCAGTGGCAACAAAATCATTAACTGACTCTATAGTGACAGCAAAATCATTAGTGACATGCCATTTTCACTTTATCCGTTTTTCATTTTACATTGTGAAAAATTCAAGTTTCTCCAGTTGACAATCACACTCCCATCTCCCACCCAGCCCGTTTCTACATGCTAAGGTCCTCGCAATTGCCATTAGTGAACACTGTATTAACTATTAAGAGGTATGTTTCAAACAGTTTTTTAATCCCCTTTCTGTTAGGGTTTGAATCCCCTACCCTATGGATGGCCTGTGATTATTTCTTAAATGATTTTGATGTCACCCATGAGATCATATGAAGTGATTTTGATGTCGTCCATGAGACCCTCAATTTATAGGTGGTTAAATGCTACATATGTTTTAGCCATCCCAAGGAACTTAAGTTTGAGAAAAAACCAAAAAGCCAAAATGCCAAATTCATCATCTATTAGAACATTTTTAACACTAGCAATCACACTTAATATGCAATGGGTACACCCATAGCTAGATGGAATGAGTGCAATTCTTAATTGACTAGAAAATCACAACGAAACTTAGCCATTATTTTTTTGTGGCAATAGAAGCCATTGAACATAGTGTGTAGTGTGGGGGGAGTACATTGTTAATTAATTGTCTAATAATCTAAGATTGAAATTGTGTGTAGACAATCCTCACCCTTCCTCCTGAGGGAGATATATACACTCTCTTGTATCTAGGCACATCACTTGTAGCTGAAGCTTAGGGAGGTATGTAGATATGCTTAACACGATCCCTACAACATTGTAGTGACTATGATACCCTAATGATCAATATATCCAATGTCAAATTATGTTCTTTTGAGTGTTAGACCTTGGGAGTTATGACAAAATTTGCTAAAATCCTTCTCTTAAGATTTAGAAAAATTGATTGCATAAAGGCATTGTTGTGCAGTTTTTAATCAAAAGGGCACTCTTGAAATTTGAAAGATTTTCATTATTTTAAAAGCTAGAAAATTTTGGGGACTTTGAAGGTTGCATCCCAACTCCATTAATGGAGGCTTGGGGATTTTTATAGTTTTGACCACTTTGAAGAAAAATAGAAAAAATGGATTTTAAACCTCAAATGAATGAATTATTTTGTGAAATGATTTTTCTCCTTAATATTTTAGAATTTTGCATCTTTTAGCAATGTGCCATAAATTTTTACATTGATTTGTGTGCCATTGGCACACTGATAGGTACTTTTATGTAGTGTATTGTAATAAAAAACCACATAATTTAAAAGACAACACAATTTTTTTTATTCTTTTTTAGTGCAATGCACTTTACAAAAGGCATAGAACAAGGAGTTGAGATGCATTGTTGGCATTAAGATCCTATAGATTACTTCGAAGAACCAATGAAATTTGTTTTAGAGCGACACGTGTTTGATGTCAACTCTTTTGTACCTTACTACTTGAGCTCTCCATCGGTTGTGAAACTTCTCACCAAGATCCTTCGAAATAAAATTCTACGCCCATGGGCACCTCTAGACATGAAACAAACTTGCCACCACGAACTTGAGATTGCTAGTAAGCCATGACATATATAGGAGGTTGATTCTGCCAAAAAACATACAAGACATCACTAGATTAAAAAAATGCCTAATAAACTTCAATAATGTAAAGTTTGGGTCCACAAACACCTAAACCTTCTAGACTTGAAATATCATTTTAATGTGAAATCTAGAAGGCTTTTTACATCTAGTATTCACTTGTCTTGTTTCTTGCAAACACTTTATACTCTCAAGTCCACAAATATAAGGTGTTGTTGAAGTCAATTGAGATTTGACATGTGGCTTGGTAGTGAAATTGATTGTTGCCTAAAGGAATCAAGAGGAGAACATGAGTAGACAAAGAGTAATCTCTATCAATTGCTATTGATCCTTTGGCCAATGTGCAAGGTTCCCTAGACATGAAGAAGAAAATGCAATCTGATTGAGAGAATGAGTTTAGGTTTGCTATTGTTTACAAATTCATGGCTTTAAGATCTCAAACACAAACTTAATATAAACTTTGACCTAAGATGCTTTCAGGTATGTCTAATAGTCTCCCTAAACCTTCAAATTTATTATTCTATCCTTTAAACTCATGCAAATATTAGGATATTATTCATAGTGACTATAGTTTTTCATTATCAACATAGTCAACCAAGATCTGAATATTTGCATTCGTCATTGCCTTTTCCAAATATCATTATATTTTGACTAAAAATTGGATATCATTATTAAAATGTGCGCATTAAAGCCACCAAGCATTATAGTATTGAAATCAAGGAATGAAGGCCCTCTACAATCTTTAAACTTTTCATCATATTCCCTTTTAATCTTTCAATATAAAAATCATCATCAAAAGTAGTGAAGTCAACAATGAAAAGAAAAAGAGGATTAACCAAATATCATTGAATGCCCAAAAAGTTAAGAAATTACATAGATAATACATTAACATATGGGTAAGTGTAGGATCATCATAGACCAAACAGTGGCAGTAGGGAGAAAAAGTGTGTTTTACATTGCCAAAATCGTGAAATCTAAAAGTTTGACTTTTTTTGGGGTTGGAGAGAATATCCATTTAGAACGGATATTTGTTTAGTGTGACCCAAAATGGATATCCATTTTGGAAAACATAAAAACAAAAAAAGGCCCGCGTTTTGCAAACCCACAGCTTGCAAAACATAGAGCTCTCTAAAAATGGATATCCGATTTAAGGAGGAGGCCAAATCAAAGAGGTAAGGCGTGATTATTCTCTTTTTTGATTTTTTTAAAATGAAATGATTTTTTGTTGTTTTATATCCTAAATTGGTATGTTTTATTTAAATAGGTAAAACAGATGAAGAACATCAAAACCCAAACCCTCCCCCACCAAACCCTCCCCCTCCAACAATTCAAGAGAAAATTGAAATAAATATTGATCAAATAAGTAGGATTATAGAAATTTATCGCCACCACCCTTGATTGTCTTCAATGACATCGAATTCAAAGGGGATTATAACTCATGTTTGAACCCTCACAAGCCAACATGAATCATTTAGGCAATGGTGAGAAACCAAGAAGGCAGAATATGCTAATGGTTTATCATATGATCAAGTGAAAGAGTTAGACATTACCAAAGTTATGTTAGCCCAATATTTTGTCAATCCTAAAATCGGATTACATTTTGATGTTCGTAAGCCTAAGTATTCAATCAAATGGTGTACACATGAGAGTATTAGTAAGAATTTTGGTATTGTTGGTGGATGGTTTTTGATAAACCACCCAACAATAATTTAGATGTACCTTTATATTTCCTTCATAAACTATATGCAGCATTTGTAATGGGTCACCATGTGAATTATTTTGATTTTAGAGAGTTCCAGAGAGTAGGTAAGGGAATGCCTCAAGATAGACCTAGGGAAATGAGATAAGTGTAAGGTTCTTTTATTCCCCCTCCTGCTATCCTTTTTCCACTACCAATTCAACACCTAGACGTTGTTGCAAATGCAATATAGTAGGGCCTCATTTCCATACACTCTTTGACTGAGCACTTGATTACACAGACCTCTTAGTTTGCATAGCCACATGATATTGGTGGTCATATTGGGTCACCTGATATTACTAGACCCTCATTGTCCACACATGTTTGTGTGCCTCATCATTGCATGTGTTTGCAATCAGTTGTGCTTAGGTTCTCTTGGGGAGAGTAGTGAGCCACCCCTAAACACTTCAGAGTACGATGTCCCTCATACATCACCTTCACAAAATGAGGCAGCGGGGTCCAGAACTCAAGCGAAGGGGTTGGGGACAAGAGCACAAGCACATGCATCAGGAGGTAGAGAAGGAGACGAGCATGACCAATCTTTTATAGAGGTAAAATTTAAAGTTAAATTTCATGGTGTATTCCATTTGAATATATAAACAAAGAATAGTACTAATGTATCTAAGGGGATAATAGATGATGACAGAGGAGGAGTTGATAGAAGTTCATCATGGAACTCTTTCTGCCATCCAATTTGGCTTGGCCTTCCTGGTATAAATTTTTCTACACATCTAATTTTTTTATTGTATGCATTTAATTCTTTGTGAGTAATTATATATTAATTTATATATTGATTTTACTTTACTTTTATAGTCAATCCAAAATGTGAATGATGTGGCATATTTGCCAATATTCTTTAGTCGAACTCCTAATCGACCCAAGGGACCATCATTCGCAGAACGAATTTATGAATGCCAACAAAGGGTGGAGGTAATTCAATTGAACTGTACTTTATTTGATAATTTAGAAAACTTAAATATTTGATTATAGTCATTTAGATAAATAATAAAACAGAGAATCATGGTGTTTGTTACATGTTTGATCATATAAAATAATGGTTAAAAGAATGAAAATGAGAAAGAAAGAAAGAAACATTTATTATCCATCATTCATAATATAGTTTTGAGCTTTACTAACACATCAATTATTTATTTAAATATTCATATAGATTTTGCAATTGATTCAACTAATGATTATGTGATCCATTTTAGTGCATTGATTGATTCATCTTATGAGGATTCCATTATGACATACAATGTTCATCGATCACCAAGATAATTATGTGTATTGATAAATTGATGCTATATCATTTACATACACACATCAACATATAAAAATGCATAAATATACAAGGAAACTAAAATTCCATAAAA
Organism: Cunninghamia lanceolata; assembly: GCA_027924645.1. Classification (NCBI taxonomy): domain Eukaryota; kingdom Viridiplantae; phylum Streptophyta; class Pinopsida; order Cupressales; family Cupressaceae; genus Cunninghamia; species Cunninghamia lanceolata. The sequence continues at coordinate 1,843,677 of BSBN01000053.1, read as the reverse complement.
AAATATAGATTATATAGATGACCATGCCATAAACCAATAAATATGAAGAACAACCATGCATATCATAGTGTCCAATACCAAATGTCATCAACATAAAAAAATCATAACATGTGTTAGACACACAAGAATACTGAGAGCGGGGGGGTGAATTAGTATTCAAACAATTTTCAATTTCAACAACTTCAATTTATTTGGAGCAAATTAAACCTTAAGCATCACAATATCAACATGAAAGGATAACACAATGCACATCAACACATAACAATAGATATACGTGGAAAACCCTAGAAGGGAAAAACCATAGTGAAGATTAACTCACAATATATGAAGCTCAAATAATAACTTTGTTTTAGGGGCTATAACCCAAGGAAGTTGCTACTCCCTAAGTAACTTTGATTTAGGGTCACTCCCAAGGAAGCTACTACTCCCTAAAATCAGAACACATTTACAAAGGATTATAGTAATGGCAGTCTTTCTACTGTCTAAAAACTGACATTGAAGCTTACACTTTTGATGATTGCACTTCTACCTCTTCACACTTTCTTCTGATGATCTGATCAGTTAGGCACACTCTATACTTGATCATTATCACAAATATGTTTTCAAGATGAATCCGAACAACATCCACAACTTCTTCTCTTTCTCCTTCAGTCGCTCATCAACAATGCATTCAATCTACCTTTTATTTGCTTGCGAGATTTTTCAATCCAATTGTAATCACACCTCGCCTCACTCACTTTGATTAATTATTTATACATGATATTACATTTATTACATTGCTTGTCAGCTAGATACAACATGAACAATACATTTACAAGTTGTCTAGACAACACACAATATGAAATGTGTAGAAGATAGATCCTAAGTGAACACACACGTTACACCTGTAGAAGATTCAAGCCTTGCGGACTCCAACACTTGCTTAACCAGGTCCAAAACATCCTTCACAACTTCAAACATCAAGAAATTACATCCACACACTTTGCTCATTTGGAAATAGGACAGCTTTAAGGAAAACACATGAAGTCTTGAAGTATAATGATCATATCAACTTGACAAACCTTGTGTGGTACTAGAAAAAAGAAAGATCTTCGTGAAACTTTTCCAGATGAGTCCACATGACTCATACAACATCCTCAAACACTCCTTTGCCACCGCACATCAAAGAATTGTGCCGCACAACTTCAATCATTAACATTGAGAACAATCTATCATTCAGGACACACTGCAACAAAACTATCATTTGTAAAACTGAGCTGCAGACCACAAAAATCCTTGGAACTACAAGGAAGCATGCAATACACATCTAGAAACATATGCTCAAAACCGCAATTGAAACCATTCATTTCCAAAGGAATGTGGAGCATTCCAACAAGCCTTCAATATTACCTCACTCTGCCAAGACACATGTCGGTACTCTAACATGCATAACTTATACAATGGAAGGGAAAATGATCTAAATCCCTAGAAATATCATCTTCACTAGAATCTTAACATACCTTCATAACCGCATAGTTGAATCTGCAAATGCAGAGGAATGGAGAGCATTCCATTTAGTCTTCATCATCGAATCATACTGCCAGAGCATGAGCCATAACACAATCACTTATATCTTTCACAATGGAGGAGTAGGTGATCTAAAATATTAGATTTACATCATACTGGACTTAACTCTTGAACCACAAGACCATATGTTCAAAATGAGAGGAATGCAGAGCATTCCATTATCATGCTAGAAACACCTTCACTGTCTTCAACCTTGTCAATAGAAAAACATACATCCTATTAAGTAGGAAAAAGGGGATGATGGGACTGATAGGTGATTTAGTTAGATCCTCCTTTCACTACACACATTCAAGGACATTTAACTGAGTTGAATCACAACTTTTAAAAGAAGATTCACCTACAGGTTGGTTGTCACTTGTAATGATAGGGAAATTTAGAAATTGATGATTAATGTGTTAATTTAATGCCCAATTATGCTCCAAACACTAATTATGCAAAATCGTAAACAAATAGATGAATTCTGACAAATGCTCACAGACAAAGATAGTAGGTAGAGTTTAGTTATTGACCATTTTTTAAAGTTTGGAATACGAAACAGTTGGGGGCACAGGGACTAGTACCCAAGCCCAAGGTGGCAATTTCTTTGGGGGCTTTCAGACTCCTTCTGGCACTGATGATCCCTGTTCAGATGATTTCTATCTCTGCAAATCCAGAGGGCATAGGGACTAGTGCCCAATCCCTAACAATGCTCTTTTCCACTTCTTTCTTTTAGATATGGAATCCTTATCCTCTACAACACTCCTCTGTAACTCCACTATGTGAAACTCGATACCTGTAACCTACAATCACAAGGAGAGGGGTTGGGGGTTGTGGTGTTTAGGAGCTTGCCTCTATCAAGCTCCGGAATGGCATGCAAGCCTTCCAACACCGTTGTTTGATAAAGAGTGTGTATCCCTACGAGATAGAGGCAAAAATAAATTGATAAATAATTGATTCAAACACAAATAGATATCACCTCAGAGGTGTAGATCACATATAGATGAAGATCCTTCAACACATGAGAAGATGAAACCAAATCTGCATAACAAACACAATAACAAGACAAGTCTGCTCTGCCACAATGAATGCTTTGAATTCTCTACACTCATAAGTTTTCCAAAGTATCAAATCATCTTCTAGTTTACAAATGAAGTCCTAAACATGCTTATATATGCATTCCTGCTACAAATTTTATAATTCAAACTTAAGATGTCGGCAATGGAACCTTTTAATGGTCACATAACCAACATTTAAATTTGGGACCCACCTAAAATAGGGTAGGACTAGGGTGCGAGCGCCCAAGCCCATGGGTTCTATTTTAAGGTAGAATCAAACTCAACAATGTCCCTCAAGCCCCATTTGACATGGGTTTTTAGGCCATTTTGTCTCGGGAGTTAAATCTAAATGCAAGATGCAAAACAAGGGACCCGAGAGATAAACTTAGGAGGTAAAATTCCTAGGGGGACATTTTATGACATAACATTTAGCCCCCACTTTAATGTATGTATGATCTTACGAGCCATACATGCATAATTAAAGTATGGTCAAAACACAACAAACATGCCAGACACTTGAAGCTAATGTATACACAAAGATTGAGGAACTATTACTAGCCCCCAGTCTCAGGTAGACATTAGAGAAAACACACCGTAGACATGCCAAACACAGTGAAGAGAGTAACAGGGATGTAAAAACATGGAGAAGATAGTAACAGGCATGCAAGACACGAAGAAGACATTATTGAAGACAGACAAAAAATGATGAATACGATGATTATTTCTTTTTCATTTTCTCATATATATAGATGAATGCACAGATACATGGAAAGTAAAAATGCAACACACAACCCCAAAATGTAGGAGGGGCATTTCGCCACACTCTTTAGACTACATATGGGGGAGAAGACATGCAATACAAATCTCAGAGTGTAGGAGAGGTATTTTGCCACACTCTTTGGACTACACTTGAGAACAAGCACACCATACAAATCCCAAAGCAAAGGAGGGGCATTTTGCCACGCTCTTTGGACTATACTTGGGAACAAACACTCCATACAAAACCTGAGTGTAGGGAGGGGCATTTCGCCACATAGCTTTAGACTACAAAGGGGGAAAACACACGGAAGACACACATAATACACGAACGTCGTATAGCATGCCAAAGACATACTATACGTCTAAAACACAGAAAACAAGGCGATGGAAGGAACTTATTGCTAAGCCCCCACCATATCAAGCACACTACAAGCACACCTGACAGTTGGGCTTATGCGACAACAACTGCCAAAGACACGTTTAAGGAAGGATACACCAACCCTGCCTACTCGGAGGACTTTTGAAATAAAAAGGATGTGCACTAGTTCAAAAGATACACCATCCTCGCCTCTGTAGAGGGCTTTGAATAAAAAGGATATGCATGATATCCCACCTCTGCAGAGGGCTTTCTAATTGCAAAATAGAATAAAGATGTGCACTTGCACCGGAGATACAACATCCTACCTCCATAGAGGGCTTACAAGCACGCTTCGTTAGTACCAAAATCACCAGACAACTTACCTTATATGCCCCCTGTTGGAGTACCTGGTAACAATGAGAGGGGGGGGTGAATCAGTGTTACAGAAAACAAATCTAATTTTCACACTTTATTATAGATTTGAACATCAGACATGAACGTTGTTTTCTACTTATTAATGCATGAACTAGTGTGTTAAAAAGATAAGTGATCATTTACTATGAACATATGACTCAATTAACAAATAACAAAATAACACTATGAAGCAGAGGACAAATAGCATAACACAGAGATTTTTAGGAGTGGAAACCCTATGGGGTAGAAACCACTCAATGAAAATGCCTCACTAGCTTATGTAATAAACTTGCCTTACTGGATACAATCATTTCTGCCTCACTGGCTTATAATTGAATCTCACTGATTATAGGCCTCACTGGCTACAATTTGCCTCATTGGTTGTTTATGTGCCTCACTGGCAAAGATCCTTGTCTCACTGACTTGACCTCATTTCTGCCTCACTGGCATATTTAACATTGCCTCACTAGCATATAACATCCATTCCAATGAAAATGGTTTGTAGGAGTACCCACTCTCTGCATACAGAAAGATAAATACAGATACAAAGGGTTACTTTGTTTCACTTATCCTCAACATCTCAGATATCTTATCAACAATAATGTTCACTCACATTTATATATTTCACATTACATTAGAGATACATATTTATATAGATCATCATTCATATCAACTTCATCTTTTGTATTTGCAAGAATAACTAACTCAAGGAGTTTTCTTAACTATCAGCACAGTTAGGTCAAATGACCATATTTTTCATATTATAGAATAGTTTGAATGTCATATTTCAATTTCAACTCACAACAGTTTTAGATCAAAAATCCATGTGATCAATGGTAAAAGAGTTTTGTTAAAACCCTAACCAGGGTTATAGTCCCAAATCTCTGCCATGTTGTTATGCAAGAACATTTCCCATCGAATCCTTAGTTTTAGACAGTTATAGCCATTTTTGAAATAAACCGCATCTCTGCCAAGGAAATTTATTTCAGTTTGAAACCCTAACAAACATTGTATATCATAAAACCTTTCATTGCAAAGAAAAGAATACATATAACTATCACTGCAGTGTAGACCCCATAACTATCGTTGCCCAAGTTCAAACAACATAAAAAATTGAATGAAAGATTGTAATATCAAAGTCACCTAGTGTCAGCCAAAAGAAATATCATAGCTGAAGATGAAGTCAAAAAGTCTACTACCACTGTTGCATGATCTAGCACTGTCTTTTCTAGAAGATTCTACCAAGTTTGATGTTCATTCCATATGTTTTCATGATGAAAATGAAATGGTCAAACCCTAGCTCGATAGGAGCTCTAAACCAAGCTTTTCCTTGCATGATAAAAAATAGACTATCATATATGCCTTGACCGGTGTGGCCGGTATGCCCTAGATTGGCTAGTCACAAAGAGTGACTTATTCGAGCTTATCACTTGCACTTTGCTTTAGAAACCTTCTCAGCCAGTTAACCCTTTAAGACCCAATGACCTTTGTAACAAATCAAACACAAGTCCTTCCTAGGACTTAAGACATATGAAGACCTTGTAGCAATGTAAGGAGAGAATAAAAAACAAATGTCTAAGTCCTCAAGGTAAGTGACCTCCACAAATATAACATATATCATCTAAAATACAAGAGCATCAAATGTGAGTTAAGTGCCATTGCCACTGAATAGAAGCATGGATGCTACTGCTTTGCTAACCAATCACACTGGATTGTAGTGAGAAGAGAAGTAACAGGAGTAACTGAACATATTCAACTGCATCATCATTAAACTGAGCATAGGCAAGTGAACATAGAATTATGTCAACATTACAAATGTCTTCATTAATAAATGCCTTGCACCATGATATCAAACTCATAAAGCCATCAACCAATAGAAATATCTAGAGTACCAATGCCAAGAGAAATCAAGTTACCAACACCAATCACTGAAGCATATGTGCCATGTGCCATACCATCACAAGCTACACATCGTATATCAACTGAAGTGAATATACAAAGGCAACCATGATAATGATACCATATACAATGCAAGTGCCAACTAATGAGCATTGTTACACATCATAAATACCAACAATTGAAGAAAAACAAACTGAACTGCAATGTGAAAGAGAATCAACTGAACTAAGCATGGGCCAACAACATAATCACTGTATTTCCAACTGAGCCAACAATGTCAATAATATATTCCAGCAATGATGATACCATCATAAGACCAAGACCAAGACCGGGAGTAAGCACCATTCACCAATTGTCATGATACAATGATACAGATACTGTGCATGTCAAGGTACCATATCCAACTAATGTGCATGTCAAGGTACCATATCCACCTAAGAGAGATTGTGTCTTTGACATCAAGGACAACAACTGAGGTCAACACCCCCACCTTAAGGTGGTTGATGTCATGTACCAATATCAAGCATGTTAAGGTAGAGAGAAAACACACAAGGGAACAAGAGCTCTCGCAAATCCCATGCCCCCCAAAGGTGACATGTACTTTATGATCGTCAAATGTTCCCACAAACACATACTTATTAATCTAAGGAATGCATGAAAACAAAGAAGCCAAGGCTACACAAATGGGTTCGAGTCTTAGTATAGCCGTGGGGCTTATACTGCAGGCATCTCAGATCCGAGTATAACAACAAGGCAAGACACCCAAAACAATCAAAGTGCATGAAGTGGATGTATTGTTATGATTTGTTAGCATGATAAGACAACATCAAAATATCACACAGAGTGATTCTACTAGACAAGCGTCAGATATATAAATCAACCTCATCTTCATATATGGACTAGGTCCCATTTTGCTTTTCTTGTTGAAGGGACACGTGGTCCGTATCCATTAGTTTGTTTTTCGTCATCCGCCGACTAGGTAGAATCACTAGAAGAAGGAAAACAATAAAAATGAGAGGGGAGAACAAGTGTCTTAGGAACAATGATGTAGGAGGATGCCCCCAGGTCATCAACTGCAATGCTATGTGCCTAAGACACAACACAACAATAAAAATAGAGGATAAGCAAGATAGAAGAATGATGATACAAATAGAAGAATGGTCACAATAGAGACGATCTCCTGGTATCCTTGACCTTAAAAGATTGTCAATGGTCATCCAAGGAGTCCTAAACAACACATAACACATCACGAAGTGAACACAACACAAGAGGGGAGGTCACATAAATGAGCAAATAATGCTATGACATAACTAACCACCAAGGTTAGAAATACATACCTATTGCACAACTGAACTAGCGGTTAGAATTTGTGAGCATCTTAGAAAGATGCTCCATCAAGTTTTGTATGAAGTTTGAGTGGTTCACAACTGCTTGATCTTTGTTTTCGGCATGTTTATGCTGTACTTGTTTCTCAAATCCTTGTATATTTGAAATCCTTTGTTGCTTATGAGGGGGAGAACCACTGTTATTTCCTGCTGATGATAACTGTCTTATTCTTTTTCGATCCTTTGATTTCTTATTTTGTTGAGTTCATCTATCATAGTGAAAAGCATTATCTTCCACTGTATCGACCTTTTCCTATAGCATAATTTCTCTTTTCAGTTGTTCTATATGTCTCTCTAATTCATTTTGGTTAGCTCCTAATCCTTGAAGGGATAACAGAGGAGGAACCTCAACATAAATACCATTTCTTCATGGATGAGGTGAATGCTCAATTTTATCCTTATCTACTTCTATCATGCCCACTATTTCATCATAATCCAAAGAGTCATGTTCATGTTCTACTGTATTTTGTTCCATCATATTGTTTTGATTATGTCTAGGAAATGGATTAGTAAAGATTTGTAAATTTTGAATTGAAGGAGCAACCGATTTATTTCCATTGTCATTCACACCAGTTGCTTGTATAACATTCAAGTCAATGAGGTCTTGTATTTTATATTTGAGATGCATACATCGTTCAGTATCATGCCCTTGTTGCAGATGATAATGACAAAAGCATTAGCATCGAATTAAGGTCCTTGCATTCTACTAGCATCCAATGGTTTGATTGGAGGAAGCTTCAAGAGATTGTTACTCACTGCTTGATTCATGATAGAATGTAAGGAGTCAGATATCAGAGTGAATTGTCTGTGCTATTGTCGATTCTGAAATGGTGCCCTCTTCAAATTAGTGATAACGGACACTTTTGAAAAATTGTTTGAATTCTGCCCATTAACCTTGATGAAACTCTTATTATTCCTCTTAAAGTTGTTTTGTGAAGATCCACTCGTGGATTGACCAACTTGAGTCGATGAGTTTTGGTTTTCATACTGACTAGACGAAAGTTGGTAATCATGAAGGGTTGTGCATAAATGTTGAAAAGAGTTATACTTCATCAAGAGGATCTTATCATGGATGTTAGGTTGTAGATTTGTAATAAATACCTTCTAAACATCCTCATCATTCATTTGGTATTGAATTTGTGCATAAAGAGCTTTATATCAACTAATAAACTCAGTTAATTTCTATTTTGGACCTTGTTTGCAATGAACTAAATCAATCAATGAGACTTGAGGTCCAATGTTTGCTTGAAAATATTGTAAGAATTGATCAACTAGTTGAGAGAAAGAGTGTATTGAATTTGGAGGTAAAGAGAAAAACCATTCTAAAGTAGTATCTTTGAGAGATTACGGGAAAAGTTTTGCTAACAAGTCCTCTTCAAAGTAGAAATCACTACACATAGCCATGAATGCTACCACATGAGTATTAGGATCACCTTTTCTACCATATTTTTCAAAGTGAGGAGTTTCAAACTTCTCATGCATAGGAGTTCTCAAAATTGCATAAGATAGAGGATTACAAGCATGATAGGTTGGTATATTAGGTTGTGAAGAATTTGTCAAGCTCGTCACCTTTTGTTGTAAAGAAGTCATGCCTTTCAAGAGTTGGTTTAGGAGGGCATCATTAGGAGATGCGGTTTGAGAATTTGAAGCCGTGGTCATGAAATTTTGAGGAGATTGATTATGAGTGGTAACAAAAGGTGGTTGAGAGTAATTGTGAGTAGAAGGTGGTTGAGAATAGTTGTATGTAAGAGGTGGTTGAGAATAAGTGGGATGGAGAGGTGGTTGAGAATAAGTAGGATGGAGAGGTGGTTGAGAGTGATTATTCATAAAAGAAGTCACCCTAGGTGGTTGGTTTTGATAATTGAATCCCACAACTTTCTAATTTTGTGAATTAGTGCCTTTAGATACTCCAATACTAATGGTAGCATTACTACAAGCATGTGCATTAGTAGTTAGAATTGTTGATGTAAAAGTAGACATTCTAGTAGTTGGTATAGGTGCTGCTACTTGTGTATGAGATGGTGATGATATGTTATTAATAACATTCGCACATTCAGTCATCGGCATAACATTATGATGCACTATATGCATTAAACCTCAAAGTGCATTAACACCATCTTGTCCTTCTTTTAACAACTCTCTTATGTTATGAATCGTGGGTATAGCTTCTTCTACTATCCTTTCATTTTCCATAAATGCTTGAAAATTGGCTAGTTCTTTATCAAGTTTGTTTATTTTCTCATCATGTACATGTGTTATCACCTCAATAGGGTCCTCAACATCATGAAATATTTTTTCTTCCATTGTAGTTGTAGGAGGAATGATATCTTGCAAATTTTGTGTTTCTCCTTTTGTAAAGAATGTGTTCAATGGATTTTCCTAGGTAGGAACACGATTGGTTTCAAGAGCATTAAAACCCATTAGCCTAATACTTCTCCTTAAAGGGATATTTCTATTAGGGTAGCGGGTTATAAGACTCATGCAAAAGCATACAACACTCAATGCACAAACTAATAGAACAAACCCTAAAATGAAGGTATTTTTGTTGAAATACACAATGTGTAAATGCAAAGATCTAAGATGTAAATGCAAAAAAACACTATGATGAAACACTAAAATCAGAAATCAGTCCTAAAAGAGTGTTTAAAGGAGTAGTAAAATCTAAAATAAGATTTTAACCACAAACCCTAGATATTGCCAAGACTAGGTTATATGAAAAATGCACAATTTTAAGCAATTTTTAACAATTTAAGCATGAAAATGCAATGCAAATGATTGTAGAATGATGTACTGCTGTAATTTATATTAGATATGATGTAAAAATCAGATATTAGATGAAATTTAATGAAATTAATATAAATTATGCAAAAATGCAAGCCTAGGATGCCAAATTTTTTCAAATATTTCAAATATTTAAATTTTTTTTGTAAATTTTCAAATGCAATAAGATGAGAATGAAATGAATGAATGTAAATCTGAAGTACAATGCTCAACAAGGTGCAAAATTCAACTAAAAATACAAATTTACCAAAATGTTATGTAGGAAAAAGGGGATGATGGGATTGATAGGTGATTTAGTTAGATCCTCCTTTCACTACACACATTCAAGGACATTTAACCGAGTTGAATCACAACTTTTACAAGAGGATTCAACTACAGGTTGGTTGTCACTTGTAATGATAGGGAAATTTGGAAATTGATGATTAATGTGTTAATTTAATGCCCACTTATGCTTCAAACCCTAATTATGCAAAATCGTAAATAAGCAGATGAATTCTGACAAATGCTCACAGACAAAGACAATAAGCAAAGATTAGTTACTGACCATTTTTTGAAGTTTAGGATACAAAACAATCGGGGGCATAGGGACTAGCACCCAATCCCAAGGTGGAAATTTCTTCGGGGGCTTCCAGACTCCTTTTGGCACTGATGATCCCTGTTCAGATGATTTTTGTCTCTGCAAATCTAGAGGCATAGGGACTAGCGCCCAAGCCCTAAAAATGATCTTTTCCACTTCTTTATTTCATATCTGGAATCCTTATCCTCTACAACACTCCTTTGTAACTCCACTCCATGAAACTTGATACCTGTAACCTGTAATCACAAGGAGAGGTGTTGGGGGTTGTGGTGTTTAGGAGCTTGCCTCAGTTAAGCCTCGAAATGACATTCAAGCCTTCCAACACCTTTGTTTGATAAAGAGTGTGTATCCCTATGGGATAGGGGCAAAAAAAATTGATAAATGATTGATTCAAACACAAATAGATATCACCTCGGAGGTGTAGCTCGCATATAGATGAAGATCCTTCAACATATTAGAAGATGAAGCCACATCTGCATAACAAACACAATAACAAGACAAGTCTACTCTACCACAATGAATGTTTTGAATGCTCTATAATCATAAGTTTACCAAAGTATCATAATCATCTTCTAGTTTACAAATGAAGTCCTAAACATGCTTATATATGCATTCCCGCTACAAATTTCATAATTCAAACTTAAGATGTCAGCAAAGCAAACTTTTAACGGTCACATAACCAATATTCAAATTTGGGACCCACCTAAAATAGGGCAGGACTAGGGCACAAGCGCCCAAGCCCCTAGGTCCTATTTTAAGGCAGGATCAAACTCAACAATATCCCTTGAAAGCCCCATTTGACATGGGTTTTTAGGCCATTTTATCTCAAGAGTTAAATCTAACATGCAAGATGCAAAACAAGGGACCTGGGAGCTAAACTTAGGAGGTAAAAGTCCTAGGGGCATTTTATGACATAACACATCTGATAATCAAAACATCATGAAACCTGGAATATACAAGATTTGAGATTGTAGGAAGCTATGTTCAAATCCGTAGAGGTACAATATTAATATAATGAGAATGCAGAGTAATCTCCCAGACAGTCTTCAAAGAGCAGTCATCCTGAAACATAAATTGTCATCAACTTTCAGAGGCCAAATCTTCTTTGTACCAACATATACAACTGAGGAACATTAGGATGGAACATTCAACATGCTTCAGGCCACTAAAAACACATCTAATCCTCTTAGTGCTTTTAATTCCCATCTCAATTCTGCACTCTTAATTCTACATTGATCAAGGCATGACATCCAACCATGAACACCATCACACTTCCATGATAGGGTTGACATCAATGACAACCTTAATGACAGCCTTAACAATCTCCTCAATCTTGTGATAGTGTTGACATTAATGACAACAACCTCAGGCATCATGTGTGTAACAATCTCCCCCTTTGACATTGATGGAAACACATACCTGCTCATTCTCCCCCTTTGACATCAAGGACAAAGGGCATCCAAAGCCTTCTCATTAGCAACCATTGATTGCTCATTCTCCCCCTTTCAATCAAAAACCACATATCTGCACACTTCTTCTTGCAATAACAAACTCCCCCTATCATTAGCAACCACTACCTTCTACCCTTGAGAGGTAGCCATCATCAATCCAAGAAACAAAGATATAACATAAACCCCCCTGGACAGATGCATCACTATGCATCTTTAGCAATAAAGAGGGGCAATTACCCCTAACTTCTACCAAAGATCCTCAAAGGTGTCCTTTGCAAGAGCCATTGTAAAGATATCTGCAATTTGATCCTTTGTTGGGACATATTCTAACTTCACTTTCTTATCTACAACCTTCTCTCTCAAAAAAGTGATACCTGATTGCTATATGCTTGGTTCTAGAATGCATCACTGGATTCTTGGAAATATCAATAACACTTGTATTGTCACACAAAATAGGAATAGGCTTATCATACAATACCTTGATATCCTTCAGAGTTTGCTTCATCGACAACACTTGTGTACAACAGGAGGTTGTTGCAATATAATGTGCCTCTGCAATTGATAAGGACACTAAATCTTGCTTCTTGCTCTACCATGAAACCAATCTGCTTCTTAGAAAGAAAGAATCACCACTTGTACTTCTTCTATCATCAACACAACCAACCCGGTCAGTGTTAGTGTATGCATTCAAATCAAAGTCATTACCTTTTGGATACCATAGACCATAGTCCAGAGTTCCTTTCAAGTATCTAAATATCCTTTTCACTACCTTCTCATTTGTTTGCTTAGGATTGGCTTGATATCTGGCAACCACACATACTGCATGCATAATGTTAGGTCTAGAGGCAATCAAGTACAACAATGCTCCAATTATAGACCTATAGACAGTCTAATCCACCTCTGGAGACTCGTCATCTTTTCTTAAGTGACATCTAGTGACCATGGGAGTACTCACTGGTTTTGAATCCTCCATACCAAACTTCTTCAACAATTCTTTGACATACTTAGATTGAGAAATAAAGATACCACCATCTAGTTGGGAAATTTGAAGCCCAAGGAATAAAGACATTTCACCAATCATGGACATCTCAAACTCTTTTTGCATCTCCTCTACAAACCTTTTACACATCATCATCTCCACCAAAGATAATTTCATCAACATATATTGCAACTATCAAAATCATGTCTCCTTCTTCCTTTATAGAAAGATTACTATCTGTGGTACCTTTCTTGAAGCCTTGCTGAAGTAAGTACTTGTCTAATCTTGCATGCTAAGCCCTAGGTGCTTGCTTGAGACCACACAAATCCTTTTTGAGTTTGCATACCATGTCTGGATCTTCTAATAGTTGAGAACCATCTGGTTGTTCAATGTATACTTCCTCTTCTAGGTCACCATTAAGAAATGTTGACTTGACATCTGTTTGATATACTTTGAAGTTTTTATGAGTAGCAAGAGCAAGGAACATTCTGATTGCCTCCATCCTTGCTACCGGAGCATATGTCTCCTAAAAATCAATGCCTTCTACTTGAGTGTATCCTTTGCATACTAATCTTGCTTTGTTCCTTACAACTTCACCTTCTTCATTCATTTTGTTTTAGAACACCCATTTTTCTCCTATAATATTCTTGTTTACTAGTCTGGGAACCAATTCCCATGTTTGATTCTTCTCAATCTGATCCAATTCTTCTTCCATGGCTTTTATCCATCCCTCATCCTTCATGGCTTTAGCAAAGGTCTTAGGTTCTACTTTTGATAAAAAACACAATTTTTCTTGCTCATGTGTCTTGGCAAACCTTCTCCTTGTTAGCACACCTTCATTCTTGTCTCCAATGATTTTTTCTGCAAAGTGATTCTTTTGAACATACTTTGCTGGGGTCTTAGGAATCTGCTTTGGTTCTTGTTCCTTTTCTTCTTTCACCTCTTCTTCTTCATCATCAATGCAAGGAAAGATATCAGATCTGGTGTCTTCTGAATCTTGTGAGAATTGGTACAAGTCTTCATCTATTTTGATATTTGTGCTTTCAATTATCTTTCCCAACCTTTTGTTGTAGCATCTATAGGCCTTGCTTCTGGCTGAATAACCAAGAAAGATTCCTTCATCACATCTTGAATCAAACTTTCCTAAGTCTTCTTCATCTCTTCTAATATAGCATTTGTTGCCAAAGATCCTGAAGTATCTGACAGTGGGAGGTCTTCCATACCACAACTCATTAGGAGTCTTAGTGCTATTGACCCTTAAATGTACTCTGTTAGTTAGATAGACAATAGTGTGAATTGCTTCCTTCCAATATATAATAGGAAGATCTGCATCTTTCAACATTGTCGTAGACATTTCTTACATAGTCCTATTCTTTCTTTCCACTACCCCATTTTGTTGAGGGGTTTTAGGAGCAGACAAATGCCTCCTAATACCATGATCTTCACAAAACTTTTCAAATTCATTTGAAGTAAACTCACCTCCTCTATCTGACCTTAAACATTTGATCTTAGTATCCATTTCATTTTCAACCAAAGCTTTGAAAACTTTAAACTTCTCAAGGGCATCAGATTTTTCTCTTAAGAAAGTAACCCAAGTCATTCTAGAATAATCATCAATGAGCAACATAAAATACCTTTCACCTTGTTGACTCTTTACTCTTATAGGTCCACATAGGTATGTGTAAATTATCTCCAATGGCTTTGAAGAAGAGTACTCCTTGCTTTTAAAACTTGTCTTTGTCTACTTTCCCATTTGACATTCCTTGCATATAATGTTGGCAAGCTTGATTATCTTAGGCATATCTCTCACTGCATGAGTAGAGTTGACTCTTACCATATTATCTAAGTTGTTGTGTCCCATTCTTTTGTGCCACAACCAACACTCACTAGATTGAGTCAACATACATGTTCTTCCATTTGCCTCTTTCAAGTGATAAATATCACCACATGTCTTGATACCTTCTGCAACTAGATTTCTAGATCCTTCCTTCATGATTTTGCAACCATTTGTATGAAAAGTAAGATTGTAACCTTTCCTACACATCTAACTAACATTGAGAAGATTGTGCTGTAATCCTTTGACATAGAGAACATCCTCAGTCTTGTTCTTTCCATCAATAGTTATGACACCTTTTCCACATATTTGAGCTGACTCATCACCTCCAAACTTGATAGCTCCACCATCCCACTTCTCAAGGCTGATAAACTTCTCTTTCTCATTAGTCATATGATTTGAACAACCACTTTCAATAACCCAAGTTTTGGTTTCTTCTTTTGCATGGAAGGCAGCCCATACAACCATTGATCTTTCATTATTTTGGATTGTCTGAAAGGTATCAGTTTTTCCACATTTTTCAACATCATCCTTTTTGTCACCAACACTCATGGCCAAGAAAAGTGTTTCATCATTTGAATCATCATGAACCTCATCTTCTGAAGAACAACTGTCTTCTATGGAAAACAAACTCCTTTTGAATTTACTATTTTTGTTGCTTCTCCTAGCTTCTTTAAGAGGACATTTAGAAGCAAAGTGACCAACCTTTCCACAATAGAAACATTTGAATGGTAACTTACCTTTATATTTTCTAGAGCTTTCTTCAGTGTTCTTACAAAATTTGCTTCAACATCATCAGGGATTTCATCTTCATTAGCAGATTCATCCTATCTTTTTACTGACTTTGAAATCAACTTCTTTCTTTGAAACATCACTGTCAAATTCTCTCATTTCAAAAGTAGTAAGGGTCCCAAATATTTGGTCTAAAGAGTATTTATCCAAGTCTGTAGTCACCTCAATAGCAGATACCTTATGACTGTAAGATTTGGGAAGAGATCTCAGAACCTTCTTCACAATTTCATCCTCTTTTATTTCACCACCAAGACCTTTGATGCCATTGACCAATTCATTCACTAGGAGCATAAATTTAGTAATGTTTTCATCCTCTGTCATCTTTAGGGATTCAAATCTTCTTCTGAGGATTTGCATCTTAGCTTTATTTACATTCTTATCTCCTTCATAGATGGTTTTAAGTTTATCCTAGACTTCTTGAGAAGAGATACAACTCATCACCTTTGAAAGTTTTAAATTAGTTAATCCACTCATGATGGCAAACTTTACCTTTGCATCATTATCATACTTCTTGCATCTATAGGAATAGTAACAGGAACAGTGTAACCTTTCTTGACAGAATCCCAAACTCCACACCCTAGAGAATTGATGTAGGCTTCCATCCTTAGCTTCCAAAAAGCATAATTTGTTCCATCAAACCTAGGTATCTTACTAGATCCTCCTTGTGCCATCCTAGACCTTCCTCAAGCGATTAAGCTTCCCTCAGAGGAGCTTGGCTCTGATACCAATTGTTAGACACACAAGAATACTAAGAGGGGGGGTGAATTAGTATTCAAACAATTTTTAATTTCAACAGCTTCAACTTATCTGGAGCAGATTAAATGTTAAACATCACAATATCAACATGAAAGAATAACACAATGCACATCAACACATAACACTAGAGATACATGGAAAACCCTAGAAGGGAAAAACCATGGTGAGGATTAACTCACAATATATGAAGCTCAAATAATAACTTTGTTTTAGGGGCTATAACCCAAGGAAGCTGCTACTCCCTAAGTAACTTTAATTTAGGGTCACTCCCAAGGAAGATTCTACTCCTTGATGAATTTGTTTTAGGGTCACTCCCAAGGAAGCTACTACTCCCTAAAATTAGAACACATTTACAAAGGATTATAGTAATGATAGTCTTTCTACTGTCTGAAAACTAATATTGAAGCTTATACTTTTGATGATTGCACTTCTACCTCTTGACACTTTCTTCTAATGATCTAATTGGTTAGACACACTCTATACTTGATCATTGTCATAGATATGTCTTCAAGATGAATTCTGACAGCATCCACAACTTCTGCTCTTTCTTCTTCAGTCGCTCATCAACAATGCATTCAATCTGCCTTTTATCTACTTGAGAGATTTTTCAATACAATTTCAATCACACCTCACCTCACTCACTTTGATTCATTATTTATACATGATATTGCATTGATTACATTGCTTGTCAGTGAGATACACCATGAACAATACATTTACAAGTTGGCGAGACATGACACAATATGAAACGTGTAGAAGATAGGTCCTAAGTGAACACACACATTACACCAACAGAAGATTCAAGCCTTGCAAACTCCAATAGTTGCTTACCTAGGTTGAAAACATCCTTCACACTCACTCTGCTCATTTGGAAATAGGACAACTTTAAGGAAAACACATGAAGTCTTGAAGTATAATGGCCATATCAAATTAACAAACCTTGTGCGGTACTAGAAACAAGAAAGATCTCTGCAAAACTTTTCCAGATGAGTCCACATGACTCATAAAACATCCCCAAACACTCCCATGCTAGTGCACATCAAAGAATTATGCCACACAACTTCAATCATTAACATTGAGCACAATTTGTCATCTAAGGCACACTGCAACATACTGTCATTTGTAAAACTAAGCTGCGGACCGCAAAAATCCTTAGAACTACAAGGAAGCATGTAATACACATCTAGAAAGATATCCTCAAAATCGCAATGGCAACCATTCATTTCTGGAGGAATCCAGAGCATTCTAATAGGCCTTCAACACAACCTCACTCTGCCAGGACACATGCCGGTACTCTAACATGCATAACTTTTATAGTGGAAGGGCAAATGATCTGAATCCCTGGAATTATCATCTTCACTAGAATCTTAACATACCTTCATGACCGCATAGCTGAATTTGCAAATGTGGAGGAATGCAGAGCATTCCATTCAATCTTCATCATCACATCATACTGCCAGAGCATGAACCAGAACTCAGTCACTTATATCTTTCACAACAGAGGAGCAGGTGATCTAAAATATTAGATTTAGCACTTTTACATCATATTGGACTTAACTCTTGAACCACAAGACCATATTCCATTATCATGCTAGAAACACCTTCACTATCTTCAACCTTGTCAATAGAAAAACATACATCCGATAATCAAAACATCATGAAACCTGGAACATACAAGATTTGACATTGTAGGAGTTATGTTCAAATTTGCAGAAGTAAAATAATATAATGAGAATGTAGAGCAATCTCCCAGACAGTCTTCAAAGAGGAGTCATCTTGAAACATAAACTATCACAAACTTCCGGAGGCCAAATCTTCTTTGTACCAACTCATACAACTGAGAAACATTAGGATGGAACATTCAACATGCTTTAGGCCACCAACAACACATCTGATCCTCTTAGTGCTTTTGATTTCCATCTCAATTTTGTACTCTCAATTTTGTACTGATCAAGGCATGACATCCAACCATGAACACCATCACACTTTCATGATAGAGTTGACATCAATGACAACCTTAATGATAGCCTTAACAATCTCCTCAACTTTGTGACAGTGTTGACATCAATGACAACAATCTCAGGCATCATGTGTGTAACAACATGATTAGGCACATATAATAGTGGGGACACATCTTCTAATCCTCCTCCTTTTGATCCTCTTGAACCCACTCCTCTACCTACATCTAATGGATATAATAGTGGCGACACATCTTCTACCAATAATCTCTATGCATTTGTGACCCTGCATCATCCTCAACTACAACTTCAAATGGATCATCTCCATCATCATCATTAGTAAATTTGTGAGTGGAAAATGGTGGTCTATCTATCTCCCAACGCCTAAGTGGTGAGTTTTAGTGCCTCCTATATATTTCAGGTTTTAGAGGAACATCCTACTAGATAAAAAACTATTTGAGGATCCACTTATAATGAAAACACTCCAAATATGTAGACAAATACTATTATTATGTGTAGAGCTACTGAGGTGGTAATATACATGCATTAGAATACTTCATATTATATGTTTATCCAATGACAAATGTAAAAGGTTTGTACAATAAATACCTTTTATTTTCTCATGAAATGTAAGAGGTTGTAAAAAAAATTCCATCATAGCTCATTTTTGTTGAGTTTGTAAAAATTCATTTTAAGGACACTTCTCACTAGATGTGCTGATGTGGAGAGTTGCATGATGAGTCACACCTCTAAACCTTAGTTGTAGATAGATAAGAGTCCATGTCACATTTCAAAAAAAATAGAGGTCCTCCAATATTTCATGTAACTTATACATGGTCATAAAGTTATCCCTAATGACTAATAGCTCCTCTCCCCTAATGCTAGTGAGATTTTTTTTTGTTTTGTTTAAATTGATCTATTAATTTAAAAGTTATTATGATTATTTGTATACATAGAGTCTTACATTCTTGTCATTTTTCATACAAGAAATATTAGTTGGTTCATCCATGATGAGTCCTTAATCGATGCAGGAGGCCTTGTTGGTGGTCTGTGCTTGTTTTCTAGTAGATAAGTTTTTGTTTAGTGCAGTCTAGATTGTTTATATGTAACACATGTAACCTTTTTTAATGTATGCATTTCCTTTTTTGTTATTAATTATATATTAATTTATTTCAATGTTACTTTACTTTTACAGTCAATTTAGAAAGTGAGTGATGTGCCACCTTTCCCATCATGCTTCAGTATGACACCTGATCGTCTTAAGAGACAACCATTTGCAGAATGACTCTCTAAACGACAAGAAAGAGTTGAGGTAATTGAGTTGAACTTTTTTTAAATAATTGATAGTTTATAGAGGTCTTATAGTTGATTGTAGTGAGTTAGATGTATGTTAATAAATGAAAGTTCTAAATTGTAGTAGATAAGATTCTATTTACTAACTTTAACTTATTTATATTTACCATTGAACTAATTAATCAAATTTATGGTTTGACTTATTAATGCAGTCAACTTTGCATCCATCAACTACTAGACATCATGGCACAAAGAGGACACTTTTTGTGGATCCATCACAGGTTGAGGATTCACCAGAGACATAGGGTCAAGTGGACCTTTAGTATTTGATGTGGCTTTTCGGCATGTAGATTGTATATAGATTTTGAGACATGACATATGCCACATTTTGTAAAAAATGTTTTGAGTTGGCATATTTGCCAAATTTTTGTATATGTCTACCATTATGGACTAGATTTTAATATATATACACCTTGATATACAATATAATTTAAATTCCTTACGTGCATGTATTCCTACTTTGAAACTTAAAAGCTTAATGTATAATTAGTTTATAATGGTTAAGTTTTTTTCATTCAAAGCTTACATGTTATCTTTTCTTAGAACACTAGATTTGATATAGAAACTACTAGATTTGATATGATTATCATTGATAATTTCTCATCTTACATGTTAAACATGCAAGATACATGTTAAAAATGACAAAACATGTTTTTCATTCAATCCAAGATGGTTATTTTGTATTAATGAACAAAGACATGTTTGTGTGTTTACCCATTTCATTATCTAGTTTATGCAAAGAAATGTCATCCACAACCCAAATTCAATAGTCATTGCATTTGGAAATGTAAGTAGGTGCACATATTAAATGGAAGTATGTTTCAATATCATATATTATACTCCATGTTTCAATATCATATCCTCATTTCATGGTTTGTAGGTCTAGCATACCCTCATTTCACCTTATATATGGGTTATGGAAAGAGCATATAATGAGGTAGAGAGGAAGACAAAGAGACATAGGCAGAGAGACATGTTTGGCATGATTCACATATCCTCATTTCACCTTCCATATAGTCTCCATGCTTTGCATATCCTCATTTCATAGGTCCACATGTTTGACATGATTCACTTATCTTGATTTCACCTTCTATATGGTCTCCATGCTTTGCATATCCTTATTTCATAGGTCCACATGTTTAACATGATTCACTTATCCTCATTTCACCTTCTATGTGTACAATGTATCCTCGTTTCACCTTCTATATGTATAACGTATCCTCATTTCACCTTCTACATGTATAACGTATCATCATTTCACCTTCTATATGTTTGACATTATTTTCTTACACTCGTTTCACCTTCTATATGTTTAACATGATTTTTCTATCATCATTTCATCATCTATAGGTCTAGTATACCCTCATTTCACCTTCTATATGGGTTATGGTAAGAGAAGAATGAGGTAGAGAGGAAGAGAGAGAGACATAGGGATAGAGATGTACATTTGGCATGATTTGTAATCCTCATTTCACCTTATATATGGTCTACATACTTTGCATATCCTCATTTTCCTCGTGTCTACATGTTTGACATGATTTTCTTATCCTCATTTCACCTTCTTTATGTATAACATATCCTCATTTCACCTTCGATATGTTTAACATGATTTTCCTATCATCATTTTATCATCTATAGGTCTAGTATACCCTCATTTCACCTTCTATATGGATTATGGAAAGAGCAAAATGAGGTAGAGAGGAGAGAGAGAGACATAGGGAGAGAGATGTACATTTGGCATGATTTACAATCCTCATTTAACCTTCTATATGGTCTACATACTTTGCATATCCTCATTTTCCTCGCATCTAAATGTTTGACATGATTTGCTTATCCTCATTTCACGTATAACATAACCTCATTTCACCTTCTATATGTTTAACATGATTTTACTATCATCATTTCATTGTCT
The DNA here is from genome assembly GCA_027924645.1 of Cunninghamia lanceolata. NCBI lineage: Eukaryota > Viridiplantae > Streptophyta > Pinopsida > Cupressales > Cupressaceae > Cunninghamia > Cunninghamia lanceolata. The sequence goes on along the minus strand of BSBN01000053.1, from coordinate 1,821,869 downwards.
ATAGGTCTATTATACCATCATTTCACCTTCTATATGGGTTATGGAAAGAACATACTGAGCTAGAGAGGAAGAGAGAGAGACATAGGGAGAGAGATGTAAATTTGACATGATTCACAATCCTCATTTCACCTTCTATATGGTCTACATACTTTGTATATCCTCATTTTCCTCGTGTCTACATGTTTGACATGATTTTATTATCCGCATTTCACCTTCTATATGTTTAACATGATTTTCCTATCATCATTTCATTGTCTATAGGTCTAGTATACCCTCATTTTGATTTCTATATGGGTTATGGAAAGAGCAGAATGAGTTGTGCCCTCAGTGTGTTCCAATTTTTGTGGGGGAGTGAACATTTTTCCCTTGCTGACGACGAAGATGACTACATAGGGAGAGAGATACATTTGGAATGATTCACATCTGGACCTAACTGATGACACTAATAGGCCAGGATGGGTGGGTTTATGCTAGTGGAGGCCCTATTTCATTCCCCAGGTATCCCAATCGAATTGGGCTACATTGTACCAACAAAGTCTCTTAAGAGACCTAAGAGTAAAAATTGCTAGACTTTGATAGAGTAGTTCTCAGAATTCATGGCACTTATGAATGATTTGTTTGGACCTACGACTGGATGTTAGGTCCCTCCTCAATAACCTCTCATAGTTTTGACCAACTCAACATCATTTGACCATGCCAATGGCAGATGCATTCTTGAAAAATGCCTTGGTGACATTTAGTGTAAAGGTGCCAAGAGCCATATGTGTTCTTCACCCCATGGGACCCAACTGATAGTGCTGATAGGTCAAGGTGGGTAGGTTTATGCTAGTAGAGGCCATGTTTCATTCCCCATGTGTCATAATCGAATTGGGCTACAGTGTACCTTCAAAGTCTCTTAAGAGACCTAAGAGCAAAAAATTGCCAAAATTTGACGGAGTAGTTCTCAAACTTTGTAGTACCTACAAATGATCCATTTACACCTATGGCTAGCTGTCAGGTCCCTCCACAATAACCTCTCTCAGTTTTGACCAACTCAACATTGTTTGACGGTGCCAACGATAGATGCATTCTTGCAAACTACCTCAGTGACATTTAGTGTAAAGGTGCTAAGAGCCATATTTTGTGTTCTTCACCCTGTGGGACCTAACTAATGGTGCCAATAGGTTAGGGTGGGTGGGTTTATGCTACTGGAGGCCCTATTTTGTTCCACATGTGTCCCAATCAAATCAAGCTATAATGTAACGATAAAGTCTCTTAAGAGACCTAAGAGCAAAAAATTGCCAGACTTTGATGGAGTAGTTCTTAGACTTCGTGGCACCTACGAATGATCCATTTGGACTTACAACTGGATGTTAGGTCCCTTCGTAATAACATCACTCAGTTTTGACCAATTCAACATCGTTTGACCGTGCCAATGGTGGATGCATTCTTGAAGAATGCCTTAGTGCCATTTAGTGTAAAGGTGCCAGAGCCATATTTTGTGTTCTTCACCCCATGGGACCTAACTGATGGTGCCAACAAGTTAGGGTGGGTGGGTTTGTGCTAGTGGAGGCCTTGTTTCATTCCCCATGTGTCCCAATCAAATTCAGCTACAGTGTACCAACAAAGTCTCCTAAGAGACCTAAGAGCAAAAAAATGCCAGACTTTGATGGAGTAGTTCTCAGAATTTAAGGCACCTAAGAATGGTCTATTTAGAACTACAATTGAATGTTAGGTCCCTCCACAATATCCTCTCTCAGTTTTGACCAACTCAACATCGTTTGACTATGCCAATGATGGATGCATTCTTGAAAAATGCCTCAATGTCATTTAGTGTAAAGGTGCCAAGAGCCATATTTTGTGTTCTTCACCATGTGGGACCTAATTTATGGTGCCGATGGCACAGGGTGGGTGGCTTTATGCTATTAAAGGCCCTATTTCATTCCCCATGTGTCCCAATTGAATTGGGCTATAGTGTACTGACAAAGTCTCTTAAGAGACCTAAGAGCAAAAAATTGCCAGACTTTGACAAAGTAGTTCTTAGACTTCGTGGCACTTATGAATGATTTATTTGGACCTACAGTTGGATGTCAGGTCCCTCCACAATAACCTCTCTTGGTTTTGACGAACTCAACATCGTTTGACTATTCAAATGGCAGATGCATTCTTGAAAAATGCATCAGTGTCATTTACTGTATAGGTGCCAAGAGCCATATTTTGTGTTCTTCACCCTGTGGTACCTAACTGATGGTGCCAACAAGTCAAGGTGGGTGGATTTATGCTAGTGGATGCCTTGTTTTTCTCCCCATGTGTCCCAATCGAATCAGGCTATAGTGTACTAACAAAGTCTCTTAAGAGACCTACGAGCAAAAAATTGCTAGACTTTGATGGAGTAGTTCTTAGACTTCATGGTACCTACGAATGATCCATTTGGACCTACAACTAGATGTCAGGTCCCTCCACAATAACCTCTCTTGGTTTTGACCAAATCAACATTGTTTGACTATGCCAACGGCGGATGCATTCTTGAAAAATGCCTCAGTGTAATTTAGTGTAAAGGTGCCAAGAGTTATATTTTGCGTTCTTCATCCCATGGTACCTAAATGATAGCACTGATAGGTGAGGGTGGGTGGGTTTATGCTAGTAGAGGTCCTATTTCATTCCCCATGTGTCCCAATAGAATCGGGCTACAACGTACTGACAAAGTCTCTTAGGAGACCTAAGAGCAAAAAATTGCTAGACTTTGACCAAGTAGTTCTCAGACTTTGTGGAACCTACAAATGATTCATTTGGATCTACAACTAGATGTCATATCCCTTCACAATAACCTCTCTTGGTTTTGACCAAATCAACATCGTTTGATCGTGGCAATGGCGAATGCATTCTTGAAAATGCATCAGTGTCATTTATTGTAAAGGTGCCAAGAGCCATATTTTGTGTTCTGCACCCCGTGGGACCTAATTGATGGCACCTAAAAATGATCCGTTTGGACCTACAATTGGATGTCAAGTCCCTCCACAATGACCTCTCTCAGTTTTGACCAACTCAACATCATTTGATCGTGCCAATGGCAGATGCATTCTTGAAAAATGCCTTAGTGTCATTTAGTGTAAAGGTGCCAAGAGCCATATTTTGTGTTATTCACCTCATGGGACTTGCATGATGGCACCAATAGGTCAGGTTGGATGGTTCTATGCTAGTGGAGGCCCTGTTTCATTCCCCATGTGTCCCAATCGAATTGGGCTATAGTGTATCGGCAAAGTCTCTTAAGAGACCTAAGAGCAAAACATTGCCAGACTTTGACGGAGTAGTCCTTAGACTTTGTGACACCTACGAATGATCCATTTGGACCTACAACTAGATGTCAGGTCCCTCCACAATAACCTCTCTCAATTTTGACGAACTCAACATCATTTGACCATGCCAATGTTAGATGCATTCTTGAAAAATGCCTGAGTGTCATTTAGTGTAAAGGTGCCAAGAGCCAAATTTTGTGTTCTTCACCCCTTGGTACCTAACTAACATCACTAATAGGTTAGCGTGGGTGGGTTTATGGTAGTGGAGGTCCTGTTTCATTCCCTATGTGTCTCAATCGAATCGGGCTATAGTGTACTAGCACAGTCTCTTAAGAGACCTAAGAGCAAAAAAATGCTAGACTGTGAAAGAGTATTTCTCTGACTTTGTGGCACCTATGAATGATCTATTTGGACCTATAGTTGAATTTGAGGTCCCTCCACAATAACCTCTCTCATTTTTGACCAACTCAACATCGTTTGACCGTGCCAACGGCGGATGCATTCTTGAAAATAAGTGTCATTTAGTGTAAAGGTGCCAAGAGCCATATTTTATGTTATTCACCCCATGGGACTTGAATGACTACATTGATAGGTTAGGGTGAGTGGGTTTATGCTATTGGAGGCCCTATTTCATTCCCCATGTGTCCCAATCGAATCGGCCTATAGTGTACCGGCAAAGTCTCTTAAGAGACCTAAGAGCAAAAAATTACCAGACTTTGACGGAGTAGTTCTCAAACTTCATGGAACCTATGAATGATTCCATTTGGACCTAGATTTGCATGTTAGGTCCCTCCACAACAACCTCTCTCAGTTTTTACCAACTCAACATCGTTTGACCGTGCCAATGGCAGATACATTCTTGAAAAATGCCTCAATGTCATTTAGTGTAAAGGTGCCAAGAGCCATACTTTGCATTCTTCACCCTGTGGGACCTAACTGATGGCACCGATAGGTTAGGGTGAGTGGGTTTATGCTAATGGAGGCCTTGTTTCATTCCCCATGTGTCCCAATCAAATCAGGCTACAATGTAACGACACAGTCTATTAAGAGACCTAAAAATAGAAAATTGCCAAACTTTGACGGAGTAGTTCTCAAACTTCGTGGCACCTATGAATGATCCATTTGGACCTACAAATGGATTTCAAGTCCATCAACAATAACCTCTCTCAGTTTTGACCAAATCAACATCGTTTGACCATGCCATCGATGGATGCATTCTTGAAAAATGCCTCAATGTCATTTAGTGTAAAGGTGCCAAGAGCTATATTTTGCGTTCGTCACCCCATGGGACCTAACTGACAATGCTGACAGGTCAGGGTGGGTGGGTTTATTCTATTGGAGGCCATGTTTCACTCTTTAGGTGTCCTAATTGAATTGGGCTACAGTGTATCGACAAAGTCTCTTAAGAGACCTAAGAGCAAAAAATTGCCAAACTTTGACAGAGTAGTTCTTGAACTTCATGGAACCTATGAATGATCTATTTGGACCTACAACTAGATGTCAAGTCCCTCCATAATAACCTCTCTTAGTTTTGACCAACTCAACATTGTTTGACCATGCCAACAACGGATGCATTCTTGAAAAATGCCTCAGTGTCATTTAGTGTAAAGGTGTCAAGAGCCATATTTTGCATTCTTCACCCCGTGGGACCTAACTTATGGTGCTGATAGGTCAGGGTGGGTGGGTTTATGCTAGTGGAGACCCTATTTTTCTCCCCAGGTGTCCCAATTGAATCGGGCTACAGTGTACCAGCAAAGTCTTTTAAGAGACCTAAGAGCAAAAAATTGTCAGACTTTGACAGAGTAGTTCTTAGACTTTGTGGCACCTACGAATGATCTGTTTGGACCTATAGATGGATGTTAGGTCCCTCCACAATGACCTCTCTCAGTTTTTACCAACTCAACATCGTTTGACCATGCCAATGATAGATGCATTCTTGAAAAATGCATCAATGTCATTTAGTGTAAAGGTGCCAAGAGCCCTATTTTGCATTCTTCACCCTATGGGACCTAACTGAAAGCATCATTCGGATACCATGAGGGTGTCATGAGTGGAGGGTAATCTTGTTGAGCATCCAAAACACTCAGTATTCTTGTCAAAAGCATGTAAAATTGTGACATTCCTAAGACTGTAGTAGCAACAAGAAGATGTCTTTTTCATAAGTAAAGACCCTAGTTCTCATAGGGGGAGACGTGATTTTAAGAGGTTTTTGGGACCGATTTGAAGAGATATACTAGTTTATTGTTAAATTATTCATGACATCAAATCACTACATATATAAACTAATAAAGGATCAAAACTCCTATATATGCATTAATATTAACATAAAACCCTCACCATCAAATTTAGCATAAAACATAATGAAAAAACACATCTTAAAGAGTGTGCTACTAAAATCACATCAAATGGTTATCAATTCTTAGTACCAAATGTGAAGAAACACTAGAAGGATATGTAAGATGGAAACATTATTATATTATGATCATAATCTCCTCATAGGATATACAAAATATACAAATATACAAATCTGAAATATAAAAAACATATCCTAAAAATGTCTCCACGATGGAAGCTAATTGCTTTAATCACTGATCTAAATCCCTTGAATACAATAAGTTTATAGTCCAAAACACCTACATTTATAAGTTAAAAAATTGTTAAGCAAAGCAAACACCATCAACTACAACTAACTTAATATTTTTAATAAGAAGTTTGATGAAAGATATCTTATATATCACCTTAGGAATTATATCGAATGTCTCCAAAATGAAAGCTAAATGCTTTAACCACTAATCTCAGTCCCTTGAATGTATAATAGCTCTATTCTCGAAAACACCTGCATTTATATATTAAAATTTGTCAAGCAAAAAAACTTTAACATACTATTAACTCAACAATGGTGGATGTATTTCCATCGTAACCACAAGTCATACTTAAAACATAGTCATGATCTAGGTGTTAGATCTAGGGCACACAACTGAGAGAGGGGGTGAATTAGTTGTACAAAAACTTGCTTCTACTTCAAACACTTGATTCTTCTTTGTTATTTAATAGCATATCAATTAACCATTCATGAAAGCACAAAGCATAAACACTGGAGTAGATAAACATCAACACATTAGACACCAATATTTTGACGTGGAAAACCTGGTCAAGGGAAAAACCACGGGGTGATTAACCCAAGGATTATTCTCTATTAGAAGAATAAGAAAAATAGATGGCACATGCCAATTAGGGCTCACTGCTCGAGCACACTGCTCACAAGGAGGCACACTACCTACAAGAGACACACTGTCTACAAGATAACAAGTATTACAAACTTGAACTGGAGATTGACATCTTTACCATGTCTGGATCAGTTCCATTTAAGCCTGAGACACACCTGCTCTACCTTTCGCTCTTTTGCTAGGCCACACTCATCCGCTCCATGACCCTCTTCAAAATGAATTCACAAATCTTTATTTATACAAGGCATTGACTTAGGAACAATCATCTAAGTCAGCAATCATCCATAAGAACATTCGCAAGATGAATAACTCATCCGGTCGGCCAACCTGAACAAGAACATCTTCATCTGGAAGTATATCTCCAATTCCAACTCTAACACTAATGCAGACTGACAACACAACCTCAACATGATCCAAGAACCTTCACAGGCTTGCTTGAATGACCAGGTACATCCGCACTTCCTCTTCTTGCTAGAATTCTTTTCTTCTTCATCTGGAACTTCAAGAACACAGTCTATCGCCACTATCATACTGAAAAAGGTGCTTCTGGACCTCCAAACTATGTACAACTCGAGATGACACATCTCAAGGACATCCCAAACACTCCTTTCAATCCACAGAATAGGACAATGCACTTTCGGATCTCATCGGACCTTTTTGTAACACTCTGTCACTTCGGAGCATCTCCTGGAACCGGTTCTACTTGATCGATCACAACTTATTCATATCTTTATGCGGACCTTTGAAATCTTAACTAGATCATTTCAAGACTCATATCTACAAACCCTTTAAATGGCATTCTCTGATCTTCAACCTATTGAGTACTTTTGCCTTCTTCTCATCACTATTCTTCACTGTTCCTAATGGAGACTAGTTTCCTCAATAACCTCAGCACACAGCTCATCCAATCCTTCTTATCAATGCAATATGAGTATGTTGACATCAATGACAACACTGGTTAACCTCATACTTGCAACATTCTCCCCCTTTGTCATTGATGGCAACATATGATGTGAAAAACCATCAAGACAAGAACTTCTCCTTTCTGTCACAGCTCCCCTTATCAGCAACAACTCTTCACATGTCTTCTCTTCCTTTACTGCTCCCCCTTTGATCATCAACCACTTATTTTTCACATGTCTTCTCTCCCCCTTCGACATTAATGGCAAAGGGCTCATACTTGCTATTCTAACACATCAGAATCATACCAGCTGCTCCCCCTTAGTAACAGCTCCCCATCATCAATCCGGATCACAAGATATGACTGTGATATCCACCGGATTGATGCACTTCAGTGCATTCTATTTCATCACTGGAGGGGCAATGACCCCTAACTTCTCCCTGAGATACTCAAAAGAGTCCTTGGGAAGAGGTTTAGTAAAAATATCAACAATTTGATCCTTGGAGGGTACATACTCCAATCTGACTTCATCCTTGTTCACTTGTTCTCTCAGAAAGTGAAACTTGATAGATATGTGCTTGGTCTTAGAATGCAACACCAGATTCTTAGAAATATTTATTGCACTGGAATTATCACAGAAAATTGTGATAGGCTCTTCATATTCTACTTTAATGTCTCTTAAAATCTACTTCATACATAAGATTTGAGTGCAACTACCTACTACTGCAATGTATTCTGCTTCAGTTGTAGATAGAGATATTGCCTCTTGTTTCTTGCTTAGCCAAGAAACCAATCTTTTTCCCAAAAAGAAAGCTCCACCACTGGTGCTCTTCCGGTCATCCACATCTCTTGCCTAATCTGCATCTATATATGCATGAAGAGAGAAATCATGATCTCTAGGGTACCATAAACCATACTCAATTGTTCCTTTCAAGTATCTAAAAATTCTTTTGATTTCCATAACATGAGATTCTCTGGGATCAGCCTGAAATCTTGCCACAAGACCAACAGCCTGCATTATATCTGGTCTAGTTTGAGTGAGATACAATAATCCTCTAATCATTAATCTGTACTTTGTCTGATTTGTCTTAGGAGAGTCATCATCTTTTCTCAACTTCCATCTGGTAGCCATGGGAGTGTTCATAGGCTTTGAATCTTCCATTCCAAATTTCTTCAAAAGTTCTTTCACATATTTAGTCTGGGAGATAAAGATTCCTTTCTTTGTTTGAGTAATTTGCAGACCCAAGAAGAAATTCATTTCACCAAGTATTGACATTTCAAACTCACTTTTCATTTGATTTGCAAAGGTTTTACACATACTGTCTCTTCCTCCAAAGATGATATCATCAACAAATACTTCAACAATCAAGATGTTTTCATTATCTATTTGGAAATATAAGTTACTATTAGTAGTACCCTTGTTGAAACCAATCTACACAAGATGCTTGTCCAACCTTTCATACTTTAGACCATATATAGCCTTCTTTAATTTGCAGACCATATCACCATGCTTAGATAACTGAAATCCATCCGGTTGTTCAATGTACTCCTCTTCTTCTAAGTCACCATTCAAGAAAGCAGACTTGACATCCATCTGATACACTTTGAAATCTTTGAAGGCTTCCTCAAAATCAATCCCTTCTATTTGAGAGTTGCCTTTGCAGACTAATCTGGCTTTATTTCTGATTACTTCACCAACTTCATTTAGCTTGTTCCGGAAGACCCATTTTGTTCCAATCACATTCTTGTTACTAGGTCTAGAAACAAGATCCCAAGTGTGATTTTTCTCAATTTGCATCAACTCTTCCTCCATTGCTTTGGTCCAATTTTCATCATTGTAGGCTTCATTTATTGTCTTAGGTTCAATCTTTGATATCAGACAACATTCATCTGAATTTTGAGCAATTTTCCTTCTAGTTTGCACACCTTTGCTTTTGTCACCTAAGATTTGATCTTCAGAGTGGTTCAGTCTTACATACCTTGAAACTTTGAGAGTTTCTTGCACTTCTGTTTGTTGATCAGGCTCATTCAGACCTATCTCTTCTTCCTAATTTACCAGATCAGTCTAAATCAGACTTTTAGGAGAGGATTGAGTTCCTTGAACTAGAACACCATCCTGATCATCTTCATCATACTCATAAAACCTTGAGGGCTTCTTAATTCCTTCATCAACCTTCACATTTGTACTTTCTATCATTTTTCTCAGTCTCTTGTTGTAACACCAGTATGCTTTGCTTTGAGTGGAGTAACCCAAGAAAATTCCTTCATCACTTCTAGCATCAAACTTTCCTAGATCTTCATCTCTTTTAATGTAACATTTGCTACCAAATACTCTGAAATATCTCATAGTAGGAGTGATGCCAAACCAAAGTTCATAGGGAGTCTTACCGGTATTGCTTCTGATTTGAACTCGATTGAGAGTGTAGACTGCAGTGCTGACAGCTTCTCTCCAAAACATTTGAGGAACATTTGCTTCCATCATCATTGTCCTGGATGCTTCCTAGATGGTCTGGTTCTTTCTCTCTACTACTCCATTCTGCTGTGGAGTCCTAGGAGCAGACAACTGTCTCTTTATACCATACTTCTCACAAAAGTCTATGAATTCACCGGATGTGAATTCACCACCTCTATCAGACCTCAGACATTTCAGTTTCAATCTGGTTTGATTCTCTACCATAGATTTGAAGATTTTGAACTTCTCAAAGGCTTCTGATTTCTCTTTTAGAAAGGTAACCCACATCATCCGGGAATGGTCATCAATCAGTAACATGAAATATCTATCACCTTGCATACTCTTGATTCTTGTCAGACCACATAGATCAGTATGAACTAATTCCAATAATCTGGTGGAGGATTGATCCTTGCTTTTGAAAGAGACTCTATTCTATTTACCTAGCTGACATTCTTTGCACAAACTATTTGTAGGTTTCACCAATTTTGGAAGATCTCTTACAGCCTGAGTATTGCTTATCTTGATGACGTTATCAAAATTTACATGACACATCCTTCTATGCCATAACCAACTCTGATCAACTTGAACAAACAAACAACTTTTATTAGAACCAACTAGATGGAAGATATTACCTTTTGTTTGAGTAACAGATACAATCTTAGTTCCAGAGCTTTCAAAGATCTTGCATCTTCCATTTTTGAACCGGAGATCATAACCTTTGTCTACCAACTGTCCAACACTAAGAAGATTGTGCTTCAATCCTTCAACATACAGTACATTACCAGTTTTTCTATTTCCATCAAAAGAAATAGTTCCCCTACCTCTGATTCTACCAACGGAATTATCACCAAACTTTACCCTTCCTCCTTCATACCTTTCCAAATCTAGAAACTTGTTTTTGTCACCTGTTATATGGTGAAAGCATCCACTGTCAATAACACAATCATCCTTCTCTTCAACTTGGGCAGCCAAAGCCCTTTCTACAACCTTATGATTGATAGATTCAGAGGATATTGGTTCTTCTTGTTGGTAGGTGGTGACTGATTAGGAAAGTACTGTACACTAGCCATATATCCTCGTCGGGGTTCGGGGGCGGCAGCCCCCAAGAAATGGGGGTTTGGGGGCGGTAGCCCCCGAGAAAATTTTTTTTAGGGCCGACTTAAAAAATCCTAGGGCCAACTTAAAAAATCTTATTTTTTATGACCGACATAAGAAAACCCTAATTTTTGTAACCGACAAAAAGGCTTGATAAAAAGCGGCCAAGGGTTAGGGTTTGAGTATTGTATTGTAGCATTTGCAGCGGTATTGAGTTGCAGGGATTGCTGATTGTAATCAGTTTGATTTACTGGATAATAATATTGGACTCTCTGTTTGGTGGATGTAGCTTGAGTTTGGGTGAACCACGTTAAATCTTGTCTCTCGCTGTTATTAATTCTGTGTATTTCCATTTCTCTATTTAATCTTTATTTGCATTTAATTGATATCTTCTGCTGGCTAACCCTAACAAGTGGTATCAGAGCCAGGCCAGGCTAGGAGCCCCAAGCACACGAGAGGTGTGGCTTAAGGGGGGGTGTTGGTGTAAGCCACACCTGGACTGACGATGGACTGGTCCAAGAGGGGCCAGTAGCTCAGTGGTAGAGCACTCCAGCGGCAAATGGAAGGTCCTAGGTTTGAGTCCTAGCTGGTCCATGTCTCAACATGGTATCAGAGTGGGTTGTGTTTGATTATTGTTTGCAGGAAAGTCTCACGGTTGAGTGGGAGCAATGGCGGACGAGGGTAAAATGAAGGTTGATAAATTCAATGGGCAGAACTATCAGTTATGGAAGATGCAGATGGAAGATTACCTCTATCAAAAGGATTTATGGAGGCCGTTGGAAGGAGTAGCTAAGAAACCAGCAACAATGTCTGATGAGGATTGGAATCTTCTTGACAGAAAGGCACTGGAACCATTCGGTTGTGCCTGGCACCATCGGTGGCATTCAATATAACGGAAGTGAAGACAACAAATGGTCTGATAAAAGCTTTGGCTAAATTGTATGAAAAACCCTCAGCCTCAAATAAGGTATTTCTCATGAAGCAGTTGTTTAATTTAAAAATGGTTGAAGGTGGATCTGTGACAGGTCATTTAAATGAATTTAATACGATTGTCAGTCAATTGACTTCTGTAAATGTAAAATTTGATGAAGAAGTTAGAGCTCTCTTGATATTATGTTCATTGCCTGAAAGCTGGGATAGTTTGGTAATGGCGGTTAGTAACTCTGTTTCTGGTTCAAATACCCTAAAATTTGATGATGTTGTTGGTGTTATTCTGAGTGAGGGAATTCGTAAGAAAAGCTCAGGTGGATCCAAATCAGGCAGTGTTTTGAATGTAGAAAGCAGGGGTAGATCAAAGGAGAGAGGAAAAGGTTTTGGAGGTCATGGGAAGTCACGAGGAAAATCAAAGGACAAAAGATCCGAAACCAGAGGACAGAAGGATTGCTGGTACTGTGGAAAACCAGGTCATCTGAAGAAAGATTGCTGGTCTCAGAAAAATAAAGAAGGAGACAAACAAGAAGGCAATAAGGAAGCAAATGTGGTAAGCAATAAGTCTGAAGATGATGCTTTGATTCTTTCCCTAGATAATGCTGATGATTCATGGGTTTTAGATTCAGGGGCCTCATTTCATGCTACACCCCATAGAAGTTATTTCCTTGATTATGTCCAAGGGGATTTTGGGCTGGTTTATTTGGGAGATAATGAACCCTGTCAAATTGTTGGAAAGGGAAGAATCAAGATTAAGTTGTAGAATGGGAATCATTGGCTACTACAAGAGGTGAGGCATGTTCCAAGGCTCAGTAGGAATTTAATTTCAGCAGGGCAGCTAACTGAACAAGGTTGCACTGTTACATTTATTGATAAAAATTGGAAGGTTTCAAAAGGTGCCTTAGTAGCAGCAAAAGGTGTAAAAGTAGGCACCTTATATCTTTGTATAGGTCATACTGTTCCTTCTACTTTAGATTTTACAGAGGAAAAACAAACAGGTTTAGGAATAGTTGCTGCAGGTTTGCAGGAAGAGACTGGAAAAGTTGCTGCAGGTTCTGAAACAACACTGTGGCATAACAGACTTGGGCATATGAGTGAAAAAGGTATGAAGGTACTTCATTCTAAGAAAGTTTTACCAGGTCTAAAATGTATTAATATGGATTTCTGTGAAAGTTGTGTGTATGGAAAACAAAAGAGAGTCAGTTTTCTCAGAGATGGGAAGCAAAAGAAAAATGAAAAGTTGGAGCTTGTGCATACAGATGTATGGGGACTAGCTCAGGTATCTTCTTTTGGTGGCTCTCGGTATTATGTTACATTCATAGATGATGCAACTAGGAAGGTCTGGATTTATTTCCTTAGACAGAAATCTGATGTATTTGAAACATTTAAGAAATGGAAAAGCTTGGTTGAAAATGAGACAGGTAAAAGATTAAAATGTCTCAGATCTGATAATGGCGGTGAGTATTGCAGCAAAGAATTTGAAGACTATTGTTCCTTTAATGGAATTCGTAGGTAGAAAACGGTTCCAGGGACTCCACAGGAAAATGGAGTGGCTGAATGCATGAATAGGACAATAATGGAGCGTGCAAGGATCATGAGATTGCATGCTGGACTGCCTTTAAACATGTGGGCAGAGGCTGTCAACACTGCTGTATATTTAATTAACAGAGGTCCTTCAGTTCCTTTGGGCTGTGGTATTCCAGAGGAAGCATGGACTGGCAAGAAGGTGAGTTATTCTTTTCTGAAAACCTTTGGCTGTGAAGCATTTGCACATATAGATTCTAAAAATAGAACCAAGCTGGATGCGAAATCAAAAAAATGTACCTTCGTTGGATATGGCATTGATGAATTTGGTTATAGGCTTTGGGATTTTGAAAATTAGAAAATTGTGAGAAGCAGAGATATTATATTCAATGAGAAGGTGTTGTACAAAGATCAGTTGCAGCAGCATGAGAAGAAAGAAAAGGATTATGTGGTGCTGGATGATACTCCAAATAGTGATGTTCCAGTGGCTCCTCATGCTCCGCAACAGCAACCAGAAATACCACAAACTCCAGTGAATGTTAGACGGTCAACAAGGATAAGTAGACCTCCTGAAAGGTTTTCTCCCTCTTTGTATTCTATTTTGTTAACAGATGCTGGTGAACCAGAAGGGTATGATGAAGCTATGCAGGTGAATCCACAAGTTCAGTGGGAGCTTGCCATGCAAGAAGAAATGGACTCCTTGCTGAAAAATTAGACTTGGGAATTATGTAAGTTACTTGTAGGTAAAAAGACTTTACCAAACATATGGGTTTACAGGCTGAAAGAGGAAGATGGAGGTAAGAAACGATTTAAGGCCAGGTTAGTTGTAAAAGGATTTGCACAGAAACAGGGCATTGATTTTGATGAGATATTTTCTCTGGTTGTCAAGATGACTTCTATTCGTACTATTTTAAGTATTGTGGCTGCTGAAGATTTGCATTTGGAATAGCTAGATGTGAAAACTGCCTTTCTCCATGGTGATTTGGAGGAGGAGATATACATGGCACAACCACAGGGATTTGCGGTCAAAGGTAAGGAGAAACAAGTGTGCAGATTGAAGAAAAGCTTGTATGGCTTGAAACAAGCACCTCGGCAATGGTATTTGAAATTTGATAGTTTTATGGCTGAGCAAGGCTACAGTAGGTGTAATTTTGACCATTGTGTTTATTTTAAGAGGTTGGATAATGACAGCTACATTATTTTATGTTTATATGTTGATGACATGCTTGTAGCTGGGTCTAACATGGATCACATCAGAGAGTTAAAACATCAGTTATCACAGTCATTTGATATGAAGGATTTGGGGGCAGCAAAACAAATCCTTGGTATAAAAATTTGCAGAGATAGGAGGAACAAAAAATTGACTCTATCTCAGGCTGCTTATGTTGAAAAGGTGTTGCAGAGATTCCATATGGAGAATGCAAAAGCTGTTAGCACACCTTTGCCTAGTCATTTGAAATTGACTAAGGAGATATGTCCACAGACACAAGAGGAGGAAGAAAAAATGTCCAAGGTACCCTATGCTTCAGCTGTAGGAAGTTTAATGTATGCCATGGTATGCACGAGACCAGATATTGCACATGCTGTCGGAATCGTTAGCAGGTATATGAGTCATCCCGGATTTGAGCATTGGAATGCGGTCAAATGGATTCTCAGATATTTGAGAGGTACATCTAATAAACACTTATGTTTTGGGGGCTCTAATACTGATTTAGCAGGTTATGTAGACTCTGATTTGGCAGGGGATATTGATACCAGGCGGAGTACTACAGGTTATGTCTTTACTGTAGGTGGAACATCAGTGAGTTGGATTTCTAGGTTGCAAAAGGTGGTTGTTTTATCCACCATAGAGGCAGAATATGTCGCTGCAACAGAGGCAAGCAAGGAGATGATATGGCTACAATCTTTCATGGAAGAATTGGGTAAACAACAGGCTAACAGTTCTTTGTATACAGACAGTCAGAGTGCCATACATCTTGCAAAGAATTTTGCCTTGCATTCAAAGACCAAACACATACAGTTGAGGTATCACTTTATTCGGTCAGTGTTGGATAATGGACAGTTAAGGCTGGAAAAGATACATACAGATGAAAATCCAACGGATATGTTTACAAAGGCAGTGACAAGGGAGAAGCTAAGCTCCTCTTCAGCTTCGATTGGTCTTCTAGACTGAACACAATAAAAATTGAACAGTAGAGTCCAGGGTGCTTATTTCCAGTGGGAGCTGCATGCGCAGTGGTGTCATCCAAGATTAGTCTCCAAGTGGGAGATTGTTTTGGTGTGGAGCCTGATTAGTCTCCAAGTGGGAGATTGTTGGTAGGTGGCAATTGATTAGGAAAGTACTGTACACTAGCCATGTATCCTCGCCGGGGTTCGGGGGCGGCAGCCCCCGAGAAAATTTTTTTTAGGGCCGACTTAAAAAATCCTAGGGCTGACTTAAAAAATCCTATTTTTTATGACCGACATAAGAAAACCCTAATTTTTGTAACCGACAAAAAGGCTTGATAAAAAGCGGCCAAGGGTTAGGGTTTGAGTATTGTATTGTAGCATTTGCAGCGGTATTGAGTTGCAGGGATTGCTGATTGTAATTAGTTTGATTTACTGGATAATAATATTGGACTCTCTGTTTGGTGGATGTAGCCCGAGTTTGGGTGAACCACGTTAAATCTTGTCTCTCGCTGTTATTAATTCTATGTATTTCCATTTCTCTGTTTAATCTTTATTTGCATTTAATTGATATCTTCTGCCGGCTAACCCTAACACTTCTTCCTTGATGGCAATAAACACCCATTCATTTCTGGATTTGTCTCCTATCTTTGATTCATCATCTGTTACTCCTTCATTATCAGCTTCTTCATGAACATAATAACAATTCTTTTGGAACCTTTGTCTGTTAGAGTTTAACCTTGTAGATCTTTCCAAACATCTTGAGGTAAAGTGACCAATCTTATTGTAGTTGAAGCATTTAAAAGGTAATTTTCCTTCATACTTACCGGATCCTCTTGGCAATCTTTTTGCAATGAGGGCTTGAAGTTGAGCTATTTCTACTTCTTCCTCTTCCATATCTTTCCTTGCTTGATCATACCATGACAGCTTCCTTGAAGAGTTTTCTCTCGGATCAAATCTTTGTTTGCCTTTCACATAGGCACTAGCTTTGAATGCAGATTCAGTCTTGGGGGGATCATCTCCAAACTCAATCATTTTAAATACAGCCAGTTTGCTAGCCAATTGGTCTCTTGTGACAGTTGTATGGGCTCTGAATTCATCAATGGCAGCAACCTTGATTTTGTAGGCAACAGGAAGGGATCTAAGAATTTTACAAACAATCTCATTTTCATCCAAAACTCCACCAGCATTCCTAATTCCACACACCAGCTCATTTACTCTTGGCATAAAGGTAGTGATATTTTCATCATCTCTCATCTTCAATCTTTCAAATTTCCCTTTGAGACTTTGCAACCTTGCACTCTTAACAAACTCATCTCCTTCATGCAAAAGTTCTAGTTTAATCTAGATCTCATAGGCAATTGGTAGGTCAATAACATTTGAGAGCTCTGAGTCAGTTAATGCACTTAGAAGAGCCTCTTTAGTCCGCAGATTGTTTTCAACATCTGTGAGTTCATTTAGAGTTGTCAGACCACCCTGTGGAGGTACATATGCTTTTGTGACCATGGACAAGTAAGCTTTTCCCATACACTCCAAGTGACATTTCATGCGACCTTTCCAGAGAGAGAAGTTGGTTCCATCAAACTTTGGACTATCCTTCTTGTATGACGACATCCTGGATCTCCTCAAGCGGTTAAGCTCCTTTTAGAGGAACTTGGCTCTGATACCAATTGTTAGATCTAGGGCACACAACTGAGAGGGGGGGTGAATTAGTTGTACATAAACTTGCTTCTACTTCAAACACTTGATTCTTCTTTGTTATTTAATAGCATATCAATTAACCATTCATGAAAGCACAAAGCATAAACACCGGAGCAGATAAACATCAACACATTAGACACTAAGATTTTGACATGGAAAACCTGGTCAAGGGAAAAAGGACAGGGTAATTAACCCAAGGATTATTCTCTGTTAGAAGAATAAGAAATGGCACATGCCAATTAGGGCTCACTGCCTGAGCACACTACTCACAAGGAGGGACACTGCCTACAAGAGACACACTGTCTACAAGATAACAAGTATTACAAACTTGAACTAGAGATTGACATCTTTACCATGTCTGGATCAGTTCCATTTAAGCCCGAGACACACATGCTCTGCCTTTCACTCTTTTGCTAGGCCACACTCATCTGCTCCATGTCCCTCTTCAAAATGAATTTACAAACCTTTATTTATACAAGGCATTGACTTAGGAACAATCATCTAAGTCAGCAATCATCCATAAGAACATTCGCAAGATGAATAACTCATCCGATCAGCCAGCCTGAACAAGAACATCTTCATCTAGAAGTATATCTCCAATTTCGGGCTCTAACACTAATGCGGACTGACAACACAACCTCAACATGATCCAAGAACTTTCACAGGCTTGCCTGAATGACCAGGTACATCCGTACTTCCTCTTCTTGCTAGAATTCTTTTCTTCTTCATCCAAAACTTCAAGAACATAGTCTATCACCACTGTCATACTGAAAAAGGTGCTTCCGGACCTCCAGACTATGTACAACTCAAGATGACACATCTCAAGGACATCCCAAACACTCCTTCCAATCTACAGAATAGGACAATGCACTTCCAGATCTCACCGGACCTTTTTGTAACACTCTATCACTCCGGAGCATCTCCCAAAACTAGTTCTACTTGATCGATCACAACTTCTTCATATCTTTATGCGGACCTCTGAAATCTTAATTGAATCATTTCAAGACTCATATCTACAAACCTTTTAAATTGCATCCTCTGATCTTCAACCTATTGAGTACTTTTGCCTTCTTCTCATCACTATTCTTCACTGTTCCTGATGGAGACTAGTTTCCTCAATAACCTCAGCACACAGCTCATCCAATCCTTCTTATCAATGCAATATGAGTATGTTGACATCAATGACAACACTGGTTAACCTCATACTTGCAACACTAGGTAGAATACACAAAATGTTGTTTCCAACTACATAAGTATATCTAAGTACTCCAACCCTATGTGAAATACACATGCATTTATAATGCATTAAAAAATTGTTAAGCAAAGTAAACACTATCAACTGCAACTAACTTAAAATAATTTTTAATAAGAAGTTTGATGGAAGATTAAGAAACACTAAGTTTAGAATTCTATCTTATACGTCACCTTAGGAAATATATTGAATGTCTCCAAAATGAAAGCTAAATGCTTTAACCACTAATCTCAATCCCTTGAATGTATATTAGCTCTATTCTCCAAAACACCTGCATTTATATATTAAAATTTGTCAAGCAAAAAAACTTTAGCCTACTATTAACTAAGCAATGGTGGATGTATTCTAAAACTCTCTACCAGTCCTTGAATTTGACAATTACTTCACAAACAACAAACCCCTATTTTCTCGCCACCTTTCTTTATGAATGATCTTTTTTAAATTTTATGAAGATAAGGTGTTTAGGAGATGAATCAAAGTTGTGTCACCATTAATGAGGGGCTCCATGTGGATGTATGGATAGGAGAGGCTTAGTGAAATATGGAAACTATTAAATTTCAGGACTTTTTCCATTTCATAACTATTTGTTTTCTTTCTTTTCCTAATGAACAGTTGTTCAAGAGCCCATTTCCACACCCAATCTCTAGTTTTAAACTCTCACATGTGTGGAAGATGTGTTAAAGGTGTCTATTATCTATGTTCCATGATTTAAATCCACTTTTTTGGCATGACAAGGAGAAGAGAGTTGTTGTGGTGATTGTCATAACAACCCTAAACCATGACCAAATCTCAAATACATCAAAATCTCTTGTTCTCAGACCTATTATATAACATAAACTAGATCTAAGGGTGAATAGGGTGGTAAAGTTTAAGGTTCAAAGAGTGTTATTCTGAAAATCCAATTGGAATGGTCTTAGAACAGACTTAGGATTTGGTTGCCAATGGAAACTCACCAAACCCTAGGGTTAAACTTGTTTAAGGACCACTTTTATTGATGCCTAACAATGCAAATATTTGATTGCTTGTGGTTTAAATCTAGATCTAACATTTGTTTTAGTGTTACAAGGTCATTTGCATGATTTTAGCTTTCAAGCCACCTTACAGCCATGACAGTAACATCTGAAGACTGTTATGAGGTTGAAGTTTTGACATGAGGGAGGCTATCAAAGGAAGTATGGATCTAAATGGAGTGGTTTCATCACTTCTTGCTACATGCTTTGTTATGTTATACAGGGTGTTGGGAAGATTGTCATAAAACCCAATAAAACCCTCACACCTGGGACATTCATGACTAAAGATTCAATGCATTATAATATAATCAATCCTTTGTGATATCCATGTATTCCAAGCACAATCCTAGTAAAGATGATGGAGTTTTGAGAGCCTAGACAAACCAAGGAAGGTTAGCATAAGATTTTTAAGGGGTCCATGGCTATAACAATCATAATGGACTGAGTTTATGTTATTTTGGGGCCCATAAGTCTTGAGATCTCCATGAAAAGGTGATGAGTGACTAGGATATGATGATAAGACTTTGTGCACAATCTCAACCCTCCTTTCTTGAATGTTATAGTTATGATGGAAGCTATATTTACTAAGGCATAGGGGACTGTTATACCTAGACTATTCTAAATAGTTATAAACCTTAAGACAGTTTATAGATTTTCATGTAGACTATGTCATATTAGAAAGAAGGAGTGATGAAGGGAGGGAAGTCATGAGAATAAGTTCCTATGATGACCAATGGCTATAAAGTTAGGTCATGGAGCTATCATTATTGGATTCTAAGTAATCCCTTGGTGATTAGTTGTCCTCCAAAGATGAGAATGAGAAGGTGATTAGGTTTCATACTAAACAAGACAATCATGAGGGTATGAGGGCAGTGTTGTGGAAGGTAGTCCATGTGTCAAAAGGATTACTATCAATGATGTCACCTCCAAGGTTCATCAAGAGAATTACCTAGAAATGAAGTGAAACACCATATAGAAGAAGGAAACAAAAGGTTTCAAGGAGGCTTTCAAATAAAAAACAATTGTTGATATTTATGGAGCATTGTCATGCCTTAGGACAATCATAAAATAGATGATTGAAATTATATTATGAAAGATGACCATGGAAAGGAGAAGCTAGGTGTTGTCTTAGGAAGTGTGAAGACCATCCAAGGGGAAATGAAGGTTAATAAACACTAAGGATTATGAAGGAGAAAGTTTGAAGGAAGGTTTCCAAAAGACTCTAATACTGTGATAGTCGTAGTGGATTGATGTACATAAATAGTTTTTTCCATCAAGACTGTCATGAGTATTACCATAAAGGAAAATAGAGCTACCAAGAGACTTCAAAACTATTTGAAACCATAAGGTGTTGAGAGATCACTATTTAAAGGTAAAAATACATGCATACATTGCTGATCAAATGCCATAAGGAACTATCATAGTCAAGAGACAATCATAAGGTCATGTTTGTAACCTTGATTCATTTAATGATTCACCATCCTCCATGCAAGGACATCTCTAATACTGAGCCTCTCTTTCACCCTATCAAGTCATAAGAACATCACCTAGTGAAGGCAAGAGCCTAGTAGCATCTAACAATCATGCAAATGGCTAGACTCTCACATTTATGGAACTTCGCAATTGCCATCTTGACTATCTTGCCCCTTTTGTTTGGACTCTTATACGAGTATTAAATCATTATTTTAGGTTTGAAAATCATGCATTGTATGGTTTATTTTTTGAATAAATGAGTTGTATGGAGGTGATTTTGAAGGATGAAAAAATGAGTGCTATCAAAGGGGACTATTAATCAACATTTTGACTATCCTAATAGTCCTAAACTAGTCCAAAAACTTTGTGATAGCCAAAATAACATTAACCCTTGAAGGTAACCTTATCATTTGTCACAGTGTGGAGAAGAAGAACTATTTTAGGGATAGGACAATCATTGTATTCCTTGAAAACATCCTGTAGCAATCTTGAAATTACATTTTTTGACAGTCCTAGTAGCCCTAGGGTAAACATGGTGATTTTAATTTCTAAATTTTATCTGACTTACATAATGAACCAGGGAGTCATTTGCAAGGTGATTGAAGAATATGATGGAGATTTAAGACAAGAAAAAGATGAAAAACAAATAGAGAAAACTCCAAATTTGTTTGCAGGTTTGAAAGGTTGGGACAACACAAGATCTACTCATGCTATTGTTGTTCATGCAAGATTAGCGCACAAAATGACCAAAAATGAAGGCAACAAATTCCTGTAGCTGAGGGAAGATGGAGTGCATGATCCTTTTCATGATTTGTAGCCAAATATATGACTATTGTAGTCTTTCATGAAGCTTACATTCACTGTTCCAAATTTAAGATTCAAGGTCTAGGAGTGAAAATGAAGAAGTCATGAAAAATAGAAGGCTGGATATGAGATTTTAATGAAGAAGTTGATCATTTGTAGCTACATAATGTTGCTTGCACTTAGGAGATGAGGAACTACAAATACCTATGATGCAGAAAAGAAATGGTTCTTGAGCTAGGTTTGGATTTCAATTTGCTAATCTCCTAATTGTCTATTTTTTATGCAATTGGCAGGTGTAAAGCCAAATTCCACAACCTTTTCTAGCATCCTCCCTGCATGTGCCAAAATGGGATCTTTGGAACAGGATATGGACATCCATCAAAGCATGAAGGATATGAGAATTATGTCAGATGTTGTAGTTGCAACTGCCCTAGAAGACATGAATGCAAAGTGTGGAAGCATAGACAAGGAACATGAACTATTCAGTGGAATACCTCAAAGAAATGTGATCTGATGGAATGCCATGATTACAGGATATGAACAAAATGGATTTGTTGGAAAAGGCTTTAGACACTTTCAAGAAAATACAATTAGCGGGTGTAAAGCCAAATTCCACAACCTTTGTGAACATCCTCCCTGCATGTGCCAAAATGGGATCTTTGGAACATGGTATGGACAACCATCAAAGCATGAAGGATATGAAAATTTTGTCAGATGTTGTAGTTGCAATTACCTTGTGAGACATGTATGCAAAATGTGGAAGCATAAACAAGGCTCATGAAGTGTTCGGTAGAACACATCAAAGAGATGTCATCTCATGGAATGCCTTGATTGCAGGATATGCACAAAATGAATTTACAAATTAGTATGTACAAAAAGCTAGAAAGAAAAATATTAAGAAACACAAATGCACACTAAAAATTATACCCTGTGTCTATGATGTCATGCAAAATAACCTCATTTACAGTCCTGTATAGTCAAAAGCATGCATTATAGTTAAAGAAACAAGATTTTTAATAAAAAAAAATCTAAAAAATAGAAAAAACAAGAACAAGTTAAGATAAAGTTGTCATACCTGTCCCATATGGAAGTTTAAATGCTAGTCAAGCGTACCTGAGGGGGTCATCTCTTACCTTCAGAGTATCCAATATTACTTCATGATCAACATTACTAATTGTTCATAGTTGCTACAACTAGATGTGAATACATGAATATGGTTTTGTGCTTCTCAAAGTCTTCAAATGCAAGGATGCCATTCTTTCTAATCATATATGTTCGTAACCAAGTCCCAACAATACCAATTGATCCTGTAGAATATGTGAACCCATCATCATCTTTCATAGGTTGTGTTATCTTTTGTTCTCCCTGTACACATCATGCCAACCAATAGTTTGATCTCTCTTCATTTCCATGCAGTGTAACAATTGTATAAACACGACCTGGTTGTACAAGGTCTGAAATATATTCATAGTCAAATGAGCTCTCTATTTCATTGAGTAAAAATGATTGACCTTGAGATAAAGGGGTTAAATATCATGGAATCCATGCATTTGCCCACTCACTTGACTCACAATTATCCTGATCACAATTAATACAACTCTAACAAAAACAAGCTAATTCTCATGTCCAAATAGTCCATGCACTTGCATCTAAGCTTCAAAATGAATGCATCTTTGATGATTTATTAATTCTCTGACAATCCAATTTCTTTCTCGCTATCCCCTCATCAACTAACCAAAAGAACCTACACACTTATGAATCAAGAGACACTCCTTGTAACAATGAATAGTTACACCACTTAACAAGAATCTGCATCATTGAATGTAGTACCATCTCTAATATTTAGTTGTTCTTTAAAAAGATCTCTCTTCATGCATGTACCTGCTCGATCATGTTCCCCTTTTCCATGCCCAACTTCAAAAAAATTCCAAATTTGAGGGATACCCTTCCCTACATGCATTCTGCTCAACCAATAGAACATACGAGCATTCTTGAATTGACTAGTGCAATTATCTGACCAAATGAGATGTTGATCCATTCTAATATCTTTTTCTTGCAAGAACCCATAAAATTGTTGAAAATAATATTGCACATACTCTAATGAATGAGATCGATCATCACTCATGTAAAAATGGTATTCTCTGACAATCTTCCTATTCTCTTTTGTATTCTCAGGGGCATGTCTATATGTGATGTGAATAAAAAATAGCAATCTGAATAGAATTGTAGTACTAGGATTGCACTTCATTTTGGGGTTGCAATGTGTAGTTTTCTACAAAATCAACTATAAAGACAATAGTTCCATCAGGAAAAAGTCTTTACACATCCTGAACTGTTGATCTAACCATCGAGACCTATGGCTATATCTGGCATACTTGTAAAAAAGATTTATCTTAAAATCATCAATAAAATCAGAAATACTTACCTCTCTTGCAATCAACTCACATCTAGAACCTTCACCTCCACTTTTCAAATTGTATTTCACTATCTCAAATCTCTTTTTCTCAACCATTTTCTTTCCAAAATCATGCTTACTGCCCTCATGAATACATGATATAAACTTTGATAACCCACCACATTGTAAAATCTTTTCATTTAAACAATCATTCTTGTAGAAAATGCAACCATCATCTCTAATACATAGAAATAAATCCAATAAGTCCCTAGATGACTTTGGTAGTTGAATTGCACCACACTCCTATAACATTTTGTTAGTGTGTAAAGTAGAATGAATATTGCATAATAATTCATGATATATAGAAAACTCTACATGGTATTTGAAACATGTATTACGAATTTTAAGAAGTACACAATAAAATGGTTTACAAGATTCAAATATTTTTTGTGAGATTGTCATACCTGGGTGTGTTTCACAATATTGTTTGTACAATGCTATTTGGCTACATTCCAAGTAATGTTTAGGATGTGGTGTGTGGTCTTTATCACTAATTCTTAACTTTAAAACATCTTTTGCATTCGGTGATACCCTAGAGTTAGTGTTCTAAAATTGTTCAATTTCTTTCTTTGTGTTATTGATTAGCTTCTTATCAACTCGTGGAAGCCTACCATTGAAATCCCAAGTATCATTTTCAAGAGGACTATCTAGTCTTGATCGTAATGCTAGTCCTTTTGACAATGTTTTATGATTCAAGCTTAAGTCAACACAAGTTTGCCTCATTAATCGAGCCTTTCTTAATTGTTTTCTCATTATTGAGGTTGTTATTACTCTATGAGTAGCTCTTTTATCTTTCTCCTTGCTAGTCTTTCCAATAGAATTGAGTGCATTGAAAAGTCTTCTAACAATAATTTTATTTCGATCAGACACTTTGTTTTACCGAATCTTTGATTTCTTTAGTAAAGGTCTCATTTTGTACATCTTTAGTAATTACACAAAAAGTTGGCATTGTTCAGTTAATGTTTTATTCTCAAAGTATTCATTGAAGAGTTTTGAAGCTCACAACCAAATCATTCATGATGACCTCTTGCCTTCAAGTTTTTTCCACTATGTTTTCATCAATTTCAAGTAACCATTTTAGGGTTCTTGGATGTTTTACAATTTTGTCATGCTCATTCTCTTCTTGACAAACATCCTCTCTTCTTATGTAATTTGGAGATACATTGATTTTCATTGTTTCATCCATGTTATCGACCTCATCAACTTTATCAACAAATGGATTATGGAGTACAAATTCAACATCATGAGGTTCATATCCACTTTCTTCAAGCAAACATCTATGTTTTTCTTCTTCATTGTCCATGATATTGCTCTTATCAATAGGTGTTTCATAACATTTTGCAACATTTTAATTTGTAATATCATGGTCAATTTCATTCTTATCTAACATTTCATTACATTCAACATTAACACCTTCAATTTGCATGTCATTAGATGGTAAAGAAGAAGTTTCACCGTGATGAGAATCCACCAAACCTAGTCTTCCAATCCTCTTCCTTGCTCTATCATTTTCCCTAATTGCTTCAATTTCCTCCAATGTAACTTTCCTCCTTTTTACTTTATGACAACTGTTGCTCCCCATTAAGGGAACAAAATATCACCCCAATGATTGAAACAAGCAAATTTTGTGTCCAAAAGTGTATAAAAGTTTTTTTTGACTGTAACAGGTAGATATCATGGGTTTCTCGATAGCAGAGGGTCTATGGGCACTATTGTCA
This sequence comes from Cunninghamia lanceolata, assembly GCA_027924645.1. NCBI lineage: Eukaryota > Viridiplantae > Streptophyta > Pinopsida > Cupressales > Cupressaceae > Cunninghamia > Cunninghamia lanceolata. The sequence goes on along the minus strand of BSBN01000053.1, from coordinate 1,795,889 downwards.
AGCCCAACAATATTATTTTTTCCTTTTTTTGGCTTTTACATAACGGATATCTGTTTTAAAAATGGATATCCATTACCTAACGCCCAATTCTTTGGGCAACGGATATCTAGGTAACGGATATCCATTCTATAAAATGAATATCCATTCTAGAAAATGGATATCCATTCTATAAAATAGATATCCGTTATGTTTTTCCTAGTTAACAAAACCAAAGGACTTATGTGTGGTTGAAAGAAGGTGGTGAACAAAACCAAAGGAATTATTGGAGATATTGCCAAGGGTGTTGATGGCACAATAGAGATTTCAAGTGGCAAGGGCACTAGTGTAACCTATGAAATTTTTATAGGGATCATATATAATATCATGTATAATATACATATCAAGGAATGCATCATGATTCTTGGTATGAGTATGTGAGACTAGTTGAGTTGCTTGGTTGGAAGAGGCCAAGTGTAGGAAAGAAGAGGAATTTCACCAAGGTGTAGATGGACTGGAAATTCTATATTAGAGGATATTGACATAGTCTATGATGACACTTGAAAGGGTAAAAGAGTAGCATGGGAAATAGGTGGATGAACAAATAAAAAATGAAATATATGAGGTTGTGGTCAACACACAATGGACATAGACCCATCAAAGGATAGAATAGTAAGGGTAGGAATGCAAGAGAGGTAAGAAAAAATGGCCATAAGAAGAAGATGTAGATTTAAGGGAATAATGGCATATTTTGTGCTTATAGATTTTTGGTGACACAACCAACATTAGGTATAGAGGAGTAGTTTCTCTATAAGAAACAAGTGATTGTTCCATGGAACAATGGAGTTATGGCTAGATAATCGAATCTGAATAACTCCACAAATCCATTTGCTAAAGGATAATTCAAAATGTCATATGCCAAAGGATTGTGAAATATTTTAGTAGTGTCATTTTTTGGTTGAACACTTTGTGCATGAGTATCAACATATCATTCTTGATTGTCAATCCCAGTAATGAGGTAGTTGAAATAAGGTGATCATTCTCAACATGTATCAAACTCAACAGTGTATGCCTCATGTCATATGTAACAATGGTGGAGGGTGTCAAAGATATATTATCAACTAAGGCCACCTTAGCCTCACATATACCAAGTAAAAATTGTAAAAGATCCTCATGTTGTTATTAATTCTTAAGTATGTCTATATCATGTGCAAGATGGGATATAGGAGGAGGTACTCCATAAGTACTTAAAGATATGACATGTGAAAGTATGAATGAATCCAAATGGGGGTCTCTTAAAAGCACAAAGTTGTGTCACACTTTCAACCGACTTATTAGCACAAGTGAATTTAAGTATTTCTAACTAAAAATCAATTTTGGTCAAACATATGATTTTGTAAGATTCATTCTAGCTAAGTTAGATATGTCCACAACTTTTCCAACTAAAATTGTTGCTAAATGCATATGTAGCACCACTATGAGGCCAATTTACCAAAAAAAAAATTATTTGAAAAACTTGATATTTCAACAACTTCTAGTTATGTAAATAATATTTTTTAAAAAATATAAAAATACCCTTTTGTAGATCTATGAGTTTAGTTTTCAAAAATATATATTTTAATCGTTTAATTATTATTTATATTTTCCTTTCTATTTTTACTAAAAGTAGGTTTATCAGCACAAAACATTAGGTCGATTACCATGTCAAGGAAAAATAGTAAAACTTATTAAAAAACATTGAAAAAAATATGATGCACTAGATAAAAGAATCTATATCAAGATGGTATATTTTTTTTTCTATTTTAGATAAATAGTTAATATGAAAGTTGACGTAGAATGGAAACAACTATGTTTTAATACACGCACATTTTATTATTTATTTAAAAACATATATTTATCAAAATTGGAAAAATATATATCCATGCACTAAAGTTTCAAGTTATAAATAAACAAAAAAAAAATTGAAGAAAAACAAAATTTACTATATAAAGATTGACGTCTCATGTAACTTCATTTTTCAACATTTTATTAGCAACTAAATTATAGTGTCAATTTATTAAAAACTATATTCAAATAATTTTTTAAATTTTTTCAAAAAATACAAACATAAAATATACTGAAAAATAAATATGTTTGACCAAAATTCATTCTAGCTAACTTGAATCAATTTTGGTCAAACATATATTTCACTTTTTAGTGATCCAAGTTTAAAAGTTGGATCAACGTTGGCCGTTTCCTTTATAAAAGTGTGACACAACTTTGTGCTTTTACCCTCTACTAATTTGGTATATCATACTGATGCAAGAAAAGTTAATGGGATCTACTACAAATGTGCCACTAGAAGGAGAAGAAATAAAACCATGAGCAAAATATTGTCTAGGGCCAATAGTAAAGTGATCTATGAAAGCACATGACAATGCATGAAAGGATGTATGAGAAGCATGACATGAATTAAATCATTACTTAGTGGTAAAAATTAATGTATCACTAAATGTTTGTATCCAAATGTAGTCATCATGTATAAAAGAATAATTTGAAGATATCAATTATCTAGCATGTATCTTTACATCTTCATTACCACTAAATGACTCTAGCATATGTGTATTAAGAGAATTTTCATGATAAATCACATAATCATGTAACAAAGAGGACGTCATTAACCTCACCATAAGAAGATAAATAAATATCACTATGCTCATCACTAACATATCATCAATAGACCATAAGCCACAAGATAGAGAAGATGGATCATCATGAATTAAATGGGAGGCGGTGACCTCATGTGAAGTTGAACAAGGTGTATCATGTATAGGCCTATCACTAGTGAGAGATGAAGTACAATCATCATAAATCTCATCACTAGGATAATCATCATAGATAGGTAATTAAATTCAACAAGTATATCATTAGGCATGGATAGAGGTGAATCATCATCACATGTAGGTAAAGGTAAGGCATATATATCTACATTATAAGTGTCCATAGGTTTAACATGAGATATAGAAAAATGATCATCATTATACTCATCATCATGTATTAAAAAACGTAATTAATTCAAAGCACTTGAATCTATGGACATATGACCAACATGACATGTCAAATATATATCATCAAGATAGGGGCCTTCTCTCTATATAGGCACCCTCAAGCCCATCCCCATAGGTTGAGCCCTATATATCTGGGGGAGACTAGGATTAGGCTATAGCTATATATAGTCAGTAGTCAGGTTGGCACCCCCTCCCCCAGCACAACGAACCACTACTAATATGATGCATAGGTGAGGGAGGTGTGATATCATCAATAGCAATCATATTATATGTATCATAACACATTATAAATCCATACTAGATGTATCACTATCATACTAGATGTATCACTATCATACTAGATGATTCACTACTATATGTATCATAACATATTATAAGTCCATACTAGATGAAATTCTCTAGGCTTTTGGGAACTTCATATGGAGCCTAAAAGTGATTTAACACTTGGCCTGAATGGATATCTATTTCCTAGGAATGGATATCTGTTCCTGGATCTACAAAATAGATATCCATTACTTTAATAACAGATATTCGTTATTAACATTAACAGATATCCGTTAGCAATAGATATCCATTTTTCTTCAAGAATACCTTGTATTTAGGCTTGGGACTGTCATAGTTGACTTTCTCTCAATTCTAATGTGTTTATAGGTTTCACCGTCTTTTTCAAACTTCACCCTCTGTGCTGAGGACTTTTTTAATTCAAATTTGATAAAATGAAAAGGGTTTATTGAAGAAATTGTCAGCTTTCTAAAAATATAAGTTTTTCTTGATTATCATATTATTAAACAATTATTAATAATTTTCTAAATAGAGTGTGTTTGAAATCCTAAAGGACACACTTATTGAAAAACATTCATAACTTTCAAACCATTTCACCTTTTTCAAATCCGAAAGATGCATCACACTCTATGCTTTTCTGGCTATAGGTTTTAAAAAAAATTGAATTCCAATTTTTTTGATCGAGTTAAGTTGGTTGGAAAATTATTTTTTAGTTTTAAAAAATAATCACAGTAAAAAAATCATAACTAATTATTTCCTTGGAAAAAAATTTCAAAAAAATATGCATCACATCCAAGCATGAGTCCTTTACTTATTTTGAAAGATTAAAAAAAAAAAATTTGTTCATACTTAGGTTGGTTGGAATGACACCCACTTTTTTTTTTTGAAAAATTTAATAGTTGTTCATTGAAATATTCATTTTTCACCAAGTAAATTTAGTTTTTTTTGAAAAAAAATAGTAGCCCATAAACTAGATTCAATTCTCTACAAATTTTGTTCTTACATATTTTTCAAATTGTGTAGATAATCCATTCAAATTTTCACATGAACTTGATTAAGTCTATTTTTTAGTATTTTCATTGCCACTTAGAGGTATTGTTTGGCCCATCATGATCTTGGACTCACCCATATATCATTGTTTAGTTTACCTTATTCGCTATCATCATCTCAAACACCATTCAATACAATTGTTAACATGTCATGCATTGTTTTCGATTGATGTTTGATATAACATGCATATGACTGATAGATCAAGACAACCAAATGGCTATCAACTCCCAAATAAATATTTTCAAAAGAATTTATATAATCCTAAATTAGTGTGCAATCAATACCAAACATTTTACTTCTATATATAACAAGCTTCTTCGAACAATTCATGATTATTTTAAAAATGGAGAAACCCTAGAATTTTAAAGAAAATCATTTCAAATTCATTTCATATCATTCCAACTAGTTGCCTCTATATATAAATATTAAGCAAGTCAAAATATATGAGATACTCATACCACATTTGACTCTCAAAAATCCATTATAAAGAAACCCAACAAACCCTCATTGCAATTTTTACCATTCAAACTTCAATTAGGGTTTCAATATTTGCAACCTCATAGAAAAACCCATTATAGCTCAAAGATAAAAGGAAGAAGTCTCATAAGACTATGAGAACCTTAACAAAGCATAACAAATACACTGAGATTTTAATCACTTGAGAAACCCATCAAACTCAAATATACGAGCTCAAAATCCTTACATGCTTTAATTTTTGTATAGCAAAAACTCATTTCTTTAAACAAAGCTACAAGAACAAAGAGAAAATGCATGTGGTAATGACAACTTAAGCATTTTCCATGTTCACTATTTTCCCAAACCTTTTTACTCTCTATTGCAAGCATTCTCTATTGAAAGCATATAAGTCTATAAAAATGATGTATGAACCCTTAGAGATAACAATATTTACAAGTATATATCAAATGCAAAACAAATGATGCCCATGGTGAAGAAAAACACACAATATCATGCATGCAAATTTAGAGATGTCTTCAAAATATACTCAAATGAGTGAAAGGATATTAATACTTTATACTATATGAAATAATCAATATTTGCACACATTTATACTCAGGTAGAAATGCACATGAAACTAGGGTGGGAGCAACATAGAAGGAGCTAGTGAAGAAGATGACAAGGAAGATGAAGTAGGAAGCAATGAGGAAGATGGAGGTGCAGACATAGATTAAGACTTCCCATCTAAGGAGGATGACAACGTACGCATATTAAATCTCTGGTTGGATGTCTAGAGCTCTGTAGCTCATGCTCGGTCGGCGTCCTATGGCTAGAATGCAGTTGGGGAGGGTGATCTTAGCAAGGCACTAAGGAGAGGATTTCTCTCCTCCCCTCATGGATATGATGTCAACATGAAGTCTTCCCCTGTTGCTAGTCTTGCCACTTTTGTTTCGTGGAAGCCTGAAAATGGGGTTCTGGGCTAGAAAGCCCCTATGCTAAGGTGCTCGAGGGTGCCTTGTCTTGCCCAAGTGGTTGAAAATTTTAATCCAACTTTGGAGTCCCAGGTCGATGGCTATTAAGGAAGCCAGTCATCTATAGGTTCTTTGTAAGCAATTGTGGGGCTAGGGATGACGTCGACCCAAGGAGTTGGGTTCCCTGCCTTTCTCAGTGCTATTCAACATCCTAAGCTATCTAAGCTAGGGGACCTTGGATCTCATCCCCCAAACCCTTCTTTTCATAAAACTACTGGTATTCAGGGTCAAGATTAGAAGATCTTCATCCCTAATTCAGTGATGGACAGATCCTCCTCATTATGGAATAATGCCCTGGTGGGGAATATATGGGTAATAGACCCAATGTAGACAACATCAGAAATTGGGTTAAAAGGAAATGGAGGTTGAAAGGATCTGTGGATATTATGGTGATGTTGAAAGGATTCTTCCTCTTTTCTTTCTCACTTTTGGAAGATAGTTTGCAAATCCTAAAGGGGGGTCCCTGGTTCTTTAGAAGATCCTTTATATTCTTTAGGAATTGGGAGACTAGCTTGGACCTCGAGAAAGCTCACATTGATAGTGTTCTTGTTTGGGTTAGACTCCTCTGTTTACCTTTAAAGTATTGTGATGAGGATGTTTGGACTGCTATTGCTAGTTCATTGGATAAATTCATTGCCACACATGAGGTGACTAAATCTAGGAACCATTTTTATTTTTCTAGATTTTGTGTTAACATTGATGTTGAAAAAGCTCTCCCTTCTTTTGTTACTCTTTCTTCTAAGCTTGGTATTTGGAAGCAACAAATCTGTTATGAGGAATCTAAAGGGACGTACCTAAACTTCTATAAAATAGGTCATGCTTTGGAAGTTTATCAATCTGGTAAAGGATGGAAGTCCAAGAATAATATTTAACATGAATCTCCCCCTCTGACTGAGGAGGCTACCAATTCTTCAGAAATACACAAGAGACATGATAACCCTCTATTAGACAAGACCTCTATGGTTGAAGAGAGCTGTAAGATGACTGGGGCTCTTAGCAGCTCATCCTCAAACAAGGAAAATATTACAGAAACACCTTTAGGTTGTACTCCTTCTAAAGGGGTTCCTAGCACTCAAGAGATTGGAAAAGGGAAGTCAATGGGGCATTGAGACCTCTCCCAAAAGACAACAAACCATTCCAAAGGACAAGGCTACTGTTGAGAGTTCCCTGATGAAGTTTGGCTTTAAGACACCCTGAGTGGAGTTTTTTTCTCTGTTCCTAGGCTCTGTCCTAGTTAGATTCTTCTCACACTACTATTGGGGGGTGTTGTTGGTTCATTTCTGGTTGTTGTTCTTTGGTGTAAGTTTTGTTGTTCCTCTTGGTCTAGGGCTTGCTTCTTTGTTTGTGTTATTTTTTGGCCTACCAGGTTGGTTGTACAAGGGTTTGGGCCCTTTCAAAAACCCATTGGTTTTGAGCTCCAATTAAAAGTGATTGCCCATAAATCAAAACAAATGCAAATGAAATTGCATCCATCCAACCATATATTTAAAAAACAAACAATCAAATACACATGAAATTACATCCATCCAACCATATCTTTCACAAACAAAGGATCTCATTTAATAATATCCCCATCCCTTTTTCCTCACCCCTATACACAACCAACATTCCATTTCTCTATTCAAATGCCATTTCCAAGATGCTCTTAGGCACCTCCTTACACATTCTTATAACCCTCAAGAGCGTATTTGTAGGGGATTAATGGAACATAAGTAGCTTTTAGATACATGACTAGGAATAGGAATATGCCTTCCTAATTACACCTTCTATGAAAGATGTGAAAAGGGAGAGAGAAAATAAATCCATAGATCATCTAGTATAATTGAGTAATATTAATCCCCACAGGGTAAGTGCATGGAAATGGGGGACAAAAAGGGGGTCAAAAGTGGCCACTTTTTTCTAAAATCAACTAAATCTAAACTTAGACAAGTAACTCTAGATGCATACACTCAAAATTTGAAGATATGATAAGAACAAGAATTGTAGTACTCTGAATCAAGTTTCTAAACTACTAAATATTTTTTAAAAAATGGTTAAGGTAAAGGGGGTTAAATGCTAAGCGCACACAAAAGTGTTCCTATTTTTATCACTAAAATATAATAGTGTCTGGTGTGCGCCTCCCTATTTTTTTCTACATTAGGTATTTTTAAAAACAAGTTGGTGGAAATATAGTGAATAGTGAGTACTACAAGTTGTATATTTTTTTATATGTTTTATTGAATAAATTCTTTTTGTGATTTTTTGAAGTGGATGCATCCTAAAAATTGCATCACTAAGTGTGCACATCACATAACTTGCACAAAAATAATTGAAAATGTAATTTTTTTGGACCCTTAATGTGCATAGAATGAAGCGTAGAAGAATACTATATATAGTTTTTCAAATTTGGATAAGTGGGTCAAAATTTAATAAAAAAATCAATACATATGTGCTAGAGGAGTATTAAGACACTATTCAAAGAAAATAAAAATAAATACCTTATTCAAAATATTAAAAAAATTATATGGCTAGAAAGGTAAGAAGTAGCTCTTTATTTTGGTGGTGGTTTTGTAAAATTTAATTGCAAAATGTGTAAACTTGATGAGGTCAAAGTTTGAATTCAAGTTGTTTTATGTTAAAAACACAAATTTAGCAGCAACAAGAGATGCCCAACTCTTAGGCATAGAAATCCAAGCCCTAAATGAGAAGGATCATAAAACTTTTGAATTCAAGGCATTAAAAATGCATACATGTTAAACCATGTACATGCTATGTTTTTCATAACATGAATATGTTTTGTTAAAAATATCAAGGTTGGCCACTAATTTGTCCCCCATTTCCATGCACTTACTCCACAAATTGCATACACAAAAAATATAGATCAAACATTAAGAGCCCACAATATGAATATTAGGTTGTTCATTCTCAAGCTTTGTTAAATAGAGCATAACATGTGAAAAAACCCAATATGGAAGCAGGGCCACTCACTATTGAATACTTTAAAACTGCAGCAAAAAAAAATGTGCACAAGGGACTCTAAATTCATTTGCTATAAACCAAAATAAAAATATTTTATAGAGCTATCAAAGGCAAGCTACTATATAATGTTCAAGATTCCAATTAGCATAAATTACATTCACATCTACATTAAGAGAGCATTAACTGTTAAAGTATGTCTCATCTCATACAAAAAATCCATCCATCCTTAAGCATTTCAGACATTGGCTAAAATATCACAATTGCATTATACCATTTGGAAAATCATGTCAGAGTAAAGTATGTGTGTTGATTTCCCATACCGTAAATCCCAAAAGTGAGTAGAAATTTTATTCATTTTCAACTTAAATATAAAATCCTGCTAACTTGCCATGTCATTTTCACCTAAAGATATCTTCTTGTCTACTATATCTGTCAAATGACAAGGAGAATATTTGTTTGCCTCTACACGAAGCATTACCTATGATCAACATATTGTTTTATTAGTATCCTTAAATATAAAATGGCATGAATCAAAACGACCAGAAAATAGTTAAAGGTAGTGATTAAAATTAAATCTAGCCCATTTCACAAGGTTAACTTCTTCATCAACAACATCTTTGATTAGTTTTCTCCTGCATATCATCTCTAGCAAGAGAACTCCAAATCTATACACATCACTTCTTTCGGTCAACCCGTTGATAGAAAAATACCTTTAATCAATCAACATAAGTTACAATTATCTATTATTAAGAAGCCTCTGTGTCAATTCAAACCATTGGGTTAATTTTGCTTTGCGACTCATAAAGAAAATAAATTTGGAGGATATAAAGGACTCTACTTTGGATCCACATATCCCATTGTTCCTTTGATTGCAGTAATCACATGAGCAGTTGAGTCATCATGTAACGCCCCGCCTTGAACACCTTAGAGAAATTCACATTTATGTTATATGAAACATGAATTTTTTTTTAAAAAAAGTGATTAAGATAACAAAGTAATGTTAACATAACTAATTACACCATTAAACTTATGACATGTTCTCCAAGGTTTCAAGGCTGCATTACTTAACAATTCAACTAACATAATTTAACATACATCAGTAACTGATCTAAATCCAATGCACAATTAAATAACTTATTCATATTCATTGCATATCTTCAAATAATATAATCTACATGATCAAATACATAACTGAAATGCCTTCCTTACACATAAGTACATCATTACATCATTACATTGCTATTTTCAGACTACATCAAAATTACATACATTATGAATGATCTAATACACAGTCTGGTACAAGATTATACACATTCATCTTCATCAACTGGTACAAGTACAATTGTTTGTAAACTGAGATAAATCTTTTCTGCACATGAACTTCGACAAGGAATAACCAATGGATAAGAAAGCTCTTCCACCCGACCATGTGGAACCCTAAGGTCCACCCCTCGAGCTAGGAGTTAACGTGAGGTCCCAAACAATAACAGTCAGGTAGACAAAAGACTAACAAGAATGAAGGATGACCAAACTCCAATACAACACATGACAATAACATAAACAACACAACACAACTTCCAAAGACAACACATAACATATGTGGAGAGACCATACAAGGAATGCTAGGTTGTAGTAGGAAGAGTGTCATCGCACGGTCCTAGCATGGGTTATCCTGACAGCCTCTCACTAGGCATCGGCCCCCATCTATGGTTATCCTGACAGCCCCTCACTAGGTGCTGGCCCCTTCTATGGTTGTCCTGACAGCCTCTCACTAGGCACCGACCCCATCTATGGTTATCCTGACAGCCTCTCACTAGGCGCCGACCCCATAGGGTGACACATGCGGAATTGGCCTTCCTTTCATAAGGACAAGGAAGTCAAACATGCCGACTAGGCCTTCTCATCCCATCCTTAGTCTAAACGAGCACTACAGGCCTGGGTGAGGAAATCCATTAATCTTGTTAATGTGAAATCCACCCTTAACCCCCTAATTCATTTTAGGTTATCACTTGATTAATCTACTTTCAACGGGTTATCCTGACTGCCACTTTGGGCGCCGACCCCATGTTGAAATCTACTCTCCTTCCTAACACCTAGTAAACCTTAACCATCATACAAGGCATTATAACAATACACATACATGTTCACTGCAAGGCATAAACCCTCTTGCATTACAGATAGAATCATAACACTAATTGTTATCCATCGCTTATAGCATTACAACACTTTACTCTTTATAGATTCCAAGTCTCTCCATACAATAATTACGACAAAACGGATACAAGATAGTCACAAGTGGGTAAATATCTCATCCCGAGAATATTATATCCACAAAATACATTAACAACTTTTGACAATTCTACATTCGTAATAAATTGTACTTCATACTCAATTAGAATCACATGTTTAAAACACCACAACACTAGAACACCTATCCGCATGTTGGTTGTACTCAAAACATGACATACTATGCCTCTGGAATTTTGACCATTAACAATTTACCATATTACGACAACAAGAATTCTTAATTCATACAATTCAATTCAAGTTCTAGAGTTACACTAAAATTCCTTCTTGTAAATAACTTTGTCATAAAATCAATAGCGAATTACATTAACTCTTTTAACCAAACCAATTGATTTTAAATTTAGTGCAGCAATTATATTAATACATTACAACTTAGGTTATCTAAATACTCTTCGTATTGTTTCTAAAATAAATCACAAGATTTAACCAAACAAGCTTTTACAATCCATTCCAAGAGAATCTTTCGACTGAACTGCATTATTTAGTTTGTGTTATCCTCATTCAAGATATACGTTTACAACTATTTGCCCTATCATGTTTAACAACCGTTACAAGGTATATCTTCCGACTTGAGAATAATCTAACAATTTAACCAATAACACTTCAACCGAAAACAAATTATGATAACAAATTGTTTTACCGACCAATTTACCATTTCCAACGATAAATAGAATATGCTGACGATATTCGTGATAAGAACATCTTGGGAAATGATTTTATCAATGGTGATTTTGTTCTAACGGGATGGTCATTTGTCACTTGGTAGTTGCATTTGTTTCCAAGGCATTCTCGTTTTCACGTAGATGCTCCAAATACAACTATTTCGAAAGTAGACAAAAAGATCGTGAATGATTGGCATATATTGTAGAGGAGGTGTAAAATTGTTATTGACTATTTTACCATTGAAGTGGATGAGGTTTATTCAGTCTAACGACTTATGGCAGTGCCTTGCAAATCGGTATCAACTTCAACGATTTTCTCTCTTTAACAAAAGGCAATAATGATGGTGTTTTCTGAAGTATTCGTAACTAAGAGTGTAATACTATTGTCTATTTTTTTTGTTTGCCCTAATCTTAATTTTAAATAGGATACATTTATACTATTTTCTTTGTAGTGGATGATATTTAAGTAGGCTTATGATTGAGTAACTCTACCATTGTCTGGTAGCGTTCCATTCAGCACCCTCAACTTGCAAATGTGATATAGACGACAGTGATTGGCATTAAACTAGTTTCTCTTTCCATCAAAATAGAAAAACCACTCAGGGAAAGCAATGATAACTGGTAATGACAAATCAAATTTGATGAATAAACTGGAAATGACTTAATAAAATGGTAGTAGTTTTTTCTAGGCAGTCCCAGCACCAGATCTAAACTCCTTATAGCTGTGCAGATTTCCAATTGTGAAAGGTACATATTCAAAACCAAAAAGAATTATTGGAGGGCATTCCATAGTGCTTAAAGTATGAGATTCTAAGGTTATGAAATGATCACTGGATATGAGAAAAAGGAAGCTGTACAGCACTAAGGGTGCGATCTGCATGGTGGCAACTTATAAGATGTGCACCCAGATGCCTCTGTAAGGAGATTATTTGCAGTTTATAAACAATGTAAAAATAGATTCTAGAGAAAGTACAGAGTTTGATCGTTGGTTACAGAATGTTGGCCATCCGAATAATAAGACAACGTCCCATAAAAGGAATGTATAAAAAATTTAATCTCTAAAAACAACGATTTGCTATACTTAACTATGTTATAACTTTGATCATTTCATGGAAAGGTCGATGTATTAGTGGGCTTTAACTGTGATTTAAACAGATGCAGATTATAACACCTGATCCATTATCTATATCTATTCTCTTTCTAAAAGAAACTAGGGTTCGATGCCATCTAGCCAGCTGTAAAACTTTCTGTGTAATTTGTTTTCAGAATATTTCTCATAGATGACTACTAAAGTTTCTCTGCAAGCCACTATTCTATGAACTTGTAGAATCCGTTAGACCATTTAGTCATACAAGAATGCCTAAATTAACTCATCGGTGCCTGCTGAAAAGCTCCCTCATTTTCTGAGGGACAGTTGCAACATAAGTGTATGGGGTTTATTTTATACGAAATCACTTCTAAAATCTCTGTGCAGCACGTGTTGAAAGAAGTTGATAACCCCTCCTGCTCAAACAAAGAATTGTACAAGAGTAGCAAGCCTAAATGCAAACCTACATTCGTTTTCATTTGGCTACTATTCTACCTTGCTTAATTGGTAACAAACCTGACTTAGATTGGTATAGCTTGGAATATCAAATCTTAGGCCATCCGATATAAAGCAATGAGTAAAATATTTTGTTGCAGGTTATGTAGCCTAAATTCAATTATTTAGTACCATAAGACTATACGAAACTACCTCTTGACTGAAAAATTGAACTTGACATTATCTATCATTCGAAAGAGTGGCATATTGATTCAATTGCACAGAAGTTGTTAAGAAATTGCAGTGTAGAGAAGGAAAAACTGTTGTATGATGTAGAAATATAATGACTGAGAGAGGAGGAGTGATGTAGGAAATACATCGTGGTATCTACGAAATGGAGATGACATAATGCGATCTATGATGATATCATTTGAATGAAAATACTTTTTAGTTTAAGGGTTTGGAGGACGGTGGGAGAAATGTAAGGAAAATTCTATTTATTATAGACCCAATGATTCACATCTAAATCCGTCCATAGAAAATAAACATTTGCAAAAGTGACAGAACGTTCAGGTAGAAAACCATTCAACCAAAAGAAATCCGTTTGCAAATAAAGAAGCAATCAACCCAACATGTACAGATTCAGAAAAAAAGAATCAAGGAAGAAATCAAGCATTCAAAGGAACCTGGCTGCAACGTCGAATCAAGAAATCTGTTCTGACTGCTGAGTCCAAGCTTCCTCCCAGTTTTTTCTTCTCTGTTCTTCTCCTGCAATCCTCTCTCCTTGCCATTCCCCCCTTCTCTCTGCCCATTTCCTTTTTATCAAACAAACCCTTCCACCTTGTAAGGATATGACACGCGATCCTATGCCTCCTCCATCCTCAAAATATATTTTTTTATTATTTTAATGATCCCAACAAGTTGATTTATGATTTTTATTAACATAAATATATGATTCCAACCAAATTTATTCTTTTTATAACCAACCAACTATATTTTTATTAATAAAGTTGTAACATTGCATCTCTCTATAAATTTTACAACTCGATTATAATTTATTTTATTAATTAAATTGCAAATCACGAATTACAACACAACTTCAATTAATTTATTTATTTAAATATTCATTGTAAATAATATTATATTCAATAATACAAAGTTTCTTACAACTTTATTTAACAAATTTACTTCCCATAGAATTATAATTTATTTACAACAATTATACTCAATTATTGACTTTTCCAAATATATTTAATTATCAACATTATAGTTTTCGTATAATGATTCTATTTAATGTACAACACTACCTTACACACTTAGACACCTTCAGACCTACTTAGACTTCAAGGTATAACATTACCTGTCTGCAAGTCATGATCAAATGATAGACAATGACCACAAAGGTAAACTGACTACCAAACAACACTGACAAGGGACCTCACGTTAACTCCAAACAACTATTCCATTGGCGAAGGCACACTCAGACCTGGTAAATCAGGTGGAGTCGGTGCCTAGTACCTGCATCCTGCAGCAACCGCACATGGTTAAACATCACAAGATATATATCCACATGTAGTCATATAGTGAATGGAAATCACAGTGGGGTAGGGTACTCGAGTGCGAGTAATACGACACTGTTCCATTCACATTCATGTATAAACAAATCACTACATTGAACAAGATTTTTGGTTACTTATTAACAACATAAAACAATCTATTATCTCACAATCAAATATAGTAAATAACATCAAAGCATCTATAACATCTAGTTTATTTATCAAATTGTAAAGCATAAAATAACAGAATCCAACATTAACAACTGTTATCATCACGATTAGGTCCATAGTCAATTAACAAAATAACAAGGAATCCATCATCAAATGATCTAAGATACTATCATAATGTCAAATACTACTAAGCAAACATCAATCTAACAGACGACAAGTTGAGGGGCACTACATCCTCCCCCCCAGGATCAGGCTTACTCCTGGAAGCCTGCAAACAAATATGGATATAGCTCTCACATTCGGGATGTATCTTCCCAGGTAGCTGAAGTCTCATCACTAGGATCCCATTGGACCCTTACCTGCTCTATGACTTTGCCCCTGAGAGCGAGTCCCCTGTGCTCCAAAATGCCTACGGGCTCCAAAGCTAGCTGTCCGTCCTCTACCTGTAAGGCATTCCAATCAAGAACATGAGAAATATTTGGATGATAGGGTCTAAGAACAGAAACATGAAATACATCATGGATGTGCGACAAGCTAGGTGGCAAAGTGAGATGGTATGCAACAGGACCAATTCTCTCCAAAACCTCGATTGGCCCTACAAAGCATGGTGCAAGCTTAGAGCCTTTTCCGTAATGGATTGGACTCTTTCGCGGATGCACCCACAAGAACACCTGATCACCAACTAAAAATTGATGATCAAGTCTATGAGCATCTGCATATTTCTTCTGTCTATCCTGTGCTACCACCAAATGCTCTCTAATGCGATCAACCTGTTGCTCCATCTCTTAGAGCATTTATGGTCCAAGGAGAACTCTATCCTCAAGATGATCCCAACTAAGTGGGGTACGACAAGGATGACCATATAGAGCCTAAAAAGGAGACATGCCAATAGAACTATGGTACCCATTATTGTATGCAAACTCCACCAAATGCAAATAATCTTCCCAACGGTTTTGTTGATCCATAACATACATTTTGAGCATATCCTCGAGAACTTGATTGACCCTCTTAGTTTGCCCATCAGTCTCTGGATGATAAGCTGAACTGAAGTTCAACTGAGTCCCCAATGCATGTTGAAGAGATGTCCAAAGAGCTGAAGTGAACACTGGATCACAATTAGAGATTATCTTGCGAGGAATCCCATGCAGTCTAACTATGTCCTCCATGAAAATTCTGGCCACAGATGAAGCATTATATGAGGATCGGACAGGAGAAAAGTGTGGTACTTTCGTAAGCCTGTCTACAGTGACCATTATTGCGTCATGACAACGAGAGGACATGGGTAGACCAACTATAAAGTCTATTGAAATGATGTCCCATTTCCATTCCGGAATAAGATGTGGCTGGAGGAGACCTGCGGGATGCTGATGTTCTGCCTTAACCGTCTGACATTCCAGACATCTTGAAACAAAATCAGCAATATCCCTCTTCATTCCAGCCCAAAAATATATTTGACAGAGGTCTGCATACATCTTCTTGACACCTGGATGAGTAGAATAAGGTGCCCGATGTGCCTCAGTCATTATTAGGGTACGAAGACCCTCTATAGAAGGCACATAAATGCGACCTAAATGTCGCAAGAGACAATCCGACTCGATAGAATATCCGGCATATCTACCCTCCAAGGTTCTACCAGACTCAACTTCTGCTTTCACTTCCTGATACCATCTATCTGCAGGGAGTGTTGCAAGAATCTGTCCTCTTAATTCCACTGCAAGAGTGATTGATGAAAGTTCATGTCTTCACTGACTAAGAGCATTTGCCACCACATTCTCCTTACCTTGGACATATTTTACCTCAAAATTGTACTCACAAAGAAACTCCATCCATCACCTCTGTCTCGTATTTAGGTTTGGTTGTGTAAAAATGTACTGTAAACTTCGGTGATCACTGTGTAGCTCAAACCGATGCCCCAGTAAAAAGTGTCTCCATCTTACTAATGCATGTACAATAGCAGCTAACTCTAGGTCATGTGTAGGATAGTTCAACTCGTGATCTTTGAGTTTACGGGACTCATAGGCTATCACTCGACCCTCCTACATTAAAACTACTCCTAACCCTTCCAAGGATGCATCAGTACATACCACAAAATCTCCGGCAGGATCAGGCACTGCTAGAATAGGTGCACTAGTCAATCGTTCCTTAAGAGTTTGAAAGGCTGCTTGACACTATTCTGACCAAATGAACTTCTTTTGTTTTCTCTGAAGAGAAGTTATGGGGTGAGCTATCTTTGAAAATCCTTGCACAAATCGTCGATAATAGCTTACTAAACGCATGAAACTACGAACCTCTGAAACATTGGTAGGAGCAGGCCAATCCATGATAGCTTGAATCTTTGAAGGATCCACACAATACCCTTGTCAGAAATAACATGTCCCAAATATTTCACTTCTGTTTGAAAGAAATCGCATTTAGCCAAATTTGCATATAACTGATTCTCTCTTAAACACTGTAAAACCTGTCGCAAATGTTCTTCATGCTCTTCCATAGACCTTGAATAAATCAATATATCATCTAAAAATACCAGAACAAATCTATCAAGGTAGGTGCAAAATACACCATTCATTAGACTCATAAACACAGACGGTGCATTCGTCAACCCAAAAGGTACAACCGTGAACTTATAATGCCCGTAACGGGTGCGAAATGCTGTCTTGTGGATGTCAGCCTCAAAGATGCGCAACTGATGATATCCTGACTTTAGGTCTATCTTTGAAAACACCTTAGCCCCCTTAATCTGATCAAAGAGGTCATCAATTTGTGGCAATGGGTATCTGTTCTTCACAGTCACCTTATTAAGCTATCGATAGTCGATGCACAACCGCAGAGATCTATCCTTTTTCTTCACAAAAATAATTGGTGCTCCTCATGGAGAGACACTAGGACGAATGAATCCCTTCGCTAGTAACTCCTCTAGCTGCAAATGAAGCTCCTTAAGCTCCTGGGTAGTCATCCGATATGGAGCTCATGAAATAGGTTCTACTCCGGGAACAAGGTCTATCTTAAAATCAATATCATGCTTAGGTGGCATTCCCAGGATCTCACTAGGAAAGACATCTGCATACTCCTTGACAATAGGATGATCGTCGAGGGATGTCTCCCTATTCTCCCCAAAATCTAAGTCATTAACTGTTACAGCAAACAACTTGCATTCTTGACGCAAACATCTCTTCAATTGCATGGCAGCAATCATACGCAAAGAGATGGGTCTCTGAATCCCAACCACTTCTACTTCATTGCCTGATTCATCAACACACCTCACTAACTTGTGGTGACAGTCTATCACTGCTCGATGAGCATCCAACCAATACATTCCCAACACTATGTCATAGTATCCTAGTGGTATAATGTGAAGTCCGCCGTGGTAGATAAAGGACCTATCCTCAACTCGCAACCATACACAAGAGAGTCTACTGATACCCTAGATCCAGAGGCCAATTCCACCTGCCACATAACTTCTTGCTTTGTTGCCACTAATTTGCAACGCGCCACTATAGAAGGGGAAATGAAAGAATCTGAAGCACTAGAGTCAAAAAGAATAGAATAATACCTCGCAAGACACCTGTAGTCTCCACAACGGTGCCTTGGTGCTCTGCTTGGTGATTATCTACAGCCGCAAACACCCTATGTGACCTACCTGTATCTCCAATAGTTGGATCTGAAGCTGCTGGCCTCTGTCCAAATCCTGTAGTATTCTTATGCGGACACTGTCTGGCAATATGGCCCTACTGGCTACAAGAGAAACATCCTATTCCCCTACCTGAACCTCCACCACCTACAGGAGCATTCAACTACTGAAAACTTCCTCTACTTGCTGCAGACTGTGTGCTCTGAGTTGGCTGATCAAGGCGATGATGTTTAACTCTCTGCCAACTTCTATCTTTTCTGGAATGAAATCTACTACCTTGCTGATATTGAGAGTTTCTTGATTTCGTCTGGGAATACTGTTGTTGTTGCTGTCCACTCTTAGAAGGTACATTATGACTCCTCGAATTACCCACTGTATGGGACTGACCACCTCAGAAACTAGAACCTGCTTGAGATGTACTACCAATCTGTACACCTTAATGACCCCCTAGGGCCATGATCAAGTTCTCCTCCACTAGTCGAGCCTTCTCAACTGCTACCTCCATAGTCTTCGGCTCAAAAACACAAACTCCTCCACTGATGCGTGCATTTAGTCCTCTAATAAAATGTTGAACCAACATGGCCTCATCGTTTCCAATGCCTGCATATTGCTTGAGTTCATAAAACTTGCGCTCGTACTGTTCCACTAACATGGCCATTTGTCTCAACCCATGCAACTCGTCTACTCGATGTTGCCTCCAGTGGTTTGATAGAAATCAAGCTCTAAACCTTTCCAGAAATAGTTCCCAAGATACTGTGGCAATATCTAGATGCAACTTTTGTTCCTCTAGTTGCCACCATGTAGAGGCGAAACCTCTGAGATGCATGATGGCACATCTTTCCTTAGTGTTGCTACCATATGGATGCATAGAAAAACACCTCTCCAAATCAATTAGCCATGTCTCTACTTCCATACTACTACCAGAACCATCGAAAGTAGGAGGACGGGCTCTCATAAGGTCTCTCATGTGGCCTGCAAGAATAGCTTCGTGCTCAGCTATGATTTCTCTCCTTCTGGGAGATCGTTCTCTTTCTCTCACTTCTGGTTGATCCATCTCCTGCCTGGTGATAGGTTGTCACTGTACCTCATCATTTAATCTATTTTCAGATGTCAAAGAACCAGGGCTGTGTCCATGGCTGTCTGCAACTAGGGATTCTAAGTGACCAGTTTATAGCTAATCCTAATGCTTAAAAGAATGACTAATCTATCTGCTTGTTGGATAAATGGAATGAATGCTTGTAAAATAGAAGAAAACAGGAAATGTACTCAAAGCAAAGAAACAATAACATGCATCTATCTATTAAAATAGGAAACACCTTTATAAAAGAAAACTTGAAACAATAAAACAGAGATACTAGCCTCCTGCCTGATTGGTGAGAGTGGGCCCTTGCTCTGCACCTTTGAGGCTGAAGGCTATTGCAGGAAATCAACACAAAAGATGATCTACACTAAATTTAGTCCAATTCATTCATTTCTATATTCATGAAAATGTATGGCTATAGTAGAACTGAAATCTCTGATCAAAATAATTTTATCATTGTTGTTCTATTACTATTTCTGAAAGTATATATAAAAAGAGTGATGATATATCATTGAACTTATCTATCAGTCTTTCTAGGAGATGACAACATCTCTTATTTGTACTTAACTGTCTAACTTATGAAAGATCACCATGCAAGAAAGGTAGACTTGAGTGGAACAGAAGTCCACTCAGAGGTCTAAGTTTAGGTCTTAATACACTTGGGCATCAAAGCCCTAAAAATAAGAATATTGGATTAGTTCAATTCGTAACTCATGCAAAATCTTTGGAAAGATAAAACTTTAGCAGTTTAACTGATAGTTGACCCTTCACCACTCAGGTGATGATTGAGTGAAGTGAGGGGGGTATTAGGATTGCTGTTGAAGTGTCTGGGCAGCAGCTCTGTCTAGAACATGCCCCGTTCTCAGGAGGCGCCGGAGATAGCTGTTCCTATCTGCAGCTCCAGAGATATTCCAGACACTCGCAGAGCTCCGGAGAGTCATTCCCCATATCTTCAAAACTCCAGGTGTCACTGTTCTTTGTTATGGTCTCCAGAGATCATTGAAGACGATCTCCAGAGATGCACAAAATCGCTGTTTCTGACATTTACACCTGCTAATTCAAAAAGGAAAGAGAAATTCTGCATTTTTCCATTAATCCCACACACATTAGTCATCTAATCAGAAATTATAATCTCAAGTAATCTATCTTAATTAATCACAAAATAGAACAATCTTGCTAACTTATTTGAGTGCAGACACAAGGAAGATGAACTGAATAGGGGAAAAAGAGAGGCAAAAAGGGGTGTATTTTATGAGTGCAATTTGACACTCATCATCCCCCCATACCTAAGGTTTGGCAGGTCCTCCTGCTTTTCACATTCTGGATTTACGTTGACAAAGCAATCTGTCAGTCAGACTGTACTCTTGGAGATAGGTTGTCCAAGTAGTTTTATTGGTGTTACCATTCCCTCTGTACTTGTCAACTTGCTTCATCCAATCTTGCAATTTTTCATCTTCTAGCTGTTCTGTCCATATAGGGAGTGGTTCAATTATCAGAGGAGGTCTAAACTGCCCTCCTATCCATTCCTATTTATGTTTATCCATCAGTTTGGATATCATCTTTGCCTTCCTCATGAGTAGTCTCAGGTTTGCAGGGGTGACCACCTCTCTAAGTTTTTGCTCTGGGATTAAAATACTCCATCTCCTCTTTGCTATAGCAAGGACAGGATTTGCTGAATTAATCATAAAAAGACCAAAGTCAATGGAGCATTCCTACAAACTTTTCAAGTATAATGGCAATATGCTGGTTGCACTTGCAGGATGATAGATGATGGACCTGAATTGGGTCTGAAAAGCAAAAGGATTGGGACATTTTTTCTGAGGAGGAGATCTATTTTTGAATCCTTTTGAAGATGATCTTCCATCCTTTCATCCCAGATCTGGTGGTTTCTCATGAGGGACATGAATGCCTTAAGCTGGCATTCTCCCATAAAGTGATTAATCATGAAGGCTATATCATTAATGCAGAACCCATGTAAGTATAATTCACATAGGAAGTTTTTGTCTTCATCATTGCTTCTGGTGTAAGCTGCCATGAAACCTTCTGCTATTTTGGTATCTTCATTCATGTCAGATAGGACTAAGGAGAGTTTCCTTTGCAGTATCCTTTCCTGTAGGAACATTGAATAGATGGCACTTGGAGGTCTGCAAGATAGAATTTCTGAGGAAAGGGAGGCCATTTGAATGATTTTGCTTTCCAAAGTTGCTATCCTTTCTGCTCTGGCAGTGACTACCCTTTGTAATTGCAACATTGGCTTGGAGGCTTCAAATTCTCTACACCTTTCCTCCTAATGAAACAGGGCTTTAGGAATGTCAATGGGGATTGGACCCACATAGGCATCTGTTTGAATTTCCTGCTCATTGGTTGCCCTTGGGCTAGACAGTTCTTGAATATATTCTTCTTGGTCATCCAGTCTGTTATTGGCCCAAGTTAATTGTTTATCCTAGCTTTGTACCTTTTCAATCAGTGCTGCCATTACTGTGAGGCCGGTGTCTCTGGCCATGGTGAGCTTAGAAACCTTTTGTGCTGCTTCTTTTCTTTTTCTTCCATCACTTTTGCTACCTCACATTTCTGTGTTTCCAACTTTGCCTCCCTCTCTTGGATGATTCTGTCCTTGTTTTGGAGGTCTGTTTGGATTTTTGCAATAGTTTGCTTCAGTTCCATCTCCATCTCTACTCTGACCTTCTTGAGGTCAGTAATAATCAAATTCTTTCCCCAGAGTATCCTTTTTAAATTCTCAATTTCTTCCATTAATTGTTGCTCTGTTGAGATTTTGATATCCTCTTGGTCAAAGGGATGTGATAGAGTTTCTACCTCTGTTTCTGTGGCTGTTGGCTGATTATCAATATTATCCATGGCCACCTGCCCTGCTTCTCCCAATGTATTCGTGTGCCCTGTTTCTCCTTCTGCAGTGTTCCTATCCTGAGGATCCTCTGCTGCTGCTGGCACTAATGAAGGTCCTGCTTTGTCCTCACATGTGCTCAATTCCAGGAGTACCTTAGCGAGCAGGGCAGTATCCTTCTTAGCTTGTGAGAGCTACCTCTTCCTTTTGCTTCTCCGGAGCATAGGTGGAACTGGTGCCTTCGGAGCAGGTCTTCCTTCCTTAGAATTTGAGGAGATAGCAACAGTTGGTAAGCTTCATGTCTCCGGAGCACATGGTAGTGTTGAAACTGGACTTGACTCCATATGAACAGATGGTGCTGGAGAATTTTCACTTTGCTTCCTCTTTCTGACTAGAGGTACCTCATCAGAGTCATGGGATGGTTCTTCAACCCACCATCTCCCCTCAATTCCCTGTCCTGCCTTTTCCTCTGTTAATTCCCTAGGCCTAGATTCCTCAGGTAAAGTCATTTTTCGCCTGATTGACCGAGTCATGTATAGAGGTCATGTAGGAGAAGGCTCTGCAATTTGTTTGCCTTTCCCCTTCTTGTTGGGAATAGGGGCTGCAGATGATGTAGCCTCCTGTGAGGGTGATGTCCCTTTGTGAGAAGCTATGGAGGAGGCTGTAGGCTCGGTTTCTTCATCATGGTGAGAGGGAGAACTCTCATCCTCTGTTTGTGTTATCTCTGGTTCTCTGACCTGAGGGTTATGCTCAAGAAAGTTCTGCAATAGTTCTTCTCCATTGGCCTGAGATAAGAAGTGGTGCTTGACTATCAGGAAGATGAGGCCATGATGTTTCATGGGTCCCTTACCCTGCTGGTATTTCTCTGCAGTTGCCCTGATGGTAGAATATAGGAAATTGGGGATATTTATGTTATATTTGGGGTGCCTATTTCTATGTCTAAGAAAAATTAGCATTTTCATTATGGGCCCTAAAACTATGGAGAATTGGCCATCACAGGTAAAGTACTTCATTAACCAGGTAGCAACAGTTGCCCAAGGGTTTGGGAGAGTGGACCTCAAAATTTCTTTGACCTCATTCTCATTCATATGCAATTGAATAGCAGGTTCACCACGAACAGAAAAATTTCTAATTAAATCAGTATACAAGGTTTTCAGATGGTAGAACCTCTCACCTTGTTCGGGGAGTCCGGAGATGTGGCTGATAATTGTGGAGGAGAGACTGATTTGGTTTCCTCTCATAGTGGTCTGGTTGTCTCTTAAATTCCTAAGGAATTCGTTCACAATATCCTCCTGAAACCCTTCGAACTTATTTAGGAAATCTAACCATCCAACAGCCCTTAAAATGTTTGCTACAGCTGCATCCTTTAGAAGACTTGCAGTATTTTCTGGCTTAGACTTTTTCTTGACCCCCATTACTGAATTGATGGCAGTTTCTGTGTTTTATTCTTTTACTTCCGCGGCCTGTAGTCTATTTGTCCCTCTGATCTGTGGGCTCTGGAGTATTGTTCAAATTACTCTGTAGACTCTAGAGAGTTGTTTAATTTATCTTATGCTTCAGTCTATTCCAGAGCTTTGAATGAGGGATGCTATTGTTTTCAGGCTAGGCTTATGTAGATGGGTTAAGGGGCCAAAGCAGCCATAATTGTAACGAACTGACAGGGCGCTCCGGAGGTAAGGTGGCATTAAGGCACAGATGACGGCATGCTTGGATGTGAAAAAGGAAATGATGGCGAAGGGATGTGTCATCATGGCAGCACCCAAAATAGAAAGACAGGACAGTTACTAATTAATGATTAATTAAAAATAGATTTACCTAGATCAGTTTTAATGATGAGGTGACGTACACGGGAGAAATGCTGCGCCGTTTTGGAAACTGCATGCATCGTGGCATTTAAGCAGCGGCCTGAAATGACATCCACTTCCTACTTGCACGTGACTTGCAATCATTGCATTGAGTGACACTAAAATCCACGCCCATGGGTGATGTCAGCGCCAGCTTGTGGACACTCCTGCAATTATTAGTATTCTAATTTTAATTATGCTGTGCGATGAAGTAGAAGATGAGTCATGATGACCTCATCATATGAGTTGTCTACTTTACCACCTGGCGAGGTAGGTCCCGCCCTTATTATGGAACTATTGGCATTATTAATAGAGCGCCGGAGGTGCTCCTAATTGGAAAGCGCCGGAGGTGCTCCTTATTGGAAAGTGCCGGAGATGCATTGGGCCAATTTCTGGCAACGGATCATATCTGGAGCTCAATTATTACAACTGTCCTAGAGAAGGAAACTGCCATTTACTGGTTTTCAACTCTCTTGGTCGAGAAAGACAGCCATTTGCTGGTTTTCCATCCTTCTCAAATTTTTTTTTATTTTTATTTTTTTATTTTTTATTTTTTATTTTTATTTTTTTTATTTTTTATTTTTTTTAGAAGGCAGCCATTGCTGGTTTTCAACCTTCTTTTTTTTTTCAGAAGGCAGCCATTGCTGGTTTTCAACCTCCTTTTATTTTTTATTTTTTATTTTTTTTTATTTTTATTTTATTATTATTATTATTCCAACACCGTGATAGAGGAGGTATCCTCTGTATCAAAACATAGATCATCAAGAAATTCTTCTTTAGTAGACGGTCTTTTGTAGAGTTTTATCCGGTGACCATTTACTAGAAATATGTTTGTGCTCCCATCAATTGGTTGCAATAATATAGTTCTATTTTCAAACACTTCCTTTATTTGATAAGGACCCAGCCAGTGAGTCTGTAATTTCCCTTTGAATTCTTTGAATTTAGAATCAAAGAGAAGAACCCAATCTCCTTGTTGAAATGTCCTCCTCTTGATATGTTGGTCATGCCATTGTTTCCTTTGGTACTGAACCAGTTCTGTTTGCTGAATGGCTTCTGTCCGAATCTCATCCAACTCGTTGAGCTAAAGAATTCTATTCTATTAAATTGTAGACAGCGGCAGCCCAACATCCAATACAATTTTAAGTGTCTGGAGTTCAAATTCTATAGACAGTATAGGCTTTTTCCCATAAACCAATTCATATGGTGAAAACTTTGTTGTGGACTTCCAAGTGGTGTTGTAAGTCCAAACTGCTTCAGGTAGTCTATTAGCCCAATCCTTTCTGTTCATTGCTACTATCCTTATTAGGATATTCTCAAGTTCTCTGTTAGTTACTTCTACCTGCCCATTTGCTTGAGGATGGTAAGGTGAAGCTTTTCTATGCTTGACTTGGTATAAATCTATGAATGCCTTGATTACCTGTGAAGTAAATTGAGGTCATTTGTCTGAAACTATTAATTTTGGGGCTCCAAATCTCAAGAAAATTCTATTGTAAAGGAAATCAGCAACTTTTTCTTCTCTTGCAAACTGTAATGCTTGAACCTCAGCCCACTTAGTAACATAGTCTGTGCATACTAGAATATACTCCTTGCCTGATGATGGCGGTGAAATTGGTCCCACAAAGTCTAGACCCCATTGCTCAAATGGTTCCATCATGACTTGAGGATGTAGCAGCATTTCTTGGGTAAAGGTGGCTGCCCCATCCTTTGGCACTGGTCACAGTGCTGCACATACTTCTTTGTGTCTTTATGAAGAGAAGGGCAGTAGTAACCAGCTCCAAGGATCTTGTGGACTATCCTGTGGAAAGAGTAGTGGCCACCAGATGGTTCATCATGACATGCTTTCAACACATCAAAAGTCTCATCAGCCTTCAAGCACCTGCGTAGATTGAAATCAGGACCACATTTAAATAGTAAACCATTCAACCATTTGTAGGATAAACTTTCTTTAACCAAACATTTTCTTTGTTTTGAAGTAAAATGGGATGGATACAAGCCTGTAGCTAAAAAATTAGCTATGTCAGCAAACCAAGGTGCAGTAGTGGATATGGCAAAAAGATGTTCATCTGGAAATTTGTCCTCCACTGGTTGATCTTCTCCTCCTGTATGCAATCTTGATAGAAAATCAGCAACCAAATTAAACTTTCCTAGATTATCAACTATGGTAATATCAAATTCTTGCAATAGCAATAACCACCTGATGATCCTTGCACCTACTACTGGTTTATTCATTAGATACTTGATGGCTACATGATCAGTGTGCACAAATATTTTATATCCGGTAATATAATGTCTGAATTTGTTTATAGCATAGATAACTGCCAAGAATTCTTTCTCAGTTGTTGTATAATTTCTTTCTGCAGAGGTAAGATTTTTGTTGATGTAATAAATGGCATGCATACTCTCTCCTTCCTCCTTTTGTCCTAAAATGGCCCCAATGGATTAATTTGAAGCATCAGTTTGTATGTGGAATGGTAAAGTCCAATTAGGTCCCCTTAAAACTGGTGTCATAGTAAGCTTCTCCTTCAAAGTTTCAAATGCTGATTGACAGTCTGCTATCCAGAGAAATTTTGTTTCCTTGTTAAGCAGGGTAAACAGGGGGGCAGCTATTTTACTAAAATTTTCTATGAACCTCCTATAGTAGCCTGCATGACCTAGAAAACTTCTGACATCAGTCTGATTTTTGGGTGAAGTCAACTGTGTGATTACTTCTATCTTGTTCTGATCCACTCTGATCCCTTTTTCCGAAATATGGTGTCCCAAAACAATTCCTTCCTCCACCATCATAAAACATTTCTCATGGCTAAGGGACAGTCGATTTTTATCACAACATTTTAGTACTTTTCCAAGGTTTGTGAGAGCTTCCTCAAAGTTATTCCCATACACAGTAAAGTCATCCATGTAGACTTCCATGCATTCATTAGCCAGTTCAGCAAAAATAGTTAGAACCAGTCTCTGAAATGTAGCTGGGGCATTGCACAACCCAAAAGGAAGAACTTTGTAAGCAAAGGTTCCCCAAGAGCATGTGAAGGTGGTTTTGTCTTGGTCCTCAGGTGCTACTTGAATTTGATTATACCCACTGAATCCATCTAAAAAAGAAAAATACTTTCTCCCAGCAAGGTTGTTCAGAACTTGGTCAATAAATGGTAAGGGAAAGTAGTCCTTTTTTGTGGCCTTGTTGAGTTCTCTATAATCAATACACACCCTCCATTTCCCATTCTTTTTAGGCACAATGACAAGGGGTGAGACCCATTGACTATCTGAGATTGGATATATGAACCCTGCCTGGAGTAATTTTTCTATTTCAGTTTTGACAGTGTCCTTTAAAGCAGGATTCAATCTTCTTTGTGGTTGTCTGACAGTTTTAATATCCTCAGTGTAGATATGATGGGTACAGATTTCAGGAGGTATGCCTTTCATATCTTGGTATTCTTAGGCAAAAGATGCTAAGTGGGAAACCAAAGGCTGAATAAGTTTTTCTTCCTGACTTGCTATTAACTAAGTATTTATATTAAGTGTTTTCCCTGGCAGAATCATGACCTGTTTTGTAATTTGATCCATAGATGTGGTGGGTCCATACATTGGTGTCATGGCATTAAGAGGACAAGAATGTGGGAGTAACATGTGGAAGGTGGCTAAGTCCTTGTAAAAGGTTTCCCCACAAGGAATAATGTTGGTAAGGGTACAATGAGAAGAAACGAGAAGTTCTCTCTGAGGATCTTGGGCGAGTTCCATCACATCTTTGTTGATTAGGATGTGAGTGAAGTCTTCCATTGTATCATAGTATACTTCTTCTCCTAATTCTCCCAGATGTTCCCTAATGGTTACCATAGCTAATGAGGCACTGTTGTTCATGTTATCCGGTTCATCCACCCATACTCTTCCTGTGTAATGCACCGATGGTTTAGCTGGAGGATACAGAGATATTTTCTTTAAATCTATCCCATTAGAAATGACCATATCTCTAGTTCGACAATCAATAGATGCTACTGTAGTAGCCAGCCATGGCCTTCCTAAAATCAGCGGATAAGCATTTCTCTGGTTTCTAGGTTCCAGTATTAAGAAATCCACTAGGAATTCCCATGAATCTATCACAACAGGTACATCAGTGATCACTCCCTTTGGAACAGCTACTGACTGATCAGCAAGTTGAAGAATTATAGTCATGGATTGGATACCTGACAGAGCTAACTTGTCCATTGTATGAACTGTCATCACATTAATTGCTGCTCCTAAGTCAACCAGAACATTTGAAATTTCTACCCCCAAGATGAAAACAGTTATGACAGGGTTCCCAGGGTCTCGATATTTTGGGATGAGAATTTCTCCCATCAATAGATCCATTACTTTTCCTTCCACCTGTATTGTGGAGGGAAAACTTTTCTTTCTACCCTGTGTTTTGATACAATACTGTTTGATGAATTGATTTAGTTCAGGTACATCTTTGATGGCCTGGAGGAGAGGAATTTCAATGTTTAGCTGCTTGAGT
The DNA here is from genome assembly GCA_027924645.1 of Cunninghamia lanceolata. Classification (NCBI taxonomy): domain Eukaryota; kingdom Viridiplantae; phylum Streptophyta; class Pinopsida; order Cupressales; family Cupressaceae; genus Cunninghamia; species Cunninghamia lanceolata. The sequence goes on along the minus strand of BSBN01000053.1, from coordinate 1,766,990 downwards.
TCTTGTAAAAGCTCTGATTCCTGATTGGGTTGGATTTGTTTTTGTAATATCTTTTTCTGGGGAGCATTTTGTTTAAGTCGTTCTAGGTAGGGTGCTAGCTTTTCCATCTCCGGAGCATCTCTGGAGCTCTTATCAGAATTGTGTTCAAGACTGTTCTCTGGAGCTGGCTTTTTAGGAGTAACTTCGGAGTTGTCTATGGTTGATTTTTCTAGCACTTTTTCATTAGTAATCTCCTCTGGGGGTTGATTGGATGGATTTTCAGGTTCCTCATCATTGGTTATTTCAACTATAGTTGGAAGAAAAGGTCTTGGGAATGCTTTCCCAGAACACAGCTGGAGATTATTTGAATATATAGCATTAATTCTAGCCAGATTTTCTTGATCTGTCATATAGACAGCTGCTCCCTGTTTATTCCGTGGGTTTGGTATAGGCTGAGCTGGTAAAGGTGGTTGACTAACTGGTTCATTTTGTGTTTGACCCTGTGTGTTGGAGGATCCAGTTAGTAAAGCCTACTGTTGAGGTTGGAAACGTCTAGGTTGTCCTTGGTATTGTTGATGATATCCCTGTTGAGGACCCCATTGAGGTTGCATGCCTTATGACCCAAACTATGGTGGCCATTGTTGATTTCCCCAAGGCTGATTTTGCCAGTTTTGGTTTTGCCAATCCTGCTATCCCCAAGGAGGATTATTTTGAGGGCCATACCAAGCTAGATTCCACTGATTATTTCCCCAATTAGTAGGACCCCTGTAAGAAGACTGGCTTGGGTATTGATTATAAGGGAAATTTTTGGCTTGTTTTTGTCCCACATAGTTCAACTCCTCCTCTATCACAGCATTCTTTTTACTCAATCTTTTCAAGGCTGGAAGCTGACTACACTGACTGGTAGGATGTTCCCTATCACAGATTTGACAAATCTCTAATTTGTCCAAGGGACATTCTCTCAACAGGTGTTTGTTTCTACACCTAGGACAATAAATGGAAAGCGGTTCAGTTGCTCTACTTTGATCAATTGTTCTAGTTTTTGCTTGAATCCCATCCAATGTGGTATTTAGTTGGACCAAAATATCTATTTTTAGATTTGCAATTTCCTCCATCAACTGTCCTATCTCATTCTTCCCTTTAAAAGTTTTGGATGACCTTACTCCATCTTGAGTTTTGGTATAATTCCTGCAGAGTTCCTCTATGTCAGGTATTTCCATTTTGTTAATGTTCCCTTTTCCCATTAGGTCCAGTGCCTGTTTTGATTCTTTATCCAATCCTTTTATAAACAGGGTTCTGGCCAAGGAGTGATCCATCGGATTGCCATACCTTCTCAAGGAAAAATTAAACCTATCCACATAGTCTTCTAAGGATTCTTCCTCCGCCTGCCTAATTTTAAATAGTTCTTCATTTTTATTACTGGATCTGCAATAATCTTGGTATTTTTCCAAAAAACTCTATTTCCATTTGATCCCAAGAATGGATAGAACCCTAGGGTAAACCCATAAACCATCTCATCGCAGAATCTTTCAGGGTTGAAGGGAACAGTTTGAGTTTCTGGTTATCTGATCCATAATCATAAGTTTGGCAGACTACTTTGAATTCAAACAAGAACTGATCTGGATCCTTAGAGGAAAGTCCTCTGAAATTTTGCAGATGTGCTGGTGAGATATTCTTCATGGGAGCATTGTCTCCAGCAGCCAAAACAATAGAATAAGAGAAGGTTCTTGGGGCCTGATTTTCCTCTTCCCCATGATTATCATTTTCCATGTTTAGTACTAGTTCTTCTTCCTGAGGTTCTAGGAAATTAGATTCTACCAAAGGATCTGCCTCAACTTTTTGTTGTAATTCCTAGATATAATTGGCAAGTGGAATATCTGTAGGATCTAAGGGATTGTTGTTTTGAAGTGCAAGTTCCAAATTAAGATCTAGGTTTCCTTCTTCAACAAGATTTTGTACCACCTCACTGCTTTCCCCTATGGTGTGTTGTTGGGGTGTCTGCTTAATGTATCTTCCTTTAAGATCTCTAGCTCTAACCATAGAGATCTATTCTAAAAACTATTTTTAACTCAGTGTCCCTAATTAACACAAACTATATACTCGGTAATGGCACCAAAAATGACAGGTTGTCACTGTACCTCATCATTTAATCTATTTTCAGATGTCAAAGAACCAGGGCTGTGTCCATGGCTGTCTGCAACTAGGGATTCTAAGTGACCAGTTTATAGCTAATCCTAATGCTTAAAAGAATGACTAATCTATCTACTTGTTGGATAAATGGAATGAATGCTTGTAAAACAGAAGAAAATAGGAAATGTACTCAAAGCAAAGAAACAATAACATGCATCTATCTATTAAAATAGGAAACACCTTTATAAAAGAAAACTTGAAACAATAAAACAGAGATACTAGCCTCCTACCTGATTGGTGAGAGTGGGCCCTTGCTCCGTACCTTTGAGGCTGAAGGCTATTGCAGGAAATCAGCACAAAAGATGATCTACACTAAATTCAGTCCAATTCATTCATTTCTATATTCATGAAAATGTATGGCTATAGCAGAACTGAAATCTTTGAAAAATCAGAATAATTTTATCATTGTTGTTCTATTACAATTTCTGAAAGTATATATAAAAAGAGTGATGATATATCACTGAACTTATCTATCAATCTTTCTAGGAGATGACACCATCTCTTATTTGTACTTAACTGTCTAACTTATGAAAGATAACCATGCAAGAAAGGTAGACTTGAGTGGAACATAAGTCCACTCAGAGGTCTAAGTTTAGGTCTTAATACACTTGGGCATCAAAGCCCTAAAAATAAGAATATTGGATTAGTTCAATTCGTAACTCATGCAAAATCTTTGGAAAGATAAAACTTTAGCAGTTTAACTGATAGTTGACCCTTCACCACTCAGGTGATGATTTGAGTGAAGTGAGGGGGTATTAGGATTGCTGCTAAAGTGTCTGGGCGGCAGCTCTGTCTAGAACATGCCTCATTCTTAGGAGGCACCAGAGATAGCTGTTCTTGTCTGCAGCTCCGGAGATATTCCAGACACTCGCAGAGCTCTGGAGAGTCATTCCCCATATCTTCAAAACTCTAGGTGTCACTGTTCTTTGTTATGGTCTCCGGAGATCATTGAAGACGATCTCCAGAGATGCACAAAATCATTGTTTCTGACATTTACACCTGCTGATTCAAAAAGGAAAGAGAAATTCTACATTTTTCCATTAATCCCATGCACATTAGTCATCTAATCAGATATTCTAATCTCAAGTAATCTATCTTAATTAATCACAAAATAGAACAATCTTGCTAACTTATTTGAGTGCAGACACAAGGAAGATGAACTGAATAGGGGAAAAAGAGAGGCAAAAAGGGGTGTATTTTATGAGTGCAATTTGACACTCATCGCCTGGGACCAAGACAAGCAAGAATCTCCTCAAGGAGCTGGCGTAATTAAGCACCCTCTGGCTGACCTTGATTCTCTTGATTCTCGCTTCCACCTTCTTGCGCACTCTCATGAGGAGAACTAGGAGGAGGGCTATTATCAACACCTCTCCCACGACCCCTACCTCGTCCACGTCCTCGACCTCGTACCCTAGGTATCTTCCTGGACAACACACCTAAAAACAACTTCAAGTTGCTAGGCGAGGACTATGGATGAATATGTTCTTTAGAGTTTAAACAACTAGTATAGCTTAATGGGCTAGTATAAAACCTAGAGTACCCAGTGTTAGAAACTTGGCTCTAATACCAGATATAATGCCCCGCCTTGAATCCTTAGAGAACATGTCGTAAGTTTAAATGGTATAATTATGTATGTTAATAATACTTTGTTATCTTAATCACTTTTAAAAAAAAAAAATTTCCTGTTTCATATAGCATAACTGTGAATTTCTCTAAGGTGTTCAAGGCGGGGCATTACACATCACCAAGAATTTTTGAAAGCCCAAAATTATCCACTTTTGCCCTCAAGTTCATGTTTAGGAGGATGTTTGAACTTTTCACATCTCCATGAATTATTTTTGGTGTGGAGCTCCAATGCAGGTATTCCAATCCTTGAAATAAACACATTCAAGCAAGGACATCTATAATTTTTTTGGTTGGGAGAATAAACATCTTAAGATATGTCTTGATCAAAGTTGCTCAGGACTCATAGTAAGCTCTTTGGCAACTAAACATTCTTATTGGTGGACCAACGACCACTCAACAATGAACTATAATTAATTCTTTCAAAAGAAGAGAACATACAAACACCCTTATTAAATTCTCCTAAATAGAGTAGATATTGAGTACCTTCTACTGCATCTAGGGCTACTCAAAGCCTAGCTTTCTAATCTAGGCTAGAAGGGTTTTACAAGTAACCTGGAAAAAATATCCAGATGGATACTAGTCAGTTTGTGTCCATTCCATATACTCCACATTTATTAGTAAACGTGACCTACCATAGAGGTGATCCCTAAGTAATCCTCCACCCATATACTTGTAAACAAGCATTATCTCCTTGTAGACATCACAGAAGCCAAGCAAAGACATCAAGTTCTTGTGATTCACTCTCGAGAGAAGATCAATCTACTTATTAATCAACAATATAATATAGTGTTGTACGCGCGCTCTACCTCTGCATGTGCCTCTAGGGTTTTGTTTTGATTCTGCATCTCTGTCACATGGGGATGGAGGGTACTACCTCAAGTAGTACCTCTAGGTCCCTGCCTGAGTTAGGTGTTGACTGTTCCAAGACCTAGAAAAATGTTCTGACAGGACAGGAGGACCTTTTTCCTAAAGGTACATCTATGGTCCCAGTGCATAAGGAAACTACTGTAGGAACAACTCTTGACATACTAGATGACCTAGTTGAGGAAATTGCGGCCTCCATGGATCTCACTCTTGTGGGTAAGTTTTTTTCTCTTCGCCCTAGTATTGAAATGGTTCAAAAATGGGTTTCCAATTGGTGACATATTAAAGGTAGTGTGACAGTCATCTCTATGGCACAAGGGCTTTTTCTTTTTCGATTTACTAGCAGAGAGGACATGATAGCTATTTTAGTAGGAGGGTCATGGCTCTATGGTACTCACTCATTCGCACTATGTAGTTGGCAGCCATGGTTTGATCCCAGCATTGACTTGAACTAAACTGCCCCCGTTTGGGTGAGACTTCCAGGGTTTCCTTTGGAATACTGGGATGAAAAAGTTTTTTCTGCTATTGCTAACACCTTTTGCCAGTTTGTCACCCTGGATAATACCTCTCAGACTAAATCCTGATGTGTATATGCTAGATTCTGTGTTAAAGTGGAAGTTCACAAAACTCTACCTATGTCCATTGAGCTAAACTCAAAGTATGGGATCTGGACGCAACTGATTATTTATGAAAATGCTACCACCTTTTGTCAACTCTGCAAAAAGAAGGGTCACTTGATGTCCCATTGCAAGCTCAAGGAAGCTAAGGAACCCACAAATAAGGAAAATGAGGAGAATAACCCTAGTTCCTCAGAGCAATCTTTGGATAAGGGTTTGGAAGATAATCCCGATCTCTAGGGAATGGGGGGTAATGAGGAACAAAATCTCTAGCATTTCCTGCCAGTTTTGGAAGATGGAGAGATCAACAATGAAACCCATTTGGAAGAATAGTTACAAGATTCTGGTGGAAACATTGAGGCTAAGGTGTTGTTTCAGACCTTCCACGCCCTCCAGACAATATTCAAATTCTAGAGTCGGTTCTTGATAATGGAGGAATGAGCTCTCAACCCTCTCCAAGATATAGTTCAACTCCTATCTCCCCTGGAGTAAGGACTAATGGAACTCAGAATGATGTTCCTATTAAGGAAAGTTTAACCCCGAAATAGAATGTAGGCCCAACTCTGCCCCCTAGAGTAGGGCCCAGTGAGAAACATAGTGACCAAGATGAATGGGTCACTCCAAAGAAGAAGGGTCATAAGCCCAAGAAGTCTGCTGATGTTGGAGTAGACCCCAAATCAGGAAGGCCATCCTTAATCAAAACAAGGCAAAGGGAGGCAGCTAGGGAGATAGCCAGTGGTAAACAGAAGATACTAGAGGTTCACTCCCAAAAATTTTTCAAATGAGGATTTTGTCATGGAATATGAGGGGTCTTAACATCCCTTCAACATAGTTTGAAGTTAAGAACTGTATTTTAGATCATAAAATTTATATTCTCTTACTTCAGGAAGTTAAAATGTCAGAGGAAAGCTTCAAAATGGTCGCCGATAGGATCTGGCCTAATGCTGCCTTTTGTATTAGTCCTGATGTTGGTGCATCGGGGGGGATTGTTACAATGTGGAATAAAGCCAGGATTGGAGGTATGCTTACCTTCCTTAATAAACATTGTCTTATGATTAACTTTTCTTTGCCTTCTTTTCATTGGATGTTGGTCAATATTTATGCCCCGAACACTAGGGTTTTGAGGAAAACTCTTTGGATGGATTTGTCTGTTCACCTCTCCTCTACCCCTGATTCCCATTGGATATTTGTGGGTGATTTCAATACTCCTTTATACCCCTCTGAGAAGTCTGGGGCATCCTTGACTACTCTGATAGTATGCTTGATTTAGTTAATTTTACCAATACTTTTGGGCTCCTAAATATTGAGTTACAGAATCAAAATTTTACCTAGACCAACAGAAGAAGGGGTGATCAATTGACTCAAGTTAAATTGGATAAGTTCCTCATTTCCAATAACTGGATAACAATCTCAACCTAAGTCTCTCAGCCATTCCTAGGATAGTTTTAGATCATAATCCTATTCTCCTTAGTTGGGTGGAGCAGAAAAAAAGGGGACCTTTCCCTTTCAGATTTAAAGCAATGTGGATTAAACACCAAGATTTTAGAAGTCTTTTGGCTAGATGGTGGCAAATCCTGGTCCAAGGCACTCCTATGTTTAGACTACTTAAGAAGCTCTTGCACATTAAAAAAGAGGTCCGTGGATGGAATAAGTATAGTTTTGGGAATGTGTTTCCCTGGAAGAAGATCATCTCTGGTCAATTGGCTGATATTCAAACTAGAATAGCTCAAGGGGACTTTTCTGAGGATACTGCTCAATCAGAAAACAACTTAATTATAGATTGGAAGAACCTCATGAATAGAGAGGAAATCTTCTAGAAACAAAAGTCTAGAGTTCAATGGTTCAAGGAAGGAGATTGTAATACTGCTTTTTTCCACCTCTCAGCTATGAAACATGAAAAATCTAATACTATTTCTAAATTGTGTGTGGAAGATGGTAGTGTAATCACTTATGAAAATGAGATTAGTAATCATACGGCTAGTTTCTTTCAGAACTTGTTGTCAGAACAAGCTATCAATGCTGATAATGGGCAGATAATGGACCGTCTCAATAATATTCCTTCTTTGATTTCAGAGGAGGATAATGTTGAAATCCTAAAACCTATTTCTGAGGAAGAAGTTCAGCGAGTTTTATTCTCTATGATTTCCCTCCTATATTCTTCTAAGAATTTTGGGATATAGTGGGTTATGATGTTACAACTACTGTCAGTGACTTCTTCAGAATGGGGAAACTCCTAAAATAGGTTAACAATACTTTTATTGTTCTGGTCCCTAAGAAGCCTAACCCTGAGTTACTTACTGATTTCAGACCTATAAGTCTGTGCAATACTATTTATAAGTTATGTACCAAACTCCTTGTCTATAGATTCCAACCTCTGTTGGATAAAATTATTTCCTCTTCTCATAAAGGCTTTGTTCCTAGAAGATAGATATTGGATGCTGTTATAGCCACTCATGAAACTATCCACTCAATAGTGAAAAGCTGGATCCCAGGTATGGTGCTGAAACTTGATATATCTAAAGCATATGATAGAGTTTCCTGGTAGTTTCTTTTTAAAGTTATTTAGAAGTTTGGTTTCAATGAAAAAGTGTCCCTCCTTATCCAAGAAGCTGTAACCACTGCTAAGTTCTTAGTTCTTGTCAATGGGATTCCTAGAGGTTTCTTCTCTCCCACTAGAGGCATTAGGTAGGGTGATCCTCTATCCCCCTATCTCTTTATCATGTTGGCTGAGGCTCTTGGGAGGTATGTTCATTTAAAGATCCTTTCAAAGGAAATTGTGGGGATAAAACCAGCTTCTTCTCTCCCACCTATGTTTGTTTAGTAGTTTGTGGATGACACCATCCTTTTTGGTATCTCCTCAGTTTTGGAAGCCTATAGTTGGAGAAATGTCCTCAATGATTATGCCAAGGCTTCTGGTCAACACATCAACTTCCATAAGAGCAATGTTTATTTCTCCAACACTTCGGAGGACCTTTAGAGGAAAATTATTAACATTCTTGGATGTGCAGCTGCTGATCTACCTTCAGTCTACCTTGGCCTCCCTTTAACTGTTAAGGAAGTTACTCTGGGTTTTTGGAATAGTATCTTGGAAGGAACTCAAAAGAAGTTGGTTGGCTGGAAAGGAAAGCTTCTGAGCAGTGCTAGAAAATTGAAACTTCTTCGGGCCTCTCTTCAAGGTATTCCCACTTACTTTCTCTCTCTTTTTAAAATGCCCAAGTATATAGCTGACAAACTGGAGTAGATCCAAAGAACATTCTTATGGACAGGTGTGGAAGAAAAAAAGAGAATGTCCCTGGTCAAATGGGAGAAGGTCTGCCTCCCCAAAACTCATGGTGGTCTGAATATTAGAGCTATTCAAAATATGAATAAAGCCCTTTTATCCAAAATTAATTGGAATCTTATCAGCAACAATAAAGAATGGGGGGAAATTATGAAAGCTAAGTATTTACAGGGTGCTGATAATTATGACTTCCTTTATTAAGAGGGTCTCCCATAGGGGTGTGTGATTTGGAACAAAATGATCAAATCTAGAAGCTTAATCAAGAAGGGGCTAAAGCGGAAGCTAGGGGATGGTAACCTCATAAACTTTTGGGAGGATCCTTGGGTGGCTAACAATGCTCTTTCTACTCAAGAGGGTAATGAGGTTATTGCTGGTATTGCCAAACATTATTTTGGTACTAAAGTTTCTCATTATATCCAACAAGGATATGATATCAGACATTGGAAAAACCTGCTTGTGTGCTGTAACAATCAGCCTGAGCTTCTCCCTCAAATGAATTCTATTCAACAGATGTTGTTGAGAACTAGAATTCCCCTCTTTCCTAGATCATATGAGTTACTTTGGACTGCTGATAAAAGAGGTCTCTTCTAAGTCAAATCTACTTACCATCTATTGATTAAAGATGAATACAAAGACGAGCTTTGGAGGAAAGTTTGGAACCATAAACTTATTCCAAAAGTCAATGTGTCCTAGTGGGTAGTGGCTCATAATAAGATTTTAACTCAGGATAATCTTCAAAGAAGGGGTTTTTATCTGGTTAATACATGTGTCATGGGCCTCAAGGAAGAGGAAATTGTTCCTCATTTGATTTTCCATTGTGAATTTGCCAGAGAAATATGGAGTAGAGTGCTTCTGAACTTTGGGCTGCAATGGGTCTGTAATAAAGATATTAAGGAAGTCATTTCTAACTAGATTCCTCCATTCTCACAACCCTAGTTAGTAGAGCTTTGGAACCAAACCCTTCCCTTTATTGGTTGGACCTTATGGAAGGAAAGGAATAACAAATTTTTTAGAGAGGTTGCCAAAGATTGTTTTCAAGTTTACTAGTCTCTCTCTAAGATCCTTATTGAAAGTGTTACCAATTCTCATGTCAAAATTGCTGACAAACCTCTCACCCAACAAGAGGGAAGTATGGCTGCTAATTAAGGGATACTTAATCAAATCCCTGCCTTTGACAACTCAAAGAAACTTCTGAGGTTAAATACTAGGTGGACCCCCCGAAGTCTGGTTGGCTCAAACTAAATTTTGATGGGGCTGTAAAATCTAATGGTAAGGCTAGTGGTGGTGGGGTTACCAGGAATGACAGAGGGGAGATTGTTGTTGCCTATGCTAGAGGATTAGGTCTCCAAAGTAAAATTTTTTGCTGAGGCCTCTGCACTTTTATGGGGTGTTAAACTGGCAATCACTTTGGGTATTCAAAATTTGCATATAGAGGGAGATTCTAAAATCATATTTGATGTTGTTACCAAGGTTTCGGTGTGTGGGTGGCGTCTTAAGGATAATATTACTGATATCCAAATTCTTATTTAGAGTATTACTAGAGTGGATTTCTCTCACATCTACAAAGAGGGGAATGAAGTCGATGATGCTCTTGCCAATCATGGCCAACAATTTGAAAATTGGAGATGTTGGCACCAATGCAATAATATCCCCCTTGCTATAGGGGCGTTAATTAAAAAAGATATGACTTTTCAATGATGCCATATCATAGAGTGGATGCCAATTTGGCACTGCCGATCTCTTTTGGCAAGTTGAGGTGGCTACTTAAGGACATCATAATTATGATGCAGTGTACTTTTCTGATAGATGCCATTTTGGCACTATTGATCTCCCATGATAAGTTGAGGTGGCTGTGTGATGTTGATAGAAATTTTAAATGTATGATTTTGGAGCATGGGAAGGCCTCACAGTGATTTGGGAATGAGGAGGTGTATCTGAGTAATGACGACTTAAGGACGTCGAATAATTTCCTCATTTATTTCACTATCATTTTTCTTAAAGCCAGCAGAGATAAAGTGTTATTCTCTTCTGTTATCTGGTTTTGAAGGAAAAGTGATCATGGGGGGAAATAGAATTTTTATTGAACCCATCTCTTGCAGTGAGTTCAAGGATAATGCAATAGTGTGGCATTATTGTAAAGGAGGCATTATTCCTTTCCTTGAATGCCTTAATGGTTATGATGAAAACCTTTTTGTACAGTGTGCCCTTTCGTGGGATAACTGCAAAGTCAAAATTGGCAAGATTGGGTTCAAAATTTCTGAGGAAGTCATTGCTATAGCTACTGGCCTTTCCACTAAAGGCACAAAACTAAAGAGAAAGGCTAAGGTTGCAGACCACCAAAATCAAAAGCTTTTTCTGGGTGAGGGAGAGGAACTGGCCCCTTATCAAGGAGGGTTTGATCGTGCCAAGCTCCCAGAGCCATGGGATGTGATGTGCTACCTGTTGATGAAGTATTTCACCTTGAAGGGAAGCTATACCAGGTTTTATAATTACCATCTCCCCCTTCTTAACCATTTTAGATGAAATGCTCTTATTAGTTTTCCTTTTTTCTGATGTCTTCATTTGAACACTCTGTTCACCATGTGAAAGCTAAGTATGAAAAGAAACCCTCTAAGCGGCTTGTTCCCCTTCACCAAGGCCTTATCCATTGCCTATATAAGTTTCATCTCGCCTTGGACGCACTGAAACCAATTCACCCTACCATTGTTGAAATCCATGTCGATAACTCCATTGCTACTACCTCTTTTGAAAAACCCTCTCAGTCTACCCCTAACACCTAGAAACTGAAAGGGGTGTCCTTTTTTGAAACCTTGGAGGAGAATAATGTGAAGGACATTCATACTCCTACTTCCAAAGGTAGTGTTAAAGTGAAGAAACATAAATTTAAGGAGGTGGTGTCTACTGTGGAGATCACCGAATCGGAGGAGAAAATTTGGGCCCATAAGAATCAAAACAGTGACAGTGAGGGACCACTGAAAAAGGCCAAAACTAAAATGACATCCAAAGCTAAGAGTGAGGGTCACTCTTCAGGTGTTAGAAGGTCTGGAAGAATTGTTGGCAAACCTACCCCTCAGGCTAAATTGATTGACTACTCGAAAAGTGACTCTGTGTCATCTACTCAGGAGGGTGAGCAGTCTAAAGATGAAGACATTGAGGTTTAGGAGATCTCGAAGGAGATTGAAGGGGTGAAGCAAAAGGAGACGCAAGCTAAGGATACTGAGGGAGGGGACTTTGGACTGGTTGATCATGCTCAAGAGGGGGAGGGGATGACTATTGAGGAGGCTAAAGAGGGTGCTAAGGAGGAAGGCGACATTCAGGAGGATGAAATTATTGTTCTCAGAGGTTGTGTGGATTCCCTGGAGCAGAAGGTTCATTCCATGGGATGTTTCATAAATAGTATGCTTTGCCACTCAGCTATGCTTAATTTGACTTTGTTGCAGGAGCAAGACACCCTTGCCCATGGCGCGGATGAAGAGAAAATCAAAGAGTTTGATAAAATTTATGAATTTTTGTCCAAAGGCTGGGAGGATGTTTCTCCCTAGCTTTGTTTATTTGTTTTCTGTTTAACTGTTGTCCGACTGCTACTTTTTACTTTCTACTGTTAATCGACTGTTAATGCTATAGTTGTTGTTGGTGGCTCCTTTTGTTCATGAGCCTTTGTTGTTCCTTTTTGGGCTTCTATTGTAAGGGTTTGGCCCCTAGTTTTTGCCACCTTATTATATCAAAAATAATATAATATTTAAGCATTGTAGATATTTACCTTGAAGTTGATCAGAAGAAACCAAAAATTGAAGCCTATATGTAGTACCTTATTTAAAAACTCTACTACTCCTTGCTTCGATGAAAAGGACAATACTTTTACAACCACTTCTTTTCCTTTTGGTAACTTGCCAAAGTAGACAACACACTCACAACCCTGCTTGTAGAGGGCTCCAAATTCTAATAAGTCATGGTTCCCTTGGCTAGCTCGTGAGCCTTCTCCATCATTTGTATCTCTACACTCTTGTCCCCTTGGGTGCACAAAAAACCTTCTACTATAATTTTAGTCCCCTAGGAAGTTACGCATCCGATTGGGATAGTACAGTTATGCCTACTTATTTGTCTATAATTTATGTGGCTTTGAGCATGTGATCAACATCTGTGACCACAGTCCAACACCCTCTAAATCTAATTTATGTTGGAAATGTGATGAGTTTGAAATGTGTTCGGCAGGGTTTTCCTTCTGTATACAAAACTCAAACATTTACTACTTCTGATGTAACTAGCTTGCCTTGCAAGCTTCCCCAAAACTATAGTTGGGGACATTGTTCCTATTATTTGACAGGAGTGGCTAAGATTGCTCTGATGGTCATCCTATACCCACAATGGAAAGGAGACCATTGCTTCCAGTTTGACACTATACGGAGCTTGAATCACTCTATGAGTAAAACACCTATTGGTGTAAATATAGGTAAATCATGATAATGCCTATTTGCAATACTATATTTTCCAAATGTGCATGCTAAATGTTGACTTACCAAATAAATTAAGTTTTTTCTAGGTTTGAAACTCTCCTATGTGTATAGATTAATTACTATTTTCATATTATATCTTGAGTGTTTCAAGATTTAACTGTATGAGATTATTTTCTTCAACGTTTCAGATCACACTCTATGATCCATCATAAAAAAGAAGAGAGCCAAAGAAGAGAATTAGAAATCTGATGACTATTATTATTTTCATAGTTTGATGCTCTCTGATATACTTGTATTCAAAGTTAGAATCCTATTCTTTTTTATCAATAAATGCTTTTTGACTAGATCTATGAATCAATGAGGCCACAACACATGGGACCTCATTCCTTGGCATGAATCCCTATCATGAATATTGGTGGTTTGAACCCATGAGTTCATTAGCCTAATAGGGTCTTTAAGCTTGCGAGCTCATTGGCCTTGTAAGGATGCAAACCCCATGAGCTCATTGGCCTAGTAGGGCTCAAAGCCTATGAGCTCATTGGCTTAGTGGGGGTTTGAACCTTCATAGAAAGGATAACAACACCACAATTTAATCATCACATTGTGCCATGAATGGCAAGTTAGAATCCTATTTTTACACCATAAGAAATGATTTTAAATTATTCCATGAGACCCTTGATTTATAGGAGAACAAATGTTACAAATATCTTAGCCACCACAAAAAACTCAAGATTAAAAAAAAAGTTAAAATACCACTATTTTCTAATTTAACTTCCTAGACATGCTCCATATGAAGCTTGTGCTTGTTGAATGATAAATTCATTAGATTGGTGTTTAGATTTTTTAAGAATATAGGTAATTTATAAAGTTTACTTTGAATCTAGAGGGTTTGTTGTGCATGATTATATTCCATATAATATATAATTAAAAATAACATGTGCTACTTAATTTCACTATATTTTATCAATAGTTAATTTTTGTTACCTAATTTCCAATCCTCACTAATAACCCACACTTTCTATGTTTTCAATTCTCCTTGTCCCATAAACACATATTCCACTTTAGCCTATCACTTTCATATCTTATGTTTGTCACTAAGTTGATGGACATTTTTACACAGCTTTACCAATTGTAACCAAACTAGATTAGATAATTTGATGTAAGAAATGCAAATTATATGAAGGGAATAATACATAATTTCAAGAAATTTTAAGATAACCATTTGCCAACATTTGAACTCGTATGAAAGCTACAAGCTCCATTAGATAATACAATCCCATACATTCCTTTATTGCCTAGATTCCAAAATAATATTTTTGGATATAATTTCTATTCATAAATGTCTTAACCAAATGTAGTTGTCATCTTGTTGAATGTACAATTGCTAATATTTGTATGGTAATCAATCTTTGACCCAATATTCTTATTTGATACATTTTTTTTCTGATAAAAGGGTGGTTGAAGCAAAGTTCTCAATCATAGACACATCCTCTACTCTACCTCAATACTCTCATCTAGTCCTCAATCTCAACCAAGTCTACTCGTAACTCTAATTACAACTCCAAAAAGTTGCTTTAACTATGTCCACCCCAAACATAGATAGGCCCCAATTTATTTGTGATTGGTCTTACAATATATAATTGATTTCAACATCCTACTAGTTGTTGAGAATATTTAATAGATTTGAGTGTACTTTTTGGTAATTGATTTGAATATATATAGAATCCAAAACTTTTCTTTAACATTCTACTAGTGGTTCTGAACCATTTTTACATTATTTGGAATAAAATTTAGTGCATTTGAAGGTTATTCATGTCTTTACTATCTATTGTTGATCCTCTCAAATAATACCTCACTAATAGAGAGGCTTTGTATTTAGTAAGTGACTTGAATTATATTTACTATGTTCTTATGAATCTTCAAGATGGTGAGTTCCTTAAACAAACTCTTTATCGAGGCCTTAATAGTTGCAAATATAGCTTTCTTAAAACTTAGATTAAGATTTATCATTTTGTGCAAGGGATTTGAAATTGGAAACATAGAAATTGTTAGAATGTTATAATGATATGCACTACTTTTATAATCTCCAAACTTATGTTTTGTGTTTATTTTGTTTTGATGTAGGTTTCCAAGATGACATAGGATGTAGATGAATTGGTCTCCACCTAGTTGTCCATATATCATTGCCAGCTTCCACACACTATTCTCCTCCACATAGAGAAATCAAGTCTTTCCTATTAGCTAAGAGAATAGATGGTGATCGAAATATAGACAAATGTCTCAAGAATTGATGGAAGATGTTTTTAAAACTATACTGAGTGGTTTAAACTTCAATGTGAATTGAAGGTGTGGATGAGCTACAATATTCAATTTACAATATTCAAATAGAGATCAATGATAGATGCATGGTCAGATGCTTTGTACCAGAGACATTGTGACCTTTACATTGCAAATTTATGCATTTGGAAGGTCACCATTGGGGAAAGAATGTTCTTGGATAGGCATATATTAAGTGGACAACTTGGCATGCAATTCATGCAGTTCCTTAAGGGTGATGGACAACATAGTGATTATTGGGGCCTTATGGAGGAATATCTATTATGTACTCTCTAATTTGGGTACTTGGTGAGATTTAAGGTGATTGATGTCATTCCATCATTTAGAAACTATATGTGTAAACTATGGAATGACAAGTTTTAGATGCTATGAATTCAAATGTGTCAATTATGTTGGAATAAGGTGCCATTAACATTGTAAATTCCAATATTGTATAATTTATTCCATTTATTATTTGTAAATTGTAATTACCCATAAGGGAATGAGGTAGTTTCACTGGCAGTGGTAAGTTCAGAGTTACTGGCGGTAGTTACAGAGTGATATTTACTATTGGAAAATGTAAAACTTAGAGGTAAATGAGGTTAGGCATTTCCCTTGAAGAATCTACTATTTTTGGCATGTATGACAACTTGTCATAATGTGGTGTAAGTGGATTTATGGCAGCTACAAGTTGTCATAAGATTCCATGATTCTATGACGCATATGACACCCATTATCAGTTGTGGTTGCTATTATTAACCCCAGGCACCCATCTTGGGAAGATTTATTGTTGGTGGTATCTATGATGGTTATGATGCGTCATAAGATGCTATTATAGTTATTCTTGGTTTTGGGTGCCCAACCTTGCATGGGTCACATTTTGACACTTGGTGGTTGCATGTATGACAACATTTAATGCTTGCATGTGGGGGAATCTTGGAGAGAGAAAGTGGAATCCTAGAATGGAGGGAAAACAATTCTATAAGTATTTGCCATTGTATTTGTTGCTGCAATACAGATTTTAGGTACTCAGGTGTTGTCAGAATGCTGTCAAGTTGAAGACTGGTGGAGAGAGTTGTTGAGTTGTTGTATTGTACAATCTTTTTTAGATTAATACAAACTTGTACCTCTTTCCTGGTGGAGTTGTTTACCCGCAAGGGTTTTCTCCATGTAAACACTGTGTTGTGTGTTCAGTTTTCTATTTTGATGTTTCTATGTTGCATAGTTTCAATTTCATGTTACAATCTCCATTGATAATACACAGTTAAAGATTATAGAAATTTATATTTGAATCATATTTCCATTGAGTAGTTGTGCTTTCATTTTCTAACATTTGGTATCAGAGCCTGGCTAGCTTTGACTCTTGGGTGGTAGTGTGGAAGCTGTAGCTACAGTGGGAAATTTGGTTGTGTTTGTTTTGTAGATCTTGAGTTATTATGGATGCATCCATTGTTGCATCAACCTCTCATTTGGACATTGAGAAGTTCAATGGAATGGGGTATGAGTTGTGGAAGCTAAAAATGGAGGATTTGTTGGAAGAAAGAAACCAGTGGTTGGCTATCCAAAAAGAGAAGAAACCCGATGATGTCTCTCCGGATGAGTGGGATAGACTAGATAAGAAGGCACGAGAAACCATCCATTTGTGTCTTTCAGATTCTATCCTGTTGAATGTCACAAAGGAAGAGACCGCACATAAATTATGGAATTAGTTAGGTGAGATCTATCAATCCAAGAGTATGGTAAATAGACTTTATTTAAAAAGAAAACTATTTTCCTTGAAAATGAAAGAGGGTGAATCAGTCACAGAGCACTTAAATACATTTAATTTGTTGTTGAGTTAGCTTGTTTTAGTAGATATTGATGTTAATGAGGAAGATAAATGTATCTTCTTTGTTCTTTACTAGAGTCTTGAGAGAATGTTATTCTTGCTATCACTACTAACCTCACGGATCCAAAGTTAGATGCTCTTGTTGTAGTTTTACTAGCACATGAATTGAGGAAGAAGAGTTTGGATAGTTCAGGGGATGCTCTCAGTGTTAGGGGAAGGTCTAAGGAAAGAGGACCAAAAGGAGATTAGAAAGGGCTAAGGACAAGTCTAAGGGCCATTCTAACACTCCTGGGAGGAAGAATAGAGTTAAGTGTTGGAACTGCGGTAGAAGGGGACATGTGAAGAAGGAATGCAGAAACCCAAAGAAACAGTGGGAGAGTGCTTTGGATAAGTCCTTGAATGCAGGTGAAGATGTTTTACTTTCTGCATGCAATATTGTTTCTAATGATCACTAGTTGGTTGACTTAGGATGCTCATTTCCTATGACCCCGCATAAGGAATGGTTCTCCACATATGAAGAATATGATGGAGGTAATGTGTACCTTGGGGACAACTTTGCATATCCGATAGTTGGGAAAGGCAAGGTACTGTTGTGTTTCAGTGATGGGAGGATTAAAACCCTCCCTGGTGTTTATCATGTTCCTAGATTAACTAGAAATTTGATTTCTATTTCAAAGCTGAATGATTTGGGAATGCATGTGACTTTTGACAAGCATGGATGTAGATTGGTGAGAGGGAACTTGGTGGTAGCGAAGGGGAAGAGATTGGGAAACCTGTTCAAGCTTGAAGCCACTACAGTTTGTAATGCCTCCTATGTATCTGAGGCTAGTATTGAAAATACATGTATGTTGTGGCACTGTAGATTGGGTCACACAAGTAATAATGTTTTGAAAACTATTAAGAATAAAGATTTGTTGGACGGTTTCTCTTATTTTGATGAGCACTTTGATTTCTATGAGCATTGTGTGTTTGGTAAACAAAATAGAAAATCATTTCCTTTAGGAAGCAATAGAGCAAAAGAGAAGTTAGAAATTATTCATACGAATGTGTTTGGACCTGTGGATAATGAATATATTAGAAAATCTTGTTATTTTGTTACCTTCATTGATGATGTGTCCAGATTTACATGGATTTATTTTATGAAACACAAATATGAAGTTTTCACTAAGTTTAAGGATTTTAAAGTCTTAGTTGAAAACCAATCGGGATTGAAGATAAAAATATTAAGATCTGACAATGGAGGGGAATATTTCTCTAAGGAATTTGATGAGTTTTGCGAGCATGCAGGTACTATCAGACAAAAGACAACTCCGTATACACCATAGCAGAATGGTGTTGCAAAAAGGATGAACTGAACAATTATGGAAAGGGCCAGAAGTATGTTGAGTGATGCACAATTGGCTAAATGTTTTTGGGTAGATGCTGTGTGTACTACTTGCTACTTGATTAACAGATCTCCTTGTAAGGCTCTTGATTCAACACCTTATGAAGTGTGGACAGGTAAGAAACCTTTTGTTTCACATTTAAGGGTTTTTGATTGTGAGGATTTTGTTCATGTGCCTAAGGAAAAGTGATCTAAGTTGGATCCAAAAGCTGAAAAGTGTACATTAATTGGATATGGTGATAATGTCAAAGGTTATAAGATTTGGAATCCACTAACCCATAACAACAGATGGAGATGGAAGGTCAATAAAATTTGAGGAATGACGAGGCAAGGGGTTGGTGTATATCTACAAGTTTTGGTTTGGAGGAGAAATAGGTTTATTTCCTTTATCATTTACACTAACTACTTAGATGACATTTTGATCAATGTAGTCTTGCACAATATGTTTAATATTTAAACATCATTCAGTGTCATGCCTAAGAACTTGGTGAAATTGACAAAAGGCCTTCGAGTCAAAGAAAGGCGTTAAGGATTTTCGCATATCCAAAGGGAAAATGGGTGGAAACTACACCAAATTGTTATTTAGGAGTTGCTATAGAATAGAATAGAATAGAGAGACTCATGTAGAGGTGTGAATTTATAATTAGTTTGTTTTTGGAAGAAGAGAGGGCTAGAGTGGCTTATGAAGGTGTTGTAGCTGCAACCTTATTAATTATTGTTGAAGCATTATTCTTAAAAAATTATACTTTGTATATTATTACAAGATGAAGAGGCACTGAATTATGCAATAGGAGCTGATGAGGTGGGAACCTCGAATTGGCTGATAGATTGTCAATAATTGTGAAGTGTTATGCATAGGTGTGTAAAAGAAGGATATTTCATGAAAAAAACCTTATCCTTGATTAGAGGATATAGGTTATCAATGAATACCTAGTACATGTCTAAATATGATAGGGCACAAAAGATTTATGAAAATAATGACTAATATCTATAAATAAAATTATTGATCTTCTCATGCACTCCCTAGCGACAGTGGATGAGGTCAGTGAAAGTGACTTGAAACCCAATGTTGGCTTGGAAGTGTTGGAGAAACTAGTTAACAAGTTGCTCAAAAGAAGAGATAGAATGGTCAGACAATGAGCAAAACCAATCCAGTGTGGTATTTTTTAATAACTACAAAAATAATTTTGCTAACAATGAGTCCTAAAAAATAAAATCACTACTTAAGGTAGTAAACAAAGATAAATGTGTATATGGGTCTCATTTTCTAGAGTACTTCTCAAATCATGGTGCCTCAAAGTCTTGGATAAAAGTGCTAGTGAGGATGTTGAGTGATAATGGACTATGTTTGCAATATGCAGGAATGAGAGGTTACATAGATGATGTGGATAAAGTGGCAAGTTGTTGCTGCAAGGAACCAACATTCTGGAGGAGCTGGTTAATGACAAGGTCTATGGTGTGCATGGGTGTAGATATGGTAGTAGAGGTGAGGGGAAGGGACATCTACTAGGAGGTTCCAAGGTGACCACCAAGAAAAGAAAATTGTAGGGAGTGCAAAGGTAGAACAAACCCATATTAATTTATGGGGTTCACAACCATTCCAAATGAACTAGCATCTACATTTTCTTGCTCTACGGTGCTAATAGCCATGTTTGAAGATGTATATGTCTATGCACATGAAGTATCCATCAGTACTCAAAGTTGATTACTAGTGATGTTAGAATGGGAGTCTTGAGCTCCCTCATAGTAGCTTGCCAACATAGGTGCATCACTATGCATGATATGGGCAAGACCATAGAGGAAGTCAAGATCATCAAGGTGATTGGTTAGCATGGAGAAAAGAGCCTCAACTAGAGGAACAATGACACTGGGTAGATCACTTGGTAGTTAGCCAAGTGATGGTCTAAATCTTGAATATGCTCCTAGGGAACACTACTGAGTGTAGCCTCACGGTCAAATGCTACTTTGGCATCATGATAAAGTTAGTCACTAGAAGAGTTGAAAGAGATAATAAAGATGGAAGAGTTGTTATCGCATGATCATAGGAGAAGTTTGTGAATTAGGTGCTAACCTAATAGGAGTGTTAGGGGCACGAGAGTGAGCCATTACATTATGTCTCAAATTTCTACGAACAATATAATTAGAATTAATATAATTAGAATTAGAAGATTGGGTTGTGAATCTCATAAACTATGTTTGGCCTCACAACACAACCAAATGTGATGAAAAATTTTGATGTATTAATAGTTTAAAAAAGTGTTTGAATGTTTAAGTGAAAAGTGTCGGGTTCACCAAAATGTAGAGGAAGAAAAATTGTTCTTCAACTAAGAGGTATGAGTCAAAGGAATTTTCCACTACAACTACATTCAAGACCATTTTAGCTTTGTTGCCTACTAATATTCAATAGAATAACATTACCATTCCCTCAAAGTACTAATAAAAAAAATAGAAACTATGCTAGCTGATTGAAATATAGGAGAATGCTAATGAAATGTCAAAAAATAGAATGTTGTGAACAAAATTTAAAGGATTTAATGACAAACTAGAAAGGAAGAGATAAATAAGAACATAGTATTAGACAGAGGAGCTCTCTACCAGGGATGCCAACATGTCATGGGATGTCTGCATGTCATGCTATAGTCTAGGCTATATAGAAAATATGAAACCTCAACTCTGTTTCACTCTACTTGTCTTTTACAACACGAGATGAAACAAAGTACTAGTAGCTTCCAAGTGACAGAAATATATTGAAATAAAAAATATATAAGAAACACAATTCTCAAGAAATGAAAATATTTTAGGAGAGTTCACAAAACCAACGAAGGGGATGAAGCTTATCTCTCAAATTTGGAACCTGCAAGGAGAAGGAATAAAGTTGAGGCTGTTTTAGGGGCCTTCAGGTCAAACCATTGTTTTGGTATTTCTACCTCCATAAAAACCACGATTGAAAATATTCGAAATAAATGTGTGTGCTATTATTTTCTGTGTGTCTAGAAGGAATAGTTCAATAATGACTAACAACTTGTAAATGTAAAAAGAAACTTATCTAATCAAGCATGAGAGAAAACTAGTGTTGGAAGGATATAGGGAAACTAGTAGAACCCACCGCAGGTCACCGTAGATGGAGTGTGGAGGATAAGGCCGACATGGCTAATAGTATTAAGGGTGTTTTGTAAGGGACACATCCCTATTATGGTATATTGTATAAAGATATGTAATAGAGTAAATGTAATGTAAGCAAATATAAGGAGTATAGTATACAGACCAAAGAATTAGACTTGCCTTTTGTATCTAATACTGAATATGAATTATACAGAGATATAAGGGTTATAACTAAAGGATTACGTATCTATTAATGTGTTCAATTGATTAGATGTGATTGGACTTATTACATGATGTTGTTTCTTATTGTTGTTCTTTGTTATTCTATCACTATCACATATGGGGTATAAACTAACTTTAGAGACTTAACTCAAGCTCAAATCTCTATACCATGTCTTGCTATTTATTGCCAACATTTGGTTCTATTACTGAGACCCTAGACAGAACAGTGGAGAATTAATAAAATAAAGGAAAGTATGGAATGATAAGAATAGTTAGGAAGGTAAAAAGAAAAGAGTCAAATATTTTTTATGATATGTGGAGAATTCTCTTAGGTCTTACCCTTGTGAGAAGGGGGCAGGCACCTAATGGATGACAAATAGAAAGGGGGTGGATCTAAAAAGATCCTTGAAAAACATGTAACCATTCAAATTAAGCCAACCATGGGATACATAAGGACTAATGAAATACCATATCTAAAAAACCTATGACAAAAGGGGATAACAAGAAATTAAGGGAAATTAGTGAAACTATACAAACTGGAATGGAAATGAACAGGGAAGAAAGAAAACAAAAAAACTTATGAAAGACAGGAAATATATCGAAAAAGGATGGAAAAGGTAGAAGATTTAGGAATAAAATACAACATGAAGGTTGCAGAAGGAAAAGAAGTAGAAATTGAGTGTGCCAATGAGGGTGTTGCTAAGCACGCCACTATGGGTGCAACTAAACAACTAAATAAAAATTCACTAAATGTGGAGGAAGATAAGCATGCCATAGGGAATGTGGTAGAAATTGATATACACAATACTCTAGGACAAATAACACTGCATATTGATAAAGCTACAGAGATCCTCAAAATTTTAGAAGGAAACATTACCACTTATACAAATTCTAGGAAGACATGGGAAGAAGAATACATGTTGGTTAATTTCTCCAAATCGGTAGAGGGTTTGCCAGTTCCAATGCACGGGTAGATTTGGCCAACAGATTATGGGAGGTTGTGTGAGCTGCCTCCCCTTCACTTCTGGTTTTGCCGCACCAAGGGGGGATCCCTATTTGCTAAAGATGTAACATTTACTCTCCAAATGACAGAAAGATTTAACTTTGTAATAACAGGCAGGATACTCTCATGTGTGGACCAAGATTTGTGTGATAAATCACAAGGTTGGCAACATCCTTGGACATATTTGTCTAGTCAGGTATGAGAGTATGCAGGGGTTCCTAATCCTACTCCTACAACTAATAGGTTGGGATAATGGAATGGTTTGAATTTATGTTTGGATGCAAGACAAGGGGGGCTTTGGAACATAACTACTAATCCAGAAGCAGACCAGTGCCTTGTTGGCAAGAGACACTATATGGATTCATGGTTGTTGTCATTGATGGCAACAAAGGTCATCCCACAGATCCGCAAGTCATGGTGTGTCTCTACCGGAAGTCAGAATGAAGATTGTTGTGGTTCGGTGAACAAGAACAGAGCATATGGCAAGGTCCGACAGATTGGTCCGGATCTCTCAGAGGAAGTGTCTTGGTGTAGTGCGGATTTGGGGAAGTCAAGAGGACTACCTTGAGTAGTATATTCCAAGGATTTAGCCTCCGGTGATGAACAAAGAAAAAGATATGAATAGTTGAGTACTGGATTCCTGAGAGACAGTGAGAACAGAGGAAGAACTGACTGACAGGGTATCAGACTATTTTCCGGATGTGTTACTGTTGATAGTAAAGGTTGTGAAGGCATGAATCATGTTTGGCTGACATGATTAATGATATCTACAAGTATATGCTTGATCCGCATTGCTTGGTGAGCAAGGATTCAGCCGACAGAACAGAATTTGTAAGAAACTAGACTGTTCCGGATGCCGACTAGAAAGGTGATGAAATTACTTGTGCGTATATATATAGAGGATGGATTTTGTTGTGATAAAAATATTTGTGTGAAGATGTATGTGAATAAGTACAGAACAAAGCAGAAGTAGTAAGAAAGATTCGGTATGTGAAAGGATAGCAGAATAAAGAACAGAGGAAAGATGAAGTGCAGCAGATCAGTGTACTGAGCCTAACCGGAACTGAACACCAGCATATGTAGATGCTTCCAATCAGTTCAAGACTGTGATTCTTATCACTTTGTAGACAGTGTGTCTCCTTGTAGGCAGTGGGCCTCTTTGTGAGCAGTGTGCTCGGGCAGTGAGCCCTAATTGGCAAGTGCCATTTTGTAATTCCCTATTCTTCTAACAGAGAATAATCTTTGGGTTAATCACCCCGTGGTTTTCTCCCTTAACAGGGTTTCCACGTCAAAAATACTGTGTCATGTGTTTCTTATTTCATGGTAATGTTTTTGTGTTTGATTCAATGGTGCATTAATTAATAAGAAAGTTCAAAAAGGAAAATAATTAGGATAATTGATTCACCCCCCCCCTCTCAGTTATCAACAATTGGTATCAGAGCAAGGTTCCTCCTAATAGAGCCTAACAGCTTGAGGAAGATCTGGGAGTTCAAATGGATGCATATGGTTTAAGGGAGCAACTCAAGACTGCCCTTGAGGATCTTGAACAGTCAAATTCTGAAGTCAATGAATTAAAGGAAAGACTCAAACAGGCTGATGAATTCATGAGAGAATTAAAGGACAAATTAAGTCTCTCTATGAAAAAGAGAAAGGAGCTGCTCCAACAATTGGCAAGACAAAGTGAAGAAAGCAATACAAATGAAGAATTGACTGAGCAAACCAAGTTATGTGAAAAGTTATCAAAAGAAGTCATTATGTTAAGACATGAAATGGAATCAGGAACTATAAAGTTTACTCAAGAGATTGAAGAAAAAAGAAAGGCTGAAGACAATCTAAGACAATCTCTTAAAGAAAAATCAGAAGAATGCCACCAGATGGACAGGATTATCAGACATCTTGAATCTGATCTTGAAGATGCCAAAGATAATGAAGAAAAACTTGAGGATCAAATTGCCTCTCTCAAAGGAGATCTTCAAACAGCAAATGAATATAAAGAAAAATTCAAGATTAGTTCTGCCCAACTTGAAGTACTTCTTGGAAGTCAAAAGAGGACAGATGACAAGTATGGTTTGGGATATGAGAAAGGAGAAAGCTCCGAATTTGGTCAAAAGAATTTTGGATCAGAAAATCCAAGGAACAGGCCTAGAAGACCTTCGGTAAGATAGCCCAATGCTCAAAGATATCCAGCTTTCAATGGATACTGCCACAGCTGCAACCACTTTGGTCACAAAGCTAATCAGTGCAGAAAGAAAATGAATCAGATTAATTCATCCTTCTCCGGACAGTGCTTCAACTGCAAAAGGTATGGACACAAGTCCCATGAATGCAGAAATATGCAAGTAAACAAATCATTCAAAGGTAGATGCTTTACATGCAATAGAATAGGTCATATGGCTAATCAATGCAGATCAAGAGGTTATCAGTCAAATATGCAAAGAAATGTTATTTGCCAAATCTGTAATAGGTCCGGTCATAATGCTAAAGTCTGCAGAAACAAGAATCAGGACAAAAGAGGTCCGGTGTATAATCAGAATCAAGACAAGGGTAAACAAAAGATGAATGCGGATGAAGTTAGGAATCAGATGAGCAAGATTTGGGTGAAGAAAAGTTCAGAGAATGTAGAGGTTGGATCCGCACCAGACTCTGGTGCTGATATTTCTTCCAGAAATTAAAAAGTGAGCTTTGGCTCAGGGGGAGACTCAAAGAAAATCCTGTTCCCCCAGCCAATCAAGTGGTGCCGGATGTGGCACAAGATGCGGAGTAAAGGGTTTGAAGATACCAGTCCTGAGATGATCCAGACAAGATTTTAGAGGTCCGCATGAAGATATAAAGAAGTTGTGATCGATCAAGTAAAGACCTGTTCCGGGAGATGCTCCGGAATGACAGAGGACTACAAAAGGATCCGGAGAGATCCGGAAGTACATTATTTTACTCTGCGGACTGGACAGGATGTTTGGGATGTTCTGGTAATGTGTCATCTCGATTTATTCATGATTGAAAGATCCGCATGATGTTCATAGATCAGGACTGATCTGGGATACTCCAAGCTATCCAGACAAGGCAAACCGGAATAATATAGGTGAAGCATTTATTGCAAACAGATATTAGGGTTCGCGGAGCAATATAAGGGATTTCTCAAAAATCATTTGCTCATTCTGCACTCAAGAAGAAGCGAAAAGTGGAGCTCTGCAACAAAATTCATCAAGTTTACCGAAGATCTCCTACCGAAGTCATTTCATACAGAAATCAATCCAGCTACTCCATGTAACCGAAGACGCAAAAGGTATTTTCCACTTTCGATATCTTGCTACAAATCTTTTGAAGAAATGGCTACTCCAAATATAGTAAAAATCTCAGATAGGCCCTGACCTAAATTTAAGAAACATCCATACAAGTCATTGGAGGTAGATCCCTTAGGAGCATTTTCCAGTGTTCCTCATGGAGTTTTACACACAGAAGATATTAGGGTTTACATACATGCAAGCATTGAGGAATTTGGGGAATTCAAATTGAGAGATCTCTATCACAAACAACTGATAAACAATGCTTTTGAGCTAAAACCTGAGTATAAGGGTATCCAGAAGAAACAATTTGATCAATTCATTCATTTCCCCTGCTTTGAAGAAGATGAATGGGTCCGGTATGTACTGAGCAGGATGCATGACAACTTCCTATGGCTGGATAGACCCTGCAAGATCACAAAAGAGGCAATTAGGGCAGTAACTGGTCTATACTCTTCCGGAGGGATACCTATCCTCAAATCTGTCAAAAATAACATCATAACTGAGGCCACCGGATCAAAATTCGATAAGAGGGCAATGATCATTGAAGATATTTCGGATCCGGATATCAAGTATGCATCCACGATAATAGGATACAAGATCTATCACTCCAGCAGGGAGAATTCTGTATCCAGAACTGCAGTATACACTGCCTATGAAATGCTAAGGAAGAATGCAGAATATGATCTCTGCAAACTACTCTTAAGCCAATTAATGGAAAATATACAGAAAATCAAGAAGGACAAGAAGAATTCCTTTAAGTATGGTACTCTTATATTATGTCTATTCTTCTACTTCATGAATGAGCTGCCCGGATCAAGTGGATGGGCATGGCAGAATGACAAACCTGTTGCAGTCCAAATAAGAGACTATCTACATGGGCTTGGGGATGCCAAAGCAAGAAATACAGCCCTATGGGGATACTTCAAAAACTTCCAAGGCATGATGCAAGCAAGAGAGAGAATTCCCCAGTCTCTTGCTGAAAATACAAAGACTCAGTGTGCTTTATGGTGGACACTGATCAGTGCCTGATGGAGGCAGTGGAGCCAAGGACTGTCTGGATCATGCCCATGGGGTATGAAGTGGATGAACAGATAGTGGAGCTGCATGTTCAACACATGCTAAGTCAGCCCAAAGATCCTAAGGCAGAAAGGTTTGGAACCTTTGAGGAGCTGAGTGTAAAGATACATGTAGAACTCAGGGAACTTGAGATAAAGAGAAAGGTGAGAAAAGAAGTAGAGCACATTGCTCAAGGCCTAGGCATCTCAAAAGAGGCACTTGATGCCAGCCGGGAAAAGAGAAGAAAATCTGAGGAAGAAAAGAAAGAGGCAGAAAAGAAAAGCAAGAAAAGTGCTCCGGTGGAATCCTCAACCCGGACCAGATCATCTAAAGGATCCACACCTATCAAAACCAAAAGCTCAAAACCGGAAGTCCAGGGATCCGGTAAAAGATCCAAGACAAAAGCCTCAAGAGCTTATCAAAGCCAAAAGGATGAAGAAGAAACTGAGTCAAATGAAGGAGTGAAAGAAATAAAGAAACAGAAAAAGAAAGGATCCGGTAAACCCTCTTCTGGCTGAGACAAGGAAGAAATGACAGAAGAATTTTCTGAAAAGCCCACCCTGTCTCTAGACAGTGTAGTCAAATCAGTCACTGTGGACGGGAACCTTCAACCGGTGGCTGAATTTTATGATGACTACAACGAGGCAGATCAAAAGATCCTACAAGAAGCCATAATAAGGTACTTGAACATCTACAATAAAGCTTTTATTGAGATTATTTCTGAAATTCCTAAAAGCCTAGAAGAGGAATTAGAAATAAGAAAGAATAATGCTCATGCAAAAGATCTTGAGATCCGGGAGCAGATAGCTATTCAGCTATATCCTCAAATTGATCCCAAGACAATGAACATAATATTCAAAGACTGCAAAGATGAGTTCAGAAGTAAAGCCAGGATGAATCAACTCATGCTTGGTGAGACTGACAAGGTGGCCAAAGAGACAGAAGAGATCCTCCGGAAGGCCTTCAAAAGGTTCAATCTTCCTGTTGTAGAGGACTTAGGTGCAGAAACAACTGTGGACTTGGAACCCTCTGCTCCAGAAGAAGTGGCCTATGAACAGGCTAGCATCTCTCCTCTGGTTTCCCCTACAGTCTCTGGATCCAAAGAAGAAGAGAAATTACAGGAGAAGGAAGCAGTGGTGAAAGATAAAGAGGTTGACAGTTCCAAGACTGCAGAAGAAAAGAAACATCTGTCTCCGGCAAGAGACACTGCGCAAACTGTTCAACAATTTTTGAGCAAAGAAACCTTAGAGATTGATGAACCGGAGCTTCTAAAAGGCCGATTCGACTTTGACTCTCTCTCTCCAGTACAAACAATGAAGATAGCTTCATTTGCAAATGCCAAGGCAAATGAAAAACTCCTGAAGTCTCATATGGAAGACTGTGAGTTGATAGATGCTGCTTCCGGAGTACTTGTAAAGATTATGCCATCAATCCAGATAGATCCGACAGCCTCCTCTTCCGGTAATCTAAAAACCTTAGTCAGTAGTGTTGATACACATTTTGATTCTCTAGAAAAATCAGCTGAAGAAAAGGTCCGGAAGGAATTTTTGGATAAAAGATTTTCAGAAGTATTAGGATTAATCTCTAACGATAGGAGAAATATGAGTATTGGAATAAAGAGCTTAGAAAATGCTCTTAAGGATGGCGGTGATATTTACAAATTTTGTATCTCCTGGTCAAAGGCAACAGTTGAAATAGATAAGAAAATAAAAGAGGAACAGGACAAACTACAAAGTTTATCTCAAAGTTTTGATCCTCTCTCTTCCTCCATAGTAAATCAAGAATGTCAGACTATTGCAGTCTTGAATGAAATAAAGAACCTTGAGAAGGAAAGGAAGAATATCACTAACCGGATGGGAGAACTTAGAAGGATTATAATCCCTAAGTTAGAAACTATGCATGAGGCCATCAGTGATGCTCAGACCACCGCCCAAACAAATAATCTAACAGATCTCAAGAGGGCAGAAGCTTTTGCATTTTTGTTGAGTGGTCACATTTCAATTTTGGATAGAATGAAGCAAAGTTGGGCTACAGAACTGATCCAATTGAAGACATCCTTTGCAGACATTCTTCAGTATATGTGAGTATGTAAATATGCGGCTATGTATAGAAAATTTTTGAAAATTTTGGTGTGCGGACCCTACCCTTTGCCATTGATGTCAAAGGGGGAGTGAGGAGCAGTGAAAAATGAGGAATCCAACTAAGGGGGAGTTCCAGAAACTGTATATAAAGATAGAGCATCAGCCAAGGGGGAGCATAGTGTAAACACTTAGTCATTTTTCACTAAGTGTTGCCATCAATGCCAAAGGGGGAGATTGTTGGCAAGAGACACTATATGGATTCATGGTTGTTGTCATTGATGGCAACAAAGGTCATCCCACATATCTGCAAGTCATGGTGTGTCTCTACCAGAAGTCAGAATGAAGATTGTTGTGGTCCGGTGAACAAGAACAGAGCATATGGAAAGGTCCGACAGATTGGTCCGGATCTCTCAGAGGAAGTGTCTTGGTGTAATGCAGATTTGGGGAAGTCAAGAGGACTACCTTGAGTAGTATATTCCAAGGATTTAGCCTCCGGTGATGAACAAAGAAAAAGATATGAATAGTTGAGTACCGGATTCCTGAGAGACAGTGAGAACAGAGGAAGAACTGACTGACAGAGTATCAGACTATTTTCCGGATGTGTTACTGTTGATAGTAAAGGTTGTGAAGGCATGAATCATGTTTCGCCGACATGATTAATGATATCTACAAGTATATGCTTGATCTGCATTGCTTGGTGAGCAAGGATTCAGCCGACAGAACAGAATTTGTAAGAAACTAGACTGTTCCGGATGCCGACTAGAAAGGTGATGAAATTACTTGTGCGGATATATATAGAGGATGGATTTTGTTGTGATAAAAATAGTTGTGTGAAGATGTATGCGAATAAGTACAGAACAAAGCAGAAGTAGTAAGAAAGATTCGGTATGTGAAAGGATAGCAGAATAAAGAACAGAGGAAAGATGAAGTGCAGCAGATCAGTGCACTGAGCCTAATCGGAACTAAACACCAGCATATGTAGATGCTTCCAATCAGTTCAAGACTGTGATTCTTATCACTTTGTAGACAGTGTGTCTCCTTGTAGGCAGTGGGCCTCTTTGTGAGCAGTGTGCTCGGGCAGTGAGCCCTAATTGGCAAGTGCCATTTTGTAATTCCCTATTCTTCTAACAGAGAATAATCTTTGGGTTAATCACCCCGTGGTTTTCTCCCTTAACAGGGTTTCCACGTCAAAAATACTGTGTCATGTGTTTCTTATTTCATGGTAATGTTTTTGTGTTTGATTCAATGCTGCATTAATTAATAAGAAAGTTCAAAAAGGAAAATAATTAGGATAACTGATTCACCCCCCCCTCTCAGTTATCAACATGCCTATCTTAGGGCAAGGAGTCAACTAGACGTATGCAACAGATGGTTTACAACTAGCATTCAAGTTTCAAGGGGTTGGATTGATGCTTGCCTTACAAACATCACCCAAGAATGGGTATTTAGCTGCCTTTACTTACAAATATCCCTGCTGACAAACAACCTTCTCCATGCTTAACCTAAAACAATTTAATCCACTCCTTGAATGAAAGTTAGAGATGAAGCATGTGATACAGAAACTTATACCCTAGAATCTGAGAAACCCTTAGCAGCCAGATTCAAAAGAAGGAAATGCATGCAGCGAAGGAGACAAACAGACAAACACATGCATAAGAGCATTTTTCATCTATATCAACATGAAACTGAACATACGTGTAAAATACATTCGTGATACAACTCATAAACTCTAGAATGAGATAAAACAACCCAGGATCATGCCCTATGTTTCGTTATCTTTCCCCCAAAATTGCCCAAGTCTTCAACAACCAAATATGAGTGACATAGTTTGCATTTTATAGCAAAACTGTGTACTCAGCCAAAATTATAACGGTCAACTCAAAAATTGCCAGATTCAATGCATCGATGCGCTCCAAATTGAATGCAGCTAGGAAGGAGAGGAAGAGAGCAGGTGGGCTCGTGATCTGAGCCGCCGCTCAAAGACTTGCATCTTAAATAGGGTGGTTGACCTGTCCATCATCGACCCATACTGTTGCATTTCTGCCATTAATGCTTCAACTACCTGTAGCCTCTTCTGGAATGCAGCAGCGGACACATCTAAAGTTTTTCCTACTCAAAAATGGGCTGCAAACAAAGAAAACCATCGCTCCAGCAAAATTAAAACACAGCCATCGATCACCTCCCCATCACTGAGATCCATGGCACAAAACACCTTTAAAAAGTTGCAAACCAATAATATCATGCCACGTAGGCACCTTGATCCTCCATCGCTGACTTTCTGCCTTCACCATTTTACCTTTTCGTCCTTGTATATGCAGAAAACATATGCATATACAATCACCACTGTTCACCTTTCAAAAATCCTTTGTCTATGCAAAATGCATATACATGCAACAGTTTTAATATACAAGGCGGACCCCAAAATATTATGAAGCAGATTGGAAACTTATTCGTGTCCAGCTTGTATATTGACCTTTGTATCTTTGCTTGTATATTAGCATATACAAGTGCGTTATACAACCCACAGGCACCAAAAGACTATTCGCCACATCTTAACTCCTCCGTCGCGTCTGGGTTGCACCCCCTCTTGCTTGCATACCTCAATGTATACTTGCACATTCAAGCGCCCAATCTACATACAAGGCGGATCCCAGAAATTATGAAACACATTACACTCGCCTTGAAATCTAGCTTGTGCCTCACCTTTTGCATATCAGCGTGTACAAACTCACTTGCATATACCTGCGGGCCCACCAAATGTATCTCCCCCTTGCCACTGTAGCAAATGCATCTACGCCAACTCTTGTATATTTTCCTTGTATCTTTCAAATGCATGTCGACTTGTATATCAGAGATACATTCACCTTTATACATTTTTCTTTGCACATTTCACTTGCATGTTCAACATACAAGCTCGATATACAAGCAGGGCCAACATACATACAACGAATATTCTCAGGAATCTGTGAAAGATTCCCCCCTTGTATATGCACATCCCAAGTCTGATATACATTCAAAAATACATATAACTCATTTTTCACCATTTTTTGAAGGCCGATGAAGATTTTTGCAAGCCCGCCAATGCACATTCTGACCTGTATGTACATACAAACCCTTTTGTATATACAAAGACACCTGCACTTAGCTGATTTTTCACAATTTTACCACTACAGAGGCTGAAAATGCTAGAATTTTTAGATTTTTTGGGAAGGGGCCTGCATATTTAAATGCTTAAAACCTGATTGCTTATGCAGTTACCACTAGTAGCTCGAGCCTAAAACCCTAAACATAAATGATTACCAACACAACAGAGACCTAAACCCAACACAATTAGCTAAACCACCATATATTTAACTTGACTTCACTAATGTTCAATCTGGATTCATGAGCAATGGGAACCAATATTGAACCCCATGATAAATCTTCAGCCCTTAAAATTTGATGAGGAGTACTTGGACCATTTGGTGAATCAGAGTGTGATGAGAATAAGGGAAAAATAAGTGTATGCAGTATTTGAAAACACTGATTCCATGAGAATAAGACAATTAAGGGAATTGACGCCAATGAATAATGAAATGTCACTAACAAATAAGAATTTATCCCCTATAGTGAAAGGGTGATTTGAAGAGGTACAACCCCCTAACCATGAGTCACCCCATGTGCCACATAAAACTAGAATAATTTTAGTTGAAGATGGATAACAATAAAGTAATAGAGAAACAAAAGAAGATAGAAGAAGAGATGGTAAGAGATTACAAAGAAATATTGGGCAAAGATTATTTTGACACTAAAATACAGAGAGATAAAGTAAGGGAAGGAAAACCCTTATCACAAAGGACAAGTAGGAAACTACAAAAGAACATAAAACAAACACACCGCAAAGAGGAAAATACACAAGAAAAACCAAAAATAGACACTCCCATCAATTTGCCAGTGTTTGGTAAGGACACCTTTGAAGCAGCAAAGCATGTATTCATTTTAGAATCAACATGGAAAAGAACGAATGTAACTTGAGATTAGGACAAGCTATTTGGCTTTGTAGGAACCCTAAGAAATGAAGCCTTGAATTGGTATAGAAAGCATTGCCCTAATTATGACAAAACATGGGACAAATAGAGAAAGAGTTCTTAGATAAATTTGAATCCCCAGATATCCCTACTGAAGGGGTATGTAAAATGAGGGACCTAGTTCAAAAGGAGGGTGAATATATCAAAGATTTTGATAAAAGGTTTAAGGAAATTTATCAAAAATTAGAAGAACCATTGATAGAAAAATAAGGAATTGAAGGGTTTGTTTCAGGATTAAGTGTTGACATTCAAACATCCCTAGATGGAAAAACTTTTAATTCTTATTCAGAAGTAGTAACCTTCACATGCCACATAGAAGCACAAACCTGGTAGAGGAATGATAACACTAAATAAAATATGGAAATGGAAAAACTTAGATTAGAATTAGAATAGTTAAAACTAAAATAGGACATCCTTGCAAGAAAATAAAACAGTCCACAGAAAGAAAGACCCAATATATGGTGCTCATACTATACAAGAGAGGAACACCTAAGAAATGAATGCCTAATGATGAAAGGTGAGAAAAAGGCTGTTGCATTAAAAGTAAACCTAAGAACAATGCCTAAGAGAAATAACACACTATATTACAGTATTTGTGGTGAATGGGATGACCATGAAATAGAGGATTGGCCATCACAACTATTTAGATTAAGAGAAGATGATGATGACCATGAACCCTGGTGTAATGCTCACCACAACAATAGAACAGGTAACCAAAAAATGGCATATGTCAAAGGATTGGTTGAGAAACCACTCTACATCCAAAACCACGGATATAAAGCTCCCAATTGGCTAAACCAAAGAAATGTCAATACATTACAAAATACTAATCCCAATCAAATTCCATACATAACTTACTATAATAATGATGAAAGGGGAAAATATAATGGTTATAGAGGTGGTAGAGGCCACTATAGAGGTAGAAGAAGGAGAGATGATGGAACTTGCTATAAGTGCAATAAACAAGGACACTTCACAAATGAATACTGGGGGGATAGGAAGAAACAATGTACATTTTGTGGAAACTCGAAACATGACTTATTCACTTGCAATAAAGCATGACATTATTTTAGAAATACACCTTCCCAATCTAAGGTGATGAACTACAAGGGTTCAATTCACAATAAGGGGCTCGTATAATAAGGAAATTTTCAAAATATACACCGTAGGGAGCCAGAAGATGCCAAGAGGAAAATAGGTATGAGTAAAAAACTACATACAATGAAACATCAGATGATGACCACTACTATAAAAAATTAAAACTTAAACAAACAAACCAAAAGAAAAATAAAGAAAAAACTAAAGCTGCAATAGTAACAAGATAAGGTACCAACACCGCAAGAATAGAAAACATTGATAATGAAGAAGAAGAGGAAAACTTCTTCCCTAATAAAGACAACATGACAAAATTCTAGAACAATCATAAAAAAAATAGCTAAAGAACACCACAAACAACAACAACAAAACATTTATTTTCTAAAGAAGAAGTGGTGGCGCTAAAACAACTAACACAGTTAACACAACAACACAATTTGGTAGACAAATTGAAATATTTTGCAAATATTGGAATAAGGATCAAAACCAGAAACTACAAATAAGAAAGATGGTAAATGTATACCGCTAGTGGAAAACCAAACCACTGATGATAAATTTTCACATAGACCACAAAAAGATAAAGCAAGTTATGGTAGATCTCGATGTAGATGTCAACATGCTACCGTAAAGGATTTGGGAACAACTAGGAAGACCAAGACTAGAAGAAACCCCATATAATATAAGCTTGGTGGACATGTCAGCTATGGGTACATTAGGAACTTGGAGAAAATTAGAAGTTAACATAATGGGAGTAAATCAAATAACAGATTTTGAAATAGTATCAATGAAAGAACCATTAAAATAATTTAATGTGCTACTAGGTCTCCAATGGTTCGTGAATGCTAATGGAATTATAGACTCCCAAAAGGAGGAAATATCCTTCATTGATGAGAATAAAGTAGTACACATTCCACTAGGAAGGGAGATCGAATAAGCCTATGTAGAGGAGATTAGCCAAGAAGACCATAGCAATGAGGATTCAAATCCTCTATTCAATATCTAAACTTCCTAAACATGAACTACTAGAGGAACCAAACTTAGAGGGGGAAATAGAAGTGGAAAGTGACAATTATAGCACAAAAAGTGAGGATGTACTAAATGCATGGCTACAAGATGAACCAAAACTTAAAATCTAGAGAGTAATAGGATTCCATAGAATATTTATGGTCAAAATCACAGAGGAATCCCTATCATATAACATCACACTTAGTCATAGGGTACCACAAAATACATGTGGTAACTCAGGAGACCAACTAGAAGATATAACCTCAAAACTACGTCAAGTCAACCACATCACAAAGGGGATTTCCCACATAAAAATTCCCAAATTGTTAGGTGTAGGAGATCTATACACCTAATTAAAAGAAATGGAAAGGACTTTTGTAGAAGAACAAGCAAGGTTAAAAGAACTACAACATACACTTCTATGCAATGTCGCAAGCTAGTGGCATACATATAGAAACACAATCCAACACTGGCTAGTATTCAAAATTCTAATAAAACCTAGATATTTTCTAGAAGGGGAATATAAGATCATACTAAAATACCAAGGACAAATTCCACTGCAAGAGCATATGGACATGTGCATATTGGCTTGGAAGAGAAAAAATGAATATGACACAAGGTTATACATCCAAATGTTCTACTGGACATTAACACCGGTTGCACAAACTTGGTATATAAATTAGGAACATTGAGCAGAAACAAAATAATGGGATGAACTACAAGAAGACTTCCTACATAAATTTTCAGTCTATTGTCCAAACAAATATATTCACACTGCACTCCTCAAAATTAAAGAAATAATCTTTAAACATACTATTGAAGCTGAGGAAGAAATATTGTAACAAAGTCTTCCACCACCTAAGATAGATGGGATCCAGAAACTTATAGAGTGGATGGACAAAGAAACTACTTACATGGATAGAAGTTTTAAAACCTAGCAAGAGGGTGATGGGGATAAACATAATTTGGACATATAAGTTTAATAGGGAGAAAGGGAGATTGAAATAGCAATTGAATTGAAAGAAAAGTACTATAACCAGCCTATCAAACTTAGAGAAGAAAATATTGCAACAGAAGGAGACCCAAAATTAGCTAAAATAGGTGATTATTGAGATGAAAGAGTGGTGGCACAAGTTGCTGAAATCTTGTCTGAATTTGAGGATCTCTTTCCAAGGACATTTATAGATCTAAAAGGTATAAAAGAGGAAGTAGAATTAATGAAAATACAACTGAAAGAAAGAATTAAACCATAGAAAAAGAGACCATACAGGTTGAATCCAAACATGGAGAAAAAGGTAAAAGTGGAATTAGACAAAATGATTACAATTGGGATAATCAAACTAGTTGAGGATGTGGAATGGATAAATTCAATGGTTGTACAAAACAAGAAAACAGGGGAAGTGAGAATATGCATTGATTTTAGAGAGCTAAATAAAACATGCCTACATGACCCATTCCCTACCCCTTTCACTGAAGAAATACTAGAATCAATTGTAGGAAGGGAAATATATTCATTTACTGATAGGTTCTCCAGGGACAATCAAGTCAAAATAAGGGAAGAGGACCAACCTAAAATAATGTTGGCATTAGAATTGGGGTCCTTGATGTACACAGTTATTGATTTTTGGCTTAAAGAATGCACCAGTGGTATTTAATAGAATAATGGTAAATACATTCAAAGACTTTATCCATGATTTCTTGGAGGTATATCTAGATGATTGGACAAAGTATGGACTGGTGAAAGATCGTGTACAAACATTGAGAATGATGTTGAATAGATGTAGGAGTTTACAAATCTCATTGAATTTAAAGAAATGTATGTTTGTGGTATCATTTGGTACCTTATTAGGCCACATCATATGCAAAGAAGGATTAATGGTGGATCCATTAAAAGTAACACTAATAATGACCTTACCACCACCCAAAACAACACCATAAGTGAAAACCTTCTTGGGATATATAAGGCACCATTGCAAATTCATATGAGGATATGCAACAATTACAACACCATTGGAAAAGCTGTTAAAGAAAAAATCTGGGAAAGCTATTGAATGGAATGAACAATGTCAAAATTATTTTGATAAGTTAAAACAAAAGATTGCAGAAGCACCAATATTAATCCTTTTAGAGTGGACAATACCATTCCATGTGCATGTGAATGCCTCTAGCATGGTGATAGGAGTGGTGTTGGCACAATCAAAGGGGACTAAGGACCATCCCATAGCCTTTGCTAGTAGAAAATTATCAAACGTAGAGAAAAATTATAAAACTACTAAAAGAGAAGCCTTGGCAATGGTCTATGCTTTAGAAAAATTCAAACACTACCTACTATCTACACCATTTATTTTCTATATAGACCATGAACCTTTGAAATATTTATTGAATAGACCAGTTACTCAAGGGAGAATATGTTGCTAGCTACTCCTATTCCAAGAATTTGATTTTAAAATCATGGTGA
This sequence comes from Cunninghamia lanceolata, assembly GCA_027924645.1. Classification (NCBI taxonomy): domain Eukaryota; kingdom Viridiplantae; phylum Streptophyta; class Pinopsida; order Cupressales; family Cupressaceae; genus Cunninghamia; species Cunninghamia lanceolata. The sequence goes on along the minus strand of BSBN01000053.1, from coordinate 1,729,079 downwards.
AACTAGGAAGGAACAATCAAGGCCCAAATTACTTGCCTAGAATAGAAATAGGCGAAGAATCAGACAACCAAGAAGAAGACCTTCTTGGCACAAACTTGTTCAGGGTAATTGCAGTACCAGAAGAATTGTATGAGATAGAAATCTTTTTGTCTATAGGTGAATTCCTGCAGGATATATCAATGCAAGATTAAAAAACCTAATGCAGAAAGTTTTGCCATATACACTAATAGAAGAGGAGCTACATGTAATAAGAAAAGATGATATCATAAGGAGAGTTGTTTATGAGCATGGAAGAGAGGCTATCCTATGAGAAGCTCATGAAGGAATTTCTGGTGGACACAACTATGGAGAGACAACAACAAAAAAGATCAAATTAGTAGAATTATGGTGACCTAACCTACACAGGGATGCAAAACAATATGTCAAAAACTATGATATATGTCAAAGGGTAGGGAAACCTATTGTTCTTATGCAAAAACATGTGTACACTTGTTAATCGGGACCTAATTAACACCTTTTTGAAAATTAAACAATTAAATCTCGATCTCAATGAATAAAAATGACAAAATAAGGTTAGAACAGGTTAGAGCCCACTTAAATGGACACTCTCTGGAGTTTGTGGGACTAGAGAACCGAGGCACCTAGCGCCCTAGTCCCAAATGTTAGCCCCGGTCCTATTTTGTGGCATCGGCTTAGAACACCTCCTTAGCTTATAAATGTCAGCCCCATTTGGTTTTATTCATTGTTGGTGAGCAGGAATTCATAAATAAGCAAGTTAGTTCATTCATTTGAACTTCTAAGCAATCTAGGCACACTTATGTAAGAGTTGGCTATGATAGGAGCCACCCAAAATCTAGGAAGTTTTATGAAAGCACAACAAAGACAATGAGAGAATAATTCTATTCTATCAATGAATGCAAAATTGTTCATCTTACATTGTACATGAAAAGCCTTGCTCATAAAGGCAAGGATGAGAGCTAAGATGTTGTAGTCATGGGACAAGTGTCTTAATCAGGATGACATGAGACAACTAGATCACATGTGTAGGATAAGACAACTATAAGACAACTATCAACAACTAGCAACAACTAGACACAACTAGAAACAACTAGAAACAACTAGAAACAAATAGGAACAACTAGAAACATCTAGTAGACTCACTAAGTTAACTTAACATGTGAATATTGTTTAAATAATAAATAGTTAAATAATAAGAATTATTCACACAACAATGGGAAACTAGATAGGAAATATCCCTATTCACACTAACACCCCCCTTAAGTGCAACTTAGGGAGAAGCTGACAAAATGCATAGATGTAAAGATGGATGGGTCCCAACTACTAGGCCATGTTAGGTACCCATGCACAAACAAATATCAAGTGGACTAAAGGAGAAAATCTCATGGGAAAAAACTCCTCTCCAAAAGTGAGAATGCATGCAAACAAAACATGTACAAGTGATGAAATGATGGAAGAATCAAGACCCTCCAAACACAACATCCATCACAAATATACAATCAATAGCCCCCCATAAGAGGGAAATAATGAGACAAGATCCCCCATAATGAAGTAGTTCTTGTGCCAATGGTGAATGCTCGAAGAAGAAGACCAAATAGGATCCAAAACCTACAAACAACATTCCTCCCATTGGGAAGAAACCAATCCATTGGTGTATGTTGAATAAACTTCAACTCCAAAAAAAGACATGAGGGAAGAAGTATCATGAAATATGATGTCTCTGAAAACTTCTATTGTATCTTCATGTTGATGCCGAATGATATACCATAATCAAATTAGGAGTTTAGACCTAACTATTGAAAGTGACAATCCAGGATCTAGTAGAAACTGAAAATCATCAAGCTCCAAAGACAAAGATGGGATGACAATAGTTGTGTTATTACTATCATCAAAGAGGAGAGATATCCCCTCAGATGTGTCCTCCAAATCTGCAAGATATGACTCACAAAACAAGTCTGAAATACCTATCAAATACTCATCCCACAAAATTGTATCTAAAAGACAAGAAGCATCCTATTGAGCTGAAGCACTAAATTCTAAAGAAGTAGGAGGTGGAGAAGTTGGAAGTGTAGCACGTCTCAAGAACCGATGAAGAGGAAAGAATACCAAGGTTCAAGTGATGGAACTTCTCCTCTGAAATATGATTCACACAAGGAGTGTGAATGTTAGCCAATCGATTTGAATCATCATCAGGAGAGAAACCATAAAAGGTGTATAGCTGAGATGCATGATCAACCAACCCAATAGAAATAATCTCTATGCTCTCCAAGTCTCTGGTAGTAACCAAATTAGGTGTGAACTCCATTGTCTTCCCTATACCACTATGAGTAATTTGATATATGGAAAGAAGATTATTGGCCAAAGAAGGCACAAAAAGTACATAATTGAAAGTACCTTCGCCAATATCAATAATTCCCTTCCAAATTACATTCATATATGTGTTATTACCCATCAAGATAGGTGGCATATCACATGGCTCAAATGAAGAAAACATATCCTTGGAAGAAGCCATATGATGAGAAGCACCTGAATCAAGAAGCCATTTACCTAATGTAGAACTTGTACTTGCACAAAGTGCTTTACCTATATGTTTCCTTTCCTTAGCTTTCCTTGCATGACCTAATTCAAAAAATCCTAGCTGTGTAGATGTTGAAGGAGTAGAAGAAGAATCAAGCGATGGAAGATTCTTCTTTTGAAAAAGTTGCATCAACATGTCAATCTGTTTCTTAAAACAATTATGTTCATCATGCCCTAATTTATTACAATAAGCACATGTAGGCTTCTCCTTCTTAGATGAATTTTGTGCTTGATCTATGTGTGGATTTTTCTTATCTTTCTTTTGTTTCTTGTCAAAAGGACCTAATGCTTTCTGTTCCTTAGGTTGTCAAACCTCTAAAGCATGAGTCTGTGATGGCTTAATGATACCCATAGATAGAAGCTTCTATTTCTCATGCATTAACATCTTCGAAAAGGATGCAAATGAAGGCATAGTGAAAGCATATCCCATAGTTAACCTATGATTATGAAATCTAGAAACAAACGCTGCATATTGAGGACCAACTTTATTCAACACATGCTTTACATTGTGCTCTTAGATCATTAACCTTAGTTATGTAATCTGATGGAGTCTTGCTAGTCATAGATTCACACAATAGTACAATGAATTCAACAAACAAAGATTCATAATAAAATGATAGGAGCTTAATAAATGATTTATCTAAAATGACATGAAGTATTTATAATTAGATTCATAATGTCTGAGAATACACAAAAGATAGATTGTTAAAACCCAACTCTCCACTGTTCTATTATACTAACTAAGCATTACAGAATCAAAATATTAGCCTACACAAAATGGCTATAGGACTGCATTCAAACTATTTAACCCCTACTCTAATGTATCTTTTGCCTTCTTCTATTCTTTTTCACCTTCTCTATAGTTTTTATCGTTCTCCCTCTCTCCACCAATGATGTTGATTCCTATTCTCAACCATTCTGTAATCACCAGCCAATACTCTTCTGAACTGCTATTGCCTCATCTTCCCCTGCATATATGTTCATATTTCCAACCAATTGCTTTATTGCCTTCTCCAACTGTCATTTCCTTCCACAAACCATCCCATGTTAGCAACTTTTGTTCGTTCTGGCAGTGAAATGGTCGACAGAAGATGAACGGCCTCTCACAAACCAAATTCCTATCATACAATTGACAGAGGATGTGTTGTTTCTTTTGGTGACAGGAAGCTCCTGAAAAAAATAGAGCTCAATTCTCCCAACAAGTGACAGGAGTAGGAACACATGGTGACAGGAACTCCTTTAACAATTTTTTCTTTCCAAAAGGTAGGAGTTTGCAAGATGATGACAGAAGGTAAAAGGACACCTACAAAAACAAACAAAAAGAACAAAAATAGTGAAAAAGAAGAAAGCTAAAAACTATAGGGCAAGATGCCCCTGCATCAAACTCCCCAGGCAGAAAGAAATTCATGAACTCATACTCATGAGGTCTACAACTAAATGACCCTATTTGATAATATCCTCCTCGATGAGCCATGAAGCATCTTCAACCAGATGATTGTTCCATTTGACGAGATACTTGAAGTACTTATGCTTCTAGGTCTTCTTTAGCAATTGTTTATCCAGAATACATTCAATCTGTGGTGGAGTAGCTATTGTCCCAAATTGTTCTTCATGAGATAAATCAACTGCTTCAGCTTCATCTGCCTCTTTATCCCCTTTGTATGGATATAAGTTTTCTATATTAAAAATGAGAGATATATTCAACTATGCAGGCAGTGATATCTCATATGCATTGGCAGAAAACTTCCTAAGGATTTGGCATGGACCAATTTTCTTCATCTGAAGTTTATTGTATGTTCCTGTAGGAAATCTCTCCTTTCAAAGATGTGCTAATACAAGGTCTCCAACCTAAAACTGCAACTCTCTTTTCTTTCGATCAACATGCCTTTTGTACTTCAGATTGTTGTCCTTAATGTTATGCTTCACCTTTTCTTGAATGTCATGAATGACTTGAGCAAATTCTTCCCCATCTGTACTCCTCTTCTCCATTCCAGCAAGATCACAAAGTTCAAATACACCTCTTGGATGCATACCATACACCACATAGAAAGGACTGAAACCTATCCTCTTATTTGGGGAATCATTATATTCAAATTTAGCTTGGGCCAACATGAGATCCCAACTTCCAAGTGAACTACCAACAAGACATCTTAACAAATTGCCAAGGCTTCTATTAACAACCTCGGTTTATCCATACATTTGTGGATGATAAGCAGAACTAAAATTTAGATTTGTACCCAATTTCCTCCATAGAGTCCTCCAAAAATGTCCCACAAACTTAGTATTCCTATCAGAAATTATACTCCTAGGAATACCATGAATCCTTACAACTTCTTTAAAGAACAAATTGGCAATGTTAGTGGCATCACTAGTCTTCTTACATGGTATAAAATGCACCATTTTGGAAAATCGATCTACTACAACAAAGATTGAATCATTACCCCTTTGTGTATGAGGCAAACCAAAAACATAATCCATACTTACTGAATCCCAAGGCCTAGTTGGAACTGGTAATGGCTGATAAAGCCCTACATTTTGACTTCTTCCCTTAGCATGTTGACAAGTTTTTCACCTTTCCACATATCTTTTCACATTGGCCTTCATCTTTGGCCAATAATAATGAGTGCTCAGCTATAGCAAAGTTTTATCCTGTCCAAAGTGACCAGCAAGACTACCACTATGTTTTTCCTTCAACAAATTATCTCTCATGGAGCCTCTAAGAATACACAACTTGTTTTCCTTAAACAACAAACCTTCTTGAATCATGTAATCTATCCATGGCTCTCTATTCTGGCTAATAGGATCATTGTAAGCTACAAATGCTTCTCCAAAATCTACATCCTCTGCATACAACTCTTTTAAACTTTCAAACCCCACACTATTAGTTTGTATTTCACTTAATAGTAAACTCTTCCTACTTAAAGCATCAACAACTCTATTCATTTGATCACTCTTATGCTTCAAAACAAAATTAAAACTCTAAATATAATCAACCCATTTAGCATGCCTTTGATTCAATTTATGTTGGCTGTTTATTAACTGCAAAGCATGGTTATCTATATACACAGTGAACTCTTTTGGCAATAGATAATGTCTCCATTTCTTGAGGGACTGAACCAAAGCATAAAACTCCAAATCATAAGAAGAATACTTTCTCTTTGCCTCATTTAATTTCTCACTAAAATATGCAACCGGTTTTCCTTCTTGACTTAGGACTGCCCCAATAGCCAAACCACTAGCATCACACTCAACTTGAAACACTTTATCAAAACTAGGCAAAGCAAGTATGGGCTTTTCACTCACCTTCTTCTTGAGAAATCTAAAATTTTCTTTAGCCTCTTTAGTCCACACAAATGGTCTTTTATTCCCCTTAATAGTCTCCAAAATAGGTGCTACAACATGACTGAAATTTCTTATAAACTTTCTATAAAACTGGAAAGACCATGAAAACTTCTTACCTCCAGGACGCTTCTTGGTGATGGCCAATCAATTATGTCTTGAGCCTTCTCCTTATCCATTTTAAGCCCTTCTTTTGATACCACAAAACCCAAGTAAACCAATTCGGTCTGTATAAACACACTTCTTCAAATTGATCTGTAACTTTTCTTCATGTAACCTCCTCATAACTTGCCTCAAATGCTCTATATGCTCCTCTTTAGACCTACTAAACACCAAAATGTCATCCACAAATACAACCACAAACTTACCAATAAATGGTTTCAAAACCTCATTCAATAACCGCATAAAAGTACTAGGAGCATTAGACAATCAAAAAGGCATAACTAGCCACTCGTACAACCCATCACTGGTTTTAAAGGCTATTTTCAACTCATCCCCTGGTCTAATTCTTATTTGGTGATAACCACTTTTCAAATCTATCTTAGAAAAATAAGTATAACCACTCAAACAATCCATTAAATCTTCAATTCTAGGTATATGAAACCTATATCTTATGGTAATTTTATTTATTGCCCTTGAATTAGTGCACATACGCCATTCCCCTCCTTTCTTTGGAACCAACAATGCAGGAACAACACAAGGGCTTAGACTTTCTCTTATCAATCCTTTCTTCAAAAGGTCCTCCACTTGCTTCCTTATCTCCTCATTTTCCATAGGTGTTAATTTATATGTAGCCTTGTTTGGAAGGCTAGCACCTGGAATCAAATTCATGTGATGGCTAATGCTTCTAATATGAGGTAATTCATTAGGCAAATCATTTGCAACAATGTCCATATTCTCATTCAAAATGTCTTGTATTTCCATAGGCAAATCCTCCAACTTTGTAGAAGTCATTACACATCTAGGTTTAGGAACCAAAGCATAACCAATTTCTTCATTTTTCAAATCATTCAAGAACTCTTTACCACTTACCAACATTAACTTACTACTATTGTTGCTGATGTCCTCTTCTTTCTCCTTTATGGGCAGCAAGTTATGCTTCTCTCCATCCTTCTCAATGGTATATGTATTCTCCTTTCCATCATGCACCGATTTCCTGTCAAATTGCCGTAGTCTTCCAAGCACAACATGACACACATCCATAGGCATTATATCACACAAAACATAATCCTTATAACTGCCAATTTGAAAATCAACACAGGCCTGCTCACTAACTAGTATTTGATGGCCTTTTTGTAACCAAGTCACTTTATATGGAGTAGGGTGTTTAATCCTTTTAAGATTCAACTTTTCTACCATCTCAGTTGCAACAATTTTATCAGTGCTACCACTGTCTATAATCAACTTACAACATTTACCTTGTGACTTACACTTGGTTTTGAACAATGCTCTCCTTTGAATTGGCTCTTGACTCTCTTTTTGTGGCTTCAACAACATCCTCTTAACCATTAAAGACTCTCCTGATTTTGCTTCATCCTTGTGGTGTACTAGTGATCCCACACTCTCTTGATCAGCATGAACAACTTGATTGCTTCTCTCAAATTTTGAATGTCCTCCTTGTGATGATTCAGAGCATTCCCAACTCTTATGTCCATATTGATTGCATTTGAAACATTTTCCAGAAAATCCTCTTCCTCTACCTTGTGAACCACCTCTTCCATAAGATCTTCCTCCTCTATTTTAAAAACCACCTCTATCATTGTTGGCTGTCCCACTAGAATTTCTAGCCTCTTCACCTTGATGATGCTCTTGTCCCTTACTTGTTTATTGTCCCCTTCCTCTAAAACTTCTTCCTCTCTTTTTCTCTTTCTAACTTTGCTTCCTTTCCAGCTTCTCTTCTACCTTTAAGGCAAGTTGATAAGCCTCTTCTAGGCTGCTTGGGGACAAAAGACTCATTTAGTCTTGCAAACTATATTTGAGACCATTCACATATCGAGCTATCTTTTCCACATCTTCTTCAGCATGCCCAGATCTGATTATCAACTTGTAAAATTCCTCAGTATAATCTTTCATAGACATCCTTTTGCTTGAAATTCTGCAATATCTTAAAGAGATTAGCCTGATAGTCACTTGGTAGAAATTTGGCCTTCAACTTAGCCACCATTCAATCCCAGGAGTTAATCTTTTCCTTATTTCTTCTTCTCCTCTCAGCTTAGACAAAGTCCCACCATATGGTAGAATGGCCCTTCAATCTGGTGTAGGCAAACTTCACTCTTCTTTCTTCTGCTACACCCTCATATTCCAAATACTTATCCAGATCATTGATCTAGTCTATCAAGTCTTTACCATTGAGACTTTCAGCATATGTTGACACCTCTATCTTGGGTTTAGAACCCAAACTTATGACTGACTTCAGCAATCTTTCCCCAAATTCTTCTTCTTGATCTACCTGTTCTGCCTCATTCTCTTCTCTCTATTGTTCTTCCTCTTGATCACTTATGTCTTCAACATTAGGGTTTCCTCTCCTCTGTGCTCTCTCAAGAGCTTCCATTCTGGCAACCAAATTCTGCAACAACTTAGGGTCACCTTGGTCTCTTCAGCCTCTGCCCATTCTTTTTGGAGGCATATCGACCACTTCCAATACCCAATTTCAACCTGGCTCTGATACCAATCTAATGGAGTCTTGCTAGTCATAGATTCACACAACAATACAATGACTTCAACAAATAGAGATTCAAAATAAAATGACAGGAGCTTAATAAATGATTTCTCTAAAATGACAGGAAGTATTTATAATCAGACTCATAATGTCTAAGAATACACAAAATATAGATTGTTAAAACCCAACTCTCCACTATTCTATTATACTAACTAAGCATTACAAAATCAAAATATCAACCTGCATAAAATGGCCATAGGACTGCATTCAAACTATTTAACAACTACTCTAATCTATCTTCTATCTTCTTCTATTCTTTTTCACCTCCTCTGTAGTCTATATCATTCTCCCTCTCTCCACCAATGATGTCAATTCCTATTCTCAACCATTCTGTAACTGCTAGCTAATACACTTCTGAACTGATGTCACCTTGTCTTCCCCTACATATCTATTCATATTTCCAACTGATTGCTTGCATGCCTAAATTCTTTACTACCTTCTCCAATTGTCATTTCCTTCCACGAACCGTCCCATGTTAGCAACTTGTGTTTGTTCTGGCAGTGAAACAGTCGACAGAAGATGAACGACCTCTTGCGAACCAAATTCATGTCATACAATTGACAGAGGCTGCGTTGTTTCTTTTGGTGACAGGAAGCTCCTAAAAAAAACAAAGCTTGATTCTCCCAGCAAGTGACAGGAGAAGGAACACATGGCGATAGGAAATCCTTTAACAGATTTTTCTTTCCAAAAGATAGGAGTTTGCAAGATGACGACATAAGGCAAAAAGGCCACCTACAAAAATAAACAAAAACAACAAAAACAACAAAAAAGAAGAAAGCTAAAAACTATAGGGCAAGATGCCCCTGCATCATAATCCTGGATGTTGCTAAAGTTATTAGGATCAAGGCTCATCAATTCATTATCAATTTGATAGCCTTTAACTTTATCTGTTGTACCATACAATGTTTTCAACTTTTCCCAAGCATCATGTGAATTTGAACATACCTCAATCTGAAACAAGAGATCTATGGAAATGAAACTATGAAGGCATCCAAGAGCTTTTGTATGCTTAATCATCTATTTTATCTTTTCCTTATCATTTATGGGTTCAAGTATCTTGTTTTCAACATATAGAGAATGATCAAGATCGATTAGGGCATTCCATGCATGTTGACTCCAAGTTGCATAGTTATAAGGTGTTAACAATATTGGAACTCTTGATTTATCCATTATGTAGAGGAAAATAAGAGCACAAGTAGATATATCAAAGTACAAACTCAATCAACACTATAATTGAAGCCCCACAAACTAAAACAACCACCAATTTCAACACTTTTTCCAATCAATGAGTGATATTTACCCAAAGATCCTCAAACTAAAAATATGATATTTAAAGCAAATCTAGAAAAATGGCATGGATAGAACCGTAGAGTACAAATATATCTTTCCAATGCCTATAAAAGTTTGAAATTCCAATAAAGTGGGCACAAGTTGTGAGCTCGGGAGTGAAAAATGCAAGATCTAGCTTCAAACAGCTGTATCAAGCGCTTGCCACCACTATGAAGTGCTCGAAACCAGCTTTATGTTGATATCTCATTTGCCAAATTTTGATATCATGGCGAAAGGTTATGGCTCTTGGAAAAAAATTCCCTATTAGGGCTAGAAGGGGGCCAAAAGGGGCCCTTGGCGCTGATGTCACTACTAACATAGTGTTGACGTCAGCTGTGCCTGATGGAATATACCCTTAGTCATCGGGATATGCTCCTAGACTACAAAACCGCTCACAGAATCTTCAAAACTACCCTCTAACTATCAAAATTGCCTTATGATAATGGTAAACCACCTTTGTTTACAAAAAAATCACCGATATTAGGGCAAAAACCACCTTTTATTAGCGAAAAATGCCTATTTGTAAGTTAAAACTGCCTTGTTTTGGGCACTGGTGGTTTCTGGGTTGAGTTGGCCAGACTGCTGGCCCAAGAAATTTGATTTTACCATCAAGGTTTATTGTTGCTGCTGACAAATTTCCATAGGGGAGGTTTGAGACTGCTGTCAACTGTTTGGTAACCGCTTGCAAGTGGTTTGAATGGTCGTGGGCTATTTTATAGCGCTGGGCAATATATAAAAGACTGTCGGTGATGTTTAAAAAACATTGGTTGCAAATCACCGCTGGAATGTTTAGAACTGCCAGTGGTTTGAATTGAAGCTGCTGAATGGGATCTCCTCACCAGTAACAGTTAAGGTAGGCCAATGGGGTCCTATACCATGTGGTGCCCAGCGGATGCCCTACGGTAGTGTAGTGACAACAGGGTACTCTGCACAAGTAGGGTATGACCCTGTAATTAAATCTACAGAAAAATTACTAACCTGAAAACTTGAATAAAAACCAAAAAAAATTTCCTTTACCCACTGGCTAATGCAATTCTCTTGCACAAGAAAGATACCGCCTACACTAATCGAATATTCCCTACAGAGGGAATATTCTTTGTGAGATTCTATATGGCGGTGATTTGTAAAAAAAATTGTTTTGCACTGCGACTTTATCTAATTTCCATGAGTTGACAGTCGATCTATAGGTTTTGGGATGTTCTGGGCTTAATGGTAGGGTCTAATTTTACCCAAACTACTTTGAAATTATAGTTACCTCTTAGATCAGGTAACCACTCCCTAGATTGAAAACCTCATAGATTTGGCCTTTGGTGTCTGATCTAGATGAAACAAAAGGTGATCTTGACTATCTCGGACCTCCTGAACACAATGGTGTTCTCAGATTTGTAGAAACACGCTCCAAAATGAACCTTCAATATAAGGCACAAAGAGGAAACCCTTCCAAATCTAGTATTTCCATCAAGTCTTTCTAATTCTCTAGGCCATCATTTGATGCAAGAGAAGAGCATACTCAACTATCAAGATCCACCATAAATTTGCATTCAAATCTCTCAATAATTTGGCTAACAAGCAGAGATTCCACCTAGAGATCTCTGATACCATGTAAGAGTTGGCTATGATAGGAGCCACCCAAGATCTAGGACTAAATTAAAGCACAAAAGAGACAATGAGAGAATAATTCTATTCTATCAATGAATGCAAAATTGTTCATCTTACAGTGTACATGAAGAGCCTTGCTTATAAAGGAAAGGATGAGAACTAAAATGTTCTAGTCATGTGACAAGTGTCTTAATCCTATGACATGAGACAACTAGATCACATGTGTAGGCTAAGATAACTATCAACAACTAACAACAACTAGACACAACTAGAAACATCTAGTAGACTCACTAAGTCAACTTAACATGTGAATATGTGTGTGCATATTATTTAACTAATAAATAATTAAATAATATGAATTATTCACACAATAATGGGAAACTAGATAGAAAATATCCCTATTCACACTAACAACTTGCACTCTCTTCTTCTCTCTCATGCTCTCTATTCTTCTCTAAAGCTCTCTATGGTGGATTATTGTTGTTGCACTAACTTCTTGTAGGTATTGTGAAGATCTCTCTACTTCTTTGGGCTACACCAACTTCTTGAGTCAAGTTGTGATGCTGGATAAAACAAGCTAGGGTTTCCATGCGCATGGTGACTCCTTTCCTTTATGCTTTGTCATAGCATTCCATTCTACTTCAGATTTGTCTCTATTGTCCTAGGGTACACTCTATTTATCTCTCATCATTGCTATTATGGAGGTGGAAACACCATTCATGGAGCTTGACTTAGGAAAGCTCCTAAATAGCACTAACCCTCTTTACTTCTTTCTTGTGTGCAGGTTGAAGTAATAGGTTTCAGGTGACAAGATCTAGGAAGAAGGAAGATTTTGCAGGTACATTTCAGGTGAAGCTCTGAGTTTCTATAAAACCCTAAATTAGGTTTAGGGTACCCAATACCCTGGTCCTTCTATGCCCTCGAACTCAGATCTAGGTTCTTCTTTGTTCGCTAGTCTCTGTTGTGCTTTTAGATTTTTCGTATCTGTTTCCAAGAGTCTATTATGCTCCGATCATGCTCAATTAGGGTTTCATGTTTTGCCCTAGTTTGATTGGTTGGATTTGGTTGATTCTCCTTTATACAACAAAGGGATGAATCCCCTATAGTTTGTCTCTCCTTCAAGGGTAGAAGCCAAGCTCATCTTGTGTTCTAATGTTGAGTGGAAGAGGGTTTGACCTAGTTTAACCTTTTAGACTAGGTCTCTCTTTTTCCATAAAAAAGTTTAGTGAACCTGACATTTCTTGCACTTTAGCATCCTTCTTTCTTTAGATATAAGTTATTTTCTGCCCTAGATCTGATTAGATTACATTCATTCATCATTTCATATACTTTCATAGCTTAATTTTACATTGTTTCATTTTTAGGATTTGCAAAAACCTTGCATTTTTAGAAAATCTAGCTAGTCTTGAACCTAGGGTTTGTAGATTAGTGTGTTGTTTTAGATATTGGTGACATTATTTGGTTGATCAATTTGATTTCATTTTCTTTAGTATATAATTTTTGTATTTAAGAAAAAGACATCCTTACATCTTTGCATTAGAAACTAGAAAATTAAGCATTTGATTTGGGTTTAGAAGAAAGCATATTTGTCACATTGTCTATATTTCATAAGTTTAGATCATTATAGCATGATATGAATTTCTGATTTTTTGCATCAGATCTGATGGGTATCACATTATTAAATCATTTCCTAGTGGTATATTTGGCATTTTCACTTATTCATTATTAGGGTTTTCAAAAAATTTGCATTTTTGCAAAACCTAGCTAGTCTTGCACCTAGGGTGTGTTGATTAAACTCTTGTTCCAAATTTTGCTGATGATAATTAGTGGTAAAATATGATTTTGCATTGCTATTTAATTTCATAAATATAATTTTTGTTCAAAAACAATTCTTGCATAAAAGAACTTTGGTTTAAGGAATGAGCATTTAAGATCTAGGGTTTGATGGTGAAACTCTCGCTAGTCTTGCATTTAGTTGTTTTTAGATCTTTGTCATGATCAAGGATTACTAAATCTGATTTTAAGTTGTTGGAACTCATCATATGTGTCATATTTGTTTAATATAGATAGCAAGAACATTCATGCATTCATCTTCTCTTTAAAATTGCAAAACAATAGCACAAATAAAACTATCTAGCTTCATTTGACACTTATGCATCTTTATTTAAAACAAAGATTTATAAATCCCTCTTGTGTTTACTTAGAAAAATCATTTGCACATACTACACACCTTACATTTTCAAGACTTAATTGTTGTGGTTACCAAAAACACCACATTTTTTGAAAGCCCTGCTTATCTTGCACTTGTATGTCATTGATTGTAATATTATTTTAGATACTCAAGTCATGTCTAAATTCAATTATACATTGCTATTCCATATCACACTTACATGTATTATTGGCTTCTTCATATTACTTCTACCAATATTAGAGGACTTTAATAAATTCATCTCCATGAATAGTCATGAGAAAGATGATGGTGATAGTTCTTCTTCTACTACAATTCATGATAATATCATTGACATCGCCTCTAAGGAATATGATGATGACCTAGCTTCACTTACATCACCCTATGCTTTGGATCTCTCCCCCAAAAGTGAGAACAATTTGGTACAAGAGGATGAGATCATTGATGCATTTCTTAACATAAATATACTCTCTCTTCATTCCAATGATTTCCTGTAAAAAGATGAAGCTTAGTAGATGAAGATTCTTCTATTATAATGAATTCCCCATGGGAAGACATTGGGAATTCATCTAAAACATATATCAATGTAAATTCTATCATCATTAATAGGCTTATTCCGCTCACTAAGGGGATAGTGAATAAGTGCATTAATGTTCAAAATACTCCTAAAATTATGGTACATGAGGCACCTAATATACCTCCTTTCTCTAAACCCATGATTATGGTTTGAGGTGTTCCAAAACCATCTCGACCTCCTGGTTACATCTTCAATTTTGCAAAGTAAATTACTCAAAGGAATCAAGGTGTTCAAAATGTGTTGCAACAACCTCATGCGGTTTCTCACACATACAACACCTACAATAACAAAAAAAGCAAGAAAGCACCGAGTGTGCCCACTTATCTTCCACCTTCTCAACCTTTTCTTCCCCCACCTCCTCGTCTTTCTCAACATGTTAGAGAATATGATCTGGTCAAGCAACTCTGCGCTACTCCAGCTAAGATCTCTCTATGGGATTTAATACAAACATCACCTACATAGCACAGAATACTCCAAGAGGCTCTACAAAAGGTAGTTGTTCCACCTTTTGTTAGGCCGAATGATGTTACATCCCTGTTTAGTTGTATGCATGAGACAACATCAGATATATTATTTCAACAACATGAATTACCTCCCATATAAGTTCAAAACCAATGTGAACCTCTTATGATATTTTCATTATTAATAAAATGAGGGTAAGACACACTCTGGTTGATGGTGGATCAGGTCTTAATGTTTGTGGCATATACTTGTTACATAAACTCAAGGTTGATACATCTTTCATCAAACCAAATAAACTCAACATTCGTGGCTTTGATAATGTTGGTACACAATCACTAGGTACAATCACCTTAAATGTTAAGGCTAGACCTATGACATTTCCTACCATTATCAGTGTCATGCCTAATTATCTTTCATATAGTCTTCTTCTTGGTGGACTGTGGATTCATGCCATGGGGGCAGTCCCGTCTACCCTTCATCGTTCAATAAAGTTTATTTTTGAAAACAATCTCCATACGATTGAAGCTGATTCGGTTCCAAAATTTTTCTTACAAATGGAAGCAAGCCATCAAATTCCTAGAAGTGATTTGATCCCTTCTTTAATAAAAGACAAACCACTTTTGGGATTTAGGTGCCATTAACCTTGTAAATCCTTGTAATTATTATTCCTAATATTATTTGTAAATCACCCATAAGGGATGTACAAGTTTCATCGGTAGTGGTAAAAAATTAATTATCAAGGATAGTAATTATAGAGTTACCTCATCGGTAAGTTCCAAAGTTACCGGTGGTAGTTATGGAGTAACATTTATAGATGGTAATTGTAAATATCAAGAGTAATTGAGGGCAGGCACCACCTAATACACATATGGTTCCTAAGGTTGTCATTGATGTCAAGACTGTCACGTGGTTGTCATTGATGTCAACACTATCATGGATGTGTGATGGTGTTCATGGTTGTCATGTCCTATCTAGCAAAGAAGATACAATTCATGGTTGGATGTCATGTTGAATATAATGAGGTTACTGAAGTTCATGGTTGAATTTCATGCCTTGATCAATGCATAGTTGAGTATGAAGCATCAAGAAGATACATTAATATGGGAATTAGAAGCACTAAGATGATCAAATTACCGGAAGGGTGTTTTGCAATTGACTGTTTGAAGACAATGTTGGTTCTAAAGAAGACATTTTCTATACAATAATGGAATGCTTCCCATTCCTCCACATTTGTAGTTATGGCTATGCAGTTCTAGAACTATGTTCAAGGTATTATGAAGGTGATAATTCCAAAGTTTTAGATCATCTGTCCTTCCACTGTGAAAGTTATGCATGATAGAGTACCGGTATGTGTTCTGGAAGAACAAGATGGTGTTGAAGGCCTATTGGAATGCTCCGCATTCCTTTGGATGTGAATGTTTGTCTTTGCAATTTTGTGGACATGTTTATGGATGTACATTACATGCTTTGTTACAGTTTCAAGTTTCTTGGTGATCCGCAAGCTCAATTTTTGAATGACAGTATATTGTAGTGTGCTCCAAATGACTTGTTGTTCTCAGAGTTTATGGTTGAAGGTGTATGGCACAAAATATTTGATGTGTGGAGATAAAGGAGTGTTTGGAGATGTTGTATGAGTCCTATAGACTCATTTGGAAGATTTCCATGAAGATCTTTCTTGTTTCCAGTACCACACAAGGTTTTCAAGTTGCTTTGGCCATTATGCTTAAAGTTTCATATGTCTTTGCTTAAGGCTGTCCTATTTTAAAATGACCAGAGTGTGTGGATGTAATTCCTTATTGTTTGATGCTTTGAAGGATGTGTTGGACTTGGTTAAGAAAGTGTTGGTGTCCACAAGGCATGGGTCTTCTGCTAGTGTAACATGTAGTCTTGTTTACGACTTGTCCTCTACATGTTTCATGTTGTGTGTTGTGTGGATGACTTGTAAATGTATTTTTCATGTTGTCTCTAGCTGACAAGCAATGTAATCAATGTAATATCATGTATAAATTGTAAATCAAATTGAGTTAGGCGAGGTGTGATTGCAATGTGATTGAAAAGTTTTGCAAGCAAAAGGAGCAGAATGAATGCATTATGATGTGTGACTAAGGGAGAAAGAGTAGAATTTGTAGATGTTGTTCTGATTCATCTTGAAGACATATCTGTGACAATGATCAAGTATAGAGTGTGCCTAACTAATCCGATCATCAGAAGGAAGTGTGAAGAGGTAGAATTGCAATCATCAAATGTTTGAGCTTTATTGTCAGTTTTTCAGGAAGTAAAGAGATTATCATACTGTAATCTGTTCTAAGTTTGTTCTCAATTCAAGGAGTAGTTGATTCCTTGGGAATGACCCTAAAACAAAGTCTTTAGGGAGTTGTAGCTTCCTTGGGAGTGACCCTAAATCAAAGTTATCAGGGAGTAGTAGCTTTCTTGGGTTGTAGCCCTAAAACAAAGTTGTTATTTTGAGCTTCATATATTGTGAGTTAATCCTCACCGTGGTTTTTCCCTTCTTGGGTTTTCCACGTATATCTGGTGTTATGTGTTGATGTGCATTGTGTTAATCTTTCATGCTTATATTAATGTTTAGTGCTTAAGTTTAATATGCTCTAAAGAAGTTGAATGTTGTTTAGATACTAAATCACCCCCTTCTTAGTATCCTGGTGTGTCCAACACCACCTTGGAGGAATCATCTATTTTTTTCTTGTGTGACACATGTCATAAATTTGGTAAGTAGTTGTAAGAGAATCTATGACAGTTGTAAGTTGTCATAAGATTCTATGACAATATGATAACTTATGACAGATATTTATGAGTTGTAAGTTGCTATTCTTGGCTCTAGGTGTCCATATTAGGAAGATACTATTTAGGGGGTGTTATGACAGAAGCTGTGATGGTAATGACAACATTTATTATCCTATAAGTGCCTATTCTTGTCCATGCATGCCCAAGTTTGCATGGTTGACTATTGACAAGTGTCATGAGCTTGTAAGAGGTCATTTAATGTTGCATGTTGGAGTATCCAAGTTGAGAGAAAGTGGACGCCTAGTTTTGGGAGTGCAATACTTCTATAAGTACAGTGGCTTGTATGTGTTGCATAACACAATTTATAGGTACGCAGATTCTACCAGATTGAAGACTAAAGAAATAGAGGAAGTGCATGTATTGTAATCTCATATTTGAAGATAATACAACTTGAAGCCTCTTTTCTTGGTGGAGTTTTTTACCCGAAAGGGTTTTCTCCATTTTACATACTGTGTTATGTGTTTAGTTCTTCATGCATGTTATTTATGTGTAGTGGGTTTTATTTCTATTGCAATCTCCATTAATATAATTACACTGCTTTAAGATCATAAACATAGTGTAATCAGATTTCCATTTGAGTATTTGTTGCCTTCATTTCTAACATTTGGTATCAAAGCTTGGCCAATTTTGATTCTTGGGTGGTAGTGTGAAGGTTATTTAGCTATAGTGGGAGAATTGGTTGTTTTATTTTGCAAATCTTGTGTAGTATTCATGGCTCAATCCACTGCTTCAACCTCTCATTTAGACATTTAGAAGTTCAACGATACGAGATATGAATTGTGGAAGCTGAAGATGGAGGATTCGCTTGAGGAAAGAAACCGGTGGTTGGTTATTATGAAAGAGAAGAAGCCTGATGATGTGAGTGTGGAATAATGGGAAAGGTTGGATAAGAAGGCACAGGGAAGCATCATCCCACAATAATGAGTCCCACTTTTTTGCCAAGATGGACATTGATATCAACATTTTTAACTAAATCTTCACTTTCTGAGACCTATAGCAGCTAAACCATTAAGAATTTGGAGATGATGCAAACTAGTGATTTGTGTGTAGATTCTATATATATATATATATATATATATTTGAAATAAATCCTGAATCTTTCAACTTCTCCTTTAATAACTAGTTTTTAATAGTAAACAACATTTTTCAGAAATTAATGTTTATGTCGTCTAGCATAACTTTTTTTTAGAAAGGATAAAATCCTAATTTTTTAAAATATAGATTTTTAACATCAATATCTAGTGCATGGATATTTTTTCATAATTTTTTGTTACATATAATTTTTTGAAATTAATTTTTGAAGTCAGGGTAACTATAATTTAGACATAGGTATATGTTGTTAAGCATAACTTGTGCGTATATATCAAAATTTAATTTTTTTTGGTGAAACAAGGACATCAATACCTAGTGCACAAATATTTTCATAATTTTTTTCTCTATTTTTTAATTTTTCCGTGTGTGTGGAATAGAAACATTGATGTTCAGTGAAAAACCTATGTTTAGTATAAACTAGAAAATAAATATAAAATCAAATGAAACATATTCAAAATCATACTTTTTGGAAAGATTATACTAAGCTATACATTTTTACAAAATAGAATTTGTAAATGATTTCATTTGATCCCCCAAAAGGTGAAGCAGAATTTATTTTTGTCGGCATTTTGATAGGTGTAGAATAGACTCCATCGAGGGTTTGATTTAAGACTAGGGGGTTCTTTCCAAGGGGATTTGATCTAATGGGGCTTTATTGAACCCTTCAATTAAATCCATTTAGATGGAACCCCTCAAGGTTTAAATCATTTTTTTTCTAAAAAATATGTGATTTTAGACAAAAATCAAGATGTCCCATAAGTGGGACACAAGTGCACCCCAAAATAAAAGAATTGATACCAAAAATTTGGCTCTATAAACTATTGTGCCACACCCTCTAGTCCTAATTTTAAATGTGCTATATGTGACCCTATCCTACTTGTGTGACTTTGTTTCCTACAGTAATGATTTGTGGGATCTTTCATGTGTTCCTAAAATTGTTTCTAAAACACTTGTCATGCTAAGAAGCATGACGGTGTTTAATTGAAGGAAAAAAATTGATGACCTAATCTAGTATTAACAATAACTCAACCCCTTGGAAGAAGTCCAAATTTCATTACACAATATGCATGCAATGATGATGCAATACTAAAATAATATGATGCGCATTTTGTCCTTAGATACTCTTGGAATTGAATGTTATTACATTTTCATGATTATGTTGGATCTTCTTTTGTGTTGCTGATTATTAGGGTAAGAGTATTAGTATAGGTTCTTCATTGTTCAACTCAAGCTATTTAGTGTATGGGTCGATAGGGTAATCCAAGTTTTTGGAAATGTTAGCTCACAAGTAGGAAAAATCAAATTTGAAATAGGTGGACTAGGTTATGCCATATAATCTAGTCTAAATAATGTGAGCTATCTACCATGCATTAATCCTAAAACAAAATTTGGTAATCTTATATAAATTTGATCCTAGGTTGTCTCATCAACTACAATGTAGCATGTTTCTATTTTTAATTTTGCATTAATATGTTATTTTCTCAAGGAAATAAAATTTGATGAGCTTCTTTTGCTTGACAAATTTATTTTCCTTTGCATTGTAACTAACCTATTAGTGTCATTGGCCTAGCATATGATTTCATGACCCTATTAAAATCCATATTCCCATCTACATCCATGCATTTACTTTTTGGTAAATTAGACCTCAATATTTAATCCACAACTTAGAAATTTGATTTAAATGAAATAGAGACTTCACATCTATCACAATTGTATCTTAAGAACAATCTAATTCACCATAGTTATAAATGATAGTTATTTTATTTGACATAAATTTATTCAGATCATTAAGGTTGCATATAAGTTAAGAATATGACATTCTAACAAGTGATATATTTTTTTTTAGTTCTACTATCATGGACTTTATAATAAAGTTTTGGAAGCCAAACCTTTAAAAATTGATTTTAAAAGGACACTTCTCACTAGACGTGTTGATGTAGTGAGTTGTGTGATGAGTCACACCTCCAAACCTTAGTTGCATATAGATAAGAGTCTATACTAGATTTATAGAAAATGGAGACCTCGTAGATGATATTCTATGTAAGTTAGGCATTTGAATTTAGGGGTTTTACATTTTAAAACTTAGGGTTTTAGATTTTAGGGTTTATGTTTTAAAACTTAGGGTTTCACATCCATATTTTAGAATTTTATATATTAAGGTTTCAAATTTATATTCTAGGGTTTCAAAATTATGTTTCATTATTTAGGGTTTTGTAAATTAGGGTTCCAAATTTATATTTTAGGGTTTAAAAATGAAAAACCCTAGAATTTGAAACCCTAAAACAAATTTAAGTTTTAGGGTTTCAAAATTTAGGGTTTTAAAACATTTCAAATTTATGTTTTAGGGTTTCAAATTTTAGGGTTTGACATTTTAAAACCCTAAAATTTGAAACCCTAATTAAAACTTAGGGTTTTAGATTTTAGGGTTTTATATTTTAAAGCTAAGGGTTTCACAATGTAACCCTAAAATTTGAAACCCTAAAACATAAAATTTGAAACCCTAATTAAAACTTAGGGTTTCACATATTAGGGTTTCAAAATACATGTATTAGGGTTTCAATTGCACATTTTAGGGTTTGAATTTGACATTTTAGGGTTTAATTGATCCACAATTTAACATTTCAAACCACTGTTTTAGGGTTCCAATTTAACATTTTAGGGTTTGAATTAACATTTTACCCACATTGAAAATGCATGTCCATATTTGAATCTTTCACCACTAAATTTTAACTAAATAGTTGTCCATTGAACTAAAAATTTGAACTAAAGAGAGAAGAGGAATACCTGGATAAAAATGGCAACTTATAGGTGGATGCTGGCTGGTTGACATCAATAGAACCGTGGATGTCTTTGTTAAAGACACATGCCAATTTCAGGGGTGAATTCACTATGTTTTTTCTGTGGAAACCATCCTCATCACACTATGTATAGTTATCTGGTTCTAGATTTGCGAGTGGGATAAAAAGACATTGAAAACAATGTTTTTTCACTTCATATACGCTTTTTTAAAACAACAATAAAATAGGACCTTTGAGAGAAGGTTAACTTTGCTCGAAGGTATTATTTTATTGATTAGAAATAAATAAAATAATACCTTTGAGCAAAGGTCACCTTTTCTTGAAGGTCAACCTTTGCTCGAAGTTGATTTCGTCAAAAACTTTGAGCAAAGGTACCTTTGTTCAAAGATATTTCTTTGAACAAAGATGTCTGGTAACATTTTTTCCAACTGATTTTAAAAATTTTATGTCACAAGTTTGGGACCCATTATTATGGGATGAACCTGTACCATCTTCACATTCTACCCTTCTGACTACACAATCATCATAATTTGATGAACTGCACTCATCTAATTAGTTGTATCCATATGATTGTTGTTCAAATCAGCATGTTCATTACAAGTAGTACTAGCACTTGTGGACAACAATTATGTTATGTAATCATCTCTTACCTTCTCTATATACTCTAGGCATGAATAAGCCTATTGCAAACTTGTTAGTTTGAAATCCTTTTGCACAAAACTTAATCCAACCTCATATGCTTCAAAAACCATGTCAATAGAGGTGGGAGTGTTAGGTTTGAAGCCATCTAGAATGTTGGAAAGGGCAACTGCAAACCTGTGACTGAAGTCCATGCTAGTCTCTCCCTCTTGTCTTTTAATTTTTTCTAATTTCATGACAAGATCAACAAGGTCCAAACCTTTTACAAATTCATCTTCAAATGCAACCACAAGTTCATTCCAAGAGGCAAATGATTGCCTTGGAAAACTCTAAATCCATTCTTTTTCCTTTCCATGTAGTGACCTAACAAAGAATCTCATCCACATATCCTCATCTTCAAATTGATGCTCTTCCATGAATTCTAAAAACTCATTAACATGTGTGTCCCCTTCCCAAATATTGTACCCATCAAACTTGGGCAACTGGCTATAGACCTTGGCATGCATGTTTCATGTCTTGTAATCAACCCATGTGAGAGGTCTAACTAATTATAAAAAGGATCTAAGGGAGTGACTAGGGACTGAGTAACTTGATTTTTAGGGGTAGTAGGGCAAGCATTGGACTGCACCCTAGACTCTAGCAACTTAATAAGATTTTCTAATTTTTTTCTTGCTACAACATGCACTCTAGCAGTTGTTTATTTTGATCAATTTCATATTGCAACTTAGAAAGTTTATTCTAATTTTGCATGGGTGCATATAGGTTAGGGCTTGTATAAAATGTAGATCCATGAATAGAACAAGCATCACTAGAATAGTTATGGTAATCGAATCCAATGTAATTCCTAGGGTCTAAAACATAAGAAGATGCATATGAAGGGGCACCCCTAGGGTAATCATACTCATACCTAGATGCCATAACTAAAAAAATTCTACAATACAGGGTAAAAAGTAGAGGTATTACAAATAATTTATTCCTTTACCATGATAGGCACATAATCTCAAAGGTAGGAAAAAAGAACCATGTACCTTACTTTCACCAGCTATTGTACATTGAAATGGAGCATTTAAATAACCTACAACACACTGAGTAATAGCGGAAAAAAAATTCTTTGTTCTTTGATAGTAGAGTCCCCACCTAGATTCCAAAGACAAATTCCTTGAAGCATGACAAAACTCCAAGGCCATAAATTGATTCTAGGTTCAGCTCACCAGCTTAGTCTTCAAATTATTTTTAACACAACAATACATCCCCAAAAACAATGTCATTCTATTGGTTCCCAAAATAACCAAGATCCAAAACCCTAAAACATTACCCAATCACCTAGGCTAAGGGTATCATCAAGATGATTGGAAAGTAGTTCATCAACAAGTTGAGGATGATTTTAGATCAACTGATAGGAGTGGCTAAACTCCTCTTCACTTCAAGCTCAACTAGACCCAGGAGGGATATTCCTAGAGGCATAAGATTAAAGACCAATACATAATCACATCCATACCCAAGGTACACTTGATCCCCTATGATTGTCACTGGATCAAGACCAACTAGCTAAATAGACCTCTAATTAAGTTGGTGATACATCTTCCACATGCACCCATAGACCACATTTCATATATCCCCATTTAAGATACATACATTTTATATTCCATACACAATGGCAAGATGCAGACATGCATGACATCATTCACAAATGATTTGAACTATTTTGAATTACTTCAAATTTATCCCTGGTTATAGAACAAAATCAATGAATAGCATATAAACTAAAACTAACCCTACTCCTACTCCTACAACTAACATGATGAGGGTTTGATAAAATGAGAGTGATTGATCCTTCCCTAATATAGACTGGTGCCTACTCCAATGGGAAACAAAGTCATGAATGACAAAGAGGAAGGGAATGGATCTAATAAGCATCAATAGAAAACTAAAATGTATTTACATACATTTCTCAAATTACATTTCATATAATGGACATACTTATTAATCCTGAGTAGAACTACAATGATTCATTTGCAACAAAAGAAATGCCCCAACATAAAGTTTGTATTGATTTAATTGTTGTCACACATTATCAAATCCTTGTTACAATTACACCAACAAATGTGGTGAAGACAAAATACATAGTTGCAACTATACATTCCCTTCAATCACTGCAAATGGCCCTAGAGACATACCAGTACATGAAGATGTGTGCTATAGTCCCTTCCTATAATGTATCAGAAGCATCCCTTAATTTTTCACCTAGACTGGCATGATTTGAAAACCTAAAATCATCTTGAGACAATTGTAGATCAGATAATTGGTTCAGTGACTAACCCTTCTTACATCTTCTTTTCATGTATATATAGCATTATTTTCCATGGTTTCACTTGGGCAGGAATTGTGCCTACCCCACCTACTACATTAACTTCAACATATGAATTCATCTACCACACCAATGAGCTCCAAAATGATCATTAATAGGAGCCCAGAGAATCATTAGAATGTCCCATCATGTACAGACATAACAATAGACTAGGAAAGAAAAAATGTTGGGCCCCAATAAATCAAGCTTCTGCCAAGTATTTCACATCTTTATTAGGAGTTGGAGACTCCCCACAACTCCCACAATTACAAATGAAGGCAACAATTCAAACTTCGGTAATTGAGCTGAAGTTGAACCATCTTTATTTATATTGGGAGTAGAAATAAACGTTGAACCCCAAAGTCCAAAGAAACACAAGGGATCCTATGAAGCTTCATCAATTGATCCTACACCATGCATCCTTCTAATCGATCATGTAGAAACTGCACCGCCTGATTCTGCAATCCCAAAACACTAAGAGAACAATTTTGTAACTAACGGGAATCAGGGATTAGGCCTTCCGATGAATGTCTACCAGATTTACACTAATAACATATTGGGTTTTGGCAATTGAGCCTCCACCTAAAATAGTTCACATGAGGAAGAGAACAAGAGCTTGCCCAACGCTATGATCTCAAAACATAGGCAAATTACTTATCGGGGATTGGGGATTAGAGCCACCATGAAATGCATGCTTAGAGAACAATTGAACCAAGTCAGATTGATGCCTTGATCCTGAAATACTTGACAGTTATATTTATCAGGGATCGGGGGAGTTTTTGGACCCATGCCAAGATGTGAAGGGGAAGAAAGTAAGCATGACATAGTGAACCCAAAAGACTTAGACAAAATGGAAAGGAACCAAGGCAAAGCTCAGAGCCGATAAGGATGGCATACAAGTATAGGAAACCCCAAAACTTTGAAAAGCCGACAAAGGCAAAAAACCAAGGAAAAGGCACAAATCATCGCAGATAGATTTTTATGGATCTTCTTGGCATTTTAACATATGGAAGACCCTTTCATTTGCCTCTATTTTCCTTGGCCCATTTGATCCATTATTTTCAAACAACCATGGAATTTTGATGGATTTTGGGCACAATTATACATGTTCTAGGGCTGACAAAAAATAACACTAACAGGGTTCTTAAGGTCTACATGATCCACTTCATTGGGAGGTCTACTTACTATAAATTTCACATTTTTTTGTGGACTCTCACCTTTCAAATCTTGATGACACTATCTTCTCTTTGATGATAGCTCTGATGGAGTTGCATATTCTTCTCTACATGTATTTTCTTTGCCTCTACATGTTTACATGGTGAAATAGCCTACAGTTCCTGAATCCTACAATTCACCTTAGTGATCATTCATGTTGACACCTTCTACAAGAGTACCTAGTTCTTACTTCAATTGTCATATCAATGTTGGGAGCCATTTTGAGTCCTCTTTGCTACTTGATGTGATTCATAAACACTTGTCATATTTTAGCATCGGATTTGTTGAGCAACATCTAGAGACATGTTTTTACTTTCTCTTTTTGGGGGGGGTTCTCTTTCCCTCTATTTAGAGGACCATCTTTATGCATGGGTACCTTACATGTCCTTGTTACTAGGACCCACTTTATGTTCTCTTTCTTGTTTTGGGGGGATTTTCTCTTTGGATGTAATGAGGATACTTATAAACCCTCCTCTCTCTCCTTCTTTTCCAACTTCCTTATTGTCATCTTCTATAGTTAGGCCTAGGAAGTTCCTAATTAGACTTTGGCATATACAAGCACTACCTTGGAGATATTTGAGCACTTTTTAGGGATCTTCCTATTCTTGCCCTTAATTCCACCTTTGGAATGGGAATTCAATAGACTTGCAACATGGGATTTGTTTCTTCTGAAAGGAAGGTGCATAATTCATTACAAAGGGACCTACTTCAACACTCAGTTTGAGACATTTTACATTCACATTCTCTCTCTACTATGTTGACCAATTGATCTTCCAAGGAGTTTAGGAGGCTTCATCTTTAGGGGGCTACTTAGTTCTCCCTTCTTCTCTCCTCTATCTTTTGAGGGTTCTTTTCTCTCTCTATTTGAGAGGGTTCTATTCTCTCTTCTTTGGGGGGGCTTCTTCTCTTTAGGAGGGATCTATAAGTACATGGATACTTTTTCAAACTTCATTTTTCAAGACCTGTTGGGACCCAAAATAGTTGCAACCCAAATCCCTAAAACATTTCACAATCACCAAGGCCAGGGGTGTTGTCAAGGTGATTGAAAGAAGTTTATCAATAGGTTAAGGGTGATTTTGACCAATAGATAGGAGTGAGTATGCTCCTCTATACTTCAGGCTTAGCTAGACCTAGGGGGGATATTCCTCAAGGCATGAGATAGAACAAAAACAAACAAACACAGCCATACCCAATGTACACTTAACCCCCAAAGCTGTCACGAGGTCAAGACAAACTTGTTGCACATGCCTTTGATTAAGTTGATTATTGTACTATGTATTTGTACCCAAACATGAAAATATTACACTCCCTAAGATGAATCCACTTAACTTCGCATACACAAGATACACAATGTAGGCATACATGTACATGATTCACAAATGATTAAAACAATTTTGCATCACTTCAAATCTATCCTTGGTTATTACACTAAATCATGTACAACATGTTGAACCCTAAACTAAAATTACTCCTACTCCTACAACTAACCAAACGAGGGTTTGATTAAAATAGTGATTGATCCATCCCCAATATGGACCAGTGCCTACTCCATTGGGCAACTGAGTCATAAGTAATAAAGAAGAAGGAGATGGATTGAACCAACAGAAAACTAAAATGTATTCACATACATAATTTCTCAGATTACACTTCATACACTAGACATACTTATTTATCCAGAGAAAAACTACAGTGATCCATTTGCAACAAATAAATGACCCAACACAAAGCTTGTATTGATTTAAATGCTATCATACATTATCAAATCCTTATTACAATCGCACCAACAACTATGGTGAAGGAAAAATACAAAGCTGCGACCATGCGTTCCCCTGAATCACTGCAAATAGCCATGGAGACATACCAGTGCATGAAGATGTGCACTACAATCCTTTCCTACATTGTTTCAGTTTCATTCCTCCATTCACTACCTAGAATGGCTTGATTTGAAGCCTGAAAATCAACCTAAGGCACTCCTGACCACACAATTGGTTCAGCGACAAACAACTAAAACATCTTTTGCATATGCATATGTAGATTTTTTCATTCATTGTGCATCCCTAGGTGCTAAAAATGTAGTTAACATGTCAAGACCATGCTAGATTAAACATGGCCCATGGCCCTATCAGAAAATCTGTGTAGTTAGAAGTGTAGATCATACCTTGGCATGTTTGAAACTGATAGAAGAAGAATGCCCACATGCCTTGGGTACCTAGTGCATTAAAGAGGGAAGGCTAAATCTGGTTGCTAGTACTTGTAGCAACTATTTCATCCATTTTGTCCTCTTTGAGTACTGGCGCATTGAAGATTTTCACTATTCAAACAACTTGCATGACCTTCGCCTGTAATACATTAATTTATAGGCACTATTATCCTTCAGCCTTATCCTGCTATCATGGCAGCTGTGAGTAGATAGGCATTTGAAACAAAATCTACCGAAAGTGTCTATAAAGATTTTACAACACTTTAAAATATTTTAAAACTTACTTTAAAATATTTTAAACTATTACAATTATGCTTCATGCTTTACATTTGATTTTTTAAATTTTAGTTTGCCTTATCAGGAAAAATCTTCTATCGCAAACCTTGAAGTGTCTATATTTTCCTTCTCTATCCCTTTAGTACTTTGTCCTTCTTTGTCGGCCCTTTTGCCTTATCAACAAACTATGAGGTCAGTGAACCTCCAGGTTCCCAAACTTTGTTATCACTTCCCTTCTCTACCCACTTCTTCTTTTCATCTTCTCTATTGGCAAATCTTCCCCATGGAGAACTATCATGTCAACAAACTTTATGGTTCATAAACCATCCCTTTTGTCGATGAAGACACTTGTTTTTTTACTTTTCTCTTTGTCAGCAACCTTTTCTATCTTTCTTCACCAATACTTAGAAAATTTTCATCCACTTCCTTTATCAGTGAATTTGGCCATCGGTGAACCTTTTAGTTTGCGAACTACCAACTTTGCCGATAAAGGCCCAGCTCCAAATTCTCTATGCATCGCCCTATCGGCAAACCCGCCAGTTGGCTAACTTGGCCATCGGTGAACCTTTCGGTTTGCAAATCACCAAATTTACCGAAAAAGACATGGTGCTTCTTTTCTTTACTTAGAAACCTTTTCCTTAGCTTCTTTGTCACTTTGTCAGCAAATAAAAAAACCATGAACCAACAAACTTGGTCAGTGAAATTGACAGTTTGCGAACTAGCCGATTCACTAACAAAGGCCTCAAATTTCAACACTTAGAAAATTTTCAAAGGAAAACACAAAGAATTGGGAGTATTTTTCTTATAATTCTTATGAAGGGAACCCATGGAAATTATCTCAGATTGGGTATAAATGATGGGTTAACAACAAAGGAACAAAGTGGGATTTTCATGGATTTTACGGCAAAATGATGCATGTTGGGCATTGGGTTTTTAGGTCCCAACAGTGGCTCTGGTTGGGGACGTGTGCCAAACATGGTACAACAAGAATCCATAATATCTCCAGGAAAACTAAAAGGCAAAAAACACACAAGGGGGAACAACACAAGACGTATTTACAACAAGGGCGTATATACTAAACAACATACAGTCATAAGCACAAGGGCACAAAAGGAAAAATGATTGTAATTAAAATTGCTGGCACTTGTAGGTCAAACTTGCACAAGACTGTTGCAACTACTTGCCTTTGTCAAAGACAAGTTGAATGAAGGAGTTGATCACCCTTAAACCCAAACAATTTCCATCACCTGGCTGCAACAACTGAAGACTGTCCCCAGCATGGGGCAACCTACAATTACTACTCATGAAGCCAAGACTAGCTCCATTAATGAAATTACTGTTGCTGGGCAACCATAAGAGATGGATGCTTGACCTATTCCAATCCATATCATGCTTGTTCCCAGCAGCAAGGGGTGAAGAATATAGAACAAGGTCAACACCAAAAGAGACAAATGGAAGGAAGCATCCATCATCAACTGCCACACTATCATACCTGTTGACCTTTTCATACAAATTGAGGGAAAAGGAGAACACCTACAATTCACATCGCAAGGAGAACTGTGTTTGAATGCACTGTTGATCCACAAGAGAAGATACTTCATCTTGTAGAGAAAATTAGAAAAAATCTAGCTTAGGTATACCTTCTAGTTGGGTTACCATCTATTTAAACTCAGGGATACAAATGCCTTGCTACTCATTCACATCAATGTCCCATACAAAGGACTCAACCTCCACTGCAACACCAACACATTCAAGAGATAATAAATTTTCCACATAAAAGTGGAAACTGTTGCAAGTATGAGGTTAACCAGTGTTGTCATTGATGTCAACATACTCATACTTCATTAATGAGAAGGATTGAATGAGCTGTGTGCTGAGGATATTGAGGAAATTAGTCTCAATCAGGAATAGTGAAGAACAGTGATGAGAAGAAGGCAAAAGTCCTTATTGGTTAAGGATCAGAGGATGTGGTTTAAAGGGTTTATAGATATGAATCTTGAGATGTTCCAGTCATGATTTTAGAGGTCCGCATGAAGATCTGAAGAAGTTATGATCGCTCGAGTAGAATCGGTTCTGGCAGGTGTTCAGTGGTGACAGAGTGTCACAGATTGGTCCGGTGAGCTCTGGACTTGCATTTTCTCATTTTGTAGATTGGAGATAGTGTTGAAGAAGTTCATATGAAGTTACAACTAGATTTGTTCATGGTTTGGAGGTCCGGAAGCACCTTTTTCATTATGACAGTGATGACAGACTGTGTTCTTGATGTTCCAGATGAAGAACAAAAGAATTCCAGTAAGCTGATAAAGTGCGAATGTTCTCGATGACTCAGGAAAGGTTTTGGTGATCTTTGGATCATGTACAATTCTTATTGGTGGTCCGCATTGAAGTTTTAGTTTGCATTTGAAGAATAACCATGGATATTGGTGTTCTTCTTGAGACAGGCCGACTGGATGTATTACACGTCTTACGAATGATCTTGTAGGTGATTGCCGACTTAGATGATTGTTCCTAAGTCGATGCCTTGTATAAATAAAGGTTTGTGAATTTATTTTGAAGTGTGTCTTGGTGTGGATGAGAGTGGTATAGCGAAGAGAAGTGCGAAAGGCAGAGCAGGAGTTTTTGGGCTTACATGGAACTGATCCAAGCATGGTAAAGATGTCAATCTCTAGTTCAAGTTTGTAATACTTATTACTTTGTAGATAGTGTGTCTCTTGTAGGTAGTGTGCCTCTTGTGAGCAGTGTGCTCGGGCAGTGAGCCCTAATTGGCATGTGCCATCTATCTTTCTTATTCTTCTAACAGAGAATAATCCTTGGGTTAATCACCCTGTGATTTTTCCCTTGACCGGGTTTTCCACGTCAAAATCTTGGTGTCTAATGTGTTGAAGTATATCTGCTCTGATGTTTATGCTTTATGCTTCCATGAGTGATTGATTGATATGCTATTAAATAACCAAGAAGATTTAAGTGTTTGAAATAGAAGCAAGTTTTGTACAACTGATTCACCCCCCTCTCAGTTGTGTGCCCTAGATCTAACAATTGGTATCAGAGCCAAGTTCCTCTAAAAGGAGCTTAACCACTTGAGGAGATCCAGGATGTCATCATACAAAAAGGATAATCCAAAGTTTGATGGAACCAACTTCTCTCTTTGGAAAGGTCGCATGAAATGTCACTTGGAGTGTATGGGAAAAGCATACTTGTCCATGGTCACAAAAGTATATGTACCTCCACAAGGTGGTCCGACAACTCTAAATGAAATCACAGATGCTGAAAACAATCTGCGGACTAAAGAGGCTCTTCTAAGTGTATTAACTGACTCAGAGCTCTCAAATGTTATTGACCTACCAACTGCCTATGAGATCTGGATTAAACTGGAACTTCTGCATGAAGGAGATGAGTATGTTAAGAGTGCAAGGTTGCAGAGTCTCAAAGGGAAATTTGAAAGATTGAAAATGAGAGATGATGAAAATATCACTACTTTTATGCCAAGAGTAAATGAGCTGGTGTGTGGAATTAAGAATGTTGGTGGAGTTTTGGATGAAAATGAGATTGTTTGCAAAATTCTCAGATTCCTTCCTACTGCCTACAAAATTAAAGTTGCTGCCATTGATGAATTTAGAGCCCATACAATTTCACAAGAGACCAATTGGCTGGCAAACTAGCTACATTTGAAATGACCAAGTCTGGAGATAATCCCCCCAAGACTGAATCTGCATTCAAAGCCAGTGCCTATGTGAAAGGCAAATAAAGATTTGATCTAGGAGAAAACTCTTCAAGGAAGCTGTCATGGTATGATCAAGCAAGAAAAGACATGGAAGAGGAAGAAGCAGAAACAACTCAACTTGAAGCCCTCATTGCAAAAAGACTGCCAAGAGGATCCGGTAAGTATGAAGGAAAACTACCCTTTAAGTGCTTCAACTGCAATAAAATTGGTCACTTTGCCTCAAGATGTCCAGAAAGATCCACAAGATCAAATTCTAACAGACAAAGGTTCCAAAAGAAGTGTTATTATGTTCATGAAGAAGCTGACAATGAAGGAGTAATAGATGATGAAACAGAGATAGGAGACAAATTTGGAAATGAATGGGTGTTTATTGCCATCAAGGAAGAAGATCCAATATCCTCTGAATCTATCAATCATAAGGTTGTAGAAAGAGCTTTGGCTGCCCAAGTTGAAGAAAAGGATGATTGGGTGGTGCAGGAGCACCTACCTGATAGCTGGCCTTCATGAGGCAGTTAGTAGTTATAGGTCTTGTTTATGTTTCCAAGAAGGTCTGTTAAGACCAATTGCATGTAATAAGGTCACGCTGATCATGATAAGATCATGCTGACCAGGCTTTTGCTATTTTTAGTTAGTTGGTTATAACAGCTGTCATGATGTGTGGTCGGTTGGATCTCCCAGCCGCCTGGAGAGTTCCCAGCCGCTTGGAGTCGGGTCAGTAGTACTCGTAGGAAAGTCTTTATAAGCATGAGATCGGTTGATATTGCATATACAGATAGATATCATCGATCGAGCTAGGTTGCAGAGAGTGAGACTGAGAGAGAGATTGATCATTGTATTGCATCTTTTGAAATAAATAAAGAGATCCTGTTTGTGTTCTTGCTCTGGTTGGATTCCATTGTTAAATCGATTTGTTGGTTTGAGAGGTTTTCATGGATTTACTGATCCATTCCACCGGTTGACCCGTCTGATCGGTGGAATGGCGATGTACAGTAGGGTAGGTTGTAGTTTGTTTTCTGTTCGCATGCAGGTGTGCAGGATCGCGGTCAAGAGATGTTGAAGACCCTAGCATGGGCATGTGCTAGGTCAAGTTGATAAGTTAGAGTTGGAAGATCACCCTGAGGTTGGATCGGGTCATCCCTGGAGGATCGGCGAAGTGAAATTTTGCTAAGGCTGGAAATTGGTCGAGACGGCATCATCAGGATATTTCTGCAAATATCCTGCTGTCGGGTTAGGCATCGTCATCCGGGTAAGTGGAGGAGAGCATGATGCGTTCGATTGCATGAAGTGCAAGTGCGTCGGGGTGATCATCATCAGGAGAGCCGAGGAGGAGCGTATCGGCATCAGGATCATCTATCAGGAGTGCCAATCATCCGCGTATCGCGAGTAGATGCGAGAGTGAAAGTTTGGTTTTTTTGACTAAGTGTTGAAGAGGTCATCAGGATATTGGGTGACGTCATCGTCATCAGGATATGACGTCATCGTCATCAGGATATTGAGATATCCCCCTACGCGAGTTTATCCTGCCGTTGTTAAGTGCTAAGGTATCGGCGGAAGTCTGTGGCAGAAGGTTGTATTAACATCATCAGGAGGTTTCGAGGGAACCGGATAAAGCAGATCATGATGCTGTTGCTTGTGTCGTCGGCTAGCGGAGCATCGAAGGGAAGGTGCTGAAGGTGATCGTCATCAAGATATTTGAGCAACCGGATATTTGATATCCTGCTGACGAAGAGAGTGTCAGAGATCATGATGATGATGATAGAGTTCGGCGCCTGATGAACAGTGCAACCGGAGGATGTTTGCGCCCGCTGAATATCATGATGATGATAGGCGACAGGCGGAGGAGGTGAACAGTAGTCGGCAGGAGGATAAGTGTGATCATCCGAAATATGATGATGCTGTTGGTGGTTTTAGGAAACATGATGATGATGCTGACAGAGTAAAGCGGAATATGATGATGATGGCGAAGATGATGATGATGAGGTTGGTCTGCAGACATCCATGCTATATGCGAAGGTTATAGTGTGGATGCCTCTGCATCATAGTGGTATCAGAGCTCAGCAAAAGGTCTGGGCTGTTGTGTGTTGATTCTGTCACCGAAAGGGCAGAGGTAGAGTTGAATTGTGTGTTGTGTGTTGATTGAGAGGTTGACAAAATGCCTCCGAAAGGTAGTGGTACTGCAAGGGAATTGCAGGAAATGAAGGAGAAACATGCTAGAGAGATGAGGAAGATGAAGGAGCTTGCTGAAGCACTTCAAGCCAGGCTGACAGCCCTGGAAAAGAACAAAAAGAGGGAAGTGGAAGACAGTGAGTCTGAAGAAGATGAAGATACTGTTGAAGAGTATGAAGAGGTAGCTGAAGATCTGGATGCTGAAGACCAGAGATTGGCAAAACTGTTAAAGGCAGTACAGAATGATAAACCTAAGGTAAAGGTTGATGTTTCCAAATATACTGGAAGCTTGAATGAAGATGAATTGTTGGATTGGATTGCTGCACTGGATAATCACTTTGAATGTGAAGATGTTGCTGAGGATCAGAAGGTAAAGATTGCAAAGACCAAGTTAGGAGGTCATGCTTTGGTATGGTGGGATTATGTACAATCCGAGAGAAGGAAACAAGGGAAGTCTAAGATCACTTCATGGGATAAGATGGTAGCAAGGATCAAGAGTAAATTCTTGCCAAGGGATTATGAAATCCAGATGTTTAAGAAGCTGCAATTTTTAAAGCAGAAAGACAGGGATGTGAAAGCATATACTGAGGAATTTTATCTGTTAAGTATGAGATCTGGTCATCATGAGAATGAGGTAGAAAAGGTGGCTAGGTACTTGGCTGGTTTAAGGTTTAACATACAGGATGAGTTAGTTTTAGCTAACCCTAAGAATGTGGAGGATTGTTATCAAATGGCAATCAGGATTGAAGAAAAGATGAATAGAGGACATGATAAGTCCATGAGAGGAAGAGGAAACCATAGGGGAAGAGGAACAGCCCCTGCACAAAAGCAAACAAATGAGGGTCAAGAAGACACTGGTAAAGGACAGGGACAGTCTGATTTCAGGGGTGGATGGAAAGGTAATAGAGGAAGATTTGGAGGTGGTAGAAGTTCTACTACATTTTCAGGAAAATGTTACACCTGTGGTGAGTTTGGTCATCCATCTTTCAAGTGTCCAGAAAACAAAGGTTCATCATCCAGAAATGATAGAACAAGTGACAAGAGAGTACAACTTGTGCAAGAAGAGAAAGTAGAAGAAAGTGCACAGAGTTCAAACAGAGGTCTGGAGAATTATGGATATCCAGAGAGTGGAGAATCATTGATGTTAAGGAGAATTAGTTTGCAGGCATCAAAGGATCTGATGCAAAGAAGAGCTCTTTTCAAAACCACATGCAAGAGCAAAGGTAAAGTATGTAAGGTTGTCATTGATACTGGTTCAACAGACAACATGGTATCTCAGGAGATGGTGGATAAACTGCATTTGGAAAGGATTCCACATCCACACCCTTACAAGGCATCTTGGGTGAGTGATAGGCAATCACTTTTTGTCTCTGAACAGGCATATGTGGATTTCCAGATTGGACCATATCATGATAGAATTTTGTGTGATATATTGCCTATGGAATGTTGTCACCTACTGTTGGGTAGACCATGGCAATTTGACAGAAGGGTACTATATGATGGGTATGCTAATACCTACACCATCAAGAAGGATGGGAAGATTATTAAGTTGATGCCATTGCAGGCAAAAGCTGCAGTACAGAAGGCAGCTCAAATCATTTTAATGGGAAAGAAGGAATTTGTGCAGATGCCTAGAGGAGCAGGCATAAAGGCAGTTCAGGACACTGCAGGGAAAGGAGTTGTTACAGACAACAAGCTGAAGGGAGTTTCAGTTGTGACTGATAGAGGTCAGCAGCAGGTGCAGAAACAGGTTTGCACACAGCAACCAGTTCAGAAGAATGGCAAGGATGTTGTCATAGTTGGGACTATTGCTTGTCCTATACAGATTGAAAGAAAGATACAGTTGAACACCACAGAGGCAGTCCAGACAGAGGTTCTGGTCAGGCAACCTGACAAACACAGGGTATGTGAGAGAAAGGCCTACATCAACAGGCATGATGATTTACTTGCCAGACAGCAAGTTACAGTTCAGAAGGCTTGGAGCAGCCAAGAGTCAGCAGCAGATAAAGCTGGAGCAGATCAGCATATTGACAAGGCAAAGTGTAAAGGTGGAAGACTTCCACATACTAAACTCATGGGACATGAGTTCTTTTCTTTTGGGGAGTATGGTGCAGGAGCACCTACCTGATAGCTGGCCTTCATGAGGCAGTTAGTAGTTAT
The DNA here is from genome assembly GCA_027924645.1 of Cunninghamia lanceolata. Classification (NCBI taxonomy): domain Eukaryota; kingdom Viridiplantae; phylum Streptophyta; class Pinopsida; order Cupressales; family Cupressaceae; genus Cunninghamia; species Cunninghamia lanceolata. Next base: position 1,692,855 of record BSBN01000053.1, on the reverse strand, counting down.
AGGTCTTGTTTATGTTTCCAAGAAGGTCTGTTAAGACCAATTGCATGTAATAAGGTCACGCTAATCATGATAAGATCATGCTGACCAGGCTTTTGCTATTTTTAGTTAGTTGGTTATAACAGCTGTCATGATGTGTGGTCGGTTGGATCTCCCAGCCGCCTGGAGAGTTCCCAGCCGCTTGGAGTCGGGTCAGTAGTACTCGTAGGAAAGTCTTTATAAGCATGAGATCGGTTGATATTGCATATACAGATAGATATCATCGATCGAGCTAGGTTGCAGAGAGTGAGACTGAGAGAGAGATTGATCATTGTATTGCATCTTTTGAAATAAATAAAGAGATCCTGTTTGTGTTCTTGCTCTGGTTGGATTCCATTGTTAAATCAATTTGCTGGTTTGAGAGGTTTTCATGGATTTACTGATCCGTTCCACCGGTTGACCCGTCTGATCGGTGGAATGGCGATGTACAGTAGGGTAGGTTGTAGTTTGTTTTCTGTTCGCATGCAGGTGTGCAGGATCGCGGTCAAGAGATGTTGAAGACCCTAGCATGGGCATGTGCTAGGTCAAGTTGATAAGTTAGAGTTGGAAGATCACCCTGAGGTTGGATCGGGTCATCCCTGGAGGATCGGCGAAGTGAAATTTCGCTAAGGCTGGAAATTGGTCGAGACGGCATCATCAGGATATTTCTGCAAATATCCTGCAGTCGGGTTAGGCATCGTCATCCGGGTAAGTGGAGGAGAGCATGATGCGTTCGATTGCATGAAGTGCAAGTGCGTCGGGGTGATCATCATCAGGAGAGCCGAGGAGGAGCGTATCGGCATCAGGATCATCTATCGGGAGTGCCAATCATCCGCGTATCGCGAGTAGATGCGAGAGTGAAAGTTTGGTTTTTTTGACTAAGTGTTGAAGAGGTCATCAGGATATTGGGTGACGTCATCGTCATCAGGATATGACGTCATCGTCATCAGGATATTGAGATATCCCCCTACGCGAGTTTATCCTGCCGTTGTTAAGTGCTAAGGTATCGACGGAAGTCTGTGGCAGAAGGTTGTATTAACATCATCAGGAGGTTTCGAGGGAACCAGATAAAGTAGATCATGATGCTGTTGCTTGTGTCATCAGCTAGCGGGGCATCGAAGGGAAGGTGCTGAAGGTGATCGTCATCAGGATATTTGAGCAACCGGATATTTGATATCCTGCTGACGAAGAGAGTGTCGGAGATCATGATGATGACGATAGAGTTCGGCGCCCGATGAACAGTGCAACCGGAGGATGTTTGCGCCCGCTGAATATCATGATGATGATAGGCGACAGGCGGAGGAGGTGAACAGTAGTCGGCAGGAGGATAAGTGTGATCATCCGAAATATGATGATGCTGTTGGTGGTTTTAGGAAACATGATGATGATGCTGACAGAGTAAAGCGGAATATGATGATGATGGCGAAGATGATGATGATGAGGTTGGTCTGCAGACATCCATGCTATATGCGAAGGTTATAGTGTGGATGCCTCTGCATCATTGGGTTATTGACAGTGGATGCTCTCACCATATGACAGGTGACAAGAACAAGTTCTTAGATTTAAAAAGGTATGAAGGAGGAATGGTAAAGTTTGGTGATAAAACTGTTGGTAAAATCAGAGGTAGGGGAACTATCTCTTTTGATGGAAAGAACAAAACCGGTAATGTACTGTATGTTGAAGGATTGAAGCACAATCTTCTCAGTGTTGGTCAGTTGGTGGACAAAGGCTATGATCTGAATGGAAGATGCAGGATCTTTGAAAGCTCCAGAACTGAGATTGCATCTGGTACTCAAACAAAAGGTAATATTTTTCATCTAGTTGGTACTAATAAAAGTTGTCTATTTGTTCAAGTTGATTAGAGTTGGTTATGGCATAGAAGGATGTGTCATGTAAATTTTGATAACATCATCAAGATAAGCAATACTTAGGCTGTAAGAGATCTTCCAAAGTTGGTAAAACCTACAAATAGCTTGTGCAAAGAATGTCAGTTAGGTAAACAAAGTAGAGTCTCATTCAAAAGCAAGGATCAGTCCTCTACCAGATTATTGGAATTAGTTCATACTGATCTATATGGTCTGACAAGAATCAAGAGTATGCGAGGTGATAGATATTTCATGTTACTGATTGATGACCATTCCTGGATGATGTGGGTTACCTTTCTAAAAGAGAAATTAGAAGCTTTTAAGAAGTTCAAATCTTCAAGGCTATGGTAGAGAATCAAACTGGATTAAAACTGAAATGTCTGAGGTCTGATAGAGGTGGTGAATTCACATCCGGTGAATTCATAGATTTTTGTGAGAAGCATGGTATAAAGAGACAGTTGTCTGCTCCTAGGACTCCACAACAGAATGGAGTAGTTGAGAGAAAGAACTGGACCATCTAGGACAATGATGATGGAAGCAAATGTCCCCCAGATGTTTTGGAGAGAAGCTGTCAACACTGCAATTTATACTCTCAATCGAGTTCAAATCAGAAGCAATACCAGTAAGACTCCTTATGAACTTTGGTTTAGCATCACTCCTACTATGAGATATTTCAAAGTATTTGGTAGCAAATGTTACATTAAAAGAGATGAAGATCTAGGAAAGTTTGATGCTAGAAGTGATGAAGGAATTTTCTTGGGTTACTCCACTCAAAGCAAAGCATACCGGTGTTACAATAAGAGACTGAGAAAGATGATAGAAAGTAGAAATGTGAAGGTTGATGAAGGAATTGAGAAGCCCTCAAGGTTTTATGAGTATGATGAAGATGATCAAGATGGTGTTCTGGTTCAAGAAGCTCAATCCTCTCCTAAAAGTTAGATTCAGACTGATCCGGTAAATCAGGAAGAAGAGATAGGTCTGAATGAGCCTGATCAAGAAACAGAAGTGCAAGAAACTCCCAAAGTTCCAAGGTATGTAAGATTGAACCACTCTAAAGATCAGGTCATAGGTGACAAAAGCAAAGGTGTGCAAACTAGAAGGAAAATTGCTCAAAATTCAGATGAATGTTGTCTGATTTCAAAGATTGAACCTAAGACAATAAATGAAGCCTGCAATGATGAAAATTGGACCAAAACAATGGAAGAAGAGTTGATGCAAATTGAGAAAAATCACACTTGGGATCTTATTTCTAGACCTAGTAACAAGAATGTCATTGGAACCAAATGGGTCTTCCAGAACAAGCTAAATGAAGTTGGTGAAGTAATTAGAAATAAAGCCAGATTAGTCTGCAAAGGGTACTCTCAAATAGAAGGGATTGATTTTGAGGAAACCTTTGCTCCGGTGGCAAGAATTGAAGCAGTCAGACTATTTCTTGCATTTGCTACCTTCAAAGATTTCAGGGTGTATCAGATGGATGTCAAATCTACTTTCTTGAATGGTGACTTAGAAGAAGAGGTGTACATTGAACAATTGGATGGATTCCAGTTATCTGAGCATGGTGATATGGTCTGCAAATTAAAGAAGGAACTGTATGGTCTAAAGCAAGCTCCAAGAGCATGGTATGAAAGGCTGGAAAAACATCTTTTGAAGATTGGTTTCAACAAAGGTACTGCTGATAGTAACCTTTATTTCAAAATTGATCATGAAAACATTTTGATTGTTGAAGTATTTGTTGATGATATCATCTTTGGAGGAAGAGATAGTATGTGCAAAATCTTTGCACACTAAATGAAAAGTGAGTTTGAAATGTCAATGTTTGGTGAAATGAATTTCTTCTTGGGTCCGCAAATTACTCAGACAGAGAAAGGAATCTTTATCTCTCAGACTAAATATGTGAAAGAACTATTGAAGAAATTTGGAATGGAAGATTCAAAGCCTATGAACACTCCCATGGCTACCGGATGTAAGTTGAGCAAAGATGATGACTCTCCTAAGACAGATCAGACAAAGTACAAATCAATGATTGGAGGATTATTGTATCTCACTCAAACTAGACTAGATATAATGCAGGCTGTTGGTCTTGTGGCGAGATTCCAGGCTGATCCCAGAGAATCTCATGTCATGGCAATCAAAAGAATTTTTAGGTACTTGAAAGGAACAGTTGAGTATGGTCTATGGTATCCTAGAGATCATAATTTTTCTCTTCATGCATATACAGATGTAGATTGGGAAGGAGATGTGGATGATAGGAAGAGTACAAGTGGAGGAGCATTCTTTTTGGGAAAAAGGTTGGTTTCCTAGCTAAGCAAGAAACAAGAGGCAATATCCCTGTCTACAACTAAAGCTGAATACATTGCAGCAACAGGAAGTTGCACTCAACTTTTGTGGATGAAGCAAATGCTAAGAGATATTCAAGTAGAATATGAGGAGCCTATCACAATTTTCTATAATAATTCAAGTGCAATAAATATTTCTAAGAATTCGGTATTGCATTCTAAGACCAAGCATATATCTATCAAATTTCACTTTTTGAGAGAGCAAGTGAACAAGGGTGAAGTTAGATTGGAGTATGTGCCCTCCAAGGATCAACTTGTAGATATTTTTACTAAACCTCTTCCCAAGGACTCTTTTGAGTATCTCAAGGAGAAGTTAGGGGTCATGGCCCCTCCGGTGATGAACTAGGATGCATTGATGTGCATCAGTCCAGTGGACATCAAAGTCATATCTTGTGATTTGGATTGATGATGAGGAGCTGCTACTAAGGGGGAGCAGCTGGTATGATTCTAATATGTTAGAATTGCAAGCATGAGCCCTTTGCCATTGATGTCAAAGGGGGAGAGAAGACATGTGAAAAAAAAATGGTTGATGATCAAAGGGGGAGCAGTAAAGGAAAAGAAGACATGTGAAGAGTTGTTGCTGATAGGGGGAGCTGTGACAGAAAGGAGAAGTTCTTGTCTTGATGGTTTTTCACATCATATGTTGCCATCAATGACAAAGGGGGAGATTGTTGCAAGTATGAGGTTAACCAGTGTTGTCATTGATGTCAACATACTCATACTACATTAATGAGAAGGATTGAATGAGCTGTGTGCTGAGGATATTGAGGAAATTAGTCTCAATCAGGAATAGTGAAGAACAATGATGAGAAGAAGGAAAAAGTCCTCAATAGGTTAAGGATCAGAGGATGCGGTTTAAAGGGTTTATAGATATGAATCTTGAGATGTTCCAGTCAAGATTTTAGAGGTCCACATGAAGATCTGAAGAAGTTATGAGCGCTCAAGTAGAACCGATTCCGGCAGGTGTTCAGTGGTGACAGAGTGTCACAGATTGGTCCGGTGAGCTCCAGACTTGCATTTTCTCATTCTACAGATTGGAGAGAGTGTTGAAGAAGTTCGTGTGAAGTTACAACTAGATTTGTTCATGGTTTAGAGGTCTGGAAGCACCTTTTTCATTATGACAGTGATGACAGACTGTGTTCTTGAAGTTCCGGATGAAGAACAGAAGAATTCCAGTAAGCTGATAAAGTGTGGATGTTCTTGATGACTCAGGAAAGGTTTTGGTGATCTTTGGATTGTGTACAATTCTTATTGGCGGTCCACATTGAAGTTTGAGTTTGCATTTGAAGAATAACCACGGATATTGGTGTTCTTCTTGAGACAGGCCAACCAGATGTATTACATGTCTTGCGAATGATCTTGTAGGTGATTGCTAACTTAGATGATTGTTCCTAAGTCAATGCCTTGTATAAATAAAGGTTTGTGAATTCATTTTGAAGTGTCTTGGTGTGGATGAGAGTGGTAAAGCGAAGAGAAGTGCGAAGGGGAGAGTAGGAGTTTTTGGGCTTACATGGAACTGATCCAGGCATAGTAAAGATGTCAATCTCTAGTTCAAGTTTGTAATACTTATTACTTTGTAGATAGTGTGTCTCTTGTAGGCAGTGTGCCTCTTGTGAGTAGTGTGCTCGGGCAATGAGCCCTAATTGGCATGTGCCATCTATCTTTCTTATTCTTCTAACAGAGAATAATCCTTGGGTTAATCACGCCGTGGTTTTTCCCTTGACTGGGTTTTCCACGTCAAAATCTTGGTGTCTAATGTGTTGATGTATATCTGCTCTAATATTTATGCTTTATGCTTCCATGAGTGATTGATTGATATGCTATTAAATAACCAAGAAGATTTAAGTGTTTGAAATAGAAGCAAGTTTTGTACAACTGATTCACCCCCTCCTCTCAGTTGTGTGCCCTAGATCTAACAGAAACATTCATATTCATGTGCAATTCCACCAAGCTCTTGAAAAAAACTTTCACCTGTACTGTTACAAGCCTCAACTTCTAAATCATATGCATGACTCAGGTGTTGGAGTACAAGACCATTGAGAGGGGGGGTGAATCAGTGGTCTATAAACTTTTAAAACCTTTTTGCACCTTTTAACTCACATGATAGAGAATGAGAGAGACTTCAAAGATTTATCAAATACATATACACAAGTATGATTATAAACATTATGATCAAGACCTCAAAGACAAAACATTAGGGCACACACATAAAGATAAAAAACATGAACCATAACACATGTTTTTCATGAGTGGAAAACCCTCATAGGGATGAAAAACCACTCAGAAAATAGCTCACTGGCTTAATAAAAAACATGCCTTATTGGCTACACAAAATGCCTCACTGGCAAGAGAACCTCACTGGAAAATACAACTGCCTCACTGGCAAAATGTGCCTCACTAGCAATTAGGTTCCTCACTGGCAAAATGTGAACATATGAAAGAAAACTCAATTTAGGGGGTTGCCTTGGTTCTCTACAATGCATCAAATGACTTAACCCTTTTCATCATACAAACAACATTATTTGTCAATGATTACATAACACTTCAATCCCCCTGCAAAGCTTGTCAGTACTCTCTGCAAACAATTTCAACTCCTATCTCCTTCCAATCAACACATCCTTCAAACATGACTTTCTCAAACACAATGACAACATGAACACAAAACAAAGCTCTTTTATCCTCTATATAATACAACATCCCATATCACTAATAAACAAAGAAAGCAATATGAACTTGAAGACCCTTCAATGGATAAATCCCATTATCACATGATTTGCTCAGAATCTAAATAGTTACTGCTCTGCTATCTTCCTTTTTCAACAACCCATCTTAAACAAGAAACATACCCCTTCTTACTGAATGACCTCAAAGACACTTTAACACATCAATATTCAAAAACAAATTTCTAATTCTGCATATAGATAACAACTCAATAAAACCTTAAAGCACACCAATTCACCTATCATATCATCATGAACCTTAATGATTCTATGCAAACTATATCAGACACTTTCCTTCTATTCTCTATCAATTTGCACACTTCTCATTAACATCCTGTATACAAATTATTAGCACTTTACTTTTATCTATTTAAAAAAAAAATAGTATCCTCACAAGGTAAACTGAAGGATTTCATGCCTTAATCCGCACCACTAAAAGGGACCCCTCATATCTCTTTTTGTTCTATTTTAACTAATGTCTTCATCACTTCAAGAGAAGTTGAAAAGATACAGTTACATAACTGCTATACATAGAAAACCCTTAAAAAGCCGTCAAACTTTTACCAAGTAAAAGGTCCGTTAGGGTTTAAAATAGTTTCAATCCTGATCATAGATTTTACTCTTCACGGGAAAGGAACTTTAAATGTATACACCATTAGATTTGATCTACTGCCCAAAAACAAATACCTCACCTAGAGAACCGGTTGACATTAGGGAAGTGGCCGGTTGAGATTCATGACTTGAAACCCTTCATTGGGTCACCTTAAGTGACCTTAAGTAGCTAGATCCGGTCAACTTCAAAACATAACTAAAGGCAAATCTAGTAATGACGGGCTCCATGAGACAAAGGTTTTACTTTAGTTTTCTTAGGGTTTTAGTTCCTTAAACCCTAACTTAGGCACACAATATATTAAGCACATAAATTACAGACACATGGGATAGGAGAGAGCCTGCATAGAACTTCTATGAGAACTTGTAGGGCATGATTAACAAATGAGTATCCACCAACACACTTTGAAAGCAATGAGCAATGCATCTTTGCTTGCTTGTCTTGTCTTCATGATCTTTGCATCCATAACCTTTGAGCCCTAAACAAAGAATGAACAACCTGATTTGATGATCTTGCATGAGTACACAACCTTATATCTTGATTACAAATGTCTAACATCATGAAGCCCTAACATTTCATGTAGTCCATTAAGCCATGATGAAGTCCTTTAATCCATGAACACCATGAACAATATAAGGTGAAGGTGACCATTCTCTGCAACAACATGAAATTCCTGCAAGTGACCATTCTTCTGCATGAATGATGGAATGACCATTCACCTCTGCATTCTGCATCAAACACATTCAACTCATCCTGAATGTAGCCATCAACCTCATCAACTTCTGAACAAGCAATCTAGCCAGCTATCAACCTCATCAATCTTTGAACAAGAAATCAATCAATAGAACATAAGACCTCCTGAATGGCTAGCCATCAGCCTCATCAATCTTTGAACAAGCAATCAATCAATAGAACATAAGACTTCCTGAATGGTGACCTTCTGATGTTCCATATGACCCATTACCCAACTCATGATGGTACTTTGACATCAATGACAAAAACAACATAAAATCAGGTTGCAATCCAAACAATCAACACACAAATCAAGATCACGAGACACCTTAAGTGAAGAACCATGTTCTTAAAATTGTCTCTCTATTTCAAGTCCACTCTGGTAGCCTATTGTGTCACATTCACTGCTACAAATAGACTACTAACACATTTCTTCTTCCGTATTCATTCAGATTATTTTATTTCCTTGTGGCTTAGATGAAGCACACTCTGCATGAGGAAGAGAACATACCTTGCACCACACAAATAGGTTCTCATATGCATCCACATGATCACCATCTTCACAATCTAGGGTAATCTCTTCACACTAAAACTCCATGGTTGCACCAACAACTATCTCTGGTCAGTTATCATCATGTGCAACCACCTCTACATCAACCTCACACAAGCCAATATCAACTGCTTCATCACATACAACAAGAACAAAGGAGGGAAATACATCAAACAAGAAACAAGTTCCTTGCTCAAAATCTAATTCATTTACTCGTGCATAATCTCCATAATCAGCTTTACAAGCTAATTCAACTTGTTGCTCACTCTTGCATGGGCCTTCCTCATTATTCATTGAGCCACATACCTCAGCATTAGGCTAGAAGTCATTGTTAGATCTGTCACTATCATTTTCAACTGATGAACTGCCCATCTGAAGGCTAGTGCATACACTACCTTCATCATCTGCATCACTATCATATGATGCACCATCTTCACTACCTACCCTCCTGACTACACAATCATATTTATCTGATGCTACATTCACTTGATTATTTGTATCCACACTATTGTTGTTCATATTAACATGTTTATTACTAGAAACACATGTTTGTGGACAACAAAACCTTTATGTAGTCATCTCTCATTTTCTCCATGGAGTCTAGGGAAAAGTATGCATGTTGAATACTGGCTATTTTGAAATCTTCCCGCACATAACTCAGTCCAGTTTCGTATGCTTCGAAAAACATATCAATGCAAGCTGGAATGTTAAGTCTAAAATTATTTTGAATGTTGGAAAGGGCAACAACAAACCTATGACCAAAATCCCTGGTTGACTCTCCCTCTTGTCTTTTAAAATTTTCCAATTCTATGACATGATCAACAAGGTGAAGACCTTTGGCAAATTCATTTTCAAATGCCACCACAAGTTCATTCCACAAGGCAAAGGACTTGATGTAGAGCCCTAACCCCGAACATTCATTCACTGATGTATATCTTCACATTACTCGCCTATCGGCAAGACCATTTGCATCAGCCACCTTACAAACGATCTCCCCGATGCATGTCTTCAACACTTGTATCTGCCGCAAGATACATTACCCAATGTACATTCAAAATATGCATATACATTTGCAATATGCATTGACTTTGGTGAAACAATGACTGTCGGCAGACCCTCCTAGCACATACATAATACGACCTGCTATCTCCGGTTCCTTTCACCATTTCTGCCGGTCACCTCTTACTTCCGACACAATGTATCTGCGCAATGCATATGCTCAATATACATTTGCAAGATGCATTCAAAATATACCTTGCAGAATATGCATTCGAAAGATGCATTCATAACATGCATTCAACCAATGTCTGAACACAATGTATGTTCTCAATATACAACTTGCTTCGCCAAATGTACATTTGACCATTGACCTCCTTTGTATGTAAACCCAATGTACATTTGCGATGTACATTCACAACATGCAATTCAGATATGCATTTGGTGGGTTTGACCAAACCGTTGACTTCCTTGTATGCCGATCGGGAGCTTCAACTATCTCTCCCTTGTATCTTAACTCAATGCATAACCACAATGTATGTTCACTACATACAACTGCAACATGCACTTGCAAGATACACACGAAATTTCAACTGCGAGATACACATGAAATGAACCCCAACATACTTTAGCGATATACACACAGAATGTATACCAAAAAAGTACATTCATAATGTACATTCGTAACATGCATTCTAAAGATGCATTCTCCTGATACTTCAACGACATACACACTCAACAAGCCTTTGCGATATACACACAGATTGTCTATCCGACATGCATTTGTGATATACACACAAATTGTATATCTGATGGAATAACATGGAATTTCACTGATTTGATCCGTTGTAAACCCTACGATTACACTGATCTGTTTCTCCTACAATCATATAGATCTTTGCACCCTACCAACCTAGCACATGACAATGCTAGGATCTTTCAATGCATCCCGTACACGATCCTACAAGCATGAAATTGAACAAATAGAAAAACAAAATGAAAACACAAATCGATATGTATAGCCATTCCACCGATTTGAAAGAAATCTAACAGGTGGAATGGGTTAAGAACCCATCTCGGACTTAGAATAGAAAATTGATTGCACAATGGGTTCGAATGCTAGAAAGATGTACAACACAGAATCTTATTATGTCTTTCAGAACATGCACATGCACAGATGCTTTGTTTACAACTGCAGACAATCTGATCAGATCTGAACTCAACTACAACTGATTACAACTATCTATCATGATTACAATCAATCTAATCTTGGGGTATTTATCTACTTACCCTCCGTAGTACTGAATTGGCTCCAAGCGGCTGGGAGATCTAACAACCTCCAACTACCTAACAACTTCCTAACTATCTAACAACCTTGAGATTACAGATCGACAAATCTCCTTGGGACTTACAACATAAACCTAGATACAACCTAAATTAACATGCATTGGTCAAACAGACCTTATTACATTGAATGGTCTACTAGGACCTTATTGGAAATAACAAACATGAACATAAAATAGTTAAATGCCTCATGGAGGCTACTGTGGATTGGGTTCTCCTGCACCATACACCCCATCACGAAAAGAACTCATGCCCCATGAGTTAATGCGTGGGTTTATTCCACATTTACTCTTTGCTATCTCAAGTCTACCCCATGATCTCTAGACTGCAACCTACTACCATGGAATCAAAGACTCCAGACCTATCCTCTGCTTTCCATTCTTCCTTACTGTCATCTCTATCTGACACCTGCATTATAAACCTTGGGTAAGGCTTCTTGTACTACTACTATGGCAAAATATGTTTGCCTTTCAACTCTTGTGGGTTCTAGAGGACAAACAATTGTCCCAATTATGATAACATCCTTGTCTTTCCAATCAACTTGTGGCTGCTTGTAACCCTACTACTTGACCTTCAGCGGATCCATCTGTTGTCCATCAGTCATAACTGAAATCACCTTCAAACTTTGATCCTTAGCAATCCCATTCCTTGGGGTATCATCAACTGTCTTTATGCCTTCTGCTATAGGCATCTCCACAAACTCTTTCTTTCCCACTAAGATGACCTTGGCTGCCTTCTGTGCTGTAGCATCCTCCTGCAATGGTGTCATCACAAAAGTTCTCCCATCCTTCTTGAAGGTGTAGGTGTTAGCATATCCATCATACAATGCTCTCCTATCAAATTACCATGGCCTACCTAAAAGTAGGTGACAACATTCCATGAGCAGTATGTCACACAAAACCCTATCCTGATATTCTCCAGTTTGAAAATCAACATATGCCTGTTCATATACCAAAAGTGATTAACTATCACTCACCCAAGATGCTTTGTAAGGATTTTGATGAGGAATCCTTTCTAGTTTCAGTTTATCCACCATTTCCTGAGATACCATATTATCTGTAGAACCAGAATCTATTACTACCTTGCATAGTTTACCCTTGGTTTTGCATTTGGTCTTGAAAAGTGCTCTCCTTTGTAGCATGTCCTTGGATGTCTTCAAGAGTGTTCTCCTTAGCATCAATGCTTCTCCATCTTGACATGGTGTTGCACTCCCCATTAGAGAGTTAACACTTGCATCTACCTCCTCTTCTTGCACATATTGAACTCTCCTTTCATTCTTCCTATCACCTCCTGATGATGAACCTTGCCTTTCTAGACATTTGAATGCTATGTGACCAATTTCATTACAATGATAACATCTCCCAGTGAAAACATTAGAACATCTACCACCTCCAAATCTGCCTCTTGTGCCTTTCCATCCACCTCTGAAATCAGACTACTCCTGTCCTTTACTAGTCTCTTCATTCTCATTGGTTTGTCTTGGTGTAGGGGCTGATCCTCTTCCCCTTATATTGCTACCTCTTCCCCTCATGGACTTATCCTATCTCCTTTTCATCTTCTCCTTAATCCTGATTGCCATTTGATAATAGTCTTCTACACTCCTAGGATTAGCCAAAACTAATTCATCCTGTATGTTTAATCTCAAACCAGCCAAGTATCTAGCAACCTTTTCAACCTCATTCTCATGATGACCAGATCTCATACTTAATTTATAGAATTCCTCAGTAAATGCCTTTACATCCATTTCCTTTTGTCTTAAAAATTGAAGCTTCTTAAACATTTGAACTTCATAATCCTTGGGTAAAAATTTACCTTTGATCCTTGCTACCATCTTGTCCCATGAAGAAATCTTTGACTTACCCTGCTTTCTCCTTTCTGATTGTATGTAATCCCACCATACCAAGGCATGACCTCCCAATTTAGTCTTTACAATCTTTACTTTTTGCTCCTCAGGAACCTCCTCACATTCAAAATGATTATCTAATGCAACAATCCAATCAAGTAACTCTTCTTCATTTAAACTTCTAGTGTACCTTGGAACATCAATCTTTACCTTAGGTTTGTCATTCTGAACTGCCCTTAACAGTTTTGCAAATCTCTTATTTTCAGGATTTAGATGTTCATCTACATCTTCAAATTCTTCACCATCATCTTCTTTTTCTGATTCACTATCTTCCACTTCTCTTTTTTTGTTTGTCTCCAAGGTTGCAAGCTTGGCTTGAAGTGCTTCTGCAAGCTCTTTCATCTTCCTCATCTCTTTAGCATGTTTTTCCTTCATCTCCTGCAACTCTTTGGTAGTACCATTACCTTTTGGAGGCATCTTGTCAACCTCTCAATCCTTCTACTTCTGCCTTCTCAGTGACAAAATCAACACACAACAGTCCAGACCTTTTGCTGAGCTCTGATACCACTATGATGCAGAGCCCTAACCTCGAACATTCATTCACCGATGTATATCTTCACATTACTTGCCTATCGGAAAGACCATTCGCATCGGCCACCTTACAAACGATCTCCCCGATGCATGTCTTCAACACTTGTATCTGCCGTAAGATACATTACCCAATGTACATTCAAAATATGCATATACATTCGCAATATGCATTGACTTTGGTGAAACAATGACTGTTGGCAGACCCTCCTAGCACATACATAATATGACTTGCTATCTCTGGTTCCTTTCACCATTTTCGCCGGTCACCTCTTGCTTCCGACACAATGTATCTGTGCAATGTATATGCTCAATATACATTCACAAGATGCATTCAAAATATACCTTGCGGAATATGCATTCGAAAGATGCATTCATAATATGCATTCGACCAACATCTGAACCCAATGTATGTTCTCAATATACAACATGCTTCGCCAAATGTACATTTGACCATTGACCTACTTTGTATGTAAACCTTATGTACATTTGTGATGTACATTCACAACATGCAATTCAGATATGCATTTGGTGGGTTTGACCAAACCGTTAACTTCCTTGTATGCCGATCAGAAGCTTCAACTTTCTCTCTCCCTTGTATCTTAACTCAATGCATAACCAAAATGTATGTTCACTACATACAACCGCAACATGCACTTGCGAGATACACACGAACTTTCAACTGTGAGATACACATGAAATGAACCCCAACATACTTTAGCGATATACACACAGAATGTATACCAACAATGTATGTTCATAATGTACATTCGCAACATGCATTCTAAAGATGCATTTTCCCAATACTTTAGTGACATACACACTCAACAAGCCTTTGCAATATACACATGGATTGTATATCCGACATGCATTTGTGATATACACACAAATTGTATATCTAATGGAACAACACAGAATTTTGCCAATTTGATCTGCTGTAAACCCTGCGATTACACAGATTTGTTTCTCCTACAATCATACAGATCTTTGTACCCTGCCAACCTAGCACATGACAATGCTAGGATCTTTCAATGTATCCCATACACGATCTTGCAAGCATGAAATCGAACAAACAGAAAAACAAAATGAAAACACAAATCGATATGTACATCCATTCCACTGATTTTGAAGAAATCTAACCAGTGGAATGGGTTAAGAACCCATCTCGTCCTCAGAACAGAAAATCGATTGTACAGTGGGTTCGAATGCTAGAAAGATGTACAACACAGAATTTTATTATGTCTTTTAGAACATGCACATGCACAAATGCTTTGTTTACAACTGCAGACACTCTGATTAGATCTGAACTCAACTACAACTGATTACAACTATCTATCATGATCACAATCGATCTGATCTTAGGTTATTTATCTACTTACCCTCTGTAGTACTGAATTGGCTCCAAGCAGCTAGGAGATTAATCCAAGCAGCTAGGAGATCTAACAACCTCCAACTGTCTAACAACTTCCTAATTATCTAACAACCTTGAGATTACAGATCGACAAATGTCCTTGGGACTTACAACATAAACCTAGATACAACCTAAATTAACATGCATTGGTCAAACAGACCTTATTACATTGAATGGTCTACTAGGACCTTATTGGAAACAACAAACATGAACATAAAATAGTAAAATGCCTCATGGAGGCCACTATGGATTGGGTGCTCCTGCACCAGGGCTGCTAGGTGGAAAATTTTGGATCCATTCTCTTTCCTTTCCATGTTAAACCTCATCCACATATCTTCATCTTCAAACTGATGTTCTTCCATGAATTATGAAAATGCAACAATATGTATGTCCCCTTCCCAAATATCATACCCATCAAACTTGGGCGATTGACTATAGACCTTGGTTGGCATGCCTTGTGTTTTGTAGTCAACTCATGAGAGGTCTAGATGGTTGTATACTGGATCTAAGGGAAAAGCAGGGGACTAAGCAAACTAATTTTTTGGTGTAGCAGGGAAAGCATTGGATTGCACCCTGGACTCTAGCAGCTTAATCTGATTTTCTTTTTCTACTTCTTGCTGCCATAAAGACTCTAGCAACTATTTGTCTTATCAATTTTACATTGTTGCATTGCTAAGTTATTTTGATTTTTCATGAGTGCATATAAATTTTGGTTTGTATAACATGCAGAGCCATGACTCAAAAGTGCATTGCTAGAATGGTCACGGAAATCCACTCCAATATAGTTCCTAGGGTCTTCAATATAGGAAGGTACATAGGAAGGAGCATCCCTAGGGTATCCATGTTCATACCAATTGGCCATGACTAAAACATCCTATAATGCTAGGCAAAAAGTTGAGGCATACTAAATAGTTCCTTCAACATGACAAGAACGTCAACTGGAAAAGGTAGGAAGAAAAGAAACCATGTACCTTTATTTCACCAGTTGCTGCACATTGAGATGGAGCATTCAAATCACCAATAGAAGCCAAGGTACAACAGTAACAAACTTTTGTTCTAACAACAGAGTTGCTACCTCACTGAAGAGGAATTCCTTCAAGTGTGACTGATCTTCAAGGCCACAAATTGATTTTGGGTTCAACTCACCAACGGAGTCTCCAAATGATTTAACCTAGTAGTATTATCCTTGGCAACGATGCCAATCTATTGGCATAAGTTGACAGGATGCCAAACTTACCCAAAAAAATGCACAAATGTAGATCATTGTTATAGAGGCATGAAAAATGTTCCAGCTACCTAAAACTTGGCAATGACTAAATTAACTTTTATCCCTGGCAATGGTGCCATTATGTTGGTGTAAGTTGATGGGATGCCAAACTTACCCAAACAAAATGCACAAATGTAGATCACTATTATAGAGGTCATTGAACTAATCAACCTTTTAATTCATTCCCTAACAATGGTGCCAATCTGTTGGGTCCCAAAAACCACTAAGTACCTGCAACAACTGTTTCATCCTTTTTGTCTTCTTTGAGTACTCGCGCATTAAAGATTTTCACTGTTCAAACAACCTGCATGACCTTTGCCTACAATACATTAATTTCTAGCCACTATTATTCTTCAGCCTTATCCTATAATCATGGTGGTTGGGAGTAGATAGGTGTTTGAAACAAAATTCACCAAAAGTGTCTATAAATCTTTAACAACACTTTAAAATATTTTAAAACTTACTTTAAAATATTTTAAACTATTACGATTATGCTTCATGCTTTACATTTGATTTTTTACATTTCAATTTTCCTTATCAGTAAAAATCTTCTATCGTGAACCTTGAAGTGTCTATCTTTTCCTTCTCTATCCCTTTGGTGCTCTATTCTTCTTTATTGGCCCTTTTGCCTTATCGGCAAACTATGAGGTCAACAAACCTCTAGGTTCCCAAACTTTGTTATCACTTCCCTTCTCCACCCACTTCTTCTTTTCATCTTCTCTATCAAAAAATCTTCCCCATGGTGAACCATCATGTTGATGAACTTTATGGTTCGCAAACCATCCCTTTTACCAACAAAGACACTTGTTTGTTTTTACTTTTCTCTTTGTCAGCAACCTTTTCTATATTTCTTCACCAATACTTTGAAAATTTTCATCCACTTCCTTTATCAGTGAATTTGGCCATCATCAAACCTTTTAGTTTGCAAACTACCAACTTTGCCAATAAAGGCCTGGCTCCTTTCTCTATGCATCGCCCTGTCGGCAAACTCGCTAATTGGCTAGCTTGGTGATTGGTGAACCTTTCAGTTCGTGAACCCCCAAATTTTTTGACAAAGACATGGCACTTCCTTTCTTTACTTAGAAACCTTTTCCTTTGCCTCTTTGTCACTTTGTTGGCAAATTGTAAAAACCATGAACCTACAAACTTGGTTGGCGAAATCGAAGGTTCGCAAACCAGTGGATTCATCGACAAAGGTCTCAAATTTCAACACTTAAGAAAATTTCAAAGGAAAACACAAAGACTCGAGGGGATTTTTCTTAGAATTCTTATGAATGGAACCCATGGAAATTATCTTAGATCAGGTATAAATGATGGGTTAAAAACAAAGGCACAAAGTGGGATTTTGATGGATTTTGGGGCAAAATGATGCATGTTTGGGCATTGGTTTTTTAGGTCCCAACAAGGCCCCTTTTTTTCACTCACCTAAGTTATGCTTATGGGGGATCTTTTCTCTCTTTTTTGGTTGGGGGGGGGAGGTTTACTATTGGTTTTCTCATTTTCCTCATTTATGAGAGATCTTTATGTACATGGGTACCTCATCAAGCCTAGTTATTGGGACCCATTTCTTTTTCCTCCTAAGTTTCACTTATGGCAGGTGTTGGTGTAATATTTTATTCACCTTGGATGTGTTCTATATCCTAAGTATGATATTGCACCTACTTATTAATTTTACTTAGGATAATATGAGTATTTATTTATTCTCTCCTAGTTAGCTAATAATGATGTGTACACCTTGACTTGAGGTACGCAAGAGCCACCACTACCTCATTAATCCTTGATTAATAGTAGTTAGGTGCCATCTATGTCTTAGTTAGACTAAGTTAACTCACCTCTTTATTGGGAGTGACTAAGAGTTAACTCATACCTCTTGGACTTGTCAACTTCTTGATTTGTGTGCATCCAAGAGGCCTATATATTTGTATCCTCCTCTTGCTTGTAATTTAGATCATCTATTGTGAGCTTTCTTAATGCCATTTTTCTTTAGAGCATTTATATTTGTCTCATTGGGTTCTAACACTATAATGGTATTTTTATCTTTGATCATTTGTATTTGTAATTTCATAGTTTCTATTTCTAGCATTAGTTTCTAGGTTATGATCTATTTTGCAAATTCTAACACAAATAGCCAATGGTGGAAACCTCAAAGTTGTTTAATAACTAGTTTCTAGTTTCCTTATTTAGGTGGAAATCACTAATAGCTAGGGTGGTAAACACCAAATAGCCAAGGGTGACAATCTCAAATCCATTTATCTAGTTTATAACTTTTCCTTGTTTGGGTGGCAATCTAATAGCTAGGATGGCAACCACCAAATAGCTAAGAGTGGTAACATTAAATTCATTTTATCAAATTTCCTTTTTTCCATTCTCCTCTTCAACTGATCATCACCATCAATACTTTTCACCATAGGCCTAGCCTATTCTTCTTTGTGAGTGTCTACCTTGCAACCCTTGTTGACATCATTTCCAATTTATAATTTCAATTTCCAATTTCCTATTTCCTTTTACCTTTTCCAAGGTATTCCTTCTGTAGCTATCATGGGTCACTACTACACTTTTCTTCTTCAATTATTCTATCAAGTGGATCCTCATAGATCCTTACCCCGAAAGAAAATGGTTAGTTTTTCTTGTTTCCACATGCATTATAAGATGGAAAATACATGTTTTGTATTCTATGTTTAGATTCATGCCTCTTCACTATGTAGATTTCTTAGACCCTATTGTTTTTCCATTACCCATGTGTGTTAGCCTAGTTTTCTTTTGTTGGGATACAATGACTACTCTCTTTGGATAATTTGCAAGAATATTTACATGTACAAGAACAAAGACTATAACTAAGTCAAAGACTAGTATCTCTCTAATGGTAAAAGTATCCTTTATATTTTATAATGTTTACTATACGAGCTTACTTTAGAAAAATTCCTCTTCTAGTGTATGAAAATCCTACTGAAGTGGGAGAAAAATGTAGTAATCAAATTTGCATACTCTACAATTCCATTATTCTAGTTCTATCCTCACTTTAGCCTCTTTCCCATTTCGCATGCTTTGGCCTCGTTTTGACCTCTCTTTTTTTCCTCTCTTAAGTTGTCCCTATCCTTCCTTGAACCCCCTTCCCCTTTTAACCCTCACTCATTTATTAATTTTCTCTCACCATTTATTTCTTTCCTTTCATTTAATTCCTTCCCCCTTTCTATGTCCCACTTACCTCATTTTAGATTTAATTTTTCCCCTTTCCCCTTTAACCAAACCATTAAATGTTGTCCCTATCCCTATCCTACATCCAATCCCCCTCTTTCCTTCTTAAAATCTTGTGCCATGAAGCTCACACTAATTTTTGAGCCCCACCATTAGATGCCCCCTTAGAAATTTAGTTTATAAAAAAAAAGTTTCCTAGTAGAACCTAAGAACCTCTCCCACTTTCATACACTAAAGGTGGTGACAATGTCCTTGTGAGCTTCTTGCCTCAAAATGTAAATTACAATTTCATTAATTGTCTCTTGTTCATTTTATTTAGGTTATTTATGCTCATAGATGAAATTTCTAAACTACTTATAAAATTGTAGTATTGTAATATCTTTACTCTCAAGCTCTATAATAATTTTAAGCATGTTCTTTTATATCTCACCAAGCATATCTTTATCACTAGGTGGTTGATTTTCCATGGTTTTCAATGGGTGAGCTTGTTCTTTTTGTTATTTTTATTGAAAATTTTCATATCTTTTCTAATTAATGTATAATTTCACCTTCTCATAATCTTCCTCCATCCATTAAATTTACTTTCCCCAAAACCCATAGCCTTTCGATCCCTTTTATTTATCTCCCATCCTCTCCATCTCTCTTTCCAAGCCTTAGATTTTCTATAGTTCTTTAGTTTCTTTCCATCTCCTTCAAAACCCTATTAAGCCTATTCTTATTTTTTTAATTTCGACTCCTTAAATTATAGTCCTCTTTATTTCCATACAAATTTTCCTTTTCCATCTTGCCATTTAGTTTTCCTTTTTTCCATCCCACCTTGCTTTTTTCCCTCAAAAACCCTAATTTACCTTATTTTGGTTTCCTTCCCAATTTCTCTTCTAACTCTTGACCAATTCTTCCCTAAATTTTTATTTTCCTTCCCTGCCTACTTTAGAGTCATATTAGTGATCTTTTTCCATTTTTCCATTGGATATATGTCCAATCTCTCTCTCCATCCCTCCATCTTTGCATTGTCTCCTCTTTGCCTTTTACCTTTACACATTGGGGTTTTCATGTTTATGTTTGGAACATGTGTTTATTAGCATAGATTTATTTTTTAGATTATTAGTCATCTTATTTTCCACGTTGATATTTATTAAAATACCACAAGAGGAGTGGCCAAGGTAGACTCCCCTATAACCATTTATTTTTGTAGGGTGTTCATAGATTTTGACATTGTAAGTTAAATATAGTATAATAAAAACATAAACAAACAAAACTCCACAAGGAAAGTGGTGTTAAAGTCATATAAAGAACCTTTGTGAAAAATTTCAAAAGTTTCTATGATAGTGGATGGTCATTTTGTCCAACTAGGACTAGATCACCCACTAGGCCATATAGGCAAGACTAGGCTATCCTATAGGGTATTACTCCTTGATAAAATACTCATTTTTATAGTTTTTTAGCTCCAATTAGTAGTGATAGGTGTCTTTCAATGTATGGGTCCCATAACCATTAAAAAAATCAACAAGGTTAGGTGAAAAGTGTCTAGTCTTTTGATCTTCCATCTCTTTCTACATAGTTAAAGGATATACTATTTTGTGCTCATTTTTCTATCATTTGTGTAGGTCATTAGGTGTGTTCTTCAAGGATACTCTTATTTATTGTTACTAACTCTCGTATAAACTTTCATGACCCTACTTTTTGATAGCTAGGTGAAATTTTTCTTGGTTCTCTTTCTTTATTATCTTGTTTCAATACTCGTGTATGTTATTTTCTATCAATTTCATATCCATTCTTGATTTATAATAGGTAGGCACTTCTAAGATACCTCCACACACTGTCACTAGTCTTCCTACAAAATCTTGAGTCAATGCCATCTCTTAGGACCAAATCACCCTTATAAGATGAACTTGTTAGGTTGGGTGTAAGGTCAAGACTAGGCTATTAGGTTGGTTATCCCTCCTAGGGTGGAAATGTCCTTTTGATTGGAGAGTTATATAATTTATAAGGTAGCATCCTAACAACAATCTAAGAACTTTCCTATTAGACAACTTCTCACCACAAGTGGTTCTAGACTCATTTTCTCACTATTCTTTTCTTTTCGAGTACTTAGATCATTAATTTCCTATTTCTATATATGTACCATTTGGTCTTGTCTTTTGTCATTTTGTCAATCTCAACTTCATGGTTGTTAATTGGTGTCAGGATAGTTGAATATAGTCTTAATGAAACACTAATTTGTACACAATTACAAACTAAAAAGAACCATTTCAACACCATTAATTTATTGTTTAGGTTCTTTCACTAAGAGGTGAAGGTGAGAAAATTATCAAGTGTGTTTTCTATCATATTATCTTTGGGTAGCTCAAAACAATTCTACACCTCAAAATAGGTTCATGATAATCAACATCAAACTCATGGGATCAGGATCAATCTACACCATTTTTTGTGACAAACTACACTCTAAGGCATTCATCAAATTGAGGTGGATAATTTAATGATAGAAAGGAATTGATTCAAAGTAGCATTTTCTTTATTCTTCCATCATTGATCATAGAGCTAAGGCTCTCTCTCATCTTATTTAATTATCACATTTATTTCAATTCAATTATTAATCAAGGTTAATTAAATGATATTAATTGTATTTGTTTAATTAGCCTAGATCTTTTAGGAAAGTCTTTATTTTCCTTACAAATATAAATCTTTTAATATTGAAATATTTTCATCAAATTTTTCTTTGATTAAAAATATCACTTATTTTATATATTACTAATATATATTAATATTATAATATAATATATTAATAACTTGTTTAATACATTAATAAAGGTGTAGTGTGGTAGTCAAATCACAACATTGTTGTGGTGGCCACCAAGGTTCAAACCCATAATGGGTCATTAAGCTTGCAGACCATGCTTCTTTACTGGGTTGATGTTCTCGCAACATGTGTGCCTTCACTAGGCTATTGTGCTCGTAGGCTATGTGCCTTTGTTGGGTTGTTGAGCTTGCAAGTTTGAACAAAGGTGATAATTCCTTGGGGATTGAGCCCCCCCAGTAATGGTCTCAACAATAAATCCATTGGGGAGAAGGTCCATCAACTGTGGCCTCCCTAGGCTTGGACCAAGCTTAGTTTACCAAACTAAAAAATAATATTTTTTTTGCTATATATAATATTTATTTTAATATTGAAACTTTCATCAAATTTATTTTTCTATAATATATGTATGTATGTAATTTTTTTATTGAATTATATGCTTAATTGAGCCTAGCCAATGGGACCACATAAGGAGAGCCTCATCCCAATCACTTCAATTATCTGCCAAAGACTAACACATCTAACACAACCAAAAGTTGGGACCACATGTAAGGGGCCCCCCATCCTCAATACTTCAAATGTTCACTTATTACCAACACATCCAACACAACCAAACATCCATTATACCACTTAAACACCTGACCAAATTTAGCAACTATATATCTAGTTAGGTGTAAAATATATGTAATAAATGCAAGGCTTATGTGAACATATCATAATATGTGCATATAAAGATAAGGTTGTATGTATATATAGAGATAAGTATAGGCTAAAGGAATGAACCCAACTTTATACTAAATTAGTCATTTATCAATATATAATATATCAAAACATTTCCCCCCATTAATAGAAAATCATTTGAATAATATATCCCACCATTAATATATCATTGTCACTATGATATATGGGAATATCATTTATATTAATAATATTGAACCCTAAATGGTGCAGTAATACTAGTAGTCAATTTACCAGGGCTTAAATTTGACAGTTGTATAGCTGTATTTAAAGATTTTAGCTATAAAATACAATAAAAATAAATATTTGACTGTATTGATATACAAGTAATTTATTTTTAAAATTGTAAAAAAAAAAATCAATATGAAAATCTGACTGTATATGTATGTATATATATATCTTAGATTTGTTTTTTAATAGAATATATCCCAAATCTTTTAGATTTGTTTTTTTTAATAGAATACATCCCAAATTTTTAGATTTGTTTTTATGAATATAATTATATATTCATTTTAAATATATATCTTTTAGATTTATTTTTTGAATATAATTATATATTCATTCTAAATTATATAATATATTTTGTCCATTTATTTTTAAATTTTTTAATAGGAACTATTATTTAAGAAAAAAATTCACAAATAGATTTATTTTTTATAGAATTTATTCATTCTAGTTTTTTGCTTTTATTTTTAAATTTTTTAATAGGAACTTCTATTATTTAAAAAATAGATTTGTTTTTTATAGAATATATTCATTCTAAATTTCTAGTTTTTTGTTATTTTAAAAAAAAAATCCTTAGATTTGTTTTTTTTTTATAAAATATTTTATTTATCCTAGGCTTTTTCACTTGGTAAAGCATTCATCAATTTGGGTTTTGAATTACAACGTTATATTTAAAATTTTGACTCAAGCATTTAAAAAAATTAATTGTCACGTGATAGGCAATATTGAAGACTAAACTGTAGGAAAAAAATTCCTTGACAGATAAGGTGCACTATCAAATTTAAGCCCTGTCAATTACATGACATATATGGCATCATTTTTTAAAAGAAAAAAATAACCCCCTACAGAGAAAACTAAAATGTATTTCTTTCATAGGTTAAACATAATAAAAGATAGAAAAAAATATAATTTTCTATGCCATTCTCAGCATATGCCACAGAGGGTGCTTTTATATGTTGTAGGTAGAGATTAAAAAAAGTGTTTTAACGAGGCTTTGATTTTCTCCAGTCCATTCCTCTGGATGTTGCTGAAGTACCTCCATCATTTCCATGACTCTAAGCACAACGATAGTTTTCAATTCCTTCTACACACGTTTGGTGTTCACCATTTTCAAAATATTAATACCTTATCAAACTTAACACTCTACAACAAGAAATATGAAATGCAGTACATTATACAAATAACAAGTATTAATTACATCAAGAAATCCCAAATGCAATAAAGCAAGCTTACCCTGAAACATGAAACTAGGGGTGAAGAGAATCAGAGGAAACTGGGGATAGCAAACGTAAAATTATACTACTATTAACAATCTGCAATCACCTGCACCATCACCTCAACAAACATCAACTAAAACTAGTCAAATGAAATGAAGAAAGTATGGCTCATCCTGATGATGGACCTAAAACATTGAAAAATACAAAATATACAGAAGTTTTCAAGATACTCTTCATTTCGATCTAATGGACTGTGATATAAAAATTAAGTTGTTATAAACTTACATCATCTTTCTTCGTATGAAACCTTGTCTTCCTCCAGGCAATTTACAATGAGCATTGGATTAAGATCAGAAAACTTGTCAGCAACAATGTTCTCAGCCCTGTGCAAGTTGCATTGCAGAGCTCTTCTCACCAGGCAAGTGTGAAAAACTCATCAACAAATTATCTAAACATTTTGAGAATAAATGGGGGTGAATCCTTGAGATTACAAGTCGTTCTACCTTCTTGCAAGATAATGGGGGTGAATCCTTGAGATTACAAGTAATTACACCAAAGGCATTCCCTATGTGAGTAGATGGGCTGACTTCACAAATCAATGATTACTAGTGCTCTAGAGGCTTGCAAGACGATTGAAGCATCTTGGACCATTTGATTTTCTGGTCCCCTGTTTTCCCTTCTCCACCAGAGAAAACAATGGCATTAAAATTCATGCCGGTATTAAAAATCATAGGTAAATATGCGCCTCCGCCTGTTTTAGGGCTTCGTTGCGAAGAAGATGCAAGATAGAGTGGAAGTGAAAAGAACGACGTACTTACAATTAAAATGTGGGCTAAACATTTATCTTTTAACAACCTCCCATGCCAAATGTGCCTGCCATTTGATCGCATGGTAAATCATCGAACAAGGAGATTTAGAGTAGAAATGTACAGCAAAAAGATTTTTTTACATAAAACCTCTTTTACAAAATAGCTATTCACCATTTCTTACAACACAGATTTTTCATTTTTTCTTGACATGTCTTTTTAGTCCCTGTTGTAGGCAGGGTAACTATTGTTTTTCTTGCATCAATTAGTTGGGCTTGGGAATATGTGCAGAGGGAAAATTCTTTATGTTTTCTAAAGTTTGTTATTTTAACAATTTTTGTATTCTAGAATTCCCAGAACCTGATTTTCTGATTCGTCCGCTGCTATTTTAGCCCATTGGTAATTGATTTTGATGATGAAAATCTGCAGGCCAAGCTGAAGCCTCTGCACTGGGACAAATTATCTGCAAATCCTGATCATTCAATGGTCTGGGACAAGCTAACTGAAGGTTCGTTTAGGTAATGCTTTTTATTTTCTTTACTGCATAGTAAACTCCAGTTAAAAAAATTTCTTTCTTTCATGGCTTTGTATGTTGACATAGGGTATGAAATTTAAACATGTGGCGGCTTTAGGTTGGGTAACATTCGACAGAAAGTGAAGTTTTCAGTTTTTTTTTGGAATTCTTAAGCATCATATGGGTTACTTTTGTGTGGAAAATTTGTGGGTTTTTAATAGACAAAGTTTTAGTTGGAATTTTTCTTTGTGGAATTGATAGGATTTGTGGCCAATATTTCCGTACATATTTGGAGGATTCTTTTGACATGGCAAATGATACTTGAAATAGAAAAACATAGCTGTGATTGCGGTTATCCTTTTCTTGAGATCGAATTTAGAGCAATTGTTTGCATTGTAGATTTCGGTGCAAATAAAACTGATTACTAAATAAAAAGAATAATGCAAATGTTCTCTCCTGATCTTTACTTCGCCTCTTAAGTTCTGTTTTTGGATGACTGAGTTACTTTCTAATGTAAACGTTCTACCTTGATCTTTACTTCTGCCTCTTAAGCTCTGATTGGATGATTATATAATTCTAATCTTAAAACCTAGAATATTGCTTATTTTCTGTGCATTTCAGAACCAAAATTTAGTGACTTTCTTAATTTTAACCGAATGCTTCTCATTTCTCTGCATGATTTCATAGAAATCCAATTTTTTGACTTGGACGTAGGTAGTGATGTTGAAGTTTTGTTTCTCCATGTTACATAAGTGGAAGAACATAGAGATCTATCTCCCTTCATTCAAATTTATTAAAGTGTTTGGTATAAGCTTACTTCCTCTTTTCTACTCAAATTGAGCTTTTTAGCTGTAGATTTTAATAACATGGGGCCACTACCTCGTTCTTGTGTTTTGGGATTTATTGATGTGTTATATTTTTCTAGGACTGCCCTGTTCCAAATTTATCTATTCTCATGTATTGTTGGGGTTTCTTGCTTTTCAAATCCTCACTTCCAAGTTTCATTGTAATGCAGACATGTTTCTATTTTTCTTTGCATGATGCTTTACTTGTCATGTTTTGTCTTACTCAAAACTTCACTTGCAATTATTTTAACATACCTTTTGGTTCTATTTTTCTCTTTGCATAATTCATTAGGAGCTATGTATATTTAGGATCATAGACAAGCCATTCACAGGTATTAGCCCTTGGGGCTTATTTGTGATTGATTGGCTCTCTCTGCCTAAGAACTATTACTAAATCAACCCTGTTTTGTTAATAGATTTTACTATGTGCATTTTGGTTGTTCTATTTTCTTCATCAACAGATTTATTGTGGATATTTACTCAGATGTGTGTTGTGGGTGGTTTTTAATTAATATGAGAGAAACCATGCCCTGTACCATCTGGATGGTGCCAACAAACAAAACTGGTGTGGGGTGACTCGACAAGAATTGTTGACCATTCTTATCCACCATGGGCTTGCATTCAGGGGGGCGGGTCATGCATGAAAGGAGTTTTTCTTGAATCTAATGGATCTAGTAGAGAATCTGGAGGCACTGGGGGTTTTCCTACCTCATAGGGCTGGCAACATTTTTTATTCAAAGAAGAAGAAGAAACCAGGTGCATTGCTGGTCTTGAACAATTTACTTACCATAAGTTATTTGTATTTGACGTTGGATCTTGCAAAACATGTGTAGGAGATAATTGTTATCCCTTGCTTGCAGGTTTCTCTACTGTTCTCCTTCCTTATCGAGTTGTGCAGGCATTGCACCTTACCATCCAAAATATGAATGTACAGTCATCTGTGTGTGGTAAGACCTGGACCATATTAATATTCTTTCTTGTGATTGTTTCCCATATTATAAATTCATGTATGTTCATTTGTCTTGATGCATAGCTTGTACAGTTCATTTTAGCATTTATTTACACATTTTCAATTAAGGTTGTCCATGCTTTGCATATTTCTTGTCCAAAATTCTAATTTTGAGCATACAGAGAAATCATGGATGATTCTCCTCATGATTGTTGTCTGAATTACATTTATTGCAATTGAATTTCTATTGGGACTTGTGAGAAATCAATAGTATCCCCTCTTGGTTTTGTCTGTATTTAGGTTTATCCCTCATCCCTTTGCCACATTTCCATAGTTTTGCATATGTTCTCTATTAGCAATAGTTTATTGTTTTTGACACTCTAGTTTCTACATTTGCCTCTACCGATATTTTTGTTCCTTGGCATTGAGGCCTATTTCTTATATGGCATTCTTGCTTTGGTACTTCTATTTTTCATATTAGCTCTTGCACAATTGAGATCAAATGATTTTCAACCTTTGGTCAAGGTGTTTCTTCCTTTTGATATTCTTATCTGGAATACAATTATTTGAGGTTTACTTTGTTCCTTATTTGAGCTGAATTGTTTTTATTCATACATTGCAGATTTAGACAAGTGGAAAAATGGATCCATCTATGGTAGGAAGATTGACAATAATAATACTCTTATTGGTGAAGGGTGGTCCAACCAAAAAAAAGATCCCTTCCATTCTATCAATTCAATACTCAAGCACTCCCCCCTGAAATTAGTTTACCACAACATTGGACTTATTAATTTGATTAAATCTCCTAATTTCAACCTACATGCTACCAAGGATTCTTAAGACGCTCACAAACATGCATTCACTAGAGTCTATTACATCTATAGGAGATGTATGTAGATAAGAATAACTCTGTGAGAGCACTGTAGACACAGAACAATGCTCAGGTATGGATCTATTGAAGGTTTGTCACTGTAGGTAGTCTCATTGGGAACTTATCACCATTGTACAGAAAGAAAATAGTAGGTGATTCAAATTGACATACAGTCGTGACTCATGATAATTAGAATCATCACCATGGTGACTCTATTACATGTAAAAGAATAGGAAAACTTCAAATCTCAATGAATATACAACAATGTGAATAAGTGGTGTTTACGTATAAGCAAAATTGAACTTTTGTTGTTCAATGTTCTGTGTACTCTATAACAGAATAATGAAGCTTCAATGCAACATACGTCTGTTTGACTGCTTCATTTTTATCTCAAGGACCATGGTTCCAAGCATATGGTATACTCTAGTAGGTTATGTTGCCTTTGTCAAACTCTGTGAGGACACTCCATGCACATTGATTATGAAAAATTGTTTACATCCATGCCAATATAGTTTATCTAAAACTCCTCTCAATTTGCTTTCAACTTTAGGCATGGACTGTAGCTACAGCACAGCCCTTGTTTATTTTATCTTCACACGAAATCAACATTCATGTTAGCTTCTTTCCCTTTTACTTTAAAAAAAATATAGAATGCCACCTTGAAATTTATCAAAACTTGCTCTTAACTTTGTAAACTTATAATACCCATTGGTTGTATATGCTTGCCTTATTTTCTTGTTAAAATTTTCCAATTATAACATTTAGAAATTAGGTTTATTTTTTATTTTTTAATTTGTCTAGAAGAAAGAAAATATTTTTGTAATAGATATTTAAAATAATAAATTTAGAAAAGTAATCAATATAATTATAATTTAGATATATATATGAATTTGATAAATTTAGAATTGAAATTGAGATTAAGTAATAGAAATAAAACGTGTACATGAAATTTAGAGAGGATACTAATCTAACTATAGCACAAGATAAATAGGTATATGAGATTGAATATGGAAATAGAAAATTATGATTAGTGCATTTTGTCAAAACTAAAAATGTGTACATGCTTGGATTGAGCTTGTGAGGGTAACCTTGGTCCTCCTAAGGGCAACATTCACCTTCTAGAGGTCAGCCTTGACCTTTCTATGCCACCCCTACCCTTCAAATCTTTGAAATTTATTGTGTATAGAAAATGGTTCACCTGTGTCTGTAATTACAAATATAAGACTTGGTGGTGTTGAGGAATGGTTTCATACAGTCACGTCCTATTAAATTGAAAACAAATCAATGCCAATCTATCTTCCTTCCCAAGACCTACAATTTCCCATTAAACATTCGCATTTCACTTCTGCATTAAGTATGACATTCACGGGAAATACATAAGGAATAAAGGATTTTTCTCGAGCTCTTAATGGGATGTTCATATCTTAGGAAACAAACATGAAAGAAAGAGGAAGTGAAAGGATAGATACAATGATTTTTTGATACGTTAGAAGACATGCTAAATGTAAACACACAACTTCCCAAATCAATACAAATCAACCATTTGTAGTGACAACAAGAATAAAATAAACCATTCATACCAAATGAATCCACTGACAATATATATAATAATAGAAGTTCTCTAATTATAAAATAGATAATGCTAAATGTGTAAATAGTACTCTTAAGTAGTTTTTGGCACCACTTTGAGAGGACAATTGTCCTACACTCATTTGTAGATAATGAGAAAAATAAAGTAATCTAATGATGTCATATTGACCTTGTCTCCAATCCTATTTATAGCTAACCAAATGATAAATTTTGTTAATAATGATCAAGGGCTAACCTAACCCTAATCTAAGGTGTTTAGTTGACATAATTAATAGGCTTAATTCAAACCAAATGATAAATTTTGTTAATAATGATCAATGGCTAACCTAACCCTAATCTAAGGAGTTTAGTTGACATAATTGATAGAGAGGGATATATATCTCTTCAATTTATCTCTTCCTATCAATTTGGATTGGTTTCTTCCTAAGGGGAGAAATGTTGTGTGCAGGCATCGGATTATATTTTTCTTGAAGCATTCATTGGCACAAGAGCTACTTCTTTGTGGAGGGGATCTATCATCTCTTCTTTCCCTCTTGTGAGGGGACTCATGATTGTACTCCTATGATGGATTCAGTTCTTGGGGGGTCTTGAGCTCTTTTCCATCATTGGTTCATTTGTATTTTTGTTTTCTCTCTTTTGAGGAGTTTTTTCCCTTGTGGTTTTCTCCTTTTCTCCACTTTATGAGAGATTTTGTTTGTAAATGGGTACCTTATCATGCCTTTGTTGCTGGGACCCATCCATCCATCCAATGCATCCATCTTTCTTTCTTTTTAGCTTGTGTAAATCTCCCTAAGTTGCACTTATGGGGGGGTGGTGAAATATTTTCACTTTTTACATAAGTTACTTAGGGAGACATTTTATTTTAGCCTCATGACATGTGTCATAGGATTTTTCACATTCAACTCCCCACTTTGTCTCTTCATTAGATAGTGGTGGTGTGTATATATTTGCATTTCATTAATGCATAATGTAACTTCTACTTCAAGAAT
This sequence comes from Cunninghamia lanceolata, assembly GCA_027924645.1. NCBI lineage: Eukaryota > Viridiplantae > Streptophyta > Pinopsida > Cupressales > Cupressaceae > Cunninghamia > Cunninghamia lanceolata. The sequence continues at coordinate 1,661,842 of BSBN01000053.1, read as the reverse complement.
GTGAAGCACTTATTCCCAAATGTTTTTAGCTTGTGCATTATCCTCTTGCAGCTCTCTTGTAGAAGATTTCCTGCAGATGATCTTGCCTCCTGTGGGTCTTTGTGTGACTCCAACAATTAATAGGCTTAATTTAAACCTAAGGGTCAATCTAAACAAAATTGAAGATAGTGTTTGTGGTTATATTGAGCCTATTACATGCCCTCGCCTTCAAAAATCTTTGACCACAAAGTGGGAAACTATTATAGATAGTCATTTAGTTCCCAAGTGGCATAGTAGAGAGAGATGGGGAGAGAGAGGAAGAGAGAAGGGAGAGGGAGACACACACACATAGAGAGAGAGAGTAAGGAGAGATAGAGTGGGGAGAGAGAGATAGAGAGAAGAGAGGAAGAAGAGATAAATTGATAGAGAGGGATACACACACACAAATGTATATATATATATATATATATATATATATATAGAGAGAGAGAGAGAGAGAGAGAGAGAGATCTCCTGGAGAGAGATGAAGTGTATTAGAGTTTAATTTATTTTCAATATTTAAATATAATTTTATATTATTTATGTGGTCTTATATAAAAATTAATATACAAACTATTTAATAGAATACTTATTTAATTTATTTTCAAATTAAATCTCTCTCTCTCTCTCTCTCTCTCTCTCTCTAGCTCTCTCCCTCTCTATCTCTCTTTCCCTACCTCTCTACCTCTCTATCTCTCTCCATCTCTATCTTGATTCAAGGTGCTCTCTCTCTCTCTCTCTCTCTCTCTCTATATATATATATATATATATATTATTTATATTTATCTCTCTATCTTTCTCTATCTCTCTTACCATCTCTCTCTCTCTCTCTCTCTCTCTCTCTCTCTCTCTCTCTCTCTCTCTCTCTCTCTCTCTCTCTCTCTCTCTCTCTCTCTCTCTCTCTCTCTCTCTCTCTCTATGTCTCTACCTCTCTCTCAAATGCATTATTTCTTTACCTCTAGGAGTCTAATTAAGCTAAATAAGTAATAATAATGATTTAGGGGTTTAGATATTATAATTTTAAACAAATATTACATTATAAATATATATTTATATTAAATATTAAATTTTTATACATATTTTTATTTGAAATTATATATAAATTTAATATACAAAATTTATATTATATTTATATTTATAATTAAATATTATATTATCTATAATATAAATTGTTAAATAAAAAATAATATTGTATATTTTTAATAAAATACTACTTAAATTAACTTATAATAAATTCACCAACTCAACTAACTTTCCATGGGTTGTGTGTGTGTGAGAGAGAGAGGGGGGGAGACAAATAGAGAGGGAGGGATATAGATATATAGAGAGTAATAGATAAAGAGCTTGATAGAGATAGATAGAGAGAAGGGGAGAGAGAGAGCATTTGAAAAGGTAAAATCAGTTGAAAAAGGCTAAATTGTGCAAGTGATCTAGGAGAGGGGGAGGGAGGGACAAATGAGAAAGAGAGAGAGGTGGGGGGGGAGGAGACATAGACAAATAGAGATAAAAATAAATAGAGAGATAGAGAGGGAGGGAGAGGTAGAGATATAGAGTGAGGTAGATAGATAGATAAAGAGGGAGGAAGAGAGGGGGTGAAGAAAGAGGAGAAAGAGCAAGATGGAGAAAGAAAGAAATATGTGTGTGTGTGTGTGTGTGTGTGTGTGTAGAGAGAGAGAGAGAGAGAGAGAGAGAGAGAGAGAGAGAGAGAGAGAGAGAGAGAGAGAGAGAGAGAGAGAGAGAGAGAGAGAGAGAGAGAGAGAGAGAGAGAGAGAGAGAGAGAGAGCATAAGTGGTTGTAAGAGGAGCTTTGGAATTGAGTGCTAAGGGCACGAGCTAAGGAATCTGGTGCAATGCATGCAATTCTTCATGTGTATTGGTCGGATGTAAAGAGGGTGCCAAGAGTAAAGGCATAGTCTGTGGCATTGGAACAACTGGGTTTGCAAGGTGAGCTAAGAAATTTATAGGCGGTGCCACATGGGGGAACTTGACTTCAAGATAGTTGGTATCAATATACATGTGAAACCCAAAGAGATTTGAAAAATCTAACAATCAGATATTTCTTACTACTCAAAAATTTCTTTTGTAGATTGTCAAAATTTATAGAGAATCTATATATATTTAATGTGATGTTTCCATTTTACCATTGGAGAAATTTTAGTTGATAGGAAGAAAATGACGATAAAGGTTAATAAGTGAGTATATTAATTGAATTCTTATATTAATCAAATTCCTTATAAACTCCTCACATTAATGAGATTCCAATAAAATTTATGATTATCCTAACATCAATAGAATTCTTTGTATTATTTTATTTTTATATTCAATAATATTATTTTATTTTTTTAAATATATGGAGGTTGCGTTTTAGTTTTAACTTACACAGTTTATAGACATTAGATTTCCACATTCCATAATATGGAGTATGAGTTTTTCTAATTATACTGTGTAATGATTATAAGTACAATCTTGAAAACACTCATACTCCATATTATGTACACAGTCACAACATAAGATTTTATGCCATACTATTATTGTATAATACCTCTCTACATGATAAATATTTTACAATATATGCATATAATACTTAAACAAATCATATTAATGACCTCCATCTGGGTGTTGCTCCTGTGGGGGCTCTTTTCTATTTCAAGGACATTGTCCGTTGTTCGGCTGTGCACTGCATTTATACTTCTTTCCTCCATTGACTGCAAAACAATTGTGTGATGTCTATCAATAATGGTCTTCATTGTCATGCAAGGGAACTTGGAGATGTATTGGAGGATTCAACAAGGGATGTTTTCTAGGCTATGCATCATCTTCTTCACTTCCAATTGCCTCCACCGCCCCCTGTTGTTGATGTCAATGTCTCAGGAGAGCCTGCGCAACAAGGTTTTATGTTCGAAGACCTGAATATGGATGCCTAAGTCATTTTGATTAGGGGTTCCTTATTGTAATTATTATGTCTATAGTCGTCGTTTCTAATTTTGTAGTGGGTTTGGTGAGAGAAGTATTACACTCTATTTTGTAATTCTTCCTCTTCTACTTGTTGTGATAGGATTATCTTTGTATTGCAAGGGGATGCTTTGATATAGTCTTTGGTTGAGCTGGTCCTTCATGCTCACTCTGCCCAGTTTAATCTGCTAAAGGGGCATTTTGTATCTAAGCATTGTATCTTTTCCTTATATTAATATAATACAATTTAGGTGCTCTACACCTTTTTCTTTAAAAATAAAAATTATAAATTATAAATTATATAATAATTTTTTTACATTTAAAATCTCCTAATAAAATATTTTTAAAAGGACCCCTATAAAAGACTTGCCATTTTAGTTTAAATATGTAAGAGGGCAAAAAAGACTTTGCATTAATATATGATTTTTTTAAGAGTTAAAAGACTTCACATTAAATATGTAAGAGGAAAAAAAGTGTATGTGGGCACATGTTTTATAATTTTAATGTTTCAAAAATTGGTTCATTAGTATGATATTTTTATAACGCTTAGCCTAAAAAATAGTAGATTTAACTTTGAAAACTAATTTCTATATAGCAAATATTTTTAACAAACATATTAAAAATAATTATTATGATAAAAAAATTAAAATATAATATTAAATTATAAATTAGTAATCATTCCTACTATATAAAAATAAAAATTATAATTTAAAAATAATAATATTATAAAATACTTAATCATTATTATAATTTTGAGCACCAAAATTATTTACTCTCCCCTAAATAGAGATATGGATTCCATCAAAATGAGTTTGGATAAATGGCTCACTCTCTACATAATTAACCCTATAGTTGTCCCTCTAAGAAATATAGTCATGCCCACTAAACAAAAATCTCAAAAGACAAAGCATTATATTTTAAAGTTAGCAACCATAATGCTTATAAAGGCATCGATGGACCACTCCACCTTATTCAAGAATACATGTCATCCTGTAAACACATTCTTTGAACTTTATCAACATTATTGTCTCTTCAAACCCTAGAAAACTGGTACAAATTTTACACATATATTAATATTCAATCTAAATGTTGGGAGGTGCTACCACAATAATGGGTTACACTTTCTGGGACATCCTGATTTTTGTTGAAATCACATATTTTTAGAAAATATAATGATTGAAGCCTTGAAAGGTTCCATTTAAAGGATTTTAATTGAAGAGGGTTTGATCAACCCCCCTTGGATAGAACCCCGCTAGTTTTAAACCATACATATAATGGAGTCTCCTCTACACCTATCAAAATGCTGATAAAAAACTATTTTTGATTTACCTTTTGAGGGATCGAATGAATTCATTTAAAATTTATGTTTTGTAGGTATGTAGTCCTTATTATAAGCTTCCCAAAAAGTATAATTTTAAATATATTTAATTTGATTATTATATTTATTATTTATTGCTTGTGAATGTAGGTTTTTCACCGAACATCAAGTTCTCTGTTCTACACACATGGAAAATTAGCAAATTAGTGAAAAAAATTCTAAAAAATATCTATGCCCTAGGTATTGATGTCCTTGTTTCAACAAAAAAAAAATTGAATTTCGATACATACAGAAAAAGTTATGTTTTACGGAATACACCCATGTCTAAATTATAATTGGTTTGTCTTCAAAACTTAATTAAAAAAAATCAATAAAAAATTATAAAACTAAATGCATGCCCTATATATTGATGTTACCAATCTAAATTCAAAAGAATCAGAATTTTATCCTTTGTAGAAAAAAAGTTATGTGCTACAGAATACACATCACTTTAAAATAATGTTGTTTACTATTAAAAACTAGTTATCAAAGGAGATGCAAAAAAATATACAATTTAACTCCAATTTTTTTAAAAATATATATTTAGAATCTACAAACAAAATCTCACAAATCACTAGTTTGCATCATCTTCAAATTCCTAATGGTTTAGTGGCTATAGGTGTTAGAAAGTGAAGATTTAGTTCAAAATGTTGATTTCAATGTCAAGTTTGCCCAAAAAGTGTAACCCATTATTGTGAGATGACCCACTGCTCCTAGGCAGTGAAATCCAAACTTTAGATTGATAATTTTATCAGATGCTTCTAGAATCAAATGCATGGTATAATCAACAACCTACATTTGGATCTATCCACTTGAGCCTAGCTTATATATAGTATGCCTAGGTGATGACTAATGGAATGCAAGTGAACCTAAGTGCAGTGCATGAACACGATATATATATATATATATATATATATATATATATATATATATATATATAGAGAGAGAGAGAGAGAGAGAGAGAGAGAGAGAGAGAGAGAGATTTTCAATTTCGTGTGCAATCCTTATTGCTTCTCTTATAGGACATTTAATAGAGCACTCCATTTTGTTATCCATCAAATGATTTGCTAGACATCCATTCACTATAATGGCATTTTGAACATACATGAGAGGAGATGCTTACTAACCCCATATCCACCAAGGCTTGATATCCTCTGCAAACACAAAATCTGCAAGGAAGCCTTGTTAGCTACATTGCATAGCATCAAGATAATTGTTCCTACCACTTATGTGTTCCATGCAAGGTGCCTCATGTCTGGAAACGTGTAATTTGTCTCTTCTTCATAAAATGTTACCATCTTTGGAGAATAGATATTTGTCCTACGTAAATACTATTACGATATGGTTACCTAGACTAGGTAGATATTGATCTTCTACTCATGTAAAATAGGGCATGTTTGTTCTTTTCATTCCCAAGCCAAATATATTGTTGTTTTAAGCTTACCTTGTTTGTCATGTAAGACTTTATTAGATGCTTTTGGAATCAAATGCATGGGATAATTATCAACCTACATTTGGATCTCTCCACTTCAACCTAGATTATGTATAGTATGCCTATGTGATGATTAATGGAATGTAAGTGAACCCAGGTGTGGTGCATGAACAAGAAAGCTCACAAATTTTAAGCAGTTACTAAGCAAAACATAGGGATCTTGAATTCCATTAAGATTATACAAATTAATTCATGACACTCTAGAAAACAAAAAATGACATGGGCCATAGGGATAGAAAGAAAAACATATGGATCTTGAATTCCATTAAGATTATACAAATTAATTCATAACACTCGAGGAAACAAAAAATGACATGGGCCATAGGGATAGAAGACAATCATCATTCACTTAAAGACTTGGCAATTGAATTTCCATAGCTCTTCAGTGTACCCATTGCACACCAAGGTGCAATTACTAGTAAATAATAGAATTGGGATTGCCCATAACTGATGAAAGGTTGGTATCATTATTATTATTATTATTAAAAATTTAGCTCAACTGAGATGGTGTTGAGAGAGAATTTGACTTGGATTTGGTCATTTGATACACGTGTCACATGCCATTTTTTGCTTGCATACTATTAACGCAAGGTAAGCCAGATGCCACACAAGTAAAATATTTGCCAGTCAATTTTAAATCTCAAGAAAGCATGCCAATCTGTTAGGGCTCTACAGTTTAATATTCTCTAATTCATCTAAATAGTTGAAATAACCCCTCCCCAAAGAAAATATTAGTGTAATAATAAAAATGCTTACCTTGTGGCTTTGTACATGTGTTAAATGTGTAGTTGTAATCTTTTGAAGTGAATTTACTTGGGGTTTATGTAAACAGTGGGTATGTTTTTTGTCAAGTTATGTATATGAATTTTGATTGTAATGATTTAATCAATTTTGTTATACACATAAGTAAATTTTAATAGATTTTTGAATGATTTTATTTCAACTAGGTCAAAAATATAATATACTAATTAAATAAGTTATTCCCTTATTTGAGGTATAAATTAATTTTATTTTAAATTCTATTCGTTGATTATTATAAAAAATCATTTTAATCACTGTAAAACACTATGCACAACATTTTTCACTTGAAATTGCATGTGTGGTGTGGTCTAATTTGTAGACTAGGTTATATGGTGCAACCTAGCTAATTGCTATAGAAATGTATCTGTAAGCATATCTTAGGTTGAAATAACATCGCCAAGCATCGAGTAGAGAATTACAAGATTATTAGATTCAAAAGGCATTCAAAGACATATGCTACATCTAGACAAAGCATTGTTGAACTTGATAAATGTTAGCTAGCTAGCATGTTGTATTTTCAACATTAGTTGAAATAAAATCAACCAAAAGTTGCCTATATTTATATGTGCATGTAGAGCAAAGTTGGTAAGGATGTAAGTTGGTAAGGATGTTCCGGTCAAAAATAGAATCTCACAAGATTGAGACTTACTTACATGATTGCTATGTATCTATACATCCAGGTTTTACATCTTCACTGCATGAGTGTTGTGACTACAAACTTGTACTTTGTTTTGGCTTGATTACAAATTAAACAAGCCTAGGATTTTTTCTCTCACCTCAAAGTAGCCTCAATGAATTTTTCAGCCCAATAAAAGCTCAGGAAATAGGTACAAAAACCAAGGTAAACAAAAATAGCAATCCACAACAACAAACAATAAGACCACACTAATTGGACGGGTTATATAATACAACATAAAGGCTTTTTATGCAAGGTCATCTAAGATGGATAATCATTATTCCATTTCAAATAATAGTTTTGATGATCAATCTCTTCATACCAACAAAAATAATGTTGCCAACTAGTTAATATAAATAAGCACCTTAATCATTCCCCTCTTTAATTCAAATGTAATGTATTTGATTTTGATTAATTATTCTATTATTTAATCATCATTTATAAAGTATTATAGAAACACATTAATTTACCTCCTTACAAATATAATTAGGATTAGTAATGATGGATTCCAATAAATTTAAGTATTAAAAAAAATCTTACCTTATAGAAACATATTTATATGGTTAGATTTTCAATAAAATAAAAATATTTTTATTTTACCAAGTTTAAAATATATATATTTAATTAAATTATTATAAATAGATGATTAAATTTTTTATAATATTATAAATATTGGTTAAAAACTTTATCAAATTTTTATTTAATTTCTAAAAATCATTAAATTTAGTACATAATATCTTAAATATATATCTATCTAAAAAACATCAAGATATTTTATTTTATTTCAAAAGTTATTTTTGGTAATACACTTGTTTTATTTTTGTATGTAACTTTTAATTTTATTTTTGTAAAAGATATCATTCATTATTTCAACAATTATTTTCTTTTATCTTTACTTTGAAAAGTGTAGTAAATATTATTAGTTAATAAGCTATATTATTGTTGGCCTTTGACTAACAAATTGTCTCACTGTGAAACTTGTTTACCTGCCATGAAATTTGTCTACATGCCATGGAACTTCTTTCCAAGATTGTGAGCCATCAAGACATATGATCAAATATTAGATTTGCAATCAAATATGATCAAATATTAGATTTGTCAACCATTCAATCTCTCATTTTCAAATATGCATTCACAGAGACTCTTTCACCATAAAGTATGATCCCAAGCTATTGGGAAAGTATAGGAAGGCCACATATGATGTCCACGAGCTATAAACAACCTTATAATGAAGGTTATAACTTCAACCCTAAATTTTCCTAGCTATTTGGGGGAAAGAAAATATACTGACCAGACTAGAGTTTACAAATTTGAATAGTATTATTTTGAAACATGAAAAAGATCAAAATTGTAATTACCAAATTGATATTTAGCTTTAGAAGGGACTAAATTTTTTATTTGTAGAAAGATATAGAAAGTAGAAAGTTAAAAACATATGTATAAACAACAAAGTCCATCAGTTTTGGGACATTAAAACTTCCAGAGGTTTCACCTCAAACTATAACACTAAAAGAAAGAGTTATAATGTAATGATAGCTTATCCACTACTAAGAAATAGTTGAGTTCCATTACTCATACAAGAAATGCATGATTTCAATCATTCCATTTCCTTAAAGTGTGGATGATAGGTATGGCATTGTCTATGTTGGTGTCAAGGGTAATTGGCCTAATTAGTGTTGTGTAACATTTATCTTCAACATTTTTGAGTTGGAGTGGACACTCATGCTCATTCTCACTCCCCACATACGCACTTAACTTTAGTCTAGACATGTTTCCACACCATATTCCTTTTGCTTCAACAAATTCTCCAACTCTTATATAAGTTACCTTTGGGAATAGTTGTATTCTTCTTTAAACAATGATAATACACACACATTTGCATAATGCTTTCCCCCAACATTATAAGAACCCCCTCATCCTCTCCACACCTACTTTGGCAATGTTTCAACACTCTTTTAAGAATCTCTTTATCTTTAAATTGGTACCTACCATCAATTCTTTATCATTACAAACAATTTTAATAAGAAGAAAAAAAAAGAATCTAAATAAAATAATAAACATGGTTTCAAATTTGAAAGACCTACCTTAATTTATTTTGGATTTTAATTAATCAAGCATCCTAAGCCTTTCCATGATTCTATGTGATTCTATGTGTTGTTGATGAAAGGAAGCTAGGTGTGTGGAAAACGCTTCCTACACTAATCTAATGAGGAGAGGGCTATGCAAATTCAAATTTATCCAAACTATTATAGCAGTGTTAAACCATTAACATGAGATATTGCAGCAAACCACAAGAACCAGAATGTAGACAGAAGAAGAGAGACAAAGATTTACGGTGGGGAAAACCCTTATCGGGTGAAAAACCCCACACTCAGAAACCTACACAATGTATTAACAAATCTGAAAGAATGTTTACAATACACTTGCAATGCAAGCTTCAATGGTCTTTGACACTCATGTCTGGAGTCAATCCGGCAGCATAATAGTACCTGTGAACCTGTGATACAAACTCCATCTCCAAGCACCTGTATATAAAGAGAAGTAGTACGAATGGAGGTAGCTTCTAGAGCAAGTCACACAAGGAACTCATCCAAATCCATGTGACCCAATTTCCAAGGCCATAAAACATGTGTATGACACATGTAAGTGATTCTCTTTCATCCCTTACAACCCCCCAACTTGGGCACCCCAAATTTACCCAATTAAGGTATGACAGATGCTCTTACAATGTCATAAAATCCATCATATATGATAACTCTTACAGTTGTAAGAGAATTTGTCATAACTGTCTATTAATAGCAAATTCTCTTACAACCTTGTCATAGTCAAACTTGGGTGCCTACTTCCCCATGCAAGATGCTTTCAAACACTTGTCTTTACCTATCATATAATCTTCCATTTCTAGCACTTACATGTCATAGATTCTGTCATAGGAATCTGTCATAACTCTTACGTGTCATAAACCTCTTACAACACCCGAAAGATGCCGACACATGGCAAAACTCTTCTACCACAAGGTGGAATTCCTATCTCCTCATATGAGGACCAAAAAATACATGTGGTCACTTTCCATGTAGGATGACACATCACCGTGCCAACTCCCACAAAGTGACGAAATAGGATTTGCATCCAAATTACAATAATAGGCAAAAAATAAATACAATTAAATAATAAATGCTAGAAACTTACAAAGGTTGAGACACCTCAATTCCCAACATTCTCCCACTTGTCGAACACCTTTCAAGAGCCAATGGAAATAACAAGGTTTAACTGCTATAGGCCGAGAGGCCCATAGACTCCGAACACCATCTGAACTTCTTTGTGCTCATTGGTTTTGTCAATGCATCTGCAACATTCTTCAAAGTAACTACTTTCTCCAAATTTACCTTTCCATCCTCAACCATGTCTCTCACGAAGTGAAACTGAACATCAATGTGCTTGGTTCTAGCATGGAAAGTTGGATTCTTTGCAAGGCAAATTGCACTCTGACTGTCACAACTGATCATGATCTGACCTGCATCAACACCAATATCTGAACACAATCTCTTAAGCCAAATGGCTTCCTTACAAGCATGAGTTGCTGCCATGTACTCATCTTCTGTCGTGGACAAAGCAACAACAGGTTGTCTCTTACTCATCCAACTAATAGCACCACCAAACAGTGTAAACACATAAGCACTGGTGGATCTCCTGTTGTCAGTGTCACCTGCCCAATCTGAATCCACAAATCCATGAATATCAATAGAATGTGGAGGTCCTAAAACATTGCCATGATAACAAATGGAATACTCAGAAGTACCCCTCAAATATCTGAACACTCACTTAACTACATCCCAATGAACCCGTCCAGAATTAGCCATAAATCGACTAAGGACTCCCACTACTTGGGCAATGTCTGGTTTTGTGTAGACCATATCATACATCAAACTGCCAACAATACTAGCATAAGGTACTCTGCTCATGTCCTCCACCTCACTAGGAGATTTTGGACAATCCTCAATAGACAACTTTGTCCCCAAAGAAATAGGAACACACAATGGTCTACAATCTACCATGCTGAATCTATCCAACATGGTCTTCACATACTTACTCTGGCTTAACCAAAGTTTTCTGTTGGTTCTGTCTCTTCTGATTTTCATTCCTAGAATGTACCTGGCTACCTCTAAATCTTTCATTTCAAACTGTGCTGACAACTGAGATTTAAAATTAGAAATCATATTCTTACCCTTCCCAATGAGCAACATATCATCAACATACAGTGCAACAATGAGAATATGATCACCATCAAATTTATAATACACACAGTGATCCGATTTCAATCTCACAAATCCAATTGATAACACAAAGGCATCAAACTTCAAGTACCATCTCCTAGGGGATTGCTTCAAACCATATAAAGACTTCTTAAGTTTGCAAACCAAATTTTCTTTACCTTTGACCATGTAATGCTCTGGCTGTGACATGTAGATTTCTTCCTCCAAGTCACCATGAAGGAAAGTTATCTTCACATCCATCTGTTCTACCTCCAAGTCATAAGCTGCTGCAAGAGACAACAAGAATCGAATGGATGTCAGCTTTGCAACGGGAGAGAAGATCTCACCATAATCTATACCCTCCACTTGTGAATACCCGTTCACAACCAATCTGGCCTTATACTTCTCAACATTGCCATCTGCACCAATTTTCTTCTTGAACACCCATTTGCATCCAACGGGTTTCCGTCCAGGAGGCAAAGGCACCAAGTCCCAAGTTTGATTATTTTCCAAAGAAGCCATTTCTCCTCCATGGCCTCCTTCTAGGAACTTGCATCCTTCATATCCAAAGCCTCTGATACAGTTCTAGGTTCATCACTGTTAGTAATCAAAGCATAAGCACAACTAGAATCAAGAAATGTAAAACCAAACCTTTTAGGTTGCTTTCTTATCTGTGTAGAGCTCCTCAAGAGCTGAGGTTGAGGTTTAGCTTCTTCATCTAAGCTTTCAAAGCTGCTAGAGCTCTCCTCATCATCAGGTCCAACATTGTCTTTCTGTTCAGTCTTCTCAGGGGTGAGAGGAAATTGAACAACATCCTCTTTCTTTTCTTTTTCTTTTGGCTGCAAAACAGTGGAAGAAGGTGTAATCTCTTTGAAGATAACACTTCTACTATACAACACTTTTTCAACCATGGGGTCCCAAAGCTTGTATCCTTTCACAGCAACACCATAGCCGATGAAGATACACTTAACATCTTTGTTCTCCAACTTTGACCACTTCTCCCTAGGCACATGTGCATATGCCTCACAACCAAACACATGAAGATGCCTTACTGAAAGCTTTCTGCTAGACCACACCTCCATGGGTGTCTTTCCAACAAGACCTGATGTAGGAGATCTGTTTACCAGATAGCAAGCAGTGGCAACAACTTCAGCCCAAAACTTTTGTTCTAGACCAGCTCCACTAAGCATACTCCTAGCCTTCTCTATTAGTGTCATGTTCATCCTCTCTGCAACTCCATTTTGCTGCGGGGTGTATGGAGTTGTCTTGTGCCTTTCAATCCCAAGTTCCTTGCAATACTTATCAAATTCTATAGAATAGAACTCACCACCGTTGTCAGTTCTCAAACATTTAATCTTTTTACCAGTCTAATTTTTAGCAAAGGCTTTAAACTCCTTAAACTTGATATAGACTTCAAATTTGCTTCTGAGAAAATAAATCCATGTCCTTCTACTATAATCATCTATAAAAGATACAAAGTATATAGATTTTGATAACAAAGGAACATTAACAGGACCAAACACATCATAATGAATAAGGTCCAACACACCAGAAGACTTATTAGAACTTGAGTAAAACTAAACACGGTTTTGTTTTCCATAAATGCAATGTTCACAAAAGTCAAACTCAAGATTAAAATCATCTAACCCCTCAACGAGGTTCTTATTTTTCAGGGTACGTAGACCCTTCTCACCAATGTGGCCAAATCTCTTATGCCATAACATTGTCTTTTTAGCAGGAAGTTTAACTTCCAATGCACGATTACAACCATCAAGACTAGAAACAACAGATTTCTTCACTACTCCTTTAGGTGGTGGGGATGAAGTGACTACTGCCCTCTTCCTTGAGTCAGAAGAACTATTACATTGTGAAATACATGCCTCTAGCTAAAACAGAGTACCTCTCCAAGTACCCTTAGCAAGCACCATAGATCCTCTAGTCATCTTGCATCCTTCTTTCAAAAAGACAACCTGCACACCTACATCATTCAAACTACTTACAGAAAGCAGGTTCCGTGCTAAGCTTGGGATGTGCATAACCCTAGAGATCCCCTTCACTCGAGCATCAGGGAATTAGATAGAGACTCTTCCATGACCAACGATCTTCAGATGAGAGTTGTCACCTAGATACACCTTTCCACCATCGAACTCCTCATACTTAGTGAACCAGTCTTGATGTGAGGTCATGTGGAATGATGCACCAGAGTTGATTAGCCACACATCATCAAATGCATGGGTTATCAAGGCTGCGATGAAAGCATCACCGTCATCTTGTGACTTGTGGGAATCTGAATCAGGAGCTTTCTTCTTTTTCTTCTTCTCCTCTTTGCATTCCTTTCAGAAATGCCCAGTCTTGCCACAGTTCCAACAAAGAGCCTTGTACTTTCCAGGAGATTTAGATCTCCCATGGGATTTGGATCTACCCTTTCTCCTTGGGTCTTCCACAAACTACAAGGGCCTCTTTGGCTGCCTCAGAAGACTTTCTTTGCATCTCTTCAGACAACATCAAAGAGACCACTTCTTCCATTTTGAATGTGGATGTGGTGCTTCCGATTGCCATGACAAGATGATCCCATGAGTCTGGTAGAGAACAAAGCAGGGTCATACATCGATCCTCCTTCTCCATCTTTACACCAATAGATGTTAATTGTACAACCAACATGTCGAAGGCATTCATATGTTTAGCAATGGATCCTCCATCCTCCATTCAAAGAGAATACAACTTCTTTCTCAGAAAAAGTTTATTAACTAGGGATTTGGCTTGATATACATCCCCCAACTTCTTCCAAAGGAGTTTTGTAGTAGTCTCCTCATGGACATTTAACAACATAGAATCGGCAAGACTAATTCTTATGAGACCCTTAGCCTTTCGATCCTTAAGATCCCAGTTAGCTTGTGACATTGTAGCTAGTTTAGTTTCGTTCACACTATCCCAAAGGTCTCGGTCAACTAACATGTCTTCCATCTTGAGCTTCCACAGCTTGAAATTACTACCATTGAACTTCTCCACTTCAAACCTTCCTGATGTGCCTGCCATCTCCTTGTTGTAATAAGATACAAAATGCTCTACACAGACTCCCACTCAACCTAAGATTAGCTCAAAAAACCCCTACCCAACAACTAGGACCAAAGGTGATCAAGCTCTGATACCAACTGAAAGGAAGCTAGGTGTGCGGAAAATGCTTCCTACACTAATCTAATGAGGAGAGGGCTATGCAAATTCAAATTTATCCTAACTATTACAGCAATGTTAAACCATTAACATGAGATATTGCAACAAAACACAAGAACCAGAATGTAGATAGAAGAAAAGAGACAAAGATTTATGGTGGGGAAAACCCTTATCAGGTGAAAAACCCCACACTCAGAAACTTGCACAATGTATTAACAAATCTAAAAGAATGTTTACAATACACTTGCAATGCAAGCTTCAATGGTCTTTGACACTCGTGGCTAGAGTCAATCCGGCAGCATAACAGTACTTGTGAACCTATGATACAAACTCCATCTCCAAGCACCTGTATATAAAGAGAAGTAGTACGAATGGAGGTAGCTTCTAGAGCAAGTCACACAAGGAACTCGTCCAAATCCATGTGGCCCAATTTCCAAGGCCATAAAACATGCGTATGACACATGTAAGTGATTCTCTTTCATCCCTTACAACCCCCCGACTTGGGCACCCCAAATTTACCCAATTAAGGTATGACAGATGCTCTTACAATGTCATAAAATCCATCATATATGACAACTCTTACAGTTGTAAAAGAATCTATCATAACTGTCTATTAATAGCAAATTGTCTTACAACCTTGTCATAGTCAAACTTGGGTGCCTACTTCCCCATGCAAGATGCTTTCAGACACTTGTCTTCACCTGTCATATAATCTTCCATTTCTGGCCCTTACATGTCATAGATTCTGTCATAGGAATCTGTCATAACTCTTACGCGTCATAAACCTCTTACACCACCTGAAAGATGCCGACACATGGCAAAACTCTTCTACCATAAGGTGGAACACCTATCTCCTCATATGAGGACAAAAAATACATGTTGTCACCTTCCATGTAGGATGACACATCACCGTGCCAACTCCCACAAAGTGACGAAACAAGATTTGCATCCAAATTACAATAATAGGCAAAAAATAAATACAATTAAATAATAAATGCTAGAAACTTGCAAAGGTTGAGACACCTCCATTCCCAACAGTTGAAGTGGGCTCTTTTTGAGGATATTTCCTGCACCAATGCTCCTAAATGAATAATAATATTTGATCGTAAGAGAAAAGAAAAGCATACATAATACTCACCTAAATGTGTGGAGGGGTAGGAGTTTTTCTCTTTTCTACATGTGCACATGTACATTGGTGTGTTGGTTTTGAAGCTTGGCCACTAGCTGCCATAACCTTTTAATCTCCCTCAACATCTTCCTTTATTTCAAATACTCTACACTACCTTATTGAAATAAATATTTATTAAATCATTTAAAACACTTTAAACTGATGAAGATGAAAATAAACATGTAGCTTGGATGGGAACATATGTGGTAGAAGCAAAGGAGGTTGAATGAAGTCCCCCCCTTAATATGCACAATCAATTTGGTTGGAGAGATTAAGCCAGTTAGTGTTGTTGTGAAATGTGTGTGAGAGAGATGTGAGTTGCTTTAACAAAATGATAATGTAACCAAGTGAGCATCCATCCAAGTAATTATTTTGAGTCCTTGCAAGGACTATATTTGGTAGAAAACCATATTTATTTGCATTGGTAATCGAGCAAAGAAAATTTTGAGGTTTTCCTTTCACGTTTTTCTTGATTTTATAGGCTAGATCATCGGGAGAACAACATTTCTCATTAGCTATGGTACTTTTTGTAGGTTTTCTAATGGAAAAAATACAAGAATTAATAATAATAAATTTTTGGGTGTCCTTGTACGGGACATGGAAATTGTGAACATGACATGTGTGATAATAGGTGTTTGGTATTGTTCTTTCATGGCATTTTGCTTCTGCAGCATGTAGTACAACGTGTTTGATTTTTTTGGTATTATTTCTTCTAGAGATTCCATTTTACATCCCCAACATAATTGGGGTCTTTAGTAGCACTATTTAACAGAGATGAACCTAGTGTAGGGATTGAGAGAGATAGTAAGCCACCCTCTCCATGGTAGACCCTATTAGAGAAACCAACTTTGTTAACCAACAAAATATGATCTCAACAAGATCATGGGTACAATCAGAGATTGCCTCAACTCATGTAGTAGGAGATGTACAAGTTGTAGTCCCTTGTATTCTTTTGAATCGGTGCTACTAGATGGCATGAAGCCATCATAGTTAAAGATAACATTTGTGTTGGCTGAACTATAATCATAATTTATCACTTCTTGATCACTAGAACAACTATGCACACTATTCATGCCATGTTCTAATCAATTGAGGAGATTTTCCATTGAGATGTTGCATAGAATGCATTTCATTAATCTCTACTCTCAAACTTCTCTAAATGTGGTGAACTATTCAAGAATGGGTAGCAAATGTGTGAATAATAGCTAGTGGACTTCTCATTCTCAAGGAAAGGTAAATTATGCACCCCATTATGACAGCTTCACTTGAACTCCTCTCTCACAGATGTATTGAATGTGCATACATGAGATTATCAAAGGCTTCATTATTTCTCTGAAGCTATAATATATAAAATTATTAGTTCATTCAAATCCCTTCTATTGGCTTAAGGGTTTTAAATTTTTGAAGGGGGGAAATTTTTAGATTTTCTTTCTTTCTTCTCTCCTTTTGATCACTAATTCAAAATATTATGTCTCTTGCTGTGATGTCAATGATTGTCATTACTAAAAAGAGTAGAGATTGTAGCTTAAATCATTTTTTTGTCATTTCAATGTTAAACTCTTCATTTAATTATAGTTGCTTTGTCTCTCTACTAAAAGAAACAAAATAACTTCAAATTTATTATTCTAATAGAAAGAGGTCATATTTCAAATTTTCTCTCATTTTAAATATATGTAAAAAAAATTGAATGGGCTTTTTTATAGGGAATTAAACATTTATTGCATATCCTCAACTTGTAATTCATGTCTAGAATTTAGTATGACGTCTCACCCTAGTTTTCCTTTGTAGTTTTTCATATTTCTTTTGAGTCGCCATCCTTTTTTTAGCTATTTAGGTTATGATCTTTGGGCTAAGTGAGTTGTATGTGATTGGGTTGTACAAGTTTGTCCTTCCAGTAGTAGAGAACAAGGGATGAATTTGAGAGGGTAGTTATCGATAGTCTATGTTTTTTTTCTTTCTCGACTCCTTTGGACTCCTCAAAATATTCACCCCAATAGCAAGGAAGCCATTCATGATCAACCAAGAGAGGTGGGCTTGACATTCCACCTTACTTGTTGTAATTTGTTCTCTTTCTCTTTTTGTTGTTTTCAAACTTGTCTATATAGTTGGATATTATTGTTTTGGCCTCTTTATTCTCCTTTTCCCTATTGAAGGTGAGGATGAAAATGCAAGGGCCACATTTGGCTGTTGGAGAAAATTTCCCCCATCGTCAACAACTCTTCCTCTAAATTCCCCTACTTTGCCACTACAAATTATGAGCTAAATCATCTACCACAAAATTTACACCAAATTTTTTTTATATCCATTGTAACCTAATACTCCTAAATCAATATTGTTTTTGGGTTTTATATATACACATTCAAAATCATAAAATTACATTTTCTATAGGATATCACAATTATTTCTAATAATATTTCAAATTTATAAGGCATTCAATTTATTGAAGAGCTTTACACAACGTCAAATTTGGGATATGTATGCTGATTTTTTTTAATGAAAACAATTGACTTACATAGATATAGAATCTCAGATACTTTATTTTTATAGTTCATTAGTAGTTCTTAATCATGTAGGTAACATTTTAATCTATTTTTCCATTACTGTCTTCATAATATATGTTTTAGAAAAAAAAGTTCAAAGCTAATACATTCACACCTTCATGATGTACAAGTAGATGCTTGACAATCGTATAGCAATGAATCAAGAGATTTGTGCATGTCAGCAATATTATATTTTCTTATCTTTATTTCCATTGCTTAACACAAACTAACTTCCTCTTCTCTTCAATATATACTTTTAATTTATGATATAAGTCCAATAACTTTCTATTTCAATGTGTAAGAACAAAAAAAATAAACAAGCAAAAATCTCATTCAAGGAAATTGGGGATCACATTCCAAACAAAATTAAAGTTGTTACAAAACATTCCTTCAATTGACTATAAACAAATATGGAATACAAACATATTTCAAATGTCGTAGAGGATATTATATACATTTCAAAAGGGCTATTCTTAAATATCATAGACTTCAACAGAAAGGTCAATTTTGCCCAATAAAAATAGGACAAATATTTAACAATTTTTTCGTGAATGAGGTGTAAAATTACTATTGATTATTTGACCATTGAAGTGGATGATATTTAAGTAGAGTATTTCAAAGCTGTATTTCAAAATTGTAAATTAAATAGCACCTTCAGACATCTATTTCTTATCATTATCTACCAAAAAAAAAACTTGCAAATGTAATAGATTCTAATGCACTACTCTACTCTCCAGCATATAAGCTTACATATAACCATTGCACTCTTTCGCATGCGAGTGCTAATATCAATTATATTTCAATTTGTTTCATATTTAAAATTTTGATGTCTACTCTGATGTCTTTGTTTGACTATGATGTCTATATAAAGTTCGAGAAATACACTATTCGGTAGGAAGAGCTGAATTTCTTGACTGGGAAACAAATAAAACTGCGTGATTGCCGTTCAGATATTTCTACGTAGAATAGTTTGGCCTTGGAATTTGAATTCTTTTGGCTGTGTAGTTTGCAAGCCAGAAAAACCTCAGTATGTGTAAATTAAGTTCATTTTAAATCCATTCAAAGATTTGTTTCATTTGAAATCCAAGGAGGATTTTAATTTTGTAATTATGTTCTCAGGTGGACCAGAAAATTGAATTATTCAAAGTTGCCATGAAACTTGGTTAGCAAGTTGGAGTACAGATCTGGGAAGAATAATGGCGTTGCTTCATTCACATTTTTCAAATGATTGACTTTAGGATTAGTACAAATAATCAATAGTAATTTTATATTTTATATGTTAAAGTCTTTTTTTATAAGTCAAAATTTACCTTTAACTATTAAACTGAGTTTCAACACCAACAATTTCATCTTTAAAAACCCAATTTGCTGCATTCTGTGTGACTTTCGGTTTAGATTTTGTTATTGGATTCAATCAGTTAACACCCACAAACTTGTTCTCAGCATATTCATAGGGATTCAGATTGTAATTCTGTCGAAAAACGAAAACTATTGATTGCACATATTGTTTATTTATAGATTTTCCAGTCTGAAATTTAGACCCATATGAAGAACTCTTATGCAGACTCAGAGGAAATATCAAACCCCAAGTGCACAAAATTAATGAGTCCATTTGAGCAGGTAAGCTTTTCCTTCAAGAAAATTTGTTCTTTTAGTTTTATTGGATTTGATGTATATGGTTTTTTTCATTGTATCTGTTACATATTTTTGGAACTCTAAAAATTTACTTTCAAATTTTGAATTGTTTGATGTTTAAGAATAGTTATTTAATATGAAGAAGAGTTGTTAAATTATATTTAATTTATTGGTTATTTATGTGAGATCTATATTTCCCAATAGACTATAATACTTTAAACATAACATATCAATTCTTTAAACCCTTCTCTTTAAAACTATTCAACATACCAATTCTTTAAACCCTTATCCTTAAAACTATTTTAGAAGTTCAATAATTCATACATCCCATAGCGCGCCCCCCCCCCCCCCCCCCAATGAGAGTTAGACCCTGCCCAATCTGACAATATGCAATCCATAATTATTTTGGTGTATATGCATTCAGATGAGAATGATCATATTATTGTATGATTAATATATCTGTGTAGATGTCTTATTGTAACAGGAGTGGAACTCTGAAGCAGAAGCAGTTAGTACACATAATCCAATGGATGAGCAGAGCTGGAGTCCATTAGGATTGAAACTAAGAAGAAGTCCGTCCTTGTTAGAACTTATTCAATTGAGCTTATGTCAAAAGCACAGAAAAACCCTAGAGGATGTGAAAAACTCGACAGCATGGGACACAGATTTTATTGAAAGAAATGGGTATGGGGTAGCCAAGAATAGTATTGCTATTGAGGAGAAGAAGAAAGCCTCTAACTTCTCAGCCTTAGCACTGAGAATTGGTTCATGGGAGGTGTGTGTTAAAGAATTGAACAAGATTATTTCTTCCTCACTATGACAATATTATTCTAAATCCTACTGTGAAAATGATTATAACAGCTTGACATTATTGTTTTGTTGTTATCTTCTTTAAAAAATGTTAATAAATCTAGATTGGGTATTTAGAGATTTTCTGGTTTTTGGGTGGGTTATTATTGTTTTGTTATCTTCTTTAAAAATGTTAAACAATCTAGATTGGGCATTTAGTGATTTTCTGTTTTTTTGGGGGGTTATTGGCAGTATGTTTCAAGATATGAAGGTGGCTTGGTAGCAAAATGCTATTTCTCAAAACGAAAGCTTGTTTGGGAAGTACTGGAAGGTGGGTTGAAGAGCAAAATAGAAATTCAATGGGGAGATATCACTGGTCTTAAGGCAACCTGCCCTAAAAATGAGCCTGGCACATTTGAAATTGAGGTAGATATGCTAAAATGAAATCAATATTTGATGTTGTAGTGACCATATTTATGATTATGTAAGAAATGAAATTTCACAAATATTGCATGTCCAGCTATCCAGGCCACCCATATTCTTCAGGGAGTTGAATCCCCAGCCAAGGAAGCACACAAGATGGCAGGCTACGTCTGACTTCACCTCTGGTCAAGCAACTCTTTACAAGTCAGTAAATTCAGCCTTTAGGCAAAACTATTAGATTCAACTAGAATTTTGTGTTATATTCAATTAGACTTGTTCAACTTTGTTTGTGACATAGGGTGATTTTTAAACATTAAACAGTTCAATAGTGAAAACTAGATTTCTGTCAATAAAATATCCTCACAGTAATCTCTTATATTATTACAGGAGACATTTGTTGCAGTTTCCTAAAGGACAGCTTGACAAGCATTACCAGAGCCTTATTCAATCTGATGCTCGCTTGAACATGCTAAGTAAGAAAGGTTTAGCAAACAGGGATTCTCCATTGTTTGACACCGGATTTACAGAGCAACGCAATCTTTACTTGAGATTACTGCAACAGAATATATCCCCTGTGAAACCACACTCTGCATATCTCAACAGTGACTGTTATTTGCCACCCTTAACATCGTTACCAGAGGCAGAACAATGTAATATATCTGACACTGAAAAAATGGGGAATGAGGAGAGCTTTTCTGGCTTTCCAGTTTCAACGAGCGAAGAGAGAAATTCATGGTCATCAAGCACAAAGATAAAGCTTCATGAAGTTGCACGATACTTATTGGATGATGATATACTATAATCAAATTAACCTGACAAGATCTGCGTTCTCTTCACCCAAAAGATTGTAATTATTTGATCAACAAAATTTCTTTCAATAGAAAGAGATATATGTTAATTGATTGCATGGGTGTCAGATATACAACTGATGGGCTGGGCTTATATATCACTAAGTTCGTAAAGACTGATGATGGGGACAGGGCTATTATATAAGTAAATGCATGCAGGTTAACAGAGTTAGCAGTCAAAAATAATAATGATTGTTGGAGAAATAAAATAAGAGTACAACATTAATATTTAGTTGGGTAGATTATTTGATTTGACAATAGTGTTAGTTGAGTTGGCAGTTACAATAAGACCACATACATATACTCACACGTGTTAATTGATTTGGCAGCAATGTTTGACCCTCCATTTCATTGTTTTGGTATTCATTGGTCGTGAGAAAAGTTGTTTTTCCAATTTGAAAAGTCTTTATGGAAAGTCTTTTTTAAATTGTTTTGAGTTTTATATGTATAAACCATAACACTTGATTTTTACATGGAAAGTGACATTTAGATTTATTACTTTGTTTTTTTATTTATTTTATGTTTTTTTAATAATATTTACAAGGTCTTTTTTATATGATAATAGAAAATCATAAGACTAGATTTTAATTTTTAATTATTTATAAATTTGTTTATGTCAACTTGGTTGAACTAAACTTTTCAACTTTTGAGCATTCCAAAATAAAATTTTATATATCAAATAGTTTTGGTCACAGGTGCTTTAGGTGTGAAGACAATTGTTTGGACTTGTCAAAAATTATTTAAGTTGTAAAAGTTGTTTCTTGAAAAATCTAGGTTTTCATACACAGTTGTACTTCATGCAAAGGTGTAGGGGACCCTATAAGCCCAACAATAAGGAGAAGTCACAAAGCATATTGAGGAATTGGGATTTGCTTACACATTTGCACTTTGTCAATTGAGTCATGTCTATGGAGTCATGAAGTCAAGTCTTAGTTTAGGGCACTTAATGGTAAAAATAAATTCTCAAAAACGTTTGTGGTCTTAGGTGATTAGGTAGTATCAAAACAAATGCAAATTAGGATTCTATAGTTTCTATGTAATTGTTTATCTCTATGCAAAACTATACACGAGTCTGAATAAATTGTTTTGTTCTATATTGTTGGAGATCTAGAGTTCTTATGTAGTTTGGTAGTTTCTACAAAACTACATCAAATCCCTAAAAGATAAACAAACTCTTCTTTGATAGGAATCTAGACTTTTTAATCAATCTTGTAGTTTTGTAATGCTACACCAAAAGCTCGAAAGTCTACCAAGTTATAATAAATTAGGGAACTAAAGTATTCATGCAGTCTTGTAGTTGCTACATAACTATATCAAAAGCCCAATAGTCTACCAATGTATAAAAAATCAATAAAGTGGGGATTTTGTTCAAGTTTGTAGTTATTAGAAGAATAATTAAAATCCCTGTGAATGACATAAATGTCAAGAATTTAGACTTTTCGTGTACTTTGGTATCTTTTGTAAAATTACCTAGCAACCCTACATTTCCACCAAAACATAACTAAAACACCTTGCATTTATTTTTGAAGCATATGAACTCTAATAAAATCTTACAAACCCTATTTCACACCTATATAACTCATTTTGCATATCTCATCCACTAAATAATTTCTTTGAGCACTAGGGTTTAACCATTTGCCAGAGTTTCATATTAGCATTGTACTAGGTTTTAACTACATTTTCAACCCTAATCATAGCCACCAAGTTCTTATACTACATAACAACTCCAAAAGTTTGACAAGTTTATTATGGGGGAAAGCATACAATCTAGGTACTCATTTTTAAGGGGAAGAGGACAAGTTCATTTTGCAAATCAACTTGAAACCTCTGGGAGTCTAGATAATTCTCTTTTGTCAAGGAAGTAGAGTTTTCTTGCATTTTTATAGCTAGCATGTACCTACATAAAAGTTTCAAGAGTCCAACAAATCCTTACTTGAATGGGGCTCCAAACTTTCCTTGTAGTCTTATATTCACTACACAACCACTCAAGAACCCCAAAATCCCACCTTGCAATATTCTATTGGGGATCCAGACTTCCTTTATAGTCTTGTAGTTCTTACATAACTACATCAAATCTCTGAAAGCTCACCAAAGTATAAGAATGTGATGTTTTTTTTGTTTGATAAGTGCTACCTAGGGGGTAGTGCCCTTTATATTATATCATAAAAGAGAAATACATAGGCAGGATCTATTGAGCAAGCCATACAGATACATAGTAAATCCTATTAGTTATGTCACAGGAAATGCATACCATCCACTAACTCAACCCACGTTCCAGACATGGAGGAGATAATAAATCTCCATTCTGGCTGAGAAAGAGAGAGAACATTTCCATGTTGTTGTTATGAATTCCCTCTTGGAAGATGTTTAAGGCCATGGATACCACCATCTTCTTCCTCACCCCAGCTGCATCAAAAATCCCTCCAATCATTCCATAGGTCAGTTTATTATTGAAGGTTGAGATAGCTCTGTAAACTTCCTCCTTCATCAAGTCTTCCACATAAGCATTTTCCATTATTTTGGCACTTTGTTTTCTATCAAAAATGAGCACCACCAACATCACTAAATCCTCACAAAGGGTGATGTCATGAATGTGGTCATCTAAGAGCTGGCTCAACCCAATAACTTTCTTGATGGCCTCTAGAGTACCATCATTCTAGATTTTGAGTAGTCATCACATTCAATCGTTCAGGGATTAAGGTTCTTCCTCTAGCCCATTCATTTGTTCTCCATCCTGCTCCTCCTTCAGATTTTCTTCTCCTTCCTCTTCATCAGAGGAGTCCTCTTCCACCTTCTGGCACCTATAGACACAATTAACATGCATCCTCTCAGCCATTTTGCAATTTGTGTATTCGTAATGGTCTTCCTTCATCATAAATAGGCTTGAATTCATAGGCCACCACTTTCGTTCGATACCAAATCCACAGAAAGATTACAAACTAGACCAAGGAATGATTGCTCCGTGCTTACGAACTTTGAAAGATATTGGATAGATATGTTGCTGACAAAATCCAGTGATCTTGCCTTAGATTAGACTAGAATGTCCTCCCCAACAAGAGTGTTACAAGATACAACTTGTTCATACTAAAGTTCACATGCTTTATTGGCAAGAAAATTAGTGGCTCTATTACCTTCCTGAAAGATGTGACAAATTGTGAAATTTATCCCTTCCATAATTTTCTAAAATGGCCTCCACAATGTGTCCTAGCTTCGAATCAATTACCCTTCATTCTTTGATCATGTTGATACACAATTGTGAATCACCTTCAATATCTATGTTGCTCAAGTTCTCCTTTTTACATAGTTGTAGGCTAGCTAGTAGAGCTTGGAACTCTATTTGATTATTGGTGCCTACAAGAAGTTTCTTCATTATGGTCCACAACATATTACTCTCTGAATCCCTTAGGACTACACCCACACCTGAGTTTCTGGGGTTTCCTTTTGTAGCACCGTCAAAATTTAGTTTCAATCTTCCAAACAAGGGGCACCACTTAACGTTTGCCCTTTTGAACTTGGAGTCGCCTGCTATGGCGACATAATTTGGTGGAATTTTCAAATCTTCACATCTCTTCATAACATCCCCATCCCATTTGGAGAAAGGTTTCAAAGGGAAGAATGTGAGGTTTTTAATTGTTAGTGTAAATAAAGACATTATCCAACTAGTTAGATTTTAGCCTATCTAGGAGACTCCTATTCACACATCTTAAGTCTTCACTTAGAGACCTTTACCTTTTTGTCTCACCTCACGTGGTTGAGACACATGTACTCACCTTTTGAGACACCTATCCCATGCACATGTGACACCTTTATTATACTTGTCCTATGTGCATACAAGATGGTTAGAGTCCACAACTATCTCACCCCTTTTCTATATAATCACAGGTTCATATGTAATTTGCAAGATCTTTGGATTCACACATATTGTATGAATATATTGCATATTTTTGCATATCAAAGATCTCTTGTAGAATGCATATCCTTGTTTTGCAAGATCTATTAGGTTGTGAGGGTCAAATATCTGAAGATATAAGTACCTTCTCAAATTAGAGGAGTTTTAATCAAGTGCTTTCATACAATATGTCCTAGAGCCAAATGGACCTCGCCATTGTGATCAGGAGGCCCAAGAGATGAATTTTCATATATAACACTTTATATTTTGGTGTAGGATTTTTTTTTAGTTTTTGAAGAGGTCTCCATTGAAATCTGTATGGTTGTACCATCTTCTGCGCCCTTGTAGCTCTATTCTTAGTCCTTGGTATTGTAGATTAGATAAACATTTGAAGTTGAAATACTAAACAAAATGCAATAAACACAAGAAGTTATACCTCACATGCAAAACCCAATCTCATCAAGGGAAGTAGGAGCATGCACCCAAGAACTCCTAAGACAAAGATAATCCCTAGACAATAGATTTGAATGTGAAATGCTACTCTAATTTGCAACTCACTATTCTAGCTCAATAGAGATTTTGACCTAATAACTTTGCATAAACTTGGATGATGAAAATAGATGGAGAGAGGTTCTATTTATAGATTTTTGGAAGAGATTTTGATCCAAGGGTGGAGATTGATTTGGAAGATCAATGGTGGAGGATAAAAGTGATGTGGAGGGCCTAGATTCAATCTTGAATGAATGGAGGGCTAGGAATAAAAGTGAATCTTTTATTCATTTTGGGAAAAGGAGATATTAAATGAGCATGGGGGTGAAGGATTATTTTGGAATTAAAGATTCATATGGGGGAATGTAAATTAATTAAAAATTCATTTGGGGGAGAGAGGAAATAAATGAGTATGGGTTTGTAAGGAAAATTAAATGTGATGTGGGATATTTTTAAATAAAAAATTGACTTATGTGGATTTAATTCAATTTTTTATTTGGAGGATGTGGGGAAGGGTGTTAAACAAGGTTTGACCACCCAAATGAAAGGGTTAGGATTAATTAATCATAGGTTTCATTTAATTAGTCATAGGGCTAGGATGAGGTAGGCTAGGGTAGGCAATTAAATAATAACTATTTAATTGTCTAGGGTAGGGATAGGTTAATTAATAAGCTGAATTAATTAGTTAACATGGTTTTAACTAATTAATTGGATTTAGTGAAAAAGGGGAAATTGATTTAATAAATATTGCATATTTATTAAATCAATTGGCTAAGATTTGGACTATTGAATTAATGAAATTAATTCAATTTTGGGGATAAAATGGTGTGAATTTGGAAAATGAAAGGGGTAATTAATTAAATAAAAATTTAATTAATTGGTTTGGAGGGAAATTGACATGATTAGGGATGTCGGGAGTCAGTTTCATGGTAGAAGACATTTTTAGGTGTCTACATTTGCCCCTCTTTGACGTGGCTTCAGGACCTAGGAGGGAAGTGGCGTCAGATCGAAGAAAAATATGCCCCAGCTGCCGGGAAGGTATGAGATGGATAAGGGATGCCCCCTCGAGAGGGCGGTGGGAAAATAAAAATTTTCTGAGTGAGTTCTCGAAAAGGATGCGACGGGAGTGAAAATCGGATAGGGGATGGGAAAAGAGGATGACGAGAAGAAAAACGGAGGAAAAAGGTTGAGATCTACACCCTGGAGGGAAAAGGAGGGGGTGGAAGAATGACATGGCCCACTATATTAGGCAAAGTGGGCCCTTAGAGTGCCACATTTGCACACTTTGGCTTTAGAGAAGAAGGAGTGAAGGAGAGATGGCTGACCGCAACCCCCAGTTCCCGCGACTTCGAGATATCTCAGAGCGGTTTCGAGAGTTTGGCCGGGCACCGGACGCTGGACCCCTGGTAGGGCCTAACCCTGACTTTGTAATTTTTTCATTTTATGTGCATTTTTTTGAGGTTTGGGATTTGGGATTGGAGCGCGTAGCGCCAACGGTAAGGCAGATTAGTACCATCCTCTAGATTGGCGCTATCCTCTAGGGTAGGGTTAGGGCGGTTTGTCGCCATTTGGTAGGTAGTTTGGTGCTATCGTCCAGATCAGCGCCATTCTTAGAAGAGTGGGATATAGCATTTTTTAGTGCTATATTGGGGTTAAAGTGGTGCTATACTCTGGAATGGTGCCATATTGGGAAACAACACTATTTTGTATTTTAGCGCGATTTAGGGGATCAGCGCTATTAACTGAATTAGTGCTTTTGGGCTAATTGGTGCTATTGTGGAAATTAGCACCAAAATGTCGAGTGATGCCATTTGGTAAAATAGCGCCATGTATAGCGTGCAGTAGCGCTATCTTTTGGATTAGCGCAAAGAGGTCTGCGCAGTGGCGCTATTGTCTATAATAGCGTAGTTTAGAGGAAATTGTAGCGCCATTTTAAAAATGGCACAAGGGGTTGTCTGTTTTGGTGCCACATGATGCTGGCTTTTTAGACATTTAGAAGAAGAGGTTGGTTTAGAAAAAAGATAGGTTGGTATCTGATCCAAAAGATGTGGATGCAGGATACATAGTGATTTATATTGCAATCACGAGAGCGACGAGTTCTATCCGTGATGGCACTATTCGATGGTTTTGATGATGCTACACGGGCTTGACTAGCAAGACTGGGGCTTCTGACGGTGGTGTCGATGCCAGTTCTACGAGCTCATAGAGCTCTGATGACAGTAGTTGTGGAGCGGTATTGCTCTGAGACCTACAATTTTCTGTTGCCGACTGGTGAGATCACCATTACACTTGAGGATGTTTATCGCATCCTCAAGCTACCTATTCGAGGTTGGCGGGTTTAATATGACACGAGGATGGGGCGGAGTGCCCTGATTAGAGTGTTTGGAGAGGACCATATTGTCCTCTCAGCGGACGGGAGAGAGATGGACTATGAGGGGACACTGGATGCAGGTGCAGATCCCTTTGCCTTATTTCTATGTGCTTTGATTGGAGGTGTTGTGATGCCTGACAGGCGAGGCAGGGGCTTTCCGGTTGGCTGGGGGGATGATAGAGGGGATGGTGAGGCATGAGACTGTCTATGCCTGGGGACCGGTGATGCTGGGGCAGTTATACCATGAGATGCATATAGTCGCCTATCTGCATGATAGAGCATTGTCAGCTGGAGTTACTCTGCTTCATGTATGGATTTGGGAGCACATCACTATTACCCGACCGACATGCGGGTATTATCAGCGGCCTTTTGAGGCTTTTGTATTTTTATAGCGGGATGCAGAGTACATGTATACTGGATAGGTAGGGTACTGGAGGAGGATGTTGGATGATGTGATTAGCATGACTTGGCGACTGTATATCAACATAGAGCCACATGGCCAGATGATGATATTCATCTAGCGTTTGTGTTTTAGCAGCGGTACCTGATGGGTCGAGGAGACCATGCTATAGAGATGTATCTACCCTTGCAGGTCATGTGACAGTTTGGTTTGAGACAGGACACTCCTCAACAGATGGATATATTTGCGTGAACTCCTCAAGATGCGCCCTTCTGGCCTGCAGCCATACAAACACAGGTCGCCCTAGCTGATTTTGCAACTCTACGGCTAGTGCGGTGGGATTGGGGGAGTACTGTTAGAGATGCAGGTACTATGCCTGCTTATGATATATGGTGGCAGATGCATCGACCCACTCGATTGACGGATCCAGCGGAGGAGGCAGCAGGTTCAGGGGGGATTATTTAGATGGTGATGGAGATGATCCAAATGGGGATGACCGCATGGAGGAGGGTGAGGAGATCGTTGAGGACTACATCATAGAGGTTGGAGATGATGGAGAGGAGAGATTGGTTGGTAGGGATGGCTAGCTGATAGATGTGCTGGCAGCGGTGGCAGTAGGACATGGGCAGGTGGGGCAACAGGTACCTGTGCAGCAAGTTCCTGTTGAGCAGGTGCAGGTTGGAGCAGGGCGACAGCCTAGAGGACCTCGGCGGCGTGGGGGACAGCTGAGGGTGGATATGGGTGATCTGTCCCCACCACAGGTAGGGCAACAACAGGTTATTAGGGGAGGGCAGCAGGTAGGTCCCTCAGGGACAGCTAGAGAGGCCAAGGTTGAGAGGCTCACACCTTGCCGGTGACAACGAGATGAGGAGAAGGAGATGGAGACCCTGAGAGTACAGGTGGTGAGCTTACATGAGGCATTGGAGAGCCGCGAGGGAGAGTTGGAGCAGCTGTGGGCTACAGTAGCATTGTTGTATGGATCAGATGGGCAGGTGGCTGCGTTTCCAGGGCTCAGCAGGTAGAGACTATAGTGGGTAGTCTACAGGCATCAGGGGCTGGGCTAGCCCCAGTTTTGACATTGATGCAGACATAGTTGTCCCAGACTCAGGTTCAGATGTCTCAGGTACAGAGAGAGTTGACAGAGACCAGGGGGATGGAGTATTATAGGGGGCTGTATTATGTGGCCGTGCCAGCAGAGCAGCGAGCACCGAGCTATAGCTAGGTCAGTGGTTCGAGGGCATCGAGATCTATTCAGTCTATTCAGCAGACGATGCCTCCCCCCTCACACATGCCCCAGCAGGTTCCACAGGTGCAGGCACAGCCACAGCCACAACTGCCGATAGGATCATAGCCTCGACCAGGGTCAGAGTCTCCCACCCCCTCAGAGAGAGGATCCTCTATGTGATGGTTATATCATGTTAGCCCTTAGAGGCATTGTATCAAGACACTATATTTTTTGATGATGTGAGCGATGTACATTTTGGGATGCATTTGATGATGACTGTGTTGGCTACCTCTATTTTTGGGATGTCGAATGTCTTAGGATTGGGTAATGTTCCCACACAAAAGGTACCGTGCAGGTTATATTCCCCACATCCCATGTCGATTAGCTTGATTTGGACCTCAGGTGGTGGAGGTGCTTGGGATGAAGTGGTGGCAATGTTTGTGGGGTCAAGATATGAGTTTGATGCTATTGGATTGGCTTCAGTGGTGGCTTTATTGTATGGGCAGAAGGTTTGGTTGTGGCCTTCTAGAAAATTGTAGTATTGGAAGGGGCGAGGATCGCCATAGACTATGACTTCTGTGCCATTCTGAGGGAATTTGAGGCATTGATGGAAGGTGGATGGGATGGCTTGCATGGCATGAATCCATGGTCTGCCAAGAAGGATGTTGTAGGGGAGGTCGAGATCAAGAACCTAAGATTTTGTTTCCAATATTTTCTTTCCCACTTGAATGGGAAGCTTGATAGTGCCTTCAGAGAGCCGTTCGGTGTCATCATAGCCTTTGATCGTGATGCACTCGCTGGTGTCGACAACCACATCAGAGTACCCCAAGTGTTTTAGCAGTTTTAGAGTGCATATGTTAAGGCTAGAGCCACCATCTATTAAGACTCTTTTAATGGTGTGCTTGTGGATACGGACTTCGATGTGTAGGGCATCGTTATGTATGTGTTCAGAGGCCAGGTCCTTTTCTAAAAAGGTGAGATGGTGGGGTGCGGTGATGTGTCCTACCATGGCTTGGAATTGAGTTACATTCAAGTTGGCAGGGACTTGGGTTTGCAAGAGTGCTTTGTCGAGGATGTCCTTATGAAGGGGTGATGTGCGGAGCAACTCAAGGATGGATATTTGTGCGGGTGTCTTTCCTAGATGCTCTAGGAGGTTATACTGATGGGTAGGTGATGGGCGTGCGGTTGGACGAGGAGGTAGGGGATTAGATGTGGATGCACGCATTTGTTCAGTGGGAGGGGCTGTGCAAATGGATACACGGCCACGACAGGTTGTCACAGCGCAATCAGGTGCTTATGCTCGAATGGTGACTGTGTTGACATGGTGGGATGATGGTTCTATCTGACCTACGATGGAGTCATAGGATGCGTGTGGTGGGGTGACGTTGTATGCTTGGTTGGATGAGGAGGCTTTATTATGGTTAGGTAGGCGATCCTTGTAAGCTCTGAGGTTGGCGTTTGGTGATGGTTGGGCGCTGTGATCGAGGCTGACTAGATTTTGTTCTATAAGATCTTGGAGGCAATGTTTTAGTTGCATGCAGTCAACTGTTTTATGACCCGCAATGCGGTGGTATTCACAGTAGTCATTCTCATTGTACCACACGGCTTTGAGTTCATTCTCTTAACGGGGTCTAACGGGTGGGAGCATGATCAAACTTTGCTTGAGACATCTGTCAAGGATATCTTCGATGGGTTCCTCGAGGGGTGTGAATTGTCTGCAAGGTTTGTGTGGTTTAGTTTGACCTCTCTGGTTATTTACATTTGTTGCATATGTATGCACAGGTGTTTGGTTTTGTATATGTTGGACGGCTTTCACATCCGTGACATCGTCGTTTAGATTGTTCTTGTTCTTCCCCCAATAGTGTGATTTGTCATTTGATTGTGTGTTGGCATTGTTGTTTGTATTGGGGGTGTTGTTATTGGATTTGTAGTTGTTGTTGGATTTGTGGTCGTACAGTTTAATGGAGCCCTTGGCAATGAGGGCTCGTTCGATAGTGGTACCTTTGTCGATGACCTCTTCAAAGGTAGATGCACAAAGGATTTGTAAATGAAACCCTAATTCTTGGTTGAGATTGGTCACAAACATGGTGATGAGTTGTTTTTCCAGAATTGGCCATGGGAGTTTGCTTGCTAAGCCTCTCCACCTTTGCAAGAAGGAAGCGAAGGCTTCTCCGTTCTTTTGTTTGGTGTTGCAAAGGTCTGTCATAGACATTTCATGCTCAAAATTGTAGGAGAAGTGGTTTACAAATTTCTCCGCAAGCTCAGGGAAAGTTCTAATGCCTGGGGGAAGATGTGTGAACCATTCAGCGGCTTGACTGCCGGAGCTTCTTGGGAACAGTCTCATTAGATAGGTGTTGTTATTGGAGACTTCTAAGCAAGTGATGTAGAACTCCCTAAGGTGGTCCCTAGGGTCTTCCTTTCCCTTGTATTTGTCAAATTTTGGCATTTCAAAGTTTTTGGGGAAAGGGGGCATGTACAATGTGCGATCAAATGGATAGGGGCAAATGTCCTCGAAGGAATAGTGTTTACGCTTGCCCCCAGTTTGCAAGTCATCTACCTTTTGGATCAAGACTGTACAACGGTTGTGAGATCCTGTGGTTGTGGTGGTTGGGGTGTGTAGGTTTGTTGATTGGTGAGATGTTGGAGATGGGGTGGGATTTGGTGTTGGAGGTTTGGTTGGCAGAAGTTTTGATATTGTGGGTTGGTGTTTTGGTTGATGTCTGCTTGGTGTTGTTGATATGCGGGGAGTTGTTGGAGAATATGTGGTGGTATTTGGGGATTGGGATTATGTTGATTTATGGGATTATGTGGGTACGTGACATTGGATGGATTGACGTTAGATAGGTGGATGTTGGATGGGTTGGGCGTATTGTGAGGTGGTTGTGAGAATAATTGTCGTAGGTATGCTATGGTTTGGGGGTTGGGTGGAGGCACACTCGTGGAGGTACTTGCTTGCATGATGTTGCCTTGTATGCCCATGGTGATTTGTGAAGTGGAAGGGTTTATGGTAGTTGTGGTAGTAGAGGTAATGACGGGTTGGGAGATGGTAGGGATGGTGGTACATGTGGGAATTGTAGATGTGGTAGCGGTTGAGCTTGTGGAGGTGGTAGATACGGTAGGTGTTGACGTTTGAGAGATGGTGGGTTGGGTATGTGATGTAAATGCTTGGGTATTTGATGGGGTGGGGATGATTGTAGAGGTGGATGGTTGTGATGGTGTCATGATGAGGGGGAGTTGAGCACCAATTTTGAGAAGATGATCAAGATATCTACTTGGGTCTGACCTTAGGATTTTATCAAGTAGGTCCATGTTATCAGCGTCTTGTGTAAAGCTCAAGACATCTAGATCATCTTGGGAAATGGTGGGGACATTTTGTGTTGGTGGTGGTGGTGGTGGTGGTGTGTTGTATTTGTTGTAAGTAATGAAAAGGATTTTCGTTGGGACCATATGGGGGGATGTAAGAGTATGTAGGTGGGTTGTATGTTTAATAGATGGGTATGTTGCTGCTATTGGTGTTAGGCATGCCATATTACCAATGTTCCACCATTTCTTGATTCTTTTTGTGTTGTGATCTCGTGGTGGGCATGCATGCGTATGGGGTTGATTCCTAGATGTAGAGTGAGATGGGGATGGAGACCTTAGAGAATCTGATTGATAATGTTGGACCCAAAGATGGGGGTGGTAGTGAGATGGAGTAGAAGAGAGGATGTGGTGAAGATTGATATGTCTTTCTAAGGGTTTTAACCTAAGGGTGATACGAATGGACAATATTGATTTTGCACAAATTTTTGGACCACAAGGTAGGTGATAGATGATGTTTGCTTTGAAGAGATTGCTGATGTTTGATTTTGATGAGAGATTAGGATGGTGTTTTTCAAAAGGATTTGATGGTCAACAATTTGAGCTTAGGTAAGATCTAGATTTGTGGTTACACAAAATGGATGTTTTTCTTTGTTTGGGGTAGACTAATGACCTTACGCAAAGAGGGATAATGATTTCACTTGGAAGGTAGACTATTGACTTTCCAAGCAAGATATGATGTGAAGGATGAAATCTAGATCTAACTTTAGCTCAAAAGGATGACAAATTTTGATGATGTTTTGATTTGGGAGATTTTGGGGATTTTTGGAATGATTTTCTTATGACAAGGATTTTGGTTTGGTCCAAAAGGTATACAAATATTAATAAAGATGAGGTGGATATGAAAATGAGGTAGGTTTGATGTAGCAAAGGGGTCCAACAATGGTGGTGATTAATCCTCTAAGGTCAAAGAGAAGGTGTGATTTTGGAAAATTTTAAAGAAAGTGGATAGACTGTTGTCATAATTTGGAAGGTGAATATGGATTATGGCAGAGTAGATGGTGAAGATCACAACTGGATACGTCTCAGTTTTAGGCAAGTCAATCTAAAAATAGTGCCAATCCATGGGTGAAATGGCACCAAATTCAGACAGAGATGGCGCTAAAACAAGACAGTGTTTGTCAAGGTCCTAAAAAGATAGATTTTTTATGGCAATTTTTTGGATTTTCTTTGTTTGGAATGTGATCAAATAATTTGGTTTGTCTCTTCGCAATGTTGTTGGAAACAATTCAAGCACAATAATCACACAATAGTCAAGATTTTGCTTTGTTTTGAAAAAAAAAGATGTGTGATTTTATTTAACAAGCACTTTGAACAACCTAAGGTGAGGATGTGACAATATTTGTTGAATCCCCTAGCTGCGCCTATTCAAAGCGGGTAGCTCTAGGATCTTGGTAGCACTGGCTCCTCCTTACAATTGCACACACTTCTCACGCATACCAAGATCCAGGTTTCTTATAAGGCTTGTCCCTCACCAAACCTTTAGATTATCCCTGCTACCTCAGCTAAGAACCGCATGAATTGGGGCCGCTTCAAAGGTTTCCCTTCTGCATCAACAAATAGAAGGATTTTGGCTTGCTAAATAATGGTTCGTAATAAGGGCATCTGTTCAGGTGGTTACACATGTGGCAGCACTACTCTCTGTTATGGAGTCTCCCAGCCTTAAAGGGTTACGCCTTGGAGGGTTTTGGGGGAGGTTGGTTGTTGGTATAACAAAACAACACCTGTTGTCTATGACTTTCGTCACAAACACCTTATTTTATATAGCGGCTTGGAAGAGCTTGGCTTTAGCTTGATGCCGCTTGGGTCATTCCCACCTTTCAAAGCGGGGTGGCAGGCCCTCTAAGGATTAACAAAGGCAATACAAGCACAAAAATACTTTTGATCCCCAAGTTCATACAAAGATGCGAGGGGAGAGCATACGTATTCTTTATGATTGCATCACACTAAACATGGTTCATTTTAGTTCTTTGGATTATGTTGGGGGTGATTAATGCAAGTATTGTGAGGAGCTTTTGATTCCCAAGGTCACCAAATGGTGCGAGGGAAGAGCATACACTTTTCACACTACTTAACACAACCACAAAAACACTTCACACAAGTTAAAATGATTTTCTTGATTGGGTATGTGCAGGATCATGATGGGCCAAACTATACCTCTAAGTGGCAATGAAAATACAAAAAATCAGACTTTATCAAATTCATGTGAAATTTTGAATGGATAACCTACACAATTTGAAAAAGATGTAAGAATGAAATTTGTAGAGAATTGAATCTAGTTTATAGGGTACTAATTTTTTTTTAAAAAAAATTAAATTTACTTAGTGAAAATTGAATATTTCAATGAACAGCTATTAAATTTAAAAAAAAAAATAAAAAGTGGGTGTCTGTCCAGCCAACCTAACTATGAGTTAAAAAAAAAAAAATTTGAAACTTTCAAAATAAGTAGAGGACTCATGTCCGGATGTGACACATATTTATTTGAAATTTTTTTCCAATAAAATAATTAGTTATGATTTTTTTATTGTGATTTTTTTAAAAAAATAAAAAATAATTTTCTAGCCAACCTAACTTGATAAAAAAATTGAAATTGAAATTTTATTTCTTTTAACCTATAGCCAGAAAAGCATACAGTGTGACGTAGGTTTCAGATCTCAAAAAGGTGAAATGGTTTGAAAGTTATGGATGTTTTTCAATCAGTGTGTCCATCAGGATTTCAGAGACACGGTATATAGAAAATTATTAATAATTATTTAATAAAATGATAACCAAACAAATCTTATATTTTTAGAAAGTTAAAAAAATTTTCTATAAACCCTTTTCATTTTATCAATTTTGCATAAAAAAAAGTCGTCAAAACGAAGGGTGAAGTTCGAAGAAGAGACTGAAACATGAAAACACATTAGAATCCATGAAAAGTCAACAACCAAAATGGATATCCATCTTGCTTTGTACCAAAGCAAGATGGATATCCATTTTGATTCGGTAAAAGCAACTCAAAACAGATATCCGTTTTGGAAACGGATATTCGTTTCCTTGATCTATGAAAATTTTTGTACCATTGGTTTTGGATGAAGAGAAGCAACATATTTGAAACATCGAGGCAATAATATGAGAAGTTAAAGTTAGTTGGTCATTTATAGGTGTATTTATTGTTTCATATCACATTACACATAGAATTATAATTAACAATCTAGTTTTCTCATTTGGGTGAACATTTTTTTATCCGTTTCTAATAGAAATATTTAGTTAAAAATTGTTGGCTCCTTGTGAAAAGTATGGGCTCTTATCAAGCACGCATAACCAATAAGGTTGATATCCATTTTTCTTACATGTTTGTTGATCACATCTTATGAAACAGATGTTACTTGGTGATAGTTCTAGGTTTAGTGAACAATATTCTCAAGCTTATTGCAATTTTTACACTTGTGACCAAATTTGGTACCAAACCCTTTCACCTTTTCAATTAATCCTGATAGTGTCATCTCACTCCATGCAAATCAAACCAACATTAGGACAATGTGAATGAGATTAAGGATAGCCTTGAAATATGAATCTTTGTACTGTTGACTATCCTCTTAGCATGATAATCTTTTAGGATCATTGTACCCAGGTGCAACAATCCTTCAATCTTCTTTTATTTATATTTCTTTCCTCTTCATACACAAGATTCTCGTGCCTTGTAGTCATGGCAATCCACAAATCACCTAACTGTCCTTAGTGAGACTATATCTTATTTTGACAATGATAGTCATCGTCCATTCACAACTCTCCTCTTTAACATAGATACCCTTTGCACATGTTTTGACTTCATGATTTTCCTTTTGTATGTTGTATTATGGTATGAAAATACTATGGCCCCTTCATCATCCTCTTGTATAATGAAATTGAAGGTCGACACTTACGGTTACTCTTCTTTATTACTTGGTGATAATGAATCCCTAAGCTCATTTTTTATTGTCTTGAAGCCAAATTTACCACTGTTGAGATAGTCAGAGTTGATTCTTGATCATGAATATTGTGAATTACTTCAAATATCCATGGACAATTTCAATTGTGTTTCTTAAGACACCCATGCCTTGACTATCCCTTGATGTTTGTCATGATTGTGCTTGGATGGCACAATAGTTCATAGTTAGATTTTTGCCACTAAAGTTTTCCTTTGATAAAATCATATTTGTAGTCCACCTTTTGATGATGTTCAAATAATATAAATACTTAGTCTTAACATAAGCAATACATTTCTCACAAATACCAATGCATTCTACTCATAAGGTTCATGGCACCATGCCTAAAGGTATGATAGTCAGCAGTGTACTATTATGGCAGCCTATGGTTGGTTTGACAATTTATAATAGTGATAGCATTCATGCCTAACAGTCCTTATCGTTATTGTCATAATATATTTTACATTTGAGGCCTTGTCTACAACATACAAAGTTTACCTTTCTCACCCATACCTTTAGTATATAAAGGACATTGATAGGGAATTTTTAATTTCCACTCAGTCAGTGCAATCTAGGAGAGGATAGATTGTCTAAAGTTGTGATCTATTTCCATTTACACTTGCCATAACTACAAATGCTTAGTGTTTATTCTCAACCCCGGTATATGAATAAAATGTGACCTATTGTTCTAATAGGCCTATAGGGACAAAGAGGTGATAAAGCCTTTAATTTTATACATGACATGGTTTTGATAACTTCCCATATTGGTAAGGTCCTAGATGACAATCCTTTGATGCACCTAATTGTAATAGGTGTTATGATAGTCCTTGGTATCTTTTCATTTCTTTCTTGAATGGCCTGCAAATAAGACATAAGACCTATTAGATCCTTCATAAATAAGAATTCTCATACATTACATTTAAACTTAAACTCCCTAAACATCCATCAATCCATCCATTAATATCAAAATGCCATGAATATCCTATGATCAACCATTCTAATTCCTAGGATAGTCATATATTGCAATTTTGCTTCTCTATACTAAAATAGCCCAAGGAATATCTACCCTTGAATTTGTATTTTAACAATCTAATGTCTTTACGAATAACATTGAGCCTTCTTTTGGAAAAACATTTTTGCTTTTAGAAGCTCCTCATTTGATGATAGCCTAAAATAGAATAAGTGGATAGTCATAACATTTTAGCATAATGGGAAAACCCTAAAGTGTGATAAAGTCTATACATTATCTATTCCCATCCATGTCACGAAGAAACTATTTAAATGTTAGGCCAACATGATTTAAACAATCATAAGGGCCAACAATCCACTCCAAATGCATGGGAAAAGGACAACTCTTGGATCCCATATTAATCATGTTCACATGGCTGCTAGCATCTTCAAGTGAGTCAATACAAAAATTGAAAGGCTCAAACTCATACACTTCAGAAAAATATACCTAATTATAAATTTGATATGCATGAATAAGGAAGTCCTCATGCAATACAAACTAAAATGTGTCATATTTAGACATGTCATCAAGTTGAACTACATCATGTTGAGACTCATGTTTACTTAAGCATTACAAGTCACTTGCCTCTTTGCATGCTTCAAAGTTCCAAACAAAGGACTCAACTTTAGGTGTAGTAGAGTCCTCATCAATGACTGATTTACATGGCCTTCAACAAAATAAAATTATATATCATCTTTATGCTTATATGGAGGCTATATCATCTTTACAATTGTATGTCCAGGCTCTTTAGGAGTCTTCACAAATGTGTCCAAAGTAAGATTACTCAAATCAAATAATGGCTTATATCCAGAGATTTATTAAGTTGATACCTAGGTGGATTAGTGTGTAAACATTCAAATTAGATGGTAATTCACAAGTTTATAGAATAATAAAATGAATCCCTAGTCTAGAATCCAAATGTACATAATAAAATGGATATCTATTTTGTAGTAGCAATATGGACGTTGCAGAGTGTTCGTTGGCAAAGAATTGGGATTTACTTAAATTTGCTTGTTCATGCTTCTCATAGGACGTCACCTCCCCTACACATCTAGTTCTATAGAAGAAGAGAGACAACAAATGATCAAGAGGGATCACCAATTGGCAGTAAGTGATTGATTACTTATGTCCTGTTATATATTTTGAATATTAAATTCTATATTAATGTGCACGTTGTTTGATTACAGTATTAATAGGTGGAAATTCAAAAATCTCTATCGAGGAGGTCTAGTCGATGAGCGATAGGTGATGAGTCATTGACTGGTTCACCATCTTCATGGCCTAGCAAGAGCCAACATAGGAGATTTGATTTTGAGACATTTTGTTACATATGCCTATTTGGCTTTGTAAACATACTTTTGTATGTTATCGATGTATATCGTTGTATATACCCATATGGTTTTATTTGTACATGCCTATATGGCTTGATATATACACTATACATTATTTTCATGACATTATGCATATATGTATATATAAGACCCTAATTTGGCACAAGTAGGGAGAATGCTTGCAAAGGTTATGGAATTTGGTTTTAAATGTTCCAATTGTATTTACTTCAAAGTTTCTAAAGCCTTTTCAAAAAATCCATTTTGTGCATATCTTGCAATCATTGCATTCCATGAGATAGCATCTCTTTGAGGTGTCATGCCAAACTGTTCACATGCCTTGTCTATGCTTCCACACTTTGGATTTGCACCCGCCAATTGCATTTTCTTAACATTTCCTTTCAATCCTTATCAAAAATTTGGTTTTGTGCACATATTGCAATCATTGCATTCCTTCATTTACAACACATGATTAAATAAGAAGATGCATATTTACAACACTTAAGAATATGTAGTAGTGTTGCTCATGTCACCAATACTATGTTTACATCTTCACATACATGGCTTACAACATGTGACAATATGAAGTGATGAAGAAACTTGTTATTTTGATGTATTTCAACTCCAAACTTGCGCCTAGAAGTGAAGGTGCTAATCCTTGATCAAACTAACCTAAAAGTGTGCCTTGGTACTTAGGGTGCTAGATTATGATTGATCAACCTAAAATGTGTGCCTAAGGCTAGATATTGAATTGGAAGGATAAAATACATCATCAAAGGAGTTTATAGTTATTGAAGGCATCAAATGATGACTTGGGCGCACATCTACCTCTCTACACCATCAAATGTGCACCTAGATTAGTGAGGCACCACTTCATATATCTATGACTTTGGATATGTGCCTTGATAATGAATTGATCTTGCAAGTTGAGGTTGTCTCCACAAGTTGAAAGAATGTCCAAAGAATACAAGGCGCCAATTATTGAACAAATAACCTAGAATGAGTGCCTTACTGTTTGAGGTGCTAGTTCATGCTTCTAGAACACCAAAAGTGTGCCTAGATGTTGAGGCGCTAGCTCTTGCTCAAGCAACCTTGAAAGTGCGCTTCGACAAGGAGGTTAAAATGTATTATCAAAGGATTAAGTTGAATCAAGGAATCATCATTGAAGACAAGTAAAACATGATTGTGAATGAGGCGCACTTTTCATCATCTCCAACCTCACAATTGTGCCATCCCTCGGAAGCTCATATTGTGCCTAAAGGAATGGTACTGAGATATCATCCATGTTAATGATTGAGAATGTGTCAGCTAGAACAATATTTTTTGTTTTGCTCATCGTGGGGTCGAATGGACTGTGCCAACACATCGGGGTGGGCGGGTAAATGCTAGTGGAGGTCTCGTTTTGTGCGCCAAGCGTCCCAGTCGTTCCGGGCAAGAGGCTACCGGCAAAGTCCCTTAAGATCCCTAAGACCAAAAATGTGCCAAACTTTGACGGAGCAGTTCTTGAAATTTGTGACAACTGGGAATGTTGTGTTTGGACCTATAGGTGCACATGGGGTCCATCGACAATAACCTCTCTCATTTTTGGTCAACTCCATTCCATTTGACCGTGCCGAAATCAAACGCATTATTGCAAAATGCTTCAATTTGATGCAGTGGAAAGGTGCTAGGTGTGACATTTTTCATTCCATAGCTTGTGGGGTTGAACAGACTGTGCCAACGCATCGGGGTGGGCGGGTAAATGCTAGTGGAGGTCTTGTTTCGTGTGCCAAGCATCCCAGTCATTCTGGGCAAGAGGCTACCAGCAAAGTCCCTTAAGATCCCTAAGACCAAAAATGCGCCAAACTTTGACAGAGCAATTCTCAGAATTTGCGATAGCTGGGAATGTTGTGTTCAGACCTACAGGTGCACGTGGGGTCCGTCGACAATAACCTCTCTCATTTTTGGTCAACTCCATTCCATTTGACCGTGCCGAAATCAAACGCATTGTTGCAAAATGCTTCAATTTGATGCAGTGGAAAGGTGGTAGGTGTGACATTTTTCATTCCATAGCTCATGGGGTTGAACGGACTGTGCAACGCGTCGGGGTGGGCGGGTAAATGCCAGTGGAGGTCTCATTTCGTGCGCCAAGCATCCCAGTCCTTCCAAGCAAGAGGCTACTGGCAAAGTCCCTTAAGATCCCTGAGACCAAAAATGCGCCAAACTTTGATGGAGCAGTTCTCAAAATTCATGACAGCTGGGAATGTTGTGTTTGGACCTACAGGTGTACGTGGGGTCCATCGACAATAACCTCTCTCATTTTTGGTCAACTCCATTCTATTTGACTGTGCAAAAATCAAACGCATTGTTGCAAAATGCTTCAATTTGATGCAGTGGAAAGGTGGTAGGTGTGACATTTTTCATTCCATAGCTCATGGGGTCGAATGGACTACGCCAACGTGTCGGGGTGGGTGGGTAAATTCCAGTGGAGGTCATGTTTCGTGTGCCAAGCATCCCAGTTGTTCCAGGCAAGAGGCTACCAACAAAGTCCCTTAAGATCCATGAGACCAAAAATGCACCAAACTTTAACGGAGCAGTTCTCAGAATTCGTGATAGCTAGGGATGTTGTTTTTGGACCTATATGTGCATGTGGGGTCCGTCGACAATAACCTCTCTCATTTTTGGTCAACTCCATTCCGTTTGACCGTGCCGAAATCAAATGCATTGTTGCAAAATGCTTCAATTTGATGCAGTGGAAAGGTGCTAGGTGTGACATTTTTCATTCCATAGCTTGTGGGGTCGAACGAACTATGCCAACGCATCGGGGTGGGTGGGTAAATGCCAATGGAGGTCTCGTTTCATGCGCCAAGCGTCCCAGTCCTTCCGGGCAAGAGGCTACTGACAAAGTCCCTTAAGATCCCTGAGACCAAAAATGCGCTAAACTTTGACGGAGTAGTTCTCAGAATTTGTGATAGCTAGGAATGTTGTGTTTAGACCTACAGGTGCACGTGGGGTCCGTCGACAATAACCTCTCTCATTTTTGGTCAACTCCATTCTGTTTGACTGTGCCGAAATCAAACGCATTGTTGCAAAATGCTTCAATTTGATGCAATGGAAAGGTGCTAGGTGTGACATTTTCCATTCCATAGCTTGTGGGTTCAAACGGATTGTGCCAACGCGTCAGGGTGGGTAGTTAAATGCTAGTGGAGGTCTCGTTTTGTGCGCCAAGCATCCCAGTTGTTTCGAGTTGTAAGCTACCGACAAAGTCAAAAGTTGCTAGGATTGAAATTTTGCATTCTACAGGTCCTGGGGCTGAATAGATTGCGCCAACACGTCGGGGTGGGCGAGTAAATGCTAGGGGAGGTCTCATTTTATGTGCCCAGGCTCCCAGTCCTTCTGAGTTGTAAGCTACCGGCAAAGTGACTTTACCGGTAGCTTATAGCTTGGAATGACTGCGATGCTTTGCACACAAAATGAGACCTCCCCTAGCATTTACCTGCCCACTCTGACGTGTTGGCATAATCCGTTCGGCCTCAGGACCTGTGGAATGCAAAATTTCAATCCTAGCATCTTTTGACTTTGTCGGTAGCCTCTTGCTTGAAATGACTGGGAAGCTTGGCACACGAAACGAGACCTCCACTAGCATTTACTTGCCCACCCTGATGCGTTGGCACAGTCCGTTTGACCCCATGAGCTATGGAATGAAAAATGTCACACTTAGCACCTATCCATTGCATCAAATTGAAGCATTTTGCAACAATGCGTTTGATTTCGGCACGGTCAAACGGAATGGAGTTGACCAAAACGAGACAGGTTATTGTCGATGGACCCCACATGCACCTGTAGGTCCAAACACAACATTCCTAGTTGTCACAAATTTCAAGAACTGCTCCGTCAAAGTTTGGCGCATTTTTGGTCTCAGGGATCTTAAGGGACTTTGTTGGTAGCCTCTTGCATGGAACGACTGGGACGCTTGGCGCACGAAACAAGACCTCCATTGGCATTTATCCGCCCACCCTGATGTGTTGGCACAGTTCGTTCGACCCCACGAGCTATGGAATGAAAA
Source organism: Cunninghamia lanceolata (assembly GCA_027924645.1). Classification (NCBI taxonomy): domain Eukaryota; kingdom Viridiplantae; phylum Streptophyta; class Pinopsida; order Cupressales; family Cupressaceae; genus Cunninghamia; species Cunninghamia lanceolata. The sequence goes on along the minus strand of BSBN01000053.1, from coordinate 1,617,657 downwards.
ATGTCACACCTAGCACCTTTCCACTGCATCAAATTGAAGCATTTTGCAACAATACATTTGATTTCGGCACGGTCAAATGGAATGGAGTTGACCAAAAATGAGAGAGGTTATTGTCGACAGACCCCACGTGCACCTATAGGTCCAAACACAACATTCCTAGCTGTCACAAATTCTGAGAACTACTCCATCAAAGTTTGGCACATTTTTGGTCTCAGGGATCTTAAGGGACTTTGCCGATAGCCTCTTGCCCAGAACGACTGGGACGCTTAGCGCACGAAACGAGACCTCCACTGGCATTTATCCGCCCACCTCGACGCGTTGGCGCAGTCTGTTTGACCCCATGAGCTATGGAATGAAAAATGTCACACCTACCACCTTTCCACTACATCAAATTGAAGCATTTTGCAACAATGCGTTTGGTTTTGGCACGGTCAAACGGAATGGAGTTAACCAAAAATGAGAGAGGTTATTGTCGACGGACCCCACGTACAACTGTAGGTCCAAACATGACATTCCCAGCTATCATGAATTCTAAGAACTGCTCCGTCAAAGTTTGGCGCATTTTTGGTCTTAGGGATCTTAAGGGACTTTGCCGGTAGCCTCTTGCTCGGAAGGACTGGGACGCTTGGTGCATGAAACGAGACCTCCACTAGCATTTATCCACCCACCCCGACGTATTGGCACAGTCCGTTCAACCCCACGAGCTATGGAATGAAAAATGTCACACCTACCACCTTTCCACTGCATCAAATTGAAGCATTTTGCAACAATGCGTTTGATTTCGGCATGGTCAAACGGAATGGAGTTGACCAAAAATGAGAGAGGTTATTGTCGATGGACCCCACGTGCACTTGTAGGTCCAAACACAACATTCCCAGCTATCACGAATTCTGAGAACTACTCCGTCAAAGTTTGGCACATTTTTGGTCTCAAGGATCTTAAGGGACTTTTCCGGTAGCCTCTTGCCCAAAACGACTGGGACGCTTGGTGTACGAAATGAGACCTCCACTGGTATTTACCCACCCACCCCGATGCGTTGGCCCAGTCCATTTGACTCCACGATGAGCAAAACAAAAAATATGGCACCTGGCAAGGTTTTTGCTCTTAGGATCTTATGTGACTTTGCTCTTACGGAACAATGTATCGGCAAAGACCCTAGTTTTCATAAGGGGAGACATGTGATTTTAAGAGGTTTTTGGGAATGTGACTTTATCCTTCCACTCCTTATCCAATGACGAGTTTATTCTTAGAGTTTGATGGCTTTTATGAGCATATACACAATGTTGTTTTAGGATAGTCATAAAGGGCAGTTTTGGACAGCCATGTGTATCTTTTTAACAATCATAAAGGGCAAGTTGTACATGGACTGTGATAGTCGCAAAACTCATATAAATCATCCATTTTGGTGTTTGACAACCTTATAAATCAATCAGATCATTTATACAAACCCTAATGCAACTTATAAACCCTCTTTGCATAGTAATTTCATGAATGACTGTCTTGTATGATTGTTTTGTGCATTTTAACATCCCAATGAGGATTGTATGGTGTTGTGATCTTCATGATTTTAAATTGATGCAGAGATAGGATCCAACTCAACATGATAGAGGCATCATTACAAATGGATTGAATTGCAATAGTCGGAGAGCCAACCTCCTATCAATGAGAGTTCAATGATAGTAAATAGAGAGCTACTTGACCATAAATAGGATTTACATACATACATATATATATGATCTCATAGGTATCTAGGTTTCATACATAAATTGCAATAGTTGTAGAGCCAACCTCCTATCAACAAGAGTTGAATAATAGTAAATAGAGAGCTTGTCGGCCATAAATGGGATTTGCATACACACACACAACCAACTGAAATAGTATCCTTAATGGCACCTAAAACACAAGAAAGTAGATTCCACCAGCTTTCAATTACAATTTCTCTCAGGCCCTAACACATCCATACAGGGCTATACTAAACAAAGAAATAGCAGGGAAATAGTAAAATATGCAAAAACAGAGTTTCTTGACATTAATTTCATTCAAACTTGTCTTCAATTCATCTTCAAAATGTTTTCAATACATCTCCAATGCCTTTTCCACGAAGGTTTATGCATATTTATACATGATTTGAGGGAAACCAATAGTCTCCAACTGACTTTTGAGTACCTGACTGTTCATCTTTCGTACTTTTGCATTTTTTTTACATTTTTCATATGACAACTTTGACATATTTACAAAATTTGACAAGATAAAAACTAAATACATGATGAAATGGTCTATCATGACCTTATTAGATTTCAAGCTACTATGCTTGACTAGGGCATATAAGGAATTTTGTCATATTGATTCTATTGATCTAAAACTATTCTCAATGCTAAACATATCATCAATGGACTAAAGAACTATCATCGTAATGTATGGCATCATGGGAAGTATCATGACATGCACATAAGGAATTTAAATTATATTGTATATCAAGGTGTATATATTAAAATCTAGTCCATAATGGTAGACATATACAAAAATTTGGCAAATATGCCAACTCAAAATATTTTTTACAAAATGTGGCATATGCCATGTCTCAAAATCTATATACAATCTACATGCCAAATAGCTACATCAAATACTACAAGTCCACTTGACCCTCAATCTATGATGGGTCCTGAAAAAGTGTCATCTTTGTACCAAAATGTCTAGTAATTAATGGAGGCAAAGTTCCCTACATTAACAAGTCAAAACACAAATTTGATTAATCTCTTCAATGGTAAATAAAAATAAGTTAAAGTTAGTAAGTAGATTTTTATCTACTACAATTAAGAACTTTCATTTATTAACATACATCTAAATCACTACAATTAACTATAAGACCGCTAGATAAACTATCAATTATTTAGAAAAATTCAATTCAATTACCTCGACTCTATGTTGTTGCTCGGACAATCGTTCTGCAAATAATTTTCTCTTAAGACGATCAGGTGTCCTACTGAAGCATGATGGCAAAGGTGGCACATCACTCACATTCTCAAGAGACTACATAAAAGCAAAGTAACATTGAAATAAATTAATATATAATTATTAAACAAAATAGGAAATGCATACATTTAAAAAGGTTAGATGTGCTACACACAAACAATCAATTAAAGTACAATTCAATCAAATTACCTCCACCCTTTGTTGGCGTTGAGAAAGTCGTTCTACAAATGATAGTCCCTTGGGTCGATCAGGAGTTCAAGAAAAGACTATTGGCAAAGATGCCACATCATTCACATTTTTGATTGACTATAAAATAAAATTAACATCAAGATATAAATTAATATATAATTACTCACAAAGAAATAAATGCATAAAAAAAAGTTGATGTGTAGAACAAATTATATTGACAAGTCCAAGCCAAATTGGATGGTAGACAAAGTTCCATGATGAACTTCTATCAACTCCTCCTCTATCATCAACTGTTATCCCACTTAGATACATTAGTACTAATAAATTTGTTTATATATTCAAATGGATTAGACCATAAAATTTAACTTTAAATTTTACTTGCATAAAAGATTGCTCATGCATTTCTCTTTCTCTATGGTTCACTGATCTGGTAGCTTCTACTCTTGTCCCTGACCCCTCAGCTTGAGTTCTGGACCCCATTGCCTCATCTCATGAATGGAGATCGTACTCTGATGTGTTCAACGGTGGCTCACTACTCTCCATAATAGGACCTAAGCATAAATGATTGCAAGAAATGCAATGATGGGGCACACATACATGTGTGGACGACGACGGTCTAGTAGAACCAAGTGATCCAATATCATCACCTTCATCATGTGCTTGTGCAAACTGAGATGTCTGTATAATCAAATGCTCGGTCAAAGAGTATATGGCACTAAGGCCCTATTGCGTTGCATTTGCAACAATGTCTGGGTGCTACATTGGGGGTGAAGAAGGGATAGCGGGAGGGGGAATATAGGGACCTTGTACTTGTCTCATTGCCCTAGGTCTATCTTGAGGCATTCCCTTACCCACTCCTTGAAACTCTCTAAAATCAAAATAATTAACATGTTGACCCATGACGAACTCTGCATAGAGTTTATGAAGGAAATACAAAGGTACATCTAAATTGTTGTTGGGTTGTTTATCAAAAACCATCCACCAATGATCCCAAAAGTTCTGACTAATGCCCTCATGATTACACCATTTGATTGAAAACTTGGGCTTACGAACATCAACATGCAATCCAGTTTTAGGATTGACAAAACATTGGGCTAACATAGTTTTTGTAATCCCTAATTCTTTGACTTCATCATATGACAAACTGTTAGCATATTCGGCCTTCTTGGCTTCTCGCCATTGCCTAAATGATTCGTGTTGGGTTGACAAGGTTTAAACATGATTAATGATTCCCTCTAAATTCGATGTCATTGTAGACAATCGAGGGTGGCGGCGATACATTTCTATGATCCTACTTATTTGATCAATATTTATTTGAATATTCTCTTCTATTGTTGGAGGGGGAGGGTTTGGTGGTGGAGGGTTTGGGTTTTCATTTTGTGCATCCATTTTACCTAATTAAAATATAAAACATACCCACTTAGCATAAAAAACCAAAAAAATTGCTTGAATATACAAAACAAACAAAAAAAATGCAAAAGATCTTACCTTTTCAGATTGGATATCCGTTCTTCACCTCCGATATCCATTCTTTAGAGATGACAGTGCATTTTTACAAGCCGCGGGTTTGCAAAAATGTGAACCTTTTTCTCTTTTTATGTTTTTCAAAATGGATATCCGTTTTCTTTTTCTCAATTGTTTTCATTGTTTTTTTGTTTAGTATTTAGGCATTTTAGCTATAAAATACAATCCAAATTTTAGAAAGACAGTATCATATGAAAGGAGAGATTTTGGACAAACTATCAAAATTTATATATGATTATGATGATATATATATTTGATTTTTATATGATTTACTTATACTAAGGTATCTCATAGTATTTCAAAGGCACTTTTGAATAAATAAACCATAAACCCTAAATAATTCCCCTAAGCCCTAAACCCTAACCCCTAAACCATAAACCCTAAATAATTCCCCAAATCCTAAACCCTAACCCCTAAACCATAAACCCTAAATAATTCCCCTAAGCCCTAAACCCTAAACCTGAGAAAGGGAATCCTAGTTTTCTTGTTTCCATTTCCTTTGTCGATAAGGGAGAGGGAAAGATAGAGGGGAGAGATAGGATATATAGGAATGATAGGAGGAGAGAGAGACAAGAGATAGAGAGTTTGGGAGAGATGGCTAGGTACAGAGAGATAGAGACCTGAGATAGATAGGAAGAGATAGAGGAGATGAAGGGGAGAGATAGGGAGATTGAGAGTTAGAGAGATGTCTAGAGAGACAGGGAGATAGAGGAATGATAGGGGAGAGAGAGGCAAGAGATAGGGAGAGATAGATATAGGTAGAGAGAGAGAGGAGATAGATTGGGAGAGATAGAGGAGACAAAGGGAGAGATAGGGAGATAGAGAGTGAGTGAGATGTCTAGAGAGATAGGGATAGAGATTGAGACCTATGGAGGGATGATAGAGAAAGGGAGATAAGGGAGAGATAGGGAGATAGAGGTGGAGGGATATTAATTTTAATGACCTCCACATTTTCCATAAATTCTTCTCCACTAAACCCTAGACCATCACCCAAATCCTTACTTTCCTAATAAAAGCCCTTCCCCAAACATCATTTGATCATGTGACTCCTTCCATCACTAGACAGGTGCCCAGGTACTTTCCATTATTCATCTAATACTGTAATCCCAATGTCATAGCTCACATTCCCACACCTACATTCATAGACTCTATTCCCCCTATTGACACCATCGTTGATAATCATTATATAAGGACACTCCCTTGAATAATAATTAAACCATGGATTATCCCATATCCCCATCTTACACTTTCCTCACCTTTGAACCCTTTGTTGGTTTTTCTTCTGAATCAGCATCAGGGTTTGCCAATTCCAATGCACAGGCAGATTCAGCCAACTGAATACAGGAGGTTGCGTGAGCTCCTCCCCTTCACTTTTGGTTCTGCCGCACCAAGGGGGGTGTCCCTATTTGATAAAAGTATGACCTTGACTAGCTCAATGACAGAAGGATTTAACTTGATAGCAACAGGCAGAATACTCTCATGTAAGGACCAAGATTTGTGTAACAAATCACAAGGTTGGCAACATTCTTGGACATGATGTCTGGTTGGGTATGAGAGCATGCAGGGATCCTAATCCTACTCCTACAACTAATAGATGGAAGGAAGAGATGGTTAGAAATGGTGTTTGGAGTTATGGGACTTTCCTAGACCCATTGAACAGACAGATTCCCAAACCAGTGCCTTATCTGGGCAGCAGAGTCATATCTAAGACTATAAATGTCTCCCCATGACAACATAAATTCATATCCAGAGGACCTAAGAATAATGCTACTGCCTAACAGCAACATGTCCAAGAAAGAGTATCATTAATGATCATACTTAACAGATCCTATGATGCAATCTATTTCCCTTTGTATCTGATCAAAAGCCTATTTAACTACTCCTTGAGCAGACGCAATAAATCAGACACACAGTATGCACATACTGAAAAACTTGGAAGCCCTTGACAACCTTGTTTGAAAGGAAAACAAATGACATACAGGAGACAATCAGAAACAATACACACACAGGTGTTTTTCATTTAAAATCAATCTGCATAGAAGGCCATCACAGAGAAAATCATGATTTACAAGCCAAGATAGATTAGTACACCAGACTAAGGACCGAGTCTGTAGCAAAAAATGCCTTTCAAAATGTGAACACCTTATGTTCAGAGTCAGAGCAGAAAGCCCAAAAACATCCCACCTCTAAAAAGTAACATAGCCAAAACCATTTATACAGAACCGTGTACATTCAGCAATTAATTACATGGCCAGAAGTCAAAAATTCACCAGATACATTCCTTCCATTTAAAAATGGCCCTCACAGATTAAATGTGACAGACAGGGGGAATCTCGAGCTTTGCGCCGCCATCTGAAAGTCTTCATCCACGATCAGGCAGCTTCACCGTTTGTACCGTCGCCCATACCCCTGCACGACCATCATTGATGGCTCAACCACCTGCATTTCACTTGGAAACCATCGCTGCATTCAAAAAGGATTTCCCGCCAAAACATGCCTCTATCGCAGGTTCAAAATATACAAGGGAATAATCCCACATGCACGGTGAGGAGACTCCTTCATTAGTTTAAAAATGGGGCCGCACACATAATAGGTGTCGAGCGCTTTTGCCACGCTCGACACACAACCCTTCGCCCACAGCCCATCGCCATGACATACACTATCGACCTACCCCACAGATCTCCTACCGACCACAGTGGTCTCGCCGATCGCAACATCTCCACAAGTCACCAACATCCCCATCAGCCAGAGGAGAACCATCGGCCAGCTCCACAAATCTCCTGCCGACCTCAAAGGTTATGCCGACGCCTATTTCACATTCCTTGTCTGTCGGTGAGACCAAAACCATCGGCGAGCAACAAAATACCTACGCTGATGTCAAAGGTTACGCCGATGGCCATCCAAAACATTGCCAAGTCATCCCCTCGGTGAGACATTACCCATCGGAGCAACGAGAAACTCCCTGGCCGACCACACTGCTCACCCTGATACACACATCCTCTGTCGGTGAGACCCTCAACCGTCGGCCAAGCAGAAACATCCTCTACCGATGATACCATTCACACCGATGACCACTCCATGCTCCCCTGTCGGTGTGACCTACGCCGATGACACCCTCGTCGGCCAGAGACACTCCATCGGCGGACCTTCCAACGGCTAGCCCGACAGCTAAAGTCTCGCCGATCGCCAAATCCTACATACTCCACCGTCGGTCAAACCGAACACAAAGTCATCCCGATGGCATTCCCCATCGGGGTGACTTCCTTCTATCAGCGAACCACAAAACACATTGGCCGATCACAGTAGTCTTACCGATGCCAAATGTCAACCCCACTTTCCTCAGTAAGACACACGCCGATGAATCTTATCAGCCAGACACTACACTGTCGGCCCAACATCTGATCGCTCACCCGATAGCTCCCACTCCTGCCGATGAATACATGACTTACCCCTGTCGGCAAGACCAACACCATCGGTAGAACAACAATATCCTTTGCCGATAGACCAAGCTCTTGCCGATGAACAAAGTCATGAAGACCCCCCTTCAAGAAAGATGATGTGGATGTTACAAAACACTGAAGGGGTGCCAAAACTGGAAAATTTTTTGGATTTTATGGGATGGTGCCTGCATAAAAATTGCTCAAGAACTGACAGTCAATTCAGGCACCAACAGTGGCTCTGTCTGAGGATGCATGCCTCTTGTAGGCATGGCAAGAACCACAGAACTCTGGGATGCAGACCAGTCCCCTATCCATTAGGCACAGAGTCATGAAGTTATAATGATATGCATCACCAAACACTCTTGATGGCCTAAGGCCACCAAGAAAAGAAAAACCTGTATCTCCCTTTGTCAAATATCTTGTTTTCATCTGCATGCACTGGGTCAAGCCTGAGAATGCTACCATGATCTGACCATAAACAAACCTGGTCATCTGCACATTCAACCTTCTGATTTAGCTTGTCACTATCATCTCTGTGCAGATAACCTTTAGCATCCGGCAACAAGTGGATGCAGAATGTATCAGGCAATGCATACTCAAATGGAATATAACACATGTTATCATTTGTATCAGCATTATGCATTGCAAAATGATCTCCTAGCTGGATTGAAAACTGAAAACACTCAAAGTCCACCATGCAGCTAGGAAGATCAGAGCTCATCTCATATGCTGGCCTCTCAAAAGAAAAGCTTTCAAATTCACAATTGTGTACATCATGTACACAACCAATAGTAGCACCAAGCTGGAAAAGATCAGGCTCTAGCACCTCTTTCAAATCAAGCACATTTTCACAGTCACTTACCTGATGCATGTTGTTTCCTCTTTCATCAGGATGAGAAATAGAATCCAAGCCAAAAACAATGTCTAGATCCTCACCATACTCAAATAGATCCTCATCACCATATGTGTCAAAGATGGGTGATCCAGGTACATCAGCTTGATCATAGTATGCCATTTGTTCATGGGCAGCAGAACATGCATCTTCATCACCAATGGATTCCCTTTGTGGAGGAGTATCAGCTTTTGTGTCATAAGCAAAATAGCCATCAAATGAAAAACAATCATGCTCTGAACTAGCACTTGTTTCAATCCCTGACTGCTCTTCATAATCTCCATGTGTTTGAAAGGAAGGCAATGGGTCACACATAGGACTGTTTCTCTGTTTGCTTATATCTGCTCTGTCTTGAGTACAATACTCACAATTGTCTCCACAGGTCCATTCCAAAAATTGCTCATTGCTGTCCACAACCTTGTTATTGTTTTCATGGTCATATGCCTCATCATTGCAATGGGAATCCTCACTAGTCCTTTCACTGGCATCCTCAACTGGTGAACAATCCAGTTGAGCAGTATTGTTAGCATTATGTTCAAATACAGCAGTCTCAACCTCTATGCTTTCATTTTCATTTTTATCTACACATGATGCCTTAATTATTTGGTCATTTGCAGCTTCACAACTATTTTTCACACCAAGGCCTGGGGACAGGGATATCAACAGGCGCCCATTTCTAAAATTTTCTATATTTTCAGCAAATTTGTATGCCATCTGCATACCTGTTACCTTGAAATCCCTCAGTATTGCACTAGAGCCCTCCTCAAAAGCCTCAAAGAATATGCCAACACAGGCTGAAATATCAGGTCTGAAGACTTCTGGGATCTGTAAAAGGGCTACTGCAAACCTATGACTGAAATCAACACATGGCTCTTCATCTTGTTTTCTGATGTTCATCAATTCTACAACAAGATTAGCCAGTTCTTTTGCAAATTCTTCCTTGAAACAGTCAGCAAGCTCATCCCAACAGGCAAAGGATCTTTTTGAAAAGCTCAAATACCAGTCTTTTGCTTTTGCATCAAAGGACCTAACAAAAAACCTCATCCACATATCCTCATCTCTGAATGAATGTTTTCCCATGAACTCATGAAAATTTTGGATATGTGCATTCCCATCACATACACTGTGACCACTAAATCTGGGCATCTGACAGTATATCCTGGTAGACATAGTTTCTACTTTATAATCAACCCATGACAAATCCAGTTGGTCATACAAAGGATCAAAAGGGCTGATAGGAGGTTTAGCTTTCTGATTGGCAGACATAACAGGGTTATTGCTTTTTAACCGGGCCTGCTCAGCCTCTAAGAATATCAACCTATTTTTTATCTCTTCTATTCTTTTCTCCAACATTTCACCACTGAGTACGGGATAATTCATACTTGGATTCATAAAAAACTTACTCTTAGACATCCTTTGTCTGCCTAAGACCTGTAACCTCCCCTGGCATCTAACCTATGCAGCAAAACAGTAAATATATAAAGGGGAAGGAACAAGGTACCTTTTCTCATACAGATGCAGAAATATGAACAACACATTTTTGTCACGTCACATACATCTATCTTTCATGTGCATTTAGATCTTTTGCAGAGTCGCCACCTCTCCAGAGAGGACAAAATTTTCAATAGCTGAAAGCTACTTTTCCAGGTTCATTCCACCAGCAGAGCATCATTTTGTTGGTGACTCAGATGGGCCACAAGATATAACACTTTTTCATCAATTTTCTCCCCAGCGGAGTCACCATTTTGTTGGTTTTTCTTCTGAATCAGCATCAGGGTTTGCCAGTTCCAATGCATAGGTAGATTCAGCCAACTGAATACAGGAGGTTGCGTGAGCTCCTCCCCTTCACTTCTGGTTCTGCCGCACCAAGGGGGGTGTCCCTATTTGATAAAAGTATGACCTTGACTAGCTCAATGACAGAAGGATTTAACTTGACAGCAACAGGCAGAATACTCTCATGTAAGGACCAAGATTTGTGTAACAAATCACAAGGTTGGCAACATTCTTGGACATGATGTCTGGTTGGGTATGAGAGCATGCAGGGATCCTAATCCTACTCCTACAACTAATAGATGGAAGGAAGAGATGGTTAGAAATGGTGTTTGGAGTTATGGGACTTTCCTAGACCCATTGAACAGACAGATTCCCAAACCAGTGCCTTATCTGGGCAGCAGAGTCATATCTAAGACTGTAAATGTCTCCCAATGACAACATAAATTCATATCCAGAGGACCTAAGAATAATGCTACTGCCTAACAGCAATATGTCCAAGAAAGAGTATCATTAATGATCATACTTAACAGATCCTATGATGCAATCTATTTCCCTTTGTATCTGATCAAAAGCCTATTTAACTACTCCTTGAGCAGACGCAATAAATCAGACACACAGTATGCACATACTGAAAAACTTGGAAGCCCTTGACAACCTTGTTTGAAAGGAAAACAAATGACATACAGGAGATAATCAGAAACAATACACACACAGGTGTTTTTCATTTAAAATCAATCTGCATAGAAGGCCATCACAAAGAAAATCATCATTTACAAGCCAAGATAGATTAGTACACCAGACTAAGGACCGAGTCTGTAGCAAAAAATGCCTTTCAAAATGTGAACACCTTATGTTCAGAGTCAGAGCAGAAAGCCCAAAAACATCCCACCTCTAAAAAGTAACACAGCCAAAACCATTTATACAGAACCGTGTACATTCAGCAATTAATTACATGGCCAGAAGTCAAAAATTTGCCAGATACATTCCTTCCATTTGAAAATGGCCCTCACAGATTAAATGCGACAGACAGGGGGAATCTTGAGCTTTGCGCCGCCATCTGAAAGTCTTCATCCACGATCAGACAGCTTCACCGTTTGTACTGTCGCCCATACCCCTGCACGACCGTCATTGATGGCTCAACCACCCGCATTTCACTTGGAAACCGTCGCTGCATTCAAAAAGGATTTCCCGCCAAAACATGCCTCTATCGCAGGTTCAAAATATACAAGGGAATAATCCCACATGCACGGTGAGGAGACTCCTTCATTAGTTTAAAAATGGGGCCGCACACATAATAGGTGTCGAGTGCTTTTGCCACGCTCGACACACAACCCTTCGCCCACAGCCCATCGCCATGACATACACTATCGGCCTACCCCACAGATCTCCTGCCGACCACAGTGGTCTCGCCGATCGCAACATCTCCACAAGTCACCAACATCCCCATCGGCCAGAGGAGAACCATCGGCCAGCTCCACAAATCTCCTGCCGACCTCAAAGGTTATGCCGACGCCTATTTCACATTCCTTGTTTGTCGGTGAGACCAAAACCATCGGCGAGCAACAAAATACCTACGCCGATGTCAAAGGTTACGCCGATGGCCATCCAAAACATTGCCAAGTTGTCCCCTCGGCGAGACATTACCCATTGGAGCAACGAGAAACTCCCTGGCCGACCACACTGCTCACCCCGATACACACATCCTCTGTCTTCGAGACCCTCAACCATCGGCCAAGCAGAAACATCCTCTGCCAATGATACCATTCACACTGATGACCACTCCATGCTCCCCTGTCGGTGTGACCTACGCCGATGACACCCTCGTCGGCTAGAGACACTCCATCGGCGGACCTTCCAATGGCTAGCCCGACAGCCAAAGTCTCGTTGATCGCCAAATCCTACATACTCCACCGTCGGTCAAACCGAACACAAAGTCATCCCGATGGCATTCCCCATCGGGGTGACTTCCTTCTATCGGCGAACCACAAAACACATTGGCCGATCACAGTAGTCTTACCGATGCCAAACATCAACCCCACTTTCCTCGGTAAGACACACGCCGATGAATCTTATCGGCCAGACACTACACTGTCAGCCCAACATCTAACCGCTCACCTGATAGCTCCCACTCCTGCTGATGAATACATGACTTACCCCTGTCGGCAAGACCAACACCATCGGTAGAACAATAATATCCTTTGCCGATAGACCAAGCTCTTGCCGATGAACAAAGTCATGAAGACCCCCCCTTCAAGAAAGATGATGTGGATGTTACAAAACACTGAAGGGGTGCCAAAACTGGAAAATTTTTTGGATTTTATGGGATGGTGCCTGCATAAAAATTGGTCAAGAACTGACAGTCAATTCAGGCACCAACACCCTTAGAAGATGACATTTAGCTATCCCCACCATTACCAATCACACTTTCTAGCAATCCCACATAAGAAACCTTACCCATCACTTCACCTAGGTCATCACCAATTAAATCACCTCATTACTCCATTCAACCATACCCATAGCACCCATTTCTCACTCCACAACCTGTATTAATGCATGATTAAACCTAACCCCTAAACCCTAACCCCTAACCCCTAAACCCTAACCCCTAACCCCTAACCCATATTTCCTAACCCCTAAACCCTAAACTTGAGAAACCATAAACCCCTAAATCCTAAACACTAAACCCAAGAAACCCTAAACCTCTATTTATCTATCTCCCTATCTCACTATCTCCCCATCACTATCATTCCTCTACCTCTCAATCTCTCTCCCTATGCTTTGGCCATGTCCCTCACTCTATATCTCCCTATTGGTCCTCTCTCTCTAAACACTAAACCCTAAACCTCTAAACCTTAACCCCTAAACCATAAACCCTAAATAATGCCCCTAAACCTTAACCCCTAACTCCTAAACCCTAAACCCTAAATGTGAGCAACCCTAAACCCTATCTCCTATCTCTCCCTTATCTCCCTATCTCTATCATCCCTCTACCTCTCAATCCTTCTCCCTATTTCTCTGGACATCTCACTCACTCTCTATCTCCCTATCTCTCCCCTTTGTCACCTTTATCTCTCCCTATCTGTCTCCTCTCTCTTTCTATCTAGCTATCTCCAAAACTGAGAAACCCTAAACCTAGGTACACCCTAAATCCAATTAACTCTAAACCTATATCTCCCTATCTCTCCCCTATCTCCCTATCTCTGTCATCCCTCTACCTCTCTTGATCTCTCTCTCTATGTCCCTGGCCATGTGCCTCACTCTTTATCTCCTTATCTCTCTCCTCGGTCTCCTCTCTCTATCTCCCTATCATTCCTCTCTCTCTGTAAACCCTAAATCCAAAACCCTAAACCTCTAAACCTAACCCCTAATCCCTAAACAATTTAAATCCTAAACCCTAAATAATGCCCCTAAACCCTAATCCCTAACCCCTAAACTTGAGAAACCCTAAACCCCTAAACCCTAAACCCCAAACCCCTAAACCCTAAACCCAAGTAACCCTAAACCACTATCTCCCTAGCTCTCCCTTATCTCCCTACCACCTTTGTCCCTCTACCTCTCAATCTCTCTCCCTATGTCTCTGGCCATGTCCCTTACTCTTTATCTCCCTATCTCTCCCCTCAGACTCCTCTATATCTCCCTATCATTCCTCTCTCTCTATAAACCCTAAATCCAAAACCCTAAACCTCTAAACCTAACCCCTAACCCCTAAACAATAAATCCTAAACCCTAAATTATAATGCCCCTAAACCCTAACCCCTAATCCCTAAACCTGAGAAACCCTAAACCCAAGTAACCATAAACCACTATCTCCCTATCTCTCCCCTATCTCCCTATCACCTTTGTCCCTTTACCTCTCAATCTCTCTCACTATGTCTCTTGCCATGTCCCTCACTCTTTATCTCCCTATCTCTCCCCTCGGACTCCTCTATATCTCCCTATTGGTCCTTTATCGCTCTCTAAACCCTAAACCCTAAACCTCTAAACCTTAGCCCCTAACCCCAAAACCATAAACCCTAAACCCTAAATAATGCCCCTAAACCCAAGCAACCCTAAACATCTATCTCTCTATCTCTATCATCCCTCTACCTCTCAATCTCTCTCTCTCTCTCTATGTCTCTGGACATGTCTCTCATCCTTTATCTCCCTATCTCTCCCCTCTGTCTCCTCTATCTCTCCCAAACTCTATCAGTCCCCTCTCTCTATCTCTCTTTAAACTGTAAACCCTAAACCCCTAAACTTGAGCAACCCTAAACCTCTAAACCCTAAATAATTCCCCTAACCAACCTCTAAACCACTTCTCTATATAGGTGCAACTAATACCACTTTTTCATTGTTTTCCACATTTAATTATATTCTTTTCCATTTTCCAAGTCCTACATGTGTCCAAGTTGTATTATTTGTCAAGTTTTTAGTCTAATTTTTAGTCCCAGCTCTCATGGTTATTAAAATGTTAGTATAGTTAGATTTATCCTTCGGTAACATTAATTTACACATTGTTGCACAAACAACCACACTGAAACATAACCTTACCTAATTAAGGTTAACCTTTAAGGTTCTTTCATAAATGGCGAGCTTAACAGATCCAACTAGTTCAATGTTCTTATAGTCCATGCTTACCCTTCCAAGAGAGTTCATGCCATGTTAACTTTGCATTATGTCCTAACATATCACATGAAGGACATCATCATCACAAGGAATAACAATGTCATGAAGGATTAACGAAGGTGTAGCTTCACCACATAAAGTATCATTCATAATTTTATCACTAGAGAGTAAGGGTATATCATGTGTAACCTTCTCAACCATGTATCATGAATCAAATCATATGAAGGACTGGGTAAAGAAATTTAGGGCATGAAATCCAAAACACCCCGAAACACATCCCCTGCTGCCCCACCATTCCTATCCCCGAAATATTGGAACATAGTCTAAAAGTGATTATTTCACCTGATGAACAAAACTCAATATTTTATTATTGATTATTTGAGTAATTCATTAGTGATGATTCTTAGTGTTTAACAAATCCTTATGGATCAATGTGTAAAGAAGCTACCAATGTTAATTTGCCCTCCTCCTTCACTAGAAACGGTCTTTAAGGAGGTTCATATATTGATGGGAGATCCAAGATTTAAGAGGTATATTTTCAAAAAGAGTAAAAAGCCTTTTTCCCAAATTTTTTTAGAAAACGGATATCCGTTTTGTATTTCTAGAAACGGATATCCGTTTTGGTTTGGTATCCAAACCAAAACAGATATCCATTTCAAAGTCAAACTTTGCCAAGTCGCAAATTTGGCTAAGTAAACATGTGATTTTTTTCCTATTGCCACTGTTTGGCCCACGATGATCCTGCACATACCCGAGTACATGCATGAGAAATGCAAATTGTTGTTCTTTTTAACCCAATGACTTGATTGATGCAATTTGTTGTTCTTTTTAAAAAGCCCAATTTGAAGTGTTTAGATTGTTGTTGTTGGCACACAATTTGTAAATTTTAGAACACCAAATTTTAAATGTTGGGCACACACACACACACAAAGATTTGTTTGTTGTTGTTCAATTTTATAGCACCAAATCAAGATGTTGTGTAACTAACATGCAAAGGGTTCGTTTTTAAGCTCCAATTGAAATATTTTTTGCTAAACTAGAGATAAAAACCACTGCAAAAGTTTGTTAGTATCCACATAATGAAAGCAAAGACCTGCAAAAACACTTGTCAGTACATGCACAGACAACAAAGTTAGTTTTCAAAATAGTGCTAAAACAGAGGTCCGATAGCGCTACTGTGGACAGGAAATAGACAGAACCTGATCCCTATATAGATGGCGCTAATTAAGGGAATAGCGCTAATATGAGACCCCGAAAGCGCCAAAATAGAAGATGGCATTACAATATTACAATGAAGGTGCTAATAAAATACATAGCGCTAATATCAGACAAAAATAGCGCTAAATTAGGAAATAGCGCTAAAATAACTCTATAAATATGCCACTGTGCAACTTGTCAAACAGTCTCTTTACACCTACGGATAGCGCCAATCTGGGGGATAGCATCGATACGGGGTTGAATGCGTCTGACTTGCAAAAAAATGGTTTTATAACAAAAATGGAGGGTCAGGCTGCACACACAAGATGTCCCATTAGCCTTGTTAGTCTGAATAAATAAAAAATAAGACAAAAAACAAAGCCAAAGTGTATGTTTAGACTTTTATGAAAATTTGGACATAACTTCCCCTTGTATTTTCAATATCTCTGTGAAAACAGAGAGCACTTAAACACAAAAACAGCAGGGAGATCATAAAAAAAAGACATGTGAGTGAGTTAGTAAAAGGAAACGTGCTGCACAAAAATAGCGCCAAAACAGGAAATGGCGCTAAAACAAGCCAGTGATGGCATCACTGTGAATGTAGGATGGCATCAAACCTGTAAACACATGTCCCTTGGACAAAACTCACAAAAAATGGATTAGACTTGGACCTTGTGGGTCCCACCGGGCGTGCCAATATATATTAGATAAACATTTGAGGTTGAAATACTAAACAAAATGCAATAAACACAAGAAGTTATACCTCACATGAAAAACCCAATCTCATCAAGGGAAGTAGGCGCATGCACCCAAGAACTCCTAAGACAAAGATAATCCCTAGACAATAATTTGAATGTGAAATGCTACTCGAATTTGCAACTCACTATTCTAGCTCAATAGAGATTTTGACATAATAACTTTGCATAAACTTGGATGATGAAAATAGATGGAGAGAGGTTCTATTTATAGATTTTTGGAAGAGATTTTGATCCAAGAGTGGAGATTGATTTGGAAGATCAATGGTGGAGGATAAAAGTGATGTGGAGGGCCTAGATTCAATCTTGAATTAATGGAGGGCTAGGAATAAAAGTGAATCTTTTATTCATTTTGGGAAAATGAGTTATTAAATGAGCATGGGGGTGAAGGATTATTTTAGAATTAAAGATTCATATGGGGGAATGTAAATGAATTAAAAATTCATTTGGGGAAGAGAGGAAATAAATGAGTATGGGTTTGTAAGAAAAATTAAATGTGATGTGGGATGTTTTTAAATAAAAAATTGACTTATGTGGATTTAATTCAATTTTTTATTTGGAGGATGTGGGGAAGGGTGTTAAACAAGGTTTGACCACCCAAATGAAGGGGTTATGATTAATTAATCATAGGTTTCATTTAATTAATCCTAGGGCTAGGATGAGGTAGGCTAGGGTAGGCAATTAAATAATAGCTATTTAATTGTCTAGGGTAGGGATAGGTTAATTAATAGGCTGAATTAATTAGTTAACATAGTTTTAACTAATTAATTGGATTTAGTGAAAAAGGGGAAATTGATTTAATAAATATTGCATATTTATTAAATCAATTGGCTAAGGTTTGGACTATTGAATTAATGAAATTAATTCAATTTTGGGGATAAAATGGTGTGAATTTAGAAAATGAAAGGGGAAATTAATTAAATAAAAATTTAATTAATTAGTTTGGAGGGATATTGATATGATTAGAGATGTCAGGAGTCAGTTTGATGGTAGAAGACATTTTTAGGTGTCTACAGGTACATTATTTTATCTAGAGGTTATTCATTTTTTAATGAGTAGATTTTAGTATTAACCTCTAGTAGTTTTTATTATCCTGTAGATTTTTTATTTGAGGTTTAGGGATTGGTGACATCATTGTGACATCACCCTACAACACACACTGGTCACAATTCTAGATTTTATCCATGGGTAAAGGTTTTCTACAATGGTTTTTACCCACTACATATTAAGAAGGGGTTATTACCAATTGCATATTACATAGGGGTTTTAACCCATCACTGCCCCACGGGTGGTTTTATTTGTAGCAGTGGATTCTAACAATGACACCACCCATTGCAAGCCAACATAGACTAAAGAATATTCTAGAGGAATATTCGCTACAAACCACTATTCAATCAAAAAGTGATTTCCTATGTAAAGAAGCCAGTTTTGCATATTCAGTAGGGTAGTATTTAGAATGGACAATAGTTTTATGACTAGTAAAGGGCAGTTTGGGAATATTATTGTATCATATAATATTCTAGTGGCATCTCAAAATATTCTCTGTTGATGTCATCATCTTCTTCCTATATCGATCCCCACCTCTCCATCTACATTTTATTTTTTGCACTCCAACTTTAGAGGCCCATATCTAGGCCATATTGAATTTGTTTTTCTATGCATTTTTTTGATCTGGGGTAGTTTTTTGTGCTCTACCTTGTGGTGTAATCATTTTGTAATTTTGGTGTACATATTTTTGTAAAATCATAGATTCTCAAGTGTAACCCTACTTAGTTCCCATTTTTGGAACTTCAAAGGGCTTGTTTAGGCACATATAGACTCCTTTTTTGGTCTCATTTTTTAAATAGCCTAATTTTTTAGCACTACATAGAGGTGTTGTTAGTTTTTCTTGATAGAGTTCTAAAATTGTACTTTCAGTATATGCTTCTGTTTTTGAGTGTTTGTAATCATCTTGTACATCAAATCCACTTGGTGATAATTTTAAAAGAACTAAATAAAAAGTGCCAAATCACTACAACTTGTTTGGGGTTTATTAATTGAATCAAGGGGAGTAATCTGGTGTTCCTTCTTTTGATTTTTCTATTCATGTGATCATGTCTCTCACACTAAATCCCTTCCATTTGAGTATTCTTCATAATCCCCCTAATAAATGGAAAATAAAATGTGGATATTGTGGGAAAACCAATCATATAGAAGAAGATTGTATTTATCGACAAATAGATGAAATGAAACAACTTCTCATTGATAATGGTACTGCTTTACTTGATCATTATAATCCAGCACCTATAAAATCATTATAGAATCTCACTTATCTACATCTTTTGAGATAACACCATAATTTGGGGATGAACAATATAGTCCAATGACTTGCATTGATATCTCATCTCTCACATCATCACCTGTTGCTACATTTGAATCTAGTGTTGGTTCAACCATGGCTTCTAGAGATTCTATGCACTGGGACATTGATATCAGTTTTCCAGATTCACCTAATTGGGACACATTTCTACCAAACATATCATCCTTGTTTGTAGAGTCCCACATTGTAGATTTAGAAGACATAATTAAGGACATTCTTCTTCTATTTGATGACAACTTTGATGTCTAGAGTTGCATCTCCATCATCTTCTTTGGACGTACTTGTTCTTCATCCTCCTCTTCTTTCATCACATTTTGATAGCGGACTGGAGACCTTTGTGCAATATTTGAAGACAACATCTTGGGATACATGTAGGTCTTTAGATCATGTGCAAAATCCAGAGACATTCATCCTTCTTCCTACACATTCCTATTTGAAATGGGAAGATATCCTACACACATCTATAGTTCTATTTCTTCCCAAGGGGAGAAATGTTGTTCAACGATCATGGATCATCTTTAGCATCTAATGTCGAGCATTGACTAGTACTACAGTCTAGGCAATTTGGGGGAAGGTTGCATGGTTTGTCTTCTCATCTTAGTTTTGGGAGGGATCATTTCCTCACATGGGGTTCTTTCCTTCTCACATTTTGGGGGGGTTGCATAGACCTTCTCTCTTTTCTCTCCGATGGGGGGAACATCTATTGTATTATGTGATAAGAGTAGTCTTTGGGGGGTCATGTTAAGTCCTCCTTTCTTCTTCACTTGTACACTTTCATGCATCTTTTCTCTTTTGGAGAGGAGTTTTATTTCCCATTGGGTTTTCTCCTTTACTCTATTTATGAGAATTGTTTTTGTACATGGGTACCTAACATGGCCTTATAGCCAGGACCCATCATCATTATCATTGTATCTATTCTCCCTAACTTGCACTTAAATGGGTGTTAGTCTAAATAAGGGCATTATCCAACTAGTTAGTTTTTAGCCTATCTAGGAGAGTCCTATTCACACATGTTAAGTCTTCACTTAGGAACTTTTACCTTTTTGTCTCACCTCATGTGGTTGAGACACATGTACTCACCTCTTGAGACACCTATCTAATGCACACATGACACCTTTATTACACTTGTCCCATGTGCATGCAAGGTGGTTAGAGTCCACAAATACCTTCTCATCTCACCCCTTTTCTATATAAATAGGGGTTCATATGTAATTTGTAATCTCTTTGGATTCACACGTATCATATGAATATATTACATATTATGACATATCATAAATCTCTTGTAGCTTGTTTTTAGGACCTATTGGGTTGTGAGGTTCAAATATCTGACTTCAACATTAACTATACATGCACTCAAGCTCTAATGCAAGTTTTCTCACTACTCAAGCACATAAAAAACCTAATTTCTCTTACATTTGTTCTACAAACTTGATAGGATCTCATGTATCCCACTAAGTCGATTCATGTTTACATATAAATCAAATAAAGAAATGAAAGATGAATTCAATAGGTTCACACTCCCTTCCATGATTGGTTCTCAGCTTTCTTAGACCTCTAACATAGACCTAGGGAACACTAATATTAAGGACTTTGTTGCAAGGATGAACAAGGAGGATAAATCCCTCATGGCTAGATGTATTCTTACAAGTCGAATCATTTAGGAAGCTAATTTTACCACATTAGTCCAATTTCATAAGCTATGTGTGGCATGTGTAAAGTGTTATGATTCTAAAGGGAGGAAAATATTGTATTCATAAAATGAGGCAGTATTACACTTGATGCCTAAATATATTGAGGATATGCTAGAGATTCATGATTATGAAGTATATGCAGACATAACAGTAGAATCAACAAGAAAGTATTTAGAAGAGGATCTAAATATGTGGTTGAGGGTAGTCAATAAAAACTAGTTAAATAATACAATGACTATCATAAAGGGATGCCTGAAAGTCTAGTAAGAAGTGATTTTATTGAAGAAGTTGGTGATATGATAACTTTGATGAACAAGATACTAAGGAACCTGATAGGTTGGGAGTTTGGATACATATCAATTATTGTAATTATCATTGAGAAAAAGCAACACATTAACTAGGGAAAACTAATCAATAATTGCATTCACAACTAGCTATTAGAATTGAGACAATCAAAATGCTTCTATATGACCACTTACCTTGTCTACTCTTTTGCTAGAAGAGCAAACATTCCTAGGTTGCTGAGGGTTGGAGTCATAGACCCACCTTAATAGAAGGTCTATGAATTCTATCCATAGCTTGAGTTGAAGGAAAGCATGGAACATTTTAGGCAACTCAATGACTCTTTCCTTGTCTACATCATTAGGATACTATAAAATAACCTCAATAAGATCCTTTCAATGAATGCCCACCTGTCACTTGCAGTACACCAAGCACGTACTCCTATGAGCTTGCTCCCTCACTTCACAGTGAGTAGTAGTTCATCTTTTCTCTATCTGTTGGTCATATAATAATTTTTTTAGATTTTATAAATTAACTATTTAATAGTTATTTAATAATAAAATGTATATTAATTCATATTTATTTTTTAATATTCTTATGTGCATTTAAAGGGTTTTAGGATCCCTTTAAAACCTATATTAGGTTTTTTTTAATAATAAACAATGAAATTACATAAAATAAGTAAACTATCAAGTAGGGAATTTAGAAAGATATCTTGTTTTGCACTCCAATATCTCACATTTCTTTTTGTATATATTAATAATAAACTATATATTAATTGATACTTAATATTTTTTTTTGTTATTAAAGTACAAATTTTTTTACTATAATATAACATAAATATAAATACATTATAAATTTGTATAATAAACAATTTAATATAAATTTTATTAGTAATAATATATAATGAATAAATTATTAAATAATTTTCACAATAAAATAAATTAATATTTAGATCACATCTAAATATTAATTTATTTTATTGTGTAATATTCATATTAACATATATCAATATTTCACAGATAAGGTGGTCATGCCTTGGGGACTGGTCTCGACAATAAAGCCATGGGAAGAGATCCCCTATAAGGG
The DNA here is from genome assembly GCA_027924645.1 of Cunninghamia lanceolata. Lineage (NCBI taxonomy): Eukaryota > Viridiplantae > Streptophyta > Pinopsida > Cupressales > Cupressaceae > Cunninghamia > Cunninghamia lanceolata. The sequence continues at coordinate 1,594,888 of BSBN01000053.1, read as the reverse complement.
TCTCTCTAGGCTTGGACCAGGCTAAAAACCAAGTACATATTTAAAATATCAATATTATAATTACAATGAAAGAAAATAATAAAATTTATTATAACATAGTAAATGAAATATTCATATATATAATCAAACCCATAATGTTTATCGATTTATGTAGTAGAAAAATTAACTGAGAAACCCAACATGAACTTCAAAATGATGATATGCCTCATACTTTTATGCATTCAATATATACAAACTTCAACATAGGGGAGTTTTTTCTAATGAAAACTTTAAATCTTGAACAATATGGAATATTTATGCGATGAAATCTTTAAATCTTGAACCGTATGGAATATTTATGCCATGAAAGTATGTGAGAAAAATGGGATAAGTATATTATGAAGTCTATCACCCAATGTTGGAAAAGGAACACAATAATGCATGCCCTGTGAACTTCCACTAAATTGTTTTACTTGTTAGTCATCTATCTTCATTCTAAATTTTTTCCTCCTCGAAAACATAATTCACCTACAAATAGTAGCGCCTGTTTGATTTTTTACTGAGATATCTTTTTTTTCTTGTGAGATTTGTGGCAAAATAAATCCACAATCACAAAGTATGTGGTGCTTCTACACTTGAATTTTTAGCTCTATGTTCATAATAATTTGTTTTAAATAATTGGTAATGTTAAAAAATAGCTAACTTTAAACCATTTTATTTTTACTATAATATAACATAAATATAAATACATTATAATGATAATTTAATATAAATATTATTACTAGCTTAGATATATTAAATACATCTATCTAAAATACGCCAAGAGATATCAGTCTCGAGGCACCTATAGTTTAATTGTTTTTGAGAACAGATAGGCACTCTATCTAAAATACACTGAGAGATATCAATCTTGAGGCACCTATAGTTTAATAGTTTTTGAGAATAGATAGGCGCTCTATCTAAAATACATCGAGAGATATCAGTGTCAAGGCGCCTATAGTTTAATTATTTTTTAGAATAGATAGGAGCCTCAAAACTAATATCTCTCGGTGTATTTTAGATAGATGTATTTAAATATCTAAGCTAGTTATATATTAATAATAGAATGAATATTAAATTATTGAATATAATTAGAATTATCATTATAAAGTATTTATAAAAATAATGACTACTCTCTCAATCCAATATACATTAATAATACATTATATAATACAAAAAATTACAAATAAATATATTATATATTGATCAATAATTTTCAATTTTAATAACTATTGAAAAAAATATTATTATTAATTGTTCTTAATATATTATTATCATAAAAATTATATAATTATAGAATAATTAAGTCATTATAAATTAAAAATATTTAATTTAATTTTAAAATCTAAAAATTAATAGAAAAAGTAATGAAACAATTTTAAAAATTAAGAGAAAATAAATTGTGGGTAATTTTATAAACCATAAATTTTATGATTTATTTATTCCTAAAAAACTAAGCTTTTACTATTTGTATTAAAGTAAATATATGAAGATAATTTATTTGCTACACTTTTGAAAATAATTAATTACTAACATCTACAATTGTTTTAGAAAAAAAATAGGAAGAGATCTCAAAATGACTTGGATTTTTTTCACTTTGATTTATTCGTGGCACTTTCTTGTATTTATTATCTGCTATCAATTCACAAAATTTTCTTATATTTATTGTTTGATGCGTGTCGGCCATTTAATTGTTTTTGTTAACACGCATCTCACTCCACCCCATGTGCTATCACTATAGGTTACGCCTCTTAGCATAATTAATATTATTTTAATTATATTATTCTATTGATATTTAAAATAAGAATTTTGTAATCAATTTATACAATGAATAAAAATTAAATATTAATATAAATATTACTGAATATAATTATACTGAGAGGTGTTCTACACTCACAGCAAGGGCTGAAAGATTCAAATTCTTATAACCAGTAAATAAAAATTAAAAAAAATTAAAAAAATAACAAATAAATAAAATAAAATTCAATACATGGTAGTAGTGGATCATAATGAAATACCACAATAAATACACCACTAAACTAAAGGTGCTTTTTCTATTTTAAACCAAAATGCAAATATTGTAGTTGCAAGCAATTTATAAATGCCAAGAATAAAAAATATATTTAATCAGAAATGAAACACTTAATTTATAAAAAAATAAAAACCAAAAACCAAATTGGAAGATATCTCTCGGCATACTGTAGATATATTTTTTAAATATAAATATACTAGTATATTAATTTTAGATTTTTCAATATTTAATATTTATATACACACACATATATATTTTATTTTACTATAATATAACATAAATACAAATACATTATAATGATAATTCTGCTAATTTGTATAATCAATATTTAATTTACATTCTATTATTAATATATAACTAGCATATCTATACCTATGTATGATAAATTGAATAAAAAATAAGTGCCTCGAGAAGGATATCTCTCGGCATACTGTTAGGAATTTGTAGGTCAAATAAAACCAATTCCACATAACCCAATAGGAGAAAAATATGCAGTAAATAACCATAATGCAAAGATCAAATGACAAAACACAAGATATACCCTGGGAAAACCCTCAAGAGGGAAAAAAAATAGCCTCCAAAAGAATCCACACTCATATGTATTATTCAACAATAAAGATATTACAATACATGACATGAGTCTCCATGAATACCTCTGAACCATCAAGCACCTCCAATGCATCCTCCATGTGTCCAAGCATGAATCCACACATCACCTGCCATGCTTCACAATATGCACTTACAAGAGAGAGCTCAATACAATGACAACCTCTCACAAACCTCCAATCCACCTACAATGAAATAGCCAACCCACCCAATACTAATGACCATGTGCTTGCTTTTATAGACCAAGCTCACACAAATACAACTTGTGGTATTGGATAAAACCATGTGTTCCAAAACCATGGATACACAAAACCATTGATCCACTTATTTAATATTGGTACTATGTTTTCCCAACAATTAAATAATAAAAATAATATCCCAATGTTACATACAACTTTTACAAGTGGCATACAAATAAATATCTAATGTGGTTAAACACATCAATTAAGATGAACCACAAATACATATTTATTTTACATGAATAAAATAATACAATATTATGCAAGGTGTACAACACCTATTTCCCAACATGTACTTTAGATATAATTTTTAAATATAGATATGCTAGTAGCATCCAAAGTGGCAACCTTAATTCTAACTATATTATATATCTTAAGAATTATTATAATTATATAATATAATATTATAATATAGGTTAGATATATTATTATAATATATTATATATTAATTATATATAATATAATCCTAATCCTAACATCAATCTTGATAGTAATTCTAACCCTAACCCTAGTTCTACCTTTAGATCTACTTAAACCTAATTCTATTCCTAATTCCAACCCTTATCCCAATTTTAATTCTAACCATAATTCTATATATAGATATAAATGTAAATAACTTTCGGTGTTTTATTGTAACTATAACCCTAACCCTAACATTCAGGCCAATACTAACCCTAATTGTAACCCCAACCCTAACCATGATTCTAATCGTAGTTTTAACCCTAATTCTAACCTAAACCCTAACCCTAATTCTAACTGTAAAGATAACCATAACTTTAAACCTAACACTAAATCCAACTATAATTCTAATCTTGATTTTATCGCTAACCCTAATTCTTACCCCAATACTAATTCAAACCCAAATTATAACTATAACCCTAACCCTAACCCTAACCTTAATCTTGATAGTAATGCTAACCCTAACTCTAATTCTAACCCTAACCCTAATTCTACCCTTATATTTGTCCCTATATAATATAATAGGTATGCTAGAATTATATATAATATAATCCTAACCCTAATGTTAATCTTGACAATAATTCTAACCCGAAGCCTAATTCTATCCCCAACCCTAATAGCAACCCTAATTCTAACTGGAACCTAAACCCTAACCCTAACCCTAATTGTAGGCCTAACTTCTAATTGGAACCCAAATTATAACTATAACCTAACCCTATCCTTAATTCTGATAGTAATTCTAACCCTAACTCTAATTCTAACCCTAACCCTAATTCTAACCTAACCCTAATTCTACCTCTAACCCTCATTTTATCACTAAGCTTAATTCTATCCTTAACTCTAACCCTAATTCTAACTCTAACCCATGTCATAAAACTCATTCCTCATCTTAATATTAGTGTTCCATTGTCCCACACCAATATTTAAAAGTCAGATTGCATCACATGGAATTGACCCTTGAATTTCAAATTTTAAAACTTATAATTTTGTTTACTCTTGCCCATTTCTTTCCCACCATGAGTTGACTTGGTACACATTTTGTATGATATATGACTTTGAGGGTCTTAGATATGTGATTTTTGATGGCATTATCTTTTTTTAGATCTTTTGAGGGATTGTATTCTTACTTATCATTATTCTATTTTTATATCTTTTCTTTTAGAGTTTTGTGCAATGTTGAGATCTCTCATTTACCCACCCTAGCCACCCTTTCCAATCCCATTAGGTTTCCATTTTCATATCTAATATACCACTAATTCTAACCCTAACCTTAATTCTAACACTGGAGTTAGTGTTAGGGTTAGGGTTAGGATTGGGTCATTTCAAATAATTTCATTGGTACAATTAATTCCTAAATTTATATTAATAGATAAAACCATTTGGTATGGAGTAATTGTTTAAAGACATCATTTGACATCATAAGCAAAACATATAATATGAAGTATTCCAATGCATGTACATTGCCACCCTAGTACTTGTACACATAAGAATCGTATTTGTCAACATAATATTCTTATCTATTTCTTTGCAAATACTCTTACCTTTCAAAATTACACAAATCATTCATATCATGGTTGTTTGATTTGAGTTCCACAAATCACTCATGTTTTGTTTGGATTTCTTAGCCTTGTTTTAGAATCTTACCTTTTTAACCCCAAAATTACACTCTTTTGGTTCAAACTTTTTTCTTATTTAAAAGCCAAAAAAAATCATATATTAAAAATTTTAGTAACTATTCTAGAATAAGCTTCTAGTCTAAATATTTCCATAATTTAGGTGAATTTCTTTCCACTTTGTAATTTATTTTATATTGTGTTGTGTGAATTTTCACAATACAATTGAATTGTATACCAAAACCCAATTTCTTAATAGTTATATTTTCAATGCAACCTTGGAAATGTTAGTGCTTGTTGAAACAATTTGGTATGTAGCTTGTTAAACACTTTTTAATAGTGTTTATTCTTCATATTTGTTCACCTTGATAATCTTTCATGCAACCATGGGAGATAGAATGCCAACAATTGACATAATTATAATGTTGGAGAATTGTATGACTCTAAGCTCTTTTTACATAGTATTAATTATGTATATATAGAGTTGATAGAAGTAGAACAATTAATATAGTAGTTAGAAAAAAAAAAAATTGTAAGATCATGCATTTAATATCTTCTAAAAATGGAATTCCCAATGTAACCCTAATTCTAACCTTAATTACTAATATAGACTATATATTACTTTTACTATATACACATTTCTTATATTTAGTTTTTTTTCTAAAAGTGGTTGTAGTAGTTATTATAAAGGCCCATAAATAATGTAATTAATTAGTTTTATATATTTAGTTTTTACTTATCACCAAAGACTCTAAAGATAGAATGAATACTATTTTAATAAAATAAACATTTTGTGGGCTTGCATAAAATATTTTTAAAAAGAAAACTAAATTCATATAATCAAGGATTTTAGGGGTGTTCAATTGACCCCATGTCATGTGCCATGTTTTTTTAGAATATATATTATGATGTTTGTAAATTGTAAAATGTAAATACAATAACTTAGATAATGCTAAGTTTCATATTATGAATTTAAATTATTTAATTTAATTTTTTAATATTACAGCAATATGAAATAATTTATGCATACACCATTAACACCAAGCCAAAATAATTTTGAGAGACGATTATTTAAATTTTTGTCAATAGTTACAGCAAGCCAAAATAATTTTGAGAAATAATTATTAGAAGTAAATGGGGATTTTAGTGCCATATTTTTTTGGGAATACATATGATTGTAGACACCCAAATTGACTCATCATACCATTTATCGATTTGTTGCATTATTCACCACTGCATATGTCATTTTTTTCTAGCACACTTCTATCATTTATATATTTTCTTCTAAATCATCCACTTTAATCATTAATTAAAAAAATATATTTATTTAATTAATTTCATTTATTTTCATTATATTTATTCTTCTATTTTCTATCTATAATTAAATAATCTTTAATTATTTAATTATCTGATTATTCTTCTAAAATTAAATAAAATTTCTAAATTTATTTAATTTGACCTTTTTAAATAAATAAAATTAATATTTTATTTATTTATCTTCTCATCGTGCATATAAATTAAATACATTTATTTATTTTATTTATATTTATTCTTCCAATTTTCTAAATTTAGCTTTTTCCTCCATCATATAAAAAATAAATTAAATGAATTTATTTGTTTAATTTATTTTTATCTTATCATTTTCCTCTTCTATCACTTTCTTCTATGTGTACAAGTCAGCCTTAGTATGCCAAAAATTAAATACAAAAAATGATTTAATTGGTTTTAAAATCAATTATCCTTGTCATCCAACTCTTAAAATAGAAAAGTATTTTATTTTTAAGAAAATCAATCTTATCTTCATCAACAAAACCAACTAAATCATTTAATAAAAGTTTTTCCTATGGACACATGTCTTGTACACATTCATCCATGCCTCTTGAATTATCTCAACTGTGCATTCCACCACCTTTTCTCCACCGTTGATCAATCTTAGTTGAAAGCAATATATACACCCTCTCATTTCATTCCAAACATCCAACTCTCTTTAGTGTCCAGATTATCATCTTATGCATATCACATCTATTGAGCATCCATTAAGCACTTTGAGCATATCATCTATCATCATGACAGCTTTGGCAACTATGGTTGTTCACTTTTGAGAAGCAACCCACATTCAACCAAGGAATCCATACAATCTAGGTGACATTGTTATTTGATTTACTTTCATTTTGTGTCATTTAGATAGATTCCTTCAAGGTGGTAGGATTGGGTTTTTGTTGTAAGCCTTGATCTTGTTAACCTGATTTTTTCTGCTCCACGATGATGTGTCATGTGCTATGTTTTTTTGGGAATATATATTATGATGTTTATAAATTGTAAAAAGTAAATAAAATAACTTATCCATATTATAAAAAAATATTTAATTTAATTTTTTTAATATTGCAACAATACACCATTAACACCAACATAACAAACCAAAATAATTTTGAGAGATGATTATTTAAATTTTTATCAATAGTTATTTTGATTTTGATTGCTTCTTGATTTTATTTTCAGCTTTTTAAATTATCTAATTGTTTTTGGTATTGGAGAGTTGTCAAACATATATATATATATATATATATATATATATATATATATATATATATATATATATATATTATTAATTTACATTTTTTCTCTATATTTTATATGTGGGCTATATAATTATTTTTAAATTCACTTTTGTTAACACACTCATGCCATTACACCTCTCGGCCTAATTAAATATAATAATTTTTGTTAAAATTTTCTGATTAGACTTCGGAAAAATTAATATTTGTCCAACATGAAAAATAATACTTTGTTCTAATTGGTTTACTATAGATAGATTAATCACTAGATAAAAAAAATCATTGCAATAGTACTACCAAAGGTACTAAAAAAACTCATTGCAATAGTACTGGCGAAGACATGCACTAATAAACTAGAAAAAAATCTCATTCCAAGAGAAGCATAGGAAATTGGGGATCACATTCCAAACAAAATTAAAGTTGTTACAAAATATTCCTTCAATTGATTATAAACAAATATGTAATACGAGCATATTTCAAATGTTGTAGAGGATATAATATGTTGTATTTCAAAATTGTAAATTAAATAGTACCTTGAGACATTTGTTTCTCATCATTATCTACCAAAAAAAATTAAACCTACAAAAATAATATTCTATATATAAAAAAAAGAATTTAAAAAAAAAAAAAAAAAAGTGCAAAGCACCCATAACAGAAAAAAATAAATTCTAATGCACCATATTTTAACTATTACTTCATATTCAAAAATTGGTAAATAAAAATAATGTAATCTTCTAATGCACTAATGAAATTGTACTCTCCAACATAAGAACTTACATATAATTTTCTATCAGCATAGCCATTGCACCTCTTTTGGATACAAGTGCTAATATAAATTAATTTTCAATGTCTTTGTTTGACTATGATGTCTTTATATAAAGTTCGAGAAATACACTAGTCGGTAGAAAGAGCTGAATTTCTTTGACTGGTAAACAAATAAAACTGCGTGATTGCCGTTCAGATCTTTCTACGTAGAATAGTTTGGCCTTGGAATTTGAATTCTTTTGGCAGTATATAAGTTTGCAAACCAGAAAAACCTCAGCAAGTGTAAATTAGGTGAGGCGCACTCAATGAGACGAATAAAATGTGGTTCATTTGAAATCCAAGGAGGATTTTAAATTTGTAGTTATGTTATCAGGTGGATCAGAAAATTGAATTATTCAAAGATGCCACGAAACTTGGTTAGCAAGTTGGAGTACAGATCTGGGAGGAATAATGGCGTTGCTTCATTCACATTTTTCAAATGATTGACTTTAGGATTACGTGTCCACATTACTTAAATATTATACTCTTTTAACACTCAAACAATTAATAGTAATTTTTCTTTCTTATTTCTATAAAAACTATAAATAATTCTATTTTTGTTAATCAAAATTTACCTTTAACCATTAAACTACTTTCACATCAACAATTTCATCAAGCCCCATTTGCTGCATTCTGTGTGGCTTCCAATTTAGATTTTGTTATTGGGTTCAATCAGTTAATACACACAAACTTGTTCTCAGCATATTCATACTTCATAGGGATTCAAATTGTAATTCCGTAGAAAAACCAAAACTATTGATTGCACATATTGTTTATTTATAGATTTTCCAGTCTGAAATTTAGAGCCATATGAAGAACTCTTATGCAGATACAGAGGAGTCATCAAACCCCAAGCGCACAAAATTAATGAGTCCATTTCAGCAGGTAAGCTTTTCCTCGAAGAAAATTTTTCTTTTAATTTTATTAGATTTCATGTATATAGTTTTTTCATTGTGTCTGTTACATATTTTGGAACTTTAGAAAAAAAAAATTAAATTCTTAAGAATTGTTTGATGTTGAAGAATAGTTATCTAATATGAAGAGTTGTTACATTATATTTAATTTATTTGTTATTTAGGTGAGATCTATATTTCTCAATAAACTACCAATACTTTAAACACAACATTTCAATTCCTTAAACCCTTTCTCAACATACCAATTCTTTCAATTCTTTAAACCCTTCCTCTTAAAATTATTTTAGAAGTTCAATAATTCATATATCCCATAGCCCAAACCAAAAAAACAGCCATGAGAGTTAGACCCTGCCCAATCTGACAATATACAATTCATAATTATTTTGGTAAATATGCATTCAGATGAGAATGATCATATTATTCTATGATTAATATATCTGTGTAGATGTCTTAAATTGTAACAGGAGTGGAACCCTGAAGCAGAAGCAGTTTGTACACATAATCCAATGGATGAGCAGAGCTGGAGTCCATTAGGATTGAAACTAAGAAGAAGTCCGTCCTTGTTAGAACTTATTCAATTGAGCTTATGTCAAAAGCACATAAAAACCCTAGAGGATGTGAAAAACTCGACAGCATGGGACACAGATTCTATTGAAAGAAATGGGTATGGGGTAGCCAAGAATAGTATTACTATTGAGGAGAAGAAGAAAGCCTCTAACTTCTCAGCCTTAGCTCTGAGAATTGGTTCATGGGAGGTGTGTGTTAAAGAATTGAACAAGATTATTTCTTCCTCACTATGACAATATTATTTTAAATCCTACTGTGAAAATGATTATAATAGCTTGACATTATTGTTTTGTGAAAATGATTTTAACAGCTTGACATTATTGTTTTGTTGTAATCTTCTTTAAAAAATGTTAATCAATCTAGATTGGGTATTTAGTGATTTCTTGTTCTTTGGGTGGGTTATTATTGTTTTGTTATTTTTTTTAAAATGTTAAAAAATCTAGACTGGGTATTTAGTGATTTTCTGTTTTTTGGGTGGGTTATTGGTAGTATGTTTCAAGATATGAAGGTGACTTGGTGGCAAAATGCTATTTCTCAAAACGGAAGCTTGTCTGGGAAGTATTGGAAGGTGGGTTGAAGAGCAAAATAGAAATTCAGTGGGGAGATATCACTGGTCTTAAGGCAACCTGCCCTCAAAATGAGCCGAGCACCTTTGAAATTGAGGTAGATATGCTAAAATGAAATCAATATTGACCATATTTATAATTATGTAAGAAATGAAATTTCACAAATATGGCTTCTGTGCTTCCAGCTATCCAGGCCGCCCATATTCTTCAGGGAGTCGAATCCCCAGCCAAGAAAGCACACAAGATGGCAGGCTACCTCTGACTTCACCTCTGGTCAAGCAACTCTTTACAAGTCAGTAAATTCAGCCCTTGTGCACAACTATTAAATTCAACTAGAATTTTGTGTTATTTTCAGTTAGACTTGTTCAACTTTGTTTGTGATGTAGGGTGATTTTTAAACATTAAACAGTTCAATAATGAAATTTTCATCAATAAAAATAAGATCATTTTTATGCTAGATGAGGTTGTAAGATCACTTACTTTTGTGCGAAAGATCACTTATATTTGTGCTAGATGAGGTGTAAAATTACTAGTAATATGCTAGATTACTTTTTAGACCACTTTTATATTAGATGAGTTGTAAAATTACTATTAACTATTTCACCATTAAACCCTAGAACTATAATGAACTAATCATAAAAAAAATTTAAAATTTTAATAGATCTAGAGAGTTATCATATACATAGCCTAACAGAAATCTTTTATATCATTACAGGAAACATTTGATGCAGTTTCCTAAAGGACAGCTTGACAGGCATTACCAGAGCCTTATTCAATCTGATGCTCGCTTGAACATGCTAAGTAAGAAAGGTTTAGGAAACATGAATTCTCCACTGTTTGACACCAGATTTACAGAGCAACGCAATCTTTACTTGAGATTAGTGCAACAGAATATATCCCCTGTGAAACCACAATCTGCATATCTCAACAGTGACTGTTATTTGCTACCCTTAACATCTTTACCAGAGGCAGAACAAAGTAATATATCTGACACTGAAAAATGGGGAATGAGGAGAGTTTTTCTGGCTTTTCAGTTTCAACGAGCGAAGAGAGAAATTCATGGTGGTCAGGGACAAAGATAAAGCTTCATGAACTTGCACGACACTTATTGGATGACGATCTACTATAATCAAATTAACCTGACAAGATCTGCGTTCTCTTCACCAAAAAAGATTGTGATAAACAAAATTTCATTCAATAAAAAGAGATATATATATATGGGGTAAAATGGAAGCATTTCCTGGGTTACATGGGTGTCGGATATACAACTGATGGGCTGGGCTTATATATCTCTAAGTTCGTAAAGTCTGATGATGGGGACAGGCTTATTATAAGTAAATGCATGCAGGTTGACAGAGTTAGCAGTCAAAAAGGAATAATGATTGTTGGAGAAATAAAATAAGAGTACAACATTAATATTTATTTTGATTTGACATTTACTCACATGTGTTTGTTGATTTGGCAGCAATATTTGACCCTCCATTTCATTGTTTTGGCATTCACTGGTAGGTAGTAAGAAAAGTTGTTTTTTCAGTTTGAAAAATCATTAATATTTTTTGTCTTTACAACCAGAAGTAAATGATGGTAAGTTTTTTTTTAGTATTTGTCTTGGGCAATACTATTGCAATGAGTTTTTTTTATCTAGTGATTAATCTATCAAACAAAGAGAAATTTCTCCCGAAAATAACTATATTTTATAAGTCTTCTTAACTAAAAACTAGAACTTATGTGTAGTAAATAAAATAGTTCTAAAGTAAAATAAAATAACTTTTAAATAAATAAAATATATTTCTCGACTTTTTTAGATATATATAGTATTTAGTTTCTTACATTATATCAACATTCTAGTAACAATGGAAATTATCTTTTTTAAGTACATACAACAAAAAAACATAAGCTAGAGCAGGAGTGGGAGGAAGAACAGGGTTTCAAACTCTGTTCTGGGTGAGAGTGATGTAGATGGTGGTGACGATGAGGACGACGAGGACGAAGGGTTTTTTCATGAAGACTGGGAACTATCCAGTGATGATGAGGATGTGTAGATTATGAAACTTTGGCTAGAGGCCTAGCGCTCAGTTTCTCGGACACGGTCGGCAACTACAGGCCCACCAAAATCTCTACCCGCTGGTGATGGTGTGTTTTGCCAGGCACTTGAGCGAGGTTTTCTCTCCCTCAAGTCTGGCTTTGGGGCTTCTTTAGTCAGGAAGATTTTGACTTCCCCTACCCCGGGCTTTGTCCCTAACAATTTGGTGCAATCTGAGATTGTTTGCTTGGAGGAGAAATCCCCAACAATTCTAAAGAAAGTGTGTAAATGGTGGATTCCCCTCTGGTGGGGCCTGCCCTTGGCCAGGATGTGGGAGTTTCTAGTGTGTCTTCTATGCCTCTGCCTGATGTGGATATGGAGACGTGTGTCCCTGCTTGGGACAGTTCTACCCAGGCTACTGGAGATTCTTCTGTTAGGCTTGTATCTCCACAGGCCTAGGGGCTTTCTATTACCCAGCAGTCAAAGGATTCATTTGGGAATGCCTCTATTCCCCCCCTTGTGAATGGGGTGCATAAGGTTTCGGGCGCCCCTCATCTCAACCCTATTTCAAGTTTTGGCAAAGAGGGTCAAGGCCCAGTCCTATCACCTATGTTGGGCCATATGCCAAGGGCCTCGAATTACAACGGTCTACCTGAGACCCAAGTTTCTGGGGCTACTTTTGGGGAGTCTCACATTTGCATTCCAGACTCTATTATTGATAAATCTGCTGCTTAGCTTTGGAGCTCTCTTGTTGGGAGATTTAGTGGTAATCACCCTAATATTGATGTGGTCAGAAGATGGGTGCTTCGAAAATGGAAGGTTAGGGGATAGGTTGAGGTAATATCTTTACCAAGCAATTTCTTTCTATTTTCATTTTCTAACTCTGAAGATTGTTCTAGGATCCTCTTGGGAGGTCCCTGGTTCCTTGGACAGAATGGTCTTTTCCTAAAAAATTGGTGTCCAGGCTTCAACCCTGAGCAATATTGAATCAACATGTTTCCAATCTGGGTTAGGTTGCCAGGGTTGCCTTTAGAATACTAGGATGAGGAGATATTTATGAGCATTGCTAATATTTTCGGGCAGTATAGTGTGGCTTTACGAAATTCAAGAGACGTTTGGTAGCTGTTAGATTTTATGTTTTTGTGGAGGTTGATAGAGTGCTCCCTTCTCAGATTACTCTACCTTCCAAGCTGGGAAGCTAGGTACAGCAAATTGTTTTTGAGAATTCTCTGGTTATATGCGATTGTTGCCTCAAAGTGGGCCACACTGCGGTTGTTTGTCTGAGCCTCAACACAAATCATCTTGTGTGGAGGAAAAAGGTGCAAGCATCTGGTAATACTTGCAAGACCTCTTATGAGGATGAGAGAAGCAAGGAGAAGGGTTTTGGGGACCCAAAAGCTATGTTTGAGACTGCTTTGATGGAGGTGCCAAGCGAAAAGGGGGCATACAAGAAAGGAAGATTTGAGCAGAACTTCAACAAGCTGGGTGAATTCACTCAAAAATCTTTGGAGCAATTTGGCTTCAAACCTCCCTGAATTTTGGTTGGTTGTTTTTTGGGGGTTTTTGCCTCTTGTTTGTTTTGTTGTAGTTGTACAACTGTTGTGCTGCTATTGTCTTGTGTTTGTTCTATATAGTTATGTGGGCTTCATTGTTTTATCTATCTCTTGTACAAGGGTCTGGGCCTTTCAAAATCCCTACTTACCAATATCAAAAATAATAATAGATTGTAATAATTTTGAAATATATTGTAATTAATTTGTGATTGTTATGTGTATTCATAATCTAATTCATAATATATTAATAATAAAATTTATATTAAATAATTGATTGTACAAATTAATAAAAATATCATTATATTGTATTTATATTTATGTTATATTATAGTAAAATGAAATATTAATTATAATATATTGATAAGAATTATAAGTATTGTTATATTTGTAAATATTTTATTATATTTTAATTAATTTAGATATTAAATATATTATATTAGAAGTATTGGTAATTTTTTTATTTTAATATATTTATTACTAGTTATATATAAAAATATATTATATTATACTGTGTAGTATTCATATTAATATGATTATTTAATTTTTATTCATTAAATATCAATATATTATATTATATTGTCTAGTATTCATATATTAATATGATTATTTAATTTTTATTCATTGTATATGTATATTAATTATAATATTGATATTTTAAATATTAATAAAATAATGTAATTAATAATATATTAATAATAAACTTTATATTAAATTATTGATTATACATATTAATAGAAATATCATTATATTGTATTTATATTTATGTTATATTATAGTGAAATAAAATATTGATTATAATATATTGATAAGAATTATAAGTATTGTTATAAGATATCCTCTCAAATATCCAACAATGTGTCAAATTTGTGTATGATAATGAGATTGTAATCATTGTTCATCATGACTATCAACCCCTCTCTAAACTTGGTAACTTTACCATTGATTTATTTGTTCATATGCCCACAAGACAACCACACAAGACAACCACACAAGTGTCATGACACTCTATTCTATCTCTATAAATGATTCAAATAATGACAATCCTATATTTGTAAGGGCAACTCCTCCCTTACTCTCCCTCCTCCATATCCACTCACTAATCAAAAAATATTAAATCAAACTCAAAATCAACTAATCAATTTATGAAGAGTATTTACTAATAAATCATTCCTTATCAATGTTAAACAAATATTATATCTAAGGAACAAATTTCAACTACAAAACACTTACTATTATTACAACACTACTTGTGGCACTTGTTTTAATTGTTTTGAGTTTTATATGTATAAATCATAACATTTGATTTTTACATGGAAAGTGACATATATAGATTATTGAATTTGTTTTTCAATTTACTTTATGTTTCTTTAATAATATTATAAGGTTTTTTTAATATGATAATAGAATCTATCATACCCCTAGATTTTAATTTTTAATTATTTATAAATTTGTTTGTCAATTTGGTTAAACTGAACTTTCCAACTTGTGAGCATTCCAAAATAAAATTTTAAATGTCAAATAGTTATGTTCACAGGTGGTTTAGGTGTGAAGACAATTGTTTGAACTTGTCAAAAATTATTTAAGTCGTAAAAGTTGTTTCTTGGGAAATCTAGGTTTTTATACACATTTGTACTTCATGCAAAGGTCTAGGGGACCTTATAAGCCCAACAATAAGGAGAAGTCACAAAGCATTTTGAGGAATTGGGATTTTCTTACACATTTGCACTTTGTCAATTGAGTCATGTGTATGGAGTCCTGAAGTCAAGTCTTAGTTTAGGGCAATTAATGGTAAAAATAAATAGGCAAAAAAGTTTGTGGTCTTAGGTGATTAGGTGTGAATTTGGTCTTCAAAAATTAACAAAAGAATTATAAGGCTTAGTATGAAAATGAATCCAAATTAGAAATATTATCCTTGTTTTTTAGGGTCTATTGGGTTGTGAGGGTCAAATATTTGACTCCAACATTAACTATACATGCACTCAAACTCCAATGCAAGTTTTCTCACTACTCAAGCACATAAAAAACCTACTTTCTCTTACATTTCTTCTACAAACTTGATAGGAGCTCATGTATCCCACTAAGTCAATTCATGTTTACATAACAATCAAATAAAGAAATGAAAGATGAATTCAAGGGTTTCACACTTCCTTCCATGATTGGTTCTCATCTTTCTTAGACCTCTAACATAGACCTAGGGAACACTGATATTAAGGACTTTGTTGTAAGGATGAACAAGAAAGATAAATCCCTCATGGTGAGATGTATTCTTACAAGTGGAATCATTTAGGAAGCTATTGTTACCACATTAGTCCAATTCCCTAAGCTATTTATGGCATGTGTAAAGTGTTATGATCCTAAAGGGAGGAAAATATTGTTTCATAAAATGAGGTAGTGTTGCACTTGATGCCTAAATATATTGAGGACATGCTAGAGATTCATGATTATGAAGTATATGCAGACATAACAGTAGAATCAACAAGGAAGTATTTAGAAGAGGATCCAAATATGTACTTGAGGGTAATCAATAAACACTAGTTAAGGAATACAATGACTATCATAAAGGGGATGCCCGAAAACCTAGTAAAAAGTGATTTTATTGAAGAAGTTGGTGATATAATAACTTTGATGAACAAGATACTAAGGAACCTGATAGGTTGGGAGTTTTAATCTTGGATACATGTATATAAATTATTGCAATTATAATTGAGAAAAAGAAACACATTGACTAGGGAACACTAATCAATAATTACATTCACAACTAACTATTGGAATTGAGACAATCAAAATGCTTCTATATGACCACTTACCTTGTCTACTCTTTTGCTAGAAGAGAAAACTTTCCTAGCTTGTTGAAGGTTGGAGTCATAGACCCACCTTGATAGAAGGTCTATGAATTATACCTATAGCTTGAGATGAAGGAAAGCATGAAACATTTTAGGAAATTCAATGACTCTTTCCTTGTCTACATCATTAGGATGCTATAAAATGACCTCAATTAGAGCCTTTTAATGGATGCTACAACAAAAATCACATAATGGGGTAATTGGTTTATCCAATTTCCAACTTTCACTTACATCAAAGTGTGCATGTTCACAAGAGTTCGATATAATCTTCCAAAATATGTCAATGAAAAATGGGTTATCATGGGACTTTGTAGGCAATTTAGTCAAAGTTTAGAATTTTTTAAATAAATACAATTTGGGAATTAATTTCCCCATCTCAAATTTTCAATCCACTTGATCATCTCTTACTAATGTCAAGCATGCAAATGGCCATACATCTTTTTGAGAGGAGACTTTCCTTCAATTCTAGGGGATTTTTGGAGAACATCTTGAGAACTACCTATAGGCATATTCTAACCATTCAAGACTTCTATGTCTATTACAATGATGAACATATAGTGCATCATAGAGAATATTCTAGAATGACATCTCTTCATATTCTGTCTTTTGGACTAAAGAAAGTTCCTAAGGAAGTAATTGATGATGTTGCTTAGCTAGTTAACCCAAAGTATAATAATTAGTAGATCTTATTGTAGCCTATTCAAAAGATAGATTGGTTAGCTCTTAAAGTTTTTGATTAAAGGTAAAATAGGTTTTAAAGGGACCCCGAAACCCTTTACAAAAAGTTGATTAACAACAAAAGCACAACCAAACGACAGCAAACCATTTGCCTAAGCGAACCCATAGAAAAACAAAGACCAAACAATAGAAAAGTAGGAAAAAGAAACATAACAAAACAACTACATATGCTTTAGGGTTTTGGCATCTTCCATCTCCTATTGATATAAATCTTCATATAATTTGGCAAAGCGCAACAAATCTTTCTTTTCCTCCTTGAAAGATTTCTTCTTGTTGGCACAAGTTCGAGTGCTTGGTCTAACGTACGAACACTTTTACCACATTTCTCAGTCCCTTGCACAATCTATCCTTCATGGAGGTCTTTGAGTTTCTTAGTCAAGATTTTGATACTTGCAACACTTTTTTGGATAGTGCACTTACTCACCTAAAACACACATTCCAATTTCTCATTGATAGATTTCAATTCATTTTCCAAAACAACCACCCTCGAGCATTGATGTCTTTTTTCCATTTCTCCACAGCTATCACCTCCTCCTTGAACTCACTATTCAAATTAGTCAAATCCATCTCAATTTATGAAGCTTTGGGAAATTGCCTCCCACCCCTGTAGGATGCTAACATCTTCTTCCCTCAAGATCTGGTTCTTTTAACTCCAAGGCTTCTTTAAAGATTAGCCAATTTGATGTGAATGTGGTTTATCTCCACATAAAACCACTTAGTCATAATATGTTGAGAAGTAACTACCTCCCTCATAGTACCCAAAATGCTTGATAGTTCATCACAATTAGATGCCTTAGAGAAAAGCTCAAGAAACTCCTCAAGGATATCAGGGGTGGGGGAGTGAGTGCGAGATCATGATGGGCCAAATAGTGGCAATGGAGAAAAAATTTCATGAAAGTGTAAGCCAAAATCATGAAACACTTTTTTAGGCTTGGATTTAGGCTTGGTAAGTTTTTTCAAAACGGATATCCATTTCAGGAAAATGGATATCCATTTTGGGAAAACAAATATCTATTTTGGAAATGGATATATGCTTTTTCCATTTTGGTTTAAAAAAGTTTCCCCCAATATTTTAAGCTTGGGAATCCAAACTTTCCTTTTCCACGTGAATGAAGAATTGATATGTTTTTACAGATTTTCCTCAACTTCACCCTTGAAGCTAATGAACTTTTTTAATCCATATTTGATAAAATCAAAAGGGTTATCCGGGACACTGTCAAGATTCTAAAAATATTATATATGTCTAATTATAATTTTAATAGGTAATTATTAATAATTTTCTACCTACACTATGTCTGAATTCCTAAGAGACACACTGATTGAAAAATATCCATAACTTTCAAACTATTTGACCTTTTTCAAATCCAAAAGTTACATCACACTCTACACTTCGTTTTCTACAGGTCTTAAAAAAATTTGAATTTCATATTTTTTTGACCAATTTAGGTTGGTCGGAAAATTATTTTTTAATATTTTAAAAAACTTGTAGTAAAAAATTCATAACTAATTATTTACTGATAAAAAAAATCATAAAAATATGCATCGCATCCGGGCATGTGTCCTCTACTTGAATCTAAAGATTCAAAAAAAAAAATCTCATACTTAGTTGGCCAGAATGACACCTACTTTTTATTTCTTTTCAAAAAAAATAGTAGTGCCTCATTGAATATCCAATTTTCACCAAATAAATTTATTTTTTTCAATAAAAGAGAGTAGCCCATAAACTATGTATTCAATTTCCTACAAATTTTATTTCTACATATTTTCAAATTATGTAGATAACCCATTCGAATTTTCACATGAAGTTGCTTAAGTCTATTTTTTAGCATTTCATTTCCACCTAGGGTAAGTGCAAGAAGATGGGGGGCCAAAAAGGGGTCTTAAGTGGCCACTTTTTTTTTGAAATCAAGAAATACTGGCCTTGGATGAGAAATTGAGCATAGTTACACTCAAAATTTGGAGATGCAACCAAAACAATGTTTGTAGTGCTCCGAGTCTACTTTCTAAAGTACTATTTTTTTAAAAAATGGCATAGATTAAGGGGTTCAAAAGAGGGAGCCACAGAAATTGGTGTTGTTTCTGTCAAAAAAACATAACATAGCATGTTTTGTGGCTCCCTCAAAAGGTCAACTTTTTTTTTGGTATTTTTAAAATCGCTTTAGTGAAAAATTAGCTAATAGCATGTAGTTTATGCCCAATTTTTCTAATATTTTTTTGATGAATATTTGATTTTTTAGTAATTTTCAAAGTGGACACATCCTAAAAAATAGAATTTTGGCCGTGCTACCCCTATAAATTTTGAAAACTAATTGAAAATTATTTTTTTTCTTTTTTTAATATTTGTAGAATAGAGTCCAGTTTCTAAATATGTAATTTTTTTGAAATTTCAATGAAAAGTTAATTTACAATGAAAAAAAGACCAAATAGTGGTTTTTGCCCAAAAACGGACACACAAATAAAAGAAATTAAAGATGAAAGGCTTAACATTATTAAAATGTGAAAAAAATCACATCGTTAAATAGCTAAGAGAAAGCCTAACATTATCCAGGTGTTTGATTTGTCTGACGTTGAAACACGTGCAAATCTGAGGGTTAGCACAAATGAAATTCTGTGAAATCTTGAAGAATCTAGAAAAACACGTCTGTGACTATTCAAAAGGCACTCCAAGCCTTTGGGTTGGAAATCCAAAGAAAATCCCAAGCCCAAGTCTTGGGATTCCCAAAGCAAGACATGACGCGAGCGCGCTATGGTTTGCTTTGCATTTTTCCTTTTGTGCAAGTTTGTTGTTTGTCATGTTTGACATAACGCGACCAAGTTATAACGTGCTCGTGTTATGTTCCCCTCAAATTTTTTTATGTTCAAGGCTATTAATCATGTATGTATGTATGTATGCCTATATGGGTATGTGCAGGATCATGATGGGCCAAACTATACCACTAAGTGGCAATGAAAATACAAAAAATCAGACTTTATCAAGTTCATGTGAAATTTTGAATGGATTATCTATACAATTTGAAAAAGATGTAAGAATGAAATTTGTAGAGAATTGAATCAAGTTTATAGGCTACTATTTTTAAAAAAAAAAAACTAAATTTACTTAGTGAAAATTGAATATTTCAATGAACAGCTATTAAATTTTTCAGAAAAAATAAAAAGTGGGTGTCTGTCTAGCCAGCCTAACTATGAATAAAAATATATATATATTTTTTAAACTTTCAAAATAAGTAGAGGACTCATGTCCGGATGTGATGCATATTTATTTGAATTTTTTTTGTAATAAAATAATTAGTTATGATTTTTTTACTGTGACTTTTTTAAAAAAATAAAAAGTAATTTTCCAGCCAACCTAACTCGATAAAAAAAAAATCAAAATTCAAATTTTTTTTTTTAACCTATAGCCCTAAAAGCATAGAGTGTGACGCAGGTTTTGGATCTCAAAAAGGTGAAATGGTTTGAAAGTTATGGATGTTTTTCAATTAGTGTGTCCATCAGGATTTCAGAGACACTGTATATTGAAAATTATTAATAATTATTTAGTAAAATGATAACCAAATAAATCTTATATTTTTAGAAAGCTGACAATTTTTTCTATAAACCCTTTTTGTTTTATCAATTTTGCATAAAAAAAAGTCGTCAGCACGAAGGGTGAAGTTCGAAGAAGAGACTGAAACATTAAAACACGTTACAATCCATAAAAAGTTAACAATCAAAATGGATATCCATCTTGCTTTGTACCAAAGCAAGATGGATATCTATTTTGCTTCAGTAAAAGCAATTAGAAATGGATATCCGTTCTGGAAACGGATATCCGTTTTATTGATCTATGAAAAATTTTGTGCCATTGGTTTTGGATGAAGAGAAGCAACATATTTTGTACCATTGGTATTGTTTCACCAAAGATACAATCCATGGGTAATATCGTTTATGTATGCGTGGACATTTCGTGTATATCCTGCTATCGTTTATCGTGGTTGTAAATGGTGAATGTACATGTTAAAGGATACAAAGGTTGACCGGCCATATCAGGAAAATTGGGAAAAGATACGTTAGTTGACTGGTGATAACAAGTCATGTTATGTATAGGCTAAATCGAAGACATCGGACTGACAATAGTTATCAGAGAGACAAAGTTCCATTGAGCCGACAACATTGATCTCACAGATCAAGTCATATCGGGGTGACAATCATTAAGTGTCACCGATGGGTTATTTATCGGCACATCGGAAGAACGGTTGAGAACTACACCAATGAGAGGGAGTCACACTGACAGAAGGAACATCAGAAAGAGATGGACTCTCGGAGGCGAGAAGAAAAGTGTCACCGATAGAGGCAGTCTAGCCGATGGTGTAGTTCAGTGTTTATTGTTTTGGTGTGAGATACGATATCAGAAATCGAAGAGAATGTCTGACCGATGTAGAGGTCTTACCGATGACTAATGGATGGTAAACACATCGGGGAGAGTTATAATGTCGGAATGCAAGTAAAAAGTCTCACCAAGGGTATTGGTCTTACCGATAGACAAGGGCGGTGAATCTCACATTGGAGTAAGTGTGTATATATCCTGCAATCATCTTATTCCATGAGACCACATTTCTTTGAGGCATTTTTTCAAATAGTTCATGTGTCTTGTCTATGCTTCCACACTTTCCGTACATGTCTACCAGAGCATTTCCAACTAAAATATCTACAAAAATCCCACTTCCATTATGCTTTGATGAATGTCCATACCCTATTCCAAATCTCCCATTTTGGTAGAGGTAGAGAGGATGCTGACAAAGGTTGCAGAATCTAGCTTTACACTTGCCAATTGCATTTGCTTGAAAATTTCTAAAGCCTTTTCAACAAACCCATTTGTGCATATCCTACAATAATAGTAGTCGAGGAGACCACATTTCTCCAACTAGACTTCTACCAATTCAGAAAATGTGTGCTTCTGGACCAGTGTTTGGTACAAGAAACATACCAATAGAGTGGTGGCCATAATTCTCCCTCAATTGGAATTAAAAGGTACCCTTTTTCCATCCGAAGGAGGTCTCTCCTTATTATGCACTTTAAATCTCTCTTTTAGTTCTTTCAAGGGAAGGATTCCATCTTGGTTTGAGCAGTTGAAAGCGTTGAAGATACTCGACTTAAGAAGAAATGGACTAGAGGGTTCTATTCCCAAATCTCTTGCCAATTACTCACAACTTCACTGGAAAAGAATTTCACACAACTTGAAGGGGAGTATACTTGTAGAATTTGGTGGTCTGGGGAAGTTAGAACATCTTTGTTTGTCCTACAATCGCCTGAGCGGAAGCATTCCAAATTCTCTAGGAAACTGCATGTCTCTAATTGATTTGTCCCTTTACAATAACCATCTCACAAGTGCTCTATTCTCATGTCTTTATTTTGAAGGGAGCATGCTAATTACTTTGATCCATCGTCTTATACATATCAGAGAACAACGGAGGAGTCACACCGACAGCATAAGCCTAAGCGATGGATTCTACACATCGGCGAGAGGTCCCACATCGGGCTAACAAATTTGAAGGTTACCGATAATGATAAGTCTGGCCGACAATAGAGAAAGCAAGAACATATGAAGCATAGTTCGATGAGACATTAGAAATGTCTTGCCGATAGTAAAGAAAGAGTGTATTTCGGTCTCGTTTGGACCTTGGGAAGGATATTTTAAAAGCTATTTGAGCAATTGGTGGGTTAATGGGTATTTTACACCTTGTTTGTAAGCTTTTGCTATGTTGCTCTGCATCACTTGTCTACAACATACAAAGTTTACCTTTCTCACCCATACCTTCAGTATATAAAGGACATTAATAGGGAATTTGTAATTTCCACTCAGTCAGTGTAATCTAGGAGAGGATAGATTGTCTAAAGTTGTGATCTATTTCCATTTACACTTGCCATAACTACAAATGCTTAGTGTTTATTCTCAACCTCGGTATATGAATAAAATGTGACCTATTGTTCTAATAGGCCTATAGGGACAAAGAGGTGATAAAACCTTTAATTTTAAACATGACATGGTTTTGATAACTTCCCATATTGGTAGGGTCCTGGATGACAATCCTTTGATGCACCTAATTATAATAGGTGTTATGATAGTCCTTGGTATCTTTTCATTTCTTTCTTGAATGGCCTGCAAATAAGACATAAGACATATTAGATCCTTCATAAATAAGAATTCTCATACATTACATTTAAACTTAAACTCCCTAAACATCCATCAATCCATCCATTAATATCAAAATGCCATGAATATCTATGATCAACCATTCTAATTCCTAGGATAGTCATATATTGCAATTTTGCTTCTCTATACTAAAATAGCCCAAGGAATATCTAACCTCAAATTTGTATTTTAACAATCTAATGTCTTTACGAATAACATTGAGTCTTCTTTTGGGACAACATTTTTGCCTTTAGAAGCTCCTCATTTGATGATAGCCTAAAATCAAATAATGGCTTATATCCAGAGCTTTATTAAGTTGATACCTAGGTGGATTAGTGTGTAAACATTGAAATTAAATAGTAATTCACAAGTTTATTGAATAATACAATGAATCCCTAGTATAGAATCCAAATGTACATAATAGACCGGATATCTATTTTGTAGTAGGCATATGGACATTGCAAGTGTCCGTTGCAAAGAATTGGGTTTTCCAAAATGGATATCCATTTTGAAAACGGATATCCGCTTTGGAAAAGCAAAAAAAAGATAAAAGGAATATTTATGGGCCCGACTTCCGCAACCAGAGACCATCTGCTATTGAAATACTCATGATTTCTGGCTATGACAGTGAAAGGAATATTTTTATGCACTTTTGGAGACACAATTTTCTTGTTACAATAATAAGGGTGATATTTTTTTCCCCTAATGGGGAGCAACAGTCGTCGTAAAGAAAAAAGGAGGAGGAAAGTTACATTGGAGGAAATTGAAGCAATTAGGAAAAAAGATAGGGAAAGGAAGAGGATTGGAAGGGTGGGTTTGGCAGATGCTCATCAAGGTGAATCTTCTTCTTTACCATCTAATGACATGCAAATTGAAGATGTTAATTTTGATTATAATGAAATGTTAGATAAGAATGAAATTCACCATGATATTGCAAATGAAAATATTGAAAAATGTTATGAAACACCTATTCATAATAGCAATACCATGGAAAAAGAAGAAGAAGAAAAATGAAGACATGCACTTGAAGAAAGTGGATATGAACATCATGATATTGAAATTGCACTCCATAATCCATTTGTTGATAAAATTGATGAGGTTGAAAACATGGATGAAACAAGAACAATCAATGTATCTCCAAATTTCATAAGAAGAGAGGACATTTGTCAAGAAGAGAATAACCGTGATGAAATTAGAAAACACCCAAAAACCCCAAAATGGTTACTTGAAATTGATGAGAACATAATGGAAAAACTTGAAGGCAAGAGGTCATCACGAACGGTTCGGTTGTGGGCTACAAAACTCTTCAATGAATACTTTGAGAAGAAAACATTAACCGAACAATGCCAACTTTTTGTGCAATTATTAAAGATGTACAAAATGAGACCTTTACTAAAGAAATTAAAGATTCGGTTAAACAAAGTGTCCAATCGGAATAAAATTATTATAAGAAGCCTTTTCAATGCACTCAATTCTATTGGAAAGACTAGCAAGGAGAAAGATAAAAGAGCTACCCGTAGAGTAATAACAACCTCAATAGTAAGCAAACAATTAAGAAATGCTCGATTAATGAGGCAAACTTGTGTTGACTTAAGATTGAATCATAAAACATTGTCAAAAGCACTAGCATTAAGATCAAGGCTAGATAGTCCTATTGCCAATGATACTTGGGCTTTCAGTGGTAGGCTTCCACGAGTTGACAAGAAGCTAATTGATAGCACAAAGGAAGAAATTGAACGATTTTGGCACACTAACTCTAGGGTATCACCGAATGCAAAAGATGTTGTAAAGTTAAGAATTGGTGAAAAAGACCGCACACCACATCCTAAACATTACTTGGAATGTAGCCAAACAACATTGTACAAACAATATTGTGAAACTCACCCAGGTATGACAATCTCACAAAGAGCATTTGAATCTCTTAAGCCATTTTATTGTGTTCCTCTTAAAGTTCGTAATACATGTTGTTGCAAATACCATGTAGAATTTTCTATGTACCATGAATTATTATGCAATATTCGTTCTACTTTGCACACTAACGAAATGTTATAGGAGTGTGGTGCAATTCAACTACCAAAGTCATCTAGGGACTTATTGGATTTATTTCTATGTATTAGAGATTATAGTTGCATGTTCTACAAGAATGATTGTTTAAATGAAAAGTGTTTACAATGTGGTGGGTTATCAAAGTTTGTATCATGTTTTCATGAGGGCAACGAGCATGATTTTGGAAAGAGAATGGTTGAGAAAAAGAGATATGAGACAGTGAAATACAATTTGAAAAATGGAGGTGAAGGTTCTAGATGTGAGTTGATTGTAAGAGGTAAGTATTGCTGATTTTATTGATGATTTTAAGAAAAATCTTTTCTACAAGTATGTCAGACATAGCCACAGGTCTCGATGGTTAGATCAATAGTTCAGGATGTGTAAAGACTTTCCCGATTGGAACTATTGTCTCTGTAGTTGATTTTGCAGAAAACTATACATTGCAACCCCAAAATGAAGTTCAATCCCAGTACTACAATTCTATTCAGATTGCTATTTTTGTTCACATCACATACAAACATGCCCCTGAGAGTACAGAAGAGAACAAGAAGATTGTCAGAGAATACCATTTTTACATGAGTGATGATCGATCTCATTCAGCAGAGTTTGTGCAATATTGTTTTCAACAATTTTATGGGTTCTTGCAAGAAAAAGATATTAGAATAGATCAACATCTCATTTGGTCAGATAATTGCACTGGTCAATTCAAGAATGCTCGTAATTTCTATTGGTTGAGCAAAATGCATGTAGAGAAGGGTATGTTGACTTTTCTTCTGAATCAGCATTAGGGTTTGCCACTTCTAATGCACAGGCAGATTCAGGCCAACTGAATACAGGAGGTTGCGTGAGCTCCTCCCCTTCACTTCTGGTTCTGCCGCACCAAGGGGGGTATCCCTATAACTCAAGATGTAACCTTGACTAGCTCAAAGATAGAAAGATCTAACTTGACAACAACAGGCAGAATACTCTCATGTATGGACCAAGATCTGCATGATAGATCACAAGGCTGGCAACATTCTTGGACATGATGTCCGGTTGGGTATGAGAGCATGCAGGGGGTTCCTAATCCTACTCCTACAACTAACAGGTGGAAGTATGAAATGGTTTGATATGAATTTGGATGCGAAGCTGGACAAGGTGTATAACACAAGAACACAGCATGATTGGTGCCTATCCAGGGCTTGGAGTCGGTAGACATACACCTGTGAATGATCAGCATGAATAGCTAAAACCGGATTTCAGGGGGATACACATGATATCTGCCTTACAGATATCTCCCAATATAGAGTGTTGAGCTATCTCTACTTATGGCATCCCTACTGCAGTATACCCTTCCCAATGTTCAACCTGAAAACAGTTTAATCTGCCCCTTGAGCAGAGGTTGAAAGATCAGACGTTCAACATAGGAATTCTATGCTCTAGAATCTAAACATCACACAAATATCCAGATCCAGAAGAAGAATACATGCAATACTGGAGACAGAATTAACACAACACATGCTAAGATAGCATTACTCATATAAGATCAACCATGAAACCAGTGGATTCATGCCAAGTCCTACAACAGGAGATACATAAACTCACAAGATCAAGCTGTACAGAGCAACCAGATCAGCTGGTTTTGGATTACAGAGCCAAAAATCCACAACTTTCAACAACCTTGAATGAATGACACCATCTGCACTATATAGCAGGAGGGTGTATTCAGCATTAACTACCAGGTTGACCAAAACTCCCGCCAGATATACAGCATCATAAAAATGGCGCTCAAACTTGAATGCAGCAGGTAGGGGAGGAGACAGGAAGATTTCTCGAGCCTTGCGCCGCCGCCTAGGGATTCAGATCTTCAATCAGGTACTACATCCGTCCACGCCATCGCCCATACCTCTGCAACAATCGCCATTGATGGCGCACCAACCCGCGGCCTTGGGAAGATCATCAAACAGTTAATCGCAACCACTTCCCGCCGATATTCATCATCATGATATTTCGAATATGCAGGATAACATTATCCCACATGCACCCCGCAATGACCTCAATAACACTTTATATACTAGGTCATGAGCATGTATCATGTCGGTGCTTTTGCTCCTGACGACACTAGTATATAACCTCATCATCATCATCCCCCAGCAGCATGATATCCTGTTGTTCGAAATATCACCCTGACGTCATCATGATATTTGAAGTATACCCTTCATGATAATCGGCACAACCTGATCCATCGGAGGAACATCCTCCTGCTGAGCTTATTCCAAAAGTCTGGCCGATGAACATCCTGATGACGTCATCATCATATCCTGCTGACGTCATCATCATATCTGCCTACTGTGCACCAACTCGCATATCCGGATGACGTCATCATCATGTTTGCAAATATCAGGAGGTCTCTTCAAGATGATCAGTGTTAGAAATATGACCCCCCCCGGACCTTGATGACGTCATCATCATATTAACATCATCATGATATTCGGAAGACAACCGGATATTTGGAAATATCCTCCTAATGCTCAAATATCAGGTTGCACTGTAGCTCCTCTATAAGATCGGGGCGATAACTAAATATGATGATGATGCTTGAAAAGATCACCCCTCGGAGATAATGCGCGAAGCCAGCAGGCAGATATCTCCTTGATATCAGCATCATCATGATGCTCGAGCAAACATATATCCGGGTGATATGAAAATATCACCCCTTCCTTCGGAATATCATGATGCAGATAGGCAGATAAAAAGATATCACCCTGATATAAGGATGACGTCAGCATCATCAGGATGTTAAAACAACGAACAAGAAGTGATACAACATCATCAGGATGATATTGACCAAGATCATCCTGATGTTCAAAATATGATGACCCTAGTGAATATCGGGTCGTACTTAGAACTCTTCGACAACATCATCAGGATGATATTAACCAAGATCACCCGATGATAAAATATCACCCCGGCGAAATATCATGAAGGCAGAAAATATGATGACCTCCGCAAGCAGCAGGATGATAACTGGAAATATCATGATGATGACGACCCTTAGGAAAAAACAAGTTAGGTCGAGCAACTCAAAGAATAAGTAACATCATCATCATGCCCGCGCACGGTGATAAATGGAAGATCACCGGAGACTTTGAAGAATCACCCTCGCAAGCAGATCAGGGCGCACTGTAGCTCGTCAGCATCATCAGGATAAAACCCAAACATCACCCGACAGCGAAATATGATGATGACGTTGAGAAACCGGTCGACGGAGAACAAGATGATGATGACCTTCATCGAAACAAACATGATGATGATGACCTCCTCCTCAAGAAAATATGATGATGCAGCTGAAAACTGCTGAGGAGGTCCAACACCTAGAATATTTTTTTGGATACTTAGGGAGAGTGCCTGAATGAAAATTTTTCAAAAAACTACCAGTCAATTCAGGCACTAACAGTGGCTCTGTCTGGGGACGTGCAGGTGAAAACCTGCAGCGAGAACTCCAGATCTCTGGGATGCAGATCAATCCCTTATCCATTGGGCACAGAGTCAAATACTGCACTGACCTGCATCACCCAACACACTTGATGGCCTAAGGCCACCAAGAAAAGAAAAACATGTATCTCCCTTTGTCAAATATCTTGTTTTCATCTGCATGCACTGGGTCAGGCTTGGAGATACTACAAAGATCCACCCACAAACAAATCTTGTCATCTGCATATTCAACTCTTTGATTTGGCTTGTCATTATCACCCTTGTGCAGATAACCCTCAGCATCATGTGTCATGTGGGTGCAGAATATATCAAACAATGCATGTTCATATGGCATATAGCACTCATCACCTATATCATCATCATGCATTGCAACATGATCTCCTAGCTGGACTGCAAATAGGAAACACTCGGAGTCCACCACAAAACTAGGAAGATCAAGGCTCATTGTATTATATGCTGGCTCATCAAAAGAAAAGCTTTCAAAATCACAATTGTGTACATCATGTACACAGCCATCTGGTACACCAGGCTGGAAAAGATCAGGCTCTGGCATCTCTTTTAAGTCAGGCACATTTTCACAGTCACTTACCTGATGTATGTTGCTTCCTCTTTCATCAGGATGAGAAACAGAATCCAAGCCAAAAATAGTGTCTAGATCCTCACCATACTCAGACAAATCCTCATCACCATATGTGTCATAAATGGGTGACCCAGGTGCATCAGTTTCATCATAGTATGCCATTTGTTCATGGGCAGCAGAGCACACCTCTTCATCACCAATGGATTCAGTCTGTGGAGGAGTATCAGCCTGTGTGTCATAAGCAAAACAGCCATCAAATGAAAAACAATCATGCTCTGAACTAGCACTTATTTCAATTTCTGACTGCTCTTCATGATCTCCATATGTTTGAAAGGTAGGCAATGGGTCACACATAGGACTACTTCTCTGTTTGCTTATATCTTCTCTGTCTTGAGTACAATACTCACAATTATCTCCACAGGTCCATTCTAAAAATTGCTCATTGTTGTCCACAACCTCGTTATTGTTTTCATGGTCAGCTGCCTCATCATTGCAATGGGAATCCTCATTAGTCTTTTCACTGGCATCCTCAACTGGTGAACAATCCAGTTGAGCAGTATTGTTAGCATTATGTTCTAATATAGCAGTCTCAACCTCTATGCTTTTATTTTCATTTTCATCTGCACATGATGCCATAATCATTTGGTCATTTGCAGCTTCACAACAATTATTCACACCAAGGCCTGGGGACAGGGGTTTCAGCAGGTGCACATTTCTCATTTCTTCTACATTTTCTAAAAATTTGTATGCCATCTGCATACTTGTCACCTTGAAATCCCTCAGTAATGCACTAGAGCCCTCCTCAAAAGCTTCAAAGAATATGCCAACACAGGCTGAAATATCAGGTCTGAAACTTTCAGGGACATGTGAAAGGGCTACTGCAAACCTATGACTGAAATCAACACATGGCTCTTCATCTTGTTTTCTGATTCTCATCAATTCTGCAACAAGATCAGCCGGTTCTTTTGCAAATTCTTCCTTAAAACAGTCAGCAAGCTCATCCCAACAGGCAAAAAATTTCTTTGGAAAGCTCAAATACCAGTCTTTTGCTTTTGCATCAAAGGACCTAACAATAAACCTCATCCACATATCCTCATCTCTGAATGAATGTTTTCCCATAAAACTTTGAAAATTTTGGATATGTGCATTCCCATCACATACATTGTGACCACTAAATCTAGGCATCTGACAGTATATCCTAGCAGGCATAATTTCTACTTCATAATCCACCCATGACAAATCCAGTTGGTCATACAAAGGATCAAAAGGGCTGACAGGAGGTTTAGCTTTCTGA
Source organism: Cunninghamia lanceolata (assembly GCA_027924645.1). Classification (NCBI taxonomy): domain Eukaryota; kingdom Viridiplantae; phylum Streptophyta; class Pinopsida; order Cupressales; family Cupressaceae; genus Cunninghamia; species Cunninghamia lanceolata. Next base: position 1,563,795 of record BSBN01000053.1, on the reverse strand, counting down.
CAGGCAGACACAACAGGGTTACTGCTTCTTAACTGGGCCTGCTCAGCCTCTAAGAATATCAACCTATTTCTTATCTCTTCTATTCCTTTATCCAACATTTCACCACTGAGTGTGGGATAACTCATACTTGGATTCATAAAAATCTTACTCTTAGACATTGTTTGTCTGTCTAAGACCCTAGGCTTCCCCTGGCATCTAACCTATGCAATAAAACAGCAAATATAAAGGAGAAGGAACAAGGTACCTTTTCTCATACAGATGCAGGAATATGTACAACACATTTTTGTCACATCACATACATCCATCTTTCATGTGCATTGGGATCTTTTTTGCAGAGTCGCCACCTCTCCAGAGAGGACAAAATTTTCAATAGCTGAAAGCTACTTTTCCAGGTTCATTCCACCAGCAGAGCATCATTTCACCAGAGACTGCAGGATATTACTTTACATCAACGTTCCCCAGCAGAGTCGCCATTTTGTTGACTTTTCTTCTGAATCAGCATTAGGGTTTGCCACTTCTAATGCACAGGCAGATTCAGGCCAACTGAATACAGGAGGTTGCGTGAGCTCCTCCCCTTCACTTCTGGTTCTGCCGCACCAAGGGGGGTATCCCTATAACTCAAGATGTAACCTTGACTAGCTCAAAGATAGAAAGATCTAACTTGACAACAACAGGCAGAATACTCTCATGTATGGACCAAGATCTGCATGATAGATCACAAGGCTGGCAACATTCTTGGACATGATGTCCGGTTGGGTATGAGAGCATGCAGGGGGTTCCTAATCCTACTCCTACAACTAATAGGTGGAAGTATGAAATGGTTTGATATGAATTTGGATGCGAAGCTGGACAAGGTGTATAACACAAGAACACAGCATGATTGGTGCCTATCCAGGGCTTGGAGTCGGTAGACATACACCTGTGAATGATCAGCATGAATAGCTAAAACCGGATTTCAGGGGGATACACATGATATCTGCCTTACAGATATCTCCCAATATAGAGTGTTGAGCTATCTCTACTTATGGCATCCCTACTGCAGTATACCCTTCCCAATGTTCAACCTGAAAACAGTTTAATCTGCCCCTTGAGCAGAGGTTGAAAGATCAGACGTTCAACATAGGAATTCTATGCTCTAGAATCTAAACATCACACAAATATCCAGATCCAGAAGAAGAATACATGCAATACTGGAGACAGAATTAACACAACACATGCTAAGATAGCATTACTCATATAAGATCAACCATGAAACCAGTGGATTCATGCCAAGTCCTACAACAGGAGATACATAAACTCACAAGATCAAGCTGTACAGAGCAACCAGATCAGCTGGTTTTGGATTACAAAGCCAAAAATCCACAACTTTCAACAACCTTGAATGAATGACACCATCTGCACTATATAGCAGGAGGGTGTATTCAGCATTAACTACCAGGTTGACCAAAACTCCCACCAGATATACAGCATCATAAAAATGGCGCTCAAACTTGAATGCAGCAGGTAGGGGAGGAGACAGGAAGATTTCTCGAGCCTTGCGCCGCCGCCTAGGGATTCAGATCTTCAATCAGGTACTACATCCGTCCACGCCATCGCCCATACCTCTGCAACAATCGCCATTGATGGCGCACCAACCCGCGGCCTTGGGAAGATCATCAAACAGTTAATCGCAACCACTTCCCGCCGATATTCATCATCATGATATTTCGAATATGCAGGATAACATTATCCCACATGCACCCCGCAATGACCTCAATAACACTTTATATACTAGGTCATGAGCATGTATCATGTCGGTGCTTTTGCTCCTGACGACACTAGTATATAACCTCATCATCATCATCCCCCAGCAGCATGATATCCTGTTGTTTGAAATATCACCCTAACGTCATCATGATATTTGAAGTATACCCTTCATGATAATCGGCACAACCTGATCCATCGGAGGAACATCCTCCTGCTGAGCTTATTCCAAAAGTCTGGCCGATGAACATCCTGATGACGTCATCATCATATCCTACTGACGTCATCATCATATCTGCCTACTGTGCACCAACTCGCATATCCGGATGACGTCATCATCATGTTTGCAAATATCAGGAGGTCTCTTCAAGATGATCAGTGTTAGAAATATGACCCCCCCGGACCTTGATGACGTCATCATCATATTAACATCATCATGATATTCGGAAGACAATCGGATATTTGGAAATATCCTCCTGATGCTCAAATATCAGGTTGTACTGTAGCTCCTCTATAAGATCGGGGCGATAACTGAATATGATGATGATGCTTGAAAAGATCACCCCCCGGAGATAATGCGCGAAGCCAGCAGGCGGATATCTCCTTGATATCAGCATCATCATGATGCTCGAGCAAACATATATCCGGGTGATATGAAAATATCACCCCTTCCTTCGGAATATCATGATGCAGATAGGCAGATAAAAAGATATCACCCTGATATAAGGATGACGTCAGCATCATCAGGATGTTAAAACAACAAACAAGAAGTGATACAACATCATCAGGATGATATTGACCAAGATCATCCTGACGTTCAAAATATGATGACCCTAGTGAATATCGGGTCGTACTTAGAACTCTTCGACAACATCATCAGGATGATATTAACCAAGATCACCCGATGATAAAATATCACCCCGGCGAAATATCATGAAGGCAGAAAATATGATGACCTCCGCAAGCAGCAGGATGATAACTGGAAATATCATGATGATGACGACCCTTAGGAAAAAACAAGTTAGGTCGAGCAACTCAAAGAATAAGTAACATCATCATCATGCCTGCGCACGGTGATAAATGGAAGATCACCGGAGACTTTGAAGAATCACCCTCGCAAGCAGATCAGGGCGCACTATAGCTCGTCAGCATCATCAGGATAAAACCCAAACATCACCCGACAGCGAAATATGATGATGACGTTGAGAAACCGGTCGACGGAGAACAAGATGATGATGACCTTCATCGAAACAAACATGATGATGATGACCTCCTCCTCAAGAAAATATGATGATGCAGCTAAAAACTGCTGAGGAGGTCCAACACCTAGAATATTTTTTTGGATACTTAGGGAGAGTGCCTGAATGAAAATTTTTCAAAAAACTACCTGTCAATTCAGGCACTAACAGGGTATACCTCATATTTGGAATTTTTTTGAAGCCGAGCACGGAAAAGGTGAACATGATGGAGCAGGTGCATGCATGAAGAGAGCTCTTTTTAAAGAACAACTAAAGATTAGAGGTGGTGCTAGATTCAGTGATGCAGATTCCATTGTTAAGTGGTGTAACTATGCATTGTCACGAGGAGTGGCTCTTGATTCTGAAGTGTGCAGGTTCTTTTGGTTGGTTGATGATGGGATAGCGATAGAGAAATTGGAATGTCAGAGAAATCAGTGAATCATTAAAGATGCATTCATTCCAAAGCTCAAATGCAAGTACATGGACTATTTGGACACGAGAATTAGCTTGTTTTTGTCAGAGTTGTATTAAATGTAATTGGAACAATTGTGAGTCAAGTGAGTGGGTAGATGCATGGATTCCACAATATTTAGTCCCTTTATATGAAGGTCAATCATCTTCCGTCAATGACATGGAGAGCTCATTTGACTATGAACATCTTTCAGACCTTGTACAGCCAGGTCATGTTTATGCAGTTGTTGCACCGCATGGAAATGAAGATGTAAGGAAAGCACAGGTGCGGAAGACAGCTTCCCTAATGTTAATTCCAAGGGGACGATGCAGACAAGTCACTTTTAAAAACTAAATAACACAGATAAGTACATGAGAGAAACCAAATAGACAATATTCAGAACAGAGACACACAGTATTACGTGGGAAAACCCTTACGGGTAAAAAACCCACCACCACAAGAAAACAATCTTTATTACAGTAAGATATATAGTTACAATAAAGAACTCAACTTCTTGCTTTGGTTTTGATTCTCGACTCCCTACCAACAGTTCGCTCACTGTATATTTACAGAACGAACCTTTCTTCAAGTCTCATCATCATAATACCAACGACACCTGTAGACATATCATTCTATTTCCAGTCTGCAAGAACAAGAGTCGTTACACACTTCTGCTCTAACTGATAGAACAAATTCCTCATACGTCGCTGCCATCTAACCGTCGCAACGGTTCACATTTCAGTGAGGTGTTTAGTCCCACATGTACCAAGTCGCAAAGGACTTTGCAGTTTATAACCGCCAACAGACGAAAGAGTATTGTCAGCAATTTTGTTGCCGACAATACCAAGCCTCCAAGTCCATTGGCATAACAACTCCCATCGGCCCTCAGACTTCACCTCCCACTGATGAGCATTGTCTCCCCGATCACCAAGGTTACCATCGGTATGACACTCTCCATCGGCAAAAGATCTAGCCCTCGCTCCGACAGTGGTTTGTCTCACCGATACCAATAAGACTTCCATCAGGATGTCCACAGTACATCGGCCCAACACCTTTAGGCTATGCCGACGGGTATTCTCTTGCCGATAGACATACGCCATCGGAGTGACTACTCTTGTCAGAGTAACTCTACAGAGTTTGGCCGATAGGCCTTGTCTCGCCGACGACCAACCCATAACCTTCGTCGGAGTAACTCCACAAAGTTTGGCCGATAGGCCTTGTCTCGCCGATGGTCACCACGTACTAAGTCATCGGTGGTCTTACACATGGTCCTGCCGATAGCACTTCGTCACAGCGATGCCAACATCGCATGTCCTCGAACCAACAAACCAAGGAACAGTTGATCCTGCCGAATGAACTCCAGAACGGTTCAACAAAGAGGTTCAAACAGTAATAAAGGTTCGACGAAGAGGTTCAAGCAGTAATTTGAGACACAAGTTCTCTTCAATCTCCCACTTGTCGAAGAGATTATTGCTACCTCTTAGTCCTTATTCGATTATTGAGAACTATGGACCCGAAGACCCATTTCATCTAAACACCATTTAAACTTGGTCGTGCTCACTGGTTTAGTTAAGACATCAGCGACATTTTCCAAAGTGTCAACCTTTACCAGCTTCACCTTCCTATCTTCCACCATATCACGAACAAAGTGATATTGGACATCAATGTGTTTTGTCCTAGCATGAAATGTAGGATTCTTTGCCAAACATATGGCACTTTAACTGTCACAGTGAATTTGTATTTGCCCTGCATTAAAACCAACATCAGAACACAACCTTTTCAACCAAACGGCTTCTTGGCATGCACGAGTAGCTGTCATGTACTCTGCCTCTGTTGTGGACAAAGCGACTACAGCCTGTCGCTTGCTCATCCAACTGATAGCACCACCATGTAACATGAACACGTATCCACTGGTGGATCTCCTACTATCAATGTCCCCTGCCCAATCAGAATCAACATATCCCTGAATGCTGATAGATCTCTTAGACCCTTCTGAGTTTCCATGATAGCAAATAGCATAGTCAGAAGTTCCCTTCAAATACCTCATAACTCTTTTCACAGCATCCCAATGTGACCTGCCTGGATTCGCCATAAACCGGCTCAAAACTCCCACTGCTTGGGCAATGTCTGGTCTGGTACAGACCATTGCATACATTAAACTACCAACAGCACTTGCATAAGGTACTCTCTTCATGTCATCAATGTCATTTGAAGATTCTGGACAATCTTCAACAGATAATTTCGTTCCCTGCAAAACTGGAACAACTAACTATTTAGAATCAGACATATGAAACTTATCAAGAACATTGGTAATATACTTCCTCTGGTTGAGCCAAATTTTTCTCTTAGATCTGTCCCTTATGATCTCCATTCCCAGAATGTACTTTGCTGCCCCCAGATTTTTCATTTCAAATTTCAAGGACAACTGAGATTTTAATTCTAAGATCATCCCCTTACCGTTGCCAATGAACAACATGTCATCCACATATAGTGCGATTGTAAGAATCTGATCACCTTCAGTTTTATAATAGACACAATGATTAGATTTAGATCTCACATACCCCAAGGATAAAACATACGTATCAAACTTTTGATACCACATTCTGGGAGACTGTTTCAAACCATAAAGAGACTTTTTAAGTTTGCATACCAGATGTTCTTTACCTTTTTCCACAAAATGCTCTGGCTGAGACATATAAATTTCTTCTTCAAGGTCTCCATGAAGAAACGCTGTTGTCACATCCATCTGCTCAATTTCAAAATCATATGCTGCTACAAGTGACAACAGAAATCTAATGGATGTCAACTTAGCTACAGGAGAAAAGATTTCTCCGTAATCAATACCTTCCTTTTGGGAATACCCCTTAGCAACCAGTCTTGCCTTGTACTTCTCAATACTACCATTTGGACCATATTTCTTCTTAAATACCCACTTACAGCCTACAGGTTTTCTTCCTTCAGGCAAGGGCACCAGATTCCAGGTTCCATTCTTCTCCAATGATGTCATTTCACTATGCATGGCTTCCAACCAAGAATCTAAATCAGGTATACTAATAGCTTCTTTCACAGTCCTAGGTTCATCAGTATCAGTAAGTAAAGCATAGGTACAAGTTGAATCAAGTACTGAAAATCCATACCTATCTGGTTGTCTTCTTTCATGTGTAGATCTCCTCAAAGGTTGAGGTGCAGGTTCAGGTTCTTGCTCTGGATCAGAATCTTCGAAGCTACTTGAACTCTCATCTGAACCATCTACACTTGGTGCTTGTTGTTCCTCTTTTACAGGGGTCAGAGGAACATTCACAACACTTTTTTCTTTCTTTTCTTCTGTCTTTTCCAGCTGAGGGTCAACAACCAACAGTTTCAGCTCTCTGAAAATTACATTCCTGCTGTAGATTACCTTTTCAGTTTTAGGATTCCAAAGCTTGTACCCTTTAATACCGACTCCATAGCCAACAAAGATACATTTAACTGCCTTGTTATCCAACTTAGATCTTTTAACTTCAGGAATATGAGCATATGCCTCACAGCCAAAGACTCGAATATGCCTTAGAGAGGGCTTCTTACCAGACCATGCTTCCATAGGTGTCTTATCAACCAATGCTGAAGTGGGAGAATGATTCAGCAAGTAACAAGCTGTAGCAACTGCCTCAGCCCAGAACTTCTGTTCAAGACCAGCATAACTCAACATACTTCTTGCTTTCTCCATTAACGATCGATTTAACCTTTCAGCAACTCCATTCTGTTGTGGAGTATAAGGTATAGTTTTATGCCTTTTAATTCCATGGTCTACACAATACTTATCAAAATCTGCATTGCAATATTCACCACCGTTATCTGTTCTCAAGCATTTTAGTTTTCTACCAGTCTGATTTTCCACAAGAGTTTTAAATTCTTTAAATCGACTGAACACTTCTGATTTATTTTTCAAAAAATATACAAATGCCCTTCTCGAATAATCATCAATGAACGATATGTAGTATCTTGACTTAGATAAAGAAGGAACATCAACTGGGCCAAAAACATCAGAATGCACATAGTCCAGAACACTAGAAGATTTATGAGAACTAGAGTAAAATGAAACACGGTTTTGCTTTCCATATATACAATGTTCACAGAAATCGAACTCCAGATTACAATCAATCAGCCCATCTACCAGGTTTTTATTTTTCAAGGTTTTTAAACCTTTCTCACCTATGTGACCAAGTCTATGATGCCAGAGCATTGTTTTCTCTGCAGGAAGTTTAACTTCCATAGAATTTACATCATGTGTTACAATAGTGGCTTTTTCAGATTTTGCAGAGACATTATTACAGCACACTGGTTTAGCATCTAACCTATACAGAGTTCCAATGCGTTCACCTTTTGCCAGAACAATAGAACCTCTAGTCATCTTACAGCCACCATTCACAAAAGTAACTTGCACTCCAACATCATTAAGCTTACTAACAGAAAGTAAATTTCGAGCCAGACCTGGTATATGAAGAACTCCATTCATTCCCTTTATTCTACCATCTGGGAACTGGATTCTGACTCGACCTCGGCCAACAATTTCCAGTGTTGAATCACTAGCCAGGAACACCTTGCCACCAGCATAGGGTTCATACTTAGTGAACCACTCTCTATGAGATGTCATATGAAAAGATGCTCCTGAATCAATCAGCCAAACATCTTCAGAAGCAGGTGTTGCCAGAGTAGCAATGAAAGCATCAGCATCACTGTGTGAAGACTCAGAGTCAGTGAAGTTCTTCTTCTTCTTTTTCTCCTCTTTGCAGTCTTTCTTGACATGACCTTTCTGCCCACAATTCCAGCACTTCACCTTGGACTTCTTGCCAGGAGATTTTGATTTCCCCTCTGATTTGGACTTAGACTTCTTGTCCTTCTTCTTGCCTCTTTCCTTTGATCTACCACGAACTGACAGAGCCTCTTTGGCCATTCCAGAAGATTTCCTCCGCATCTCTTCAGACAACAAAGAGGCAACAACAGTTTCCTGAGAAAACGTAGTTGTTGTACTTCCAATAGCCATCACCAGATGGTCCCACGAGTTAGGTAAGGAACATAACAGAAGCATACAGCGATCTTCCTCTTCTATTTTTACACCTATAGATGTCAACTGAGAAACAATCGTATTGAATGCACTCAGATGTTCTGCTACAGATGCACCTTCATCCATCTTCAGAGAATACAATTTCTTTCTGAGGAAAAGTTTATTTACCAAGGACTTGCCCTGATAAATATTATTCAACTTTTTCCACAAATCACTTGCAGATTTCTCCTCATGGATGTTCAATAGAACAGAGTCAGATAAACTCAGTCTTATCAGTCCTTTGGCTTTTCTGCATATCAGTTCCCAATCTTCTTGCTTCATGCCTGTAGGTTGAACTCCAGACACAGCAACCCAAAGATCTCTATAGACTAACATGTCTTCAACTTTAAGTTTCCACAACTCAAAGTTTGTGCCATTGAATTTCTCAATGTCTATTTTGTCTGATGTACTTGCCATCTCTATTTAATTTAAAAATAACTCTCTATAGAACTCCCACACAACAGAATTAACACAAAAAACCCAAACTACCGATAAGGATAACACAACGGACCAGGCTCTGATACCACTTGTAAGGAAAGCACAGGTGCGGAAGACAGCTTCCCTAATGTTAATTCCAAGGGGACAATGCAGACAAGTCACTTTTAAAAACTAAATAACACAGATAAGTACATGAGAGAAACCAAATAGACAATATTCAGAACACAGACACATAGTATTACGTGGGAAAACCCTTACGGGTAAAAAATCCACCACCACAAGAAAACAATCTTTATTACAGTAAGATATACAGTTACAATAAAGAACTCAACTTCTTGCTCTGGTTTTGATTCTCGACTCCCTACCAACAGTTCACTCACTGTATATTTATAGAACGAACCTTTCTTCAAGTCTCATCATCATAATACCAACGACACCTATAGACATATCATTCTATTTCCAGTCTACAAGAACAAGAGTCGTTACACACTTCTGCTCTAACTGATAGAACAAATTCCTCATACGTCGCTGCCATCTAACCGTCGCAATGGTTCACATTTCAGTGAGGCGTTTAGTCCCACATGTACCAAGTCGCAAAGGACTTTGCAGTTTATAACCGCCAACAGACGAAAGAGTATTGTCAGCAATTTTGTTGCCAACAATACCAAGCCTCCAAGTCCATCGGCATAACAACTCCCATCGGCCCTCAGACTTCACCTCCCACTGATGAGCATTGTCTCCCCGATCACCAAGGTTACCATCGGTATGACACTCTCCATCGGCAAAAGATCTAGCCCTCGCTCCGACAGTGGTTTGTCTCACCGATACCAATAAGACTTCCATCAGGATGTCCGCAGTACATCGGCCCAACACCTTTAGGCTATGCCGATGGGTATTCTCTTGCCGATAGACATACGCCATCGGAGTGACTACTCTTGTCAGAGTAACTCTACAGAGTTTGGCCGATAGGCCTTGTCTCACCGACGACCAACCCATAACCTTCGTCGGAGTAACTCCACAAAGTTTGGCCGATAGGCCTTGTCTCGCCGATGGTCACCACGTACTAAGTCATCAGTGGTCTTACACATGATCCTTCCAATAGCACTTCATCACAGTGATGCCAACATCGCATGTCCTCGAACCAACGAACCAAGGAACAGTTGATCCTGCCGAATGAACTCCAGAACGGTTCAACAAAGAGGTTCAAACAGTAATAAAGGTTTGACGAAGAGGTTCAAGCAATAATTTGAGACACAAGTTCTCTTCAGAAGAGAGGTCAGACTATTGGTTGGCACGATGTGTATAGGGAAAACAAAAGCTAACACAACCTATGACAGATGATGATGGGTTCACATATCCTACAGGATCAGTTGTTATTGCTGGGACTTGGTTACGAACATATATGGTTAAAAAGAATGGCATCCCGGCCTTTGAAGACTTTGAGAAGCATAAAACCATATTGATGTATTCTCACCTAGTTGTAGCAACAAATGTCAAGTTACTAAAGCATTGTGGAAGACCAAAATCAAAAGAACTATGGACAATTAGTAATGCTAATCATGAAGCAATATTGGATACTTTGAAGGTAAGAGATGACCCCTCAGATACGCTTGACTAGCATTTAAACTTCCAAATGGACAGGTATGACATTTTTATCTTAACTTGTTCTTGTTTTTTCTATTTTTTAGAATTGTTTTATTGAAAATCTTGTTACTTTAATAACTATAATGCATGCTTTTGACTATACAGGACAGCAAATAAAGTTATTTTAGATGGCATCGTAGATTATTTTGCATTGCATCGTAAATTATTTTATATGGCATCGTAGGTTATTTTGACTATACTCGAGGTATGATTTTTAGTTCTCATTTGTATTTCTTAATATTGCACATTTGTACCTTTTTCTACATAAGGCATTCCATGAGGTGACATGTATTTGATGTCTTTTGCCAAATAGTTCATGTGCCTTGTCTATGCTTTCACATATTACATACATGTGTCACATGGCAATTGCAACTACAACATCTGACAAAATTCTCATTTCTTTGAGGTATTCCACCAAACAGTTCATGTGCCTTGCCTATGCTTCCTTACTTTGCATTCTTATAAAAGTCCTATAACAATCATAATTAATCTTCATACTAATCTTGATAGTAATCTTGCCATCATTGTATTCCATGAGATGACAGTCCTATAACAGTCCTATACATGTCTACTAGGATAGTTTTAACTACAATAGTCCTACAACAGTCCTAAAATAGTACTAGAACAGTCCTATAATAAGCGCAGCATTTAATGTACATATTTATGATATTCATGTTTACTTTTAAATCTGCTTGTTCATGCTTCTCACAGGATGTCACCTCCCCTACCCATCCAGCTCTATAGAAGAAGAGAGACAACAAATGATCAAAAGGGATCACCAATTGGTGGTAAGTGATCGATTACTTATGTCATGTTATATATTTTGAATATTAAATTCTATATTAATGTGCACGTTGTTTGATTGTATTAATAGGTGGAAATTCAAAAATCTCTATCGAGGAGGTCTAGTCGATGAGCGATGGAAGATGAGTCATTGACTGGTTCACCATCTTCATGGCCTAGCAAGAGCCATAGATTATTTGATAGCAATCCATAGGACATTTGATTTTGGGACATTTTGTTACATATGTGTATTTGGCTTTGTAAACATACTTTTGTATGTTATCGATGTATATCATTGTATATACCCATATGGTTTTATTTGTACATGCCTATATGGCTTGATATATACACTATACATTATTTTCATGACATTATGTGCATATATGTATATATAAGATCCTAATTTGGCACAAGTAGGGAGAATGCTTGCACAAGTTATGGAATTTGGTTTTAAACGTTCCAATTGTATTTGCTTCAAAGTTTCTAAAGCCTTTTCAAAAAATCCATTTTGTGCATATCTTGCAATCATTGCATTCCATGAGATAGCATCTCTTTGACGTGTCATGCCAAACTATTCACATGCCTTGTCTATGCTTCCACACTTTGGATTTACACCCGCCAATTGCATTTTCTTAACATTTCCTTTCAATCCTTATCAAAAATTCTGTTTTGTGCACATATTGCAATCATTACATTCCTTCATTTACAACACATGATTAAATAAGAAGATGCATATTTACAACACTTAAGACCTTCATGAAATGATACATTGGTTTCTTGATATTCAATCATGCATTGGAGATCTTCAAAGTGTTAAATATGTTTGAAGTGATGAAGAAACTTGTTATTTTGATGTATTTCAACTCCAAACTTCCGCCTAGAAATGAAGGCGCTAATCCTTTATCAAACTAATCTAAAAGTGTGCCTTGGTACTTAGGGCGCTAGATTATGATTGATCAACCTAAAATGTGCGCCTAAGGCTAGATAGTGAATAGGAAGGATAAAATGCAACATCAAAGGAGTTTATAGTTATTGAAGGCATCAAATGATGACTTGGGCACACATCTACCTCTCTACACCATATGTGACTAGTGCCAATTATTGAATAAACAACCTAGAATGAGTGTTTTACTATTTGAGGTGCTAGTTCATGTTTCTAGAACACCAAAAGTGCGCCTCGATGTTGAGGCACTAGCCCTTGCTCAAGCAACCTTGAAAGTGCGCTTTCACAAGGAGATTAAAATGTATTATCAGAGGATTAAGTTGAATCAAGGAATCATCATTGAAGACAAGTAAAACATGACTGTGAATGAGGCACACTTTTTATCATCTTAACCTCACAATTGCGCCTTCCATTGGAAGCTCATATTGTGCCTAAAGGAATAGTACTAAGATATCATCCATGTTAATAATTGAGAATGTGTCAACTGGAACAATATTTTTTGTTCTGCTCATCGTGGGGTTGAACGGACTGCGCCAATGCGTCGGGGTGGGGGGGGTAAATGCTAGGGGAGGTCTTGTTTCATGCGCCAAGCGTCCCAGTCATTCCAGGCAAGAGGTTACTGGCAAAGTCCCTTAAGATCCCTGAGACCAAAAAATTGCCAAACTTTGACCAGGCAGTTCTCAGAATTTGTGAAAGTTGGGAATGTTTTGTTTGGACCTACAAGTGCACGTGACATCCTTCCACAATAACTTCTCTCATTTTTGGTCAACTCCATTCCGTTTGACCATGCCGAAATCAAATGCATTGTTGCAAAATGCTTCAATTTGATGTAGTGGAAAGGTGCTAGGTGCGACATTTTTCATTCCATAGCTCGTGGGGTCGAACGGACTGCGCCAACGCGTCGGGGTGGGGGGGTAAATGCTAGGGGAGGTCTCGTTTCGTGCGCCAAGCGTCCCAATCATTCCGGGCAAGAGGCTACCGGCAAAGTCCCTTAAGATCCCTGAGACCAAAAAACTGGCAAACTTTGACCGGGCAGTTCTCAGAATTTGTGATAGTTGGGTATGCTTTTTTTGGACCTACAAGTGCACGTGACATCCTTCCACAATAACCTCTCTCATTTTTGGTCAACTCCATTCCGTTTGACTGTGCCAAAATCAAACGCATTGGCACAAAATGCTTCAATTTGATGTAGTGGAAAGGTGCTAGGTGCGACATTTTTCATTCCATAGCTTGTGCAGTCGAACGGACTACGCCAACGCGTTGGGGTGGGGGGGTAAATGCTAGGGGAGGTCTCGTTTCATGTGCCAAGCATCCCAGTCATTCCGAGCAAGAGGCTACCGACAAAGTCCCTTAAGATCCTTGAGACCAAAAAACTGCCAAAATTTGACCGGGTAGTTCTCAAAATTCATGACAGTTGGGAATGCTCTATTTGGACCTACTGGTGCATGTGACATCCTTCCACAATAACCTCTCTTGTTTTTGGTCAACTCCATTCCATTTGACCGTGTTGAAATCAAACTCATTGGCACAAAATGCTTCAATTTGATGTAGTGGAAAGGTGCTAGGTGCGACATTTTTCATTCCATAGCTCGTGCGGTCGAACGAACTGTGCCAACGCGTCGGGGTGGGGGGGTAAATGCTAGGGGAGGTCTCATTTCGTGCGCCAAGCATCCCAGTCATTCTGGGCAAGAGGCTACCGGCAAAGTCCCTTAAGATCCATGAGACCAAAAAACTACCAAATTTGACCGGGCAGTTCTCAGAATTCATGACAGTTGGGAAAATTCTGTTTGGACCTATAGGTGCACGTGGCATCCTTCCACAATAACCTCTCTCATTTTTGGTCAACTCCATTCTGTTTGACCGTGTTGAAATCAAATGCATTGGCGCAAAATGCTTCAATTTGATGTAGTGGAAAGGTGCTAGGTGCGACATTTTTCATTTCATAGCTCGTGGGGCTGAACGGTTTGCTCCAACACGTCGGGGTGGGCGAGTAAATGCTAGGGGAGGTCTTGTTTTGTGTGCAAAGCGTCCCAGTCGTTCCGAGCTGTAAGCTAGCGACAAAGTCAAAAGTTGCTAGGATTGAAATTTTGCATTCCACAGGTCCTGGGGCCGAACGGTTTGCTCCAACACGTCGAGGTGGGTGAGTAAATGCTAGGGGAGGTCTTGTTTTGTGTGCAAAGCATCCTAGTCGTTCCGAGCTGTAAGCTACCGTCGAAGTCAAAAGTTGCTAGGATTGAAATTTTGCATTCCACAGGTCCTGGGGCTGAACGGTTTGCACCAACACGTCAGGGTGGGCGAGTAAATGCTAGGGGAGGTCTCGTTTTGTGTGCAAAGCATCCCAGTCGTTCTGAGCTGTAAGCTACCGGCAAAGTCAAAAGTTGCTAGGATTGAAATTTTGCATTCCATAGGTCTTGGGGCCGAACGGTTTGCGCCAACGCATCGGGGTGGGCGGGTAAATGCTAGTGGAGGTCTCGTTTCATGTGCCAAGCGTCCCAGTCGTTCTGAGCTGTAAGCTACCGGCAAAGTCAAAAGTTGCTAGGATTGAAATTTTGCATTCCACAGGTCCTGGGGTAGAACGGTTTGTGCCAACACGTCGGGGTGGGCGAGTAAATGCTAGGGGAGGTCTCATTTTGTGTGCAAAGCATCCCAGTCCTTCCGAGCTGTAAGCTACCAGCAAAGTCTGACTGGGACGCTTGGCGCATGAAACGAGACCTCCACTAGCATTTACCCACCCACCCCGACGCGTTGGCGCAATCCATTCGACCTCACGAGCTATGGAATGAAAACTGTCGCACCTAGCACCTTTCCACTGCATCAAATTGAAGCATTTTGCGCCAATCTGTTTGATTTCAACACGGTCAAATGGAATGGAGTTGACCAAAAATGAGAGAGGTTATTGTGGAAGGATGTCACGTGCACTTGTAGGTCCAAACAGAGCATTCCCAACTATCACAAATTTCAAGAACTGCCCAGTCAAAGTTTGGCAATTTTTTGGTCTCAGGGATCTTAAGGGACTTTGCCGGTAGCCTCTTGCCCAGAATGACTGGGACACTTGGCACATGAAATGAGACCTCTCCTAGCATTTACCCCCCCACCCTGACGCGTTGGCGCAGTCTATTCGACTGCACAAGCTATGGAATGAAAAATGTCGCACCTAGCACCTTTCCACTACATCAAATTGAAGCATTTTGTGCCAATGTGTTTGATTTCGGCACGGTCAAATGGAATGGAGTTAACCAAAAACAAGAGAGGTTATTGTGGAAGGATGTCACATGCACCTGTAGGTCCAAACAGAGCATTCCCAACTGTCACGAATTCCAAGAACTACCCGGTCAAAGTTTGGCATTTTTTGGTCTCAGGGATCTTAAGGGACTTTGCTGGTAGCCTCTTGCCCAGAATGACTGGGACGCTTGGCGCATGAAACGAGGCCTCCCCTAGCATTTACCCCCCCACCCCGACGCGTTGGCGCAGTCCGTTCGACCGCACGAGCTATGGAATGAAAAATGTCGCACCTAGCACCTTTCCACTACATCAAATTGAAGCATTTTGCAACAATGCGTTTGATTTCGGCATGGTCAAACGGAATGGAGTTGACCAAAAATGAGAGAGGTTATTATGGAAGGATGTCACGTGCACCTGTAGGTCCAAACAGAACATTCCCAACTTTCACGAATTTCGAGAACTGCCTGGTCAAAGTTTGGCAATTTTTTGGTCTCAGGGATCTTAAGGGACTTTGCCGGTAGCCTCTTGCCCGGAATGACTGGGACGCTTGGCGCACGAAACGAGACCTCCCCTAGCATTTACCCCCCCACCCCGATGCGTTGGCGCAATCCGTTTGACCGCATGAGCTATGGAATGAAAAATGTTGCACCTAGCACCTTTCCACTACATCAAATTGAAGCATTTTGCGCCAATGCGTTTGATTTCGGCACGGTCAAATGGAATGGAGTTGACCAAAAATGATAGAGGTTATTGTGGAAGGATGTCACGTGCACCTGTAGGTCCAAAAAGAGCATTCCCAACTGTCACGAATTTCGAGAACTACCTAGTCAAAGTTTGGCAGTTTTTTGGTCTCGGGATCTTAATGGACTTTGCCGGTAGCCTCTTGCCCGGAATGACTGGGACGCTTGGCACATGAAATTAGACCTCCCCTAGCATTTACCCCCCCACCCCAATGCGTTGGCGCACTCCGTTCGACCGCACGAGCTATGGAATGAAAAATGTCGCACCTAGCACCTTTCCACTACATCAAATTAAAGCATTTTGCGCCAATGCGTTTGATTTCGGCACGGTCAAACGGAATGGAGTTGACCAAAAATGAGAGAGGTTATTGTGGAAGGATGTCACATGCACATGTAGGTCCAAACAAAGCATTCTTAATTGTCACAAATTTCAAGAACTGCCCAGTCAAAGTTTGGCAGTTTTTTGGTCTCAGGGATCTTAAGGGACTTTGCCGGTAGCCTCTTGCCCAGAATGACTGGGACGCTTGGCACATGAAACGAGACCTCCCCTAGCATTTACCCCCCCACCTCAACGCGTTGGTGCAGTCCATTCGACCCCATGATGAGCAGAACAAAAAATATGGCACTGGCAAGTTTTTTGCTCTTAGGATCTTAAGTGACTTTGCTCTTACAAAACAATGTATCGGCAAAGACCCTGTTTTCATAAGAGCAGACATGTGATTTTAAGAGGTTTTTGGGAATGTGACTTTATCCTTCCACTCCTTATCTAATGACGAGTTTATTCTTAGAGTTTGATGGCTTTTATGAGCATATACACAATGTTGTTTTAAGATAGTCATACTCTGATGTGTAAATAATAGTAAATAGAGAGCTTCTTGGCCATAAATGGGATTTGCATACACACACACCCAACTGAAATAGTATCCTTATTGGCCTTATTGGCACCTCCCCCCAAGATGTAAGTTTTTTATGTTTGTAATGTGCCCCCAGTGTCCTTGACATAGAGTTTCTTGACATTAATTTCATTCAAACATATCTTCAATTCTTCTTCAAAATGTTTTCAATACATCTCCAATGCCTTTTCCATGAAGGTTTATGCATATTTATACATGATTTGAGGGAAACCAATAGTCTCCAACTGACTCTTGAGTACTTGACTATTCATCTTCCATACTTTTGCATTTTTTTTACATTTTTCATATGACAACTTTGACATATTTACAAAATTTGACAAGATGAAGACTAAATACATGATGAAATGGTTTATCATGACCTTATTTGATTAGGGCACATATAAGGAATTTTTTCATATTGATTCTATTGATCTAAAACCATTCTCTTGATCTAAAACCATTCTCAATGCTAAACATATCATCAATGGACTAAAGAACTATCATCATAATGTATGGCATCATGGGAAGTATCATGACTTGTACTTAAGGAATTTAAATTATATTGTATATCAAGGTGTATATACATTAAAATCTAGTCCATAATGGTAGACATATACAAAAATTTGGCAAATATGCCAACTCAAAATATTTTTTACAAAATGTGGCATATGCCATGTCTCAAAATCTATATACAATCTACATGCCAAATAGCTACATCAAATACTACAAGTCCACTTGACCCTCAATCTGTGATGGATCCACAATCTGTGATGGATCTTGAAAAAGTGTCCTCTTTGTACCAAAATGTCTAGTAATTGATGGAGGTGAAGTTTCCTGCATTAACAAGTCAAAACACAAGTTAAAGTTAGTAAATAGATTCTTATCTACTACAATTAAGAACTTTCATTTATTAACATACATCTAAATCACTATAATCAACTATAGGACCGCTAGATAAACTATCAATTATTTAGAAAAATTCAATTCGATTACCTCGACTCTATGTTGTTGTTCGGACAATCGTTCTACAAATAATTTTCTCTTAAGACGATCAGGTGTCCTAGTGAAGCATGATGGCAAAGGTGGCACATCACTCACATTCTCAATAGACTACATAAAAGCAAAGTAACATTGAAATAAATTAATATATAATTATTAAACAAAATAGGAAATGCATAAATTTAAAATAGGAAATGCACTACACAAAAACTTATCTACTAGAAAACAAGCACATACCACCATCGAGGCCTCCTGCATCAATTAAAAAGGACAAGAATGTAAGACTCTAAATGACTATAATAAAATATTTAAGTTTTCTAAATTATCAATTAAAGTACAATTCAATCAAATTACCTCCACCCTTTGTTGGCATTGAGAAAGTCGTTCTGCAAATGATAGTCCCTTGGGTCGATCAGGAGTTCGAGAAAAGACTATTGGCAAAGATGCCACATCATTCACATTTTTTATTGGCTATAAAATAAAATTAACATCAAGATATAAATTAATATATAATTACTCACAAAGAAATAAATGCATAAAAAAAAAGTTAATGTGTACAACAAATTATACCGGCAAGTCCAAGCCAAATTGGATGGTAGACAAAGTTGCATGATAAACTTCTGTCAACTCCTCCTTTGTCATCAACTGTTATCCCACTTAGATACATTAGTACTAATAAAGTTGTTTATATATTCAAATGGAATAGACCATAAAATTTAACTTTAAATTTTACCTGCACAAAAGATTGCTCATGCATTTCTCCTTCTCTAATGTTTACTGATCCGGTAGCTTCTACTCTTGTCCCTGACCCCTCAGCTTGAGTTCTGGACCCCATTGCCTCATCTCGTGAATGGAGATCATACTCTGATGTGTTCAACGGTGGCTCACTACTTTCCATAATAGGACCCAAGCATAAATGATTGCAAGAAATGCAATGATAGGGCACACATATATGTCTGGATGACGACGGTCTAGTGGTACCAGGTGATCCAATATCATCACCTTCATCATGTGCTTGTGCAAACTGAGATGTTTGTATAATCAAATGCTCGGTCAAAGAGTGTATGGCACTAAGGCCCTGTTGTGTTGCACTTGCAACAATGTCTGGGTGCTGCATTGGGGGTGGAGAAGGGATAGCAGGAGGGGGAATATAGGGACATTGTACTTGTCTAATTGCCCCAGGTCTATCTTGAGGCATTCCTCTAACCACTCCTTGAAACTCTCTAAAATCAAAATAATTAACATGTTGACCCATGACGAACTCTGCATAGAGTTTACGGAGGAAATACAAAGGCACATCTAAATTGTTGTTGGGTGGTTTATCAAAAACCATCCACCAACGATCCCAAAATTTTTGACGAATGCCCTCATGAATACACCATTTGATTGAAAATTTGGGCTTACGAACATCAACATGCAATCTGGTTTTAGGATTGACAAAGTGTTGGGCCAACATAGTTTTTGTAATCTCTAAATCTTTGACTTCCTCATATGACAAACCGTCAGCATATTCGACCTTCTTAGCTTCTCGCCATTGCCGAAATGATTTGTGTTGGGTGGACAAGGTTTGAATATGATTAATGATTCCCTCTAAATTTGATGTCATTATAGATAATCAAGGGTGGCGGCGATACATTTCTATGATCTTGCTTATATGATCAATATTTCTTTGAATATTCTCTTCTACTATTGGAGGGGAGGGTTTGGTGGTGGAGGGTTTGGGTTTTCATTTTGTGCATCCATTTTACCTAATTAAATTATAAAACATACCCACTTAGCATAAAAACCAAAAAAATTGCTTGAAAATACAAAACAAACAAAAAAAATGCATGAAATCTTACCTCTTTGGATCGAATATCCATTCCTCTGCTCTGATATCTATTTTTTTGAAGATGAGACTATGTTTTTGCAAGCCGCGGGTTTGCAAAAACGCAGTCTTTTTTGCTTTTTATGATCTCCAAAATGGATATCCGTTTTCCTTTTCCTTATTGTATTCATTTTTTTTATTTATTATTTTAGCATTGCATACATTTTAAGTATTTAGGCATTTTAGCTATAAAATACAAGCAAATTTATAAAGGATTATGATGATATTTAGGCATTTTAGCTATAAAATACTATCAAAATTTATATAGGATTATGATGATATATATATTTGATTTTTATATGATTTACTTATACTAAGGTATCTCATAGTATTTTAAAGGCACTTTTGAATAGATACAAGAGAGAGGTAGATACAGGAGAGAGGTAGATGCGGGTTAGGGGTTAGGGATTAGGGCCATTATTTAGGGTTTACAGATTTAGAGAGAGAGAGAGAGACTACTTTTGACATGCAACCGTAAACCCTAAATAATGCCCCTAAACCCTAAACCCAAGTAACCCTAAATAATTCTTCCAAATACTAAACCCTAACCCCTAAACCATAAACCCTAAATAATTCCCTTAAGCCCTAAACCCTAAACCTGAGAAAGGGAGTCCTAGTTTTCTTGTTTCCATTTGCTTCGTCGATAAGGGAGAGGGAAAGATAGAGGGGAGAGATAGGATATATAGGAATGATAGGGGAATGACTGGGATGCATGATTAAACATAACCCCTAACCCCTAACCCCTATTTCCTAACTCCTAAACCCTAAACTTGAGAAACCATAAACCCCTAAATCCTAAACACTAAACCCAAGAAACCCTAAACCTCTATCAAGCTCTATCTCCCTATCTCACTATCTCCCCATCACTATCATTCTTCTACCTCTCAATCTCTCTCCCTATGCTTTAGCCATGTCCCTCACTCTATATCTCCCTATTGGTCCTCTCTCTCTAGACACTAAACCCTAAACCTCTAAACCTTAACCCCTAAACCCTAAACATGAGCAACCCTAAACTCTATCTCCTATCTCTCCCTTATCTCCCTATCTCTATCGTCCTTCTACCTCTCAATCCTTCTCCCTATTTCTCTAGACATATCGCTCACTCTCTATCTACCTATCTCTCCCCTTTGTCACCTCTATCTCTCCCTATCTGTCTCCTCTCTCTTTCTATCTAGCTATCTCCAAAACTAAGAAACCCTAAACCCAGGTACACCCTAAATCCAATCAACTCTAAACCTATATCTCCCTATCTCTCCCCTATCTCCCTATCTCTATCATCCCTTTACCTCTCTTGATCTCTCTCCTTGTGTCCCTGGCCATGTGCCTCACTCTCTATCTCCTTATCTCTCTCCTCCATCTCCTCTCTCTATCTCCCTATAATTCCTCTCTCTATAAACCCTAAATCCAAAACCCTAAACCTCTAAACCTAACCCCTAACCCCTAAACAATTTAAATCCTAAACCCTAAATAATGCCCCTAAACCCTAACCCCTAACCCCTAAACCTGAGAAACCCTAAACCCCTAAACCTTAAACCCCAAACCCCTAAACCCTAAACCCAAGTAACCCTAAACCACTATCTGCCTATCTCTCCCCTATCTCCCTACCACCTATGTCCCTCTACCTCTCAATCTCTTTCCCTATGTCTCTAGCCATGTCCCTCACTCTCTATCTCCCTATCCCTCCCCTCAGACTCCTCTATATCTCCCTATCATTCCTCTCTCTCTATAAACCCTAAATCCAAAACCCTAAACCTCTAAACCTAACCCCTAACCCCTAAACAATAAATCCTAAACCCTAAATTATAATGCCCCTAAACCCTAACCCCTAACCCCTAAACCTGAGAAACCCTAAACCCCAAACCCCTAAACCCTAAACCCAAGTAACCATAAACCACTATCTCCCTATCTCTCCCCTATCTCCCTATCACCTTTGTCCCTCTACCTCTCAATCTCTCTCACTCACTCTCTATCTCCTTATCTCTCCCCTTTGTCACCTCTATCTCTCCCTATCTATCTCCTCTCTCTTTCTATCTAGCTATCTCCAAAACTGAGAAACCCTAAACCCAGGTACACCCTAAATCCAATCAACTCTAAACCTATATCTCCCTATCTCTCCCCTATCTCCCTATCTCTATCATCCCTCTACCTCTCTTGATCTCTCTCCCTATGTCCCTGGCCATGTGCCTCACTCTCTATCTCCTTATCTCTCTCCTCGGTCTCCTCTCTCTATCTCCCTATCATTCCTCTCACTCTATAAACTCTAAATCCAAAACCCTAAACCTCTAAACCTAACCCCTAAACAATTTAAATCCTAAACCCTAAATAATGCCCCTAAACCCTAACCCCTAACCCCTAAACCTGAGAAACCCTAATCCCCTAAACCGTAAACCCCAAACCCCTAAACCCTAAACCCAAGTAACCATAAACCACTATCTCCCTATCTCTCCCCTATCTCCCTATCACCTTTGTCCCTCTACCTCTCAATCTCTCTCTCTATGTCTCTTGCCATGTCCCTCACTCTTTATCTCCCTATCTCCCCCCTCGGACTCCTCTATATCTCCCTATTGGTCTGATGCAGAGCACACAGTGGAAGCTCTCAAAACACGGTGAAATACCCATCAAAACCCATAGTTCAAATAGATTAAAGCTTAATCAGCTTTAAGAAACCTTCTCAAAGTCCCAAATAACATCAAATCATATACATTCTTCCTATCGGCAAGATAAACACTATCGGTCAACTCAAAAATTCTTATACCGATGCTCCAATCACTCCACTTTTGATGAGCCTTTGAACCTTTCGTTGTGACATATATCCATTGGCCCAACTTTAAACTAGTCTTCTGATCTCCCATACCACCCATTTCTCACTCCACAACCTGTATTAACACATGATTAAACCTAACCCCTAACCCCTAACCCCTATTTCCTAACCCCTAAACCCTAAACTTGAGAAACCATAAACCCCTAAATCCTAAACACTAAACCCAAGAAAACCTAAACCTCTATCTCTCTATCTCCCTATCTCACTATCTCCCCATCACTATCATTCCTCTACCTCTCAACCTCTCTCCCTATGCTTTGGCCATGTCCCTCACTCTATATCTCCCTAATTGTCCTCTCTCTCTAAACACTAAACCCTAAACCTCTAAACCTTAACCCCTAAACCATAAACCCTAAACCCTAAATAATGCCCCTAAACCTTAACCCCGAACCCCTAAACCCTAAACCCTAAACGCGAGCAACCCTAAACCCTATCTCCTATCTCTCCCTTATCTCCCTATCTCTATCATCGAGCTCTACCTCTCAATCCTTCTCCCTATTTCTCTGGACATCTCACTCACTCTCTATCTCCTTATCTCTCCCCTTTGTCACCTCCATCTCTCCCTATCTGTCTCCTCTCTCTTTCTATCTAGCTATCTACAAAACTAAGAAACCCTAAACCTAGGTACACCCTAAATCCAATCAACTCTAAACCTATATCTCCTTATCTCTCCCCTATCTCCCTATCTCTATAATCCCTCTACCTCTCTTGATCTCTCTCCATATGTCCCTGGCCATGTGCCTCACTCTCTATCTCCTTATCTCTCTCCTCGATCTCCTCTCTCTATCTCCCTATCATTCCTCTCTCTCTATAAACCCTAAATCCAAAGCCCTAAACCTCTAAACGTAACCCCTAACCCCTAAACAATTTAAATCCTAAACCCTAAATAATGCCCCTAAACCCTAACCCCTAACCCCTAAACCTGAGAAACCCTAAACCCCTAAACCCTAAACCCAAGTAACCCTAAACCACTATCTCCCTATCTCTCCTCTATTTCCCTACCACCTTTGTCCCTCTACCTTTCAATCTCTCTCCCTATGTCTTTGGCCATGTCCCTCACTCTTTTTCTCCCTATCTCTCCCCTCAGACTCCTCTATATCTCCCTATCATTCTTCTCTCTCTATAAACCCTAAATCCAAAACCCTAAACCTCTAAACCTAACCCCTAACCCCTAAACAATAAATCCTAAACCCTAAATTATAATGCCCCTAAACCCTAACCCCTAAACCTGAGAAACCCTAAACCCCAAACCCCTAAACCCTAAACCCAAGTAACCATAAACCACTATCTCCCTATCTCTCCCCTATCTCCCTATCACCTTTGTCCCTCTACCTCTCAATCTCTCTTGCTATGTCTCTTGCCATGTCCCTCACTCTTTATCTCCCTATCTCTCCCCTCGGACTCCTCTATATCTCCCTATTGGTCCTTTATCTATCTCTAAACCCTAAACCCTAGACCTCTAAACCTTAACCCCTAACCCCAAGACCCTAAACCCTAAACCCTAAATAATGCCCCTAAACCCAAGCAACCCTAAACCTCTATCTCCCTATCTCTAACATCCCTCTACCTCTCAATCTCTCTCTCTCTCTATGTCTTTGGACAATCCTCTCACTCTCTATCTCCCTATCTCTTCCCTCTGTCTCCTCTATCTCTCCCAAACTCTTTTAGTCCCCTCTCTCTATCTCTCTGTAAACTATAAACCCTAAACCCCTAAACCCGAGCAACCCTAAACCTCTAAACCCTAAATAATTCCCCTAACCAACCTCTAAACCACTTCTCTATATAGGTGCATCTAATACCACTTTTTCATTGTTCAACTTGATGTTCATCTTGTTGGTTCTATGTCATATAATGTTCCACATCGAGCTCTTTATCTCAGTCATCCGGTTTTTCTTTATCTTGCTCTTTATTCTCATCAACTGGATGTTCCTTTGTTTCCTGATCTTTTCCAAGATCCAAATACACTTCCTGTTGTTCTTCTTGATGCTGGTCATAAGGATGTGTCACTTCACCTTGTTGCTTTTTAAAATAACCAAGAAGAGGCAACAAGAGGCAAAAAATTGTTACTTTTCTTAGGCAAATTTAAGTTTTCTAATTACTACTGAAATCTTTTTAAAATAATGTAAAGAACATGCGAAGCTTCAAGGAATCTTTTTATGGCACCTGTGCTAGCTTTTGTCCTCAAGGATCCAACATTTTGGTATCCTCCTTTGTAGAATTTAGAACATCCTCTTGATGACAATGGGAAGAATAAGGATGCCTTGAGAACTTGGAGATTTTATGGAGAGTGTAAGAACCTTCAAATCCTTAAAATTGAAATGGAAAAGGCTCACAAAGTTAGGACTGTAAAAGTATAATAATTATTGTGGGGGTTGTAATGAAAATATGGCTTAACTCTTTTGAGGTGACTCACTATCTATGATGTGTTGGGATCAATGGAAAATGGAATAAGAGATATTAACAAGAATTTGACATAAATGGAAGAAATGGATAGTCTCCCCTAAAAATGATGGCGAGAGATGTATTAATAGTAGAAGAAGCAACATGAATGGTGGGGTTGGTTGGGAGTGGACTAAAGAATTGATTGAGAGATTATAGAAGACTAATTGGGAGTGGACTAAATAATTGATTGAGAGATTATAGAAGACTTATTGGGAGTGGACTAAAGAATTGATTGAGAGTCAAGAGGATAGGAGAATTAGTTAGGGGAAGTAATGGTTCAATCAGGGGTGGAGAGAACTCTCAATCACAAGAACAAATGATGCCAAAATGGTTGGAACTAAAAGAAATCATGCATTCCAAAAGATGACAAGGTTTCCCCTTTCATATGATACAGTCTTTCTAAAATTTAGATTGTATTTTATAGCTAAAATGCCTAAATAGTAAAATGCTAAAAATGCTAAAATAATAAAATAAAAAACAATGAAAACAATAGAGAAAAAGAAAATGGATATCCGTTTTGGTTTGGTATCCAAACCAAAACAAATATCCGTTTCAAAGTCAAACTTTGCCAAGTCGCGAATT
Source organism: Cunninghamia lanceolata (assembly GCA_027924645.1). NCBI lineage: Eukaryota > Viridiplantae > Streptophyta > Pinopsida > Cupressales > Cupressaceae > Cunninghamia > Cunninghamia lanceolata. The sequence goes on along the minus strand of BSBN01000053.1, from coordinate 1,537,906 downwards.
TGGCTAAGTAAAAATGTGATTTTTTTCCTATTGCCACTGTTTGGCCCGCGATGATCCTGCACATACCCATATGTATGTATGTATGTATCTATGTATGCCAATATGTATGTATGTATGTATGCCTATATGTATGTTTGTATCTATGTATGCCAATATGTATGTATGTATGTATCTATGTATGCCTATATGTATGTATGTATAGTGTTGAGGGCAGAGGAGGGTAGAGATGGGAGTGAGCCAGATAGGGGAGGAGAGGAGTGGATAAGGATTGAGTGATTAAGGTTTAAGGTTGAGGGTTGAGCATTTAGGCATAGGATTTAGAGTTTAGGGATAAGGGATTAGAGTTTAGGACCTTGAGGGATTAGGGTTTAGGGTTGAGGCTTTAGGGATAGAGTTTAGGGTTAAGGGTCGAGGGATTAGGTTTAAGGTAGAGTGTCGAGGGTAGAGGGATTAGGGATAGGGTTTAGGGTTGAAGGTTTAATGATTTAGGGTTGAGGCTTTAGGGATGAGGGTTAAGGGATTAGGGTTTAAGATATAGTGTCGAGTGTCGAGCATGTAGGGATAGGTTTTAGGGTTCAAGTTTTAAGGGTTAAGGGTCGAGGGATCATAGTTAAGGGTTGAGGGATTAGGGTTTGACATTGAGGGTTGAGTACATTAAGGTTCGAGGGTTAAGGGTTTCAGGATAGGGTTGAGGGTCAAGGGATTAGGGTTAAGGGATAGGGTTGGAGGGTTTAGGGATAAGGGATTAGGGTTTAAGGTATAGTATCGAGCCCATTGAGGGTCTAGGAATAGGGATAGCGTTTAGGGTTTAGGGATGAGGGATTAGAGTTGAGGGATGACGGATGATGGATTAGGGTTGAGGGATTAGGGTTTAGGGATAAGGTTTAGGGTTAGGGTTGAGGGATTAGGGTTTAAGGTATAGTGTTGAGGGTTTAGGGATAGGGTTTAGGGTTGAGGGATTAGAGTGAAGGGTTGAGGAATTAGGATTTGACATTAAGGGTGTAGGGTTTAGGGTTTAGGGATAGGGTTGAGGGTCAAGGGATCAGAGTTAAGCGTTTAATGTTGAGAGTTGAGGGTTGAGGCTCGAGGCTTGAGGGTTGAGGTTGAGGGATAGGGTTAATGGTCAAGGGATTAAGGTTAAATAAGAGTGTCGAGGGTAGAGGGATTAGGGTTTAAGGTATAGTATCGAGTATGTTGAGGGTTTATGAATAGGGATAGCATTTAGGGTTTAGGGATGAGGGATTAGAGTTGAGGGATGACAAATTAGGGTTGAGGGTTGAGGGATTACGGTTTAGGGATAAGGTTTAGGGTTGAGGGATTAGGGTATAAGGTATACTATTGAGGGTTTAGGGATAGGGTTTAGGGTTGAGGGATTAGAGTGAAGGGTTGAGGGATTAGGATTTGACATTGAGGGTTGAGGGTTGAGGGTTTAGAGTTTAGGGTTTAGGGATAGGGTTGAGGGTCGAGGGATCAGAGTTAAGGGTTTAATGTTGAGAGTTGAGGGTTGAGGGTTGACGCTTGAGGGTTGAGGTTGAGGGATAGGGTTAATGGTCAAGGGATTAGGGTTAAATAAGAGTGTCAAGGATAAGGGATTAGGGTTTAAGGTATAGTATCAAGTCTGTTGAGGGTTTAGGAATAGGGATAGCATTTAAAATTTAGGGATGAGGGATTAGAGTTGAGGGGTGATGGATTAGGGTTGAGGGTTGATGGATTAGGGTTTAGGGATAAGGTTTAGGGTTGAGGGTTGATGGATTAGGGTTTAAGGTATAGTGTTGAGGATTGAGGGTTTAGGGATAGGGTTTAGGGTTGACGGATTAGGGTTTAGGGTTGACGGATTAGCATTTAATGTCGAGGTTAGGGTTAGAGTGTCGAGGGTAGAGGGATTAGGGATAGGGTTTAGGGTTGAAGGTTTAAGGATTGAGGGTTGAGGCTTTAGGGATGAGGGTTTAAGGCTTAAGATATAGTGTCAATTGTTGAGGGTGTAGGGATAGGGTTTAAGTTTTAAGGGTTAAGGGTTGAGGGATATGGATTAGGGTTTAAGGTATAGTGTTGAGGGTTGATGGTTTAGGGATGGGGTTTAAGTTTAAGGGATTAGGGATTAGGGTTGATGAATTAGGGTTTAATGTTGAGAGTTGAGGGTTGAGGTTGAGGGATAGGGTTAATGGTCAAGGGATTAGGGTTAAATAAGAGTGTCAAGGATAAGGGATTAAGGTTTAAGGTATAATATCAAGTATGTTGAGGGTTTAGGAATAGGGATAGCATTTAGGGTTTAGGGATGAGGGATTAGAGTTGAGGGTTGACATATTAGGGTTAAGGGTTAAGGGATTAAGGTTTAGGGATAAGGTTTAGGGTTGAGGGATTAGGGTATAAGGTATAGTGTTGAGGGTTTAGGGATAGGGTTTAGGGTTGAGGAATTAGAGTGAAGGGTTGAGGGATTAGGATTTGACGTTGAGGGTTGAGGGTTGAGGGTTGAGGGTTCAGGGATAGGGTTGAGGGTTGAGGGATCAGAGTTAAGGGTTTAATGTTAAGAGTTGAGGGTTGAGGCTTGAGGGTTGAGGTTGAGGGATAGGGTTAATGGTCAAGGGATTAGGGTTAAATAAGAGTGTCAAGGATAAGGGATTAGGGTTTAAGGTATAGTATCGAGTCTATTGAGGGTTTAGGAATAGGGATAGCATTTAGGGTTTAGGGATGAGGGATTAGAGTTGAGGGGTGATGGATTAGGGTTGAGGGTTGAGGGATTAGGGTTTAGGGATAAGGTTTAGGGTTGAGGGTTGAGGGATTAGGGTTTAAGGTATAGTGTTGAGAGTTGAGGGTTTAGGGATAGGGTTTAGGGTTGACAGATTAGGGTTTAGGGTTGATAGATTAGTATTTAATGTCAAGGTTAGGGTTAGAGTGTCAAGGGTAGAGAGATTAGGGATAGGGTTTAGGGTTGAAGGTTTAAGGATTGAGGGTTGAGGCTTTAGGGATGAGGGTTTAAGGCTTAAGATATAGTGTCAAGTGTTGAGGGTGTAGGGATAGGGTTTAAGTTTTAAGGGTTAAGGGTTGAGGGATATGGATTAGGGTTTAAGGTATAGTGTTGAGGGTTGATGGTTTAGGGATAGGGTTTAGGTTTGAGGGATTAGGGTTTAAGGTTGATGAATTAGAGTTTAATGTTGAGTTGAGGGTTGAGGGTTGAGGGTTGAGGGTTGAGGTTGAGGGATAGGGTTAATGGTCAAGGGATTAGGGTTAAATAAGAGTGTCGAGGATAAGGGATTAGGGTTTAAAGTATAGTATCGAGTCTGTTGAGGGTTTAGGAATAGGGATAGCATTTAGGGTTTAGGGATGAGGGATTAGAGTTGAGGGGTGATGGATTAGGGTTGAGGGTTGAGGGATTAGGGTTTAAGGTATAGTGTTGAGGATTGAGGGTTTAGGGATAGGGTTTAGGGTTGATGGATTAGGGTTTAGGGTTGACGGATTAGGGTTTAGGGTTTAGGGTTATGGGCATTTTCTATCAAGAACTTGATTATGAGGGCTTGCCCCTTCATTGTTATGCCTATCATATGGCGGAGCATCTAGCAAGCTCTTGCAGGAAAGAGATGTGATCAATCTATAACATGACAAAACACGAACGCGTTATAGCGTGAGCATGTTATAATGCACTCGCATTTTGTCTTGCTATTGAAATGGTAAAAAAGTGTTGACCCCCATGATCCAGGCCCACATGCTCTATTTTCTTACTGATTCTGCTCGTGCTCTGACAAAAAAGAAGTGCTTTCATGTTGTTGGGAAGTTCACATGCTCATTTGACACATTGTACCACCTTTGCATGATCTTTCCACCACCTTTCTGCTTTGCCAACTTGAGAAGGAGGAAATAACATAGTTTTCACACCAAGTTTGATATATATCTATTCAAGTTTCAATTTTTGTAGTGTTGCAATGTTAATTGTGATTCAATTTTAGGAATTTAACATTATAGATTGGTTAATAGTATTGTTGTTAGTAATGATATTTGAGTGTTATTCAATTTAACATTGAAAAGGAAGCAAGTGGTGAAAAACTCAAATTGTTGAGGAGTTTGATGCAAGAAGATAAAAACACTACATAATTGGGTACTCTCTCCATTCAAATCTTCATTTTTTAGGTATGTCAAGTCTTTACATGCATGTTCTTTACATTTTCTTTATTTCGGATTGAATTACTTTATCATGCTTTATCATACATGTTTAAAATAAACACATTCCCAATCAAGAAAGCAGCCTACAATCTCACATGATGCCATGTATATTTTCTACACTTGGGCTCTTTAATAATTATGTGTAATAAACAAACCTTAACATACCATGATGTCAAACTATACAAGAATAAATCCTTACAACATAAAAAAAATACAATCCCACTATTATCTTGTATTCATTTCTTAGGAACTAATATTGGTCTCTTTATCATGATACAGACAAATTCTCTGTCATGCCGAGGAAACGATCAAGAATTAAACCAACACAGGAAGAGATAGAAGCTAAGAATGCAAAGAAAGCAGTGGCTATGAGGGAACTTCGTGAGAAGAGGAAATTGGACACGATAAATGAAGACATACCAATTGAAGAGGAACCACAACCATCACAAAGAGATATGGTATTGGCAGCACAAAGAGAACGAATGCAAAAACTTCGTGGTATGAGAGATTTGAATACCATAGTTGGAGACACATCCTCTACCGCAAGTCAACATGTAGGGACACCATCTACCACATCTCAAGTTGAGAGTACATCATCACTCACATGTGATGAAGGAGGTACACCATCGTTCCCACCTCAACCTCAAGGTATGTCATCTATTCCATCTTCGATCGAAGGTATGCCATCTAACCCATCTCATTTAAATATTGATGAAATTCCTAATGTAGAGATGAATTTACCTAACTTAACACCACCTAGAATTTTGCATAGAAAGCCAAAGTATTTGATTGATATTGATGAGAATATTTTGCAGTGAATGGAAGGTAAGATTCCAAAATGCACTTGTAGAAGATATGCTAATAAGATTTGGAGATTGTTCTTTGAAAAGTTAAATGAGACTGCAAGATGTCAACTATTCGTTGAAATGATGTGAAATATAAAGTATAGGTCTATCATGAAGATTCTTGGGTTGAGAACATAAGAGGCTTCAAGTGAAAAATCTATTGTCAAGAATCTAATGAGTGCGTATGAGAGTGTGGGTAACACCTCACGCACAAAAGATAGTAATGCAACACGGCGTGTGATTACATCGACTATAGTAAGTAGTTAAACGAGGAAAGCTCGTCTCATTAGAAAGACAAGTCAAGAATTGAGAATTAATAGGAAAAATTTATCAAGAGCCGTTGGAAGACACCAAAGAATTGAGGACACTAATGCCAATGAATTATGGGTGTTCTCGGGGAGACTACCACAAAAAGATAAACCAATTGTTGAAGCATTGAGATCACTAATTGAAGACTTTTGGAAGAATTACACAAGGGTATCTCTGAATCAAAGGGATGTGGTAAGAAGGAGAATCAGTAGTCAAAACCGTGAGCCACATCCAAAGCATTTTTTGGATGAGACTCAAACACAGTTTTATGGTAAATTTCTAGAGAAGTATCCTCAAATTCAAATTTGACAAAGATATTTTGAATTGCTAAAACCTTTCTATGTTAAGATAAATCACACACGCACTACTTGTTGTTGTAGGTTACATATTGAATTTTCTAACCATTTTGATGCTTATAGGTCTATATGTTTAGATATGCATACTAACAATGATTTGCAGGGTTGTGCCATATGTGCCCCACCAACATCTTCAAGAGACTTCATATCAAGAATTTTATGTGAAAGAGAGGAAGGTCAAATATTCTACAAGAAATTATGCTTGGATGGCACATGTTATCGTTGTGGTGGCTTGCAACATTTGCCAATATGTGAACATATGGAAATAACACATGTAGTTGGAAATGAACTAGTAGAGTTTGGCAAGTATATTTAACAATGGCATACAATACAAAAGATGGTAAAGAAGCAAAGAGGTGTGAATTAGTTATTGAAAAGATTCCAGTGTATCAGTTTATGCCTATATTTCGTGACATCATAGTGTATGAGTATGCAAGACATGCCCATAGAGCTTGATGGTTGGACTTGCAATTCAAGTTATGCAAGGACACATTTCTGGTTGGTAGCATTGTTTCAGTTGTCGACTTTGCAGAGAACTATAGTCTACAGCCACAGGGTGAGGTGCAATCACAATATTACAACTCCACACAGGTTTCTATATTTGTGCACATCGCATTCATTCATGCGAATGATAGTACAGAGGATGACAGAAAGATCATAAGGGAGTATAATTTCTATATTAGTGATGATCGCACACATTCTACAGAGTTCGTTCAAGGTTGCTTTTAGGTGTTCTACAATGATTTAGCTAGAAGGGGCATATCATTCAGTCAGCATATCATATGGTCGGATAATTGTGCGTCACAATTCAAGAACTCGCAGAATTTCTATTGGCTAAGTAGGAGGCATAACTTTATAGGTATTCAAAATATGTGGAACTTTTGTGAGGCCAGGCATGGAAAGGGGGAGCATGATGGTGCAGGAGCATGTATCAAAAGAGCCATAGCATGAGAAGAGTTAAAGTATAAAGATAATGCAAAGTTGAAAGATGCAAAATCGATTGTCGAGTGGTGTAATGCTTCCATGGGTCCAGGTAATGAAGGTAAGTCTTCGGTTCATATATTTTTTTGGTTGATAGATGATACTAACATTGCACCATATGAGGCCTATTGTACACTGACAGGATCAAATGAGATGCACTCTTTCAGAAGCTCAATTGCAGGTTCATGGAGTATCCATACACGAAAGATGTCATGCTTTTGCTCTTCCTATACAATTCAAGTCTGGGATGAGTGCGAGTCAAAGGAGTGGGTTGACGAATGGCAGTTAAGTTATCTTAGCCCACTTGACATGTATCGACCCCCGACGACACTGGAACTAACACAGATGGAATCGTTAGTTGACTTTGACCACATATCAAATTTAGTTCAACCAGGTAATATAGGGCACGTATATGCATCTAATTTCATCTAGTTCAACCAGGTAATGTCATCTTACTTTGTAGTGTTTTTGTAATGTTGACTAATTTCATCTAATTTGCTACACATATCAATGTAGGGCACATATATGCAGTTATTGCAGATGAAGATAATGAAGAGGGAACAGATTATTACTTATGTCATTGTGTTGAGGCCAAAAAGAAATTGGAGGCCCCTGTTACAAATGGAGAAAACATCGAATACCCTACAGGCTCAGTGGTTATTACTGGAACATGGCTTAGAAGGTACCCACATAAGAGTGTTAATATTTGGCTATATTAGGACTTTGACACGCATCAGAAGATTCTTCATTGCTCGAACCTTGTCGTGGCATCCAATGTTCATTTGATAAAGTATCGGGGTAGACCTTTGATCAAAATATTGTGGAAGGTGCGTGAGTCTAACCATGAAGCAATACTTGACACAATAAAGAGTAGAGCAGACCCGGATGGTTCATTGGATTAATTTGTAAGTATTCACATTGATTTTGTAAAGTCATGTTACATTAAGTTGTAAGTATGCACATTAATTTGTAAGGTTTGTCTTTTTTTTATTTCCTCCTGCATTTTTACACATACACATTTTCACATCATCATGTTATGCATTTTTGGTGTCCTGCTCCTGATGTAACCAAACTCATAACTCACCCTACTTCCTCTAGACACCATTTGATGATCTCTCCAACACTCTAGATCCAGGGCACCCAATCATGATGATGACCTATATACCATTCTCCCAAGGCACTCATAATGAATGAAAAGAAGACCAAGGGCGCCCAAGCTTAATAGACTTATTTCTTTCAATTTTGATGGTCCAAACTCTTGCAATATGACATCCACTTTCATGCCTTTAGATCTTCCTTCACATACAATCAAGTTGAAAAATCTACATAAGGGTGCCAAAATGGATGAAAGGAGACATGAAATGCACCTTAGGACTCCATGCTAAGGTTTGAGCCATTAAAGTCTCTTGATATTAGGTGCTCATGATGATGAAACTTAGAGCTTTTTCCTTTCCTATGCTCTCATCTGAGATGTTTGAATGATAAGGAGCGCCTTGACCTCTATAATGTACATTGGGCACCAAAATCAAGGTGATTTTAAGTCACTTTGAGTCATTTGGAGTCAATTTGAGTCTTTGAGTCATGTTGCAAAAAAGTGTCAATGTTGTCAAGTTGTACAAAGCAACTTTTGCATTTTTGGTGTCCTGCTCGTGATGTGACCAAAATGATTGTTCCAACATGTCCGGATGGGTACATTTACACTAGGCATGGTCCTGTTTTTAACCCAAACATGTCGAAATAGTCCGAGCTACATTGTACCCATGATATCCCTAAAGAGTCCAAAGTGCAAAAAGGCAGCAATCTTTGATGAGATGTTACTCAAAAACCGTGTTACTTAGAAACATTTTGTCTAAGGAAACATGATTACGTAGAGTGCCTCTACAATAACCTCTCTCAGTTTTTTATATCTCTGAGGCATTTGCCCGTGGTGAAAGGTTTTCTGCTACCCCAAAAATCGTCAGAAGGAGGCAGTGTAAAGTTGCAAAGGGGTGTAACTTTCGTCCTACTCCTGATGCTACCAAAATGACTGTTCCAACGCATCTGAATGGGTACATTTACGCTAGGCATGGTCCTGTTTTTCACCCAAACATGTCGAAACAGTCTGAGCTACATTGTACCGACGATATCCCTGAAGAGTCCAAAGTGCAAAAAGGCAGCAATCTTTGATGAGATGTTACTCAAAAACCGTGTCACTTAGAAATATTTCATCTAAGGCAACGCAATCATGTAGAGTGCCTCTACAATAACCTCTCTCAATTTTTTATATCTCTGAGGCATTTGCCCGTGGTGAAAGGTTTTCTGCTGCCCCAAAAATTGTCAGAAGGAGGCAGTGTAAAGTTGCAAAGGGGTGTAACTTTTGTCCTGCTCCTAATGCAACCAAACTGACTATTCCAACGTGTCCGGATGGGTACATTTACACTAGGAATGGTCCTATTTTTTACCCAAACATGTCAAAATAGTCCGAGCTACATTGTATCCACTATATCCCTAAAGAGTCCAAAGTGCAAAAAGGTAGCAATCTTTGACAAGATGTTACTCAAAAATTGTGTCACTTAGAAACATTATGTCTAAGGCAACACGATCACGTAGAGTGCCTCTACAATAACCTCTCTCAGTTTTTTATATCTCTAAGGCATTTGCCCGTGGTGAAAGGTTTTCTGCTGCCCCAAAAATCATCAGAAGGAGGCAGTGTAAAGTTGTAAAGGGGTGTAACTTTCATCCTGCTCCTGATGCGACCAAACTGACTATTCCAACACATCTAAATGGGTACATTTATGCTAGGCATGGTCCTTTTTTTCACCCAAACATGTCGAAACAGTCTGAGCTACATTGTACCGACGATATCCCTGAAGAGTCCAAAGTGCAAAAAGACAGCAATCTTTGACGAGATGTTACTCAAAAACTATGTCACTTAGAAACATTTCATATAAGGCAACGTGATCATGTAGAGTGTCTCTACAATAACCTCTCTCAGTTTTTTATATCTCTAAGACATTTGCCCGTGGTGAAAGGTTTTCTGCTTCCCCAAAAATTGTCAGAAGGATGTAGTGTATTAAGTCAGGATGAAAGCCTATTCACTCTAGGTGCCTAATGTGACCAAATCACACATTGCCCCATTGCAAATGGGGACCCCCTGCTTTTTTTAAACTCCAGTGTGTTTGACTAAGCTTAGATGATGTCTTGGGGTTATTGCATGATGAGGTCAGTGGTGTTTGAGTTTTAGAGCTCCTTGATGACCTGATCCTGATAGTGGGCGCGTAGAGGAAGGAATGATTAAGGCACACTTTGATAATCATCTCACCCTAGGTGAGCGCCTAGATAGAATTTGGAGTGGAAGCCTCAAATAATACCTTGGATTTTTAGATGCTTATTTTAGCTCAAATCATCATTATCTTGCGCCTAGAGTTGGAGTCTAACTGCCTAGGGAGTCAAGGAGCATTTCATCATCTAGAGAATCCCAAACATGTGCCTTGAACAAGTGATGCTACAAGTGGTGAACAAAATGGGCGCCTTGAAGAATTGAGCCCTCCAAGACATCTTGCAATTGCCTAAAAGTCCAAAATTTACACAAGTGAGTTAAGGTGCCATTTTCCATCTCCAGAGCCTCCTTTGAGCGCCTTAACATGGAGTGAATGTTTTAGTCTATGAAAGATTATGCCTAAAGAATATTACAACCCCTTGAGTCACTAGGATGAACTAAGTTAACAAAATGAACTTCATTGAGGGAGGCGCACTTGTGCATCTAGACAACTCCAATTTAGCGCTTGAGAAAAAGCATGTTTAGATCCATAAGTTTGGGGAGTATTGAGTGAGGTAAGTCTTCATGAGCATAGACAATGACTTAAATCCATCAATGATGAAGTAAATGCTTATTTGAACTAAGGCGCAATTTCACTCCTCTACAATCATCTTCTAGCACCTTGAAAGCTAAGTGTTTGAAACTATCATGATTTGTGCCTAGATGAGGAAGTCTCTATAATGAGTTAAAGCCACTTGAATGGCAAGCATGAAGGGAGCATCCAAACTTACCCAAGGAAGCACCTAGAGGAATGGAAGTTGAGTTTGAAGATAGATGACCTTTCGAGTGCACTTGCCCTTGAGTGACAATTTGATTTGGCACCCTTATGTAAATTTAGATATGATCTAGTGCTTTGAGGTTGAGTGGAGTAATCTTGGCACCTTTGTGTGTTGTTTTATACCTTGATGAGCGCCTTGGAAGAATGGACATTTACTCACCCTTGAGCGCCTTAGTTCCAGAGATTGAGTTTGAAGAGTAATACTCCTCAAAACGCCTTTATGAGAGTGATGAAACTAAGTAGCATAAGAGATGATAAGTGTAAGAGCTTAGGGACTCAAGGCACATTGTAGGGTCAAGAACATCAAGTTTGTGCACCTAAGGGGAAATCAAGCTTCAAACACCTCATCAAATGGCACCTTGGTAGAGGAGTTGCCAAAAGACCTTAAAATTGAAAATTTGATAAAATAACTCACATTATGAGTTTAGGCGCCTTTCCAAGATCAAGCTTTCATATAGTGCCTTGAGTTGTTACTTTCATATTAGCGCCCTAGCATAAAGAAGTCGACCTCAAATGTGCTTTAAGGAGGAAGATTGGTGATGGGAGTAATTATGAGCGCCATAGAGTGTTTGAAGTGGGAAGTAGTAAAGGATAGCACCTTGAATGAGTTTGAGCACCTCGAAGAGGATTGAACGCCTTGATAAATTAGAGGATTGAGCGCTTAAGGGATAATAGGATCTTTTGAGACTATTGGTAAGTGTTTGGAATCATTAGAATTTTGAAAATAAGATAAAGACCCTAGGCGCTATCTCCTACTTGGAACATCACACATGGGAACATGGAAACTAGATTGATTGAAGGAATTATACTTTAGCGCCTTGAGGGTGAATGAGTCAAAATAACACTAAATTGGTGCCTAGTCCAATTGATTGAAATCATCTTGGGCACATTTTCTTGCTTTAGTTGGGTTAAACTTATTTTGGCACCTTGGTGAGAAGTTCTCTAGATGAGTTAGAACCATTAAAATAATAAAACTTGCCAAGAAAGAGATAGGCATTTTTATGAAGTTTTTCCTCAATGTTGAGCGCCTAGGAAGTAGATTGCTCAAGAGAGGGTTAGATACTCTGTATTTCACTCTATTGTTGACTTGTCTAAAAATAATGGAAGCATAGAATTATCAACTTTTGAACCTTCGAACTCACTATTGGCGAGACAACATACCATCGGCGAGCTTAAAATTTCATCGGCTGATAGGCCGATGCCACCATGACTCCGTTTGATTTCACTTCTGACAAACATCCCATCATTGAATCTTATTGGTCAGATAGACCACTATCGATGACTTTATATCCTTTCACACTGATGTCTTTGTCACTCCGATATGAGACTCTAAGTCCCTCGCCTATCGGTAGGACTTAATACCATCGGTACACTCAAAAACTCTTCTACCGACACACCAATCTCACAAATGACAACCTTCAGACCACACCCATCAGTGAGACTCCAAACATCGGTGAACTCTAATCTCGTTGGGTCGATACACCGATGGATTTCGACTGTCAGTGTGACCCCCTTCATCGGTGAATCTCTCAACTGCTCTTCCGATGCGCAGATGGGATTATCTTCCGATACACCAATGTCTTCGACTTCGAACCACACTCATCGGCAAGACAAACCACTATCGGCGAAGCCTAACTAAGGTCTGTCGATATGCCAATATGACCAACTCTTGATGTCGATACAAGGTTCTTTTGTAGGCAAAGGGTGCCTAGGCTTATGGGGCTCAATTTGATGTATTTATTGAAAGCTCAAGGTGAATTGATGCTTAATAAAAATGCCACTTAGTCCTTCATTTACATTATAGGTGTCATTTCCTATTGACTTATATACTCCTCCTCATGCTAGGGTGAAATAATGAAGTGGTTTAGACAATAGGTGCGCTTCACTTATCAGAGGCTTGTTCTCCTTCCACCTTAGGCGCACTTTTATGGTGGAACAGGTGTCAATGGGCACCTTGTCTTAAATGAATGCTCTCTCTAAGTTGGGCGCCCTTTTGAGGCTTTATGAGTTGCAAATTACACCTTAACCCTTCATGCTTGTTGCTCAATGTTTGAATGTTTAAGAAAGTCTCCTTTAGGCGCTCATCTTAATGACTTTTTCTCAAGGCGCAATCATCCTAATGACTTGGATATTCATCCTAGTGTTTCAGGATCTCAAACATAAAGAATAACATGATGATTCATTTTTTTGTATTACATATAGTTGACATTCTATGCTACTCATAAAGAATATTAATATTTTCTGTTCAACATGATGATTCATTTTTTTTTTAAATACAACTTTTATCTTTTAGTTCCAAAATGAGGTTTAGGTGATACTTGAATAACAATAGCTAGCTTATTGGATCAACAAACATCCTATGTAATACAATTGGACTTTAAATATTTGAAGTAGCCATTTACAAATATCCATTCAAACGTGGATTTATAATGCAAGTATGGATGCCATCAATAAAAAAGATTTCTATTAACCAAATATCCATATAGGCATACATCAATATCTGTTCATATAAGTATAACATATATACAAAATAGCCATATAGGCTTACAAGAATGCCATATAGGCATACAATGTCAACTATGTACAATACAAAATATATGTCCACAAATGCCATATAGGCATACAACAAAGGAACACAATAAAAAGTCATTCCCATCTAGCTGGTGAAAAGAATAAATCACGAGCAACCTTTGATCTTCTAGGGGATGGAGACGTGCATGTGGGTGGTCTACTACAAACCCGAGGGCTACTCCTCCTATTTAGGTCTTCCTGCATCTTTACCTGTTACAATAAAAAGTATAGACATTAATATATAGAAATTACATGTTATAAAAAATGAAACATTTAACAAAATAATCACTTACCGCTAACATATAATCTATCTCCTCGCTTGCCTCAATAGCAGGAATAGGCCCTGGTGATGTCATGTCCAATAGAAACCATCCAGATAGAAATTAAACTTCAAATCAATAATCTTTTGATTTTTCAAAAATAGACAACTATAACAATGAATGTAAATTGAAATTTACTTATCTGCCTCATACCCCTGTCAATGCCATGGAGCTATGAATCGCAGAGGCCACACCCTGCTCCATTGCCCTATGAACATGGGGAGGTGTCTCTTCAGCCTGCATCATCTGGAAATAAAACAACATTATTCAATTATGAAAGCTATAATAGTGATGCAAATCATGGCTCCTAACATACACACACATTCATCTAAACATGGAAGTACACACAATAAAGCACACAAGTCACATACAAAAATTTAGTAAGTACAATTCATTCATTAAACTATTTATTTTATTACCTCTGTAAAGCTTTGAAGTCCACCACCGCTGGTAGGTGTTGCCGTGAAATCTACAGTATTAACCTATTCAACATCCAAAATCAGATATTAGAATACCATTCATATAATGATGCTATTCACATGTAATATTTATAATTGTTTACTAGTTACATACCTCGACAGTAGATGATCTAGTGTAAAATGTAGGTGGAGAACCACTGAAAACTGCATCGACGCTATGACCCTGAAATTTCATTAAAATCATCAATTTAAATTAGTTAATCTTGCATTTCAAAAATGAAATTTAATAAATTAAATTCAATAAACTTGCTAATATTTACCCGAGTATCAAGGCCGAAAGTCTCACTCAAGAGGGTATCTGTCATCACCATCTGCTCAGCTGTAGATGTAGCCTATGCACCTGCGTCATGACTATCCATGGGGTCATAACCATAGGCTGACCAACAAGTTTGACAAGTATGGGGTGGGACCTTGCTCCTCGCACTATCTCCCAACCCACTCTGTGTTGCAGGACCGGCATGCTCTATGATGCTCTGGGTCAAGGCACTAATGGACTGAAGTGTATCAACCTCAACACTCTCCTTCACAATGGAAGGGATAGAAACATGCTCGTGGGCTGGTCTGCTGATTACTCATCTCACTACTCGTTGTGGGTCAAGACATGCCTCTGGTCTATCTTGTGCTGACCCCCCACCTCTACCCTGGAAGTCCCGCATATCAAAATAATTTGGCACTTTATTGAGGACAAACTCGCAGTAGAGTTTCCTCAAAAAGTATTGTGGGACCTCATTATTATTGCATGGAGGATGGTCAAAAACCATCCACCACCTCTGCCCAAAATTGTCCCTTATCGCTTGGTTGTTGCACCAATGGATAGGGAACCTCTTGCATGTAATGGGTGGAGGTTGATTTGTTTGTGGGTTTGTGAAAATGGAACACAAGTCTAATTTTGTGATTTGTAATTTTTTCACTTCTTGGTATGACAGCTTGTCTACATAATAATCTCTAAACTCTCTCCTCTTATCCGTCCAACTAGTTATTTGCTTGCTAATTGAATCTACATTTGATAACATAGATTCAAGAGATTCAGCAAGCATGGACCTATGCAAGGTTGAAGTGGAAGGATCTTTCAACCTTGCAATTATATCTTCAATTTCTTTTTTGTTGTTTTCAATTTGCCCCATTATATTTTCTTGTGTTCCAGGGGCATGTCAAGGAATGGATGGAGGAGGTTGTTGTTCTATAGGTATTTCCTCCTCAGGATTTTGTGGATTTTGAGGAGGAGGAGGAGAAGGAGGTGCATTAACATTTCCTGACAATTAATGAAATATACATCAAAAACTAACTCAAACCTACCTATTTAGAAACAAATTCAAACAAAAAAACAAATATAACTCACTCCTTTGGCGTGCTCGACGTCGTGGTGGCATTTTGGCGATGAATCGATAAGGTTTTTGTGTTGAATGGAGTTTTGAAAAATGCGAGCGCATTTTCTAGGGTTTGCAGACCGCGGGCATAGAGGAGAAGAAAGAAAGAAATGAAATGACATTAGAAACTTTTTATTTATTTATAGCAAGTCATAACGCGAGCGCGTTATAATGCGCTGGCGTTATGACTTAATTTTTTTTAAAATTAATTTGGCCACTTTTTGGCCGCCCATCTTCTTGCACTTACCCCTTAGAGGTATTGTTTGGCCCATCATGATCCTTCACTCACCTGGGGTCTGGAATTGGAGGGAATGGGATCCCAATGTATGGTTCCAACAAAATATACTTCCCCTTACCACTATCTCTTAGCACTTGTGTTTTTTCAACTTCACCACCCTTGTTCAATCCCTCACCACAATCCTTTTCATTACCAGTCTCATAACCCTTCAACCAGGATATTTTACTCTTCCCCTTCCCCCTTTTGGCTACCTAAGGTTTGGGAGTATCCACCTTGAGTTTTCTCTTCTTTTTGGAAAGGGTAATTTCCTCCTCAAACTCATTATACTCTAAATCAGATGAAGGGCCTGAAACTTCCTAGACTAAATCCCTTATTTCCTCATCACATTCCCAACCACCATGAGTTTCTTCCTCCAAAGATTTAGAGGAAGAGGTATCGGTATATTCTACCACCCTAAGCTTGGTTTTCTTTTTAGGCATAGTTTTATCACCTATGGCCTCTCTACTGGGGGTAAGAACTTAAATGTTCATTGATCAAAGTTTGTCATGGCTTGAGTAGAGAATCAAATAGTATAAAGGAACTAAGTGGTAGTCTTCAAAGAAGAAAATATCAATATAGGAATCTTTTGAATCCTCAAGGAGCAAAGAGAAACTCAATACCAAAAAATTAACCAAGATCAAATTCAATGGGGAAGTTCCAAGGACACTTAATCTATCTCAATCCATGCTTCATCTATTATGGTTCCTTCTTATTCTCCTATTGCATCTCATGCTCATGCACATCCTCCTTCTCCTCCTACATCTTGTGCTCCTACACCTCCTCCTTCTCCTCTTGCATCTCATGGTCTTGCAACTCCTCCTTCTCCTCGTACACCTCTTCCTTCTCATCTTACATCTCATGCTCCTACACCTCCTTCTTCTCTTGTATTTCCTACTCCACCACCTTCTCCTCCTACATCTCTTGATTTTGCACCATATCTTGTGTTTTCTCCATCTCCTCATCTTCCCTCACATCTTCCTTCTCCTCCTCCACCTCCTACTCTTGAATAATCTCTTGTGCATTATTTATCTCCTCGTCTTCCCTCACCTACTCCTCCTCATATATCTACTACTTTTGCAACATCCTTTGTGCATTCTCCATCCCCTCCTCATTATCCCTCACTTCCTCCTTCTCGTGTAATAAATCATGTCCCCTCCCAAATCCACTTCACCTCCTAGGGATTTTCATCCAACAATTTCATCATCTATCACACATTCAGATCTCCCTTAGGAGAAAATGCCTCAATCTTCTTCCTTTTCATACGTCCACAAACTCAAATGGGAGTTATTTCATAATTAGACTCGTCTATGCCTGCATCAATTTGGTTAAGTAAAATGTGAAGTGTTTTGACATTGTGTTCTGAATTAGAACTGTTCCTCCTAGAGTGTGCCATAGACATAATGAACGACAAGACCACTAGAATCTTCCTAGGGTGAGAGTGGCTAACCCAAGTGCTTAGTGATTCAGATAAGTACTAAACTTATTATTGATAAAAGATATTGAAATTATCTTATATATGGGTTTTGATGTTAATCAGATTATGGATTTGTTCAATTGACTATGTTAAATATTTACTTTAGAGTTCCTATTATATTATCATATGTTGCAATTTACATTGGAATTAACAACTTTACATACATTAAATCATTAAATTCTAGTATTTATTATATTTAAATCCACTGCAATTAATTAAATAACTCTGGGGAAAAGTAGCATTACACTATTCATGCCATGTTCTGATCAATTGAGGAGATTTTCCATTGAGATGTTGCATAGCATGCATTTCATTAATCTCTAACTCAGACTTCTCTAAATGTGGTGAACTATTCAAAAAGGGGTAGAAAATGTGTGAATAATAGCCAGTGGACTTCTCATTCTCAAGGCAAGATCAATTATGTACCCCATTACATGATAGCTTCACTTGAACTCCTCTCTCATAGATGTATTGAATGTGTATACATGAGATTATCAAAGGCTTCATTGTTTCTCTGAATATATAATATAGAAAATTATTAGTGCATTCAAAATACCTTCTATTTGGCTTAAGGGTTTTGAATTTTTGAAGGGGGAAAACTTTTTTTAGATCTTCTTTCTTTCTTCTCTCCTCTTGATCACTAATTCAAAATATTATGTCTCTTGTTGTGATGTTAACGACTGCCATTACTAAAAGGTGTAGGGAATACCTTAAATCATTTTTTGTCATTTTTATGTTAAACTCTTCATTCAATTACAATTTCTCTACCTTCTACTCAAAGCAACAAAATAACTTCAATTTTTTCTTCTAATAGAAGATGTCATATTTCAAATTTTCTCTCATTTTAAATATATGTACAAAAAATGGATGGGATCTTTTATAGGGAATCAAACATTTATTGCATATCCTCAACTTGTAATTCATGCCTAGAATTCAATATGTCTCACCCCAGTTTTCCTTTGTAGTTGTTTGTATTTATTTTGAGTCACCATCTTTTTTTAGCTCTTTAGGCTATGATCTTTGGGCTAAGTGAGTTGTATGTGATTGGGTTGTACAAGTTTGTCCTTCTACTAGTAGAGAACAAGGGAGGAATTTGATAGAGCAGTTGTCAATAGTCTATGTTTTTTTTTCTTTTTTGACTCCTTTGGACCACACAACATTCACCCCAATAGCAAGGGAGCCATTCACGACCAACCTAGAGAGGTGGGGCTGACATTCCACCTTACTTGTTGTAATTTGTTCTCTTGCTCTTTTTGTTGTTGTCAAACTTGTCTCTGTAGTTGGATATCATTATTTTGGCCTTTATATTCTCCGTTGCCCTATCGAAGGTGGGATGCAAATGTCCATTGTCAACAACTCTTCCACTAATTTCCCCTACTTTGCCACTGCAAATTCTGAGCTAAATAGTCAACCACAAAATTTACACCAAATTTTTTTATATTCATTGCAACCTATTACTCCTAAATCAATAATATTTTTGGGTTTTATATATACACATTAGAAATCATAAAATTACATTTTCTATACGATATTGCAATTATTTCTAATAATATTTCAAATATATAAGGCATTTTTTATTTATTGAAGAGCTTTGCACAACGTCAAATATGGGATATGTATGTTGATTTTTTTAAAATGAAAACAACTGAATTACATAGATATAGGCATCTAGATACTTTATTTTTATACTTCATTAGTAGTTCCTAATGGTATAGATAACCTTTCAATCTGTTCTTTTCATTACCATCTTCATAATATATGTTTAAGAAAAAAAAGTTCAAAGCTAATACATTCACACCTTCATGATGTACACTTGGATGCTTGACAATTGTATAGCAATGCAGCAAGAGATTTGTGCATGTAAGCAATATTATATTTTCTTATCTTTATTTCGATTGGTTAACACAAACTAGCTTCCTCTTCTCTTCAATATATACCTTTAAAATAAGAGAAAGCATGTCTTTATGATATAAGTCCAATAACTTTCTATTTCAATATGTAGGAACCAAAAATAAATAAATAAGAAAAAATCTCATTTGAGGAGAAGCAAAGGAAATTGGGGAATGAAATTGGGGATCACATTCCAAACAAAATTAAAGTTGTTACAAAATATTCCTTCAATTGATTAATAACAAATATGTAATACAAGCATATTTCAAATGTCTTAGAGGATATTATATGCATTTCAAAATTGTAAATTAAATAACACTTTCAGACATTTCTTTCTTATCATTATCTACCAAAAAAAATTAAATGTACAAAAATAATATTCTATATATAAAAAAGGAAATTCTAATGCACCATATTTTAAAAATTACTTCATATATATTTAAATTTGTAAATAAAAATAATGTAATCTTCTAATGCACTAATCCAATTGTACTCTCCCCCATATGAACTTACAAATAGTTTTCTATCAACATAATCATTACACCTCTCTCCCATACAAGTGCTAATATAAATTATTTTTCAATTTGTTTCATATTTAAAATTTTGATGTCTACTCTTGTGTATGAGGAAAAATCAATTTAAATTAAACTAATAAAACTAAAAACCAATCACATAAAGCGAACCAATCTAAGTAAAAGTCATTATCATAAAATCAAAGACAAAATGAAAGCTCTTACCAAAACCTGTATTGTTCTTTTTTTGGAGAAGTGTAGATTGCTCAATCAAGTTGTGAAACCATAGCTGCAACAAGCAAGTAGTGTGCTCAATGTGCTCAAAGATCAATGTTAAGAGATCGTAAGGTTGCTCAATCGATGCGTTTTGTATGCTCAAAGCTCTGTTAAGTATGCCTGAGAATACGATCGAAGAGAGAGAGGTAATGAAGGAGATGAGGAGGGTTTATATAGATTTCAAGGAAGATTAATCAATGGTCCAGATAATTCAGAAGAATCAACGGAGGAGAATAGTTGAGGAACGTGCAACAAATGAGAAGAAGAAAAGTGTCTTGCTTTCTTTTGCATGAGAGGAGTTATCAAGAATAGAAAAATGAGTTAAAGCAATTAACATAATGTAACAATTAGTTAAGTGATTTAAAACAAGAAGAAGGGATTTGCATGAGAATAAGAAGATATTTTGCTTTATTAAATATAGAAAGCTTGAGTTATATTAGAGATAACTCAAATTTAGAAGAAAAAGCAACTTAAATAAATAATTGATTTATTTAAATTTGGAGAAGATATTATGGAAGAAGTAATTAAATAATTAAAATTATTTAATTTAGAAGATTTGAAAGAAAATTAAATAAATAAATTTATTTAATTGTTTGTGCATGATTTTAGAAAAATAGAAGATTATAAATAAAATATTTGATTTTATTTATTTTTAGAGGATTGAGATAATTTAAATAAATTTGCATGATTTATTTAAATTTAGAAGAACAATTGATTTAATTAAATAATGTAAATTATTTAATTGTAAATAAGATAGAATTGTGATGAATTAATTAAATAATTGGATTTATTTAATTAATGTAGATTTGATTTTTGGAAATAAGATAATGATCTAATTAAATAATTGAAATTATTTAATTATGGAAGAATAACAGCGGAATTTAATTTAATTAATTAAATAAAGAGAATTTATTTAATTAATGTCGCAATTATGTGATTTAAAAGAATTTGGTGAAATTAATTAAATAATTTGATTATTTAATTAACGTTGAAATACAAGTGATTAGACAGATGACGAAATGCCAGTAGTGCAACGATGTGGTCATTTTAGAGTGTCTACATTTTGCCCCTCTTTGATGCAATGCAGCTTGTAGTGTTGCATCAAAGAAAATAATTGTTGAAGAGGTGATACAATTTATTGTTGCCCCAGTGTAGGTAGTTGCCCCAGCATATGCCCCCTCGAGCGGGAAGACGTGGAAGTGGTAGAAGAATGGTGTTGACACGTGACTAGAAGATTACGTGACCAGGTAGGAGGAACAGTAGAAAGGGGTGGGAAGAGAAGAAAACATGAGGGAGGGATGCTATAAATAGGTTCCATGGAGACTACAATCCTCATTTGCACCCTAAGAGTTTCTAAATTTAAAGAGTAGAGCCTCCAAACCTAGGTTGAGACAGTTGAGCAGACAGCGAGGAGAGATGCCGATTCCAGCGCACAGATATCAGACAGAGCTTGTGCGGATGTACAGGAGACCAGCAGGAGCTCCGGCAGCGGTAAGTGGTCGAAAACCCCCTTTGAATTTGTCGTTGGAGGGTAGATTAGGGCTAGGTCTAGGGAGAGTTTGCATGTCAGCCAAAAGCGCTTTAGCATTGCACGGCACGTTTGGTGGTCGGTTTAGGCACTTTTGGCGCACCGCAGCGCATATGGTAGGTGGGTGCAGCGCGGTTGGTAAAATCAACGTGCTTTTGGTGATTTGGATTAGCACCGCAGTGCGGTTGGCAAAATGCCACAGCGCGTTTGGTATAGTGGTATAGTGCACTTGGTAGGGTAGGCTAGCGCAATTGGTGGGGAAGTGGAAAAATTGTGGCACCACTGGCAGTACAGAACGGCGCAGTTGGTAGTATAGTGAGGTGCACATGTTAAAAACTAGGTGCCCTTGGCAGAGAAAACACAGTGCATCTGGATAGACAGTATGGCGCGGTTGGCAGGGAGGGATAGCGCTTTTGTAAAGAACAAAGCGCTTTTGGTTAAGTAGAAGAAAATTAGGGGGTAAGCAGAATGGGGGGTTGAGAAAAAGGATGCCTATTCTAGGTGACAAGAGGGGAAAGGGATGGTTGGGGGTTGCACAGCATAGCACATGTGCAGATAGGATTTGAGGGATTTGACAAAGAAAAAACTGACAAGTGAGTTGTTATGGATGCAGAGGATTCTGCCACCATTGATGTTGTGGGAGCGACACCACCCGATAGTGCAGGAGGTTGTACAGCTGACCTGGGAGGAGGATGCATTCTTAGAGCATGCCGGATTGTGGCACGTGGCCCACCTGACACACATTAGGGCGAATCTCGCCCTAGTGACAGCAGTTGTGGAGCGATACCACAGCGAGACCTCATCTTTTCACTTTCCGACGAGGGAGGCGATAGTGACACTGGAGGATGTGTACCAGATCCTGCAGATTCAGATTGATGGCGATATAGTGGACTTTAACTTGGCACGGGGCGAGGCAGGCTTGGTGGAGGTCTTCTGCACAGATGACCTTTGGATAGATGACGGGGAGATTCGATGGGCAGACGTCCTGAGACTCTGCGACAGGATCAGATGGATAGTTGTGTCACTGATTGGCAGCTTCTTGTGTCCTGATAGGAGATCTAGGGGATTATCAGTTGGCTGGGGTACTGTGCTATCAGGGATGTTCACACATGGCAGACAGTATGCATGGGGCCCCTGTGTGTTGGGACAGTTGTATCATGACATGCACCATTGCATGTACAGGAGCTAGGCAGGAGCCTCTCAGCAGGGGTGACCTTATTACAAGTATGGGCATGGGAGCATATTCCAGTGATTTGACCCATGGCACAGCACCATCGGGATAGAGGCGAGCCCTATGCATTCTTATATGATGGGGTGATTACACACCAGAGGATGGGGTCTGTGAGCCACTGGAGGTAGCAGATCGATGAGATGGACCTGTTTGTGTGGAGGCCCTGGCTACTCTGTGAGGAGTGGGAGGATGAGCATGAGCATCTTATGTACTGCAGACAGGCGCAGTATCTGTTCAGGAGACGAATAGATATAATAGAGAGGTACCTACCAGAGCGGGTACTTAGGCAGTTCAAATTACCGCAGAGACTACCCGTGGGGGAGGTGACACACGCCAGGACATGGAGGGAAGTTGGAGACTGGGACGCAGAGATCCCAGTGGCTACAGCTTTGGCAGAGGTACGGGGACTTGTTCCCATGAGATGAGATTGGGACACAGGGCTGGCAGACCCAAGGACGCTGCCAGAGTATGACCAGTATTGGCATATACACAGGCCGATTAGATTGACTACACCAGGTGTAGCGGGGGCAGTGAAGGAGGTACTAGTCCTCGGTGGGGAGGCTAGGATGAGACGGCAGGCCCGAGCAGCCAGGCAGCAGGTAGGTGGAGAGGGCTAAATGTAAGAGATACCTTCTTCCACACCAACAATTTCATCTTTAAAAACTAAATTTGTTGTATTCTGTTTGACTTTCTGTTTAGATTTTGTTATTGGATTCAATCAGTTAATACCCACAAACTTGTTATCAGCATATTCATAGGGATTCAGATTGTAATTTAGTAGAAAAATGAAAACTATTGATTGCGCATATTGTTTATTTATAGATTCTCCAGTCTGAAATTTAGACCCATATGAAGAACTCTCATGCAGATTCAGAGGAGTCATCAAACCCCAAGCGCACAAAATTAATGAGTCCGTTTCAACAGGTAAGCTTTTCCTTGAAGAAAATTTGTTCTTTTAATTTTATTAGATTTCATGTATATCATTGTGTCTATTACATATTTTGGAACTTAAAAAATTTATTTTTTTATTTTTGAATTGTTTGATGTTTAAGAATAGTTATCTAATATGAAGAGTTGTTACATTATCTTTAATTTACTGGTTATTTATGTGAGATCTATATTTCTCAATAAACTACCAATACTTTAAACACAACATATCAATTCTTTAAAACCTTCTCCTTAAAACTATTCAACATACCAATTCTTTAAACCCTTCTCCTTAAAACTATTTTAGAAGATCAATAATTCATACATCCCATAGCCCCAAAAATAAAATAAAAAGAAGAGAGAGCAGCCATGAGAGTTAGACCCTGCCCAATCTGACAATATGCAATTCATAATTATTTTGGTGTATATGCATTCAGATTAGAATGATCATATTATTCTATGATTAATATATCTGTATAGATGTCTTATTGTAACAGGAGTGGAACCTTGAAGCAGAAGCAATTTGTACACATAATCCAATAGATGAGCAGAGCTGGAGTCCATTAGGATTGAAACTAAGAAGAAGTCCGTCCTTGTTAGAACTTGTTCACTTGAGCTTATGTCAAAAGCACAGAAAAACCCCAGAGGATGTGAAAAACTCGACAGCATTGGACACAGATTTTATTGAAAGAAATGGGTATGCGGTAGCTAAGAATAGTATTACTATCGAGGAAAAGAAGAAAGCCTCTAACTTCTCAGCCTTAGCTCTGAGAATTGGTTCATGGGAGGTATGTGTTAGAGAATTCAACAAGATTATTTCTTCCTCACTATGACAACATTATTCTTAATCCTACTATGAAAATGACCATAACAGCTTGACATTATTGTTTTGTTGTAATCTTCTTTAAAAAAATGTTAATCAATCTGGATTGGGTATTTAATGATTTTCTGTTTTTTGGGTGGGTTATTATTGTTTTGTTATCTTCTTTAAAAAATGTTAATAAATCTAGATTGGGTATTTAGTGATTTTCTGTTTTTTGGGTGGGTTATTGGCAGTATGTTTCAAGATATGAAGGTGACTTGGTAGCAAAATGCTATTTCTCAAAACGAAATCTTGTTTGGGAAGTATTGGAAGGTGGGTTGAAGAGCAAAATAGAAATTCAATGGGGAGATATCACTGGTCTTAAGGCAACCTGCCTTCAAAATGAGCCGAGCACCTTTGAAATTGAGGTAGATATGCTAAAATGAAATCAATATTTGATCTTGTAGTGACCATATTTATAATTATGTAAGAAATGAAATTTTACAAATATTGCATTTCCAGCTATCCAGGCCGCCCATATTCTTCAGGGAGTCGAATCCCCAGCCAAGAAAGCACACAAGATGGCAGGCTATCTCTGACTTCACCTCTGGTCAAGCAACTCTTTACAAGTCAGTAAATTCAGCCCTTGGGCACAAACTATTAAATTCAACTAGAATTTTGTGTTAAATTCAGTTGGACTTGTTCAACTTTGTTTGTGATGTAGGGTGATTTTTAAACATTAAACAATTCAATAGTGAAAACTAAATTTTCATCAATAAAAATAAGATCACTTTTGTGCTAAATGAGGTTGTAAGATCATTTATTTTTGTGTTAAAGATCACTTACTTTTGTGTTAGATGAGGTGTAAAATTACTAGTAATGTGCTAGATTACTTTTTAGATCACTTTTATGTTAAATGAGGTGTAAAATTACTATTAACTATTTCACCGTTAAACCCTAGAGCTATAAGGAACTAATCATAAAAAAAATTTAAAAAATTTCAATAGATTTAGAGAGTTATCAGATACATAGGCTAACAGAAATCTCTTATATTATTACAGGAGACATTTGTTGCAGTTTGCTAAAGGACAGCTTGACAGGCATTATCAGAACCTTATTCAATCTGATGCTCGCTTGAACATGCTAAGTAAGAAAGGTTTAGGAAACATGAATTCTCCATTATTTGACACCAGATTTACAGAGCAACGCAATCTTTACTTGAGATTACTGCAACAGAATATATCCCCTGTGAAACCACACTATGCATATCTCAACGGTGACTGTTATTTTCCACCCTTAACATCTTTACCAGAGGCAGAACAATGTAATATATCTGACACTGAAAAAATGGGGAATGAGGAGAGTTTTTCTGGCTTTTCAGTTTCAACGAGCGAAGAGAGAAATTCATGGTCGTCGGGGACAAAGATAAAGCTTCATGAACTTGCACAATACTTATTGGATGGCGATCTACTATAATCAAATTAACCTGACAAGATTGTGATAAACAAGATTTCATTCAATAGAAAGAGATATATGTATATGGGGTAAAATGGAAGGATTACATGGGTGTCGGATATACAACTGATGGGCTGGGCTTATATATCACTAAGTTCGTAAAGTCTGATGATGGGGACAGGCTTATTATAAGTAAATGCATGCAGGTTAGCAGAGTTAGCAGTCAAAAAAGAATAATGATTGTTGGAGAAATAAAATAAGAGTACAACATTAATATTTAGTTGGGTAGGGTAATTGATTTGACAATAGTTTTAGTTGAGTTGGCAGTTACAATGATACCAAAATATGGCAGCAATGTTTGACCCTCCATTTCATTGTTTTGGTATTCATTGGTAGTGAGAAAAGTAGTTTTTTCAGTATGAAAATTTTTTATATTGATACTTTTCTCAGTTTCAACTTTTGAGCATTCTAAAATAAAATTTTAAATGTCAAATAGTTTTGTCATAGGTGTTTGAGGTGTGAAGACAATTGTTTGAACTTGTCAAAAAATTATTTAAGTTGTAAAAGTTATTTTTTGGGAATTCCATACACATTTGTACTTCATGCAAAGGTGTAGGGGACCCTATAAGCCCAACAATAAGGAGAACTGAGAAGTCACAAAGCATATTGAGGAATTGGGATTTGCTTACACATTTGCACTTTGTCAATTGAGTCATGTTTATGAAGGCCTGAAGTCAAGTCTTAGTTTAGGGCACTTAATGGTAAAAATAAATGTACTCAAAAAAGTTTGTGTTCTTAGGTGATTAGGTGTGAATTTGGTCTTCAAAATTTAACAAAAAAATTATAAGGCTTAGTATCAAAATGAATACAAATTAGGATTTTGTAGTTGCTATGTAATTGTTTAGTTCTATGCAAAACTATACATGAGTCTCAAAAAATTGTTTTGTTCTATATTTTTGGAGATCTAGAGTTCTTATGTAGATTGGTAGTTTGTACAAAACTACATCAAATCCCTAAAAGCTTGACAAACTCTTCTTTGATAGGAATCTAGAATTTTTTAGCAATCTTGTAGCTTTGTAAGGCTACATAGAAAGCTCGAAAATCTATCAAGTTATAAGAAAT
The DNA here is from genome assembly GCA_027924645.1 of Cunninghamia lanceolata. Classification (NCBI taxonomy): domain Eukaryota; kingdom Viridiplantae; phylum Streptophyta; class Pinopsida; order Cupressales; family Cupressaceae; genus Cunninghamia; species Cunninghamia lanceolata. The sequence goes on along the minus strand of BSBN01000053.1, from coordinate 1,510,953 downwards.
TAGGGAGCTAAAGTATTCATGCAGTCTTGTAGTTGCTACGTAATTATATAAAAAGCCCAATAGTCTACCAATGTATAAAAAATCAAGAAAGTCAAGTTTGTAGTTATTAGAAGATTAAATCAAAGCCCTACGAATGACATGAATGTCAAGAATTTAGACTTTTCATGTACTTTGGTATCTTTTGCAAAATAACCTAGCAACCCTAGACATTTCCACCAAAACATAACTAAAACACCTTGCATTTATTTTTGAAGCATGAAAACTCTAATAGAATCTTACAAACCCTATTTCACATCTATAAACTCATTTTTCATATCTCATTCAACCAAATAATTTCTTTGAGTACTAGGGTTTAACTATTTACCAAAGTTTTTATGTTTGCATTGTACTAGGGTTTAACTATATTTTCAACCCTAATTGTACCCACCAAGTTCTTATACTACATAACAACTCCAAAAGTTTGACAAGTCTATTATAGGGGAAATCATACAATCTAGGTACTCATTTTTGAGGGGAAGAGGACAAGTTCGTTTTGTAAATCAACTTGAAACCTTTGGGAGTCTAGCTAATTCTCTTTTGTCAAGGAAATATAGATTTCTTGCATTTTTATAGCTAGCACATACCTACATAAAAGTCTTGAGAGTCCAACAAATCCTTACTTGAATGGGGCTCCAAACTTTCCTTGTAGTCTTATATTCACTACACAACTAATCAAGAACCTCAAAAGCCCACCTTGCACTATTCTAATGGGGATCCAAACTTCCTCTATAGTCTCGTAGTTCTTACATAACTACATCAAATCTCTAAAATCTCACCAAAGTATTTAAGGATGTGAGGTTTTTAATTTTTAGTGTAAATAAGGACATTATCCAACTACTTAACTTTTAGCCTATCGAGGAGAGTCCTATTCACACATTTTAAGTCTTCACTTAGAGACTTTTACCCTTTTTTCTCACCTCATGTGGTTGATGTTAGTTTCTTTTTTTGATGAAAAAGGCCAATAGCTAGGAAGGCATGATAAAACCTCCTCTTCTTCTTTGAGTTCTACCTCATTCGAGAGGGTATTTCCCTAAGATCTTTTAAACAATAAAACTAGAAAACTAGCTATGCAAATCTTAACTTTAATGGTAGATAGATTTCATAATATGACCAAAGTTAATGAAGTAAGTACCAATCCCTGCAAATGTATTCACCAATATTTTACTCACAACATCATGAACTTGGATAACTATCACTACTATTGTACAACACTCAAAGTGTAAAAATTCATCTTCTAAAATTATGAGAGTGGATCAGATTACTGGAAAAGATTGGTGCCTATTCCTTGGGGTCACAAAGTCTAAACTTCAATTCAATAATAATATAATTCTACCTCTAGAGTTTAATAATAATATCACTCCCTTACAATGATTCAAACCCACTAATTAACTTGCATGCATCTAAATATACTTACTAATCCTCCACAACAATTGCACCTCCCATTTGTGATGTGAAAAGATTTACCATGTTCCTTGAATGTGAACTGATCAAATTGTGAATCCCATAGCAAATGTGCAGGTAGAGATTTTGTGTTTCCCTTAAAAATATATATTTCTCCAAGAAAATGCAAAACAATAAAGAAGCAATCAAACTCACAATTTCTTTCTTATATCTTTGCTACAAAGTGAATCCATTACAATAAACATGATGAAAAAAAATTCAAGATCTCTATTATTCCTTTGAAAAGATCACAGAGTTTCACCTTACAAGCAATTTCTCTCCCCAGAATTTATTCAACCCTTACAAATGATAAATAATTACATTATATAGAATTCTCCTCAAAAAATCATGCTACCTGTTACAATTTTATAGAAAATTTTGAAAATCAAATTGTTGGGAATCTTCCAGTCTCATCCTTCATTATTGCCTTTTATTTTTCATGTATAGGAACTTAAAATTTTGACTAGAAATGTTTATGATCTAGACAATGCCTAGCGCTGAGCCTGTGGTATTGTAATGCACATGAAAAACAAAGTACAAAAGAGTTTTTACAAGTAGGCAAACTCGCTGGGAGTTGTGAATTGCCGCCAAAAACTAATTTATATTCATTCCAATTCGAAATATATAGGCTTACATAAAATATGAAGGGTCACATTACCCTTGGAAAACAAAAAGAGCTCTTGGAAGGTGAAAACTTCTAACAAAATTTCAAAATTATGAAATTTTTTATCTTCCCCTTCACAAGGTCATAACTCCTAGCTATTTTGTTGGAATTTAAACTTTTTGCCTTAGAAAATGTAATTTACTAAGATGTAGAAAATCCCAAAAACTAAATTTGCGATATTTTCCCAATAATACCACTTAAATGACCCTGGACCTGATCATTTCTTCCCCCTTGAGATGCAATGGGGCCCATTGCATCTATGGTCTGCAACAACTAAGGAAACTGCTTTTTAATTTGATTCCTAGTGAACCACTTGCCTTGATGAGGAAATTTACTTGCTTAAACCACATGATAAAGAGGAATATGTTGTCTTTTTAGTGTCATGACCAAGACATCAGTGATCTTTTCTCCAACATGGAATTGATGAGGTAGACGATGTTGATCATGCCTTTCCTTGTACTTTTGCCTAGTGTGCCACAATATCTCTGGAGCTTGTTGCATTTCTTCAACAAACTTGGCTGCCTTATGTGGTGATGGAGCATTTGAGATGGCTGATATTTCTACATCAATAGGAGCCAGTGGTTGATGTCTAAGACATATTTCAAATGGGCTATGCCCTATGGAACCATGTAGGGCATGATTGTAGTTGTGCTCAGTTAGCCCATCTATTGGTGGATGGAAAGCAATAGATTTTGTCAGCTTGTTATCCATCATATCCCAGAGTGATGTCCTACTTTCATTTATTTGTTTTTGCTGAGTGGTAGTGGTGACCATTTTGTCATGGATATTGGCTACAACTGACCATTTTTCTTTTGGCACTCCAACTTTAGAGGCCCATATCTAGGCCATATGGAATTGTTTTTCTATGTAGTTTTTTTTATCTTGGGTAATTTTTTGTGCTTTACCTTGTGGTGTAATCATTTTGTAATTTTGGTGCATATATTTTTGTAAAATCTAGGTTCTCAAGTGTAACCCAACTCAGTTCCCATTTTTGGAACTTCAAAGGGCTCATTTGAGCACATACATACTCCTTTTTGGGTCTCATTTTCTTAAATAGCCTGATTTTTTTATCACTACACAATGGTTTTGTTAGTTTTTCTTGATAGAGTTCTTAAATTTTACTTTCAACATATGCCTCTTTTTTTATTTTTTTAATCATCTTGTACATCAAATCCACTCAGTGGTAATTGTAAAAATACTAAATATAAAGTGTCAAATCACTACAACTTGCTTGGGGGTTCATTAATTGAATCAAGGAGGGTAATCCGGTGCTCCTTATTTTGATTTTTATATTCATGTGATCATGTCTCACACTAAATCCCTTCCATTTGAGTATTCTTCATAACCCCCCTAATAAATGGAAAATCAAATGTGGATATTGTGGGAAACCAAGCATACAGAAGAAGATTGTATTCATCTCAACAAATAGATGAAATGAAGTTACAACTTCTCATTGATAATGGTACTAATTTACCTAATCGTTATAATCTAACACCTACATCTAATCATCATATGTTCTCACTCAAACATCTTGTGAGATAACACCATCATTTGGGGATGAATAATATAGTCTAATGACTTGCATTGATATCTCATCTCTCCCATCATCACTTGTTGCTACATTTGAATCTAGTGTTGATTCATCCATGGCTTCTAGAGATTCTATGCACAAAGACATTGATATCAGTTTTCTAGATCCACCTAATTGGGACACATTTATACCAAACATATCATCCTTGTTTGTAGAGTCCCACATTGTATATTTGGAAGACACAATTGAGGACATTCATTTTCTATTTGATGATAGCTTTGATGGAGTTACATTGATACCATCATCGTCTTTGGATGTACTTGTTCTTCATCCTCCTCTTCTTTCATCGTAGTTTGATAGTGGATTGAAGATCTTTGAGAAGCATTCAAAGACAACATCTTAGGCTACATCTAGGTCTTTAGATCATGTGCAAAATCCAGAGACATTCATCCTTCTTCCTACATATTCCTATCTGAAATGGGAAGATATCATGCACATATCTATAGTTCTATTTATTCCCAAGGGGAGAAATGTTGTTCAAGGATCATGGATCGTCTTCAACATCTAGTGTCGAGCATTAACTAGTACTATAGGAGGCAATTTGAGGGGAGGTTGCATGGTTTGTCTTCTCATCTTAGTTTTGGGAGGTCTGAGCATTTCTTCTCATGGGTTCTTTCCTTCTCACCTTTTGGGGGGTTTGCATAGACCTTCTCTCTTTTCTCTCCTATGGGGGGAACATCTATTTTATTATGTGATAGAAGCAGCCCTTGGGGGAAGATGTTAATTCCTTATTCTTTATTCTTCACTTGCACACTTTCATGCATCTTTTCTCTTTTGGAGAGGAGTTTTATTTCCCATTGGGTTTTCTCCTTTACTCTGTTTATGAGAAATTTGTTTGTACATGGGTAGATCTAATATGGCCTTGTAGCTAAATTTCATCATCATTATCATTGTATCTATTCTCCCTAAGTTTCATTTGGGGATGTTAGTGTAAATAAGGGTATTATCCAACTAGTTAGCATTTAGCCTATCCAGGAGAGTCCTATTGACACATGTTAAGTCTTCACTTAGGAAATTTTAGCTTTTGGTCTCACCTCATGTGGTTGAGACACATGTACTCACATTTTGAGACATCTATCTCATGCACACATGACACCTTTATTATACTTGTCCCATGTTCATGCAAGGTGGTTAGAGTCCACAACTACCTTCTCATCTCACCTCTTTTCTATATAATCGAGGGTTCATATGTAATTTGTAATCTCTTTGGATTTAGACATATTGTATGTATATATTACATATTATGGCATATGAAAAATCTCATGTAGAAGGAATATCCCTATTTTGTAGGATCTATTGGGTTGTGAGGGTCAAATATCTAACTCCAACATTAACTATACATGCACTCAAACTCCAATGCAAATTTTCTCAATACTCAAGCACATAAAAAACCTACTTTCTCTTACATTTTTTCTACAAACTTGATAGGAGCTCATGTGTCCCACTATGTTTATTCATTTTTACATATCAATCAAATTAAGAAATGAAATATGAATTCAAGGGGTTCACACTCCCTTCCATGATTATTTCTTAGTTTTCTCAAACCTCTAACATAGACCTAGGGAACACTAATATTAAGGACTTTGTTGCAAGGATTAACAAGGAGGATAAATCCCTCATGGAAAGATGTATTCTTACAAGTGGAATCATTTAGGAAGATACTTTTACCACATTAGTCCTATTCCCTAAGCTATTTATGACATGTGTAAAGTGTTATGATCCTAAAGGGAGGAAAATATTGAGTTCATAAAATGAGGTAGTGTTGCACTTGATGCCTAAATATATTGAGGAAATGCTAGAGATTCTTGATTTTGAAGTATATGAAGACATAATAGTAGAATCAACAATAAAGTATTTAGAAGAGGATCCAAATATGTGTTTGAGGGTAATCATTAAACAATAGTTAAAGAATACAAGGACTATCATAAAGGGGATGCCCAAAAACCTAGTAAGAAGTGACTTTATTGAAGAAGTTGGTGATATGATAACTTTGATGAACAATATACTAAGGAACCTGATAGGTTTGGGGTTTTAATCTTGCATGTATCAATTATTCCAATTATCATTGAGAAAAAGGAACGCATTGACTAGGGAACACTAATCAATAATTATATTCACAACTAGCTATTGGAATTGAGACAATCAAATGCTTCTATATGACCACTTACCTTGTCTACTCTTTTGCTACAAGAGTAAACTTTCCTAGCTTGTTGAGGGTTGGAGTCATAGGCCCACCTCAATATAAGGTCTATGAATTCTACCCATAGCTTGAGCTGAAGGAAAGCATGAAACATTTTAGGCAAGTCAATGACTCTTTCCTTGTCTACATCATTAGGATGATAGAAAATTACCTCAATAAGAGCCTTTCAATGGATGCTACAACAACAATCACATAATGGGGTAACTAGTTTATCTAATTTCTAACTTTCACTTACATCAAATTGTGCATGTTCACAAGAGTTTGATAATATATCCCAAAATATGTCAACTTTGTAGGCAGTTTAGTCAAAGTTTAGAATTTTTGAAATAAAATACAAGTTGGGAATTAATTAAATCCCATCTAAATTTGTTAATCCACTTGATCATATCTTATTAAGTCCAATCATGTAGATGGTCATACATCTTTTTTAGAGTAAACTTCAATTCTAGGGGATTTATGGAGAACATCTTCAGGACTACCTATAGGCATACTCTAACCATTCAAGACTTCTATGTTGATTACAATGATGAACATATAGTGCATCATAGAGAATATTCTAGAATGACATCTCTTCATATTCACTCTCTTGGACTAAATAAAGTTCCTAAGGAAGTAATTGATGATGTTTCTTAGCTAGTTAACCCAGAGTATAATAATTAGTAGATCTTATTGTAGCCTATTCAAAAGATGGATTGGTTAGCTCCAAAAGTTACTTCCCTAGAAGAAAGAACTTAAATATTCATTGATCAAAGTTTTTCATGGATCAAGTAAGGAATAAAATAGTGCAAAGGCACTAAATGTTAGTGTTCAAAGAAGAAAATATCAATATAGGAATCTTTTTAGTCCTCAAGGAGAAAAGAGAAACTCAATACCACAAAATCAACTAATATCAAAGTCAAGGGGGAAGTTCCAAGGACACTCAATTTATCCCAATCCACATTTCATCTATTACATGGTTCCTTCTTCTTCTCCTATTACATCTCATGCTCATGCACATTCTCCTTCTCCTCCTACATCTTGTTCTCCTACGCCTCCTCCTTCTCCTCTTGCATCTCATGCTCTTGCAACTCCTCCTCCTCCTACACCTCTTCCTTCTCCTCTTACATCTTTTGCTCCTACTCCTCCACCACCTTATCCTCCTACATTTCTTGATCTTGCACCATCTATTGTGTTTTCTCCATCTCCTCCTCATCTTTCCTCACATATTCCTTCTACTCCTTCACCTCCTCTCTTACATAATCTCTTGTGCATTATTTATCTCCTCATCTTCTCCTACATCTCCTACTTTTGCAACATATTTTGTGCATTCTCCATCTCCTCCTCATTGTCCTTCACTTCCTCCTCCTACAAATCATGTCTCTTCCCAAATCTACTTCACCTCCTAGGGATTTTCATCCATCAATGTCATCATATACCACACATTTAAATCTCCCTTGGGAGAAAATGTCTCAATCTTCTTCCTTTTCATAGGTCCACAAACTCGAATGGGAGTTATTTCACAAGTGGACTCATCTATGCCTGCACCAATTTGGCTAAGTGAAATGGTGAAGAAAAGAAAACTTGAGTGACCAAGCCTATCTTAGTAGACCCTCAAGTTATGACATATCTCCTTCTTGTAGTACCACAAAGAATGAAATAAAAAGTTATCTCCTCTATCACCATTGATGCTCAAGGAAATGGGTATGTTAAAATAGCTATCCTAATTGGAGATAAGGATAAGAGAGATATATAGATATTTCTAACTATTAGATGTTTATGGTTAAATTGGGAAAAGATACAAGAGAAGGAGATAAGGAGACTATAAAAATAGGAGATAACTTCAATCTTCCATAGAATGGAAAATTTTAAAGAAAATAAAGCACAACTCAAATAGAAGATTATCAACTAATTGTGCATGCACAATATTTGGTTCAGCCAATAGATCCTCATCAGTGCTAGTGCCTCTTTCTATCAATTTCTAATAAGAACCCCATACTAGTTAGAGGAGACATATATAGCATTATGAAAACAATGAAGACATGGACTAAGAATATGCTAACATAGGGATCAAATTTTATAGTTGAAGAAATTAGGCTACCTCACAAATTCAAATAGAAATTGATTCTATTAACCAATTGGAGGTAAACTATGATGTAGATTTGATGACTTTAGAGTGGAATATGACACATTTTAAATTTATGAGAAAGGTTGAATTTTCAATTTTGGTCATGGAAGATATTTTCAATGAATCAAAAATAGGTACATCGATTGAATGGCATGAAGATGCCAAATGGGGAACAAAAATCTTGATTAAAGGTAAGGAAAGATTCTAGAGGGAAAAGGATTTGGTGTTAACACCATGACTCATATCAAAGAGTTCATTAAAATAATACCCTACTACTTCTAAACTAATTAGAACACAATCAATTATATTGATAATTTCAAAGAACATTTAGCCAAGATATAGAAGGGAGAATTGTTTTTAAAATCTTAGGCTTTAATGTATCTTCAATTGCTAAGTTTGTCAAACTACAAAATATTTTCAATGATTTTGAAAGAGATATGGTAAAAAAAACTACAAGGTACCTTCAATTATAATTGACACTCACATCACTTGAAACATTTGATGTAAATATTCCAATGGTCTGGAGTGGGAATCTATCAATGAGGTGATCTCCAAATTATTGAAAGTTCATCAAAGAGTTAGATCTATGTAGAAAAGGATTGATTCAAGTTGATGACAATGATCCAAATTAGACCTCTTCTTCAAAGGATGTGCCAAAGTCCAAATGAATGTCAAATTTAACATGAATCAAGTAATATTATAATAATAAGTTCATTTTTGAAAGAAGAGTTGTTAGTGGACGTCTTTGAAGTCGATCACTAGACATGAGTAATATGGTGGAGTTTTTAGAAGGCTATTTGAATTGGTAGTTATTATTTATGGTAAAGCTTTACATTGTAAAGCTTAAGAAGGATCGAGAAAAGGGGGAATATCAAAGCCTTTAAGGCTATTTCAGGCAATGATGACAAGTGAGATGAAATAGAGGATGGCCAACCGAGTTGGCAGGAAAGTATATGATTCATGATGCAACTTTTATTTCATGACATGTAGATTGGATACTTCAAGAATAAGATAGGTAGATGCAGCATTTTTATCGAAGTTTGATTGAATTCTTTTTTGGAAGGTTAATTATCAGAGAGCTTGGTAGGTGCCATGGACATGCTTATTAGGCTCACTAGCTCACACAGGCAGATGACCTTTTTAGGATTGGTGTCAGAGAAAAGGATGCAGTCAGTCTTTAAATTGAATAATGGAATCCTCATGCTAGCTTTTCAATGGGTGCTCGGTGATGAGTTTCTAAAAATAGAGCATCGGAATAGGGTGAACTCAGACATTTTGTCTATGTTTGTCGCTATATTGTTTGAGGCTAGTGAGGCAAAGGATGATATTAGAGCTCTAACTAGAGCCTTCATCAAACTGAGCTGGCTGGGGGGATTGGATGAAGTTATTGACATAGCTAAGTATGGTAATGGCATCCCTCAGCCAGAAGACTTCATGAAAGTTAAGTAGGATGGTGAGTTTGTAAAGTGGTAGCTGTTTATTATCCATGGGTGGTAGGTAGGTGAACAGAACATGAGATTCAAAGTAGAGAAGGTAGTGAGTTTTTTGAAATAGGTGACGGGTCTGGAGGCTACCGATGATGGTCCTTGGTTCGAGTTTCCACAAGTAGATAATGAAGAAAAGGACGGAGTATAGGAAATACAGTACTTGATAATTTTGTTGTTGATATAATATATATGCTATAATGTAATATTTTAAGTCTTGTAAAAAGTAGTTTGTATGGGTAGATACAGGGAATAGGAATGAAGGGTAGTAAGTTGGTAGATCCTTTTTGTAGTGCAAGATGATATTTTATACTCTGCTAAAAATGGATGTTGTTGTAATATGTTAATTTTTTGGTTATCAATACAATGGGAGCACTCCCTAAGAGTGCATAAACTTAGCAAAAAAAAAAAAAATTTATTTTTAATATTCATCATTTGTGACATTCTGTTAAGTCTTCTAGAATATTTATTACAACATTACTAAATTACATTTTAATTGTATGTTATTGTCATGTATTATTTTACCTTAAGTCTTATAGAATCTATATTATGTTGTTACTAAAAATATCTAAAGTGTATCTTGTTTTCAACCTAAGAACTATGGTCTACCTTAACGAAAAGTGCCAACCATTTGGTTTTCTAAATTTAAAATTAATTGGTAATCAATTGGATAGTTTTTCAAAGTTGTTGGGAAAAGTATTCACAAACCCTTGAGTAATTAAATTATATCTGTCACATGATTATTAAGTATTCCGGGTATTTTTACATTACCCTTCATGAAGAATATTGTAGTAATCAAATCTATAAAGATTTTAGCAACATTCTAGCATGTACAAACAACATTTAGAAAAGAAATAATGAGAAAGATAGAAAGGAAATCATCCACAAGAAAGAGAATGACATAGATATACCCTAGAAAAATTATTTCAAGAAAAACCCAGCCTCTAAAGTACCAAACTAATTTATTATTCAACAATAATAAACCTATTGAAATACAATATTAGGCTCTTTCCTTCATGGAGATCAACATCCTATTCTTGTGGTAGAAATCTAGTAGCATAACCATACAAAAACTCCTCCCTTATGTCTCCATCTCAAGTTAAGTCAATAAATAGACTCACAGAGGCCCATAAAGCCACCATAACACATTAACATAGGCCTAAACAAGGTGCCAAAATACATGGTAAAAATCTATATGATCCACACTCCATTATTTATCATTTACCACCTTTAGAAAGATGCTTTATAAACATATCACAACATGCATCATAAGTGGGTCAAGATTCCTAGTCCACTTTGTTTAACCTCCCTTTTAATCATGCTCTTATACATCATAATATCTCTTACACCACCATCTTTGTCATAGATGCTCTTACGTACTAGATCATTCATGACAAGATATTATTTTATAAATTTATTTACACACTTAAATGCCAAAGTAAAAATAAATCACACATGTCATAATGGCTAAGGCATAAAGTGGATGCCCCATTTCCTAAATGAGGCTAAAATAATGATGAAAATAAACAAATAAATATTTTTGAACATTAGGACTTGCAAGTTGTATGACACACCTAGTTCCAACATTCTCCCACTTGTCATATACCTTCCAAGAGAAAGAAAAGAACACCAACAAATAGTGAACTAATTTTCAAGGGTATAACCATCCTACACCAACTCCTATGTGCTCATGGGCTCAACCAAGCATCTAAAAAATCCATCAAGTGATAACTGTCTCAACCACAACACTCTCATCCTCAATCATGACTAAGCATGAAAGGTAAGAAACCAAATCCAATATCACACTCTAAATGTCATGCTTTTACCCAAATGCATACACTAAAGTCCATCTCCTCTAGAATAGGACCGAGTATATTCCAAATACTCAATAATAGATAGAATAGTAGCCATAACATATCACTAACACATCCAACTAGTTGTACCTCAAAATAGGGTACACACATCACAGATAGACCTTCTATCAACATATCTAGCCCAATCCACAATCACAAGTCCTTATATATTTAGTTTCTTGCACAGACTATCTTCATCATTAAAAAAACACATAGACATGCAAAAATACCTAAAGACCTTTGTATCATAGTCTAATGACACATATATTTCCCTAGGATTCCTACTACATGGGCAATTTCGGCTATTCTTAAATATCATCCATTTTAATAGTCAAAGTCAATTTCGACCAATAAAAATAGGACAAATATTTACCACTTTTTGTTGTGAATGAAGTGTAAAATTGTTATTGACTGTTTGACCATTGAAGTGGATGATATTTAAGTAGAGTGAGAAATTTCTAGTGTGGAAATGACCAAAGTATCCAAAGAATCCACCAATAGCACTCATAGAGAGGACATGGCTAAATCCTCTATCACAAAGTGTTGAAGAACACACACACTAATCTGCAAACCTGTAAACCAGAAAACAAAACTACTACAAAAATACCCTCTCTATCACCATAGTTCTTTGAACTTCTTCACATCACATTGAAAATAGAGTTTAAAATCCCCAATCATCCTTACTATTACTAAAAAATAATGAAGTACATTATGTTTAATAAATGATCAACTCTATGAGATCTCAACTCCAACATGAAATTAACCAAGCCTCTAGGATACGAAAATGATAATCATGCAACTACTTCTCAAACAAGTCCTTAGAATTAACATCCACATCTCAAGAATCAAAATACATGAGAATACAAGACACAAATAAATAATGCATAATTTTATTGGTTTTTGTTGAGTATTTGTGTTATATTTGCATGCATCTCAAAGTGGGGGAAAATATAATGGTGAAATTAACATACCTGTGTCGTTTGTATTTAGTTTTGTGCCAACCTTATTGGGAATGTCTTAATGTAATAACATGTCAATAAATGGCATACCCTTCTACTAAGTTTGGATCATGGTATAATCCCTATCCATCTTCATTTCACCCATGTTTTCACTAATCCCCATACATTTGAAACTTATTCATCTTTATTTTACCCATGTTGACCTAAATTTCCATACTTTTTCTCCCTACCTTAAGATCATCACCTTATCCCTACATATCAATTTTGTGTGGATTAAGATTGATTCCAATCAATGTCAAGGAGCACAAAAATTATCCTTCAATACCAAGGCATAAAATTCAAATTCAAGCATTCCCTCTCCTTTCTACTAGTTGTTATGAGTCGACCTAGCACATGTTTCATGAGAATTGTTACTATGTCATGGTAATAAAGACATTCATAAACAAATCGTATGATGGAACTAGAGAATTACTAGAGTTACTTTCAAAATTAATAACATGAAAGGAATAAAATTCATATGCATCATCATCGTATAATCAATTTTCATGTATATGAATGTTGTCAAGTTGATCATTCTCATTGTTGTTAATTCAATCCACCACTTGGGTTTTGACCTAGGAGAGCCTATTGATCTATCAAGTTGGAAAGTTCCTCATTGGTGTTTATACACCACCTTGATAGATTCATATATCTAGGTATAATAACAAAATTTGCATACTTTGTAATTCTATTATTATGTTTTTCCTCGTTTTAGCCTATTTCCCATTTCCCTTGCTTTGGTCTTATTTTGACCTCTCTTCCCCTATTAACCATCTCTCTTTCTTTATTCTCTCACCATTTCTTTCTTTCCTTTCATTTAATTCCTTCTCCCTTTCCATGTTCCCCTTACCCTCATTTTAACTATTTTTTCCTATTTTCCCATTTTAATCAAACCATTAAATGTTGTCCCTATCCCCTAGCCAATGTCTAATCCCCCTCTTCCATTCCTAAAATCTTGTGTCATAGAGCTCACCTTAATTTTTGAGTCCCACCATTAGATGGCCTCATTAGAACTTTAGTTTTCCTAAAAAATTGGGTTTCCTAGCACCTAAGGACCTCTCCCACTTTCATACACCAAGGGTAGTGGAAATTTCCTTGTTCTTTTCCACCTGTAAAATTAAATTAAATTTTCATTAATTGTTAGTGGCTCTTACCTTCTATATTTTATCCTTGAATTTCCTTTACAAATCTATAAAATATACCTATCTTTACCTCATTTTAACATATGAAAAGAAAAAACATCTCTTTCTCATTTTATTTTGTTTATTTATGCTCATAGATGAAATTTCTACATTGCTTCTAAAATTATTAGGGTGTGTTAGCTTTAGCCTTAATCTCTTAAAAAATTTATAGGAGGTCCCTAGAAATCTCCTTGAACATACATTTATTACTAGGTGGTTGATTTTTCATGGTTATCAATGGGTGAGCTTGTCCTTTTGTTATTTTTATTTAGTTTTCATTTATTTTTATTAATCTATAAGATTCCCTTCTCATACTCTTCCTCTATCTATTCTATTCACTTTCCCTAAAATACATAGCCTTTTGATCCCTTTTCTTTATCTCCAATCCTCTCCATCTCTCTTTCCAAGCCCTAGTTTTGCCATAGTTCTCTATTTCCTTTCCATCTCCTTCAAAACCCTTTCAAATCACTTCCTAGTTTTCTAATTTCCACTCCCTATTATATTCCTCTTTGTCTCCATATAAATTTCCCTTTGTGCCATCTTTCTATTTACTTTCCCTTTTCTCCATACCACCTTGCCTTTTTCCCTCTAAAACCCTAGTTTACCTTATTTTGGTTTCCTTCCCAATTTCTCTTCTAAATCAACCATTTCTTCCCTAAACATGTGTTTTCCCTCCCTTAGTTTATCCTGCTCCAAAGCCATATCAATCCTCTTTTTCCATTTTTTCACTAGCTCTCCCCATCCCTAATTGTTTGCATTGTCTCCTCTTTTCCATTCATCTTTGCACATTAGGGTAACTTTCATATTTATCTTTTGGCTACGTGCAATTTCTTAGCATATGTTCTCTTAAAAAATACTAGTTATTTCATTTGCCAATGTGGATCTTGCTTAAAATCCCACAAGGGGCCTGACCAAGGTAGATTCCCCTCTAATAATTTATTTATTAAATGTTTTCATAAATTTTAACATTACAAGTTATTTATTTATTCTTTCTTTCAGATTCATATATTATAAGTTTTGAATACATCTATAATTTGCCAACAAAATTATTTTATTTTTTCAAAAAAATCTATAATTCGCAAGAAAAAACCAACAATGTGAACATATTTGAAGACATTTGCCATGAAAATTTTTCCTCAAAATAGACATACATTCACCACAAAAATTATTTCCTCAATCTAGGATTCACTAGGATTTTATATTTTTTAGGTGGGTTTTCTTAAACTTATCACTAGGAAGCAATAATGAAGACATTCAAGGAAAGACAAATGAAGGAATAAGAAAATGTGGTAACTTAAAAGATAAAATCAAGGATGTACAAGAAAGGATAGTTGAAGATAAAAGGGAATATGGTAACTCAAAAGAAGAATATAGATTTGTGATAAGGCATGAGGAGTCTAAAGATAGAAATGAAGATACTTTGGAAGCAAGAATATAGAAAAAGGAATCATAAATGGTATAATGATTGAGTAAAATAGTTTCAAAGGAGAAGTTGAAGGACTATGAAGGCATACCAGATGGGAAGAAATATTCAAAGAGTATAGAGGAAAACATGAAGAAATACTAGAAAGGTAAGTATATAAATACAATGGTAAGGGAAAATTTTGATTTGCTAAAAGGCAAGAGATTGAGAATGAAGTAGGACTATGCAAATTTGGAATAGTTTATGAAGAGTATATGCTTGATTGGAAATATGAAGAATGGAGCTTTTGAATGAATAATGGGAATGATTATTGCTAAAGAAAAGATAAGTGGACAATTAGATATTTGGTTTGTAGCCAAAGCACTAAAATTTGAGCTAACAGAATTAGAAAGAATGTTGATGATATCAAGGTTTGTGGTGACATAATGGAAGGGTGACAAACTATTAATTGAAAATAAATCAATGTATAGAATTATAAAAGATAACAAAGGAAAGAGGAAGATATATTCAAAGTTAGTTTAGAGAGTGCATAATGGATACAAGGGAGAGGATTTTCTAAGAAAGGAGTATACAATTGTGAGTTGATATTGGTAAAAGTAAGTGATTGAATGAAGAATTTATAAGAAGTAAGAATAGTGAGTTGGAATTTTGTTGTGGTTAAATAATTTAATATTGGAAGTTGTATTCAAAAGGGGGAACAAGAAGGTGAAAGGAGTTATGCATCACAAAAGGTAAAAAAGTCAGAGAAAGGAAAATTGATATAGTCCCTAGGAATAAGAAGTAATTTAAATATAACATAGATGGAGTGGTGATGAAATTTTTGATGGAAGAAAATAAATTAGATACATGTAAAAATACATTCTATAGAGTTACAAAGGATGAAGTGTCAAGTGAAAAGAAAATATAGAACAAATTAGATATTTTTTGGTGGAATTTTATTAGAGTCAGATATGAGGTCGATACATTTAACTTACCAATATCTACGGTAGTGGATATAAATACAAAATGAAATTGGAGAGAAGAGAGTATATAGAGATGCAAGAAGGATTGGAGATATGATGATTTGACTAGAGAAAAAGGTGAGTACTTATTTTATGGTGACATACATTAGAATTGTGGAAATAATAACAGTAACCTAGAGTTGATAATAGATAAAGAGATGGTGTGGTTGATATAGTTGTTTGAAATAAATAAAGAATATGAGTGGAAGGTTGATGAATTGAGAAGGAAGAGTGAGAACAACGTGAGGAATAGATCAAAGATAGGTGATAGAGTCTGGAAGATAGACTATATAGTTGAAGTGATAGTAGATGAATGTGTAGAAGAAAGAAACGATGATGAGATAGGATGAAAATATAAAAGTAAAGAAAAATGTAGAATAAGTTGCGAAAGTATAGGAGGTAACTATAAGATATATAGAAGCAAAGAAGAAACTATAGAAAGTAGGATTCTAAGAATAAGTGGAAAATTGATAGTGAACTAGATAGAAGTGATTGGAAGATAGAAACAAGTATTGGTTTGTACCATAATAGAAAAGAAGATGGATACAAAGGTAGATATGGCAAAACACTTCATAGTAAATATGGAGCAGTAGAGTTTGTAATGATTGTAAGAATAGAAGTAGCTGTGTTTGGGATAGTAATAGATAATGCAAATTTAGAAAATAGTAAAAGTTGGAAATATGCGGCAAGATATTTTGGTATAGGAGTGGAAATAATAACTATAGGTGGATCATGGAGCAGTATATAGTATGAGAATAAGGAATGACTAGAGAATTGGATACTACAAATTCAAAAGATGATAGAAAATGCTGTTGATTGAAACAAAATAGAGAAGAAATTTTAGGATAACATAAGATGGTTTGAGTTGAGAAAGATAGAGGTCAAGAGTTATAGAATAATAAGATTAGATTGGTGATGTGTGAGCAGGAAAAACTAGGTTAATAAGATCAAGCATTACAGTCAAAACCTAATCCTACCACCTTCAAAGAATCTATCTAAATGAAACAAATGAAAGCAAATCAAAGAACAATGTCACCTAGATTGTGTTGATTCCTTGGTTGAATGTTGATTGCTTCTCAATAGTGAACAACCATAGTTGTCAAAGCTGCCATGATGATTGATAATATGCTCAAAGTGCTCAATGGATTCAATATACATGAGATGATAATCTAGACACTATCAAGATTGTGTGGGATCCGAGGTTTGGAATGAAATGAGAAGGTGTATATATAGCTCTCGACTAAGATTGATCAATGGTGGAGAAAAGGTGGCTACATGGATGGTTGAGATGGATGATTCAAGAGGCTTGGATAAATGTGTACAAGACATGTGTCCATAGGAAAATATTTTATTAAATGATTGTAGTTGGCTTTGTTGGTGAAGATAAGATTGATTTTTTTAAAATAGGATGCTTTTGTATTTTAAGAGTTGGATGATGTGGATGATTGATTTTAGAACCAATTAAATCATTTTTAATATTTTATTTTCAACAAACTATGGACAAGGAAAACTTGTACACATAAAAGAAAATGATAAGAGAGGGAAATGATAAGATAAAAATAAATTAAACAAATAAATTCATTCAATTTATTTTTAAATGATAGAGGAAAAAACTAAATTTAGAAAATTGGAAGAATCAATATAAATTAAATAAATAAATTTATTTAATTTATGTGCATGATGAGAAGATAAATAAATAAAATATTAATTTTATTTATTTGCAAAGATCCAATTAAATAAATTTACAAAATTTATTTAATTTTAGAAGAATAATGGGATAATTAAATAATTAAAGATTATTTAATTATAGATAGAAAATAGAAGAATAAAAGATAATGAAAATAGATGAAATTAATTAAATAAAAATAATTTATTTAATTAATGATGGAAGTAAACAATTTAGAAGAAAATAGATGATTGATACAAGTGTGCTAGACATAACTGACATATGTAATGGTGAATAGTACGACAAATCAATAAATGATACAAAGGGTCAATTTTGGGTGTCTACAAGTGAAAGAGATTCAATTCTTGAAGAGTGAAGTGGAAGATGAAAGAACACTTGAGGAGAACTACAGGTGTAGGCAAAAATTATGTGAAAGTTGGAGTATGCTCTAGTTCCTTGCTCAAGTCTGATAGAAGTGGAAGGAGAAGTAGCATTGAATTGATCCTAGAAGCCTATTCACATGTTGATGGTGTATTTAGGTTAGTTTACTAGCCTAAAGGGTGATTTAATCACTCATCCCTTATTTATGAGCACTATGCTTAGAACTCACTAATCTGTTGGGTTGTTTGATGCAAGAGCATCTCAGGCCAATGAATAATCTTGCATCAACCAAAAATATTTTCTTTAACATTTGTTTGTTTTGCAAGTATTTTACCAATTTTCTAGAGAAGTTTTAGTGGTGTGAGTTAAGTTTATGGACCCACATGTCACCACACTTATTTTTTGTAAAGTTTAAAGCTTCATATCTAAAATTGTAAGCATTGTCAAGCCATCATTGACATTGCAAGGCACCATAGTTAATTATTATCGGTTTAGATCATAGATTCCACCATGTATCTAGAATATTCCATTATATTATTATATATTTGTAATCACCACATGTGTGCTTTCCATTCAAAGAGTTAGTTGGAACCTATACTAGGATATTAATTATATAACAATAACTTGCTTGAAGGATGTAACAAGTATTTAAGACTTGTACCATTGATATTTAATGTTACCTACTTCATTATAGTTGTAAAGAGGGGTCACATAAGGAACCACATTGAATTTAGAGACTCTTAACTCAAAGTGCATTGGAAATAATGATGCTACACATAAAAACATTTAATTTTGGGTTTGTGGGTCCATTACACATTAATCTATGGACATGTATCATGTCACCACCCACCACACTTCATGTAACACCTTCTATATATAAGGAAGTATGATATAATTTGAGGAGAAGATATAAAAGAAATAGGAAGCAACAAAGGGCAAGGAATGATCCATAGAATATGTCAAAATAGTTTAAGGGGTAAGTGCAACAAGATGGGGGCCCAAAAAGGGGTCTTAAGTGGCCACTCTTTTTCTGAAATTAGGAAATGCTGGCCTTGGATGAGAAATTGAGCATAGTTACACTCAAAATTTAGAGATGCAACCAAAACAATGTTCATAGTGCTCCGAGTCTACTTTATAAACTACTATTTTTTTAAAAAAATGATATAGATTAAGGGGTTCAAAAGAGGGAGCCACAGAAATTGGTGTTTTTTTTGTCAAAAAAACATAACATAGCATGTTTTGTGGCTCCCTCAAAAGGTTAACATTTTTTTAGTATTTTTAAAATCGCTTCTGTGAGAAATTAGCTAACAACATGTAGTTTATGCCTGATTTTTCTGATAATTTTTTGATGAATATTTGATTTTTTACTAATTTTCAAAGTGGACACATCCTAAAAAACATAATTTTGGCCATGCTACCCCTATAAATTTTGAAAACTAATTGAAAATCTTTCTTTTTAATATGTGTAGAATGGAGACTAGTTTCTAAATATGTAATTTTTTTAAAATTTCAATGAATGGATAATTTACAATGAAAAAAAGACCAAATAGTGGTTTTTACCCAAAAACGGACACACAAACAAAAGAAATTAAAGATGAAAGGCTTAACATTGTCAAAATGTGAAAAAAATTACATCATTAAATAGCTAAGAGAAAGCCTAACAATACCCAGGTGTTTGATTTGCTTAACCTTGAAACACATGCAAACCTGAGGGTTAGCACAAACAAAATTATGGGAAATCTTGTAGAATTTGTAAAAACGCGTCTGTGGATGTTGAAAAGGCACTCCAAGCCTTTGGGTTGGAAATCCAAAGCAAATCCCAAGCCTAAGGCTTGGGATTCCCAAAGCACAATATATCGCAAGCACATTATAATGCGAGCGCATTATAACGCGAGCACATTATAACGTGCGCGTGTTATAATGCGCTCACGTTATATTGTGCTTTTTTCCCTTTTTGCATGTTTGCTAGTGTTTTCCCAGTTCGACATAACGTGAGCGCGTTATAACGTGCTCATGTTATGTCTTCCTTTGAATGAGTTATGTTCAAGTTTTATCAGTATGAAGTTCATGGATGTATATATGTATGCTAGTAGGTATGTATGCCTGTACATGTATGCATTCTTGTATGTATGTACATGTATGTATGCTTGTATGTATGTACATGTATGTATGCATGCTTGTATGTATGTATGTATGCATGCATGCATGTATGTATGTATGTATGTAAGTGTTTTGGGTTTAGGGTATATAAGGACCTGAGCCTGTATAGTTTTGAGGGTTGAGGGTTGAGGGATTAGGGCTTAAGTAATAGGTAGAGGGTAGAGGGTAGAGATTAGAGGGTTGACAGTTACAGTTGAGGGTTAATATTCAGGTTGTTGAGTGTATAAGATTAAGTGTGTAAGGTGTGGGGATTAGGGTTTAGGATATTGGGTTTAGGGTTTAGGATATGGATTGAGGGTATATAAGGCATAGGGTGACTTGGGTTGAGAGCATGTATGGTTTAGGTTTAATTTAAGTATAGGGTTGAGGCACAATATTTAGGGTTTAGGATATAAGGTTGAGGTTATATGGTCTAGGGATGAGGGTTTGTGGGTGTAGGCTTCAGGGTTTAAGGTATAGGGTTGATGATTGAGGGATTAGGGCTTAAGTATATGGTTGAGGGTATAGGGTTGAGGGTTTAGGGATAGGTTTTAGGGTTTAAGGTTTAAGGGTTAAGGGTTGAGGGATAGGGTTTAAGGTTTAGGGGTAAGGGATTAGGGTTTAAGGTATAGTGTCTTGGGTTGAGGGTTTAGGAATACCTTAGCATTTAGGGTTTAGGGATGAGGTATTAGGGTTGAGGGTTGAGGGTTGAGGGTTGAGGGATTAAGGTTTAAGGTATAGTGCTAAGGGTTGAGTATTTAGGGATAGGGTTTAGGGTTTAGGGTTGAGGAATTAGGGTTTAGAGTTGAGGGGTTAGGGTTTAAGGAATAGTGTTGAGGGTTGAGGGTTTAGGGTTGAGGGATTAGGGTTTAGGGTTGATGGATTATGGTTTAAGGAATAGTGTTGAGGGTTGAGGGTTTAGGAATAGGGTTTAGGGTTGAGGGATTAGGGTTTAGGGTTGACAAATTAGGGTTTAATGTTGAGATTTGAGGGTTGAGGGTTGATGCTTTAGGGATAGGGTTGATGGTCAAGGGATTAGGGTTAAAGTAGAGTGTCGAGGGTTGATGCTTTAGGGATAGGGTTGATGGTCAAGGGATTAGGGTTAAAGTAGAGTGTCGAGGGTAGAGGGATTAGGGATAGGGTTTAGGGTTGAAGGTTTAACAATTGAGGTTTGAGGCTTTAGGGTTGAGGGTTAAGGGATTGGGGTTTAAGATAAAGTGTTGAGCGTCGAGGGTTTAGGGATAGGTTTTAGGGTTTAAGTTTTAAGGGTTAAGGGTTGAGGGATAGGGTTTAAGGTTTAGGGATAAGGGATTAGGGTTTAAGGTATAGTGTCAAGGGTTGAGGGTTTAGGAATAGGGATAGCATTTAGGGTTTAGGGATGAGGGATTAGGGTTGAGGGTTTAGTGATAGGATTTAGGGTTCAGGGTTGAGGGATTAGGTTTTAGGGTTGATGGATTAGCATTTAAGGTATAGTGTTGAGGGTTGAGGGTTTAGGGATAGGGTTTAGGGTTTAGGGATTAGGGTTTAGGATTGACAGATTAGGGTTTAATGTTAAGAGTTGAGGCTCGAGGGTTGAGGGTTTAGAGATAGGGTTGATGGTCAAGGGATTAGGGTTAGAGTGTCGAGGGTAGAGGGATTAGGGATAGCATTTAGGGTTGAAGGTTTAAGGATTGAGGGTTGAGGCTTTAGGGATGAGGGTTTAAGGCTTAAGATATAGTGTCAAGTGTTGAGGGTGTAGGGATAGGTTTAAGTTTTAAGGGTTAAGGGTTGAGGGATAGGGATTACGGTTTAAGGTATAGTGTTGAGGGTTGAGCGTTTAGGGTTGACGGATTAGGGTTTAGGGTTGACAGATTAGGGTTTATTGTTGAGGGTTGAAGGTTGATAGTCAATGGATTAGGGTTAAAGTAGAGTGTTGAGGGTAGAGGGATTATTGATAGGGTTTAGGGTAGAAGGTTTAAGGATTTAGGGTTGAGGTTTTAGGGATGAGGGTTAAGAGATTAGGGTTTAAGACATAATGTCAAGTGTCGAGGGTGTAGGGATAGGTTTTAGGGTTCATGTTTTAAGGGTTAAGGGTTGAGGGATAGGGATTAGGGTTTAGGGATAAGGGATTAGGGTTTAAGGTATAGTGTCGAGAGTTGAGGGTTTAGGAATAGGGATAGCGATTAGGGTGGAGGCATTAGGGATAGGGTTTAGGATTTAAGGTTTAAGTGTTGAGGGTTGAGGATTTAGGGATAGGGTTTATGGTTTAGGGATAAGGAATTAGGGTTTGGGGTTTAGGGATTAGGGTTTATGGTTTATGTTACAAATATGTGCCTAAGCAGTGTTGTCATTGATGTCAACATATTCTTGTTGTCGTTAGTGTCAACTATGCCTTATTTTGTTCCCTGTTCAGGAGACTAGAATGTTGAGGATATCGAGAAAATTAATGAAGACTCAAGGTTCGCGGACCCTATGGCTATATAGAGGATTGTCAAAGGCTACTCCAATTAAGAATTGGGAAGTCCACATGAAGATTTGAAGAAGTTATGACCATCTAAATAGAACTGGATCTTGCAGTATTCAGAAGAGATAGAGTGACATTAAGTTGGTCTAGATTGCTCCACAGTGAGATATTATGATTTGTAGATCTGAAGGCATGTTTGGGAAGTCAGTATGTATCATCAACTCCAGTAGTTCATAGTTTGGAGGTCTGCAAGCCATCCTTCTAGTATGACAGTCATGGCAGATAATGTTCTTGAGGTTTCAAAGGAAGATACAAATGATTCTAGTAATTTGGTTTAGAGTGGATGTTATTGGTGAGTTCAATGTGCTTGTGGAAGTCTCTAGATCGTGTGGCTATGATGTTGGAGGTCCACATTGGAGTTTTAGCTTTTTATTGAAGATTTCCTCTTTGAAGTTGTTGTTCTTCCCAGTCTTGGTCGACTAGATGTTCCTAGCGTGTTGTGGATGATCTAAAGATCATTTTATGAAGCATGGCATGTTAGTAGAGGAAGATTCAAGTCTCAGCTATGATTGGCTGACAATGTAAAGATCTACGTTAAGTTTGGCTGACCTTGTTGATCATTCCAAGGTTGATCAAGTGTATAAATACTTGTTGAAGAGTTGTTAAACATCATCCTTGAGAAAAATAGATTAAATCTGAATAAAGGATCAGAAGCAGAGTAGAGAAGAAAAGGAGTGAGAGCAGTGTAGAGTGTGAAGTTAGTAAAGAAGAATTTTGGGGGCAAAGAATAAGTTTTGTAAGCATTCATTGAAACTGAACTAGGCATGAAATAGATGCTATTTGTTAGTTAATTCTTTATGTTCTAAATAAATTTTATAGGCAGTGAGCCTCTCTTTTGAGTAGTGAGATCTGGACAGTGCACCCGAAGGCATGTGCCTTCTATTTTTCTAAAAGTACTTTTAACAGGGTACAAAACTTTATGGGTTAACCCCCACCATGTTTTTTCCCTTAACTTGGTTTCCATGTCAAAATCTTGGTGTCAAGTGTGTTGATTATGTTTCTACTCATATGTTGTTGATCTATACTTTCATGTTTACATCATTAATCTAGTAGTAAGATAATAAAGAAGGTTAAAAACAAAAAATGTTTATATTGAGTGACAACTAATTCACCCCCCCTCTCAGTTGTCTGGTTTAATTCCAACAATTGGTGTTAGAGCCAGATCCTCTTTTAAAAGCCTGACCGCTTGAGGAGATATAGGATGTCGACCTACAAGAAGGATAGTCTGAGATTTGATGGAACAGATTATTTTGTTTGGAAGAATCGCATGGAGTGCCATTTGCAATGCATGGGGGATGCCTATTGGGCGATAACCAATGTTGAGTATAAACCTCCAGAGAAAGGTCCTTCATCTCCAGATCAAGTCAAAGATGCTGAAAATAACCTTCGAGCTAAAGAAGCCTTGTTGAGTGCCCTGACTGATTCAGAAATGACAAATGTCTTTGGTCTAAAAACTGCTTATGAAATCTGGAAAAAGTTGTCTGGTCTAATTCCAACAAATTGGTATTAGAGCCAGATCCTCTTTTAAAAGCCTGACCGCTTGAGGAGATACAGGATGTCGACCTACAAGAAGGATGGTCTGAGATTTGATGGAACAGATTATTCTATTTGGAAGAATCACATGGAGTGCCATTTGCAATGCATGGGGGATGCCTATTGGGTGATAACCAGTGTTGAGTATAAACCTTCAGAGAAAGGTCCTTCAACTCCAGATCAAGTCAAAGATGTTGAAAATAACC
Organism: Cunninghamia lanceolata; assembly: GCA_027924645.1. NCBI lineage: Eukaryota > Viridiplantae > Streptophyta > Pinopsida > Cupressales > Cupressaceae > Cunninghamia > Cunninghamia lanceolata. The sequence goes on along the minus strand of BSBN01000053.1, from coordinate 1,486,547 downwards.
TTTGAGCTAAAGAAGCCTTGTTGAGTGCCCTGACTGATTTAGAAATGACAAATGTCTTTGGTCTAAAAACTGCTTATGAAATCTGGAAAAAGTTGGAGAATCTATATGAAGGTAATGAATTTGTCAAATGTGCCAATCTGCAAAGTCTGAGTGGAAAATTTTAAACTCTAAGGATGAGTGAAGATGAAAACATTACAATCTACATGCAAAAGATAAATGAACTTGTGTGTGGTATCAGGTGTGCTAGTGGAACTTTGGAAGAATCAGAGATTGTATCAAAAGTGCTCAGATCTTTACTTGATTCATACAAACATAAGGTTACTGCTATAGAGGAGATCAGGACTATCTCAGAAGTTACAAGAGATCATCTGGTTGGCAAAATTTTAGCTTTTGAATTAAGTGAGTTTGGTGATTCTCTTCCCAAGTCTGAATCTACATTTAAGGCCACTATATATGGAAAACAAAGATATGATATGGGTGAAAGCTCTTCTGCAAGATCAAATAGATTCATGAAGACAAGGAAGGATTTTGAAGATGTTGAAATTGAAACTATAGATCTTGAAGCTCTTCTTACCAAAAGATTACTAAGAGAATCCAGTAAGTATGAAGGAAAATTGCCACTCAAATGTTTTGCTTGTAATAAGATTGGTCATTTTGCATCAAGATGTCCAGAGAGGTTTTCAAAACCAAACGCTAACAAATAAAAAAAAATAGAACAAATCTTACTATGTCCAAGAAGTTGGAGAAGAAGGAGTCACGGATGATGAATCTGATCATGGAGGTTCCTCTAAAAATGATTGGGTGTTCATTTCCATCAAGGAAGAAGATCCGGTGTCGACTGAATTTGCTAGCTATGCAAATATGGAAAGTGCCTTGGCTGCTCAGGTTATTGAGAAAGATGAATGGGTGATTGATAGTGGATGTTCTTATCATATAACTAGAGACAAGAGTAAGTTTGTGAATTTTGAAAATTATGAAGGAGGGCTTGTGAAATTTGGAGATAACTCAGCTGGTAGAATCCATGGCAGAGGATCCATTTCTTTTGATGCTAATAATAGCACCAATGATGTTTTGTATGTGGAAGGACTGAAACATAATCTTCTCAATGTTGGACAACTAGTTGATAAAGGTTATGATCTTCGATTCAAGGATGGAAAGTACAGAATCTTGGAGAGTTCCGGAACTGAAATTGCATCTGGCACCTAAACTAGAGGTAACATTTTTCATTTAAGTAGCTCTGGCAAAAGTTGTTTGATTGCTCAGATAGATCAAAGTTAGTTATGGCATAGGAGGATGTATCATGTGAATTTTGATAACATTGTCAAAATAAGTACCACTCAGGATGTAAGAGATCTTCCAAAACTTGTGAAACCTAATACCATGTGTAGAGAATGTCAATTGAGGAAACAGAGAAAATTTTCATTCAAAAGTAAGGAACAAGTTTCAAATGGACGATTGGAATTGGTACATACTGATCTATGTGGTCCTACTAGAATTAGGAGTGGGCAAGGAGATAGATATTTCATCTTGTTGATTGATGATTACTCCAGGAGGATGTGGGTAACTTTCCTAAAAGAAAAATTAGAAGCTCTTGACAAATTCAAAGTGTTCAAAGTGATGGTGGAAAATGAAATTGGTGAAAAATTGAAATGTCTGAGATCTGATAGAGGTGGAGAATATACTTCCCGTGAGTTTGATATTTTTTGTGAAAATCATGGCATAAAAAGACAGTTATCTGCTTCTAGGACTCCCCAACAAAATGGAGTTGTGGAAAGAAAGAATCAGACCATTCAAGAAGCTACTAGGACCATGATGATGGAAACAAATGTTCCTCAAGTTTATTGGAGAGAAGATGTAAGTACTGTTGTCTACACTCTTAACTGGGTGCAGATCAAAGGTAATTCTGGTAAGACCCCTTATGAACTATGGCTTGGTCATCCTCCTACTGTGAGATATTTTAGAGTTTTTGGTAGTAAATGCTATATCAAAAGAGATAAGGATTTAGGCAAGTTTGATACAAGAAGTGATGAGGGAATATTTTTGGGATACTCTACTCAAAGTAAGGCTTACCGGTGCTTTAACAAGAGATTGAAAAAGATTGTTGAAAGTGCTAATGTTAGAGTTGATGAGAGCAAGGAAGGACATTCCAAGTCTTGCAAATATGATTCAGATGATCAAAATAAAAATCAAAGTCAAGGAAGGTTAGTTCAAACTCTGACTCAGATTTAGATTGATCTGAAAACTCTAGTAACTCAAGAAAATAGTATAGATGTTGAGGAACAAGCTCAAGAAACAGAAGCTCAAGCAATTCCCAAAACCCCCAGGTATGTAAGAATGAATCATCCTGAAGATCAAATCATAGGGGACAGAAATAAAGGTGTTCGAACTAGGAGAAGAGTTGTTGAAGATCAAGAAGAGATTTATTTGATTTCAAGGATTGAACCTAAATCAGTAAGTGAAGCTTGCACTGATGAAAACTGGGTAAAAGCAATGGAAGAAGAATTAATACAAATTGAAAAGAACCACACTTGGGATCTTGTTCCTAGACCTGAGGACAAAAATGTGATTAGAACCAAATGGGTCTTCCAGAATAAACTAAATGAAGATGGTGAAGTTGTAAGAAACAAAACAAGGTTGGTATGCAAAGGCAACTCTCAAGTAGAAGGAATTGATTTTGAAGAAACTTTTGCTCTGGTGGCAAGAATAGAGGTAGTTAGATTGTTTCTTGCATTTGTTGTTTTCAAAGATTTTAAAGTGTATCAGATGGATGTCAAATCAACATTCCTGAATGGAGATTTGGAGGAAGAAGTCTTCATTGAGCAACCAGAAAGATTTCCATTGTCTGATCAAGGAGACATGGTTTGTAGACTGAGAAAATCCTTGTATGGACTCAAGCAAGCTCCAAGAGTCTGGTATGCAAGATTGGATAAATATTTGCTTAAGATAGGTTTTAGCAAAGGTACTGCTAATAGTAATCTTTACTTCAAGATTAATCATGAGGACATCCTAATTGTTGAGGTCTTTGTTGATGATATCGTTTTTGGTGGAAATGAATGTATGTGCAAATCTTTTGTTGATTAGATGAAAAGTGAATTTGAGATGTCAATGTTTGGAGAAATGAATTTCTTCCTAGGTCTGCAAATTGTTCAGTTAGATAAAGGTATTTTTATATCTCAGTTCAAGTATGTGAAAGAATTGCAGAAGAAGTTTGGAATGGAAGATTCAAAGTCAGTAGGTACACCTATGGTAACCGGATGCAATTTAAGTAAAGATGATAATTGCCCCAAGGTAAATCAGAAAAGGTATAGATCAATGATTGGAGGATTGCTCTATCTGACCCAGACCAGACCTGACATCATGAACGTCATTGGACTTGTTGCTAGATTTCAAGTTGATCCAAAAGAATCTCACATTGTGGCAGTCAAAAGAATTTTTAGATATCTCAAGAGGACAATTGATTATGGATTGTGGTATCCAAAGGACAATGATTTCACTCTTCATGCATATACAGATGCTGATTGGGCAGGAGATGTGGATGATAGAAAAAGTACTAGTGGTGGTGCACTTTTATTGGGAAGAAGATTGGTCTCTTGGATGAACAAAAAGCAAGAGGTAAAATCTCTATCTACTGCAGAAGTAGAATATATAGCAGCATCAAATAATTGTGCTTAGGTTCTGTGGATGAAGCAAATGTTGAAGGACATCAGAGTTGTGTTTGAGGAGCCAGTCATAATATTTTGTGATAATTCTAGTACAATAAGCATCTCAAAGAATCCAGTGTTGCATTCAAAGACAAAGCATATATCTATCAAGTTTTATTTCTTGAGAGGGAAGGTAAATGAGAATGAAGTCAAGTTGGAGTTTGTGTCATCCAAAGATTGGATTGTAGATATCTTCACTAAGCCTCTTTCCAAGGATACCTTTGAGTATCTCAGAGAGAAGTTAGGGGTTATTACCCCTCTGAATCAGAACTAAGATGCACTGAGGTACATCAGTCCGGTGGAATTCTCAGTCATATCTTGAGATCTAGATTGATGTTGAGAAAATACTACTCTAAGGAGTATTCAGTATGCAAATGTTGGAGATCAAACTGATATAAAAAAGGGGGAGTAAAAATTGCAAATATGTGCCCTTTGCCATTGATGTCAAAGGGGGAGAGAAGACATGTGAAAAACTAATTGCTAATGACAGGAGGAGCAATGAAGGAAGTGGTTGCAGAAGTCAGGGGGAGAAGTTTTTGTCATGATGGTTGAATTAGTTTTTCAAAACATATGTTGCCATCAATGACAAAGGGGGAGATTGTTACAAATATCTACCTACGAGGTGTTGTCATTGATGTCAACATATTCTTCTTGTCATTAGTGTCAACTATGCCTTATTTTGTTGCCTGTTTAGGAGACTAGAATGTTGAGGATATTGAGAAAATTAATGAAGACTCAAGGTTCATGGACCCTATGGCTATATAGAAGATTGTCAAAGGCTACTCCAGTCAAGAATTGAGAAGTCCACATGAAGATTTGAAGAAGTTATGACCATTTGAATAGAAGTGGATCTTGCGGTATTCAGAAGAGATAGAGTGATAGTAAGTTGGTCCGAATTGCTCCACAATGAAATATTATGATCTGTGGATCTGAAGGCATGTATGGGAAGTTAGTGTGTATCATCAACTCTAGTGGTTTGTGGTTTGGAGGTCCACAAGCCATCCTTCTAGTTTGACAGTCATGGCAGATAGTGTTCTTGAGGTTCTGAAGGAAGATACAAATGATTTTGGTAATTTGGTTTAGAGTGGATGTTATTGGTGAGTTCAATGTGCTTGTGGAAGTCTTTGGATCATGTGGCTACTATGTTGGAGGTCTGCATTGGAGTTTGAGCTTGTTATTGAAGATTTCCTCTTTGAAGTTGTTGTTCTTCACAATCTTGGCCGACCGTATGTTCCTAGTGTGTTGCGGATGATCTAAAGATCATTTTATGAAGTATAGCATGTTAGTAGAGGAAGATTCAAGTCTCAGCTATGATTGGCCGATAGTGTAAAGATCCACGTTAAGTTTGGCCGACCTTGTTGTTCATTCCAAGGTTGATCAAGTGTATAAATACTTGTTGAAGAGTTGTTAAACATCATCCTTGAGAAAAATAGATTAAATTTGAAAAAAAGGATCAGAAGTAGAGAAGAGAAGAAAAGGAGCGAGAGCAGTGTAGAGTGTGAAGTTAGTAAAGAAGAATTTTGGGGGCAAAGCAAAAGTTTTGTGAGCATTCATTGAAACTGAACCAGGCATGAAGTAGATGCTATTTCTCAATTAATTCTTTTTGTTCTAAATAAATTTTGTAGGCAGTGAGCCTCTCTTTTGAGCAGTGAGCTCTGGGCAGTGCACCCAAAGGCATGTGCCTTCTATTTTTCTAAAAGTACTTTTAACATGGTACAAATATTTGTGGGTTAACCCCCACCGTGGTTTTTCCCTTAACTGGGTTTCCACATCAAAATCTTGGTGTCAAGTGTGTTGATTATGTTTCTGCTCATATGTTGTTGATCTATGCTTTAATGTTTACATCATTAATTTGGTAGTAAGATAATAAAGAAGGTTAAAAGTAGAAAAAGTTTATATTGAGTGTGTTGGGTGAATATTTTGTCTTCAACTAACTGAAGGAAAAATGGTTATATCGACCACAGTGTAATGAGATAAATCTCTCCTCTCAGCAAGGGGAGGTTCCTTATCAACTATCACAAAATACTTTAAACTAAATACTAATTCAAGGGTGAGACCATATCATCCATTTCTCCTTTTTCAGAAATGATGTTTACGAAATAAAAGAGCACTTTACTGATACAAATTGAATAACCAAGAAACCCACGAGAGCACAAAGTCTAGCGTTGCTTCTTTTGCTGATTTACAACATAAAACCAAGTAGAATGAGGTGCAGCCCAAAGTATTCACTGAAAACTATGACAAAATAAATGATCAGAAAAGATAATAGTAGTTTAAAGCCTTTCCAATATCTTTTACTTTAAAACACTAAATCACAAACTAAAGATAATTGTTGTAGCACAAAGTCTCCACAATCAACTTTAGAACATCTCCCAGATTATTCTCACTCACACTACTATTTGATCAAATAGATAAGATAATATTAGGAAAAGGACATAAGAACAATTTCCAATACACCACAAGTTATTTCAACAAAAAGTTTGAACGATCACTTGCTTTCTTATTCACTTGATAAAATTTGATTTACAATTTGAACACAAAGTTTTAAAATGCTCTTCAATTTGGCAGAGTTTCGCTTCAATAACTAAAAGATAAAAATTTACAATAGAGGCCCTCTTTATTTATAGGGAGGAGCCTGGAGCAAAAATAGGAAATTTACAACTACTTTGACTTATTCAACAAAAGAGTCCTATTTGACTTGGGACTTCCTTTGTCTCACATGTAATTACATTATGGAAAATTACATGTGGATATGTCCACAACAAAATTCAAATTACATATCATATACAAGAAAAATAAACTAAGGCACTAGCTTCCTCTGTCATTTTTCTTTAGAAAATCCTGGTGCCCCTGAGCAAAGTCAATTTGTCCAATATTTTCAATGGGTGGACACATGAAGATTTTTTTCTAGGAATTCTGCAGCCAATCTCATGAGCACATTCTCTTGAGAATCTGTCACAGCCCTAGTATCCCTGTTGTAGTGGCTAGCCACCTGAAGAACGAACTCAAGATTATGTGCAGAAATTGGAAATGATGCAACTAAATGAATATTACTGTCAATGATTTTTTTATAGGTCTGGAAGGATTTGTCTGTTTTGTTCTTTCCACAAATTCTGCCATGTCCACATGTCCAATTTCTGTATCCTTGATTTCGTCAATATTTGACTACACTGTCGTCACCAGAAAGACACCTTGGTACTTGTACTTCATGATTTTTGCTTTGGACGGAGATGGCTCCGACATTAGCTCTGAAGAGAACTCTGAGATTGATATCTACCATGAACACTGGTTGAGAACTGCAAAAGGCCATGATCTCGTAGTTAGGGGAAAAATGGATAAACTGGGATAACCGCGATTCAACGATCATGGATAGTAAAGCATGCGTTGAAGGGCTTGAGTGCGCACAAATTAAGGTAAGGGTGAAAGCGGGCTAATAGGTCTTGAAAGGTGAATTTTCCTAGTGTTGAGAAAAATTTAGGAAAATATGCACGAGCGGTCAAAATGATCGCTCTTGCATGAGGAAATACTTGCACACGTGTAAAGTCCGATGTTTTAGCCGCTTGTACATGTTTGGGAAGAATTTGTCATTATCATGCAAAGTCGGTGAAAAACATCGATATTACATGTGTTTTCGCTTGGGAAGAATGTTTTACATGTAGGGGCAGTCAAAATGACCACCCTTACATGAGGGTATTCTGCAACTTCGAAGGCATGTGCATGGTCGGCAATTTCAACCGCCAGTGCATGTCTTCTATCAATTTGATGCATAGTTGGTGAAAAATACCGCTTATGCATGTATTGTCTTTTTTATCCTCTGAAATGTGTAAAGGCGATGGTTTCTACCGCTTCTGCATATTGGAAAGTGCAAGGGTTGTTTCTTCGTGTAAGGGCAGCGGTTTCAACCGCCCTTACATTGTGTTTGGAAAACTCTCAAAGGATAGAAGGCAATGAAAAGGACCGCTGCCACAGGCCTTAAAATTGAGAATAGGTAATGGTTGATGCATGATCGGTTAGAAACACCGCCTATGCATACAGAGGTATACTCAACTTAGCAATGGTGAAGCAGGGCATGACAAAAATCGTCGACGCATAAGGGTAAAACAAAAAATGACATGAGACACGGTGATTGTGTAGCCACTGAAGAAACTACACATAAAGCATGGTAGATGGGTTTAAAAATCACTGTCATTTGTTTTAAAACTTAAAGCAAGGATATAAAACGAAAAACATATAAACAAAACCCTAAATAGAAAAATAATAAAAAGGAAAGAAGACATACCCTGAAGCAAGGTTGACGTAAAACCCTAACTCATGCATGATCTGCGAAACACAGTCGAATCCACTGACGTCTCAGTCAAATGATCTCAAAGAGGATTATCAGTCGAGTGAGAAGTTTGATAACAAGAGATAAACAAACAAAATAAAATAAAAATGATTTAAAAAGGTTTAAACCAGATGCGTTAATGCCAACACGAGTGGCATTAATGCCACTAATTCAAAAAGATTATGCTTGGGCGGAAGGAATGACCGATGATGCATGTATTACTCAACATGCGAAGATGGAGAAAAAGACTGCTCAAGCATGTTGAAAGAAAGGTTGAACATGTGCAAGCGGTGGAAAAGACCGACCTTGCATGTTAAACAAAAACCTAGTAAAATATGCGAAAGCGGCAGAAATAGCTGACTATGCGCATAACAGAACAAAAAGACATGCAAAAGTGGCGAATTTGGTTGACTTTGAATATAAAGACTCAAAATTTCACTAAGACCCCAAAAATGACCAAAATTGATATTTTCGTCAATTTACAACCTAATCGATTTGCACAAACTTTGAGGAGTCGATTTGAGGGAATGTTGTAAACAACTCTAGGATGTCATACAACTTTGTGCAAGGCTAAGAGAATCTTATCTCGACTTGTGAACTTAGATTGTAGATTACGAATCGGACAAGTTTCGTAGGGGTTGTCTACAAAAATGAGCATAGCTGATTTTGAGAGCAACAACTGGCTCTAACTGGGGGACTTCCATCAATCAAACTTTGAAATGATCAAAGGGAGGAGAATCTAGTCTCTAAGTGCCTTCATCCATGCCATTGGGCTATAGAGTCAAGCTAAAAAGAAAAAGACACAAAAGACTAAACAAAAACACAAAAATAAAAACACAAAACTATAAAAATGTACAAATGAACTTATCTAATACTTCAAGGATTGAAGTGATTTAGATGTTGTCCACTGTGAGGCAGCAAGAATGGTGTCCCATCTAGATATTCTAGCAAGAATCAATTCTCACCATAGAACTGATGAATGGTGAATGGACCTCTCCACAAGGAATCAAACTTTCCATGCATTCCCTTTGGTTCTCTCCTCTTGTCCCACAACAAGACTTGATCTCCAATCTGTAACTCACGAGTCCTTGCTTTCTTGTCAAAGAGTTTCTTTACCTGACTTTGGTGCTCAGCGATATGATCCACTACCATAGTTCACTGCTCCTCGAGTTTAGTTAGGTACATAATCATTTTATCAATAGAACTTTCAAAAGTTCTATCTTCCACTGCCTTTGCCAACTTCAGTGATGGTAACTTCAAGGTAATTGGTATCTCCACATTCAGAACATATAGAAGCTGAAATGGTGACATATGTATTGCCCTTTTGGGGGTAATCCTGTCTGCCCATAAAGCATCAAACAATGCTTTATGCTAGGTTCTATGATTCTCATCCACCAGTTTCCTGATAATAGTAACCAGATTTTTATTACTTGATTCCACCTAACCATTCCCTTGCAGATAATAGTCTGAAGAGTGGGAAAGAATGATCCCATGCTCGTAGCAAAAGTCAGTAATCTCATGGGAAGAGAAACAAGTAGCATTGTCTGCTACAATCTTGTTTGGAACTCCAAACTGGGAAATAATGTTTTCCTTGAGGAAATTGCATACCACTTCAGAAGTAGCATACTTAACTGGGATGGCTTCCACCCACTTGGTAAAATAATCTATCGCGGTGAGAACATAGTTGTGTCCCACACTTGATGGTGGGTTCACAGCACCAATGAAGTCAATGCCACATTGCTGAAAAGGTTCTTCAGTCACCATCGGCTTGAGAGGTAATGCAACCAACTTTGGTTTCCCAACAAACTGTTGACACAATTCACACCTACGCACCCAATTGTACGTATCTTGAAATAGTGTAGGCCAATAGTATCTAGCTCGTAGAGTCTTGTGAGCTATCATAGGTGCAGAAAAATGTCCTCCACAAGCCAGATTGTGGAAAGACTCCAGAAGTCTACTTTGTTGCACTTTATCCACGCAACGGAGAAATACTCCATCAAGGCTTCTCTTGTACAAACCATTGTCCCATAGGACATAGTTAGCAGCCTTCAACTTAACAGTTCTTTTCTCCTTATAAGACAGATGGGTAGGACACTCACCATAGGTAAGAAAATGAGTGATATTTGAATACCACTCATCAGTAGTAGTGACAAAAAGAATAGTTGGTGTATCCTCAACTTCTTCTTCTTTGTCCCCTGTCTCTTTTGGTACGTTATCAGCAATCAATTGACACAAACCTCTTCCACGCACAAGCTTAGTAGGTTTGACATCAAGATCAAACTCTTGGATCTTAGCAATCCAATTGCCTCTTTTGGTTCCGAACTCCTGTTGAGTCATAATCGACTTTATTGTTGTGTCAGGCATTAAGCAATAGTATGTGAATTCAAAATATAGAACCAGAAATGCTTTACCACCTTGACCACAGCATAAGCATGCTTCTCCATATTCGAATATTTCAACTCATGAGCTTTGAGAGAACAACTCATAAATGATATAGGGGATTCCACACCTTCTTCATTTTGCTGGACCAAAATAGCTGAAAGTGTATGTTCAGAAGCATAGCTGTAAACTACGAAATCTTTGGTATAGTAAGGACAAACAAGAACTAGAGCATGAGCAATAGCCCTCTTGATATCCTCAAATGTTGCTTTGCCTTCTGCAGTCCAACGAAAAGTAGCCTTACCCTTCATCATATTGACAATGTGACGGGTTTTATCTGCAAATTCTAGAATGAACCTTCGCAGAAAATTCACCTTTTTGAAGAAAGAATGAACTATGGTCTTACTAGCCGGTAGAGTAAGACTTTGAATAGATTTGACTCTTTCTGAGTCAATTTTAGTGCCCTCTCGAGATACAATGTGACCGAGAAGTTTACCTTCTGTAACCCCAAAAACTAACTTCTTAGGGTTGAGAGAGATACCATTTTGCTGACAGCGTTCTAGCACTTGTCGTAAATGGTGTGCATGATCGTGACGATGTTTGGAGAAAATAGTCAAGTCATCAAGATACACCACGATGAACTTCCCCATCTCATCTCTGAAGGCAAGGTCCATTACTCTCTGGAATGTGGCTCCAGTATTGATCAGACCAAAAGGCATCTTGCGATATGCAAATGTGCCCCAAGGTGTAGTAAAAGTAGTTTTATACTGATCTACTTCATTGACCTCCACTTGATTATACCCCAAAAAACCTTCTAGCATAGATAGCATTTCTGAACCAGTTACTGTTTGCAACACTTGGTCCATGATGGGTAGGGGGTAGTTATCCTTTAGAGAAGATTGGTTGAGATTCCTGAAATCAACACAGATACGGATTTCTCCATTCTTCTTCCTTACAGGAACTATGTTCATGATCCAGGTGGAATGATGATTGGAAAAATTATCCTTCCATTCAACATCTTCTAAATCTTAGAAAGGATAGTACCTGATATTTTGGGGTTGTATTGCCTTTGTTTCTGCTTGTGAGGCAATGACCCATCTTTGAGGGGAATTTCATGCTAAATTTCCTTAGGTTTGAAGGACTTTAGGTCATCATAGGAATACGCTAAGACTTCAATGTAATGGCAAAGGAGTGTAATGAATTTGAACTTCTCATCGGTAGTACAACATTTCCCAATGTTGATCATTTTGGGATCTGCCTCCGAACTCAAATTTACTTGCTCAAATTCCATAAAGGAACTTGAATCTAGTTGTTGCTGCTACTTGATATATCTGTCATGCTTATCAAATAGCTTCTCAAGGGAAACCAAACCTTTTGGAATCTTATTCCCTTTCAGTTGAAGAAACTCTTCTCCAGTTTGAGGATCTATTTCAGAAATGTATTCCTGGGGTGGAGATTCACTACCTTCAAAATAGAGCTCATCAAAGCTATCCATCTTTTCCAAGAAAGCAATGATTTGATTATCACCATTGAACACCTGCCAATGGTCGGTATTATCAGGTACACTTGGTTGAAAGACCAGCTCAATAGTGTACTTGTTTCCTTTGAAATCTTTATGAGGAACCATGAGAGTGGTGGAGACAACTAATGAATCTACACGATCATTAAACTCTCTTGGTACTGCAGAAATGTTGAAAGCGTCAAAACCCTCAATGCAATCCCGTACATGATTGCGATAGTGTCTCAATCTTTCATTTTGGTTTGATACAAATTTCTCACTTGACAAACCACTAATTCAGCATCTCCTTGAGCGTGAAGAATTTTAACACCCCTAGCATGAGTAGCTTCCAATCTGAGCAACAATGACTAGTATTCGGCGGTGTTGTTGGAATTATCGAATTGCAACTTGTATGAGAAAGGGAAGATATCACCTTGTGGGGATATCAAAACAACTCCAGCTCCAGAACCGATGGAGGAACAACTGCCATCAAACTCTAAAACCCAAACCTCATTAGAATTTGATTTTTTGGAATTTCATTGATCAAAAGATTCATCTTCATTAGTGAGGGAAGAATCTGGCATTATTATACCTTCACCTGAACTTTCATCTAAAAACGCTTCTGATTCTCCATCTGAATTGTCTGAGCTATCACCTGATGAACTCTCATCTGATGAACTAGAAACATCTTCAGTGGACAGGAAATAATTACCCATTCTCGAGGACTCAAACAAAATTTGAGCTTTGGGATTTGTCGTTTGGGTAACAATATATTTTGCCTCCTTCTCAGGAAGCAACTTTTGCATGACGCCTTTAACAGGTATCCTTGCTTCTGATAGATCCATGTTCAACTCCCTACCTACATCCTTGCAAAAATTAAGCCCAAGCAAAATGCCATAGGAAGTTGGAACATCAGCTACTAGGACGCTCATCTTAATCCTCTTGTCTGGAAAAGCTACAAATGCAAATTGGGCATCTTTGATTTGACCCAAAAGTGGTACTTGCTTATTTTCCATGGAGAAACATCTCCCAAAAGTCTTAGTTAAGGTGAGGCCAAGGGAGTTTGCTACCTTGGCGGGCATAACATTATCAGAAGCTCCAGAATCTATTATGCAATTGCTCAACTTGTGACCATTTACCAATAGAGAAACATAGAAAGGTTCTATTTTTCAAGAGGCAACAAGGGGAGTAGTGACAAGATTATATTGGGTAGATTTGTTCTTTGAGGAATCATGGGCAACTTTTGGAAAATCTTGTCCTATAGGGACAGTCTTGTTTTTGACATATTTAGCTAACCTATCAAACAGTTCAGGATTAGCTTGTAAATGCTCAACTTCAGACATTTGGATTTTGGTCTTCCTAGCATGATCTATTATATCAAATAACTAGAATGAACTAGAAATAGAGGAAGGAAATCCATCATTCTAATTTTTATTAGGGGTAGTAGTGGTCTGAGAGACAGAAGAAGAAGATACAGGATTGTTAGATGTACTTACTTGCTTATTGCCCATCGGGTCCTTTGATTGGAAAGGCAGCGGAATTCCCCGTTTAGCAATTGAGATCACTGGTTGAGGTTCTTCTCTTGCTTTTCCCTTATCAACTTGCTGAGTTGACTAATTTTGGGACCTAGTGAAAACAACATATGCTCCATCATACACTTCTCCTTCTTTTTCAGCTTCATCTTGGTAATTTAGAAAGCTGATGGTAGAGTAACTAGCTAATTCTTCTTCTCCTTCTGCAAAGATATTAGCATCATTCTCCTGGTCCAACTCAGGTTGAAAAGAATGATCATGTTCAGCTTCATAATAGCCAACTGCTGAGTTGACCGGCGCTGCTTCAATGGCAAGCTTCCCCTGTGTAGGTGGAAGACGATTGGGTTACCTCTACTTTTTAGCAGCGTTGCCTTGATATGAATTGTTGGGAAATGTCCTCCTTGGTATATCTCGATAAGGAGGGGCAGACATACCTTGGGACATTTGCCTTTTCAAAGCTAGCAATTCATTTGCTAACTTTTGCACCATAGGGTCTGTGGTGCTTGTGGAGGAATTCTCAGTAGAAGAGGAACCTTTATTTCTATTAGAATGTCTTCTTATCTTACCCGCAAGGATAAGATCATCTTCAACTTCGGTAGCCAAAATCTGAGCTGCAGGAAGATTTGTAGGGCCAGCCCGCCTTAATAGAAAACTCACTTTAGGAAGTTGAGTATTGATAAAGAAACACTTAAGATTCTCTGCTATTGGCTGAGTGGTTGCAGGAATCCTATTTCTCAACTTATTGAACTTAGCGATGAGGTCTCACATAGGTTCATGAGGCTCTTTCTTCATTTGTGTAAGCTAAACCAATAAGGCGTGTGCATCTTCTGCAGGTTTGAACCTAGCCTTAAACTTGGTCTTGAGAGTGTTCCAGTTGGTTATAGTCTGAGCTTGAAGATGATAAAACCAATCTGCAGCAGCACTTTGCAGTATTTCCACAAAAAGCCTTACTGCTACATCTTCATGCTCAACACCTATCACACCACAAGCTATGCAAAAGGCTGCAATGTGGTCATCAAGGTGAACTTTCCCATCACCATAGAACTTAGGAAAATTCTTTCTTGAACTACGAGGTAGTTCATGCAATGGTGGGGTTAAATTTAGAGGACCAAAAGTGTTACCCCAAGGGCCTTGGGCTACCATGATGTGCTGATTAAAAGGCGAGATAACAAACCTTTGTGGAGTATGAACAGAAAAAACTCTGCTAGCACTAGAACTAGAAGCTTCACCTGGTATTGGAGACCTGGCATTGGTAGGAGGAAAACTCCTAGTTCACTGAAGGCGAGATCGTAGAGGCAAAAGACCAAAATTATTTTGTCTACCATGAATCTGCCAGAATGTAGTATACTCAACAAAATTTTGTAACAAATGGAAAAGAACTAAAAATGCTTCAACTCAGAGCATGAGGCTTCAAGTTGTGCATTCCATCCCCAGTGGAGTCGCCAAAAACTATTGGGTGAATATTTTGTCTTCAACTAACTGAAGGCAAAATGGTTGTATCAACCACAGTGTAATGAGATAAATCTCTCCTCTCAGCAAGGGGAGGTTCCCTATCAACTATCATAAAATACTCTAAACTAAATACTAATTCAAGGGTGAGACCATATCATCCATTTCTCTTTTTTCAGAAATGATGTTTACAAAATAAAAGAGCACTTTCTTGATACAAATTGAATAACCAAGAAACCCACAAGAGCACAAAGTCTATTGTTGCTTCTTTTGCTGATTTACAACATAAAATCAAGTAGAATGAGGTGCAGCCCAAGTCTTCACCGAAAACTACAACAAAATAAATGATCACAAAAGATAAATGTCTTTCAAAGCCTTTCCAATATCTTTTACTTTAAAACACTAAATCACAAACTAAAGATAATTGTTGTAGCATAAAGTCTCCACAATCAACTTTAGAACATCTCCCAAATTATTCTCACTCACACTACTATTTGATCAAACAGATAAGATAGTATTAGGAAAAGGACATAAGAGCAATTTCCAATACGCCACAAGTTATTTCAACACAAAGTTTGAATGATCACTTGCTTTCTTATTCACTTGATAAAATTTGATTTACAATTTGAACACAAAGTCTCAAAATGCTCTTCAATTTGGTAGAGTTTTGCTTCAATAACTAAAAGATAAAGATTTACAATAGAGGCCCTCTTTATTTATAGGGAGGAGCCTGGAGCAAAAATAGGAAATTTACAACTACTTTGACTTATTCAACAAAAGAGACCTATTTGACTTGGGACTTCCTTTGTCTCACATGTAATTACATTTTAGAAAATTACATGTGGATATGTCCACAACAAAATTCAAATTACATATCATATACAAGAAAAATAAACTAAGGCACTAGCTTCCTCCGTCATTTTTCTTTAGAAAATCCTGGTGCCCCTGAGCAAAGTCAATTTGTCCAATATTTTCAATGGGTGGACACATGAAGATTTTTTTCTAGGAATTCTGCAGCCAATCTCATGAGCACATTCCCTTGAGAATCTGTCACAACCCTAATATCCCTGTTGTAGTGGCTAGCCACTTGAAGAACGAACTCAGGATTATGTGCAAAAACTGGAAATGATGCAACTAAATGAATATTACTGTCAATGATTTTTTGCATAGGTCTGGAAGGATTTGTCTGTTTTGTTCTTTCCACAAATTCTGCCATGTCCACATGTCCAATTTCTGTATCCCTGATTTCGTCAATATTTTGACTGCACTGCCGTCACTGGAAAGACACCTTGGGACTTGTACTTCATGATTTTTGCTTTGGACGGAGATGGCTCCAACAATAGCTCTGAAGAGAACTCTGAGATTGATATCTACCACGAACACTGGTTGAGAACTGCAAAAGGCCATGATCTCGTAGTTAGGGGAAAAATGGATAAACTAGGATAACCGTGATTTGATGATCATGGACAGGAAAGCATGCGTTGAAGGGCTTGAGTGCATGCAAATCGAGGTAAGGGCGAAAGTGAGCTAACAGGTCTTGAAAGGTGAATTTTCCCAGTGTTGAGAAAAATTCAGGAAAATATGCACAAGCAGTCAAAATGACTGCTCCTGCATGAGGAAATACTTGCACACGTGTAAAGTCGAATGTTTTAGCTACTTGTACATGTTTGGGAAGAATTTGTCATTATCATGCAAAGTCAGTGAAAAACACCGATATTACATGTGTTTTCTTTTTGGAAGAATGTTTTACATGTAGGGGTGGTCAAAATGACCGCCCTTACATGAGGGTATTTTGTAACTTCGAAGGCATGTGCATGGTCAGCAATTTCAACCGCCAGTGCATGTCTTCTATCAATTCAATGCATAGTCAGTGAAAAACACCGCTTATGCATGTATTGTCTTTTTTATCCTCCGGAATGTGTAAAGGCAGTGGTTTCTACCGCTTCTACATATTGGAAAGTGCAAGGGTTGTTTCTTCGTGTAAGGGCGGTGGTTTCAACCGTCCTTACATTGTGTTTGGAAAACTCTCAAAGGATAGAAGGCGGTGAAAAGGACTGCTACCATAGGCCTTAAAATTGAGAATAGGTAATGGTCGATGCATGATCGATTAGAAACACCGGCTATGCATACAGAGGTATACTCAACTTAGCAACGGTGAAGCAAGGCATGACAAAAACTGCTGATGCATAATGGTAAAACGAAAAAATGACACAAGACACGGCGAATGTGTAGCCATCGAAGAAACTATGCATAAAGCATGGTATATGGGTTTAAAAATCACTGTCATTTGTTTTAAAACTTAAAGCAAGGAGATAAAATGAAAAACATATAAACAAAACCCTAAATAGAAAAACAATAAAAAGGAAAGAAGACATACCCTGAAGCAAGCTTGACGCAAAACCCTAACTCATGCATGATCCGCGAAACACAATCGAATCCACTGACATCTTAGTCAAATGATCTCAAAGAGGATTAACAGTCGAGTGAGAAGTTTGATAACACGAGATAAACAAACAAAACAAAATAAAAATGATTTAAAAAGGTTTAAACCAGATGCATTAATGCCAACACGAGTGGCATTAATGCCACTGATTCGGAAAGATTATGCTTGGGCGGCAGGAATGACCGATGATGCATGTATTACTCAACATACGAAGATGGAGAAAAAGACCGCTCAAACATATTGAAAGAAAGGTTGAACATGTGCAAGCGGTGGAAAAGACCGACCTTGCATGTTAAACAAAAACCTAGTAAAATATACGAAAGCAGCAGAAATAGCTGACTATGCGCATAACAGAACAAAAAGACATGCAAATGCGGTGAATTTGGCCAACTTTGCATATAAAGACTCAAAATTTCACAAACACCCCAAAAATGACCAAAATTGATATTTTAGTCAATTTACAACCTAATCGATTCGCACAAACTTCAAGGAGTTGATTTGAGGGAATGTTGTAAACAAGTCTAGGATGTCATACAACTTCGTGCAAGGCCAAGAGATACTTGTCTCGACTTGCGAACTTAGAGAGTAGATTATGAAACATACAAGTTTCGTAGTGGTTGTCTACAAAAACGAGCGTAGCTGATTTTGAGAGCAACAGAGTGACAACTGATTCACCCCCCCTCTCAGTTATCCGGTCTAATTCCAACAGTTTAGGGATTAGGGATTAGGGTTTAGGGTTAAGGGATTAGGGTTTAGGGATGTACAATTAAGGGGTACCATAAATAAACTGGAATTTAGGCAGGGTTAAAAAAAAATTGTGAATCATCATGGGCTAGAGATTGGAGATTTTGTTGTATTCAAGTACATATCCAAGTCATATTTTAAGGTTAATATATTTCAAAGAATAGGGTGTGTGAAAAACATTAATGCTCTTCATCTTATGAGTACAAACATTGATACAAATAAAAGATGCCTTTCTTCTAACATAGTATGCAGTTCAAGTCAACCAATGGGTAGCAAGTTGTTGAATGAATTGGTTTAATGGGTGTGCCTCCTTCTTCAAAGTTATGCTTGGAGACTTTACACAAAAACTAGTAACTCTATACATTATTTTTCATTCTTTTATTTCTTGTACACTGTTAAGAACTTGTAAAATCTAATTGTGTAATGTGTTTATGGCAGTGCATTCCTCCTACATTTGTTTCACAGTTTAGAGACAACATAGACGAACATATGGTGTTGCAAGGCCCAGGTGGGCAAGAGTGGGATGTGCAATTAGGGGGTACCATAAATAAACTGGAATTTAGGCAGGGTTGGGAAAATTTTGTGAATCATCATGGGCTGGAGATTGGAGATTGTGTTGTGTTCAAGTACATATCCAAGTCATATTTTAAGGTTAAGATATTTCAAAGAATAGGGTGTGTGAAAAATATCAATGCTCTTCATCTTATAAATGCCAACATTGATACAGATAAAAGATTCCCTTCTTCTAATAGATTATGTAGTTCAAGTCAACCAATGGGTAGCAAGTTGCTGAATGAATTGGTTTAATGGGTGCGCCTCCTTCAAAATTATGCTTGGAGACTTTACACAAAAACTAGTAACTCTATACATTATTTTTCATTCTTTTATTTCTTGTACACTGTTAAGAACTTGTAAAATCTAATTGTATAATGTGTTTATGGAAGCGCATTCCTCCTGCATTTGTTTCATAGTTTATAGACAACACAGACAAAACATACGATGTTTCAGGGTCTAGGTGGGCAGGAGTGGGATGTACAATTAGGGGGTACCATAAATAAATTAGAATTTAGGTAGAGTTGGGAAAATTTTGTGAATCATCATGGGCTAGAGATTGTAGATTTCATTGTGTTCAAGTACATATCCAAGTCATATTTTAAGGTTAAGATATTTCAAAGAACAGGGTGTGTGAAAAATATCAATGCTCTTCGACTTATGAATACCAACATTGATATAGATAAAACATGCCCTTCTTCTAACAGAATATGCAGTTCAAGTCAACCAATGGGCAACAAGTTGCTGAATGAATTGGTTTAATGGGTGTGCCTCCTTCAAAATTATTCTTGGAGACTTTACACAAAAACTGGTAACTCTATACATTATTTTTCATTCTTTTATTTCCTGTACACTATTAAGAACTTGTAAAATCTAATTGTGTAATGTGTTTATGGTAGCGTATTCCTCCTGCATTTGTTTCACAGTTTATAGACAACACAGAAAAAACATACAGTGTTGCAAGGTCCATGTGGGAAGGAGTGGGATGTACAATTAGGGGGTACCATAAATAAACTAAAATTTAGGCAGGGTTGGGAAAATTTTGTGAATCATCATGGGCTGGAGATTGGAGATTTCGTTGTGTTCAAGTACATATCCAAGTCATATTTTAAGGTTAAGATATTTCAAATAACATGGTGTGTGAAAAATATCAATGCTCTTCAGCTTATGAATACCAACATTGATACAGATAAAAAATGCCCTTCTTCTAATAGAGGATGCAGTTCAAGTCAACCAATGGGCAACAAGTTGTTGATTGAATTGGTTTCTGATGAAGAAAATAATGATGTTATTGAAGCAATGGAAGAAAATCAAAATTGTAAGTCTAATTTAATTTATTTCAACTTTCAAAGCAGGCATTTGAATTGTAGCTTTAGCAGGAGGATTGGTATAACAAAAACTTAATTCTGTTATAGGCCTTTCTTTAAAGAACCCTAGACATTATGGACCCTATCATCTAGAAAAGCACATGACAGTGAACTTTGGCCCACCTTTGAAATTAGATAAACCTTTTTATTCAATGAAAATGAAGTCACAAAATGTAAACCGACCATGCATACTAGTAAGATCAAATTCTCTGCCTTCTATTCTTATTAATCTTACTTTATAAAGAGAAGAGTGTCAAAAAGAATGGGTTTAATTGTAAGCTAACATAAGGCAAAGCAGTTTTGTTATTACATTTTTCTAAGGGATCTCTAATAGTCTAATATAATGCAGTCTTCTATAATATGAACATCTGCATTTGTGTGAATGCTAAGCTTTAATAGTAGAGTATTAAATAGTAGAGTATGGTATCTAAGTAGAGTTGGTTTAGGGATAGGGTTGATGGTCAAGAGATTAGGGTTAAAGTAGAGTGTCGAGGGTAGAGGGATTAGGGATAGGGTTTAGGGTTGAAGGTTTAATGATTGAGTGTTGAGGCTTTAGGGATGAGGGTTAAGGGATTGGGGTTTAAGATATAGTGTTGAGCGTCAAGGGTTTAGGGATAGGTTTTAGGGTTTAAGTTTTAAGGGTTAAGGGTTGAGGGATAGGGTTTAGGGTTTAGGGATAAGGGATTAGGGTTTAAGGTATAGTGTCGAGGGTTGAGGGTTTAGGAATAGGGATAGAGTTTAGGGTAGACATCATGGCATCACTATATCACCTTATTAACATCATGGCATCAACCTTGACATCAATGACAAACAACCTTGACCCTTTGACTTCAATGACAACATTGAACCTTGATTGTTGATAACTTATGGAAGCCTATAGCCCCAATGTTATGTTGTATACTAAAATTAGGTAAGACTCAATGTACTCTCATAACCTCGCCTTACATGCAAGAGGAATTACATTTAATAACCACAATGGTCATCAGGTGTTCATAAGCATATGATTTTGACTATCTTATTCAAAACAACAAACATACTATTTGCATCTCAATATGGTATAATAAAAAGAAATTAAGAAATATTTTCAATTGAGCAACTCAAAGAATATGGATCAACACACTCATTTGAATATTTCCAATTGAGCAACTCATAAAGAATATGAATATTTTCTATTCAACATGATGATTCATTTTAATTTTAAATACAACTTTTATCTTTTAGTTCCAGAATGAGGTTTAGGTGATACTTGAATAACAATAGCTAGCTTATTGGATCAAAAAACATCCTATGTAATACAATTGGACTTTAAATATTTGAAGTAACCATCTACAAATATCCATTGAAACGTGGATTTATAATGCAAATATGGACGCCATCAATAAAAAAGATTTGTATTAACCAAATATCCATATAGGCATACATCAATATCTGTCGATATAAGTATAACATATATACAAAATAGCCATATAGGCATACAATGTCTCCTATATGCAATACAAAATATATATCCACAAATGCCATATAGGCATACAACAAAGGACCCCAATAAGCATTCATTCCCCTCTGTTCTGTGAAGGGAATAGATCACGAGAAGCCTTTAATCTTTGGGAGGATGGAGACATGTATGAGGGCAGTCTACTACAAACCTGAGGGTTGATCCTCCTATTTAGTTCTTCGTGGATCTATAGCTGTTACAATAAAAAGTATAGACATTAATATATAGAAATTACATGTTATAAACAATGAAACATTTAACAAAATAATCACTTACCGCTACCATAAAATCTACCTCCTCATTTGCCTTAGTAGCAGGATTAGGCTGTGGTGATGTCATGTCCTATAGAAACCATCCAGATAGAAATTAAAATTCAAATCAATAATCATTTGATTTTTCAAAAATAAACAACTATAACAATGAATGTAAATTGAAACTTACTAATCTGCCTCATACCCCCGTCAATGGCATGGAGCTATGAATCGCAGTGGACACACCATGCTCCATTGCCCTCTGAACTTCGGGAGGTGTCTCCATAGCCTATATCATCTGAAAATAAAACAACATTATTTAGTTATGAAACTAGAATAGTGGTGCAAGTCATGGTTCCTAACATACACACACATTCACCTAAACATGGAAGTAAACACAATAAAGCACTCTATGATATTCATTATCAACAATGCATCACTATGATACAACTAGACACATAATACACATAATCACAGTGAAGATTTTGCTCTCTTGGTGATATACTATAGCTCTTTATTATAGATGTAGGGATGGAATAAATTGAGCTCAATAGGATTGACATAAGTTTGTAGGGGAAAGGGTTAGTGTAGATTTGAAGATTTTGGTTAGGGGTGACTTATTACCCCCATAATTAATACCTAAAACCTAGATGATGTTCGAGTCAATCATATGCTCTATAAGATGTTATAGGCTGATGCCCCTGTCTAGTGTCATGTCCTGGGGTCTAATTGGTGGTAATTGGATGAGATTATTAGAGAGAATTTGTCAAAGAATAGTGTGGAGGGGATCAACAAGCTTTGGTAGACATGTATGGAAAATGTGGTTGCATAGACAAGGCAGTGAGTTGTTTGAAAAGATGCCTCAAAGAAAAGTGGTCTCATGGTGATGTCCTTGTCTATGAATCTTCTTCTCATGGCATTCCATGAGAGTACATTTCTTTGAGGCATTTTTTCAAATTTAACTATATTATAATTGAAATTTTGTCATCTATCAACATCTAGCTATTAGTTATGCAATGTCTAATAATGCTTTAAGTTTGAAAGATGTGCAATGCAATGTAATCAACGATATGAATATAAAATACAAAAATATAATAAGTACAATTCATTAGTTAAACAATTATTTTACTACCTCAGTGGAGCTTTGAACTACACCACCACTGGTAGGTGTTGCCGTGAAATCTCTAAGATTAACCTATTCAACATCCAAAATCAAATATTAAAATACCATTCATATAATAATGTTATTCACATATAATATTTATAATTATTTACTAGTTACATACCCCGGTAGTAGATGTCGTAGTGTAAAATGCAGGTGGAGTACTGCTGAGAACTGCATCAATGCTATGACCCTGAAATTTCATCAAAATCATCAAACTAAATTAGTTAATCTTTCATTTCAAAAATAAAATTTAATAAATTAAATTCAATGAACTTGCTAATATTTACTTGAGTATCAAGGCTGAAAGTCTCACTCAGGAGGGTATCTGTCATCACCATCTTCTTACCTACAGATGTAGCCTGTGCACCTGCATCTTGACTATCCATGGGGTCATAACCACAGGCTGACCCACAAGTCTGACAAGTATGGGGTGGAACCCTACACCTCACACTATCTCCCAACCCACGTTGTGTTCCAGGACTGGCATGCTCTATGATGCTCTGGGTCAAGGCACTAATGGACTGAAGTGACTTGACCTTGACACTCTCCTTCACAATGGAAGGGATAGACACATGCTCATGGGCTGGTCTATTGATTACTCATCTCACTGGCCACTGTGGGTCAACACATGCCCCTGGTCTATCTTGTGCTAGCCCCCCACCTCTACCCTGAAACTCCCGCATATCAAAATAGTTTGGCACTTTATTAAGGACAAACTTGCAGTAGAGTTTCCTCAAAAAGTATTGCAGGTCCTCATTATTGTTACATGGAGGATGGTCAAAAACCATCCACCACCTCTGCCCAAAATTGTCCCTTATCACTTGGTTGTTACACCAATGGATAGGGAACCTCTTGCATGTAATGGGTGGAGGTTGATTTGTTTGTGGATTTGTGAAAATGGAACACAAGTCCAATTTTGTAATTTGTAACTTTTTTACTTCTTCATATGATAATTTGTTTGCATAATACTCTCTAAACTCTCTCCTCTTATCTGACCAACTAGATATTTGCTTGCTAATTGAATCTACATTTGATAACATAGATTCAAGAGATTGAGCAAGCGTGGATCTATGCAAGGTTAAAGTTGAAAGATCTTTCAATCTTGCAATTATGTCTTCAATTTCTTTTTTATTATTTTCAATTTGCCCCATTAGATTTTTTTGTGTTTTAGGGGCATGTTGAGGAATGGATGGAGGAGTTTATTGTTCAGGTTGTTCTTTGGTAGGTATTTCCTATTCATAATTTTGTGGATTTTGAGGAGGAGGAGGAGGTGCATTAACATTTCCTAACAATTAAGTTAATTTACATCAAAAATCAACTCAAACCTACCTATTTAGAAACAAATTCAGACAAAAAATAAATAAAACTCACTCCTTTGGCCTGCTTGACGTCGTGGCAGCATTTTGGTGATGAATCAACAAGATTTTGCTGTTGAATTAGGTCTTCAAAAACATGAGCGCGCTCCTTAGGGTTTGCAGGCCACGGGTGTAGAGAGAATAAAAGAAATGAATGAGAAGAAATGCTCTTTTTTATATATATAATTAACCAAAACACGCTCGCGTTATAACACGAGTGCGTTATGTCTTAATTTTTTTTTTTAAATGTTGGCCACTTTTTGGCCCCCCAACATTTTGCACTTACCCTAGGGGTGATCTCAAAATCATGTGTTCCATTTTTTGGTCGAAGTGGGATATTGAAATTAACATTTTTAACAAAGTTTTTACTTTATGTCACCTATAGCAACTTGATATAAAAATGGATTAAAGGAGATATGAAGATAATGCAACAAACCCAATACATTTACCTTCAAACCAAGTCCTCAACACATGATAGAATGGAGTAGATGTACCCTAATCTACTAGCTATGTTCTAGATGATGAATGATTGATAGTGATATGTTGATTGCTCATGATTTTTGCAACATAACGACAGATAGAAGATAATGGATATGGAGATCCAGAGTGATTTCGATAGCATGATGTTGTATGAAGATGGATGCATATGGAGATCTAGAATCATTTTGACAATATGATGATACTTGAAGATGGATCCCCCAAATGGTTTGGTTGAGGCTTCATTTATAGAAGATGAGGGATAAGGATTAATGGCTAGGATTGAAAGGTTGATTGTGTGATGTGGATGACTAAGATTAAAAGATGATTTTGGACAAGGCCCTTTCATTTAATAAAAGGTAGAGGTGTGAAAAGTGACACATAATTCAAACAAAAAATTACTTAAATTATGAGAGAGGGACATGTGTTGTGATGAGAATAAAGGTGAGGGCTAATTTAAATAAATATACTAATGTGATAAATGGGATTAAAATGGGATTATGATGGGAATTAGTTAACTAAATATAATTTATTTAACTAATTAGGTGATGAAAAGGGTATGTAATGCTCCTAGGACAAAATGTCATAAGATGTCTTAAGTAATGTATCGACAAGGTGATGTTGTAAGACATGGACAATTTTAGGTGTCTACACAACTAAACTGTTAAGAATTTGAAGGTGATGTGAATTGATTTTTGAGATTTTGTGTGTAGATTCTAAATATATATATTTTAATTTTTAAAAATAATTTGTGTTATTTTTTACTTAATTTTAAATAAGTTATTTAAATTGTTTTTATAGTTAACAATATTTTTAACAAGTGACATTTATTCCATAATGCATAACTTTTATAACAAAAATGATAATTTTTTTTTGGTAAAATTTTTGGTTGCATGTTTTATTTATTATTATTTTTTTATATGAGATTAATAAATAGTTAGATATAGTTTTATTCCATAATAGAACTTTTTCTATATATATCCATTTTTTTTTTTGAAACAAGGACATCAATATATAATGCATAGATATTTTTTAGGAAAAAAATTCTCTATTTTTTAATTTTTTCACATGTGGAACAAAAACCTTAATGTTTGGTGAAAAAATTATGTTCACTAGAAAATAGAAAATACATATAATAATTAAATTAAATATATTCAAAATTATACTTTTTGAAAATCTTAGTCTAAGGGCTACTATCTGACAAATTATCCTATCATGTTGAATCCATTTGTTGGTGCAACCCAAGCTTTGAAATAGAAAATTCTAAGGAAAATCAAGTGACCAGGGTTGAAAGACCTATCCAAGGACCTTGAATTGAAGGTACCTTCATTCAAAGCTATCCAAGGACCTTCATTTGAAGGTGCCTTTGAATGAAGGTCCTTGGCTAACTTAAAAAAATATTAAAAAATAAAAAAACAACCTTCATTTGAAGGTTACCTTTGAACAAAGGGTTACCTTCATTCGAAAGTGATTTCTTACTCACCTTCGAGTGAAGGTACTTTTGTTCAAAGAAAAACCTTTGACTGAAGGTGTTTGGCAAATTTTTTGTCACTCACCATGCAAAATTCTAATGTCCCACAAGTGGGACACACTATTGTGGGTTTACTCTTAAAGTAGAGAAAGAAGATAGAGAGTAGCCTGAGGAAGCTAATGTTCATGAGCACACTAATATGAAAGTATTGATATTGTATTATAATCAAACCACTGAGGCCTAGCATGTTGTAAGCTCATCGTGATAGAGACTAAGCATGTAACTTTGATTATTGATTATACATATATTGAATCAAGTTGATTGTCATAAGGATGAATTGGTTTTGAGTATTATGTATAGGAAAATGATCAAAGGAAACAAAAGATAAATACAAATACACTTGATACCTTCACCTTCAAACCAAGTCCTCCACACTTGATAGAACAGAGTAGATGCACCCTAATCTACTAGCTTTGTTCTCTATGATCTTTGATGGATAGAATGAAATGTTGATTGCTCATGATTTTTACAGCATAACACTACTTTCTTGTGTGATGATAATGGCTTGGTTGAGGCTAGATTTATAGATTTTTGATGATGGAGAGATAATGATTTGATTTGAAGATAAGGATTTGATTTTTGCTTTATTTGACAAAAGAGAAAATAAAACATGTAAATGATAAGATAGGATATGATAGGATTATCTAATTAATTTTAATTAATTAGGTACACACGAGTTTTAAAAAGGAAAGAAATCAAGAAGAAGATGTGATTTGGATTAATTAAATAAATATTTGATTTATTTAATTAATGTAGGATTATGATTTAATTAATTAAATAATTATAAATTATTCAATTAACATTAGAAGAAAGTATGGATTAATTAAATAATTGTAAGTTATTTAATTAATGTGGAAGAATAATAGAAGCTGAGAAGTAAGGTGAATTTCAGGTGTCTACATTTTGCCCCTCTTTAGGATGGTAAATTGTGAAGTAACATCATTTCAAGAAAAATTAAAATATAGTACTTGGTTGGATAGAAGATGGTAGGATTATAGATAATGATGCCCCAGTCACTTGAAGCGAAAGTGACAAGGAAAGATGATGTAGGGATGGTATGCCCCCTCAAGAGGATAGGCAGGTTAGAAGAACACAGGTATGCTCTCGAAATGGATGAAATAGATTGGTTAAGGAGATGGAGGAAAGATAAGGGATGGATGAAATGGATGAATGATATGTTATGCTGCATTGAGTGATGAATTATATAGTTTGATATAGAACTAGACATTATGCACCAAGGTATAAAGACCAAGGTGATGATGTGTCATGTGCATAAAAGGTAAAAGGTCACAAGAAAACATATGTCATTGGGCACCATGATATGGAAGACCATGATGTCGTGGTGACAACATGCTGCCTAGACTAATACAAATGCAAGATAAAAAAGATAACACACACAAGCAAGCAAATAAGGTGATTGCCCCTACCAAGCTGAAAACTAAGGATTAATTGATCAAGGATTGATTGGATTGATTGAGGACAATGTTGTCATTGTGGGGAATGATATATCCCTTGAACAACACAAGGATGCGGGAACGATATATCCTATTGATGATGATTGGATAACTGATCATCGATTGATAGGTTTTACAGCAAGGTTGGAAATAAAATGAAAGCATGCTTTTGGATGATTGGCTAGATGACTCAATTGGATTGGTATGGATTAAATATGACTTGCATTTGGATTTATTGATTGGATTTTTGGAATGTTGTAATTTTTTTTGGATGTTTTGATTTTTTTGGAATTTTGTAATGTTATGATGTTTTTGGATTTTGAGATGTTTTGGGACAGCATTGGATTACAATTTGGATAGCCTAGACACTAGATACCAATGACAAGAGAAAACCAAGTTTAGATGCAAAGGATGGAAATGGGATTGGATGAATGGATAAAAGGATGGGAGATAGCAAATGTGATGGAAGACTCGTGATAGATGGATGGAATAAAAGGATAGGAAATAGTGGATGGAATGGATGAGGTGTTTAGGATGTGATCTCCAAAGACAATGTTGCATAGGAATAACATGCCCCACTCTAGGTATAATGCTTAGGATTTTACATGAAAAAGATTATGATGATAGGATTAATTGGATTGGTTGGAAAGGATGGATATATCAAGAGATGTCCAAAGCATGTTTCAACATT
Organism: Cunninghamia lanceolata; assembly: GCA_027924645.1. Classification (NCBI taxonomy): domain Eukaryota; kingdom Viridiplantae; phylum Streptophyta; class Pinopsida; order Cupressales; family Cupressaceae; genus Cunninghamia; species Cunninghamia lanceolata. The sequence goes on along the minus strand of BSBN01000053.1, from coordinate 1,458,139 downwards.
TTGCCCCTATCTTTATCAAGATCAAAAAGGAGGAAACGAGGATGGATTGGATCAAGGGGATAATTATGCAGATATAATGGATAAGGAAGATATGATAGAAAGAATAGGTTGAAGGAATGAGAGGATGGGTATATGAGACAATATGCCCCCAAATGTAAGGTACATAGGAAATCAATCTAATCATGATGCCTATTTTCTAGGTTTTCATCATGGTACTTATCCAAGGTGCTTGTTTGCCAATTTTTCACCATTGGACAAATGATTTCTCTTTACTATTTTTTTTTGGTATTTGGATGGGATGGGTGGATGGGGGAAAGAGAGATTTGGATGGAGGATGGGGAATCAAATGTCCATTTCCAAGAGGAGGTGATAGTGTCCCATTTTTGGATGTTTGCAGCACATAGAACATGTCAAGTGTTATTACGCACATGGATGTTGGTATATGATTGGATGAGATAGATATGGAGTGGATTATTATGTGAATTATGGATGGATGGGAGATAGTGGATTATGATGTCGATAATGAATGGATGGAGGATAGTGGATGATGGATGAAAGGATTATGTGAAAGCATGGACCATATGGATGTGATGGTCATGGGGCCAGGCTTGACCTCGTGCAACACTAGCGTCACATACTCAAGACCCGTCCTAAGAATAGAGCTGAGAACAAAACCTGGGCTATGCCTATCCCATTACATAGTATTACATGCAACAAAGAAACTATGTGAATCAAAGTCTACAGCAATGCAAAATAGACAATGCAGAATGTGGGACAAGGTACTAAACCTTCCATTAGTAGCCAAAGTAAAACATTACATTGCACTTACAAATCTGGCTCAAGATACCAAGTCGTCTTGCCTTGGGATCAAACTCTGCTGACAATGACCTAGGTGAACTTACATAACAGTGTGTCCCCAAGAGAACTCAGAAACCTCCATGGCATCCAAGAAAACTCTTCCTTCACTGCAGCTCACAAATCCAAGTTGGACTTCCAAGAACAACTTGCACAAAATATGCAGCACTCAAGATACCAACTCAGAGAATCTCACTCATAGAATGTTTTTCCACAAGGCATGAGACAACTCATATAGACCCTCAACTATTTTGGAGTCCATGTGGGCCTAGATGCACTTTGCCCAGATCACACGCCACATGTTAGAGGATTCTTACTTGGAACTAGGTAATGCAGACTACGTCATTCCAGCACTTGAGCTCAGGAATCTGAGTTTCACATGGGCATGTTCAACCCAAGGCAACCAGATCCCATAAATCCTAGATTGATGTTCCTACTCAAGAAACTAAGCTCCTAACCTTTTGGCTTCCAACAACCTCACTTTGTTCCACTTTGCAAATATTTTCATCCCCTTTGGATCTTCAGACTCGAACAACATTCTTCGCAGACCCAGGATTCAGCCAAGGTGCCAGAACTCAGACTCAGGCTCGGACAGAGTGTCTACTCAGACAAGGTGTTTGAATCAGATAGAGTGTTTAACTCACCCCATTCTGGGCTAGGACCCAACTTACTAATTGGACCAGTCAAGGTCAACAAACACCCCACCCTTACATTCTCCCACATCTTAACTATAGCATCACCCTCAGCATCGATGCCTCACCCTGTTGGCATGGGAGTCACTTCAAGCACTTAGTGCTGCTAATCTAAGTTCCTCTATAGGAACTCTAAGGCCTTCTCTTTGTAACACTAGAGAGACTCGACTTGGTCCCAGATTGCCTCATCCTTGGGTCGGCCCTACCAAACAACCAAAAACTCTTTCCTTTTAAATTTGCCATTGCCTTTGTTCCTCATTGCAATCACTTCCTAGACCTAATGCTCAAGTTCAATAATATTGGTCAGACCCATGTTAGGGATGTTCCTGAGTGGGTTTTCCTGATTTGCATTATGCCTATGGAGCTGACTGACATGAAAAATAGGGTGCACATTAATGTGCGGGGGCAAATGCAACATGTATGCAACCTTTCCAATTCAAGCAGTAGTCTCAAATGGCCTGTCATATCGGTGAACCATGGCCAAGTTGAGTCCCTTCGGTAGATGGAACTGGTTCAAGTCCATGCAGAGCAGAACCTTGTCACTAACTTCAAACTCAACTCACCTCCTCTCTACATCAACATACTTCTTCATATGGTCAGTGGCCTTGGTTAAATGGTACCAAGCTAGGTCCACTCATTCGTTCCACTCATGGAGGTAGTCCACTACTCCTGCATTCCCACCCAGGTATCCTCTTAGAATAGTATACGGTGTCAGGGGCTATTGTCCCGTGGTGAGCTGGAATGGTGAATACTGGCTTGCTGAGGATTTATGCAAATTATAACTAAATTGGGCCGCATTGAGAATATGGGACCAGTTTGCTTAGTCTGACCACACAAAATGCCTAAGGTAGTCCTCAAGCTGATTATTGATCCATTCTATCTAGCCATCAGTCTAGGGGTGATGGCTCATCAACATAAATATTTTGATGTCCATCATCTTGAAGAGCTCACTCCAAAATTTGCTTGTAAACCTGGGGTCCCTGTTAGAAATGTCGCTCAAAGGGACACCCCAGTACTTAACCACATGTCAAAAAAATTAGTCCACAGCATCCTTTGCCTTGCAAGGTGATTTGCATGTGACAAATGTGGCATACTTGGAGAATCAGTCTATAATGACCACGATGCTAGACAACTTGCTCACTTGAGGAAGCTATGTGATAAAGTCCATGCTTACAGAGGCCCATGGCTGAATTGGCATAGGAAGAGGTTGAAGCAGCTCACCTAGCAACTTGTTGTCAACTTTATCCTGTTGGTAAATAAGACAAGTCTAGACATACTCATCAACGTCATCCCTTAGCTTGGGCTAATACACGCCCCTTTCTAGCAAAGCCAATGTTCATTTCTGCCCTGGATGCCCTATCCAAGAAGTGTCATGGCACTCATGCAACATTTCCTTTCTCAAGTCTTTCCATTTCAACACATATATCCTATCTTGTGTAAAGAAGAGGAGCCCATCTCTCAATGTGAAGCTCCTAGTCCTACCTGCTTGCACTTGTCTTACCAACTGGTAAGCCTGCGAATCGACCTCCAATCCTTCCCTTATCCTGTCCAAGATGTCCTCGGACTACCTGATCTAAGTGACCCCTGTCTCGGCCAAGTGTTCTTGCAGAGGCAGCTAGTTGACCTTTTATGCTCAAAGCGTCGACAACCACATTTGCCTTCCCTAGGTTGTGCATCAAATCCATGTCGAACTGCACAAGGAACTTAGCCCAGTGAGCCTATTTTGGAGTTAGCTTGGCCTGAGTTCTAATGTAGGTACTTGAGATGGTGTCCGTCTTCACCATGAAAGGGACACCAAGTAAGTAGTGCCTCCATGTCCTCAGGTATTGAATGATGCTTGTCGTCTCCTTTACATGTGCAGGGTACCTCCTTTCTCTATCATTGAGCTTTCTACTCTCATAAGCCACTAGATGGCCCTCTTGCATCAACACACCCCCAACTGCATAATCATATGCATCCATCTGGACCTCAAAAAACTTTGCAAAGTTAGGCAGAGATAGGATAGGCTCTGCCACTAGCTCTTGCTTCAATTGCTCAAATGCCTCTTGATGTTTTTCCTTCTAGCTCCATGCCCTGTCCTTCTTCAATAGGTCAGTCAATGGGGCAGCGATCTTAGAGTACCTAACCACAAACTTATGGTAGTAGTTAGCTAATCCCAGTAATTGGTGCACCTCATGAACCAAGCTCGATACCTCCCAATCTTCAATGGCCCTTAGCTTCTCGACGTCAAGTTTGAACTTACCATACCCAACAATGTGACCAAGAAACTGGATCTCTGTCTGGGCAAAAGCACATTTCTTCTTCTTGACAAAGAGTTGGTGTTCATGGAGTAGCTTGAAAACTTGAGCCAAGTGTGCCTTGTGCTCTTCCTAGGACTTGTTGAATAAAAGTATATTGTCCAGATATACAACCACACACTTGTCCAACATAGGATGGAACACATAATTCATTAAGGTGTAGAATGTTGTTAGGGCATTACAAAGCCCAAACTACACATCAAGATAATAAATTCAAATGATCCATACCTTGTACAAATAGCCATCTTCTCTTCATCCCCAGCAGCTATGCAGACCTGATAATAGCCATGCTTCAAGTCTAGCTTCGTGAAGTACCTTGCCTCAGTGAGCCAGTCGAAGCAGTCCACGGTCAAAGGCAATGGGTACTTGTTCTTGATGGTCTGCTTATTGAGTGCCTTGTAGTCCACAAAAATCCATAGGGTCTCATCTTTCTTTCTCTAAAAGAGAACTAGAGTAGCATAGGGCAATCTGGACGGTTGCAAATATCCAGACTCAAGCAACTCGGCTAGTTGCTTTTTAAGTTATACCATCTTGGTCCTAGCTAGCCTATATGGGCTCTTTGCAGTCGGCCTTGCACCTATTTCTAACTCAATTCAATGGTCCACATTTCTTCGTGGAGGTAGGACTGCAAACAACTTATCTGGCATCACATCCTTGTAAAGTTCTATGACTTTTGTGACCTCCTCTGGGTTGGACGACTAAACCAGCTCATCCTCATCCCAGTCCCCCATTATGGCTGCTATGAACATAGAATCCACATCCTTCCAAGCAACCTTACCAAGGCTCAGTGCTGACATAGTACTGCTTGTGTCCTTTTCTTTGATAATTTTCACCATGCTAACATGGCTCAAATCTAAGAACAACATCATGTCCAGATGTGGGACCAAGGCAATCTTGCCTTTCCTAAAGAATTATTGCCCAAGCATCAACTCAAAGTCCTCCATTTCAATTGCAACTAGATTGATGTGGCCACGCCAAGTTCCAGCTCGGTGCAACATCCACAACATTGCCCACAACCTTTTGTGCCAGCAAATTGCCTACTTTAAACAAGCTCATGGTCTCTTTGATCTTTAGACCTAGCAACCTAGCCTTCTTGGCGGGTCATCCCATAATAATGGGTTACACTTTTTGGCCAAATTTAACATTGAAATCAACATTTTGAACTAAATCGTCACTTTCTGACACCTCTAGCCGCTAAACCATTAGGAATTTGAAGATGATGTGAACTAGTGATTTGTGAGATTTTGTTTGTAGATTCTACATATATTTTTTTGAAAGAATTTGGAGTTAAATTGTAAAATTTTTGCATCTCCTTTGATAACTAGTTTTTAATAGTAAACAACATTTTTTTAAAGTGGTGTATTCCGTAGCACATAATTTTTTTTTTCTACAAAGGATAAAATTCTAATTCTTTTGAATTTAGATTGGTAACACCGATGTATAGGGTATGCATTTAGTTTTCTAATGTTTTGTTGAATATTTTTTTTAATTATGTTTTGAAGTCGAACCAATTATAATTTAGACATAGGTGTATTCCGTAAAACATAACTTTTTCTGTATGTATCGAAATTCAATTTTATTTTCTTTTGTTGAAACAAATACATCAATACCTAGGGCATAGATATTTTCAGAATTTTATTTCACTAATTTACTAATTTTCCATGTGTGTAGAACAGAGAACTTGATGTTTGGTGAAAAACTTACATTCACAAGAAATAAAAAATAAATATAATAATCAAATTAATATATTTAAAATTATACTTTTTGGGAAGCCTATAATAAGGACTACATACTTACAAAACATAAATTTTAAATGAGTTCATTTGACCCCCAAAAGGTAAATCAAAAGTGGTTTTTTATTAGCATTTTGATAGGTGTAGAGGAGACTCCATTATAGGGATGGTTTAAAACTAGCGGGGTTCTATCCAAGGGGATTTGAATCTAAGGGGTTTGATCAAACCCTCTTCAATTAAAATCCTTTAAATGGAACCTTTCAAGACTTAAATCATTATATTTTCTAAAAATATGTGATTTTAGCAAAAATCAGGATGTCCTAGAAAGTGTAACCCATTATTGTGGCAACACCCTGGCCTGCATATAATTGTGGGTGGTGCCCGTGTCCAACATGGCACGCACCTTCTTGTTCCCAAAGTGGCGACAAAGCATAAGTTATGCAAAGAACACTACACTTGTGCAGCCAAGACCTGTTTAGTGGAACTAGGCTCGACTTGATCTCCAGATTCAAGCACTGTATTAAGGAGTTGCAAAGCTCCCATTTTTGGCATAATCTCTTTGTCTTTCTTGGCACATTAAGTTTCAGCCTCTCTGGGTAGTCCCTAGCCTAATGGTCTACTTTGCCACAAATTAAGCATGTCTTAGCCTTTATGCGAGCAGCATTGCACTCTACATCCTTTGCAGAGCTCTGTCCTGATTTCTTGAACCCATTTTTCCTTGGTCCTAGTCCATCTCCTTTGGAATTGTCAGGTCTGAACCCTCTTTGTTTCTTCTTTCTAACCTTGTTTCTCTATTCAGAACTACCCCTAAACCCCTTGGATGCATCACCCTTGAATTCTACGAATCAATCTACTACAGCAATGGCAGAGGCTAGAGACTGGACATTTTGCCTCCTCAGATCAACTTGCGCCCATGATTGCAAGCCTTTAATGAAGAGGAAAAATTTGTCCATCTTAGACATATCTTTAATTTCAAGAATAATTGCAGAGAAAGATTTTATGTAATCTCGTACCTTGCTTGCGTGGTTGAGCTCGAGCAACCTTGACCTCATGACCCATGCAGAATTACGAGGCTGGAATTGATCCCTCAATGCCTCCTTGTACTTCTCCCATGTGTTGACTTTGGTCATGGCTCGGCCGTCCTTTTGGTTCTCAGCACGCGTCCACCACCATAACTTGGCACTCTCCATGAGATATGTCATGGTCGTCTTGATTCGGAACTCCTTGGACAGGTCAGGCATATTGGAGAGGAATTCTTCAAGATCCCAAAAATAATTTTCAAGAACTTGATCATTTCTCTGTCCATCATAGGACTTGAGATCTTTGGGCTTGATAGAACGTTGAACTCCGCCCTAAGCGGCTAAGGCTTTTAAGATCACAATCTCATCTCTCAACTACCTCCTCCTTACAGCGACAAGGTTTTGAACCTCTATCTCGACGGTGTCCATTCTCTTGTCGAGCTCTGAAGCCTCAACAGCATCGACTCAGGATCCAAATCTTCGACTAGATTTCGTGTCTATGGGTGATTTTCTCGGTCCACTTGCCAACCTCGTCCCCTTCTTACATTCAGCTCTGCATCATCATGCTCTGACACCGACTTGGCTTGGCTACCAGGTTCCTCCATGGTGCCAAGAATCCACCCAGCGCATTGCAAATCTTCAATCTAGAATCAAGAACTCAGACAGAAAACTCAACCTCACAGAACCTAGCAACTAGAACACAAAATCAGACAAGAACATGGCCAAGAAAGTGAACAGAGTTATGGACTGGAACAGGGACAAAAACGCAGACAATGTGGAGCAATACCACTTCCAATAGGGGTCCAAAATTGAACCAAATTCCCAACGAGTTGGCTCTGATACCAACTGTCATGGGGCCAAGCTTGATCCCGTGCAGCACCAGCATCACAGACTCAAGACTCGTCCTTAGAACCAAACCAATAATGAAACCTGAGCTACGCCTATCCAATTACATAGTATTACATGCAACAAAGAAACTATGTAAATCAAAGTATATAGAAATGCAAAATAGACAATGTAGAATGTGGGACAAGATACTCAACCTTCCATTAATAGCCAAAGTAAAACATTACATTGCACTTACAATTTTGGCTTAAGATACCAAGTCATCCTGCCCTGGACTCGAACTCTACCGACAATGAGCCAAGTGAACTTACACAATAGCATGTCCCCAAGAGAACTCAGAAACCTCCATGGCGTCCAAGAAAAATCTTCCTTCACTGTAGCTCAGAAATTTGCATTCTTGGTCGTGTTCTTGTCTATTTTGGTGTGCGAGTTGCCGAGTTCTACAAGGCTGAGTTTTCTGTCTGAGTTCTTGATTCTAGATCGAAGACTTACACTATGTTGGGTGGATTTTTAGCACCATGGAGGAACCTAGTAGCCAAGACAACTTAGTGTCGGAGCATGATGATGTAGAGATGAATGTGAGAAGGGGTCGAGGTCAGCAAGTGGATTGAAAAACTCGACCATGAACATGAGAACTAGTGGAAGACCTGGATACCCAAGTCCAGGCTGTTGAGGCTTTGGAGCTTGAAAATAGAAAGGATGATGTCGAGATAGAGGTTCAGAACCTCAGCATGGCAAGGAGGCAACTAAGAGATGAGATTGTGATCTTAAAAGCCTTAGCCGCTCAAAGTGGAGTTCAACGTTTTGTCAAGCCCAAAGATCCCAAGTCCTATGACAGACAAAGAGATAATAGAATTCTTGAAAATTATTTTTGGGATCTTGAAGAATTCCTCTACAACATGCCTGGCCTATCCGAGGAGTCCTGAATCAAGACAGTCGCAACATCCCTCATGGGAAGTGCCAAGTTATGGTGGAGGACGCATGCTGAGGATCAAAAAGAGGGCCGATTCATGACCAAAGTTGACACCTGGACAGAGTACAAGGAGGCGCTATCAATTCTGACCTGGTAATTCTGCATGGGTCGTGAGGTCAAGGTTGCTCGAGCTCAAGCACACGGGAAAGGTACTGGATTACATAAAATATTTCTCTGCTATTATGCTTGAAATTAAATATATGTCCGAGATGGAAAAATTATTCCTCTTCATGAAAGGCTTGCAATCATGGGCGCAAGCCGATCTGAGGAAGCAAAATGTCCAGTCTCTAGCCTCCACCATTACTGCAGTAGGCTAACTCTTGGACTTCAAGGGTGATGCATCCAAGGGATTTGGGGGTAGTTTTGAGATAACAGCAAGGTTAGTAAGAAGAAATAGAGAGGGTTCAGGCCTGATAAGTCCAAAGGAGATGGCCTAGGACCAAGGAAAAATGGGTTCAAGAAACCAGGATAGAGCTCTGTAAAGGATGCATAGTCCACCGTTGCTTGCCGAAAGGCTAAGACATGCTTCATTTGTGGTAAAGAAGATCATTGGGCCAAGGACTACCTAGATAGGTCAAAACTTAATGCAACCAAGAAAGACAAAGAGGTTATGCCAAAAATGGGAGCTTTGTGGCTTCTTAATGTAGTGTCCAAATCTGGAGATCAGGCCAAGCCCAGTTCTTCCAAGCAGGTCTTGGCCATACAGGTGTAGTGTTCTTTGAATGAGTTATGCTTTGTTGAAGTCCACTTTGGGAACAAGAAGGTGTGTGCCATGTTGGACACAGGCGCCACCCATAATTATATCTAGGCCAAGAAGGCTAGGTTGCTGGGTCTAAAGATCAAAGAGACCACAAGCTCATTTAAAGCAGTCAACTCGTCGGCACAGAAGGTTATGGGCAATGTTGTAGATGTTGCAATCTGAGTTGGAACTTGGCGGGGCCACATCAATCTAGTTGCAATTGAAATGGAAGACTTCAAGCTAATTCTTGGGCAAGAATTCTTTAGGAAAGACAAGATTTCCTTGGTCCCACATCTGGACATGATGTTGTTCTTGGATCCAAGCCATGCTAGCATGGTGAAAAACATTCTATGGGTGATATTATCTGAGTTGATTTCTAGAGCGCTGCATATTCTGTGTGAGTTGTTCTTGGAAGTCCAACTCGGATTGTGAGTTGCAGTGAAGGAAGAGTTTTCTTGGACACCATGGAGGTTTTTGAGTTCTCTTGGGGACACACTATTGTGTAAGTCCACCTAGGTCATTATCGATAGAGTTCGAGCCCAGGGTAGGACAACTTGGTATCTTGAGCTATGTTACATCCCTCCTTTTGAAAACAATGATGTTATTTACTTTCTTACAAATTTCAGTTAATTACTATGTTGTGAACGACTTGAAAACTGAGGATTTATCTTACAAAGTTGTAATATGAAATTGCGGAATCTATTGATCAAGGTGAAATGTAGACTAATGTCTTTATAATAAATGCAATGATGTTTGAATATATTATATTTGGATCATAGATGCTTTGACCACAAAATGGTATGCGAGTTTGTCGATGCAGGAACAGGTGGACCGTGTCCGACGGGAAGAGAAAGTATCTTCGAGAGGGAGTATAGACTCTGGAAATTAACCACGGGTGTTTGTCACTGAGATCGCCAAACAAATAGATAAACCTGGGAACCAACAAGTAAGTCTTGTTTGTCGGTTTGGGTAGTTAATTTGATGTCGACGCCAAAGGATAAAGTATAACATCCTAGTCAAAAGTCGTCTTGTAGAATCTTGGAGTCGTCGATGGCGTCGTAAGTTCCTAATAGCAAGTCGACGTATTTGGGATGTTTAATATTTATGTCTATAAGTATTTATTGAGTCATCTTGTGGCGAATTTGCAGATCTTGTCTCGAAGTCGAAATTGCGAGAAGTCGACCTTGAGCGTCTAACATTGTAAGAATTCATTTGCGATACGATCAATCCGTCGTGATTGTCGTAAATCGCGTCGAATTTATGTTGCAAATATTTTCTTTTCGCGTAGATCGACGAATGCCGATTTGAAGCCTTAACGTGATATAATTTAATTTGGACGTCGTTTCGCGTGAGTCTTTTCTTCTAGCTTCGACCGCGATTTGTTATCAATCTAACCTTGAGTTTCCTTATTTAAGTTGGTCTTTATCTCTTTTCCTTTTGGCCAAACGTTGCCCTAGACACTTCTTAACCGTCGTCTTGTCAAGTTTAACTTCACTTTCAAGCTTTTAGTTGCTTTTGAAGAATTAGATGCTTTGTGTTCAAGCGAGTTTTGGTCAACGAAGTTCTCACCATGAATGGATCGGTCTCAATGAGTTAAATGGTTACCATGGTAAACCTTGAACCTTTGGGCCTATGCATGTTTTCGTGAAATGTGTCTTTATGCCGGCAATGTGTGATGTCGAGATGCCTTGCAAGAATGGCTTAGATTTGATGCCGTGTATTCTTTTCTTCCTTTGAGATTCATGTTGCTTGTTAAGTCGCGCAACCTCAACATGTGGTGTACTATGTCCATCATGAACTAATATCTTCCTTTACCGCGACTTTATCAGAACCATTTCCCATTCAAACCTTTATGTTTAGCCTCATTATGAGAGCGTAGAATTTTAATTCACCGTGGGCGAGAGAGAGAGCCAACTCAGCGGTGGTAATAGAAGTAAAATTGATGGAATTAATGCCGAAACAGTTTCATAGATGAGGGAGCGAAATCAAAGGTTGCTGTTGTGAGAGGTTATCAAACGACAGTCTAAGAGGAGCGGTTTCCTTCTAAAAACGCGGCAGAGAGTGATGGGAGAAGGAGATTCGATGGTGAGTGGGGAATGGGGCGAAGTAATCGTCGTTGTGTGGCAAGAAAACTGTGGAGAGAAGTTCCTTCGAAGTAGGGAAGTTAGGCAGAGATAGTTAGAAGGGTTAGATAGTGAAAGGAAAGAAGGGATTCGACGACAGTTTAGAGGGAGGACTGCGAAGTAAGAAACCGACGGGGGAGAGAGTCTTGGAAATGGAGAGGAAGGTTAGTCGTTGTTAGAGAGGAAGAAAACAAACATGGCAGAATAGTAAGGGTTGAAAGTCTGAGAAGTGAAAGAGAGAGTCATAGAAGTTGGACGGGGAGTTTAGTAGGAGAAGAAAAGAGTTAATAGAGAAGCAAATCGCTGTGTGAGGGAAGAGTGACTAGTGGGCAACGCTGTTTCAACTGAGTTGGACACGTCAGAGAAGAGGAGAGACAGGGAGGTGCTTTGTCGCCTGCACAGAAATAAGGAAAAGCGGCAGTGAGGGCAGAGGGGAGTCTTCGGCATTGTTGTGCCTTTTATTGCCAAGGTAAGGTAATACATTTTCTACGAATATGATATTATGATAATGTCCTTTACGGCGGTTCTGTGAGAAGTTCATCAATATAAATGTATTATTACTGTGTTATGGTAAAAGAAACCTCAGTGACAATATTGCTGCTGTTGATTAGTATGCAAGAACTTAGAATATAGATCATTATTTCACTTGGTTGACGTTGTAAGACGATAGAGTATAGATCTCAATGTTCAATCATCTAAGAATGACCATTATATAATGCAAATGTGAACTACAAACTTCAAACCATCAGTAACGATGTAAAATATTACGAGTTTCCGTTATGACTGAGTTATCAGCGTAAAAATTGCTCTTAGAACACTTGGAACAATAGCTCCATTGTGAGAAATTGCGTTGCTCCACGCGCATGTTGTGTGGGAGATTAAAACCACCGATTTAAAACATGATCAACATAAATTTTAATGTGTTTGATTTTCTAAATGGTAGTGGCAACCAGCTTGAGACGTTTTCGTCCTTTATCTTTTGTTAGAGGTCGAGCACGTGTTTGGTCATCTCTAAGCCCATAAGAAAGAGCCCAAATCTTTGATTGTTTTATTCTGTGATTCTCATCTCGATAACTTATGCAAAATTATTGACTTCAAAATGAAGTAGGGAGTTAGTTTACTTGTGTCGTAGAACGCCATGCTTTTATGACGGGAATGTAGAGTGGAATACCCGCATGTGGAATCTTGGTTATTGATGCATGCGACGTTTTTAGTTCATTTTGTAGGCCTTAAGAGTCTAGAAACCTTGAATTCCGGGATAACAGAATATAGTTTTAGATATTCGAGTGTATTGGGCAAACATGGGAAAATAAGTAAACAATTGTGAAACCACTTAGGGTGGTCGTTAGTAAACAGTGTTTTTCACGAATAAGTGTATATGAAACTAAGAACTCAGGATTAGAGTAAATATTGCGCCAAGCGCCATTACAGGAGGGAATCCTAAAACCTTGAGGGTATCAAGGTCGTCAATTAGTTCAAATGATACAAATTGGAAACTGTAGGATTTCGACCAGTTCAAGTCGAGTAGGGTGGGTGAATCAAGTTCAAGCGTTTGTAGAACGCTAATTAAATACAAATCCTTTGGCCAAGGTGGTGTACTATCCTCAAGTGCATCGAACGTTCACCGTAACTGGATGGCGTTTCTTGTGGAGTGCCGTGCATGACTAGAGGGTATCTAGGGATCTGCGCGATAACAAGACACGTAGGTTACAACACCAGAGCTCAGATGGCAAACACCAATGGTTATCCTAAGTCTATCCTCTTCAGTAGGGTAGGGCCACTTCCGGTTAGGAAGGAGTGCGGGAGACCGACGGTCTGTGGTTGGAGGTTAAGCTCCTTGAAGATACTTTCTCTTCCTAATATTGAGGAACTGCTGAGTCTTGAACGTGAAGGGTTGACAATCGAGATGCATGATATTGCTATGTTTCCAATATTTGTTATTTCATGAAAAATTTCATTTGTTAGAAAACAAAATGTATTATGAATATCATTTCTTTCAGTCTTTATGAGAATGCAATCATGTTTATGATAAATTAAACAAAAATGTTGTAATGGTTTATAGATGAGAAACTTTTGTATTTGATTACTATGTTTTTAAAAAAAAAAAATTTACCATCGTGAAAACTTAGTTACTTCTTGTCATTTTGGTTTTGGTCGTTACATATGGTATCAGAGCTAGCCAGGTTCAGCACTAGGGCTGATGAGTCCACTAACCTGATTAGGAAATCATCATTATGCGGGTAGCTAATGATTTGGTTTATTGTGCCAGGATGGTATACACCAAGAGAACTGCAAGAAAATCCTTCGCAGGTAAGAAGCGTTATCTGCAAGCTAAGCAGAAACGACTTGCGATGGTCAAGACCATAGAGAAAACCAATGACGAGAATGACATTTGGCTTGATGATGTGGAAACATTAGCCAATGCAATGTCACGACTTAAGCGAGTTAGGAGAGAACTCCTAGAGGGAGCAGAGATGGCGGTTCGAACCATGATCGACCGTTGCTCCTGGATTGAAACTGATAGTGTACCTGTTAGTGTACTTGAGATTGTACCTAGTACTATACCCATGATCACTAGAGATCCTCGTGTAGTGCCTAGAGCTGAGATTATTGAGTTATCTTCAGATAGTGAGTCTGAGGGGTATACACCTCGTAATTATGTGTCGGACAATGAATCTGAAGGTTACACTCCACTAGATAACACTATGTAGAAACATGAGATTTGTCTATCTCTTATGTTGTTGAAACAATTTTGCAAAATGAATAAAGACAAAATTTTGGCTTGAGAGCAATTATGAATATGATCAAATGTTGTGTTCTTTTGATGGTGTTTAAATTAATAAGCGGAAAACTGATTAGTATATGTGTAAACAGGTGTGAAACTAAATTAGCATGGACCAATCAGGGTTTAACGAGGGGGAGGATCGGGAAGGTCATAACTCTCGGGAAAATTCCACTGACAAGTTGGATAGGATCCTCAACATGCTCACTGAAACCAAGGAAAGACTAAACAAACTAGAGAGGAAAATAGATGAAACTGGTAACACAGAGGATGGAAACGAGAACTCTCACTTCACAAGCAAGAGTAAACATTGGGAAAATGGCACGTCAAGTGAACATCATGATGACAGTGAAGCCCAAAGGAGAACCAAGGATAAACTTGCCTTAGAGTTGTCTAAGGATATGAAGAAGGTTAATCCTCCGAAGTTCGATGGAACAAAAACTGGAGATGCAGCTGAAGCATGGTTGACGGAGATGGAGAAATATTTTGAGATCAGAAACTACTCTGAGGTTACAAAAGCCGTGTGGGGAGCCTATCAGCTGTCTGGGGAAGCATCCACTTGGTGGATGAATAAGAAAATGGAGTTGGAACTAAGTCCCTTGAAGGTGACATGGGACGAGTTCGTGGAACTATTCCGTAAATGGTGGTTACCACAGTTGTATTTTGATCAGAAGTTAACGGACTTCCAGAACCTCAGGCAAGGTGAATTATCTGTGATTGAGTACGCAGAAAAATTCACTAGGCTACTAAAGTATGTACCCCAATACCAAAAGGACGAAAGGTTCCGAATCAGAAAGTTCATCATGGGACTCAATCCTCAGATCGGCGGTGAGGTGGAGGTGCATGGTCCAAGCACAATGGATCAAGTTTATTAAAAGGCAATAAAACAGGAGCAGAAGATAAAGTCTATCTCCGCATACCGTGACAAGAAACGCAGGAAGTTTGACAAGAACTATAATGATCAGTCTTTTAAAAGGAAAAACAATAAGGGATTTGGAAACAGGAGATTTGATAGGGGAAATCGAAAGAATCAAGGAGGATTTGGTAATGACCGCAGGGGTGAAGATTTTAAGAGAAATGCAAATTTTAAGAAGAATGGTGATTCTGCAAGTAGGCCATCTGAGAAGCGAGGACCTATAGGAGGATGTTTCTCTTGTGGAGGAGATCATTATGCCAACCGTTGCCCCAACAAGAAGCCAAATGGGAGGTCCAGGAACACGGAGCTTCCTTCACAACAGGAAGCCTTTCAGCAAAGGATTCATGCCGCTCTTGATAATTGGCAAGCAGAGTTTCAGATCACTCCTATTGAGATGACAGGTACCTTATTTGGTGTTCCTGTTTCTATTCTATTTGATACTGGTGCAACAGAAAATTTTGTGTCACCTAGAATTCTAAGTAAATTTTCTAGAAAAGCTGGCTATATGTCAAAACCTTGGACAGTAGAGTATGCAAATAATTCAAAGGCTCAGGTAGAGCAATGTTTGTTCGAAGCTAGGATTGATGTTTCTAACTTCACCACTGAGGCAAACTTATACGTAGCACCTTTAGGGTCCTACGACGTCATCCTAGGAATGAACTGGTTGTGGAAACATCGAGCCAAAGTAGATTGTTTTAATAAAACCATTGAGTGTCTGGATGAGATGGGCAAAACTGTAAATCTCCAAGGAATTCAGAGGGAAATAAAGATTAGATCCATTTCTTCAAAACAATTGAAGCGGGCTAGGCGAAAGGGGTGTCAACTTTTTGCAGTTAAGATGGACTTAGTAGAGGAAACCTCGGAGAAGCAATCTTTTGAGGAAAGATATCCATTTCTGTGTAATTTCAGAGATGTATTTCCCGAGGAGTTACCTGGCTTGCCTCCGAAGAGAACTTTTGACTTTGGTATAGATATTAAACCAGGATCGGAGCCAATTTCTAAAGCTCCGTATCGTATGACTACCACGGAGCTTATGGAATTAAAAGCTCAGTTGCAGGAGCTTTTGTCTAAGAATTTGATTAGGCCAAGTGTATCACCGTGGGGAGCTCCGGTTATCTTTGTCAAAAAGAAAGATGGAACTCTCAGGCTGTGCATAGACTATAGGATGCTTAATAAGGCAACTATAAAGAACAAGTATCCCTTGCCACGAATTGATGATCTATTTGACCAAATGCGTGGCGCATCGGTCTTTTCCAAGATAGATCTGAGATCTGGATACCATCAGTTAAGGTTAAGAGACGAAGACATTCCCAAAACAGCTTTTAGAACGAGGTATGGTCATTATGAGTTCACGGTGTTACCATTTGGATTGACCAATGCACCTGCTGCTTTCATGAATCTCATGAATAGTGTATTCAGAGATTGTCTCGATAAGTTTGTACTAGTCTTCATTGATGATATTCTGATCTATTCCAAGGATGAAGAGGAGCATGCACGACATCTTCAAATAGTCTTGCAGTGATTAAGAGAGCATAAGCTGTATGCGAAACTCTCCAAGTGCACTTTCTTTCAGAAAGAGGTACAGTATTTAGGGCACATAATATCAGCCGATGGGATATCAGTTGATCCGGCCAAAATAAAAGCTATTATGGAATGGCCTGAACCTACCAATGTGTCAGAGGTACGAAGTTTCATGGGTTTGGCAGGGTATTACAGGAAATTTGTGTTGAATTTCTCAAGCATTGCTAGTCCCATTACCTCTTTACAGAGGAAAGGAAAAAGGTTCCTTTGGACGGATGAATGTCAAAAGGCCTTTGACTTGTTAAAAGAAAAATTAACAACCGCTCCAATTCTGAAAGTTCCAGATCCTGAGGGAGAGTTTGAGGTTATCACTGATGCCTCGGGAGAAGGATTGGGAGGTGTGCTTATGCAAGATGGCAGAGTAGTAGCCTATGAGTCAAGGAAGCTGAAAAATTATGAGCAGAACTACGCTCCTCATGACCTAGAGATGGCTGCAGTGGTTCACACCCTTCAGATGTGGCGACATTACTTGTTGGGAAGGACATTTATTTTAAAATCTGATCACCAAAGCCTTCGCTACATATTCACACAATCTAATCTCAATGCAAGGCAAAGGAGATGGCTGGAACTCATATCAGATTATGATTTTGAAATTTCTTATATCAAGGGCAAGGAAAACCAAGTAGCGGATGCCTTAAGCAGAAGAAGGCATATAGCCTCTATAATTTCCATTCATGCTAACTTTAAAGACTTGGTATTGCAAAACTTATCTGGGGATGAGTATTGTGAACAAGTGAAACAGGCTCTGCATCTAAACCCTAAGGACCCAAGATATGACGGATTCAGTTTTGAATCCGATGGATTGCTGAGATTCAAGGGAAGAATTTATGTCCCTGATTCAGAGGAACTTAGAAACCTTGTGTGGAAGGAAGTTCACTGTGCTCCCTACTCTGGACACCCTGGTGTGACAAAACTGTTAGCTGATGTCAAGCAGTTATATTTCTGGAAAGGAATGAAAAGTGATGCTGCAAAGTTTGTAGCTAGTTGTTTGGAGTGTCAGAGAGTGAAGGCAGAACACCAACATCCTGCTAGGTTGTTGTACCCACATGATATTCCAGAATGGAAATGGCAAGTTATTAGTATGGATTTTGTCCAGGGGTTGCCAATGTCTAAGAATAGGCATGATGCAATATTGGTGGTTGTGGATAAACTAACCAAGGTTGCACATTTCATACCGGGAAACTTGACAGATGGAGCACATCTTTTGGCTCGAAAATTTGTGCAAGAGATTTTCAGACTGCATGGGGTACCTGAAAAGATAATATCTGATAGAGATGCTCGGATAACTTCACGATTTTGGCAAACCTTATTTTCTGCATTAGGGACTAAATTGAATGTAAGTACTGCATATCATCCCGAAACTGATGGACAAACAGAAAGAGTGAACCAAGTATTAGAAGACCTTTTGAGAATGTATTGCATGGATCAGCAATATAGATGGGAGGAATATCTACCTCTTGTCGAGTTTGCCTATAACAACTCCTATCATTCTGCCATTAAGATGGTGCCATTTGAAGCATTATATGGAAGGAAATGCAGAACTCCTATAAGCTGGGATAAGCTGGAAGATAGGATAAGCATTAGACCTGAAATGCTTGCTGATATGGAAGAAAAAGTTAAAGTGATTAGGAAGAGGTTGGTAGAAGCCAATGACAGGCAAAAGAGTTATGCTGATCGCAAACGAGTGCCTAGACACTTCTCTGTTGGCGAGAAGGTGCTTTTGCGGGTGAAACCCCAAAAGAGTTCTATTAAGTTTGGTAAATCTTCGAAATTGGCTCCTCGTTATGTCGGACCTTTTGAAGTTCTTGAAATTATTAATCCGGTTGCCTACAAAGTTGCTCTACCTCCAGCCTTGTCTAAGATGCATAATGTTTTTCATGTTTCGTATTTAAAGAAATATTTTGTGGGTAATAACCACATCCTTAACTGGAATTCCTTACAGATGCAAGAACCCGGCTTGGTTGTGATCGAGCCACTCAAGGTGCTCGAAATGCGTAAACTTCGTTTACGTAATCGAGAAGTTTTGCAATGCAAAATACAGTGGGACCAATATGGCGAGGATAGCGCCACTTGGGAAGACTACAAAGACATTTATCAAAGATTTCCAAAACTTTTTAAAGACATTAATGTTGCTTAATAGAAAGTTTGTTTTAAGTTTAAATTTTTGCTTGATAAACTTAATCATCGGGGACGATGATTTTTAAAGGGGAAGGATATGTTACATCCCTCCTTTTGAAAACAATGATGTTATTTACTTTCTTACAAATTTCAGTTAATTACTATGTTGTGAACGACTTGAAAACTGAGGATTTATCTTACAAAGTTGTAATATGAAATTGCGGAATCTATTGATCAAGGTGAAATGTAGACTAATGTCTTTATAATAAATGCAATGATGTTTGAATATATTATATTTGGATCATAGATGCTTTGACCACAAAATGGTATGCGAGTTTGTCGATGCAGGAACAGGTGGACCGTGTCCGACGGGAAGAGAAAGTATCTTCGAGAGGGAGTATAGACTCTGGAAATTAACCACGGGTGTTTGTCACTGAGATCGCCAAACAGATAGATAAACCTGGGAACCAACAAGTAAGTCTTGTTTGTCGGTTTGGGTAGTTAATTTGATGTCGACGCCAAAGGATAAAGTATAACATCCTAGTCGAAAGTCGTCTTGTAGAATCTTGGAGTCGTCGATGGCGTCGTAAGTTCCTAATAGCAAGTCGACGTATTTGGGATGTTTAATATTTACGTCTATAAGTATTTATTGAGTCATCTTGTGGCGAATTTGCAGATCTTGTCTCGAAGTCGAAATTGCGAGAAGTCGACCTTGAGCGTCTAACATTGTAAGAATTCATTTGCGATACGATCAATCCGTCGTGATTGTCGTAAATCGCGTCGAATTTATGTTGCGAATATTTTCTTTTCGCGTAGATCGACGAATGCCGATTTAAAGCCTTAACGTGATATAATTTAATTTGGACGTCGTTTCGCGTGAGTCTTTTCTTCTAGCTTCGACCGCGATTTGTTATCAATCTAACCTTGAGTTTCCTTATTTAAGTTGGTCTTTATCTCTTTTCCTTTTGGCCAAACGTTGCCCTAGACACTTCTTAACCGTCGTCTTGTCAAGTTTAACTTCACTTTCAAGCTTTTAGTTGCTTTTGAAGAATTAGATGCTTTGTGTTCAAGCGAGTTTTGGTCAACGAAGTTCTCACCATGAATGGATCGGTCTCAATGAGTTAAATGGTTACCATGGTAAACCTTGAACCTTTGGGCCTATGCATGTTTTCGTGAAATGTGTCTTTATGCCGGCAATGTGTGATGTCGAGATGCCTTGCAAGAATGGCTTAGATTTGATGCCGTGTATTCTTTTCTTCCTTTGAGATTCATGTTGCTTGTTAAGTCGCGCAACCTCAACATGTGGTGTACTATGTCCATCATGAACTAATATCTTCCTTTACCGCGACTTTATCAGAACCATTTCCCATTCAAACCTTTATGTTTAGCCTCATTATGAGAGCGTAGAATTTTAATTCACTGTGGGCGAGAGAGAGAGCCAACTCAGCGGTGGTAATAGAAGTAAAATCGATGGAATTAATGCCGAAACAGTTTCATAGATGAGGGAGCGAAATCAAAGGTTGCTGTTGTGAGAGGTTATCAAACGGCAGTCTAAGAGGAGCGGTTTCCTTCTAAAAACGCGGCAGAGAGTGATGGGAGAAGGAGATTCGATGGTGAGTGGGGAATGGGGCGAAGTAATCGTCGTTGTGTGGCAAGAAAACTGCGGAGAGAAGTTCCTTCGAAGTAGGGAAGTTAGGCGGAGATAGTTAGAAGGGTTAGATAGTGAAAGGAAAGAAGGGATTCGACGGCAATTTAGAGGGAGGACTGCGAAGTAAGAAACTGACGGGGGAGAGAGTCTTGGAAATGGAGAGGAAGGTTAGTCGTTGTTAGAGAGGAAGAAAACAAACATGGCAGAATAGTAAGGGTTGAAAGTCTGAGAAGTGAAAGAGAGAGTCATAGAAGTTGGACAGGGAGTTTAATAGGAGAAGAAAAGAGTTAATAGAGAAGCAAATCGTTGTGTGAGGGAAGAGTGACTAGTGGGCAACGCTGTTTCAACTGAGTTGGACACGTCAGAGAAGAGGAGAGACAGGGAGGTGCTTTGTCGCCTGCACAGAAATAAGGAAAAGCGGCAGTGAGGGCAGAGGGGAGTCTTCGGCATTGCTGTGCCTTTTATTGCCAAGGTAAGGTAATACATTTTCTACGAATATGATATTATGATAATGTCCTTTACTGCGGTTCTGTGAGAAGTTCATCAATATAAATGTATTATTACTGTGTTATGGTAAAAGAAACCTCAGTGACAATATTGCTGCTGTTGATTAGTATGTAAGAACTTAGAATATAGATCATTATTTCACTTGGTTGACGTTGTAAGACGATAGAGTATAGATCTCAATGTTCAATCATCTAAGAATGACCATTATATAATGCAAATGTGAACTACAAACTTCAAACCATGAGTAACGATGTAAAATATTACGAGTTTCCGTTATGACTGAGTTATCAGCGTAAAAATTGCTCTTAGAACACTTGGAACAATAGCTCCATTGTGAGAAATCGCGTTGCTCCACGCGCATGTTGTGTGGGAGATTAAAACCACCGATTTAAAACATGATCAACATAAATTTTAATGTGTTTGATTTTCTAAATGGTAGTGGCAACCAGCTTGAGACGTTTTCGTCCTTTATCTTTTGTTAGAGGTCGAGCACGTGTTTGGTCATCTCTAAGCCCATAAGAAAGAGCCCAAATCTTTGATTGTTTTATTCTGTGATTCTCATCTCGATAACTTATGCAAAATTATTGACTTCAAAACGAAGTAGGGAGTTAGTTTACTTGTGTCGTAGAACGCCATGCTTTTATGACAGGAATGTAGAGTGGAATACCCGCATGTGGAATCTTGGTTATTGATGCATGCGACGTTTTTAGTTCGTTTTGTAGGCCTTAACAGTCTAGAAACCTTGAATTCCGGGATAACAGAATATCGTTTTAGATATTCGAGTGTATTGGGCAAACATGGGAAAATAAGTAAACAATTGTGAAACCACTTAGGGTGGTCGTTAGTAAACAGTGTTTTTCACGAATAAGTGTATATGAAACTAAGAACTCAGGATTAGAGTAAATATTGCGCCAAGCGCCATTACAGGAGGGAATCCTAAAACCTTGAGGGTATCAAGGTCGTCAATTAGTTCAAATGATACAAATTGGAAACTGTAGGATTTCGACCAGTTCAAGTCGAGTAGGGTGGGTGAATCAAGTTCAAGCGTTTGTAGAATGCTAATTAAATACAAATCCTTTGGCCAAGGTGGTGTACTATCCTCAAGTGCATCGAACATTCACCGTAACTGGATGGCGTTTCTTGTGGAGTGCCGTGCATGACTAGAGGGTATCTAGGGATCTGCGCGATAACAAGACACGTAGGTTACAACACCAGAGCTCAGATGGCAAACACCAATGGTTATCCTAAGTCTATCCTCTTGAGTAGGGTAGGGCCACTTCCGGTTAGGAAGGAGTGCAGGAGACCGACGGTCTGTGGTTGGAGGTTAAGCTCCTTGAAGATACTTTCTCTTCCTAATATTGAGGAACTGCCGAGTCTTGAACGTGAAGGGTTGACAATCGAGATGCATGATATTGGTATGTTTCCGATATTTGTTATTTCATGAAAAATTTCATTTGTTAGAAAACAAAATGTATTATGAATATCATTTCTTTCAGTCTTTATGAGAATGCAATCATGTTTATGATAAATTAAACAAAAATGTTGTAATGGTTTATAGATGAGAAACTTTTGTATTTGATTACTATGTTTTTTAAAAAAAAATTTTACCATCGTGAAAACTTAGTTACTTCTTGTCATTTTGGTTTTGGTCGTTACAAGCTAGAATTGTAAGTACTGTGTAATGCTTTACATTGACTAGCTAATGGAAGGTTGAGTACCTTGTCCCACATTCTGTGTTGTCTATTTTGCATTGATGTAGAACTGGGTGTACTTAGTTTCTTTGTTGTATGCAAAATTGTATAATGGGATAGGCATAGTCTAGGTTTCATGCTCAACTCAGTTCTCCTAGATGAGTCTTGTGTTTGTGACACTGGTGCCGCACGGGGTCGATCCTGGCCCCATGATGGTATATGCGAGATATGGGAGATAAGATGGGGGATAGAGTTATGTGGAAATGTCATGAGTGGAGGGGAACCAAGACCAACGGTTGCACACACTATAATGGATTTTGAAGCTTTTGATGCAGAGGGGGGTGCAGGGAGTAATGGGGATTTTTTATTTTTTCAATTTGGGGACTTAGGGGCCCAAATAGACTTATGATTTGTAGAATTTTTAGATGGGGAGCAAGATTTGTGGGATTTGTGGGATTTTTGGGATTTAGGATTTTTTATATAGGGGGATTTGGATGCTTCATTTGGATTGATTTCTTTTTTCTTGGGGACCCACACCACTTTTGTTTTTGCTTTTGGGGGTATGGGCCTTTGTAGCCTTTTGGATTTTTTATTTTGATTTGTGTATTAATGCCCTTCGACATGATAATTTTTAGGCTTTTGTAGGCTTTTTACTTTATGTGGGAAGGCATCCAAATGATATTTTGGGACCCCATGGATTTTTTGATAGCTTCATGTTAGGTCGATGTGTGCATTGGTTGATCTTGATTCGGAATGTTAGGGGATGTAAGGGAATGGTATGTGTGGATAGATGGGTTAGGGGATTTAAGGATAGGTATATTAGGATTTGGGAGGAGTGGAGGTAGAGTATATGGAGGGAGATGTATGGTCACATGATTCTAGGATTTGTATGATAATGGAGGAGGGATGGCGACATACGATTTGGAGGTGCGATGAGGTGCAGCTATCTTGGGAGTGGAAGGAGATGACTTATAAAGTGTGTGAGTGGTACCAACATGTTTGGATTGTTGTCCTTAGGAAGTATAGCCAAGGCCATGCGATTGTGGATGGATTTGGACATGGATGGGATCCAAGATACCTTGTTCAAGAAGGCCTAAACCTTTTCCTTGATAATTCATGTTTTGGAGGATGCGATGTGCAATGGGGTGTTTGTTGCTTTGAAAACAAGACCAAGTCCATTATTAGATGGGGGTGGCAGGGTGGTGAATAGAATTCGTTCCTCTCCTATGAGAGAACCACCATGGATGAAGGTAGCGGGACCAAGGGGATAGGATGATTGATTTGAAAGGGGGTTAATAGGAGATGATGAAGGATTAATATGATCTTGATTATCATTATTCTCATTAGGATCCAAGCTATTTGTTTGATCATCTATGTTTACTTGGGAGCCAAGTGTCTCATCAAGGGAAGTGGATGTTGTTGGATCATGGATAGGGATAGGTGGAGAATGGATAGGAGTAGTTTGAATATCTTGCAAGCATGGATAGTTATGGGATTATGGATAGGTGGAGTGATAATCTCTTGATCATGGAATGTATAAAGTTAGCTAATAGGATCATCATGGTTTTCTTGATCATAGATAGGATCTTGATCATAGATGGGAGCTTGATCATGAATAGGATTAAGTGTGCTATGGATGGGATGAATTTGCTCATGGATGGGCTCTTCATCATAGATAATATTTTGATCATAGAGAAGATATAGGTTATGGATAGGTTGATTGAAGGTGCTTTGCTCTTGATTTGGATGAGGGGTTGATGCTTCCACATGCTTTAGATGAGACTCTTGACATAGCTCTTTATTTTCTTGTATGGGAGTGGGAAACTCTTGGATAGGCTTGATGGGTTCTAAATGATCAACAACATGAGTTTATAATGGATCTTGGCTTGGACATGTAGTAGGAGACTCTTCAATAGGCTTGATGGGTTGTGGGCTACATAGTGGGATTAGAGGAATAGGCATATTGCTTGAATGTTCTTGGATAGGTTCAAGGATGGGCATTTGATGACATGGAGATGGTTAATTCCTTGCTCATTGCCATTGGATCACATCCTTCATATGTATATGGGTGGATGGACAATATAATGGATGGATAATAAGGGTATATGGTGTAGGATTAGGATTAGGTGGATGGATAATAGGGGTGGATGGATTAGGATTGGGATTGGGATTGGGTGGAGAGATAATGGGATTCGATGGATTAGGATTACGAGTGAATAGATCCCATGGTGGAGGGATAAAGGGGGTTAATGGACTAGGCAGTGGATCATATGATATATTGGGTGAAGGATGATATTGTGGATTGGATGAAGGATGATATGGTATATTGGGAGAAGTATTATGTGGTAGATGAATGAAGGAATTAGGATTAGGAGGAACACAGGTTAATGGATTAGGATTAAGAAATTTAGAGGAAGATGGTAATGAATGGATTGAAGGGGTTGATGGATTAGCGAATGGATTGCATGGTGGTGTTAGGATAGGCATTTGATTAGATAATGACGGAGGATACCCATAGGATGCATAAGATAGAGTGGTTTTTCCCTTGTCAAAAGTAACATGAGGACTTAAGGACACGTGATCTTGGTGCAAATGGTAACTTGGACTTGCATGTTCTTGTTGTGAAGGAACTTGATAGTCTTGTAAATGGATTTTGTGATGAGTTGAAATGTTGGAATAAGGAGTTGGATGATCTTGGGGATATTGTTGGGTATAAATGGGATAGGTTGATGTGGAATTGATGTGATATGTAGGTAGGCTAGGTTGGTATGATGATGGAGGTGACACGTGGGATTGAGGTGTAATTTGTTGAGGGTGTGGTTGTGTTTGGAATTGTTATTGTTGTAAAAGAGATTGCAGTTGTATGTGGGATTGTTGTTGTTGTATGATTTGCTGGTCTAGCAGTTTTTGTTGTTGGAATTGTTGGTCTAGGGGTTGTTGTACGTGTTGATTTTGTGGCGAGGTAGTGACTTGTTCCTTTTTATATAGCATCCTAAGTTCATCAAGCATTTTTCAAACACCATAATGATCTTGCTCTAGGTTCTTGTTTTCTAGTTGCATAACCATTTTGACAAAGGATGGATTAGATGGTGCTCAAGAATGGGATTATGATTAGAATGATGAAGAATGAAGTGTGATGAAGATTAAGTGGATGAATTTGGGTTAAGACAATGATGTAGGATGATATGGTATTATGATTAGGATGATGAGAGGAATGAAATTGATTGGGTTATGGATAGGTTGGGATTGATTAGATTATGATGAAGGCTTAGAATGATTAGGGATGAGGTGGATAAGATGGGTGATTAGGATGACTAGAATAGAGTGATTTGATGCTTGAGATGATGAGGATGGGTAAGGAGGATAACTTAGATAATTAGAGATGATAGGATTGGATGATTTGGAATGATTGGGATAATTAGAGATGATTAGGGTTTTGATTATGATGAAGGTGACTTGGATGAGAATGAAAGTGATGACAAGGATAATTAGGATGATGTGGAATGTATTTGTTGATAGCTTGACTTAGGCAATTTCCAAACAAAATATTTCACATGTACATGCATAAATCACACACAAGACACAATAGCAAGTTTGACTTTGACAATTGATTGTTATGATTATGAAGACACTTGAAGACACATCAACAAGCCTAATATTAGTCAAATGGGTGTGGCCAATAGGTCTTAATCTAGGATGAACATATTTGCTAAGAATGCCCCCAATATACACAAGGTATGGGGAGCCCAATTCCATGAAATGAAATTGAAATAATGCCACACAGTCGAGATAAGAGGGTAACCCACCCTTCACCTTCACTTCCCCAAGGTATAAAGTTATTGGGGGCTTAACCTGAATGACGAGATTCTAACTTCCAAGAGGTGGGTCTTATGATTCACTCCTCACTTTTTATACTCTATTGGAACACTAGAGTTGAGGTCATCACTTGGAGTGGTGTGTCTCCAAGCAGGCCTCCTAAAAGGGTGAAAAACACAAATCAAGTGGTGTTTTTGATATCCAAGATCACTTTGCAGTGCGAGGAGAGAGATTACACACACACTTGACTCACACTCGCAATGTTAGTTAACCCAAATAGAAATTGAAATGTGTGTGTGAAGATGAATGGATTAAATGATGTTTTTGATTCACAAGATCACACTAAGTGCAAGGGAAGAGCATACACATCTTAAATCACAATCAAATCCACCAAGCAAAGAAAGAACAAGTTTATTTTATGTCTAAGTTCAAATGTGATGATGCAAACACATGTTCATTTTATGCCTAAAATCAAAGTGTGATGATGCAAACAAGTGTTCGTTTTAAGCCCAAATCGAAGTGTGATGTTGCAAACAAGTTTTTTTTATCAATTGAAAATACAAAAGTTGGATTGTGTGCACCTTGAAAGTGTGTCTTTAGATCTGATGTTGATGCAACGCCTTGAGTCTTATCCTATTCCACCAAAAAAGAAAACAACCAACTTGCAAACCTAGTTGTTAGAGTGAAAAAGGAGAAATCTGGAAATTTTTTGAAAATGATGAGTAGCTATAGAAAAGTGGATTTGATGATCAGATTGTACATGAAATTCTATGATGTTTCAAAAAATATTTCATCAAAATTTGTTAAGAAATGCCAAAGTTATAGTGATTTAAAGATTGCAAACAAAGGGTATGTTTGACTAAATATACCTAACAAATCTGATAAAATGGGCTGAAAATACCTATCCCATAGTGAAGCTGGGCAAGTCATCTTTCCAACGCCTTCAGTTTCATGAAAATTTGATCTGATACACAAAACTTATGCAAAAAAGAAACAAATAGCCCTTTTAAGGCACTTGAGGGGCAAGAGGGTCAACTTGGCAGTTAGCGATAGGCACAATCACATGGTGCATTTTTGGAGGAAAGCAGTTAGGAGCACAGTTAGTATTATCGGGGCCCCTAGTCATTCATATGACCAAGGGCTAAAGAAAAAGAAAAAATAAAAAGGGGGTGGAGTCCACCAACCCTCGGGTCCCAAATGTGGCCGCGGCCTACAGGATATTGAGCACAGGGAAGACAACGACTAAGGGGCATTCAGCGAGGGCGAAAGGGTGTCTGAGTGGTAACAAGGGTTGGAAGATTGTCGATGGAGGTCAGAGGGAGCATCGATGGAGGGGACAGGACAATGATGAGGTGGAGGAGACTGCAACGGGGCAAGGAAGTTGGTGGAAGCGGCAGCGACGGGTGGCAGGAGTTTTGAAGGTGGCGACTGGGTGGGAAGACGATTGTGACCAGGCGACAAGGAGGAATAAGGGAGGAGTTGTTGTGGCGGTGGCAATGGGTTTCGGAAGGTTGGAAGTGGTGGAGGTGGGAGTTAGGGTTTAGAAGGTAGGGATGAGTGCAGGGTGGCAGTCAGAGATTAGAAGGTCAGTAGGGGTTTTGTTAAAACAACAAATGGGGAATGAGGATAGCGGGACCAGGTCTGCATAGAGCGAGTCCATATGATACAGATTTGTGAGTAAAAAAATTAAAAATTTTCAAAAAAAATCTTGTGAGCAAAACATAGGGTATTTTATGTCAAAAATCATCTGTGAGACCTCCTGGACTCAACGGTGAGGTCAGATTTGATATAAGAGATCACCTGCGAAAAACTGATTTCTAAATCTTGACAAAAAATAGGTTAGATCCACAAAAATAAAATGGATAAACCTGCAAAAGATGAGGGTTAGACCAGCGGGGCGTGCCAAAATGTGTATAGGAAAATGATCAAAGGAAACAAAAGATAAATGCAAATACACTTGATACCTTCACCTTCAAACCAAGTCCTCCACACTTGATAGAACGGAGTAGATACACCCTAATCTATTAGCTTTGTTCTTTATGATCTTTGATGGATAGAATGAAATGTTGATTGCTCGTTATTTCTATAGCATAACACTACTTTCTTGTGTGATGATAATGACTTGGTTGAGGCTAGATTTATAGATTTTTGATGATAGAGAGATAAGGATCTTATTTTTGCTTTATTTATGAGTTTTAAAAAGGAAATAAATCGAGAAGAAGATGTGATTTGGATTAATTAAATAAATATTTGATTTATTTAATTAATGTAGGATTATGATTTAATAAATTATTTAATTAACATTAGAAGAAAGTATGGATTAATTAAGTAATTGTAAGTTATTTAATTAATGTGGAAGAATAATAGAATTTGGGAAGTAAGGTGAATTTCATGTGTCTACAAGTATCATTGTGCATAGATTGTGTGTGGTTGTGTTAATGTTGCATGGTTGGACAATCCTTTATTTCTAACACTCTATTTGTGACTGCATCATTCTATATTTAGACATTGCACTATTGTATTTATACATCAAGGTTTTACATCTTCATCATATGAGTGGTATGCCAACAAACTTCAATTGATTACAATTGAGACAAACCTAAGATTTTTCCCCATCAATACAACTTCAATATATATATCAGCACAACAAAGGTTTAGAAAACATATTGTATGCATCAAAATATAAATTTTTCTTAAAAAGATTTAAACTATTGTCACAAACCCTAAATTTATATCAAAATGCACCAACAGAAAAGATTTAAGATTAAATTATTGAAACCAAATAAAAATAGATGTTACCGAATGATTTATGAAATGTGGTTGCTCAGAATAGTAGCGTAACTCCAATGTAAATGCTGCCGGGGGTCATAAATGATGGATGAGCTTGATTTTATAAAGTTTTGGGGACGGTTTCAAAAGTGGTTTGATCGGTTGAACGAGAAAAGGTAGGTAAAAAGGTGGTTAGGGTTATGATAACGGGCTTGTATTATTTTGGTGAAATAGATTTAGGTTAAAGTTTGGATAAAATAATAAATAATAAATTAAGTTGATTTAATTTATTATTTGTCGAGAGGTGTTGTGGTTTATAGATAAATAATAAATAAATTGAATTTATTATTTACGAAATATGGTATAAAATGGTAAGATTTACTTAATTAATTAAAATTAATTAAATCTTTGGATGAAGGATACCTTAGGTCAAGTTTTGATGCCTACATTTTGCCCCTCTTTGAGACAATGTTGCGAAGCAATATTGTTTCAAAGAAGATTAAAACATAGGTTTTTGGATGCACATTAGGAAATGGAGGGAAGGATGATGGAGTTATGCTGATTAAATTTTGAGCAACCTGATGTTTGATATAGCACCTGACATTATGCACCGAGGTATAAAGACCAGGGTGACGATGTGTCAAATGCAGAAAGGAGGAAAGTCGCAAGCAAACATATGCCTAATGGCACCATGATATGAAAGACCATGATGACGGTGTGGCAGGTATGTTGCAAGGACCAATAACAGACACAAAAACATCAATGAGTCAGCACACGCAACCAAGACAAGCAAAACATGCATACACAATGTTGCCCCTAGACAAAAAAGAAAAAGAAGGATCAAAAGACTGAATCATGATAAGCAGTAAGATAGGCGGTAAGATCTCAAGCCAAAGACTAATACAATAAATAGATAAGTGCCATGTTGCGGGAACGATATATCCCTGGATAAGATAAGGTATATAAAGGATGGTTGGCTTGGGGGATCTACAACTTAGTTACTACAGTCAAGATCGAATCACTAGGTGTTTAAGTTCCATAATTTAGTCTAAGAGTTTCAAAGTGTTTTTGAGATATGGCTTGGAATGTACGAGTGCCAAAAAATTGGGTTGTGCTTGTTTTATTGGAAATTTTGTGTTTGCATGAAGTGAAATGATTGGATGGAGGAGAAGAATGAAGATATAGTGTTGAAAAAATGTTATTACGGAATTGCATGAGACTGGAAAGGCAGACAAACTCAAGAGTCTATTATGAGGAACTCAAAGGTATCAAGACACATAGACCTACACAGGTGGACAAAAGAATACTAGGATGAGAGTAGGTGAAGGAGTGGGAAAGGACTAATGGACAAGCTAGTGATAACGGAACGTAGAATAACTGGCGAGACAATGCAATATGACCAGATGATACTGAGTAGATGCGTATGGCAAGATATGGATGGGAAGCAAAAGGGAGGACATATTTTATTATGGATGGGAAATGGATGATGGCGAGATGGATGATGTGAAAAAGCTACCTAAAGGATGGTGGGGACAGCTTGAATTCTACACATGGCGCCTGCGAACAGGTTTTCACCATGGTACTTATCCAGGGCGCCACCGAAGTGGTTTTCACCATTGGACGAAATGATTTTTCTTTACTATTTTTTTTTATTTTTTATTTTTATTTTTTTTTATTTTTGTTTATATATATATATATATTTTTTTTACTTTTTTAACTGGGATACTCCGAGTCAGGTATAGAACCGTTTGAGATGGGCTATGTTGATAGGCTCTTCCAAAGGTTGACCTTCCGGAGTGGAAAGCTGGTAAGCTCCTGATCCATAGCTCTTGGTTACGACAAAAGGTCCCAACCAGTTAGGTTCAAACTTCCCTTTCTTTGCACGATCAGCCAGATTCCTTTGATTTTCTAGTAGAACAAGATCTCCAAGCTCAAATTTACGAGGCTTAATTTTCTTGTTGTAACCTCGGCGCAAGCGATTTTGATAAGCTTTTAGATGATTAAGAGCTGTAAGTCGCTTCTCGTCCAACAATTCAAGCTCTTGTAGTCTTGATATCCGATACTCCTCATCTGAAATCAAGTGTTGTAAGGATACTCGGAAGGAAGGGAGCTCGATCTCAATGGGTAAAATAGCTTCTGAACCATATACCAAGGAATATGGTGTAGCACCAGTAGGAGTACGGATACTAGTTCGATAAGCCCAAAGAGTAGGATGAAGTTGCAAGTGCCAATCACGGCCAGCCTCGTTTACTGTTTTCTTCAAGATTTTCAAAAGAGTCTTATTAGTTGCTTCAGCTTGGCCATTACTTTGTGGATAATAGGGGGTAGAAAAGTGATGTTGGATTTTGAATTTATTGCAAAGCTCTTTGACATCTTGATTCTTAAATGGGCGACCATTATCTGTGACTATGGCTTGAGGAATACCATAGCGGCAAATGATATAATGGAAAATGAACTTAGATATTTGCTTTCCCGTAATGTAAGTAAGAGGAATTGCTTCAACCCATTTAGTGAAGTACTCAGTAGCAGTGATAATAAATTTATGACCATCTGAGGAGGATGGATGTATTTTTCCAATGAGATCAAGCCCCCATTGTGAAAATGGCCATGAAGTAGTGATAGTTTGCAGTTCTTGTGCTGGTGCATGAATTAGATCACTATGTTGCTGACAAGGTACACATTTCTTAACAAATTCATGCGCATCCTGCTCCATAGTAGGCCAATAGTATCCTTTGCGAAGCATTTTCTTGACTAAGGATGAACCTCCAGAATGAGCACCACAGATGCCTTCGTGTATCTCATGCAAAGCAGTTTGGGCTTCTTCCGGGTTAAGACATTTAAGCAAAACACCATCTAGTGACCTTTTATAAAGCGTATCACCGAGGAGGACATATTGGGAAGAACGACGAATGAAGGAGCGATGTTGGGATTTGGAAAGATTTGGTGGAATGATTTGGCTATGAAGGTAATGGTAGATCTCATTGAACCAAGTGGAGTTAGGACCAACAATATCACATACCAACTCTGATTCTGGGATATCAAAAGCTGGTACAAACAACTTTTCTATTAGGAATTCAATTTTGTGATCATTCCCAGGTATCTCTATCATTGAACCAATTGTGGCCATAGCATCAGCAGCTTTATTGTGAAGCCTTGAAATCTGTTCAAATGTGATCCTGTTGAAATATGTTTTGAATGTATCCACTAGTTTCTTGTATGGCTTTAACTTTTCATCCTTTGTTTGATATTCGTTGTTTACTTGCTTGATCACTAGTTGAGAATCCCCATGAACTTGTAAGTCTTTGATATTCCAGGTTATAGCCAATTTTAATCCTTTGATTAGTGCTTCATATTCGGCGATGTTGTTTGTACATGGAAATTGAATGTGAAATGATTTTGGTATATAATCGCCTTGAGGTGTAACAAAGAGTATTCCAACTCCAGAGCCACATTGAGTATGAGAACCATCAAAATATAATTGCCAAGAGGGAATAGTTTCTATGTCCAAGATTGATTCATCAGGAAATTCTGTTACCATGGGATGATCTGATTCTATGGGTGCTTCAGCCAATTGATCTGCTATTATTTGTCCTTTTATAGCTTTTCTATCAACATACTCAATGTCAAATTCACTAAGCATCATCACCCATTTTGCCATACGTCCAGTCAGGGCTACTCTAGATAGTAGGTATTTGAGAGGATCAATCTTTGATATAAGCTTAGTCTGATGACTCAACATGTAGTGCCTAAGCTTTTGTGATGCAAAGACAACTGCGAGACATGCCTTTTCAATAGGTGAATAATTTACTTCATAGCCCACCAAAGTTCTACTGATATAATAGATTGCTCGTTCTTTACCACTATCATCATTTTGTGCTAACAAGGCCCCTAATGCTGCTGATGTTGTTGAAATGTATAAAATAAGGGGTTTTCCATGAATAGGTGGTGCTAACACAGGAGGAGATCCCAAGTATTCTTTAAGTTTATTAAATGCTTCTTGGCAATTTTGATCCCAAATAAATTGTGTGTTTTTCTTCAACAAGTGAGTAAATGGTTGACATTTGTCAGCAAGCTGAGCAATAAACCTCCGTATGGATTGTAATTTTCCTTGCAAAGATCTAAGTTGTTTTAGATTTTGAGGAGGAGGCATTTCCATTATAGCTTTGACTTTTGCTGGATCAACTTCAATTCCTCTTCTGGAGACAATATAACCTAAGAGTTTTCCAGATGTTACTCCAAATACACACTTCTTAGTATTTAGTCTGACATTGTACTTTTCAAGACGATCAAAAATGTTTTCCAAAACATATAGGTGCCCCTCTCTGGTTTTTGATTTGGCAAGTATGTCATCTACATAATCTTCCATTTGCTTATGAAGCATATCATGAAAGATAACAGTCATTGCTCTTTGATATGTGGCTCCAGCATTTTTTAGACCAAAAGGCATGACAAGCCAACAATATGTTCCCCAGACACAAATGAAAGAAGTTTTATGTTGATCTTCTTCAGCTATTCTAATTTGGTTATAACCAGAAAATCCATCCATCAATGATAACATCTCATGTCCTGCTGTCAGATCCACTATGATATCAATGTTTGGTAACGGAAAATCATCTTTTGGACAAGCTTTGTTGATGTCTCTGAAATCATTACAAACTCTGATGGTTCCATTTGGCTTGGCTACAGGTACAATGTTTGAGATCCACTCTGGATAATCTATCGGTTTGATGAAACCAACTGCCAAGAGCTTTTCTAACTCTGCCTTGACCATTAGAGCAATTTTGGGATGCATCTTTCTCAATTTTTGTTTGACTGGTTTTGTTCCAGGACGGACTGTTAAATGATGTACTATTAGTGATGGATCTAATCCTGGCATATGTGCATAGGACCAAGCAAAATTGATTTCTCGTTTTTTGAAGAAAGAATTGAAGTCCCGAGTTTCAAATTTTGATAATGACTTTGCTGCATATGTGATCTTGGGTTCTTCTGTAGTTCCAAGATTCATCTCTTGTGTCTGTTCTATGAGAATAGTGGACTTTTCTTGGTGTGCCCCCACTTTGGGAAGGTTAAATTCCTCATCCTCTGGCGCCTCAGAAAGGTTTTCACCAGTGGATACGTCTTTTATTTTGATTTTTGCATCGTCCGAAAGTGCCACAAAGTGGTTTTCACCAGGGGACGTTATTTTTACATTTTCATTTTTTTGACTAAGGAATTTAACAGATTCCCCAAAGTAGGCATTGGAGTGTAGTTCAATAGAGTAACCAATCTTGTGATCTCCGATAGGTAGATGAGTACGAAGCCCCAGAAATTCACCAATAGCTTCATCATTTTCAAAGACATCAAGAACAGGAGGTCCGTGTTGGTCCCAGTCAATGAGATCTGGATAAACAAGGGATAATGAATGAGAGGAAGTGGACGGGGTGGAGGAGGATGATGGTTGATCAAAGGAATAGGTGATGGTATAGATGGAATTATCCTCGAAAACATCGGCGGCCGCTTCAAAAGGATCTATGAAAGTGTCTTGATTAAAGGACTCAACTGCGGGAAAAGCTTTCGCCACTTCGTCTAAGATAAACTCAACATCGGGTGACTCACGCTTGGTGGATCCAAACCCTAGCCCAGCATGCTGAGGTCGGCGATGAAATTCTAAAGGCTCTAAGATTCCTTGTTGCTGTTGCCCAAGCCGACCGTCTGTATAGCCCAACTTTTTAATGATAGGATAACCTCTGTGATATATACTCAATGGTAATTGTCTCTGTTCATCTTCATCGCTATAGAGCCATTTAGAGATGTCATCTTCAATGGTTTCTTGACTTAGTTGCCCCCAATATTTGAAGTCTTTCAACTGTGGATGAGTAATCAAGACATGATTAATCGGACGAGGTCGCCCATAGCTCTTCGGGGAAAGAGGAAGTTCATTGATATGAAACAGAGTGTACTCCCCCATGCCTGTAGCACTGATTTTAGCCTTGATCTCTGATCGGGAAGTGGATGGTGTGGATGAAGAAGACGGGGTGAGGGCGGATGGATCAATGTATTTGGATGATGGTTGGGCAACCTCATTAGTTGGGCAATAATTTTGATGGCGATAAGGACCCTCCAGTCGTCTACAGTATTGAAATGGGCGAGGGTCTGCTTGTATGGTAATCTCACGATCATTAAATGGGAATTTTATGCATTGGTGGTACGTGGAAGGGACGGCTCTCATGGCATGAATCCAAGGACGCCCTAGGAGAATGTTATAGGGGAGATCAAGATCTAAGACCTGACATGTAGTTTCCATTGTAATAGGGCCAACCTTGATTGGGAGTTTAATTGTACCTGCCGATTTTCTTTCTCCGTCATCATAAGCTTTGATCGTAATTTGATATTTCTCATCAATGTTCTCATCGGAGTATCCCAGTTGTTTTATTAATTTGAGGGTACATAAATTCAAAGCTGATCCACCATCTATTAGGACTCGTTTCACGAAATGTTGTTTGACAATAACCTCTAGATGAAGGGCTTCATTATGGAAATGTTCTGGAGAGGAGTGTTCTGGTTCTGTGAAGATGAGGCGAGGAGTGGATGTAAGAGCCCCCACCATAGCTTGGAATTGATCTACGTCAATATCACCTGGTACTTGAGATTCTATAAGGGCTTTATCCAAGATCTGTTTGTGCTGGGGAGACATTCGTAAAAGCTCTAGGATTGAGATCTGGGTAGGTGTCTTTTTTAATTGATCTAGGATATTATATTTAGGTACATTATGGGATAACATATGAGGTCTCGTGGGGTTATGGGAAGAAGTAGGAGGAGGATTTCCCTGAACAGTAATACGACCTCTTCGTGTAGTGACATCACACTCGGGAGTTCGACCTCTAACAGTTATAACATTGACATGAGGATATGAAACGTCAATACGGCCAACTACACTATGGTTACTATAGTCATAATGAACTTCATTGTGTGATGTGTTATCAACATTATTGGCTCTATTATTTTTTTGTCCATGTGGAGGAAATGGTTCTTGGTAGGCTTTGAGTTTCTCATTGGGAGACTTATGAGGTATTTGATCTATGTGTATCTCTCCTTGATCAATTAGATCTTGGACATAATGCTTCAGTCTTATGCATGAATTAGTGGCATGCCCATTGACACGGTGGTATTCATAATATTGATCTTCTCGGAACCAACGGGGTTTTGGTCGATTGTCATCATAAGGTTTACTAGCGTCAGGAAGTTCAATCATGTTTGCTTGTTTAAGTTTCTGAAATATGGATTCAAGAGATTCTGTTAAATCTGAAAATGTGCGTGGTGGTCGCAAACCTGGAAAGGTAAATTTCTTCTGTATATGTGGTGGGCGATCTCGAGGTGTATTCTGAGTTGATGATGAATTGAGGACAAATGGTTTGTTTTGCACATGTTGAACATGTTTTGTATCAGTGATTCCATCATTCACAATATTCTTGTTTCGATTCCAATATCGGGATTTATCATTGTTTTGGTTATTGGAATCACGATTGTAATTGTCGTTGTAAATTTTGATGAGACCTTTATTGATAAGAGCCGTTTCAATCATCTTCCCTTTTGTCATGATTTGTTCAAATGAATCAGAGCATTGTACTTGTAAGTGAAAGGCCAGTTCTTGATTAAGATTTTGCACAAAAATTGGAACGAGTTGTTTCTCAGGAATATGACAAGGGAGTCGACTGACAATATGCCTCCATCGTTGTAGAAACGAAGTAAGGGTTTCCCCTCCTTTTTGTTTGGTGTTATAAAGGTCTTGCATGGAAGTGTCTTGTTCAATGTTGTAGGCAAAATTTTTGACAAATTCTTCTGCTAGTTGTTCAAAAGATGTGATGTTTCCTGGGAGACGGGAGAACCATTCAAGGGCTGAGCCAGCCAAACTTTTAGGAAAAAGTCTCATTAAGTATGTAGGTTCATGTCGAAATTCCATGCATGCGATGCAGAATTCACGAATATGATCGCGAGGGTCACCTTTTCCTTTGTATTTGTCAAATTTTGGTATTTTAATGTTTGTAGGAAAAGGTACCATGATTAGAGATTTGTCAAATGGATCTGGGTATAGTTCTGCAAATGAGTATTTCTTTTGTCGAGCACCAATCCGATTATCAATGATTCGTTCGATTTCGTCTTGAATGGGTGGAGTGGTGATTGATTGATTGTGTAATTGCGTTTGAGGTGATGTTTGAGGGTGATGTTGTGACGATGATTGGGATTGTTGAACTGATTGGAGTCTCAAATTTTGTTGTAGCGATTGGGCAAGCTGTTGTTGTGATTGAGCGAGTTGTTGTTGTAGCTGAAGGATTTGGGGATCAACGGGTTTTGAGGATGAGACATTGGTAGGGTTATAATTTCGTGAAATTGAGGGTATGGAAGTGGATATCGGTTTTGGTTGAGCGTTGATGTGACGGATGTGGATAGAAGAAGTTTGAGGTATGGAAACATGAGTCGCATTGGGAATTAATTGAGATGAGGGAATGTTGGAGGTTTTCGGTATGGAAGATATAGATTGTGAGATCCCTACTGATGAAATGGAAGAGGTTGTGAGAGATGATGCTAATGAAGGAAATGAGGAAGATGACTGAATGGGTTGAATTACGGGGATAGATTGTGAGATTCCTAATGGTGGAATTGATGGAGGTGTAATTGATGACTGAATAGGTTGGAGCACGGGAGGACAATAGTCGGGAGGTATCCCCAATGTGTAAGTATGTGATGAGATAGACATAGGTGTTGAAAATGATTGATGGGAAGAGAGAGATGGGATTGTAGAAATAGAAGTATCTTGTGGTCCCAAGGTAAAATTTTGTGGTGGTGTGATAGATGAGGTGGATTGGAACACGTTTGACATAGGTGTTGAAAAAGATTGGTGGAGAGAGGAAGTAGTCTGAGCTTTGGCTTTAGCTTTTTCTGCTTTTCTTCGTGCTCTTTCTCTCTCATAAATATCATCAGGGACTCTAGCTCCACAATCATAAAGGTATTGCATAAAATAATCAGGATCATGATCCATAGTGAGATGAACAAGTTGCAATGTTTCAGGATCTTGTTGAATTTGAAGTGCAATTGGATTCATTTCAGCATAGTCATTTGTGGGTTTAGGAGTTTTGGGAGTAACTGGTTGGTCAGATACGTCATCTTGAACATCTATATAAGTTGAAAGGTCTCCACATGGATCATTATGAAAATGTGATGACGATCCAGTATCTTGTTGGGAAGGATTGATTTGCTCATGGATGGGCTCTTCTTCGAGGAATCTTAAGGATTGAGGTTGCCAGTTTTGAGGAGTGAAATCCATATTGTTTTTCTTGGCTTGGGCACGGGTAGTAACCATGAAAATAGAGGACAATTGAAATGTTAAAAAGCTCTCAAATGGATACGTATGGATGATATGAAAGACTCCAAAAGTGGGGATAAATGATATGGATCAAGATGTAGATATGAATTGTTTGATTTAAGATAGAAATAGAGTCAAAAGGGTGACTCAAAGAGACTGGATGGACCTTAGGATTAGATACGGATAAGGGGCTCCTTTAAAACACTCAGGGTGATGATATGCCTAAGGAAGAAAGGAGACCAAAATGCCACCTCTACTCAAAGGAAGACAGGGCTTATTGAGTAGAAAAGATAAGATGACAAAGATACACTAACTTAAGAATGGTCAGGGCCTCTTAAGCAAATGGATCGTTATGGGATTGATTAGGAAAAGGTCTATCTCTTAATTGGATGTTGATATATGATCAATAGGACAATGGGGGTCTACAAACTAGTGAAAAGAGATTTTGGGAATGGATATGGATGAATGATCAATCGAAAGAGCTTCTTGTGATTT
Organism: Cunninghamia lanceolata; assembly: GCA_027924645.1. Taxonomy (NCBI): domain Eukaryota; kingdom Viridiplantae; phylum Streptophyta; class Pinopsida; order Cupressales; family Cupressaceae; genus Cunninghamia; species Cunninghamia lanceolata. The sequence continues at coordinate 1,419,199 of BSBN01000053.1, read as the reverse complement.
AAAAATGACAAGATTCCACTTGAGATGTGCCACGAGGATAAAAAGATTCTCAATTTTGAAAGTCCAGCTGATGATGTGGGGAGACAACTTATAATGGTGATGATGATTAAATCTGCATACACAACAATCATATAAGACACACAACTTGATTGGTTGTTTTTTTTTTTTTGTGACACCTGGATGTTTTGCAAACACTTGTAAACATGCACGATCCTAGGCTAAGAAAGGACAATACTTGTTGAGTTCCCACTTGGTTTTACCCAGCCGCGCCTACTTATGGTGTATAGCTCCAGGAACTTGGGGCACGGGCTCCCCCTTACAGTGCACTCACTTCTCAGGCACACCAAGTTCCAGGTCCTAGGATGCGCAGATCCTGAGGTACCTTACTATCTCTGCCATAAGCCGCGAAAATATGGGACGGCTATCAGAGTTTCCTCCTGTATCAACAAGTAGAGGGTTTTTGGCCACTACACAAAAGGGTTCTAGTGAATATCCGGGGGACCGGCACCTTACGAGCGTCCAGCAAGCCACTAAAGGCTTTGACTAACCCTACTAGGAGTTTTAATATACACAAGGTACACCTCCTTTCGAGCTAGCACTGTACGGTAAGCGCTAATACCGGTTAGACTTGGCTTTCGCCTTATCCTCAATTTATATAGCGGGCCGGACGAAAGTCCCGCTTGGGGTCGCAAATGAGTTCTCCTTGCGGATGTGTCTCAAGAGCAGGCCCACTCTAAGGATAACAAAAGCAAGGAAACACGTTGTTTTTGATCTCCCAGATCGCATGAAACGCAAGGAGAGAGCATACACAACGCCTTTGCCTCACACTCGCATGGGGTTCATTTTAATTCCAAATCCAAATGTGTGGGTGGTTGTACAAAATGTCAAAGAAAATGCTTTTGATTCTCAAGATCGTCGAATGGCGCAAGAGAAGAGCATACGCATTCAATGACAAAATTGCAAGCCACAAGACATCGCAAACACTTGTTAATTTTAACCCTTGCTTATGATGTGATCTAATCTATAAAATGAAGACAAAATGTTTCAAGATTAGATTCTTTGACAAGCGGTCCTGCAAAAAACTAATTAGTAGTTTGCAAAATAGTCTTTGACAGGCGTAAAAGCTGCAAGAAAATGTTAGACCAAGACAAACCAATCCTGCAAAAACCCAGACAAAAATATTAGTACACAACAAGAAGAAAATGTTTGATGTTTTTGAAAATGATTGAATTTCAGAGAATTATACCAGAAAATCAGATATGAATTTGACAAAATGGATTGTATCACGATGTAGTTCTCTGAGTTAGCTTTCCGACGCCTACAAAAACATGAAAATCTGATGACAAATGATAAAGTTAGGCCTGTTTAAATAAAACAGCCTCCAAGGGCTAAAAATGGGCTCTCTGGCGATTAGCTTGGCACGATTTGAGCTTGACACTCTAGTGGTTAGCTTGTTACTAGTATTTTGTGATAATTTGAGTTGTTGATAATTAAAATAATAATGTTTGTGCAAAACCACCACTTTGTTTGAACAATTGTTGCATTATTATAATCTTGACAACCACGTTTTTATGCTATGATTAAACAATAAATTGTTTAACCCAAAATGATCACTTACTACCAATATTGAACCTGCCACAACCAAAGCCAATGTTAACAAAATAATTGCAAAGATTTAATACAAAACCAATCATAAGGAATATACAGCAATTCATACATCATAAGAAGTTCATATTTGAAAATCTGGAAAAATAAGATAGGATAAGCTCCACAGTTTTATTGTGTTTTCCGGTGTAATTCATCACACATTTCAGCGAAGATCTCCAAAGACTATGATTAGACTAGGGAAAGCAAATCATGCTATTATGTTATATCTGCAAACCATGAACACACCAGAGGTGTACGGGCCAGGCGTGGGGTATACTTAAACAAGTATTGAAATCTGCCCAGTCAACACGATATTTGTTATTGCATCCACCAAAGGCTCAAGGAATAAGCTGATAGGAACGACTGATTTTAGTGAAATTGCAGGGTTAATCCTTTTTAGATGACATGAGGCAATTTATGAAAGCCAACGTGAAGATTTATTACGGTGTGGGACAATTCTCCAAGCACTAAAACGCTTACCTAAACTACCAATAGAAACAACGAACGAGGTAAAAAGCAACCAACGAGTTTAGTAAATTTCCCAGCGTGAATTCTTTTTACGGCGTGAGATAATTCACACACATATGAGGTTTTTAAGTCATACGCCCATAGGAACAAACGAATAGAAAATTTTATAGTGTGGAATTTGTGTTAGGGCTTGAGACCACATTTTCCAAGCAATATAATGTGTGCATATAAAAATCTATCGTGAATAGCATAGAACAATTTTCTGAACACTAGAATGGACAGGATTATAATGGAGCAGATTGATAAGCTGGAAACGATGAAGGCAGATGAGGCATTTGGCAAAGCAATACTGCATAAGAAATAACGATTTATGGTGTTTTATGCTAATGCTAACAGGAAAATAGCCATGACAGTCTATGATCTTTTTAACTTCAAACTTTGGCACTAATTTAAATGCTGATTGCTAATCTTTAGATAAAACATAATCTTTGTCAATCAATATTCAAAGAAACTATTAAAAAATGCCACTGGAAAAAGGGAATTAATATCAACTTTGTTAAAGACCCTAATGGCAATATTTAATGTAAATTGTTACCAATAATCACCATAATCATTTGATCAGATAGCTGCACCAACGGTTTAAGAATAACGGCCAGGGAAAACAATGGATCTGCTCTGGTAACAACGCGCAATCAGTTTTTGGCCGAAGGAATCCGGCAAAAATCGACCTTCAAGACTTATTGAAAACCATACCGAAAACCTGTACAAACTCAGCACAAATACTTGCAAAATGATTGATTAAGGAAGGGCATGTTCACGTCGGGTTCACCATTTGTATGCATCAAAATATAAATTTTTCTTAAAAAGATTTAAACTATTGTCACAAACCCTAAATTTATATCAAAATGCACCAACAGAAAAGATTTAAGATTAAATTATTGAAACCAAATAAAAATAGATGTTACCGAATGATTTATGAAATGTGGTTGCTCAGAATAGTAGCGTAACTCCAATGTAAATGCTGCCGGGGGTCATAAATGATGGATGAGCTTGATTTTATAAAGTTTTGGGGACGGTTTCAAAAGTGGTTTGATCGGTTGAACGAGAAAAGGTAGGTAAAAAGGTGGTTAGGGTTATGATAACGGGCTTGTATTATTTTGGTGAAATAGATTTAGGTTAAAGTTTGGATAAAATAATAAATAATAAATTAAGTTGATTTAATTTATTATTTGTCGAGAGGTGTTGTGGTTTATAGATAAATAATAAATAAATTGAATTTATTATTTACGAAATATGGTATAAAATGGTAAGATTTACTTAATTAATTAAAATTAATTAAATCTTTGGATGAAGGATACCTTAGGTCAAGTTTTGATGCCTACACATATACATAAATAAAAGAAAGCAAAACCAACAATTCCTAGCAACAAAGAACAAGACCACTACTTAAATGGTATCACATAATATAACATCAAAATTTTCTTTGCAAGATTACCTCAAAGGTATGCAACCAAGTTAAAAACAAAAATAATATTACCAACTCAATAATACTAATTTTCTAACTACTCTGTTTTCATTATAGATACCCAAATTTAAATATCCAAAATAATATCTTGGGTAAAACTCTAAGTAAGAACTCTTTGCTTTGTCTTAATAAAGAGCCAAGTAATAATATCATGCTCAGATGGTCAATAGCTAAAGTATTGGTATCAGCTCAATGAGGAAGGAATGTCTTCGTTTGACAGTTTAACAAGTTCTAGAGTCAAATCTGTGAGATAAAAATGAAATTCAAATATTGGCGGCTGTAAAACGCGTGTCCGTTAAAAAACAAAGTCAGGAAATACACAGTTAGTCGGTAGGGAGAGCTGAATTTCTTGAGTCAGAAGCAAACAAAACTGCGTGATTGCCTATTCTAGAATTTTTTTTGGACTTGGACTTCAGAATTGTTTTAGCTCTGAAGTTTCGAAGCCAGAAACCCTGGGCATGTGTAAATGAGGAACTAATTACAGGTGGTTTATTAGAAAGTGGGCACGTTGTGTTTAATGTGTCAATGGCTCTGTTTGGGTGGATCCCACGTAAACAGTTGTTTAATACAATTTGCCGGCTGTTTACAGCAGGCAGTTGTTTATGTGGAAACGGACTCGATTGGCACATTGATTACGACTTAAGGAAGTACAAACAATCTATGCCAAGTGTGCAATGAGACGAATAAAATATGGCTCATTTGAAATCCAACGAGGGTTTTAGGTTTGCAGTTATGTTTTGAAGTAAACTTGAATTATTCAAAGATGCCATGAAACTTAGTTAGCAAGTTGGAGTAGAACAGGGAAGATTGATGACATTGATTCATTTATACATTTTCAAATGATTGACTTTAGGCCTACGCGCCGCCTGCCTTCACCACCGGCAATTTCATCTTTAAAAACCAATTTTGCTGCATTCTCTGCGGCTTCAAGTTTAGTTTTTGTTTGGATTCATTCAGTTAATACCCACAAGTTTGATTTGGGCATATTCATAGGTATTAGGGATTCAATTTGTAATTCCATAGAGAAAAGAAAAAGATTGATTGCCCACGTTGTTTATTTAGAGATTTTCCAGTCTGAATTTAGACCTGCATGAAGAACGCTTATGCATATTCAGAGGATTCATCAAACCCCAAGCGCACAAAATTTATTGGTTCATTTCAGCAGGTAAGCTTTTGCTGAAGAAAAATTGTTCTTTTGAATTTATCAGATGTTTTGTTTAAATTTATCAGAATTTATGTATATTGTTTTTTCATTGGGTCTGTTACATATCCTGGGACTGCCCTGCCTAAAGAGCTGGTATGTTGTGCTGGTTGTTTATGTGGGTCTGGATCCCCTGTAAATGCTTATCCTTAAAAACTGAGCTTATCCCTTAAAAACTACGAGAGTTTAATAGCAATTTTACATTTCATTCACAATAAAAATGGTATAATAACAATGGTATATGTCATTCACAATAAAAAAATGGTATATATTCTTCCTATCTTTATCAGTCAAAATTAACTTGATGATATTTAAAAATAACTGATTTAGACTCGGCCCAAACATTGACAATACACCAATTCATATCTTCTTTTGGTGTATATGAATTCAGATGAGGATGATCATCTTGTTCTGTGATTAATTTATTTGTGTAAATATGTCTTATTGTAACAGGAGTGGAACTCTGAAGCAGACATGGTATGTACACGTAATCCAATGGATGGGCAGAGCTGGAGTCCATTGGGATTAAAACTAAGGAAAAGTCCTTCCTTGTTAGACCTTATTCACTTGAGTTTATGTCAAAAGCACAGAGAAACTTTAGAGGATGTGAGGAATTCAACATGGGACAATACCATTGAGGAGAAGAAGAAGGCCTCTAACTTCTCTGCCTTAGCTCTGAGAATTGGTGCATGGGAGGTAGGTGTTTAAAGAACTCAACAATATCATTTCTTATTCTTTAAGACAACATTATTCTAAATCCTACTGTGAAAATGATTGTAACAGCTTGATATTATTGTTATCTTGTGATATCTTCTTAAAGAAAAATGTTAATCAATCCAGCTTAGGTATTTAGTGATTTTCTTTGGGCTTTTATCCTTTCAGTCAATTTTCTTTGTTGGGTTATTGGCAGTATGTTTCAAGATATGAAGGTGACTTGGTAGCAAAATGCTATTTCTCAAAACGGAAGCTTGTTTGGGAAGTATTGGAAGGTGGGTTGAAGAGCAAAATGGAAATTCAATGGGGAGATATCTCTGGTCTTAAGGCAACCTGTCCTCAAAATAAGCCTGACACCCTTGAAATTGAGGTATGATATGCAAATGAAATCAAAATTGCCCATATTTATAACTATGTAAGAAATGAAATTTTACAAATATTGCATGTCCAGTTATGCAGACCGCCCATATTCTTCAGGGAGTCGAATCCCCAGCCAAGAAAGCACACAATATGGCAGGCTACCTCTGACTTCACCTCTGGTCAAGCAACTCTTTACAAGTCAGTAAATTCAGCCCTTGTGCACAACTATTAAATTCAACTAGAATTTTGTGTCATCTTCAGTTAGACTTGTTCAACTTTGTTTTTTGATGTAGAGTGATTTCTAAACATTAAACAGTTCAATAGTGAAAATTAAATTTTCTGTGTGTTAAAAAGATCACTTACTTTTGTGTTAAACGAGGTGTAAAATTACTATTTTGTGTTACATTACTATTTAGATCATTTTTGTGCTAGATAGGTGTAAAATTACTATTAACTATTTAGCCATTAAACTATTTGGCACTTAAACTATTTGGCACTTAAACCCTCGAGCTATAATGGACTATAATAGACATCAGATTTCCACAGTCCATAGTAATGTAAATAAGTGCTTTTTCTCAACGTTTCCGATCACACTCCATAATCCATCATCAGGAGATTAGAGAGCAAGAAAAATAGGAGATTAGAGAGCAAGAAAAATAGAATGATGATGGATCATGGATGATGGATTCTATTTCTCTTGCTCTCTAATCTCCTGATGATGGATCATGGAGTGTGATTGGAAATGTTGAGCGAAAAAACTTACACAGTTAAATCTTGAAGCACTTATTTATATAATGGACTAATCAAAAAAATAAAAATTTTAATAGACTTAGAGAGTTATAAGATACATAGCCTAACAAATATCTCTTATATTATTACAGGAGACATTTGTTGCAGTTTCCTAAAGGACAGCTTGACAAGCATTACCAGAGCCTTGTTCAATCTGATGCTCGCTTGAACATGCTAAGTAAGAAAGGTTTAGCAAACAGGGATTCTCCATTGTTTGACACCGGATTTACAGAGCAACGCAATCTTTACTTGAGATTACTGCAACAGAATATATCCCCTGTGAAACCACACTCTGCATATCTCAACAGTGACTGTTATTTGCCACCCTTAACATCTTTACCAGAGGCAGAACAATGTAATATATCTGACAATGAAAAAATGGGGAATGAGGAGAGTTTTTCTGGCTTTTCAGTTTTGACAAGCGAAGAGAGAAATTCATGGTCGTCGAGGAGAAATACAAGGCTTGATGAACTTGCACGATACTTACTGGATGACGATATACTATAATCAAATTAACCTGACAAGGCAATTATTGACAGATTTAAATCCAATCTGGGTTATCTTCACCCAAAAAATTGTAATTACATGATAAACAAAATTTCATTCAATACAAAGATATAAACAAAATTACATTGAATAGAAAGAGATATATGTATATGGGGTAAAATGGAAGGATTTCTGAGCTTACATGGCTGTCGGATATAAACTGATGTGCCAATTATACCTTGAGGGAAAGAGTTACAATTTGTAATACTAGAAAAAATGTATGCACCAAATATAGTTAAGCCCAAGAATAATTCGAAATCATAATAAATATGTAAGTTTACCAAAGAAAATAATCTAATTAAATCATTTATTGAATATGATTAAATTATTTTATTTAAATATTCAACAGTATAATGGTCAAATAGTTTTATATCTCCTCTATGTTAAAAATATAAATTTTTATTTTATTTTTATTGGATAAAATTTACTTTTGATTGTTAAATTATTTGATGTTTAAGAATAGTCAAATTAAATCATTTAAATTTAATTAAAATTTTATCTTATTGAAACTTGATTTTATTGGTATAAGATGTCATCACCATGCTTAAAAAAAAAAAAATCGTTTTATTGGCATCAAAGACTGTCATGTATAAAATAAATTAGCTTTCTTCATTTTATTGGTATTAAGATGTCACAACCATATATATATGGCAGGCTTCTCTATAACTCATACCTATCATGTCAACATTTTTTTTTAATTTTTTTTTAATATTTAAAAATATTTAACACCACCAATCAATCTAACTCCTAAAAACTAAAACCTTATTATTGAAAAATATTTAACAAAATTATTATTTAAAAAAGGTAAAATACATATTTTAATGAGTTGATATTCTTAACAAAGATGCCACTTACTATATTAAGAATACAAGTACCACTAACATTGATGCTATCAAATATAAAATATAATCAAATGCTATAAAATCAATAGCATCATTAAATATATCTAATATTTTAAGAAAAAAGTTTATATCTTAAAATCCAAATTATACATTTATTATTGTGGAATTATTATTGTGGAATGATCAACCATAGTGAGTTTTGTGAGAATATATTTATTAATTGGTTGATTAATGTGTTTATATTTATAATTGAAAAAGGTTAAAATGAATTATAAAATTATAGAGATTTTTAGCCAGAATTAAATAAATATTTTTAATCATAGTTAAAGAATTTGTCTATCATTGATTGTTTTTACTCTTATTGGTTTTTTTTAATTATATTATATATTATAATTTTTTTTAAGGAAAAAAAATTAATTAACATTTTTTTATATATTAATAGTGTCCAAAAAATTCTAAAATGAATTACTAAATTAAATGAGACTTTATTGTATTAATAGAGAAACATTTGTAGTCCATTTGGTAGCATAAATAGATATGGATAAAAAGAGAAAAATAGACATAATTTCTGTCTCTTGCTTGTTTGGAAATTGATAACATGTTTTTTACATATTTTTTATGGAAGTCAATTGCATGTGTTATATTAATTATAATAATAGATATCAATCTTAGTTTATCAATCTACTTTAATTCATTACTATCATTTATTTGTTATATTTATTTTAACATTATATAGCGTCAACACTAAACTAAATCATATCTTTGATGAACATCATCATCTTTGTGAGTTCCATTGTATTTTTTTAACATAAATTTATAGGAACTCACATTGAAACTAGAGAAATGACATAGTTGTGAATTTCATACACAAGTTATCAATTTCACTAATTGAAATTAGTAAAAAATATAAAATAAAATAATCATTTATAATTTAATATTAAAAGGATTCACCATGTTATTCAACTTGATCTCCTTTAACATTGAATATTCATGCAATGCCTATCATTAATTTCCCATTAATACTATATAATAAACAAAGTGATTGACTAATGTGTTTCATATTATTTATCCAATCTCATTAAATCACAATATTCATATTTAAAATTTGTCCTTATCAATACTATCAAAGTTGAAAAACTCTTAAAGTCATTTTTACCAAACATTATATAGCATGCACACTTTCCATTATACATAATAGATTTTAAGAACTGGTTCCATACAATAATTTTTTTTCCACCCTCTTTAACTTTTTAGTTTGATAAACTTAACCTTTTGGTTTGATAAACTTAACATGTAAAGTAGTTGTATGGCATAGATAAAATAAATAAAATATACAATTCTTCCTTGAAATTTTTTAATTAGAAAATAAGTTAGTAAAAAATTGTCATAGCTATAGTTTAGAAGGATAAAGAATCATTAGAAAACCATAATATGATTTCTAAGAATCAATATGGTTTGTTAAACATGAGTCTTCTATTCTTGTTCCATAAGATACACTAATTTTTTTTACCCTCTTTGATTTGATTAATTTAATCTTCCTTGAAATTTTCTTATTTAGAAAAGAAGGTAGTAAAAATTTGTCATAGCTCCAGAAGGATAGAGAAATGACTAAAAGATCATAATATGGGACCTCAAAAAAATCAATATGGTTTGTTAAACATGAGTCCTCTATTTTTCAATTACTAAAAGATATAATCACAATCTAATTTTGGTGAATATATATTCTATTATATAAATTTTTATTTTCATGAAAGAATCTACTTATTTGTGGGTATGTGGAGAATGATAGTTGATTAAAATGTGGCCAAACACTCATTTTAAAGTATAACGCACGCTTACATTACTAAATATGATCAAGCCTTAACACACTATTAAGACATCTTGTTTAGGCTTGGTAATGTAAACATGCTATAGCACGTATACTTTACACTTTAAATCAATCAAATCCCACCCTTAAGCTTGGAAAAGTTTTGAATTTACCAAGCCTAAGGGTTAGGCTTGCATTTTGGGCACCCAAATCTATATTTTTTTAAAAAAGAATGTTCTTATCTTTGCTTTTTTTCTTATTTTGTGAATATAGTCACTCTCATTATAATATTGTGTGGAAATCAAAAATTACATTGAGGTTGTTTTAATAGAATACATTGGATTAAAAAACAAAAAACAAGCATACAAAAGAGAGACAAGAGATGTTGAAGATTATGCAGCCAAATAACTTTGTTTATGATATATAGCATTGGTACATTACAAGGGTTGATTTGATATAAAATACAATAGTGCATATTAGTACCTCCCTTAGGCAATACTACTTATCTAGTGATTAATCTAGTAAGAGTAAGCCAATCAAAACACAGTATAAATTTTTCTTGTCAGGCAAATTTGAATTAAATTTGAACTTTTCCTATATGAACATAGAAAATTTTAACAAAAAAAATTGGAGAAATTATTTATCTCTATTGTGATTGGCTAAAAAATGATCTCTTCTTGACAGATTGTTGGAGATACTATTTTTAGTGCAACAAACACCTAAAATTGAGGAGATAATTTAGTTAGGAGGGAGGAGGTGGCAATGGAAAGAAAATAACTTTTTAAATTTTTTATACTGAGTCAATACTTGTGAGAATTTGGTAACCAAACAATTCATTTATGCTTATTAAATTGTTATTATTATTATTATTATTATTATTATTATTATTATTATTATCCAAATAATTTATATTTGTAAGAATTTAGTTATGAAACAATTCATTTTTGCTTATTGGTTATTAAAATGTTATATGATTATTATCATTATTATAATTATAAAATCATTTAATATTTATATTATTATAATATATAATGATTTAATGTATTTTTTAGTTCTCTATAGTTTTTTTTATTGTTTTGGGTATAAAAATATTAAAAATAAGTTCAAATTTTTATTTTTTATTAATATTAATATTATTATTTTATTCTCTTATGTTTGCTAAATATTAAAAATTAGTAACAAATTAATATGTTTCAAATAATGAGTGATTAAATTAAAAAAATTGTTGTGATATAAATATTTCTATGTTATTAATATTATTATAATATTGTGTAAAATTATATTATTATTTTCATATTAATATGAGTTTTATTTGTCATATAAAAATATTAATATATTATATTATGTGGGTGAGTGCAAGAAGATGGGGGGCCAAAAAGGGGTCTTAAGTGGCCACTTTTTTTCTGAAATTAGGAAATGCTGGCCTTGGATGAGAAATTGAGCATAGTTACACTCAAAATTTAGAGATGCAACCAAAACAATGTTTGTAGTGCTCCGAGTCTACTTTGTAAAATACTAATTTTTTTAAAAATGGTATAGATTAAGGGGTTCAAAAGAGGGAGCCACATAAATTGGTGTTGTTTATGTCAAAAAAACATAACATAGCATGTTTTGTGGCTCCCTCAAAAGGTTAACTTTTTTTCCAATGAGAAATTAGCTAACAACATGTAGTTTATGCCTAATTTTTTTGATAATTTTTTGATGAATATTTGATTTTTTACTAATTTTCAAAGTGGACACATCCTAAAAAATAGAATTTTGGCCGTGCTATCCCTATAAAATTTGAAAACTAGTTGAAAATTATTATTTTTTTAATATGTGTAGAATGGAGTCTAGTTTCTAAATATGTAATTTTTTTGAAATTTCAATGAATGGTTAATTTACAATGAAAAAAAGACCAAACAGTGGATTTTGCCCAAAACCAGACACACAAACAAAAGAAATTAAAGATGAAAGGCTTAACATTGTCAAAATGTGAAAAATATTACATAGTTAAATAGCTAAGAGAAAGCCGAACATTACCCAAGTGTTCGATTTGTTTGACCTTGAAATACGTGCAAATCTAAGGGTTAGCATGAACAAAATTATGTGAAATCTTGTAGAATTTGCAAAAACACGTCTGTGGATCTTAAAAAGGCACTCCAAGCCTTTGGGTTGGAAATCCAAAGAAAATCCCAAGCCTAAGGCTTGGGATTCCCAAAGCACAATATAACGTGAGTGCATTATAACGCGAGTGCGTTATAACGTGAGTGCGTTATAATGCGAGTGTGTTATAACGCGAGTGCATTATAATGTGCTCACATTATATTGTGCTTTTTCCTTCTTTGCATGTTTGCTAGTGTTTTCCTAGTTAGACATAACATGAGCTCATTATAACGCACTCGTGTTATGTCTTCCTTTGAATGAGTTATGTTCAAGTTTCATAAGTATGTTTCATGGATGTTTATATCTATGCTTGTAGGTATGTATGCATGCTTGTATATATGTACATGTATGCATGCTTGTATGTATGCATGTTTGTATGTATGCATGTATGTATGTATGTATTTATTTATGTAAGTGTTTTGGGTTTAGTGTATATAAGGACATGAGCCTGTATAGTTTTAAGGGTTGAGGGTTAAGGGATTAGGGCTTAAGTAATAGGTAGAGGGTAGAGGGTAGAGATTAGAGGGTTGAGGCTTATAGTTGAGGGTTAATATTCAAGTTGTTAAGTGTATAAGATTAAGTGTGTAAGGCATGGGCATTAGGGTTTAGGATATTGGGTTTAGGGTTTACGATATGGATTAAGGGTATATAACGTATAGGGTGACTTCAAGGGTTGAGAGCACGTCTGGTTTGGGTTTAATTTAAGTATAGGGTTGAGGCACAATATTTGAGGTTTAGGATATAAGGGTGAGGTTATATGGTCTAGGGATGAGGGTTTGAGGGTGTAGTCTTCAGGGTTTAAGGTATAGGGTTGATGATTGAGGGATTAGGGCTTAAGTATATTGTTGAGGGTATAAGGTTGAGGATTTAGGGTTTAAGGTTTAAGGGTTAAGGGTTGAGGGATAGAGTTTAAGGCTTAGGGGTAAGGGATTAGGGTTTAAGGTATAGTGTCTTGGGTTGAGGGTTTAGGAATAGGGATAGCATTTAGGGTTTAGGGATGAGGTATTGGGGTTGAGGGATTAAGGCTTAAGGTATAGCTTGTTGAGGTTTGAGTGTTTAGGGATAGGGTTTAGGGTTGAGGGATTAGGGTTTAGAGTTGAGGGATTAGGGTTTAAGGAATAGTGTTGAGGGTTGAGGGTTTAGGGATAGGGTTTAGGGTTGAGGGATTAGGGTTTAAGGAATAGTGTTGAGGGTTGAGGGTTTAGGAATAGGGTTTAGGGTTGAGGGTTAGGGTTTAGGGTTGATGGATTAGGGTTTAATGTTGAGAGTTGAGGGTTTAGGGTTTAGGGTTTAGGGATAGGGTTGATGGTCAAGGGATTAGGGTTAAAGTAGATTGTTGAGGGTAGAGGGATTAGGGATAGGGTTTAGGGTTGAAGGTTTAACAATTGAGGGATGAGGCTTTAGGACTGAGGGTTAAGGGATTGGGGTTTAAGATATAGTGTTGAGCATCGAGGGTTTAGGGATAGGTTTTAGGGTTTAAGTTTTAAGGGTTAAGGGTTGAGGGATAGGGTTTAGGGTTTAGGGATAATGGATTAGGGTTTAAGGTATAGTGTCAAGGGTTAAGGGTTTAGGAATAGGGATAGCGTTTAGGGTTTAGGGATGAGGGATTAGGGTTGAGGGTTGAGGGATTAGGGTTTAAGGTATAGTGTCGAGGGTTGAAGGTTTAGTGATAGGGTTTAGGGTTGATGGTTGAGGGATTAGGTTCTGGGGTTGATAGATTAGGGTTTAAGGTATAGTGTTGAGGGTTAAGGGTTTAGGGATAGGGTTTAGGGTTGAGGGATTAGGGTTTAGGGTTGATGGATTAGTGTTTAATGTTGAGAGTTGAGGGTTGAGGGTTGAAGTTTTAGGGATAGGGTTGATGGTCAAGGGGTTAGGGTTAGAGTGTTAAGGGTAGAGGGATTTGGGTTGAAGGTTTAAGGATTGAGGGTTGAGGCTTTAGGGATGATGGTTTAAGGCTTTAGGGATGATGTTTTAAGGCTTAAGATATAGTGTCAAGTGTTGAGGGTGTAGGGATAGGGTTTAAGTTTTAAGGGTTAAGGGTTGAGGGATAGGGATTAGGTTTTAAGGTATAGTGTTGAGGGTTGAGGGTTTAGGGATAGGGTTTAGGTTTGAGGGATTAGGGTTTAGGGTTGACGGATTAGGGTTTAATGTTGAGGGTTGAGGGTTAAGGGACAGGTTTGATGGTCAAGGGGTTAGGGTTAGATTGTCAAGGGTAGAGGGATTAGGGATAGGGCTTAGGGTTGAAGGTTTAAGGATTCAAGGTTGAGGCTTTAGGGATGAGGGTTTAACGCTTAAGATATAGTGTCGAGTATTGAGGGTATAGGGATAGGGTTTAAGTTTTAAGGGTTAAGGGTTGAGGGATAGGGATTAGGGTTTAAGTATAGTGTTGAGGGTTGAGGGTTTAGGGATAGGGTTTAGGTTTGAGGGGTTAGGGTTTAGGGTTGACGGATTAGGGTTTAATGTTGAGAGTTGAGAGTTGAGGTTTGAGGGTTGAGGGTTGAGGGTTTAGGGATAGGGTTGATGGTCAAGGAGTTAGGGTTAGAGTGTCAAGGGTAGAGGGATTAGGGATAGGGTTTAGGGTTGAAGGTTTAAGGATTGAGGGTTGAGGCTTTAGGGATTAGGGTTTAAGGCTTAAGCTATAGCGTCAAGTGTTGAGGATTTAGGGATAGGGTTTAGGTTTGAGGGATTAGGGTTTAGGGTTGACGGATTAGGGTTTAATGTTGAGAGTTAAGGATTAAGGGTTGAGGGTTGATGGTTTAGGGATAGGGTTGATGGTCAAGGGATTAGGGTTAAAGTAGAGTGTCAAGGGTAGAGGGATTAGGGATAGGGTTTAGGGTTGAAGGTTTAAGGATTTAGGGTTGAGGCTTTAGGGATGAGGGTTAAGGGATTAGGGTTTAATATATAATGTCGAGTGTCGAGGGTGTAGGGATAGGTTTTAGGGTTCAAGTTTTAAGGGTTAAGGGTTGAGGGATTAGGATTTGATGTTGAGGGTTGAGGGTTGAGGTTTTAGGGTTGAGGGTTTAGGGATAGGGTTGAGGGTCAAGGGATTAGAGTTAAGGGTTGAGGCATTAGGGTTTAACATTGAGGGTTGAGGGTTGAGGTTCAAGGGTTGAGGGTTTAGGGATAGGGTTGAGGGTCAAGGGATTAGGGTTAAAGTAGAGTGTCGATGGTATAAGGATTACGGATAGGGTTGAAGGGTTTAGGGATAAAGGATTAGGGTTTAAGGTATAGTATCAAGCCTATTGAGGGTTTAGGAATAGGGATAGCATTTAGGGTTTAGGGATGAGGGATTAGGGTTGAGAGTTGAGGGATTAGGGTTTAGAGATAAGGTTTAGGGTTGAGGGTTGAGGGATTAGGGTTTAAGGTATAGTGTTGAGGATAGGGTTTAGGGTTGAGGGATTAGGGTTTGACGTTGAGGGTTGAGGGTTGAGGGTTTAGGGATAGAGTTGAGGGTCAAGGGATTAGAGTTAAGGGTTGAGGGATTAGGGTTTGACGTTGAGGGTTGAGGGTTGAGGGTTAAGGTTTGAGGGTTGAGGATTTATGGATAGGGTTGAGGGTCAAGGGATTAAGGTTAGAGTAGAGTGTCAAGGGTATAAGGATTAGGGATAGGGTTGGAGGGTTTAGGGATTAGGTTTTAAGGTATAGTATCAATCCTATTGAGGGTTTAGGAATAGGGATAGCATTTAGGGTTTAGGGATGAGGGATTAGGGTTGAGGGTTGAGGGATTGTGGTTAAGGCTTGAGGGATTAGGTTTTAAGGTATAGTATCAAGCCCGTTGAGGATTTAGTAATAGGGATAGTGTTTAGGTTTTAGGGATGAGGGATTAGGGTTGAGGGATTAGGGTTGAGGGTTTAGGGATAGGGTTTAGGATTTAAGGTTTAAGGGTTGAGGGTTAAGGATTTAGGGTTTAGGATTAAGTGAGACCTAGATGGCTAAGGATGGATGGAGAGGTAGACAAGGAGCGACTAAGAGACATAGAGAGGGGAGAGGTAGAGAGGTGAGGGGGAGAGATAAGTGAGATATAGAAAGGTGAGAGATAGAACATGAGCTAATGGAACTAGAGGTGAGATATTGTACAGGTGCTATCGAAGGTGAGATAGGCACAAATATTTATGGATCAATCTATAGCAGGACAAAACGTGAGTGTGTTATAACCCACTCACATTTTGTCCTGCTATAGAAATGTTAAAAAAGCCTAGAAAAGTCCAGGCCCACATGCTCTATTTTCATGCTGATTATGCACGTGTTCTGACAAAAAAGAAGTGCTTTCATGTTGTTGGGAAGTTCACATGCACATTTTACACATTCTATCACCTTGGCATGATCTTTCCACCACCTTTTTTACTTTGCCAACTTGAGAAGGAGGAAATAACATAGTTTTCACACCAAATTTGATATATATCTATTCAAGTTTCAAGTTTTGTAGTGTTGCAATGTTAATTGTGATTCAATTTTAGGAATTTAACATTATAGATTGGTTAATAGTATTGTTGTTACTAATTATATTTGAGTGTTATTCAATTTAACATTGAAAAGGAAGCAAGTGGTGAAAAACTCAAATTGTTGATGAGTTTGATGCAAGAAGAAAAAAAATACTACATAATTGGGTACTGTCTCCATTTGAATCTCTATGTTTTAGGTAAGTCTTTACATGCATGTTCTTTACATTTTCCTTAATTCTATTTGAATTACTTTATTATGCTTAATCATACATGTTTATATCACTTGTATCCAGTATGCATAATAAAAGAATATGTATACATATCTTATGTTTATATAATAGACTATGTTTTAAATTAGTTCATGGTATGCATAATAAAAGATATCTCAAATCTTAACATTAATTAAAATAGACACATTCCCGATCAAGAAAGCAACCTACAATCTCACATGATGCCATGTATATTTTCTACACTTGGGCTCTTTAATAATTATGTGTAATAAACATACCTTAACATACCATGATGTCAAACTATACAAGAATAAATCCTTACAACATAATTAAAATACAATCCCACTATTATCTTGTCATATTAACAAGTTAAAATAAAATCCTTACTCTCCTTTGACCTTATCCTCATCTAGGACTGAAGTGAACTTTGTAACATAATGTTTTGTATGGCTACAATAACATTGTGCAATAATGCTACAGACAAATTCTCCGTCATGCCAAGGAAATGATCAAGAATTAAACCAACATAGGAAGAGATAGAAGCTAAGAATGCAAAGAAAGCAGTTGCTATGAGGGAACTTTGTGAGAAGAGGAAATTGGACATGATAAATGAAGACATGCCAATTGAAGAGGAATTGCAACCATCACAAAGAGATATGCTATTGGCAGCACAAAGAGAACAAATGCAAAAACTTCGTGCTATGAGAGATTTGAATACCATAGTTAGAGACACGTCCTCTACCGCAAGTCAACATGTAGGGACACCATCTACCACATCTCAAGTTAATAGTACATCATTGGTCACATGTGATGAAGGAGGTATGCCATCATTCCCACCTCAACCTCAAGGTATGTCATCTATTCCATCTTTAATCGAAGGTATGCCATCTAGCCCATCGCATTTAAATATTGATGAAATTCCTAATGTTGAGATGAATTTACCTAACTTAACACCACCTAGAATTTTGCATAGAAAGTCAAAGTATTTGATTTATATTGATGAGAATATTTTGTAGCCAATGGAAGGTAAGATTCCAAAATGCACTTGTAGAAGATATACTCATAAGAGTTGGAGATTCTCCTTTGAAAACTTAAATGAGACTGCAAGATGTCAACTATTTGTTGAAATGATGTGAAGTATAAAGTATAGGTCCATCATGAAGATTCTTGGGTTGAGAACATTAGAGTCTGCAAGTGAAAAATCTATTGTCAAGAATCTAATGAGTGTGTATGAGAGTGTGGGTAACGCCTCACACACAAAAGATAGTAATGCAACATGGCGTGTGATTACATCGACTATAGTAAGTAGTCAAATGAGGAAAGCTCGTCTCATTAGAAAGACAAGTCAAGGATTAAGAATTAATAGGAAAACTTTATCAAGAGCCGTTGGAAGATGCCAAAGAATTGAGGACACTAATGCCAATGAATTTTGGGCGTTCTCGGGGAGACCACCACAAAAAGATAAACCAATTGTTGAAGCATTGAGATCACTAATTGAAGACTTTTGGAAGAATTAAACAAGGGTATCTCCAAATCAAAGGGATGTGGTAAGAAGGAGAATTGGTAGTCAGAACCATGAGCCACATCCAAAGCATTTTTTGGATGAGACTCAAACATAGTTTTATGGTAATTTTCTAGGGAAGTATCCTCAAATTAAAATTTGTCAAAGATATTTTGAAATGCTAAAACTTTTCTATGTCAAGATAAATCACACACACACTACTTGTTGTTGTACATTACATATTAAATTTTCTAACCATTTTGATGTTTATAGGTCTATATGTTTAGATTTGCATACTAACAATGTTTTGCAGGGTTGTGGCATATGTGCCCCACTAACATCGCCAAGAGACTTCATATCAAAAAATTTATGTGAAAGAGAGGAAGGTCAAATATTCTACAAGAAATTATGCTTGGATGGCACATGTCATCATTGCGGTGGCTTGCAACGTTTGCCAATATGTGAACATATGGAAAGAACACATGCAGTTGGAAATGAACTAGTAGAGATCAGAAAGTATAAAATAGTGGAATACAATACAAAAGATGGTAAAGAAGCAAAGAGGTGTGAATTGGTTATTGAAAAGATTCCAGTGTATCAGTTTATGCCTATATTTTGTGATAGCATGGTGTATGAGTATGTAAGACATGCCCATAGAGCTCGATGGTTGGACTTGCAATTCAAGTTATGCAAGGACACATTTTTGGTTGGTAGCATTATTTCAGTCGTCAACTTTGTAGAGAACTATAGTCTACAGCCACAACATGAGGTGCAATCACAAGATTACAACTACACACAGGTTTCTATATTTATGCACATCACATTCATTCATGCGAATGATAGTATAGAGGATGACAGAAAGATCATAAGGGAGTATCATTTCTATATCAGTGATGATCGCACACATTCTACAGAGTTCGTGCAAGGTTGCTTTCAGGTGTTCTACAAAGATTTAGCTAGAAGGGGCATACCATTCAGTCAGCATATCATATGGTCGGATAACTGTGCATCACAATTTAAGAACTCACAGAATTTCTATTAACTAAGCAGGAGGCATAATTTTATAGGTATTCAGCATATGTGGAACTTTTGTGAGGCCAGGTATGGAAAGGGGGAGCATGATGGTGTAGGAGCATGTATCAAAAGAGCGATAGCATGAGAAGAGTTAAAGTATAAAGACAATGCAAAGTTGACAGATGCAAAATTGATTGTCGAGTGGTGTAATACTTCCATGGGTCCAGGTAATAAAGGTAAGTCTTTAGTTCATAGATTTTTTTGGTTGATAGATGATACTAACATTGCACCATATGAGGACTGTTCTACACTGACAGGATCAAGTGAGATGTACTCTTTCAGAAGCTCAATTGCAAGTTCATGGAGTATCCATACGTGAAAGATGTCATGCTTTTGTTCTTCCTATACAATTCAAGCCTGCAATGAGTGCGAGTCAAAGGAGTGGGTTGACGAATGGCAATTATCTTAGCCCACTTGACATGTATTGACCCCCGACGGCACTGGAACTAACACAGATGGAATCATTAGTTGACTTTGACCACATATTAGATCTAGTTCAACAAGTAATATATCTATTTGCATAGTTTTTGAAATTCCTAATGTCATCTTACTTTGTAGTGTTTTTGTAATGTTGACTAATTTCATCTAATTTGTTACACATATCAATGTAGGGCATGTATATGCAGTTATTGCAGATGAAGATAATGAAGAGGGAATAGATTATTACTTGTGTTGTTGTGTTGAGGCAAAAAATAAATTGGAGGCCCCAGTTACAGATCGAGAAAACATCGAAGACCCTACAAGCTCAATGGTTATTACTGGAACATGGCTTAGA
This sequence comes from Cunninghamia lanceolata, assembly GCA_027924645.1. Taxonomy (NCBI): domain Eukaryota; kingdom Viridiplantae; phylum Streptophyta; class Pinopsida; order Cupressales; family Cupressaceae; genus Cunninghamia; species Cunninghamia lanceolata. The sequence continues at coordinate 1,399,133 of BSBN01000053.1, read as the reverse complement.
AGGTACCCACATAAGAGTGATAATGTTTGGTTGTTTCAGGACTTTGACACACATCAAAAGATTCTTCATTACTCAAACCTTGTCATGGCATCCAATGTTCATTTGATACAATATCAGGGTAGACCTTTGAACAAGTCCTTGTGGAAGGTGTGTGAGTCTAACCATGAAGGAATACTTGACACAATAAAGAGTAGAGTAGACTCGGATGGTTCATTAGGTTAATTTGTAAGTATTCACATTGATTTTATAAAGTCATGTTACATTGAGTTGTAAGTATGTACATTAATTTGTAAGGTTTGTCTTTTTTTATTTGCTACTGCATTTTTACACATATACACATTTTTACATCATCATGTTATGCTTCATGGGGTTAGACCTAAGTGATGGATGAAGTTGATCCTGAGAATAATGTATAAAATCTAGGTAATGTATAAAATATAGGTGTCTCTAGGTGTCTTGGTTTCTAACTAGATAATAGGTGTCTCTAATTGTGTCTTAGGTATATACGATATGTCAACTAGGTAGATAGAGACTAGAAAAAAGGTATTTAATCTAATCTAGGTGTCTTAGGTAGATATTATATATCAACAACCTATCTAGAGACTAGAATAAGGTATAATCTAGAATGATCTAGGTGTCTTCTATAATTTAATCTAGGTGTCTTAGGTAGGTACTATATGTCAACTAGGTCACCATAATAGGTGTCTTAGGTAGAACTATAATCTAGGTGTCTAGTTGACTTAGATCTAAACTATGATAAGGTATAAATACTAGGCATCTTTGGTCTACTATGTCTATAAAATCTAGATACATACTATACAATAGGTGTCGTAGGTGTCCTACGTCTACTAGAATACATGTGTCTTAGCTCTTAGGTGAGGCCACATGAGCTTCCAACTTCACATGGTTGGCCTTGTCAGTATAGAATATTTATATTTCTTGAAGTTAAGGGAAGCTCTTTTTCTTAATAGGAAAACTTTATCGACTTCAATTGCACTAATGGTGCAGGGGTACCCAGGTTGTCATGCCTCCAAGAGGGGTCAAAAAATAAAATTTTGTTTTGATTGAGTCAATTATCTATAATAAGGTCTTCTAAGACCATTTCATATGTTTTTGAGTCAGTTTGAGTCATTTGGGGTTAGTTTGAGTCTTTGAGTCTTGTTGCAAAAAAGTGTCAATGTTGTCAAGTTGCACAAAGCAATTTTTACAATTTTGGTGTCCTGCTCCTGATGTGACCAAAATGACAATTCCAATGCATCTGGATGGGTACTTTTAGGCTAGGCATGGTCCTATTTTTCACCCAAACATACCGAAACAGTCCGAGCTACATTGTATCGATGATATCCCTAAAGAGTCCAAAGTGCAAAAAGATAGCAATTTTTTACAAGCTGTTACTCAGAAACTATGTCACTTAGAAACATTATGTCTAAGGCAACATGATCCAATAGGGTTCCTCTACAATAACCTCTCTCATTTTTTATATCTCTGAGTGTTTTCCCGTAGTGAAAGGTTTTCTACTGCCCCAAAAATTATCAAAAGGAGGTAGTGTAAAGTTGCAAAGGGGTGTAACTTTCATTCTGCTCCTGATGCAACCAAACTGACTATTCCAATGCATCCAAATGGGTACATTTATGCTAGACATGGTCCTATTTTTCACCCAAACATGTCGAAACAATCCAAACTACATTGTACCGGAGATATCCTTGAAGAGTCCAAAGTGCAAAAAGGTAGCAATCTTTGACATTATGTTACTCAAAAACCATGTCATGTAGAAACATTCTATCTAAGGCAATGCGATCCTGTAGGGTTCCTCTACAATAACCTCTCTCAATTTTTTATATCTCTAAGGCATTTGCCCGTGGTGAAAGGTTTTCTGCTGCCCCAAAAATCGTCAGAAGGAGGTAGTGTAAAGTTGCAAAGGGGTGTAACTTTTGTCCTGCTTCTGACGCAACCAAACTTACTATTCCAACCCATTTGGATGGGTACATTTACACTAGGCATGGTCCTTTTTTTCACCCGAACATGCCGAAAGATTTTGAGCTACATTGTACCGACGATATCCCTGAAGAGTCCAAAGTGCAAAAAGGTAGAAATCTTTGATGAGATGTTACTCGAAAACCATGTCACTTAGAAACATTTTGTCCAAAGAAACATGATCATGTAGGGTTCCTCTACAATAACCTCTTTCAGATTTTTATATCTCTGAGGTGTTTGCCCGTGATGAAAGGTTTTCTGCTGCCCTAAAAATCATCAGAAGGAGGTAGTGTAAAGTTGCAAAGGGGTGTAACTTTCATCCTGCTCCTGATGCAACCAAACTAACTATTCCAACAGGTCTGGATGGGTACATTTACACTAGGCATGGTCCTATGTTTCACCCAAACATGCCGAAACAGTCTGAGCTACATTGTATCAACGATATCCCTAAAGAGTCCAAAGTGCAAAAAGGTAGCAATCTTTGACAAGATATTACTTGAAAACTGTGTCACTTAGAAACATTACATCTGAGGCAATGCAATCATGTAGGGTTCCTTGATAATAAACTCTCTCAGTTTTTTATATCTCTGAGCCGTTTACCCTGGTGAAAGGTTTTCTATTGCCCCAAAAATTGTCAGAAGGAGGTAGTGTAAAGATGCAAAAGGGTGTAACTTTCATCCTACTCCTGATGTGACCAAACTAACCATTCAAACATGTCTATATGGGTACATTTATGCTAGGCATGGTCCTATTTTTCACCCAAACATGCTGAAACAGTCCGAGCCACATTGTACTAGCGATATCCCTAAAGAGTCAAAAGTGCAAAAAGGCAGCAATCTTTGACGAGATGTTACTTAGAAATTGTGTCACTTAGATACATTTTGTCTAAGGCAACATATAATAACCTCTCTCATTTTTTTATATCTCTGAGGTGTTTGCCTGTGGTGAAAGGTTTTCTGTTGCCCCAAAAATCGTCAGGAGGCAGTGTAAAGTTGCAAAGGGGTGTAACTTTCATCCTACTTCTGATGTGACCAAACTGATAGTTCCAACGCATTGGGATGGGTACGTTTAGTCTAGGCATGGTCCTATTTTGCACCCAAATATGCCAAAACAATCCGAGCTACATTGTACCGGGGATATCCCTTAAGAGTCCAAAGTGCAAAAAGGCAGCAATCTTTGATGAGCTATTACTCAGAAACCATGTTACTTAGATACATTTCATCTAAGGCAACGTGATCATGTAGGGTCCCTCTACAATAACCTCTCTCATTTTTTTATATCTCTAAGGTGTTTTCCTGTGGTGAAAGATTTTCTACTGCCCCAAAAATCATCAAAAGGAGGCAGTGTAAAGTTGCAAAGGGGTGTAACTTTTGTTCTTCTCCTCGTGCAGCCAAAATGATAATTCCAATGCATCTGGATGGGTATGTTTAGGCTGGGCATGGTCTAGTTTCGTACCCAAACATGTCAAAATAGTCTGAGCTACAAACACTAACTAGTCTTCAATCTTCAAACACTACAAATACCATGATATCCTGCATAAAGTTATCTTTTAGCCTTTTATAAAGGCATGGCCATCAAATTCAACCACATAGAGATAATTTTTTATATTCCAAATTCCTTTTAAATACTGACCTTCCAATCCTTTTTCTTGCCCTCATATCAATTAAATATGACCTTCGATTATGATATGGCGCTTGAGCTTATGAGAGTTTACTAGAGACACTGGTTGATTTAGGTTGAAGGGTCGGTGAACTAATGACTTAAAGACCCTTTAGTAGGTTGATTTAAGTGATAGTAACTTTTGATTATAAGTCAATATTAAATTAAAACAAAAGTGTACTTTACACACGACAGGCAATTGAGGGTTTTAAAGTCTTAAGAAAAGTAGATTCTTTTTAGGGTTTGATGCCCAATATGTAAACCCTAACTATCAATAAGAAAGACTTAAACATTCTAACTTTCATCAAGAGATATCTAGGACATTTCAGAGAGCTCAAGGACATAAGAAGAAAGACATTAGAGTATGACACTTATCATAGGCTTAGGGTTCTAAGACATGAACAACTTGACATTCGAATCAAACTCATGACTCCTCTTGACAAATATAGCTCTCCTTGATGATGACATTGAATTATGATTATGAAAGCTTGTGTCTTCTCTAACTTCTTATTGTATGAACAAAACCACATCCACCATGAATATGAACCTTGCATCATATCAACCTTCCAAGATAGATCTTATCATGAAAACCATATTCACAACAAAACCTTGCATGAACAAAACCACATCCACCATGAACATGAACCTTGCATCATATGAACCATGTTTGTCTTGTGCAGCATCAACATGAATTGAGAGACCTTATCATAAAAACCATATTCACAACATCATGCACCTCATGATCATCACCTACCTTGAATCACTATACCACCTTATCAACATCATGGCATCAACCTTGACATCAATGACAAACAACCTTGACCCTTTGACTTCAATGACAACCTTGAACCTTGATTGTTGATGACTTATGGAAGCCTATAGCCCCAATGTTATGTTGCATACTAAAATTAGGTAAGAATCAATGTACTCTCATAACCTCACCTTATATACAAGAGGAATTACATTTAATAACCACAATGGTCATCAGGTGCTTATAAGCATACGATTTTGACTATCTTATTCAAAACAACAAACATACTTTTTACATCCCAATATGGTATAATAACAAGAAATTAAGAAATATTTTCAATTGACCAACTCATAAAGAATATGGATCAACATACTCATTTGAATATTTTCAATTGAGAAAATAATAAAGAATATGAATATTTTATGTTCAACATGATGATTCATTTTTATTTTAAATACAACTTTTATCTTTTAGTTCCAGAATGAGGTTTAGGTGATACTTGAATAACAATAGCTAGCTTATTGGATCAACAAACATCCTATGTAATACAATTAGACTTTAAATATTTGAAGTAACCATCTACAAATATCCATTCAAACGTGGATCTATAATGCAAGTATGGACACCATCAATAAAAAAGATTTGTATTAACCAAATATCCATATAGGCATACATCAATATCTGTTGATATAAGTATAACATATATACAAAATAGCCATATAGGCTTACAAGAATGCCATATAGGCATACAATGTCAACTATATGCAATACAAAATATATGTCCACAAATGCCATATAGGCATACAACAAAGAAACACAATAAAAAGTTATTCCCCTCTGGCTAGTGAAAAGAATAGATCACGAGCAGCTTTTGATCTTCTAGGGGTGGAGACATGTATGTGGGTGGTCTACTATGAACCTGAGGGCTACTCCTCCTATTTAGTTGTTCGTGCATTTGTAGCTATTACAATAAAAAGTATAGACATTAATATATAGAAATTACATGTTATAAAAAATGAAACATTTAACAAAATAATCACTTACCGCTACCATATAATCTTTCTCCTCATTTGCCTTAGTAGCAGGATTAGGCTGTGGTGATGTCATGTCTTATAAAAACCATCCAGATAGAAATTAAACTTCAAATCAATATTCTTTTGATTTTTCAAAAATAAAAAACTATAACAATGAATGTAAATTGAAATTTACTAATCTGCCTCATACTCCTGTCAATGGCATGGAGCTATGAATCATAGAGGACACACCATGCTCCATTGCCCTATGAACATAAGGAGGTGTCTTTGTAGCCTGCATCATCTAGAAATAAAACAACATTATTCAATTATGAAAACTATAATAGTGATGCAAATCATGGCTCCTAACATACACACACGTTCACCTAAACATGGAAGTACACACAATAAAGCACACAAGTCACATACAAAAATCTAGTAAGTACAATCCATTCATTAAACTATTTATTTTATTACCTCCGTGAAGCTTTGAAGTCCACCACTGCTGGTAGGTGTTGCTGTGAAATCTCCAATATTAACATATTCGACATCCAAAATTAGATATTAGAATACCATTCATATAGTGATGCTATTCACATGTAATATTTATAATTGTTTATTAGTTACATACCCCGACAATAGATGATGTAGTGTAATATGCACATGGAGAACCACTGAAAATGCTATGACCCAGAAATTTCATTAAAATCATCAAACTAAATTAGTTAATCTTGTATTTCAAAAATAAAATTTAATAAATTAAATTCAATGAACTTGCTAAGATTTACCTAAGTATCAAGGCTGAAAGTCTCACTCAGGAGGGCATCTGTCATCACCATCTGCTTAGCTACAGATGTAGCCTACACACCTGCATCATAACTATTTGTGGGGTCATAACCACATGTTGACCCGCAAGTCCGACAAGTATGGGGTGGAACCGTACTCAAACTCTCCCCTGACCCACGTTGTGCTGCAGGACTAGCATGCTATAAGATGCTCTAGGTCAAGGCACTAATGGACTGAAGTGTCTCGACCTCAACACTCTCCTTCACAATGGAAGGGATAGAAACGTACTCATGGGCCGATCTAGCAAGTGCTCGTCTCCTTGGCTACTATGGGTCAACACGTGCCCCTGGTCTATATTGTGTTGACCCCCTACCTCTACCCTGGAACTCCCGCATATCAAAATAATTTGGCTCTTTATTTTTGACAAACTCACAATAGAGTTTCCTCAAAAAATATTGCGTGACCTCATTATTGTTGCATGGAGGATGGTCAAAAACCATCCACCAACTCTATGTAAAATTGTCCCTTATCGCTTGGTTGTTACACCAATTGATAGGGAACCTCTTGCATGTAAGGGGTAGAGATTCATTTGTTCGTGGGTCTGTGAAAATAGAACACAAGTTGAGTTTTGTAATTTGTTCCTTTTTAACTTGTTCATATGACAACTTGTTAGCATAATACTCTCTCAATTCTCTCCTCTTTTCTATCCAACTAGTGATTTTCTTGCTTATTGAATATACCTTTGATAACATAGATTCAAGGGATTGAGCAAGTGTGGATCTATGCAAGGTTCAAGTTGCAAGTTCTTTCGACCTTGCAATTATGTCCTCAATTTGTTTCTTATTATTTTTAATTTGCCCCATTATATTTTCTTGTGCTCCAGGGGCATATTTAGGAATAAATGGAGGTGTCTGTGGTTGGGGTTCTTCTTCAGCAGGTATTTGTTGTTTAGTTGATGGAGGATTTTGTGGATTTTCAGGAGGAGGAGGAGGTGCATTATCAACTCCTGTAAATTTAAGAAATTTACATCAAAAACTATTTTAACATACCTATTTAGCAACAAATTCACACAAGAAAGCAAATAAAACTTACTTCTTCGATTTCCCTGACATTGTGGCAGCATTTTGATGATGAATCAGCTGATGATTGGACCTTAGATAACATGAGCGCACTCCTTTCTTTCTTCAAGCCGCGGGTTTCTTGCAATTTACTGTGAAATAATGAAATAGAATGCTTCTTTTATATATATATAAAACAGCACATAACGCGCTCACATTATAATGCAAGCACGTTATAGCTTGGTGTAGGCTCGGAAACACCAAGCCATAATGCGCTTGCATTATTTCTATTTTTATTTTTTTTAAGTTGGCCACTTTTTGGCCCCCCAACTTTTTTCACCCACCCATGTGATATTTGTTTTTATATGAATAATTTGTTTTTAATCTATCTTTAGGCTTCACTAATTTTAGGTTACCATTCTTCTTACTTGTTGTGTCTGTTTTCCTTCGGCTGCTCTAACTTTAGGGTTGTCATTCAAGATCAACATTGTTTGCCATGGTTTAGATTTCATGATTATCATTCTGCAAGTATCCAGGCCTTGAGTGTTTAGAAATGATTTTTTCCTTGTGTTAGCCAGAACCCATGGCAGTGACGATTTATCTAAAGATCCATCGCTCAACCCACCTTAGAGTTGTGTATGCCAATTATTTCCTTGATATTTCTATGTCTACCATTGAGGGTTTGCCTAATCGGTTTCTTGCCATGGATTCTCCCATTTGATTAACTAGTGCCAAAGATCAGTGCGATTTCCTGGGTTCGATTACTAATCATCAACTGAAGAAGATTCTTTAGGATGAAGGACATTTAACTCTCAAAGCAGTTAGACTAATTTTGGGCTAGAAATTTTTTTCTACAAAAACCAGATATCAGGTTAATTCTGACATCTCTTCATGTTTTGTAGCCTCCCTGCTTGACATGCACATTTCTAAATCTCAGGTGGAATAGCTGACCCAAGAGTTATTTCTTCCTCATCTTCTTGGGGGTTTGGATGAGATCTTGACCATTGCACGCCTGGGCATTGGTTTACCTTTCCCCGAAGTTCTGGATTGCCTTAAGGACCCAGTGGTTTGTTTTTACCCTTTCATCTTGGATGTGTCAGGCCATGAACTATTAGACCATCGCGTTCAAGTCATCTAAGGGTACAGGTTCCTGGTCAAACTTTTTTGTTATGAGCCTATTGAGGGTTTCCAGTGGCTGCTTGATTTTGAGGATGACAAGGACTTTGACTGATAGCAACGTAAGTTCAGGCTTTTGTTTTTGTTATACAAAATGATAGTGGCCTAGAATCTTCCTAGGGTTTAGTCTTATATGTGGATATATAGGAATTTTAGATGTTTCAGTCTTGAATGATTAAAATTGTTAATGTTTCCAGACTACAGTTCCAAACACGTTGCATATGTTATGTTGTATTTATCTGATATACTTCCTTTTTTGCATAATACAAACTTTAAATCTACCTTGTGTTATTGGTATTTGAAGAATGATTTAAATGTTGTACTTTCTATTGGACCCATGGCAACAAAAGGGTATCTTCTTTTTTGAGATAAGGTTTCCCTTCTGTGTTAATCTGAGAATCTAAAATGGATCTTTGTTGATAAATGTAGTCTTCCATTAAAGAATCATTTACTTTCAATGTAACTATCATCTTCTAGTTGGTTAGTGATAGTCTATCGATGAATTTGAAATGTGTGATTCATTTTCTATTACATAGTACTAGTCTATCGATGAATTGTTATATTAAGCAAATGTTTCCTTTTTCAATGATGTAGACTTACAATTTATATTTGGACTATTATAATATATTAAAATTCAATTTTTATATAGGAAAATATATATTTTATATTGAGGACTCTTTAATTTGTTAAAATTGTGAGTAAATCAAATGATATGTGGTTCTAGGTTTGTTTTGGGACAAGACAAATATTACAGCAGAAAGATAATGAAATATATCTTTGAAAATCAAGAAGGTAGTTCTATTTACAGATGAGTTATGTTTTATACCAAAAGAGAAATTGGAATGAAGCTACAGAAGATTTAAAGATTTAATGGTATCTATTTTCAATATTGTTGAAGATTAAAAGTATTCGTTGAAAATTGATTTTTTAGTATGATAATAACCAATCACTGTAGTGAAAGATAAGTTTTTGTTTTTTTTAGGCTTTATGGGCCAAAACTAGGGTTTTTAAACTATGTTTTTTTTGTTCTATGTGAATTTCCGAACAAGCCTTAAGTTATGTTTATTTTATATTGGAACTTAGTTTTTAGTTCCTAAGTCTATAAGTTATCTGGTTTGCCCATAAGGGGATTATACCACATAAAGTAAGGCAAGGTTGTTATAAACTAATCCATATTCAATATAAATATTTAAAGTCAATGGATTTTTTCCCATAGGACTTGAAATTTTTATTTATTAGTCAGTGAAACTATCAGATAAAGAACCCATCTTTCGTTTTATCGGTGAAAGTTGTATTTCTTGAACTAGATAGTTTAGTAACAAGGCTTCAGTCATATTTTTTGTAGCTTGATTGGCTTTTCTTTGTATACTTAAAAAAAATTGCTTTTACCTATAGTAAAGACAATGGCTAATCTTTTGAATGTTGAAAACTATAGGCTACATAAACAACACTGTACTTTTGACATTGATGATGCCTTGAAAAAGGAACATTCATTTAGGATAGATTCATTCATGTACACCCCAGGAGATTGTTTATTTGACACACTCGAAGTTCTCCTACATTTTCGTTATACTTCTATTGAATTACGTAATGGATTAATTGATTACTTTTTGTTATGTCAAGCATGGCATGACTATGATGCATTATATGAATTACATCCAGAAATGTTGTATGAGATGCATGGTATTTATGATGTTAATACATATTTATCTAGAATGTGATTATTTTCTTCATCTTCTCTTTCTAAAATAGAAAGAGGGCTTTGGGGTGATAAGTTTTGCATACAATGGATCTTGAAATGGTTGAATATATCAATTGCATTGTGGTCCACAACAAGCAAAAAAAATACTTACATTTCAACACAAATGTGCAAACAAATCATTTTTCAATAGTATTTCACAATGAGAACCCTATTTGCAATCATTATGAGCCATTGTTTTGTAAAAAAACATTGCCAACAAACATGCCCATGCAATTAAACCACATTTCAGTTTTTTGTGCAAGAATAGAAATGTATTTCGAATCTCTGGCACGTGAAATGCAGCTTTATGGTATGCAAAAAGCAATAGTTACCACCTCAGACTGTGGGGAGAGCCTTTTCAATGCTATATGTTATTTAATGGAAGGAAAATTTGATGTTCAATCTTTAAGACTTTATATTGCATAGTCTTTTTGCAATGCAAAAAAAGGCAACCACTATAGTGCAATTAATTGCTTAAAGGACTACTTAGAAGATGATATCTTGCAAACAACTCCATTCATTGTAAATTGGGAAGGCTATATTATAAACATGGGATTGCCGTATTCAAAGGGAAAGATTGAAGGAGGTCCATTTTGTTTTCAATGGATAGCAACCATCTTCAATACTAGGATTCACGAACTTGGTCTTTAGCTAGTAAACAAATTGAAAAAAATTATTGTACTGAAACAAATACATTGAAGACATACAACATAATATCAATTAAAACAAACACAACACACATACACTGTGAGCCACTAGTAGCACCACATGAACTAATAGACTATCTGAAATAAATTGTTCTAGTACATTGCATATGGATTATAGTCGTACCAAACAATTACAAATGCAAATGCAATCAAAAGGGAATGATAAAAAGATTCGAGATAACAAGAAAATACCACTAAATCAATTCAAGAAGACATTGCACAATAATATAATAAATATAGAGGAACTAAACACTTCACGTGTACAAAAAAACTAGTTATAGTAACTCATGTTAGTGGACCATCTCAAGTAAATTGTTCAAGTGCATTGCAAATGGATTATACTCATAGTGAACAATTACCCTTCCAAATCTAGTCACAAGTTCGTGGCAAAAAAACCAACATCAAAATATAATATCAATCAATCAATTAAAGAACATGTTGCACAATACTAGAAAAGAAAAAGACCAAGTTTCTTTGAAAAGAATTTTTTAAAACCATATCATTACAAAACAAAGATATTTGAAAGTCGTTGAAGATACTCCTCAATATGAATGTTTCACTTACCAACATTTACATTTTTCATGTATACAATGAAAAAATTTACAAAAAATGAACAACAAACCTATCAAACTTTAACAAAACAAAATTTTGTAAATTCATTTCAACGAGTTTGTTCATCATGCAAAACATCAATGCAGAATGGTAAACTACCATGCTATGCAACTCTGCAATTGATAAGACAAAACAAACCATTACAAATCTTGTCATCTTTGTCTGAACTTGAAGAGAGACTCATATTGCCTTGAATTGCATTTGCATAAATTAGACAATGGGGACACAAACGGTCTCAGATTGAATTGACTGGATCAATAATTAATGTGCCTACAAATATAAACATTGTCCAAAAAGCACTTCCACGATCAATTGATGAATCAATCACTGTTGCATTTGCATTGAAAAGGAAATTGCAACACAAGAATCCATACCAAGTTGGCAATGTTCATCCCAATCGTATCATGAAAGCATTAAAAATATTAAGCGAACACATTTATGGGTAAGTGCAAGAAGATGGGTGGCCAAAAAGGGGTCTTAAGTGGCCACTTTTTTTCTAAAATCAGGAAATATTGACCTTGGATGAGAAATTGAGCATAGTTACACTCAAAATTTTAAGATGCAACAAAAACAATGTTTGTAGTGCTCCGAGTCTACTTTCTAAACTACTTTTTTTTAAAAAAATGGTATAGATTAAGGGGTTCAAAAAAGGGAGCCACATAAATTGGTGTTGTTTCTATCAAAAAAACATAACTAGCGTGTTTTGTGGCTGCCTCAAAAGGTTAACTTTTTTTTTGGTATTTTTAAAATCACTTCAATGAGAAATTAGCTAATAGCATGTAGTTTATGCCCAATTTTTCTGATAATTTTTTAATGAATATTTGGTTTTTTACTAATTTTCAAAGTGGACACATCCTAAAAAACTGAATTTTGGCCGTGCTACCCTTGTAAATTTTGAAAACTAATTGAAAATTAAATTATTTTTAAATATGTGTAGAATGGAGTCTAGTTTATAAAAATGTAATTTATTTGAAATTTCAATGAATGGTTAATTTATAATAAAAAAAAGACCAAACACTAGTTTTTGCCAAAAAATGGACACACAAACAAAAGAAATTAAAGATGAAAGGCTTAACATTGTCAAAATGTGAAAAAAATTACATCATTAAATAGCTAAGAGAAAGCCTAACATTACCTAGGTGTTCAATTTGTTCGACCTTGAAGCATGTGCAAATCTGACGGTTAGCACGAATGAAATTATGTGAAATCCTATAGAATATGCAAAAACACATCTTTGTATGTTGGGAAGACACTCCAAGCCTTTGGGTTGGAAATCCAAAGCAAATCCCAAGCCTAAGGCTTGGTATTCCCAAAGAAAAATATAACGCGCTCGCGTTATGTTCTGCATTTTTTTCTTTTTTGCAAGTTTGCTTGATGTTTGCACAATTGAACATAACGTGAGCGCATTATAACACGCTCACGTAATGTCTCGCTTGGAATGGTTTATGTTCAAGGTTTTTAAGTATGTTTGATGTATGTATGTTTGTATATATATTTGTATTTATATATGTATGTATGTATTCCAAATTGTATGTATGCATGTATGAATGTATGTATGCATGCTTGTATGTATGTATTGATGTATGTATGTATATGCCTATATGTATACATATGTATTCTTATATGTATGTATATATGTATGCTTGTATGTATGTATGTATGCTTGTATGTATGTATGTGCATGTATGCATACTTGTATGTATGTATATATGTATGCATGTTTGTATGTATGTATGTCTGTATGTCTATATGTATGTATGTATGTAAGGGTTTTGGGTATAGGGTATATAAGGACTTGAGCCCAGATAGTTTTTAAGTTTGAGGGTTGAGGTTTTTTGGTTTAGGATTTAACGTATAGGGTTGAGGGTTGAGGGATTAGAGCTTAAGTAATAGGTAGATGGTAGAGGGTAGAGGGTAGAGGGTTGAGGGTTGAGGGTTACTGTTGAGGGATAATATTCAGGTTTTTGAGTGTATAAGATTAAGTGTGTAAGGAATGGGGATTAGGGTCTAGGATATTGGGTTTAGGGTTTACGATATGGATTGAGGATATATAAGGCATAGGGTGACTTGGGTTGAGAGTGTATGGTTTAGGTTTTAAGTATAGCATTGAGGCACAATATTCAGGGTTAAGGGTATAAGGGTGAGGCTATAGGGTATAGGGATGAGGGTTTGTGGGTGTAGGCTTCAAGGTTTAAGGTATAGGGTTGAGGATTGAGGGATTAGGGATTAAGTATATGGTTGAGGATATAGGGTAAAGGGTTGAGAGTTTATAGTTGAGGGATAATGTTCAAGGTTGAGTGTCTAAGATATAGGGTTTAGGGTTTAAGGTTGAGGGTAGATAAGGCATATGGATGAGGGTATAGGGTATAGGGTATAGGGTAGAGGTTTGAAGGTTGAGGGATAATGTTCAAGGTTGAGTTTCCAAGGTTAAGTGTATAGGGTATAGGGTTTAAGGGTTTAAGGGTATCTAGGGGTTGAGAGTTTAGGGTTTAAGGGTTTAAGGTTTGAGGAATTAAGGGTTTAAGGGTTGAGGGATTAGGGTTTAAGGCATAGTGTCAAGGGTAGAGGGATTAGGGATAGGGTTTAGGGTTGAAGGTTTAAGGATTGAGGGTTGAGGCTTTAGAGTTGAGGGTTAATGGATTAGCGTTTAAGGTATAGTGTCGAGGGTAGAGGGTTTAGGGATAGGGTTTAGGGTTTAAGGTTTAGGGGTTGAGGGTTTAGGGTTAAGGGTTAAGGGATTAGGGTTTAAGGTATAGTGTTTAGGGTTGAGTGTTTAGGAATAGGGTTTAGGATTTAAGGTTTAAGGATTGAGGCTTGAGGCTTTAGGGATAAGGTTTAGGGTTTAGGGTTGTGAGAGACCTAGATGGCTGAGGACAAATGGAGAGGTAGACAAGGAGTGATTGAGAGATGTAGAGAGGGGAGAGCTAGAGAGGTGAGGGGGAGACAAAGGTGAGAGATAGAGAGGTGAGGGGAGAGATATAATAAAATGAGAAAGTGAAGTTGACAACTTGAGGGAAAGATGGGTAAGAAGGAGGGAGAGAGGTGGAGAGGAAGTGAAATATCTAGAGAGCTATGAGAGATATACAAGTGAGAGACCTATAACCTAGGGAGAGAGGGGTGAGAGAGATAGGGGAGAGATGGGGGTGAGGTAGATAGGGGAGGAGAGGGGTGGATAAGGGTTGAGGGTTTAAGGGTTTAGGGTTTAAGGGTCAAGGGTTTAGGGTTTAAGGGTTGAGGGATTAGTTTTTAGGGTTCAAGGTATAGTGTCGAGGGTTGAGGGTTTAGGGATAGGGTTTAGAATTTAAGGTTTAAGGGTTGAGGGTTGAGGCTTTACGGATAGGGTTTAGGGTTTAGGGATAAAGCATTAGGGCTTAGGGTTTAGGGAACTGAGGGATTAGGGTTTAAGATATAGTGTTGAGGGTTTAGGAATAGGGTTTAGGATTGAGGGATTAGGGTTTACTGTTGAGGGATTAGGGTTTAGGGTTGAGGGATTAAGGTTTAAGGTATAGTGTTGAGAGTTGAGGGTTTAGGGATAGGGTTTAGGATTTTAGGTTTAAGAGTTGAGGGTTGAGGATTTAAGGATAGGGTTTAGGGTTAGGGATAAGGGATTAGGGTTTAAGGTATAGTGTCAAGGGTTGAGGGTTTAGGGATAGGGTTTAGGATTTAAGGTTTAAGGGTTGAGGCTTGAGGCTTTAGGGATAAGTGAGAGACCTAGATGGCTAAGGGTTGAGAGATAGGGGAGAGATGTGGTGAGGAAGATAGGGGAGGAGAGGGGTGGATAAGGGTTTAAAGCTTTAGGGTTGAGGTATTAGGGTTGAGGGTTGAGGGATTAGGGTTTAAGGTGTAGTGTTGAGGGTTTAGGGATAGGGTTTAGGATTTAAGGTTTAAGGGTTGAGGGTTGAGGCTTTAGGGATAGGGTTTAGGGTTTAGGGATAAGGGATTAGGGTTTAGGATTGAGGGATTAGGGTTTAAGGTATAGTGTTGAGGGTTCAAGGTTTAGGGATAGGATTTAGGGTTTAGGGATGAGGGACTAGGGTTTAGGGTTGAGGGTTTAGGGATAGAGTTTAGGATTTAAGGTTTAAGGGTTGAGGGTTTAGGGATAAGTGATTAGGGTTTAAGGTATAGTGTCGAGGGTTGAGGGTATTAGGACCATCAAAAATACCCATAGTCCCATTTGGTTTCATACATTTTTCCTTCCATAAATCCATCTTAAGGGTCCATATTCCTTTTAAGGTTATTCCAGTAGTCATTCATAGGCATCCCATATCATGGTCCATGTGAAAGATATTTATATTTTTTATCATTAATGTGTTTTTGTCTCTTACCGCAGCCCCGCAACACATTCAAACAGCCTTGGCGGGTGTGTGGGAACCAAAGGAGGAGAAATAATAGTTACTACTTCCCCGCGGTGAGCAGAAAATCTAGTTGTGAGCTAGCGGCATGAAGTAAATGGCATACATTGGTTGTCGCAATCCTGTAACAGTCTCAAGATAAGGTGGTGGGCTGGTAGTATGAGTTCATGAGTGGCATATAATATGACACCACAGTCCTGTAGCAGGTAAAACATTAATCAATGGTAATGCGGTAAGAAGGAGAAGAGGAAAGATGTTTCACCATGCCCCCATGGTGGTCTCCAATAGAGCTTGCGGCATTGCGGTGTAAGGAGTTCAAGTGGTCTATGTGTCAAGTACCACAGCCCTGTGACGATTCCAAGGAAGGATTGTGGTAGTGCAGTGAATGCTTCAGGCGATATGTGGTATTTTACCATGGCCCCATGACAGTTTCAAAGGAAGTTAGTGGTGGTGCGGTAAAGGCTTCAAGTGATGGGTAATGTAATAGACCACGGCCCCATGACGCCAATGACTTCAACTGGCAGGCTTGGGGTAAGCAGTGAAAGGTGATGCCAAAAATACACTGCGATCCTGCAATGGTCAGGCCAAAGGTTTGAGGTAGCACAGTAAAAAGACATTAGGGATAACATATATCCTGCCATCCCGTGATGGTGTGTAATAAGGCTTGCGGGGTGGCGGTAAGTGGTGAAAATGAATGTAACCATCCAAGCTCCCACAATCCCGCGATGGATCTTAGTAGGTCTTGTGGTGATGTGGTAAGGCATTCAATGCTGACATAACTTGAGGGAAAGATGGGTAAGGAGGAGGTTGAGAAATGAATAATATAGAGTTTTGTATAGCAAGCTATAATGCGCTTGCATTATAACACAAGCACATTTTGTCTTGCTATTCAAATGGTAAAAAGGTCAGGACACCCATGATCCAGGCCCACTTTCTCTATTTTCTTCTGGTTATGCACGTGTTTCGACAAAAAGAAAGATTTTTCATGTTGTTGGGAAGAGCACATGTACATTTTCACATTGTACCACCTTTGCATGAACTTTCCACCACCTTTTTCTGGTTTGCCAACTTAAGGAGGAAATAACATAGTTTTCACATCAATTTTGATATATATAATTCAAGTTTCAATTTTTATAGTGTTGCAATGTTAATTGTGATTGAATTGTAGGAATTTAACATTATACATTGGTTAATTATATTGTTGTTAGTAATTCTATTTGAGTTTTATTCAATTGAAAGTTGAAAAGAAAGCAAGTGGTGAAAAACTCAAATTGTTGAGGAGTTTGATGCAAGAAGAAAAAAACACTACATAATTGGGTACTCTCTCCATTCGAATCTCCATTTTTTAGGTATGTCAAGTCTTTACACATGTTCTAAGTTACATTTTCCTTAATTCTATTTGAATTACTTTATCATTCCTTATCATACATGTTTATATCACTTGTATGGTTTATATATTTTATGTTTATATCAGTTGTGTTTATATTTTGTGTTTATACTTCATGTGCCTTGTCTATGCTTCCACATTTTGCACACATAAACTAGTCAAGACAAACATAGAACATCTAATAATGATCTGACAACTATTAAACAAACATAGCTACCAACCAATGAAATAGAAAAACCTAAAAAATTTCCATACAACCAAAACTAAGTTCTTACTTGTGAACATATTTTCAAAGTGGCTTGGGAGTACAAACTTGAGAAGCCTTAACCACCATTTGATTAAAGGGATGAAAGTAGTTATATTTTCTAGAAAATCACTTCTAATATATGCTTTAAGTCTCAATGCACTCATCATCCACACCCCTTCCTTAGATAGCTTTGACAAACTTTAAGGCAGCTAGAGAGGAGCAATTAAAAATTAAAGATAGTTTATTGTTTGACATTACACATTTCCTAAAAGAGTCATGAGGTTTACCTTCATTATACTTAAGAGCCATTACACCTATCCACCCGATAATAAGCCACAAGCACCACCCCCAACAACCACTACTCAACTAACCAATTTGAAACCACCATAAAAAAATTAAGTGCCTTAATTTTTAGAAAATATCACCCTTTACAATTAATGTCATTACTTGCATTACACACCCTAACTTAAAGCTCAAATGAGAAGTTAAGTTGGCATAGGGAAGATTAGTACAATCACCATGATCAACTCTAAGATCCCCAAAAATATCATAATGGAATTGATTAATAAGGCTTGAAAGATAAAAAATGGTCACAATTTGACCATGAATTTGGAAGGGGAATTTATAACGGCCTTCAAAGATGCATAAAATTAATGAGGCATATATCTTAAATGAATATCTATATTCCAACCCAAGAATTGGTTTGATGGTTGTAGGGTGTTATATGGGGCTCTTTGTCCACCCAAAATTTTACCATAAAATCTACTACTTAGTTGAGTATGCACCTACAATGTTGATATCTTATAGACATAAAATTAGCACCAATTTATAGGGCCTCTTATGTAAAGTGATTTAACCTTGAATTTTAGCAAGAGCCCTTTAAAAGTGAATTGAAAAATCTTGTTTGACTAGCTGAGAACACTTCAACAATGGTAATGGGCTGAAAAACCCTCCACCATGTGACTGAAAACTCTTCTTTGACTGCAATGAAAGTGTGGAAAGTGCTGGAAATGTTGAGGGAAGCAGACCTAAAATTTAGAACCATATTCATTTCTTAGGAACTAATATTTGTCTCTTTATCATGCTACAAATAAATTCTCCATCATGCCAAGGAAATGATCAAGGATTAAACCAACACAGGAAGAGAAAGAAGTTAAGAATGCAAAGAAAGTAGCGGCTATGAGGGAACTTTGTGAGAAGAGGAAATTGGACATGATTGTTGAAGACATGCCAATTGAAGAGGAACCTCAACCATAAATAAGAGATATGGTATTAGAAAAACAAAGGGAATTAATTCAAAAACTTCATGCTGTGAGAGATTTGAATACTGCAGTTGGAGACACGTCCTTTACGACAAGTCAAGATGGAGGGACACCATCTACCGCATCTCAAGTTGAGAGTACATCATCACTCACATGTGAGGAAGGAGGTATGCCATCATTCCCACCTCAACCTCAAGGTATGTCATCTATTCCATCTCCGATCAAAGGTATGCCATCTAGCCCATCTCATTTAATTGATGAAATTCATAATGTTGAGATGAATTTACCTTTCTTAACACCACCTAGAATTTTGCATAGAAAGCCAAAGTATTTGATTGATATTGATGAGAATATTTTGTAGCCAATGGAAGGTAAGATTCCAAAACACACTTGTAGAAGATATGCTCATAAGATTTGGAGAGTGTTCTTTGAAAATTTAAATGAGACTGCAAGATGTCAACTATTCGTTGAAATGATGTGAAGTATAAAGTATAAGTCCATCATGAAGATTCTTGGGTTGAGAACATTAGAGGCTTCAAGTGAAAAATCTATTGTCAAGAATCTAATGAGTGCATATGAGAGTGTGGGTAACACCTTACGCACAAAAGATAGTAATGTCACACGACGTGTCATTACATCGATAATAGTAAGTAATCGAATGAGGAAATCTCTTCTCTTTAGAAAGACGAGTCAAGAATTGAGAATTAATAGAAAATTTTTATCAAGAGCCGTTGGAAGGCACCAAAGAATCGAGGGCACTGATGCCAATGAATTATGGGCATTCTCGGGGAGACTACCATGAAAAGATAAACCAATTGTTGAAGCATTGAGATCACTAATTGAAGACCTTTGAAAGAATTACACAAGGGTATCTCCGAATCAAAGGGATGTGGTAAGAAGGAGAATCAGTAGTCAAAACTGTTAGCTACATCCAAAGCATTTTTTGGATATGACTCAAACACAGTTTTTTGGTAAATTTCTAGAGATGTATCCTCAAATTAAAATTTCTCAAAGATATTTTGAAATGCTAAAACTTTTCTATGTCAAAATAAATCACACACGCACTACTTGTTGTAGATTACATATTGAATTTTCTAACCATTTTGATGTTTATCGGTCTATATGTTTAGATTTGCATACTAACAATGTTTTGTAGGATTGTGGCATACATGCCCCACCAACATCTTCAAGAGACTTCATATCAACAATTTTATGTGAAAGAGAGGAAGGTCAAATATTCTACAGGAAATTGTGCTTGGATGGCACATGTCAGCATTGTGGTGGCTTGTAACATATGCCAATATGTGAACATATGGAAAGAACACATGCAGTTGGAAATGAACTAGTAGAGTTTGGCAAGTATAAAATAGTGGCCTACAATACAAAAGATGGTAAAGAAGCAAAGAGGTTGATTTGGTTATTCAAAAGATTCTAGTGTATCAGTTTATGTCTACATTTCGTGACAGTATAGTGTATGAGTATGCAAGGTATACCCATAGAGCTCGATGGTTGGACTTGCAATTCAAGTTATGCAAGGACACATTTCCACTTGGTAGCATTGTTTTATTCATCGACTTTACAAAGAACTACAGTCTACAACCACAACATGAGGTGCAATCACATTATTACAACTCCACACAAGTTTCTATATTTGTGCACATCGCATTCATTCATGCGAATGATAATACAAAGGATGACAAAAAGATCATAAGGGAGTATGATTTTTATATTCTACGGAGTTCGTGCAAGGTTGCTTTTAGGTGTTCTACAATGATTTGGCTAGAAGGGGCATATCATTTAGTTAGCATATCATATGGTTGGATAACTTTGCATCACAATTCAAGAACTCGCAGATGTTCTATTGGCTGAGCAAGAGGCATAATATTACAAGTGTTCAGCATATGTGGAACTTTTGTGAGGCTGGGCATGGAAAGGAGGAGCATGATGGTGCAGGAACATGTATCAAAAGAGCCATAGCACGAGAAGAGTTAAAGTATAAAGACAATGCAAAGTTGATAGATGCAAAATCAATTGTTAAGTGGTGTAATGCTTCGATGGGTCCAAGTAATGAAGGTAAGTCTTCAGTTCGTAGATATTTTTAGTTGATAGATGATACTAACATTACACCATATGAGGATTGTTGTACACTGACAAGATCAAATGAGCTACACTCTTTCAGAAGCTCAATTGTAGGTTCATGGAGTATCCATACATGGAAGATGGCATGCTTTTGTTCTTCATGTACAATTCAAGCCTGGAATGAGTGCGAGTCAAAGGAGTGGGTTGACGAATGGCAGTTAAGTTATCTTAGCCCACTTGACATGTATCAGCCCCCGATGACACTAGAACTAACACAGATGGAATCATCAGTTGACTTTGACCACATATCAAATCTAGTTCAACTAGGTAATATATCTACTTGCATAGTTTTTGAAATTCCTAATGTTATCTTACTTTGTAGTGTTTTTGTAATGTTGACTAATTTCATCTAATTTGCTACACATATTAATGTAAGAAATTGGAGGCCCCAGTTACAGATGGAGAAAACATCGAATACCCTACAAGTTCGGTGGTTGTTAGTGGAACATGGCTTAGAAGGTACCCACATATGAGTGTTAATGTTTGGTTGTTTTAGGACTTTGATACACATCAGAAGATTCTTCATTACTCAAACCTTGTTGTGGCATCCAATGTTCATTTGATATAATATCAGGGTAGACCTTTGAACAAGACCTTGTGGAAGGTGTGAGTCTGACCATGAGGCAATACTTGACACAATAAAGAGTAGAGCAGACTTGGATGGTTTGTTGGATTAATTTGTAAGTATGCACATTGATTTTGTAAAGTCATGTTATTGATATTAATGTATTACAGTTGATAGTTAGACCTTTCATTTCTATATTTCAAGTTTACATATGTTTTGGTTCCAAGTTTACAAATGTTTGTTTTTTTTTGCTGCTGCATTTTTACACATATATAGTGAATATTGGGTAGATTATATGCATATTTATGGTTTCACCATTTGACCATCTGGAGACCTCAATTTACAAACTTGACCTTTGCAGCCTTAGATCAGACTTGGGAGACCCTTCCTCAACCATCATTTCACCTAAAACATGATCATGAAAAGGAATAACTCATGCAACCAAACTGATAGTTCCAATGCATCCAGATGGGTACATTTAGGCTAGGCATGGTCTTGTTTCACACCCAAACATGCCAAAAGATCTGAGCTACATTGTACCAGCAATATCCCTTAAGAGATCAAAGGGCAAAAAGGTAGCAATATTTGACGAGTTGTTATTTGGAAACCATGTCACTTAGAAACATTCTATCTAAGGCTACATGATCATGTAGAGCCCTTCTACAATAATCTCTCTTAGTTTTTGATATCTTTGAGACGTTTGCTCGTGGGGAAAGATTTTCTGTTGCTCTAAAAATTATTAGAAGCATGTAGTGTAAAGTTGCAAAGGGGTATAACTTTCATCCTGATCATGATGCGACCAAACCGATAGTTCCAACGCATTTGGATGGGTACATTTAGGCCAAGCATGGTCCTGTTTCTCACCCAAACATGCCGAAATAGCTCGAGCTACATTGTACCAGTGATATCCCTTAAGAGACCAAAGTGCAGAAAGGCGGCAATATTTGATGAGCTATTACTTAGAAACCATTTCATTTAGAAACATTCCATCTGAGGCTATGCAATCACGTAGAATGCCTCTACAATAACCTCTCTTAGTTTTTGATATCACTAAGGCATTTTCCTGTGGTGAAAGATTTTTTGCTGCTCCAAAAATCGTCAGAAACATGTAGTGTAAAGTTGCAAAGGGGTGTAACTTTCATCCTACTCCTGATGTAACCAAACTGACAGTTCCAACGCGTCTGGATGGGTACATTTAGGCTAGGCATGGTCCTATTTTGCACCCAAACATGCCGAAACAATCTAAGCTACATTGTACCGGCAATATCCCTTAAGAGTCCAAAGTGCAAAAAAGTAGCAATTTTTGATGAGCTGTTACTCAGAAACTGCCACTTAGAAACATTTTGTTTGAGGCTACGTGATCACATAGAAGCCCTCTACAATAATTTCTCTCAGTTTTTTATATCTATGAGGCATTGCCTGTGGTGAAAGATTTTATGCTGCTCCAAAAAATGTTAGAAGCATGTAGTGTAAAGATGCAAGGTATGCTACTTTTTGTTTTGTTCTTTGTGGTGCCAAACTGTTAGCGCCAACACATCCAGTTGGGCACATATACGCTACACATGGTCACTGCCCTTCATTATAAAAGGGTCATAGTCTTTCCTATTCGAAGGGTAACAACTTTTCATCTTTGAAATGTCATCAGTATTTGTGAGAACCTAAATTTATTTATTTGCAATATTGCCTAAGGTTGTAATCTTCATTGTATTCTTCAAACATGTTATGGATGTCTTTCTCAATGATAAATTGCTCTCCCTTTTATGTTAGTGCATATCAACCTAATACACAAAGTATGAGGCATACACATGAATACACATAATACATGAAGTATACACAAGAAGCATGAAGCATACATGTGAATACACATAATACATGAAGTCTATACAGGAAGCATGAAGCATACATGTGAAAACATGAAGTATACATAGGAAGCATGAATCATACACGTGAACATGTGAAGTATACACAAGAAGCATGAAGCATGCACGTGAATGGTAGCATGAAGTATACACGTGAATGGTTGCATGAAGCATACACATGGAATGGTAGCATGAAGCATACACGTGGAATGGTAGATGTCTTCCTTTGTGGAGAGGTATGAGGTCACATGTAATAATGTCTTGCTCATTTTTAGTTGCATACATCAAAGTACATTGTATTCTTACATGAATTTCATTACCATGCTAGAATGGTTATTATATTCATATGATTGATTTAATGTTCAATAATCTTAGAGAAGAATGATGTTGAAACTTTATATATTTACAATTCTATAAAGGAAGAGTGCATGTAATACAATTGGAGTTTAAATATTTGAAGTAAACCATCTACAAATATCCATTGAAGCATGGATTTATAATGCAAATATGGACACCATCAACAAAAAGGATTTGTATTAACCAAATATCCATATAGGCATACATTAATATCTGTCAATATAAGTATAACATATATACAAAATAGCCATATAGGCTTACAAGAATGCCATATAGGCATACACTGTCAACTATATGCAATACAAAATATATGTCGACAAATGTCATATAGGCATGCAACAAAGGAACCCAATAAAAAGTCATTTCCCTTTGTCCGGTGAAGAAAATAGACCACGGGTAGCCTTTGATCTTCAAGGGGATGAAGATGCATATGAGAGTGGTCTACTACGAACCCGAGGGATGCTCCTCATATTTAGTTCTTCATGGAGGTGTAGTTGTCACAATAAAAAGTATAGACATTAATACATAGAAATTACATTATAAAAAATGAAACATTTAACAAAATAATCACTTACCACTACCAAATAATCTCTCTCCTTATTTGACTCAGTACCAGGATCAATTTGTGGCATTGTAATGTCCTATAGAAACCGTCCAAATAGAAATTAAAATTCAAATCAATAATCATTTGATTTTTCAATAATAAACAACTATAACAATGAATGTGATTTGAAATTTACTAATCTACCTCATACCCCCATCAAAGGCATGGAGCTATCAATCGCAGAAGACACACCATGCTCCATTGCCCTATGAACTTTGGGAGGTGTCTCCGCAGCCTGCATCATCTAAAAATAAAACAACATTATTCAATTACAAAAACTAGAATAGTGATGCAAGTCATGGCTCCTAACATACACACACGTTCACCTAAACATGGAAGTACACGCAATAAAGCACACAAGTCACATGCATATATACAAATTAGATGAAGATTCATGACTATTGTGTGGTATAAGGGTCAACAAAGGAGGGACCATAGTAGCATCAAATTTTAGGTTTAAGAAGTCAGAGAGGGAGTGAAGGTGTTAGTTTAGGTTTAGGTTGGTGGTAGGGTGGGGTAGGGTTGTGCTCAAATTTTTGTTTGTTTGGTAGTGATGGAGGTAGGACAATGCCTAAGCTAGAGGGTTTTAATATGTCAAGAAAAGATTGGTGATGGGAGTGAGGGGCAGAACAACAGATACAAGAATGACACTAGAAATCACATAGACATTAGGTAAGTTTCTGGGTTTACAGGAAGGAAGAATATCAAGAGTTTGTGGGATAATAGGAGGGAGGAAAGATAATAGATAGGACACGCAAAACCTTATTTTAAAAAATTCTTATCTATTTCTTTGTCCTGAGGTTTGTCATGGGGTGGGTTAGAAGCAAACTAGGTCTAGGACATCTGGTAGGGGTAGATTAGGAAATAGGTAGGGTAGATATGGGCTAGTTAGTAGGTTGGGTGTAGTGTTGGGGAAGTTTCTTAGGCCTACTTTTAGAAGTGGATCGGGAAAGGTCATACCCTTTTTCTTTTACTTTATCTTGGAGGGGTGTTAGAGAGGAGATAGAAGACAATGAGGAAGGTGAAGTAGTAATAGGTGGATATATGGTGGGGAAGATAGAGGCATAGTAGTGGAGTAGGTGAAGTAATAGAAAAAGGTTGTGGGGTTGGGGCAGCAATGCGTTTAGAGGCATAAGATAGGTAAAGGTGAAAGAGGGAATTGGTATGAGGTTGAGGTGGACCAGAAGGGGATGACAAAAAATAATCTAAGGAGAAGTGTCTTAAGGTAACAACTAGTTGGTATGGGCTATGAGAAATGGTGAAGACATTACCATCATGGGGAATTTAAGGCACTAATGGATGACAATTCAGGGACAACCCACATTACAATGAGCCAAAGATGACCTAAGAGAATAGATAGTGGTATGAGGTGGGGATGATATGATATGAGACATCTAGGTATTTAGGTCCTACCTAGATTAGTAGGGTGAGGGAGCCAAAAGTAGGTATATAAGTGTCATTATGTGTACACTAGGAGATATCTGAGGGGGATAAGAATCTCTTTACAACCTAGTGATGTATAAGTGTTCCTCTGTAACTGCATTAATTCCACCTTGATGTATAAGTGTTCCACCTTGATTCAAATATCATTTTATAGTGTACTTATGCCTCAATCTACAGAAGATCATTATAATCATCAGTAGGCACATTGTCAAGCAAGAAGTTGATGGCAGGTGTAGGAGTGGGTTGAACAATGAAATTATAAGGTTGAATGTCTAATGTGCCTATCATCTCAAAGAATATAGTAGTATTAAAGGAAGGGTCCTCATTAGAATTAGGTGGGTTAGATGTAGGATCAAAAGTAGGGATGGAAGAAATTGAGCCAATAGGATTGACATAGTTTGTAGGGGAATGGGTTAGTGTAGATTTGAAGATTTTGGTTAGGGGTGACTTGTTGCCCCCATAATTAATACCTAAAACCTAGATGTTGGAATCAATCATATGCTATATAAGATGTCATAGGTTCGTGCCACTCTTTGGTGTCATGTCCTGGGGTCTAATTGGTTGTAATTGGATGAGTTTATTAGAGAGAATTTGTCGAAGAATAGTGTGGAGGGGATCAACAAGCTTTGGTAGACATGTATGGAAAATGTGGTAGCATAGACAAGGCAGTGAGTTGTTTGAAAAGATGCCTCAAAGAAATGTGGTCTTAGGGTGATGTCCTTGTCTATGCATTTACTTGTCATGGTATTCCATGAGACCACATTTCTTTGAGGTATTTTTTCAAATAACTATATTGTAATTGAAATTTTGTCATCTATCAACATCTAGTTATTAGTTATGCAATGTCTAGTAATGCTTTGAGTTTGAAAGATGTGCAATGCAATGTAATCAATGATATGAATATAAACTACAAAAATATAGTAAGTATAATTCATTAGTTAAATATTTTATTTTATTACCTGATGAAGCTTTGAACTCCACCACCACTAGGAGGTGTTGCCATGAAATCTCCAAGATTAACGTATTCAACATCCAAAATCAGATATTAGAATATGATTCATATAACAATGCTATTCACATGTAATATTTATAATTGTTTACTAGTTACATACCTTGGTAGTAGATGTCATAGTGTAATATGGAGGTGGAGAACTGTTGAAAACTGCATGAACGTTGACCCTAAAATTTCATTAAAATCATCAAAATAAATTAGTTAATCTTGCATTTCAAAAATGAAATTTAATAAATTAAATTCAATGGACTTGCTAACATTTACCTGAGTATCAAGGCTGAAAGTCTCACTCAGGAGGGCATCTGTCATCACCATCTGCTCACCTACAGGTGTAGCCTGCGCACCTGCGTCCCGACTATCCATGGGGTCATAACCACAAGTTGACCCACAAGCCTAACAAGTATGGGGTGGAACCCTACTCCTCAAACTCTCCCCCAACCCACATTGTGCTACAAGACTGGCATGTTCTATGATGCTCTGGATCAAAGCAATAATGGATTGAAGTGTCTCAACCTCAGCACTCTCCTTCACGACGAAAGGGATAGACACATGCTCATGGGCTGGTCTGGTGAGTGCTCATCTTGCTGGCTGCTATGGGTCAACACATGCCCTTGGTCTATCCTGTGTTGACCCCCCACCTCTACCCTAGAAGTCCCGCATATCAAAATAGTTTGGCACTTTATTTTTGATAAACTCACAGTAGAGTTTCCTCAAAAAGTATTGTGGGACCTCATTATTATTGCATGGAGGATGGTAAAAAACCATCCACTACCTCTATCCAAAATTGTCCCTTATCATTTGGTTGTTTCACCAATGGATAGGGAACCTCTTGCATGTAAGGGGTAGAGGTTGATTTGTTCGTGGGTCTATGAAAATGGAACACAAGTCCAATTTTGTAATTTTTTCATTTTTTACTTCTTCATAGGACAACTTGTCTAAATAGTACTCGCTAAATTCTCTCCTCTTTTCTGACAAACTAGATAGTTGCTTACTAATTGAATCTACATTGGATAACATAGATTCAAGAGATTGAGCAAGCGTGGATCTATGCAAGGTTGAAGTTGCAGGATCTTTCAACCTTGTAATTATGTCCTTATTTTGTTTTTTATTGTTTTCAATTTGCCCCATTAAATTTTCTTGTGTTCCATGGGCATATTGAGGAATGAATGGAGTTTTTTGTTGTTGGGGTTGTTCTTTAGCAAGTATTTGTTGTTCAGGTGATGGAGGATTTTGTGGATTTTTAGGAGGAGAGGGAGGTGCATTATCATTTCATGTAAATTAAAGAAATTTACATCAAAAATCTACTTCAACCTACCTATTTGGCAACAAATTCACACAAAAAAGTAAATACAACTTACTCCTTCAGCCTCCTTGACGTCGTGGCAGCATTTTGACAATGAATCGGTGACAATTTGGTGATGAATCTGACCTCCAGTAACATGAGCACACTCTCAAAGGTTTGCAGGCCGCAGGTTTGCTACAAAATGAAATGAAATAATGAGCATAAACACAATTTTTTTTAAAATACTTAAACAAAACGTGCTCGTGTTGTCTTAGAAGTTTTTTTAAAAAGTTAGCCACTTTTTGGCCCCCCAACTTTTTGCACTCACCCTTATATAAAATTGAGAATATTTGTATTGACTATGAGTGGGTAAATTTCTTCAGGACAAGGTATAATACAGAATTAGAAACAATGTTGATCTCTTTTGACAGTGATATAGATAGAAATGATATCAGCCATACTAATGAATGTGAAACATATACTAATACACTTGTTCATGGATTTACAGAATCCAGATCTATTTATGATTTACATGATAAGATAATTGAAATAGCACCTAGTGAACAAACCAACCAATTAGAATATTCAAGGACTAATATGTAGAAGAGATGAATTTTCCAACCCTATTCTTTGGCCATCCGAGAGATGAAGACATAACCAAGAGATTCACATATCAAAAAATTTCAAAATGGGAGCTATTACATTCAAGTCGTGACTTTGCAACTCATACCACTAATTTATTTTTTAAAACAATGCATGTCATCATAAACAAAAACATTTCAAGTATATCAATAAGAATTAGAAAAGGTCAATTAAAAGGATGAAATCTACTTGCAAAAGATGTTAAACATAAGCCAAATTTAGACAAAATTTTGAAATCAAATATTGGATATATGGATTTTAAACATATTCATATCTCTCTAGATTATTTGCACCAAATAAAGAAAAACATATTTGCAATGATATGACAGCTAGGCCCTTCAACATTTTTTTAACTTTCTCAAGTGTAGAGCATGAATGGACACCTTTAGTAGATGCATTAACCAAAATGTATGAAAAAAACAAGAACAATGAAGGAAAATAAGAAAATGAAATTGGCTCACTTGTTAGAAAAGGCCCTGTTATGTGTAGTCGATACTATCGACATCAAATTAATTTCCTAAAGAAACTATTATGTAAAGTTCATACAATTCTTGGACATATCACTGACTACTTCTTTGTAACCGAATTCTAGAATAGGGGAAATGAACATGATCATGCTCTAGTTTGGGTAGAAAATGCTCCTATATATGGAAAAGTCAATGTTTCTGAAATCAAAGTGTTTGTAGACAAATATATTACATGCAACACAAATTTTCTTGACGCCAAACTTGCAAAGCTACATCGACACTATCATATAAGAAGTTGTAGGAAAAAAAAGAAATCACATTGCATATATAATTTTCCAATTCTAGCAATGAGAAAAACAACAATACTTGACCCGATCTCGTCTACGGAACAAGATGCCATGAATAATGTTGTTAAAATCCAAACAATAATTGAGTAAAATCAG
This sequence comes from Cunninghamia lanceolata, assembly GCA_027924645.1. Classification (NCBI taxonomy): domain Eukaryota; kingdom Viridiplantae; phylum Streptophyta; class Pinopsida; order Cupressales; family Cupressaceae; genus Cunninghamia; species Cunninghamia lanceolata. The sequence goes on along the minus strand of BSBN01000053.1, from coordinate 1,369,595 downwards.
TACAACAAGTCAATGTCTTTTGATGATTTTTTAAAAGAAATTAAGATAAATGAAGCTGAATATACAAAAGCATTACAATCAACACTGAATAAAACAACTATTTTCCTAAAAAGAAAGCCAATGCATATTTGGAATAATAGTTTTTCTATAAAAATACCATAGTTGTGGCAAGCAAATACTGATGCACAATCTGTTCTCAATGCATATGCAGTGGCAGCGTATTGGTCATCATACATGACAAAAGTGGACAAATCTATGACTACATCTTTCAAAAGAATATGCAAAGAACACGAAATGACAAAAATTGATGCCATACAAATGATAACGACACTTGGAAACACATTACTAAATCTTCAACAAATGTCTTCTCAACTTGCAGCCCACATAGTCCTATCACTACCATTAAATTCAAGCTCTAGAAAATGTGTATTCATAAACATATCTCCACCTAAAGAATGAACATTCATTCTTAAATCTACATTACTCCTTAAGAAAGAAGCTGACGAATCACAAAATATAATGTGTCAATTAATTATCGATCGCTATTTACATCGTCCAAAAGAATTGAAACACATTTTCTTAGCTGAATTTGTTGCAGAGTTCAAAATTATCAAAAACAAATGCGTAAAATGCAAAAAACATAACATTATCAGATTTGTTAAATACAACAAGCACATTGACTATGAAAACTATTACAGAGAAAAAATATTACTTTATGTTCCTTTTGAAAATAATGAAGATATATTCAAAGAAAAATTCAAAACATTTGCAAATGCATATGAATTTTATGCCAACATTGTTGAACAAAATGAATATATATATACATACAACTTCAATACCATATGCGGAGATCTTGACAATGCATATGAAGAAGTTCAAGAAAATGAAACATCAACTACGAACCTATATAAGAAACAAATTGACATTGATAATAATATTGAAACATATGACCTACGTATTGATTTGCAATGGTTGCAAGAGATACAAAAAAAACAAAAAAAGATATTGGTTTTCAAATTGTACCTAATCCAACTCTACTTGAAAATTTGGAATACTATAAGCTAAGAAGATTGTTAAACAAAGAACAACAAGCAATTCTAAAAGACATTGCAATGAAAAAAAACTAAACATACAAAAACCACTGTACCTTTTCTTAATTGGTGGTGCAGGAACTAGAAAAACATTTATAGCAAAAGCAATATTCCAAATGTTGTTACGTATTTACAGTTCAAATGAATGGTCAAATCCACTTAAACAAAAAGGCCTCATAATGGCATACACACGAAAAACAACATACAACGTGTAGGTGGAACAACAATTCATTATGCATTGCTAATGCCCTTTAATAAATCTACTTTAATTCCACTCAACAATGAAACACTAGATTTGTTGTAAAAATATTTTGAACAATTACAAGTCTTGCTAATAGACGAATTTTCTTTGATAGGAAGTTGATTCATATATTCTGTTGACAAAAGAATGAGAGACATAAAACGTAACCCTACTAAATTCTTTGGCAATATCGACATGATTTTTTGCGGTGACTTTTACCAAGCACAACCAATACAAGATAATCTGATCTTTGAACATCCTATTGTTAACAACGAACAAATTCCATATAGTTTTTGGAGTGATAACATACAATGCTATGAATTGCGAACTACTATGCGTCAAAGAAATGGAACATTTATCACTATACTGAACAAAATCCAAACAAATTCATAGTTTGATAGTGATATAGAATATCTCAACACGAGTTGCTTTTGACCTGCTCCAATTGACCCTACGTTTCCATATCTTTTTCATTCAAACGAGGCAGTTGCTTTACACAACACAAAAATGCTAGCATATGTTCCAGGACAACCAATTATCATTGATGCAATTGACAACATAGAAGAAAACTATGGCAATATAACAAGTTATTCAAATACAATACTACCAAAACAAATTGTACTAAAAATAGACATGTTAGTTGAATTATATGATGGCAACTATAGTATAGAAGATGGATTGGTAAATGGTGCCGATGGAATATTCAAAGTATATACAAGTAACGGCATAATAGATATCATATGGATTGAATTCAGTGACTCAAAAATAGGCAAACAACAGTCTACAAAACCAACACAATTATATACAGATACAATTCCAAAAGAACGGGTACCTATACTACGAATAAAAAAGTCTCTATCAAGAGGCAAACATCCATCACAACTGATGAGTCTAGTTTATGACTCAATTTTGTTAGACTTTATTATCCATTTTCTATAGTTATCATGGACTTTGGTACTTAGATCTTGATCTTTTCATGACATTTCCTCAAAATCATAAGATGTTGGGCATAGGTTATTTCCTATAATTCTTAATGACATTGACGTGCTATATGAACTATCTATGTTAATTTTACATGTGGTTAATGAATGTTACTCTAAGATAGTTACAGATATGTAATTATTGTGCGTACTAATATTGTTATGCACATATATTTAGCAACCATAAAGTCGAGGAAGATTCTGCCAGTTGGTTACTTGCCATCAAAGTCAAGCAAGGTGGTCATTCAAATGTCAAATGGAGGGAAGATAACTACCTTGTAACTGGTCTTAAATACTTGTTGAGCAAATTTAGGAGTTACTATTTTGCTAGATCTGCGTTGAAGCAACTTGCTTGACCAAATTCCACGCATGCATAACTTCCTCTCCACTTTCTATGCTTTCCCTAAAGTGGCATCCTATTCTGTTGGAGTTGACTGCCTTGCTAGGTAGTTGGTTTTGTAGTTTTCTTTCTATAAATAAGACTCAGATGTTCCTTCTGAGGGGTTGATTAATCTGAGGTTGTACTTACATTATCCAATTTTCAGTAATATAGTCACATTGTTCATTTGTACTCATGTTTTCCAATGAATAAAATGAAGTTATAATTTTGCATCTCTGAGTCTACATTTGTCTTAAGGAATACTCATCCAAGGGCACCCACTTAGTGAGCATTCCATCCTTTAGTTTAGTTGTATTTTTCTGTTAAGTAGTTAGTTAAATCTGGCATTGAATGTTCCTGCAACCACTAGAATTCCATTCGATGTCTGTTCCTACAGCCAAAGCAAACATAGTAGTTTCTTGTTTGTTTGCCCAGAATTTCATTTTCTGTCATGCACTTCAGCTTAGCATAGTTGTTGGTTGATGTTCAACATTTATGTTATTTCTTTCCAAGTAGTTTATTTTCAGCATTATGACTTTCTTAGCTGTAGAATGAATGTGGCTACTTTGGAAGTTCCTAGTGCACATACTGTGCTGACCCATTTCAAGTTCACATCCCTGGGTTAACAAGTTAAATGCATCTTCATAGTGATTAAGACAGCTATCCAGGTTAGATGTCCAATCTCTGAGTCACAAATTTATGGGCTTAGTTGTTAAATCATTGTAGGAGACCAACATTTTTGGCATCATTGTCGAGGATGGTATCAAACTAGGAAGAACTTTGGAGTTGTTTTTAGTATTATTTCTTGCAGAAGTATTTGTGAAAGTGTGCTCTTAGTATATCCTTTATTTAGGAAGTAATGATCCACAATCCATTCACAACATTCTTTGTGTGAGATGGTTGATACTGAGTATATTGCATGCATAGAGGTAGAAGAAGAGATGCTTTAGGGAGATTCCTTCCTAATGATCCAAATTACCTAGTAGAAGAAGTAGAAGTGAATCCTTTTCTTGATGCATTCCCTGATTTGAATAGTTCTAAAACATCCTCTAAAGAACAAGCTACCCAAAACTTGATTAACAATCCATTCACCTTGATAATAAGCCAAACAGCTATGGCTACCTCTTATGTACCTAATCAACCAACCTTTCCATTTCCTATTGCTCATCAAAATGAAGTGGATAATCTCAAAAACATCCCTGCTTCATCTCTCCCCAAGTTCTATGGACTTGCAATAGAGGACCCAAACACCTTCTTGTTCAAATTTGATATCCTATACAGAAGTTATGACTACACTACTGATGCTCATAGGCTTAAGTTGTTTCCTACTACCATGAAAGATGTTGCATTAAGGTGGTTTATGGGTCTAGGTAGTGATATTGTCAATACTTGGGATGAGATGAAAGAGAAATTTCTTGAGAAGTATAAAGACTACTGTAGGGGTGGAGATATGAGAGGAAATGATATTTTCAAAATGCAACAGAAAGAGGATGAAAGTTTAGAGGATTACATCTCAAGGTTCCTATTTTGTTTACAAAAATCTCCCCATCATACACTCAATGAGGAGTCTCAGAAACTACTCTTCCTTAGAGGAATAAGTGAGTGTTGTACATATATCTTGGATTTAATGGGAGGAGGAGATATTACCCAAGTGTCTTGGGAGGATATTAAGAAGTTGTGCTAGAATTATTCCAGAGCAGCTATGAAGAAACGAAAAGGTTACCATTCCCTTACGGGAAAAACCTCTACCAATGGAGTTTCAAGGATGGAGATAAGTCACTTGCTGTCTGATTGTAAGCAAGATATTATAAATAATATGGCCACCCAGCTGGACACATTTCAGGCAAAGAAGCATGAAGAGGTCGATGCAATGTTGGCAGAATATTGTCCTCATTGCAGACAAAAGAAGAGGGACTGTAGATGCAAGATGGTAGCTAACATTGATAGTAAGTAAATTCCACCCGAGTTCAAGCCAATCCAAGTTGAAGAAGATCAAGTCTACTATGTTGCACAAAGGAGGCCATGGGCTCCAAGACAAGGTATGTCACCGGATCCATTATCATTTGTTGGACCATATTTTAATACTTATGCATCTGGTAACCAATAGCAACATCCATCTCCATCTAATTATGGAGGATATCCACCTCAGCCTTGGAATAACCCTCCAAATACTTGGCAAAGTTACCAAAACCCTACACCTCAGTGGCAACAACCTTAGGGGAATTGGCAGTCACCTCCAAGAAACTAGTAGCAAACATCTCAATGGAGGGGAGGACAGCAATGACTAAATTAGACAACTAATTCTATGCAGCCACCTTCTTAGCCCCAGCAACCTGCTATAATGCCTCCACCTACTAGTTCCAATTCAAATACACCTGAACCTACTCAATTACCAGCTTAGCCCTCACCTAACCCAAATAATAGACCACAGTAGCAGCCTGTATACTCTGCTGATCCAAATCAATTCCCTGCATATGCTGTGAATGTAAGTGATATCCATCTGCATTCAAGAACTACCTTGGTAGCTCCTTCCAGACCCATCATTACTGAGCTTCCTGAGGAGGAAGAGGAGCCTTTAAATACCCCCATTCAGCCAAATGTACCTAGAAATCCTGAACCAGTACTAGTCGAGCAAACTGCCCAAGAACCACCATTTCCACAAAGGTTGGAAACTGTGAAACAAAAAGAAGAGAAAGTGGAATCCACCTTTGACATTCTAGAGCAGTTGAAACATGTATGTGTCAAGATCCCTCTATTTTAGGCCATAAAAATGTTCCTATATATGGCAAAGCAATGAAGGAAGCATGCCTTAAGAAGCCAGGCAAAAAAAGGAAAGACCCCACCATGGTTCATGTGGTGGGACAGTTGGCTGACATCATGCTTGGGAAAGTGACTATTCCCAAATATAATGATCTAGGGAGTCCTGTGGTAGGAGTTGTTATAAATGGGATCTAAATCAGAAATGCTCTGATTGATCTAAGAGAAGCCATAAATGTAATGACCAAGGATATCCTCTAGCAACTAAATGTTGCAAACATGAGACCTACTCCTACTATCCTATAGCTTGCTGATAGTCCTACTATTAAACTTGATGGGATAGTAGAGGACCTTGTGGTATCCTTGGACTCATGGGAATATCCAGCTAATTTCATGATACTTTCTCCTAAAGCTACATTGGGAGGATACCCCATCATTCTGGGAAGGTCGTGGTTAGCCACAACAAATGCTTATATTGGATGTCGATTAGGAGACATGACCATCTTTGATGGGAGAAGCACTAAAAAACTTGTTCTTTACCCATCTGCACAGCCATCTAATGATATGGATAATCTCGTTTGGCCACATGTTGGTGAAGAGGTAGAGGAAGCTAATTTTATGGAACAGCTTATAATGTTAGGCAGAAGTTCTTTCATGCAGCTTCAAGAGGAAGAGGAGGTGTTGTCTAACATAATTCAAAATCATTGTGAAGTAGAGGAAGCATCATCCTCTCATTCTGTTGATCTAGTGAAGATACTAATCCCACTTTTCCTGCAACAACAAGTATGTCTCATACATTGCTTCCACAAATAATTAAGGTACCAAGCATTAGTGAAGAAACTATGGTAGACTTAACAACTCAAGTGGATATTTCAAAAGAAAGATATCTAAAAATTAACAACAAATTGACTCAAGAACAGCTGTTGTCTTTGACAAACTTGTTGAAGAAACATAAGAATGCCTTTGCTTGGGATTACCATGACATGAAAGGACTAGATCCCACATTATGCACCCATAGGATTTACATAAAGGAAGATTGTACACCAGTAAGACTGCCACAAAGGAGAATCAACCCTGCACTAAGAGAAATTGTCAAAGAAGAATTATAGAAGCTATTAGATGCAGGATTTATCTACCCAATCTCAGATAGCCAGTGGATGTCTCCTCTGGTTCTCATGCCCAAAAAGGGAGGGAAATGGAGAGTCTGTATTGATTATAGAGAATTAAACTCTGCCATCAAAAAGCATCATTTTCCCCTTCCTTTCATAGACCAGGTATTGGACTCGCTTGCAGGAAAGCAGTACTTTTCCTTTTTGGATGGGTTCAACGGTTACAATCAAATACAGATTGCACCAGAGGATCAAGAGAAAACAACATTTACCTGTCCTTGGGGGACATATGCCTACTCAGTGCTTCCATTTGGCTTATGCAATGCACCTGCAACTTTCCAAAGGGTAGTCATTACCATATTTTCAAATATCTCACATGATTGCATGGAAATCTATATGGACGATTTCACTACTTATGATGCTACTTTTGAAGAGGCATTAGCAAACTTAGGGAAGGTGTTGGAGAGATGTGAAGACCACAATTTGTCCTTGAACAGTGCAAAGTGCTTCATGATGATGTAAGAAGGAGTAGTACTTGGCCACTATATCTCTTCAAAAGGAATCTAGGTCAACCCAGCAAAGATTGAAGTCATCATCAATCTGCCCATTCCTGCAAAGCAAAAAGATGCCAGAAGCTTCTTGGGTCATGCAGGGTACTATAGATGTTTCATCAAAGATTTTAGCAAAATGGCAGCCCCATTGTATACTCTTCTTACGAAGGATGCTAAATTTTAGTGGAATGAAGACTATAACAAAGCATTTTCTGATTTAAAGGTAGCATTAACTCATGCTCTTGTACTTAAAGGGCCCAATTGGGAGCTTCATTTCCACATTCATATTGATGCATCAGATTATGCCATAGGAGCAGTCTTAGGGAAAAAAGAAGGAGCCATTGAGCATGTTATTTATTTTGTCAACAAAAACTTACAGGGAGCTGAGTTCAATTATACAGTAACAGAGAAGGAAATGCTAGCTATAATCTATGCACTCAACAAATTCAGGTACTACATAACAGGTTATCAAATCTTTGTGCACACAGATCGTGCAGCCATTAGGTATCTTATGAACAAACCTTTAATATCAAGTCAATTAGCAAGATGGGTGTTGCTAATGCAAGAATTTGACATCACTATTGTGGATAAGCCAGGGAAGGCCAATGTTGTTGCAGACTTTCTTTCAAGGCTGACTACATCAGAGGACAACAAAGTCATTGCCAACTTTTTCCCTGATGAACATTTGTTTTCAATCACTGTGCAAACACCCTGGTATGTTGACACAACCAATTATCTGGTCACAAGAAGAGTCCCTACTCATTTCTCTCCAAAGGAGAGAAGGGTACTCATTGAAAAGTCTTTTCCTTTTTCATGGATTGCTGGATGTTTGTTCTACACTGGACCAGACAATGTCATGAGGAGATGTGTGAGAGAAGATGAAACATATGACATTTTGCATGCATGCCACAATGAACCATGTGGAGGGCATTTTGCAGCAAAAAGGACAGTAATGAAGATTTTGAATACAAATTATTATTGGCCCACACTCCACAAGGATGCAGTGAGATATACAAAGAAATGTGACAAATGCCAGAGGATGGGATTGCCAACCAAATATGATGAGATGCCCCTTTACCCTCGGCTTGTGATTACTCCATTTGATAAGTGGGGATTAGATTTTGCAGGACCCATCGATCCTCCATCCAATGGTAAATCCTATATCTTAGTATGCACTGATTATGTAGCCAAATGGGTAGAAGTTAAGGCCATGAAGCATGCAAGAGATAACAAGGTTTGAGAATTTCTTTATGAGGAAATTTTCACACAGTATGGAGTCCCTAGAGAGTTAGTGACTGATCAAGGAGCTCAATTCACCTCAACCCTAGTTGCAACACTAGTCAATGAGTACAACATAAGGCACAAGAAATCTACTCCTTATCACCCTTAGACCAATGGCCAAGTTGAGGTGACTAAAAGGGAAATTGAAGCCAATCTGACTAAAATTGTGGTTGTCCATAGGAAGGATTGGACAAACAGGCTGCCAGAAGTTGTCTGGGCCTATAGGACAACCTGGAAAACAACCACAGGCTTGACCCCTTTTGAGTTACTATATGGAAAAAAAACCATGATGCCTATTGAATTTGAACATAAGACTCTTCGGACTACAATATACTTGGGGATGGATATCTCTGAGGCACACAAGGAAAGAATCATGCAGCTCAATGCTTTGGATGAGATGAGGAAAGCAACCTCACATCACACAGAGGTGGTGCAGAATCAGAGAATAAAGTGGCATGACAAATTCATCAAAGATAAGAAATTCCAACCAGGTGACTGGACATTCCTCTACAACTCAAGGTATCAAGATAATACAGGAAAATTGCAGACAAGGTGGCTAGGACCATATGAGGTTGCTAAAGTTTTCTCCAATGGTGCTATTCAACTTACCACCATTGACCCTGTCAGATTTAAGCTGTTAGTCAATGGTCATCACCTCAGGTTGTATCACAAGCCAAATTCAAAGGAAGAGTTCCTGCAATAATTCAATCAACATGCAGCTCCTGAACTTCCTGCAGCTGAAGGTAGTGGACCTAGTGTCCCTCCTTCTAGCTAATTGAGGTTTGACACTTGTCATAATAAAGACTTCCACTTTTGTGGGGGTCCACTTCTTCATTCATTCACCCATCCACCATCCATATCCATCATTCTCTCTTCCATTATGTTGCCATGATCTCACTTCATCTCACCTCACTTTCTTCCACTCCACTTTCATTCATTTCTCAATCAAATTCTTAAAAGGTGACCAGTACTTTCTCCATGATTGTTACAACTAATCTTATGCATATCAAGGTATGTGAGCTTTAATTTGTTATATCTTAATTATCTTTTAGTACATTCATTTAATTATTGTAAATTGATGTCGATGTTCTCCATAGCATGTAATTATTTCCTACCCTGTCCAGTCACACATCACCATTTCGCATGAGAGGACACATGCTCAGTTTTAGGTTGGGGAGGGAGTGTGAATACCATGTCCATGTGTCAGTCCATGTGCTTTACGCCAGCATGTCAACAAAGTTTAAAATTGAATGATTTGAATTATGAGTGAGATGACGGCTTGCAAGTGTGAGGTGATAGCCTTCATTGATTACTCCTTACTGCCTATTCTACACTTGTCATAATCTAGTATTCCCAAATAAAGAAAATTCAGACAACATTAGTGATTGAAAATTTAGCAGGGTTGTAGGAAGGTGAAGTTCAATTTTTCAAAAAAAAATTGTAGAGAGAAAAAAACTTTGCAGAGTGATTGTTTTTAGACAGCTAAAACAATGGGAGGTGGATTAATTTGAAATTGACCCACGGTTCATGATGTATTACTGTAAGATGCACCCAGCCAGGCCAAGTTGAGAAATTGTAGGTGGTTAGATTATTTCTTGAAGATGAATGCTTTTAATGAAAATGTTGCATTGGAATTTTCCCAGCCATTGTCTGAGGGTAAGGCCATGGTAAAAGAGTTAGAGGTGTTGGCTACTGAAGAAAGAATTGTAGAAGTTACAGGGTTGCCTGTCGTTGGTGAGAATTATCCTATTACTAGAGACACCAGGTCAGCTAGGGCTGAATTTACAGAACCTGGTGACCCTCCAATAACTGTAGACAAACAGGGAGCCAAGAGAACCTCTCTGCCTAAGCCATGGGAGCAAGTAGCTATTCATGTTGTGAGGTACATTACTTGTGAAGCTCGTCAATCGAATCTTCATTCTATGCATTTCAAACTGCTAAATCATATGAGGCATGGGAGAAGAATGAATGTGCCAAATGTGCTATACCACCTTCTCTCAATCATGGTGGCCAAGACCCAAAAAGATAGGGCTAATTATGTTTCCCACCATTGTTTGATCAAATTGTTAGTTGAAAAGTCTCTGCATGATGTGTCTTATATAACTTGGGAAGAATTTTTAAAAATTGATCAAATAAGAGCAAGCCATTTGCGACCTACGGTTGTGCCTCAACCTCATAGGACTAGGAGAATAGTGATTTCTGTTGAAGCTACTCCGGGAACCTCAACTTCTAGTACAAACCCTCCTACAACAAAACAAGCTATTAAGATTAGTTCTTCTGAGGCAGAGCATTCAGACAAAGAAAGTTCTTCAGATTCTGATGATGTTGTTCCTCTTAGCAATTTAATTCAAACTAGGGCACATAAGGAAAAGGCAGAAATAAGGAAGGGTAAAGCTAAAAAGCAAATGTAGGAAAGAAGGTGCCAAGCTTTAAGAAACGGAAGGCTGACACTGTTCTTCTTGCAGTCGAAGAGAAACATGAAAGCCCTTCTAGTAAATCAAGACCTACTGAGCTGGCCTCTGGTGTGCCTCCATAGACAATCCCTAGGCTTGAAGAAATGACAGCTAAGAATATAGAGGCCCCAATGGGGCATGAGAATGTTGTAGAAAAAGGCATAATTGATGAAGCAGCAAATGTAACATTGGCAGACCTTGTTGTTGCTGCTAAACATATTAAGAGTTAGGGATATGAAGACAAATAGGAGTTCCTGTAGCAAGACACCCTGTAGCCTAAATTGGCTGAACATTCAGGAACCATGCAATTAGTGCTATATGAAGATCAACCATCTATGCCAGGAAAGCCTTTGGTGGGAATACACAGACCCCTAATTTTTCAATGCATGTGGTAGTCATGAATTTGTGGAATGAGATGTAGAGGAGAGAAGAAGAATGGAAAAATGTGAAGCGCAGGCTGAAGAATGAAATTCAAAAGAAAGATGAAGAACTTGAAGATAAGAATACATAAATTGTGACTCTAAAGGAGAGAGTGGATAATATGGCAGCCTTAGTGCCTCAGGTATTAGAATGTAGGACTCCTCCAAGGGTCTATGCTCTATATTTAAAGGAAAAGTATCTTTATTTTAAAATAGCAAGGATTGTTTCAGGTTTGAATCCTTCCATTGAGTCTCCTCTTGAATTTTTCAATGCTTATCAGATTGCTCCTCTTGAAATGAAGAATTTGTTGTGTAAATTCTATTTACATAATTATGTTGTGTCCTAAGATCATGAGTGGAAACCCTTGTTGTATGTTGGGGATATTCAATTGAGGGCATTTATGTCTTGGATACAAAATGAGATTAGTTGGGGACAATAGTTTAGGGCTTATAAGAAACAGAATTTAGCACTCCCCTGCCCATCAGAGCTAAATCTAGAAATCCAAGAAGCATTTTCAATGATTGGCACATAATGCTTTATAGACCAAGCTATGGCAACAGAATCCTGCCTATGAGAGAAGTAGCTTACAGAGAATATGAGAAGGTTGCAAACACTATTGGAGAATCTATAAAGGGACATTTGACATAAAGGTGGAACAATTTGTCTGACATGAGCTAAAACAAGTAGAGCCTTATTCTCTATAGATCTATGTTGCAGCATGTAAAAGAGTGGATAGATATATACAGATTGGGAGGACAAAGGGACAATTCTGGCTTCTCTTAATTTTCCAACCACCTATCCTATTATGGCCTACGCCAAATTACAGATTTTACCCATATGATTATTACTAATTTTTTGTTCACACTTAAAATTAGTTGGACCTAAGTGTAATTGTTCAGAAGGAATAATAGAAAACTTCAAATTTATGCATTTCTTGAATGGTTGATGCCTTGATAAAGTTGAAAAGAAGATCCAGTTGTCAGGATAACCCATCAGTCCAATCAGGATTGACAAGTTATCGTGACAAAAGAATTGATTGTCAAAGGATCAAACATTCAAGGAGATACGGTTGTTCTATAAAGTTTGATTTTTAAGGAGTTATAAGTAAAATTGATTATTTAGTTAATCAGTTTTGAATAAAAGAGTGAAAGATATTGTATTACACTATTATTTCATGTCATGTTTTGAACATACATCTAGGTATCTGTTACTCTATCTCATGCATTGATTGAAAATGAAATACATATGCATCAGAGAAACTAACTGATCATGTTTAAAAGAAATGTTCAAATGTGTCCCACACAAGCCGTGGGAGTAACTAGACTGAGCAATTGCAGACATGCAAGCTATGTATCTGTTTGATAAAAGAAAAGAGAAAAGAAAATATGATAAATCTAAACATCCATCATTGCCTGATGATGGAGGTTGCTGTTGAAGCTGGCCTTCAAGTCTTCAGTCTTCATTCTTCACTCCAAGTCATCATCAAGTTGAAACCTGCAAAATTTTGGGGACAACCCTATTAGTGCTCCAGATGTTTATAGTTATCACATGCTTTTATTGAACAGAGACATCTACTTATCATATCATGCATTCAGATAACAGATCAGATCAGATATATGACACAAATCAAGAAGAAATCATGAAGAAGATCAATCAACACTATCAGTTACTTTTTATGCTAATTTGTTTGTTCACTGTGCAGGTATAGGACAAATTTTGTTGCTGATTTGAAGACAAATAAACATGTGGATTAAATGTGGCTCCCACAAGTGTTTGAGCCCAGCGTGTTTCTTTTCATTTTTTGAAAAGAGTATCAGAAAAGATAGGATGCATCATCTAATCAACTTACATAAAGGAGATGTCATCATGACATTATTATAGTTGATTGAAGCAAATCAAAGCTATATGACTGACTCAAGATTGACAAAAGGACAAAATGTAGAAATCAAATTACAGTCATCTAAGGAGTGATACAAGTTTTTAGTTTATTGTGCCTGATAAAGAGAAGAGAGACAAAGTAAAGGAGGATACAAGAACTTATGTATCATTTGAACAAGTTGCAAAATAAATCATGTGAAGGGTCATCTCATTATGACAAAGGAGTAAGATGAAGCAGCATTTTATACCAGGTATTTCTCATGCTGTTTTCATACTATTTAAGATGATCAAAGTTTAAACAGTTATATCACATTCAAGTTACAAGTGTCTCATAGAAATAGTCAAGCAAAATGCCACATGGAACAACAAATGAAACAGTGGAAGGCAAGACAGTCATAAATAATATGCCAACTGACTGTCATAAAGTAAAACTTCACAAGATGTATGAGATAAGTGTAACAGTCACATGCTAAAGGCAAAGATGCAAATAACATATACATACAACATGCTCACAATTCATCAAATGATAAAGACTGTCACTGAGTATCAAGGATCCGAGAAGAAGAACAAAATAGGAGCAGCATTCATTTATCATCACTATCATGACATTCAAGATTAAATCCTAAAGTGGAAAGTTGCAAATACAGTATACATAGAGTACAGTGGGGTGTAAAGAATGCAACAGTCCAAGGATTAACAAGGTAGATTCCATGCATTTCAACATTGTTGTGTTTTGACAAACTTTATTTCTCATGCCTAAAGCTACAATGATGCCATGGTGTAGTCAAGAAGATGCCATGCCTCTAAGAGAGATACTGTGCAAGATTAAAGAGAGATACAGTCACCATCACCATGGACGGTCAGGGACAGTGACCAATGAAGTAGCTTATCAAGCAAGATACAATCAAGATATATCATAATGACAATATCCATCTACAAAAGTGCATAAATGATGAAAGAGGAACATTTGAAAGAGACATGATACATGCTAGATGCTATAGTGATGATTGACAAAAGAGCATGAAATTTATAAGGTAAACAGTCCTCTTTATTCTATGCCAATATGTCATCGTGATGCAGTCATAGTAGTCAATTGCCATGGTAAAAAATGAAGGAAAAATGCTTGATATATATGTTACTGTGAGAGCCAAATGATAAGATAGGCAATCAGTGTGCATAAGAATAACTACAGGTGCAAGGATGGACAAAGAACATGTGTCTATGCTACAGGTATGCCTTGAAATACACAAGGACAACTATAGGTATAGGGGAAAGATGCATGATACATTTGATACTATAATATTCAAGTGATGAGACAAGCAATGAGTGAGTGAACATGTGTCTATGCTATAGGTATACCTTAAGAATGCCACAGACAGCAAGGAGGAAAACGCATGATCTCTATGCACAGAAGAATCCCAATACATATGACAGTCAATAGAAAATAGCATGATATCTATGCCATAGTATAAATCTAGTTCCAACAAAGACAAGTACACAGTTAAGGGTGCTTCCACATGACAGACAGTCCATCATATTACAATTAGCAACCTGAAGAGATATGCATAAGAAGCCATTTATACTACAGGTATAGCCTTCCAAAAATGATAACAGTTATCATACAGAATATCAAAAAATTTGCTTCTACCCAGTAGCTACAGTGGGACAGATAAGACAAAGTGTATCATCAGTAATGTGTGACAATCACAAAGAGAAGGAGGAGAGAGTGTTATGTGAAGTAAAGAAAGAAAACTCCATTTTCTAACACTTCAACTCTTAAATTATTTGCTTATAGGAAAATCCACAGTCAGGGAAGTGCTACATAGAAGGAGAGACTATTTATGAAAAATTGTATAACCATGTCAAGATATCAAACTTGAATGGTATTTTTGCAAACATAGTTAATAGGTTTCAAACAAAAAGATGATACAGTCATAACCATGCCAGAGGAGCAAAAAAATGAAGGGAGGTATACCCATCTACAAACTAAACAAGATCTTTTCAAATATACATCAAACCATTGTTTCTTTACAGTCAAAAGAGAAAGAGATTAAGTGAAAAAGTATGGTCGTGGCATTTTGAAGGTTTTTTGTGCAAGAAGGGTTGAAACCATAACTTCAAAGCTCACAAACCCTCGACAATCTACAATATTTGATGCCTATTTTTAGGAGGAGCATAGCCATAGTAGGTAGAGGTTTTGAAAATGGAGATGTCAAAACCCTCATCTTAAAAATCTTTAAACCCTCAGGTTTTCTATATGATACAAACAGATCAAGGAAAAAAGAAGAGATACATAGCCATGGCCAATAGTGATATAGCATTTTTTTTCTATAAAATATGATACCCATGTCTACCAATAGACTTGTCATGCTATAAAGAGTGAAACCAAAGACAAATGAAGCTATAGAGATGAAAATGACAAGTGCTTACCCTTTTTGCTGGGAGGAGGAAAGATCTTTCCACAGCCTCACAGTGGCCTTAAACTTTCAAGATCAGATGAAGACCATCAAGGAAGAAAGATACAGAAATAGAAAGAAGGTGTTAAAGAGTGCACAATGATGGAGATAGCCATAAAAGAGGAGGCCGTAGCCATTTAAAAGAAATAAAGCTATAGGTATTATAAAATGTCTCATATGAAACAGAAAGCAGAGTTACCTTCGTCATTATCATGCAGAGTTCCAAGGTTACAACTAAAAAGAGCCATCGAAGGGAGAAAGACCAAAGTGAATGGAGGCATTCAAACCCCAAGCTAGCTTAATGTAGTTGCAGAGCTCTAAAAGAAGGAAGTCAAAGTGAAGAATGAGCAAATTTAGGGTTGTTTCCTTGCTTTTCTTTGAAGGTTCTTTGATTCAAGTGTGTTTTTTGACTTATAAAAATCAATAATTACATTATCCAAAAATAGTGCCATGGTCAAGACCTTTTCCTAGCCATCATAACATGGAGTGGCCGACAGCAGTGTTTTAGACTTGATTTTTATTAAGTCAAGAGGGCCAATATGATGGGAGAAAAATGCTTTATGCCTTGTAAACCTTTTAAAGATTCCTTGGTGGTCGGGTATTGAATGGACAACAATACACATGCTCAGGTTTCCTTGTCCTCATTCAAAACATCCAAAGATAGGGATATCTCCTCATTATGCATAGTGGCTAACAAAGCCAAGAAGATGTGATTTTAGACATGGCATATGCATAAGGCTATACATGGAGTTTTCAAAGGTAAGCATTCATGCATGGTGGAGGAATGATTTGAATAGGATGTATAAGGTATTGTCTTGTATTGATTTGATTATTGCATAAAGGCAATTGCAATAGGAGATTGCGTGGTGGCAGTATAATGATGGCAGATATATGGAGCATTTTTTATGCATGGGGTTTTATGGGTCTTGGAGTTGTTTTCCTTCCTTGATCTCAAATTACATATGGGGATATAAGGAGATTTAGGAAATGTAATGTATGTGCACAAAGGCAACAAGGGGAGTCATAAGGATGTTTATGCATATTTGTTTTTTGCATGGAATGTCATGTGGAGTGACTATGATTTTTTTTATTTTCCTTGCAGAGGGAGATAATATTTTCGCATTGATCATGGAGTGATAAGGAATTTTGTATTTATTCCTAAAGTCCTATTTTTTGCTCATATCACGCAAAATAGGCAAATGTAATTGGAGTGATAAGGAGTGATATTTTTTCTTCTAATCATGCACGATTTTACATATGAATTAATTGTAAATAAATAATAAAGTAATATTCTATAAATTACTTTATTATTTTTCACAAACTGTAAAAATTGAAAATAGAACAAATTGTAACCAATAATAGAGTAATATTCTATTACTTTATTATTTACTCACAATCAATTTTGTTCATGCAAAATCATGCAAATTGATTAGTGGAGTTAACTAGGCCACCTAGAAGGTTTTGCATGACTTTTAGAAAGTATTTTTAGGGTCCTTCGTCAAAATTTTGGTCAAACATATGGAGAGGTCCAAATTGAAGCAATTTTTGCTCAATTTGTGGTAGTTTTAGGCCCTAATTTTGAGGATTTTTGAGGTTTCTCGGGAATGAGTATTTTTAGAGGTAGTTATCTGCAAGTCCATATTTTTTGCATGCCTCTTAGAGAGAGCAGACCTATATATTGTAAAGAAAAAGTTTGTTTTTGCTAGTTCTCAATTCTCATTCTGATTCAGACAGATTGGAAAATTCTTGTAGCTCACTTTTTACATTTTTATTGAGATATCGGTAGGTTACAGGTTATCTTTTGTCTTTTTGCAAAGCTTTCCTTTATTTATTTCAGATCAGTTGAATTACCTTTCCTTTTTGTGCTGAATGTTGAAGTGGTTTGATGAAATTTTGTTGTGTTTTATTATTAAACCTTCAAAATTATTGTCTCACCTCCTTGTTTGCAGCATTAAAGCATATATTCATCATAGGTCTTAGGTTGTGTTAACCAGAAATAGTCTTTTTATGCTGTGAAAAAACCATTTCCTTCATAAAACCTATTTTCAAACCTTCCTTAGAATCACTTTTGTGGTATTTATGCCAAGTCTGGATTGTGTAAACTCAGATTTCTGAGTAAACATTGTGGATCATATTGCATTATTTTTATCCATATCAGGTGCATCACCATTTTACCTTTAGCATTCATTTAGTTTCTTTCTTCCCTTTTCCCAAAAAAGTAAAAAACATACATCTCAATAGAACATTCGAAGGGAACCAGCCCATAATCTGGAGGTCTAATCTCATCATAGGGCACCCACAACCTGAGATTAGTCCCATGTTACACAGAATTGCAGTGCTTTAACCAGCCTTGCATACGGGTGCAATTCTCAGTGATAACAATGATATTGCTAAAAAGAGGCAAAGATGGAATAGATTGGATAGACAACAAGGGTTCAATTGGGATCCTAACTTACGCACTAGAGAAACTGATATAGGATAGCTAGCAGTTGCTAATTTTAGGGCCTTAACCAAACAGAAAAACAACCCTTCCTCTATTTGGACGACCAATAAAGTCTTAGGTTGGGGAGAGTGATGAGTCTAGTTTATGACTCAATTTTGTTAGACTTTATTATCCATTTGCTATAGTTATCATGGACTTTGGTACTTAGATCTTGATCTTTTCATGACATTTCCTCAAAATCATAAGATGTTGGGCATAGGTTATTTCCTATAATCTTTAATGACATTAACATGCTATATGAACTATCTATGTTAATTTTACATGTGGTTAATGAATGTTACTCTAATATAGTTATAGATATGCAATTATTGTGCGTACTAATATTGTTATGCAAATATAATTAGTAGCCATAAAGTCAAGGAAGATTCTGTCAGTTGGTTACTTGCCATCAAAATCAAGCAAGGTGGTCATTCAAATGTCAAATGGAGGGAAGATAACCACCTTGTAACTGGTCTTAAATACTTGTTGAACAAATCTAGGAGTTACTGTTGTGCTAGATCTGCGTTGAAGCAACTTGCTTGACCAAAATCCATGCATGCATAACCTCCTCTCCACTTTCTATGCTTTCCCTAAAGTGGCATCCTCCTATTCTGTTGGAGTTGACCGCCTTGCTATGTAGTTGGTTTTATGGTTTTCTTTCTATAAATAAGACTCAGATACTCCTTTTGAGGGGTTGATTAATCTAAGGTTGTACTTGCATTATCCAATTTTTAGTAATACAATCACATTGTTCATTTGTACTCATGTTTTCCAATGAATAAAATGAAGTTATAAGTTTGCATCTCTGAGTCTACATTTGTCTTAAGGAATATTTATCCAAGGGGGCCCACATGGTGAGCATTCCATCCTTTAATTTAGTTGTATTTTCTGTTAAGAAGTTAGTTAAATCTGGCATTGAATGTTCCTGCAGCCACTAGAATTCCATTCTATGTATGTTCCTGTAGCCAAAGCAGACAGAGTAGTTTCTTGTTTGTTTGCCCAGAATTTTATTTTCTGTCATGCACTTCATTTTAGCGTAGTTGTTGGTTGATGTTCAACATTTACATTATTTCTCTCCAAGCAGTTTATTTTCAGCATTATGACTTTCTTAGCTATAGAATGAATGTGGCTTCTTTGGAAGTTCCTAGTGCACATACCGTGCTGACCCATTTCAAGTTCACGTTCCTGGGTTGAAAAGTTAAATGCATCTTCATAGTGTTTAAGATAGCTATTCAGGTTAGATGTCCAATCTCTGAGTCACAACTTTAATGAGCTTAGTTGTTAAATCATTGTAGAAGACCAACAACAACTACGAATCCGTAAACAATTTCCTGTACAACTTGTATGTGCACAAACAATACATAGATAACAAGGACTTACATTGGAAGGACTTGCATTTGATCCATTAGGAATAAAATCACATGGATTGGTGTATACAACACTGTCACATGTATGAGATATAGAATCATTGTACTTGTTGAATCCATTGTGTCCACAAAAATTCAAGGTGAAAGAAAATGTGAAAAATGAAATGCAAAGATTACAAACAAAAGAAAAATGGGAGTTACAATATTGTCAAAAGAAACCTATGGTAAATGTAACCATTTCTATTTTATCCTTGAATACACAAAGTCTAAAAAATCATATTGATGATATTGTAAATGACAATGATTTCATTGAATCAGACATAATATGTTTACAAGAAACACATGTATCACATTTACCTCAATACAGTCAACTACAAAGTTTCCAATATTTTTCCATGTACAATAACTACGGATTTGCAAAGTGGGTAAATAACAAAATGCCCATTTTACAGTCCAATCTTTACAAAACTAATAGCATAGAAGCTATTTTTTTACATTAACAATTTTCAAATCACAATAATGAATTTATATGCACGACCAACCACAAAAGCGTCTACAATTATCAATATAATTGATGAGGCAATTATTAAAATGCACCTTACAGAGAATATAATTATTCTTGGTGATTTCAATAGATATGAAAAAAATAAATACTAAAATAAACAAATTAGAAACATATTTCAACAACAAGAATATACATTTCCTACTAGACAGAAACAATCCCTTACAAATATTGCTCATTGACCATGTCTGGTCAAATATTAACAAAGAAAAATACAAGATCATCAAAATCGACACATATTGGAGTGATCGTGACACTCTTTGTCTTCTTCTAGATATTTGACAAAAAAATTATTAAAGAAAAGAAAATAGCCATTATAAATTATTCTTATAGAAACATTACTATCTCAACTAGAAAAACTTATATTTATATACGATTTGGAATCAGAAAAGATTTACAATATATTCAATTATATGTGTTTACTAATTTATATTTACAAAAATTTTTACAAAATTTTTATATATTTGCAAATCATCAAACCACTTCTACAAATTATCAACTATATTCATTTGCTATTTATTCAGTAAAATCACATAAATCTCGCACATATTCTTTATGCAAATTAATTTCTTTTATAACCTTTATAAGAAAAATGCTCTGTGAATATCCTGATTTATTAACTATTTTGTAGTAATAATGACAAATAACAAAAGAGTAGAAAAGGACAAAGCCATTGTGCATCAGGAACAAGTGAAGATGTGAGTATTATTTCATAACAAAACTTTTACAACATTTATATTTATTATTTGTAATTTATTATGCTTCATTGCATTATAGGTACAAAAAAGATCCTCCGAAAATACTTTCTATAGAAGACATAAATGCACATAAATTTGGAGACGTTTTTGAAGTTGAAGTTATTGTGACGTATCGAACTCATTTAGACAAATCAAAAAACACACTTGAAGTCTTTCGTGTTGATTTCACTGACAAAAAAGCAAAAATGACAATAACTATCAATTTGACTAGCAATCCGGTCCAGATATTTGAAAATAATATTTCTCCAGGAGCAAGTATTCTTATAACTAGCTTTATAATTGCACCTAAAATAGAATACAATCATGGTGACTGTGGATCTATTTTGTTATTGACGCAATCAAGTGTTATAGAACCCATCTCTCGTATCTATCAAGAATACTCATTTATACCAAGCACAACTATTAAAATGATGCTAGAAAGTATTGACAATTATACAGTTGGCATTGTTGGCACAATTGTATTATCATGCAAACGAACAACTTTTCACTTTTTGTTGGACATTAAAGATGGAGAATTTAAAGTACTAAAAACTCACATACTAAAAATAGTCAATGAAAAAGCATAACTCATTCTAAATAAAAAAGTGGATCATTTCATTACTCCAAATAACCATAGTTGTACAACAATTTACAAGTTTCCAAATAAAGTAGTGCAATTACATACACAAAAAGGAATGTTACATTATATCTGTTTTATTTATTCCAAGTACATGAAGTTACATCAATAAGAGTATTTATACAATTTCAGATTGGCTATGCAAGCCATACAAAGATCAATACAATGGAATATACATCATGAATCATATAACATAAGAAGCTCTGTCCTCAACCACCATGACCCCAATGGCCTTCCGCAAGCCAAGGCCAAGAGTGTGGCTAAGGTGCTTTTTCCAGCTAACCATGAACTACTAAACTTCCCTCAGTTTCTTCCTAACTTGAAGAAATGCCCAACCCTACACGAGGAGCCTAGTAACCTGGAACAACAGAGGCGGGAGGGAACTCTTAATGCAAGCCTGACTCCTATATGCATTCCTAATAACTGGAATGATATTTCTTGCATGCAGGATGTGGCAAAGACATAACATAAAATCTAGGCTTTTCTAATCCATCTATTTCAATGGTACATCTAGCTTTGTCCAAAGCAATATATAAATAAAAGTGGTAATTTAGAAAAAGTAAATTATCGTCTCTGGGAGCCCACATTCAACATCCTATCCCAAAAGTAAATTACATAGAAAATAAATACACCATTTCTCATAATTTAAAAAGAATAGTTTGTTTAAGATTTAAAGCATTCACTAACAATGTCTTCTTTTCGGAAAGATAGAGTTTACTCAAAAGTTACATTGTTCTGGTTTGCCTATTTTTGTCAAGAAACTAAGTTTACAATTTCAATTATATGTAATAAAAAGAAAGATTGAGTTTCTGGTTATGTAGTTTGAAAGTAATTCTCTGGAAAGAATCAATTTACTAGTTTTTCCTATTCCTTCAACAATATGCAACCATACTTTTTCGAGTCAATGTGAAACATATAATTTTAGACGGTTATCAATTTACCTAAAACAAATGGATTACTAACATTACTAGTTTATTTTCATTCAATGTTTTTGGGGTATTCTACAGATGATCGTTTTGTTTTGTCAAAGTGAAATCACAATAATATATGCCTTTTCCCTATTGGACTACTTAAATGAATGTATTATAAAGAAAAATTTATGGCATCAAATTTATACATTAACTCTAATTGTGCTAGCTACAATAGTCAATACATCAATTATTCAGGCAGTGAATATATATATATATATATATATATATATATATATATATATATACACATGTATATATATATATACACATGTATATATATATACACATGTGTATATATATACACATGTGTATATATATACACATGTGTATATATATACACATGTGTATATATATATACACATGTATATATATATATACACATGTATATATATATATACACATGTATATATATATATATATACACATGTATATATATATATATACACATGTATATATATATATATACACATGTATATATATATATATACACATGTATATATATATATATACACATGTATATATATATATATACACATGTATATATATATATATACACATGTATATATATATATACACATGTATATATATATGTATGTATGTATATATGTGTAAATATATATATGTATATATATATGTATACAGATATATATGTACATATATATATATAAACATATATATACATATATATATATATACATATATATATATATACATATACAATATTCACATACAGCAGTGCTCGACTGAATTTATATTATAACAGACTGCCATAAATGGCAGCGATTGGCAGTGATAAAAGCAAGTTTAAATTTCAAATGATAGTAATTATATACGGCAATATTTTCATGTTTCAATTTATAGACATTAGAAAGCATTATCATAGGGGGCGACGACCTCCCTTAAGGAGCATTGTAGCCTCTATGAGGTTGTGACCTCCTTAAGGAGGCCGCCATGGGTTGGGTGGTGACCCTCCCCACAGGTCATAAGGGTCGCAGCCCCCCACGACTGCCATAGAGTCGTGGTTCAGCCAAAACATGTGTTGGAAATTTTTTAATCAATGCACAGTATAAAATTGTAAAATGATTTCAATATAAATAAATCCAGTATATGTTGTTACCCAATAACAGTAATAAAATTTAATAATATTAACAATAATTAAAAATGTAAAACATTACCAGTTAATAACAATAATTTCAATAACAAATTTAATAGTTGGTAATTCAATAATATTAAAATAATACTGATATTTAATAAGAACAATAACAATAATTAATATATCCAGTTTATACAGTGTGCATACAAAGATTATGAACAACAATTTATATATGTATAATATCATAAAAATAATAACAGTAACAATGATATTAACAATATTATATTATAGCGATAATATGATATCAACTACAAAAATATAATAACGGTAATATGATAATTATACTAATAAAATAATAACAATACTTCTCAATTCTTATAGAAACAGAGAATAACCATACAATCACTTCATTCACATAGATTGAGAAATAACAATATGATATTATAGATTGACTAAAAACCTGTTTTAATACACTTCCCGATGATTGAATCCTTTTTGATGCTCCTCTCCTTCTGCCCATTCCTCTTTTGCTTCCTTTCCTAAGTCTAAAATTTTTCTCTTGTCTCTTTCTTGTTTTTGAGAAGAATGAGAATGAATATCACGGTGAATGAGAATGAGAAGGGTTTTTTCTTTTTAATGAATTCTTTTCCTCTCTTCTTTCTATCTTTCCCAGCTTTTATTTTTTCTTTTTGTTTTGTTTTTTTCTAATTTTAGTGTCTTTTTCTAAGTTTTCTTGTTTCTAGATTTTGTTTTATTTCTCCTCTTTTGTTTTATTTTATAAATTTTGTCTTTCTTTTTCTATGAATTATCTCTATTTTATCAAATAAAAATACATATTCTATTTTCAAAATGCATAAATTTAATAACCAAACATAATTTTTATTAATTAATTTGCCACACAATTATCTCTAAAAATAATAAATAATAAAATATAATTCTTTCCTTCTCATATAATTTTTTATTAAAAACCAATATAAATATAATTCAAAACTACTTTTATTTTACTAAGAGCATTTTTAATATTTAACTAACAATTAGTTAAATGGTAACTATAAAACATAAAAATGATCTTCTTTTCTACTAAAAATAAGAAAGAAATTTATTAACATAATTAATTTATGCAATGATAATGCAACTATATGCCATCTAGGTGCATGTGTGTGCAAGATAGAGTTCTCTCCATCACAACCCTGTTTAGTAGCTAACCACCTCTACCTTAACCACACCCTTGTCTTTGACAACCTACCAATCATGAAACTTAGATTTTCCATTTATAGGTTACTGTCCAAATAGCTGAAGCATTATATATCTCATCATTTCAAAATAATATTCACTATATCTCATAATTTCAAAATAAAAATAATATCCACTTAATCCACACATAATTATCCATAAAATAGTTCCACTTATAATAAGTTCAGAATGCATCAAAGTTTGAGACGTGACATCCTTCCCCACTTGGAAGAGACATCATCCCAATGTCCTATTACACAAAACATCAACATAAAAGTCTTACACAACTAGTATCAATGTAATAAATAAGTCATAATTATGCAGAAAATAAAAAGTTTATACTAAAATCTCAGATGCGGAAAAGGTCTATCTATATCCTCCGCATTCTCTCAAGTGGCACTATCCACTGAATACTAGTCCCACTAGACCCTATACTACACAACATTACAGTTTCGCAACTTAACATTGCGCCTCTCCAAAATTCGAGTGGGCTCCACTAGCACCACCCCTGGATCCTAAACATGCAATACACACTAATCAAGAATATGTGAAGCAGCTAGATGGTACGACTTAAGCAAAGATACATGGAAGAGATTATGGATACGGGATAAAGCCGATGGTAGAGAAAGTCTATATGTAACCGAATTAATTACTTCCAAAACATCAAAAGGTCCAACATATCTAGGGGCAAGCTTGGAACCCTTGCCAAATGAAATGTAAATTTTCTAAGTTCAAACTCTCAAGAAGATCTTATCCCCCAGTGAGAACTATCTAAAGGTTCTATTCCTATCCACATAACTCTTTTGGCGATATGAATCTTGTTTCAATTTCTCCTTAATCAGTTTCATCTGATCCTCCATTTCTTTCAACATCTCTGGCCCAATTACTATCATTTCCTCCACCTTATCCCAACTGATAGGTGTATGAAATTTACAGCCATACAAAGCCTCAAAAGGTGTCATTCCTAGGGAGGCATGATATGAGTTATTATCACAAACTCCACTAAAGTAAGGTGGGTAAGTGCACAAAGATGAGGGAACAAAATGGGGTCTTAAGATGCCACTTCTTTTCTAAAATTAGGAAACATTGATGTTGTATGAGAAATTGAAGATAGCTACACTCAAAATTTGAAGATGGAACAAAAACAAGAGTCGTAGTGATCCGAATCTAGTTTCTAAACTACTATTTTTTTCCAAAAATGGTTGAGATTAAGGGGTTCAAAAAGGGGGAGCACACAAATTGGTCCTATTTTTCTAAAAAAAAATAACATAGTGTTTGGTGTGCTCTCCCTAAAATGTTAACATTTTTTTACTATTTCAATCGCTAACTTTTTTTTAGTATTTCAATAATCGCTCCGGTGAAAAATTAGCTAACACCATGTAGTTTATCCTTGATTTTTCTGATAATTTTTTCATGAATAATTGATTTTTTAGTAATTTTCAAAGTGGACACATCCTGAAAAATAGAAATTTGAGTCTGCTCCCCCCTAAAATTTTTGAAAAATAATAAAAAATTGAAATTTTTTTTGAATACGTGTAGAATGGAGTCTAGTTTCTAAAAATGTAACTTATTTCAAATTTTGATGAATGGTTAAAAAAAGTCAAAAATACTAGACACTAGTTTTCGACAAAAAATGGACACACTAACAAAAGAAATTAAAGATGAAACCCTTAATGTACTCAAAATGTGAAAAAAATTATATGGTTAGATAGATAACAGAGAGCTTAAGATTATCGTGGTATTTTTTAAGTTTTCATTGAAAAAAGTGCCATCCTGATGGGGAGAACACTCCAGATTATCTTTGGATTTTGTTAAAACTAGTAAAAACATGTCAAAGAAAGCTCAGCATAACGCGAGTACGTTATAACACGCTCGCATTATGCTGAGCATGTTTGGCTAGACACATGCCAATTGCATTTGCTTGAAAGTTTCTAAAGCCTTTTCAACAAATCCATTTTTTGCATATCTTTCAATCATTGCATTCCATTACAAAACATCTCTTTGAGGTGTTACTCATATAATTTACATGCCTTGTCTATGCTTCCACACTTTACATACATGTCTACAAGGGAAGCTGCACTTCCTATCATCTCTCTCACTCTCTACTTCCCTCCCCTCTCTACGTCCTACCCTCTCTCTGAGTATCTGCTTCCCTCCCCTCTCTACCTCCTACCTTCTCTATCACTCTCTTCTTCCCTCCCCTCTCTACCTTCTACCCTCTCTCTCACTCTCTACTTCCCTCCCCTGTCTACCTCGTACCCTCTTTTTGAGTCTCTGCTTCCCTCGCCTCTCTACCTGCTACCTTCTCTCTCACTCTCTTCTCCCCCCTCTCTACCTCCTACCCTCTCTCTCACTCTACTTTCCTCCCCTATCTACCTCCTACCCTCTCTCTCAGTCTCTACTTCCCTCCCCTGTCTACCTCCTACCATCTCTCTCTTCTTCCTTTCCCTGTCTACCTCCTACCAGCTCTCACTTTCTACTTCCCTCTCTTCTCTACCTCCTACCCTCTCTCACTCTCTACTTCCCTCCCCTCTCTACCTCTCCTCATCATTCTTCCCATCCAATGAAATTTCATAAATTATCTTTTTTCCATTTCATCATCCCAATTTATATCCTCCTCCCTCTTTGCATGTCCTGGTTTTCTTGTTTCCATATTCTTTGTCGACATGGGAGAGGAGAGGGAAGAAGAGGGGGAGAGGATGGAGATGGAGGGGAGAGAGAGGGGAGAGAGAGGGTGATAAGGAGAGAGAGATTCCTAGTTTTCTTGCTTTGGAGAGAGAGAGAGAGGGTTGGTCAGGTTTATGAGTTTAGGGTTGCTTAAGTTTAGGGTTTAGTGGAATTATTTAGGGTTTAGGGGTTAGGTTTTAGGGGCATTATTTAGGCCTGCATATTTAGGGTTTATGAGTTTAGGGTTACTCAGACCTTTAGGGGCATTATTTAGGGTTTATGGTTTCTAGGGTTGCTCAAGTTTAGGGTTTAGGGGTTAGGGTTAAAGGGGAATTACTTTATAATTTCCCTCCAATCCTCCTAATCCTAACACATTAGTCCACCCATCTCCTAATCCATCAATACCTATCATCCATCCACCATATAACTCACCATCTAATCCACCATCAAACATTCTAAGCTCTAATCCATCAACCCATGAAGGCTTGACAAATTTTCTCCAAAGACTCTTTACAAAATCCAAGAATAAAAGAAAAGATATGGAGCCATCCAAATCCATTGATCCAATTTCATCCCCCTCTAACACTCGCAATCCTAATCCATCCCCTCCTATATCCATTCACTCTAACCTAATCCTAACCTCTTAATAACATGTCTACCACTCCAACACCATCATCCACTCAGGTATGTCTATCCATTTCATTGAAGAGTCTCCTACCATAAGTCCAAGTCAAACCCCATCATGTATCCATGTTGTCAAACATCCAATGATTATTGATCCCATCCAAGAACCCATCACATCCACATCTAAGAAACCCAATAGCTATGTTAAGAGCCTAGTCCAAGGCATGTGGAAACACCAACCACCCATCCTAATCAAAATCCAATCATCCCATCTAATCCCATCTCAGATCCCTTACCATCTCATGGTCAACCCCTCTAAATCAATCCCATCATTGATCCTCCAACGTCTCCTAATGAACCTGCATCACCACCTCTTACTCCTCAATCCAATGAATATCAATGCATCCCCACTTACCCTATCCATATCTAATATCATGCTATCCATCCTTATAATCCCTATGATCAAGATATTATCTATGATCAAGATCTTATCCATGAGCAAGTAACCCACATCACTCCTATCCATCATTCCATTAGCCCTATCCATCATCTGACTAGTCCTATTCATTATCCATCAATATACCATGATGAGACACTTGGTCCCCAAGAAAATATAGATAATCAAACAAATAACTTGAATCCTATCAAATCACATCCCAATGAGGATAATTTTGATAATCAAGATCCAAGAATTCTACATCCATTTCCCATTGATCCTTCATCATCCCCTATCAAACTATATGTTTAGGGGTTTATCCTAGTTTCTCGAGTTTAGGGTTTAGGGGTCAGGGGCATTATTTGAGGTTTATGAGTTTAGGGTTGCTCAAGTTTTGGGTTTAGGGTTTTGGGATTTAGGGTTGCTTGGGTTTATGGTTTAGGGTTTAGGGGTTAGGGGTTAGGGGTTAGAGGTTAGGGGTTAGAGGTTAGGGATTTAGGGTTGCTTGGGTTTAGGGTTTAGGGGTTAGGGTTTAGAGAGAGAGCGAGGGGATCGATAGATATTAGGAGAGATAGGGAGATAGAGGTTTAGGGTTGCTTCCAGGGTTTATGGTATAGGGGTTTAGGGTTTCTTAGTTTTAGGGTTTAGGGGTTAGGAGTTACGGTTTAGGGGTATTATTTAAATAAAGGGTAACTTAGGGGTTATGGTTTAGGGGTTAGGGATTAAGGTTTAGAGGTTTAGGGAGATATAGAGGAGACCAAGGGGAGAGATAGGGAGATAGAGGGTGAGGGACATGGCCATAGATATAGGAAGAGAGATTGAGAAGTAGAGGGATGATAGAGACAAGGAGATAGGGTTTAGGGTTGATCAAATTTAGGGTTTGGGGATTAGGAGTTTAGAGAGGGAGAGATAGGGAGATAGAGGGTGAGGGACATGGCCAAAGACATAGGCAGAGAGATTGAGAGGTAGAGGGATGATAGAGACAGGGAGATAAGGGTTTAGGGTTGATTGGGTTTAGGGTTGATAGGGTATAGGGTTTAGGGGTTAGGAGTTTAGAGAGGGAGATAGAGGGAGATAGAGGGTGAGGGACATGGCCAAAGACATAGGCAGAGAGATTGAGAGGTAGAGGGATGATAGAGACAAGGAGATAGGGTTTAGGGTTGATCAGGTTTAGGGTTGATTAGGTTTAGGGTTTAGGGGTTAGGAGTTTAGAGAGGGAGAGATAGGGAGATAGAGGGTGAGGGATATGGCCAGAGACATAGGTAGAGATATTGAGAGGTAGAGGGATGATAGAGACAAGGAGATAAGGGTTTGGGGGTTAGGAGTTTAGAGATGGAGAGATAGGGAGATAGAGGGTTAGGGACATGACCAGAGACATAGGCAGAGAGATTGAGAGGTAGAGGGATGATAGAGACAAGGAGATAGGGGTTTAAGGTTGATCAGGTTTAGGGGTTAGGAGTTTAGAGAGGGAGAGATAGGGAGATATAGAGTGAGGGACATGGCCAGAGACATAGGTAGAGAGATTGAGAGGTAGAGGGATGATAGAGACAAGGAGATAGGGGTTTAGGGTTGATTGGGTTTAGGGTTTAGGGTTGGTACATATGATGTATAGAATGGTGCAAATGACTGACATATTGGCACTTATGATGTTTTGATTGCTCATGTGGCTGGCAGAGGGTAGAATGACACCTGTGAGTGGCTAGGTGTAGAATGACGCTTGTGATTGATAGGTAGGTGCTACTAAGGAGCAGATTAGCACATATGATATACAGAATGATGCAAATGACTAACATATTGGTGCTTATGATGTTCTAATGGCTCCTAGTGAGGTTTTTGTTTGATTTTGATTATTTTTGGGATGGTGTGAGATGGAGCTTAGATTGATTTGGGATGGAGTTGGGAAGAAATGGATTGGTTTAGGGATGATGAGAGGTGAAATTGACTAGATTAGGAATGATTTGGGAATGATTAGAATGGTTTTAAGGATAGTGTGAAGTGGTTTAGGGCTGATTAGGGAATGATTAGAATGATTTAGGGATAGTTTAGGGATGGTATTTGAGATGAAATCTAGGTTGATTTAAGAATGATTAGGGATGAAGTTAAATTGATTTGAATGTGATTTGGGATGGTGTGAAGTGGTTTAAGGATTATTATAAGTTGTTTAGGATGATTAGAGATGAAATTTAATGGATTAAGGGTGATTTGGGATTGATTAGGAATGAATTTGGTTGGAATAAAAGCTTAATGTTTCATGCTTCCCAGAATGCACTCGCGTTATGGGAAGAAAAAAAATGGGAAAAAACCATGTGGGATCCATGATTTAGATCCCACATGTCTTTTATTCCCTACTTTTCATGTGTGTTATCAGATAAGAAAACACTTTTTCATGTTGTTTGACATATTAAGAATCATTTTTTATCAATGCACCACCTTTTTTGTTTTTTCAACATAGAAGAACTGATTTTGCATGTTTTTAGACAAAATTTGATTATTTAAACTAAAAATTTCATGTTTCATAGTGTTTCAAAGCTAATTACCATTGATATAGATTGAATTTGATGATATATGTTTGTTTTTTCCATAAATTTCACTAAACCTATTCTAGAGTTATATAGATTTTATAATCAAACTTGTGAAAAAGAACAATTTGAGGATTTTGATTTTGGAGGATTGGTTAACTCGAATATCGAATTCTAAGGTATGTTCTTTATGTCTAATTTAATTCACTTTATATTCTTTAGACACTCACAATCACTAAATATGGAACTATCTAAGTTTAAAAAGTCATCAAATTATGTGTATTAATAGAATTAGAATCATAAAAATAAGATATATATATATATATATATATGATTTTGTTGTATCTTGAATCAGTAATAAAATTTGTGTATCTTGAATTTGAACTATGTCATTGAATTTGTTGTATCTTGTGCTATTGATGTTACAAATCTGATAAATATTTGGTTCTCATATAGTAATGAGTTGTCACTATCATCATCTTGGTCATTCAACTTACAAACAATGATTGTCTTCTCCCAAAGTGCCAATACCTTTGCATTTGATGTAGTAATCTTTCATGTGAATAGGGTAGTGAGAGCCTATTGCATATTTTGAAAATTTGACCTTAATAGTGATCTAGTGTTTCGTGATAGTCTTCTATGTTTATGATGTGACAATCTATGTGGTTGTTTGTAATAGTCATGTAGCGCAATTTGACTCTCAATGCATGGTTACCACATAGGCTTCTATCACTATCTTATCAATTTATGATCAAACTCTTCAACAAGATCTCAAGAACAATCCACAAATTTCTTAGTATGTAACAAGTTCAAGTCCTTAAAGGTCAATTGACCATACTAACCACATGATAGTTCCAATTATCCTTAAGATCCATGACAACCTCCCTACTCTTTTCCTCTAATGACAAGAAATTATAATGGTTTAACCCTAATAATCCTTATGCATTTAATGTCACATAGCATGGGTATCATTGTCATAATAGTTAAGAGAGATTTTAGGATTGATTATTCTTTTGTTGATAAGACTGCCCTTTAACTATCTAAACATTTAGTGCCTATAAAAGTCCTAAGTTTGTCCCAAACAACATTTCATCCTACACAACTCCCTTTATGACAATGCCTCCAATGACTATGACAATCATAGCTCATAAATGACAACAAATCTCCTTCGTCAACTTGGTCATGCATTATTGTACAATCATAATCTAGTCATTTTAACACAATTTTTAGAAGTTACATGAAGGCTTCAAGGGTGCTTACTATTGTAACAATCAAGGACTATCATGTTCATGAGAAATTACATTAGTAACAGTAGTGAGGGATACCATGACAATCAAGTGGGTTGTGGATGTTTTCATCATGATCTAGAATCCTAGGGTTTATTATTTTGTTATTCAAATATTGAAGATTGATTAAGGAAGTTTATTCATGCATAATCAAACCTTGGAGACTGATTTATAGAAGTTAGGATAGTCATAGTATGAGTCACCTCATTAATCATGAGGAAAATGTGCTCCATACATGAGAATTTCTGCCCTAAATTTCTGCACCTTGTTATTTTGCCTTGAATTTCTGCACCTTCTTATTCTGTCCTAACCCTAACTCTTCTAAAAATAAGAAGTTTGTATAACCATTGATTCTAAAAAATTTCACAAACACAATTGATTCTAGAAGTTCGATACGACACCATAGACTTTCAAAAGTCTTTTTTGTCAAAGAAAACTACCAATCATGTCACATCATCATCTAATCTTATCATCGGAAACATAATTGTGATCTATCATAAGGGAAAGAAATTGATCATAAAAATACACTTCCTAATTTTGGATGAGTTTTTGCAGCACTAGTTATCTCCTTAATCTTATACACCTAGAGGATTTAAGAGTTTTTGTGTTGTAGACAATATCCAAAACTTTTCATTGGATGAAACAACATCACACAATTGATATCTTCTTGCTTATTACCAACTATGGGAATGGTGTTGCAGTAGCTTCATGTCTACTCTCTTGCATCGTATATTTAAATGATACTTTCTCATTGGTATACACTTTGATGGAATCCTCATTTCCAATATTACAAATGATCAAAGGAATCATAATTCATGAACCAAAGTTGAATCTGTTCCTCAATATATTCCATAAAAAAAAAAGTTTATGCATAATTTGAAGGGGTTCTATAACATGTCATTATGAAATTAGTAGAACTATAAATTTACTCTTAAGTTTCAAGTCATGAAAATGATAATTAAGTCAATAGACAATCCTACTATGTCTTACTTGTGGAACCATGGATCACATACATGTGTGCTAGTATTGGTTTGCAATAAGTGTGGTTGAAAATTAACAAAAAACATAATAATATTAATATTTGTGTTTTATGGTACTCAAACCTCCACGGGTAGGGTCTTGTGCATCTTAGGCTAATAATTTGTAAAACACAAACATGAGAGTATGATTTTTCAATATTAAGGCATTT
Organism: Cunninghamia lanceolata; assembly: GCA_027924645.1. Classification (NCBI taxonomy): domain Eukaryota; kingdom Viridiplantae; phylum Streptophyta; class Pinopsida; order Cupressales; family Cupressaceae; genus Cunninghamia; species Cunninghamia lanceolata. The sequence continues at coordinate 1,336,196 of BSBN01000053.1, read as the reverse complement.
GTGGTTCACCACTAGAGTTCACGTTTGTAACCACTTGTCATTGTACTCTTCAAGCATAAAATATGAAACTCATCATTGTTGATCTTGCAACCTCTCTTTCTCCACATGAGAACTCTCATTATGCTGTGACAATAGTCTTCTCTGTTTATGATGTAACAATCTATGTGGCTATTTGTAACAGTCATATAGCGCAATTTGATAGTCTTTTCCCTCAACATGACCTCCATACTTAGCAATTTGTCATCATGAAACATAACTCTGCCCTAAATTTTTGCACCTTGTTATTCCTAGAAAACCCCTCCTTTACACCTTGACAAGATATCAAATTATCTTCATACCTTGTTTGATGTTCCTATTGATTGTCATGATAGTCCTAGTTGTGTTGATAGTCCATTTAAGGTGCTTGACAATTCTAATCTATATATAATCAGTCCAATCATGGCCTCCAAATAGCCCTTCAAATCTCTTTGTCATAAATCACACTACTTGCAATGTCCTTCCATAATCATGGCTGATTATTGCCACCCTTTCTACTATTTTGCTACCTTCTTGATCTCCTTCTTAGATCTTCTATGGACCTCACAACCATGAAACCAACTTGTACCTTCATTACACAAATAATGCACTTAAAATATTCATCTTGATGTCTTAACAATTCTCTAATGACCTTCATCCACCAATATCAATCATTTGGATATTCTCTATACTAGCACTATTTCTCCTTTTGATAGCATGGCAATCATATTCATAGGTCATGTGATAGCAATCATAGTACTCATGATTGTTCTTGCATCTCATGTGACACCATTTCAATGTTGTTCATGATAACCTTATAGCATAAAGACAAACCCAATTTTGTTCTTATGACTGATATGATATGATATTGAGAGGACAATCATAATCTAGTCATTTTAACACAATTTTTAGAAGTTGCATGAAGGCTAATCAATCATTTATGACTATTATATCATTGTTGATCAGTCATTTATGACTGTTATATCATTATTGATCAGTCATTTATGACTGTTATATCATTTATGACTGTTTTATCAATGTTGATCAGTCATTTATGACTGTTATATCATTGTTGATCAGTCAATTATGATTGTTATATTAATGTTGATAAGTCATTTATGATTGTTATATCATTGATGATCAGTCATTTATGACTGTTATATCAATCCTAATCAGTGATTATAAAAGTTTTAATTATCATTGTCTCATTCATCATGCTTATATGTGAGCCCTACTTTTTACACTATTGTTCATCAGACTAATTGCAGTGAGGTTGACTATGATTTATGTGTTGAGAGACTATTGATCCAGAATCTTGCTTATTTAACCTAATTGATTTTTAAGGAAAATAATTGTGCAATGATGTTTTAGATGATGCTTTTAAGAGAATGATGAATGGATATAGTACTTCAATGTGATTATATGATAGAATGTTAAGGATGCAATGAATGGTAGAGGAAAATTGTGTTATGTGTTACCTTGTGGATATGTGTTATAGAAGAACATGAATGCTTGGTATTGTGATTATCCCATACATGCCTAGTGTACTCACGAGCTTGTGATACTGGGTATCCATCCGTGGGTTGAGTGTGTAACTGTAAGTATGATGGATTCATTCTTGTGGGTTGGTTTGTATGTTACCTGTAAGGTCCAATCTTGGAGTTGGAGACCTTCCTTAAAATTAACAACTTAAGCTATTAATTAGAATCTCCTTAAGATATACATTCTCTTACAAGCTTGTTGACAGATAAGTATAGGTTTGATTTATAATTCATAGGTAGAAATACATGTGTTTAAAGTTGCTTGATTCAATTAGGACATAATATGCAAATGCTAGTCTATGGGTTACATGAATTGGGGTGTATTGCCTTGTTAAAACCCTAACCTCATGCTACAATAATCGTGCAACTCTTTATGAGTTGCAGAGGACTGGGCGACGGTGAAACATGGCGGAGGGCGCACGTTGGAGGAGGGTGGAGGTGGTTTCACTAGCGTGGGCAATGGAAGTACGCAGGAGCAGTGGGGACGGAGCCGTAGAGGGCAGCGGGAACTGGAGGCAGATGGGGCCGCAGGGCCGTGGAGCTTCCACGGTGGAGGTACCGGTGGCAGAGGACCCACAGTGGGGGAGGCGAGGCCGAAACTGGCGGCGAGGAGTGAAGAGGGGCTGCGGAGGCCCTACATTGGTCCATGGAGAAGGCAGGGGAATAGCCCGCGGGCTTGGTTGCAATGGGGGTAGTGGGGAGTACCCCCTACATCCCCTTGGTAAATGGACCCTTGCGAGGCCCATCGTGCTATCCTATCATGTTACATTTCCTTGATGGTACTATTTGACAGTTGACTTGGGATCTTGATTATGTTTTGGTATGGGCATGTGTATTGCTCGAGGCCATGTTACTTGGTGCAGACTTTGGTATCTTATTGGATGCATGGCATCCTAGAGACATTACATTGTGATTACGTGTACCTTTGAGAAGGACACAATGCTATTTACTACTAACGTGCTGCCTTGGAGAGGGGCACAATTCCACATCAGAGTGCGTGAAGGCACATTTTCCTACATGATGTTATTGCATTGGTTGTGTTTGCTTAACATATGTAGTGACCGTGTTTCCCTCCTTCCTTATTGGTGACTTATGTTAGTCACGTAGTGATGTGATGTGCACTTTCATGGATTTTGATCTTAATCTTTGGTTGTCTGATGCCTTTTTGTCTCTTGCCTATGCTGACCAACCATGTTATTTAATCTTGTCTGAAAGTAGCCTAGCCACACATCTTTGACTCTTCATTTTTTTTTTTCACATAACCCTTGTGGTTATGGTTGTTTTATTGTTGGAATGGCGCGCATTTATTTATTTTAATTTTGAAACTCTTTTCTTTTGGTATATTTGTTATTTGTGGTGGCTAAGCTAGATTATTTTTGTTGTTTGCAAGTGTTGGTCCTGTGTTGTGATGTTCTTCTAGCCATGTTGTTGGAGCGACCTCTGGTAGAGTGTATATAAGGAAGCAGATGCGGGAAACTTATGAGGATGGGGGTAGGTGTGGACTAGTATGGGCTGGTTATAATCCACCTACCTTCCTAGTGATCTTGTTTTTATGTTTGGCTATCTCTTGGAGGCTAACCCCCTTATACAAACAAGAGGTAGGCCATTTTGGGATGTATGGCGAGGCCCCCAGGCACGTGGCCCAGAGACCATCATTCTGGTTCTTATATCTTTGGTTACTTGGCACTGGTTAATGGTTACTTGGTTCTATGATGAGACTATGGCATCCCCTAAACCTGTATGTGAACCATGTGAAGTTAAGACCTATAATGTGGATGAATGGAAAAATATGTTTAGATGTAAGATCTGTAACTGATGTGTTGAGTTGATGTTTATATAAACAGGTTGCACGATGTGTGAATTCTTTATGCAGCATGTTGTGTTTGCACGTGAAATGTGGGCATGACATTATAGAAATCATCATCATGCTGAGGAAATGAGCAAAGACTCTAACACTAGAAGAGCATGAAGCTAAGAATGAGAGGAAAAGAGAAAGAATGAGGTGAATTTAGGAAAGTAGGAAATTGTCAACCATACAAGAAGACAATCCATCATTGCCAATTGAAGAGGAACATGACACATCTAATGAATCTAAGAGAGAGATGGAATTGGTGGCACAAAGGGAACGAATGCAAAACCTCCATGAAATGAGGAAAGTGAATCTCCAAGTTGGAGGCACTCCATCATCCACAAGTCAAGTTGAAGGAACACCATCATTATCTTCTCTAATTGGAGACACTCCATCTTTCATAGGTGAAGTAGAAGGTACATCTTCACTTTCTTCTCAACTTGGTGGCACAACATAATTCACACGTCAAGTTGAAGGTACACCATCTTCTCCATCTCAACTTCAAGTCTTTTCATCTTTTTCATCTCCAATTGAAGGTACATCATCTATCCCATCTCAAGTAAATATTGAAGAAAATCCTAATGTTGAGTCAACTTTACCAATTAAAATGCCTCCTAGAATTTTGCATAGGAAGCCTAAGTTTCTAATCGATATCGATGAGAATGTGTTGAAGCCCATGCAGGATAAGATTATGAGATGTGGTTGAGCATTTATTATGCAAATATAAAAAATTTATGATGTTGCAAGAGAGGTTGGCCAACTGATGGAGGAGTTATTTTGGTGGTTTGACTTGTTTTCAGTAGCATTTAAGGGCATTAAGAGGTAGTTCTTGAAGCTTTTATGGTGGGTGATGACATGCCTCGACTTTTTCTTCATTGGGAACTCATTTTGGAGGGCTTTAGACAGATATTTTGAGGGCTTTTATGAGATGCACAACCATGGAAGTTTCTTGTCCTTATCTTGTTGCAGCTACTTGGAAAAGTATATAGTCTTCTTTTTTGTTCATTATTAGGGAGTTCTTTTCATTTTCAGGCCATATTGTAACTCTTCTAGAGCTCTTTCAGCAGGAGATGATATTGTAACTCATTTTGACATGTATATAGTTTACACCTTGGAGATCAATATAGATAAGCTTTTGCCTTCTTACTTCTTTTCTATTCTATTGTGTGTAGTTAAATGGTTGACACAATTACTTGTGAAGTCATTTCATTTCCTTATCCTTGTGTCTCATTGGTAGCACCTTTGTGCAATTAGTACATATTATTTTTGCAAGTTGTGAGATATGTTAGAGTGCAGATAGTTTAAGTTGTGAAAGGTTTCTTTCCTTCTAGGATGATGCATCATATCCTTATCATGAAATATTGATGCAGAAAACATATAGAACTAAGTTGTACAAGTCAAGCTTGTATCTTTTGATTAAACCATGTGAGCAAAACTAATTTTACAGGTCAAGATAATCATTTTGGTACATCACCTTAAGAGTTAGTTTTACTTTTCATGTTTCTTTATTACCCTTTCCTCTGCAAAGCATTAGGATAGTTTTAGGTGAGTATCAAGAGGAAGCTGACCTTTGGAAGTTCTTTCCATCATAGGTGACCCAGAAACCTAGAAAGATCCCATGTCTCTCCAGAATGCTAAGTTCTGCAACTTAGCCAGGGTGCAATTTTGAGAGACAACAGTAACAACCTCCGCTGGGTGCTCTAGGTTTGTCTAATGTATCTCTCGTTGTTGTTATTATTGTTGTCTGATTCCCATCATTGTGGTCCTGAGAGTTATTTCCCCTTTTGAGATTCATGATCTGTAAGTTATTATTGTTGCCTTGATTATTCTGATTCTGATTATTGTTATTCTGATTGATTCCCTGAAACTTCATGTTTCCATACTTAGTATCCCTACTCTTTCTATAGTTGGCAACCTATTGTAACTTTTTCTCCTGTCTAATTACTTTTTCAAATACTTCATCCATGGTGGAAGGGTTGTGAATACCTACATCAGCCCCGATTTGAGGTCTTAACTTCTAGAATTTCCAAATCTGGAACCTCTCATCTAGCTAGTACTGAGGTGCATATTTGAGTAGGTGGAAAAATCTTTCCCAGTATTGTGTCATTGTCATTCCCCCTTGGGTAACGTTCTGAAATTCAGTCATCTTTCTTGTCAAAAAATAGTTGGTGTAGCCATCTTTTCCTAAACAACTACAAAAATTGCTCCCAAGTTACCTCACCAGGTAACAACCGCTTCTCATCCTTATCATTATCCCACCAAGTGGTTGCCTCACTAGTGAGCTAATACGATCCCCAAATAGCTTTGGTCTCATTGGACAAGTTGTGAAGGGAAAAATACTTCTCCATTTCTATGACCCATGCCTCTGCCCCATCTCTGATTATTTTGCCATCAAATTTTGGTGGGGTGACCTTCTTAAGGTCCTTGCCCAACTCAACTACTCTCTCCTTCTTATTTGGATTTCCTTCATTTTCTTCACTTTTGTTGCCTCCATTTCCATCTAGGTTCTACCCCGCTTGACTTGCATGGAATTCTTGCTCCAGACTATCCATCTTGGTCCCCTATTGGGTCAACAGGGCTAGGATTTGATCCAATCTTTCGTTTGGATCACCACGGGGCCCTCCACGTTGGTAAGTGTGTCTAATATCCATCTTGATCAATATGAACACATTCACATTTTTAGCATAAATAGGTGAAGGTCCTAGCAGTTAACCTAGATGCTCTGATACCAAATGTAAAGTACTAAAAACTCGCATACTAAAAATAGTCAATGAAAAAGCATAACTCATTATAAATAAAGAAAGTGGATCATTTCATTACTCAAAATAACCATAGTTGTACAACAATTTACAAGTTTCCAAATAAAGTAGTGCAATTACATACACAACAAGGAATGTTACATTACATCTGTTTCATTTGTTCCAAGTACATGAAATTACATTAAATTACATCAATAAGAGTATTTATACAATTTCAGATTGGCTATGCAAGCCATACAAAGATCAATACAATGGAATATACATCATGAATCATATAACATAAGAAGCTCTGTCCTCAACCGCCATGATCCTAATGGTTTTCTGCAAGCTGAGGTCAAGAGTGTGGTTAAGACGCTTTTTCCACCCAACCACGAAGTACTGAACTTCCTCAAGTTTCTTTCTAACTCAAAGAAATCCTCGACCCTACATGAGGAGCCTAGCAACCTAGAATGGTAAAGGACTGAGGGAACTCTTGATGCAAGCCTGATGCCTATATGCATTCATAATAATTAGAATGACATATTTCTTGTATGCAGGATGTGGCAGAGACATAAAACATAAAATCTAGGCTTTTCTAATCCATCTATTTCAATGATACATATAGCTTTGGCCAAAGCAATATATAAACAAAAGTGGTAATTTAGAAAAAGTAAATTACCATCTCTGGGAGCCCACATTCAGCATCCTATCTCGGAAGTAAATTACATAGAAAATAAATATACCATTTCTCATAATTTAAAAAGAATAGTTTGTTTAAGATTTAAAGCATTCACTAACAATGTCTTCTTTTCAAAAAGATAGAGTTTACTCAAAAGTTACATTGTTCTGGTTTGCATGTTTTTGTCAAGAAACTAAGTTTACAATTTTAGTGATATGTAATAAAAAGAAAGATTGATTTTCTGGTTATGTAATTTGAAAGTAAATGTTTGGAAATAATCAATTTACTAGTTTTTCTTATTCCTTCAACAATATGCAATCATACTTTTTTGAGTTATGTGAAACATATAATTTTAGACGATTACCAATTTACCTAAATAAATGGATTACTAACGTTACTAGTTTATTTTCATTCAATATTTTTAGGGTATTCTACAGATGATCATTTTTTTGTCAAAGTGAAATCACAATAATATATGCCTTTTTCCTATTGGACTACTTAAATGAATCTAATATAAAGAAAAATTGTTGGCATCAAATTTATACATTAAGTCTAACTGTGTTGGTTACAGTAGTCAATACATCAATTATTCAGGCAGCAAATATATATATATTTCAAACAGTGATTGAGACACATATACAATATACACATACAACAGTGGTCGACTAAATTTATATTATAATAGACTACCATAAATGGTAGCTATCGACAGTGATAAAAGCAAGTATAAATTTTAAATGACAGTAATTATATACAACAATATTTTCAAGTTTCAATTTATAGACATTAGAAAGCATTATCATAGGGGGTGACGACCTCCCTTAAGGAGCGTCATAGCCTCTATGAGGCTGCGGCCTCCTTAAGGAGGTTGCCATGGGTTAGGCAGTGGCCCTCCCCGCAGCTCCCCCACGACTACCATAGAGTCGTGTTTCAGCCAAAACATGCGCTAGAAATTTTTTAAACAATGCACAGTATAAAATTTTAAAATGATTTCAATATAAATAAAATCCAGTATATGTTGTTACCCAATAACAATAATAAAATTTAATAATATTAACAGTAATTAAAAATGTAAAACATTACTAGTTAATAACAATAATTTCAATAACAAATTTAATAGCCTGTAATTCAATAATAATAGTAATATAAATAACAATAATATTAAAATAATACCGATATTTAATAAGAACAATAACAGTAATTAATATATCCAATTTATACAGTGTACATACAAAGATTACGAATAACAATTTATATATGTATAATATCATAAAAACAATAACAGTAATAATGATATTAATAGTATTATATTATAGCGATAAAATGATATCAACTACAAAAATATAGTAATGGTAATACGATAATTATACCAATAAAATAATAACAATACCTCTCAGTTCTTACAAAAACAGAGAATAACCATACAATCACTTCATTCACATAGATTGAGAAATAACAATATGATATTATGGATTGACTAAAACTTGTTTTAATACACTTCCTAGTGATTGAATCCTTTTTTATGCTCCTCTTGTTCTGCTTGTTCCTCTTTTGCTTCCTTTCCTAAGTCTAAATTTTTTCTCTTGCCTCTTTCTTGTTTTGAGAAGAATGAGAATGAATATCGTGGTGAATGAGAAAGAGAAAGGTTTTTCCTTTTTAATGAATTCTTTTCCTCTCTTCTTTCTATCTTTTCTAGCTTTTATTTTTTCTTTTTGTTTTGTTTTTTTCTAATTTTAGTGTCTTTTTCTAAGTTTTCTTGTTTCTATCTTTTGTTTTATTTCTCCTCTTTTGTTTTATTTTCTAAATTTTGTCTTTCTTTTTCTATGAATTATCTCTATTTTATCAAATAAAAATACATATTATATTTTCGAAATGCATAAATTTAATAACCAAACATAATTTTTATTAATTAATTTGCCACACAATTATCTCTAAAAATAATAAATAATAAAATATAATTATTTCCTTCTCATATAATTTTTTTAATAAAAACCAATATAAATATAATTCAAAACTACTTTTATTTTATTTTAATAGTTAACTAACAATTAATTAAATGGTAACTATAAAACATAAAATGGTCTTCTTTTTTACTAAAAATAAGAAAGCAATTTATCAACATAATTAATTTATACAATGACAATGCAACTATATGCCATCTAGGTGCCTATGTGTGCAAGATAGAGTTCACTCCATCCCAACCCTATCAGGTAGCTAACCACCTCTACCTTAACCACACCCTTGTCTTCAACAACTGGCCAATCATAAAACTCAGATCTTCCCTTAATAGGTAGTGTCCAAATAGCCAAAGCATAGCCGAAGCATTATATATCTCATCATTTCAAAATAATATTCACTATATCTCATCATTTCAAAATAAAAATAATATCCACTTAATCCACACACAATTGTCCATAAAATATCTCCACTTATAGTAAGTTCAGAATGCATCAAAATTTGAGATGTGACAGAGGAACAGAATATGACAAGGCACGGGTATTAAACAATTTTATTTTTTATGTCTTTTAACTATACAAATTTAAATTTTCTTAAAAATGACATCCTCAATATTCTCTTACAAATTATGTCTTCTATATTGTAACAGATATAATTGCACCTGAGCTTGCAGGAACAATTTTCCTTCATTGCAGAACGTGTCCTACGAAAAGAATTTCCTTTTTTACTATTCAAAAATATCATTAAGCGGTTTGATGCAAAAGACCACATTCTCCGCAGCTACCAGTCAACTTACATTGCTCCTCTAGCAAATAAGCCAATAGTCAGTCACCTTCAAAATTTGCTCCAAACAACATACAAGGTAATGATTTCTTCTCTTACCTTCTTTTATCTTCTACTTTATAATTATATTGATTTTTTAGCAATTTATAAGTTTAATGATTCACTATGGTTTTGATATATTATAGACATTACTATAATTTAATTATTTACAATTGAACTATGTCATATACTATCTTCCCTGCAACTACAAATGTATATTGCCTTCATACTTTTTTATCTTATTGCCAGGTATATGAAAAATTAAAAGCTACAAATTCTTTTTCCATTCCATTCCATCTGACATGTCAAGTATGCAATTATATATACTTCAATTTGGGGGAATTAAAAATGAAATTGTTGACTGTAACAAATGCAAAAAGAACATTGTCTACACATATACGCATAATCTCAAATGCATAATAATAACTAATAAGTATATAAGTTTGCAATGTTATCTTAAAAAGGACATGTTCAATCGTTTCCTTCCAGAGCTTGAACAGATCAGTTATGAAAATTACATTCATGATAAGTCAAGAGTCATCTTCATACTCCGTGCCTTTCAACTTTAGGCACACTTCATGTTGGATCATAATAATGACATTCTTGATATACAACAAATTCAAGAATAAAAAAGGTATGGACATCCGAACTATACAATTTATTTACAAGTAACAGTTTGTAGACTTATTATTTGTTTTAACAAAAAAATTTAAAAGCTAATCAACATCTACAATCTCTTTGTAGATTTCTATGCATCAATGTCATACCCATGCACTCCTCCACATGCAACCTCCTGTCATCAGTGTAGTGCCCCTCCATTCTCATCTTGGATGTGTAGATAGTCTGGCTAAGGAGCATGAAGATGAAGGTAAAATAATAGGAATATTTAGGGTATGTTAGATAGTTGATGTTGTACATTATATGATGTTGGTAGATGCTACATTCATGTTGGTGACATTCCTAATTATCCTCATGTGTGGTTTCATACAACAGTTAGCATGTTTTATTTATAATCATTGTTGTGACATTAATAATTCATATGCTCTAACATTGTTTTACATTTAGGTGATTATGATGTTGATCTTACTATGATTGTCATAAGTTAGAATTGATTTTTATGCGACTAATTTTGTATTATAGGATGATCTAATTATTGTGTGGTGTGAAAAGAGACAATGTCATACCAGTCATTTGTGAACGTCCAGCGATGTTGCAATTCTCTTTCACTCTATGACCATTTGATATTTATTATACTTGTGCATAGACCATGTTGTGTACTGCAGGTTACAGGTATCAAGCATCGACTCCACCTGAATTGACAGGTCTGAGTGTGCCTTAAAACCAATGGAACTGTTGAATGGAGATAACATATGGTCCCCTAGTTAGCCATCATCCTTGAAAAGGATGAGTATCTAGTTTTACACCCAGTCAGTGTTGTCTGTATGGGCATGATAGTCAGTCATTGTGGTCATGCTTTTCGACCGTGCATAGTGTCAGGTATTATTTGGCATTTGGGTTATTTTGTTTGGAATTGTTTGATTAATGCTTTGGTTAATTGTTGCATTAAAATAAAATTAGTAAGTTAAGAAGGCACTTTTGATAAATAAATAAATATAGATGCTTTTATGTAGATTTAAGTTTATGGGAAATTATATTATATTGTATTTTATGGTCAATAAATAATAATTATTATAATGAGAAAAAATAAAGTGTTATTAAAATGGGAATATAATTGATAAAATGAAAATGAAAATATTTTATAAACAAGTAAATGTTTTGTTAGTGGCAATAAAAATAAATTTATAATATTTATGAGTTGTCATAAAAACTTATATATATAGCAAATTCTAAAATAAATAAAATAAGAGAGAGATTATTGTCTGGTTAAAATAGCATGTTGTAAGAAAGTATTAAAGGAAGAATTTATTGCCATTATAGAAGGAATCTTAGAAATAATTATTTCTTCTGAGTAAGAGACTAATTTTAGTAAGTAGAAAGAAATTATTTTTTGAGAGGAATAATAAAAGTGGAATTTATTGCCTTTAATAAGGAGAATCTTCTGGAAGAAATTATGGGGGTGATTATGCATGCTCAACTTTATTTTGAAATCTGAAGATATAATTTGGGGAAGGAGCGTGCATTTAAAAGAGGAGAATATGTTTTATGTTTTCATGATCTCTATCTCTTAGGAAGTTTTCATTTTTCTTTTGGCACCATAAACCATAGCTTCTAGAAGAAAAGACTTGGGGGAAAATGGATGCAAGCTGGGAAATTTTGTGAAGATGTGATAGAAGTAATATTCTAGGTATGGACTGAGATATGAAACCAGTTTATTATTGCATTAGATTTAGTGAAATGAATTTGTAATATGCAAGCTTTATATCATTCTGTGAATTCTCTTCTACATATTCTTAACCTAGTCTGTTGCGTTAGCCATAACTTTATTTTTACGAACTAGGTTCCTCTAGAATTTTTATATATGGTGTACGACCTAGTTATCTAAATCATATCCAAAAATCAGCCTTACCTAGTTTGTCCTTTTGGAGATATGAATATTTTGTAACTATCTATCTCTCACCCATTTTGTCTCTATTTTAACAGTCTGTTGCATTAGACATAACTTTATTTTTGTGAATTGGGTTCCTCTAGAATGTTTATATATGGTGCACAACCTAGTTAGCTAAATCATATTAGAAAATCAGCCTTACCCAATTTATCCTTTTGGAGATATGAATATTTTGTGACTATTTATCCCACCCATTTCATCTCTATTTTAACAGTCTATTGCATTAGCCATTACCTTAATTTTACGAACTGGGTTCCTCGAGAATTTTTATATATAGTGCACAACCTAGTCATCTAAATCATATCCAAAAATCAACCTTACCTAGTTTGTCATTTTGGAGATACAAATATTTTGTGACTGTCTACCTCTCACCCATTTCATCTATGTTAAAATAGTTAGTTGCGTCACTAATAACTCTATATTTTTGAACTGGGTTTCTCTAAATTTTTTATATAAGATTCAGCTCTTACCTATGAAAATCATACCCAAAACTTAGCATTACCCAGTTTGTGAATTCAGAGATATGTATCAATTAGTGACAGACATTCCTATGCCATCTTGGTTGTTATTAAATCTACAAATCCATTCTGTGTATATCCTGCAATCATTTCAATCTAAGTGATGACGTCTCTTTGAGATGACTCTCAAACAATTCATAGACCTTGTCTACGCCTCAGTCTTTTGCATAACCATCTACCAAAGTATTTTCAACTATATAAGTTATCACTTGCATATTAGTGGCATCAACTTATAAAAATTTGTCAATGGTTGTTAAGTTGAAATTTGATTTTTATGTATTGCATCGCATTAAACATCGAATGTAATGGGGGTCTATGTGTAACTTGTTAAGGTTAAATTCCAGAGGCCTAGGATGTTATGTTTTGATTTCATGTATTGTGTTGAGTAGGTGGCTTGAGTTAATGATGTTATAAGAGCATGAGGTCTCTTGTTTATGTTAGTGGGTCTTGGTAAACGATAATGTGAAATGATGTACATTATGTGTTGTAAATGCATCATGATGAGATAATAATCTCCTTCTAGGATGTATTGTTTGTTCATTTAATTGTATCAAACTTGTGTTTAGTATTGTGTTTGATAATGAGGGAGATCTTGGTATTCGTAAAAGAGGAAGTATTTTGTTTATGATTGTTGTTTTTGCATCACTGGGAAGTTTTGGGACAATGATTTTAGAGTTGACCGTTGTGATTATGTTGAGTATGCAAGAAGGTAAATGCCTTGCATTGTATATGAATACTTGTCATTTTACGTCTTACTTGATGGATAAGGTCTTCCAGATGCAAGTAGGGGAGTGGCTTTCAATGTGGGGTTGGGGCCCAAAGTGACTAGCTAGGATAACCCATTGAAAGTTGGTAACCAAGTGATAACCTAATGAATGAATTAAGGGGTTGAGTAGTTTATCACATTAAATAAGATAACATTATGCCTCACTCATGGCTCAAGTGTTCATTTAGGCTTGAGATGAGATGAGAAGGCCTAGAATGGCAAGATCAACTACCTTTTCCTCATGAAGGGTATGTTGATTTCACATGAGTTTATATGGGGGCCGAGGATCAAGAGAGGCTGCCAAGACAACCTAGGATGGGGATCGAGGCCTAGGAAGGTCCACAAGGACAACCCATATCAAGTCATATGATGACACTCCTCCCTACTGCAATCTAGCACTCCCTAGTTGTATTTCCTCCTTCAGTTGTTGGAGTGCCTCTAGAAGTCCAGTTAAGTGTGTAAGTGATGACTGTCGTCAGTTTGGTGATTGGTGTCATGTTTCACCTTGTTTTTTATGTTAGTCTATTATTTTCCTGACTGTTTCGTGTTGTGGGACCTTATTGTTATCTCCTAGCATGGGGGTGGACCTTAGGGTACCACATGGTCAGGTGGTTGTGCTTTTATCTCCATTGGTTCCCCTTGTTGTTCACGTGCAAGAAGGATGTACCTTATGTGACAAATTTTAGATCTTGTTCTAGCTTGAGGAGACAAAAACTTATGTTCATGTTCCAGTTTTGTATATTAATAGAATCATGTACTGTTATCTTAATGAATGTACTCCAATGTAATCAGGAAAGTGATATTGTAAGCAATGTAATGGTGTACACTCATGTAAAGGGAATTGTATATGTACTTGTAATCCTTTATACATGACCTTAATGATTTCTTATCTAATGTTATAATATGGAAATGTATGTGTCTATTCAATTGATGCAATTAGATTGAGAATGAACTATGGTTGTTAGTTAATTCATAATGTTGGTTAGATCTTGTTAATAGTTTGTTAGAATGCAGTCGTGGAACCCTAGAGGATAAGCTTAACTTGATGTTATGAATAAATATGATTTACATTTCTTTGTTATTTCTTTCCTTAAAAAAATGTCATTTTTGTATAGCATAGTTGAGCTGTTCTCTGGGGTTTCCTGGCGGGGCGTTACAATCAGAAACTACCACAAAGACTTTGGATTTAAATGTTTAGATCTTTTTTTAAAAGATATCTTACTTAACAAAATACCTATACTAAAATTTTTAAGTATATTTTTTGTCTAATCAGGTCTAACTGATAACTTAAAATAGTTTTCAGGTTTTTACTACTTGTATATACCACAGTAGTACAATTTACATGTACAAGTTTTCTAGGTTTGACTACTTTTATAAACTACACTAGTATAGTTTATATATACTGAAGCTTTTTATTCTTAACAATTTTAGTTTTCCGTTATGCTCTATTTTGTTTCCTTCTTTTTGTTATTTAACTTGTGTTTAAAGATAACACCTTTATTTGGTACTATAAAATAATTTGTGTTTGTCAAGTATAACATAAATTAGGCTACCTTATCAATAAAGCTTTGTTTCATTTAATTGTACAATTAATTCTACATTTATAACATGTATTTAAATTTTGTTTACTTTCTCAATGATAGTAACTAAATAAGGAATATTAATTGTTCTTTTTCTCAAATTATCTACAATACAGTTTGTCTCAGTGCACACAAACATATTGCTATTAGTTTTTCTTTGTAATGAATTATGTTTATGGTGTTCTCTTTTATTTATACAACTATCAAACAACTTCATATGATGTGTCCTCTAATATAGTAATCCATAAGGGTTTGAAGTAATCACATTACCGAAGTTTGAATATATTGTACCTGAAAATATGGTACATCACCTAATGTGCCAAAGCAACTAGACAAATTCCAAAAGGCACAAATATCTTTCAAAGACATTATGGAAATGGCTTCATTTCTATTTTCAATAGGCACTACAGCTAAGTATGATGATACACCATTGCCAAGGCAGCATCATTCTGTTATAGGGCTTTCAAAACACTATTGCTAATGCATGGACTCTACAACCTATAACTGATATGCAATACAATGTCTTCTATACATAAAGACCTACTAGAATGTGTTCAATGTTCCATTATTCCTTTTTACAGGTACTATAAATTTTGTCACTGTCACCTTCTCAAATCATGCTCAAACATGTATCCTCATATTAATGACAATATGTTATTTATTTATGCAGGTGTCAATTGAATTTTGTTATATATGTGTAACTCTGTTAATAGCTTTAAATTATTTGTAACACTCATCATGATGAATTCAAGACTCTTTGCCTTTTACCAAGGAAATTTAGATAAACAGTAAATTCTCTAATGCATCCCCATTTCAATATTTTCATTTAATTCACATTGCAATGGAGCCAATGACATGTAATATTCTTCACTATTCCATTATTACAATGTATCATTTCTAGTAATGTGCATTATGCTTCAATTATTTGCAGCTATTTTGGTAGGTTTCAAATTTTGTATCTTTCAATTTCAAGCCAGCCAACACCTAATGTGTTAAAGCAACTAGGCAAGTTCCAAAATCTATGAATATATTTCAAACGTATTAAGCATATGGCTTCATATATGCTTTCATTGGTCACTTGACCCATGTATGTTGATACAAGATCGACAAAGCAGCATCATTTCTTTAGATGAGGATATACTATTACAAATAGAGTTTTTTTTTGCTGATCATAAACTTTGCAATGCAGAGGCCTGACAAACACCATTGCTTCATTGCATATCGAGTCTCACTTCTCTGTTTTATGTCACAAGAAACCATCCTTACATAGTATGCAGTTGGGTGTCTATATTTAATATGGCTAAGTCTCAATTGTGTGTTGAGCCTTATTTTTGTGACCTCTTGATAAAAAATATTACATTCTTTTCAACCCAAGATTGAAAAGAATAGATAGTTGTAACAAACAATCTTACATTGTAACTTAGCAGATAAAAGACTCTGCTTAATCAATAATACTTTGTACACATACTAAACCATATCAAAATGAATGTTTTCAAGTTTCAACTACTTGTAGTATTCACCACCTTTGTTTATCCGTCAAGATCTGCAATTGTTTTGTAATTGTCTTTTTAAGCTAGTCTAATATCCATAAATCATCCACTTGATGTTATGACAACTGAATATATGTAGAAGTTGTATATTTTATCACAAATAATGTGACAGTTTCATTTATTTTGATAAGTCATAAAATATGCAAGTTTAAATACATATAGGTAAAGTTACAAAAAAAAACTACAATATTGGTATTGCATACAAATTTTTCATCTACCAGTGAATTTAAGTGTGTTGATTTCTTCTGTCATTACTAATACTTATGGACTGAAGTATTTATAAATACCTTGCTAGGGAATTGACTAGAACACAAGAGGACATCTTTTGTTCTCTCAGATTTCTCCTCTGCCATAACATAGCCAAAAATACATATTATAGACATACGAATAAACAAAAAATAGTTTGCAATTTTACAAACTTTAACACTTCATCACCATAACATTATTAGATTTATCTATACAATTTCATTAATATTTAAATTATCAAATTTAAAAACTATATATATTGAATCAAAATTAAATTTATACTATAAATATTACAATTTTGTTATTATATTTATATAAGCCTTAAAAAAATTATTTGTTTAACATTATTGGAATGCAGTTTGTCTATACAACAAATATTTAATCTAAGAAGAAAATTACAACTAAACACATACTATAATTACAACACTACAAGGTAGGTACTCGCCACTAAGTGGCACTTGTTATTATATGTAATCTTAGAATTGATAAGATTTAATATAATAGAAATTAAAATTAAAATTACACAAATTCAAACCATTGTATATAAAAATAAAAATAAAAAACAACAATAACAAGTTAAATTATTAAATCTATAATACTAGGTGATTCTATAAATTAATCATATGTTTTAGTCTTTGATTTTATTTGTTTTCATTTTATTCTAAAAATAAAATTAATAAACACATAAATAAATATATTAAATTATTAATGTTAAACATATACTCATATTAATGAAAATAACTTTTTTACTACTCTTGATAAATAATTTTATAATACAATGGGTTGATAAAAGTTAGTATCAATTTCACATTTTACATTGATGAGAATATCTTTAACAATTTCTACAAATTCAATAACTTAGAAAAATAGTAATAAATTAGTTTTAAATATGTTAGAATAAAAATCTTTAAAAAATTATGGATACATACTTATATTATAAAATATCTTTTTTTTCCATTGTCACATTCAATATGTTAACAATTAATTTAGTCACACATATTATTACCTTCTTCACAATCTAAATTACTGTAAAATTACCTTCTTTTATCATTGCACATTATTACCACACATTGATAATTGTTCATCAACATCCATTGAAATTCCATTCCAAACTATAAAATACCAAGAATGGGAATTGAAAGCTTGAGAACATAGCTAATTTGGCCAAAATTTTGGTAGTCCTTATTTTTTGGTAGTCCTTGCTCCAAAATTTAAAAAAATAAAATTGTTAAAAATCTCTCAAGCCACAACTAAAATTAGAATATGGCACATGGGTGGTTGGTGTTTCATTTGTCTTATGCATATTTTAAACAAGATTTTAAAGTTTTTAGTTTCTTTACAAGAAGTTTTATTTAAACGAGATTTTAAAGTTTTCAGTTTCTTTACAAGAAGTTTTATTTAAATGAGATTTTAAAGTTTTTAGTTTCTTTACAAGAAGTTTTATTTGGCCGATAGGCCATTCTATATGTGTACACATCTTGTAATTGCCAAATTTTGGTAGTCCTTCAATTTTTTTTCTCCAAAATTTTAAAAAAGTAAAAGCAAATACACACCCAAAAAAAATATTTCTCTTGGCGGTTACTTGTCATTACATTTTCTATTTGCTTTTTCAAAATTATATATATAACCCCTCATTCTCACTTCAACATCACATCTTTTAGCTTTGGCTTTGTTTCTTGGGTTTTGGTAAATTTTCTTGGCTTTTCATCTGTGTATGAAGATGAAGATTTTTTTAGGTTATTATATGTCTCCTTACTCTGTTATTTGCATACAGAATACAACAGGTGTTAAGTTAGTAATCATTTCTTCTTCAAATAACAGAAATGCTTCAGGTACAAATTCCAAGCCAGAATGTTCCATAGCAGCTCCTACGCTAGATAAAAGCAAGGGCAAGGGAAGGGCCCTGAGGAAAGAACCTCCTAGAGAAAGACCTGTGAGCAAGTTTCATGATCTGTTAATGCACAGAGTAAAGCCATGGGATCCTGATGCCAATGAGTTCTAGGATTCTCTTGTAAAGGCTCACATAGAGCTTGAAAAAGAGTTGGACGCCATGGATGCAGAAGATGTTGCTCAATGAATACCTTGTTATTGCTTGCATTACCTAGTTTTCTCAAGCATTTCCTTTGTAGTTTGTGTTTTTAGTACACCTGTAAGCCCCTTTTATTTGGTGGGGTGATGTGAAATTTTAGCACAAATTACTAAAATCGCAACATTGCGGGTTTCATTTTTTGTGGCAGAATGTGATTGATTCAGGTTCCTTGCACTTTATAATATCATTGTCTTTGATTATGGTTATGGTGTAATTGCTTTTGTTCATTGTTATTCATAGTTTTATCAACCCTGTGTTAACATGAAGCTCTATTCTTTCTGTTCCTTCCTCTTTTCACATCCTAAAATAACTCTGTTGAAATGACTTTGATTTGGCTATGGCTCAGGTCTTGAAAATTGATTTTGTTTATTTATTATTAGGTCATGTATTTTTATGCAGTGAAGCAATCATATGTTTATTCAGATTGTTCTCAATATTAGTGAATGATTTTCTGAATTTCTGAATGATTTTTAGATTTGTTTCTATTTTCTGATTTTTCTGATTTATGATTTTCTAATTTTCTGAATGATTTTCTAAATTTTTGAATGATTTTCTGATTTTCTGATTAGTTTTTGTGCCTTTTTGATTTGTTCTTTGCTGAGAAAAGAATGGAGTTGAGGGCATTTATACCAAGAAATATCTCACTCGTAGTGGAGGTTAAAACTAGATAAAGATATTACTTATGTTGGCACATGGTTGTTGTGGAGTTTAAAAATAGCAAGTTTCTTAGAGTGATCAAAGTGTAAGGTGAAGCCTTTAAAGAGCACGTCTCACATCATGTAGAAAAGGAGGAGTTCGATCATGAATTGTGGCATATGGAATGCTCTTTCATATCTTCAACTTTTGACAAAAGATAGCAGTCAGTACTTTAAAAGGTGTGGAAAGAAGTAGGCACAAATTATGGACACATAGGGGTCATAGAAGTAAAAAGCACATGCACCCTCTTTCATACATTACACCTTGTTCATGTTTTTCAATGGGGAGGGGGATGTAGGTTGGTATTCCGAGGATAGGAATCTTTACGTAGAGGTTTTAAATTTTTAGTATTGGGAATTCAACAGGAAATTTGTAGTGATATCATTCCATGATTTTATACTATATTGAGTTATTCTGCCAAATAGAAATGGGTGCTCTCATTCTGTGAGATACTTATCATTGGAATACCATTGGAGTAGTTGTTAAAACTTATAACTCTTCTATTTTTTTATATCACCATCATGAGGGCGATACCATGGAGGCGTATAAAGTTTAACTCAGTCATGCCATAAAGAGAAGATGGTATAGATAAGGAAATTGAGTTTTACATCTGAAATGGGGAAAAGAAAGATTCAATATTCTGGTATGTGGTTTGTTTGTTCATTAAGTCCTATCATAGCCATAAAAAAAAGAAAGAAATAATGAAAGGCTTTGTCAATCCTTAGCAAAACTTATTTGTGGAGTAGTAAATCGAGTTTTATATTAATAGAAGTTTTCCCTTTTTTTCATATTCAAATTTTTATGGTTGAATGATAAGGAGTCATGTAATGCCTTTCAATTTTGGTTTGTGTCAGTTGATAGTTTTCCATTGCTTTTAGACAATTTTGAGACATTTGAGTGGTTAGATTTATGGTTTATGCTTATTATGTTCATGATGGACTATGGCTAACTAATATGGTTATTGACATGTGTTTTGATGACATTGTTATTACGGTTTATGTTATAACATGGTTAGTTGATAGTTAATTGATCATGCAGAATAATGTGACTATGCTATTAATGTTGTCTGATTAGAGATGTTTGTGTTTATTGTTATGCTTGTGAGCAAGGATGGTGTAGTATTACTCATTTCGAGCACCCTACTATGTTGCAATTCCCTGACTCTGTGTGTTTGATATATATGTGTATGTTGTATACAACCTATCGTCTTGATGCAGGTTGCAAGTACTGGGCATCGACTCCACCTGACTTAGCAAGTTTGAGCATGCCCTTAGCCAATGGCTACTGTTGAAATGAGATAACATGGGGTTTTCCCTAGGTCAGTTTCAGTCTTTAGTTTGTGACTGTGAGTCAAGGTGTCACCCTTTGGTCCTTGCTTTAGGATGTTGGTCGTCATGTGGTATGTAGAGTTATTGTTGGGTTTTGTTTAGTTAAGCCTATGTGTATTTTGGTAACACATTAATGAATGATATAATAGTAATAACAGGCTTGATATAGTGATATTTATGTAAATATTAATTAAAATTGTAAATTGTGAAATAATGAAAAATATTTTAACTATGAATTAAAGTAATAGCTTTAATAATTAAATCCTATTGACATTTGTCATAAGTGAATGGTATTATTTAATTGCTGAAATTGTATGGGTAAGATTTTATTAGTAAATAAGTTAGTTATAATATTATTTATTAGTCATTATTTAGCAATGTGAAATTAGGAATATTATTTAAGTAAATTTTTAATAAATATTAAATTAATTATTTTAATGCTTTTAATAGAATATGAGTCATAAGCATTTATTATGGTTAAATAGTATATAGTTATTTAAAGAATAATATTAGTGAATAATTTAATGTTTGTTAGTTGTCGAATATAGATTTGGGGAATCTCTATGTTAAGTAAAAATTTTAATTTCTTCAAAATAGTGGGATTGTCTGTAAGGGATTGGAGATAGTGGACATTTATGAATCTTGGCTATTTTTACTTCTGGGTTATTATTTTTGGGAGAAGAGATTTGTTGGGAAGATATACAAAAAATTGGAGAAGATTGGTTGTGAAGAGAAATTGGGGAAGAAATGGTTATGGGAAATAGAGGAAGAACTTGAAGAAGCTGAAGGAAATTCCAACGTGGGATAGAAGTTCTCGGTATGTTTACTTGTATCAGGCATATTGGTTTATATTCCTGTTGAATTTCTTGTGTGTGTATTTTGAGCTTGGAAAATTTTGCCTTCATGTCACCTGAAGACCCTGTAGTTTAGAATTTGATAGTTTGTAATGTCATTTGGAATTGTTGAAAATTTGTTCTACTTAGATTTCTTACCAGATCCTTGCCTGTATTGCTGCCCTCAGTAATGGATTTCGGCATAACTAGCTTTTGCAGCTCTGACTTCATTGCCTTATAGTGTGATTTTAAAATCATGAACATTCAATGAAATTCTATTAAGATTTTACCTTTGCCAGATTTTATTATGTTTATTGAATAGAATGTTTGTCAAACTCCTTACATCTCTCCTCCTTAGCCAATGCCGCACATGCCTTCTCCTTTAAATCTGTTCTTATCTTGCAATTTTATTTAACTGTTTAGTGGAGAGAATTTTCCTTGATAGAACTCTAGATGCAAATCTTGCCCTCCATTTGATCACCATAAGGCCTCCTCTTGTGCTTTCTATGGAAATTTTCTGTTTAATTTTAAAACAAACTAAATTTCAATCTTTGCCTGGTCACTCAGTGAGCTGAGTAAATTTGTGTCAGCCTGAAACCTCTTAGTGAGATGATTTTATTTTCATCCCTAATTTCTTTGAGTTATTTTTCTGCCTGAAATCTTGATAAAAAAATAATGATAATAAAATCTCTTCCTTGCCTTCTCTGTGTTTTTTGCCTGAAATTTTGATAAAAATAAAATAAAATAAATAATGATAATGAAATCTCTTTCTTTCCTTTTCTGAGTTTAGTTTTATGTCTGAAATCTTTGATGAAAAAAAATCATAATAATAATAATGTTAATGAAATATTTTTCTTACCTAAGTTGTCTCTGATTCCTCTGAATCTCTGAAAATTTATGTAGGATTCATTCTCTCTGTAGTCAATATTACCATATCTCTCTCTCTCTCTTGGCTTCCATCTGTTAGCTCAATTCATCAATTATCTCTCATAAACCTTTGAAGATTCCTTCATTTCTCATATCTCTAAATTTTAAAGCTCCCAAATAAAAAATTTTGGATTGCTCTTTTTTCTACAATGAAAATTTAGCTTGAGTTCATTTAAATAAAATAAGGAGATTATCTTAGAATTTATTTAGTATGTATGCAAAGGTAATATAACAATTAGAAAACTTCTATTTTGAACTCTTGAACAACTCCTTGATCTTGCTTTGTGATTTTAGTTTTGAATTGATAATAATCAATTATATTCATTTTAATTTGGCCAATATAAGTTTGCTAGATATGATTATTTATGCATTGAGTTAAAATAGTTAGGTTCTTATTATATATAAATTTGTTTAGATGGTGAAGTAATAAATTTGTTTAGTTATACTTTGATTTAGAAAATAAATAGTAAATTAGTGATTTATTATGCATTGAAATATAATGATATTGGTGACCAAGCTAATATTAGTTTAACTTTTAAAATTAGTTAGGATAGATCTGTAATATTTTATGATTATCATTATTAAATTTATTGAGTTATATAATGGTTGTGCTCACTTAATTGTTTAGATAAAAATTTGTTTAGTTTTGAATTAGCACTATTCATGGTTGTTATAGATAAATAAAATTATAGATGAAAGATAGCTAATAAATAAATTAGAATATTAATGTGTGTTAGATTATAATGACAATATTAGTTTTTTTTTTTTTTTAATGTTAGATGGTATACTATTTTAGAAAGTATGCAAATATAATCTTTAGTTAGAAAACTTCTATTTGTAACTCCATGAGCAACTCAGAAATCTTGCTTTGTGTTTTTTTAAGTTTTGATTTATTAAATCTTGCTTTGTGCTTTTTGTAGTTTTGATTTATTAAAATTGTTAATTTGACTTTCTTTTTTGTCAAACTCATTAAAAGGCAATAGCGATAAGATAATATTAGTTTATCTTAAAATATTAGGATAGAGTTGTATTATTTTAAAATTAATTTTATTTAAATAAAGTTGTTTTAGTAGATGCAAGTTCGTTAAATAAATAAATTAGCTTTTCTTTTAATGTAAAATAGATTTTATGGTGATGCTAGTCATTAAACAAATGATAAATAATATTAAAATTCTAGAATTAAATATATTGAGTTAAGTATTAGTTATATTCTTTTTATCTTATTTAAATATAAATTTGTTTAGTTATGATTTAGTAATATACTATCTTGTGGTACATCGATTTTAATTAATGAATAATAAATTAGAGATTTATTGTGAATTGAGTTATTATGGTATTGATTAAACAAATAATAGATAAAATTAAAATTCTAGAATAGAATTATTATTAGAATTTTATTTAAAAGAGAGTTAAAATTTTATAGTGTTGTTGTTAACGAATAATATAGGAATAGTGTCTTAAAACTTTATTAGATTGCTTGACCTATGTTATGGCTTTATGGTCGGTATAATTGTGCAATGTTGGTGAGAAGAAGCTTCGCCTTACAATTTAATAGGTTTATCCTACAATATAATTACTTGGCATGTTTGGATAGTAACCTCGTAACTATTATAGTAGAATAGAATTGCTTAGGATTGTGTATTAATGTAATAGAAACCTTATAAAATTGATGATGTAGGTAATGAATATTTGATACTTGTATATGAACATTGTTTTAACATCATAGGCATTGATGATGTTA
Organism: Cunninghamia lanceolata; assembly: GCA_027924645.1. Taxonomy (NCBI): domain Eukaryota; kingdom Viridiplantae; phylum Streptophyta; class Pinopsida; order Cupressales; family Cupressaceae; genus Cunninghamia; species Cunninghamia lanceolata. Next base: position 1,311,756 of record BSBN01000053.1, on the reverse strand, counting down.
GTAATATACGTTTAAATGTTGTTAGTAACCTTCTATATTGAGGGATCTTAGTAGTATGAATATGACTTTAATGCATCTTGACTATGACTAACATTCTTGATAGTAAGATAGTAGGAGCTTGATGTCATTATTCGAATCTTAATATTATTTTATTGTTTTAAAAATCATTTTTGTTTTATATCTTTTTAGAGTCATAGATTTACTTGCAGTTGAGTTGAGATTGGGATGATTATAGTCATTCTTTTTAAAAGTGTATAGATGTGAATTGTAGTAGTAAGTTATTAAATAAATCATAGAGGGAATTATAGATCTTGAGATTTGATTAGAATATTGTTATCTTAAGTAAGTTTATGATTTAATCTAAAAAGAGAGATTTAAAGTCTTTTATTGAATCCATGTTAAAATAGTTCAAAAAGTGTAGTAGTACTTGGGTTTTGGTTTTATATATATATATATATATATATATATATATATATATATATATATATATATATATATATATATATATATATATATATATTCTTTGATTGTTTATTGCTAATTTTAAACCAATGTGTATCAACGATGCAATTGGGTCATTACATTTAATTTGGTTTTGAGTCTTGATGTTATGTTTTGTCTAGCTTAATGTATTGGTGATCATGTTAGTTTTGTGAGATGTCAAGGTTGCTAAGCGTCATGCTTTGGATAGTTGTCTATTGGTATTTGTGTTAAAATCTTTTAGCTCCAGAGGTTTGTTACCTTGAAATTCAATATGATTTTCTGGCAAGGATGTATTGGTGATGTGTCTTTTGGTATGAGGTCTTGATGTGGATTGGGAAGAATTGTTGTTTTGAATTTGAAAATTGTTGATTAAATGTTTTATTTGATTTGGGATTTTGAATTGGACAGGGGAAAGTTTCGTGGTTGAGAGTTTGGATTTAAAATGGTTTACGAAAAGTTAGATGCATTATAATCCCTTGTCCATGCATGTTATTGGTATATGGGTGATGGTTAGGGGTTTCTAGTTACATGTAGGAGAGTGGCTTTCATGGTGGGGCCGGTGCCCAAAGTGGCTACTTGGATAACCCCATGGAAGTTGTAATCAAGTGATAACTTAATAATTTATCTAAGTGGGTTGGGTAGTAATTCACATAACAAGATAAGTATGATGCCTCACCCATGCCTTGAGTGCTCTCATAGGCTGAGGATGGGATGAGAAGGCCTGGTTGGCAAGTTCAACCTCCTTGTCTCCATGAGAGGATGTGTTAGCTCCACATGTGTCACCCTATGGGGCCGGTGCCTAGTGAGAGGTCGCCAGGATAACATAGATGGGGGCTAGTTTCTAGTGAGAGATAGCCTGGATAACCCATGCTAGGACCATGCGATGACACTCTCCCTACTGCAGCTTAGTTACTTCCTCTTTATCTTTTGTTGTAGCCTCTGGAGTATTGACTTGATGATTTGACTTGTCTTGATGATTTGACTTATCTTGATGATTGACTTGTCTTGAAGAATTGACTTATCTTGATGAATTGATTTGGCTTAATGATTTGTCTTAATGATTTGTCGCATCTTGATAAATTGACTTGTCTTGAAGATTTGTCTTGATGATTTGACTTATCTTGATGATTGACTTGTCTTGAAGAATTGACTTGTCTTGATGATTTGACTTGTCTTGATGTTTGAGTAGGCTGGATGATTTGTGATGATCTGAGTTGTCTGTGTCAAACCTTTATCTATCTTCTTGTATTCCTTGACTTAGTGGAACCTCATTGTTATCTCCTAGATCAGGGGGTGGACCTCAGGGTTCCACATGGTTGGGTGGAAGAGCTTAATCTATTGGTTTTCTTGGATGTACTGGTTCGAGGAAAATGTAGAAGTGTTTCCAGTTCCAGATTTGTTTTGCATCTTCAGAGTTGTAGTATACCTTTGTAATTGTACTATATTGTTGTATATTGTAAACTGATGTGATCGGTCATGTAATCTTGTATTTAAATCTTTGTAATTATTCATCTCTGCAAATGAATGATGTAAATTCTCTTCTATTGTATTATAATGTATATCACTTGTATTGTTATAATTTTATGTTTATCTGATGCAATTATGTTCCCTAGAGTTGATAGCTATTCATTTTATTTAATGTTGTTAATAGTGTAATTTTATTTAATGATTAATGCATTTACTTGCTTCAAAAAAAAAATTCTGTAAATTTTGCATTTGTTAGTCTAACACTCTAGAGTTGCATGACGGGGCATCACAAGTCAAACCTGTATAGCATCGTCTATTCTATTCATGGTGTCTTTATTTGGTTGGTTATATATATATCACCTCAAAGAATCTTTCTTTAGTTTAAAAAACTACAAGGTTATATATGAGGAAGAGTTTTACCAGCCTATGTATTGTAGATGCCTTAATAGAAGTGTTTGAGGCCACAATACTATCTATGCATGTTAGGTTGCTAAGTTTGCCTTTATACCAACCAATTGCATTTGATTTAAAAAATTGAAGGCTTCATTAACCATCCCATTCTCTACATACCCTGCAATCATTGCATTCCATGAGACAACATTTCATTCAGTCATATTGTTAAATAGTTCATATGCCTTCTCTATGCTCCCACAATTCAGGAAACCTAAATTGAGCATAGCCTTTAATCATTGCATTCCATGAAACCATGTCTTCAGTCTACATTTTGTCAAACAATCCACGTGCCTTCTACATAATTCACGTGCCTTCTACATAATTCATGTGTCTTCTACATAATTCATGTGCCTTCTGCATTCTTCCACATTTTGCATAGACATCTATCAGGGTATTCATGACAATAACAGGAGACTGAAATCCACATCTCACTATCTTTCCATGGATCTATACTTAAAATTTGTAAAATAATTTATAATGTTCTATCTAAGTACTTCATTTCAACGGTGGTCTTAGAAAGATTACTCTCAATATATCAAGGTTTTGTGGGTGTCTTAAGCTCATTCTACTTAATTATCATCCACTTCCATGGTCAAATACTCAATAGCAATTTTACACCTCATTCACAATAAAGTGGTAAATATTTATCTTATTTTAACTGCCACAATTAACATTTGACTCTCGAAGTGGATGATATTTAAGAATAGCCTCTTCAGCTAGCCATATCAATCACAATCTGTATCGGAATTTTAAAATTGGTTCTCTCAATTAAAACTTGGATATTAGAGCATACTTGTTCATAGAAGAACAATCTACACTATTTGCGAAATAGGAACTCCCATTATTACTTGAAAATTGATATTAGTCATTAAGCCCTTTTCATCTTGGCACAATAGCATTGGATACCCACAACTAGAAATTCAAAATTTTCTTTCAATGAATTATAATTCTACACTCTTTGAGCCATATTTTATAAAATTACTAATATTTTTTCAAAGACAATTGATTTTGTTAATCAATTGAGCATATCCCTACCAGACTATCAATTATGTATATCCCTACTAGTAGAGAAATTGATTAGGAGAGTATGGATAATATTATACTGAATTTCCTTAAGGTAATTGAATTTGAGTTTGTTGTTCTCAAAATCAGCCATGCTCATTTTTGTAGACAACCCCTATAAAACTTGTATGTTTCGTAATCTACACTCTAAGTTCGCAAATCAAGACAAGGTTCTCTTGGTCCCGTGCAAAGTCGTATGGCATCCTAAACTAGTTTACAACATCCCCTCAAATCAATTCCTCGATATTTGCACAAATCGATTAGGTTGTAAATTGACCAAAATATCAATTTTGGTCATTTTTAGGGTGTTAGTAAAATTTTGAGTCTTTATATGAAAAGTCGGCCAAATTCGCCGCTATTGCATGTCTTTTTGTCCACTTGTGTTATGTCGGCAATTTCTGCTGCTTTTACATGGTTTTTCATTTTCAACATGCTCGAGCAGCACTTTTTGCCGTCGTTACATGTTCCTCACCAAGAAGCAAATGTAGAGTCGGCGGTTTTTACTGCTCTTGCATTTTTGTAAAACATGTGTCATGTTGGTCGAAATCGCCGCCTGAGCAAGATCTCCAAAATCACGAACTTCAAGTGGCATTAATGGCCACTCATGCTAAGCATTAAGGGTTTGTTTTTAAGCTTTTTAATGTGTTATTTCATTGTCTTTTGTTATTTATATTTCTTAAGTCTTCCAATTAATTAGTAAAACCTTCCTCAAGCTGCTTGGTCACACCGACATTGGGTTCAAATAGATTTCGACTCGTCGCCGTCACATTTTAGGGTTTCCATTCCTTTTGACTGGTAAGTCCTCTAATCATTGTTTTTGTTATTCAGTTTCATTTAGAGTTTTCTATTTTTCATTCTTTGGAGTCATCAAACCCATGTTTCCTCTAAATTGTATTGAGGCAAATCGCCCCCTTCTTCATTTTTACTTCTCAAGTGATTTTTGAAACCCTGGTTAGTAAATATTTCATCAGTGGATTTTGCCGATATACAAGAAATGACCTTTTGGTGATTAGTTAGAGATCATTGCCACTCAAACATGTCCATGTGTAGTGATGGTGATTTTCACCACCCGCATTTTTTCATGAACTTGAGTAGATGTGAAGTCGGCATTTTCTACCGCTTATGTGTTTAAAGGATTATCAAAATACAATTGTATGGGCGGCAAAATTTGTCACGCCTACATGAAAACCTTGAAACTCCTATCACATGCATTGTCAGCATTATTCGCTACCTGAACATCAAACACGATTCATACAAATATGCATTGTCAGTGTTTTCTACCGCCGATGCATAACACTTGCAATTTCCTATTAGCTGTAGCATCGGCATTTTTTTCCACTCCAACATATAACCATTTTTCCTCTAATATGCAATAGCAGCGAATTTTACCGCTGATGCACATGCACAATATCCCTCACATGCAAGGGTGGCAAATTTTGCGCCCATGCAAACATTCTCTCAAATTTTCCTAACTCTAGGATATTTTAAATTTTGCTTTTCTGAGCCTGCTTTCCTCCATTTTTTTGGCCTGCTCGCACTCTAGTCCTTTCAAGCACGTCTCCATAGTCATGATCATCGACATGCAATTTTCCTAGATTACTAGTTTTTCCCCTAATTGCATGATCATGACTTTTTTGTTGTAGTTTCTTCTGTGGATCTTCTATCTTCATCGACATCCTTCTGGTGATAGCTTGTTCAAATGACTGAGTTGTCTCCGAAGAAGTTGAAAGCGATGAAGTACAAATATCAAGGTGTTTTCCCAATCACCTCAGTTACTTCTAATGTCGATGATATTAGGGATACAGAGATTGGTCATGTGGACATGGCTAAATTTGAGAACCAAGTCAAATAATCCCAGCTCTGCAATGAAGAAGATAATTGATAGTAACATTCACTTGGTGTCGGCTTTCCCGGTGGCAGTTCACAATACAAAATTTATTCTTCAATGGGCTCAGTTTTATAACAGAGATACTAGGGCTGTGGTGGCTGTAAGTGGCAATGTGATAATCAGACTAGATCCTGAATTCATTGATAAGGTGTTCATGTGCCCTCCTACTACAGAAGTGATAAAGCTAGATTTTGCTAAAGTACAAAAAGAGTATGACAAAAATCTAGAGAAAGAAAAGAAGGTAATCAATAGTAAATGGCTTAAAAATCCACAGTCAAACTTGTCTAGGTGGCTATGGAGCTTTCCTAGGAGTGACTTTATAGAAGAAGTTGGTGATCTGATTACTCTTCTCAGTAGGATAAGGGGATTGTCTTCTTCTTCACTATTTCATGAATGGATGTATCCTTTCATCAAGGTGACACTCCAAGGTAAACAAACCATCTTCTAGGGTGAACAAATCAGTAATGCTTTGCATGAGCAATTGACAAAGGTATCTACCACTTTCAAATTTTACATGACCTCTTACCTGATGTATATAGTAGCCTCTATGAGAATCTTTCCAGGTCTAACCTCAAAAGGAGATAGGAGGGTAATCCCTGTGTATCAGTACTACTCTCAATTAACATTGAAGGGTTCTATTCATCATTTTAGGAGAGTAAATGATGCTTTCTTTGAAATATTCTTGTGTCTTTTTTATCCCCAACTAGAACAAAGAAGAGTGTTAGATGAGGCTTGGACAGTGGTAAATGATTTTGGATGCATGTTCTTACAGTTTCCTTCTTTCTCATACCTGAGGGTTGGCTTTTTCCAAGATAATCCTTATATGCTGCCAAGGTTCCCCTCAGACAAACTGATCTTAATGGAGTTATGCAGGCAAATGATCATCATGCATAATAAACAAATGGAGCTCAAGAAGCCCAGTTTCAGGTTCCCAGTTGAAATTGGCAGGTATTCAGTATTAACTGCTCCAAAGGCTAGGGCCATGGAGACTGAGATGCAACTTGTTACCATGAAGCAATTCAAGAGAAGACCAAAGTTTGACTACAGGGGCATGAAAGACAAAATCAAGAGGAAAACTCAATTCCATGAACCTATGGTTGAAGATGTTTGGGTAGATTTGAGAACAGAAGAAGATGTCAGGAAGTTAGACTACAGCAGGTTATCTCTTGAGCAGATTGAATATCTGGGACTTGCTGATATTCTTGAGGATCTAGTGGATGATGGAGAATTGGTCAATGACAGATATAACACTGAACAGGTTGCTAACACTCCTCTTCCTCCAATCCAATGGTCTCAAAAGGAGTTGACCTATTTGAGGAAAAGATTTGAGCCTATATTGGCAAACACCAATAATTGGCTAGCAGATAAAGGAATCACTTTGAAAGAATTCCTTACAAGATCAGAGACTGAGATCCAAGAGAAAACAGGTAAAAAGGTGGAAAACAGAATGAAGAACAAGAGTGATGTTCCCTCTTCTTCCAAGCCACATAAGCCTAGGATTAAGTTTGTGATGAAGTCAAAAGCTGTGAAGAAAGAGTCTGAAATAGAAGATATGGAAGTTGAGAAACAGAACATTGAGGAGCCATCTACTGAGGAGCCAGCCCCTGAAGAAATGGAGGTTGAAGATAGGCCTACAGATCAACAAGAGGAAGAAGCTTTGTCCCCATAGGAGAATGTACAACAAGAAACAGGAGTCTCTTCTCCCTTGCCTGACACACCTGTTGCAACTCCTTTGTCTGATACACCTATTGATATTCCCTCTTCTAAATCTCCCTCCCCTTCCAAAAGTATTTTTGACAACCCTCAAAATACATTTGAAGATGTGCTCCGTTCCTCAGGGTCTATTCCTAGTTTGTCCTCTTCATCTTTTGATATTGGGGATGCTTCTATTTTTTATCACTTTGTAATGAATACTGAACAGGTATCAAATCTAAATGTAATAGGTGCAGTTTTTACTAACACTCCACCTATTGTTTCCACTACCAGTGCAAGTACAGTTTCGGTGACACCAATAATGGGGACAGATCCCAACGTGTGTACTTCTGTGCTTCTACCATGGCTATTAGCTTATACACCGTAAAGGAAGAAACAAGCCATCTCCCCAGATGACTTTGATTTTAGTAAATTGGTGCCTACAAAAGCCAAGGCCCCAAAGAAGCCAAAGATTCTTTCAAGAATTCTTGGGGACAAGGGACACAAATTTTTGGAGATTGCAAGACCTCCACAGGATGCAACAATGGAAAATTTTAGTATGACTGGTTACTCTATCTCTAGAGTGGAGTTAGGCAAGATAACTCATGAAAGTGCCAAGACAGACATGCAGTCAGCTATGGATATTCTAATTCAGAAATTTGATAGGGAGAAAGAAATGAAAGATCACTACAAGGTAATGGTGGAACAGTTGACTGCAATTGTGAGGAAAATCACTTTGAATTCAGAAGCAGTAACTCCCGAAGCCATTTCTGTAGAAGACCCTATTATCTAGAAAACAGAAAGGACTCATCTCAAAGGAAGAGTACTTGAAGAGTACTTAGAAAGGATGCACACACAGGGAATATCTCTACTCATAGAACTATCTGAGAAGATAGATAAAATGGAGAAAATAAGAGCAAAACTTGATGATCTCATTGATGTTATTTCTCAAGATATTGCCACATAGAAAAGAATCATGATAAATGGGTGGAGATGAGAAAACTGAAAATAAGCACTCTAATGTCAATTGGTGCCATTCCTAATAGGGATTCTTATACAGAAACCAAAGAGGCATTGACATACAGGAGCCGGGTACTTAAAGATTTGATCAATGGCCTGGAAACTACAAGGAAACTCAGTGAACAGAGTGATGTAAGTCTTTTGCATAAATTGGTGGAGTTGTCATGCAAGCTTGTATCATAAAATAATCAATTTCTCTATACAGAAGAAATGGTTTGGTAATTTGAAGATATGTTCCAGAAAGAGTTTGAGGATAAAACATTTTCAATGGCCTCTGTGAACAATATTTTGGACAATCAGTTAACTTTGGATAATCTGAAAACCAAGTTAACTAGTCATGCAAAATCAGTCACTACAGTTAGAGATGCCATAGTTACAGCCAAGATGATTTTTTAGGAACACGGTTATGTTGGCAAGAGACACTATATGGATTCATGGTTGTTGTCATTGATGGCAACAAAGGTCATCCCACTTATCTGCAAGTCATGGTGTGCCTCTACCGGAAGTCAGAATGAAGAACTGTTGTGGTCCGGTGAACAAGAACAAAGCATGTGGCAAGGTCCGACAGATTGGTCCGGACCTCTAAGAGGAAATGTCTTGGTGCAGTGCGGATTTGGGGAAGTCAAGAGGACTACCTTGAGCAGTATATTCCAAGGATTTAGCCTCCGGTGATGGACAAAGAAAAAGATATGAATAGCTGAGTACCGGATTCCTGAAAGACAGTGAAAACAGAGGAAGAACTGACTGACTGAGCATCAGAATATTTTCCGGATGTGTTACTGTTGATGGTAAAGGTTGTGAAGGTATGAATCATGTTTGGCTGACATGATTAATGATATCTACTAGTATATGCTTGATCCGTATTGCTTGGTGAGCAAGGATTCAGCCGACAGAACAGAGTTTGTAAGAAACTAGACTGTTCCGGATGCCGACTAGAAAGGTGATGAAATTACTTGTGCAGATATATATAGAGGATGGATTTAGTTGTGAAAAGTGTCATTGTGTGATGGGGTATGTGAACAAGTATAGAACAGAGCAGAAGTAGTAAGAAAGATCCGGTATGTGAAAAGATAGCAGAATAAAGAACAGAGGAAAGATGAAGTGCAGCAGATCAGTGTACTGAGCTTAACCGGAACTGAATCCTAGCATATGTAGGTGCTTCCAATCAGTTCAAGTATTGTATAACATTCTTTGTAGACAGTGTGTCTCCTTGTAGGCAATGGGCCTCTTTGTGAGCAGTGTGCTCGGGCAGTGAGCCCTAATTGGCAAGTGCCATTTTTGTAACTCCTTATTCTTCTAACAGAGAATAATCTTTGGGTTAATCACCCCGTGGTTTTCTCCCTTAACCGGGTTTCCACGTTAAAAAATACTATGTCATGTGTTTCTCATTTCATGATAATGTTTGTTTAATTCAATGCTGCTTTGATTAATAAGAAAGTTCAAAAGAAGAAATAATTAGGATAACTGATTCACCCCCCCCCTCTCAGTTATCAACAGGTTAGTCCAGATAGTATCGGGATGCAAGCAACTTTCACTATGTATGATGGTCACATGAAGAAAGATGGCAATACAAGTTGAAGCAGTTTGTCCCTTAGTTTATTTTCCATTTTTCAGATGTACTTTTGAAACAATTTTGGACATATTTACATGTACTTTTTCATATGTAATTACATGTAAAAACATAGGAAGTCCCAAGTCAATAAGTACTCCTATTTTTGAATAAGTCAAAGTAGTTAGGTTTTTCCTAAATTTTCTCAAGGCCTCTCCCTATAAATAAAGAGGGCCTCTATTGTAATTTCTATCTTTTAGTTATTGAAGCGAAACTCTACCAAATTGAAGAGCATTTTGAGACTTTGAGTTCAAATTGTAAATCAAATTTTATCAAGTGAATAAGAAAGCAAGTGATCATTCAAACTTTGTGTTGAAATAACTTGTATTGTATTGGAAATTGTTCTTATGTCCTTTTCCTAATACGATCTTATCTGTTTGATCAAATAGTAGTGTGAGTGAGAATAATCTGGGAGATGCTCTAAAGTTGATTGTGGAGACTTTGTGCTACAACAATTATCTTTAGTTTGTGATTTAGTGTTTTAAAGCGAAAGATATTGGAAAGGCTTTGAACTACTATTATCTTTTGTAATCATATATTTTGTTGTAGTTTTCGGTGAAGACTTTGGGCTGCACCTTATTCTACTGGGTTCTAAGTTATAAATCAGCAAAAGAAGCAACGATAGACTTTGTGCTCTCATGGGTTTCTCGGTTATTCAATTTGTATCAAGAAAGTGCTCTTTCATTTTGTAAACATCATTTCTGAAAAAAGAGAAATGGATGATATGGTCTCACCCCTGAATTAGTATTTAGTTTAAATTAGTTTGTGCTAATATATAGGGAACCTCCCCTTGCTGAGAGGAGAGATTTATCTCATTACACTGTGGTCGATATAACCATTTTGCCTTCAGTTAGTTGAAGACAAAATATTCACCCAACAGTTTTTGGTGACTCCGCTAGGGAAGGAACACAACTTGAAGCCTCACGCTCCGAGATGAAGCATTTTTAGTTCTTTTTCCATTTGTTGCAAAATTTTGTTGAGTATACTACATTATGGCAGATTCACAGTATACAAGAAGCAAGAGAGCTCAAGGTATTATTGATCATGTATTTGAGTTGATGCAGCAAAATAATTTTGGATATTTGCCTCTACGACCTCACCTTCAGTGAACCAGGAGTTTTCCTCCTACCAACGCCAGGTCTCCAATACTAGGTGAAGATTCTAGTTCTAGTGCTAGAAGAGTTTTGTCTGTTCATACTCCACAAAGGTTTGCTATCCCACCTTTTAATCAGCACATCATGGCAGCCCAAGGCCCTTGGGGTAATACTTTTGGTCCTCTAAATTTAACCCCACCATTGCATGAACTACCTTGTAGTTCAAGAAAGAATTTTCCTAAGTTCTATGGTGACAGGAAAGTTCACCCTGATGAACACATTGCAGCTTTCTGCATAGCTTGTGGTGTGATAGGTGTTGAGCATGAAGATGTAGCAGTAAGGCTTTTTGTTGAAACACTACAAGCTACTATTGTAGATTGGTTTTATCATCTTCAAGCTCAAACTATAACCAACTGGAATGCTCTCAAGACCAAGTTTGAGGCTAGGTTCAAACCTACAGAAGATGAACACGCCTTATTGGCTCAGCTTACACAAATGAAGAAAGAGCCCCATGAACCTATGCGGGACTTCATCACTAAGTTCAATAAGTTGAGAAATAGGATTCCTGTAACTGCTCAGCCAAAAACGGAGAATCTTCAGTGTTTCTTTATCAATACTCAACTTCCTAAAGTGAGTTTTCTTTTAAGGTGGGCTGGCCCTACAACTTAGATTTTGGCTACCGAAGTTGAAGATGATCTTATCCTTGCGGGTAAGATAAGAAGAGATTCTAATAGAAATAAAGGTTCCTCTTCTACTGAGAATTCTTCCACAAGCACCACGGACCCTATGGTGCAAAAGTTAGCAAATGAATTGCTAGCTCTAAAAAGGCAAATGTCCCAAGGTATGTATGTCCCTCCTTATTGGGATATACCAAGGAGGACATTTCCCAACAATTCATATCAAGGCAACGTTGCTAAAAATCAAGGGCAATCCAATCGTCTTCCACCTACATAGGGGAAGCTTGCCATTGAAGCAGTGTCGGTCAACTCAGCAATTGGCTATTATGAAGCTGAACATGATCATTCTTTCCAACCTGAGTTGGACCAGGAGAATGATGCTAATCTCTTTGCAGGAGGAGAAGAAGAATTAGCTAGTGACTCTACCATTGGCTTTCTGAATTACCAAGACAAAGTCGAAAAAGAAGAAGAAGTGTGTGATGGAGCATATGTTGTTTTCACTAGGTCCCAAAATTAGTCAACTCAGCAAGTTGATAAGGGAAAAGCAAGAGAAGAACCTCAACCAGTGATCTCAATTGCTAAATGGGGAACTTCGCTACCTTTCCAATCAAAGGACCTAGTGGGCAATAAGCAAGTAAGTACATCCAATAATCATGTATCTTCTACTTCTGTCCCTCAGACCAGTACTACCCCTAATAAAAATCAAAATGATGGATTTCCTTCCTCTGTTTCTAGTTCATTCCAGTTATTTGATATAATAGATCATGCTAGGAAGACCAAAATCCAAATGTCTGAAGTTGAGTATTTACAAGCTAATCCTGAACAATTTGATAGGTTAGCTAAATACGTCAAAAACAAGACTGTCCCTATAGGACAAGATTTTCCAAAAGTTGCCCATGATCCCTTAAAGAATAAATCTACCCAAAATAATCTTGTCACAACTCCCCTTGTTGCCTCTGGAAAAATAGAACCTTTCTATGTTTCTCTATTAGTAAATGGTCACAAGTTGAGCAATTGCATAATAGATTATGGAGCCTCTGATAATGTTATGCCCACCAAAGTAGCAGACTCCCTTGGCTTCACCTTAACTAAGACTTTTGGGAGATGTTTCTCCATGGAGAATAAGCAAGTACCACTTTTAGGTCAAATCAAAGATGCCCAATTTGCATTTACAGCCTTTCCAGACAAGAGAATTAAGATGACAGTCCTAGTAGCTGATGTTCTAGCTTCCTATGGCATTCTGCTTGGGTGTAATTTTTGCAAGGATGTAGGTGGGGAGTTGAACATGGATCTATCTGAAGCAAGGATACCTATTAAAGGCATCATGCAAAAGTTGCTTCCTGAAAAAGAGGCAAAATATATTGTTACCCAAATGGCAAATCCCAAAGCTCAAATTTTGTTTGAGTCCTCGGGAATGGGTAATTATTTCCTGTCCACTGAAGATGTTTCTAGTTCATCAGATGAGAGTTCATCAGGTGATAGCTTAGACAATTCAAATAGAGAATCAGAAGAGTTTTTAGATGAAAGTTCAGGTGAAGGTATAATAATGCTAGATTCTTCCCTCACTGATGAAGAGGAATCTTCTAATCAACAAAATTCTAAAAAATCAAATTCTAATGAGGTCTGGGTTTTAGAATTTGATGGCAGTTGTTCCTCTACCGGTTCTGGAGCTGGAGTTGTTTTGATATCCCTAAAAGGTGATATCTTCCCTTTTTCATACAAGTTGCAATTCAACAACACCAACAACACCATCGAATACAAGTCATTATTTCTTGGATTGGAAGCTGCTCATGCTAGGGGTGTTAAAATTCTTCATGCTCAAGGAGATGCCGAATTAGTGGTTTGTCAAGTGAGAAATTTGTATCAAACCAAAAATGAAAGATTAAGACATTATCGCAATCATGTATGGGATTGCATTGAGGGTTTTGATGCTTTCAATATCTCTGCGGTGCCTAGAGAGTTTAATGATCATGCAGATTCATTAGCTGTCTCTGCCACTCTCATGGTTCCTCATAAAGATTTCAAAAGAAACAAGTACACTATTGAGTTGGTCTTCTGACCAAGTGTACCTAATAATGCTGACCATTGGCTGGTGTTCAATGGTTATAACCAAATCATTTCTTTCTTGGAAAAGATGGATAGCTTTGATGAGCTCTATTTTGAAGGTAGTGAATCTCCACCACGGGAATATGTTTCTGAAATAGATTCACAAACTAGAGAAGAGTTTCTTCAACTAAAAGGGAATAAGATTCCAAAAGGTTTGGTTTCCCTTGAGAAGCTATTTGATAAGCATGACAGATATATCAAGCAGCAACAACAACTAGATTCAAGTTCATCTATGGAATTTGAGCAAGTAAATTTGATTTTGGAGGCAGATCCCAAAATGGTCAACATTGGGAAATGTTGTACTGTCGATGAGAAGTTCAAATTGATTACACTCCTTCGCCATTACATTGATGTCTTGGCGTATTCCTATGATGACCTGAAGTCCTTCAGGCCAAAGGAAATTTAGCATGAAATTCTCCTCAAAGCTAGGTCATTGCCTCACAAGCATAAACAAAGGCAATACAACCCCAAAATATTAGGTACTATCCTTTCTGAGATTCAAAAGATGTTGAATGCAAGGATAATTTTTCCAATTCATTATTCCACCTGGATCGCGAACATAGTTCTTGTAAGGAAGAAGAATAGGGAAATCCGTATCTGTGTTGATTTCAGGAATCTCAACCAATCTTCTCTAAAGGATAACTACCTCCTACCCATCATGGACCAAGTGTTGCAAACAGTAACTAGTTCAGAAATGTTGTCTATGCTAGACAGTTTTTCAAGGCATAATCAAGTGGAGGTCAATGAAGCAGATCGGTACAAAACTACTTTCACAACACCATGGGGTACATTTGCATATCGCAGGATGCCTTTTGGTCTGATCAATGCTGGCACCACATTCTAAAGAGCAATGGACCTTGCCTTCAAAGATGAGATGGGGAAGTTCATCGTGGTGTATCTTGATGACTTGACTATTTTTTCCAAACACCGTCATGATCATGCGCACCATTTATGACAAGTGCTAGAACGCTGTTGGCAAAATGGTATCTCTCTTAACCCTAAAAAGTCAATTTTGGGGGTTACAGAAGGTAAACTTCTTGGTCATATTGTAGCCTGAGAAGGCACTAAAATTGACTTAGAAAGAGTCAAATCTATTCAAAGTCTTACTCTGCCTACTAGTAAGACTGCAGTTCATTCTTTCTTTGGAAAGGTGAATTTTCTGTGAAGGTTCATTCCAGAATTTGCAGAGAAAACCCGTCACATCGTCAACATGATGAAGGGTAAGGCTACTTTCCGTTGGACTACGGAAGGCAAAGCGGCATTTGAGGATATCAAGAGGGCTATTGCTCATGCTCCAGTTCTTGTTTGTTCTGACTATACCAAAGATTTCATAGTTTACAGCTACGCTTCTGAACATACACTTTCAGCTATTCTGGTTCAGCAGAATGAAGAAGGTGTGGAATCCCCCATATCATTTATGAGTTGCCCTCTCAAAGCTCATGAATTGAAATATTTGAATATGGAGAAGCATGCTTATGCCATGGTCAAAGCGGTGAAGCATTTCTGGTTCTATATTCTGAATTCACACACTGTTGTTTTGGTGCCTAATACAACAGTCAAGTCTATTCTGACTCAACAGGAGTTTGGAACAAAAAGAGGCAATTAGATTGCTAAGATCCAAGAATTTGATCTTGATATAAAACCAACTAAGCTTGTGCATGGTAGAGGTTTGTGTTAATTGATCACTGATAATGTACCAAAGGAGACAGGGGATAAAGAAGAAGAAGTTGGAGATATACCAACTGTTCTTTTTGTCACTACTACTGATGAGTGGTATTCAAATATCACTCATTTTCTTACCTATGGTGAGTGTCCTGCCCATCTGTCTTATAAAGAGAAAAGAACTATTAAGTTGAAGGCTGCTAACTATGTCCTATGGGACAATGGTTTGTACAAAAGAAGCCTTGATGGGGTATTTCTCCATTGCATGGATAAAGTGCAACAAAGTAGACTTCTAGAGTCTTTCCACAATCTGGCTTGTGGAGGACATTTTTCTACACCTGTGACAGCTCACAAGATTTTGCAAGCTAGATGTTATTGGCCCACACTATTTCAAGATGCGTACAATTGGGTGCGTAGGTGTGAGTTGTGTCAACAGTTTGTTGGGAAACTGAAGTTGGCCACACTACCTCTCAAGCCGGTGGTGATCGAAGAACCTTTTCAGCAATGGGGCATTGACTTCATTGGCATTGTGAATCCACCATCAAGTGCAGGACACAACTATGTTCTCACGGTGACAGATTATTTTACCAAGTGGGTGGAAGTCATCCCAGTTAAGCATGCTACTTCTATAGTGGTATGTAATTTCCTTAAGGAAAACATTATTTCCCAGTTTGGAGTTCCAAACAAGATTGTAACAGACAATGCTACTTGTTTCTCTTCCCATGAGATTACTGACTTTTGCTACGAGTATGGGATCATTCTTTCCCACTCTTCAAACTATTATTCACAAGGAAATGGTCAAGTGGAATCAAGTAATAAAAATCTGGTTACTATTATAAGGAAACTAGTGGATGAGAATCAGAGAACTTGGCATAAAGCGTTGTTTGATGCTTTATGGGTAGATAGGATTACTCCCAAAAGGGCGATAGGTATGTCACCATTTCAGCTTCTATATGGTCTGAATGTGGAGATACCAATTACCTTGGAGTTGCCAGCACTGAAGTTGGCCAAGGCAGTGGAAGATAGAACTTTTGATAGTTCCATTGATAAAAGGATCATGTACCTAACTTAACTTGAGGAGCAGCGAACTATGGTAGTGGATCATATTGTTGAGAATCAAAATCAAGTAAATAAACTCTTTGACAAGAAAGCAAGGACTCGTGAGTTTCAGATTAGAGATCAAGTCTTGTTGTGGGACAAGAGG
This sequence comes from Cunninghamia lanceolata, assembly GCA_027924645.1. NCBI lineage: Eukaryota > Viridiplantae > Streptophyta > Pinopsida > Cupressales > Cupressaceae > Cunninghamia > Cunninghamia lanceolata. Next base: position 1,295,339 of record BSBN01000053.1, on the reverse strand, counting down.
AGAGAACCAAAAAGAATGCATGAAAAGTTTGATTCCTTGTGGAGAGGTCCGTTCACCATTCATCAGTTATGTGGTGAGAATAGCTTCTTGCTGGAGTATCTAGATGGAACACCATTCTTGCTGCCTCACAGTGGACAACATCTGAAGCACTTCAATCCTTGAAGTAGCAGATAAGTTCATTTGTACATTTGTATAGTTTTGTGTTTTTGTTTAGTCTTTTGTGTCTTTTTCTTTTTAGCTTGACTCTATAGCCCAATGGCATGGATGAAGGCACTTAGAGACTAGATTCTCCTCCCTTTGATCATTTCAAAGTTTGATTGATAGAAGTTTCCCAGTTAGAGCCAGTTGTTGTTCTCAAAATCAGCCACGCTCGTTTTTGTAGACAACCCCTACAAAACTTATATGTTTCATAATCTACACTCTAAGTTTGCAAATCGAGACAAGGTTCTCTTGGTCCCGTGTGAAGTCGTATGGCATCCTAAACTAGTTTACAACATCCCCTCAAATCGATTCCTCAATATTTGTGCAAATCGATTAGGTTGTAAATTGACCAAAATATCAATTTTGGTCATTTTTAGGGTGTTAGTAAAATTTTGAGTCTTTATATGCAAAGTTGGCCAAATTCACCGCTATTGCATGTATTTTTGTCCACTTGTGTTATGTCAGCAATTTCTACCACTTTTACATGGTTTTTCATTTTCAACATGCTCGAGCGGTACTTTTTGCCAATGTTACATGTTCCTCGCCAAGAAGCAAATGTAGAGTCGGTAGTTTTTACCGCTCTTGCATTTTTGTAAAACACATGTCATGTCGGCCGAAATCACCGCCTGAGCAAGATCTCCAAAATCATGAACTTCAAGTGGCATTAATGGCCACTCATGCTAAGCATTAAGGGTTTGTTTTTAAGCTTTTTAATGTGTTATTTTGTTGTCTTTTGTTATTTCTATTTCTTAAGTCTTCCAATTGATTAGTAAACTCTTCCTCAAGCTGCTTGGTTGTGCCGACATTGGGTTCAAATAGATTTCGACTCATCGCCGTCACAGTTTAGGGTTTTCATTCCTTTTGACTAGTAAGTCCTCTAATCATTGTTTTTGTTATTCATTTTCATTTAGAGTTTTCTATTTTTCATTCTTTGGAGTCATCAAACCCATGTTTCCTCTGAATTGTATTGAGGCAAATCATCCCCTTCTTCATTTTTACTTCTCGACTAATTTTTGAAACCCTAGTTATTAAATGTTTCATCAGTGGATTTTGCTGATATACAAGAAATGACCTTTTGGTGATTAGTTAGAGATCATTGCCACTCAAACATGTCCATGTGTAGTGACGATGATTTTCACCACCCGTGTTTTTTCATGAACTTGAGCAGATGCGAAGTCGGCATTTTCTGTTGCTTATGTGTTTAAAGGCTTATCAAAATGCAAGTGTATGGGTGGCAAAATTCACCGCACCTACACGAAAACCTTGAAACTCCGATCACATGCAGTGTCAGCATTATTCGCCTCTCGAACATCAAACGCAATTCATACCAACATGCATTGTCGGCGTTTTCTACCATGGATGCATAACACTTGCAATTTCCTATTACCTACAACATTGGCATTTTTTGCTGCTCCAACATATAACCATTTTTCTTTTAATATGCAATAGCGGCGAATTATACCACCGATGCACATGCACAATATCCCTCATATGCAAGGGCGGCAAATTTTGCCGCCCATGCAAACATTCTCTCAAATTTTCTTAACTCTGCGATATTTTCAATTTTGCTTTTTTGAGCCTGCTTTCCTCCATTTTTTTGGCCTGCTCACACTCTAGTCCTTTCAAGCGCGTCTCCATAGTCATGATCATCGACATGCAATTTTCCCAGATTACCAGTTTTTCCCCTAATTGCATGATCATGACTTTTTTGTTGCAATTTTTTCTGTGGATCTTCTATCTTCATCGACATCCCTCTGGTGATAGCTCATTCAGATGACTGAGTTGTCTCTGAAGAAGTTGAAAAAGATGAAGTACAAATATCAAGGTATTTTCCCAATCACCTCAGTTACTTCTAATGTCGATGACATTAGGGATACAAAGATTGGCCATGTGGACATCACTAAATTTGTGGAGAGAACCAAGTCAAATAATCCTAGCTCTGCAATGAAGAAGATAATTGATAGTAACATTCACTTGGTGTCGGCTTTCCTGGTGGCAACTCACAATACAGAATTTGTTCTTTAGTGTGCTCAGTTTTATAACAGAGATACTAGGGTTGTGGTGGATGCAAGTGGCAATGTGATAATTAGACTAGATCCTGAATTCATTAATAAGGTGTTCATGTGCCCTCCTGCTACAAAAGTGATAAAGCTAGATTTTGCTGAAGCACAAAAAGATTATGACAAAAATCTAGAGAAAGCAAAGAAGGTAATCAATACTAAATGGCTTAAAACTCCATAGTCAAACTTGTCTAGGTGGCCATGAAGCTTTCCTAGGAGTGACTTTATAGAAGAATTTGGTGATCTGATTACTCTTCTCAGCAGGATAAGGGGATTGTCCTCTTCTTCACTGTTTCATGAATGGATGTATCCTTTCATCAAGGTGATACTCCAAGGCAAACAAACCATCTTCTGGGGTGAACAAATCAGCAATGCTCTACATGAACAATTGACAAAGGTATCTACTACTTTCAAATTTTACATGACCTCTTACCTGGTGTATATAGCAGCCTCTATGAGAATCTTTCCAGGTCTAACCTCAGAAGGAGATAGGACGGTAATCCCTGTGTATCAGTACTACTCTCAATTAACATCGAAGGGCTCTATTCATCATTTCAGGAGAGTAAATGATGCTTTCTTTGCAATATTCTTATGTCTTTTTGATCCCCATCTAGAGCAAAGAAGAGTGTCAGATGAGGCTTGGACAGTGCTAAATGATTTTGGATCCATGTTCTTATAGTTTCCTTCTTTCTCATACCTGAGGGTTGGCTTTTTCCAAGGTCATCCTTATATGCTGCCAAGGTTCCCCTCAGACAAACTGGTCTTAATGGAGTTATGCAAACAAATTATCATCATGCATAATAAACAAATGGAGCTCAAGAAGCCCAGTTTCAGGTTCCCGTTGAAATTGGTAGGTATTCAGTATTAACTGCTGCAAAGGCTAGGGCCATGGAGACTGAGATGCAACTTGTTACCATGAAGCAATTCAAGAGAAGACCAAAGTTTGACTACAGGGGCGTGAAAGACAAAATCAAGAAAAAAACCCCATTCCATGAACCTATGGTTGAAGATGTTTGGGTAGATTTGAGAACAGAAGAAGATGTCAGGAAGTTGGACTACAGCAGGTTATCTCTTGAGTAGATTGAATATCTGGGACTTGCTGATATTCCTGAGGATCTAGTGGATGATGGAGAATTGGTCAATGATAGATATAACACTAAACAGGTTGCTAATACTCCTCTTCCTCCAATCCAATGATCTCAAAAGGAGTTGACCTCTTTGAGGAAAAGATTTGAACCTATATTGGCAAACACCAATAATTGGCTAGCAAATAAAGGAATCACTTTGAAAGAATTCCTTACAGGATCAGAGACTAAGATCCAAGAGCAAACAGGTAAAAAGGTGGAAAATAAAACAAAGAACAAGAGTGATGTTCCCTCTTCTTCCAAGCCACATAAGCCTAGGATTAAGTTTGTGACGAAGAAGTCAAAAGCTGTGGAGAAAGAGTCTGAAATAGAAGATATGGAAGTTGAGAAACAGAAAACTGAGGAGCCAACCCCTGAAGAAATGGAGGTTGAAGATAGGCTTACAGATCAACAAGAGGAAGAAGCTTTATCCCCATAGGAGAATGTACAACAAGAAACAGGAGTCTCTTCTCCCTTGCCTGACACACCTGTTGCAGCTTTTTTGTCTGATACACCTATTGATATTCCCTCTTCTGAATCTCCCTCCCCTTCCAAAAGTATTTTTGACAATCCTCAAAATACATTTGAAGATGTGCTCCATTCCTCAGGGTCTATTCCTAGTTTGTCCTCTTCATCTTTTGATATTGGGGATGCTTCTATTTTTTATCACTTTGTAATGAATACTAAATAGGTATCTAATGTAAATGTAACAGATGCAGTTTTTACTAACACTCCACCTATTGTTTCCAGTACCAGTGCAAGTATAGTTCCAGTGACACCAACAATGGGGACAAATCACAATGTGAGTACTTATGTGCTTCCACCATGGTTGTCAGCTTATACACCAAAAAGGAAGAAACAAGCCATCTCCCCAATGACTTTGATTTCAGTAAGCTGGTGCCTACAAAAGCCAAGGCCCCGAAGAAGCCAAAGATTCTTTCAAGAATGCTTGGGGACAAGGGACACAAATTTCTAGAGATTACAAGACCTCCACAGGATGCAATAATGGAGAATTTTAGTATGACTGATTACTCTATCTCTAGAGTGGAGTTAGGCAAGATAACTCATGAAAGTGCCAAGACAGACATGCAGTCAGCTATGGATATTCTAATTCAAAAATTTGACAGGGAGAATGAAATGAAAGATCACTACAAGGCAATGGTGGAACAGTTGACTATAGTGGTGAGGAAAATCACTTTGAATTCAGAAGCAGTAACTCCCGAAGCCATTTCTGTAGAAGACCCTGTTATCCAGAAAGCAGAAAGGACTCATCTCAAAGGAAGAGTACTTGAAGAGCACTTAGAAAGGATGCACACACAGAGAATATCTCTGCTCACAGAACTATCTGAGAAGATAGATAAAATGGAGAAAATAAGAGCAAAACTTGATGATCTCATTGATGTTATTTCTCAAGATATTGTGCGCATAGAAAAGAATCATGATAAATGGGTGGAGATGAGAAAACTTAAAATAAGCACTCTAATATCAATTGGCACCATTCCTAATAGGGATTCTTATACCAAAGAGGCATTGACATACAAGAGCCGGGTACTTAAATATTTGATCAATGACCTAGAAGCTACAAGGAAACTCAGTGAACAGAGCGATGTAGGTCTTTTGCATAAATTGGAGGAGCTGTTGTGCAAGCTTGTATCACAAGATAATCAATTTCTCTATGCAGAAGAAATGGTTTGGGAATTTGAAGATATCTTCCAGAAAGAGTTTGAGGATAAAACAGTTTCAATGGCCTATGTGGACAATATTTTGGACAATCAGTTAACTTTGGATAATCTGAAAACCAAGTTAACTAGTCATGCAAAATCAGTCACTACAGTCAGAGATGCCATAGTTATAGCCAAGATAATTTTCAGGAACACGGTTAGTCCAGACAGTATCAGGATACAAGCATCTTTCACTATGTATGATGGTCACATGAAGAAAGATGGCAATACAAGTTGAAGCAATTTTGGACATATTTATATGTACTTTTTTCATATGTAATTACATGTAAAAACATAGGAAGTCTGATGCAGAGGCATCCACACTATAACCTTACAATACAGCATGGATGTCTGCAGCCCATCCTCATCATCATCATCATCACCATCATCATCATATTTCGCTTTACACTGTCAGCATCATCATCATATTTCGGACGAGCACAATTATCCTCCTGCCGACTACTGTTCACTTCCTCCGTTTTCTGCCTATCATCATCATCATGATGTTCAACTAGTGCAAACATCCTCCTGTTGCACTGTTCATCGGGCGCCAAGCTCCATCGGCATCATCATGATATGCAACACCCCCTTCGTCAGCAGGATATCCAATATCCTGTTGCTCCAAAGATCCTGATGATGATCACCTTCAGCACCTTCCCTTCGATGCCCCAATAGCCGACGATACAAGCAACAGCATCATGATATGATTTATCCGGTTCTCTCGAAACCTCCTGATGATGTTAACACAACTTTCTGCCGCGGACTTCCGCCGATACCTAAGCACTTAACGACAGCAGGATAAACTTGCATAGGGGGATATCTCAATATCCTGATGACGATGACGTCACCCAATATCCTGATGACCTCTTCAACACTTAGTCAAAAAAATGAACTTTCACTCACGCATCTGCTAGCGATACGCGGATGATGGGCACTCCCGAGAGATGGTCCTGACGGCGATATATACACTGAGTATATATCTGACTTAAAACATCCTGATACACTTGCAACATGCAAACTTCAACAGTTTCATGACCCGATCTTCTTCCTGATGCCGATACGCTCCTCTCCGGCAACTCCTGATGGTGATCACCCCGACGCACTTGCACTTCATGCAACTAACCGCATCATGCCGATCTCCTCCACTTATCCGGATGACGATGCCCAACGCGACTGCAGGATATTTGCAGAAATATCCTGATGATGCCGTTTTCACGAACCTTTAGCCTTAGCGAAATTTCACTTCGCCGATCCTCCAGGGACGACCCGATCCACTCTCAGGGTGATCTTCCTCACTTTGTCAGCTTGACCTAGCACATGCCCATGCTAGGGTCTTCAACACCTTTCAGCCGCGATCCTGCACACCTGCATGCAAACAAACAAACTAACACCTACTCTACTGTACATAACCATTCCACCGATCAGACGAATCAACCGGTGGAATGGATCAGTGAATCCATACAGCCACCAAACCAGCAAATCGATCAAGCAATGGAATTCAATAGAGGATGAAAACAAATAGGAACACTTTATTTGATTTCAAAAGATGCAAATACAATGATCAGTTTCTCTCGCTGTCTCACTCTCTACAACCTAGCTCGATCGATTCCTGATCTACAGTCAACCGATCCTCATGCTTAAATAGATTTTCCTACGAGTACTACTGACCTGACTCCAAGCGGCTGGGAACTCTCCAGGCGGCTGGGAGATCCAACCGATCATACATCATGACAGCTGTTCTAACAAACTAGCTAAAAATAGCAAAAGCATGGTCAGCATGATCTTATCATGATCAGCATGACCTTATTACATGCATTGGTCTTAACAGACCTTCTTGGAAACATAAACAAGACCTAAAACTACTAACTGCCTTATCAAGACCAGCTGTCAGGTAGGTGCTCCTGCACCATACTCCCCAACAGAAAAGAACTCATGTCCCATGAGTTTAGTATGTGGAAGTCCTCCACCTTTACACTTTGCCTTTGAAATATGCTGATCTGCTCCAGCTTTGTCCTCTGCTGGCTCTTGGCTGCTCCAAGACTTCTGAACTGTAACTTGCTTTCTGGCAAGTAAATCCTCATGCCTGTTGATGTAGGCCTTTCTCTCACATACCCTGTGTTTGCCAGGTTGTCTGACCAGAACCTCTGTCTGAACTGCCTCTTGAACTGCTGCAATGTTCAACTCTGTCTTCCTTTCAACCTTTATAGGACAAGCAATAGTCCCAACTATGACAACATCCTTGTCATTCCTCTCAACTGATTGCTGTATGCAAACCTGTTTCTGCACCTGCTGCTGATCTCTGTCAGTCAAAACTAAAACTTTCTTCAATCTGTTGTCCTGAACAACTTCTTTCCCTGCAGTATCCTCAACTGCCTTTATGCCTGCTCCTCTAGGCATCTGCACATACTCCTTCTTTCCCATCAAAATGATTTTGGCTGCCCCCTGTGCTGCAGCATCTGCCTGCAATGGCATCAACTTCATAGTCTTCCCATCTTTCTTGATGGTATAGGTATTAGAATACCCATCATACAGTACCCTTCTGTCAAATTGCCATGGTCTACCCAACAGTAGGTGACAACATTCCATAGGCAAAATATCACACAAAATTCTATCATGATATGCTCCAATCTGGAAATCCACATATGCCTGTTCAGAGACAAAAAGTGATTGACTATCACTCACCCAAGATGCCTTGTAAGGGTGTGGATGTGGAATCCTTTCCAATTTCAGTTTATCCACCATTTCCGGAGATACCATGTTGTCTGTTGAACCAGTATCAATGACAACCTTACATTTTTTACCTTTGCTCTTGCATATGGTCTTGAAAAGAGCTCTTCTTTGTGGGGATTCTTTGTCATGTACCTTCATGGTAGTTGCTGTTCTTCTCATCAGCAGAGACTCTCCACTCTCTGGGTATGCATAATTATCAGGCTCCTTATCCTTCTGATAAGTGTTTGAACTCTGTACACTTTGCTCTACTGTCTCTTCCTGTACAAGTTGTACCCTCTTGTCACTAGTTCTATCATTTCTGGATGATGAACCTTTGTTTTCTGGACATTTGAAAGATGGATGACCAAACTCTCCACAGGTGTAACACTTTCCTGAAAATGTAGTAGAACCTCTACCACCTCCAAATCTTCCTTTATTACCTTTCCATCCACCCCTGAAATCAGACTGTCCCTGTCCTTTACCAGTGTCTTCTTGACCCTCATTGGTTTGCTTTTGTGTAGGGGCTGCTCCTCTTCCCTTATTGTTTCCTCTTCCTCTCATGGACTTATCATGTCCTCTATTCATCTTTTCTTCAATCCTGATTGCCTTTTGATAACAATCCTCCACATTCTTAGGGTTAGCTAAAACTAACTCATCCTGTATGTTAAATCTCAAACCAGCCAAGTACCTAGCCACCTTTTCTACCTCATTCTCATGATGACCAGATCTCATACTTAACTTATAAAACTCCTCTGTATATGCCTTCACATCCCTTTCCTTCTACTTTAAAAATTGCAGCTTCTTAAACATCTGGATTTCATAATCCCTTGGCAAGAATTTACCTTTGATCCTTGCTACCATTTTATCCCATGAAGTGATCTTTGACTTCCCTTGTTTCCTTCTCGCAGATTGTACATAATCCCACCATACCAAAGCATGACCTCCTAACTTGGTCTTTGCAATCTTTACCTTCTGATCCTCAGCAACATCTTCACATTCAAAGTGATTATCAAGTGCAGCAATCCAATCCAGCAACTCATCTTCATTCAAACTTCCAGTATACTTGGAAACATCAACCTTTACCTTAGGTTTATCACTCTGTACTGCCTTTAACAGTTTTGCCAATCTCTGGTCTTCAGCATCCAGATCTTCAGCTACCTCTTCATACTCTTCAACAGTATCTTCATCTTCTTCAGACTCACTGTCTTCCACTTCCCTCTTTTTGTTCTTTTCCATTGTTGTAAGCCTGGCTTGAAGTGCTTCAGCAAGCTCCTTCATCTTCCTCATCTCTCTAGCATGTTTTTCCTTCATTTCCTGCAATTCCCTTGCAGTACCACTACCTTTAGGAGGCATTTTGTCAACCTCTCAATCAACACACAACACACAATTCAACTCTACCTCTGCCCTTTTGGTGACAGAATCAACACACAACAGCCCAGATGTTTTGCTGAGCTCTGATACCACTATGATGCAGAGGCATCCACACTATAACCTTACAATACAGCATGGATGTCTGCAGCCCATCCTCATCATCATCATCATCATCACCATCATCATCATATTTCGCTTTACACTGTCAGCATCATCATCATATTTCGGACGAGCACAATTATCCTCCTGCGACTACTGTTCACTTCCTCCGTTTTCTGCCTATCATCATCATCATGATGTTCAACTAGCGCAAACATCCTCCTGTTGCACTGTTCATCGGGCGCCAAGCTCCATCGGCATCATCATGATATGCAACACCCCCTTCGTCAGCAGGATATCCAATATCCTATTGCTCCAAAGATCCTGATGATGATCACCTTCAGCACCTTCCCTTCGATGCCCCGATAGCCAACGATACAAGCAACAGCATCATGATATGATTTATCCAGTTCTCTCGAAACCTCCTGATGATGTTAACACAACTTTCTGCCGCGGACTTCTGCCGATACCTAAGCACTTAACGACAGCAGGATAAACTTGCATAGGGGGATATCTCAATATCCTGATGACGATGACGTCATATCCTGATGACGATGATGTCACCCAATATCTTGATGACCTCTTCAACACTTAGTCAAAAAAAACGAACTTTCACTCACGCATCTGCTAGCGATACGCGGATGATGGGCACTCCCGAGAGATGGTCCTGACGGTGATATATACACTGAGTATATATCCAACTTAAAACATCCTGATACACTTGCAACATGCAAACTTCAACAGTTTCATGACCCGATCTTCTTCCTGATGCCGATACGCTCCTCTCCAACAACTCCTGATGGTGATCACCCCGACGCACTTGCACTTCATGCAACTAACCGCATCATGCCAATCTCCTCCACTTATCCGGATGACGATGCCCAACGCAACTGCAGGATATTTGCAGAAATATCCTGATGATGCCATTTTCACGAACCTTTAGCCTTAGCGAAATTTCACTTCGCTGATCCTCCAGGGACGACCCGATCCACTCTCAGGGTGATCTTCCTCACTTTGTCAGCTCGACCTAGCACATGCCCATGCTAGGGTCTTCAACACCTTTCAGCCGCGATCCTGCACACCTGCATGCAAACAAACAAACTAACACCTACCCTACTGTACATAACCATTCCACCGATCAGACGAATCAACCAGTGGAATGGATCAGTGAATCCATACAGCCACCAAACCAGCAAATCGATCAAGCAATGGAATTCAACAGAGGATGAACACAAACAGGAACACTTTATTTGATTTCAAAAGATGCAAATACAATGATCAGTTTCTCTCGCTGTCTCACTCTCTACAACCTAGCTCGATCGATTCCTGATCTACAGTCAACCGATCCTCATGCTTAAATAGATTTTCCTACGAGTACTACTGACCCGACTCCAAGCGGCTGGGAACTCTCCAGGCGGCTGGGAGATCCAACCGATCATACATCATGACAGCTGTTCTAACAAACTGGCTAAAAATAGCAAAAGCATGGTCAGCATGATCTTATCATGATCAGCATGACCTTATTACATGCATTGGTCTTAATAGACCTTCTTGGAAACATAAACAAGACCTAAAACTACTAACTGCCTTATCAAGACCAGCTGTCAGGTAGGTGCTCTTGCACCAAAGTCCCAAGTCAATAAGGACTCCTATTTTTGAATAAGTCAAAGTAGTTAGGTTTTTCCTAAATTTTCTCAAGGCCTCTCCCTATAAATAAAGAGGGCCTCTATTGTAATTTCTATCTTTTAGTTATTGAAGAGAAACTCTACCAAATTGAAGAGCATTTTGAGACTTTGAGTTCAAATTGTAAATCAAATTTTATCAAGTGAATAAGAAAGCAAGTGATCATTCAAACTTTGTGTTGAAATAGCTTGTATTGTATTGGAAATTGTTCTTATGTCCTTTTCCTAATATGATCTTATCTATTTGATCAAATAGTAGTGTGAGTGAGAATAATTTGGGAGATGCTCTAAAGTTGATTGTGGAGACTTTGTGCTACAACAATTATCTTTAGTTTGTGATTTAGTGTTTTTAAAGTGAAATATATTGGAAAGGCTTTGAACTACTATTATCTTTTGTAATCATATATTTTGTTGTAGTTTTTAGTGAAGACATTGGGCTGCACCTCATTCAACTGGGTTCTAAGTTATAAATCAATAAAAGAAGCAATGATAGACTTTGTGCTCTAGTGTGTTTCTCAGTTATTCAGTTTGTATCAAGAAAGTGCTCTTTCATTTTGTAAACATCATTTCTAAAAAAAGAGAAATGGATGATATGGTCTCACCCCTGAATTAGTATTTAGTTTAAATTAGTTTGTGATAATTTATAGGGAACCTCCCCTTTCTGAGAGGAGAGATTTATCTCATTACACTGTGGTCGATATAACCATTTTGCCTTCAGTTAGTTGAAGACAAAATATTCACCCAACAGAGTTCTTCATTACTCTTTATACCAGATGGTAGTGAATTTATTTATGATTGATAATTTTGTGGCATATATATTTGTTTGTCTAATTTCATGGCATACCTTAGTTGTAGGAATGTTGATTTATCGAGTTTCATAAAAACTAATTATGAAGCCAATTTATTCAATGCTTAAGCAATCCATTTGTCACATAGATTTGATCATATTGTGTAGGGAAGTCATTGCAACTCAAATCTTGTGCATCACACACACATATACACACACGCACACACGTGCATGCACATAGAATGAATGCCAAAATTCATTCACATGCATAGTGAATGCCAAAGTTAACTTTCGAAGCCATGCACACACAATGAAAATCAAAGTTCATTTAAACATACAAAGTGAATATTCTTGAAGTTTGAAAGTATTTTTATACATATATTCAGTCAAAGTGAACGTCAAAGTATTTTTATTACCTGGTTAAGTTTCAAACACATGCCTACACACCCACTTTAGACAAAGTGAATGCCAAAATTAACTTTTCACACACACACACGAACATGTACGTAGAGTGAATGCCAATTTTTATTCAAAAACATAGTGAATGCCAAAGTTAACATTCAAAACCATGCCCACACACTAAAAGACAAAGTTCAAACATACAAAGTGAGCATCATTGAAGTTAGAAAGTATTTTTGTACATATACTTCACACAAAGTGAGCATCAAAGTATTTTTGTTTGGCTTAGGGTTCAAACACACACATAGAGATGCACTTCAAATAAATTGAATGCTAAAATGTACCTTTCACACACACACACACTTCAAATGAAGTGAATGTCAAAATTTACTTTTCACATAGATAGACACATGCACTTCAAACAAAGTGAATGCCAAAATTTACTTTTTACACACAAACACAGATGCACTTCAAACAAAGTGAATTCTAAAATTAACTTTTCACTCACTCACTCACATGTCCCATGCACATAGATTGAATGCCAACATTCATTCACACACACATTGAATGCCAAAGTTAACGTTGAAAACTACGCACACATTTAATGAAAGCTAAAGTTAGTTTAAACACACAAACTCAACATCATTGAAGTTTGATAGTATTTTTATTCATATCCTTCACATAAAGTGAACATCAAAGTATTTTCTTAGGGTTAGGATTCAAACATGCACTTCAAACAAAGTGAATGCCAAAAATAACTTTTCACACACACACACACACATCCACTTTAGACAAAGTGTGTCAAAATTAAATTTTCACACACACACGCACGTGTGCATGCATGCACATAGAGTGAATGTCAACATTCATTCATATACACAATGGATGCCAAAGTTAACTTTCACAACCACACACACACACAATGAAAGCCAAAGTTAGTTCAAACACACACACACACACACAAGCACTTCAAACCAAGTGAATTCCAAAATTAACTTCACACACACACACAAACACATCTATTTAAACAAAGTGAATGCCAAAATTAACTTTTCACACACACACATGAGCATGCACGTAGAGTGAATGCCAATTTTTATTCAAAAACATAGTGAATGCCAAAGTTAACATTCAAAACCATGCCCACACATTAAAAGACAAAGTTCAAACACACAAAGTGAACATCATTGAAGTTAGAAAGTATTTTTGTACATATACTTCACACAAAGTGAGCATCAAAGTATTTTTGTTAGGCTTAGGGTTCAAACACACACACAGATGCACTTCAAATAAATTGAATGCTAAAATGTACCTTTCACACACACACACACACACACACACTTTTCAAACGAAGTGACTATCAAAATTTACTTTTCACATAGATAGACACATGCACTTCAAACAAAGTGAATGCCAAAATTTACTTTTCACACACAAACACACATACACTTCAAACCAAGTTAATGCCAAAATTAACTTTTCACTCACCCACACACACGTCCATGCACATAGATTGAATGCCAACATTCATTCACACACATTGATTGACAAAGTTAACTTTGAAAACCACACACACAGTTAATGAAATCCAAAGTTAGTTCAAACACACAAACTCAACATCATTGAAGTTTGACAGTATTTTTATTCATATCCTTCACATAAAGTGAACATCAAAGTATTTTTCTTAGGGTTAGGGTTCAAAAATACACATACACACACACTTCAAACAAAGTGAGTGCCAAAAATTACTTTTCACACACACACACACACACACACACACACACACACACACACACACACACATCCACTTTAGACAAAGTGTGTCAAAATTAACTTTTCACACACACATTGACTAGAGACAAAGTGTGTCAAAATTAACTTTTCACACACACGCGTGCGTGCGCGTGCGTGCATGCATGCACATAGAGTGAATGCCAACATTCATTCATATACACAGTGGGTGCCAAAGTTAACTTTCACAACCACGCACACACAATGAATGCCAAAGTTAGTTCAAACACACACACACACACACAAGCACTTCAAACCAAGTGAATTCCAAAATTAATTTCACACACACACAAACACATCTATTTAGACAAAGTGTGCTAAAATTAACTTTTCACACACACGTGTCCATGTACATAGAGTGAATGCCAACATTCATTCACACATACATTTTAAGATTATTGTTAGGGTTAGGATTAGAATCAAGATTAGCGTTAGTTTAGGGTTAAAGTTAAAGTAAGAATTAAGGTTAGAATTATGGTTAGGATTAGAATAAGGATATCTCCAATTATGTAGGATGCAAGAATGGTATCATAAATTTACATTATAGAGTTCATGTAAAATAATTTACAATATTCATCAAACACACATGTTTCTAAGTCATACTTTGAAAGGTATTATTTTAATAAGAGAGTTGAATTACAAGTATTTTCTTCCATCCTTTTAAAATTATTCTTTAGAATTAAAATCATCAACTAATCAAATCATGATGATACATTACAAAGAATAGTTACACTATGCATATCAAAATAGCTAAAACATACAAAGAATAATTAAGTGTGAATATCAAAATTATATAAATAGATACTATTTTGTGATAGGCCTATAAATATTTGTGCCTATCGGCCATTTGATAGCACCTTTGGTGCTTTTACTAGTTTGTGAGGAGGTGTGATTACTTATTTTATAGACCATAAAAATAAATCTTAAATAATTTATAATTATAAATTTTTTTAAGTATAATATAATACAATTAATTAAAATATATTGATGATATAAGCAATACATTCTATTGGTTTGAAATTTTATTTTAATTCATTATAATATATTTTAATTTATAAAAATATATTTTAAATAAAGTATAATAATATTGTAATTTAATTTACAAATATAATTTTACTCCATACAACATTTTAGTTTTATTAAAATCTCATCATGTTTTTATTGCATCATTTGAATTCAAAATTCTAACTGCTTTATAATTTAAGAAAAGACGTTATAATGTGAGCACTTAATTTCTAAGGTATGGTATATTGTGCCATACTCTACATAAAGAGGTTCAACTAAATAGAAACCTCACAAAGATGAGGTTCCTACATAAAGAGGTTCAACTAAGTAGACTATTAAGGAGATAGATCATCAAAAATGTTAGTGTAGTTTTTGTTCCTTTTTACTAAAGTTTTTTCTACACTTTTATTAAGTTTCCTTAGGTTAATAAAGTGAGTTTAATTAGGTGAGTGGGTAGTTTGAGGTGTCACCATCCTACAAGGGAGTTACGTTTACTATGTTTAGACGATTTAGTGGTCTCTCCCTATTGATTAGTTGTCACCTCCACCCCTCTCCCTAGTCTATATAAACTCATTTCCTAGCTTGTATTTGGTAATATTTTGCCATTCTTTTTCAGCGGCTTCTTCTTTATGAGTTCATAATGCAATTCTTTCATCTTGACATTTGCATATCTCTCAAAATTGTTGGTCTATTTTGTTTATACATTTACAACTTTTGTAGTTTAACCTTCACTGAGAGAAAGTTCCTTCATTTGCGAGCTTTGCTAGGAGTGTGGTAGGTGTCCACTTTAGTGGGGGCCTCTCTCTCTCTCTCTCTCTCTCTCTCTCTCTCTATCTCTCTCTCTCTCTCTCTCTCTCTCTCTCTCTCTCTCTCTCTCTCTCTCTCTCTCTCTCTCTCTCTCTCTCTCTCTCTCTCTCTCTCTCTCTCTCTCTCTCTCTCTCTCTCTCTCTCTCTCTCTCTCTCTCTCTCTCTCTCTCTCTCTCTCTCTCTCTCTCTCTCTCTCTCTCTCTCTCTCTCTCTCTCTCTCTCTCTCTCTCTCTCTCTCTCTCTCTCTCTCTCTCTCTCTCTCTCTCTCTCTCTCTCTCTCTTCGGGGGGCTTCTCTTTGGGGGGGGGAATCCTTGTACATGGGTACCTCATTAGGCTTCATTTTTTAGGACCCATCTTTTCACCCACCTAAGCTACGCTTAGCGGGGGTGTTATTGTAGGTTTTTATTTCCTTATTGTTAAGGTTTTTCTTACATTTTTTGTTAAGCTTGCTTAGGTTAATAAAGTGAATTTAATTAGGTGAGTGGGTAGTTTGAGGTGTCACCATCCTATAAGGAAGTTACATTTACTATGTTTAGACCATTTGGTGGTCTCTCCCTATTGGTTAGTTTTTCCACCTCCACCGCTCTCCCTGGTCTATATAAACTCACTACCTAGCTTGTATTTGGTAATATTTTGTCAATAATTTTTAGCAACTTCTTCTTTGTGAGATCATAATGTAATTCTGTCATCTTGACATTTTCATATCTCTCAGAATCGCTGGTCTATTTTGTTATGCATTTACAACATTTTTAGCTCTTAAAATCTCTCTTAAAAAGTTCTTGGTTATGCATTTGTTTTAGATTTCTAACAAAAAACATGTCACAAGTGAAGTTTATTCTACATACACACACAAAAGTACAAGGACCTATACCACAGCTTCTGCATGGTATTAAATGAGCTACAACAATCGTTCCACACATTCACAAAATTAATTTATCAATTTTGTAGAACATTCAACATGTAATTTAACTATTACATACTAGAAGTACAACTTAAAAAGTATAATTACATGATCATTAAATTGTAATATCACAATGTTATGTAGTACAATCATGATTGATAGCACATGCATATCATGTTACATATGCTTCACCCTCTTAGGTACTACAAAACATTGCTTCATGTACTAGTAGAACTATTGATGCATGCATCCCATAGTAAAATTCCTTCAATCCTTCTAGTTCTAAGAATAATATTTAGCCTCATCACATTGTAGTTTAATCAAAGATGATAAGGAACAAATCACATACCAAATTTTCATCACCCTCTCAAGTATTGTAGAACAATATCTCTAGTACTATTAGAACTATTGGTGCATGCATTTCATACTACATGTTGTTCAATCCTCTCGAGTAAGTTACAAAATACTACTTTAAGTATTGTTAGAACTTATGGTACATATATTCCATACTACATGTATAATCTATAAGTCAAATTGGAAATTCCACATCGCTTCTCATCAACAACAGATAATCCTAGCATAGTGTTACACCAACCCTAATGGTCTAATTTACAACACAAATACTAGTAGAATGGATGGAATTTTTATTTCCACTTAATGGAAACCACCCAAACAAATTTTCATAAACTTGTAACTTCTCACATGCTTATACCACATGTTACAACCATTGCATAAAAGTGCAAACTCAACTAGAAGCTAAGAGAATGCTCTAGTTAACTACCAAATGAAACAACACAAGAAACAACATTCATAAAAAACACCAAGGAACCATGAGATAATTGTTTGTCTTAG
The DNA here is from genome assembly GCA_027924645.1 of Cunninghamia lanceolata. Taxonomy (NCBI): domain Eukaryota; kingdom Viridiplantae; phylum Streptophyta; class Pinopsida; order Cupressales; family Cupressaceae; genus Cunninghamia; species Cunninghamia lanceolata. The sequence goes on along the minus strand of BSBN01000053.1, from coordinate 1,277,829 downwards.
AGAAACCTAATTTGGGAAGAAAATCTAGCAATGAATCTATTAAAATATAATTTTACAATTAATAGTCCCTTGTGGACTGAGTTATGGCAATCAAGTCTAGATCATCTCAAAACCTTGTAAATGTCCTATGTAACCACTATGGGAGAGTTTCAAAATGAGACACTAAGTATCATTTGGTACTCTCCATTACCAAGTTCTAGCTTATACAACCTTGATTTTTGCTCATCGAGTGATCCCACAATAGTGTGTCTCACTTTTTGGCCTAAGTGGGTCATTCAAAATCAGTATTTTTTAGCATTTTTCAATTTGTGTCAATTATAGGGAACAAATGGTCAACATTTTAAGGTTCATGTGAACTAATGAGTTGTGGTATTTTCTATGTAGATTCAAGCTATAATTTTTAAATTTTTTTAAAGAATTACTCATTTTTTTTTAATTTTTTAATCACTTTTTTTTATTATTATTTTTTATTGAGTGACATTATTTCGCAATACATAACTTTCAATTCAAATAAATTTTTTCCTTAAAACTCCACCATCTAGTGTATGGATTTTTTGGTATTTTTTAATTAAATATTTTATTTATTATTAATTTTTGAATTAGGACTAAAGAAAATTTCATACCTATATTTTTATGTAACACGTTTCTATTAGCATATATATCAAAATTAAAATTTTATTTTTCATTTAAACAAAGACATCTATGTAGAGTGTAGTGCATTTTTTTTAGATTTTTCTAAGAATGTTTGTTATTTTTCCTAGTGTCTTGAATAGAGGTCATTATTTTTTTTCTAATGGACCTACATTTGTATAAAAGTTTAAAAAAATATAATAATAAAGAAAACATAATACATATAATTTTTAGAAAGCTAATACAAAGGGCTACATACTTACAAAATGGCATTTCCAAATGACTTTATTTGATCCCCCAAAAGATGAAGCAAAATCATTTTTTTGTCAGCATTTTGATAGGTGTACAGGAGACTTCGTTAAGGTTTTGATTTAATCCTAGAGGGTTCTATCTAGGGGTTTTGATCTAACCACCTTATATGGAACCCCTCTAGGCTTAAATTATTAATTTTCTAAAAAATATGTGATTTTAGGTAAAAATCAAGATGTCCCACAAGTGGGACACACTATTGTGGGATCAACCCATCTCAATTTGATAAACTCTAAAAATGGTGAAATAAAATAAGAAATGCCTCTCAAATGCTTTCTTGCAACTTTTGATGCATATACTTCCCTTCTCTTGTCTTTGGGAAATTCATACAAGAATTCGAATTGATTCTAATTGTCATTGGAACCCTAAATTATAAGGAAATGGAGATAAAATGATCCTATGTCACTTCCTCTTTTTGAACATTTAGCTTGAGAAAAACTATTGGTTTAATATTAGTCAAAACCACCCCTAAAATTGTGAGACTATAACTTTCAATAGGGGTAATTTCAAAATTACCTCTTTTATGTCAAGACTACTCAGGTGGTTCTAAAACCATATCTTTGCAACATGGGGTGAATCTGAAACCACTGCTTTAGACTAACTTTTATCCTCCAACTTCAAGAATCCATGACTTTTTCACATGGTATCGAAATGAGGTGCCATTTTTTAAGTGTGTAATTTTTTAAATGAATCTGGATATGAAATAATATTCAACTTTTGATGTCATATACTATCATATATTAATCTATAAACATGGAGGATATTCCTCTCTCATGTTCACCAACAATGGATAACACTTGAGAAAACCTTGAACAACCTTCTAACATAGTCTTCACCACTAAAAATGGATAAACCTATATTCTTTATAGTTCAATTAGATTTGTAACATCCATGTAAAAGAGCATAATAGAACACAATGAAGATGCCAAAAGTCATACTTGTTCACATTTGAAACACATAAGCGACAATAGTTGGAGAAACCCTAAACTAGGGAGAAAAATCTAATAAGAGTGACCAAATATCCTCACACCACTATCTTAGTCTTTTACAAGTGATAAAAGTCTCAAAGAGTGTATATAAATCTCTAAGATGAACTACACTAGCTCCTAGCACTTCCAATTAGTCTCGAAAACTCCAAACACCTGCTCTTTCACAATGCAATATGGGAACATAAACTCAAGAAGGCTTGCAATTAGTTTTTCCAAATCCTCTATTCTCCAACAAACATCCAACTGACCTTGTCATAAATCCTATGGCCTCCAATAATCTCACATGCATCAAGAATGGAAGACCAACCACCAAAAAAAGAGGATTTGCAATGCTTTAAGCTTTTGTATTCCATATGTTGTTTTCACAATGATAAGTTCAATAATTTTTTCAATAAATGTTTTATCACTTTTGACGCATTTTCCAAGGTAAAAAACTATTTAGCATGACATTTTGCATAATTACCAAGGCAAACACATGTTTGTCACTTATACAAAAAGGTGAACTCTTCAAACTTGGCTTTCCATATGGATTTGAGGTTTAAAATATTGTTCAGAAGATTCTTAGAGATGTTCTATACCATCCCAAATATTCTCTTCACTTCCTCATAGCCCTCTACATAGAAAACCCCACTAAAACGTGATAAAATCTATGAAGGTAATGCATATGACTAATCTAAATACCAATAACAATTACTATGACTCTGATGGCCCTTCAACTTGACCTGATTTTTTGGATCACACCTCCCCTTTATAAGGATTTGGTCCCCAAAAGATATAGGGATTCAATGGAAAGGGGTTGATGAACACTTCATCCTGCAAACATTCCATCTTGTCTTATACCACAAGACAATCACCCAAAAACTTGGCACATTTTTATCTCTAACTAATCTAAGAACCTATTGTCCTCCTTCTTACTTCTCTTTCTAATAATGATTTGATGGGGAGCCTCATACACTAACTTAGTATATGCTTGGCATGACTTGTTATCACTGGTTTCCATTACCGTCACTACCAGTCACCCTTTGTATCTGATACAATGCACATCCTCAATGTACATTCCAAAGATGCATTCTCAACATGCATTCAGAATATACATTCGGTGAGACCGACCCTTGACCTTCATGATATACCGATACACTATTAGCCAGACTTCCAATATCGGAAGCTTTCAACCTTCTCTCTGATGCCTCCAGTCCTCCCGATGCAGAACTTAGCCCTCGCCATTCTCAACCGGTCATCCAAAGTATGATCGAGCATCTCTTCTGAATATCACCGGCGATCGGAGGTGAACCAATGTATCTAAACAAGGTCTTCTTTGTAAAATACTTTTCAACCAATCTTTTCCTGACTTCCTATGCCGGTCACACAAAGCATCTTTGGCTTAACTGCCAATCCTCCTCTGATGGTCTCGACCCCTGCAACTCCACAACTACACAGATCTTCTACTCTGCCAACCTAGTACATGACGATGCTAGGATCTCTCAGCACCATTGTACACGATCCTACAGACACAACATCTAGACGAACAAAATAAAAAAATGAAAGAATTGTACAGCCATTCCACCAATTTCAAAGAAATCTAACCGGTGGAATGGACTAAGAATCCATCTTGACCACACAACAGAAATTTGATTGCACAGAGAAAACCTAAAGAATTCGGAAAGGCAGAAAGATGCACAATACAGAACAGGACTTTGTTTATTTTGCTTTTCAGATACTCTGTTTCACAATTGCATATCGAACTCCTCTCTGATCTGATTACAATGAAAATGATATATCCATTTGGTTCAATCCTCTAGGTTTATAAACTCACCTAGAGTAGTACCAACCTGACTCCAAGTGGCTGGGAGACCACCATTTTTTAAATAGCCTCCAACTGCCCTACTGCCTATTTTTGGCATTATGCGATTGCAATTTGACAAATGTCCCCTAAGTCACTTGGGACTTACAAAATAAACCTAGACATAAACTAAAATGACATGCATTGGTCAAATAGACCTTATTACAACACAAAACATGATTCAAATGCCTCATGGAGGCCACCTTGGGATAGCTGTGCTTGCACCATACACCCCACCTAGAAAATAACTCATGTCCCATGAGTTGAGTCTGTGTCTTGCTCCACCTTTATCCTTTGCTGCCTCATGCCTTTCCCACGATCTCTGGACTGCAACTTGCTTCCATGGAATCAAAAACTCAGGCCTAGCATTGTAGGCTCTACTCACACCTTGCCATGAGTAAGTGTTTGCAAACAAACCCATACCTTGCTCACCATTCTTCCTTACTGTCATCTCTGCCTAAACATCTGGATTCAAAACCTTGTTTGATGCTTCTTGTATTGTTGCTATAGTAGAATTTGTTTTCCTTCTAACTCTTTTTGGATCTAGAGGACAAACAATGGTTCCTACTATGATAGCATCCTCTTCTTTCCAATCAACTTGTGACTACTTGCAGTCCTGCTCTTTGACCTTCATCTGATCCATCTCAGACATTACCATCTTATCTCCATCATTCAAAACTAAAATCACCTTCAAATTGTGACCTTTGGCAACCCCACTCCTTGAGGTATCTTCAACTATCCTTGTCTCTTCTTCATCCATCTTCACAAACTCTTTCTTACCCACCAAAATGATCTTGGCTGCCTTCTTTGCGTCAGTATCCTCCTGCAATGGTGTCATCACAAGAGTCTTTCCATCCTTCTTGATGGTGTATGTGTTAGCATATCCATCATTAAATGATTGTCTATCAAATTGCCATGGCCTACCTAAAAGTAGGTGACAACACTCCATGGGTAAAATGTCACATAAAATTCTCTCCTTATATTCTCCAATCTAAAAATCAACATATGCCTGCTCACTTACCAAAAGTGATTGACTGTCACTTACCCAAGATGCCTTGTAAGGAGTTTGATGAGGAATCCTTTCTATGTTCAATTTATCCACCATTTCCCTAGACACCATATTATCTATTGAACCAGAATCTATGACTACCTTGCATATTTTACCTTTGCTTTTGCAATTGATCCTGAAAAGTGCTCTCCTCTGTGATGGTTCAGCATTCACTGGTTCTTTGAGCAACATCCTCTTGATCATTAGACTTTCTCCTGTTTCTAATTCTAGATTCACTTCAGGAGATGTTACACTCCTTACATCTTCTTGAATCAAAGTGGTTCTCTTCTCACCACCATGAGAAGTTGAGGCCTTCTCTGGACACTTATATGTCGGGTGCCCTATCTGATTGCAGTTATAACATCTCATATTGGAGAACTTGGATCCTCTGTTTGATCCATTTTTCCCACCTTTTTCATTTGGCCTTCTTCCTTGGTAGCCTCCTCTGCTACTTGAGTCTCCAACTTGCTCTTCGTGGCTAGACTCACCATTAGGCCTCTAGTTAGGACTTCTTCCTCCAAAACTGCCTCTAAAACTTTTGTCACCTCTTCCTCTACCATTCTGCTCACTCTTCCTCTTTATATTCTCTTTAGTCCTTAAGGCCATTTGGAAACACTTGTTCACTATTTCTAGTGCTAAAATGCTGATCTCATCTTGAATGTTCATCCTTAGGCCATTCAAGTACCTAGCCACCTTCTCTGACTCTTCCTCTTGTCTCTTTGATCTGAGACTGAGTTTATGAAACTCTTGTGTGAATGCATTCACATCAAGCTCTCTCTGTCTGAGGTTCTACAATTTCTTATACATCTGCACATCATAGTCCAGGGGTAAGAACTGTGCCTTGAGTTTGGTCTTCATCCTTTCCCAGGAGGTTATCATATTCTTCCCCTCCTTGACTCTCTCTCCTTTTTCATAATTCCACCATGCAAGAGTAGATCCCTGCAATCTTGCCTTTGCCAATTTAACCCTCTTATCATCAGGGACTTCTTTGTATTCAAAATGATTGTTCAATGCCTCAATCCAATCAATCACCTCTTCAGCTTCCATACTTCCACTATACATAGGTAACCCATCTATGGTGTCCCTTCTGACTAACTTTAATGCATTTAAAAATGCCCTCTAGTCTGCTGGTATCTCCTCTATCTTTTTACTGGTTTTGGCAATTTCTGCATCACCTTAATCACTGTCACTTTCATCTTCCCTATCTTTGCCTTTGGACTGCTTGAACTCTCCCAACTTGGATGCAAGCATCTCCTTGATCAACTTCTTAATGGCGGCCTGCGACATACTTTTGGGAGGCATCATCTCCGCCTCTGGCTCACTTTCTCTATCTGACATAAACATTCACAAACAACACCCAAATGCCAACACTCCTACAAATCCTCAATTCAATTTGTCGCCCAAATCTTTTTCCAGGCTCTGATACCAATATGATGGGGAGCCTCATACACTAACTTAGTATATGATTGGTGTGACTTGTTATCACCAGTTTCCTTTACTGTCACTACTAGTCACCCTTTGTAACCAATACAATGCACATCCTCAATGTACATTCCAAAGATGCATTCTCAACATGCATTCAGAATATACATTCGGTGGGACCAACCCTTGACCTTCATGATATGCCGATACACTATCAGCTAGACTTCCAATATTAGAAGCTTTCAACCTTTTCTCTCTAACACCTCCAGTCCTCCCGATGCAGAACTTAACCCTCGCCGTTCTCAACCGGTCATCCAAAGTATGATCAGGTGTCTCTCCTGAATATCACCGGCGATTGGAGGTGAACCAATGTATCTAAACAAGGTCTTCTTTGTAAAATACTTTTCAACCGATCTTTTCCTGACTTCCTGTGCTGGTCACACAAAGCATCTTTGGCTTAACTGTCGATCCTCCTCTGATGGTCTCGACCCATGCAACTCTATAACTACACAGATCTTCTACTCCACCAACCTAGCACATGACGATGCTAGGATCTCTCAACACCATTGTATGTGATCCTGTAGACACAACACCCAGACGAACAAAACAAAAAAATGAAAGAATTGTACAACCATTCCATCGATTTCGAAGAAATCTAACCGGTGGAATAGACTAAGAATCCATCTTGACCACAAAACAAAAATTTGATTGCACAAAGAAAACCTAAAGAATTTAGAAAGGCAAAAAGGTGCACAATACAGAATAGGACTTTGTTTATTTTGCTTTTCAGATACTTTGTTTCACAATTGCATATCGCACTCCTCTCTGATCTGATTACAATGAAAATGATATATCCATTTAGTTCAATCCTCTAGGTTTATAAACTCGCCTAGAGTAGTACCAACCTAACTCCAAGCGGCTGGGAGATTGATTCCAAGCAGCTGGGAGACCACCATTTTTAAATAGCCTCCAACTGTCCCTACTACCTATTTTTGGCATTATGCGGTTACAATTTGACAAATGTCCCCTAAGTCACTTGGGACTTACAAAATAAACCTAGACATAAACAGAAACGACATGCATTGGTCAAATAGACCTTATTACAACACAAAACATGATTTTCTAAACAAAACATGATTCAAATGCCTCATGGAGGCCACCTTGGGATAGGTGCTCCTGCACCATGATTCCTCTTCTCACTCACAACCTCAACTTCCTTCCTAAGGACAACCTTCCATTTTCACTAATCAAACTTTGGTATTTTGGAGTTTTTTCCAAGTAATTTTGGACTTTCCAACATAAGAATGCAACACAAATATATCTCTCCATTTAAGCTAGGCCTAAACTATTTTTTCCTCCTATAGTAGATAACATCTCTCATGTAAAGAGAAATGGGCTCCCAAATATGATATCACAAACATCTAATGGAATGATATCTACCAAAACTACATCCTTAAACTCAAGCATAAGTCCAAAAGACAACTTACATTGCTTAGTCATAGTCATTTCTAATCATTGCTTTATCCACCCTAGAAAATTTGAATGTGGATGATCTACCATCTCTAATCTAAGTTTGCTAACAAAATAATGAGAGACAATGTGTGTTTGTGAACATGTATCAAACATGGCATCAACCTACTTACTTCTCATTTGAACTTTGATGTCAAAAAGTTGAGTAAACATGTTTCCTTCATGTGAGCTAACACCAACCGTAGAAACACCCTTGCAAAGATTAATATAGGTCAATCTCTCATTCACTATAGAGTTGCATTCAACCTCTTTGAGTTTTCCTCTATTTAAGTTCTCGTATCTTTCACCTCTTAGCCAAAGAACATGCCAACTCTAGGTGTAATTTATAGCTTCTATCCTCTATATGCCCATCTTTATCATAATGGGTACAATGCATTTTTTATTGCCTTTTCCTTTTGTTTAAGTGGCATTCACCTTATTTTTCCCTTGCTAATAATTATAAATTAGGTCCTAATTATGATTGAAAGGTCAAATTTTAATTCAATTCAATCAACTAGTTCAATTCAAACCAATTTTTGTTGTAGAGAGAGTCATTTTTAGGAGACATGTATAGGGATTTTGAAGACTTGGGGTGATCTGGAGCATCCTAAGACAAAGACAACTTTGTGTACAAATTTGAAAAATAGAGTTTGTCTCAAATTGGTAGATTCACCTGAAGGTATGTGCACAAAGATGGGGGACCAAAAAGTGGCCAAAAAATGTTTTTGACTTGAAATAATAAATGATGCAATCACATTATAGAAACCATAACACACTCTTGTTATATAACCTGATCGCATTATGGTTTGGTATTGACAAGACCAAGGCTCAATCACTACCAAGTCATAATGTGAACATGTTATAAAACACTCGTGTTTTAAATTGCATAAAAGAAAAAAATAGCAATCCATTTCTCTTGGAATTTTCTCCAAACACGACTATGTTATTGTGTGAGTGCATTTTGAGATATTTGGAGTAATTTTATCAAAGGAATCATGTTGCACGGACATGCAAGAGCTAATTTTGTTTAATTTTTTAGCAATTTTAGCTAAAATGAAATGATTTTGTTTTTTATTTTTGTTGATTCATTTTTTTTAATTTTCAGCAAATCAAAACCCCTCAATACCTCCAAACCCTCATCCACCTAATGAAATGCATGGCAAAACTCCTATTGAAAAGCATCCACAAAATAACCCCCCTCAAACTCCTCCATCCATTCTAAGGCATCCTCTTTATGCCTAAGAAAATATTTTAGGGTAAATCAAACAAAATAAAAAAGAGCTTAAAACATTAGTAGAAGCCTTGAAAAATTTAAATGCAACAAACACACATCGGAAAGATCTTGCAATGTCCTTAGAATCTATAATATCTCAAATAGATTCAATTAGTGGAAAAATAAATACATGGGCAAATCATAGAGAGAATGCTTGGTAATATTATTCAAAAAACTATCATATAAACAAGTGAAAGACAAGAAAATAATGAAAATTGATTTATGTGCATTATTTGTAAACCCTAAAACTAATGAGCCCATGCAAACAAGTTGAAAAAGATTTCCTATTCATTGGTGCCAACACTAAGGAATAAAGGATAACTTCTAGGATAGGTGGTGGATGGTTTTTGACCATTCCCTATGAAACAACAATGAAGTGCCTCAATATTTCTTGAGGAAACTCTATTGCAAGTTCATCCTCAAAGAAATTCTAAATTATTTTGATATGCATGATTTCCAAGGCAAAGGTAAAGGATTTGTACATGATAGAGAGGGGACACATCATGCCTAGGACTAGCCAGTGAGACCCCTTGCTCACCCTTTTGTTCAACATATCACAATCCCTTCTATTAAGAAGGAGAGTGTTGAGGTGGAGACCCTATAGTCCATAGTTCGCTCACACAGACCTTGTTGTAACATAGTAGGCTTCTTTCATAGGGTGTTTAGGGGGAGCCTTCTAAGTGTCAACTCTCACCACACATTTATCATTCTTGTGGATCCACATGTGATTATGGGTTGGAGGAATTTTTAATGAAGTATATAACAAAGGATGTACATGGTCATGATGCTAGTACACTTGACGAAGAGGATTCTCCACACTTTGAGGAGTATGCCATACACAGTGGGGCACATGATACATCTATATTGGATGGTTCTCACCACACATTTGTCATGCTTGTGGATCCACATGTGATTATGGGTTGGAGCAATTTTTAATGAAGTATAAAATAAAGGATGTACATAGTCATGATCCTAGTACACTTGGTGAAGAGGATTCTCCACACTTTGAGGAGTATGCCATATAGGGTGGGGCACATGATACATCTATATTGAATAGTGTGGTCTTAAATGAGGAGTTGTTAGATGTGACCTTTGGCATTGACTAACAAGTAATTTTTAGTAAGGTTGTGCAATTTAGTATGTAACGCCCTGCCTTGAACACCTTAAAGAAACTCACATTTATGCTATATGAATTAGGAAATTTTTTTTTTTAAATGATTAAGATAACAAAGTAATGTTAACATAACTAATTACACCATTAAACTTACGACATGTTCTCCAAGGTTTCAAGGCTGCATTACTTAACAATTCAACTAACATAATTTAACATACATCAGTAACTGATCTAAATCCAATGCACAATTAAATAACTTATTCATATTCATTACATGTCATCAAATAATATAATCTACATGATCAAATACATAACTGAAATGCTTTCCTTACACATAAGTACATCATTACATCATTACATTGCCATTTTCAAACTACATCAAAATTACATACATTATGAATGATTTGTTACACAAGTCTGGTACAAGATTGTACACATACATCATCATCAACTGGTATAAGTACAATTGTCTGTAAACTGAGATAAATCTTTTTTACACATGAACTTTGACAAGGAATAACCAATGGATAAGAAAGCTCTTCCACCTGACCATGTGGAACCTTAAGGTCCACCCCCCGAGCTAGGAGTTAACATGGGGTCCCAAACAACAACATTCAGGTAGACAAAAGACTAACAAGAACGAAGGATGACCAAACTCCAATGGCAATAACATAAACAACACAACACAACTTCTAGAGGCAACACATAACATAAGTGGAGAGACCAAACAAGGAATGCTAGGTTGTAGTAGGGAGAGTGTCATGTCGCATAGTCCTAGCATGGGTTATCATGACAGCCTCTCACTAGGCGCCGGCCCCCATCTATGGTTATCTTGACACATGCGGAATCGACCTTCCTTTCGTGAGGACAAGGAAGTCAATCATGCCGACCAGGCCTTCTCAACCCATCCTTAGTCTAAACGAGCACTACAGGCCTGGGTGAGGAAATCCATTAATCTTGTTTAATGTGAAATCTACCCTTAACCCCCTAGTTCATTTTAGGTTATCACTTGATTAATCTACTTTCAACAGGTTATCCTGACTGCCACTTTGGGTGCCGGCCCCATGTTGAAAGCCACTCTCCTTCCTAACACCTAGTAAACCTTAACCAACATACAAGGCATTATAGCAATACACATACATGTTCACTGCAAGGCATAAACCCTCTTGCATTACAAATAGAATCATAACACCAATTGTTATCCATCACCTATAGCATTACAACACTTTACTCTTTTACAGAATCTAGGTCTCTCCATACGACAATTTCGACAAAACGGATACAAGATAGTCACAAGTGGTTAAATATCTCATCTCGAGAATATTATATCCACAAAATACATTAACAACTTTCAACAATTCTACATTCGTAATAAATTGTACTTCATACTCAATTAGAATCACATGTTTAAAACACCACAACACTAGGACACCTATCCACATGTTGGTTGTACTCAAAACACGACATACTATGCCTCTAGAATTTTGACCATTAACAATTTACCATATTACGACAAGAAGAATTCTTAATTCATACAATTCAATTCAAGTTCTAGAATTACACTAAAATTCCTTCTTGTAAATAACTTAGTCATAAAATCAATAACGAATTACATTAACTCTTTTAACCAAACCAATTGATTTTAAATTTAATGCAACAATTATATTAATACATTACAACTTAAATTATCTAAATACTCTTCGTATTGTTTCTAAAAATAAATTACAAGATTTAACCAAACAAGCTTTTACAATCCATTCCAAGAGAATCTTTCGACTAAACTGCATTATTTAGTTTGTGTTATCCTCATTCAAGATATACATTTACAACTATTTGCCCTATCATGTTTAACAACCGATACAAGGTATATCTTCTGACTTGAGAATAATCTAACGATTTAACCAATAACGCTTCAACTGAAACAAATTACAATAACAATTGTTTTACCGACCAATTTACCATTTCCAACGATAAACAGAATATGCTGACGATATTCGTGATAAGAACATCTTGGGAAATGATTTTATCAACGGTGATTTCGTTCTAACGGGATGGTCGTTCGTCGTTTGGTAGTTGCATTTGTTTCCAAGGCATTCTCAGTACCCATCAATTTGCCAATGAATCCAACTGCTGTGCAAATCTCCAAACCAAAAGGTATGACAACAACGTTACAAGCTTTTATTTCTGATGGTGGTTAATAGATTACAAACTCTTTGCAAATTACAAACAGCTGATTGTTGTATGTGCATAATAATTTCCCTTGACAACGCTAGCCCTTCAGAGGAAGCGCCAAACTCCATCACTGAGATACATGTTAAGTCTGTGTTGGTTGTATGGTTTGTGTTAAGGAAAACGTTGAATTACAATCATATTTATGGTAAATTCTAATGTTAATAAATGGCCACTAGAGGTTGAACTGCAATGAAGATTGGATCTGTATGCATAAACCCTTCTAGATATGCAACTGACTAGAAACCATGATCTATATGAATGGAAGGATTGCAGAATATATGCAAACTGGATTAATTGTAAAGGCCGCAATCCAATCGAGTTAGAACACCCAGAACATGGTGCGATTTGCACTACAAAGACAGTGTCTAATGTTCAATGAACTCAGTCATCGGCTGGTAAGTCGATCCACATTGATTTGCAATAAGAAAGATGCGATCTGTATGTAGCACCCCTCCAGGAGTGCACCCAACTGAGAACAGTGATCTATACACATAGAATGATCGCAGGTTATATACAAAATGAATTTGTTGCAAAGGCCTCATAAGGAACTAATGGATGTGTTTGGTCGTTGGTTATAAAATGTTAACCATCAAAAATAATATGACAATCGTCCCATAAAATTCGTGAGAATATAAATTATGATAGCCATGAGGCATGGTAAGTTCTCAATATAATTATTTTGTCAGCTTATAATACTTTTATAAAAGTATTTATACTACAGTTATAGACCTCTCGCCAGCATAACAAATTACAAAAATAAACATCTTAAAGTGAGCTGAATGAAAGAGCAAATAGAAAACAAGAATCGCCTAATTCCTGGCTGAGCATTATGTGTGCATAGTTGTTAACTATCAAAAGGACCCCCTAACTTTGCCAATTAAGTCAATGTTGAATGAATGGATGGTTTTCTTGGTGCCTGTAGATCACTGGTGCCAGACACCATAAACAATTCAAATTTACAAGTTGTAAATAATGTCTTCTGCAAATTATTTCTCCAGTTTAATGATTTGGTATTTGTTTAGAAGCTTCATGGTTCTGTTTGGGTTCATTCAACCAATAGAGGAGCTCTCCAAGCCATCCAAGGAACTCCCATGCCATAAATAAACCTAGCTATTATTGTTAAACCATGTAAAAATATTTTGTTAATTCAGTTCCATAATGAACACATTCAACCTGTTCAACTTCCTTTGGGGTGAGATATAAAACAAAACTGATGCCATCGATTGGAGAAAAGGATAATAGACATGGAGAGCTTAGGAAGATGACATGGCTCAGGTGTTGTTATATGGAGCCTAATCAGACTCGGAGGTTATATTTGCCCCACTTTTATCGGCGCGGTTTCCCCCCAAATTCCTACGGGGTCAAGGGGCAGCGCCCCTGGCGCGTTCCCTGTCGCAATACAGGGCGGGGTCGAGGGGCAGTGCCCCCGTGGGGGCTCGGGGGCAACGCCCCCGAAACCTCACACAGTTTTTTATTATTTTATAATGCACCGAGAGTTAATTTTTCCATTGACCGACATAAGAAAACCCTATTTTGTAACCGACAAAAAGCTTGATAAAAAGCGGCTAAGGGTTAGGGTTTTGATATTGTATTGTAGCATTTTGCAGCGGTATTGAGTTGCAGGGATTGTTGATTGTAATCGGTTTGATTTACTGGATAATAATATTGGACTCTTTGTTTGGTGGATGTAGCCCGAGTTTGGGTGAACCACGTTAAAAATTGTCTCTTGCTATTATTATTTCTGTGTATTTCCATTTCTTTGTTTAATCTTTATTTGCATTTAATTGATATCTTCTGCCGGCTAACCCTAACAAGTGGTATCAGAGCGGGTTGTGTTCGATTATCATCTGCAGGAAAGTCTCAGGTTGAGTGGGAGCAATGGCGGACGAGGGTAAAACGAAGGTTGATAAATTCAATGGGCAGAACTATCAGTTATGGAAGATGCAGATGGAGGATTACCTCTATCAAAAGGATTTATGGAGGCCGTTGGAAGGAGTAGCCAAGAAACCGGCAACAATGTCTGATGAGGATTGGAATCTTCTTGACAGAAAGGCACTAGGAACCATTCGGTTGTGCCTGGCATCGTCGATGGCATTCAATATAACAGAAGCGAAGACAACAGATGGTCTGATGAAAGCTTTGGCAAAATTGTATGAAAAACCCTCAGCCTCAAATAAGGTATTTCTCATGAAGCAGTTGTTTAATTTGAAAATGGTTGAAGGTGGATCTGTGACAGGTCATTTAAATGAATTTAATACGATTGTCAGTCAATTGACTTTTGTAAATGTAAAATTTGATGAAGAAGTTAGAGCTCTCTTGATATTATGTTCATTGCCTGAAAGCTGGGATAGTTTGGTAATGGCGGTTAGTAACTCTGTTTCTGGTTCAAATACCCTAAAATTTGATGATGTTGTTGGTGTTATTCTGAGTGAGGAAATTCGTAAGAAAAGCTCAGGTGGATCCAAATCAGGCAGTGTTTTAAGTGCAGAAAGTAGGGGCAGATCAAAGGAGAGAGGAAAAGGTTCTGGAGGTCATGGGAAGTCACGAGGAAAATCAAAGGACAAAAGATCCCAAACCAGAGGACAGAAGGATTGCTGGTACTGTGGAAAACCAGGTCATCTGAAGAAAGATTGCTGGTCTCGGAAGAATAAAGAAGGAGACAAACAAGAAGGCAATAAGGAAGCAAATGTGGTAAGCAATAAGTCTGAAGATGATGCTTTGATTCTTTCCCTAGATAATGCTGATGATTCATGGGTTTTAGATTCAGGGGCCTCATTTCATGCTACGCCCCATAGAAGTTATTTCCTTGATTATGTCCAAGGGGATTTTGGGCTAGTTTATTTGGGAGATAACGAACCCTGTCAGATTGTTGGAAAGGGAAGAATCAAGATTAAGTTGCAGAATGGGAATCATTGGCTACTACAAGAGGTAAGGCATGTTCCAAGGCTCAGTAGGAATTTAATTTCAGCGGGGCAACTAACTGAACAAGGTTGCACTGTTACATTTACTGATAAAAATTGGAAGGTTTCAAAAGGTGCCTTAGTAGTAGCAAAAGGTGTGAAAGTAGGCACCTTATATCTTTGTACAGGTCATACTGTTCCTTCTACTTTAGTTGTTACAAAGAAAAAACAAACAGGTTCAGGAACAGTTGCTGCAGGTTTGCAGGAAGAGACTGGAAAAGTTGCTGTAGGTTCTGAGACAACATTGTGGCATAACAGACTTGGGCATATGAGTGAAAAAGGTATGAAGGTACTTCATTCTAAGAAATTTTTACCAGGTCTGAAATGTATTAATATGGATTTCTGTGAAAGTTGTGTGTATGGAAAACAAAAGAGAGTCAGTTTTCTCAAGGATGGGAAGCAAAAGAAAAATGAAAAATTGGAGCTTGTGCATACAGATGTATGGGGACCAGCTCAGGTATCTTCTCTCAATGGCTCTCGGTATTATGTTACATTCATAGATGATGCAACTAGGAAGGTCTGGATTTATTTCCTTAGATAGAAATCTGATGTATTTGAAACATTTAAGAAATGGAGAAGCTTGGTTGAGAATGAGATGGGTAAAAGATTAAAATGTCTCAGATCTGATAATGGTGGTGAGTATTGCAGCAAAGAATTTGAAGATTATTGTTCCCTTAATGGAATTCGCAGGCAGAAAATGGTTCCAGGGACTCCACAGGAAAATGGAGTGGTTGAACGCATGAATAGGACAATAATGGAGCATGCAAGGACCATGAGATTGCATGCTGGGCTACCTTTAAACATGTGGGCAGAGGCTGTCAACACTACTGTATATTTAATTAACAGAGGTCCTTTAGTTCCTTTAGGCTGTGGTATTCCAGAGGCAGCATGGACAGGCAAGAAGGTGAGTTATTCTTTTCTGAAAACCTTCGGCTGTGAAGCATTTGCACATATAGATTCTGAAAATAGAACCAAGCTAGATGCGAAATCAAAAAAATGTACCTTCATTGGATATGGCATTGATGAATTTGGTTATAGGCTTTGGGATTTTGAAAATCAGAAAATTTTGAGAAGCAGGGATGTTATATTCAATGAGAAGGTGTTGTACAAAGATCAGTTGTAGCAGCATGAGAAGAAAGAAAAGGATTATGTGGTGCTGGACGATACTCCAAATAGTGATGTTCCAGTGGTTCCTCATGCTCCGCAACAGCAACCAGAAATACCACAAACTCCAGTGAATGTTAGACGGTCAACAAGGATCAGCAGACCTCCTGAAAGGTTTTCTCCCTCTTTGTATTCTATTTTGTTAACAGATGCTGGTGAACCCGAAGGGTATGATGAAGCTATGCAGGTGGATACACAGGTTCAGTGGGAGCTTGCAATGAAAGGAGAAATGGACTCCTTGCTGAAAAATCAGACTTGGGAATTATGTACGTTACCTATAGGTAAAAAGGCTTTACCAAATAAATGGGTTTACAGGCTGAAAGAGGAAGATGGAGGTAAGAAAGGATAATAATATTGGACTCTCTATTTGGTGGATGTAGCCCGAGTTTGGGTGAACCACGTTAAAAATTGTCTCTCACTATTATTATTTCTATGTATTTCCATTTCTCTGTTTAATCTTTATTTGCATTTAATTGATATCTTCTGCCGGCTAACCCTAACATCAGGGAAGATTAATAAATCACTACCAGGGAATAGAAGAAGTAATACCTGTTTGGGCATTCTGAATTTAGGTGCAAAGTTTTCATCATGGTGGATGTAGAAATGGCAGACAAGTTTCAAATAAATAATGGTGAACTTTTATGCGTTGGTAGGTTGAAATAAAAGCACTTAATTGATTAAGACTTTAATGTTTTGGTATCTAAACCTTTGTATACAGTAGATTTCTAAGGAACTTGTCTAGATTCTAAGGTTAATGACAGGTATTATTAGCCTAAAGACCTCCAGCATGAATCGCCTTCAATCCGGTAAAAAAATGAAGTTTTACTGTATCCTTTTCATCTTGCTATTTTGAGCTTTAAGTCACTAATTATTTTTGTTTTCACTAGGGTTTTATTTTGTTGTAACTGTGAATAATTTTGATATCTTACCAGCGTCATTGAGATACCTGTAAAATCTATGAAGGTTATATGGATGCGTCTTCTTTGTGACTAGAAACCACATATGAATATAGGCTTTGAAGTATTTCAGCGACTCTGTTCTTGCTTGGATCCTAAAATGCCACACTACTTCTGGTCTTCTCTCAAACATCTATGTAGAAATGGTAGGAGTGGAGAGGTTATATTGACTAGGGGATTGATGAAAGATGGAGAAATTAAAATGATCCCTGGTATAGTTGGATTTACCACCATAAGATTGCATACACTAGTCATAGAGGAGGCAAATTACACCCAGACAAATGAGTTCTTTGCAAAGTTGAAGGAAATCAAATTGGATCAATAGACACAGGAAAACTATGCAACGATGAAGGAAAACTATGCAACGATGAAGGAAAACAAAGATTGCAGAATAAATATGAAATGGATTTAATCAACAAAACATTTAACGGGGAGAACGACTTATCTATTTTCATCACGGACAGATTCAAGGATCAGAGAAAGAGTTTTATAGAATTAGTGGAACCTGGATTCCCACGATTGTCTGATAGAAGGCTAGAATTGCTCCTCAATCCAAGAAATCACCTCTTCTCTGCCCCAAACCTACAAATTTTCTCCTCTCCCAATTCTGCAAATAATTTTCCTCTCTCAATCCATCCTCCTCCTCAAATTTTTCTAGCTTCACCAAATAAACCCCCCTCTTCTCTTTGCCAATTCCCTTTTTATCAAACAAACCCTTCCCCCTTGTAAGGATGCGACACGCGATCCTATGCCTCTTCCACTCCTCAAAAATATATTTTTTTATTATTTTAATGGTCTAATAGTTAATTATTATCAAAATTTATGATTTTTATTAATATAAATATATGATTCCAACCAAAATAATTCTTTTTATGAACAACCAACTATATTTTATTAATAAAATTGTAACATTACATCAATCTATAAATTTACAACTCTATTTTAATTTATTTTATCAATTAAATTGTAAATCACGAATTACAACATGACTTACAATTAATTTATTTATTTAAATATTCATTGTAGATAATTATCATATTAAACAATACAAAATTTCTTACAACTTTATTTAACAAATTTACTTCCCATAAAACTATAATTTATTTGCAACAATTATACTCAATTATCAACTTTTACAAATATATTTAATTATCAACATTTTAATTTCTGTATAATGATTCTATTTCATGCACAACACTACCTTACACACTTAGACACCTTCGGACCTACTTAGACTTCAAAGTATAACATTACCTGTCTACAAGTCATGATCAAACGACAGACACTGACCACAAGGGTACACTGACAACCAGACAACACTGACAAGGGACCCCACGTTAACTCCAAACAACTATTCCATTGGCGAAGGCATGCTCAAACCTAGTAAATCGGGTGGAGTCGGTGCCTAGTACCTGCATCCTGCAGCAAATGCACGGTTAAACATAACATGATATATATCCAGATGCAGTCATATAATGAATGGAAATCGCAGTGGGGTAGGGTACTCGAGAGCGAGTAATACGACACTGTTCCATTCACGTTTATGTATAAACAATTAACTATATTGAACAAGATATCTGATTACTAGTCAACAACATAAAACAATCAATTATCTTACAATCAAATATAGCAATTAACATCAAAACATCTGTAACATCTAGTTTATTTATCAAATTGTAAAGCATAAAATAACAGAATCCAACATCAACAACTGTTATCATAATGATTAGGTCCATAATGAAGTAACAAAATAACAAGGAATCCATCATCAAACAATCTAAGATACTGTCATAATGTCTAATACTACTAAGCAAACATCAATCTAACAGACGACAAGTTGAGGGGCACTACATAGTATATTTCCTATTAAAATTTATAATTAACTATATTAACCCGTTATGAATGAAAATTTATGTAAAAAATTATACGTATCATAAAATTCCAAGATCAAATTATGCATCCTACATCTATCGTCCCTTCAACACATGTTTATGTGAGCATGTCAAGTCCAAAGGTATGTAACTTGTAACAAAATAATAAATATACTATTGGTAGGATAGAGCTGACTTTGCAACAAGAATCATACATTACAAAAGGATTGGGGCATCAACACATCCAAAGGACACAAGGAATACAAGAAGACACACTCTTTGATACTTATATACTTAGGTATAAGTAATGGCTCTACAAAAAAAAAATGTAAGAAGATAGAGAAGATAAAGACATAGATATAGGTATAGATAGAAAGAGTGGAAAAGGAATAAGAAAAGAATGTAATATGTACATTTCAGATACATGTATTAACTTGAATTGTAAGGGATAAGGTACTAGAGAGGAAATAGAATTCTAATATGTATATGGGGCATGGACTAATATAGTAATAGAGGTGTTTGGATAAATATAATGTATACGACAAGTTAGTTGGGCTCTTATATAATGTGTTATGGTGTATGTTATGGTTTTTAGTAACTACATTTTATTAATTTTGAATGTTCTTTCCTATCATAACCTTCTGTAATCCATTATATACTTTCTCTAATCCTCTTCTTATCCTTAATATTGGGGTTTAAATACAACATTTCAAGTACATAAGCCTAGATCTCTAATCTGCCCCCATACTTGCCAATATCTTGGTTTCGTTGTTGGGACCCTAGTAGAAGGATAAAAAAGAGGACATAGATACAATTCATATTCATATTCATTCATCAAATAATTTGCATGAAAAAGAGGACAAAGATATAATGAGAATCAAATTTATACATTTATGTTGTTCAACTCATACAAAACACAAGACTCTCTTTTCTCTTCTTTATCTATTCTATCATGCGAGATGCCACTCAACCAAAAACCAACCTCCTTTTACATCTCCAAACCATGCATATATGGATATCAAAAAGGAATGTTGGAGGGAGAATTTGAAATCCACCATCCTATCATCATTAGCTGGAAAAATCCATCATCTTGTAAATAAGATTACCTGGGGTCATGTGAGGATTGGTCCAAAGAGAACCTTGGGACATGTCATCATGAAAGGAGACTTCCAAGACAACCAAAACCAAAAGAAAAAGTGAACGACCTTGAAGCCAATAGGGCCACAAATTCCTACCCACCACCACTCTGCATTAAACACATTATCAGGCCAAGGAAAGGAAACTAGAAATAAATAGGTCTGAGGAGATCATGCATAGGGCTCAAGAAGATATTCACTCCATACCCTGTAGCACATACCTACTCCTGAGATGGAATACGAACATGCAAATAAATGGTGAAGGAAACCACCAACGAGTCATGTATATCCTTTAAATATTTGAATATACCTGTAAACTTTAAATAGAGGTGGTGGTAGGTGAAATAGAACTATAAGCAACTGTATAGGTAAATTTTTTGAAACTTGTTTGAACCATAGTCATCCACATGGAACTAAGAGACATTGATGGTAAACACCTACCCTAAATGATCAAACAAGTTCCTATAAGCACTAAAAACATTTATGAGCTTGCATGAGGACCCCATGATGATATGTAATCCTAATCACATACACAAAAACATGAATAATAATACCCTCTCAATAGTACTCCTCTTGGTGACATGTGTTGGTGGGATTTTTCCCTTGTCAATTCTTCTTGCTTTTAACCATTCTTCTTTTCCTCTTTGTCGATTCTTCTTTTGTCAAATTCTTCTTCTTTCCTACATGCTTAGTTTTTTCCTTTTAATGCTAATTCCACCTTTTGACACCCCATTTTGAAGGTCTCTGACCCTAGGAAGCCTCTACACAACCTAATAGACCAAACCCCTAGCTTTCCTCCTCTATGGGTCACCCCCTATTAATGACCAAATCTCCCTAGGTGACCCTTCTTGAGTTCATCCTACCACCTATTTCTTATGCCAAATCTCCCTTTCAGAATTTCATCAAGCATACACAATTGTTTTTCTTCATCCAGGTGTCACCCTTTGTGGGTCACCCATGGGTTGCCCAAGGTGACCTACCCTAGTGAAAAGGGTGACCCTGGGGTGACCCTTGCAAATTTTAAACATGAGTTTCTCCTTTTATTTGAGCCCAAAAAGACTTCATTTTCACCCAGTTTGCATGCAATTTCAAGCTAAACATAGAGGAGGCCTTAATTAACTCAATCAACACTGCCAATCATGAAAATTTAGCCCAATCTATTCTTGTTAACTCTTCTTCCTCTCATGCTAACTCCTATTTCTTCCTGAGTAATAAGCTTTCAAGGCCTGTTCATTCCCCAATCAATTCAATCTTCTGATCAATCAAGTAAGTTAACTCTCCAATCAAGGGAGTTAGCTCCTCAATCATCTCCACCCTTCATGTGCTCTCTCAACCTATAAATACCCCCATCCTCCAAGAAATAGGGGAGGTAAGTTTATTATTACAATCCATCTTTTTCTTAGATTTTTCTTATCTTTTGCTCTCCAATTAGCATGCTTATGCTCACTGCAAGACGTAGGTGCCTTTTGTTTATTGTTGTTATTTTTCCAAATCCTTCAAAGGCTTCATAGCATCATTATGCTCACCAATTCTCAAGCTTTCCATAGTGCTCTTAGCTCACATTGAGATCAATTCAAAGCTTTCCAAAATCTCATTCTTTTGCTTTCCCTTCCCACTTTCTACCAAGAGGATGACCCCATTGTTGTGCAGGAGAATGAGGAGGCTGCCATACAAAAGGATTCCTGAGGGTAGTTCTAGTTTTTTCATGTTTTAGTAGTAATTAAATCACAAATCTTGCTCTTGGAATAGTAATCTCATCATTGTAATTTCCTTGATAGGTTAATTTAAGTTGCTTCTGATTAGCTTGTTTTAAATAGTGAAATTACAATTTTAGATTAGTTTCATTTCATGCACTTTTAGATTCTTAGTTTAATCCAAAATTGATCTTGAAAATAGAAAAACATAGAATAATTGCATTAGGTAACTTCATATTAGTTTGCATACATCTTTCAATTCCTAGATTAATCTAATTCATTTTATTTTGCAAGTTGGAGAAAATAACTTTTTTTTTTTAATACATCATAGCTTGCATACATTGAAAAACCCACAAAATACCAAAAACATTAGAAAACATAAAAAAAGTGAAACACATACACACAAACCCTCAATTCATTATGAGGTCAACGTAAGGTCAATACAATTCAAAACTCCTTGATTTCATCACGAGGCAACAAACTCGAGAAAACACCTAGAAAATCTTAGTTAACATCAGTAAGTCAAAAAGTCAACTCTTGGTCAACTTGAATTCACTCTCTCTATCGAAACATTCAAATGTGCCCTGGAGTTAGAAGTGAGTGGGTGAGGGAAGTCCTTGAGTAGATTGAAGATTTAAACCCAAGACCACAACTCACACAAGAAAAACAACACTTCATCAGGGTCATAGAAGAAGATCGACAAATTCAACAACGTATACAAGAATTCGAAGCTAGATTACAACGTTCTAGAGACATAAACAAAGAAAATCAAGATCCATCTAGGTGTTGCAATCTTAGAAACCCCAATAGGAGACAAACCACAAGTGACCCTTCGGGTCATATAGTCATCTCAACAATTGTCATAGAAAGAACAAGACAAATCCAAAACAACAATAGGCCCTTGATCAGGTCAGCCGCTCTTCACGAGGTCCTACTCCTAAGTGAAAAGGACAACCCTATGTCTTACCTCCTCTAGATTGGCTTTTTCCATGAGAGAGAGAGTGACTTGGAGGTCACCAAAAGCAAGGAGAGGGTCCATGTGCTATGTCGGAGCTAATTCATCCACGATTGTGCCTGTGTCATGTTTCGAAGAGTACATATTTTGGTGAACTTGACGTGAAGAGAAAAACCTTTTTGGTAGTGCTTTTTGCATTTCCATTAAATGATCCAAATTTTACTTCACACATCATCTTCACATTTCCATCACAATCAAATTCATTTTTGCATTCATTGCCATTTTTCACGCTCATTTTATCCATCTTCTTTATCTTTCATTTCGTTCATTCCATCTATTCTAAGGTGTCTATAGCACCCCTGAATATGTCAGAACTAGAACTACACCTAGGGAATCTCCCTTCAAGGGAATCTGAAACTCCCTCTTTTAATAGGTACATGCCTACTGATCCAATGGTACCCATCTCTAATTTCTATGATTACAAAGATAGATTATGAATACAACAAAAGAGAACCTAGGAGTTCATTAACATTCAAAAACCCTACGTGGGAACAAAATTCAATGATTCAACCTACAGCATGAAGGGTACAAGTGAGATCAGAGATTCATCCAATAGACCAACCTTCAACAAGTAATCAAAATACCCATCTAGATGGTGAGGTGAGATTCTTGGAGAGACATTTGCAAGAATTCAAGGATGCTCAAGAGGCTTTGCAAGTCACTCTTCGAGAAGAACAACGAGAACAAATGGAAAACACACAGGGTGAAACTCTGAGAAATGATGAGACACAAAGAAGTGCAATTCCTTCTGACCTTATTTCAATGCTAGTCCAGAGAATTAGAACTCTCAAAGAGGAATGATATATTCAAGACATGAGATTAAGGTCTCACAACAACAACAAAGTAGAGAAAGACTAGGGGCATCTCAGAATCCCCCCTACTTGAACTTCTACTCATGAAATAGGTGTAATGACATTTTCCCAAATGGGAATCAAGTTATGCAGAATCAATAAAACATTCAAGCAAATCAAACCATAGCACTTGGATATCAAAATCCACCTATGGAGTTAATGTTATCAACCCCATAATTGTAAAGTGTTTTTCTAGGAACATGCCTTGAGTACTTGAAAGAGCCACTTGACCACACTATAAGAAATGTAATGTTGCCACGTCCCCTTCCTAAATTATCAAAGTTCAAGGGAGAAGGAGATCCAAAATCTCATATAAAGGCTTACACTACAACAATAAGGAAACTCCTCCCTTGGGATAGGGTTGTTGCCAAAATATTTCCAAAGACATTAGCAGAGATTTCCTTGGATTGGTACTATCACCTTCCTAAAGCTTCTACTCACTCATTCTGATAACTAATTATAGGAGAGTTTTTCATGGATTTCGACATGAACAAACATGTTAAAATAAGGATTCACGAGTTCTTGACCATGAAACAAGAATCACATGAATCGGTAGCACACTTCATCATGAGGAGGAGACATGTGCTCTACTCTTCCAAAAGTGCCCCAAACATGGATCATCATGAATTATGCAATCTCTTCTTACAAGTGCTCAATAGGGATACACGAGAAGAGGTGCAAAATTTGTCGTATAAACCATATGAAGAAGCTTTAGATAGTGCTTTAAGTATCAATCAAGCTACAATAGATAGTGGGCGTAGAACTTATAACTTGTGAATGAAAGACTAATAGGAGATAATGGTGGGAGCAACACCTCTACCATAAAGATACTAAAAAAAAACATAAATGTGACAACAGATGGGGTAACAAATCAACCCTAGATTAGAAACAAAGCCAGAGATGATTACAATGGTAGGGATTACTATCCTCTGAATGTTAATACAATTGATCAGTCATAAAACAATAACTATTATCCTAGGGATAATCATCAAAAATGGATTGAAATGACAATAGGTACGAACGGCCTCCCTATGAGTATAATCAGTTTTGTTCCTTTCATCGGACTAGGGGGCATAGTATTGAGTTACATCATGAATATAATAGACTCATTGCTAGGCTACCAGAGGACCAACAATGTTTATTCATCAAAATGTTCCTAAATCCACAAGAGCTCACACCAAATAACAAAAAGGATTCAAAACAGACGCAAGCTCCCATTGCTCCATAGAACACAGACATGAAGATCTTCCAAGATCATTTTCCCTCTCATAGAAATGTTGAAACAAACAACCAAGATGCAACGACTAGTTTTGCAAGAACAACTGAAATGAACATTCCTATCCAACTAGGACCAATGGGAGAAACCATGATGTTAGGACTAGTCAAAGTATTACATGACAAAGAAAATGAACTAAAAGAAGAAATCCATGAGGGATTAGTATCAGATATGGAACCAATCCCTAGTCAAATTGGACCTTATGAATTGATTGAGGATCTGAAGAAGACATATGCTCACATATCATTCATTAATTCTTCTAAAAAATTATCCATCTCATCATTTGGCTCTTCTGAAAAGAAATAGGATTGAGGTACCTAGATCAAATTACTCCTCAACCTAGTGAACAAATAAACCAGGTTGACTTCGATATAGATCCACCAAACACTGAGCTAGAAGACTCGGGATTCTTCTTCAATCTTAAGAAAATGCCTTCAGAGATTAATCTAACTAAGAAGGAAGATCCTGCTCTTTACTTACAAGTATGGATCTATGATACGTGCATAAAAATGAATTTAATTTGTTTAGGGTAAAATTGGATCTTGTTAATCTTTTGTTCTTTAGATGTTTGAATCCTCCTTTCACCCTAACATTAAAGGATCTAGGGTCGAGTGGCAAGCACTATCATACCCTAGGTCACTTGCAAATGAAGGGAAACTTGGATTAGGGAATTAATTATCAATTTTTCCTTCTCTTATGTTCAATTAATCATTAAAACCTTAATTACGCAAATACAACAGCAAATTGACGAATAACGGAAAAAGCTCTTACAAACAGGGGTAAATAACAAATTACAGAATACCTATTTTTGGGGTTCTGAGATTGAAATAGTCAAGGACACTGGTGCAGGTGCCCAAGTCCAAGGTACCTACTTTTTCAAGGAATCTGGACCTCCTTCCGACAATAATCAGCCCTATAACTTCTATGTCACGATATCTGTCTGTGGAGGACACTTTTGCAGGTACCCTAGTCCTAAAAGTGCTCCTTTGTCTGACTTTTCTTCAGATCCTGAATCCTTGATGCATGCCACTCCTTCCTGCAACTCCACTTTTCCCAAATGCGACACCTATAACCTGTAATCACAAGACTTGGTTTGGGGGTTGTGGTGTTTAGTGGATTGCCTCAGTCAAACCCTGGAGGACACTTAAGCCTCTGAACACCATTGTCAGATAAAGAGGGTGTGTCCTTGTGAGCCAGAGGCCAAAAACCAAAAGAATCAATGATAAAAACATAATGATAAGTCACCTTGTAGTGAAGCTCTCATGGAGGAAGATGCTCTTCATGCCATGAGGAGATTGAAGCCCAAATATGCAAATATCAACACACAAAACACACAAGTCTACTCTTGCAACACAATAGAAGCCTTGAATCACCTTGAGAACACTTGAACATCATACTTGCCATCTAATTTCCATCTAGCCTACAAATGAATGCCTAAGCTTGCTTATATATGCACCTACAAGCATTCCTGCCAAGATTTTAAAAATCAAACTTTACTATGTCGGTAAAAGAACCTTCTAACAGTCATAAACTAACACACGAAAATTGGGGCTGCCCCAAAATAGGGTAGGACTAGGAAGCGAGCGCCCAAGTCCTCCCCCGCTATTTTGGGCAGGGTACAGGTCAAGGGGTCCACCTAGGCCCTATTTATCATGGAAACAAGGTCTCATTCCATCGGGATGCTAAAATATTAACTAAAATGTCCTAAATGCATGCTAAAGACCTGGGAGCTAAACCTTATGAGGGAAAAGCCCCCAAGGGGACATTTTTTGACATTACATTTAGCCCCCACTTTAATGTATGTATAAACACAAGGCCAATACATGCATTAAAGTAAGGTCACAAACATAGCAAACACACAAATCACGAAGAAGACACACCAACCACATAAAAGACAGTAACAGGCACACAAAACATGAAGAAGAAAGTTATAGTCACGCAGAACACGGAGTAGACAATCAATGCATAGAAGACACATTAATGCATGGAAGACAGAAATGATATCTTTTCTTTTGTTTTTCTCATATATATGAAATGCAAATGCAAGTACTGGAAAGTAAACAAACCTCCCATAATACTGGATGCATTACCTTAAGGTGCAGGTCTCAGTATAAATGGGGCAACACAGACGCAATCCACATAAAACCTCCCAAAATGCATGAAGCACTACTCAAGGGTACTGGTCTTTGCATCTAGGGAAACAAACATGCCATACAAAACAAGCACGCTAAAACACACACACTTGAAGACATGAAGAAAACACGGTAGACAAGCGATGGTGTGTTCCCTATTTCTAGGCTCATCACCATCTCAGACACATTATAGGCACACACTGACAATTGCACTTCACGACAACAATCACTGAAGACACGCTTAAGGGTTGAGTTAGTCACAGAACCACTCCCCGCCTCCGCAGAGGACTTTTGAAAATGACAGGATGATGCAATCTGCTCTGATAAATACACCGTCCCCACCTCCGTAGAGGACTTAATAAAAAAAGGATATGCTTGATATCCCACCTCCGTAGAGGGCTTACATGATTGATTGATTGATTGCAAACACGCTCAGGATGCACGATGCACTACTCTAGGGCGCAAGTCTTTGCATCTAAGGTCAAACACATTGCTAACATCTATAACAGACAACTTACCTTATATATGCTCCTACCTTAAGGTGGTTGATATCAGTTATTGATATCAAGCATGATAAGGTAGGAAGAAAACACACAAGGGAACACTAACTTTCTCAAAGCCCATGCCCCCCAGAGGTGACATGTGCTTTACGATTGCCAAATGTTCCCACAAACACATCCCTGCAAGAAACATGTTAGTTTCTACAAGATCATGATAAACAACAACATCAATGCATATGATTAACCACACAAAGAGCCAAGGTTATACAACATATTCGGAGTTCAAGAATAACCAGGGGCTATATCACAAAGCTCTTTGAATAGAGTACCGCCAAGGCCAAATTCAAAGGCAACAAAGGAGCACGAAGTAGCAGTATTGTTAAGGTTTGTAAATGTGACAAAAACATCATAAAATTCACTACGCAGAAAGCACAAGTGCTTCCACTAGCCAAGCATCGGATAAGATATACAACCCCATCATCATATTAGGAACTAAGTCCATTTTTTGATTGCTCTCGAAAGGGACACTAGGTCCACATCAATATAGATGTTTGTCATCATTCGCCCACTAGGTGGAAACACTAGAGGAAGGGAAAAAATAAATAAGAGAGGAGAAAACAAGTGTCTTAGGGACAGTCATGTAGGAGGGTGCCCCCAAGTCACCAACAACGATGCTATGTCTGTAAGACAACACACAACAATGAAATCAGAGAGAGAGGCAATATAAAATAATGATGATACAAATAGAAGAAGGTCACAACAGAGGCGGTCTCCTAGTATCTCAAACCTTACGGGAGAATCTGAGATCATCCCAGGAGGCCTAAACAACATATAACACATCACGGGGAAAGCACATTACGATAGAAATAAAATTTTATAGATACTTACCTATAGGGTCTTCATTTTATATCTTGGAGCTCTCGAACCTCTTGGAGAGGTACTCGATCATGTTTAAAGCAAAATTTGAGTGGTTCTTATGAGAGTCTTGTTTGTTATCATATGATGCTTGTTCATTAAATACTTGTTTAAATGAGACTTTTTGTTGCTTATGAGGGGGAGAACCACTATTATTTCTGATTGTTGATTGTCATCTTGCTCTTTTCTGATTTTTAGTGAGTTTTCGTTGTTGAATCTTTCTAGGATAGTAACGGGAATCATCATGTACCATCTTGCTTGTCTGTACCAATTTTTGTTCTTTCTTTTTAAAGACATTTTGATTATCTCCTGATCCATATAAGGATAACGGAGGAGGAACCTTAGCATAAATTTTGTTTCTTCATGGATGAGGTGGTTTATCCACTTGTTTCTTATCCACTTCAATCATACCCATGATGCTATCATAGTATAAGTAATCATCCTCATCTACTTCCACTAAATCTTGTTCAACCATATTATTCTCAGTAAGTTTAGCAAAAGGATTAGTGAAGATTTGTAAATTCTAATTCGGCGGAGCAACCAACTTATTTCTATTATCATTCACACCCGATACCTGGATGACATTTGAATCAATAAGGTCCTGTATTTCATGTTTAAGATGCATACATCATTCAGTGTCATGTCCTTGTGTCTGATGATAATGACAAAAGTCATTAGCATCGAAGTAAGGTCTTTGTTTACTAGGATCAACAGGTTGATCGGGGGAAGTTTCAAAATGTTATTACTCATAGCTTGATTCATGATAGAATGATAGGACTTAGATATCAGAGTAAACTTTCTTGGTTGAGACAATGCTTTCTTTGGATTGTTTATAGCAGACACATTCATTTTTGGTCCATTGATCTTGATGAAACTCCTATTACTGTTCCTTCTAAAGTTGTTTTGCGATGATCCACCCAAGGATTGAGCAACTTGAGCTGATGAGTTTTGGTTTTCATACTGACTAGATAAAAGTTGATAATCACAAAGAGCGGTGCATAAATGTTGAAAGGAGTTGTACTTCATCAAGAGAATCTTATCACGAATATTAGGTTGCAGATTTGTAATGAATATCTTTTGAACATCCTCATCTTTCATCTGATACTGAATTGGTGCATAAAGTCCTTGATATCGACCAATGAATTTAGTCAACTTTTCTTTCAGACCTTGTTTACATTAAACCAAGTTAATAAGAGTGACTTGGGGTCTGATATTTGCTTGAAAATGTTGTAAAAATTGATCAATCAACCGCAAAAATGAGTGAATTGAACTCAAAGGCAATGAGCAAAACCATTCTAAAGTATTATCTTTGAGAGATCGTGGGAAAAGTTTTGCTAACAAATCCTCTTCAAAAGAAAAATCACTACACAGCTATAAATGCTGTCAAATGAATATTAGGATCACCTTTTCAACCATATTTTTCAAATCGAGGAGTCTTAAACCTCTCAAGCATAGGAGTTCTCAAGATTGCATAGTCTAACGGATTATGGGCATGATATGTTGGTAGACTAGGCTACGAAGAATTTATCAAATTTGTTACTTTTTGTTGCAAAGTAGTCATGCCCTGTAAAAGTTGGTTTAGGATGGCATCATTGGGAGATGTGGTTTGTTGTGAGGAATTAGAACCAAGGTGAGGAGGTGATTGAGCTTGAGATACAATAGGCAGAGGCTAAGAATAATTTAATGATAGTTGGCCATATTGATATGTGGAAGATGGCTGCGAGTATGTAATAGGTAGTTGGAAATAAGTGGAATAGATAGGAGGTTGAGAACAATTATTCATAGAAGATGTCCCTTTAGGAATCAAATTCTGATAATCAAATCCTACAACTTTGTAATTAGTGCCATTATATAGTCCAATACCAGTGGTAGCATTACTACAAGCGTTTGCATTAGTTGTTAAGATTGTTGATGTAAAACTGGATACTCCTGTATTTGGTGTAGGTATGGAAACTTGAGTATGAGATGGTGATAAAGTGTTATTTATCATTTGTGCACATTCAGTCACTGACATGATATTGGTTTGTACAATATGTACCAAAACAAAAAGTGCATTAACACCATCTTGTCCTTCTTTTATCAATTATCTTATATTATGAATTGTAGGAACGACTTCTTCGTCTATTCTCTCATTTTCCATAAATGTTTGAAATTCAGCCAGGTCTTTGTCCAACTTTTCTATTTGCTCATCAGATACATATCTTGTTGCGTCAATAGTATTATCAACATCATGAAAAGTTTGTTCTTCCATTGAGGTTGGAGGATGTATACTATCTTGCACAATTTGAGTTTCTCCCTTTGTAAAGAAGGTGTCCAAAGTACCAGCTTCTTCAAGAGCACTAGATCCCATTAATCTTTTACTTCTTCTCAATGGGATATTGTTTTTAGGAAAGCGTGTTATAAAGGTTATACAAAAGCATACAACACACATTGTACAAACCAAGAGAACAAATCCTAGGAGAAGGGTACGATTGATGGCCAAAATGCTTGAGTTTTTGTATTCTTTTCAATGCCTATCAATGTCACAAAGGATGTTGTAAGGATTTTGATCGAGGAAAGCAAGTTATATGTTTAATATCAGTCCAAAACAGAAATCTAATCACTCTCAACACACTCTTGATGCAAATCCAAGACAATGCCAATTCAAAATATAGTGAAAATATGTCAAAATGAGCACTTTTTTCACCAAAATTCAATGCAAAAGAGCATAACAAAAGATGTTGTGAGGAAAATGATGATGGATAGAAAATAATATCAGCAATAACAGCCACTTTATGCAAAAATATGCAACACAACACTCTTTTAACACCACTTAAGGTCAAACCCTAGTGAAAATATAGCAAAAATAAGCTATTTTTCACGATTTTTCAATTCCAAGACCTAGTAAAGGAGGTGTTGTAAGGAATTTTAGGAGGTACAGTGAATAATATCAATGATATCAGTCACCTCAATCCACAAAATTGATCACAACACACTAGGAGTGCAAACTAGGCCAAACCCTAGGGCAAAAATGGTCAAAATGTGTAGTTTTTCGCCAAATTTTCACTACAAGAGCCCATTAAAAGGGTACTGTGAAACTTTTTATGAGGGGAGGAAAATTATTACCCTGATAAAAGAAAATTAATACAAAAATACCTTTCACAACACACCTATAGTGCAAGTTTAGAGAGTCAATAAGGCCGATTTTAGTGAAAATTGTTGTTTTTGAAGCCCTAGGTTTGAAATCTTGACACAAAATACTATGCAAATGATTCAAAGTCTGATTTATGACTAAATTTACTTACTCTTAGATCTGAAAATGATTTTTAAGCCTTAACATGCAAAATGCCCATGCAAATTTAATGAAAATGCACCAAAATTGCTAGTTTTTATTGAAATTTTCTATGTAAAAATGCAAATATTTTAAATCTAAATGCAAATTCACACTAAAATGCAAGGCTATAGCCAAATAAAAGTTTGAATGAGCCTCTAAAATTAGTAGAAAAATCTGATAAAATATTTTGCCTACAAACCCTAGATTTTGGAATTACTAGGTTATATAAATTTGTTAAATTTTCTACAAAACCCTAGCAATTAAATGATGAAAATGCAAGGAAAATTTCTAATTTTTTGTATTTTTCTATAGTTTATATCAAATCTGATGTAAAAATCATGAATTTGGAAAATTTAGAAAGAATTGATGCAATTTAGTAAGCCAAACCATGCAATGTTTTTGTATTTTTCCAATTTTTCAATTTTTTTGAATTTTTCTCAATGCAATAAAATAAAAGACCAAATGAATGAGTGAAATCAGTCCAAATCTAAAAACAAATACTCAGCAAGTTGCAATTTAAGTCCAAAAACATGGGTTCACCAAAATGTTTAGGATAAAATTGGATCTTGTTAATCTTTTGTTCTTTAGATGTTTGAATCCTCATTTCACCCTAACATTGAAGGATCTAGGGTCGAGTGGCGAGTACTATCATACCCTAGGTCACTTAAAAATGAAGGGAAACTTGGATTAGGGAATTAATTATCAATTTTCCCTTCTCTTATGTCTAATTAATCATTAAAACCCTAATTACGCAAATACGACAGCAAATAGACGAATAACAGAAAATGCTCTTACAAACGAGGGTAAAATAAAAAATTACAGAGTACCTATTTTTGGGGTTTTGAGGTGGAATAGTCGGGGACACTGGTGTGGGCGCCCAAGTCCAAGGTACCTACTTTTTCGGGGAATCTGGACCTCCTTCCAACATTGCTCATCCCTATAACTTCTGTATCTTGAGATCTATCTACGAAGGATACTTTTGTGGGTGCCCTAATCCTAAAAATGCTTCTCTGTCTGACTTTTCTTCAGATCCTAAATCCTTGATGCCTGTCACTCCTTCTTGTAACTCCACTTTTCCCAAATGCGACACCTGTAACCTGCAATCACAAGACTTGGTTTGGGGGTTGTGGTGTTTAGAGGTTTGCCTCAGTCAAACCCTGGAGGACACGTAAGTCTTTGAACGCCATTGTTAGATAAAGAGGGCGTGCCCTTGTTAGGCAGAGGCCAAAACCCAAAGGAATCAATGATAAAAACACAATGATAAGTCACCTTGTAGTGAAGCTCTCATGGAGGAAGATGCTCTTCATTCCATGAGGAGATTGAAGCCCAAATCTACAAATATCAACACACAAAACACACAAGTCTACTCTTGCAACACACTAGAAGCCTTGAAAAACCTTGAGAACACTTGAACATCACACTTGCTATCTAATTGTCATCTAGCCTACAAATGAATGCCTAAGCTTTCTTATATATGCACCTACAAGCATTCCTGCCAAGATTTTAAAAATCAAACTTTACCATGTCGGCAAAAGAACCTCCTAATAGTTATAAACCGACACCTAGAAATTGGGGCTGCCCCAAAATAGGGCAGGACTAGGGCACAGGCATCTAAGTCCTCCCCCGCTATTTTGGGTAGGGTACAGGTCAAGGGGTCCACCTAGGTCCTATTTGTCATGGAAACTAGCTCTCATTCCATCAGGATGCTAAAATATCAACTAAAATGTCTTAAATGCATGCTAAAGACCCAAGAGCTAAACCTTATGAGGGAAAATCCCCCAAGGGGACATTTTTTGACGTTACATTTATCCCCCACTTTAATGTATGTATAAATGCAAGGCAAATACATGCATTAAAGTAAGGTCACAAACACACCAATCACAGAGAAGACACACCAACCGCATAAAAGACAGTAACAAGCACGCAAAACATGGACAAGATAGTTATAGTCATGCAGAACATGGAGTAGATAGTCAATGCATAGAAGACACATTAATGCATGGAAGACGGAAATGATATCTTTTCTTTTCTTTTTCTCATATATATGAAATGCAAATGCAAGTACTAGGAAGTAAACAAACCTCCCATAATACTAGATGCACTACATTAAGGCGCGGGTCTTAGTATAAATGGGGAAACACACACGCAATACACATAAAACCTCCCAAAATGCATGAAGCACTGCTCAAGGGCACAGGTCTCTGCATCTGTGGCAACAAACATGCCATACAAAACAAGCACGCCAAAACACACACACTTGATTACGCGGAGAAAACACGGCAGACAAGCAATGGTGTGTTCCCTATTTCTAGGCTCATCACCATCTCAAGCACATTATAGGCACACACTGATGATTGCGCTTTGCCACAACAATCGTCAAAGACACGCTTAAGGGTTGAGTTAGTCACATAACCGCTCCCTGCCTCCGCAGAGGACTTTTGAAAATGACAGGATGATGCAATCTGCTCTGAGAAATAAACCATCCCCACCTCCACAAAGGGCTTAAGAAAAAGAGGATATGCTCCATATCCCACCTCCATAGAGGGCTTAAGAAAAAGAGGATATTCTCCATATCCCACCTCCATAGACGGTTTACATGATTGATTGATTGATTGTAAACAAGCTCAGGATGCACGATGCACTACTCTAGGGCGCAAGTCTTTGCATCTGAGGTCAAACACATTGCTAACATCTATAATAGATAGCTTACCTTATATATGCCCCCACCTTAAGGTGGTTGATATTAATTATCGATATCAAGCACGTTAAGGTAGGAAGAAAACACACAAGGGAACACCGACTTTCACAAAGTCCATGCCCCCCGGAGGTGACATGTGCTTTACGATCACCTAATGTTCCCATAAACACATCCCTGCAAGAAACATGTTAGTGTCTACAAGATCATGATAAACAACAACATCAATGCATATGATTAACCAAACAAAGAGACAAGGTTATACAATGAATTCAAAGTTTGAGGATAACCAGGGGCTATATCATGAAGCTCTCTTAATCGAGTACCGCCAAGGCCAGATTCAAAGGCAACAAAGGTGCACAGAGCAACAGTATTGTTAAGGTTTGTAAATGTGATAGAAACATCATAAAATTCACTACGCGGAAAGCACGAGTGCTTCCACTAGCCAAGCGTCGGATAAGATATACAACCCCATCGTCATATTAGGAACTAAGTCCATTTATTGATTTCTCTCAAAAGGGACACTAGGTCCGCATCAGTATAGATGTTTCTTGCCATCCACCCGCTAGGTGGAAACACTAAAGGAAGGGAAAAAATAAATAAGAGAGGAGAAAACAAGTGTCTTAGGGACAATCACGTAGGAGGGTGCCCCCAAGTCACCAACCACAATGTTATGTCCGTAAGATAGAACACACAACAATGAAATCAGAGAGAGAGGTAATATAGAAGAATGATGATACAATAGAAGAAGGTCACAACAGAGGCGGTCTCCTAGTATCTTGAACCTTACGAGAGAATCCAGTGTCATCCTAGGAGGCCTAAACAACATATAACACATCACGGGGAAAGCACGTTATGATAGAAATAAAAGTTTATAGATACTTACCTGTAGGGTCTTCATTTTATATCTTGGAGCTCTCGAACCTTTTGGAGAGGTACTCAATCATGTTTAAAGCAAAATTTGAGTGGTTCTTATGAGAGTCTTGTTTGTTATCATATGATGCTTGTTCATTAAATCCTTGTTTAAATGAGACTTTTTGTTGCTTATGAGGGGGAGAACCACTATTATTTCCGATTGTTGATTGTCATCTTGCCCTTTTCTGATTTTTAGTTAGTTTTTGTTCTTGAATTTTTCTAGGATAGTAACAGGAATCATCCTGTACCATCTTGCTTGTCTGTATCAATTTTTGTTCTTTTTTTTAAAGACATTTTGATTGTCTCCCGATCCATATAAGGATAACAGAAGAGGAACCTCAACATAAATTCTATTTCTTCGTGGATGAGGTGGTTTATCCATTTGTTTCTTATCCACTTCAATCATACCCATGATGCTATCATAGTCCAAGTAATCATCCTCGTCCACTTCCACTAAATCTT
This sequence comes from Cunninghamia lanceolata, assembly GCA_027924645.1. NCBI lineage: Eukaryota > Viridiplantae > Streptophyta > Pinopsida > Cupressales > Cupressaceae > Cunninghamia > Cunninghamia lanceolata. Next base: position 1,241,608 of record BSBN01000053.1, on the reverse strand, counting down.
GTTCCACCATATTATTCTTAGTAAGTTTAGGAAAAGGATTAGTGAAGATTTGTAAATTCTGATTCAGTGGAGCAACTGACTTATTTCCATTATCATTCACACCTGATACCAAGATGACATTTGAATTTATAAGGTCTCGTATTTCATGTTTAAGACGCATACATCATTTAGTGTCATCTCCTTGCGTCTGATGATAATGACAAAAGGCATTAGCATCGAAGTAAGGTCCTTATTTACTAGGATCGACAGGCTTGATTAGGGGAGGTTTTAGAATGTTATTACTCACAGCTTGATTCATGATAGAATGATAGGACTCAGATATCAGAGTAAACTTTCTTGGTTGATACGATGCTTTCTTTGGATTGTTTATAGTAGACACATTCATATTCGGTATATTGATCTTGATGAAACTCCTATTATTGTTCCTTCTAAAGTTGTTTTGTGATGATCCACCCAAGGATTGAGCAACTTGAGCTGATGAGTTTTGGTTTTCATACTAACTAGATGAAAGTTGATAATCACGAAGAGTGGTACATAAATATTGAAAGTAGTTGTACTTCATCAAGAGAATCTTATCAGGAATATTAGGTTGCAGATTTGTAATGAATATCTTTTGAACATCCTCATCTTTCATCTGATACTGAATTTGTGCATAAAGTCCTTGATATCGACCAATGAATTCAGTCAACTTTTCTTTTAGACCTTGCTTACATTGAACCAAGTTAATAAGAGTGACTTGGGGTCTGATATTTGCTTAAAAATGTTGTAAAAATTGATCAATCAACTGCAAAAATGAGTGAATTGAATTCAGAGGCAATGAGCAAAACCATTCTAAAGCAGTATCTTTTTGAGATCGTAGGAAAAGTTTTGCTAATAAATGCTCTTCAAAATAAAAATCACTACACATAGCTGTAAATGCTACCACATGAATATTAGGATCGCCTTTTCTACCATATTTTTCAAAGCGAGGAGTCTCAAACCTCTCAGGCATAGGAATTCTCAAGATTGCATAGGATAACGGATTACGGGCATGATATGTTGGTAGACTAGGCTGCGAAGAATTTGTCAAATTTGTTACTTTTTGTTGCAAAGCAGTCATGCCCTATAAAAGTTGGTTTAGGATGGCATCATTGGGAGATGTAGTTTGTTGTGAGAAATAAGAACCAAGGTGAGGAGGTGATTGAGATTAAGATACAATAGGCAGAGGCTGAGAATAAGTTAATGGTAGTTGGCCATATTGATATGTGGAAGATGGTTGCGAGTATGTAATAGGTAGTTGGAAATGAGTGTAATAAATAGGAGGTTGAGAACAATTATTCATAGAAGATGTCCCTTTAGAAATCAAATTCTGGTAATTAAATCCTATAGTTTTTTAATTAGTTCCATTAGATACTCCAATATCAGTGGTAGGATTACTACAAGCCTTTGCATTAGTTGTTAAGATCATTGATGTAAAAGTGGATACTCCTATATTTGGTATAGATATGGAAACTTGAGTATGAGATGGTGATAAAGTGTTATTTATCGTTTGTGCACATTCGGTCACCAGCATGATATTGGTTTGTACAACATGTGCCAGACCACAAAGTGCATTAACACCATCTTGTTCTTCTTTTATCAATTCTCTTATATTATGAATTGTAGGAACGACTTCTTCATCTATTCTCTCATTTTCCATAAATGTTTGAAATTTAGCCAGATCTTTATCCAAATTTTGTATTTGCTCATCATATACATATCCTATTGCCTCAATAGTATTATCAACATCATGAAAATTTTGTATTTCCATTGAGGTTGGAGGATGTATACTATCTTGCACAATTTGAGTTTCTCCCTTTGGAAAGAAGGTGTCCAAAGTACCAACTTCTTCAAGAGCACTAGATCCCATTAATATTTTACTTATTCTCAAAGGGATATTGTTTTTACGACAGCATGTCATAAAGGTTATACAAAAGCATAAAACACACACTGCACAAACCAAGAGAACCAATCCTAGGAGAAGGGTACGATTGACGGCGAAAATGCTTGAGTTTTTGTATTCTTTTCAATGCCAATGAATGTCACAAAGGATGTTGTAAGGATTTTGATCGAGGAAAGAAAGTTATATGTTTGATATCAGTCCAAAACAGCAATCTAATCACTCTCAACACACTCTTGATGCAAATCCAAGATAATGCCAAGTCAAAATATAGTGAAAATACGTCAAAATTCACACTTTTTTCACCAAAATTCAATGCAAAAGAGCATTTAACAAAGGGTGTTGTGAGGAAAATGATGATGGACAGCAAATAATATCAGCAATAATAGCCACTTGATGCAAAAATACCCAAGACAACACGCTTTTAGCGCCACTTAAAGTCAAACCCTAGTGAAAATATAGCAAAAATAAGCTATTTTTCAAGATTTTTCAATTGCAAGACCTAGTAAAGGAGGTGTTGTAAGGAATTTTAGGAGGTATAGCAAATAATATCAATAAATATCAATCACCTCAATCCACAAAATTGATCACAACACGCTTGGAGTACAAACTAGGCCAAACCCTAAGGCAAAAATGGTCAAAATGTGTAGTTTTTCGTCAAATTTTCACTACAAGAGCCCATTAAAAGGGTGATGTGAAACTTTTTACGAGGAGAAGAAAATGATTACCCTAATAACAGAAAATTAATGCAAAAATATCTTTCACAACACACCTATAGTGCAAGTTTAGAGAGTCGATAAGGCCGATTTTAGTGAAAATTGTTGTTTTTGAAGCCCTAGGTTTGAAATCTTGACACAAAATACTATGCAAATGATTTGAAGTCTAATTTATGATGAAATTGAATTACACTCAGATATGAAAATAATTTTTAATCCTTAACATGCAAAATACCCATGCAAATTTAATGAAAATGCACCAAAATTGCTAGTTTTTGTTGAAATTTTCTTTGTAAAAATGCAAATATTTTAAATCTAAATGCAAATTCACACTAAAATGCAAGGCTACAGCCAAATGAAAATTTGAATGAGCCTCTAAAATCAGTATAAAAATCTGATAAAAGACTTTGCCTACAAACCCTAGATTTTGGAATTACTAGGTTATATAAATTTGTCAAAATTTCCACAAAACCCTAACAATTAAATGATGAAAATGCAAGGAAAATTTCTGGTTTTTTGGATTTTTCTATAGTTTATATAAGATCTGATGCAAAATAATGAATTAAGAAAATTTAGAAAGAATTGATGCAATTTAGTAAGCCAAACCATGCAATGTTTTTTGTATTTTTCTAATTTTTCAATTTTTTTGAATTTTTTTCAATGCAATAAAATAAATGACCAAATGAATGAATTAAATCAATCCAAATCTAAAGACAAATACTCAACAAGTTGCAATTTAAGTCCAAAAGTACGGGTTCACCAAAATGGTTAGGGTAAAATTGGATCTTGTTAATCTTTTGTTCTTTAGATGTTTGAATCCTCCTTTCACCCTAACATTGAAGGATCTAGGGTCGAGTGGCGAGCACTATCATACCCTAGGTCACTTGAAAATGAAGGGATACTTAGATTAGGGAATTAATTATCAATTTTTCCTTCTCTTATGTCCAATTAAACATTAAAACCCTAATTACGCAAATATGACAGCAAATTGACGAATAATGGAAAAAGCTCTTACAAAGGGGGTAAAATAACAAATTACAAAATACCTATTTCTAGGGTTCTAAGGTGGAACAGTCAGGGACACTGGTGCGGGCACCCAAGTCTAAGGTACCTACTTTTTCAGGGAATTTGGACCTCCTTCCAACACTGATCAGCCCTGTAACTTCTGTGTCTTGAGATCTGTTTGTGGAGGGCACTTTTGCAGGCACCCTAGTCCTGAAAGTGCTCATTTGTCTAACTTTTCTTCAGATCCTGAATCCTTGATGCCTTCCACTCCTTCCTACAACTCCACTTTTCCCAAATGCGACACCAATAACCTGTAATCACAAGACTTAGTTTGGGAGTTGTGGTGTTTAGAGGTTTGCCACAGTCAAACCCCAGAGGACACTTAAGTCTCTGAACACCATTGTTAGATAAAGAGGGCGTGCCCTTATGAGGCAGAGGCCAAAAACCAAAGGAATCAATGATAAGTCACCTTGTAGTGAAGCTCTCATGGAGGAAGATGCTCTTCATGCCATGAGGAGATTGAAGTTCAAATCTGTAAATATGAACACACAAAACACACAAGTCTGGTCATGCAACACAATAGAAGCCTTGAATCACCTTGAGAACACTTGAACATCACATTTGCTATCTAATTTTCATCTAGCCTACAAATAAATGCCTAAGCTTGCTTATATATGCACCTACAAGCATTCCTGCCAACATTTTAAAAATCAAATTTTACCGTGTCTGCAAAAGAACCTCCTAAAGGTCATAAACTGACACCCAGAAATTGGGGCTGCCCCAAAATAGGGCAGGACTAGGGCACGGGCGCCCAAGTCCTCCCCCCTATTTTGGGCAGGGTACAGGTCAAGGGATCCACCTAGGTACTATTTGTCATGGAAACTAGGTCTCATTCCATTGGGATGCTAAAATATGAAATAAAATGTTCTAAATGCATGCTAAAGACCTAGGAGCTAAACCTTATGAGGGAAAAGCCCCCAAGGGGGCATTTTCTGACATTACATAATTGACGATAGGGTTTTCGTGAATATAGTTTTGTTTTCCCTTCTAGAAAGGATGGGATATGGACACACCAATATCATTGCATATTGTGACACTTTGTGAGGGTAGGACAACTTAAAAGCTATAACAATAGGAAAGATTATATTGCCTATTTTGTTAGGGCTAAAAATAATTCCTACCGCATTCTATGTCATCGACAAGGATATTGGGTATAACTTATTGCTCGAAAGACCATGGATACACTGAATGAAGGTCGTGCCCTCCACATAATTCTAGGAATTCAGATTCTTGCACCTCAAAAAAGTGTATGTCACAAAATGTGATCCAAAACCCTTTAGCATGGTTAATACTGATGCAACCAAAAAGATAGGAATCCCGATAGATTAGGAGTTGTGAACAAACAACATTTATGTCCTAGATCCCACATCTCAATCAATATGGATTAAAAGGCTAGAAATGCCTACCAAAACTATCAATAATGCGGAAATAAGAACATTTGAGAAAGGAGAAACATCAAAACAAAAGGAAATGGTTCCTAAAGAAACAATGATAAAATTCATGGAGTGGTTGGAAAAAGATGACCTCTACAATTCCCTCTAGACATTCTCACCATCAACATATCCCCAAAAGATGAGCAAGTTAATCATGTTTTCCCGTGCATAGGAGAAAAAACTCTTTGAACAGAGTGGCTTGAATTTAAAACAAAGACAGTGGACTTAAATATAGTAGACCCACATGCCTTCTCAGATCTTGAGGAAGATTCTTTTGTCCAAGTTATACTCCTTTAATGCCACCAAGGGAAATGACATCTAGTAAGACACATGTATTGGAAACACATGACAAAAGTGACTTGTACACACCACTCTCACCTTCCAAGGATTCTTACACACCATTGATGTCACCCATAGAATCAAAAGCATGGGATCAAGAAAACGTAAACTCGATAGACAATGAATCAATGAACATTCTAGAAATCTCACCAAAAGCCTTCATGGTCCCTCAAAACCATGAGAAACCTTCTACCTCGACTTCAATACAATCTGATAATGTAGATGAATGGAAAGCACCCTTAGTACAGATAGATATGGTAGAAAGAATCCCAGATGAAGATGAGGTAAGTGAGGGGGAATTCCAAATGAACCTAAGATGCGGGTAACCATAGGAACAGAAGATCCTATCATTTTTGAATTGCGAGAGAAGTATATAGGATATTCGATAGATATGCGGCCGAAATCAAATGGGAAAAAAAGCATAATCTTTGTTCCTCCAGATGAACAAAGGGAGCCAAAACGCCCTTTGAATTGTTCCAATTCTTGCAGAGTATTCAAGAACGTCCTAAAGTGAAGATCTACATGTAAGATGAGTTTGACTTAATCACTAAGCTTTTGAGTTGCGAAGGAGCCTTGTATTGAACTCCCTCACATCAACAAGCCTTTCACACCCTATTTCATATAACATTAATAGGAGTGGTCCCTCAATCAAATTGCCTAGAGAAAATTCGACCTTCAAGACCCTAAAGAATAGGTGATCTTGTCCTCCAAAAAGGGAGCACTAAGAATAAGAAACACAGAAAAAAGAGGAAATTTCATGAAGATTGGAAAGGTTCGTCTATGGTCAAAGAAGATGTTGGAAACCACAAATTCACACTAAAATGCAAGGCTCCAGCCAAATGAAAATTTGAATGAGCCTCTAAAATCAGTAGAAAAATCTGATAAAAGACTTTGCCTACAAACCCTAGATTTTGGAATTACTAGGTTATATAAATTTGTCAAAATTTCCACAAAACCCTAACAATTAAATGATGAAAATGCAAGGAAAAATTCTAGTTTTTTAGATTTTTTTGTAGTTTATATAAGATCTGATGCCAAATAATGAATTAGGAAAATTTAGAAAGAATTGATGCAATTTAGTAAGCCAAACCATGCAATTTTTTTTGTATTTTTCTAATTTTTCAATTTTTTTGAATTTTTCTCAATGCAATAAAATAAATGACCAAATGAATGAATGAAATCAATCCAAATCTAAAGACAAATACTCAACAAGTTGTAATTTAAGTCCAAAAGTACGGGTTCACCAAAATGGTTAGGGTAAAATTGGATCTTGTTAATCTTTTGTTCTTTAGATGTTTGAATCCTCCTTTCACCCTAACATTGAAGGATCTAAGGTCGAGTGGCGAGCACTATCATACCCTAGGTCACTTGAAAATGAAGGGATACTTAGATTAGGGAATTAATTATCAATTTTTCCTTCTCTTATGTCCAATTAATCATTAAAACCCTAATTACGCAAATATGACAACAAATTGACGAATAACGGAAAAAGCTCTTATAAAGGGGGTAAAATAACAAATTACAAAATACCTGTTTTCGGGGTTCTGAGGTGGAACAGTCAGGGACACTGGTGCGGGCACCCAAGTCTAAGGTACCTACTTTTTCAGGGAATTTGGACCTCCTTCCGACACTGATCAGCCCTGTAACTTCTGTGTCTTGAGATCTGTTTGTGGAGGACACTTTTGTAGGCACCCTAGTCCTGAAAGTGCTCATTTGTCTAACTTTTCTTCAGATCCTGGATCCTTGATGCCTGCCACTCCTTCCTACAACTCCACTTTTCCCAAATGCGACACCTATAACCTATAATCACAAGACTTACTTTGGGGGTTGTGGTGTTTAGAGGTTTGCCTCAGTCAAACCCTGGAGGACACTTAAGTCTCTGAACACCATTGTTAGATAAAGAGGGCATGCCCTTGTGAGGCAGAGGCCAAAAACCAAAGGAATCAATGATAAGTCACCTTGTAGTGAAGCTCTCATGGAGGAAGATGCTCTTCATGCCATGAGGAGATTGAAGCTCAAATCTGTAAATATGAACACACAAAACATACAAGTCTGGTCGTGCAACACAATAGAAGCCTTGAATCACCTTGAGAACACTTGAACATCACACTTGCTATCTAATTTCCATCTAGCGTACAAATGAATGCCTAAGCTTGCTTATATATGCACCTACAAGCATTCCTGCCAACATTTTAAAAATCAAATTTTACCGTGTCGGCAAAACAACCTCCTAAAGGTCATAAACTGACACCCAGAAATTGGGGCTGCCCCAAAATAGGGCAGGACTAGGGCATGGGTGCCCAAGTCCTCCCCCCTATTTTGGGCAAGGTACAGGTCAAGGGATCCACATAGGTACTATTTGTCATGGAAACTAGGTCTCATTCCATCGGGATGCTAAAATATGAACTAAAATGTCCTAAATGCATGCTAAAGACCCAGGAGCTAAACTTTATGAAGGAAAAGCCCCCAAGGGGGCATTTTCTGACATTACATAATTGACGATGGGGTTTTCGTGAATATAGTTTTGTTTTCCCTTTTAGAAAGGATGGGATATGGACACACCAATATCACTGCATATTGTGACACTTTGAGAGGGTAGGACAACTTAAAAGCTATCACAATAGGAAAGATTATATTGCCTATTTTGTTAGGGCTAAAAATGATTCCTACCATGTTCTATGTCATTGACAAGGATATTGGGTATAACTTACTGCTCAAAAGACAATGGATACACTGAATGAAGGTCATGCCCTCCACATAATTCTAGGAATTCAGATTCTTGCACCTCAAAAAAGTGTATGTCACAAAATGTGATCCAAAACCCTTTAGCATGGTTAATACTGATGCAACCAAAAAGATAGGAATCCTGATAGATTAGGAGTTGTGAACGAACAACATTTATGTCCTAGATCCCACACCTCAATCAATATGGATTAAAAGGCTAGAAATGCCTACCAAAACTATCAATAATGTGAAAATAAGAACATCTGAGAAAGGAGAAACATCAAAACAAAAGGAAATGGTTCCTAAAGAAACAATGATAAAATTCATGGAGTGGTTGGAAAAAGATGGACCTCTACAATTCCCTCTAGACATTCTCACCATCAACTTATCCCCAAAAGATGAGCAAGTTAATCATGTTTTCCCGTGCATAGGAGAAAAAACTCTTTGAACAGAGTGGCTTGAATTTAAAACAAAGACAGTGGACTTAAATATAGTAGACCCACATGCCTTCTCAAATCTTGAGGAAGATTCTTTTGTCCAAGTTATACTCCTTTAACGCCACCAAGGGAAACAACATCTAGTAAGACACATGTATTGGAAACACATGACAAAAGTGACTTGTACACACCACTCTCACCTTCTAAGGATTCTTACACACCATTGATGTCACCCATAGAATTAAAAGCACGGGATCAAGAAAAAGTAAACTCGATAGACAATGAATCAATGAACAATCTAGAAATCTCACCAAAAGCCTTCATGGTCCCTCAAAACCATGAGAAACCTTTTACCTCGACTTCAATGTAATCTAATAATGTAGATGAATGGAAAGCACCCTTAGTACAGATAGATATGGTAGAAAGAATCCCAGATGAAGATGAGGTAAGTGAGGGGGAATTCCAAAAGAACCTAAGATGCGGGTAACCATAGGAACAGAAGATCCTATCATTTTTGAATTGCGAGAGAAGTATATAGGATATTCAATAGATATGCGGCTGAAACCAAATGGGAAAAAAAGCATAATCTTTGTTCCTCCAGATGAACAAAGGGAGCCAAAACCCCCTTTGAATTGTTCCAATTCTTGCAGAGTATTCAAGAATGTCCTAAAGTGAAGATCTACATGTAAGATGAGTTTGACTTAATCACTAAGCTTTTGAGTTGCGAAGGAGCCTTGTATTGAACTCCCTCACATCAACAAGCCTTTCACACCCTGTTTCATATAACATTAATAGGAGTGGTCCCTCAATCAAATTGCCTAGAGAAAATCCAACCTTCAGGACCCTAAAGAATAGGTGATCTTGTCCTCCAAAAAGGGAGCACTAAGAATAAGAAACACAGAAAAAAGAGGAAATTTCATGAAGATTGGAAAGGTTCGTATATGGTCAAAGAAGATGTTGGAAACCACTTATCTTTTGTGCATGATGGAAGGTGAGGAATTTGGTGAGAGAGTCAATGCCTTTCACCTCAAGAAATTTTATGTTTGAAAAAATCAAAAAAATCTTAAAACATAAAAATGCCAAAAAATCAAATATTCCAAAAACCCAAAAAAAATTATAAGAATCATAAAAAAATTAAATCTTTCATGCATTTCTCTTTCATTTTGTTCCATCTTGCATCTTTGTGAGTGGCATGCTCTTGTTGTATTTTTGTTTTAGTAAGGAGTCTAAAATTACTTAGGTGTAGGTTGATCCTCTTATCTTTTGAGATCCCTTATATTCACAATCACCATTTACCATTCCCCTATTCACATTCCCTAATGATTCTAATCAAAGCCTCACCTTTAGCTCTACACTGATCTTGGTCTTAGAAATCCACATTGTTAAGTCTAAACAAAGTCAATCTTCAAACCTATAGTACTCAATAGAAGCTTGCAAGTAGACCTCCCCCATTTCTTCTTAGTAGAAGGAAAGTCTAAATAGATAGTGAAAACTTTTGGTGGTGCTCAAACTCTTATCTCTCCTAGCCAAAAACATCAGGAAGATCATAACTTTGAAGGAAGCAATCTAAAATATGAGTGAATAAAAAATGAGTGATCAAAAAAATATGAGTGTGAGAGAAACGTGAGATTATAGGAAAGAAAAGCACCAAATCAGCTAAATATCCAAAGCATCAATAAAGTTTTAAAGCATCCCATCAAAAACCATCAAAAATATCAAAAAATGAGAGAAACGTGAGGTACTACAAAATATATAAAAAAAAAGAGAAAAATAGAAAAAAAGAGTGAAAAGAGAGAAGATTATTGATTGTCTGTACTCTTGAGTGGAGATAAATCTAAGCTCAAATCTACGAGAGTGACAATCTACTAGAGAAAGTAAGGTACAAAGCACACACATGCACCGGTTGAGCAATACTAGGAGTCTAGTTGTCTTTAGGGCCATCTTCTACTTTGGAGCCTTTCCTTTACCCTAGGTCTATCTTGTTGGCCATCTTTGATCTAAGTCTAGCGAGTGCTATGCTTTGTCTAGATAAGGATCAGTGTTTAACCTTTAGCAAAGCCCAAAATTTAGAAGCATTCCATCTCCCATCCCATTCCCACTTGATTCCTAAATCCTATCTTGGAAAGTTAAATAAATCTCCTATACCAAGATAATTTGCAATCCCCTAAATCAAAAATCCTACTAAAGAGTTGTCACATGGTTTGTTCCATCATGCATCTATCATACCAAAAATTAGAAAAATAAAAAGCAATAAGTCTATGTCATAACTCATGACATTCCATAGGTTTAAAGTGTGTTACACTCCTTCTTGTGTCCCTACATTGCATACATTGCATGCATTCATATATTCTTATTAAGATCAAAATATATACCATAATCATTTTGCATTTATGTAAAATATTAGAGACCATAATCACAAAGGTTCTGAATCATTGATGAGCACAAAAGATAAAGATAAACATTAAGAGATTTCTAAGAGTGCTAGTACAAAGTTGACACAAAGTAAAGTAGATCCAAGGACAAATTGTTCTATGTCTCCCCATGCAAGGGGGCAAAATAAAAGTAAGAAAAACCTAGATGAACTTCAAGGATGATTTTGACCAATAGAGCCATCAGAGCTCTAACTCCTAGGTCTCCTATGACTAGTAGCATTAGAACCCCTGTGGGTCCTATGAGAAAGAGAGAGAACTCTACTAGGAACATGTGAAGGACCCACTATGTCAACTCGAGAATCATGTCTGCAAATTCTAAGACTTGCGATCTCCCAAAGGACAACATTCTCAACTCTAAGTTCCCTGACCTCACCATGCAAAGAAGTAATCTCATGACTGGCATAATATGTAGGCGCAACAATGTTTGTGTGATGACCATCCTGAGAAGGAAGACAAGCATCAACAAGTAGAGACTCACAAGAACAACCCATGAATGGAACCAAAAGATCTAAGTTAGAGTCACAAAATAGTTCCCTCCATCTCGTAGCAGTACCTAAAGAGAAGAAAGAAGAGAGAGTTAGTCAAACTATCCAAGTGTGCAAAAATGACAAAAATAAGAGCAAAATTAAGGGTACTTATGAGGGTCACCCTCTTCCCAGGAGGGGTCATATAGTGCATGACCACGAACAGGTGTGGTAGCCTCCACCTCAGGAGTGATCTCCCTATCCTCTCCTTCACTGACCTCATCATGATCCTCTCCCTTTGGATCATAATCCTCATCAAAAGAAACAAAATCATAAAGAGAAATCAATCTATAAGGAGCAGACCCTCTCCTTCCCCTATGGCCAGAACCTGAGATGTGAGGTGTATGAACTGGCCTAGTAATTAGGACTCTAGGGGTCAGGGGAGTCCATGTGATCATCCTTTGCTCAGAATCTCCCATCTCCTGAATAGTCCTGTAGTAAGTGGGAACTGGGGGCAAGTCCTCTAGAAAGTCATCACCTAACTACTGTAGAACTCACTTGATGTGGTGTAGCTTGAAAAAACCATTTCAATTTGAAAGATGAACCACACTCCTATAAAATACTTTGATCTATGTGTCACCGTGCCATGCACCTTCCATGTCAATGTAGGGATCAAAAATCATGTCGATGTTAGTCAAAGAGGACACTACAAGCAAACTAGGGTCAAAGTGACCAAGCCAACCCCATCATGTAGCTCTCAGAATTCTACGGTCAAGAAGTGGAATCTCCCTCTGGAATGGTCGAATGTGCTCATAAATCCATGTCATGATCAGGGAGGGATGACTGAAAGCAAGAGCCCCTCAACGTGCAATACAGTAGAAATCTTGGTAGACCATAGCTAATATGTCAACACCCCACGTAAACATGGTACCATTCTCTATGCATTGAATTATTGGTGCCCAACATGTTCTAAGCCTAGATGCTCCCTTATCTCTTGACAACTTTGAAGCAATTAGAACAATGAGGTACTTCCTCAAAGGAGAAATAGGAAGTCAAGGAATTGAAGTGAGTTGGACCCCTGTCTACATCTTAGAGTAAGATACTCCCATAATGGAATCCCATGATTGTTTCTCAGTTTTAAAGTTGCTCTTGAGAAGAAGAAGCGGTTGTCCCCTTGTAGGAACTCCTAAGATATGATAAACATCATAAAGAGTAATATTCCACTCCCCTGAAACTTGCAGAAATCTAAAAGTGTTCCTATCAGCATCTTAGTAAGTCAAAATGTCACAACAAATATGAGAAGTAACATGGACAACTAGAACATGACATATCTTATCCAACCATACTTTCTTCAAAATAGCACAATCTCCTGAAGAGAGGGCCTCATAAGCATCTGAAAGTGATTACTGCTCACAACTAGTATTTCATTGAATGCATCCATCCTTTCAAGAATGAAGAACCACGTGTTAGATCTCATTAAAACTCAAAGAATCAAAAAAAGCATATATTCTTCACAAATTGCAACAAAACTATGAGATTAGTGTCAAGTTTAGTGAAAAATGGAGTCATAGAAACATCATTGAACATCACATTGTGGTCAGAATCAAACAGGCACTTGGTCACCCCTTTAGTAGGGCAAATATCCCCAGGTGACCTTGTTGTCAAACTGGATCTCCCCAGGTGACCCTAATGAAACATTTGGGTCACCTGGGGAAACCTGCCCTAATGAAAGGGGTGACCATAACCCATGCCTCATCATGCTAAAAATTCATAGAAATAGGAAAAATTCTACCTGATTTCGACAAATGAAAAGACATTTACACTCTAAATGACATAATAGATACAATGCAACAGAAAAAAATTGACAAAAACAAATTTAATTTGCAAAAAAATTGAAAAAAATTAAAACTAGGGTTTTGAAGGTAGAAAATAACATTGTTCAAACATGATTCTCAGCAAAAGAGGAATTTGTCACCTTCGTTGCCAGCATCTGAGCAACAAAAGCTTTCCAATGACTGCTCACACACACAATTCCATTAACAATCGACTCCTCTTCACAAATTTCTCACTCTTGCCTTGTGGTTTAGTTTTTTATTATGCATTTAAGAGTAATTTCTTGCTTTTGTACTTTTTTGTGCCCCTTTTTGCGTGCTTGCATCCTTACAGGTCACCATTGGCAAAGCAGAAAACCAACTGAACTTGCGACACAACTCATGGTATGTTCATTTATTTTTAATTTCATTATTTATTTTAAATACATCAAATGTCAAACTAATACTAGTTTTTGTAGGTATAATTGTGAAAAATTGACGATAGGTAAGGCCTATTTTAGGAATGGTGCCTACCTTTCATGTAGACTACCATCCTTGAGGGGGAAAATATGTAAGTACTAAAAACACGCATGAGCTTGCACGAGGACCCCATGATGATATGTAATCCTAATCATGTAAATGGAAGTGTGAATAATAATGCCCTCTCAGCAGTACTCCTCTTGGCAACATGTGTCGGTTATCTTTTCCCTTGTCGATTCTTCTTTCTTCTAACCATTCTTCTTTTCCCCTTTGTGGATCATTCTTTTGTTGCATTCTTCTTCTTTCCTACATGCTTAGTTTTTTGCCTTTTCATGCTAATTCCACCTTTTGACACCCCATTCTAAAGGTCTCTAACCCTAGGAAGCCTCTATACAACCTAACATACCAAACCCATCTCTCAATTTCTGCCTAGCTTTCCTCCTCTGTGGGTCACCCCTATTAATGACCAAATCTCCCTAGGTGACCCTTCTTGAGTTCATCCTACCACCTGTTTCTTATGCCAGATCTCCCTTTCAGACTTTCATCAAGCATACACAACTATTTGTCTTCACCCAAGTGTCACCCTTTGTGGGTCTCCCATGGGTCAATCGAGGTGACCTACCCTAGTTAAAGGGGTGACCCTTGCATATTTTAAATGTGAGTTTCTCCTTCAATTTGAGCCCAAAAAGACTTTGTTTTTGCCTAGTTTGCATGCAATCTCAATCTAAACATAGAGGAGGCGATAATTAACTCAATCAACACTCCCAATCATGCAAATTTAGCCCAATCTATTCTTGTTAACTCTTCTTCCGATCATGATAACTCCCATTTCTTCTTGAGTGATAAGCTTTCAAGGTCTATTCACTCCCCATTCAATTTAGTCTTTTGATGAATCAAGAAACTTAATTCTCTAATCAAGGGAGTTAACTCCTCAATCATCCCCACCCTTCATGTGCTCTCTCAACCTATAAATACCCCCTCCTCCAAGCAATAGGGGAGGCAAATTCATTATTGCAATCCATCTTTTTCTTATCTTTTGCTCTCCAATTAGCATGCTTATGCTCGCTACAGGACATAGGTTCCTTTTGTTTATTGTTGTTTTTTTGCAAAGCCTTCAAAGGCTTCCATAGCATCATTACGCTCACCAATTCTCAAGCCATAGTGCTCTTAGCTCACATTGAGCTCAATTCAAAGCTTTTCAAAAGCTCATTCTTTTGCTTTCCCTTCCCACTTGCCGCTAAGAGGACGACCCCGCTACTGCAAGAGGACGACCCCGCTACTGCAAGAGGACGACTCCACTACTGCAAGAGGACGAGGAGGATGCCATACAAAAGGATTCCTAAGGGTAGTGAAGGCTCATGCATCTCCATATTCTAGGTTTTTCATGTTTTAGTAGTAATTAAATTACAAATCTTGCTCTTGGAATAGTAATCTCGTCATTGCGATTTCCTTGATTGGTTAATTTAAGTTTCTTAGATTAGCTTGTTTTAAATAGTTAAATTAAAATTTTAGATTAGTTTCATTTCATGCATTTTTTAATTCTTAGTTTAATCCAAAATTGATCTTGAAAATATAATAAATAGAATAATTGCATTAGGTAACTTCATATTAGTTTGCTTACATATTTCAATTCCTAGATTAATCTAATTCATTTTATTTAGAAAGTTGGAGAAAAGAACAAAAAATTGTTTACATACATCATAGCTTGCATGCATTGAAAAACCCACAAAATACCAAAAACATTAGGAAACATAAAAAAAAGTGAAACAAGTACACACAAACCCTTGATTTCATCATGAGGTCAACATAAGGTCAATACAAGTCAAAACGCCTCTATTTCATCACGAGGTCAACAAACTTGAGAAAACACCTAGAAAAACCTTAGTTAACATCACTAAGTCAAAAAGTCAACTCTTGGTTAACTTGAATTTACTCTCTCTATCCAAGCATTTGAATGTTCCCTTGAATTAGAGGTGAATGGGTAAGGGGAGTCCTTGAGGAGATTGAAGAGTTAAACCCAAGACCACAACTCACACAACAACAACAACACTTCATCAGGGTCATAGAACAAGATCAACAAATTCAACAACACATCCAAGCATTCAAATCTAGATTACAATATGTTGGAGACATAAATGAAGCAAATCAAGATCCATTTCAGTGTTGTAATCTTAGAAACCCCAATAGAAGACAAACCACAAGTAACCCTTCGGGTCATATAGTCATGTCAACAACAACTGTCGTAGAAAGAACAAGAAAAAACCAAAACAACAATAGGCCCCTGATCAGGCTAGCCAATCTTTGTGAGGTCATTCTCCCAAACAAATAGGACAACCCCTGGGTCTTGCCTCCACTTAATTGGATTTTTCCACAAGAGCAAGAGTGACTTGGAGGTCACCAGAAGCAAGGAGAGTGTCTATGTGTTGCATTAGAGTTGACTCATCCATGATTGTGCATGTATCATGTTTTGAAGAGTATAGTTCCTAAGATGGATAGAAACCACTAAATATGAAATAGTTAAGACACTAGGGAACCATCATGAACACTTTGCCTTAGGGAAATACAAACTCACTGCAAAGATGAGAAACACCATGAAAGACATTGTGGTTGAAACATGAGCCACAAGAAACATGCCTAATCATAATGCATTCATAGAAATGCCCACCAACTAGAAGTAGACCATGATTGAAAAACAAAAGATGCACCACTAACAAAAAGGAACTACCAAAGAAAAGATTAATGCACTTGTGGTGACCCAATAGTGAACCAATCATCAAATGATACTACATCCACCACAAAGTTGGAGGATGATCCAAAGAAACCATGGGGATCCAATGCCACAAACAAGGAACAATCACCACATAGGGTTAATTCTACTACAAAGGGATAAACATGGTCAACAAGCTTAACAACGCCTTTGTGGTATACATACTCATGTAAAGGAACATTGTGGTGACAACATACATAGGGGACATTAATAAATGGGTGAACAAGGGATGAGGAAACATTGCATAGGAAAGCAAGTCACTGCATAACAAAGGAAGGAGGTAGGGAACCATAAACAACATCGCACAAGGCAAAAAACATGTTAACTAAACTCATGGTGTTAACAGGAAGAATGAGGCTTAAAATAGATGTCTAGGTGAATGCAAAGATAGTGTGGTTAGTTATACTACCAAACTTAGTCAATTTTTGGATGTGAGCCAACAAGTTTTACTAGAAAAACTTGATGAAAAACATTTTATTGTTGCCTATAATCAAACATAGGAGAAAAGATTTCAAAAAGCATGGCATGATAGGAACATAAGGAATACAACAATAGAAACTAGGGACATAGTGTTGGTGTACAATAGTTGATTCAAAAACTTGGGAAATTCAAGATGTAGTGGCTTGGACCATATAGGATTGACCATATTTTACCTTCAAGAGAAGGAAAGTTAAAAACACTACAAAATAATTTATTGGATGGCTATATTAATGAAGCAAGGTTAAAACCTTATTATCTAGGCAACTAAGGGATGAACTCAATCTATAACAAGTACAATGTGGATGGAGCACCTTGTATCTATTGGAAATCAAGGTGAAACCATTGCAATATTAACTTTAACAAAATGTATGTAAATCTGAAATTAGTTTCCAAGATTACCCACAATGGTGTTTATGTGATTAGCACATTTAACAATAGTAATATTAAGAAATAAACACACAACAAGCAATGCCATATTTACATGGAGAAACCCTTACGGGAAAAAAATCCACACCCAAATAGATGCAATTCTTGTGTTAACCCTTCAAAGAAGTTTACATCAACACAACATTTCTCTCAAAATTTTGGCAACACTTCATTATTCCTCCAACCTGCAAAATAATCATACTTGCTACTAACCCAAGGCACGAATATATAGAGAAGCTAGATGTGAGAATACCACTGTGGTATATCAAAACAAGTGGCAAAACAACATGCAAAAAACCATACACCCCCTTTAGTGGACAACCTATAAAATTAGTAAATAATAATAAATCTTCACATGGGCGCCCAACCCATAGCCAATGAAATTTGGTCAATACAGAGTGCTTATTTACTCACCAATGACATGCAAGATACATGCAAACCTTGGTGCCCCATTTTTGATAACATGTAAGATACATGCACGTACATGTAAATCCAAATGGACCCCACCTCCAAAGTGGACACCCAAAAAGAATCTTCTTACAATATGCCTTGTAATTGCTACCGATGACTAGATCCACCTCTATGAATGCAATTACAATTTGTCACAGACAAATAAATATTAAATATTTTATCGAGCTCATGACCCTAGGCGTCTAAGTACACATTATAAGGATCATGGAGACATGAAAATGACTTAGGATTGCAAAGTTAATGGCACCTTATCCTAATAGTATCATGTGTATTATATTATAGTGCACATTTATAAATGTACAATAGCATAGAGAATAAGTCACTTAGTCTCAAATGACTACTTACCTATCAAAATTAAAACAAACAAGTAAAAGACAATTTAAAAAGGGAGGGACAAGAAGTAGTTAAAAACATTTAACTCAAAAAGGGCCATTTGAAGCTTACATAAGGACACTCATTCAATAGATTAAATCACTTGAAATTTTCTAAATGTTGAACAAAGCTAAGTCGAAGAGTGAACTCTTAAACATAGAGTTAATTGGAAGAATTGAAATAAGAGGGTTGGAAAGTTGTTGTAAGTTAGAAATAGTAATTGATAACATAGCTATATTAGTGAATTAGAGTTGAGAATAAAGAAAGAACAATACACAGGGTTAAGGTTAGTTTTGTTGGAAAAAGGGAGAGAGAACAAGGTAAAGTTGCTGCTATGTGGCTTTAAAATGTTTTCAAATATGAAATTAATAGCATGTGTAAATCTGAAAATTACTTTCAATTTAGATGTTAGAGTATTTCTCCAATTTAATCAATGTAGTAGAAGAAAATAGCTTGCAAGAAGAAGACAAGTATTTACGTGGAGAAACTCGTAAGGAAAAAAACTCCACACCAAAGGCATTCATGCTTGTATTAAATCTGTGAAAGATTACATTCAATATTGAAATCCTTTGATTCCTTGATGCACTTCAAAAGATTCTTCAATCTTAAAACTTGTAAAAACTTCAAAAATCTTCTTGCTTTTTTCTTCTAAGTAAAAAAAAACTTCTTATTTTTTTCTTCTAAGTCAAAAAAACTTCTTGTTTTTTTTATTCTAAGTAAAAAAAAGCTTCTTGCTTTTTTTCTTCTAAGTCAAAAAAGATTCTTGTTTTTTTCTTCTAACTCATTTTCACAATTCAACTCACTGGAAAATGTATGAGGTTCTTAATTAATTCAAAAGCTTCTTTAATTCAAGAGCTTCTTAATTCGAAAGCTTGAAACTCAAATTACAATAAATTGTAATTGATGACATAGAAATCAATGCTCATGCAAAAACCAAGTGCTCCAAATAGAGAAGACTGAAGTCAAACAAAGGTCAAGCCTTTTGTTAATTGCCTGTCCTTGATGTGGGCACCCAAGTTAGCCCAAGTTAACTTTTCCAACATCAAACATATTTCCAAATAAAAGCAACAACAGAAAGTCCTCCAATTGGGCGTCCATACTTGCCCAATCACTTTCTGTTGACTGAAGTGATCAACACACATCAATTTCATCCAAACAACATGCAAGATTGATGTCCCCAAGGTTATTCTGAATTATCTTATTCTGTACATGCAAGTGACATGCAAACACCGAATTCAACATGCAATTGATACCCATTATCTGAAACACTGAGATGTACTATCTTGCAAGTTTCTAGAGTTGGAGTGTTCTACAATTAATATCTTAAAACTGACATGCAAGCACATGCAACAACATGCAACTGATACCCATTACCTGAAACACTGAGATGTACCATCCTGCAAGTTTCTAGAGTTGGAGTGTTCTGTAAGCAATCTCACAAAACCGACATGCAACAACATGCAAGATCATATAACTGACATGCAACAACATGCAAGGTCATACAAGTCTATAGGAGTGACATGCAACAACCTGCAAGTGGCATGCAACAACATGCAAGCACATGCAAGTGGCATGCAACAACATGCAAACACATGCAAGTGACATGCAACATGTAAGCACATGCAAGTCCATAGAAGAAACATGCAACAACATGCAAGTACATGCAAGTAACATGCAACAACATGCAAGTACATGTAGGTGACATGCAAAAATATGCAACTCCATCCAAGCTTTTATGAACTCATGCAAGCAATATCCAATTCATGCATCTCTAACACTTTAGTTAACTCCAACATTATATCCATGCAAGGTGTGTCAACATTATCCACTCATGTACATAAAAAAGCACAACTCCAAGTTTAAATATAAGTCCCCATAAAAAATGGATGCCCAAGTTTAACTCCCACTTACTAGGAGTTATCAAACTCTCAAAATAGACTTAGGAGAAGTCAACAAAGTCTTCATGGCCCCCACTCCAAAAATGGACACCTAAGTTTGATCCTATCAATTAGGAATTGATTGCAAAAGTCAAAAGTGATATAATTAATAAATAATTAATCTCTCAAAGTCCTTATGTGTTGGGGAGTTACATAGTCCAAGAACTTTGGAGACACATGAATTGGTTAGGATTGCAAGTTAATGGCAACTTATCCCAACAAGTTTGGGGAATAGAGCATGGAACAATTCACAACAAACAATGGTGCAACCTACTCTAGTAGATGTCCAAGACAACCCTTGATCTAAATATAAGAAGTATGTGTGGAAGGCTAGGGAGGTCAACAAAGATAGAGCTTTCAAATATCCCTACTTTTGTGCTTTATGCAAACGATATTCACAAATATATTCATGTCTCCCTTATAGAAATGTGCCAAATACATTTTGAGGTAAAACAACTACCTTTAATTAAGCCTACCCCAAACACAAGCATGTAGGAGTATTTATATCAGTATTAAAGATTGGGAGAGCTAAAACTAGACTTATGTGAAGATTTCCCAATTTCTATAAAAAAACATGTATGGGTTCAATTGGTCCTAAAAATAATACATTATGATTTCATCTACTTAGATCAACATTATCAGACAACAAAGAAAGACATCAAATAAGTCACTAGATAATATGATAAGGGAGAGCTACCTCTAAAGAAAAAGTTTAAAATTGAACAAGTCATGACCCTCTAGAAGATATTACAGACCCTATAGTTAGATATGAAACCAAGGGCATTGCCTACAAAGTATATTACACCATCCAAGAGAACTCAACCACAAGAACTCCAATAATGATGACATATTAGATGGTAGTAAATGGCAATAAATTTGACCTATGTGGGGTCCTCTAAGAGCAACTAATGCAAAATTTCAACAAGATAAAGACCGACGGATATACATTTTGGTATGGATGTCTAATCATATGTCTTATATTTTATTTTATGAGAAAATTGCCAAGGATACCACCTGGATATAGTTGGTCAAATACTAGACTAATGGCATTGTATGTTATGGCACATATTAGGTCATTCCTAGATGTAAATTAATATAAGAGCCCGTATTAGTGAGTTTTTCACTATTTTTAGCAACCAATGCAATAATTAGATAGGATACCTTTTGATATAGTTAGAAAATACTAGGATTAGGTTACTTTTACTGCAGATACAAATTATGTATGTATGGAGGTAGTAGAACCTAGGACATCATGGATACCTAGGTTTCCTTATGAAGTTTCAGATGCATTAATTAAGGCCAATGCAAATGCATTACTAACACCACCCATAGACCCCAAGGCAGAGAGATTTGAGACCTATTAGGATTTTTTTGGAAGAAGGGTCAAACAAGAGGTAGAGGAAAAATTCTAGAAAAAGAAGAAAAAGTTATAAAACAAGCTACCAAACAACAAGATCTTGGTACTCCTTTTGTCACAAAATGTTTGACTCCCCACCTATTGTAGAGAAGAAAGGAAAAAAAGAGAGGCAATTATGGAAGCTAGACATGCTTAAAATTAGATCCCCCTCATTTGAGATAAGAGAGTCAAAAACATAGAAAGCCCTAGCTCCATGGTATGAGGTGAAGAGGAAAATATACACAACACCATCACAAAAAGAAAAAGGAGGTGGAAAATCAGCAGAGTCACTTACTGGGATTGCCTCAAAGGCCCTACTATAAATGAATATGGAGAAAGAGGAGGAAGCATGCCCCTCCCAAAGGAAATTTAGACAAAAACAAAAAATCAAAAGACCTGTATCCATTGAATTATCTAAGGAAGAGGAGGAGAAGGAACAAGTTGTTAAAGGGGAAAAAGAGAAGAAGAAGGAAAATGAGCCTTCCACAAAGAATTCAAGAACAAATATCCCCATTAGCACCACCTTAGTTAACTAAAGTCAAGTGGGAAAGGATAATGAAGTAAAAGAAGGGTTACTACACTTGTAAGAACTATATTGATAAATGTTTAAACCAAGGAAGGCATTAGAAATAGCTAATATGCATCCTAAAATATTTGTGACAAATAAGGAGGCTATTCTAACATCTATGTTGGATTATTTGTCTTCAAGCCCTTACTCCATCAATAAAGCAACCAAGGATTCCCCGTGGAGCTGTTAAGACAAATCCAACAAAAGAGGGAAGAAGCATTTATTATAGAAGTGCAAATCTACTACAATGTTGAGGGCAATGTTACAGAGAAATTCAATATGTCTCCTAAAACTAAGGTGCAAATACAAACCTTATAGAATATGGAATTGAGATCTAAGTATAGAGTGGATACACTCTTATCTTAGGCTAATGAGACCAAGGAGAGGCTAAAAACTAAAGCAACAAAGGCTACAAGAAAATCATATGGAAGATTGGTGAGATCATAAGAAGTAAAAGCTATCTCCACATTTGGGATATTGAAGTAGGAAAAGAGACATTGGATACAACAACAAACGATAAAGGGAAAAGCTATGGCACATAATATATCTAGGTAGAGGAAACCCTTCAGGAAACATAGAAGGATGAGAAAATAAAGGATGTGGCAGGAATGATTAAAATAACACATAATTTAAGGAGGAAGAAGGACAAGCACATCAAGAAGTCTCACTCTAACAAGATATATTAAACATTGGGATAATAGAATAGGGTGGAAATGGGGAACGCCAACCACATCTAAAGAAAAGGGGAAAGCTATCATGAGCGAATCAAGTGGGGAACAAATGCCTAAAGGACAAGTGTTGATCACTCCACTTCCACCCCAAGTATTTGACCCCATGGATAAAATAAAGGAGCTCATTATGCATCAAAAATAACTACAACTAGTGGTAACCTTGGCATAGAACTTTATCACAAGTACACCTTTGGGATTGTAAGTTGATCTAGCATAGGTCTCCCTTATCTAGTAGTTTAAGATAGGGGACATTTTAGAAAGCAATGGAAGGAAGTGCCTATTGATAGTAAATGGCTACTACTGAGACAATAAAGAAAACCATGGCAAAGATTTAGTCATAGCTACCACAAATTAGTGTGGACTCTTCTACGAGTATGGAGTAGCAACGAGAAATAGTAGTAAATAAGTCACTAGTAGAAATGCAAAATTGGAATGCACAGAAGGCATAGTTTACGAATGAGATCTTGAATAGATACGAGAAAGAATGACTTAATAGCATTAGGGTCAAATGTGCAATAGGGCATATAGAATTAAATGCAACAATTAAGCACATGGAGGATACATGCAGTAAAATTAACACCCTATATTAGTATTGCCTTGGTTGGCTCACATCCACTAAATCTCTAAAGGCCCAAATTGATAACTTAGAGACTCTAATTTTATAGACCTCAAATTCTTATGATGCGATGCAAGATTTAGATTGGGCAATAAATGTTCAAATTAAAAACTCACACACCCAATTTTGAAATTCATACTTGAGCAATGAGCCAATATAATTTCACAAAAGAAGCAACTAAGAGAAGTGGTTAGCTTGTAGCTAGTAGTGATGATAAGCCTTTTGGTGGATGCTCAAAAGTTGGCCAAATCCATTTTTATCCCCTCCTCTCTTGATGATGCTAAAGCTTTCTCATAGAGTTTAAGGGTTAAGTCCATCACCTTCCACATGCCATTATTTTGTGGACCAATACTTATAACCAAATTCACATCATATATAAGAATATATGCCATAAACAATTCGGGTGAACCTCAATTTTGGTGTTTTGGATCATGTAATCTCTTGAGTAGATATGACCAAGGTTTGTTTTTTACTTCTTTTTGTGGTGAACAAAGCCAACATGTCTTGAGGACAAGACATGGTTTAAGTTGGGGATGATGTTGGCAGGATAGAGTTGATCTAGTCCCATTAGATTGAAAACCTAAAAGAGCAGCCTAATGGAGGCTAATGGTGAAAACCTACAACGCTGCCAAAGGATGAAATCAAGATAATCAATCCCCATATAGCTTGGAGATATTCAAAGGTACTACAAGTCACAGGAACAACAATGTGATACATTCAGATGACTTACAACAACTTCAAAATGGCACAACCATGAAGGAACAAGGTTAAGGA
The DNA here is from genome assembly GCA_027924645.1 of Cunninghamia lanceolata. Classification (NCBI taxonomy): domain Eukaryota; kingdom Viridiplantae; phylum Streptophyta; class Pinopsida; order Cupressales; family Cupressaceae; genus Cunninghamia; species Cunninghamia lanceolata. The sequence goes on along the minus strand of BSBN01000053.1, from coordinate 1,217,251 downwards.
CACACCCCAATATGTGAAGAAGCTATAACAATAGCATACTCATACCACACATGTAGTAGTAGAAAAGGGAGATGAGAGATACATGAGAGATAGAGTATGAGATACTGCATATGTAATAAATTCCATAAAGCCATGTAATGAAAGACACATGATAATGTATTACAAGCATACTTGATTAATAAACAAGATGTTGAGCTCTCTATTATGTGTGTATGAATGAATGCATGTATAGTTTTCTATTGCTATTGCATAATTTATCTTTTCCTTATTCACCACACTGGGGTGATCATTATAGCACATAGATAAATTCAAACTCCTGGGTTGCATTTTCTTGTCAACAAGCACAAACCTCTACACAAATAGGTTCAAGGAGAAGATGGGGAATTTTTAAAGATCACATCAATATTAAACAAGGTTGCACTATACCTGGATTGTTCTACAAGGCATGACCTAGTCTAGGACCAAGTCGTACAACATGACATTGTCCACAACAACAACAATCTTTGAGGGGTTCTATTATAGTGCTATGATAACATATCTAGATTTTGATTCCTAATTTTGATTACCTATTGTAGTGCTCCAACAAGTCAACTACCAAGTTAAAGTTGCCCCCTTTGAAAATAGATAAGGCTCTTAATCACTCTCTAGCTACTTAGTTTTTCAATTCTTTGATTTAGATATGATTTGTTTATTAATATCATTAGATTACTCCATTAGATCTAGATCATCATTTGTAGGAGATAATGTTATTTATTATCCTTGAACACAAAAGCATACAATGTCGAATCACCATAAATTATTAAAGTGTAAACCCATATAGAGGAATACAATCAAGTACAAACAATAATAAAATTAACTAATATGTGCCACAAACTATGAAAGGTGGAGGTGGATCATTATGATTTGTGCCACAAAAAATTACGAAAGTTGGAGGTGGATCATGAAGTTTATCTCCTCAACCACTTATTAATTTAACAATATTAAGCAAGAGAGCTTACATATAATCTAGAAGTTCTTTGTTTACTTATTTTTCTCTTATCATTAAAAGCAAACAAGATAGCTGCATCCAATTTAAATAAATTTCTATCTTTGTTTGCTTATTTTTCTCTCTCACTAAAAACCAAGAAGATAGCCACATCCAATTTAAATAAATTTCTATCTTTGTTTACTTATTTTTCTCTATCACTAAAAACCAAGAAGATAGCCACATCCAACTTAAATAAATTGCTATCTTTGTTTGCTTATTTTTCTCTTATCAGTAAAAACTAAAAAGATAGCCACATCCAACTTAAATAAATTTCTAATAACTCACATCTAATCGAATGTCCTTTCCTTTTTGCTTTTTCTTGTTTTTCCACTTATTAAACCAACAAGATAGCCACAACCAAAATAAATTGTGATATGGGAAAACAACCCAACACTATATCTAACACCACTTAATCATGGCCATTCAAAACAAAGATTTAACCTCCACCCAAAATAAAAATAATATTAAAAAAATAGAGGAAAACAAAATCTACAAAGGAAATGATTTTAATATATAGGGCTTTTCTTTAAAAAAAACATGTTCTTTAACATAAGACCATGTTTGGATTTCCCAAACAATACCCTATCAGCAAATTTAATATTGTCCCCACAATGATTTATCCCTTCCCCGACTTTGAGCTCTTCTCCACATAAGACAACCCCAACTGGAGTGTGGAGATTAATTTATAATTTTTATCACATCATGTTGGATTCCACTCCAGCAAGCAGAGGTGGCAAACACTCATTTTCATAAAATTCTTTTCCCTTCCCATAATTTCTCCCGTGCTCGCCACCCATCTTCATTACACGCCATTTTAATTGGAGCTTTCTCCACAGATCCTTCGACTTGTCAGTGGCTTGAATCTTTATCGCAGATATTTCTGTGGTCTGCATTTGCATGCGAGACATTTTCCTGCTTGAAAATCAACTGTTTTTAGTACAACCCAGTTTTGATTTTCTTTTTTGCGCTACCGAGAAATGAAGTGTGAGGAATTGGGTGAAAAAGCCATGGATTTGGTTCAGACAAACGGAGAGATGAAGAGGGTGGTGGATGTTCGCTCTGATACAGTGACGAGGCCGACTGATGCCATGCGGGCAGCAATGGCGGAAGCCCAGGTGGATGACGACGTCCTCGGTTCTGATCCTACGGCCGCCAAGTTGCAGAAGCAAATGGCCAAAATTATGGGCAAAGAAGCTGCTCTGTTCGTGCCCTCTGGTACCATGGGCAACTTAATTAGCGTTCTTGTTCACTGCGAGGTTTGTAATGTGGTTTCTTTCTTTTTTCTGTTCTGAGAATTGCTCTTGAAATTATATCAACTTTAGAAACTATATACTGAAACTTGTTAATGGGTCTGATTAAGATACTTTAATGATGCCTAGGGCTAGGAAACAAATAGTTTGTAAGATGTCTAGCTTGAATGAAATAAAGATAGAAAGCATGTTTCTTTATGCATTTTAAGAAGCTGCTGTTTGTCATGCAATATATTTCTTTGCCCATTTTACTAATATTTACAACTAGCACCTGCACCATTAAGGTGCAATGGGTTAGCAGACAGGGAATATGGACATGTGTTAATTGAAAGTGTTTTGATATTCTAAGAAGAATAGTTTTTCCCATAAAGTGAGACAATTTAGCTGACACAATATTTCTGGGACTGAATATTTTGAGCTTGAAAGCCCACAGGGAAAAGCCTATCGCAAGATTACCAAGCAAAGCTTGGCATCTTTTTCTAATGATTAACTCCAAACTTCACAGTTAAATCCTGATAAATTATCACAGAATTTTTCCTGAAGCTAAATTCTTACTATAAAAGTAAACATGCTCTGAAAGAAAGATCTTTCTTTTCTTTAAAAATTGTAGAACTGGGATCAAAAAGAGGAAAGATTTCTAGATATTAAAAACTGTTTCTATGTGCACACAGTAGTGGCTTTTTGTGATTGAATCAAAGAGAGGAGAATGATAAAAAGAAAAAGTGTGATGAATAAACAATAAAAGACACTAGTTTTTCCTGAAGCTAAATTCTTACTATAAAAGTAAACATGCTCTGAAAGAAAGATCTTTCTTTTCTTTAAAAATTGTAGAACTGGGATCAAAAAGAGGAAAGGTTTCTATATATTAAAAACTGTTTCTATGTGCACATAGTAGTGGCTTTTTGTGATTGAATCAAAGAGAGGAGAATGATAAAAAAGAAAAAGTGTGATGAATAAACAATAAAAGACACTAGTTTTATCTTTTGCCAAGTTTTTTGGAGATGACAATATGCTTGGAGGTGATGAACGGAAATTGTCCTATGAGCAGAAAAGTAAATGCTTAAATTTGATTCTTTAAATTCATGTCTTAACTTTATTTAGCCAGTTTGGTTGGTTAAATGTCTTACTGGGAGTTGGGTATTTTTTCAGGCTTAAGTTCACTTTTTTTTTAAGATGCAATCTTGGGGTTCTATTACAGGGCCCCAGCCCAAGAACTACAACTTAAAAAGAAACAATAATAAATCCAACAAACTAGTTAAAACAACACCAATAGGGAGATGAAGCAGGCTGAGAATCTACAACCATAAACATAATCTACACAAATCAGGCCAAACCTCTTTTCCTGTAAGGACCATATGTCCCAGACTCCCAAAGATTGTTTCTTTGGAGCAGCTTTTCTATTGTTAACCGTAGTTCAACCCACTAATCATTCTCCTCCTCATAATCTGAAGAAATAGGAGAGGTGGGCAAAGGCTGATTGATCATGTCCAGTAGAGAGCCCGATATGTTTATGAGGCAAAGGAGGCAAAGGAGGAGATGTATCCCCAGATTCCTTTTGCAATGCAAGAACCTTCATTGAACTAGCAATAGGTGAATGGTTGATGGGCTCAAACACAAGGAATTGTTCAACATTGTTTGGAGAATCTAGCAGGGCCTGTTTAACAGATGAATGTGATAAACAGGTGCCCTTCCACCAAGTAACCTTTTTTAGTTTTTTTGGTTTACCAAAAGGGTAATCCACCTTCACATGACCTGCCTGGAAACAACATTTGCATATAAAAGATAGATTTTCATAGTCAGTAATGTGTTTTCAAATACAATCCTCCACTTGAAGCCATATTTCATCTAGTAGGCCTTTCAAAATGTCCAATTCCATTTGAATCCTTGCAAAAGTGGAGTGGATCAAACCATTAGTTTCCAAGTCTAAGGTAAGAAATGTTGGTGAAAAATCATATTTTCACTTTTACATAAGTTAATTAGGGAGATTCTTTTTCTATTTTGAGCCTTATGACATGTGTCATAAGCTTTCTTTTCTCTTGAGAGCATTGTGACATGTGTCACATGCTTTCTTTCCCCACTTTGTCTATTCTTGGACAGTGGTTGTGTATATTGTTGGTCTCCTACAATGACTTAACAACTGAGCTCTTAAAACTGTAACTCAGAGATTGGACATCTGAACTGAGTAGCTGTCTTAATCACTATGGAGATGCATTTCACTTGTCAACCCAGGGACGTGAACTTGAAATGGGTCAGCACAGTATGTGCACTAAGAACTTCAAAGTAGCCATGTTCATTCTATAGCTAGAAAAGACACAATGCTGAAGATAAACTGCTAAAAAGGAAATAATAGGAATACTGAATGTTAACCAACAGCTATTCTGGAATCAAGTACATAACACAAAGTAACAATCTGGATGAACAAACAAGAAACTACTCTGTCTACTTTGGCTGCAGGAACAGACACAGAATAGAATTCTAGTGGCTGCAGGAACATTCAATGCCAGATTTACTAAACACTTAACAGAAAATGCAACTAAACTAAAAGGTGGAATTCTCACCAAGTGGGCCCCCTTGGATGAGTATTCCCTAAAACAAATGTAAACTCAGAAATATGAACTCACAACTGTATTTTATTCATTCGAAAAGATGAGTACAACTGAACATGATAACTGTATTACTGGAAACTGGATAATGCAAGTACAATCTTCGAATAATCAACAACACAACCCCTCAAAAAGGAGTATCCGAGTCTTATTTATAGAAGAAAGACTACTAACTAACTAATAGGGTGGTCAACTCCAACAGAATAGAAGGACGCCACATTATGGAAAACATAGAAAGTGGAAGGAAGTTACGTATGCCAGGAAATCAGGTTAAGCGAGTTGCTTTAATGCCGATTTAGCATAACTATAACTCCTAAATTCGCTCAACAGATATTTAAGATTGGTTACAAAACGGTTGTTTTCCCTCCATTTGATATTTGAACAGCCACCACCTTTGACTTTTATGGTAAACGACCATCCAGCAGAATCTTCCTCACTTTATGGATGCCATTTATATCTGCAAAATAATGTTAGTACACACAAATAATTGCTCATTCGTAACCATCTTGAAGTAATATTCATTAACCATATGCAACATTAACATAGATAGTTCAAATAGCATGTCTTTTGCCATCAAAGGATATAAGAAATGACCTATGCTCAACAAGTTAGAGTTTTGGGGGTAATGACATAGAAAGACCAAGAGTAAAGTATCAAAGTCCAAGATAGCTACACAAATAGACAATAAAGTTTAACAAAATATGAGTCATAAACTAGACTCATCATATATCTTCATTGTTCATTTTTGAATAATGTAAGTAATATGAATCACCTAATTCATGCATGCATTGTTTTCTATTTTGCTTCTCAATTTGGCTTTTGCAATATTTTCTTGTAGCTCTCTCATGCAGAAGATTTCCTACAGATGATCTTGGCACTTGTGAGTCCTTGCGTGACTCTAAGATGGTATCAGAGCTCCAGATCTATCAGCTTCTTCTCGAATTTGAGAGGGTTTTAATCATGAGGTCGTGATCAGTGCTTCTTGGTGCGAAATGGACTTCATGGTTGCGCTTAGAAGGTGTCAAAACCTTAAAATCGCTCGTCCAAACACTAAAATCGGACACAGAAAATTTTTTGGGTTTTTTTTTGGAGGTTTGAATTTTTTGTGTGGTCAAAAATCCATACAATCATATGGATCCATATGACTATACATCCACATCGATTTTCATGCCAATATTTTTGGGTTGTTCTTGATTTTTGAGTTGCCTCGATTTTTGTGCCAATTTTTTTAGTTGGCCTTGATTTTTGTGCCAAAATTTTTTGAGTTTGCCTCGATTTCTATGCCGCATCGAGTTTTGTGTCACATTAATTTCTATGCTGCCTTGATTTCCGTGCCGCATTCATGTGCAAACCCTAATAGGGCAGTTTTTTTCCAAAGGCCGTAACATGGGCATACAGAGTCAAAAATTGGCAAACGAACAAGCATTGGAAAGGTATCAACGAGATCTACACAAACATCCATGTATCTTTTCTGGATTCAGCCCCAGGTATCTTTTATTCAGTTTTTCAATTTCATACATTTTGTGTGATATCCTAGACATCTTATCTTTTGGAGAAGTTATGTTTGCTTCTATGGGCTTCTATTATCAGCATAAATCTATTTGCATGTTTTGATTTCTATCATTTTGAGGAGGTATCATAGGTTTTGCCACTCATCCTTCTGTGGTCTATCTGACTAAACATAATTATGAGTCCTGGCAAAGAGGCATCCTAACACATCTCAGGTGGCTGCATCATTTGCCTCATCTTTATGGACTCATACTTGAACGAGAGACACCTATGAAGAAATTTGTTTGGGGTAACAATCGAGATCATGTTGTAGGATTAATTTGTACCACTGTTGATTATGACATTGTGTGTGATCTTCCCATCTATGAGATCCCACATACACTTTGGACAAAAATGTGGGAGTTGTATGGAGACCCTCATGTCTCACCATTTCTAGATGATCCTGCAGCAGATTGCCTCATTCCCCTTGATGATGCAGATAATATACCTTATGATGATGATACTTCAGAGGAGCTTGAGTATATGGCATGTCTTGAATGTTCAGAGACAGAGACCTCTCTTGCTCCCTCTTCTCCTCCTCCGATTGCTACTTCAAAGTCTAGTGTTGTTTCTTTCATGGCTTCCTGTGATTCTTTGTAGCAAGTCATTTTTAGTCTTCCTGATCCACCACTTTGGGATTCCTATCTATCAGACATAGCATCTTTGTTTGTGGAGTTTCACATTTCTGATGTGGAGGATGCTTTGAAGGATATGCATTTCATCTTTGATGGCATTAATGTCATCAATTCATCTTCTGTGTTTCCAAATGCAGTTCAAATCATATTCTCTCCTAGTTCTACTTCTTTGATTAGGCAGGCAGTTTCTGTTTTGGAGGATATATCTTTTCCCAGCATGAGGTCACTTGAGTTGCATTCTGAAGCACACATTTCAATATGGATTCCCTACTCATCCAGGATATGGGAATGGCTTCTTCATTCAGTATTAGATCTATTTCTTTTGAAAGGGAAAAATGTTGTTTGCAGGTAGTGGATTGGATTTTGTCTTCAGGCACTCTTCATTGGTTCTAGAGCTTCTTCTTGGAGGGGATTCATATTTTCTTTTCGCTCTCTCTTATGGGGGGGCCTACATGGTTGTACTCTTGTGATGGATTCATTCCATGGGGGTTCCTAGTGTCCTTCCATCACATGTTCTTGTACTTTCTTGTTTTCTTTTCTCTCTTTTGGAGAGGAGTTTTCTCCCACTGGGTTTTTCTCCTTTTCTCCGATAATGAGAGTTCTTTATTTGTAAATGTGTACCTGATCAGGCCTTTATTGCCAGGACCCATCTTTATTTCTTTCTTTTTAGCTTGTGTAATTTCCCAAAGTTGCACTTATGGGGGGGTGTTCGTGAAAAATCATATTTTCACTTTTACATAAGTTAATTAGGGAGATTCTTTTTCTATTTTGAGCCTTATGACATGTGTCATAGGCTTTTTTTTCTCTTGAGAGTATTGTGACATGTGTCACATGCTTTCTTTCCCCACTTTGTCTATTCTTGGACAGTGGTTATGTATATCTTCATTGTTCATTTCTAAATAATGTAAGGAATGTGAAGCACCTAATTCATGCATGCATTGTTTTCTGTTTTGCCTCTCAATCTGGCTTTTGCAATATTTTCTTGCAGTGCTCTCATGTAGAAGATTTCTTGCAAATGATCTTGGTTCCTGTGAGTCCTTGTGTGACCCTAACAAGAAACCTTCCTAGTGTATTACCAATACCTTGTAAACAAGAATCTACCTAGATCTAGAGTAGGAAAGTAGCCACACCTAAACAGGTAAAACTAAGAAGGATTTTGTTAATGGATTACATGCATGAAACCATGGATTAACTAATAAAATATTTTTACCCCATAACCATGGGCCTTTTTCCAAGATTAGAGTTCTATATTCAAATGATTTATAAAGAATAAAAAACCCTTGAGCATTGGGAAGAATTTCTAGTGAATCTTGAAGGTTAGAGTGCCAAGTTTGAGAAATCCAAGCATGTAGATCTAGAAGGCTTGGCCAAAAAGTATTAAACTTGCAAATCAAACCTGGTTGGGAATACTTTACCTCTTCTTATAGAACATCCTTACCTAGGGCTAAAACATGATGGTCAGTTGGACAAGGAACTAGATCTAGATGTCACATTTGATTCTCTAGTGCCACAAAAGGCGTCCTTGGGAGCATCGGAATATTAATGTTTGCTAGTAAAACCATGTTGATGAGGTTTTTGTGACTACAACAACATTAGAATAAAACACAGAGTATCCTATCCTCTCTTGAATAAAGCTTCTCAGACGCTGAACTACGTGATCGAATGAGACTGCTCCAAGGTTCATTTTATGTCAGGTCTTGACGTGCATAGGGATAGACTCAGTAGAATGATGTGATTTGCTGGTAATCACGAGGGGGACTTACGTGGGCTTACTCCTTTGTAGACATGGAATTCACTCCTGGGACTCGGACTTGTGGGCAGATGGAATTCCTTCACAAATGGACAACTTGGGATTCCTAGGTTCCACTCTTTGAAGAGGCGGATGATTTGGCAATGAGGCTTTTAGAAAACTAATCCTAACGAAAATCTAAAAGAAAATGCAAAAGGTGAGGTAAGGGTTTAGGAATCTAATCAATGGAAATGACTGCTGTTGAAGATGGAAATTGGAACTAGTCCTCTGCTTCGCCATGAGACAACAATTAGGCAGGGATGGTGCAATCTTCTAGGGTAGAGGCAGAGATTTTCACACTGTCTTGTCATGGAACATGGAACTGATCATACAGAAACAGCCGAAGTTAAGCATGGATTACGTTCAGACTAACCATACAAAGTGATTTGCAAGCCACAAATCACAAATGGTATGAACAAATCAACTTCAATCATTCAACAAGAACATTTCCATCGCATCTATCTAACGAAAGTAAGAAAATACAAGAAATAACTTCAATATCTTTCAGATTTGCTCCAAGAAATCAATAAGACCATGCCAAAAATCTAAAGAAATATATGAACACCATTCTTCAATGCATATATTATTGCTTTAGAAGTCTGTATTACAACAATCTAACTGATCTTTGGAGTTTCAGCTCAGGAAGAACAATGCAGAAATAAAAGCTAGCTACTAGGGTGCTCTAGGAGCATCAGAATGATAGAAATCAAAAAAAGAGAGAGATAAAATGAAGCATCCCTTAGCGTTTATATAGGCTAGCTAGCAAACAAGGAGGTGAAAAAAGATCAGATTTCCTCAAAATCTATGCAAACCCTAAAGAGATAGGGATGAATATCTCATAGGCTCCATGGGATGCTGCCACTTGTCTTGGACGCCAGGCTGACTAAGCTGCTTGGTAGGTAGTTGAGACCAGTCAACTGTCTGTTTGTCCTGCTCCTTGGTCGCAAATTCCACTTGGAACAGGAGTCCTTTATCCTGAGCGCAGATTCCAGGGTGAACAGGATTTTCATCTGGAGGAATCCTTCCTTGAGCAGGGGCGCACTTTCCTTAGGGTCCTGGAATGGAATTCCTTCCTGAGTTGGAATTCCCTGTCGTGGAATAGAATTCCCTGTCCTAGATTCTTGGGTTGGAATTCCTCATCCTTGGCGTGGATTCCTGTTCTTCCTAATGGATGGTGAACTTGAAGTGTATCCTCTTAGTTTTCCAAGGATTGATCCTCTTGTTCGGAACTAGAATCCCTGATACTGGACTTGGAGTGATTTCTCCCATTCCGCCATCCTTGATGCAGGCATTCTCTGTCATTTGAAATCTTTGGAAGGACATCTTGATCTTCCTTATTCCTTTGTGCGAAGTCTCCCTGTCGCCGAATTGGAATTTTTTATGTTGCCTTCCCTTCCCTCGATATGCATGTGTAGTCTTCTTATTGTCGGAACTCCTGGATCCTTGAAATGGTCATCATTTCCGGCACTTGAACTCTCTGCATCCATCCTGCTTGCCCCGGATCATCCTTGTTCATCCTCCTCATGGAACTTATCCTCGTCTTGGATTCCTACAAAACAAGGGAAACCTCGAATAGTCATGATGCACAAAATCCATAAATGCAATGCAATATGAAATGAAACATGAATGATTTTGCAAGTTTTGATCAATTTCACTTATAAATTCCTGAACAAACAAAGGATTTCCCTCATTCTCCGGCATTCTTCATACTCGACTGACTTTTCCTTCATTCCAGGGCTGCCAGGCATGGACAGGAGGAAATTCCAAGTCAGGGAGCAATTTCCAGGTGGTCGGGGATTCCTGCTCATCTTGGAATTCCACTTGTCCCAGAGGATGAATTTCTGCCCTTGGAGGATGAATTTCTGCCCTCTTTGCTCTGGAATTGACTTTGAATGATTGTAAATGACTTGGGCGCCCTCCTTTTATAGGTAAGTTGTCCTTCTTTGCCACTTGGCCGACCTAGGTTGGAGGAGGAGAAATTTAGCCGCCATACCTTATCACTGGCCGACTTAGCTTTTTGTCCTTTTCTCCCATGTCAGTGGTCGGGGATTTATGAATGTCGGGGAATTTGGAATGTCGGGGATTTTACAATGTCGGGGAATTTGGAATGTCGGGGATTTTACAATGTCGGGGATTTTGCAATGTCGGGGATTTGGTCTGTCAGGGAATTTGGTCTGTCGGGGATTTCCTGATGTTTGGGATTTTGCGACGTTGGGGATTTTCTGAGGTTTTGGATTTTCTTCCTTAGAATGATCCTTGAACTTTTTGTCAAAAAACTAGCTAAGTCTTGGAATATTGCCCCTTGGAGGATGATTCAGACAGAAGTGTCGCAATTTTGCTTTCTGTGGACAGTAATTCATTCAAGTTGAAACTCCCAGAAGGAGTTGGAATCTGCCTGGCACGTCCTCCTACAGGTCCTGGATCAAGTTGTTCAGTTGCATTCATGATTGGGTGAGGAGGATCGTTCTGCAGGAATTTCTAAGTTCTAAGATCCCATGACGGACTGGAGGCTTCTGTTGAGGAACTGGAAGGACATGTCCAGGAGCGCGAAATTCCAGAGGTGAAAGATTTTGCGCCCAAGGACAAAAATTGTCCTGGAGTGCACATTCTTGCAGGTGAAGGATTCTGCGCCCAAGGACAAAATTTGTCCTGGAGTGCATAATCCTGATGGTCAAGGATTTTGCGCCACTTGACCTTGGATGTCCAGTTTCAGGGATTTTAGCCAAGGACTTACATTTTCTTCGGTTTTGAAGTGGGATTCCTGTTCTGTAGTAGGTACATTCTTAGCTATTCTACGGAGGTTTAGTTATCGACTCGGAATTAGAAATACAGAGTTCATTTCTTCCATCCCTCGTTTCTTCCATCCTCTGGGAATCTCATGTTTCCATGGCGAGATACGAAGTTCATTTGTTCCATCCTTCGTTTGTTCCATCCTCATGGAATTTCTTATTTCCAAGGCGAGATACAAAGTTCGTTTGTTCCATCCTTCATTTGTTTCATCCTTCGTTTGTTCCATCCTCGCGGAATTTCTTATTTCTATGGCGAGATACGAAGTTTGCTTGTATGATTTTGCAACTTACCTGTTTGGAATTGGCTAAGTCTAGTAGTCTGAAATCCTGAAATCCTGAAAAATTGACTAAGTTTGAAATCTGGTGGATCCTCCAAATTCTAGATTTTGCATGTTAAATCCGGCGGATTCGAGACCTATCTCAAACATCCTGAAAGGTATATTGAAAAATATTTAAAGTATAAGAAATTTATATGTATATTAAAATTAAATTTTAGAGAAACGGAAGAGAGGGCAAATGATCGTGCTTTGTTGAAAAATGATCTATCACCTAAAACAACTGCTGTACAAATGTAATTCGTGAGTGTAATACCCCGCTAACAACTGCTTTGTTTACTCCTTAAGCATACGCCACCGAGCACGCTTATGCATGCGAGGGGGTTTTCAGAGTAGTAAGAGAAAATTTTTGATTTTCTTATACTTAAATATATTTTTTAATATACCTTTACCCTAAGAGACACTGAAAAATGGCAAAGTTCCCCAGGAGCGCAAATTTCCAGAGGTAAGGGATTTTGTGCCCAAGGACAAAAATTGTCCTGGAGCGCACATTTCCAGAGGTAAGGGATTTTGCGCCCAAGGACAAAAATTGTCCTGGAGCGCACATTTCAACAGGTAAAGGATTTTGCGCCCAAGGACAAAAATTGTCCTGGAGCGCACATTTCTAGAGGTAAAGGATTTTGCGCCCAAGGATAAAAATTGTCCTGGAGCGCACATTTCCAGAGGTAAAGGATTTTGCGCCCAAGGACAAAAATTGTCCTGGAGTGCACATTTCCAGAGGTAAGGGATTTTGCGCCTTTGACCCTGCCTGTCCAGTTTCATGGATTTTGGCCAAGGACTTATCTTCTCTTCAGTTTTGAGTGGAGTTTCAGTTTTGCAGCAGGTACACCTTGAGCTGTTTTTACGGCGTTTCAGCTATCGATATGGGATCAGAAACACATGACTTTCGTTTCTTCCATCCTTCGTTTCTTCCATCCCCTCAAGGAATCTCTCATTTCCATGGCGAGATACGAAGTTCGTTTCTTCCATCCTTCGTTTCTTCCATCTTTCGTTTCTTCCATCCCCTCGAGGAATCTCTCATTTCCATGGCAAGATACGAAGTTTCCAAGCTAGACTGTGAATTCCTTGGTTCAAGCATCCACAGAGGAGTCAGAGTATGATTTTCAAGTCAACTGCACTGACTGGACAGGGTTGAAGGCAGAACTGGACACTTCCAGTCCTAGGGCGCAAAATCCAGTAGGTACTAGATTTTGCGACCGGGACAAAAAACTGTCCTAGGCGCATAATCCAGTACCTGCTCGATCATGCGACCAGGGATAAATTTCCTCCCTGGGCGCATATTCCAGCAGGTACTAGAATATGTGACCAAGAAAGTTCCTGTTGCATTTCCAGCCTTCTAGGAAGGTACCTTGAACACTGTTTGTTGCTTTGAAATTTGCCCTAGGAATTTGAAAACCCTGTTGATTTGAGAATCTTCCAAGTTAAGAAATGAGGCTGATTGCCGGACTGGGATTAGAAGGATATCCCCTGGATTGAACTTCAGGACTAGGGCTGTCAGGCCAGGAACTGAGTTCCATGACTGAAGGATGATCATTCCAAGGAGTGACAGTTCTTGTTGAATTCCGGGTCTAGTCGGGATAAGAATATGGATAAAACCTTAGAACAAGATTCTGGGCAGGAATTCCTTGATTCAAGACTCTGGGATATGCATTTCTGGACAGGACTCCAGACTGGACCTCCAGGCTGGATCCCTGGACTGGAGTCCAGGAATGACTTCCTGAGTGGGACATGGAGTCTTGGAACAAGATTAGAATTGAGTTCCATGCCGGGAATGCAGAGGGTTCTAAGGTGGAAAGATGGATTTTGACATGGAAATGACAAGCCTTGTTGAATTCAGGACCCTGGATTGGAACTTCAGGACAAGAATCCAGACAGGAACTTTGGAATAGGATTCCTGGATAGGAACTTCGGGACAGGATTCCCAGACAGGAATTTTTGGACAGAGACCCTAGAACTGGGACTTGGACAGGGACTTCTGGACTGGAGTCTTGGAACAGGAACTTCCGGACTGAAGTCTTGGAACAGGATTCCTTATTCATCATGGAGCCTTATGCTGAGGGTGAAGGACTTAGACATTTCCTATGGAATGATAGACTTCTGCCATGGATTGGCCAGATTTGATCAAGGAATGATAATTAGGGTTTCATTCATCCTCGGGAAAATCACTCTTTTCTTCACCATTTCAAGCCTTCTTCAAATTCCTTGTGAGCCAAGCATGTTGAAACTTCTTCTCAACTTCATGGATTCAGGCAAGAAACTGTAAGATCAAAGCAAAAATGGAACTGGTCCCAAAAAAAGGGGGTCCCCATCTGCAATGGGGCGATGTGTGAAAACGTCACAACAAACCATAGAGCTCGAAGGATGAGCCCAAACTAGCACAATAGACCCCAAAGCATCATGTGCACCACCATCTGGGCTCGACTTGCAAGGGATGATAGGAGTAGTGGGCACATAATCCCTATGTAGAGTGGGTTCCAAGTGGCCGAGATCCAAAATGGCATTAACACCAGTGTTGGAAGTAATAGGGATGACATTTTCTAGTGCATCCATGAAGGCTCAATCAAAAAACCGTAGCATAGGATCTTAGAAGGAAGTCAAATCTATCTCCCTATTAGATCAGGCTTAAGTTCGCTAAGTACCTTTAGCCAAAAAAGAAGGTAAATATGTTTTCAAAGATTATACACACAACGTTGGCTTAAAGGACAACCATCATCATTGATGATTATCTTTAGTTTGGTTTGACTTGTCTTCATGGTGGTGTTGCAGGGGAAGAGTCTATTTATGAGAAATCATTTCACTTTGTTCTTAAAAGTTATGTCTCTGTTTTAAGCTTTTAAATGATCACCTTTTTTGAAAAGTAAAGATTGTTGGACCTCTTTTCATGTAATATTTGCAGTGTAAATGTTATTATGATGGTGTGCTTCTTGGTTTGCCGTGCTTAACTTTAAATGATTTTTTTGTTGGTTTTGTGGAGAAAATAGGCTCTGTTCAATTTTCATTTGGTTGAAAAGAAGCTAATTGAGGTTATCCTTAATTTTGTATGATGACTGGCTGATGAGTTATAGTATGTTTTCTGTGAAATCAGTTCATTTTGTTCTGAAACATAATGGCTCTGTTGCAAATCTTATTTCATGTTGAAAATAATGGGAACTGGACCTCTTTTCATACAAATACTTGCAGAGCAAATTATGCAATTTTTCCCTTCTGAAAAAAAAATGGCCCTACTGAAATACAACACGTGCAAAATAGCAGCTGTAGGACCTCTTACAATATGATATTTCCAATGTACAAAATATCACATCGTATTTTCTGTAAAATAAAAGCTCTGCTGAAAATACTCTGTTTTCAAAGGCCCTGCTTTTAATTCTCCAATAGAGCAGCTATTAAAATTCATCTTTAATCTCATTTGGTTTAACTTTCTTTTTATGAAGTGATGCCTTTTCTGATTATTCTAAGAATTGGTATCTTTATCTTTTAGTTTGATAGTTCTGGAATTGAGAAAGCAAAACTTTGCTTCATTATTATGGCACTGTATTAGGTGCGAGGTAGTGAAGTGATAGTTGGATCAAATAGCCACATACATGTTTATGAAAATGGTGGAATTTCAACAATTGGGCATGTCTATCCCCATCTGGTTGAGAATGAAGTGGATGGTACAATGGACATGAAAAAAGTAGAAGCTGCAATCCGGCCTTCTGGTGATGACGACATGTATTATGCTACAACTCGCCTTATATGCATAGAAAACACACATGCAAAGTAAGTTAATACTCTGCCCTCTGGAATGTTTCTGCTGTTATACACAATTTTAGCTATATTAAACAGTCATATTTAAGGGAACCGAGAAATTGCTTCAGTTCATAACCTCAATGGGTGTAGAAATGGTATAAACTCTGTACAAGAACAAGGGCAGAAGTTTCATGCTTTTTTGTTAGTGTTGTCTAGCTTTACACATTTTACCATGATTCTTGAAAACTTCTTGATATAGTTATTGGCAATTTTTTAATCTTAGTTAGTATTAAATTCTTAAAAGTTATGAATATAAGCATCCTCATAGTGGTTAGTATAATTTTTCTTACAATCTAAGAATTTTGAGTGGAGCAACTGCTATAATGGGTGACTTGGCTTGAAGCTTATCTGAGCACAATCCCCATTTATATTAAGATGGAGCAATTGCCATAATGCTAACCTGAATTTAAGCCCAAGTAGTAATGATTCTTGTGTATGTGTAATAACCACCTTGGTTACTACTAATTTTTTTTTTGGTTATCTTATATCGTTACATCTCAAGTACTATCTTAATCGACCAGGCAACTTCTATCCAATTTAGAAGTGCTAGCTTCATAACCTTACCAACCATAGCTATGGTGGCAACTCTATGCCACAATCTTGCATACTTGCACTAAATATGGTAAGATCCCAAAATATTAGGGTCATCCCTAGACCTAGACCTATACCTCCAGAGTTCATTCGAAATGGCCCTGCAGACGTATCCCCTTTTAGGAATCAAAGGCTCTATAGTTTGCACACCAATAATGGAGTCTTCATCCTCGCATTTGGGATGAGATCTCTAACCTCTCTTTTAAATTCAAGCTATTAATTGATCTTATGCTCCCAATTCAATCCATATACAATAGTATGCTAGCAAATGCGTCCCTGTCAAATGTTGGTTCCATGCCAATATCAAGGTATGAACAAATGCAAATCTGTATAGTGACCAGCTCATATGTACATGACATTTACACATAGTGATTAGCTCATGCATACAACACATGTACACAATGTGACGAACTCATGCATACATCACATATACACAATGTGACTAGCTCATGGATGTGTCACATATACATACTGTGACTTGTTCATGCATATATCACATACACACAATGTGACTGACTCATGGATGGGTCACATATACATAGTGTGACTTTCTCATGCATATATCATATACACACAATATGACTAATGCATGGATACATTACATATACACAATGCGACTAACTCATGTCTACATCACATATACACAATGTGACTAGCATAGGCTTGTGTCACATATACATAGTGTGACTAACTCATGTCTACATCACATATACACAGTGTGACTAGCTCGTGCACACAACACATGTACACAATGTAAATAACTTAAACAACATCATATGTACATATAGTGACCAGCTAACAAAAAGGAAGTGGTTGCAACATTATTGCAAGCACCTTTCCCTTTACCTAGTTCACAAAGACATAAGCCCTTAAGTACATCCCATCTAGAAAAAGGCATGTAATTGTATCCCATACTACACTATGGGTCCCATCAATTTTTCCTTGTTCACTGCCAACTACGATGACAAGCAAGCATCCCATACTACTTGTAGTTATCACCAGCTAAGGGCATAACTGTAATAACATACAACACATGAGGCCATTACTACACACATGTACACATAGTGATTGACTCACACATACATAGTGACTAGCTGGTAATAGGAAGTGGATATGACCTATCGCATGCATCTCCCCATTACCTAGTTCACTAACACTTACCCTTTAAGTACATCCCAGCCAAAAAAAGGAATGTCAATGCATCCCATACTACATCATGGGTCCCATCCTTTTTCTTGGTTCACTGCCAACTATGATGATAAGCAAGCATCTCATACTACTTGTTGTCATCATCGGCTAAAGTGTAAGTGTAACACATACAACACATGAGGCCATTAATAAGATTTCCATAGTGCGCTAAACCATTCGAGTTGGTGGATTCTGACATCTATCACCTCCATGCCATTGGCGAAAGCCAATCCAACCTGGTAGCTCTTGGCATTTATCACTTGCATGGTACTGGTGAAAGTTGGCTAAGCCTTATCATACCATGGGTAGCTCCTGGCATCCGTCACTTTCATGCTACTAGTGATAGCTGGCTAAACCCTAAGATAGGATGGATAGTACCTGGCATCTGTCACTTGCATGGTACTAGTGACAGTTGGCTAGACCGCTCCTGTATCGTATCATGGATAGCTCCTAGCATTTTTCATCTCTGTGCTACTAGTGAGATACAGGGATAACACCTCACATTGTATTAGACTTGGTTCCAACATGTGGGGTCATCTTATAGCTAGGTATACATAATTTGGATATCTCAAGGATTCACAAACACTGGGTAGGTTGACTTGGTTACATACGACATAGAGTGATCCATAAACCTATACACATGGTCCTATAGGTCTCTGGGTCAAAATTACCAACACATAAGAATCACATTAAACCCACATGAGTTGGCCTCTATCTCGACTAGTGTTACAAGACTCGCCTAAACTCGCCAAGACTTAGCGAGTCTCAAGGCAAGCAATAGAAAAAAGGTCCCAAGGACTCATGACCTAGGTACCCGGCGAGTTTGGTCAAATTCATCGGACCTAGTGAGTCCCACTGGGAAGACTCGGCCAAGTCAATAAAAATGTAATGTCCCAAATATATTTTTTGTGATTTTATACTTTTTTTTGAATTTTCTTATCTTTTTAGAAACAAGAAACAAATTGAAAATGCCAACTGGAAAACCTAACTGCATTGCTGATTACAAGCTACAAATAACTGAAACCTCTCGTGTCAATGAAGCATTAAATTCACTGAGTTTAGAGAAAAAACAGATTATAAATTGCTGGTAAAACGTATGACAGAAGTACACGACATCGATTGAACCTCTAAATTTGATAACTTATTGAATGGCCCTAAGTACAATACTGATATGCAGAAACTGGACATAAATTTCTGAGTTACAATGATAAAATCCACTCAAATATACAAATATAATTAGCAGCTGACCATGTACTGGTGATGTGCCAAATAGAGGATGAATTCACCAATGTATGGATGGCTGTATGGTGCCAAACTCCCCAAAAGTCAGTGCCACATTCCTGAAATGAGTTCACTTAGCCAATATGGTGGCGGATCAGTCATGAAAGGGGCGGTCAATCCTAATGATGATGTCTATGCAGGTCGCAGCCTCGTAAAATGTCCAGAAACCCTGTCAACTACAGATCGCCCTACAAGGGCATCAAACATGTGATGATAATAATATAACTCGCCCTCCAATGAGTGATGCGGTTGCCCAAAATTGCAAACTGGTGACTCCAAATAAGGCGGTTGGTTCCTGATGTAGTTCGCAACCCTCAATGATGATATTTCTGCCCTAAACCAAAATGGAATCCTTGATGCACCAAATCAGTCCAGAATTCTACATAAAACAATGGCAATCAGCTACCAAACTTTGCACAGCCCCTGAATGTTGTCCTTGGATGATGTTGTGGATCCTCCTTCTATAGTGCTTGGGAAAATAATGATGTTGATCTGCCTTAGAAATGGGTGATTTGATTCTGCAATTTATAGCACCAAACCCTAGTCCCAAAACCTTGAAATTAGTGTGGTGATCAGCCACCAATAACAGGTGCAATCTTTGAATTTTGCCTTTTGGATATGGTAGCAATCCTTCCCTGCACTATGGCACTCCAGAAGTGATGTCAAATCAGCTCCAAACTCTGAAAATGGCGGCTTATGATATGCTTGCAAATATCAATTTGCCCTAGACCTAAAATCATGCACAAAACCTCCAATTAAATCCAGCTTGCAAACCCCCAAACAGAATTGCCAAACCAAGAGGCAAGGGTTTTCGTCCTAACCTCTTGTAGTAATGGAGCAAAAACGGTTTTCGTCCTCCTGGATCACAGAGTTGCAGCCAAGGGTTTTCGTCCTTGAATGCAACCTTGAATCCGAACTCAAAATGAAGAATGCCAAAATGAATTGTGATTATCAAATGAGCCAAGTGCCATCTTTTTATACCTTTTCATTTTAGGCCCTTGGGTCCTAAATTTCCCACCAAGTATTTTTTATAATTATAATTTTATATTAAGTTGCCCTTTAATAAATCATTATTGGGCCTAACTTAAAAAAATAAAATTATAATATTTCTTTCCTTTTATTAATTCTTTGTCCTACGGAAAGAAAATAGGCTAAAGATGTCCCCATTCAACTAGATCGAAGAAGGGGACATGACAAAAAATCAGGGAAAAAATAGAATAAAAAATAAAAAATGATCAAAGGTAAAAGTGTGAAAGTCAATTGTTTTTTGAAGGGTTTGGAGGACTTTATGAAGTCTATTTAAAAACGATAAAATTATGAAAAATGACATGCGCCATGATGGCCTATGTGGTCTCAAAGGCTTTAATTTGGGCTTGGTGGTAGGGGCTTTACACCTTGACCCCACCATGTATTGCGACAGGGAGCATGCTAGGGGCGCTGCTCCTAGACCTTGCGAGGAGCATTGCCTCCAGACCCACGCGAGGGGCATTGTCTCGCGACCCCATTAGAGGTAGTATCCCCAAACGCCCACTCTAGTTTTAAAAAGCAAAAAATAAAAATCATTTTGGGCCATGTTGGATGGAAAAAAAACATTATTTTATTCTTTCAACTTTTTCCCAATTAAATGCCAAGTAATTGAATTACATTTATACTTCTAGTTTGTTGAGTCAATCTCTATCCTAAGTAATGCTTCTATGCCTATAGTAGCATTTGTAGACTTGAAAAAGATACAAGCGCATGACTCCACATAGAGCTAGCAATGCTCGGTTGAGCGATACAAGCTCTTTCTACCATAGTCCATGACTTCATATTGTGATTTTTGTTTTTGATGCCATGGATATCATAATCCATGAATTGTGTACACTTAAAATACTTGACAATATTTGTATATTTAGAAATGTTGTTTCCTTCAGCTAAAATTCGCTTTTATACTCATGTGACTTGTGTATGTGATCAAAGTAGCTTCTATTTGATTAGTTTATGGTGTCTTTAAAGTTTATTTATTGAAGGGTGCATGATAAAAGTTTTAAATCCTTAAAAATCTCTATATTTCATGCTTTTTTCAATTTGTCAAGTCTTTGCCGAGACTGAGCGTAGAGTCCGAGTCCGGGTCAAAAATCAATGAGTCCAAGTCTTGTAACTTGTTCTGGACACATAAACATAAGCCAATACAACTCATAAAGTAATCTCAAAGGCCATTTAATACATTCAAAATGTTACTCGAAATCAACTAATTTATTAGACAGAAATTAAACCCACTGTAGTAATATTAGACAATATGCTACTTTTGAGCATATAACATTTTGCATATTACCAAACATAAAACTTAGCATACATCTATCCACTAAATAGATATAAAGACAAAACACCATACCGTATTTGGTAATACTTACCATTAATTGCCTATAGTTGGTAAAGGCAGTCATAAGGAACTCCATCCTAAATTCAATATAGATAGGGCGGCAGATCATGCATAAATACTAAGAGTTGTTCAAACCATCAGATCATAACGACTCAATTTAGCATCATCATTAAATGCAAAGTTAACAGGTTTCCTTAACTCATTCATAGCCATGTCCTAGCCAAGTTTATCATGCCCTTATTTCTTGGAAGAATAGACCTTGTTAGTGTCTTGAGGCTAACCTATACCTTCCTATACTTATCATTGAGCCAAGTCACAATGCCCTAGTGTTCAACATACAAAACCCTGATAGTTTTAGTTCAAACAAGTCCAACGGCATTTTCATACATTCATATCAAAGATAGATCATGATAATAGTGACTCTAAATGTTCATCCAAGATTGGAGTATATTTTGGAAAGACAACACAACAAACCTCATAGGAGATAAGCTTGATGATAATGGATTACCTTTTATTGACTCAAACTTATATAGTGGGGAAAAATTAATTGAAAAGTGAATTCATAGCCATTTGATGCAATTTCAGCCTCAAGCTGAAGCATAATGAAGAGGGAGGGTCAATCAAGTTTATGAACTACCCCAGACCTTGGATCTATTCCCTAAACACCTCCCCAACTGACTTGGATCCAAGGGCATCCTTCACCCAAAGATTGCCTACATACCCGCTTCCAAATGAGATCGAAGTCACATGTAGTTCTCCTAGGATTCTAACTATCAAGATGAGAACTTGCACCTTCCCAAGTTAAGATAACCTATATATATATATGAATAACCTATATATATATGAGACAGTGTGACCATTTTGTCTCCTACATATCCAAGGTATAGCCCTCTAGGATTCCCAACCTTGTGATATAGTTTCCCTAAAGAAGCTACGGCCTAGCTTGACCAAGGAAGATCATGTAAATTCTATTAGTATTTTTTCATACTTATCTTTGTCGGCATGACTATTTTTAGTTAATGCTAATCTATGTCGGCAGTTTTCTATTTTTAGAAAACTTGCTCTTTGTACATTGTATATATTGAGCGTTTGTGCTCATTTGTAAATATATCAAATCATAATCAATTCATCTTGTGTCTGTTCGAATTCTTTATGGTATCAGAGCAGTTCGATTTTGGGCACCGAAAATTTTGAGTTCAAAATTTTTTTCTGAGAATCGCGATTTCTGTGTTAGATTGTTTGAGCGGGCATCACCGTTGGAACCGAATTGTCATTGGATACCCGCTTGGAACGGTTTCTTCCAGTCGCGGCTCCTGTTGGTTTGGCCGCGCGTGCCCTACCTTGCTGGGTCGCAATTTTCTTGGCGTTTCCTCTGGTTTTGGCCGCGCCTACCTCGCGGGCTCTTTCTCCTGAAATCCCGCCCATTTCGCGGACTCAAACCTTTGCCAGTCGCGCCCGCAACTTCTTTCCAAACTCCGGCGTTTTTTTTTTACAGGCCCTTCATAGACTGCAGCCTTTGTATTTCCGCGTGTTTCGCTCTTGCACAGAAACCAGGCCGAGGAATCTCTAAATCATTTCGAAAATTTTTAGAGTATCTCCATTCTTTTTGAAAATTTCTCAGTGCCTAGGGCACGGACAGTTTTCGTCTAGGGTTTTGAACCCTCAGCATTTGACGAAATTTTTTTTCGAACACATATTCCTTTTGGGTTTTTTCGAGGCCTTTCGTGGGTACCTGTCAGATTTTTTTTGTACCTCGAAGTTCGTGCCTCATTTTCCATGCCATCGTACCTGTCTCGGATCTTGTACCTGATCCTGTTCTACTCCTCAGTAAAACGCTGTTCAGTTTTTTGTCGTTTTCCTGCATTGGGAGACGTGCAAATGGCGTCTTTGACCAACTTGATGTTGGAGGGCAGTCAGCGATTTAATGGCAGAAACTATAATATCTGGAAGCAGCATATGCTGACTATTTTTGAGTATCGCCGCCTTGATGAATTGGTTTTGGACAAAGAAACTCGTCCTCCCACCGCTGGTGCTGATCAGGACAAGTTTGATGATCGTAGCAGAGAGGCTGTCATGCTTCTTAAGCTTTCTGTTACAGATGACCAGTTGCCGCAGATTCCTTCAGGCAAGACAGCTGCTGAGATTTGGAAGCACCTGAGGGAGCTTCATGAGACCTCTGATAAAACCCGAGCTTTCTTTTTGAAGAATCAGTTGTTCTCCATCATGATGGATGAACGTATGTCCTTACAGGAGCATCTCACGAAGATTAAGGACATTCGAGATCAGCTTGAGGCTATTGGTCGAAAAATGGAGGAAGAGGATATGGTAGTCATCACCCTCAAAAGTCTACCTAAATCCTACGAGCACTTTGTCGAGACTCTCAACATTACGTCTACGAATGTTGATTTGAAGTTTCCTGAATTATGCAACAAACTCCTGCAGCAGGATCGTTGGAAACAACAATTTGGTAGCAGTGCTTCTTCGTCCTCTTTCGAACAAGCATTTGCAGCTAATTCTTTTCCGAAGGATAACAGCAAATTTCAGTCATCTCAGTCATCACAGCCGAAAGGTTCAAATCAACCTTCGGGCAACCCTAAGAAGAAGAATGTGCAGTGTAATTACTGTCACAAATTCGGCCATATGAAGAAAGATTGCCGTTAGAGGATAGCTTCTGAACAGAAGAAGCAGGGAGGGTCACATCAGAAGGCGCATGTTGTTGAACTTTCTGAGCAAAAGGAGTCTGCCTTTTACGCTTTTATGGCTAAAAGGTCTTCAGATCCTGCCAAGACTTTTGCTTGGTACATCGATTTTGGTGCTTCACGTCACTTTACTCACAGGCGTGATTGGTTTACCGACTTTTCTCCCTTCAGTGATTCAGTTATCTTTGGTGGAGGTGAGGAGTACACAGTTGTTGGCAGAGGCACTGTTCAGATACAGTCTGGTGGAAGGAACCTTATCTTCCTAAATGTGTACTACGTTCCTGGTATGGAACTCAACCTGCTTTCAGTGAGTCAGATCATGAGGAATGCTCCTCAGTTGGGTGTAGTGTTCAGTGCTCACAAGTGTTCTATTATTGATCGAGAGACCCGTCTTACTGTTGTTGTTGGTCTAGAGGATCATGGCCTTAATCGGCTCATTGACACTGGTGATTCTCCTGAAGTAGCTATGGCAGCCCGTGTTTCTTCTCTTAGCACTTTGTGGCATCAGCGATATGGACATCTCAACATCCATTATCTCTCTCAGCTGTCCCGGCAGGGACTTGTTTCTGGCCTACCTGATATTCAGACACAACTTCTTGGAGTATGTGGCGCCTGTCAAGCTGGCAAACAACATCGGACTCCCTTCAAGGATGGCGATTCTTGGCGTGCGTCTAAGGTACTTCAATTACTTCATACTGATATTTGTGGTCCTATGAATACATCTTCAGTTACTGGTTGCAAATATTTCTTGCTTATTGTTGATGATTTTAGTCGAAAGATGTGGGTGTACTTTCTCAAACAAAAATCAAATGTATTTAGTATCTTTCAGAAGTTTAAGTCCTTGGTTGAAAAAGAGTCTGGCTATAGCATCATCACTCTTAGGACAGATAACGGTGGGGAATTTTGTTCTGCTGCATTCTCCGACTTCTGTGATACCCATGGCATCAAACGCCAGTTGACTACACCCTACACTCCGCAGCAAAACAGTGTTGTTGAGCGTCGCAATCGTACGGTTGTTGAGATGGCTCGTTCTATGTTACAGCACAGGAGTGTTCCTAATAAGTATTGGGCAGAAGCAGTTTTTACTACCGTCTATCTCCTTAATCGCTCTCCTACTCAGGCTGTTAAGGGGAAGACTCCAGAAGAGGTTTGGTCTGGTCGCCAGCCCAGGATCAGCCACCTGAAGGTTTTTGGCTCTCTTGCATATGTTTGGGTTCCAGATGCTCAACGCTCGAAGTTGGACTCCAAGAGTCAGAAGCTCATGATGACAGGGTACAGTGACAACCATAAGGCCTATAGACTGATAGATATTGACACTGATCGTCTTATCTTCAGCCGTGATGTTGTCTTTGATGAAGATAGAGGACCTTTTCAGTCTTCTTCTTCTAAGCAGTGTTCTGAGGATCAGCCTCAAAGTGTTCTTCCACTAGGTCCCCCTGATGGGAGGGATGATGCAGAATCTGTTTCTGATGATGCACTACCTGAGTTTCCTCCGGACAATAATCCTCTTCCTGCTGCTCCTGTTGCTGATCTTGCACCTCTTCTAGCTCCTCCAGATGTTAGCACTTCTACTCTCCGGCCTAAATGGTATGCTAAAACCATTAGTGATCTCCAGGATGGTGAGCTCATTGAGAGTAGAACTTCCAGAAATAAGAGCAAACAGCAGCCTATAGTCAATTTTGCTCTCATGGCTAACATTAATAGTGTTTTTGAGCCTCAGACATACTCAGAGGCTAAAGGTATACCTGAGTGGGAATAGGCTATGGAAGCTGAGTTCCAGAGTCTTCAGAAGAATCACACTTGGGCACTTTCTGATCTTCCTCCAGGGAAGAAACCCATTAGCTGCAAATGGGTGTACAAGGTGAAATACAAAGCTAACGGAACCCTCGACAAGTATAAGGCTTGTCTTGTTGCTCGTGGGTTCTCACAGAAGGAAGGCATTGACTATGAGGAGACCTTTGCTCCTACAGCCAAAATGAGTACCATCCGGCTTGTTCTTGCCTTAGCAGCCCAGTTTGGTTGGAAAGTCCATCAGATGGATGTTAAGACTACTTTTCTGAATGGTGACTTGCAGGAAGAAGTCTACATGATGCAACCTCCAGGCTTTAAGGTTGCTGATCAAGAACACAAGGTCTGTAGACTCGTCAAAGCTCTCTATGCTCTGAAACAAGCCCCTCGGGCTTGGTACATGAAAATAGATAAGTACTTGACAGATCATGGTTTTCAGCGAAGTCCATCTGATTCAAATCTGTATATCAAACTTTCTGGTGATGATATATTGTTTGTGGTTGTCTATGTGGATGACTTAATCATTACTGGTAGTTCCGCACATTTGATTGCTGAGATCAAACAGGATTTGTGCCGTACTTTTGATATGACAAATTTGGGCTTGTTGCATTATTGCCTAGGAGTTGAGGTTTGGCAAACTGAGCACAGTGTCTTTCTTTCTCAGTCCAAGTATGCTCGCAGCCTCGTGGACAGGTTCAGAATGTCGGGTTGCATACCTGCTTCTACTCCTATGGAACCCGGGCTTAAATTGTCAGCTCAGTCCACCGCACCAGTGGTAGATGAATCTTTGTTCAGGCAACTAGTAGGCAGCCTCATTTATCTTATTGCTACTAGACCTGACATTAGTTTTGCAGTGAGCTACATATCACGCTTCATGACAACTCCCAAGGCTGATCATTGGACAGCAGCGAAGCGTGTGCTGCGTTATGTGAGTGGCACTCTTGATTATGGACTTCTGTACACTCGGAGTTCTGATCCTATCCTCAGAGGTTACACAGATTCCGACTAGGTAGGTTCTGTTGATGACCGTAAGTCTACAGCTGGGTATGTGTTTAGTTTGGGATCTGGTGCTGTCACATGGACCAGTAAGAAGCAGCAGGCCGTGGCTCTCTCCTCGACAGAAGCAGAGTATCGGGGAGCAGTTAAAGCAGGTTGTGAGGTAGTTTGGCTTCGACGGATGCTTGCGGATATGCATGTTCCTCAGGCAGGTCCGACTCCCTTGTTCTGTGATAATCAGGGAGTGCTCAAATTGGCCAAGAATCCGGTCTTCCATGAACGAACCAAGCATGTGGAAACTCATTGTCATTACATACGACAGCTGGTTGAAGACGGATCCATTCAGTTGCTGTATGTTCCTACCTCGGAGTAGCCAGCAGATATCTTCACCAAGCCCCTCGGTTCTGATAAATTTGTAAACTTCAGGGGGTCTATAGGTGTTGTTGATAGATTGAGCATTAAGGGAGGGTATTAGTATTTTTTCATACTTATCTTTGTCGGCATGACTATTTTTAGTTAATGCTAATCTATGTCGGCAATTTTCTATTTTTAGAAAACTTGCTCTTTGTACATTGTATATATTGAGCGTTTGTGCTCATTTGTAAATATATCAAATCATAATCAATTCATCTTGTGTCTGTTCGAATTCTTTAAATTCAACTAAACACAAATAAATATGATTCAGCTCTAATGAATCAGTTCAATATGTTGAGATGGCACATTACTAAGAACAAGGTTCTTGAACTATCTCTATAGACAGTAGTACCAATTATCAACCATATTTATATTTAAAGCTGAGCATTAAAATATCACCCATATTAAACAACATACCTTAGACAATAGTGTCTTATAAGGACAAATTGTCTGAATCAAATCCATACATAGAAATTATGCATAACAATATAGTCAATATCAAATAAATCCAATCATATGAGAGCACAGGGTAGCAGCAATCAAAATATCATCACCAAGCAACAATTACACAAAATCCCAGATATGGCTCCAGGTGATGTCCTACTATAATATGTTTCAATGATATCAAGTATCATAATCATATGATATTATGGCATCCTTCTTGATGGAACACAACATGCATCAACAAGGCCACATAAAAATCATCTGAACTCAAAAGATATAGAATAGTAATTATAAACTTGCTTTAAGCATGATCAATACTTGAGTCATACTCAAGACAACTGGCTGCACTATTTCCATTAGATCGTCATATGAAGATATACGCTCAAAAATATTAGTAATAATATTCTTAACCTTCTGATTTCATGTACCTTATTGTGTAACCCCATAGTTTTATAATGGTCCAGTTCATGGACTAGATCATATTCACACTTGCCATTTATACTAAATATGACCTTAATGGTCAGTAGTAAGTGATTCCATACTACAGCAATAGGTTAGCAAATCAACCCTTGTACTCAGATTTTAGTGGTCATAAGATGTAGAACATCACAAACTTACAACACATCTTTCAATATCCAACATAATGCGACCAACAAGCAACCGGACACAACACAACATAGATGCAAGATCTTTAAACTCAATGGATAGTCATCACAATTTATTACCCAATAATGGTATGATCATTTCTTAGTTAAATCATTTTAGAAGGATAGAGATCATAAGGGCATCAGACGTCAAATGAATCAATAATTCATATTGAGTTAAATCCATCACAAGATTTCCCAAATTCCAACAGCTACAATGATGCAGAGCTACCACCACTCAGGGGAAGAGGATGCAGGCGATGACAGGGCAAAACAAGGCTTTAGGTCCTTGTGGACCTAGCTGCTCCATTGGTCTCCTTTTTGGACATGACCGTCCTCTCTTTGTTCATGGCTCCAACACTAGTCAACAATACCTCCAATAGGTTTATACACATGGGCTCTTTTCCAAACCTCCTAGGTACCATAGACCTCCTATGTTTGACTGGTCAATACTATCAAAACTACCCAAATGCTCTAGATGCAACTCCTTGTACCCCTTCCTTCACAACTAGCCTTAACTCCTTGTAGCCCTGTCAATGAGGTTTTTGGAGCATAACTTGAAGGATTCTTGACAAACCCATGAGAAAAATAGATTTTTGGATACCCATTAAGGAGTTGCATCACATATTAGACATGCAAGGTAGGTTGTTTTGGAATATCTGCCCTAAAAAGTGACTGTACCCGCTGTCGTAGAGGGCAATTAGCCCACTTTTACAAAGGAAATGTCCTCTAAACTTGCTCCCAACCCAAAAATCCTATGGGCAGTCCTTCAACTGGTTCAAAAACCACCAAATCCACAACCTTCCTCAGGAAAAACTATCACAAGACCCCCAAACCACTAAACCCTCATTTTTAGGCTAAATACTCAAGGGTTTATTGAAAATCCCTGTTCCAGACCTCCACCATCTTGGCTATTGGTTCAAACACATTCAAATACACCTACACAAACTCATTCCATCATTATATGACCAATACTTCAAAGTTTTGCACAAACCTAGCCTCTAACCTATTCAAATCTAAGCAAAAACCATGAGGATTCCTCTAGGACAGCACTTCAAACACCACAAATTACTTTTCCCTACTCCTGTAATGAAGATTCAATACAAAATATTGTCTAACAAGATCCATTCCATCTATTTAGAAGTTATGATGTTGGTGAAACAAGCCAAAAATCCATCGATTTTGTTAAAAACCCTTAAAACTAGGGTATGGCAGCTACTTTCAGAAAACCGACTGTGGAATGCTTTAAGATCAATGATAGTCTGTCTAAATTGACTCAAATGAAAGCTTACACTATCCTCCAAACATTTTCAGTCATTTTGCCCTATGACAGTACAGTACGGCTTAGTGTGGAACATTGGAACAGCAAGGTGACAGCAAAACTCAGAAAAAAAAATCAGAAAACAGAGCAAAACAATGTATTTTCTTTACTCAAATCTCATTCTCCTTCATACATTCGAATGTCTCTTCCTTCTATATGTCTTCTACTAACATAAAATTCTTATATATCTCTTTTCCATTGGGGGAAAAAGCCCCAAAATAAGGTAAAAGCTGACTGTCATAAAAGCAGCTCAAGAAGGAAAGTCCTAATTTTAGACAAAATGTTAAATACTCTGCTCCTACATAACATCCACTACAAAAATGCCTTTTTTTTTAAACTACCACTACATGGTCATGGCTTTACTACAGTATTTAAGACAAAAATGCCACCTACAAAAAATCAAAATTTGCTTTGAGGTCTAGGTGCCCCTGCACCATACAACCCCCCAAAAAGAAAACTCATGTCTTATGAGTGTTTGTCTTCATGCTCTTCTCAGCTCCTCCTTGTCTTTGACATGCTCCTTGACCGTATATTTCTTCCATGGGATCCAACTGCTGCCTTTGGGCTTCATACTTTGCCTTGTGTACTTACTTGTTTCTTGACAATGTGTACTCCTTGCAAACTGTCCTACTTTTGGTCCTCTGACCTTGTCACCTTCATTCCTTGATGTTATGCCTACCTTAGCATCTGTATCCATGCTCTTCTCAACTGTCCTTTCACTTGTCTCCTGCCCCATCTTGGTTACTTTCTTAAACTCTGTCTTATCATCTGGCAACCTACTGTCATCTACTGCATTTGCTGCCTTCATTTTGTTCTGTAGATCATCTGCCTCCATTACCACTGTACCAACTGTCCTTTCCTCTAGCTTACCAGTTCTAAAACCTTCATTCTTCACACTCTTAGACTCTCCTTTCAATCCTGTTGTTCCTAGTGGGCATAGAATTGTCCTAACCATGAGATGGTCATGCCAAATCTGTGTTTTCTTAAACAACTCATCCTCTACTCCCTCTTGGACTGTACTAGTCATCTTCTTGTCTTCTTTTTTTTGCAAAATCAGATTACACTTCAATCTTACTGTTTCTTCATCTTCCTTCTGCCTCCTATCTGTTGTCTCAAGAACTCTATGCCTTGAAAAGGCTGCATACTCCTTGGCCACACTCTCCTCAAGCCTCATTGGCTCTCTCCTACCAAACATTATCATCTTTTCTATCCTTGTCTGCTCCTTGGCTTCTTCTTGCATTGAAATCAACATAAAAGTCTTCTCATCCTTCCTTATGGTGCAGGTATTAGCTTTCCCATCATGTACTGCAGACCTATCAAACTGCCAGGGTCTTCCAAGTATCATATGACAACAATCCATGGGTAAAATGTCACAAAGTATCCTATTCTCATATGCTCCAATCTTGAACTCTACTAATTCTTGCTCACTTACTAAAATAGACTAATTATTACTAACCCAAGAAACTTTGTAGGGTGTTTCCCTAGGTTCTCTTTCCAATTTCAGTTTGTCTACCATTTCACTAGACACCATATTGTCAGTACAACCTGAATCCAGTATTATTTTACATACCTTGCCTTTGCATTTGCAAGCTGTCCTAAACAGTGCTCTCCTCTGAATCAGCTCCATCTCCTTGGAGGTCTTCAATAGTGCTCTTTCTCTCAGCATCAACATTTCTCCTATCTCACCAATATAGCTTGTGGGAGTAGAACCACCACATTCTTCTTCTTGGACAAATTGAGTCCTCCTCTCATTCTTCCTTTCACCATCACTTGTAAAACCTTGCCTCTCAGAACACTTGTATGCTGGGTGCCCAAACTCTTGACAATTGTAATACTTACCTACAAAGGTGTTTGCACTTCTTCCACCACCAAATCTGCCTCTAGAACCTCTGCCTCTGAAATCTGCACTTTGTCCTTGTTTGAAATCTGCACCTTGTCCTTGTGCCTCGCTTATCTCTTCTTGAATCTCATTGACTTGTTTTGCATTTGTAAAAGATCCTCTGCCTCTAGCTGTGTTATCCTGTCTCCTTTTTAGTTTTTCTTCCACTCTAATTGCCATTTGATAGCAGTCTTCAACACTCCTTGGATTTGCCAACACTAATTCATCATGTATGTTAAACCTCAAACTAGCAATATACCTAGCAACTTTTTGCACTTCATTTTCATTGTGACCATAGCTTATACTTAGCTTATAAAACTCTTCAGTAAATGACTTAACATCCATTTCCTTTTGTCTTAAACCTTGAAGCTTTTTAAACATTTGAACTTCATAATCTTTAGGTAAGAACTTACCTTTGATCTTAGCTACCATCTTGTCCCATAAAACAATCTTTGTCTTTCCTTGCTTTCTCCTCTCTGATTGCTGATAATCCCACCATAATAAAGCATGACCTGTCAGCTTGGTCTTTGCAATCTTCACTTTCTGCTCCTCAGGAACTTTATCACACTCAAAGTGATTGTCCAATGCTACAATCCAATCAAGCAACTCTTCATCACTAAGGCTTCCTCCATACTTTGGCACATCTATCTTCATCTTGTGCTTGTCTTCTTTTACTGCTCTGAGCAACTTTGCCATCCTCTGATCCTCAAGGTCCAACTCTTCTTCCACATCTTCATACTCTGCTTCCTCTTCTTCCTCGGATTCATTCTCATCACCTAGAGCCACTCCTCTTTTCTGATTTTGTTCTAGACTAGCCATTCTTTCCTTCAACTCTCTCAACTCTCTAGCATATTTCTCCTTCAACTCACTCATCTTTTGAGCCATGTTTTTTCCTCTTGGAAGCATCTTGACAAACTGCCTCTTCAACTACCACGGTTCCTTTCTCAACCTATACTTTTCAACCACAACAGATCTTCTAATTGTGCTCTGATACCAATTTGATGCAGAGCTACCACCACTCAGGGGAAGAGGATGTAGGGGATGGCAGGGAAAAATAGGGCTTTAGGTCCTTGTGGACCTAGCTGCTCCATTGGTCTCCTTTTTGGACATGATTGTCCTCTCTTTGTTCATGGCTCCAACACTAGTCAACAATACCTCAAATAGGTTTATACACATGGGCTCTTTTCCAAACCTCCTAGGTACCATAGACCACCTATGTTTGACTGGTCAATACTATCAAAACCACCCAAATGCTCTAGATGCAACTCCTTGTACCCCTTCCTTCACAACTAGCCTTAACTCCTTGTAGCCCTGTCTAAGGTTTTTGGAGCATAACTTGAAGGATTCTTGACAAACCCATGAGCAAAATAGATTTTTGGATACCCATTAAGGAGTTGCATCACATATCAGACATGCAAGGTAGGTTGTTTTGGAATGTCTTCCCTAAAAAGTGACTGTACCTGCTGTCCTAGAGGGCAATTAGCCCACTTTTACAAAGGAAGTGTCCTCTAAACTTGCTCCCAACCCAAAACTCCTATCGACAGTCCTTCAGCTGGTTCCAAAACCACCAAATCCATAACCTTCCTCAAGAAAAACTATCACAAGACCCCCAAACCACTAAACCCTCATTTTTAGGCTAAATAACTAAGTTGCCGAATCGGGTATGGGTACGTGATTCTGGTACGCTAGTACGGCAATTTTTTTGAAGGGGGTTTGGGTATGTTTTGGGTACATTAGTACAAAATACATATAAAAAATTAAAAATATATATATTTACAAATAAATTATAAATTTGAAATAGAACTAAAAATAAAAATTTAAAAATTAAATGATTCTAACTTTACTTTAGTCTTTTAAATTTTAAATTTTTAAACTTTAAAGACTTTTAAATTTTTAATTTTAATGATAAATATTAAATATAATTATATAACTATTAGTCAATTATAAAAACAAAAATAAAACCTATGTATTATAATAAAATTATTAATAAATATTATAATTAAATATTATTAATACTAATATTTACTATTCAGTCTATTCTTAAAAAATTAATAATTATTATAAATTTATAAACTATACAAAAAAATGTTAAAAACTATACAATAGTTTTTTATCAATTCAGTATGTAATAATTAAATAAAGTAATAGTATTCAAAAAAATTTAAAAAAACTATACAAATGTCAAAAACTATAAAAAAAAATATACAAAATTGAAAAAATGATAAAAACTAGGCGGAAAATGCATAGGCGCGTCGGAAAATACTCAGTAGTCCTCTGCAAGAGAGAGGCAAGAGAAAGGGAGGCTTGGAGACTCCTCTGGGGAGGACAAAAGGTAACAGGTAAAGAGCGGAGGCGAAGTATCAAAGGCATAACTGTAAGCGGCAGGGTAGGCGTCCTTAAACATACGAGAATACATACTAGGAGAACAGGTAGCAGAAGTAGAGTACTGTTTCCTACAGGAAAACCAATCCAAATCAAACGCCAAACAAGCACTTTTGCACGCCACCACATTTCCCGCACTCTGCACCTATAACTCAGTCGGGCACAGGCGGAAAAACTAGGGCATCGTCAAAAATGCACAGGCGCGTCGAATATGCAGAGGGCGTCGAGGAAGTTGGGCTTTGAAAATATAGAGGGTGTCGAATGACAAAAATATGCAGCAGAGGGCTTCGAACCCACAGTCGATTCGGCCCAGTACCCGATTTCGAGACGTTTCATACCCGGAATCGGGCTGTCCAGCAGAGCGATTCGGCAACTTAGCTGAATACTCAAGAGTTTATTGAAAATCCCCATTCCAGGCCTCCACCATCTTGGCTATTGGTTCAAACAAATTCAAATACACCTGCACAAACTCATTCCATCATTATATGACCAATACTTCAAACTTTTGTACAAACCTAGGCTCTAACCTATTCAAATCTAAGCAAAAACCATGAGGATTCCTCTAGGACAGCACTTCAAACACCACAAATGACTTTTCCCTGCTCTTGTAATGAAGATTCAATACAAAATATAGTCTAAAAAGATCCATTCCATCTATTTAGAAGTTATGATGTTGGTGAAACAAGCCAAAAATCCATCGATTTTGTTAAAAACCCTTAAAACTAGGGTATGGCAGCTACTTTCAGAGAACCGACTGTGGAATGCTTTAAGATCAATGAAAGTCTGTCTAAATTGACTCAAAATGAAAACTTACACTATCCTCCAAACATTTTCAGTCATTTTGCCCTATGACAGTATAGTATGGCTTAGTGTGGAACGTTGGAACAGCAAAACTCAGAAAAAAAATCAGAAAACAGAGCAAAACAATGTATTTTCTTTACTCAAATCTCATTCTCCTTCATACATTCGAATGTCTCTTCCTTCTATATGTCTTCTACTAACATAAAATTCTTATATATCTCTTTTCCATCGTGGGAAAAAGCCCCAAAATAAGGTAAAAACTGACTGTCATAAAAGCAGCTCAAGAAGGAAAGTCCTAAT
Organism: Cunninghamia lanceolata; assembly: GCA_027924645.1. Classification (NCBI taxonomy): domain Eukaryota; kingdom Viridiplantae; phylum Streptophyta; class Pinopsida; order Cupressales; family Cupressaceae; genus Cunninghamia; species Cunninghamia lanceolata. Next base: position 1,182,396 of record BSBN01000053.1, on the reverse strand, counting down.
TTTAGACAAATTGTTAAATACTCTTCTCCTACATAACCTACACTACAAAAATGCCTTTTTTTTTAAACCACCACTACATGGTCATGGCTTTATTACATTATTTAAGACAAAAATGCCACCTACAAAAAATCAAAATTTGCTTTGAGGTCTAGGTGCCCCTGCACCATACAACCCCCCTAAAAGAAAACTCATGTCTCATGAGTGTTTTTCTTCATGCTCTTCTCAGCTCCTCCTTCTCTTTGACATGCTTCTTGACTGTATATTTCCTCCATTGGATCCAACTGCTGCCTTTGGGCTTCATACTTTGCCTTGTGTACTTACTTGTTTCTTGACAATGTGTACTCCTTGCAAACTGTCCTACTCTTGGTCCTCTGACCTTGTCACCTTCATTCCTTGATGTTATGCCTACCTTAGCATCTGTATCCATGCCCTTCTCAACTATCCTTTCACTTGTCTCCTGCCCCATCTTGGTTACTTTCTTAAACTCTGTCTTATCATCTTGCAACCTACTGTCATCTACTGCATTTGCTGCCTTCATTTTGTTCTGTAGATCATCTGCCTCCATTACCACTGTACCAATTGTCCTTTCCTCTAGTTTACCAGTTCTAAAACCTTCATTCTTCACACTCTCAGACTCTCCCTTCAATCCTGTTGTTCCTAGTGGGCATAGAATTGTCCCAACCATAAGATGTTCATGCCAAATCTATGTTTTCTTAAACAACTCATCCTCTTCTCCCTCTTGGACTGTACTAGTCATCTTCTTGTCTTCTTTGCTTGGCAAAATCAGATTACACTTCAAACTTACTGTTTCTCCATCTTCCTTCTACCTCCTATCTGTTGTCTCAAGAACTCTATGCCTTGAAAAGGTTGCATACTCCTTGGCCACACTCTCCTCAAGCCTCATTGGCTCTCTCCTACCAAACATTATCATCTTTGCTGTCCTTGTCTGCTCATTGGCTTCTTCCTGCTTTGGAATCAACATAAAAGTCTTCTTATCCTTCCTTATGGTGCAAGTATTAGCTTTCCCATCATGTATTGCAGACCTATCAAACTGCCAGGGTCTTCCAAGTATCATATGACAACAATCCATGGGTAAAATGTCACAAAGTATCCTATTCTCATATGCTCCAATCTTGAACTCTACTAATGCTTGTTCACTTACTAAAATAGACTGATTATTACTAACCAAAGAAACTTTGTAGGGTGTTTCCCTAGGTACTCTTTCCAATTTCAGTTTGTCTACCATTTCACTAGACACCATATTGTTAGTACAACCTGAATCCACTATTACTTTACATACTTTGCCTTTGCATTTGCAAGCTGTCCTAAACAATGCTCTCCTCTGAATCAGCTCCTTCTCCTTGGAGGTCTTCAATAGTGCTCTTTCTCTCAGCATCAACGTTTCTCCTATCTCACCAATATAGCTAGTGGGAGTAGAACCACCACATTCTTCTTCTTGGACTAATTAAGTCCTCCTCTCATTCTTCCTTTCAGCATCACTTGTAAAACCTTGCCTCTCAGGACACTTGTATGCTGGGTGCCCAAACTCTTGACAATTGTAACACTTACCTACAAAGGTGTTTGCACTTCTTCCACCACCAAATCTGCCTCTAGAACCTCTGCCTCTAAAATCTGCACTTTGTCCTTGTTTGAAATCTGCACCTTGTCCTTGTGCCTTGCTTATCTCTTCTTGACTCTCATTGACTTGTTTTGCATTTGTAAAAGATCCTCTGCCTCTAGAGGTGCTGCCTCTGCCTCTAGCTGTCTTATCTCGTCTCCTTTTTAGTTTTTCTTCCACTCTAACTGCCATTTGATAACAGTCTTCAACACATAAGACAATGAACACAATGTTTACTCTGGGAAAACCCTCCTACTCGAGGGAGAAAAACCCAGCAAATAATCTCTTCTTATATATCAGAATAAAATGAGCAAAAATCTGTTTACAGAATTAGGCCTTACTCAAGGTTGAGTATATACAATGGATGGAGACACTTCTCAAATAAATATGCTTCCCCTTGAAATCTGCTCTACTGCTAAAGGAATGACCGAACTGCTAGAGGTGTAAATGAAGTGATTGAATTGATGTATATATACAAATCAAGGTGACTCTTCATATGCGTCGATGTCTCTTCATATGCTTTGGTGTCTCTTTATATGTGACTTTTCATTATTTAAATTTGGGAGAAGGATATCTCCCGCCGCTAAAACATCAACACTCCCTCTTAGCCAGGGAGGTATCCTTCCAGATATCCATGTCATGGAGTCTCTCAACATGACATCCACAATGGCTCCACCCATTTGTGAAATAGTTCATCACAGAGTTTCTCAATGTGATATCGTCATGGAGTCACTCAACATGACGTCCAGCATGGCTACTCCCATGTGTGGAAAGAAACATATGCACAAGTGCCCATCACGGAATCTCTCAATGTGATGTCATCATGGAGTCTCTCAACATGACGTCCACCATGGCTACTCCCATGCGTGGAAAGAAACGCATGAATAAGTGTCCACGGAGTCTCTCAACGTGATGTCATCATGGAGTCTCTCAACATGACGTCCACCATGGCTACTCCCATGTGTGGAAAAACACAAGTACAAGGGTTCATCACAGAGTCTCTCAACGTGATGTCGTCATGGAGTCTCTCAACATGACGTCCACCATGGCTACTCTGATGTGTGGAAAAACACAAGTACAAGGGTTCATCACGGAGTCTCTCAACGTGATGTCGTCATGGAGTCTCTCAACATGACGTCCCATCTCAGTCTCAGAGATGAACAAGGGCTCGCACCTCATATTTCTCTGTCTCAGAGAAATATACACTACAAGGGCTTTCACCTCATATTTCTCCGTCTCAGAGAAATATACACTACAAGGAACCTTCATGATGATGTGACTCCCTCTGAAGCTCCAAGTACTAACATCAACCTCCTGACCTCCTCATCCAAGGTTGCCTCTGTTGGTTTGTCAAACTCCCGAGTCTCTCATTTCTTGAAAAAGCATTAGAGCCTCCTCAGCACAACCATGAACGGCATACCCTGCAATCATAGCTGTCCACGATACAACGTCGTGTCGGGGCATTTTGTCAAACACTTCACAAGCCTTCTGTATGCTCCCACATTTTGCATACATGTCCACAAGAGCACTCAAATAAGCGCAAGCTAGCAAAATGATAGCAAATGTATTCGAGCCAAGCTTTGGACCTGCCAATCTCATTTCTTGGTAGAGCTTCAGGGCCTCCTCTGCTCATCCATTCTGCACATACCCAGCAATCATTACCATCCAAGAGACATCATCTCGTTGAGACATTTTGCGTGCATTCTCTACACAACCAAATTTCACATACATATCCATGAGCGCACTCTCAACTACATCCAACTCAATCCCACTCTTAATTATCTTTTCATGAATCTTTTCCAGAGATGCCAAATCCACACATGCTGGAAAAACACTGGAAAATGTGAATTGATTGGGTTGGATTCCTTCGCCAAGCATTTGGTGAAATAGTCCCAACGTAGAAACATCCATTGCTCTCCACACATCATCCAAAATGAGCAGCAATCGCTTCTCCTTGAAAACTGAATGCAACTTCTCTGCGGCCTCATCAATGCTCAAATTGGATCGCCAAGGCAACTCAATTATGCCACTAATGTGCTTCTTTTGATTGTTGTTGATTTGTTTGAGTGGGGACGTCTTTCCCACGCTGGGCATTCCATTGACACCAATGATACGAACATAGTCATCTTGTAGCAGCCACGTCTCCAACTCCGACAGCTTCTCGTGAACATATGTGCCAACCAGCTCGTTCTCCATGGGTTGCACTAGTGCCCCCTAAAGCTCTCCCAGTTCTCCATTCTGGGGAAAATTTGAATCTTTCGCCCGCAGAAGCTCACTTATCTCCACTAGAGTATTACGGATTTTTCGACTGGATTTGTGGACAAGGAGACAGTGAGGGCAGCGCCAACACAAGTGATGGTGCTTGCTTTCTTCGTACTGTTGAAACGCTTCTTCAGCAAATTTGACGATTTGATCTCGTGTCTTGAGTCAACTCCTCATGATGGGCAAAGACTGTCGACCTTGATCACGCAGTTGCCTGTTTATCTGATCGACTATGCCCTTCACGCGATCTAACCATATGTGGAGGCATTGGGCATCGTCAGGCAAACTGGTTAGGTGCTTAATCTCTTTCACAATAGGCTTGAAGAGACTTGTTATAACGTGGCTCTGATACCATGTTAGTTTTAGGATCAGAAATGTAAGCAATCAGAAAATGCAACATATAAGACAATGAACACAATGTTTACCCTGGGAAAACCCTTCTACTCGAGGGAGAAAAACCCAGCAAATAATCTCTTCTTATATATCAGAATAAAAGGAGCAGAAATTTGTTTACAGAATCAGACCTTACACAAGGCTGAGTATATACAATGAATGGAGACACTTCTCAAATAAATATGCTTCCCCTTGAAATTTGCTCTGCTGCTAAAGGAATGACCGAACTTCTGTTAGAGGTGTAAATGAAGTGATTGAATTGATGTATATATACAAATCAAGGTGACTCTTCATATGTGTCGGTGTCTCTTCATATGCTTTGGGTCTCTTGATATGTGACTTTTCATTATTTAAATTTGGGAGAAGGATATCTCCCGCCACTAAAACATCAACAGAAGATATCTCTAATATAGGTGTTGGAATCAGCTCTGTCAAATTCCTCCAGCTTCACATTAAATGCAGTCTTGAGTGAGAAAGAAAAGACAATGGGATATGACTCCGTCTATCATTCACACAACCACAAAGAACACATGTAATCCAAAAAACTGAGAATGTAGAGGTACGCATTATGCAGGGGTCATAGGTGACATAGAGCTCATATCTTGCAAACCTTTGGGCAATTTGTAGTTGTCAGAGATCAAGGATCCAGTCCCCAAACACCAATACTATTGGAAATCATGAGCTCCCACCCTAAGCTTCCACACACACCAGCACAATAAATGTTGTTGCAGCACACATAAGCCCAAGAGAACTCACCATAGCTTTGTCAGTTCTCAAATGCCTCCTTACTTCTCCCTTGTAGAAATCATTTTCCCCCACCTCTTCCTTGCTTCTGCTCCTCTCAAAAATGGGTCATGAAATCCTCCTCAACTTTGTCGAAAAATGCCCTCTTTATTGTCATGAAATCCTTCTATCCTTTATGCTTTGATGGATGTCCATACCCTATAGATATGAAGCCAACTTTGTATTATTTTGATAATACTTACTATGTGTGAACTACAACATTACTGCTAATTTAGTTAGAGAATCCTCAACTGGGAACATCTTATGAAAGAGCACAACCTGAATCAAGCCTTATTAGTTTTTACCATTTTGGATCCACTTATTAGGTGTGTTCCATGAGGACGCATCCTCAACCCGCAAACCCCCATCCCCATCCCCATCCCCTTAGGCATTTCGGGTATGGTGGGATGATAGGGGACGTCCAAAAAAATTAAAACTGCAAAACGTCTCCGAAACGTGTCCCACTCTCAAGAAATGGAAGGAAACACATTGAGGACATCTAACCATCCCCAAGGCAACCAGGGATGTCTAAGACATCCCTTGACTGTCCCGAGGATGGCCGGATGTCCTCGACGTCAAATAAAGTTTTAAAAAAAGCAAACATTTGGCGGAAACCCTTTTCCCGTTTTAACAGACGAAATGCCATTTTCATTTTATTTTGTTGACTTTTCTTTCAATTGGATTTTCTTGGCATTAACATCGATGTAATTAGAAGACAACCTTGGCATTGCAATCACCATCGCCATTTCCATGGACCAAAATAGTTCTCGTTTTTAAATTTCTCATAATATGTGCTTGTTCCTGCCTTTTTTCTGGTTGCAAATCAAACTCTTAACTTTTACCTGTTAGAAATTATCAAAGAGCTCAAATTAGCAAGCTGTGACTTTTAATTGGGAAAAAGTGCCACTTAAAATCACATTCATCTCTCTCTGGTTGTTTTATATAAACATATTAACTTCTAAAATAGAGACAAATATAGTGGTTATTAAGATTAAATATATATGTATTTTAATATAAATTAGTTAATATTATATATTTTATATTTATTATTATGATAAAAATATATATAATTTAATGTAGTAATAAATATTATATAATTTATTTATATAAATATTAAAATATAGTATTATAAAATTATATATTTATATATACATTAATATTATAAAACATATTATATTTATATTTTAGTATAATATTATATTATAAAATTTTGTGTGTGTTTGTGTATATAGCCATCCCCAAAAATGGCCCTCAGACTATCGTCCCTAAAACATGTCCCTTGCTGTCCCCATCCCGAAATGTTGTGGAACACATCTTATTAGTTTTCATGTTAATATTATATGAACCTTAGTTATCATAAATGCACCAAAATAACCCCGTTGCATGTTTTAAAGTGTTGAATTCCATTTATATTGTTCAAGGCCTCACATTAAATTTTCCTTCTAGGGCAACACACCCTGCAACATTGCAGCTAGTTACAGAGTTGTTTTGGGAAAAAAGCATTTTGATTGAGGGAAATCATGTCAAGTGGCTGAGTGCATGTAAGGTTAAAACAGTAAGATCATGCAAGATGGAAAGGAAATGATGATTCTGCTATAGAAGGAGAATCATGATTTTCTCATGGATTTTTTCAAACTTCTATACAATATAGAGTTTTAAATGTGAAAGAAGAAAGTGATTTGATTTGTTTTAACATTGCATGGTATAACTTCCATATGATACCTGTAACACCCACTCTAATTTAACAGAATAGAAACTTATCTAATAACAGAATTTTAGCAGAAAGATTAACTAACTTTTATGAAAGAAGTAACGAATACAATAATATTCGAATTTCAACAAACTTTCATTTCCAGCTGAAATGATCTTTTCTAATCAGCATACATGTAAACCAAAGTAATCTAACTAACTTTAATTATCTTTCTTTTCAACAAACTCAAATATTAAAATAGGAAGAGAGGATAAGGAAAGTACAACTTGAATAGTTTCCTGCTGATTTGTTTGTAGATCCTTTTCTGGATTCTGGAAAAAGAAATATCAACAAGGGCTTTATCCACCCAACCAAGACCAACTGGTCTCCCGTGCTTCTTCAATTGAAGAAACCTGACCCATCACGAGGGTGATTAATGAGGAATCAAATAACAACAATATGCCTATGAGCCTGGTGTCAAGATCCTATCCCTCCTGCTTGATCTTTTCTCTAAGGTACCTCCTACTGGAAAGATCACTCTGATCAGTGGCATATCTGGAACTTGATAGCTGACAGATACCTATACTACATCGTAACCTTGGCCAAGGATTTCTAATATATTTATCTGACACTACTGTGTCGTCAGCATTCACCCTTGCTTGGCATTTACATTATTTCATATGTTTCTTTTTGGTTGCATGTTTGAAAGAAAATCATGTATGATCTGTTAAACTAATGTTCGTTACTTCCTAATGGTCAATCCTTATCTCTTTCCTTATCCCTTCTGCTTTTTACCTTTGTGGCTCTTTTTAGCCTTTGTTCCTTCTTTATATACAGCTTTGCTGTATCTTGTAAATATACTCTTCTGATTAATATATTTGAGGTTTCTATAATATGGTATAAGAGCGGGTTCCCTCCTGCGTCTGTCTGTACATCCATACGATGTACAGATCTATTTTTTAGATGTTTTCTTTTTTCTCTGAAATTCGCGATTTGAAAGCAGCCGAGTGTTCGAGTTTCTTGCTTCAAATTGCATCTTTTTTAAGGCATGGTATCTGTGTGTGCTCTCGGATCTAAGGTCGTGGGTCGCTGAAGGCATGATTGGAGGCCGTCGGCTCTAATGTTTTGGCGGCGTGTTCCTTTGGCAAACTCATCGAAAATTTTCAGCGACTCATTTTATCAAGTCTGTGTTGTGCGGTTCTAGAATCCCGTTTTTTCTCTAAGGTCACCCTATGGTTCTTCAAAACTGCGTTCAATCCCGTTTTTCTCTGAGGTTGCCCTATGGTTTTGCGAAACCGCGTTCTTTCATCTCTGAACGAGGGTTGGATTTGAATCGCGGATTTAAATCGTGGATTAGAGGCCACGTGTTTCTGCACCCCAAACATGCATTTTTAGTAGAGTCAACGGCTTCAAGTTTTCTTCAAACGCCATTCTTGGTCAAGGATCCCTGAGTTACATCACGAATGTTTGGGTATTTGGGTATTCGCGCTTTTGTGCTGGGTCGTGTTGTTTTATATCACGATTGTATGGGTGTATTACATCTTTGGCGGGCGTCCTCTTTAATGAACACGGGTTTGATGTTTCTACATGAATTCTCTTTTGTTACGATTTTGTCAAAATGCAGCTATCATTCTCATGCCTAGAAAAAATGCCTCTATTTATGTTGAACTTTGTGCAAAAAGTGTCTGATCTCAACAGACATTTTTTTCTCTGTATCTCAACAATTGTGTTCAGTCTGATGTGTCAACCTTTTTGCCTTGACATTTGTGCTATCTGGTGCTTATACACCTTGAAGCATCTCGTCTTTCATGCCTCGAGAAACGCGGAAATGGAGTACCTTGAGCAGAACGATTCTGAGGTCTTTGCCTTCATGGCCACGTGACCTGCAGATCATGTCAAAACGTTTGCATGGTACATTGACTCCGGCGCTTCTCGACACTTCACACATCGACGAGATTGGTTTATAGAATACACGCCTTTCAAGGATTCTGTCATCTTTGGTGGAGGTGAAGAATACACTATTGTTGGAAAAGGCAATGTACAAATCCAGTCTGGTGGGAGAAATTTAATATTTCTCGATGTATATTTCGTACCTGGAATGGAGCTAAATCTTCTCTCTGTCAGTCAGATAATGCGACATTCACCTCATTTCGATGTCGTTTTCAGCATGCATACTTGCAATATAATGGATCGTGAGACACGTACTATTGTTGCCAAGGGTCTTGAGGATCATGGTCTTTATAAGCTTGTGGACTCTAGTGATTCTCACAAACATGCCATGGCAGCCAAGAATACCTCCATCAGCAAACTCTGGCCTCAACGTTATGGGCATCTCAATATGCACTATCTCTCTCAGCTCGCTCAAGAGGGTCTGGTTGGTGGTCTTCCAGAAATTCAGACTCTAATTCCTGGTGTTTGTGATGCATGTCAGGCTGGCAAGCAGCATCGTACTCCATTTCCAAATGGTGATAAATGGAGAGCATCCAAAGTTTTGCAGTTAGTTTACGCTGATGTCTGTGGACCAATGAATACTCCTTCAGTTACTAGATGTCGATATTTCTTTCTTCTTGTTGATGATTTCAGCAGAAAGATGTGGGTGTATTTTCTAAAAAAGAAATCAGATGTATTTAGTACCTTTCAACAGTTCAATGCTTTGGTGGAAAAAGAGTCTGGCTGTCCCATAATCACTCTTCGATCTGATAATGGAGGGGAGTTTTGCTCTTCGTCCTCCATTCATTTCTGTGCTGCACATGGTATTAAACGCCAGCTAACTACACCATACACACCTCAACAGAATGGTGTGGTCGGGCGTCGCAATCGCACTATTACAGAAATGGCACGGTCTATGTTGGAACATAAAAGTGTTCCTAAGAAATTCTGGGCTGAAGCGGTCTACACTGCCATCTATCTTTTGAATCGATCTCCCACCTATGCCATTCGAAAGAAGACTCCTGAGGAAGCCCGGTCTGGTTGTAAGCCATGTGTCAACCATCTAAAATTTTTTGGTTCCACTGCTCATGTTTGGATCCCAGATGCCAAGCGCACTAAGCTGGATTCCAAAAGTCAGAAACTCATGTTCACTGGATATAGTGAAAATCATAAGGCTTATAGACTAATTGATATCGATACTGACCGTCTTATATTCAGTCGTGATGTAGTCGTTAATGACACTACTGGGCCCTTTCTTCTATCTACTTCATCTATTCCTCTTGAGGATCAGCCTTTGATGGATTCAGATTCAAGTGTTTGCATTCCTCTAGCTTCATCTAATGGGAGGGCTCCTACTGTTCTGCCAGCATCTCAGCCTGGATCTCCTTTTACCTCAACTCAGGATATTTTGGATCCTCCTGATCTTGTTTCGACTCCTTCAGATAATGATTCTGCTGTTCCTCTTCCAGATGCTGGCTCCTCTGCTCTCTGGCCAAAATGGTGGGCCAAAACCATTGGTGACCTTCATGATAATGAACTCCTCGTAGGAAGATCTGCTTGGAAGAAGAACAAGCAGTCAAATTCGGTCAATTTTGCTCTTATGGCCAATCTTCACAGCATTTCAGAACCTCAAACTTATTCTGAGGCTCAAGGTGTACCTGAGTGGGAACAGGCTATGGATGCTGAGCATCAGAGTCTTCTGAAGAACAATACTTGGGTTTTGTCTGATCTCCCTCCTGGGAAGAAACCTGTTGGCTGCAAATGGGTATACAAAGTCAAGTACAAGGCCGATGGGACTCTTGATAAATATAAGGCTAGGTTGGTCGCCAAAGGTTACTCTCAAAAAGAAGGTGTTGACTATGAGGAGACTTTTGCTCCTACACCAAAAATGAGCACCATTCGGCTTGTCCTTGCTATGGCAGCTCAATTTGGGTGGAAAGTCCATCAAATGGACGTCAAGAGTGCCTTTCTCAATGGAGAGTTGCAGGAAGAAGTCTATATGATGCAACCTCCTGGTTTCAAGGTTGCTGGGAAAGAACATCAAGTATGCAAACTGGTGAAAGCTCTCTATGGCCTCAAACAGGCTCCACGCGCATGGTATCTCAAGATTGATCAGTATCTTGTTGATCGGGGCTTTCAGCGGAGTCCATCTGATCCAAATTTGTATGTCAATCAGTATGTTGATGATAGACTCCTTATTGTTGTATATGTTGATGATTTGATCATTACTGGCAGCTCAGAATCATTGATTCATCAGATCAAGCATGATCTCAGCCACACTTTTGACATGACAGACTTGGGCCTCTTGCATTATTGCCTCGGTATTGAGGTATGGCAGCAATCTGACAGTATCTTTCTCTCTCAATCAAAGTATGCTTGGAGTCTGTTGGACAAATTCAGGATGACAGATTGCAAACCAGCTTCTACACCAATGGAGAAACGCCTGAAACTCTCTGCTCATTCAGACTGTCCTATAAAGAATGAATCATCATTTAGGCAATTAGTTGGCAGTCTCATCTATCTCACTGCCACTTGACCTAATCTTAGTTTTGCAGTCAGCTACATCTCTCAATTCATGACAGCTCCTAAAACTGAACACTGGGTTACAGCCAAGCGTGTGTTACGGTATGTGCATGGCACTTCTGACTTTGGCATTTTGTATGGCAGGTATAAAGATCCTCAACTAATTGGTTTTACAGATTCAGATTGGGCAGGTTCTGTAGATGATAGAAAATCTACCTCTGGTTATGTTTTCAGTTTGGGCACAGGTGCAGTCACTTGGACCAGCAAGAAGCAGCAGGCAGTGGCTCTCTCCTCCACAGAAGCTGAATATAGGGGAGCGGTTAAAGCTGCCTGTGAGGCAGTTTGGCTTCGAAGGATGCTTTCAAACATCCACATGTCTCCAGCCGGTCCTTCACCTCTGTATTGTGACAATCAAGGGGTGCTAAAACTTGCCAAAAATCCTGTCTTCCATGAGCGGACCAAGCATGTTGATCTTCATTGTCACTTTATTCACCAACTTGTTGAAGATGGCTCTGTTATGTTGCAATATGTTCCTACAGAGGACCAAACTGCTGATATTCTCACCAAGTCTCTAAGCCTGGATAAGTTTATCAAATTTAGGAGGCATCTTGGTGTTGTTGACCGCTTGACCATTATGGGAGGGTGTTAAACTAATGTTCGTTACTTCCTAATGGTCAATCCTTATCTCTTTCCTTATCCCTTCTGCTTTTTACCTTTGTGGCTATTTTTAGCCTTTGTTCCTTCTATATATACAGCTTTGCTGTATCTTGTAAATATACTCTTCTGATTAATATATTCGAGGTTTCTGTAATATGATCCACTTGACATACTTATAGATTCACAAGAGATGTAGCATAAAAACATATAGACAGAAAAATATCTTTTCTTACTTAGTGACCGAAGTCATATATCTCAAGGAAACTATAAATATATGAGTAGATATAATTGTTATATATATATATATATATATAAGGTGTAAGGAAGGACAATACTTCTGTAGATTCGAAAGACTTGATAGATGAACAACATATACTGATTCAGATGACCAATCATGAATTACAGAATGAAGATTAGAGAAAGATAGAATGATTTGATAACTACGGCTATCCCAATGATGTATTTCTATTGCATGACAAATAATATGATGAAGGAACTATGGTCTTGCCTAGACGATTCTTTTACTGATCGAAAATTGAAGGAAGTGCCGAGCAAGACAAGACTGGACTACCGATTTGTTCTTGCGGCTGCTTTGATGATAATAACTTGACAGAGTTAGCAAGTATGCAGTTGATACACCAAGGCATGTATGATTTGGATTACTGAAATGCAAAGTAGAAAATACTTCCGAAGAATGCAAAACAATGCTCCAGAATATGTGATTCAGGTTTTAATATTGTAGAGACGAAGCACTTCAGCGGAATGCAAAAATACTGATCAATGCATAGCTTACAATTCTTGTGAATGCTTTTAGAAATGGTGCGAATGCTATTTTCTATCCAAGATTGAGTAAAAAGGATGAATGACCAAGAAAGAATGAACACCAATAATTATATGCACGCTCCTCAAAAGGTAAGACACAATTTATATTTTATTTAATAGACATAAGGAAAAATAATTCTCACCAACTAGAAATATATTTATACTTATATGCATGTGCCTTGGCCAAAGCTACGAAGACTTAGGCTTAGACATTATTATTGTTTTTCGATTCCTATAATCTTGTTGATATCCCTTTTTCCTTGTCATTTGATTTGTCCTACAACCACTTCGACAAATAATGAAGGTTAAATCATTTCCTCGATGCGAAAAATAACATATATTATATCCATACATCCATTTTCACATACAATTGAAAAATATTCGCATATAAAAGAAAATCATTCTCACATAATTATACACATTATTCAACGAATAATTTTTCATATTCACATGAAAGCAGTTGTACACAACATAACTAACATTTCATTGTTCAGAAGAAGGGATGTAACATATTCTTCCCCTTAAGAATCATCGTCCTCGATGATTATTTATAAATAGATATATATAAAAACTTAACAACATAGTTTCACATTAGTCTCAATTGTTTGGAAATAAATAAGGAAACTTTTGATGAATCTCATCATAATCTTCCCAGGTGGCATTCTCTTCTGAATACTGGTCCCACTGGACCTTACATTGTACCACCTCGTGATTACGTAAGTGCAGCTTACGTATCTCGAGTACTCGGAGTGGCTCTATTGTGATCACCCTAGGGTCCCATATCTGCAATGATTTCCAATCAATCATATGTTCAAAGTCTGCATAATATTTCTTGAGATAGGAAACATGAAATACATTGTGAATTCTGGTGAGAGTCAGGGGTAGAGCAATTCTGTATGCCACAGGATTGATGATTTCTACAACTTCAAAAGGTCCCACATATCTTGGGGCTAACTTAGAGGCTTTCCCAAATTTTATAGAGATTTTTTGTGGTTTCACCCGTAAAAGAACTTTTTCTCCCACTGCAAATTGTCTGGGAACACGTTTTGCATCAGCATAACTCTTTTGTTTGTCATTGGCTTCTTTCAGTCTCTGCCTAATTATTTTTACTTGCTCTTCCATTTCTTGAAGCATTTCAGGTCCTAGAATGATCTTGTCTTCCCACCTGTTCCAACTTATAGGGGTTCTACATTTCCTGCCATATAGTGCTTCAAAAGGTGCCATTTTTATTGTTGACTGATATGAATTGTTATAGGCAAATTCTACCAAGGGTAAATATTCCTCCCACCTGTATTGTTGATTCATACAGTACATTCTAAGTAGATCTTCTAAAATTTGATTTACCCTTTCCGTCTGACCATCTGTCTCGGGACGATAAGTCGTACTAATATTTAATTGAGTCCCCAAGGCTGAAAATAAGGTCTGCCAAAATCTGGATGTCATCCTGGCATCTCTATCTGATATGATCTTTTCTAGTATTCCATGGAGACAATTTTCTGCACAAATTTTCATGTGATCACTGGTGCCCCATTTGTTAAATTCCCTGGTATGAAATGTGCCACTTTGGTGAGTTTGTCCACTACCACCAATATGGTATTGTGCCTGTTCTTAGTCATGGGTAAACCTTGTACAAAATCCATACTAATAATTTGCCATTTCCAATCAAGTACGCTATGAGGCTGAAGTAATCTTGCTAGATGCTGATGCTCTACTTTGACCTTCTGACATTCAAAACATCCTGCCACAAATCTTGCTGCGTCTTTTTTCATTCCTTTTCAAAAATATAAAGGTTTGACATCAGCCAACATCTTGGTTACTCCTGGGTGTCCGGAATATGGTGCAGTGTGTACTTCTTTCCATATTGTTTTCCTTAACTCAGAAGACTTTGGAATATACATCCTACCTTTAAATCTCAAAAGCCCATCTGCTTCAATGTGAAAACCTTCATATTTAGGCTCCTGGGGATTTGACCGAAGAGCTTCTCGAACTTGCAAATAATATTCATCTTCATTCAATTTTTGAATCACCTGGGTTCTAAAATCAGTGTTGATTGACACCATTGCTGTTATATGCCTCCGTCGACTCAAGGCATCAGCTAGTCTGTTTTCCTTGCCCTTAATGTAACTGATCTCAAAATCATAATCCACGATTAACTCCATCCATCTTCTCTGGCGAGCATTTAGATTGGGCTGTGTAAATATATACTTCAAACCTTGATAATTTGACTTTAAGTTCAAAAGTTTTTCCTAATAAATAATGTCGTCACATTTGCAGGGCATGAACAATAGTTGCTAACTCTAAATCATGGGGTGCATAATTTTGCTCATATTGTTTCAGTTTCCGGGATTCATAAGCCACTACCTTTCCTTCTTGCATTAACACTCTACCTAATCCATCTCTCGATGCATTTGTTATAACTACAAAATGACCATTAGGATCCGGTACTATCAATATTGGGGTGGTTTTTAGTTTTTCCTTTAATAGGTTAAATGCCTCTTGACTTTTTCAGTCCATTCGAATCTTTTTCCTTTTTCTTGAAGAGAGGTAATGGGATGAGCAATTCTGGAAAAATCTCTGAGAAACCTTCTGTAATACCCAGCTAATCCCATGAAACTTCTAACCTCAGGAACATTCTTTGGTACTGGCCAATCCACTATAGCTTTTATCTTAGCAGGATCCACTGCAATTCCTTTAGCTGATATAATATGCCCCAGATATTGTATCTCTTTCTGGAAGAAGGTACATTTTGACAATTTTCCATATAGTTTATGTTCCCTTAACCGTTGAAGAACTATTTGAAGGTGTTGAAGGTGCTCTTCCTAATTTTGGAGTAGATAAGAATGTCATCTAAAAATACCAATATAAACTTATCCAGGCAATCTCTGAAAACACTGTTCATTAAATTCATGAATGCGGCTGGGGCATTGGTGAGTCCAAATGGTAGAACTGTGAACTCATAGTGTCCATATCTAGTTCTGAAAGCCGTCTTATGAATGTCTTTCTCTTTTAACCTAAGCTGATGATATTCCGACCTCAAATCTATTTTTGAGAATACTGCAGCCCCTTTCATTTGATCAAAAAGATAATCTATTCGAGGTAAGGGATATTTGTTCTTGATGGTGAGCTTATTTAGCATTCGGTAATCTATACATAGACAGAGTCCCATCCTTCTTTTTAACAAAAATCACTGGGGCACCCCATGGTGAAGTACTTGGTCGTATCAAACCCTTATCCAGTAATTCCTATAATTGTGCCTTTAGCTCTAGCAGCTCTAAGGTGGTCATATGGTAAGGTACTTTTGAAACAGGTTCGGCCCCTGGTACAAGGTCAATAGCAAAATCAAATATTCTTCTAGGAGGTAACCCAGGTAGTTCCTCGGGAAATACATCTTGATATTCCCGAATATAGGGGTATTTTTCAGTGAAGGTCTCTTCCTTATCTTCAATCCTCATTTTCCTCTTTCCATTCTGGAAATGCTCTATCCCTTCTTCGATTGTTTCCATCTTAACCACAAACAATTTACATCCTTTTCTTCTATTTCTTTTCAGCTACATAGTCGAAATTTGTCGCACCCTAACTTCTCGTTGCTTCCCTTGAATCCTCACCGGATTCCCTATATCATCCCTACATTCTACTATCTTAGCATAACAGTCAACCTTAGCCCTATGTTCCTTTAACCAATTCATTCCAATGATCACATCATAAGAACCCAGAGGTGCTACATAAAGGTTGACCTCTGTAGAGAAGTCTGGAAATTCAACCTTGGCTTCAAACAGACACTGCTCTACCCAAGCTCTTGTCTAATTAGCATACTCGACCATCCATGATTTGGCCATATACCCAGTTCTTTTAGGGAACCTCCCCAGTAATTTAGGTGATATAAAGCATTCAGTAGCTCCAGTGTCTATTAAAATAGTTATTGGGTTTCCATAAAGCATACCTAGAGTTTCTATAGGAGCAACCTGGTATTCTGCTTGTCTATTGTCAACTGCTGCATGAATCTTTTGCTAAAATATGGTCTGTTGAGGTGGTAGAGGCTTCCGTTGTTGCTGTCCTTGCTGGTTCTTAGAGGGACATTGATTTGCGTAGTGCTCTCCTCCACAATTGAAACATCCTCAGGCTGGTCCTTTCTTTTCAGTACTTTTACTAGAGAGGTTTTCATCCTTTCGTGGGTTATTATTGTTCCTTTTGAACTAATTATTCTTGTACCCCTTCTTTTTGAAATTTTGCTGAGACTGATCCCACTTACCCTTGTTATGCTTTCTGTCCCTGAAGGAATCATCTTTCTTTAATCTCTGTTCCTACCGAACAGCTTTCTTGTAAACCTCATCCATAGTTCGAGGTGCTAAAACATCTATTGGTCCTCCAATACGATTGTTTAACCCCATTATGAACTTTTGTACTTGAAAGTTTTCTTCTTGTTGGTACTGTGGAACATATTTGAGTAAACGGGTATATTTCTCCTAGTACTCATTGACAGTTAGGGGTCCTTGCCTTAGGTTTTCAAAATCTAACAATTTTTTATCATAAAATAACTGCGAAAGCCATCTTTGGCGGAATATCTTCACAAATTGATCCCATGACACATCAGCCACTGCCAATCCCATTTTGGCCCTTTTGTTTTCCCACCATGTGGCAGCTTCTCCTGCCAACTGGTAGGCTGCCCATGCTGCTTTAGAGTTATTAGAATAATCTCGAAGCTCAAAATATTTTTCCATTTCTGTTAGCCATGCCTCCGCGGCATCTCCTGAAGTAGAGCCTTCGAATTTAGGAGGTTTTATATTTTTCATATCCTTGGCTAACTCATTGGCCAATCTACTTCTCTTGTGTCCTAAACTTAATGTTTTTGAATTATCTTCATGCTGGTCACTTTGGTTTTCAGATCTCTCTTCTCTAGCTTTAGATTGCCCTTCTACCTTTCTCTCTAGGTGGGCTAATCTGGCTTGAGTTGCTTTCATCATACTCAATATTTGATCCAATTTATCCATGGAACTATTGTCCTGATCTTCTCTGAACTCATTTCCAGAATAATCCATTCCAATGAAGTTCCTAAAGAAATTAATAGTTTTAATTAGTTTTTGGGTTATGGGTTGTTGTCATTTAATAGTTCTCAATGAATTAAGGAGTCTTCCTTTTTGCATAAAATCATTTGAAATTCATATCAAATACAAATGGTTCACAAAATTTCAATTTATTTATAGAAAAAGACTATCACTCCCTGTGATAGATTTATTAATAATTACAAAATTTCTATCACTTCCTGTGATAGATTTATTGCAATTCAATACAAAATGGTCATCACTTTTGTGATTAGTTCTCTAGATCATCTTCATTATCAGTGATAAGTTCCTCCTGATCACTAAACTCTGAAAATGGGATAAGTCTATTTCCAGGAGTCAGAACTCGATCTCCTTCAAATGTTTCTAGTTTAGTGTGGTCTTTAGGTTTGGTCTTGTTTATTTATGCAATTATGGCGGACTTCACCTTCTCTTTTCCAAAGACTGTCAATTTTCTTCTTTCCTTCCAAAGTCTTTTCAGAGCTTTGGCTATCGTTTCCGAATCTACTGGAGGAAAACAACTTGAATAATCATAAGGAAGTCTAATCTTCCATAGTCGAATAGATACAGGGTCTCAAATTTTTTTTTTCCGGGGTGTTTTTCTTATCAATACCATCCTAAAGAAAACATTAATAACTGTTTTCAATGTTTTAAGCATGATGAGCCCCAAGGTTCAGTGTGGAACCTGGTAGCTCTGATACCATATGTAACACCCACTCTAATTTAACAGAATAGAAACTTATCTAATAACAGAATTTCAGCAAAAAGATTAACTAACTTTTATGAAAGAAGTAACGAATACAATAATACTCGAATTTCAACAAACTTTCATTTTCAGCTGAAATGATCTTTTCTAATCAGCATACATGTAAACCAAAGTAATCTAACTAACTTTAATTAACTATCTTTCTTTTCAACAAACTCAAATATTAAAATAGGAAGAGAGGATAAGGAAAGTACAACTTGAATAGTTTCCTGCTGATTTGTTTGTAGATCCTTCTCTGAATTCTGGAAAAAGAAATATCAACAAGGGCTTTATCCACCCAACCAAGACCAACTGGTCTCCCGTGCTTCTTCAACTGAAGAAACCCAACCCTTCACGAGAGTGATTAATGAGGAATCAAATAACAACAATATGCCTCTGAACCTGGTGTCAAGATCCTATACCTCCCGATCGATCTTTTCCCTAAGGTACCTCCTACTGGAAAGATATACTCTGATCAGTGGTATATCTGGAACTTGATAGCTAACAGATGCCTATACTGCATCGTAACCTTGGCCAAGGATTTCTAATATATTTATCTGACACTACTGTGTCATCAGCATTCACCCTTGCTCGACATTTACATTATTTCATATGTTTCTTTTTGGTTGCAGGTTTGAAAGAAAATCATGTATGATCCACTTGACATACTTATAGATTCACAAGAGATGCAACATAAAAACATATAGACAGAAAAATATCTTTTCTTGCTTAGTGACCGAAGTCATATATCTCAAGGAAACTATAAATATATGAGCAGATATAATTGTTATATATATATATATATATATAAGGTGTAAGGAAGGACAATACTTCTGTAGAT
Source organism: Cunninghamia lanceolata (assembly GCA_027924645.1). Classification (NCBI taxonomy): domain Eukaryota; kingdom Viridiplantae; phylum Streptophyta; class Pinopsida; order Cupressales; family Cupressaceae; genus Cunninghamia; species Cunninghamia lanceolata. Next base: position 1,163,076 of record BSBN01000053.1, on the reverse strand, counting down.
TTGAAAGACTTGATAGATGAACAACATATACTGATTCAGAAGACCGATCATGAATCACAAAACAAAGATTACAGAAAGATAGAATGATTTGATAACTATGGCTATCCCAATGATGTATTTCTATTGCATGACAAATAATATGATGAAGGAACTATGGTCTTGCCTGGACGATTCTTTTACTGATCAAAAACTGAAGGAAGTGCCGAGCAAGACAAGACTGGACTGTCGATTTGTTCTTGTGGTCACTTTGATGATAATAACTTGACAGAGTTAGCAAGTACGCAGTTGATACACCAAGGAATGTATGATTCGGATTACTGAAATTCAGAGTAGAAAATACTTCCGAAGAATGCAAAACAATGCTCCAGAATATGTGATTCAGGTTTCAGTATTGTAGAGACGAAGCACTTCAGTGGAATGCAAAATACTGATCAATGCATAGCTTACAATTCTTGTGAATGCTTTTAGAAATGGTGTGAATGCTATTTTCTATCCAAGATTGAGTAAAAAGAATGAATGACCAAGAAAGAATGAACGCCAATAATTATATGCGCGCTCCTCAAAAGGTAAGACACAATTTATATTTTATTCAATAGACATAAGGAAAAATAATTCTCACCAACTAGAAATATATTTATACTTATATGCATGTGCCTTGGCCAAAGCTACAAAAGCTTAGGCTTAGACATTATTATTGTTTTTTGATTCCTGTAATCACCCTCTCCTTGTTGATATCCCTTTTTCCTTGTCATTTGATTTGTCCTGCAACCACTTCGACAAATAATGAAGGTTAAATCATTTCCTCAATGCGAAAAATAATATATATTATATCCATACATCCATTTTCACATACAATTGAAAAATATTCGCATATAAAAGAAAATCATTCTCACATAATTATACACATTATTCAACGAATAATTTTTCATATTCACTTGAAAGTAGTTGTACACAACATAACTAACATTTCATTGTTCAGAAGAAGGGGATGTAACAATACCACATACTTGTTAATATCAGCATGATAAGATTTTGTTCACACTCTATTTAATTGTTGGACCCTGAGCAGCTTCAAAATCAACAATTAGATAAAATTGTCTTTGAAGTTTTTTCAAAATGGTATAATCTTTCACCATAATTCTGAATTCTAATATTTAAGGAGAGCCTAGGTCTCATGAGGCCTAGTATGTTTTCTGAGTTGGAATTTAAAAAAAAAAATCAATTAAGTGGTTGCAGTTCATTGATGATGCTTTGCTAATTAGTATTATAATTTTAAAACAAAGCAAAATTCAAGACTAGAGTCAGCGTCCTCATCCTCCTTTTTGTAGTGCAGTTCTAAACAAAAATGTTTAATTTATGTTATGAAGGTCCTGTAATAACCACCCTTGGTTACTGTTGGGACTTCTATTTTTCAAGCCAAGTATTTGCAAAATCTTGCCAAGTTGCCCAAACAAGCTAATCTTGTCAAATCCATCAAAGGTTCAACCCTATTCTTTTTGAAATGCAAGGAAGAAACCCAAAAAATGACTAAGTCCAAATATTCTAAGTGTCGTCCTTCTATTTTCTACCTTTGTCAGAGTTTTTGAGTTTCGGGTTCCTTTCTTCCATCGTGCCTTTCTATCGGCTCCGAAGTCCAAGGCTCCAAAATTTGTCTAAGTGTTAAGTCCTTCAAAATCACCTAAGTGTTTCGGGTGTCAGAGGTCGGGTTTGTGGCTTTCCATCTTCTTCAGAGCATGTGTTAACAAGAAGGCCCGACTGCCAAAATCCGCCATGGGTATTGAAAATTTTCTAAGTATTGTGGATTTCGGAGGTCGGGGTGGTGGTCTTCCATCTTCTTCCAGGAGGGCGGAAGGAAGAAGGTCCGATGGTCGAAGTCTGCCGGGGTATTTCTTTTAAGACTTGTGGGCAGCGAAAGGAGGGATGTTTCCCTTCTCCCTTCTTTCTCTTGGAAGGTAGAATGGTGAGGGCTGGACAATCGAGGTCTGATGGGGCCTTTTTCTTCTAAGTGTTGCAGGCATTGGCAGGTGGGAGTTGTCTTTTCTTTCTCCTTTCTTTTGAAAGGCGGAAGGAAGAAAGTCCTGCAGCCAATCCCCGATGGTTTCAAAATTGTGCTAAGTCTTGCGAACGGTGGTAGGCGGTAGGTTTCTTTTCAGAAGGCGGAAAGCGGAAGGCCCGATGGCTGAAGTCTAGTGAGCTGAAATTCTTCCAAGTGTTGAGGAAGGCAGAAGGAAGAAGGTCGGACCATCGGCACTCTTCTTTTTCTTCTATGTTTTTCGGGTTGGGCGGTTCTCTTCTTCTCTTCCAAAGTGCAAGTTGCTTAGCGAAGGCCTGACCTCCGAAGTCCGATTTGTTGGAGGCCGATTGACTGGCCTTCCATACTCCTCCGACCACCCGGGAACGCACCAACAACCCTTGGGATTGCCATTAATGTGAAGTGGATAGTTGAAATCAATGTTTTTATTGCAATTGGTGGGGTTGTTGAGGGTTTTCCCTCCCATTTCACTCTCAGGTCTACATTGAGAAGGCTATAAAGGCAGGATCTAAACTCTTTTCAAGGGTTGGTCTTTTGGCAATTCTTCAGGCAACAAAGTGCAGAGCTCTCTAAGGTTTCAAAGAACAAAAATTTGTAGTTCTTCAGCAGGACAGATAAAGGTTATGAAAGGTTTTCATATTGATTTCAAGGATCAACGTATGAATTTCTCCTTCTTCTCATGTAATTTTTCAAGGAAATCCTAAGTTTCAGCTAGGGTTTACGCTTGCCACACTTCGTGGTATGACTGTAACCATTGATCAGATGAATATGACAGATTCTTAAAATATTACATGCTATGTGATGATATCTTCTATGGTTATAGATGAATGATTGTATTTTGACAAAGGATTACTAATTATATTCTTCATTGATTGTTGTTTTTCTTGCATCTAGGTATCCAAAAACTGCTTGTTTCATTTCTGTGTTGTTTTTCCCTCTGCTGAACTGTGGACTCTGTAGCCCATCATAATAGGCATCGGTCTAAATTGTCTGATCACCCACACCTTTTAAAAAAAACTAAAACAAACTTATCAAGTGTGAAATAAATAGTTAGTATTGCATGCGTTGTTGTGGTTTTGTGTTGAAAACAGGAAATATTGTTAGTGAGTCTTCAAAGTATCAATTCTAGCAAACCAAACAAGCATGCCCACACCTTCCATTATTACAAGAAGTGCCTTTCATCATCTTAAATAGAGGTTTAGTGCAGCAAGCTTATCTTAATCTAGTGAATGTATTTAGGGATTAAAATAGTAGTTGGGTATTGTTGCAATAATATGACGTTGAGAACATCTTCCATTATTCTTAATCCTTGTTAAGGGCTACCTCTAGGAACACCCTCCTTGGTTTAGCTAAGCCAGAAGCGAAGGGGAGATTACTCATTCCCAACCATTGGCCCTTAATCATCCTTATCCTGTTGATGAACCTCTTCTTTATCTCCTTGATGACAACCTTGGCCTCGAAGATTGAAGAATGTTCTAGGGATTAGGATAAGCTATTTTGGGGCCCAACAGTTTGGTGCCGTTGCCGGGGAAAGTTTACTTTTGGTTGATTTGTCGCTGTCCTTTGACATAGTGAAATTTCTATTAGTTCTTCCCAACAGGGAAGTGGCGACTCTGTTAGTCAAACCCAGAAAATCAATTTCCAGACAAGAAAGGAATTAAAATGGATTGTAGGAGAAGACTAGAAGATTTATCAACACAAGAAAGCTCTTCTGATCACTCAAGAAGCCAACAGAATAGGTGGAGGACAAGATACCCCAATGTGGTGCCTCCATTGAATACCCAGGACCAAGTAGGTACTTTTGGTAGAGATGACGCATTTGATGACTGCAAAAGTCAGCATCAGTATACTTCTGAGGACTCTGCCAATAATGTACTCAGGAAGAATAGGAGAATGAACAAAGATGAATATGAGGTCCGAAGAAATCAAAATATTATTGGCAGGGGAAGAAGAGATAGGTCTCATAATGCTGACATTAGAACATTTGGCATGCCTAATGAAAATCAAGAGGCTTGCCAGAATAATCAACACCATATTTCACCCACAAGATCACTTAGAGGTCAGCATGACAACATTCCTAATGAGGAAGATCAACAGGAACAACTTGATGCTGAGGAAAGAGAAAGAACTCTCTATGAGAATTAGACATGCTTGATCATATTAGAAATAGGCAAAGAGAGGTGCAAGCCCTACTTGACCAACAACAAGCTCAACTTGCCCAACAGGCCTAGGTAAATCAAAATGCACAGTAGCAGGGCTACAACCAGCAGTTTAACTAGGGCCACAATCAGCCACAGCAACAGAGACAACGACAACATCATCAACATCAACAAGTGGGACAACAGGGCGTGAATCAGGCCCATGCTCAAAATGTTAACATTTAGCCCTTGCAGAATCAATCTAATCAACATGACAACGTTCAGAACGTTAGGCCTCCACAACGAAGACAAGCACAAAGATTTCCTCCACAGAGGCAGCCATTGGGAGCCGAGAGGTACAAACAACTTGACTTCTTTGGCATACCTGACTTTCCCAATCCAATTCCAAATGAAATTAGGGGAAAGATTCCTAGGTTTCAGGGCAACAATGTTGTCACAAGTGAGGAGCATCTCAGACATTTAATTAATAATATTGATGAATATTAAATTGAGGATGAAGATGTTATGTTGAAACTATTTGTACACTCATTGGAAGAGAGTGCTAAAGAATGATATAAAGCTCTCCCTGATAACAATATTGACTCTTGGGAGGAGTTCATGAGGGTGTTTAGGTTGCAGTATGGGGATTGGATTGACACAAGTTTGCTATCCATGAACTCACAACTATCAAGAAGGCAATAAATGAGACAGTAGCTGATTTTAAGAGCCGCTTCATCATAACAATGAGAAAGGTACCTCCACTTATGAGACCTAATGAATCTATGTGTTTGGTTCTGTATTTTGGTGCATTTGACTCAAAGATTGGTTATTGTTTGAGGGACAAGAGTCCACAAACATTAAGGGAGGCATATGCTACAACTATCAATATTGAAAGCAATATGAGAGCTTCAGGAAAACACATCAAAAGGTTTGATGTAAAACTGTCTCAGCCAGACAAAGCAACTTTCAATAAGCCCCGTACCATTGAAGACAAATTGGATAAGCTTATGAGGGCTATGAAAGATTTATCCTACAAGGTTGCTAGAAATGAGAAAGGCTTGCCACCTCAAGGTGCTGCAACACATTTCAATGAAGGTTAAAGATTGCATAACAGACCTTACAACATAGATTGGTCCAAGAGACCACAACAAAATGATAGGCAAGATGCCCTCAGACATGTAAGTTTCAAACATCCTGAAAGGGACACTCCTAATCCATTGAGAAAGGATAAAGCCAATTTTTAAGATGAGTCTTTATGGTGCCAGGCTTCTTCCTTCTCCATGATCCAACAAATTGTGCGGTGGCTCATTCAATGAGCAAAGATGAAGAATTTCCAAATGAAGAAGGTGTAGCTGAGTACTATGAAGAGAAAATGATAGGCAGATGGGTTAGGGTGTTGGTTATGACAGCCACGAAGAAGATGATCATATTTTCCAGTATGATTATGATGAAGGTCCAAAGAGATATCAGTTGTCAGCTCATGATTTTGGGAACTTGAGGGATCTTATGCAGAAGAAGTACCGACAGTCCAAACCTTCGAAAGAAGACATGAAAGCCTTGACTGATGTAGCCATTTTGCAGGTCCAAGGAGGTTATCAATTGAGAAATAGGCCAATCCCTATGCAAAATTGTCTTGTTGTAGAATCAAGACAACAAGGATTGAATGGGGATAAGGACAAACGTAAGGGGAACGTGGAGCAAAAAAGTAGCAGTACTCCTAGGAAGAATGTGCTAGAAAAGAAGAAAGTTCCAATGCAGCCACCAGCAGCAAAGAAGAAATTTTTGTCTCATGGAGATCTTGATGTGGTAGTTGTTAATCTTTAACATGTATTTTGCTATTATATTTTCCAGTTGCAACACTTATTGTAGTTGAAGGGCCATACTATTTCTAATACCCAGCCGTACCATATTTTATGGTTAAATAAATAATGAAAGTTGTTGTATAGTAGTAGGAAGGAATTTACATATTTTCTAAAGGGGTTTTTGCTGTTGGAAAAAGACAAAAAGTGTTTCTGGAGTGCCGTACCACCGTACAACCCTAGAAAAACAAAATTTTCAATGTTTCAATAATGTATCAGTAGTTTGAGCAGAATTTAGAATTAGTTCAGTCTGGACTAGCATTCAATTTTCAGTCTTAGCTCCAAAAATCAGAATTTATCATGAAGTTTAGCCTATTCTGAGTTGGCCATATCATATGGGATTGACTATATTTTATTATGCCAATTATTTCTGAACTAATCTTTGTTGCAGCAGTATTATTTTGATGATTTGGGATAATTTCCAGTAGTGTAATTGTTGGTGTTTTCAGAAATAATTTATCAATAGTTCATACTTCATGCTTGTTGTAAATTTGGATGGTTTTCCACCAGATAGTAATTTCATCTTGAATAGATTGTAAATCTGGATGGTTCAACTCCCAGTTAGTCAATGCATTGCATTTTATTTTCCAACCTTTTTGGCATTGATTAAGTCTGCATTGTCATCAGCCAATTTGGCTTGATCAGACCTACTTGGTAATCTGCAAGTGGCTTGCACATATAGGCATACTTGTCAACGGAAGAGGTGTTAATTTGGGTCAACTATGCCACCTATCTACCTTTCTATCCTTTTTATCATTTAGTTAGTGTTATCGACCATTGTATGCTCTCTCCTTGCCCACATTGGGATCTAGTTGATCAGAAAGTGTGAGGTCTTGCATTTGCATCATTATGTATTGTGAAAATTTTTAAAAAAATTAGTTGGTATATTATAGTGGTATCAAAACTGGTGATCTTAGTAGCCTGTGCAGAAGCTAACCTTTTATGCAGAGCTAAGTTTCTTATGCATCCTAGTGACAGAGCAAATAGATATCATCAGAGGGAAATTAGAAAAGGGTCTTAGTTTCCTGAAAGTACAGAAGCAGAGTTTCCGTTTACAGAATTGGAGGTAGAAGGGATTATGGCTGACAGAGATAGACATGAGAAAATCGGGGAAGAAAAAATGCAAGACATGTTTGAAACAATAATAAATATGAGAGAAGCCCAAAGGAAACTAGCCCAAACTTTCATAGAGAGCATGGCCAAGATGGTGCAATCTTTTCAGAGTTTGAAAGTTTGTGGTGCTCTTGGATCACCTCCTAGAGAAGGTAGTGTATCAAGGGTTAATCAACCTGCTGTGGGATCTTCATACAATCCTTTTCCTCCTAAATTCCTTTAGAAAGAGATAGATCCACTGGAGGAGGAAGAACCAATAACTACTCCAACAGATGATTTTTCAGCCTTTTGTGATGAATACAGAGCCTTGGATGTTGACATTCGAGAGGTTTAACCTTTTCAGCTTTTTGTAACATCAAGCTCAGAAACAGTTTTAGAACTAAAAAGAAAATTGTTCAGAAGCATGTTCAAAAAGATTTGCAGCAACACTTAAGCAAGGTTCCTGTTCCAAATTATGATGGATCAAAAAAGGGGACAGCTCCTGCGTGGATTCAAAAAATCAATACTTATTTTTCTTTAAACCCAATGTATGAAGATGAGGCCATTAAAAAGTTGTTTTTAAAAAGAGTCTAGAAAGTGTCGTTAGGAATGGGATCTAGAAGGTGATGTGACTTTTTAGACACTTAAGTGGAGGGAAAAGAGAAAATAATTAAAAATTAAAATATATTCCCTCAAAAAGTTCTATATAAGGAGAGTTTGTGCACAAAAGTTCTTCTTCTTGCTTATTATTCATTTTACACTTTGGAGAATGAACATGAGTTTTTTCCTGTTTGCTTGATGACTAAAAGTTGAAAACCCTTTGGCAAGATGGTTTTGGGGACATAAACTCTCGTAGCCCATCTAAGTGATTCTACCCTAGGATTACCTATGTATTGAACTATTGTGAGATTTTTCAGTTAGTTTGGATATGCAAAAATTTCAATCTTATGGAGATTTTGATGTGGCAGTTGCTATTAATCTTTTACATGCATTTTGTTGTTATATTTTTCAGTCGCAACACTTATTGGAGTTGAAGGGTCATACTATTTCTAATACCCAGTCTTACCATATTTTATGGTTAAATAAATAATGAAAGTTGTCGTACAACAGTAGGAAGGGATTTGCATCTTTTCTAAAGGGGTTTGTGTTGCTAGAAAAAGACAAAAAGTGTTTTTGGAGTGTTGTACCACCTTAGGAGGTGTCGTACAGCCCTGGAAAAGAACATTCAGTGTTTCAGTTCTGTATCAGCAGTTTGGGAACAATTCAGAATCAGTTCATTCTAGACCAGCATTCAATTTTCAGTCTCAGCTCAAAAAATCAGAATTTATCGTAAAATTCAGCCTATTCTGGGTTGACCATATCATATGGGATTGACTATATTTTATTATGCTGATTATTTCTGAATTAATCTTTGTTGCAACAGTATTATTTTGATGATTTGGAATAATTTCCAGTAGTGTAATTGTTGGTATTTTTAAAAATAATTTATTGGTAGTTCATGCTTCATGCTTATTCTAAATATGGATGGTTTTCTGTTAGTAATTTTCATCTTGAGTAGATTGTAAATTTGGATGGTTCAACTACCAGTTGGCCAATGCATTGCATTTTATTTTCCAGCATGTTTGACATTGATCAGGTCTGCATTGTCATCAGCCAATTTGGCTTGATCGGACTTGCTTGGTAATCTGCCAATGGCTTCAGCATATACGCATACTTGTCCACCAAAGAGGTGTTGATTTGGATCGGCTATGTTGCATGTATGCTTTGGTCGGCTATGCCACCTATTTACCTTTCCAGCATTGTAATCATTTAGTTAGTGTTTCCGAACACTGTATGCTCTCATCTTGTCCAAATCAGGATCTGAGTGATCAAAAAGTGCAAGGGCTTGCATTTGCACCATTCATATATTGTGAAAATTTCAAAAAAAAAAGTTGGGATATTACAAAGAATTCTTCCCAAATAAACAACCAAACTTGCACATCTTGCACCTTTCCATCAATGAATTTATTAGTTTACCTATCTACATCAAGTTAAGATCAAATGCCTTCGAGGGATGTGACAGGGCCTTGGGTACATTGTCAACGTTTCAAAATTAGAGCTTATAAAACCATAGTTTGTAGACTCTTTGGACTCACCATGGACTCGCAAAGACTCGCAAGTCCCTGATCTCGATGAGTTGACTCGCCATGGACTCGTGAGTCGAGCCCGGGCGAGTCCCATCCAGGGACTCGCACTGGCTACTAGGATGTTAAAAAAAAGATAAAACCTTGTTTTTTTTGCTTTTTTGGCTCATTTCACAACTGCACTTCGCAAAAAACTATGAGTATGAATGATGAAATTTCAATTATTGAGTGTTTGATGATCATATGACGTGTAATCTTTGAATTATGACAAATTGATAATGAAATTAGGCTCTTGTGTTCTCTAAATGCATTATTTTTTTTTTTTTTTTTTAAATACGGTTTTTTTTTGCCGAGTCCTTGCCGAGTTTTTTCCCAAGTCCATGCCAAGTCCCGAGTCCGAGTCCTATTTTGGGCTGCCGAGTCCGCGGCGAGTCCGAGTTTTCCAACTATGTATAAAACTATTGATGTTTATAACACTAGCAATCTGTATAATTTGTGAATCTATGAAAATTCTCTAAAATTTTTAGAAGTAATATACAAAGGAAAATTCTGTTTCTTAGGCATAACCTCCAAATACTAGTTTCTCATCATGTTTCCTTGCTGATGCTTCACACTTTATGTCTTATGAATTTTACAAGTGTTTAAAATAGCTGAAGTATTGTTTCCTTTTGTGGCTTATATCCACACCTCATTATATGATGATGGTCAAAATGAACTACACCTATGCTTTTATCATGAAGATTGACAACTTTTGAATAGATTATCAGTAAAATAACTATGTACAGAGATGGAACTTTATTACCAATTTTGGAATTAAGTAGATTTTGAAATGAACTTGTCCTTGGGGAAAAGTAAAACATTTATCAGGTTAATGGCATGTTAGGACCAAGTGAATCATTTCTTCATGGGAGGAGTTGCTAACTTTATAGTGATTGTTTATATATTTTGTCACTACACAGCACTGGAGGTAGATGTATTACTGCAGAGTACACAGACAAGATAGGAGAGTTAGCAAAACACTATGGATTGAAACTGCATGTGGATGGAGCTCGTATATTTAATGCTTCCATAGTAAGAACTTTTTAATCCTCATGTACATAAATCCTTGAGCTAGCAAGTCTGGATCATCTAGGACATTGGTAACTTATTTGCATAATGCAAACTGGATGTTAACATATTCTAATTTGAAAGTCATATTACCAGATCCATCATTTGTTTTCATGCACCATGAAATTGAATCGTGTAATCATAAGTAAAGTCTCTGAGTTTTCTCTGCTTGATAACTATGGAGAGCTGCAGTAAGTAATAATTTCTTTTCTTTACATTATGTGCATTTATGTCCTTTCTTCCTAATAACATTTGACGCTTATGTTCAGGCATTGGGGGTACCTGTGGATAGACTTGTTCAAGCTGCTGATTCTGTTTCGGTATACCATGCTTAAATGGTTTTCTTGGTCTAATGTTTTTAATATTTTTATAATTAATTCTGTGAACCTTTTTGATGTGTTTATTGGCATAAATTGGTGTTTTTTCCCTTAGTGTAAAGATATCATCTGTTACTTTGATATATGATGATTTCCTATGTAGACTTTTGGTCCTTTGTAATAATTTCTTGATGCTTGAATATGCTACGGTTGTATTGAGATTTTTGGATTCTTGATTTCATCAACAATTTGATGTCTGAATGCAGGTTTGCTTGTCAAAGGGTTTGGGAGCTCCGGTTGGAAGTGTCATTGTGGGTTCACATGAATTTATTGCAAAGGTTTGTGAGTTTGATTTTGAGATATTGAGGTTTAATAAAGCCATTACTGACTTCTATCGCAGTCTGTTTTCATGAAAACGGCTAGGCCTTATGCTTGTTCTTAGTTAGTTTAGAAGTTAAAATATTAACATTTAGTATAACAAGGGAAGACTATTGTGAATTTATTTTAACACACTTATATGCAGGCAAAGAAGCTTAGGAAGACCTTGGGCGGAGGTATGAGACAGATTGGAGTATTATGTGCTGCAGGACTTGTTGCATTGAATGATATGGTTGGTCAGCTAAGAGATGATCACCAAAATAGTAGAATTTTATCTGGTAATGTTGAAATAACTTTATTTTTGTAAGGTCTGCATGCATGGTGGCTGTGATATCTTTGTTGAAATTTCGATGAAAAGCTTATTAATTGGCACAATAAAAAAAATAATTGAACCTTTTTGAAATATTCAGAAAATGAATTACAGGTTTTATTTATGGCCATTATTTGGAGTTGGTTAAGGCTAGCGGAGAGGTATTTCAAATTATTTCATGTCTCCTTGTTCATTGCCCTTTGAATTCTTTATGGCAAAGTTAGTTGTTTTAGCCTAGCGCATGTCTTCCATGACTGCTTATGAAAACTTTTATTTTCCTTCATGAAGGCCCTTTCTCATTGTCTATACTCCTTTCTGATCACTGACCATAACCAACATGTCCTTTGGGAAGGTCATCATAGTCAACAGGCTGCCTGTGGCACATGACCTCATTTTATTAGGTCAGAAACTTTAACCCAAAGTTGCTCTGCCACCACTACAGGCCTGCCATCCTCCTTGATTGGGCATGGTTCAAAGTCATAACCTGCAATTAGCCAGAAGTAGCCTTGTGCACATTTCTTTGAATATTAAGGGTCACGGGATCATGTTATGTTATTTTCAAACTGAATGTAGAAGAGTAGTATCCATGCATTTTGTAGATAATAATTTCGTATCTATATAGCACATAGATACTGAAATTATACATAATCTACATACATCTGATGGAAACTTAATGGAAATCTGTTAAAGTTAACTTATCAGCTGGCTGCTCAATATTTTGTCTCTTGTACAGTTGCTCAAAAGTACTTGGTGGATAAGCCATTTCCTTGCCGACTAACTTATAATTAATGTTTTTGCCAAATTATTTACAAATATGGAACATTATTTTCAATTAGAACATTCATTGCTTTTGATTTATGGGTAATCGCTCTTTATCGGAGCTTTGAACTGATGGGTTTTTGAAAGGGTCCAAACCCTTGTACATGAAACAATGAGACTAGTGCAGCTAGGGCTGCCACAAACAATATGATGCTGCCAACCAACTTCGTGGAATGAGCACTACGCGCTAAGGTGTCCTTGGGGGTATTGGAACCTTGGTCTCCAACATGAGAACCAAGAGGCCCAACCACTTGACCACAACCCACTTGACATTAGAACATTCATTGTTAACTTTTATATTCCTTACTCTTTAAACAGAAAATATGAAACTCAATTTTCCCTTGGTTCTTCCATTTTGAATAGTCTTATTCCTTGTCAATAGCAAGTAGATGTCACACCTAAGTAAACACACACCTTTTGCACACTAGCATTTATGACCTCTAAATATTTTTCCAGTTATTTATACTCAAATTTATTTCTTGGGATCAACAAATTGATGTACACAATTTGAATTGCAATTGTGAAGTTGGTTACATGTGCACTAGGTTCATAATGCCATTTGACATGTAGGTTTTAATGTACCCAGTAATTTATGACATCATTGTACTCCTATCTAATATGTCTTCTATCCTTGCTGCATGAATTGGATCCAACTTGATTTATGGAAATTTTTATTCAGTTTGTCTACATGTGTGTGTTCTATGGCCGCTATGGTTCAGAAATCTCATGTCAGAACCTTCATACATGTTTTTGGTTTGGGAAATAAAGGAATGAATTTGGATATTTGCATTCACAGAAACTTTCTTCATGTCTTCATAATTGAATGGCTATGTGTATTACTTGTTTTGGGTTTGTTATGAGTTCCATATATCATTCCATGAGAGATTCTATTGTTGGTTTGGTTTCATTCTTTTTATTTTGTGTTAAAACCATACTCTTGTGCAAAACATATTTGTTTCTATTCCTTAAACAAATTGCATGGGATGTATAACACTTCTGCTGGAAACCCATTGTTTTCCTCAAATTAAATTTTTATGTTAGAATTCATTAAACTCATAATGATCATGCAATCCTATATTTTATAAAGTGGGATGGCTTCATTAATTCCTATTGATGTTTCCCATTTCAACGCTCGTACATTTCTCATTTTGTGTTGAAGCTTCAAGAAGTGTGACACTTTTTATTGTCCTCTCTCTGATCTGTTCCTTTTGAATTGCTAGTCTTGATCAATGTGGTGTGTATATAATTTTTTTTTAATTATTTGATACTGTTCATTTAAAATGTTCCATTCAAATGTTATGAACTTATCAAGTATTAAATAGGTCAATTCTCTGTCCTGTTTCTCTGTTAAGGTTTAGATGGATTTGTTGGAATGTGGCTTCTTTTGTAGCTTATGTCAACAGAAGAAACCTTTTCAGCAATGGTTTAATATTACAAACAAATGTATAGTATAAAATTTAACCTGCATATAAATATAACATTTTCATATTAACATATTGCAAAGGCTAAATCCCAGCATTTGTTTTTGTATGCATTTGCTTGGAACAAGTAAACCCCATATCATATGGATTTTATAAATTGCTGTTAATCTATATAATCAACTTTTCTACAACTAAAATCTTAATTCCAAAGCTTTTTCTTCAGTTTCTGGTTTTGTCCATTCCCATTTTTCAAGCATTTTCTTGTTATGTTTAAGATGTTGGCAATTCTACATAAACCATTAAAAATGAAAGTTAATAGTACATATTGTTGTCCTTAATTAATAATTTGTAGTTGAACATTATACTAAAGAAAATGCTCTATGGAACCTATTCACTTTTCTCCTTGCAGAAGGTTTGAATGCCATTGATGGTCTCCATGTAAAATTGGATGCAGTTGAGACAAATATTGTAAGTATACTTAATTCTGATTAAAATATTTGATTGCTTGAAGTAAGACAGTTGTTTCATTGCATTTGCTCTTTTGTCTTATTTGACATGCATTTTCCAGTTCTTACTGTTATGAAGAATCCATGCAAGAGTTTGTGGTTCGTACAACTGCTTCTGAAATAACTTAGTATTTGTTTCTCCAATCAGGTCTTTGTCAATATTTCAGCTGATTCAGCCTTTGGGGCAGAAGAGCTTTGTGAAGCTATGAAGGAGAAAGGCATTCTTTTTATGCCAGTGGGTCGTATGAGGTTGGTATGAATTTGTTTAGAAGATTCTAGGTTGTGCATATGCTCTGTATTTTTTTCCAGTTAAAGGGGAAAAATGGCTAGCAAGAAGTTTGGTGTAACTTAAGCCTCCTTGGAAATACAGACATACTGTAAGAAAGAATCACTTAGGTAAATTATAAGCTTCAATAAATGTGTCTTTCCAAAGTTCAATATTATTATATTACTTAAGTTTTTGCCACTCTTACTCTAAAATGTATTTCAAAGCATAATAACACATTGGCAAGGGGAGGGATGGAGTACTTAGTGTTGATGCATACCAAGTGCTAGGTGTCATGATTGATATCCAAACCAGTATGTTTGTATGGATTTGAATATTCCTTATCATAAATTTGTCTTTCACTTGGTATTTGAATTCCCCATACATTGTTGTTTCCCATGTTGTAAGGAATTAAATATATTCGTTCCCTTTGAGGAACCTGTTTTCCTCCTGCTAATCAGGTTCTGACGTTTCAACGTCTGTTAGGGTACAGGCCTTTGCCTAGGAAGTCAATTGCTTTTGATTATGTAGAGACCCAGGAAAAGTATGTTAAACTAGGAATCTAACAGCCAACTTCAGATCGGCATTAAGTCTATTCCTTCAGTAATCCTGTGAAGAATAACACAAGTGTTCCTTGGACTCTGTCATCTTGTTTCATCCTTATGCAGTGGAAAGCTCAACACTGAGGTCGAAACTAGACTAGAGAGAACAAGACAAGTTTCATAAGTATGTGGCAATGAAATGGGATTTTGTTGCCTTGTCTACTAATGCATAATGACAACTTCCAAGAAGATTGCATGTAACCCTGGTTTTGAGAATGCCTTTTAGAATGGTATATAGTAACCAGGAGGATCAACTTTTGAAGTTTCACCTTCCTTGTATTTTTCTGTTCTTACTAGAAAGATGGCCTTGGCAATTCCTTTGATACATAATTTCAACATATGACATTCAGAATTAGGGAACAACTTCTAAAACTTTCAACCCCAATAGATGAATACCGTGACTTTTACCATTGATTCATTCTTGCAGATTCAGACTTGTCACACATCACCAGATCACAGAGGATGATGTTCGATATGCACTTGCATGTTTTCAGGTACCTCTTATTTGTTATTGTTTTTGACTCGGTTTGATATTTATATATGTGTGCATCATTCTTTTATAGTTTTTGGAAAAATGTTGATCTTGTTTTCACTTTAAGCTGTGAATTAGTTATCTAAATTTTTTTAGCTGAATATCAAGTAATTTATGACCCAAATTATATTCTTTGACACTCTTCATTTCAAGGATTACATCTTGATTGAATTTGATTAGAATGAGTTCGGCATTATAACATTTGAGACTGCCATCTGAGCTCTTTTGTTGTATTATCTTGCATATTGTCTTGATTTTGTGTCCTTTAATATTGCTCTTATTTTTTCACTTATGAGCTGTTTTTGCAACAAAGGTTAGTAACTTGTGAATTTGGAATCTTTTTATTTTACAGGATATTTCTGTACGGTTACAAACAAGAAGCAAAATTATATGACAAAGGCATAGTGCCATGAGTATTTTGTCATAGCATGTAGAAAAACTTGTTTTTAGACATAAAACATGGGGTTACATACTTTCAATGTGATTGTTTTCCTATCAAGGAAAAATATGGTTGTTAAGTGTCTGATGAAAGTTTTGAGCTATTTTAATGAAATACGTTTTTTGAAAAATGTTTATTTGTGAAATCTGTTTTACTCAAGTTTGTGGAAGAGGTGCAGTTCCTAATGCGTAGTTAGATGATTCAAGATCAGTACAATTGTTATTTACCTTTTATATTTTTCTTATGTTGTTACATAAAAGAATAAGTAGACTGAACCCTGGAGTATAACTGCATTTTTCTCTAACTTTGAAGAACATTGATAGGACTCCTTTTCTTCACTGTAGGAGAACAGCGTACACAACATCCTGAGAACTCTGAAAACAATGAACTGTATTACACATATCCTGAAATTATGTCACGTGATTTCTTAAATGTTTATGATTATGTCATTGTTCCAGTCAATTCATGACAATCTGCATTTTCACACAACAGTTATTGTTAGTAAAAAAAATAGGCATTTAAAATAAGGTAATGGCTTTAGGTTTGGGATTTCCAGTTGGGCGATCACATCGGCTGGGATGCACATTGGATGCCTAAGGGAACCAGTGATGTGCCAATTGGCAATCAATCTGTTAGATTATAATTTGTTCACAATCCAACATACAAGCTAGATTGTTACATTTGACAAGCAATACTTTTAGAAATCTCTGCACTCTATTAAGTGTGCCATGGTCTACTGGCAAAGCCTTTAGATGACATTGGGCTCAAGACCAACTAAGAATGCTCCTCACTTGGGTTTCAGATCAGCTAGGCGTGGTCTGTGTGTTAAAGCTGCCACCTAATGACTTGATCATTAAGGTGTTTTACTGTTGAAGCATTTTTGAGATGGAGATCTAGTTTGACATTTACACTTACATGTTCTCAACCAAGAAATATTTGTCAAGAATATCAACTTCAAGATTTATGAAATGTGTGTGGGAGTTTTCTTGGTTCAAACTCTAGGGCCGCCGCATAAAGGAATTCAAACAAGAAATATTTCTATAGTAGATACTGATCTAAATATAATTTATCAGATATGGAAGAGGAGGGACCTGTTTTTGTTATGATGTAATGACTTCAAAAGACATACATAGCATTATTAGTATAGTCAACTTAGTTGTCCCAAAGTTTTCTAATATGTTTCACTAAACTTTCCAATGAATTGGTACCTATATGTTTCTCTTGGTCTTGTGATGTGCTATCAGGAGTGTTCACAAGGCTGGGTGCATTGCATTGCTTTAATAATCCTTGGATTAATAAATCTTCATTAATTTTTGAAGTTCAACCCACATGGTGTTTTCTCCACAGTGAATTTGGTGTTATGGTCGGTTGTCTCTTATCAATGTTTTGCACAATTTACACTGTGGAGCATGGCTTATTTAAGATTTCAGTGATATCTATTTAATCATTTAATTCTGCACAATATTTTACAACAGACTTAGGCTATGCAATTACAAATCAATTTGTTGAGGGGTTGGTTGAGTCCGTTGCATTTTCGTAACAGTCCTTGGATTAATAAAATCTTCATTAATTTTTAAAGTTTAACGGTAACCCACGTTGTTCTTTCTCCATGGTAAGTTTGGCATTATGGTCAGTTGTCGCTATCCATGTTTTGCACAATGGAAGCAATTAATTTGCAAAACAGTAACTTTATTAACTCCCTGCATCTCATTACAACTTGCCAAAAAATAAAACTATGCTATAGAAGATGTCTGTACTTTATGTAGCCTGTTCCTCACTCTCTCACACAACAAGGCTTCACACAACCCTTCTCTCATTACAATCCCCTCTTCACATTCAGGGGTCTCCTTTCCTCTAGAGGTTGTTGCCTCTCAGCTTCCTTTCTGCATTCTTTGCTCAACAAAGAAAAATATCTCTTAACTCTGCTCTCTAAAATCTTTCAACCAAGAGCTATTTTCAATAGAAAAAACAATACCTTAAGTAATGTCGATGCCCAAGGAACTTTGTAGCTGTCATCATCGATAGTCAAGAAAATGATCAGAAAATGGTCAAGGAAGAATACTACGGATCCTAACGCCAACCAATCATGTGGCTCTAAATTGTAACTGTCCATCAAGATTAAAAGATTGATCAAGGCCATGAAGAATATGCTTCACAGACAAGAAATAACTCATTGCAACATCAAAGGAAGTTTATCTGAGCAACAGGAAAAGGCTCTAGATCTCATTGCTAGCCAAAAGAACAACACACGGCCAGAGTTGTAACTTCCAAAGTAAAAGAATAACCAAGGCAGATTACCATTGGAAAAGAAAAGGTAAACAGATCGAGCAACAAAAAAAAAAAGGCTAGAAAAGATATGAGATAAATCACCTCCAAGAAGGAATGTGTAGAGGCACAAGCCTAGAATAGAAGGAATAAGAAGAACACCCAAAACTTAGTTGCCATGATAAAAATAGACAGTCACGAAACATAGAAAATCTCCACATATCAATCACATTGTCGAAAACAACTACATTCATTTGACAGCTCGATCCATGCCACCAAGTTGTAAAATAAAAGCCTTTTATAGTTGAATGTTATAGCTGGCAAGTAAGAAAATAGCTATAAAACATACATACATACATACATATATAACATTTCAATATACGATTATTTATTGCATAAAGCAATAATACTTGATGATCAAATAAGCACCAAATAACATTAATACCAAAAGGAGCTCCTAAATGCAATCCTCATGTAGCAGAATAATAGACAATCCTCTTGTACCAGAATAGTGCACAGTCCTCCTGTAGCAGTTTCTGAAGCAACTTGAATAAAAACATCTTGAAGTAGCTTTTAAACACATAAATTCACCCCATAGCAACTCGTGAGAGTCTCACAACAACTTATAAACATTTGGTTGCATGGCTGCAAATCTGAATCCATTTGAAATGTTGAAACCTTCCTATAGAAACCTTCAAGAAGCAAGTTGACACAAGCTAACAACAACAAGGCACACCAAAAGAGAGTGGAAAACCAAAACCATAACCTACAAGTTTCTTTGGTAATGCAGGATTCCCTGTGGACCGGATGCTCTTGCATCAGGAACCAATCAAGTTGTTTGCTAGACATCTATTTTAGATATTCATCATCTTCCTCCCAACATGTGCTCTCTTAGTGGACATGAGGACCCCTAGATTAGTAGGGAGAAATTTATTTATAATAATATATATTCTTATCTTTGTATATTGAAGATTTGGACTCGTATATTAAATCTTCATTCAAATTTTCTATCTTTGTATTATATTCATATTGTTCATGTGAGAATTTGGAAGTTGTGAATATTGCAATCTCTAACCCTTCTCCAATTACTAAACAATACAAAATATTAGTTAGATTAGATGTTTTGAATATTTAATTGTTATTTATCATTGCAATTCACAATAGAATATGATGTTTTTGGGAGAACCTACACCCTTCCAAAGCTCAAATCTATTCTCAGCTAGAAACGAGGTCTCTTATATAGTCTTCCACCATATTACAATGAATCTTAATCATTATTTTTGGAAACATTTGATTGCTTCCTTGGCGGTTCTTAACCCTGTTTTAGCAACCTACAATTATTTTAGTTTTTGTAACTATATTTTGGCATGCTCAATAGAACCACTCAGTTTTGATATTTTCCTTTTGTGTATGTCCAACTATTATATTGACCATTCTAAGGCCATATTTGGCTTCACCTAAATTTTTACAAGGTATTTTGTTGGATTTTCCTTTCCCATTTTTTTGCACCATCTCATATTTAACTCACTTCAATCCTATATTTGAACCCACTAGTGCCACCATGCTTTTACCTGGTTTCTTGTTTTGTGCCACACTAAACCATTACATATTTGATTGTAAACATATAGTGTCACCACTTGAGCTCCTACTTTACATCTACATATCTATTTTCCCCATGTCTATCCCTAATTATGTTCTATGTTTCTAATCTCTTTTATGCCAATGCATTCATGCTTCCTTTCTTTCCTTGAATTAATACTCTTGTTTTCTTCATGGTGAGGATTCAAAAATGAAGAAAGTGGAGAATTTGAAGGCCATTAAACAATAGAGGCCTAGCCTTAGTACAACCTAGATATGAGAACCAACATGGACATGTGAACCATTGTGAACCTAATGGATACGTATCTTCTCACTTAGATCATCATATGCATCTTCTCACTTAGATCATGCAAATGATGATAGTTTGTTTGTCCATGTGGATTTAATACCTTTATTTGCTACACCAATCCTCAATATATCCATTGTGAGAAAGTTGATCCTCCACATGAGTCAACCACATCTCCTCCCCCTCCTCCCCTTGAGGAAGGAAAGAGAGATGTAGAACATTTGATTAGGGAATCTTATCATGAAATCTTGGGTTCTATCATGAAGTATGGGGTCCTACGCATGAAAAATATGCTTGTAAGATTGACCAACAATGGTAGGAAGGAGTGTACATATTCGAGCATGTAAGTCTAAGGTCTAGCATTCATCTACTCAAAATGCTTCTCCCCCTCCTAGTCATTGGACAATGTCTTAGATGGGTCCCCCTCCTATGCGTAAGGAAACTTCCTCTCCTTGTAAAAAATAAAGACCCTTTCATTGCAAAAAACATTTGGAGGCTTGTTGTTATAGAGAGCGTTTTAATAGGAATTGTGATCGATCCATCATTGTTTGTACCTATGAAGAGGGGTATGATTATCATGATAGATGTAGGGATTATACATACCTCTATTATGTAGATTGTTACTTTGTTAATAAGAAAAATGGTCCTCTCTAATCCAAAAATTATGTCAAATTAGATGGGTGTCGACAAATAGGCCAATGACTAGGAGACTCTTCTAAGGTAAAAATTGTTGATTGTTGATGCATGATAGTTGGTGAAGTGCATTGGAGGGGACTAGGGATTGTCCAACACATCTATAAGTCTTTTCATGCAAGTTGTTAATTTCAACAATGAGTGCAAAGTGAAGAATGGTGAATTCACCACTTTGTATAGGTGTTGAATGCATAATTACATGGTGAATGTTGAATATTGCAGATTTTTTTCTATTTGAAGTAGCAGACGTAACAATCCCTAGCAAATTCATATTGTCTAAAGTTGCCAATGCAATTCATGATGGACAAAGAAGGGAATTTGAAGAGTTTTTGGTATTGAATTGATTCATTTTTCATGTCTTCATCCATTCTTGCAGGGAACACTATAACTATTGTAAATACAAATATCCAAGGGTTGGCTCAAATGTTTAACCTTCAATTATGTTAAATTTGTGGAAGCAAGTGGAAGAGTGTAGGGTTTCCTAGTTGTAAAATGGAAAAATAGGGTGAAGGGGCTTGAGGACTATAAAATGAGCTCCAATTAGCCTTCATGGTAGTGCAACCATTGCATTTGATGCTTGAGATATTGAGAGGTGCTTGAAGCAGACTCTATACTATAATTTTGATTGCATTTCAAGTGATAGATAGAAGTTTGAAAGTTCTTGAAGAGAGTTAACATTAGGAACATTCGTCACTAGTGATCACATGAGGTATAACCTTTGTGCTTTATGGATCAAGTGGTATTAGAGTTGTGTTAGTTCTACAAGTGGAGTTGTGGACATGACATGCCACCCAATAGGTCAAGTGGAAGTGGCTAATTGACCCCATGTGGACCTAAGATTAGCACGAATGGACAAGAGCTAGGAGAGTTATGGCAAGAGAAGAGGATGAAGGTGAAGCCCATATATCAACAAGTTGCAAGATGATGTGACAAGGATCTGAAGATCACTTGGTAAAATTTATCACTTCAAGCTTTATGATGACTTTTACTAAAAAGTTGGGAATGACAAAGATTCACGAATAAGAAAGTGAATCGCAGAAGGCCAAATTCAAGCAAGGAGAGTCTTCATGTGGGGGTTTCTTTAAGGTTGAAACAAAAATTGACACTCAACCCTATGATGGAGAAATAAGTGATGAGAAATTGGATGAGTGGATATCTCTGATGGAAGTTTATATCAACCTCCACCACCTCACCTCATCAACAAATCTCATTTACTAGTTTTAAACTAGTAGGTCATGCTTTAACACATATTATGAAAACTATGCACTATCCTTGGAATTTAAGAAGATATCTCCAATTTCCAAGTGGGAAGACTTCAAAGGGCTAATGAAGAATCAATTATACCCTATATGCTATGAAGAGGAAAGAGTTATCAATGGCACTACTTTTGATAAAGAAAAAGGCAAAGTGTACTTGTTGTCTCTCAAAACTGCACCCTTGCTAAGTTGTAGAACTTAGCATTCTGGAGAAACACGGGATTTTTCCAGGCCTGTGGGTCACCTATAATGGAAAGAACCTCCGAAGAAGGCCAGCTTCCTCTTGATACTCACCTAAAACTATCTTAATGCTTTGCAGAGGAAAGGGTAAGAAAGAAACATGAAAAGTAAACTAACTCCTAAGGTGATGCACCAAAAATGATTATCTTGCCCTGTAAAATCAGTTTTGCTCACATAGTTTAATCAAAAGATACAAACTTGACTTGCACAACTTAGTTCTATATGTTTTCTGCATCAATATTTCATGAGAAGGGTATGATGCATCATCCTAGAAGGAAAGAAACCTTTCACAACTTGAATTATTTGCACTCTAACACAACTCACAACCTGCAAAATAACATGCACTAATTACACAAAGGTGCTCCCAATGAGACACAATGACAAGGAAATAAAATGACTTCACAAGTAATTGTATCAACCATTTAACTACACACAATAGAATAGAAAAGAAGTAAGAAGGCAAAAGCTTATCTCTATTGGTCTCCAAAGTGTAAACTGTATACATGTCAAAATGAGTTACAATATCATCTCCTGCTGAAAGAGCTCCAGAAGAGTTACAATCTCACCTGAAAATGAAAAGAACTCTCTAAAAATGAACAAAAGAGAAGACTATATACTTCTCCAAGCAGCTGCAACAAGATAAGGACAAGAAACCTCCATGGTCGTGCATCTCATAAAAGCCCTCAAAATATCTGTCTAAAGCCCTCCAAAATGAGTTCCCAATGAAGAAAAAGTCAAGGCATATCATCACCCACCATAAAAGCTCCAAAAATAGCCTCTTAATGCCCTTAAATGCTACTGAAAATAAGTCAAATCCATGAAATAACTCCTCTACTTGTTTGTCAACCTCTCCTGCAGCATCATAAATGTTTGATATTTGTACATAAATGCTCAACCACATCTCTTTGACCACATTTGAAAGCCTCCCCAACTTGTCCCTTGCACAATAAATGACATAAATACAATTATTTCTACATTTAATTAACATTGACTAAGTGGTTTATAATTACACCACTTAGTTTAATGTTTTACATTTCAAATTTATTACAAACCTATGCAGAAAATAATGGCACTAGGACATTAATATTCAATCTCCTGATTTTGCATGGCTTGGAGATAAATAAAACATTGTGAAAAAATGATAAAGTAATCAGTAGGACTTACTTTGTCACGTGTTATGGATTTGCCTATTATTGCCTTTTGCATTTTTATGACAAGTGATAAAGTAATTTATAACCCATTACTCTATCATTTATTTACAATGTTTAATCTATTTCTAGATTATGCAAAATCAAAATAGAGAACCCCTTATATCTCCCATACACTTGCAAACCCCATGCACCATGCATCATACTACTCATGCCTTGCAAAAATATGCATTATCCTTTATATCATTGAGCCTCACCCTTACATGATTATATATTTTGACTTTATAACAAAAAATCAGAAGGGGATAATTGGCCTCATGGGCGCATTATCATTAGGTTTTAAAAGACTTAAAAGTCTTTACCACAGGCTTCAAATGGATAACAATGATTTTTCAAAATCAAAGTCAAAAGAAAGGGGAAAAAAGCTCATTCAAGCTCTAGCAAAAGAAAGGGTTTCAAAACCCTAAACATCATTTGTCCTTTGTTGACTTTTGGAGAGAAAACTTGCTACCCAGCCGCAACCTCTGCTAGGGTTTGATGCATCTCTTAACTCTCCTCTGCCACTTTTTGAGCTTTCCTGAGGCATCTTCCTTTTGCATTTTCGGCAGGTGAAAAAAGGTGAGTATCTCCTCTGTCGAACTGGGCTACTTCTTTGACTTTATTCATTATTTTTTGAGCATATTATGGCCGTGGCCACACAGTCATATCTTGAGCATTTTGTGACATCTTCTTTTGCCACTATTTCTCCCTCTCCTAAGCCGCCATGTGAGCATGGTTTTGAGCTTGGTTTGAAAGAAAAAGAAGAGAGAACAATAACAGAAAACTTGGGCCTTTCTCTGGCAGATACAAGGTGAGACCTCTGTCTTTTCTTCCTTCCTTTATCTCTGCAGATATGGAATGAACGAAGGAATACATACTTGTTTCTCTGTGTATACTGTTTGAAAAAAGATAAATGGAACTAATTTGGACAGGCTGCGGCCTCTTCACCCAGGTCTGCAGAAAAACTTGATCTTTCGCTGTAAAGAAAGAAAAGACATAAAAACTGAGGGTTCGAACATTTTTCTTTCCTTGTCTTCTTGCTTAACATATGAAGACCATGTATTTTTCTGTGTCGATATGAGAACTTCAGGCTCAGCTTTGTAATAGAAAAATACTTAAAATGTATGTATTTACATCTGGGTTTTTCACAAAACTTTTAAAAATGAGCCTGTCTCCCTTCAGATTGAGGCTCCATATACACATCTCTTTGTTCATTTGTGGTCAAAAGGTCACTGTTGGTTGTATATATTTATCCTGTTCATATACATGTAAACTCTTATCTGCTTTTGTCTCTATATCACCATGGGGTCACGGCCAATGTACTGTCATATTTGCATTAAAAGAAACTTTGTTTTGTTTCAGATCTGCAACTTTTTGATAAAAACCCTAGCTGGGCATGATCAAAATGACTCCTTCCTGTAGCTCTTGATACAACACCTCCTTTATCTTCAGCTCACGACACCAGTATGCAACTGATATCAGCTCTTTAAAAGCATGGATGCTCCTATCATGCATCTTTATGCATCTGATATCAAGTATATGACATCAAATTTCCATTGCAAACAAAATGTATGCACTTTAAGATCCTTTCTATGAAAGAGGTTAATGCTTGAGGTTTGAAGCACCATTGATTAGCATGTATGGCCACTCATTTGCTTTTGTCTCAGATGCATAACACATTGTTAGAAGAGTCTTATTCTTCCTGAGTAATCTGTAGCTATTGTTGTCTCTCAGATTTGCACCCTTGTTGAGTTGTAGAACCCGACAATCTGGAGAAACATGGGATCTTTCCAGGCTTGTGGGTCACCTGTGATGGAAAGAACCTCCGGAGAAGGCCGGCTTCCTAGCTGGTTATCACCTAGAAACTACTGGACTAATGTCTTTGTAAGGAAAAGAGTAAGAAGGATTACAAGAAAATGAAAAATACTATCTAAGGTGATGCACCAAAATGGTTATCAGAGACTACACAAGTGACTAACACACTATAGAACCAGTAATAATAAGGTTCTCATATACAACCCAGTAGATCATAACCTTTGCATCATCAATTTATAAGAAGGCTAAATAACAACAGTTCTGTGAAGGAGAAAGATGTTTTCTCACTACTCAAAAACTGATTCTTATTCCTAGCACATCTCACAACCTGCAAAAATATATGTATCCCTGCATAAAGGCACCAACATGAAATACAGTTCCAAGGGCAAAGAATATCACAAGGATCTGTACTAACACTAAGGACACACAATTCCAGAAGAAATAGGAAGGTATAAATTATTCATTACTGCTAAAAAGGTGTTACAATGCTGTGTTACTCTAAAAATGGGTTACAAAACTGTTCACTTCTGCAAAAGAACTAAAAAATTACAATTTACAGTGTAGTGAATAGCTAGAACTACTGAATAATGAACAAAGAAGAAGACTATATACTTCCCAAACAACTTGTAACAAGATAAGCATGAGCAACCTCCATTTTCGTGCATCTCATAAATGCCCTCAAAATATCTGCCTAAAGTCCTCTAAAGTGGGCTCTCAATGAGGAAAAAGTCAGGGCATGTCATCACTAATCATAAACGCACCTAAAAATGCCTTTAAATGCTCTTTAAGGCTACTAAAAACAAGTCAAATATCTCAATAACTCCTCCAACCTGTTTGTCAACCTCCCCTGTAGCATCATAAATGTCTGATATTTGTACAATAAATGACATAAATACACATTATTTTCTGCATCTAATTAACATTGACCAAGTGGTTTATAATTACACCACTTAGTTAATGTTTTACAATCCAAATTTATTACAAACCTATGCAGAAAATAATGGCATTTAGGACACAAATATTTAATTTCCCGATTTTGCATGATTTAGGGACAAATTAAATATTGCGAAAGAACTACAAAGTAATTGACGAGACTTACTTTTCCATTTGTGATAAATTTGCCTAATATTGCTCTTTTGCATTTTTATTACAAATGATAAAGTAATTCATAATTTATTACTTTATCATTCGTTTACAACATCTAATCTATCTCTAGATTATGCAAAATCGACATAAAAACATCTTGTAACCCCTAGGCAAAATAAACATGACTCTCCATACATGAAAAAAGATCGCCTCCTCATACATTTGCATCATCACGATGTATCTCACTCCATGGTCTTGATACAAACACCTTGCCGTGTTACATTAGTCATTCATCATATTTTACAAGGCATCCAAATGACTCCATATGCAATATTTACAATGCCTTATACATATCATCACATCCACCTTGTGATTTCAACACCGAGTCATACCTTAGCAATATACAAGGCACTTGGCCTTGTATTTTCATTATGTTTTTTAACTTTTGGAAAAGATCAACAAGGCAAAAGTCATGCATTATGATTAGATTTTTAAAAGATACTAAAGTCTTTACCACAGGCAAAAAGATATCAATGATTTTGTTTCTTAAAACAAAAGTCAAAAAAAGCATTGTCAATGCAATTAGGTCGATCATAAAAAAGAAGGAAAACCTAAAAAACTTTCATTTTGCATTTTACTCCTCTCTCACTGCCGCGCTGCCATGACTAGGGTTCTGAAGGCAAAAATGCATGATATTGGGTCGATTCTGAGTGTTTTCCTGCCGACCTTGAGAGCAAAATGCAGGGTAAGTTGTATTTAGTTGAGATTTTGACCTTTTGTTGTTGATACTGGGCGGATTTGGGCCTCTCTGGCCATGATTTCTGACTGCTTTTGATGCATTTTTCCTTGTTTCTTTGATGGCTGACCACCTTGTATTGCATTTTGATTATACTGAGGCCAAAATGAAGGTCATTTGAGGAGAAAAAATTGTGATCTTACACAACAAACAACAAAAAAAAGGTAACTCATTTTTTCTGATGATCTCTCTTTATTTTTTGAGATTTTCACCTTGCATTTCGCCCTTCTGTGGCACGATTTGAAGGGTTCTGTGTATCATTTCTTGAAGAGAGTTAAAAAACCTTACTTTCTTTCTCTGTATCTACATTCTTCTGCCATTTTTGCTTGAAACTCTACGGGTTCAACCGTGCACCCTTTATAGCTATTGTTATTTGTACGAAACCTTATTTCATTACTGCAAGTGTTTGATAAAGTAGCTGACTTGAAAGGTTATGAACATGTTCTAATGTTTGTTGTAGCATGAGGCTTGATTAAACTTCATATCTTTTGCTCTATATCTGTATTATTCTAGGACGACTTCCTCTCTAGCTTTGACAGGAAACTTATAAAATGACCCCTGTGTATTCTAAACTGGGAAATCTGCATTTTTCTGTGGCTTTCTGTACTGGACTTTTTGCATCAGATATTCTTATGTTCTGTAGCAGCAAACAATTGACAAGACATTTCATTTTCTATCTCTATATACTTTGGTCATTGATTGATCTCACTTAGAAATATTTCTCTATATCTGTCACTGGGTTCTAAAAGCTAGATTTCATTAGAAATGGATAAAAAATGAAAAATGGAATGTGTTTACTTTTGTCTTCTATCTCCATGACAGTCATTATTGGTTGTAGTTATCACTGCATGACTGCTTTTGCTATCTATGACAGTCCTATGCATTTCTAAATGATTGCTTTAGTCTTTGTCATTGTATCTTGCAAATATACAATCTTTAAACCTACTGTGGATATATATCTCTGTTGTTTCTTTACAAATTTGTAGACCTAAGATGGCATAACAAGTCTTCTTTTGAAAAGATTTAGGACGATCAGATAATGATGCAATCTTCAGTAAACTTTGGTAGATACTATCATTGTATTCAAATGGTTGTGCCACCCTAACCCCTATGTCCCTAGTTTTAAATAGACATTCAAATTATTCATAAACCATTAGCAGTGTTTACCACTAATTTCTACTCATTCAATATAGCCTTTTGGATTAGACAGGATTTTAAAGACTTGACAAACCTGTCTTAGTCACTTAGTGCCTTCTATCTAGCAGACAATCGTCAAGAACTCCACATTTGATAAACAATAAATCCACCTTCTTTATCATTGACTTGCAGTTCTTGTAGACCCTCATTTTCTTCAACACTGATCTCATATTGATCTGAGATACTCATTACCATGGAGTCTTCTTCTCTATACAATACCACACATGTCTTGTTGTGCCTTGTAACAGTCTAGATGATAGTTATATCTTGTGATGCATGACTGTGTTGTGCTTTCAAAACACCACTGCATATACTACTAATTCCTTATGTATTTGGGTAGTCTTCTGATCATAATACTATGCCTTGTCTCATGCTCCATTGGTTGCTTCAAAGGCAATTTCTTCTTATCATCCTGCCACTGTCTTCATAGCTTGCTCTTTATTGGTTGTGACTATCACTGCCTTTTCTTATTGTTGATGATTGTTGTTCCATCATACTTTGCTGCTCCATCTTGTTATTTAGCTAGCACTCTTCTTAATTCAGAGGTGCATTACTCCCTTATGAGGGCTTTCCTTGACTTGAATTTGAATAAAGACTATAATATGTGATATTCAATGATAAACTATTCTTCATGTTGTCCTATTATATAATTGTTCTATCTTCAAGGTATATCTGGACAACAAAAATCACACTTCAATCATAACTAAGAGATGAAAAGTACCTTTTATTGATCACCGTCCCTGTTGTTGACATCTATTGAATAGAATCATTGCTCATTCCTTTTCGTCTTTCTGAATGATATTTCTGTTTATATGAGCTCTTCTTGAGCAATTTTTTCTATCACTTGAATGTCTCATAGCTGATTATGCAAAGGAACAAAGGTTTTGATATTTTATGAAGTAAACACATCATCTTTGCACCAGACTACAACTCATTTATGTTGTTCTTAATATTTGACTTCACATTTGTTCTGTAAGTTCACGTTCTATACCTTAGTACCTTTTATGAAATCATCTGTAGCATTTATGAGCATGCAACACCCTTTTGTCTGAAGCTATATATATTATTCTCCTATCATTTGATTCAACTCTATTAGTATTTCACTATATCTGAGGAAAAATGCTATCACTGTAGCTGCAAATTCTCACTGTATTACTGGAACTTCTCATAGCATTCAAGCTTGGAAATGTTCTGTATCTCATTTTAGCATACACTTGTATCATTTGGACTCTTTTTGTATGTCATAACTATTGATTTTTCTCACATTTGGTATTGTAGCTTCACCTTCCGTACCTTTTGCATCAGTTATTCTTGTATCAACTGCACCAGTTATATCTGTATTGTTTAGCATATTTTGGGCAATGGTGACTGATGTTGTTCCTGTAATTTTTTTTTGTAAAGGCTTGGCATTTCTTTTGTGATGATCTCTGTACTCCTAGTTGGCTGTGACATCCATTGTAGCTCTACTCCTTATAGCACTCAAAATACTATTGTTCTTCATTGATTGTTGATTGTCATTTGTAGCATGCTATCATTATGAGCACAAAATGTTGTTTCTAGTTTATCTCTGACAGATGGATTTCTTAGACAATCATTTAACTATTCTAAACTATTTGATGCTACAATCAATGAGATGACTGTCCCTATTCCTTATTGCATATACCACTGTCTTCTTGTTGTAGCATTCATGCACTTCCTGTGACTTTGCATCTTTGTTCTATAAGTTCTTTTATGACTGTTCCTCACCTTCTTGGCAGTTTGTCTTGCATTTGTATATAGCATATGAAATGTTCTGTAAGGACTATGAGTTGGACTCAACCCTTGTGGGAGCCACATTTCCTCCACTCATAATGTAACCTGATGAATCAAACAAAAACATAATTAC
Organism: Cunninghamia lanceolata; assembly: GCA_027924645.1. Lineage (NCBI taxonomy): Eukaryota > Viridiplantae > Streptophyta > Pinopsida > Cupressales > Cupressaceae > Cunninghamia > Cunninghamia lanceolata. Next base: position 1,132,831 of record BSBN01000053.1, on the reverse strand, counting down.
ACCTGTATCTGCACATGAAGCAAACTTGTTAGAAAATAAATGCATATTTTGGATATGTTTGGTGACTTGATTATTCTGTAGGACATCCAAGGTATACATTTCTTGTTTAATGCATTTGAGGATCAATTTATACATGCATGGTATCTTGTTCATGTATAGTTTGGGACCATTCATTGCTTAGAGCATTGCTCTAACACCATTATTTTTCCCAGATGCAGGAACCAGGGACGACATGAAACTAGGAAGGACAAAGACAACTCGGGGCAACAGGACAACACACCAAAACCAGAACCAGTCATTCTCAGGCAATGACTGGCCTTTAACATTACATGCACATCTATTTACATTTACTTTTTCATGTAAAGATTGTTCTTCTATTTCATTGACTAAGAAAGTTAACCTCACGGCTTGTGTGAGATAATGTACATTTTACATTCAATAAAGATTATTTATTCTTCGGAAAAGATTTTGGATAAATCTTTCTTATGTTATATGCACTTGGATAAATGCAGTAATCTAATAAACATAATCTCCTGAATTATTTCATTTATGCACTTGAATGTAATGTATGAAGGACTAGATGAAATGACCTTTTAAGTTTTGAATCAAAACTCTACCTGAATGAGCTGTAGTGAAATTTAGGTAACAATTATACCTTGGATGCATGAGGCTAAAATTACATTTCGGTAGCTCATCAATGCCTGCACCTGTGTTCAAAGACAAAAGACTTCATGAAAGTTCCTTGACAGTGTATGATATGAAGCTTGGAAACTGTATCATTTTCACCTTATCTTATATACTTTTGCTGCACCTTGATCATGACTGCACTTGTAGGTGATTATCTCAATGCTATAGCAAATCTCTCTGAGTGACTTACTTCATGTATAGAGGGAACTCTACAGAAAGCATACCTATTTCATGATGAAGTCATACTGCCTTTCTATCCTGTAGCAACAGTTACTTTATTTCAATGTTGTTCCAATACATTATCTCCTTCTGTACATTTCCTTCATTCTATTCCAATTGCCCTTGTATGTGCTTTGGCATATATTTAAATGAAGATAATAGAAAGAAAATGATAAGTATCATCTATACCTTGTATATGATGTTCTTGTATAGGAATTACCCATTCCTTCATGGTTTTTTCAAGAAGTTGATAGTATCTCATGTGCCTTTGTGCATTCTATCTGCAGGTTTGCATGTTCTTGATTAAAGTTCTGACAGTCCTTTATCAATATATCATCACTTAGTATTGACAAGACTCAACATAAAAACTTGAAACACTTTTACTTCCTTCCATTGGCTCTTATGACTGCTACATAGTTTGTTTGCTGATGGTTGTTGTGAGTTCTTCATAAGATTATTTTAAATACTTGATGGCTGCTGCTATTTCTGGTGTTTGCACTCCTCATTGATGACTATCCTATTGGCTTATAAATGGTCTTTCATGCTCACTGCACCCTCTTATAACCATGTTAGATGCTCTGAACATGATGTGACTGTCCCCTATGACTCAGTTGATAGCATAATGAACTCTTACAATTGTTCTATTTGCACTTTATGCATTCTTCATGACATCTACTGTTAGTTTATCATGATGTTCACCTATTAGGTGGCTGTCATACTTATAACACACATATGGACAGCAAAAAGATACTTCAATCATAACATAAATAAAGAAGAATATCTTCTTATGATTGCACTTCTGTACTCTTGAAATGGGCATAGTTTATAGGAGCAACTACTCCTCTTCACTTTTATCATGATGACATCACTCCCTGTGCAAGTTTAACTATTCTAATGCATAGTATTGTCTTGAATAATGTATCCTGTCTTTTACAATCTGATATCCTTTTCAAATGAATAAAAAGAAAACATGCTGGGTTCTACCCTTGTGGGAGCCACATTTTCTCCACATGTTTTAATGTCTTCAAATCAACAACATTACTTTTCCTATACCTGCACAGGAAGCAAGCATGTTAGCATATGAAACATATCTTTGATTCATGATGTGAGGTTACTTGTATGGATCTATCTCTTTCTAATATAGCACTTATGTCTACTCATTCTGACCTCTCTTATGCTGATATCTGATTACTGATATTGTTGCTACATAAAAGTGAATGATACTTTTGAAGTTTTGATTGTGTATGAAAAGAATTGGTACCTTGAGCATTAACAAAAAACTACTTTCCAGGTATGATGGAGCTCAAACGGATGAAGGAAGATAGCAGCCAGCTCAACCACGAGATTCATCATTCACAGGCAATGATGGATCCCTCTTCTTTTCCTATGCATTTCCTTTCTTTTAAAAGTAAAATATACTTTTATGTTGCCTATTTGAGTTACTCCTATGGCTTGTGTGGGAACATTTCATTTGACATTCATGAATAATGAAAAAGCCTTTAAAAATATGCAATGTTGTATGGTTCTTCTTGATTGTAAACAATTGCATTTAATTGAAGTTATTTTATGGCATTTTTCTCTTGGCAAAACACTCATTAATAATAGACATGCACCCCTTAAAACTATAAAATTTAACCAGCTCCACTTGATTGAGATGGAAAATAAAAATGGGTAACATTTCTGGCAACATCTGCGTGGTGCTTTCCTGCTAAGTACCCTGACCGATTTTCTAAAACTATCTATTGGGCATAGAGTCACTCATACTTGACAAAACTTCAAAAAACATTTCTTTCTACCACTGCAACTCACTTCAGACTACAACCTTTTCTAATCCATCAAGTGCATGTGTATTGTTAGTGACAGTGAACCAACAAAAATCACTATCATTAATGATATATATCTACTTTATGGGCTAGAAGGGGATAATCAACAAGAACACCTCCTTAGCAAACTGCTGCAATTTATTACAGTTCTATGAGGGAGATAGGTATGATGTGTGACAGGGAATACATGTATTCACTGTTTCTTGTGATGGCTGCCTACTTCATATAACTCTAGTACATTACAACAGTTTCAACTTTCGCACAACCAGACCCGGGAACAACTAACTGTGCAGAAACATACTTAGGGAAACAAAAACTGCATCTAATCTATTGTGCAGCAGCACTTATTTAACATCAAAAACTTCAGGAAATATGTACAAACATGTAAGATCATACCTCAGAAGAAATGCTTGAGGTGAATCCTATTGACTGGGATTGGATCCATGCCACCATACAACCTAGACAACTAGAAGGCATTATGTTGTTTACATTCTGAAACAATATAGGGCCCACTCCAAAAAGCATCAAACTTAGAGTGCTTTCTAGGTTTGCTTTTTAATACATCCCATTTCAACACTATGTCACCCTCCTGGAATATTCTTGGAGATGCTTTTTTGTCAAACGACCTCTTCATTTGAGCTTGATGATGCTCTATGTTTCTCATGGCATCATTCCTGGTCTCTTCAAGTTCAACTAGTTAAGCTAGCCTTACTGTCATAGGGCCTTCTTCTAACATGTCCAGCTGATTCACCAAATCAAGTGCTGGTAACTCAAGTGTGATAGGAAGCCTTGCTTCCTTGCCATACACCAACATGAAAGGTGAATGCCCTTTTGACCATTTTGGAGTAATTCTGTTAGCCCATAATGCTGATTTTAACTGTGTATGTCAGGCTCTCTGGTTACCCTCCATGGTCTTCTTGATAATTCTGATCAAGTTCTTATTGGTGGATTCTGCTTGGCTATTTCCTTGTGGATAGTAATTAGAGGATGTATTTAGATAAATTCCATTTCTTATAGCCCAATCAGAGATCTTGGAACCAACAAAGGCAAGGGCATTGTCTGAAATAATAGACTCACGGACTCCAAATTTGATAACTAGCTCTTTATAAAAATTTAGAACAACAGACTCATTGGCCTCTCTAAGTGTGACTGCTTTAGTCCACTTAGTAAAATAATCAGTGGCTATAAGGACCCACTTATGACCAGCACTGGATGGAGGGTTTATAACTCTAATAAAGTCTAACCCCCACCTCATAAAGGGTTGTTCAACCTGAACCAGCTGCAAAGGTAATGCTACCAACTTCTCCTTTCCAGCAAACAGAGCACATTCCTTGCACTTTCTGACCCACAAGTGTGCATCCTTAAACAAACTTGGCCAATAATAGCCACCTTTCATCACCTTAAGAGCTATTGCTCTAGGTGAAAAATGGCCTCCAACTGACTCCTCATGAAATTCATGCAACACTCTTTAAACTTGGTTATTTTCAATACATCTCAGCAATACTCCATTGAAATCTTTCCTAAAAAGCAAGTCATTAATGAGTACATAAGGTATAGACTGCAATCTGAAATACCTTCTTTTGGCTCTATCCAAGCCTTTAGGACACTCACCAATATGCAAGAAATGAACCATTTCTTGCACCCAACTAATAACAGGAACTGAAACAGCTATTTGCTCTTGATATTGCAATGATAGAACAACTTCCTGTTCACGTTCTTCTTTGTTGATAACACCATCAGGAAGTTGTTCACACAACCCTTTGCCCCTGACCAGCTTGATAACTTTAATGTCTACATCATACTCCATTACCTTAGTTACCCAGCCTACTCTCTTATCACTAAGATCCTTACTCAATAGAAATTATTTCACACTCGGATGAGCAACCATTAGATTAATCTTATTATTAGACTACATGTGTTTAAATTTCTTTAAACTCCTTATAACAACAAGCACATGTTTATCTACAAAGGTATACCTTAACTCATAATCCTTCAATGCTTGACTGAAAAAATCTAAAGGCTGCTCCAAACCTGAATCGTTCTTCTGTACCAACATAGCAAAAATAGAGTCAACATTACCATAAGTGTACACCGTGAAATCTCTAGAAAAATTAGGATTCAGAAGTGTAGGTATAGCTGCCAATGCCTCTTTAATAAGATCAAAGCTCCATTTTCCTTCTCTAGTTTAACTGAAAGACACATTCTTTCTCAACATAGCAGTTAGTAAACTTAACAAATCAGCAATATCAGGGATAAATCTCCTGATGAAGTTGATTCTACCAATGAAACTCTGCAGACCTTTCTTGTGTGCTGGTAAGGGGAGAGCCAAAATTGCACTTATTCTTTCAGGGTCAATGGTGAAACCCTATTTTGACACCACATAACCAAGCAATCTGCTCTCATGGACAACAAATACACACTTTTTGGGATTAAGTGATATCCCAAACTCCCTACATTTCTTAAAAATCTAGCTTAAGTGGTTTAGATGATCCTTAGCCTCTTTGGATAAAATAGTAATGTCATCAAGGTAGACTAAGACAATCTTGTACATTAACCCCTGAAAGGCCATATTCATAGCCTTTTGAAAGGTTGCCCCAGCATTGGACAAATCGAAGGGCATCTTCTTGTAGGCCATAGTCCCCCATTTTGTGGTGAAGGTTGTTTTGTACTGGTCTTCCTCTTTCACTAATATCTGATTGTAACCAGAATAACCATCTAGTAAGGAAAATCTCTCTGATCCTGAGACTACTTGGAGTATCTGTTCCATGGAAGGCAAAGGATGACGGTCTTTCAAGGAAGCTCTATTCAAGTCACGAAAGTCTACACACAATCTTATCTCTCCATTTTTCTTCCTAACCGGCACAAGGTTGGAAACCCATGAGGTATGCTTAATAGGAAAGATAATGCTACTCTCAATTAGTTTGTTCAGTTCTTTCTTCATAAGAGGCTCTAACTTAGGATTCAATGGCCTCTATTTCTGCCTAACAGGCTTGACATTAGGCTCAACTTCAATAGTATGTTGAGCAAGCTAGGGATCAAATCCTTTTAAATCACTATACTCCCATGAAAAAATGTCACTAAATTCTTGAAAAAGTTGAATAAATGCTTGCTTTTCTTTTGTTGTACATACCTTGCCCAGTTTAAGAAGCTTACTCTTGAAGATCTCAAACTCTTCATAGTGATCTTGTTGAACTTGTATGCTGGCCTTGGGTTTTGTAGCTTCATCATCAGTATTAAAAATGGAATCTAAGGTGACCAAACCCTTTGGCATCTTGTTATTCTTGAGCTAAATGATTTGGTCATCGTACTGGTGTTGTAGCCTCTCTTGGTTAGTATGAGAGAATTCAACTTCTTCTCTTAAGAAGTTCAAAATCTGTTGGTCACTTTCAAACACTTGCCAATGAATGTTGTTATTAGGTACAACAGGCCTAACAATGACCTTAACATGCTGATCAATCTTACCACTACTAATCTCTTTTGGAATATCATATTCAGCCCCTACAATAGCCAGCTTATCAACATGTTTATTCTGATTTCTAGGTATGGATATCAAATTAAATACATCAAATCCCTCCAAGAGGTCCCATACCCTATGCTTGTAAGATTTAAGCAAATCATTTCTTGTAATATTGAGGTTTCTCACCTAATTAACAACCAATTTGTTGTCCTCATAAACTTTTAGACAGCTAATACCCTTTTGTCTTGCCCATTCTAAGCCTTGAATAAGAGCTTCGTATTCAACCACATTGTTAGTACAACTGAAACATAATCTAAAAGTTGAATAGTACTTCTCACCCTTTGGGGAAACAAGCATGCATCCACCACCAGCACCCATTTTACTCCTTGAGCCATCAAAAAATAGTTCCTAGACCTCATTATCTTGCTACCCATCTTGCTATTCTGCACTTTTTTCAAGGTTAGTTATAAATGAATCAACTTCATGCATCATATACACACCCAAACTAGCCTCTTCTAGGTACTCACATGGACCAACCACATGAGTCAAATTTGCCCACTCGTCAAGAAGATCTTCTAGTATACCTTTAATTTGTGTACTACCTTCTTGAACAGCGAGCGGGCTGCTCCTCTTGTTCACTTGCAACCAAGTTGGCATTGATGGGACATGGAGTGTAAGGCTCAATATGGTCTTTGGCAATGGGTTCTGATTTGATAGTCACCTTAGTGCCATACCTGGTTCTAAACAGTATATGAGACCAATCTGAGGACAAGTAACCTCCTATTTTTGCAGTAAAATCTCTTAACAAACAAATAGCGAAATAAGGAGGTAACTCAATGACATAGATGTCCTATGGGATAGAGAAATTTGGACAGGCATGAAGAGTCAAACTTAGTCCCTTTATGACACCTACTATACTAACAGTAGTCCCATCTAGTTGAACAACTCCCTTCTCTAATGGCTCATATTCAATTCCTAACTTATCAACAATCTGTTTGGGCATGACTGAACTGCTGGCACCCGAGTCAATCATGTAGTTATGGACTAAATGATCTCCTATGATCAAGGACACATAAAATGGTGGGGGATTAACCTTTGCAGCTTTCTACTCTTTATCATTTCCAGCGGTATTTGTCAACACAGCCTTAGACTTATCCATACTAGACTCTTGAGACAAACTTAAATTTGATAGGGCTGATAGAAGCAAGTCCTTTTGTCCAGGGATACTTAGGGAATCCCACATAGACATAGATACATTCACTTTTTTCATATGCTTAATGATATTAAAAGCAGATGTACTTGACTTAACTTGGCCTTTGGGGGCAGTCACATCACCTTGAGTAAAAGCTGGCTAAATTGGTGGATTAGGTTGCTCCTTGCCTACCAAAGATTGACTTCTTGGTAGAATTTGAATCTTCTTAGAATTTGATGGGCCAGGAACACCTTGATCCACGTTTGGCACTTGATGCACATGGGTTTGAACTTTATCAAGTTGCTGTCCTTCATCTATAGCCCTCTTCTTGCTACGTGTATTAGCTGCAATTGAAGAACCAACTTGGTTCATACCACATAATTCTTCTCCTTGCCAATTTAGGAGTGTTGTCTCATGTATCTGTTCTTCTTGTTGCTGCACAGGAGCTTCTACAGGTACATTTGATTGCACTGCTGGACTATTTTAAACCATCAAAGCTTGGTTAATCACCCCATTGGCACAGGTATTTGGTTATGGGGCTGATTACAAGGAAAGCACAGTCATAGTCTTGAGCCAAATTATTTTGCATGGGTACAATTTCCTTCAAGGAACTAGCAGCATTTGGGTTATAAGCTTGATAAGGCCTAGAGTTAAAGGCTTGTCTTAGACCTTGATTACTTGGCTGATAAGGAGGCCTAATTGACTAGTTTTGCTGGTAATTAGATTGAAATGGGGGCTAATAAGGTCTTAAACTTTGACCTTGCTGCCTCTTAAGGTTCACTATCTCGTTACCAAAAAATTGTAACAACCCTTTGATCTCCTGTAACTCAAAAGATTGAGTTTGAACAACATTTTCTTGGTTATTGGGCTGGATATTAGGTGATGGTAACACTGGTGCAGCTGGAATAACAACTATAGAAGGCACATGCATTGGTATTGGTGGCTGAATAGAAAGGAATATTGGCAAAGGAGGTCTATGGGCAATTTTACCAGCCTATATGAGGCTGTTCTCAGCTCTTATAGCTATAGCATAGCCTTGTGGTAAGGAAGCTCCTCCCATAGATTGAACCATAACATAGATATCACTATTTAAAGCTCTCAAATAATATAAGAAAGCATGGTCAACAGTAGGCCTTAACATTGGTGGGATTCTATCCCATGTCTTCTAAAAATAGTGATTAAAGTCTGACATAACCTCGCGGGGAGCCCTCTTAATTGTAGACAGCTGCTCCACCAATGACAAATGGTTAGATTTATCTTCGAAGAAACTATACAGCTCCTCTCCCAAACGATCCCATGAATCTATGGAGTTAACTAGTAGGCTTCTGAACCATTGCAAAGCCTTCACTTTGAGGGACGCTGCTAACAATCTAATTGCAACATTTTCTTGTGTCACATGATGGACAACACACAGGTTTTCAACATCTTTTATATACTCAGCTGGAGTAGTTTGATCTTCACCATTAAAATATGGTAAACTTTTCAAAGCAACCACAGGAATGTCATCATGCTGAGCCAAATTCAGTGTGCTACCTTGGTTGAATGCAACAAATGGCTGATTTCTAGCTCCAGGAATCAATGTAACTAGGATTCTTGGGGCAGTATGAGTTCTAATAGTAGGAGGAGTAGACTTGGCTCTCCTAGAATAAACATGATTTTTCTTGGGTTTCTAAGCTATTATCCCTCTTCTCCTAAGTGGGGATAATTGCAAAAACTTGAAAGATGAAGGACTACTTCTAGTTTGTATCATTTTCATAAGCTAAAATGCACTGATTTTACTAAACCAAAGCTCAGAGTCACTAGGTATGCTAAAAGTATATCTCCTAAAGATCGAAAATATTGTTGCACACACCAAACATTAGTATAAGCTTTTTTATCTAGACTAAAAAAATTAGTTCTCTGTCCCACCAGGCATGCCAAAAATTGTTGTCTCTCAAAACTACACCCTTGCTAAGTTGCAGAACTTAGCATTCTGGAGAAACATGGGATCTTTCCAGGCCTGTGGGTCACCTATGATGGAAAGAACTTCTGGAGAAGGCCAACTTCCTCTTGATACTCACCTAAAACTATCCTAATGCTTTGCAGAGGAAAGGGTAAGAAAGAAACATGAAAAGTAAAACTAACTCCTAAGGTGATGCACCAAAAATGATTATCTTGACCTATAAAATTAGTTTTTCTCACACAATTTAATCAAAAGATACAAGCTTGACTTGCACAACCTAGTTCTATATGTTTTCTGCATCAATATTTCATGAGAAGGGTATGATGCATCATCCTAGAAGGAAAGAAACCTTTCACAACTTGAACTATTTGCACTCTAAGACAACTCACAACTTGCAAAATAACATGTACTAACTGCACAAAGGTGCTCCCAATGAGACACAATGACAAGGAAATAAAATGACTTCACAAGTAATTGTATCAACCATTTAACTACACACAATAGAACAAAAAAGAAGTAAGAAGGCAAAAGCTTATCTCTATTGGTCTCCAAAGTGTAAACTACATACATGTCAAAATGAGTTACAATATCATCTCCTACTGAAAGAGCTCCAAAAGAGTTACAATCTCACCTGAAAATGAAAAGAACTCTCTAAAAATGGACAAAAGAGAAGACTATATACTTCTCCAAGCAGCTGCAACAAGATAAGGACAAGAAACCTCCATGGTCATGCATCTCATAAAAGCCCTCAATATATCTGTCTAAAGCCCTCCAAAATGAGTTCCCAATGAAGAAAAAGTCAAGGCATGTCATCACCCACCATAAAAGCTCCAAAAACAGCCTCTTAATGCCCTTAAATACTATTGAAAACAAGTCAAATCCATGAAATAACTCCTCTACCTGTTTGTCAACCTCTCCTGCAGCATCATAAATGTTTGATATTTGTACATAAATGCTCAACCATGTCTCTTTGACCACATCTTAAAGCCTCCCCAACTTGTCCCTTGCACAATAAATGACATAAATACAATTATTTTTGCATTTAATTAACATTGACTAAGTGGTTTATAATTACACCACTTAGTTTAATGTTTTACATTTCAAATTTATTACAAACCTATGTAGAAAATAATGGCACTAGGACATTAATATTCAATCTCCTGTTTTTGCATGGCTTGGAGATAAATAAAACATTGTGAAAAAATGATAAAGTAATCAGTAAGACTTACTTTGTCACGTGTTATGGATTTGCCTATTATTGCCTTTTGTATTTTTAGGACAAGTGATAAAGTAATTTATAGCCCATTACTCTATCATTTATTTACAATGTTTAATCTATTTCTAGATTATGCAAAATCAAAATAGAGAACCCCTTATATCTCCCATACACTTGCAAACCCCATGCATCATGCATTATCCCACTCATGCTTTGTAAAAATATGCATTATCCTTCATATCTTAATACCACCTTTTATCTCCCATGCACTTGCAAACCCCATCACCTTATCATTTTCTTTGAACCATTCCCATTATTGACTTCATCTCCATGCAAAAGAGGAAAAAAAACAACAAGGCATTGAGCCTCACCCTTACATGATTATATATTTTGACTTTATAAGAAAAAATCAAAAGGGGATAATTGGCCTCATGGGTGCATTATCATTAGGTTTTAAAAGACTTAAAAGTCTTTACCACGGGCTTTGAATGGATAACAATGATTTTTCAAAATCAAAGTAAAAAAAAAGGGGGAAAAAGCTCATTCAAGCTCTAGCAAAAGAAAGGGTTTTGAAACCCTAAACATCATTTGTCCTTTGTCGACTTTTGGAGAGAAAACTTGTTTCCCAGCCACGGCCTCTGCTAGGGTTCGATGCATATCTTGACTCTCCTCTACCACTTTTTGAGCTTTCTTGAGGCGTCTTCCTTTTGTGTTTTCGGCAGGGGAAAAAAGGTGAGTATCTCCTCTATTGAACTGGGCTACTTCTTTGACTTTATTCATTATTTTTTTAGCATTATGGCCGCGGCCACACAGTCATATCTTGAGCATTTTGTGACATCTTCTTTTGTCACTATTTCTCCCTCTCCCGAGCCGCCATGGGAGCATGGTTTTGAGCTTGGTTTGAAAGAAAAAGAAGAGAGAAAAATAACAGAAAACTCGATCCTTTCTCTAGCAGATACAAGGTGAGACCTCTATCTTTTCTTGAAATATTTTCTTCCTTCCTTTATCTTTGCAGAAATGGAATGAACAAAGGAATACATACTTGTTTCTCTATGTATGTTGTTTGAAAAAAGATAAATGGAACAGATTTGGATAGGTCATGGCCTCTTCACCCAGGTCTACATATAAACTTGATCTTTCACTGTAAAGAAATAAAAGACATAAAAACTGAGGGTTCAAACATTTTTCTTTCCTTGTCTTCTTGCTTAACATATGAAGACCATGTATTTTTCTGTGCTGACATGAGAACCTCAGGCTCAGCTCTGTAACAACAAAATACTTAAAATGTATGTATTTACATATGGGTTTTTCACAAAACTTTTAAAAATGAGACTGTCTCCCTTCAGGCCGAGGCTCCATATACACGTCTCTTTGTTCATTTGTGGTCAAAAGGTCACTGCTGGTTGTATATATTTATCCTGTTCATATGCATATAAACTCTATCTTATTTTGTCTTTGTATCACCATGGGGTCGCGACCAATGTACTGTCATATATTTGTATTAAAAGAAACTTTGTTTTGTTTCAGATCTACAACTTTTCAATAAAAACCCTAGCTGGGCATGATCAAAATGACTCCTTCTTGTATCTCTTGATACAACACCTCCTTTATCTCTAGCTCACAACACCAATATGCGACTGATATCAGCTCTTTAAAAGCATGGCTATTCCTATCATGCATCTTTATGCATCTGATATCAAGTATATGACATCAAATTTCCATTGCAAACAAAATGTATGCACTTTAAGATCCTTTCTATGAAAAAGGTTAATGCTTTAGGTTTGAAGCACCATTGATTAGCATATATGGCCACTCATTTGATTTTGGCTCAGATGCATAACACATTGTTAGAAGAGTCTTTTTCTTCCTGAGTAATCTGTAGCTATACCTTAGATACATGAGGCTGCAATTACATTTCGGTAGCTCATCAATGACTACACCTGTGTTCAAAGACAAAAGACTTCATGAAAGTTCCTTAACAGTGTATGATATGAAGATTGGAAACTATATCATTTTCACCTTATCTTATTTACTTTTGCTGCACCTTGATCATGACTGCACTTGTAGGTGATTATCTCAATGCTATAGCAAATCTATCTGAGTGACTTACTTCATGTATAGAGGGCACTCTACAAAAACCATACCTATTTCATGATGAAGTCATACTGCCTTTCTATCTTGTAGCAACAATTACTCTATTTCAATGTTGTTCCAATACATTATCTCCTTCTGTACATTTCGTTCATGTTGTTCCAATTGCCCTTATATGTGCTTTGGCATATATTTAAATGAAGATAACATAAAGAAAATGATAAGTATCATATGTACCTTGTATATGTTGTTCTTGTACAGGAATCACATGTTCCTTCATGGTTTTTTCAAGAAGTTGATAGTATCTCATGTGCCTTTGTGCATTCTATCTGCAGGTTTGCATGTTCTTGATTAAAGTTCTGACAATCCTTTATCAATATATCATCACTTAGTATTGATAAGACTCAACATAAAAACTTGAAACACTTTTACTTCCTTCCATTGGCTCTTATGACTTCTACATAGTTTGTCTGCTAATGGTTGTTGTGACTTCTTCGTAAGACTGTTTTAAATACTTGATGGCTGCTGCTATTTCTGGTGTTTGCATTCCTCATTGATGACTGTACTATTGGCTTATAAATGGTCTTTCATGCTCACTACACCCTCTTGTAACCATGTTAGCTGCTCTAAACATGATGTGATTGTCCCCTGTGACTTAGTTGATAGCATAATAAACTCTTACAATTGTTCTATTTGCACTTTATGCATTCTTCATGTCATCTACTATTAGTTTATCATGATGTTCACCTATTAGGTAGCTGTCATACTTATAGCACACATATGGACAGTAGAAAGATACTTCAATCATAACAGAAATAAAGAAGAATATCTTCTTATGATTGCACTTCTGTACTCTTGAAATGGGCATAGTTTATAGGAGAAACTGCTCCTCTTCACTTTTATCATGATGACATCACTCCCTTTGCAAGTTTAACTGTTCTGATGCATAGTATTGTCTTGAATAATGTATCCTATCTTTTACAATCTGATATCCTTTTCAAATGAATAAAAAGAAAACATGCTGGGCTCTACCCTTGTGGGAACCACATTTTCTCCACATGTTTTAATGTCTTCAAATCAGCAACATTACTTTTCCTATACCTGCATAGGAAGCAAACATGTTAGAATATGTAACATATCTTTGATTCATGATGTGAGGTTACTTGTATGGATCTATCTCTTTTTGATATATTACTTATGTCTGCTCATTCTGACCTCTCTTATGCTAATATCTGATTACTGATATTGCTGCTACATAAAAGTGAATGATACTTTTGAAGTTCTGATTGTGTATGAAAAGAATTGGTACTTGAGCATTAACAAAAACTATTTTCCAGGTACGTTGGAGCTCAAACAGATGAAGGAAGATAGCAGCCAGCTCAACAATGGGATTCGTCATTCACAGACAATGATGGGTCCCTCTTCTTTTCCTATGCATTTCCTTTCTTTCAAAAGTAAAATTTACTTTTATGTTGCCTATTTTAGTTACTCCTATGGCTTGTGTGGGAGCATTTCATTTGACATTAATGAATAATGAAAAATTATTTAAAAATATGCAATGTTGTATGGTTCTTCTTGATTGTAAATAATTGCATTTAATTGAAGTTCTTTTATGGCATTTTTCTCTTGGAAAAACACTCATTAATAACATACATGCACCCCTTAAAACTATAAAACTTAACTAGCTCCACTTGATTGAGCTGGAAAATAAAAATGGGTAACAGTACTAGAGTACACTAGTGAGTTTCAGAAGAGGGCAATGCAATCGGGCAAAAGATGTCATGGAGAAGGAGGTTCTAATGAAGTATATTAGAGTGTTGTTTAGAAATCTCAAGACACATGTACTCATTACAAAACCACATAACATTGATGAGGTGTGTGCCCAAGCACACTACATAGAGTTGGATAAGAAAAATCCTCTTCATTCAAGAATAAGCATAAGTTAAAGGGATAACAACAAGAAGGTGGAAAGTATAGGGATAAAGACAAATGTAAATCTAGGAAAGGTGCTACTACCATAATCCAAAAAGACAAAGCTAAATGGAAAGGAAACTTTCATTGTTCACACTATGACATAGACAATCATGCAGATGAAAAGTGGTGGGAACTACACCTCAAACTAACACCATCATAGAGAGTGAAGCAGAAAAAAGATACAAAGACCACTTTTGCAAGCAAAGGGAAGGAAACTAGTGGTGACTCTAACTTTGATTATGAAATATCCTATGTGGTGCATAAAGAGGCATGTATAGTACATGAGAGCTCCAAAGCCAAGGAAGAAGTGAAGCTCACAAACTTGTTTTGCATCAAAATTCATATCAACAACAAAAAAAGTAGATTGATTGTTCAACACTTGCTCTCAAGATAATTTAATATTTTAGAAGTTGTTAAGAAATTTGGGGTTGTGAACCATGGACCAACCTTAGCCATGTTTCTATGGACGGTAAGCAAAGGTTGGATATCACTATCAAGAAATAATGTAATTTTAGATTTTGCATAGTTGTTGACTTCAAAGGTGAGGTGTTGGTAGATGTTGTCTCACTTGCTATATGTGGGGTTGTCTTTGTATTTATACATAAGGGATTATGCCTACTTTAGAATACCTAATCAATATAGTTTTGTGTTGAGTGGAACTCCTTACACTTGTTGATGATTGTTTTTACACATTCATAACAAAAGTTAAAATTCACAAAATGAACCTAAACTGTCTTGAAAGATATGAAGAAGTCACTTAAGAGTTCTTAATCCCAAGTTTCTGTATGGTCAAGTCTTGACCTTGTGGACAATTTAGTAGGTTAACGTGAAACTGTAATATGCAAGGGGCCTTACTTGATTTAACGTGATCTATGACTCATTGGACTCGAATTATGCAAGTTGTTCCAAATATAAACAAATTATCCATCTCTTTGCATAAATTTACTATTATATCACAAAAGCTTTGTATGATTTATAATGAAACAAGCCTTTTTCTTCCAATTAATATGAAAATTGTCAAATATTAACACAATTGTTCTTGCTTCCTTCAAATGTCAAACAATTTCCTTTAAATCTATGCGTTTAAGCTAATTATTTCAAATATTAGGGGAAAAGTTAGAGAAATTCAAATTAAATATCATTCTACTGTAGGATCTAAATGCTCTATTATTCACGTTGTAAGAAATACATCACTTGATCAAATCAACAAACTAAATCTCTAAATGTGAATCCCTGAGTATTTTCATGAACACACATCCAAGATTGCAAGCTTTTAAAGAAGTATTATTTCAAATACAAGTAGGAGCCAGAAAACACCCTAAAAATAGACACAGAATTCTATATTTATTTGTATTTAAAATACACAGTCATATATGGTTTGCAATGTATGAATGACTCTTTGCTTCATTAATCAACTTAACAAAAAACTTACAAACGTCTTACAAATACAATAAGGAAGCTAGATACTCCATGCATTCCTTAGTGCAGACACAGGCGACCTCCTCCTCTAAACTAAAATACTCTTCTAATCAAAAGTGTTCAAACAAATTACAATTTCCAGCTATCTTTCAAAATCCCTATGTGTCTATGTACAAGTAGCATAGCTTCTTATATAGAATTTGAAGCTTCCTACTTCTATGGCTA
Organism: Cunninghamia lanceolata; assembly: GCA_027924645.1. Lineage (NCBI taxonomy): Eukaryota > Viridiplantae > Streptophyta > Pinopsida > Cupressales > Cupressaceae > Cunninghamia > Cunninghamia lanceolata. The sequence goes on along the minus strand of BSBN01000053.1, from coordinate 1,116,586 downwards.
CAAAACTTAATCTACAGTCTAGATCCCTCTATTATTGATCAAGGGTGCATATTCATCTCTAATCGTTTCTCAAAATATCTAAATGGTATATTTTCCCTCTCAAAGGATGCCATTGGAATCTTTTCAAAATAAGATTCCCCTTTTCTTTGACTTCTGCCCACAGATACTCTTTACTTGATCTCTTTCCAAAATTGTTGCTCCCTTTACAATTTCTACTCCTTCAAGTATGATTTGAAATTATTGATTACACCTTCTATAAAGGTGCGATCTCCTCCTGGACTCTTTGTCCATACATACTCCTGCATTATAACTCCTTCCTTCAGTTTCTTTTCTCTGCTTTCTGAACCCTCGCTCTTGTATTTCTTCATTTTGGCAATTTCTTCCATTAATGAATCAATCATTTGCTTGCTGAGATATGCTTCAGGACTTTCCATGCATGGTGTAAAAATGGCTTTGAATTTTGTTAAGGCCCTTTCTAGTTCATACGCTGGTGTATCCATGCATTCATGATCTAATAGTCTTTCCACTATCCTTTTATGTATTCTGATCATGTCATTTGCCTTTTCTTCTAAATCCTAAGCAATTGTTATGCACCTTTTAAGATTATCCTCTTCAAATTTTAGTTCTAACCTCTGCTGTGGCACTTGATTTGCCATTGAAGGGGTAATTACTCCTTCATTTATTAATTCTTTTACTCTTTCTTCAATTTATGTTAACTATTCTAATTATGATTTGCATTCTTCTCTTCTAAATTGGCAATTATATACAAGCATGCTGCATTTATTCTTTTCTTTTGCAGCCAATTCCCATCTTTCCACTGCTTATTTTATTACCTGCTCTCCTTCTTGCATGAAATCTTTGAAACATTCTTCAAACACATTGGCCTTAAGCCTCTTATTTTCCATATGTTTTATTTCATCCTTGGATACAATTGCTATCTCACTAGGCAATTCTGGCACTATTGTATTGGGATCAAATATTCATTTAATAAATTGCTGCAATTGGACAATGTGTCCTTTCAAATATTCTTGTTTATCCTTATGATTTCTTAACATTTTTGCTGTTACCTGGTGCATGTCTTCCCACTCAGTTATGTGTTGCTCTCTTGTTGTATGCCCAGGTCAAAATTAAGTATTTTATACTCATTTATAGTTATTTCTCCTTTTACCTTCTCCTTTTGAGGTATGCCCAAGTTCAGTGTCTTAGATCCATCTGGACCTCTTTGTATGTCTAACATGGTTATGGCCTTTCTCTTTTCCTTCCTTGGAGTGGTATCACCCAATAAACTTTTGATATCAATAGGTACTAGTTGTACCTCCTTTTCTTTCCTTATCTCCTCTCCTAACCAGGAAGGAACTTCTTTTGTGCCTTCAACAGTTTTTTCTTCATTAATTACCTCTTCCTAAGGCTTTTCCATTTCTCCCTGTTCCTATAGTTATTATTGTTGTTGTTGTGGAGGCTATTGTTGAGGGGCCTCTTCTTGTACCATGGGATTATTCTGCTGTTGAGACTCACCCTCATTTTCTTCTTCTTCAATTTCTGTGTCCCCTCTAGCTTCATCTTCTTCCTTAGGACCTTCTCCTTTCGATGATTCTTTTTCTTGATCCTCTTCCTCATGTGCTTGCTCTATATTTTCCATGTCTATGTCTTTTGCTTGTTCTTCAGTTTTACTTTTATCAACATTCTCTGTATGTTCTTCACCCTCAGGTTTCCTGGTTGCATCCTCTGTATTTTCACCTTCTTTTTGTTCTTTTCCAGCCCTGCTACTTTTCGCTTTATGTGCAGGTGATCTTACCATTGTATCATCTTATTTTGCTTCATTTTCCTGTTCCTACCTGCTTTCTATGTTATTTTCTTCTTCTCTCTATTCACCATACATATTAAGAATATTTAAGACATCTACACCTGAGGTGCCTGTTCCTATTTCTTCCTTTGCTTGAGTAGGTTTTTCTTTGATTGTCTCCTCAAGTATATCCTCCTTTTCAAACTCCTCAATTTTAGTGCTTCTTGCACATCTTTGATTATTTTAGGAGACACTAGAGTACCAAATGGATCTACTATTCCTGATTCTTCTTGTACCTATTCCTTTTTATATACTAGGCCTTGTTCAATTTCCATCTTGGTCTGAGTGTTTTGCTCCTCTTCTTCACTTAAGAATTCACTAGATTCTTCTTCTATTTTAGTTTCTTTTCTTGCATACATTCCCCTTTCCTCACTCTCACTGCTATCACTCTCAATATGGACAGTCTCAGTGGTTTGTTTGGCTTCATGTGCTTTTGACCCTTGCAGCATTTCCCCAGCCAATTATGTCTTCCCCTGAACATATGCTTGTCTTTTTTTTGTTGGGGTGGAGGCACTAGGTATATCACTCAACTTTGCACCTACATGTTGTTCTCCTATGACTTCACTTGTTTTCGAAGTTTCCCCTTTTGACATGCTTATTGGTATTGCTCAAATTGAATATATCAAGAACTATGCAGCCCAATTGTATCCTCTGCATCTTTAGATATCCTCTTATCAGGCTCTTCCCTTAAACTTCTAACCATATAGGTATAGAATACATCATTAACTAAAGCATATTTCTTCAATGCATTCTCTTCCTGTAAATCAGGATAATGCTCATATACCAGTTTCTGACCTGGACCATTGCCCAAGGTCCCAACCCAGTCTATCCCATGTATAAATGGTTTAACCTCTATTGCACATGAATATAATATGTATGAAGAGAAATAGAAAGGCAGTAGCTTTTGTTTCCTTAGCATGACTTGTTTCCATATGGCTATGCTTATTGCCTTGGCCCAATGAATTTGTCCCTGCTCTTTCCCAGCTTCTCTCATGAACTCAATGACAGTAAACATCCATGGTTCACACTTAGTGCCCTCTCTCAATCCCACCGATCTACTTAGCATTGTAATCATCAAGTATATTTCCTCTTTGAAGTATATTCTCAGCAAATTTTTGTGCACTCTTACCACAGCCTTGGGTTTGTTTTCTGGGCTGTACCAACTGTAGAATATCTTGCCCCTACAATCCCTTTCATTGTTATGAAAATCTTCATTTGATTGATCAATGTCAATATCTACCATTTTCTCATTGATCTCCAAACCAAATGTTCTTGCAATACCAAATGTGGATAAGTCTGCAATGAGTCTGTCATGAAACATTATTTTCCTAGTTGATGGGTCATACAGAATCAAGCAATCCAAACACAAATCTCTGGCCTCCATAGCCAAAGGAAAACCCACATCCTTGTACAATCCACTCTCCCATATACACCTCATGTCAGGTGTAGCATCAACAGTTGCGATCTTTTGTAAGACATCATTTGCATCATAATTCTTGATTTTGGTGTCTTTTCCTACTCCAGTGTAACTGATTAATGACGGGTACCCTTTGTGTAATGGCAATTCTTCTTTCTCTATTTCTTTGTGCAGTTTCCTCTCCTTTTTAACTTCGCCCCCTATATCTACCTTTTTCTGCTTTTGGGCCATCCTATAGAAAAAATGCATCCCTTTTAACCTTTTGTTTTACCTTTTCCCTACGGTTTTACTCTATTTTTTTACCATTTTACCCTAACCCCCGTTTGTTTTTTCTGTTTTGACTTTCACATTTGCTTAACTCTACCCAACTAATTAACAGTTAAACCAGTAATTTAACGAATGTTTACATTTTAAAATGAAATCACTGAAATCTACTTTGCATTTTTACCAAATGAATTGTAATGACATTTTGAGATAAATACCTGTATTTTTTAACAAATTGCCTTTATGTTGTTGACTTACTTTACCGTCTCTTACTCCATCTAGCTTCTGTAATTCCATACTTTGATGAATTGTGTTCAATTTTTTTGTAGTAATTCTTCTTTCTACAATTTTAACTCTTAACAATGTAAATCTAAAAGAAAATGCTTTTGAATTTACCCTAACTTCTTTGAATTTTACTCTTTTTGAGTGTTAGCTCGGCATTAATTACAACAATTAATGCGCCTAAGGCTTTGGATTTCTATTTCAGTGTTTTGGTTTTGAACTTTTTTATCCATTAGTTTATTTTTGCATACATTACATTTTCCTTGTATCTTTCCTTGTATGTTATTCTTTGTATGTTCGCATTGTATCTTTTCAACATACAAACATAAATGCAATGAACCATAACTAATGTTATTTCCTTTTTCCTTTTTATCCGTACTTGTATCTTTGATTTGTATATCGCTCTTTGTATGTTTCATTAGATACTAGCGCATATACAAATAACCCATACAAACCTCCTTTTACCTTTATCTCCCGTGATGTCTTTTATTTCCTTGTACATCGGATATGTATATCATTAACATACAATTGCCTCAAACATACAAAGATTTTCCTTTATTTAACTTCCTTTCGAATCTGTCTTGCATCTCTTGTTTGCATCTTTTCCTGTATATTGTCTTGTATATCAGAGATATACATTGTTAACATACAAGCCCGAGATACAATCGGCGGGGCCCACTTTACTTTCTACTTGTATCTCCACAATACAACAATACTTGTATCTATCCTTAGATACAAACCCTGATACATGCAAACTCATTTGTATCTTTCCTTCGGACTTCTCATCTTTTATAAACCATAGTTCATAACTCTTCGGCTCCATACTTGCATATAAAGTGAAATGCATCTTTCAATATGCATTAAGGTACGATACATCACTTATATCATATTTTAACTCTTTTGACTTCCGGGTTGTATGTATATCGAAATGTATGTATCCAAAGCGTACAACATACAAACCCCAAAACATACCTCGATAAAACCACATTCCATATTCTCCTCGGATCCGTGATATATATATCATGTTGTATATTACCTTGTATATTTTTGTTTGCCAAACATACAAACCTGAGATACAACATGCAGACTTAACCAATTATCCATTTTACCTCCAAATTCTGTTGGGTCCAATTTGTATGTAAAGAATGAAACATTAGGATATGCATACAAATACCGAGATGTAATAAACCCGACCACTTTTATGCGACTAATACAATGACTCAATATACAAAGGACATTATATATGCAACATGCAAACCTTCCCATAGTGCATTTTACAAAAAACATGCGTATCTTGTAGAATATTAAGAATTTTGGAATGGTTCAAAAAGCAACCCCTATTCATTTTTGACAAAGAATTCACCCCTACTCTGCTCTAGTACTTAATGCTACTTTTTCTTTATTTTCAACAAGGTTTGTAACTTTCACTTCCTTTTCTCTTTTACCACCCAATAGACCCACACCCTAAGCTAAAAGCCACAACCACAACAAGGGTCCTCATTTTGCTAAGAAGTAAAATGGGGTGTGTTGTGAGCACCTCAACAACTAGCAACCAAACAAAACAATTAAATTAAAACCATTAAAGAAAACTAAATGAAATTAATTCATAACTTCCAACTCTTTTTTCTCCAAATCATTATCTAACTTGAGACCTAATGTATTCAATAAGGTGCATGAATTTCCCCATTCAGTTTAAGTGGGTGCATGTGATTAATAATCTTTATCTTGAAAATAAATTGAACAAACCAGTGACTGATATTAAACTACACAGTTGATGTCATTCCCTCATAGCCAACCAGATAGAGCCTTGCTGCCAACAGGCGTCTATAGCCCTGACAAGGTTATCATTACAATTCTCCTAAGTAGAGCCCCACTGCCAGCAAGCGTCTATAGCCCCAGTAAGGTTACTTAGATGGCTTAATCCAAATTTTCAGTAAAATCCATATTATTTATTTATTTATTTTATACTTTGTGTAAGATAGAAACTTTATAAGATATTACATTTGTAACTTCATGATGCAAGGTATGATCACTTGTTGAAATTAAGATGAGAATTGTAATGGTAGCAAGGGTGACCTCTAATTTTTCACCTAATACCTACACTAGTATGTTCAACAAACCCAAGGATTTTAGGTGTGTCATTGTGAGAAACTTCCCTTGAATACTCAACCCACAATTATTGAATACGAAATTTCACAAGCTAAGCCATTTTCAACATTCATGAGAGTCACAACAAGTTATGCATAAGTTTCAAATAATTAACCTAAATGTTCTAAATTTTTTATTGTTTTCAGTGGTTGTTAATCTGTTTTTGCATACTTCAAACAAAACAAACATCCCTACCAAGGAAACACAACACACCAACCCACACAACAAAACAAAACAACAAAAAAAAACAAAACAAGACAACAAAAAATAAAACTATACACTATTTACATTATGATACAGAACATACCAACTACCCTCACCTCAAGCTTGAAAGTAATGTTTCAAATGTTGGCCATTAACAGGTAATGGCACATCTTCCCCAGTCAAGGTCTTGAGCCTGAAAGTATTGTCTCCTATTATTTCTACAACCTGTAATGGACCTAACCATAATTTGTCAAACTTTCCATGATTTCCTTTCTTTTCATATGCTTTATCCCAACACAATACTAAGTCCGATATTTTGAATGTTTTAACTATTGCTCTTTTGTCAAACCATCTTTTGACCACTGCTTGATGCTTGGCAAATTTTTCAATGGCTTGATCTCTCTTCTCATCCAATTGTAACATTTGGATTATCCTAGCCTCTCTGTGATCATCAAAGCCTAAATATTCATTAGCAAACTTCCAGACAGGTATTCTTAAATTCACTGGAAGTATGGGATCAGTCCCATAAACTAGGTGATAAGGTGCATTGCCTAAGGCTGACTTAACCTTAGTCCTATCTACCCACAACACATATTTTAACAATGTATTCCATTCTCTAGGATTCTTTACAATTAGCTTCTTGATTATATCCAATAAAACCTTGTTTGTAGACTCAGCTAAACCATTCCCCTAAGGATAATAATTTGAAGAACATTTTAAAACTATCCCATATTCAAATGCCCATTTAGAAAATTTCAGAGAAGAAAATGTCGGGCCATTATCACATACCAGCAAATATGGGGCTTCAAACCTTGTTATGATGTTTTCTTCAAGAAATTTGATGACCACCTCAGTAGTAGAAAACTTGCAACATGTGGCTTTAGTACACCTTGTACAATAGTCAGTTACTGTCAATATAAACTTATGTCCTGCAGATGATGGAGGATTTATAACTCCAATGAAATCTAAGCCCCACTGTGCAAATGGTCTGGACTCAATGACTAGCTGTAATGGATTACCCTGATTCCTTCCTTTGTCTTCTATAGTTTGACAGGTGTGACAACTTTGAATATGACTCTCTGTATCTTTAAACATTGTTGGCCAATAGTATCCTGCTCTTAATATCTTATGCATAGTAGCTAAATGAGAACCATGAGCAGTTATGTACTTATCATGCAACTCTGACAATACCTTATCTACTTCAACTCTGTTTAAACATCTTAAATATATACCTTCATGGTTCTTCTTGAATAGAATACCTCCTTGTACCATGTACTTCTGTGCTTTAATCTTTAAAGCTCTCCTCTGAGAAGACTTCATCTTACTTGGATATTTACCTTATATCAGAAAGGTATTCAAATCATCATACCATCCTGATGCATCATTTGAATTTAATACATACTACTGCTTCACCAAATTTGGATTTGTGTTTGCTATGGTCTACACTAATGCTTGTCCTTTGACCAACTTCATTGGAATAATCTCCATATCAAACTCTTGCAATATTGTAATCCATTTAGCTCTTTTCTCTCCAAGCTCATTTTGCATTAGTAGCATTTTTACTGCTGCATCTGGTACTGTGGCCTTAACTTGACTTCTTAAGATGTAATATCTAAACTCTTTAACTACCCTTACTAGTGCAAATGCTTGTCTTTCTGTATCAAGATACTTCAGTTGTGCATCTTTCAGAGGTGTACTCATGAAAGCTATGGGCTTTTCTTCATTATCTTCTCCTTTTTGTGTTAAGGCAACTGTAACTAAATGTGTAGATGCAAAAGAATATATGTAAAATGGCTTTGTATAATTTGGACTTGCTAACACAGGAGCATTAGAAATGGCCTCCTTAATATCTTCAAATGCAGCTTTGGCTACTAGTGTCCATTCTATCTTTGTATCCTTCTTAAGCATGGTGTTTAATGGTTGCACAATTTCTGGAAATCCTGTAATAAACTTCCTAACAAAGTTAATCTTACCAAAAAAGGACTTTAGTTCCTTCTTACTATTAGGTAATTGCAATTTTTTTATTCCTTCTACTCTATCAGGATCAATGGATATCCTATTTTCAGAAATGACATGTCCTAACAATTTTCTTTCAGTTATACCAAATGAACATTTCTTTGGGTTGAGAGAAATCCTGTATCTTTCACATCTTTTAAGTACTTTTCTCAAATCTTCTGCATGAGTGGATGCATCTTTGGAGTAAACAGTTAAATCATCCATATAAATAATAATGCATTTACCTGATAGTCCATGAAATGCAATGTCCATGGCTCTCTGAAAAGTGGCACCTACATTAATTAAACCAAAAGGTATTCTCCTATATGCATAATTACCCCATTTGCAAGTCAAAGTAGTCTTCAACCTATCTTCTTTATCAACTAAGACTTGGTTATATCCTAAGAATCCATCTAGAAAAGACATCATCTTAGCCCCATTTACTGCTTGCAGCACTTCATCTATTGGAGGCAAGGGATAATTATCCTTTTCAGAGGCTTTTTTTAAATTTCTAATGTCTACACATAACCTAATGTCTCCACTTTTCTTTCTCACAGGTACTAAATTAGCTACCCAGATTGAATGTCTTACTGAAAAGATTATCCTAGTAGGCAACAATTTTTTCACTTCTTCAAAGATTAAAGGTTCTAAAATAGCATTCACATGCCTTTGTTTCTACCTAAATGGTTTAACATCTGGTTTATTACATGAGTTATGATGGATGTATCATATGTCTTCAAATCTTCATATGTCCATGCTATGACATGTTTGTATTCTTTCAGAACTTCCACAATTTCTTTTCTTAACTCCTCAGAGCAAGCCTTTCCAATCAATACATTTTGTGGACTTTGCTATATTCTTAAGTTATATGGATCACATTTACCTCCCTCAGGTTTGGGCAAATCTTTCTGTCTTACTACTCCATCAAAGTCAAAGATCTTTTCTAACTCAATTACTCCCTTAGGTAAGAAATTGTTTTTCAAGTTTATTATGTCTTCTTCATCCCAAGACACATTAGGGCTTTCCTATTCATAAATGATTTGAGCTTCAAACACCTCATTACAAGTGAGAAAATCCACAATTTTCTAATCCCCTTCAAATATCTGGTATGCTCAGAACATTTACTAATTCAATAACAAATCATTTTAAATCTGACAATGTTAAGGGTTCCAAAGTGCTAGCAACAACTACCAATGCATCTGGTCTATGATTCAATTCTCTGGGGATATGTTCTATGTTAAAGGCATCAAATGAATCTATCAAATCCCACACCCTATGCCTATAACAAACCATTTTCTTATAATTGCATGCATACAACTTTCTTACCTATCTGACCACTAACTCAGAATTTGAGAACACTCTGATCATCTTCACCCTTTTCTTGATAGCCATAACAAGTCCATAAATCAAAGCTTCATATTCTACTACATTATTAGTACAAGAAAATTGTAGCCTATATGCTGCTAAAAATGACTTGCCATTAGGATCTATAAGTTCCACACCTGCACCTGCACCCTATTTAGATTTAGATCCGTCACATTTCAGTGTCCACATGCCTTCTTTATTCTTTTGACCTTTTGCTTTAGTATGTTTTGCCTTTTCTATTACATGTGAGGTACTATCCCATTTCTTCATGGGTAACTCATTTTGACCTACTTGCATATTTATACTCTCAATTTGTAAATCAGAAGGACAGACACTCTTGTCTTTTGTTTCCTTTTCTAAATATGGAATTAATACATCCATGTTGTCCTGAAAGTATATCTCAGGTTTATTAGGGTTAACCTTCCTTCCTGCAGTTCCATCCCCTTTGTACACTTTATGTATTGATATTCTATAATATCTCTGCACATTCCACAATTCTCTTCAGAATGAGGCTTATTATGGACTCTGCACATGTTTTTGTACAAGTTGCACTGAACTGGGATATTTTTTTCAATGCACTTTTCCATTTCCTGCCTAATGATCTGACCAAAACTATTTATTGCATTGTCTTCTTCATCAGACTTAATGAACACTATTGTTTCTTTACTGACAAGTTTTTCTTTAAAATTTAGCATCAGGATTTCTTCAATTTGCACTCCCTTGTTAGTGACCCTATAAACCCCAGGTTCAAAAGAAGCATACAATATCGCATTAGTCTTGTATTCTATAATCATGTGTTTCATTCTGGGTTCAGCTTCTATCCTGGTTTGATTTGGAACACCTCTCCAAGGCAACCACATGTGTGAAAAATTAGTGGCCATATATCCATTCAATGTTTTGGACCAGTCTCTACTCAACATCTCGTAATTCACAGGTATATCTACTACCTGAATATCAATAAACTGACTCACCCTAGGATCTGAGGCTAACTGTATTTGAATATGCATTAGTTCTCCTATCACATTGACCTCGGTTTTATCCAATTGTGTATCAACCTTGGCAGATTTAGGAGTTAGCCCTAAAGTGTTGCATATCCCTAAAGGCATAACATTAGCTGATGCATCAGAATCTACCATGCAATTATGTATGTTCTTTCCAAGCATCCTAATGGTTAACAAGAAAGGAGGGGCTTCTCTTTTATCTGCATACATGACCACATTAGTGTTGGGAGGCTATTCAGTTTTCTTACTCTTTTCTTTGGGTTGTGAATCCTTACTAGGAACATTCATATCAGTAGAAACCTCACTTGTCATAGATGTATCCAAGGATTTTATGAAAGTATTTCTGACCCCTGGACTTTTCAATAATTCACATAAAGGTATACTGAACTTGATTTTCTTTATCTCTTCAGACAAGTAACTCATTAACCTCATTGTTTCCAATGTCTCTGTTTTCCCTGTTTGGACTTTTTGTGCTACTGTTCCACTATTCACATGATGATTGGCCTTTAGTATAGTAGGATTATTACTAGCATTTTGATCTGGGGGAATATTGAAATTGTTAGGAGGAGTGGAAGTAGTGAAAGGACCTGTTACCTAGTTTTCACTACTAGCTAAATCAAGCAGAGCTTTCCAGTTTTTTTAGAGGAAAAGAAAGTATATTTTATTGCTGCTGTGTTAAACCCAAGCACATTTGATGCAAATTGATATGAAGTTGTATTGTTGCATTCAGATATATTTCAGAGCTTAAGAGATTGTACAAATCTTTTGAAAAAACCAACAATATATATTGAAGAAATAAGTGTATAGGTTCTCACACAAGCCGTGAGACTAACTGATTCAATTGCAAAATGAAAAGGACAAACTGTACATTTATGAAAGACCAAAAAGCAAATAGCATGTGAGGTAGGGTGACTCGTCATTGCCTGAATGACAAGCCTTCAGACTGTTGCCGCGTCTTGTGTTGTCCTAGATCGTTGGCTTGCCCTCCCATCCAGCCGCTATCTCCTTGCTACCCCGTCATCTGCGTAAAATTTTGAAAAAATGATGTTAGAGCAATGGCGGGGCATCATACATCACATGATATGCACACATAAACGTACAATTTGCGTTTTCAAATGCACTGAACCATTTAGCATCACAAAGGCTTTTGAGAAAAATCAAGAATATCGACTGCAAGGCTGCATTTTATTTTCTAACAGTTTGTTTCATGTGCAGAGACAGATGTCATTATGTTCTATTTGACTCATTCAGTTAGGTTATGAGTGAAAGAAATGTGGCTCCCACAAGGGTCAAGCCCAGCTCAATAACAACTCAGAAAAATAGACACAACTGTCAAGAGCTAACAGTAAAATGCAGGACATCAAACCACATAGGACAGCCAACAGTCACAAGTCAAAGACAGGACAGCAAGGTAAAGAATGCCAGTTAAGATCATCGAAATAGCTGAATGTCATGGTGAGAACAGCCAACAACATTTTAGAACAGCAGTCACATGAATGCACCTTATCACTCATTCAGAACAGCAGAGTATGATGAAACAACAGTCAAAGAGCAGCAAAAGGACATAAGATGCAATCATAAAGTCTTAGAGGATGCAATGACCTAGAGAGTGTTCTTCAAAGCAAGACAAGTGAAACTATCAAAGGTACGAAGCTCATGCAACCATAATGAGACCACTCTTAGGATAATCTGAAGTCATTGATAAGGATATTGGTGAAGTGTCTTAGGAGCCTGCAAGCACCAGAAAACAGAAACAGCACACAGCCAACAAAAAATGCAAATTTGTTCATGTTTGTGCCTGCTAACAGCAAATACAGTGGAAAAATGAAGGTCTCTTTTGGTAGTTTTGGTAGCAATTTGCAAAGAAGAACATGCACTTCTCTTTTAAAGTTTATAGGACTATACAAAAGGGGTAGCAATTTGCAAAGATGAAGAAAATGGAGTTGGCACGGACATGAATTTTGGTCAGATGGCTTATGACGATCTTAAAGATGATGAGGAAACTGGTAATGAAAATCAGTCTGTCAATGAAACAGCAACAGATGCAGAAAATAGCAGGAAAATGCAAATGTTTGAGTTCCATGTTTCAGAAAGAAATACAGTTTTCGAACAATAGGTATACTTGCTATTTTTTTTATGAAGCTTTTTGTCAAAACTGGAGTTCAAATATAGCTAAAAGATGCATGAAATACTCAAAAAGTGTCCGATACTGTCTTCCGGCAGCGAATAACTCAGAAAATGCAATTTTCTTAAAAGTTCAAATGCCACAGAATTTGTTAACAACAAAAAGGGAGTTTCAAGGTAGTTACAGCTATCAGAATCAATCAAGACAGTTGCCAGCACTCATAGATGTTTTCCAAGTTTTTGTCTAAACCCGTGAATAGTAAAAACAACAGAAAATAAAGAATGCAAGGGTTTGTTGTTATTCTTTTTCAAACTTATGCTCAAATCACCTAAAAGGCAGTTGAATGGAGTTATAACCATTAGAAAATACAATGATTTTCAGCAAGTTTGAACAGCAAATAAGAAAATATAGAAGTTGAACTCTCTGTCAAGACAACAGAAACAGAAAATACAGTACTTTCAAGTTGCAAATTCATAGCTGACAGTTTGTTTTGATGCATATACAGAAATATGAAGGGTTTTTTTTAAATGCTCAGTCAAACACATACTTTTCTGGCAGCGGTTTTTGAAGAAAAATACAGTTTTCTACAGCAAGTTTTCAGAAATCAAGGTTTCAACTCATTTTAGAGACAAATGTTCAGAAAATGAAGCCGTTTTCTTATCAGATTTTCGAACAGCAATGAAGCATAGATATCATTCTTCCAAGTTTTTGTCTAAAATGCAGATATAAAGGGAAAACAGTACTTTTTTCAACTCATTGCAAGAAAAAAAACCTCAGAAATGGAACAGCAAGTTTGGACACACAGAAAATACAGTGTTTCAAGTTGCAAATGCACAGATGACTTGTTGTTTCAAGCTGGTTTGTCAACAATGGAGTTCAAAAACATAGCCAATGATGCATGTATACAGAAAATACTAAGTTTCCAGTCATTTCAAATGAAAAAAGGCTCTGTAAATGTTCAAAATCGCGACCTCATATCAGCGAAATACAGCAAAGTGGAACTCAAAAATTTGAGGAAGTTCAGGGAATGGCGGATTTACCTCTGTTCTTTGTTTTTGACTGTGGAAACTCATGTTTTTTTGCTTCATTCAGCGGCCTCATAGTCAACACAGCCAGCAAACAATGCAGAAGGTCGGCCATGGAAGAAAATGCCAAAAAGATGCATCAAGATTCAGCAAATCGCGGCCGTAAAAGCCATAAAAATGCGAGCACAGCAAAAACACCAGAAAAAATGCATCATTTTACAGTCAAAATAGCATGAAATGCCTCAAAAATGACTTCAAAGGAGTTGCAACATACAAAACTGCCACTTACCTTCAGAAATCAGCTCAAAATCGACCAACATCTGCTACGAAACAACCACGAAATGAAGATTTCGCCTTCAAACCCTCTCAGGCGGCGGCGGCTAGGTCGAACGGCCAAAGAAGCAAATGCAAATGAAATGAATATTAGGTTTGCAAAGAGGTCGACTAACCTATTCCCTTTTAGGTTTTTCCTTTATGTTTTGTTTTGTGAAAGCATTCATTTCATGTGGCAACGTGGGAAGCCCTCTTTTCTTTCTTTCACATAACATAAGTGAAAATGTATGTGGTCGTGGCATCTTCTATGCCTTGTATTTTCTTTTCAAAGGCAAGCAAATGTATAGGGAGTGCCTTATGTCTTAAAAGACATGGTAAAGAGTAGAAATTCGCCAAGGCATCATAGGGGATTCACAAGGTGGTGTGCAAGAGAATGGCAATGTCGGCTAGGAGATATAAGGTGAATAATGATGTATGTCAGACTTGATGTTGCCAGGAATAACAATGTGGTTTGAAAGAAAAATAAGGGCATGGTGATGCATATGGAGGTATAAGGGCCATTGAAAATATATTGCTTCAAACTGTGTATAGGCATGATGCGAGATGATGTGATGTGTCGTGTTATTTTTTCTAGGAGATATGGACATCCTTGTTATGTCATAGTGCCATTTTTCTGCATAGGTCTTGATTATAAATTGTAAAAACATTTACTAAGGTGGTGGAGTTATAAACCTCTTAGTTAAATGTTTATTAGATGCAGAAAATGAGTAATTATGTCTTTTATTGAGATATTTTTCAGTTATTTATGATACTGCAGGACTTATGACACAGATCTGATGTATGTCAGGAAACTGCAGAGGGCATTTAAAGGCATTTTATGACATTTTCAGGTGCCTTTATGATTGCAGATGACATCCCTTGACCATTTATGCCTTAGGAAGCCTTTTTGGAGGATTTTAGGGAGATATTTTGTGGGCATTTATGAGATGCATGGGAATGGAGGTGGTGGATGTCTATCTATTTGCAGCTGTTTAGGAAGTATATATCCTTCTTCCTTATTCATTTTTCAGGGGTTCTGGCTATTCACTATCCTGTATATTGTAATTTTCAGAGTTCTTTTGCAGAGGCGAACAGTTTTGTAACACATTTCTCAGAGATATACAGTGTTGTAACACTCTTTTGGCAGTAATAAGCAGTTCATACCTTCCTATTTCTTCTGATATTGTGTGTCCTCAGTGTTAGTACAGATTCTGGTGATGTTTCTCTGTCCTTGAAGCTGTCTTTCATGTTGGTGCCTTTATGCAGGGGTTTCTTTTATAATTTTTGCAGGTTGTGAGATGTGCAAAGGATAACAATCAGCTTGTGGGTAGTAAGAAAACATCTTCCTCCATTACAAGACTGCTGTTATTTAGCCTTCTTACAAAACATTGATGCAAGGGTTATGAATTTTGCTAGGTTGTGTGAGGGTTCTTATTATTACTAGTTCTGAAGTGTGTCATTTCATGTGTGTTTCCTGATGATCTTTTTGGTGCATCACCTTAGACAGTAGGTTTCATTTTCATGTAATCTTTCTTACTCTTTTCTCTGCAAAGACCTTAGTATAAGTAGTTTAGGTGGAGTATCAGCAGGAAGCCGGCCTTCTCCGGAGGTTCTTTCCATCACAGGTGACCCACAGACTTGGAAAGATCCCATGTTTCTCCAGATTGCCAAGTTCTACAACTCAGCAAGGGTGCAAATCTGAGAGACAACAGGACCTCCTGGCCTAATGTTATTTCTCAAATTGTAGGTATGATTTTTGTTAGATTGTTGAAAAGTCTGTACCTCCTCTATTTCATATAACACTTCATTTTCAGCTTCAAAGGGGAACTAAAAAGCATTCAATACTAAGGCTGATTTAGGATATAGGTTCTCACAAAAGTAGGGCTCATCTTCTAACTACTGATCTTCTTCCTCCCTAGTTGCAAAGGTAAAAGTCTCTAAGACTAAAGTAGACTCAAATCCTAAGGGCACTATTTCATTACCTTTGGGAACTCAGAGGTGGAGCCTGTAAATTTGAAAATACTTGCTACCAGATGAAACTGAGGACAATCTAGTTTAGCATGGGCACTAGTATTATGAATCCTACACCAATTCTTTAATGCTACATTAGCCATTTGAATTCTAGTTGTTTGTTTTGTCTCCTGGTTATCCAAATTCTCAAATGGAGAAGCTAGAGTACCATTATTTGACCCTGTGTTCCATGTCCTAGGTGGCCTTGGCTGATTCTAATTTCTATTGTTACTATCCCAAGTTTTGTTATCTACAATAGGTCCTCTGTTTTGCATTGCTTGTCCCTGATTATGATTTTGGCTCTGACTATAATTCTGACCCTGATTAGAACCCTGACCCTGATTATAATTGTGGTTATGGTTTTGACTGTATTCTTGATTATTTGTACCATAGAAATTTTTATTTCTCAGTTGTGTCATTTCAGTAGTCAATCTTCTCAAGTGTGCAGTAATTTCTTTGATTTCTTCCATATCCTCTTGTGCCTTTGCCACAAATGTATCCTAAGGAGGTTGGAAGAAAGATTGACCATTACTCTGATTGTTATTGGTAGTGTTACCAGTATAAGGGACTATAGCCTGTATTGGGGAAGGATTATACACAGGTGTGTATGTAGGAATTGGGTTCAATAATGGAGTATTATGTATAGGGGCTCCATTCCAAGGTTGTGCTTGACTTTGCATCCCAGGGTTTCCTCCATTAAGAAATGGATTATAAGTTGTTTGTCTCATTTCCTATTTCGCTGAAGCTGCCTCCTTATAAGCTTTGGATATTGTGTCTATGTCAACCTTTCTTTCGACAAACATAGCAGTTAGTGGATCAAGGGCAACATAATACATGGCTAATAATGCATCTGCAGTTACTGTGTAAGGAGCTACTAACCTAGAATAAGACTTTTGAAACTTATCATTAAAGTTATCAATCAGTTCTCCTTCACCTCTTTTAATTGCAGCTAATTTATGATATAAGGTGGAAGGATCAACTGGTCCTCTAAACCTAGACAAAAATGCCTCCTCCATAAGTGCCCAAGAAGAAATATAACTGTTAGACAAGTTAACATACCAGTTAGAAGCCTGCTCATTAAAGGTGTAAGGAAATAACCTACACACAACATATTCATACTCTAACCTAGCTCTAAAGCATGCCTCCTTGAATATCCTAATGTGATCCTCTGGATCTTGATGCAATTGATATTTAGGACATATCTTTTCAAGATTTTTGGCATCTCATGATAATCAATGAATGTTATAGGAGAATTGACATTAAAATAAGCCATTGCAGGTCCTTGTGCCTGGCCTGGACCTCTCAGAGTACCTGGGTTTCTAGGTGGACTAAGACCTCTAGGAGGACTTAAACCAAGATTCAAAGATCTAAATGAAGAACTATCAGGACTCACTATATTATGAATATTAAAAGGTGATATAGGAGTTGTTCCAGATGAACCTCCTATGTTTGATATTCTAGGATTCCAAATCAATGGACCCTTACTCTGCCTTTTATCAGGTAATTGCACAAAGATATCCTCTAAACTAGATTTAGACCTAGTCACTCTACCACTGTTATGAGCCAGCTTTACTTGAATCCTACATTAACTCCAATCAGGCCCTCCTTCTAGTGCCAAAACTATTGATGATTGTTTTTACACATTCATAACAAAAGTTAAAATTCACAAAATGAACCTAAACTGTCTTGAAAGATATGAAGAAGTCACTTAAGAGTTCTTAATCCCAAGTTTCTGTATGGTCAGGTCTTGACCTTGTGGACAATTCAGTAGGTTAATGTGAAACTATAATATGCAAGGGGCCTTACTTGATTTAAAGTGATATATGACTCACTGGACTCAAATTATGCAAGTTGTTGCAAATATCAACAAATTATCCATCTCTTTGCATAAATTTACTAGTATATCACAAAAGCTTTGTATGATTTATAATGAAACAAGCCTTTTTCGTCTAATTAATATGAAAATTGTCAAATATTAACACAATTGTTCCTGCTTCCTTCAAATGTCAGACAATTTCCTTTAAATCTCTATTTTTAAGCTAATTATTTCAAATATTTGGGGAAAAGTTAGAGAAATTCAAATTGAATATCATTCTACTGTAGGATCTAAATGCTCTGTTATTCATGTTGTAAGAAATACATCACTTGATCAAATCAACAGACTAAATCTCTAAATGTGAAGCCCTGAGTATTTTCATGAACACACATCCAAGATTGCAAGCTTTTAAAGAAGTATTATTTCAAATACAAGTAGGAGCCAAAAAACACCTTGAAAATAGACGCAAAATTCCATATTTATTTGTATTTAAAATACACAGTCATATATGGTTTACAATGTATGAATGACTCTTTGCTTCATTAATCAACTTAACAGAAAACTTACAAACATCTTACAGATACAATAAGGAAGCTAGATACTCAACGTATTCCTTAGTGCAGACACAGGCGACCTCCTCCTCTAAACTAAAATACTCTTCTAATCAAAAGTGTTTAAACAAATTACAATTGCCAGCTATCTTTCAAAATCCCTATGTGTCTCTGTACATGTAGCAGAGCTTCTTATATAGAATTTGAAGCTTCCTACTGCTACGGCTACAAAACTTAATCTACAGTCTAGACCCCTCTATTATTGATCAAGGGTGCATATTCATCTCTAACCGTTTCTCAAAATATCTAAATGGTATCTTTTCCCTCTCAAAGGATGCCATTGGAATCTTTTCAAAATAAGATTCCCCTTTTCTTTGACTTCTGCCTGCAGATACTCTTTACTTGATCTCTTTCCAAAACTGTTGCTCCCTTTACAATTTCTACTCCTTCAAGTATGATTTGAAAATATTGATTACACCTTCTATAAAGGTGCGATCTCCTCCTAGACTCTTTGTCCATACATACTCATGCATTATAACTCCTTCCTTCAATTTCTTTTCTCTACTTTCTGAACCCTCGCTCTTCTTCTTGTATTTCTTCATTTTGGCACTGTCTTCCATCAATGAATCAATCATTTGCTTGCTGAGATATGCTTCAGGACTTTCCATGCATGGTGTAAAAATGGCTTTGAATTCTGTTAAGGCCCTTTCCAATTCATACACTGGTGTATCCATGCATTCATGATCTAATAGTCTTCCCACTATCCTTTTATGTATTCTTATCATGTCATCTGCCTTTTCTTCTAAATCCTGAGCAATTGTTATGCACCCTTTAAGATTATCCTCTTCAAATTTTAGTTCTAACCTCTGTTGTGGCACTTGATTTGCCATTGAAGGGGTAATTACTCCTTCATTTATTAATTCTTCTACTCTTTCTTCAATTTCTATTAACTGCTCTAATTCTGATTTGCATTCTTCTCTTCTAAATTGGCCGTTATATACAAGCATGCTGCATTTATTCTTTTCTTTTGCATCCACTTCCCATCTTTCCACTGCTTGTTTTATTACCTGTTCTCCTTCTTGCACGAAATCTTTGAACCATTATTCAAACACATTGGCCTCAATCCTTCTATTTTCCATATGTTTTATTTCATCCTTGGATACAACTGCTATCTCACTAGGCAATTCTGGCACTATTGTATTGGGATCAAATATTCCCTTAATAAATTGCTGCAATTGGACAATGTGTTCTTTCAAATATTATTGTTTATCCTTATCCTTTCTTAACATTTATGTTGTTACCTGGTGCATGTCTTCCTCCTCAGTTATGTGTTGCTCTCTTGTTGTATGCCCTAGGTCAAAATTAAGTATTTTATAATCATCTATAATTATTTCTCCTTTTGCCTTCTCCTTTTGAGATATGGCCAAGTTCAGCGTCCTAGATCCATCTGGACCTCTTTGTATGGCTGACATGGTTCTAGCCTTTCTCTTTTCCTTCCTTGGCGTGGTATCACCCAATAAACTTTTGATATCAATAGGTACCAGTTGTACCTCCTTCTTGTCTTTCCTTATCTTCTCTCCTAACTAGGCAGGAACCTCTTTTATGCCTTCAACAGTTTTTTCTTCATTAATTACCTCTTCCTGAGGCTTTTCCATTTCTCCCTATTCCTATGGTTGTTGTTGTTGTTGTGGAGGCTGCTTTTGAGGGGCCTCTTCTAGTACCATGGGATTATTCTGTTGTTGAGACTTACCCTCATTTTCTTCTTCTTCAATTTTTGTGTCCCCTTCAGCTTCATCTTCTTCCTCAGGACCTTCTCCTTTCGATGATTTTTTTCTTAATCCTCTTCCTCATGTGCTTACTCTATATTTTCCATGTCTATGTATTTTGCTTGTTCTTCAGTTTTACTTTCATCAACATTCTCTGTATGTTCTTCACCCTCAAGTTTCCTGGTTGCATCCTCTGTATTTTCACCTTCTTTTTGTTCTTTTCCAACCCTGCTACTTTTCTCTGTATGTGCAGGTGATCTTACCATTGTATCATCTTCATTTGCTTCTTTTTCCTGTTCCTGCCTTCTTTCTATGTTCTTTTCTTCTTCTCTCTATTCACCATACATATTAAGAATATTTAAGACATCTACACCTGAGGTGCCCGTTCCTATTTCTTCCTTTGCTTGAGCAGGTTTTTCTTTGATTGTCTCCTCAAGTACATCCTCCTTTTTAGACTCCTTAATTTTATGTGCTTCTTCTTGCACATCTTTGATTATTTCAGGAGACACTAGGGTACCAAATGGATCTATTGTTCTTGATTCTTCTTGTACCCCTTCCTTTTCATATACTGGGCCTTGTTCAATTTCCATCTCGGTCTGAGTGTTTTGCTCCTCTTCTTCACTTAAGAATTCACTAGATTCTTCTTCTATTTCAATTTCTTTTCCTGTATACATTCCCCTTTCCTCACTCTCACTACTGTCACTCTCAATATGGACAATCTTAGTGGTTTGTTTGGCTTCATGTGCTTTTGACCCTTGCAGCATTTCCCCAACCAATTTTGTCTTCACCTGCACATATGCTTGTCTTTTTTTTGTTGGGGTGGAGGCACTAGGTATATCACTCAACTTTGCACCTACCTGCTATGCTCCTATGACTTCACTTGTTTTCAAAGTTTCTCCTTTTGACATGCTTATTGGTATTGCTCTTCTAACTTGTTGTCCTATTACCTCCTTGAAAGTCTATGCTTCTTCCATACCAATTTCATGGCTTAATGATTTTGCCTCTACAAATGTATTGGATGATACTGCCATTGTTATTCCCAATGCATAAGGATCCATTAGAGTAGCATTCTTATCTTTCTCTACAATTTTAGCATCTACAATCTTTCTCTTCTTCTCATAGAAACATTGGGGATCATCACTAGGTTCTCTTAATCTCTTTTTTCCTTTTTTAGGATATGTGATTTTCCTCCCCTCAGCTTTGAGTTCTTCAATCCTGTCTTTTAACCATGTTTTTGAAAACAAAATAATTAGTTTGGACAATACGTCCAAAGATGTGTTCCACAGTTGTGACCAATCAGGTTCTGTAATAGGAGCAAGCCGGGCACTTGCATAACTGTGCTGCAGCAATTTATCATCCTCTTTAACCTTTGGAGGAACATATCTATCTCCCATAGTTCTCATTTGCTCAACTGTTAGTCTTTGATGATCCCTCTTTCTTACCTCCTTATCATTTTTGTAGTCTGACCAAAAATCTTTGATATGTATTTGATGCTTAAACTTTTTATCAATTGTATTTTGAATCCTATGGAAGGGGTTAAACCTTCTGGCTAAATCAAACTCTTCAAATCCATAATATCTCAATTCCTGCTCTAAATAACTAGCCACCTCCTCACTATAGCATAAATTTCTACCAATTGACCAAGGTAGCTTAAGGTTTCCTCTGCTAAACTTCCTCTTGTACATTCTAAAGGCGTTCAGATTCTGCCTTGAAAACTCCAACACAATTAATTTATTGGAAGGATACCTAGGTTGAAAGGTTTTCCTTCAAATCCTTCAGTTCTGATGTAAGTAAAATGTTCAAATTGAATATACCAAGAACTATGCAGCCCAATTGTATCCTCTGCATCTTTAGATATCCTCTTATCAGGCTTTTCCCTTAAAATTCTAACCATATAGGTATAGAATACATCATTAACTAAAGCACATTTCTTTAATGCATTCTCTTCCTATAAATCAGGATAATGCTCATATACCAGTTTCTGACCTAGACCATTGCCCAAGGTCCCAACCCTGTCTATCCCATGTATAAATGGTTTAACCTCTGTTGCACATGAATATAATATGTATGAAGACAAATAGAAATGCAGTAGATTTTGTTTCCTTAGCGTGGCCTATTTCCATATGGCTGTGCGTATTACCTTGGCCCAATGAATTTGTCCCTGCTCTTTCCCTACTTCTCTCATGAACTCAATGACAGTAAACATCAACGGTTCACACTTAGTGCCCTCTCTCAATCCCACCAATCTACTTAGCATAGTAATCATCAGGTATATTTCCTCTTTGAAGTATATTCTCAGTAGATTTTTGTCCACTCTTGCCATAGCCTTCGGTTTGTTTTCTGTGCTGTACTAACTGTAGAATATCTTGCCCCTACAATCCCTTTCATTGTTATGAAAATCTTCATTGTATTGATCAATGTCAATATCTACCATTTTCTCATTGATCTCCAAACCAAATGTTCTTGCAATACCCTTTGTGGATAAGTCTGCAATGAGTCTGTCATGAAACATTATTTTCCTGGTTGATGGGTCATATAGAATCAAGCAATTCAAACACAAATCTCTGGCCTCCATAGCCAATGAAAAACCTGCAACCTTGTACAATCGACTCTCCCATATACACCTCATGTCAGGTGTAGCATCAGTAGCTGCGATCTTCTGTAAGACATCATTTGCATCATAATTCTCGATATTGGTGTCTGTTGCTACTCTAGTGTAACTGATTAATGACGTGTACCCTTTGTGTAATGGCAATTCTTCTTTCTCTATTTCTTTGCGCGGTTTCCTCTCGTTTTTAATTTCACCCCTTGTATCTACCTTTTTCTGCTTTGGGGCCATCCTATAGAAAAAATGCATCCCTTTTAATCTTTTGTTTTACCTTTTACCTAGGGTTTTACTTTATTTTTATACCATTTTACCCTAACCCTCGTTTGTTTTTTTTGTTTTGACTTTCACATTTGCTTAACTCTACCCAACTAATTAATAGTTAAACCAGTAATTTAACAAATGTTTACATTTCAAAATGAAATCACTAAAATCTACTTTGCATTTTTACCAAATGAATTGTAACGACGTTTTGAGATAAATACTTGTATTTTTTGACAACTTGACTTTACATTGTTGACTTACTTTACCATTTCTTACTCTGTCCAACTTCTATAATTCTGTCACTTTGATGAATTTTGTTCAATTTTTCTGTAGTAATTCTTCTTTCTACAGTTTTAACTCTAAACAATGTAAATCTGAAAGAAAATGCTTTTGAATTTACCCTAACTTCTTTGAATTTTACTCGTTTTGAGTGTTAGCTTGGCATTAATTACAGCAATTAATGCGCCTAAGGCTTCATCTTTCTATTTCAGCATTTTGGTTTTGAACTTTTTTATCCATTAGTTTATTTTTGCATACATTACGTTTTCCTTGTATCTTTCCTTGTATGTTATTCTTTGTATGTTCACATTGTATCTTTTCAACATAAAAACATAAATGCAATGAACCATAACTAATGTTATTTCCTTTTTCCTTTTTATCCGTACTTGTATCTTTGATTTGTATATCGCTCTTTGTATGTTTCATTAGATACTAGCATATATACAAATAACCCATACAAACCTCTTTTTACCTTTATCTCCCATGATGTCTTTTATTTCCTTGTACATCAGATATGTATATCATTAACATACAATTGCCTCAAACATACAAAGATTTTCCTTTAGTTAACTTCCTTTCGAGTCCGTCTTGCATCTCTTGTTTGCATCTTTTCCTATATATTATCTTGTATATCGGAGATATACATTGTTAACATACAAGCCCGAGATACAATCGGCGGGGCCCACTTTACTTTCTACTTGTATCTCTACGATAGAACAATACTTGTATCTATCCTTAGATACAAACCCTGATACATGCAAACTCATTTGTATCTTTCCTTCGGACTTCTCATCTTTTATAAGCCATAGTTCATAAATCTTCGGCTCCATACTTGCATATAAAGTGAAATGCATCTTTCAATATGCATTAGGGTATGATACATCACTTATATCAAATTTTAACTCTTTTGACTTCCAGGTTGTATGTATATCGAAAAGTATGTATCCAAAGCATACAACATACAAACCCCGAAACATACCTCGATAAAACCACATTCCATATTCTCCTCGGGTCTGCGATATATATATCATGTTGTATATTACCTTGTATGTTTTTGTTTGCCAAACATACAAACCTGAGATACAACATGCAGACTTAACCAATTATCCATTTTACCTCTGAATTCTACCAGGTCCAATTTGTATGTAAAGAATGAAACGTTAGCGATATGCATACAAATACCAAGATGTAATAAACCCAACCACTTTTATGCGACTAATACAATGACTCGATATACAAACAACATTGTATATGCAACATGCAAACCTTCCCATAGTGCATTTTACCAAAAACACATGTATCTTGTAGAATATTAAGAATTTTGGAATGGTTCAAAAAGCAACCCCTATTCATTGTTGACAAAGAATTCACCCTTACTCTGCTATGGTACTTAATGCTATTTTTTCTTTATTTTCAACAAGGTTTGTAACTTTCACTTCCTTTTCTCTTTTACCACCAAACAGACCCACACCCTAAGCCAAAAGCCACAACCACATCAGGGGTCCTCATTTTGCTAAGAAGTAAAATGGGGCGTGTTGTGAGCAGCACAACAACACCTTGAATCCTTCAGTGAAGAAACCAAAAGTTTCCATGGTGAGTGATTCACAAGCTAAACACTTAATCAACACTAGTGAGTAATTCACTCTCTTGATGATAAGAGGAAAGGGGAGAAAAAAGGTGTTGGTTCTCAAAGTTGCAAGCTTCCAAATCCCTAAAGACTAACCACACCCAAGCCCTAGAGGATGCCAAATTAGGATGAATAATTTGTTGCTTATGATCAAGTAGGGACAACTATGGACCAATTTATGAGGAAGGCTACCTCCTTATTTAGGCTCTACTAGGCTAAGGGGCATTCTTTAATATTTTCTTATAAGACAATTAAAGAGAAATGAAAAAACAATGGATCTTGAGACAAACCATACCCAATGCCCAAGAGGAATCCAACTAGCATCACTAAGCTTCTATGTACTAGCTTATTACTATCAAGTCCTTAAACCTCTATTAATAAGAAAGGCAATCCATACATATGACCACATATATTCTATTCCTATATCCGTAATGGTGTATTATATCGAGGACCTTTCTTTATGCATGATTGCAAACTAGACAATAATGCATATCTCTCTAAGGTTGATACTTGGGTGGGCTTAGAGCAATGAGATATGCAGTACGAAAGTACTACTAATACTAATACTAAAATATTTTATGCTTTGTTTAACTTATATAATGGTGTGGTGAAAGACTAAATTACTAACAAATTGGTACCTTGATCTTGTGAGATCTATAGAGCTAAATCTTAGGACCAAAGGGTAAAACATATGCAATCTGTTGGGATAAGTTGTCATTAACTTGCAATCCTAACCAATTCATGTGTCTACAAAGTTCTTGGAATGTGTTCCCCAACACATAAGGACTTTGAGAGATTAATTATTATTTAATTATATCGCTTGGCTTATTGTAATCAACCCCTAACTGATAGGGTCAAACTTGGGCATCTACTTTTGGAGTGGGGTTCATGAAGACTTTGTTGACTTCTCCTAAGTCTATTTTAAGAGTTGGATAACTCCTAGTAAGTGGGAGTTAAACTTGGGCATCACCTTTTGATGGGACTTATATTTAGACTTGGAGTTATGTTTTTTTATGTACATGAGTGGATAATGTTGAAACACCTTGCATGGATATAATGTTGGATTTAACTAAAGTGTTAGAGATGCATGAATTGGATACTGCTTTCTTGAGTTCATAAAAGTTTGCATGGACTTTCTTGTTTTTGCATGTCACTTACATGTACTTGCATGTTGTTGTATATTGTTGCATGTTACTTGCATGTTGTTGCATGTTACTTAAATGTACTTGCATGTTGTTGCATGTTACTTGCATGTGCTTGCATGTTGCTTCTATGGACTTGCATGTGCTTGCATGTTGTTGCATGTCACTCCTATGGACTTGCATGTACTTGCATGTTGTTGCATGTTACTTGCATGTGCTTGCATGTTGTTGCATATTACTTCTACGAACTTGCATGTTGTTGCATATCACTTGCATGTTGTTACATGTCACTCTTATGGACTTGCATGTACTTGCATGTTGTTGCATGTTGCTTCTATGGAAGTGCATGTGCTTGCATGTTGCTCCTATGGACTTGCATGTTGTTGCATGTCAATTATATGATCTTGCATGTTGTTGCATGTTAGTTTTGAGAAGTTGCTTGTAGAACACTCCAACTCCAGAAAACTCGTAGGATGGTACATCTCAGTGTTTCAGATAATAGGTATCAGTTGCATGTTGAATCAGGTGTTTGCATGTCACTTGCATGTACAAAACAAGGTAATTTAGAATAACTTTGGGGACTTCAATCTTGCATGTTGTTTGCATGAGATTGGTGTATGTTGATCACTTCAGTTAACATAAATAGATTGAGCATTGGATGCCCAATTTGAGGACTTTCTGTTGTTACTTTTATTTGGAAATATATTTGATGTTGGCTAAGTTTACTTGAGCAAACTTGGGCGTCCACATCCAGGACAGGCAATTAATAGAAGGCTTGACTTTGTTTGATTTCAGTCTTCTCTATTTGGAGCACTTGGTTTTTGCATGAGGATTTGTTCTCATGTTATCAATTACAATTGATTGTAATTTGAGTGTCAAGCTTTCCAGTTAAGAAGCTTTTGTATTAATTAAAAAGCCCCATACCTTTTCCAGAGAGTTGAATTGTGAAAAAGACTTAGAAGAGCAAGAAGTTTTTGTAAAAGACTTAGAAGAAAAAAACAAGAAGCTTTTTTGACTTAGAAGAAAAAAGCAAAAAGCTTTTTTTTTACTTAGAAGAAAAAAACCAAGAATCTTTTTTAAGTTTTTACAGGTTTGAAGATTGAAGAAGCTTTTGAAGTGCATCAAGGAATCAAAGGATTTCAATATTGAATGTTATCTTTCATAAGAGATTTAATACACGCATAAACACCTTTGGTGTGGAGTTTTTTCCCTTAGGGGTTTCTCCATGTAAATACTTGTCTTCTTCTTGCAAGCTATTTTCTTCTACTACATTGATTAAATTGGAGAAATACTCTAACATCTAAATTGAAAGTAATTTTTTGATTTACATGTGTTATTAATTTCATATTTGAAAACATTTTTAAGCTACATAGTTGAAACATTACCTTGTTCTCTCTCACATTTTTCCAACATGTGGTATTAGAGCCAATGGTTGTAGTGAGATAGGGATGTTTTTTTCTAAAATATTGAAGAAATTTTGGTTGCACAAGAAGTTCTATGTCTTAACATTGTTTTGTAAATCTGTGAGTTTGGAAGCTATGGTATTTATCTCTCAAATGGATATTGTCAAAAGAATCTTTGTTGGGCTCTTGAGGCCCAAGGCTATGGATCTTTATGGAGTTGATCTTGTGGTAGTGATTTGGAGCTCCATTTTGACAATATGTGTATATTCTCTTGTGTGGTGGTTTTATTCCTTTACCTTGTGGTCATATGTTGTGAAAGGGTGTTTATGTTGGATGGATACTTCTAGTACCTTAATCACATGGAAAAACACTCATTTCTTGGACTACAGTTTGGAGTGCTTATGTTGGGTTCATGGTTTCAGTCCATGGTTACATGAAAACACTGGATGATTTATCACTGGTTGTATGGAGGTTGTGGAGTTGATATTTTTTATGGTATGGAGACTCCTAAACAACCTAGTTTCTCCTTTCTCATATTCATGCTATTTTGAATATGTAGGTTTTCACAGTTTTCCTATTTCAAAAGATTGTGGGGTTTGTAGATTTGTGGTATTCCATTATTTTCAGATGACATATTTGATGGTTTTTCATTGGTGTAAATGTTTGGATGTTTAAGTGGTTTTAGATTTATAGAGATATGGTTTTGCAGGTTTTACATGTTAACCAAATTATATGGTTTGTAGATTTGTGGAAAATTGTGTTCAGACACTTTCTGGATGGAAACAATTTCATATTTGCAAGGCTACTTGTTGGGTTCTTATGATCTATAGTTTCTCCTATGTGGATTTATTTGGCAAATTTGATCTAGAATTGATTCTGATGTTTTGATTCTTAGAAATCTACATGTTATAGCTGGTTACATTTGTTCTACATGTTACTGATGTGGGGTTGAATCTATTTTTTCAGTTATTAAAGGTTGAAGCACTGATCATGTTTTTCTCCTATGAGATGTTGCATATGTGCAGATCTTGTGAATAAGATAATGTGGGTTCTATTTGGTAGGCCTCTTCTTGGTCACCTTAATTATATTGGTATTTTTTGTATTGAGACAAAAGGGTAGTTTGGAGTACCAGATTTAGTTATTCATTAGAATTTATAACAGTAAAGTTATGTTGCATGAGAATACCATGCATAACTTGGTATGACTTTCAGTGGGAGTTTTTTTCACTTTCAATGGAGTTTTGGTAATGATGTTGATCATGATACCATGCATAACTTGGTATGACTTTTAGTGGGAGTTTTTTTCAGTTTCATAATGTATCATATTTTCTTTGTTTCAAGATATTGGTTCTAAACTGTCATTGTTGCAATGTTGTGAGCCATGCATAATCTTTTTAGAAGATGGATGATCTTTTGCAATGGTTGTTGGTGTCATAAGAAGCTCTTGAATTATGCCTTTAGTTTGTAGTAAGGGTTCACTGATGTTTTTGGTTCTATTGATAGAGGATGTTAGATCTTCATATTTTTTGAAGAGGTGTTGAGTTTATAACTTATCAATTTTTTTATATATGATCCTTGGTTTAGAGGATGTATAATATTATGTCATGATGCACTCTTGATCATGAGTTAGAGTTTTTTTGCATGATATAGGTGCTCTTGGGAGCAGAATATTTTCATTGGAGCATATGATCTTCTTTTGAGAAGATGTTAGATCATGATGTCATGATACATTCTTGATTCTAGAGTTGGAATTTTGACAATGGTTTGGTTAGTTCTCTTTGGTTTTGAAGTATTAATCATTTTCTTGGAGCTTCATGATTGTCCAAATTGCATTTGAAGTTGACATGGATTGATTGTTGAAAACTCATGGATACTAGACAGACTTGGGTGACACTTGATAAATCTTGAACTTAGAGATATGTGTTGAAAAGATTTCTCATTGTGAGATGTCAACAAAAGGACTGAGAAGCCTACACTTGGAAATGGATGTAAGTCCATTATAGACCTTATGAGAAGGTTGTATTTATTACAAGTTTTTATTGCTTGGTGTTATATGCAAGGACAATCTTGTATCCCACTCTTGGTCTACTCGACAGGTAAATGATCTAATAGGTGTTGCCCACCTGATTATTAGATGTATTCTTTATATGTATCTTGTCTTCTCTTTTACATTAGTCCTGAAAAGGATTGTTGAGAATTAGATGCATGGGTTTATGGATTGTTGTTGTTCTCATTATTACTTGAACTTGAGCTATGGAACTAGTTTTGAGGATTTGTTTTGGAGAGGTACAGAAATGGTTTGTAGTTTTTTGGGCTAATTCCCTTTTGTCATGGGAATGTTTGGCTAGTTTGATCTACTTTCAGTGAGAGGTTAACATCTATTGCTGCCATGCTTTCATCATAATTTGGATGTTAGATGTTGATATCTTTTTCAGTTTGAGAGTGTTGAAAGAGATCTTACTTTACACAGTTTGACACAAGTTAGTGTGGTATAAAGACATGGTATGATTTTGTAGTTTCTCTCTTTCCTGGTATATTTTCATCTTCTTAAAGGTTCTCATGTTTGTGGAGTTGAGGTTTGTATTGGAGTCAATTGTTATTGTTGTTAACAATAATTTGGTAGCTCCTTGATCTCTTTCTTCATTGGTTAAGAGGAATTGGGAGAGTTGTTCAAAGATTGGTAATGAGAGATGTTTTATGATTATCATTATATGTTTTGACACTATATGGTAGAGTTAGCCACTTCCTCTAAGAGAAGTGCTATAGGAGGATTTATTAATGCCTTATTCTTATTTTCAGATTTGACATTACCTATGCAATGGGAGTTCCTGGTTATGTATGCTCTTTATTGTCACAATATCTTCTTGGTTGTCTCAGTTTGTAGGTTATTGATGTGAAGATGAGTTTGCATGTTACATTTGTTTTGGATCTTTGAGTTTTATAGTTTTGTGGATTAGCTATCCCTTGGCTACAATGGGATGACTTAGATGTAGACTGTTAATATCCACAGATCCGTTTAGTGTTACTGCAGATTTTATTTGTTGGCCTTGTCTTTAGTCATTTATACATTGGTATGTTGCATTGAAATGGGAGGATGAATGATTAGCAAGATTATTTTACAAGGACTTGATTGTAGTTTTGGGTTGGTATGTTGATGTCATGGAGTTCTACCTATGATGGTTTGTTTACGCTAGTTTTGAGTTATGATATTTTAGATGAGCCAGCAACTTGATGTGGTTACTTTTATTTTTTGGTATGAGTTTGGTAGACACTCAGAACCTTATATTATCATGTGATTTGGTGCTTGTGTTCATGTTGAGATTGGTGCAGGTTTCAGTGACAATTGATATGTTTCACCTTGGCTTGTTTCTTGTTTATCATGGGTGACATGATGTGAGGAGTTCTTGTTTGAGATGATGGTTATCATGGTTTCTTTTGCAGATATCTTGTTGGAGCACAAAAGCATGTTGAAGAATCAGTGGTACATTGATGGCTAGGGATGTTTTTCCCTGTGATTTAAAGTTTGATTATATTATTTAGAGTAATTACAATGTATAATGTTAAGTGGGAGAATGTTGGGATAAGTTACCATTAACTTGCAATCCTAACCAATTCATGTGTCTCCAAAGTTCTTGGAATGTGTTCCCAAACACATAAGGACTTTGAAAGATTAATTATTTATTAATTATATCACTTGGCTTATTGTAATCAACTTCTAATTGGTAGGGTCAAACTTGGGCATCCACTTTTGGAGTGGGGTCCATGAAGACTTTGTTGACTTCTTATAAGTCTATTTTGAGAGTTTGATAACTCCTTGTAAGTGGGAATTAAACTTGGGTGTCCCCTTTTGATGGGACTTATATTTAGACTTGGAGTTGTGTTTTTTAATGTACATGAGTGGATAATGTTGAGACACCTTACATGAATTGGATATTGCTTACATGAGTTCATAAAGGTTTGCATGGACTTGCATGTTTTTGCATCTCACTTGTGAAAGGAAGCTATGTGTGTGGAAAACACTTCCTACACTAATCTAATGAGGGGAAGAGAGTGCAAATTCAATTTTATCTTTACAATTATAGATTATGTTAACCCACTAAAAGAGATATTGCAGCAAACAGATACATAAGAATGTAAGACAGAAAGAGAGACACAAGATATACGTGGGGAAAACCCTTACAGGTGAAAAAATCCACACTCCAAAACACAACTCAAATGTATTCCATAAACAAAGAAGGTTAAAATACAATCATAGAGCCAATGCTCTTGCAAGAGTCTTCGACACTCGTATGTGGAGACAAACCGGTAGCATAACAGTACTTGTCAAATCTGTAATACATCTCCTCTCCAAAGCACCTGTTTATATAGAATATACAAGGAAAAAATGGCTCCACATATGGATGGGTGTCCAACATGGCCTCATGGCCCAAAAACCACACCTATGGACACTTGTCCAACACTGTAGGATGCTCCTAACACTTGTCAAGTCACCTCATCCCAAGGAGGTCACCTATTTCCAAAATGGGCTATGACAGATGCTCTTACGACTCTTTCAACCATCATAGAATCTGTCATAGCTATCATGACTTACAGCTGTAAGAGAATCTGTCATACACAGGCTATAAATAGCATATTCTCTTACAACATGTCATAGTCCATCTTCGGGCGCCCAAAGATGCCTTTTTCAAAGATGCTTCACGACACATGTCCATACCTATCATAGGATCTTCTATTTCTGACTCTTACATGTCATAACTTTGTCATAGGAATCTATCATGACTGTTTCAATCAATATTCCCTTTGACAACATCCAAGATGCCAACACATGGCAAAATATTTCTACCACTAAGTGGGATGCCTATCTCCTCATGTGAGGACAAAAATACATGTGGTCATATGCCATGTAGGATGACACATCACCGTGCCAACTCCCACAATATGACAACATAGGATTTGCATCCAATTATTACAATAGGCAATAAATAAATAAATACAATGTAAAAATACAAGAAATTAGCAAGGTTGAGACACCTTAATTCCCAACATTCTCCCACTTTTGGAACACCTTGTAAGAGCCAATAAAATTAACAGGATTTAACTGCTCTAGGCCAAGAGGCCCATAGACTCTGAACACCATCTGAACTTCTCTATGCCCACTAGTTTCGTCAATGCATCTGCAACATTCTTCAAAGTATCTACCTTCTCCAAATTTACCTTCTCATCCTCTACCATGCCTCGCACGAAGTGAAACTAAACATCAATATGCTTTGTTCTGGCATGTAAAGTTAGATACTTCTCAAGGCAAATTGCACTCTGACTGTCACAACTGATCATAATCTAACCTGCATCAACACCAATATCTGAACACAATCTCTTAAGCCAAATGGCTTCCTTGCAAGCATGAGTTACAACCATGTACTTAGCTTCTGTAGTGGACAAAACAACCACAGGTTGTTGCTTACT
Organism: Cunninghamia lanceolata; assembly: GCA_027924645.1. Classification (NCBI taxonomy): domain Eukaryota; kingdom Viridiplantae; phylum Streptophyta; class Pinopsida; order Cupressales; family Cupressaceae; genus Cunninghamia; species Cunninghamia lanceolata. The sequence continues at coordinate 1,083,679 of BSBN01000053.1, read as the reverse complement.
CATCTAACTAATTGCACCACCAAAACTAGTGAACACATAGGCACTGGTGGATCTCCTACTGTCAATGTCACCTGCCTAATCAGAATCTACAAATCCATGAATACAAACTGAATGCAGAGGTCCTGTAACATTACCATGATAGCATATGGAATACTCAGAAGTACCCCTCAAATATCTAAACACTCGCTTAACTGCATCCCAATGTACCCTTCTAGGATTAGCCATAAATCGACTAAGGCTCCCACTGCTTGGGCAATGTCTAGTCTTGTGCAGACCATGGCATACATCAAACTACCAACATCACTAGCATAAGGTACTCTGCTCATGTGCTCCACCTCACTAGGAGATTTTGGACAATCACTAACAGACAACTTTATCCCCAATGAAATAGGAACATACAATGGTCTACAATCTGTCATGCTGAACCTATCCAACATGGTCTTCACATACTTACTCTGGCTTAACCAAAGTTTTCTATTAGCTCTGTCTCTTCTGATTTCTATCCCCAGAATGTACTTGGCTGCCCCTAGATTTTTCATCTCAAATTATGATGACAACTAAGACTTCAAATCAGAAATCATATTCTTACCATTCCCAATCAACAACATATCATCAACATACAATGCAATAATGAGAATACGATCATTGTCAAATTTGTAATACACACAATGATCTAATTTCAATCTCAGATATCCAATCGACAACACAAAGGCATAAAATTTCATATACCACATCCTAGGAGACTGCTTCAAACCATACAAAGACTTCTTTAACTTGCAAACCAAATTTTCTTTACCTTTCTCTATGTAATGCTCTGGCTGTGACATGTAAATCTCTTCCTCCAAATCACCATTAAGGAAAGTTGTCTTCACATCCATCTGTTCTACCTCTAAGTCATAAGTAGCTGCAAGAGATAACAAAAATTGAATGGATTTCAGCTTTGCAACGAGAGAGAAAATTTCACCATAATTAATTCCCTCCACTTGTGAGTACCCCTTCGCAACCAATCTAGCCTTGTACTTTTCAACACTACCATCTGCACTGAATTTCTTCTTGAACACCCATTTGCATCCAATGAGTTTCCATCCATCAGGAAAAGGCACCAAGTCCCATGTTTTATTCTTTTCCAAAGAAGCCATCTCATCTTCCATGGCCTCCTTCTAGGAACCTGCATCTTTCATGCCCATAGCCTCTTTCACAGTTCTAGGCTCATCAGTGTTAGTAAGTAAAGCAAAAGCACAACTAGAATCAAGTAATGAATAACCAAACCTATCAGGTTGCTTTCTTGTTCATTTAGACCTCCTTAATGGCTAAGGTTGAGGTTCTTCTTCTTCTTCTAAGCTTTCAATCTTGCTAGAGCTCTCCTCATCATCAGGTCTCACAGGGTATGTCTGTTTAGTCTTCTTAGGGGTAGAAGGAAACTGAACCACATCCTCTTTCTTTTCTATCTGTTCTAGCTATAGAACAACAGAAGAAGGTGTTATATCTCTGAAGATAACACTTCTGCTAAACAACACTTTCTTCAGTCATAGGATCCCAAAGCTTGCAACCTTTCATACCGACACCATAGCCAATGAAAATACATTTAACAGCCTTGTTCTCCAATTTAGACCGTTTCTCCCTAGGCACATGTACATATGTCTCACAACCAAAAACACAAACATGTCTAACTGAAGGCTTCTTACCAGACCACACCTCCATAGGTGTCTTACCAACAAGAGCTGATGTAGGAGATTTCTTTACTAGATAGCAAGCGGTGGCAACAACTTCAGCCCAAAACTTTTGTTCGAGGCTTTCTCCACTAAGCATACTCCTAGCCTTCTCCATCAGTGTCCTATTCATCCTCTCTGCAACTCCATTTTGCTGCAGGGTGTATGTTGTCTTATGTCTTTCAATCCCTTGCTCTTTACAGAACTTATCAAACTCTGCTGAACAAAACTCACCACCATTGTCAGTTCTCAAACACTTAATCTTTTTACTAGTATGATTTTTAGCAAAGGCTTTAAACTCTTTAAACCGACTAAAGACTTCATCCTTACTTCTGATAAAATAAACCCATGTCCTTCTACTCATCTATGAAAGATACATAATATACAGATTTGAAAATTGAAGGAACATTAACTAGACCAAACACATCAAAATGAATAAGATCCAACACACCAGAAGACTTGTGAGAACTAGAGTAAAATTGAACATGGTTTTGTTTTCCATATACACAATGTTCGCAAAAGTCAAACTTGAGATTACAATCATTTAACCCCTCAACGAGGTTTTTATTTTTTAGGGTTCATAAACCCTTCTCACTAATGTGGCCATATCTCAAATGCCATAACATAGTCTTTTCAGTAGGAAGCTTAGCTTCCAAAGCATGTGCACTACCATCAGAACTGGTTACAACAAATTTCTTCACTGCTCGTTCAGATGGTGGGGATGAAGTGACTGTAGCTCTTTTCTTCGAGTCAGAAGAACTATTGCACTGTGAAGTGCATGCCTCCAACTGAAACAGAGTACCTCTCTGAGTACCCTTCACAAGCACCATAGATACTCTAGTCATCTTGCATCCATTGTTCGAAAAGACAACCTGCACACCTGCATCATTCAACATACTTACAGAAAGCAAGTTCCGTGCTAGGCCTGGGATGTGCATAACCCCAATGATCCCCTTCACTCATCTATTAGGGAATCAGATTGAGACTCTTCCATGACCAACAATCTTCAGATGAGAATCGTCACCCATGTACACTCTTCCACCATTGAACTCTTCATACTTCATGAACTAGTCTCAATGCAAGGTCATATGGAATGATGTACCAAAATCAATCAACTACATATCATTAGATGCATGGGTGGCCAGGGTTGCAATGATGGCATCACCATCATCTTGTGACTTGTCAAAATCTGAATCAGGAGCATTCTTCTTCTTCTTTGTCTTCTCCTCTTTGCATTCCTTTCAGAAATGCATGGTTTTACCATAGTTCCAACAGAGAGCCTTGGACTTTCTAGGAGATTTGGATCTACCCTTTTCACCTTTCTTGTCCTTCTTCTTCCCTTTCTCTTTGGGTCTTCCACGAACCACAAGAGCCTCTTTGGCTGCCTCAGAAGACTTCCTCTGCATCTCTTTAGATAACAATGAAGATACCACTTCATCCATTGTGAATGTGGATGTGGTGCTTCCAATAGCCACAAGATGATCCCACGAATTTGGCAAAGAATAAAGTGGGGTCATACACCGATCCTCCTCCTCCATTTTCACACCCACGGATGTCAACTGTGCAACGATCATGTTGAAAGAATTCATATGGTCCGCAATAGATCCTCCATCTTCCATCTTCAAAGCAAACAACTTCTTTTTCAAAAAGAGCTTGTTCAACAAGGACTTGGCCTGATAAACATCTCCCAGCTCCTTCCAAAGAGTTTTTGCAGTCTTCTCCTCATGGATATTCAATAGGATAGAGTCAGCTAGACAGAGTCTTATGAGACCCTTAGCCTTTTGATCTTTGAGTTTCCAATCAACTTGTGACATTGCCATAGGTTTAGTGTTATTAACGGTTTCCCATAGGTCATGATCAACAAGTAGGTCCTCTATCTTGCGTTTCCACAACTCAAAATTTGTGCCATTGAAATTCTTCACCTCTACTCTTCCGGATGTGGTTGCCATCTCCTTCCTACAACAAGATACATAATACTCTGCACAGACTCTCACTCAACTTAAGATCAGCTCAAAAAACCCCTACCCAATAGCTAAGACCAAAACTGGCTAGGCTCTGATACCAACTAAAAGGAAGCTAGGTGTGTGGAAAATGCTTCCTACACTAATCTAATGAGGGGAGGAGAGTGCAAATTCAATTTTATCTTTACAATTACAAATTATGTTAACCCACTAACAAAGATATTGTAGTAAACACATACATAAGAATGTAAGACAGAAAGAGAGAGACACAAGATATATGTAGGGAAAACCCTTATGGGTGAAAAACCCCACATGCCAAAACACAACTCAAATCTATTCTGTAAACAAAGAAGGTTACAATACAATCATAGAGCCAATGCTCTTGCAGGAGTCTTCGACACTCGCATCTGGAGAGAAACCAGTAGCATAATAGTACTTGTCAAACATGTAATACATCTCCTCTCCAAAGCACTTGTTTATATATAATATACAAGGCAAAAATGGCTCCACATAGGGATGGGCATCCAACATGGCCTCATGGCCCAAAACCCACGCCTATGGACACTTGTCCAACACTGTAGGATGCTCCTGACACTTGTCAAGTCACCCCATCCCAAGGAGGTCACCTATTAACAAAATGGTCTATGACAGATGCTCTTATGACTCTTACAACCATCATAGAATCTGTCATAACTGTCATAACTTACAACTGTAAGAGAATATGTCATACACATGATATAAATAGCATATTCTCTTACAACATGTCATAGTCCACCTTGGGGCGCCCAAAGATGCCTTTTTCAAAGATGCTTCACGACACATGTCCATACCTGTCATAAGATCTTTTATTTTTGACTCTTACATGTCATAACTTTGTCATAGGAATCTGTCATGACCGTTTCAGTCAATATTCCCTTTCACAACATCCAAGATGCTGACACATGGAAAAATATTCCTACCATTAAGTCAAACACCTATCTCCTCATGTGAGGACAAAAATACATGTGGTCATATGCCATGCAGGATGACACATCACCGTGCCAACTCCCACAATATGACAACATAGTATTTGCATCCAATTAATACAATAGGCAATAAATAAATAAATACAATGTAAAAATACAAGGAATTACCAAGGTTGAGACACCTTAATTCCCAACAACTTGCATGTACTTACATTTTGTTGCATGTTGTTGCATGTTACTTGCATGTACTTGCATGTTGTTGCATGTTACTTGCATGTACTTGCATGTTGTTGCATGTGCTTACATGTTGTTGCATGTGCTTGCATGTTGTTGTATGTTGCTTCTATGGAGTTGCATGTGCTTGCATGTTGTTGCATGTCACTCCTATAGACTTGCATGTACTTGCATGTGCTTGCATGTTGTTGCATGTTACTTGCATGTGTTTGCATGTTGTTGCATGTTGCTTCTATGGACTTACATGTGCTTGCATGTTGTTGCATGTCACTTGCATGTGCTTGCATGTTGTTGCATGTCACTCCTATGGACTTGTGTGTGTTTGTATGTTGTTGCATGTCACTCATATGGACTTGCATGTGCTTGCATGTTAGTTATACGATCTTGCATGTTGTTGCATGTTAGTTTTGAAAGTGTTGGGATAAGGTGCCATTAACCTTGTAAATACCAATATTGTATTTAGTCCATTTTATTATTTGTAATTTGTAATTACCCATAAGGGAATGAGGTAGTTTCACCAGCAGTGGTAATTTTGGATTCATCGGAGGTAATTAAGGAGTGACATTTATGGTTGGCAATTGTAAAACTCAATGTTAACTAAGTATAGGTGCCACCTTGGGAGAATCTACTATTTTTACCATGTATGACACACGTCATAATATTTGGCAGGTGCATGTAAAGAATCTATGACAGCTGGAAGTTGTCATAAGATTCTATGACACTATGACATATATGATGGATATTTATTTGTTGTAAGTTGCTATGTTTAGCCTAAGGTTCCTATCTTGGAAAGATACTCTTTTGTGGAATCTATGATGGTTATGATGCATCATAAAATGTTGTAAGAGGCTAGATTTAGTCTTGGGTGCCCAACCTTTGCATGGTTGTTTTTGGACAAGTGGAAGGTGCTTGTAAGATGTCATTTGATGTTTGCATGTTGGGGAATCTCATGAGAGAGAAGGTGAACACCTAGGATGAGTTGAAAAACATTTCTATAAGTATTTGCCATGTATTTGTTGCTGTAATAAAGGTTTTAGGTACTCAGGTGTTGCTAGAATGTTGTTGGATTGAAGACTGAAGGAGAGATTGGTGGTGTTGTTGTATTGTAAATCTTTTTCAGATTAATACAAACATTGGGCCTCTTTCCTGTGTGGAGTTTTTTACCCGAAAGGGTTTTTTCCATGTTAAACATTGTGTTATGTGTTAAGGTATTTGATTTTGCATTTCTGTGAAGCATAGTTTCATTTCTTGTTACAATGTTCATCAATAATACACACTTAAAAGATTGCAGAAATTTATTTGAATCAGATTTCCATTGAAGTAGTGTTGCTTTCATTTCTAACATTTGGTATCAGAGCTTGGCCAACTTTGACTCTTGGGTTGTAGTGTGGAAGCTATAGTTGTAGTGGGAGATTTGGTTGTGTTCATTTTGCAGATCTTGTGTTGATATTATGGCTACATCCACCGTTGCATCAACTTCTCGATTGAACATTAAGGAGTTCAACAAAACGGGGTATGAGTTGTGGAAGCTGAAAATAGAGGATTTATTGGAAGAAAGAAACCAATGGTTGGCTATCCAAAAAGAGAAGAAACTTGATGATGTCTCTTTGGATGAGTGGGTAAAACTAGATAAGAAGGCATGTTGGTGTGAACAGGGTTTTCACCTAATCGGTTTACCCTAGTGTGGATAATTCATCTTATTTAACTGTTTACTAGTTAAATAATATTCACACATCACACATTAATCACACATATTAAGTTGACTTAGTGAGTCTTCTAGAAGTCTAGTTGTGTTTAGTTAAGTCTAGTTGTGTGTTGAGTTGTTGATAGTTGGAGTGAGTTGTCTTATCCTCCACATGTGCAATTAGTTATCATCCTCTAATTGGCACATGTTCTTGGAATATCTCCACTTTCCACTCCACCTTTCTCTCCACCTTCTAGCTCTCACCTTGCCTTTATAAGCAAGGCTCTCTTCATGTATTATGTAATCCAAATAATCCTTCTTTTGCATTCAATGATAGAATAGCATTATTCTCTCAGTTGATCTCTCTTGTGCTTTCATGAAGTCCTAGATCCTGGGTGGCTCCAATCATAGCCAACTCTAACATGGTATCAGAGCTCTAGGAAGAACCACTTTGTGTTAGTCAATTTTTGAAAGATCTTGAGTGCAAATTCATGGTGGATCTTGATGGTTGAGTATGCTCTTCTCTTGCATCAATTGATGATCTGGAGAATCAGAAAAACTTGATAGAAATACCAATTTTGTGAGGGTTTCCCCTTCTTGCCCTTGTATTGTAGGTGCTTTCTGGTGCATGTTGTTGCAAATCAGACTTCACCATTGCATCCGGAGCAGCCGAAATAGTCAAGATCGCCTTTCGTTTCTTCAAAATCTGACATCGGAGGCAAAATTGACGAGGGTTTCAATTTGGGGCTTCGTGGCATGATTTGGAAGGTACCAGCAGTTTCGGAGTAGTTTGGCACAAATTGGACATCACCATTGCGTCCGGAGCGGCCAAATTAGTACGGATCGACTGTAAAATCATCGAAATCAGACAAAATTGTAGCAAAAGGCAAATTTTTTTTGCCTCTACCACTTAACCGTACGAAACGACTATCGCAGAGAATATTCGTTGAGTAGAGAATCTACACACCTACGTCAGCGGAATCAGCTCTATCTGTCGGGTAATAAGTTTTGTTCACTATTTTTTTAAAGTCTTCGGGTTAAAATATTATTTACAAAGTTTTTTCCTGCGGAATACGTACCATGTTTGCAGGGTACTGCAAACATGTAGATCCGCAGGTACCACAGAGGTAGTCACAACCTGGGCCCCCGAAAACACTCTTCCAGCGAGCTTCTTTTTTACCTCCAACGACTAGGGGTTCCGGTGTTTTCCGCAGCGACCACTGGTCTTTACTTAGCCAACAACGATCCTCCAACACACCAGCATATTCACTTTGGCTGCATTGGCAAGCATTTTCGACAGCAGTGGCATTTTGATCACATTGTCGGCATCTTAAAATCTTGAAACTGTGATGGTCAACCGGTGATCTCTGGTAAATTCTGGCAGTCTTCTGCTAATCAGTCGATCTCCACTCCTCAGGCGACATTTAACTCCCTCCCAGCAGCCCTAGCAACAATTCTTGGCGGTCAGTTTGTTTCCTGTGGCAGGTTCAAAGATTTGGTTGCCATTCAGATCATCCGACAGTCATCCAAACCGGCGGCTTCCAAATCAAACAACTTAGGCGGTCTCTAGAGATTCCTATCCGGTGGCATCTCTCCCTGGCAGCGTCAATCATCACTAGCTTTTTCCATCTGTGAATCCTTTTTTGAAAAGCATTCACACAATCCACGGAGGGCAAAGCAAAATCTTCTGCGGCTATTCTAACTCACAGCGGTTGACCTCAGAATCCGGTGATCTAAATTGTGCTCCGAATATCTCACACCGTAAAAAGAATTTCATTGCTCATAAATCTTCTAAACCATCGGTTGCTCCTATTGTTGGTGTCTGCAGTAGGCTGTTAAACACATCGGTAGTTCCCATCGGCGTATTCCTTGAATCACTGGCAATCTCCATCAGTAGATCCAACAACACAGTTAGCGGCAGTTACAAAACTCGGTGACTGAAACATCCAACGGCAGTTCATCCAACCACCCCCTTCAAAGGCGGTTTATCGACTGCAAAAAGCGGTTTTTGCCCCAGCCAGTGGTTTTCAGCAATTTTTTTTGCTCATCCGGGGGGAGGGCATCTTTTTCCAGCAGAAGGGAATATTCCAATAATATTCTGCCAGGGGGCCATTTTTGCCCCTCAAAGCCCTAAACTAGGGCTTTTTTCATTTTTGCATAACTTTTGCCCACGGAGGTGAAATCAGGTAAACAAGATATCATCAAAAAGATGACAGAGTGCACTTCGTAGTGGTGTCAGTATTTTTCTGAAATTCTGTTGCAGGTGACTGCTACAGTAGTTTGAAGACAGATCTTCATTTTTCGCTTCCGAGCTCACAACTTCTTGCCAGGATCTCCGATTTTCGTGATTTTTGTGGCATCGGAAAGGTATTCAGGAGCTCTTCAAATCTATCCATGCACTTTTCTCAAATTTGGCTCCAAGTTCATTTTATGTCATTTGTCGATTTTTTGGCTTTTGAGTGATAACTTGAGCATTCTGGCACTTGAGAGAGTGAAACTTGTTTTGAAGGGATCTATTTGCTGTGATTAATCATTGTGACTAATTGTAATCTCCTTTGAATCTCAGTTTTAAGAGATTTTCATACTTTCCCCATTTTGGTCCCTTGAGGACGATTGTAAATCGCACTAAGTATAAAGTGCCACAATCATTTATTTTTTGGGGGGTGATCTCTTTGATTGAGTAACAGGGGGGTATCTTGTGTTCTTTTTTGTACTCTTGCATCATGGATTCACACAAACTTCCTCTACTCACACCATATAACTATCATGAGTGGAAAACTAAAATGGAGATTCATTTAATAAGTTTGAAAATTCATAGAGTAACAATGGGTACAGAAATTGAACCAACTGCAGCTGTAGAAAAGAGAAAGTGGTATAATAGATGTGATCAAACCTATGGAACACTATGCTTGTCTATCTCTCCTGATCTTCTTTTTCATATTGAATCTTGCAAAACACCTAATGAAGTGTGGACTACCTTAGAAAATCTCTTTGGTAAACAAGATACAATGAGAGGTTTCAAATTGGAGAATGAATTAATTGGTTTGAATCCAACCGATTTTGCAAGCATCCAAGACTTCTTCACAAAACTCAAGTCACTTAGATTGCAGCTCAAACAATGTCAAATTGAGAAAGAGGACACTCAATTGATTCTTTCAATCCTTACCAAGCTTGGTCCTGACTATTCAGTTTTTGTTTCTACCTTTTATGCTACAATGGATGCACTTGGGAAAACTTTCACAATGCCTTCACTTGATGAGTTTGCTGCATCACTCACAAGGGAGCAAGCTAAGTTAGTACACATGGGCAAATTGAAGTCTCCTAAACCTCAAGCACTTCTTGCTAATCAAGGTTCTAAGGATCAAAAGGCTTTAACTAGCAAGGGCAAGAAACAGAAAAATAAGGATTTCAAGAACAATAAGCAAGCAAAGGAATCAACCAAATCATCTAAGTCCTCATCCTCTCCCAAGGAGGAATCATCTAAGAAGGAGAGACCAAAGTGTGCATATTGTAAGAAACCAGGACATGATGAGCATAAGTGTTATGAGAATAAAATTGATGAGTTGACTCATATTATTCAAAAGCACAATATCAAAATGCCATCATCATCATCACCTAGTACAACCTCTTCTTCGACACCATCATCATCTACACATACAGGGACAGCAGGCATTGCAAATGGGACAGACAAAGGAAAAGGACATGTACTCTTTGCTTCAACAAGTCTTCAGTCAGAGAGATGGCTTCTTGATTCAGGGGCTTCTCATCATATGGCATCTTCACAGGGGATGTTCTCTTCATTTGAGTCATGCACTTCGACACCTATCTTGATGGGTAACAATACATACATGCATGCATCTGGAAAAGGGTCAACTGATATTGGAGATAGTACATTCAACAATGTGTTGTGTGTACCTTCCTTGACATCCAATCTCCTTTCCATCTATCAGATTACTCATTGTGGTGCAGGCAAGACAGTTGAGTTCACTCCTGATTCAGTGATCATACGAGACTTGGAGAGTAGAGATATCATTGTTGTTGGGATGGCTGATCATGCATCTCGCTTGTATACCTTCTCCCATTTTGTTTCTTCTGATGATGTAGATCCATTGATGGCTATTCACACTCATGCATCAAGTGTGAATCATGTTCCTGAGGAGAAGTTTGGTCACTTGAACCTTGGTGTTCTTTCATCCACTTTGGTTCATGAGACTAGTGCTGAGCTTCTATCATCTTAACCTCCTGCTTCTTCAGAGATTGACATCGACATGGGTTCATCTACTCCAGTTGAGCAGTATCATTTAGGTCTTTCAGACACAGCTTGGTGGGATACTTTCTTGGCAGGTATATCAGGCTTGTTTTGTGAGTCTCATATTGCAGATTTGGAGGACACACTTGAGGGGTTATCTCTCCTCTTTGATGATAGTTACAGCACAATTGTTATCCAATCTACTTCATCTTTGGAGGTTGTTCCTCATCAGTCTACACAGGATTTTGGATTGGACACACATCATTGCATCGTGGCATTCCTTGATTCTGACATGTGGACACTTGAGCAGTTTTCAGAGACATCACACATCATGAGGCTTTTTGACTCATTCCTTGAGATGGAGTTTCTTCGACATCATCCTTTGGACTTGTTTCTTCCTAAGGGGAGAAATGTTGTTTGCAGGTATAGGACTCTTTCTAGCGTTCACCTTCAGGCATTCATCATCAGCACAGGAGCTACTTCATTGTGGGGGGGACTTAAAGTCTCACACTTGCTCTCCTATGGGGGGGTATTTGATTGTACATATGTGATAGACATTGTCCTTGGGGGCTCATGTTGAGTCCTCCTACTATCACTTCTTCTTTCACATTCATTGTTTCTGCATTCTCACTTTTGGAGAGGAGTTTTGTCCCATGAGGTTTTCTCCTTTTCTCCACTTGAGATTTGTTGTACATGGGTACCTAACATGGCCTAGTAGCCAGGACCCATCCATCATTCCATCTTGCTTTAGTCAACTACTCCCTAAGTTGCACTTAAGGGGGGCTGTTGGTGTGAACAGGGTTTTCACCTAATCGGTTTACCCTAGTGTGGATAATTCATCTTATTTAACTATTTACTAGTTAAATAATATTCACACATCACACATTAATCACACATATTAAGTTGACTTAGTGAGTCTTCTAGAAGTCTAGTTGTGTTTAGTTAAGTCTAGTTGTGTGTTGAGTTGTTGATAGTTGGAGTGAGTTGTCTTATCCTCCACATGTGCAATTAGTTATCATCCTCTAATTGGCACATGTTGTTGGAATATCTCCACTTTCCACTCCACCTTTCTCTCCACCTTCTAGCTCTCACCTTGCCTTTATAAGCAAGGCCCTCTTCATGTATTATGTAATCCAAATAATCCTTCTTTTGCATTCAATGATAGAATAGCATTATTCTCTCAGTTGATCTCTCTTGTGCTTTCATGAAGTCCTAGATCCTGGGTGGCTCCAATCATAGCCAACTCTAACAAGGCATAAGGAACCATCCATTTGTGTCTTTCAGATTCTGTGCTGCTGAATGTCGCAAAGGAAGAGACCACACACAAATTGTGGAATCGATTAGGTGAGATCTTCCAAGCCAAGAGTATGGTAAATAAACTCTATTTAAAAAGGAAGTTATTTTCTTTGAAAATGAAAGAGGGTGAGTCAATTACAGAGCATTTAAATTCTTTTAATTTGTTGATGAGTCAGCTTGCTTCAGTAGATGTTGAAGTTGACGAGAAAGATAAATGTATCTTGCTTCTTTGTTCTTTACCTGAATCATGGTAAAATGTCATTTTGGCTATCACTGCTAACCTCATAGATCCGAAGTTGGATGCTCTTGTTGCAGTTTTACTGGCACATGAATTGAGGAAGAAGAGTTCAGATAGTTTAGGTGATGCTCTCAATATTAGGGGAAGGTCTAAGGAAAGAGGGCCTAAAGGAGATCAGAAAGGGCCTAAGGACAAGTCCAAGGGCCAGTCTAAGACTCCTGGTAAAAAGAACAGAGTTAAGTATTGGAACTATGATAAAAGGGGACATGTAAAGGAGTGCAGAAACCCCAAGAAATAGTGGGAGAGTGCTTTGAATAAGTCCTTGAATGTAGGTGAAGATGTTTTACTTTCTACATGTAATGTTGTTTCTAATGATCACTGGTTGGTTGACTCAGGATGCTCGTTCCATATGACCCCACATAAGGAATGGTTCTCCACATATGAAGAATATGATGGAGGTAATATCTACCTTGGTGACAACTCTTCATATCTGATTGTCAGGAAAGGACAAATATTGTTGTGTTTCAGTGATGAGAGGATTAAAACCCTCCTAGTGTTTTGCATATTCCTGGATTAGTTAGAAATTTGATTTCAATTTCGAAGTGTTGGGAGTTAAGGTGTCTCAACCTTGGTCATTCCTTGTATTATTTTCATTATATTTATTTATTCATTTCCTATGATGTAAATTAATTGTAAATTTCATATTGTCATCTTGTGGGATGTGACACGATGTTGTGTCATCCTACATGGAAGATGACAACTTGTAATTTTTTCCTCACATGAGGAGATAGGTGTCCCACTTAGTAGTAGGAATAGTTTTCCATGTGTTAGTATCTTGGATGTTGTGTAAGGGAATATTACCAAAATGGTCATGGTAGATTCCTATGACAGTTTTATGACATGTAAGAGTCAAAAATAGGAGATTCTATGGTAGGTACAGACAAGTGTCAAAGAGCATCTTTGGGGAAGGTATCTTTGGGTGCCCCAAGGTGGGTTATGACATGATGTAAGAGAATATGCTATTTATAGCATGTGTAGGATAGATTCTCTTACATCTGTAAGTCATTATGCTATGACAGATTCTATGACAGTCGTAAGAGTCATAGAAGCATGTCATTACCCATTTTAGGAATAGGCGACCTCTTTAAGATGGGGTGACTTGACAAGTGTCAGGAACATTCTACAAGGTTGGACAAGTGTCCATAGGCATAGGTTTTGGGCCATGAGGCCATGTTGGACGACCATTCCAAGATAGAGCCAAAACTACCTTGTAAACTCTATATAAATAGGTGCTTTAAGGAGGTGATGTAACACATGTTTTACAGGTATTGTTATGCTACCAGATCATCTCCAGATATGAGTGTCAAAGACTATTACAAGAGCATTGGCTCTGATTTGTATTGTAATCTCTTTGTTTACGTAATACAGTTGAGCAGTGTTTTGGAGTGTGGGGGTTTTCACCTGTAAGGGTTTTCCCCAGGGATATCTTGTGTCTCTCTTCTTCTGTCATTCTTCCTTCCTTATGTGTTTTCTACAATATCTCATGTTAATGGTTTAATGTTGTTGTAATAGGTAGGATAAATTTGAATTTGCACTCTCCTCCCCTCATTAGATTAGTGTAGGAAGCGATTTTCGCACACCTAGCTTCCTTTCAGTTGGTATTTGAGCCTGGCCAGTTTTTGGTTCTAGCTGCTAGGTAGGGGTTTTTTGAGCTAATATTAGGTTGAGTGGGAGTCTTGTGCAGAGTATTATGTATCTTATTGTAGCAAGGAGATGGCAACCACATCCGAAAGGTTAGAGGTTGAGAAATTCAATGGCACTAATTTTGAGTTGTGGAAACTCAAGATGGAGGACCTACTTGTTGATCGTGACCTATGGGAAACCGTATCTGGTGTGAAACCTATAGCAATGTCACAAGTTGATTGGGACCTCAAAGATCGAAAGGCTAAGGGTTTCATAAGACTCTATTTAGTTAACTCTGTTCTGTTGAACATCCATGAGGAGAAGACAACGAAGGATCTTTGGAAGAAGTTGGGTGTTGTTTATCAGGCCAAGTCCTTGGTAAACAAACTTTTCCTGAAAAAGAAGTTGTTTGCTCTGAAGATGGAAGACGAAGGATTTGTTATAGATCACATGAATGCTTTCAACATGATTGTTGCACAATTGACATCTATGGGTGTGAAAATGGAGGAGGAGGATCATTGCATGACCTTGCTTTTTTCTTTGCCAGACTCATGGGATCATCTTGTGATGGCTATCGGGAGCACCACATCCACTTTCACAATGGATGAAGTGGTATCTTCATTGTTATCCAAAGAGATGTAAAGAAAGTCTTCTGAGGCAGCCAAAGAGGCTCTTGTGGTTCGTGGAAGACCTAAGGAGAAAGGGAAGAAGAAAGACAAGAAAGCTGAGAAGGGCAGATCCAAATCCCATGGGAGATCCAAATCTCCTGGAAAGTCCAAGGCTCTCTATTGGAACTGTGGTAAGTCTGGGCGTTTCTGAAAGGAATTCAAAGAGAAGTAAAAGAATAAGAAAGCTCTTGATTCAGATTCTGACAAAGATGATGGTGATGCCTTCATCACAGCCTTGGCCACCCATGTATCTGATGATGTGTGGTTGATTGATTCTAGTGCATCATTCTACATGACCTCGCATCAAGATTGGTTTACTAAGTATGAAGAGTTCGACTGTGGAAGGGTGTACCTTGGTGATGGCTCTCATCTGAAGATTGTTGGTCGTGGAAGAGTCTCAATCTGATTCCCTGAAGGATGAGTGAAGGGGATCACTAGAGTTATGCACATTCTAGGCCTTGCATGGAACCTACTTTCTGTAAGTATGTTGAATGATTCAGGTGTGCAGGTTGTCTTTTCGAAGGATGGATGCAAGATGACAAGAGGATCTATGGTGCTTGCGAAGGGTACTCAGAGGGGTACTCTGTTTCAACTAGAGGCATGCACTTCATAGTGCAATAGTTCTTTTGACTCAAGGAAATGAGGTGTTGTCACTTCATCCCCACCATCTGAACATGAAGTGAAGAAATCTGTTGTAACCGGTTTCGATGGTAGTGTACATGCCATGGAAGCTAAGCTTCCTATTGAAAAGACTATGTTATGGCATTTGACATATGGCCACATTGGTGAGAAGGGTCTGCGTACCCTAAAAAATAAAAACCTCATTGAGGGGTTAAATGATTGTAATCTCGAGTTCAACTTTTGTGAACATTGCATTTATAGAAAACAAAACCGTGTTTAGTTTTACTCTAGTTCTCACAAGTCTTCTGGTGTATTGGATTTTATTCATTCTAATGTGTTTGGTCCTATGAATGTTCCTTCAATTTCAAAATCTATATATTTTGTATCTTTCATAGATGATTACAATAGAAGGACATAGGTTTATTTTATCAGAAGCAAGACTGAAGTCTTTAGTTGGTTTAAGGAGTTTAAAGCCTTTACTAAAAATTAGACTTGTAAAAAGATTAAGTGTTTGAAAACTGACAACGGTGATGAGTTTTGTTCGGCAGAGTTCGATAAGTTCTACAAAGAGCAAGGGATTGAAAGGCATAAGACAACTCCATGTACCTCGCAGAAAAATGGAGTTGCAGAGAGGATGAACAGGACACTGATGGAGAAGGCTAGGAGTATGCTTAGTGGAGCAAGCCTCGAACACAAATTTTGGGCTAAAGCTGTTGCCACTTATTGCTATATGGTAAATAGATCTCCTACATCAACTCTTGTTTGAAAAACACCAATGGAGGTGTGGTCTGGTAAGAAGCCTTCAGTAAGGCATCTTCATGTTTTTAGTTGTGAGGCATATGCACATGTGCCTAGGGAGAAATGGTCTAACTTGGAGAACAAGGCTGTTAAATGTAGTTTCATTGGCTATGGTGTCGGTGTGAAAGGATACAAGCTTTGGGATCCCGTAACTAAGAAAGTGTTGTATAGAAGAAGTGTTATATTCAGAGAGCTAACACCTTCTTCTGTTGTTCTACAGCCAAAACAGTCAGAAAATAAAGAAGATGCAGTTCAGTTTCTTTCTACCCCTGAGAAGACTGAATTGACAGACCCTGTGAGGCCTAATGATGAGGAGAGCTCTAGCAGCTCTGGAAGCAAAGAAGAAAAAGAAGGACCTCAACCTCATCCATTGAGGAGGTCTACATGAAGAAGAAAGCAACTTGATAGGTTTGGTTATTCATTACTTGATTCTAATTGTGCTTTTGCTTTACTTTCTAATATTGATGAGCCTAGAACTATGAAAGAGGCTATGGGCATGAAAGATGCAGGTTTCTAGAAGGAGGCCATGGAGGATGAGATGGCTTCTTTGGAAAAGAACAAAACATGGGACTTGGTGCCTTTGCCTGATGAACGGAAACCCGTTGGTTGCAAATGGGTGTTCAAGAAGAAATTTGGTGTAGATGGCAATGTTGAAAAGTACAAGGCTAGATTGGTTGTGAAGGGGTACTCACAAGTGGAGGGAATTGATTATGGTAAAATTTTCTCTCCCATTGCAAAGTTGACATCCATTAGATTTTTGTTATCTCTTGCAGCTACTTATGATTTAGAGGTAGACCAGATGGATGTGAAGACAGCCTTCCTTCATGGTGATTTAGAGGAAGAAATATACATGTCACATCCAGAGCATTACATAGATAAAGGTAAAGAAAATTTGGTTTGCAAGCTTAAGAAGTCTTTGTATGGTTTGAAGCAGTCTCCTAGGATGTGGCACTTGAAGTTTGATGCCTTTGTATTGTCAATTGGTTATCTGAGATCGAAATCCGATGTGTATTACAAGTTTGACAATGATCGCATTCTCATTATTACATTGTATGTTGATGATATGTTGTTGATTGGGAATGGTAAGAATATGATTTCTGATTTGAAGTCTCAATTGTCAGTACAGTTTGAGATGAAAAATCTTGGGATAGCCAGGTACATTATGGGAATGGAGATCAGAAGAGACAGAGCAAATAGAAAACTTTGGTTAAGCCAGATTAAGTATGTGAAGACCATGTTGGATAGGTTCAGCATGACAGATTGTAGACCAGTGAGTGTTCCTGTTTCATTGGGAACAAAGTTATCTGTTAGTAATTGTCCAAAATCTCCTAGTGAGGTGGAGGACATGAGCAGAGTACCTTATGCTAGTGTTGTTAGCAGTTTGATGTATGCTATGGTCTGCACAAGACCAGACATTGCCCAAGCAGTGGGAGTCCTTAGTCGATTTATGGCTAATCCTAGATGGGTACATTGGGATGCAGTTAAGAGAGTGTTCTGATATTTGAGGGGTACTTCTGAGTATTCCATATGTTATCACGGTAATGCTATAGGTCCTTCACATTCAGGTTGTATTCATGGATTTGTGGATTCTGATTGGGCAGGTGACATTGACAGTAGGAGATCCACTAGTGCATATGTGTTTACAATGTTTGGTGGTGCAATTAGTTGGATGAGTAAGTGACATCCTATGGTTGCTTTGTCCACTACTGAAGCTAAGTATATGGCTACAACTCATGCTTGCAAGGAAGCCATTTGGCTTAAGAGATTGTGTTCAAATATTGGTGTTGATGTAGGTCAAATTATGATCAGTTGTGACAGTCAAAGTGCAATTTTCCTTGCGAAGAATCCAACTTTCCATGCCAGAACAAAGCATATTGATGTACAGTTTCACTTCGTGCGAGACATGGTAGAGGATGGGAAGGTAAATTTGGAGAAGGTAGATACTTTGAAGAATGTTGCAGATGCATTGATGAAGCCAGTGTGCACAAAGAAGTTCAGATGGTGTTCGGAGTCTATGGGCCTCTCAACCTATAGCAGTTAAATCATGTTAATCCTATTGGCTCTTACAAGGTGTTCAACAAGTGGGAGAATGTTGGGAATTAAGGTGTCTCAACCTTGGTAATTCCTTGTATTATTTTCATTATATTTATTTATTCATTGCCTATGATGTAAATTAATTATAAATTTCATATTGTCATCTTGTGGGATGTGGCACGGTGATGTGTAATCCTACATTGAAGATGACAACTTATAATTTTGTCCTCACATGAGGAGATAGGCATCCCACTTAGTGGTAGGAATATTTTGCCATGTGTCGGCATCTTGGATGTTGTCTAAGGGAATATTGACCGAAACGGTCATGACAGATTCCTATGATAGTTTTATGACATGTAAGAGTCAGAAATAGGAGATTCTATGACAGGTACAGACAAGTGTTGAAGAACATCTTTGGGGAAGGCATCTTTGGGTGCCCCAAGGTGGGTTATGACATATTGTAAGAGAATATTCTATTTATAGCATGTGTATGATAGATTCTCTTACAACTGTAAGTCATTATGCTATGACAGATTCTATGACGATCGTAAGAGTCGTAGAAGCATCTGTCATTACCTATTTTGGGAATAGGTGACCTCTTTAGGATGGGGTGACCTAACAAGTGTTAGGAAAATTCTACAATGTTGGACAAATGTCCATAGGCATGGGTTTTGGGCCATGAGGCCATGTTGGACGCCCATTCCAAGATAGAGCCAAAACTGCCTTGTAAACTCTATATAAATAGGTGCTTTGAGGAGGTGATGTAATACATGTTTTACATGTACTGTTATGCTGTCGGATCATCTCCAAATACGAGTGTCAAAGACTATTGCAAGACCATTGGCTCTGATTTGTATTGTAATCTCTTTGTTTACGTAATACAGTTGAGTAGTGGTTTTCAGTGTGGGGTTTTTCACCCGTAAGGGTTTTCCCTACATATATCTTGTGTCTCTCTTCTTCTATCATTCTTCCTTCCTTATGTTTTTGCTACAATATCTCATGTTAATGGTTTAATGTTGCTGTAATAGTTAGGATAAATTTGAATTTGCACTCTCCTCCCATCATGAAGCAATTTCCGCGCACCTAGCTTGCTTTCACAAAGTTGAATGATTTGGAAATACATATGACATTTGACAAGCATGGTTATAGATTGGTGAGAGGGAACTTAGTGGTAGCGAAAGGGAAAAGATTCAGGAACTTGTTTAAGCTTGAAGCCAATAGAGTTTGTAATGCCTCTTATGTTTCTGAGGCTTCTGAAAACACTTGAATGTTGTGGCACCACAGATTGGGCCACATAAGCAATAATGTATTGAAAATTTTTAAGAATAAAGAATTGTTGGACAATTTCTCTTATTTTGATGAGCACTTTGATTTTTGTGAGCATTGTGTGTTTGGTAAACAAAATAGAAAATTATTTCCTTCAGGAAGCAATAGAGCAAAAGAGAAATTAGAAATTATTCATACGAATGTGTTTAGACCTGTGGATAATGAATCTATCGAAAAATCTCGTTATTTTGTCACCTTCATTGATGATGTATCCAGATTTACATGGATTTATTTTATGAAACATAAATCTGAAGTTTTCACTAAGTTTAAGTAATTCAAAGTCTTGGTAGAGAACCAATCAAGTTTAAAGATAAAAATATTAAGATCTGACAATGGAGGGGAATATTGCTCTAAGGAATTTGATGAGTTTTACAAGCATGTAGGTATAATTAGACAAAAGACAACTCTGTATACACCACAATAGAATGGTGTTGCAGAAAGGATGAATCGCACAATTATGGAAAGAGCCAAAAGTATACTTAGTGATGCATAGTTGGATAAATGCTTTTGGGCAGAGGCTGTGTGTACTTCTTACTACTTGATAAACAGATCTCCTTGTAAGGCTCTTGATTCAACACCTTATGAAGTGTGGACATGTAAGAAACCTTCTGTTTCACATTTAAGGGTTTTTGGTTGTGAGGCTTTTGTTCATGTGCCTAAGGAAAAGCGATCTAAGTTGGATCCAAAAGCTAAAAAGTGTATATTCATTAGATATGGTGATAATGTCAAAGGTTATAAGCTTTGAAATCTACTAACCCGCAAGATTATATTTTCTAGAGATGTTATTTTTAGGGAACTTAGAGCTATTTCTAAACCTGAGCAACCAAAAGAAAAAGAAGAAAAGGTAAAGAGAGTGCACTTTGAGTTAGAGCAGCAAGATGCACCTCAGGAAGACCAGAATGATGGATTGGGGGGTGAAGAAGAAGAAGAAGATTCGAGTAGTTCTGATGAAGATGAGTCTTTTGTTATAGAAGAAGTTGTTGCAAATGATCATACAGAAGAACGAGTAGTCTCTTACTTTACCCTTGAGGAGATCCACAAGACAACGGAATCCAGTTGACAGGTATAGCCCATCAAATTTCTATTTTGTATATGCTTTATTGAGTACTAATGATGAACCTAGATCCTACAGGAAATCTATTTCTGCAAATGATAGTGAGTCTTGGCAATTAGCCATGCATGAGGAGATGATGGCTTTAGGCTCTTGTAACACCTAGGATCTTGTTCATTTGCCCAAAGGAAGAAAGGCCATAGGATGTAAGTGGGTCTTCAAGAAGAAGTTTGGAGTAGATGGGTCATTGGAAAAGTACAAGGCTAGACTGGTAGCTAAGGGCTACTCCTAGAGAGAGGGAGTTGATTTTGGTGAGATATTCTCTCCTGTTGCTAAATTGAATTCTATTAGATTTCTCTTATCCATTGCTGCAACTTATGATTGGGAGATTGAGCAAATGGATGTTAAGACCGCATTCTTGCATGGAGATCTTAAAGAAGAAATTTATATGCAACAACCTACAGGTTTTGAGGTAAAAGGAAAAGAACATTGGGTTTGCAGGTTAAAGAGGTCTCTCTATGGTTTGAAACAGTCCCCTAGAATGTGGTATCAAAAGTTTGATTCATTTGTTTTGAAATTGGGTTTTGTTAGAAGCGAGGAGGATCATTGTGTTTACATTCATTGTATTGATGATTTTATACTGGTTATTGCATTGTATGTTGATGACATGTTTTTTTCAACAATACTAAGGGTATGATCAGTGAGCTTAAAGCCCAAATTTCAGGTGCATTTGATATGAAGGATCTGGGAGCTGCTAGGTATATTCTGGGTATGGAGATCAAGAGGGACAGAGGTAAAAGAAAGCTTTGGTTGTCACAAAGTAAGTATGTGAATACTATTTTGCAGAGGTTTAGTTTGCAGGACTATAACCTAGTTAGAGTTCCTTTACCCATTGGTAAGACTGAGGATGATTTTGAGGATATGTCTAATGTGCCATATGTTAGTGTTGTAGGGAGTTTAATGTATGCAATGGTTTGCACTAGACCAGATATTGCCCAAGCAGTGGGAGTGTTGAGCAGATTTATGTCTAACCTTGGTAGACAACATTGAAATTATGCGAAGATGGTGTTTAAATATCTTGTAGGTACTCCTGATCATTTTTTAGTTTATTCTGGTACTGATAATGTTGATAAATCTTTGGACATACAGGGTTTTGTTGATGCAGATTGGACAGGCGACTTAGACAGTTGAAGGTCCACTGGTGGCTATGTGTTTACTCTATTTGGAGGTGCAGTGAGTTGGATGAGTAAGAGGCAGCCCACAATTGCTTTGTCCACCACAAAAGCAGAGTATATAGTTGCTACTCATGTCTCTAAGGAGGCAGTTTAGTTGACAAGATTGTGTATAGGTATTGGTTTTGATTGCAGGATCATTCAGATTGGTTGTGATAGCCAAAGTGCTATCTGTTTGGCAAAGAATCCTATGTATCATGCTCAGACTAAGCATGTTGATGTTCAGTATCACTTTGTTTGAGAGTTGGTTGCAAATGGAAAAATTGAGCTAAAGAAGATAGACACTCAGGAGAATGTTGCATATTCATTGACCAAGTCTATGAGCATAGAGAAGTTCGTGTGGTGCAGAGAGGCCATGGGCCTTGTTTCTAGTACCTGATTATTTTATTTGATTTCCTATGGGTTGATTTATAATGTATAATGTCAAGTGGGAGAATGTTGGGATAAGGTGCCATTAACCTTGTAAATACCAATATTGTATTTATTCCATTTTATTATTTGTAATTTGTAATTACCCATAAGGGAATGAGGTAGTTTCACTGACAATGATAATTTCGGATTCACCAGAGGTAATTAAGGAGTGACATTTATGGTTGGCAATTGTAAAACCTAATGTTAAATAAGTGTAGGTGCCACCTTGGGAGAATCTACTATTTTTAGCATGTATGACGCATGTCATAATGTTTAGTGAGTGAATGTAACTTAGAATCTATTATAGTTGCAAGTTTTCATATGATTCTATGACACTATGACACATATGACAGATACTTATTTGTTATAAGTTGCTATGTTTAGCCCAAAGTTCCTATCTTGGAAAGATACTCTTTTGTGGAATCTATGACGGTTATGACAAGTCATAAGATGTTGTAAGAGGCTATATTTAGTCTTGGGAGCCCAACCTTTGCATGGTTGTTTTTGGACAAGTGGAAGGTGCTTGTAAGATGGCATTTAATTTTTGCATGTTGGGGAATCTCATGAGAGAGAAGGTGAATTCCTAGGATGAGTTGAAAAATATTTCTATAAGTATTTTCCATGTATTTGTTGCTACAATACAGATTTTAGTTACTCAGGTGTTGTCGGATTGAAGATTGAAGGAGAGATTGGTGGTGGTGGTGTATTGTAAGTTTTTTCAGATTAATACAAACATTGGGCCTTTTTCCTGTGTGGAGTTTTTTACCCGAAAGGGTTTTCTCCACGTTAAACATTGTGTTATGTGTTAAGATTTCTAATTTTGCATTTCTATGAAGCATAGTTTCATTTCTTGTTACAATATCCATCAATAATACACACTTAAAAGATTGCAGAAATTTATTTGAATTAGATTTCCATTGAATTAGTGTTGATTTCATTTCAAACAAAAAGGTTGCTTGCAAAACACTCCAACTCCAGAAACTTGAAAGACGGTACATTTCAGTGTTTCAGATAATGGATATCAGTTGTATGTTGAATCAGGTGTTTACATATCATTTGCATGTATAGAACAAGGTAATTCAGAATAACTTTGAGGACATCAATCTTGCATGTTGTTTGCATGAGATTGGTGTGTATTGATCACTTTAGTTAACAAAAATAGATTGGACAAACTTAGACGTCCAATTTGAGGACATTTTGTTGTTGCTTTTATTTGGAAATGTATTTGATGTTGGCTAAGTTTACTTGAGCAAACTTGGGAGCCCACATCCAGGACAGGCAGTTAACAGAAGGCTTGACTTTGTTTTACTTCAGTCTTCTCTATTTGGAGCACTTGGTTTTTGCATGAGGATTTGTTCTCATGTTATCAATTACAATTGATTGTAATTTGAGTTTCAAGCTTTCCAATTAAGAAGATTTTGAATCAAGAAACTTTTGTATTAATTAAAAAACCCCATACATTTTCCAGAGAGTTGAATTGTGAAAAAGACTTAGCAGAAAATAGAAAGAAATTTTTTGTAAAAGACTTAGAAGAAAAAAGCAAGAAGCTTTTTTGACTTGGAAGAAAAAAGCAAGAAACTTTTTTTTTACTTAGAAGAAAAAAGTAAGAAGCTTTTTGAAGTTTTTACAGGTTTGAAGATTGAAGAAGCTTTTGAAGTGCATCAAGGAATCAAAGGATTTCAATATTGAATGTAATCTTTCACAAGAGATTTATACAAGCATAAAGACCTTTGGTGCGAAGTTTTTTCCCTTAGGGGTTTCTCCACGTAAATACTTGTCTTCTTCTTGCAAGCCATTTTATTCTACTACATTGATTAAATTGGAGAAATACTCTAAAATCTAAATTGAAAGTAATTTTCAGATTTACACATGCTATTAATTTTATATTTGAAAACATTTTTAAGCTACATAGCTGCAACATTACCTTGTTATCTCTCTCATTTTTCCAACACAATCCCAAACAATACCATGCAAAGGATGATAATTAGGAGTAAATGTTACACTCATGCACATAAGCTAGGCTCTATACACAAATGAGATCATAGAAAAATGATTAGAATCTACTTCAACAATCCTTGAACAAATTGATAATCTTCTTGTATTACACTAAAAAGACAACTTCCAAAGGCTTTACAAGGATTTTACAATTAGCTTGTTGATCAACTAATCAGTCCTAACACTAAAATTAGTAAATGTGATTAGGAAAATGACTAACACTCCAAAAAGTCTATCAAACATTCAAGGAGACATTTGAAATATTAGCAAGCTATGCATTAACAAACTTTCCTTCAAGGATTACAGTGATGAAATACAAAATGGGAATGAAACCCAAGATACAACATTTTAGATTAGCTCTAAAAATTTTACAAGGCACAAGACACCCTACAATATAATCTCTTTCTTTATTCTACAACCAAATCTGCATCCAAATAGTTTCAATCTTTCATTTGCATATGTATAGCCCTTTTCCCTACCCTCAACAACTTCAACATTAGTTAGAAGTCAAAACACAATGCATCATGTTAGCACTAGGTCCTCAACATGGTTGACACACACTTGCAAGAAAAAATGACACCACAATCAAGAGAAACAATCCCTCTTGGATCAAATACTATACTAGAAGTAAGGGAGGCCATGTCCTCATCATTGCAAAAGAAAAAGGATAGGAAAACAACATGGTGGAGTCTTCAATACTATGTGCAAACCAACTAGAGCCATGCCTAGCAATCCAAATCCAATAAATGCATCATAGGCTCCAATAAAAGTGCCTGGTTGATCAAGAATCCTTCTAATTACTCTACACAAGGCTCAAAAAATCTGTAATATCACTCAAATTCTTTGAGTCATCATCAAGTACAAACATGTCATATTGGGATGGAAGAAGGTATTTGGAGACATGAATTCTCCATCCCAATAATGAATAAGGAGCAAAACCACTAGAAAACAAGAATTAGGGCATGACATATTAAATGCTTGTAATGCCCAACCACATAAATAAAGCTACCATTGTATCAAAGGGGTCCTAAGGAGTGTGCTCGTGTAAAAAATGGGGCCATCGACCCATGTCTACCAGTCTAAAATCCATCACATCATCGAAGAAAGTAGAAACCCCAAAAATGATTTTTACCAGTCATTTGAACTATAATGGGCACATGCACTAAACCTTTTTAAGTTTGAGAGAATATGCACCATCCACATGGTAGGCCCTCATATTAGATGGTGATGTTGTAGCACTTGAATAAAGATGCACACTTTTAATTTAGGCCATTTCATGCATAACTAATAAGAGTTGGCTTTATGTTCCACAAGCACATGTTAAAAACTCTTCACCAAATGGTATAGGAGACATATACAAAGAGGGGGACCCACCATTAACACACATGTGCCAAATGGAGGACACTTACTCTCTACTAGGATGAAGGTACATGCCATAGTAAAGAAGTCAGGTCTGCCACCACCAAAGGTGACACACTAAGCCTACATCAACATATCACACATTTATCATTTCTATATTAGACATTTTAGGGTTTCAGATTTACAACTTAAGGTTTCACATCCACATTTTAGGGTTTCAAATAAACATTTTAGGGTTTCAAAATAGATGTTTAGGGTTTCAAATAGATATTTAGGGTTTCAAAATTCATGTATTAGGGTTTCAAATTCATGTTTTAGGGTTTCAAAATTCTTGTATTAAGGCTTCAAAATGATGTTTTAGGGTTTCAATTTGACATTTTAGGTTTTCAATTTTCACATTTTAGGGTTTCAATTTGGTGTTTTATGGTTTCAAATTAACATTTTAGGATTTAATCTATCCAAATTTTGGCTATTAAACATTGAAAATATAGTGCATTTTCCATATTACAATTTTTATGCAACTTAAATGAAGTTAAAAAATAAAATTTTCACAATTGGTAGATGAGAAATACCAGTTAAAAATGGAAAACTGATGAGCTTACTGACGTTGATAGTACCCTGGACACCTTTGTGTGAAGCCACATGGCAATTTGGTGGATTTTCCCTACACAGAGTCATCCTCAACGCCATCCAAGCTAAACTAGTAATCAAACCTTCATTTTCATTGTTGCTTTGCGGCCTGTTGCGGTAGAAATGACAGGAGAAAATGACTTTTTTTGCCTTATATATTATTTTTAAAAAATAATAAAATATTATCTTTGTTAGAAGATTCTCTTCATTCAAAGGTATTATTTTATTGATTCACAATCAATAAAATAATACCTTCGAATGAAGGAAGACCTTTGTTTAAAGGTGATGTCTGCGAAATCTTCAAAAAAAGGTTCCTTCTTTCAAAGAAATATCTTCAAACGAAGGTATCTTGCAATTTTTCCCCATTTGTGTTCAAAGGTTTAATGTCCCAAGTTTGGGACTCAGTATTTTGGGTTTATCCCAACATTGGTGTGTGCACTGGGGAGGGATGGTATGCATTGATCTTGAAAATGTGGAACATTGCTAGAATAGGTGGTAGTAGCACCATAAATGCAAAAGAAGTGTTGCAGAGGATGGGGTAGACGAACAAGAGGATGAGGAGCTATATTGACAAGAATCTGACCAAGGAAAGCATAATAGAAGGGTATGTGGTGACCAAGAAGGAAACTGACAGATGTGACAAATTGGTTGTTGACAAGGGCAAGTGGCATGTGACTGAATACCGACCAAGAATAGATAACATGGAAGATGATTGGTGGAACAAAGTGATGAACAACATGGGAGAAAGTAGCACCTAGGGTGGATTGTTTGAGACATACCTAAGGAGGTGGAAAAAATAGGTTGAAGAGGCAACAAAGTGGAATCTCTAGGGAGGAGTCACAGACTATCCTAGAAAAATGAGGGACTCATTTTTTATTTACTACAGGAGTCCGATCTAGGTGCATCCTTGAGAACCCCAAGAATATGGTGTCATGTACAAGGAAAGAGGAATTATGGTCTAATTTGATAGTTATGTGTGAGTGTATGTTTGTGGTTAGCAGTCTGTAGTAGTAAATGGTGGTGCATTTCACTGCATGATGGAATTATGTTTTGCAATTGTAGTACATGAGTTTTGAATGTGGTTCCTATATTTTTAGTTAAATTTTGAGGTTTATTGGATGAGAGGAGGTTTTTTACTTAGCTCACAACATTATTGTAGTTTGATAGTGTGAGTTGTTTGAACTATTTCTATTTTGTGGGAGGTTATTTTGGGTTTGTGCCAAAGGAGAATATTTGTGAGGTGTTTAGTAGTTGTTGTGAACATCTATAGTGTGTTACAGAGAGTCTCTATCATTGAATTGTTTTAATTTGTAAGTTGTTATATCTAGTCAGTGACACGTTTCATTTGGTTTCGAGATTTGTGCCAACTTGAGGCCAAAACAAATCATGTGAGGAGCTTGAGAATGGTATAAATAAGAAGTTTTAAATTGGTAAAAATTAGTGAAGAAAACCATAATGGAGTAGAGGCATAGAAGGTAAGTTCAATAGTGAGGGAATGAAATTCGAGTGATAGAGTGTGGTAGTTGGTAATATGATGTGGGATACAATCTGAAGGCATTCAACGTGGCATGTAGGAAGTTGGTGTTGAGAATACTTTTGTTAGGTCATATCACAGCCCTTGCGACAAGTCTGTATTTAATTCTAAATTTGTATTACTCTAGAAATCATTATGTCTACTTGTAATAAGTTTGGAAGTGGTGTTTCCATGGTTTAGTACAATGTTTTGCATGTAGGATGCCCTTGTGGAAACTATCCATTTGTGTAATCTTGGTTAATCTTGGTGTAAACAAACAACTATAGCTAGGCATGTAAGATGGCCTATTGTGGCAAACTATGTTAATGAATCTATGCTAATTGTGCAAGTCATCTAGTTAATATGTGACTCTTGTATGTTGCAGTAACTCGTGGTTATATTTATGTTGTGGGATGCACAGTTGGACAAACCTTCTTGGACCCTCCTGCCGTGACTCCATCAATATAGTGTGTTGTCCCACTAATGTAATATCACATAAATGCATAGTTGTAAAATTTGACTTTCAATGCCCAAATTTGACTACATAGAGTAAGTAGGGTATAAGAAGGACAACTTTGAAAGGATGTTTTTGGTCTATGAGCTTGCAATATACCAATCTCATTCATATATAATTTCAATCCAATATTTTAGAGAACCAACTATAGTGGATAAACCATTCCTGCCCACTATCCCATCTTTGAGATACAACATAAGTAACTGCTTAGGGCTAACTACTTATTGTTGCATCATAGAATTTAGATGAATAAAGGCTACCTAGGCTTAGGTTTTGAAAAATTCCTTTGGGGTCTTTCAATAAATTTGAGGGGATGTGGGAGATTATATACAAAGGTTACCTAGGCTTGAGTATTAGAGTCAAAGCACTCCTCACTTCATTAGACCCTTTATGGGGAATCCACCTTAGCTAAGAATGATGTAACTCTTTTGAGGATATTTGAAAACCCTTGGCATAGGATTTCTAACCTAAATTTAAAAAAAGTTACTTCCAATGGAAAAATGGGCAAATATAAAGCATGATATTTGATGCCACTACTTATGTAGCTATTTTCTAATCACCAAAATTTTGAGAGGGCAAGGTGACAACATATGTTGGACAATCACATAAAACATACATTTGTAATGTTGTTGTAGAAAATGGCCTTGAAAAGAGCTCCAATACTATTTGTAATGAACCTATAAGAGAAATAAAGACAATGCATGCAAATATATATAGAAAAGAGAGCAACAAAAGGTTTCATATTATATTTGCAATGCCACTTCAAGGGGCAACCTCTCAATAGAGCATAGACTCCAATTACAAATATCCCAGATACCTTCCACTTGGGAAGAACTAAATTATAATACAAAGAGTTCTACTAGAGACATCTAGTACTATCCCATGCATGTGGAATAAATACTTTATTCTAACTAACTAGTGGGATGAGTTACAAAGCATATGCATCCACAACTTCATTTAATATTATCTATGGGTGACTTACAAAGCATATGCACCTAAACTAATACTAGCTAATAACAATTACATAAATTAGAATGGAGTTTGTAACATTGAACATTTCTAAGACATGGGATAAGTGCTAAGAATATGAACACACAATGGGTAGTTGGTTAAGCAATCCATAAAGCTAAAAGAAAGGAAATGTCCATCTAAGCAATTAAAAGAGGTCATGCATTCAAGAAGGCAAGGTTGATTATAGAGGAGTTAGTAATAGAAATGAGTATCATTGAGTTTTTCATAAAGGTAGGTAAAGGATATGGAAGAAGCCAGTAAAGGAAGAAAACAAAAGTAGAGAGTTGGTAAGGGGGATTAAAGTGTTTCACTAATGTACAAAATTTGAAATTCAATAAACTTTAACCTAAGACCTTAAGTATAGTTAAAAAAAGAAATCAACAATAGGAGTTTTTTGTTTATTTGTTTGTGCATTAAAGTTTTAACCTGAAAAAATAAACTTTTAAATTGAATATCTAATTATAGAAAAAGTGAGAAGAGATTTATATGTTGTGTTTTGTGTTTGTGTTAGAAGAGGGATCCTAAGAGGCAAGTAAGTTCTCAAGGTCAGCAAAATAAAATAATTTTTTTAAAAAGGATAAAAATAAATTTGTCTAAGAGTATAATTATCCTAATTCATTATTCCTAGTTTAACTATCGTGTGAATATAAAGCATAAATAGCTATTCTAAACATTCATTTTAATTTTTATAATTAATCTAAGGATAGGAGAAAAGGTTATTTATTTAAAATAAATGTGAGAAGAAGTAAAAGGGTGAGAAATTGTGTCTATTTTTATGTCTAATGAAGATCTTGGTATATGACAAAGCTCAAGAGGAGGGATTGCACTTCTAGTTTCTACCTTTGTTTCTATCTTCTAGCTTTGTGTTGGCTAGGACAAGAATGCACATGATGGTGTCCAATCAAGTGCGATCCTATTGATACATGGCTACAATAGTGTCCCTTTGTTGGTGCCTTGTATGACTACAATTATGTTTGACTATCTTCATGTGACCTATATCTACAACAAAATTGGTTTCAAGGGCCCCAATCAATCCCCAAAAGAATTAGAGAAAGATTGAGTTTGGTTCCTTGGAAAGTGTAAAAAATATGATTTGTAAGCTAGTTGAGTGTGTGCAAATAATGGAGTTTCCTACAACAAGAAGTGGCTATGCTACCACTATTGATTCCTATTAGTGCTTGTGATTTTGCCCTATATGCTTCTGCTAAATGGTGTGTTGCCTATTGTGCTTCTTGAATTCAGTTCCATTTAACCATTTATTTATTAAGCAAAAGTATAGTCATTGATGACTATTTGGACATATGATAGGGTTTACATGGAAAGTGAGTTGGAAAAATAAGAGTGAAACATGAAAAAAAAATATTTTAAATGTTGAGGACATGACCATGTATTGTCTCATCTAAAAAACGGAATTAAACATGCAATAACATCTAAGGTGGGGAAACAATAAAAAATGAAAAAGATAAAAGTATCCAATATCAAAGGCTAATTGTGATACACAATACAAGTTTAGAGATGATACATACTAAAAAATGAAAAAGCAAACATATTTTTTTATGGAGATCATCCATAAGATCCTTTTTTTCTACTCGACACGGGAGCAACCTCTTCTGCGGTGTCAGGGACCTTACACTCAACAAGACACTTTTTGATCTTTACACATTACTAGGGGAAAAGACCCAATAGGCTCAGCAAGACACTTTTTGATCTTTACACATTACTAGGGGAAAAGAACCAATAGGTGAGATAGTTCCAATCGCTGAGATAGTATATGTGCATTTAAGGCCCAATATTTTTAAAAGTTTAGTACTAGTAGTTGTGACTTTTAGGTTGTTAGTGTTACTATAAGTACTAATAATTGAATGAAATATGCCCTTTAGATTTAAAAAACAACCAATCATGTGATGCCACATCAGCCCACCAACAAAACATTACTTAATGCACACCTATTGGTCCACACTTTTTTGGGGGAACTATTTGACACCTCAACAAAAAGCATGCTGATGTGGCATCATATTTACACACAAATAAACACTTTTTGATCTTTACACATTGCTAATAAACTAATATTCTAGGTTTGTAAATTTATCTTCACATTTTCTTTTATATTAAATAACATTGGTGGAAAGCTCTAGTTTGTTGGGATTCTCCAGGTTCTGAACAATTTTGTTTTTCCTGAATTTTTTAAAGTCAAACCTCTATAATTCCTTACCCAATGTTTTACTGGTAGAAATTGTATTTAAAGAAATGATTGATTTTGCATGTTTTTAAATGATCCGGCACCATAAATCGGGCAATCCCTGTTAAAATGAGACAACTGTTATTCACGGGCCCAAGTTATCACGATTAAACAATCTTGCACACATAAAACCAGATCGATATTGTTCTAGATCGGGCAATTACTGTGGTAACGCGGCCTATTAGTAATTTGCGCAACAATGGCGGAGAATCTGAATGATTCTCAACAATATCCTCCAAATAATAATGGGTTGAATCTTTTGCCAATTTCATTAAATGGGTTGCCTTACACTATTCTGTTAATCCAATCATTTTCCAGGATTTCGAAGCGAATTAGGTGATACAATTTACTATTACAATATATAGTTTGAATCCGTCATGTTGCATGATGACAGGAAAGCTCTACTTTCGCCAACTTATTTGAAGCCACCATTTAATCCTATTTCGGGAAAATCCTCCATTATAATAACTTTTAGCTCCGAACTTTCCCCAGCATTTCCAATTCGATCCCATTCAGATCTCTTTGCAAATCATCACCAATCTATAACAGAACAATATATAACAACAATATCTAACAAAACCATGTCTAATTTGGTAATGTAAGATCCTTGCATACATTGTACTTGTACAGTGAAACTGACTACAATGGAAGAGTTAGTTTCCAAGCAAACCCAATTCACGGTTGCATATGAACAAGAAGAGGAGGAGGTGAATAGGATGCTATAATTTTTATAAAATATTTCTTTCCCTCTTAACTTCTGTAATGGGCCTTTTCTTCATAGAATTATGGCTATCTGTATATGCATGTGTAGGTATGTTTGTGGGTAGGTACTAATTGGGCGTTCATGGTATGTTGGTGCAGTGTTTATGGATAGTTACTAATTGGGCATTCATGACATGCTGCTGCGTTGTGTAGATATGTTTGTGAGTAGTTACTAATTGGGCAATCATGGCAAGTTGTTGAAAACATAGATATGTTTGTGGGTAGTTAACTATGTTTGTGAGTAGTTACTAATTGAGTAATTATGGCGTGTTGTTGCAAAAGATTAGAAATGTTTGTGGGTCGTTACTAATTGGGCAATCATGGCATGCTTTGTTGTAAAACATAGATATCTTTGTGGGTAGTTGCATTGTAAAGATTTGCTTGTGGGTAGTTGCTAATACTCATTTGGCATTCATAGCATGTTTTACAAAGTATTGATATGTTTGTAGATAGTGATTAAATGGGTATATATGACATGTTGCAGTGGGAACATGAAAGAAGCAGTGTGTCTACAAGTAATTCGGAGGAGCCTAGCCCTCTTGGATTAACTTTGAAAAAGACTCCTTCTTTGGTAGAACTTATTCAATGGAGACTGTGTCAGAGAAGCTGCACTGATGGTTCAGAAGCAGAAGCAGAAGCAGAAGCAATCGATGAGCCAAGTGAGGATGCAAGAACAAGAGATGCAAACACTCAGGCAATGATGAATCAGGATAAGGACAAGAAGAAAGCTACCAACTTCTCAGCCTTAAGCTTGCAAATTGGAGAATGGGAGGTGAATATTTTAGAATCTACCTCACATTATTTGCTTTCTCCATTGAGATATAAAAGATAAGGAATTGATTATACAGGGGACTAAACTGCAATAAATGAGATGGAATTTTGACATTTGAAGGTCCTCTAGTTTTCTTTAGTCCCCTGAATAGACATTCCTTTTTAACAAAGGATTCTAGTGCAATAAAAATTGTGTGGTTTTTTTGCTGGGGTTTTCGAAAATAGAATCTTTTGCCGCATAATAGGTTAGTTAAGAATTTAAAATATAGGAGTATTCTATACTTTCATTAAAGAGATAAGAGTTTTCTAAGTGTCCATGTTTGACAAGTTTATGTGTTTTCTATGTTGGAGATTGGTTTAGAGGTGTCTTTTAAAATCTTTTGCACATTGTTTCTTCCAAGGGGATCAGTATTTAAAATGGTATGAGATGGTTAAGAAGGTCACTAAACTGAACTGATGTCATAAAATAAAACCATATACAGCTTCCATACATGATAGTGGGATCTAAGAATGTGCTGCAGTTTTGTCCATTGAATATTCAATCCTGGTTAACAAGGAAATTGGGTGCAAGAAAAACAGTATCTTTCTTTTGGGTTTTAAGAAAAGTATGTTTCTATCTTCCATCATTGATTAGAGAATTGGTTAGTTTGAAAATGCCCCTAGAAACTTTTCAATAAACAATTTAAAACCATGCATTTATGCATTTTTTATTCAAGAGTTAGATTCTTCAGGTCTTATTGTTTGACATTGTTGTGCGTCCTTTAGCTTTGTTTTTATGTTGCTTAATTTATTTTTAGCGTTTGATTTGGCAGCGTGTTTCTAGATATGAAGGAGACTTGGTTGTAAAATGTTACTTTGCAAAGAGAAAGCTTGTTTGGGAGGTATTGGAGGGAGGCCTGAAGAGTAAAATAGAAATTCAATGGTCAGATGTCACAGGTATTAGTGCAAGCTGTCCTGGGAATGGCCCAGGTATCTTAGAGATTCAGGTAGGAGCTTGAGTACTTTTTGGAAATCACCTGAGATTATATTTTCCTTAAGTAGCCTAATGTTTTAATTTTCTTGTATGTGGTCTAGATCTCCAGGCCTCCAATGTTTTCTAAGGAGTCCAATCCCCAACCAAGAAAGCACACACAGTGGCAGCCTACTTCCGACTTTACAGGAGGGCAAGCAACTCTGTATAGGTTAGTGATGAGTTCAATTAACAATATTTACCTTTATCTTTTTGCCCTACTACATATGAAGCGCAGTCTCATTTCCATTAGATTTGAACTAGTCATTAAAAGTCATCTTGGCACATTTACAGCTGATTTTAGCATACACAATCATAAATTGTAAAGCTTCTGGAAACAATTGTGTATAGGTTTTTTGTTGCATCCATGTTTGGGATCACACTCTGTGATCCATCATCAAAAAGAGGATGAAACTGAGGACCCTCCTTAGCTATACATAATCATAATATCATCAGACCCTCGTTAGCTCTAGTTAAACAGAGGACCACTTTATAATGAAAATTTTCCTTTTAGACAAATCTTGAATTTGTTTTCTAGCTAAGGAAAATGAAATTTTCATCTACTCTATAACTATTTTACATAGGAACCCAAATGTTCACAAAGACTTTCCTTACCTCCTCACTCTAAAGTATCCCTGAATTCAGAAGTCATGTTCTTCCTCCTCTTTAGAGAGTATCTTCTAAATCTTAAATGTATTTGTGTTAATTTTAAAAAATCCCTACCTTCAAAGAAATTGCTGTG
The DNA here is from genome assembly GCA_027924645.1 of Cunninghamia lanceolata. Classification (NCBI taxonomy): domain Eukaryota; kingdom Viridiplantae; phylum Streptophyta; class Pinopsida; order Cupressales; family Cupressaceae; genus Cunninghamia; species Cunninghamia lanceolata. The sequence continues at coordinate 1,048,974 of BSBN01000053.1, read as the reverse complement.
TATTGGCAATCACTAAACAAGAAACTGGAATGCAATGAATGCTGGTGAATTTGGCTATAAAAAAACTCTGTATATGGAGTGACCAACCCACACATGAAGTACATGGTGGAAAATGGTAGATGGAGTTATACTAAGTCTTGATGGGAACAAAGAATTCTTAAAGTAGGCAATTCAAATGAAACGGAGAATGAAACATTTTTTTAATAAACTTGTCCACTTTACAAAGATATTAGGCTCAATTATACAGACATCTGTAGTCATTAAATAAGGTAATCAAACAAACATGTGAGGATTTATCATACAGTTTAGCAACAATCTTCTAAAATAGTTATATTTGGCCTATATATAGCTTTGTAAGTCTAAATCTATGCATATACAATTAAATATATTATCTTTTTGTGGTTTTGGTCCTCATAATTGTATTTGGCCTGCATTTTCTGAACAACTATTTATAGGAAAAAGTTATCATGCGAATACCATTTTTTTAATTCACACCAAATTATCATTCACATTTTTCCATTGCAGGATACACGTGTTACAGTTTTCCCCAGGATTGCTTGACAAACATTATGAGAAGCTTGTTGAATCTGACCCTCATTTGAACATGCTAAGTAAGAGAGGTTTCAATGCAAGACTGGAATCCCCATACTTCCATGACACAAGATTTGGGCCATACAAAGATCAAGCAGGGCAATGCTATAGGTGGTCATGGCAGATGGCAGATAACATATATAATAATTTCAATTTGCCATTACAACTGCAACCATCTGTTTGCTTCTCTGATCATGGAAAATATGATCTCCCACATTTGTCAAGGAGATTCTTCAATGCAGAACAGAACTTTCTTTCTCTTGTCCCTGAATTTGAACATTTTGATCCAGAAGAGGTGTTGCAGAATTCTAGTCATTCAGTTTCTACAAGTGAAGACAGTTATTCAATGTCCTCTAACAGAAACAGGCTAGAGGAAATAGCAGAATATTTGCTGGATGACTCATTCATGTCAGATGAGCACTCAGGGATTGAGACGGAGGATTCCATGATGTTTCTTCAACAGGATGTGAATGTCAATCGTGCTTTTTTACAAGAGAATTGGTGGATGGCATGAGCAATGTAAATTTAGAAATTTGTAGTCATAATTTGTAGAACTTTTGGATTAGGAGCTTCAAAGAGAGCCATTAATAATTTGTCAATCAGTATAGCTCATTATACTGAAATCAATAAGAGAGTGGGCACAGCCCTAAACAATGTTTTCTCAGGTTGACCATGTACCCTTTTTGGGATCCAATTAGAAATAAGAAATGACACATTAATATTAGCAGATCTCATACTCTAAACCACTATATTCCAGTCTCTTCTATTAGCTTTTCCTTGTCCTCTTATTTGCTTCTATATAATAGTAAACAAGCTAGTGTAAACACTATCTGATAGATTCTCAAAGAAAGTTCCGTCTTTGTTTATTTATTTATTTATAGGGCTCTACTTGTTGTAGAGGTTCCAAATAAATTTTTAAATTATAGTTGATTTTATTTTCATTGTATAAGATGCCACTATCACTCAATTCCATTACATTTAACAGCCATAAGGATCAATAAAACATCTTGACCTATGAAGGCTAGGAAGACTAACATTTGAACAAGTTTGCCTCCGAAGAATAAGTGTCTGCTTTGAAACTAATTCATTCGACTTTTAACATATAAAATCAACTTCCTTTATGAAAATATTGAGTTCTTCCAAATTGCAATTGAGGAATCTCCCATCAGAGACCTTACCTTTTCTGAAAATCAACTGCCATCAATCTTAGTGTGCCATTGTTTATTACAACACTATAGTATTAGTAAGAAATTAGTCATAGGGTAAAGGCTTTTTTTAATATGATTTTTGTCAAGCACTTCTAATTCCTACAATCTAGCCTCTTTATGCATATTATTGTCAATTAACCCATGGAAGATACATATTCATAAATTGAATCTTAAAGCTCAAAACAATTTTCATAAATTGAATCTTAAAGCTCAAAACAATTCTAGTATTATGGCACCTTGAGAGTGAAATGAAAAAAGATGAATCTAACTAGCATTAAGACTTGAATAAACTAGTAGGAATTTTAATTACTTTCCAAATAAGAATATAAATATAAAGTGTTTTGTTTTATTGAAATAGGAATTTTCTACAAATGCGACAAAGTTTGTCCAGTGGTCTCAATTGGAACTAATTCCTATGTGAGGAGAAATTTGGATCTAAACTTGTGTCTAGGACAAGGGAAAAGGTTGGGGCTACTTGGGAGCCTACCTTGGTTAGGGCCTTGTTTGGTATATTTCAACCCTATTGACAATCAAAAAGTTTAGGGTGTGTTTATCCTAGTGTACTCTAAGCTAAAAAAGTAGCTATTCATTCAAAAAAATGTTGTAAAAGAATCTAGAAGCTTCTATAATGTGAGAGAAGTGATTTGTGTGTAGAAAAAAAGAGGGAAATATAAACATCATATTGTGAGGAGATAAAAGGGGCAATAATAGAGAGTTTTAAAGACTACAAAAGAGATTAAAGAAGCTTGTAGAAATTATGGGAAATAGGGAAGAATATATATCTTTTAAGAATAACAAAAGAAAAAATAAACAATAAAGAAATTTGCCTCTTTCAAGAAGGGGAAAGGAAATAGAAATAGGATTATCAAGACTAAAAAGAGGAGCTACATAATATTAAAGGGACCTAAATGAAACGATAAAGAAAGTCTGATTTCTCTAATAAAGAATAATGGAAATTATGGATGCATCTTTCAAGGCTATAAACAAAAGCTAAATTAATATTGCTAGAAAGTTGCAAGAGGCAATAGAAAATAAAATTTGTAGAGAATGCTATCAAATAGATGTTGGAGTTGTAGAGAAGCCATGCTATTTAAAAAAATGAACATAACTAATTTTTTGAATAAAATATAACTTCTTTTGTGTTTAACAATTAAGAAGGTTATTTTATAAAATATTAGGAAAATCTATTGGGAAAATGCAAAAAAGTATCTGGCTTTTATATTTTGTCCATTGGAAGAGATAAGGGACAAGTGTTGGCATCTATATGATTTGTTTGGATATCAAGAATGTCATCACAAATGTGGTGACATCACTCCAATTATGGTGGAGTCTAAGTAGAGATAAATTTAGAAAGTCATAGAAAATTGGTTTGAAATATGAAGAGGTAAAATCGTGGTGATTGATGTAGGAAATAAGCCCAAAAAATTAAATAGGTTGAATGAATCTTATAACATGCTATAGACATGATCACTAAACTAAGTGTAATACGTAGAGTAGAAATTACAAAAGAGACAATTTTCAACTCTACATTTTGACTCCACTTTAGTAGGCTAATGTCACTAGGTAATATAGCTATGCTAAAGTACAAAAAATAAATGCTAAAAGAAAATTACATAAATTGAAATAGCTAAAATATCAAGAATACATAAAAGGATACACAACAACACTATATTATCCATGTTCCAGATTTCAACCTATGATCATCACACCTGCATACAAGGGAGTAGTTAATGACCAATTATAAAAAATTCATAAATTATAACTAATTTAGAGCACAAAAATTAGAGAGAGAATACTATAACCATTGCAGAAATAAAGCTAAGAAGATTCATATAACCAAAATTATAATGGTAGAAAGAAGGGGCCAAACAAGGACAAGTAGATAAATCAAGGATCTTATCATTCTAGATATATTATAAATCATGGAAAAATTAGCACAAGGACCAAAATAATGAGCATGGCTTAGGGATCAAACAAGTGGCAAGTGATCCTAGGCTACTTTGTGCTAGGAGTCGTGACAATTGATTTAAAGACCAAACATGGTTTAGAGACCAAGTAACTCGAATGATGGAGGCCTAACCAAGTAGAATAAATCATAATATTATTAGTCATGATACTAGATCAAAGATATAGATTGTATGTTCCCATGAAATTATCTAAAAAAAGAGAAATAATATCAAGAGTTAGAGAGGGGAGAAAATAGTGAGATATAGAACAAGGGGACACAATCAAAGGTGAGTTTTCCCCAAGAAAATAAAATAAGTAGATGCCCCTACAAGACAACAGTGATAGTTACAAAGATAAAATAGGGTATTGAGAATTATAGAATTGTAATATTGAAATGTGATGAGAGAAGCGAGAGAGAAAGATGAATACTAAAATATCTAGGATAGGAAGGGACTAGCATGAGAGATAGAAAAAATAGCATCCCTAGTGAGAGGCAATAAGAAAAAGAAGCATTCCATATAGAAGAGGACTAAGAGATGGTCTATATAGAAGAAGAAACAAAGAAAAAAGAGCTATTATTCAGAAGATACTACAATTTATGTTAAAGAAGTCAAAAGAGGAAAATAAAATTGTAGAGTTTTAAAAATCAGATTTAGAAAACCTATAAATAGGGTTTGACTTTTCAATGCCTCAATGACGACTATTCATGGGTATGAGACTAGATAGGTTGCAAGAGCAAGTGGCATTAGGGCATTGTGTTTGAGACGTAGATACCACAAACCCTTTCCAATCATTATTGGATTATTTTTAAATGAAATTTTGATGTGAATTGTGGTCTTATTTGTGTGTTTTGTTCACATCCAAGGTTTTGTGGTCATGTCCTAGGAATTGCAATCACATCCAAGGGGACCTAGGATAGAAAAAGAGAAGATTTAGGCATGTTTTAAGCTATTAGAATAGTCTATTTATATGGCTAGATGTTTGTTTTTTTATGAGGAAACTAATGAAAACTTATTTTCTATGATTGCAAATAGCTCTTGAGTTGAGAGATAGGCCACATAATGTGGTCCTTAAGACAATTCAAGGCCATGATAACATAGCTACAAAGAGGGACCTACTTAGAGAAATTTGTTTATACTAGGTGTATACATTGTTGGATATGTCTTATAGCATGAGGATGTTGAAGGCGTTAATAGAGAGGTGGGATCCAAATGCTTTGGCTTTAGACTATTGACTAGAGGCATGATTGTCACACTAGAGGATGTGTAGCAGATCATGCATCTACTAGTGAAGGGAGTTCAAGTAGGGGCATGGAGTGAGAGGAGTGCTAGGGAGAGACAATGAGGTTACCATTATTGCATAGGTTGGAAACTATAGAGAGAAGATAAATGGTAAATGTAAGAAGATGAGTCCACTTTTCGTGGAAGTTGTGCGGGCAAAAAAAACCCTGATAGATATAGATGCTCGTTTTGAAAATAACAAGCAGTCATTTAGGAATGGGTGCCCAAGCCTAGCCCCACACCCGTATGGAACAGGTACCTGTTTAGGATTGGACACCCGACCCTAAATGGGTGCCTATTAGAAATGAGTACCCATTTATAAAATGGGCACCCATTCACGAAATGTATTTTTTCTTCCCTACGACTTCATTTTTTCTCTATTTAAATAACAGGACCGAGCAAGAAGGGGTTACCAGAATGCATACCCGCATCGACTGAGCTCCCCAACATACCTCTATGACCTCCTTCCTTCACGAGAGCTACCTTTGAGTGTTTCCAGGTAGGTGGTTTTTTGTTTTGATGTGTTTGTTTACTATTTTTTAATTTATATTTAGTTTTGAAAACTAAATTGTAAAATAGATTTTATTCAGTAAAAACCAAAACCATATGATGTAGTATAAACCTAGTTAACATATTTGAAACCCTGGGACATTTAAATTTTAATTTGTAAACCCAAAATTTAGGGTTTAGGGTTTGTAACCTGAAAATGAAAACCCTAGGACAAGTTTAAGCATGAAACAAAACTAAATAAAAGAAATCAAATAAACAAAAACAATTTGATCAAAACAAAAACAATGAGCTCACTAGCATTAGGGAAGAGGAGCCAGTAGTAATTAGGGCTAACTTTGCGAACATATAGTAGTTACATGGAATATCGCACCTGACCTCTATTTTTTTTAGAAATGTGATATGGACTCTTATCTAGCTCTACAACTAAGGTTTGGAGGTGTGACTCGTTATGTTCAAATAGGTTAGTGTATTTTTAATTTGTAGTTAATAAATGTGTTTTGATTACTATTTAATTTAGTATATTACTATGTGTTCATATTAGTTTCAATCAATTTATAGATTTTATTTGTGAACTTTGTTAGTTCTTGTTCAAGGTCCTAAATGTTTAAATTTTAATCCCTGATCCCAAACCCTAAGCCCTAAACCCTAAACTTGGAACTATTAATTGAAAACCATAACTCAGAACTATAAACCTTCAAACTTTAAACCCTAAATCAAAACCCTAAGCCCTTAAACCTAAATGCTAAGAGTGAGACTTCAAACCCTCAACATTAAACACATTCATACAAGACCTCAAACATCATAAATGAAGTGAGAACCCCCAACCCCAAACTTTCAAACTTTAACCCTAAAATCACATCCCAAACTAAGCCCTTAAACATGGAATCCCTAATCCCAACCCTAACTCGAAATGCCAAACATTGAAAAAACATGTTCAACGTAAGCTCAGAACCTCAAACCCAAAGTCCTCAATCTTGAACTATAAACATTAAACCCACATATATAAAAACTGAAACTTGGTACTTGAACTTAGAATCGCCAACCCCAAACCTTCAATTTCTTGAACACTAAACTCACATCCCCAAATCAAATAGTCAAACATGGACCCTAACTTTGGAACTCCTAATCCCAAAATTGAACTCAAAATAATAAACATTAAAAAATTAACCCTATGCTCATAACCTCAAACCACCAACCCTTAACATTGGAAGCCACTCATACGAAACCCCAACTATAAAAAATATTCAAACTTGAACCCTAAACTCACATCTTGAAACCAAACCATTCAACATGAACTCTAAACTTGGAACCCCTAATCCTGGAACCCTAACTCAAATTCCCAAACATTTAAAAAACATAAACCCTCACAATTTGGTCCTACCTAAGCCATTGAACACCATTAAATGTGACCCAATGAGGAACTACATGTATCACATAAGTCAAATACCACCAAGGCATATATTGAAATGATCCCTCACATATTAATATAAATGTAACTATCATACAACCAATGAAGTTTAGACAACTAGTGGAAATGGTGAGCAATATCTAATGGTCATTACTCAATCATTCGCTAGGAGTACTTTAGCTATCAAGATCTATGAAATATTAATACAACCTCAAACTTGGTGCTTAAAATCAAAACCTCAACCATAAAGGTCTTCAAACTTGAATCCTAAACTCACATCTTAAAACCAAACCATTAAACATGAACCCTAAACTTGGAACCCCTAATCGTGGAACCCTAACTCAAAATCCCAATTTGGTCCTAAACCCACACAATTTGGTCCTACCTAAGCCATTGAACACCATTAAACATGGCCCAATGAGGAGACATGCAACACATAAGTCATATTCCACCAGGTCATATATTGAAATGATCCCTCACACATTATATAAATGTAACATCACACAACCAATGAAATTTAGACAACTAGTGGCAATGGTGATCAAGATCTAATGATCATTGCTCAATCATTCACTAGGAGTACTTTAGCTATCAAGCCATATGAAATATTACTACAACCTCTAACTTGGTGCTTAAAATCAAAGCCCCAACCATAAAGGTACTCAAACTTGAACCCTAAACTCACATCTTGAAACCAAATCATTAAACATGAACCCTAAGCTTGGAACCCCTAATCCTGGAACCCTAACTCATTGAAATTCCAATTTGGTCCTAAACCCTCACAATTTGGTCCTACCTAAGCCATTAATGCAAGAGCATCTCGGGCAAATCGGTGATCCACATCAACCAAAAACAATTGTAGGTTTAATTTTCAATTTTGTTTGGTTTGTTGGGTTCTAATGGCTTTTCTCGGTACTATGTGTGTTTGGCACAGTCAGGGAGGTAATTTGACAATGTTGTTTGAATTAAGTCCCAACACGCGTGAAGTTAGTTTCTGTAAAACATTTGTTCTGGGAGCTTGGCGAAGTTTCATGGCAAATCCTTCATCAAGAAAAATGTTGATTCCATCCTGGAATTATACGTGAAGGTTTCATGAGCAAATACATTCAGGTTTTGAAGATTTTAATGTTTTTCAACTTATGCCGACAAATTGGCAAAAGATTAATATCTCAAGTTTCATGATGGTTGAGATCAAACGCTTTGGAGGACATCTTAGGAATGCTAATATTCTCATCCCTATCAGTTTTGGTGAGGTTTCAAGCTTCTGGTGAAAAGTTATGGCCGAAGTCAGTTTTCAGCTTCCCGGCGCATTATAGCAAAGTCACAAAAAGCAATTTTTCTCAGATTGTCACTGCTACTCCATGAGGATTTATCAGAAGCAGTCTAAAGAATAAAAAATGTAGGTTTGAGGTCCTATTACAAAGGCAAAAAAATATAAATCAGTTAATGAAAAGGTGGATGCCAGCTAAGGAGGAGTTCCTCACGCCTTATTTAGAAGGCTCTCATGAAAAGGCAATATATATATTTATAAAGAGATAGAAAAATAAAGTGAATGGATGGCATGGGATTGGCATTGAAATCCCATTTTGTCATCACATTATTATTGTTGTTGTAGACAAGTTTTAAAATTCCTATGATGGAGATCTTTAGAAGCATGAAGCCAACGTGGAAGGGAAAGAAAGAGGCTTTTTTTATACTCTTTTGTGTGTGCAGCAATAAAGGAAGACAAAAGGGCAGGTTTAACGCTGGTTTTGGGGAAGGACTTTTCATTGTCTTCAAAACAAAAGTCTATGAGAGAAGAAAGTGCTCAGTTTTGGCGCCATTATGAGAAAAATACCATACAGGATTAAAGCAACATATGACATATACACAGAGGAAGAGGATATGAAAGAGGAAGCAGATAGAGAAGGCATTTTGGGGAAGTGAAGGTGGTCTTGGAGAAAGAGGAGAGAAGCTGCCAGTAGAAAGTGTGTGCTTGCCAGAGTTTAAGAAGAACTTGCAGAGGCAAGTTATTGTGTAGAGGATTGACATGAGAGGCTATAGATGCCTTTAAGTTTGTTTGTTCATTTGTTATAGAATTTTATTAGTGGAATAAAATAAAACAATTTTGTTGGTGCAATCCTGTGTAGAGTTGTGTGTTTTTGAGCTTGTGTAGAAAAGTATGTTTTTGTGAGAGGGATTGTTATTGTCTTCATCAAATGGTATTAGAGCTAGTGGTCATGAGTGCATAGGCACAGTGCCGAACGCAAGGCAGCCTATGCTAGGTCCTGCGAGAGAGTGAAGCGGTGGAGAAGAGCTCATGCAAATTGTTGCAAGTGTGAGAGAGAAGTCTTGAGCAGTTGGGAGAAGAAGAGCTGTAGAGAAAATATTTTTTGCAGATTGAGAGTGTGATGTGTGGAAGATTGCAGCAGCATGAGGATATTCGTAAGGAAGCCTGTGTTATGGGAAGGCTGGAAACAATATCAAGAGAGGAAAATTTTGATGATGATGAGGGATATAACTATGAGAGTGGATAGGTTGGAAGCATTGGAGCATGAAGAGATTGTGAGGGATAAGTTCGCAGCGAAGGCATGCCATGAAGAAGGCATGAAGGAAAAGAATAAAGAAGAGGAAGATGAAGAGTTTTGTGCAGCAGTAGTTGAAGATGTAGAGGTGGACAGTGAGAATAAAGAGGTTGAAGATGCAGCTATGGAAGATGTGATTGCAACAATGGAATGTGAAAAGGTTGTAGCCGTAGACCATGGCGAAGATGATTTGTTGGCGCAATTTTCAGCGATAGAGAAAGAATGGTTAGAGAAGATTGCAATGAGTGAGGGTGAGAGATATGTTGCAGCCCGTGAAGGTGAGAAGATGAACATTGCAGCGAAGGATGATGTTGGCATAGCAAAGAATGAAAAGGTAAGTTTTAATTTTTTTCACAATTTGTGAGGTGAATAAGGAGTTAGTAGATACAAAAAGTGATTATATAGTTGCAGATTGGCGTGTGGATAGTGCATATTTGCTTGTAGAGGTTGTGGACAAAGATGCATGTGTAATTTGGTGGAGGTGGTCGATTTGTGGTGGGTTGGATCCCACGAAGGAGGATAGGAGAGTAGGGAATATTTGGTGGAGGAGAACGGTATATGGTGGATGTACATCCATGAGAGGAGAGAGGAGTGGTGTATGGAGTTGTAGGCGGAAGAGGACAGTTGTTCTAGCATGGTGCTGGAAGAAGAGGAAGAAGACATAACCCTGTGCACATTTCATAGCGATGGAGTTTGCGGCAGGTTGGTGACAACTTGAAAGAGTAGTTTTACTACTCCACTCCATTTTGTGAGTCCTACTCACAAAATCTTTCTACCCAGCATGTCTGATGAAGGAGCATCCTAGGCGAATCGGTGATCTGCATCAACCAAAAATATTGTAGGTTTAATTTTCAATTTTGTTTGGTTTGTTAGGTTCTAATGGCTTTTCTTGGTACTATGTGTGTTTGGCACAGTCAAGGAGGCAGTTTGATAATGTTGTTTGAATTAAGTCCCAACATGCGTGAAGTCAGTTTCCATAAAACAATTGTTCCGGGAGCTTGGTGAAGTTTCATGGCAAATCCTTCGACAGGAAAATTGTTGATTCCATCCTAGAAATATATGTGAAGGTTTCATGAGAAAATACCTTCAGGTTTTGAAGATTTTAATGTTTTTTGACTTATGCTGGGTAATGGTTGAGATCAAATGCTTTATGCTAATATGCTCATAGGAATGCTAATATGCTCATCCCTGTCAATTTCGGTGAGGTTTTGAGTTTCTGGTGAAAAGTTATGGCTGAAGTCAGTTTTCAGCTTCCCGACACATTATGGTGAAGTCCCAAAAAGCAATTTTTTCTCAGATTGTCAATGCTTCTCCATGAAGATTTATCAAAAGCAGTCTAAAGAATAAAAAATGTAGGTTTGAGGCCCTATTACAGAGGTAAAAAAAATAAAAAATCAGTTAATGAAAAGGTGGATCCCAGCTAAGGAGGAGTTCCTCATGTCTTATTTAGAAGGATCTCATGAAAAGGCAATATATATATTTAAAAAACAAAGATAGAAAAATAAAGTGAACGGATGGCATGAGATTGGCGTTGAAATCCCATTTTGGCATCACATTATTATTGTTGCTGTAGACAAGTTTTAAAATGCCTATGATGGAGATCTTTAGAAGCATGAAGCCAATGTGGAAGGAAGAGAAAGAGGCTGTAATGCCTCATCTGAGGCATTAAAAACATTGTTTTTATATTCTTTTGTGTGTACAATAGTAAAGGAAGACAAAAGGGCAGGTTTAACATTGGTTTTTGAGAAGGACTTTTCATTGTCTTCAAAATAGAAGTCTATGAGAAAAGAAAGTGCTCAGTTTTTGCACCATTATGAGAAAAATACCATACATGATTAAAGCAACAAAGGACATATACACAGAGGAAGAGGATATGAAAGAGGAGGTAGATAGAGAAGGCATTTTGGGGAAGTGAAGGTGGTCTCTGAGGAAGAGGAGAGAAGCTACTAGTATAAAGTGTGTGCATGCCAGAGTTTGAGAAGAACTTGCAAAGGCAAGTTATTGTGTAGAGGATTGACATGAGAGGCTATAGATGCCTTTAAGTTTGTTTGTACATTTGTTACAGAATTTTATTAGTGGAATAAAATAAAACAACTTTGTTGCTGCAATCTTGTGTAGAGTTGTGTGTTTTTGAGCTTGTGTAGAAAAATTTGTTTTTTGTGAGAGGGATTGTTATTGTCTTCATCAGCCATTAAACACCATTAAACATGGCCCAATGAGGAGACATGCAACACATAATTCATATGCCACCAAGTTATATATTGAAATGATCCCTCACAAATTATATAAATGTAACTATCATACAACCAATGAAGTTTAGACAACTAGTGGCAATGGTGAGCTAGATCTACTGGTCATTGCTCAATCATCTTCTAGGAATAATTTAGCTATTAAGACCTATGAAATATTACTAAAACCTCTAACTTGGTGCTTAAAATCAAAACCCCAACCATAAAGGTCTTCAAACTTGAACCCTAAACTCACATCTTGAAACCAAACCATTAAAAATAAACCCTAAACTTGGAACCACTAATCGTGGAACCCTAACTCAAAATCCTAATTTGGTCCTACCTAAGCCATTTAACACCATTAAATGTGACCCAATGAGTAGACATGCTACACATAAGTCATATGCCACCAGGTCATATATTGAAATGATCCCTCAAATTATATAAATGTAATTATCATACAACTAATAAAGTTTAGAAAACTAGTGGCAATGGTGAGCAAGATCTAATGGTCACTTCTCAATCATTCACTAGGAGCATTTTAGCTATCAAGACCTATTAAATATTACTACACATCATCCAAGCACAATCCCTTCAATGTAGTGTTGTCAAATCTTGTGGGCCCATCATCTACAACATATATCAAATAATTAGTAATACATTGTCTAGGACCAATAGTAACTTGTAATCTATGAAAGCACATGAAAAATATTCATGGAAGGATGTACATAATAAATATGACACAGTAGAATCCATTATTTAGAGCTCTATATCGTCAAGTTATATCACCAATTGCATGCATCAAATTTTACTATTGATGAATGTATATAAGAAGAATATATGAATGTATTCTTTTTGTTCGGTGAACGCTTTTGATCAGAGCTATGAACCGGTGCAGCCACAACACAGGGGACCTCATCCCCAAGCATCCAAGCATGAACACTATGGGATTTGAACCTTGGTGGCCGCCACTATAACCAAGCAACTTAACCACCCAACCATGCCCTTAACGACAGAATATATGAATGTATTAATTTGAAGCATGTATTTTTATATTTTCAAGTTTTAAATGTATAAATATTTTAAGCACATGTATTGTTATGAACTTAAATATTTTATTTATGCATGTATTGTAATGCTTAATTACATGTTTAAATGTATTGTTTAAACCATGTAAATTTATATATTTCCAAGTTTGATATATGTATGGCTTAAGGGGACATGAGATCACTTAATAATTTGTTTAGGGCATGACAATAAATCAATTAGTTCTATCAAGTAAATATATAAAACTATACATTAGTCAAAAAAATAAAGTTTTAAAGTTTTAAAATTACCTACAAACCATTTAAAAAATTTACTCCATTGTACCGTCTACATCCTCTCTTTTTTGTAATGCATCTATGATTGCCTCATGCTCTTCCATATAAAGTTTCCATAACTCTTTTGTAACATGTTTCCCTTGATATATCACTAATTGTATATTTGTTGCCACAACCAAATGTGAGTATTGCATAATTTTCTTATGTGTTTCATAATCTTCAAAGGCAAGTATACCATTCTTCCTTATTAGATATTTTGTAGCCAAGTGCCAACAACAACCATAGAACCTATTGGATACTCAAATTTATCATCATCTACTCTAGGTTGTGACAACTTATGTTTGTCTCAACACATCGAGCCAACCAATAATTTGTTTCCTCTTCATTGCCCTCAAGTGCAACAACATCATACACATATCCTGTAAAAAACTTACAAATTCAATAAAGTAGGACATGATATATAATTCACAAAAATGCATGCATGTATAGAATTATAGATTACAAAACAATGTAATGAAACTAGATGTTGAATTAATGTACCTTCTTGCACGCAAGGTCTGAAATACAATCAGTCATATGATGCAAACAATTGATTATCCTCTTCAAACATTTTTTTCATGTTGATCATGTGTTTGTATAGGTGTTAGGGATCTTTGTTGCCATCCTTCAACCCATTCTGTATTTTCACATGCTTTCCACTCACTTCCAATACAAAACTGACAAAAATAGGCAAGTTCCCTAGTCCATATAGTTCATGTGCTTGCATTTGAACTCTTAAATGAATGTCATTTTGTTGATCCACTAATTATCTCACAATCATATCAGAGATATTTTTTTCTTTTTCAACTAATCAAAAGAACCGTTGAACTTTAGATTTTTCACTTGATCCTGTAGATAATTTTGTATTACACCTACATCTTTAAACTTTGTTGCATCCACAAATTTTAGTTTCTCACTAGCAATAGCTCTTTTCACACATGCTCCAACTCCATCATGTTCTCCTTTACCGTGTCCAACTTCAAAGAAACTCCACATATGTTGGATATTGTTTTCTTTATGGGCCCCACACAACCAATAAAACATTCGAGTATTTTTTAATTGTCCTGTACAATTGTCTGACCATATGAGATGTTGTGTCATCTAGATTTCTCTTTCTTTTAAATTGTCATTAAATACTTTGAAACAATACTACACAAAATCTAATGAATGTAACTGGTTATCACTCAAATAGAAATGGTTCTCCCTCAAAAAATTTATGTCATCTTTTGTATTGTCATCTGCATGTCTGTATAAAATATGAATAAAGATGGCCACATGTATTGAGTTATAATATTGAGAATAAATCTCCTCTTGTGCAACAAGGGTATAGTTTTCTGCAAAGTCAACCACTGAAAGTATAGTTCAAATTAGAAATATATTTTTACCTCTATGAAATTGTTCATCAAGCCACTAAGCATATTGAGAGTGTTTCACATATTTGTACACAATCCTATTCTTGAATTCTGTGATGAATGCATGTACACTACTTTGTTCTATGTCTAACTCACAATGCTTTCTAATTTTTCCATCCTTTAATGGATATTGAACATTGTTGAACCTCTTCACATCCACTAATTGTTGTCCAAAATCATGTGAACTACTTTCATGCATGCATTCTCTTAACAATGAAAGGTTACCACATCTATTGCATTGTCTAGAAACACAGTTTTGAATAAAATAATTGTCCATTAGGTGTTTCACAAAGTAAACTTGTTATGAACTCCTTAAATGTTGTAGGTGGCATATTAATACCACATTCCTGCATAATTTGGTTGGTATGCAAAGTACAACTTATATATCAAAAAACATAATAATAATAATGGAATTGCACATGGGTTTTGTAACAACAAAAGATTCATTGCTTATTAATTTTGACATACCAACGTTTACATTTCTCAAATGATCTTTGACTTATGCTAAAATTTTCTATAATTGAATCATCTAGAAATTTTTTATATAATTATTTGAGTCATGTCTAATAGCTTTTTTGGATGAGGATCATGATTTTTTGAGCCCTCTTAATTTCAAAACATCTCTAGCATTAGACAAAACCCTTGTAATATCATGCCAATATTTTTTAATTAAAGACATGATTTCATTATTTAATTTCATGTCAAACCTTGGGAGTCTACCACTAAAAGTCCAACATCAGTTAATTGGATCATCTTCAATACTTACTCTTCTCTTACTGCGCTTCTCAAAGTTTAGCATGCACATTTAAATATCCACTTGTCTTACTTATTATTTTTTTGCTCACAACTAATTTATTAACTAAAGTAGTTGTTATTTCTCATCATGTTGCATTCCTATCTTTAGATGGACTCACTTTTCCAATAGAATCAATAGCATTATAAACACTAGACATAACGTGTTCCATTGATTCATCCACCTTTTTGGGTTTTACAAATATGCCTAATTTTTTCATTACTTTTCACATTTTTGACATTCCCATCAATTGCTTTACAAGTTGACATTGAAATCCTAAACCTTTTCTATAAAAAAATAGTTTATACAATCTATTTTCATGGGTTTGAATTTGTCTCCAAGATATCTTACCACGAAGATTATCCAAAACATTTCTTTCAATTTAAAAAAAAATATTTTCATTTTCACTCACAAAAGGGTTTTCATTTTCATTTTTTGTTGTGTTGTTTCTAATAGAAGAAACTATATCAATGTTGCTCATCTTTCTTTTCAATTCCACGGCATTTTACCTGCAGCGTTAGTGATTTTAATTTTGTGAAAAAATCCTGAATTGTGTTGAAGTTTCTTGGACTTAAACTAATTAGTTTATTTTCCAACATATGA
Source organism: Cunninghamia lanceolata (assembly GCA_027924645.1). NCBI lineage: Eukaryota > Viridiplantae > Streptophyta > Pinopsida > Cupressales > Cupressaceae > Cunninghamia > Cunninghamia lanceolata. The sequence continues at coordinate 1,033,069 of BSBN01000053.1, read as the reverse complement.
CCCCTCATTGAATCTTCTGTGCCAAATAGTATGTCTAGCTTTGTCCATATTTTATTTGGTGAATTCAAAGACTCAATGTGAAAGAGCAAATCAGGAGAAATAGACAAACACAAGGTTTCATAGGCCTCATCACATTTGTTAAATGACTTAGGCTTATTTTTATCTTTAGCAAGTTCAATTTCTAGTCCCATTATTATCCTATGCAACCCAACTTTCCTTAAGTAGTTTTTCATGCATGATTTCCACTCAAAGTAGTTGTAAGGAGTTAATATGAGTACTCTTCTTTGATCCATGATGAAGAAATGCAGAAATGAAGTGTTGAAAAGAAGAGAACACACATAAGACAACCCCCCTTTTCACTCAATCAAAGAACCCCCCCAAGAAAATATGATCTGAAACTTTATAATTTAGTGTATTTACAACTACCACTACTAAGAATTACTTAGTGGTCTTGATCTCAATGCTTGCAAAAACCTCAACAATAGGTGTATGTTGAAAGTACAATACTAAAACAAAACCAAGTGAAACTAACAACACCAATGCAAAGTACATGAAAAAGCATGCACTTTCAAAAAATGAATCACCTCAATCCGAGGTCATTTATAAAAGTTCTGATTATCTGAAGTTCCCAAAACAAGAACTGTGCAATATCACGAGTAAGAACCTATAATTTCTAGAAAATATCTGCATCAAAATCAAAAAAAGTCTGCACTAATGCAAAGAGCATGAAAAAATAGCCCAAATCAAAAAAATTCTTAAAAAACGGAGCCAATATGAGCTAGAATGGAGCCTTTGAAAACTGCCTTTAAATCTGCAACTATCAACGAAGAGGGGTTCTGCTGAAACTTTCTGATTAAGTTTGTACACAATCTATTTTTTGTATGAAAAATAACAGATACCCAGATAGTTTTTCAACATGGCAAACAAAACCCAGAAATCTTTTTTCTTTTTGACATGTCTAAGAAGTGGATAATGAAAAAACATCAATAAAAAACAACATATAATATGTCAAAATTTATCTGGGAGGCCTCCTGGATGTAATGGTAAGGTCCTTTTGGCCTGAAAATGCTCCGAATAGAAGCTCTCTTCCATATCCGAGCTTAAAAACCTCGTTCTACAACTATGTCAAACGATCTCTGATTTTGATGAAACAAAAGCCAGATCTGACTTTCTTGAGCCTCCTGGGCGTGTTGGAATAGCCACTAATGCTGTCAATATAACCAGAAACGCTGAAATCACCTAGATCTCATAAAACACAATGCAAAACCTAGAGGTTAAAATGTTTCCATCAAACTTTTTTGATTCTCCAGATCATCTAAAGATGCAAGAGAAGAGCATATTAGGTTTTTGGTAAAACTTGCAACAAAGCTTATTAGCCCCCCTCAAAACCTCTCAGATATGGAAATTAAAATCAATTCTTGCACATAGAAAAGTTCTGATACCATGTTAGAATCGGAAAAGATGAATAACCTAGAAAACTAGTGCAAATGAATAGATATTAAACTGTGAAAACAAATGATACAAGATCAAAATAACAACACAAAGTTAGTCTCCATAAGATTAATACAAATGATGCAGAAATAAAATAGCATTATGAGGTTGCAAAAGCAAAAGATACAAAATACAAGCTAGGTAGCATGTTTATATAGAAAAGGGAGAGGGTGGAGGTGGTAACACCAACCAATAGGAAGCAACCATCTATCGGTCTAAAGATAACAAAGTATCTTCCCAAGATAGCTAATGGGTGCTTCCTTGTAGGATAGTGACACCTCATAACCCACTCACTTAATTAAACATGCTTTATGAACCTAAGCAAGATTAATAAAAGGTGTAGGAAAAACCTAGGAATATAAGAAAATAAATATCCCAACTAAGAAATAAAAACCTACACTAACAAATATTTGTAGGATAACAAAAGTAAATGGGTTGCATGGATTAGTCATACCTTGTGCATAAGGATACCTCAAAAAGTTGTCACTAAATATCCCTTATACTTGGCTTACTTGTATTATAGACCATAGGTCTCTAAAAAGTAGATTGATAGCAAGTTACAATGCAACTTAGATGCATAAACACATTTATATCCCAAAAATCTAAAACCCTTTCTAGTATCATAGTCCATGTGCAACCTAAAAAACTAGAATGTGCATAAAGCTTCAAAGGATATGTAAGAAAGTGTAGGCTCTCAAAGTATTTGGCAAAGGTAAGTATTACTAATCTTATGAAAAGTAGCAGTACAATAAGTTGCAAATAATTTACAAAGGACAAAGGATATAGCATTATAAGACTTTGATCAAATAGCCAAATAGAAGATCAATGTCATGATGTATTGGTGATAGAGTCAAAACCAAAGAAATGAAAAAACATGTATGCAAATCTAAGCGCAAAAGCTAGATGTGAATCAACTAAGAGAAGAGAACTGGAACTGCATATAAAATCTCATCAATTTAGCTATAATTTTACTTAAATGTAATTCAAAGACTCAAGAAAGTTCACATGACCAGATATTCATTAACAATTAATAAATGAACCCATATAATAAATTAATAAAAATATTTTACAACTACTACAATAGAAGACTAGCTAGAAATATCAACAAACTAGCAAATGTAGTCCCATATGATAAAAGAATGAAAATATTTTACAACTACTACAATAGAAGACTAGCTAGAAATATCAACAAACTAAAAAATGTGTTTCCAAAGCCAATATTGATGACTTTAGACTGAGGGCTTGCAAAGAATCTTTGGAGGATGACCAATCTATAGAGAGTGTTAAATTTAGGAGGTTTTCCCTAATAAAAATTAAGGAAAGACAAGAACAAAAATGGAAGGCAATCTTGACTGAAGATGGCCAAGACACTGTAGAAAATAATACACATTCTCATGTCCTTGATTTTGATGTAGAAAGAATTACCCATGAGGGAAGAAAATTGGTAAACACCAGTGGGTTCATTTTGCTACCTAGCTAGTATATTGCTAAGGTCATGGTTTTTGACCTATTAAAAGAAGAGAAAATGGTGAAGATCTTTTTAAGAGCCTAGAGGATGTAGATCCATTTATCTTTGGGTTAGCTTTTGGCCTTAATATGAATACCTTGAATATTTGTGCCCTTCCCCATATGCATAATAAATCCCAAGTTAATTATATTCTGCATCAACTAACTAGATAGTTATTGGTAAAAATGATTGGTGAATTATCAACCTTAGATGCAACAATGTTGGTAGTACATATTGTCCAATTCAATCAAGCAAACTACCAAAAGATACAAGAAGATTATAACAGATGAGAAGAAGAGAATCTAAAGTTAAAGAATGATTAAATAGAACTTAGGGCAACTCGTGATAATTTAAAGGAGAAATTCCAAGTTCTTACAAAGAAATTTTCTTCCATAGCACATACTCCCCAACTACCATCCCCTACTCATGGGAATTCTTGGGACCCCCATTTTCTTGCCCCATTTTGTGCCAACTTTGCAAGATTCCTAAGTCATGTGCCCCTTTGTATTTTTCTCTTTCTCCATGCCTTGGTTGAATCTTGGAATTAATCCAAAAATTCTAAGCATGCGTGGTTCCTAGCATTTTCCTTAAGTTATGTGCCTTTGTTGGAGTTTCAGAGTTTTAGAGTTTCATGTACCAACATGCCATCCTTATCATCTTTGAACTATGTCTTAGCTCTCTACCTTTTTGTCTAATTCTTTTAGGATCACAACATTGGGAGTTCTTGGTTCACTTTGTTGTTGGGCTTGTGTTTTGTGGAAGGCCCGACCCCGATCCGCGATGTTTCAAAATTGTTCTAAGTGCTTCGGGATTGCAAAGTTAGACGGTGTAGTTTCTTTATGTTTCAAGTGAATATTGACTTGGTGATGGCCTGATTTCCATGGCCCAATAAAGCTGCACCCTTGTTTTCTTTTTGTTGTTTAGACTTCAAAGGTTTCTCTATCTCTATCTCAAAGTTGATAGAATATCTGACAGGGTGTAATGCCGACCTGTACACACCTATACAAATGGGCACAAGAACGTACAATTTTTTTCATAAACCTAAGTGTCAATAAATGTACTACAAAGTTTACCTAAGGTATTTCTTGTAAACACGATAAAATGAAAAGCGTTGTCTTGCGAACAACCTTCCACGAGCTTCCTATGTCCATAATCGTAAAAGTTTGAAGGGTTTCGTTGTCATCAAGGTTCCATGGTTTCAAGACATGGAGTTTTCTCCTTGTAGAACTCTTTTGGTTGAGTTGAAAATTAATGATCTATGATATTTTTTGTCAAGTTGTTTATTTGTATCAATTTAAATCTTAGCTTGCCATTTTTTTAATAATTTGTCTAGATTGGGATAATGTTTTAATTTTAGTGCTCAGTAGAAGATTACTTAATTAGAAATCTTAAATATTTTATAACTGTTGGTAAAAATTTATGTGTAGAAAGAATATAACCAAATGTTCTTGTGAAATAATTGTCTTAAGTTAAAAAAATTATAGTTATGTTCGTATATGCCTACTTGTATGTGTGTGTACAGGTGGTCATTACACGAGGGCCCGACTACCAAAGCCTGATAGTTTCCCTTTGATCGCTTCAGACTTTGGGATTGGGGGATTCCCTTGCTCCATTTCTGAGACAGAGGACTTGATGGAAGCTTAATTTGTCAGCCCCAGATGTTTTTGCCTTCCTGGTCCATCTGCTTATCAGTACGCGATGGGATGTCTCAACAACTCCAAGGTTCGCCATTAATGGCCAAATTTGACTCCTCCAACATCTCTTTAACCATTTTCATGACCCGATGCACTTCATTCTTCATTGGCATGGCTCCAAATGCAATTTTCTTTAATTCCAAGTTGGCTCCCGCATTTTCTTCCTCCCCTACATTCATGGCGATAGGTGAGTTTAAATCTCAGACACATTTTCCTTTCCCGCCCAAGGGTTTGGGTGCACAGGGACATCCAGTATAAGTGTGGGTTCCCTTCTCATTCAAGGGGTTGGTCTTCCTTGTTTTCTCCAAACGGTTAGTGTGCAAAAAAGAGCAAGATTTTAGGGTTTTTTGTAGTGTCTGGTTTGGTTCTTCAAGGTGCAACTATTGAAAGTGTAAAAAAAATTTATTGTCAAATCTGATATCGATCATTGGATTTCTCCTTTCTTGTATGTATTTTTCTTGGGAATCACCTAAGTCGCACCTAGGGCTTCCCTTTACCATGTTTAATGGTATGAATGTAATATTTGATTTGATGAATGTGATAGTTCTTAAAACATTGCAAGCATTGTAATGATCATTTCAATATTATATGTGGATGAATGTGTTATAAGGAAGGATTACTAAGCATGTCCAGTCTGATATCAATTTCATACTCCTAGATAAACATATTTTATTTTTATTTCTCTTATTCCTTGGTTAAACTGGGAGACTTTGTATCCCATTGGATAGGCACCTATTTTAAAAATATTTGATCACCCACACCCATTCAAAATTAAAACAATTATCTCAAGTGTGAAGTAACTTGTAAGTCTGTATGCATTTTTAGTTCTATGTTTTAGTCAAGGAACCATCTTTACTAGAACAAACAAGTAACATCTTTTTAGACTAAATGTGCATACCCACATCATACATAGTTGCATTGATGTTTCTATCAACTTAAAAGAGGTTTGCATTGATTTTTCTATCAACTTAAAAGATGTCATTTGATGCAATGAGGTATTGTCTAAACCAGTGACATCTTTAGGGTTTAGAACAACACCTCAGGTATCACTTCTTTTGTTATTGTTTTGGATATATTTTGTGTAATTAGTAATCCCCACTAAGGGATACCTCTAGGAACACCCTCCTTGGTCTAGTTGAGCCAAAAGTGAAGAGGAGATTACCCATTCCTAGTAGTTGCTTCCTCAATATATCGATGAGCCCTTTCTCTACCTTCTTGATGACATCCCCTGGCCTAGAAGGTAAGAACATACTCTAGGATTTTGGACCTATGGTTTTTGGTCCCAACATTTTGGCATCATCGTCGGGGACAAATCTTATTGGTGTTTTTTAATGGGCTGCCAACTCATGCTATTGCTAGGTTGAAAATGAATTTGATGACTACTGCTATGACAACCTAGAAAGCTTTATGCCTTGTTGATTCTTCCTACACCAAGGATTTCCTCATTCAGTGAAGTGGTGATTCTACAACATTATTTTGTGTTTTTGTTGTTGTTTGGTTCCAACTGGTTGTGCAATGAGTTTTTTTCATCCAACGCAACAATAGGTTAAGAATAACACACAAGTTATGGATTCCTCTGACCTATCTGAACAAGAGCTTTTTGAATTGGTGAGCCACATATGCATGTTTTATTTAGGCACTAGTCAGTCCCATAGTCAATATGCATCTACAAGTGCACAAGAGGTTACAATAGCAGTGTTTAATAATGAACAAGATGACTTTATTGTTGACTTTAATGAGTTAGATGCACATATGTTTGATCATGATACCCTGGCTAAATATTTGGAAGGCCTTAGGCAGTTGGATGGCGAATCAATTTTATATTTTCATGGTAGGTTTGATGTTACAGTCAATTCCCTTCTAGATGATTGCAGACTTGATGAAAATATATGCATTGACATTTATTGTGAGGCCTTCTACCCTAGTGTAGGTCAGCTTCCCCAAGAATATAAACCAAAAAGTATCAAGCTGGTTTTTTAGTGGGCTTGTGCTACTCAGTCGACACTGGATGTTGTTGTTCCACCTCTCAATGTTGAGGGGGATATACTTGCAACTCCTGTTGTTTAGATTGGCATGTTAGATCATGATGATGGTGGTATTGATGCAACGTTGGATCAGTTTGATGGTGTGGTTAGGAGAGTTGAAATTGATAGCAATGCAACACTTTATTATAGTAATATAGATGATGAGGCCAATGTTAGTACTGATTTGTGCTTAGATGGGTCAGTTCATGGTCCTGAGAATAATGATTGTTCATTTGATGAAATCGCATGCTTTGTTCCTTCTAACAGTGATCTTGATGTTGTTGATCTAAGTAAGGAAGTTGAAGTAAATAATTTGTGTCTCTCTAGATATTGCTTTGTTGAAGATGATGCTCATACCTTCCTTATTGCAAATGAGAATGATGATTGTGAAATTATTCATGATCATATTGATGTTTTAGGTCATGAAGCTTTGAATTTTGATGAATTTTTAGAACTAGGTTTGGGGTAGTTATCTTCTACTGATGTGGACTGCTTTGAGGACACCTTTCTAGGCTCATTGGTTGAGCATGTTGATTGCAGCACGTTGTGTGTTCTCAGAGAGATCAGATTGCTTGCTTGTTGGAATGTGAAGAGGAACATATTATGGATCAATTCCTTAGCACATATATCCTTACGGTAGGTTGTAAAGAAGGATATGAAACAGTGAAGCAATTTGAAGATGGCGAGTCTTCACAAGAAGTGCCTCAAATTTATGAATTGCATGATGAAGGTGTAGAATTGGATTTGAGTCAAGTTTTTGATTCAATCATGGAGGAATATGTTAGCATTTGTGGGACAGTTGGGATGTAGGATGAATACGATCCATTAGATGGCATTGCCCATCTTGACCCTGCACTTGAAATTGACACTTTTCAGCTTGGTGGTCAAGAGGATAGGTTTCTTCATGTTAATTTGTGTCCAGGTCTAGTTATGCTCACATACTACCAAAGATCTTGAAAGTGAATGTTTTTATGTTGGTCATCATGATGATGGGTTTTATTATTTGTGGTTGTCATGTCCCGATAATGGTCATTTCCATTTCCAGCATGGTGACATGAAAGAATACATTTTGCTTGCACATGTTGGGAAGAGGCTTCATTTGGTGCTTCTAGGAGATGGATGCAATTTCAACTTGAGGATGTTAAGTTTATTTTTCAATCTTGTCTTTGACAGAGGTAAGATATTTGCAGCATCTTCTCCATGGCCCTATGCCATGGATCTTCTTTGCAAGGTTTGACCTGTAAATGTTCTAAATTTTGTTTACAGCCATACCCATTCCCTTGTGCTTACATGCCATTAGTTGTAAGTTTTCCTATGTATATTTGTTGTGTTTTGCCTTGTAAATATTGGCTTGTTGTGTTTTCCCCGCCCTCCCCTCCTATTTTTGATGTTTTGGTCTACTCTCAGAGATAGTTGGTTCTCGATGTGCCAAGTGTGGCACATGTCCCCAACCAGAGCCAGTGTTGGTACCCCCATTTTCCTACCCCATTTTGTGCTAGCTTTGCAAGATTCCTATGTCATGTGCCCCTTTTGTGTTTTTCTCTTTCTATATGCCTTGGTCAAATCTTAGAGATAATCCAAAATTTCTAAGTTTGGGTGGTTCCTAGCATTTTCCTTAAAGTTATGTGCCTTTGTTAGAGTTTCAAAGTTTACGGTACCAACATGCCATCCTTATTGGCTCTAAAATCTAACTTGGTTCTCTGCCTTTTTGTCTAAGTCTCTCTATAGCGTAGAAAATTGCATACCCTTACAATTTCATGCTATGTTTTGGGCTTGCTTTAGTGTCCATTCCCTTAGTATGTTTTAGGGATCATTTGAGCCTAGCCTTATCCTTTTTCCTTCACCAGATTGTCAAATTTCATTACTTGATTCTAAGTCTTCTCACTAATTTGAGAACACGTGTTAAATTTTGTGTGATTTTTGTAGGATTTTACAGCCCCACATAGGTGTCCTCGCTTTTACAAAGACATCCTCATGAAGCGCTAGCATCTTGAAAGTCTCAAAATTTAAAATATTGATTTCCCACTTAGCCTCTTGCCTATTGTAACGTCCAATTGTTAAAAAAATGCCTTCAACATTTGAATCTGACCCTTCAACTTCCCTCACACCCTTATACAAAAACTAATTATGAATATCTCTCTTGGCTATGCTTGGATGCACAAAAACCTCCATTGTTGAGCTTATTGAAGCTGCATGCTATTGAAATGACTCCATTTTGAAGCTCTCTCAAGGACCCACATTGTTACATGTTGATTGACTCCTCCAAAGAGCTCATTCTTCCTTCTTCCATAATCATGTTGGTAATATTGTTCTTATTTTCATTTTGAAAAACATTGTAGATCTTATTTGTTTCTATGTTTCTATTTGGCAAAATCTTGGTGTAGACCACCACTCGCTTGATTTTATGCACACTAGGGTATTTCCCCGTAGACCAAGGATAATACTTATAGATTCATTTTGTTGCTAATGGTCTTAATTCCTAGATGCATTTAGGATAAGAGCACACACACAAGATTTTCTCTTTTACATCATTTGTTGTGTCGTGGAGGTTGGAAAACCAAAATGGGGGTTTGACTGAAGCAAACCCCTAAAACAGCCGACCAAGTTTTTCTAGTTTGTGTATCGTGTAGGTTGTGGAAAGAAATAAAATGCATGAGAGTTTGCTTTCTATTCCCTTATTACTCATTAACTTTCTTCTTTATGTTAAATGCTTCATTTATATATATTTCAGTTAAATTTCATTTCTGGGAAGTTGTTTCATTTCTCTATGCACATTTGGTGATGCTATAGGTTTATATAGAGCTATATAGTATGGTCTTTTTGTGTTTTGTTTCTATTAGGACTATAGTGCCTCGCATTGACATCCTCGCACCTGCACAGACATCCTAGCAAAGTTGTAGCATCCTAGAAATTTTGCCCCATCTTCTGGTGATAGGTTTCTCTCTTTGCTATTTACTATTCTACATTTAGTTTATTCATTTTGTATTTCAATTTCCTATTAATCAATATCCCTTATTTCAGCCCCCTATATGTAATGTACTGTAGAGAGTAAAAGTATCACTTTTTCTAGATTACACTTGCGGGATCGTGGGATCAAGAGTTCTTGGTTCACTTTTGTTGTTGGACTTGTGTTTTGTGGAAGGCCTAACCCTGATCCCCAATGTTTCAAAATTGTTTCAAGTGCTTCAGGATTGTGAAGTCCAAGGGCGTAGTTTCTTCATGTTTCAAGTAAATATCGACCTGACAATGGCCTGATTGTCATGGCCTGATAAAGTTGCACCCAAGTTGTTCTATTTTCGATGTTCAGACTTTAGAGGTTTCTCCATCTCCAGCTCAAAGTTGATAGAATATTTGATGAGGGCCCAACTTCCTAAGCCCAATAGTTTCTATTTGATCACTTTGGACTTTAGAATCGAGGGGTTCTCTTGCTCCATTTCTTAGTCAGAGAACTTGGTGGAAGCTTGATTTGTCGGGCCCCAACATTTTTGCCTTCCTGGTCCATTTTCTTATTAGTACACAATAGGATGCCTCAATGACTCCAAGATTCACCATTAGTGGCTAGATTTGACTCTTGTAACGTCTCTTTGACCATTTTCAAGACTCGATGCACTTCATTCTTCATTGGCGCGGCTTCAAATGCAATTTTCTTTAATTCTAAGTTGGTGTGGTTGGCGGCTCTCACGGTAGGTGAGTTTGAATCCCAGATGCACTTGCCTTTCCCACCTAAGGGTTTGGACATGTAGGGACATGGTATACGTGTAGGTTCTCCTCACATTCAAGGGGTCCTTATTTTCTCCAGATAGTTAGTGTGCAAAACAGAGCAAGATTTTAGGGTTTTTTGCAGTGTCCAGTTCAGTTCTTCATGGTGAAGCTATTGAATGTGTATAAAAATTTTATTGTCAAATCTGATATCAATAGTTGGATTTCTCCTTTCTTGTATGTATTTTTCTTAGGAATCACCTAAGTCACAGCTAGGGATTCTCTTTTCCATGTTTAATGGTATGAATGTAATATTTCATTTGATGAATGTGACAGTTCTTAAAACATTGCAAGCATTGTGATGATCATTTCAATATTATATATGGATGAATGTGTTATAAGGAAGAATTACTAAGCATGTTTAGTCTGATATCAATTTCATGCTCCGAGGCAAACATATTTTATTTTTATTTATGTTATTCCTTGGTTAAACTGGGGGACTATGTAGCCCATTGGATAGGCACCAGTCTGAGAAATATTTGATCACCCACACCCATTCAAAATTAAAACAACTATCTCAAGTGTGAAGTAACTTGTAAGTTTGTATGCATTTTTAGTTTTATTTTTTAGTCAAGGAACCATATTTACCAGAACAAACAAGTCACATCTTTTTAGTCTAAATGTGCATACCCACATCATGCATAGTTGTATTGATGTTTTTATCAAATTAAAAGAGGTCATTTGATGCAGTGAGCTATTGTCTAAACCAATGACATCTTTAGGGTTTAGAACAACATCTCGGGTATCACTACTTTTGTTATTGTTTTGGATATATTTCATGTAATCATTAATCCTTGATGAGGGATACCTCTAGGAACACCCTATTAGAATCAAGGAAGACAACTAAGAGGGGGGTGAATCAGTTGTCTCAAAACTTTCTCTACTTGTTAATCACTTAAATCCTTCTTGTTAATTCAGCAGCATAATCATAAATTAATCATGGAAACATAATGCAATCATTCAAGAGTAGAAACACATTAACACATATGACACCAAGATTTTGACATGGAAAACCCAGTTAAGGGAAAAACCACGAGGTGACTAACCCAAGATTGTATTCTCTATTAGAAGAATAAAAAGAACAAAATGGCACATGCCAATTAGGGCTCACTGCCTGAGCACACTGCTCACAAGAGGCCCACTGCCTATAGGAGACACATTGTCTACAGAATAATAAGTATTACATACTTGAACTGAAGAATAGCATCTTCACAATGCTTGAGTCAGTTCCATTTAAGCCCAATACTTTTGCTCTGCTTTTCGCACTTCTCCTCTCTACCACACTGTCATCTCTGCCAAGATGCTTTTGAAATGACTTCACAACTTCTTATTTATACAAGACATTTGACTTTGGGATAATCATCCAAGTCGGCATACATTACAGAGCAAATTCATAAATACAACATGACTAATTACAAGGAGACTTCATGCGGATCAATACATTGTCGACCACACAGATCTGAGACTTCAATTGCAATTCTTCACAGAACATCTTCAAGATCATCTGCAAGATGTGTAACTCATCCGATCGGCCAAACTTAGGAAGAACATCATCATCCAGAAGTAATTCTTCAATTACGAGCTCAATCTTCAATGCGGACCACCAATACGAACTGGACACAATCCAAAGACCTCCACAAGCTTGCCTGAAGCACCAAGAACATCCACACTACTTCTACTTACTGAAATCTTTCTCTCCTTCATCTAAAACCTCAAGAACACAGTTTGTCATCGCTATCATACTGGAATAGATGCTTGCAGACCTCTAGACTATGAACTAATTGAGTTGTCAATTCACATTGACTTTCTAAACACTCCATCAAATCCGCAGAACAAGATATTTCATTTCCAGATCTCACCGGACCTATCTGTGACACTTTGTCACCTCTGAACATCTGCCAGAACCGGTTTTACTCAAGTGGCCCTAACTTCTTCAGATCTTCATGCGGACCTCTCAAATCTTTACTAGATCATCTTAAGACACATGTCTACAAAGCCTTTGAAGCGCATCCTCTAATCTTCATCTCAGCTGGGATCTTTACCTTACTATCTTCATTGTTCTTCTTTGTTCCTGATAGGACTAATTTTCTCAATATCCTCAGCATACAACTCATCCAATCCTTGACATCAATGCAACAAGAGTATGTTGACATCAATGACAACACCGGTTAGGCCCATACTTGCAACAATCTCCCCCTTTGTCATTGATGGCAACATATGATGTGAAAAATTGTTTTAACCATCAAGACAAGAACTTCTTCTTACTGACTGACATAACTCCCCCTATAAACAACAACCATTCACATGTCTTCTCTTCCTTTACTGCTCCCCCTTTGATCAACAATCACTTTTTATTTTTCACATGTCTTTTCTCCCCCTTTGACATCAATGGCAAAGGGCACATACTTGCATCAATACCAACTGCTCCCCCTGAGTAGCAGCTTCCCATCATCAATCCGGACCACAAGATATGACTGTGAGATCCACCGGACTGATGCACATTAGTGCACCTTAATTCAGAACCAAAGGGGTAATAACCCCTAACTTCTCCCTAAGAAACTCAAAAGAGTCCTTAGGTAGAGGTTTAGTAAAAATGTCTGCAATCTGATCCTTGGAGGGCACAAACTCCAATCTAACTTCATTCTTGTTCACTTGCTCTCTCAAAAAGTGAAATTTGATGGATATATGTTTTGCCTTTGAATGCAACACCGGATTTTTTTATATATTTATTGCACTTGAATTATCACAGAAGATTGTGATAGGTTCCTCATACTCCACTCTAATGTCCCTTAGCATTTGCTTCATCCACAATACTTGAGTGCAACTACCTGCTGCTACAATATATCCTGCTTCTATAGTAGACAGAGATATTGTCTCTTATTTCTTGCTTAGCCAAGAAACCAATCTTTTCCCTAAAAAGAATGCTCCACCACTGGTACTCTTCCGGTCATCCACATTTACTGCCCAATCCGCATCTGTATAAGCATGAAGTGAGAAATCATGATCTCTAGGATACCATAAACCATACTCAACTGTCCCTTTTAGATATCTGAGAATCCTCTTGATTGCCATGACATGAGATTCTCTAGGATCAGCTTGGAATCTAGCAACAAGACCAACAACATTCATAATGTTAGGTCTAGTTTGAGTTAGGCCTAGTTTTGAGTCTTCCATCCCAAATTTCTTCAACAATTCTTTCACATATTTGGTATGAGATATGAAGATTCCTTTCTTTGTTTGAGTGATTTGCAAACCCAAGAAGAAATTTATTTCCCCAAACATAAACATCTCAAATTCACTTTTCATTTGATTTGCAAAAGTCTTGCACATACTATCTCTACCTCTAAAAATGATATCATCAACAAATACTTCAATAATCAAGATATTTTCATGATCAATCTTGAAGTACAAGTTACTGTCAGCAGTACCTTTATTGAAACCAATCTTTAAAAGATGCTTATCTAGTCTTTCATACCAGGCTCTTGGGGCTTGTTTGAGTCCATACAGTGCTTTCTTCAACTTGCAGACCATATCACCATGATCAGACAATTGAAATCCATCTGGTTGCTCAATGTATGCTTCTTCTTCCAAGTCACCATTCAAGAAGGCTGACTTGACATCCATTTGATATACTTTCAAATCTTTGAAGGCAACAAAGGCAAGAAATAATCTGACTACTTCAATTCTTGGCACCGGAGCAAAAGTCTCTTCAAAATCAACTCCTTCTATTTGGGAATAACCCTTGCAGACCAATCTGGCTTTGTTTCTAACTACTTCACCATTTTCATTTAGTTTGTTTCGGAAGACCCATTTGGTTCCAATCACATTTTTGTTTCTAGGTCTGGGAACAAGATCCTAAGTGTGATTTTTCTCAATTTGCATCAGTTCCTCCTTCCTTGCTTTAGTCCAGCTTTCATCATTGCATGCTTCATTCACTGTTTTTGGTTCAATCTTTGAAATCAGACAATAATTTTTTGAGTCTTGAGCAATCTTTCTTCTTGTTTGAACACCTTTGCTTTTATCACCTATGATCTAATCTTCATAGTGATTCAATCTTACATACCTAGGAATTTTGGGAGTTTCTTGCACTTCTATTTCTTGAACAGGTTCATTCAAACTTATCTCTTCTTCCTGATTCTCTAGATCAGTCTGGATCTAAATTTTAGAAGGGGCTTGGACCAAAACATCATTCTGATCATCTTCATCATATTCATAAAACCTTGAGGGTTTTTCAACACCTTCATCAACCTTCACATTTGTACTTTTTATCATCTTTCTCAATCTCTTGTTATAACACTGGTATGCTTTTCTTTGAGTAGAATAACCCAAGAATATTCCTTCATCACAGTATTGCTTCTGATTTGTACTCGATTAAGAGTATAGACATCAGTGCTTACAGCTTCTCTCCAGTAGATCTGAGGAACATTTGCTTCCATCATCATGGTTCTAGATGCTTCCTGGATGGTCCGGTTCTTTCTTTCCACTACTCCATTCTGTTGTGGAGTCCTTGGAGCAGACAACTGTCTTTTTATCCCATGTTTCTCACAGAATTCTATGAACTCACCGGAGGTGAATTCTCCACCTCTATCAGACCTCAGACATTTTATGTTTAATACGGTTTCATTCTCTACCATAGCTTTGAATATTTTGAATTTCTCAAGAGCCTCAGATTTCTCTTTCAGAAAAGTCACCCACATCATCCAGGAGTGGTCATCAATTAATAACATGAAGTATCTATCACCTTGCAAACTCCTAATTCTTGCCAGACCACATAGATCAGTATGAACTAAGTCCAATAATTCGGTAGAGGACTGTTCCTTACTTTTGAATGTGACTCTGCTTTGCCTACCCAACTGACATTCTTTACACAAACTATTAGTAGGTTTCACCAATCTTGGAAGATCTCTTACAGCCTGAGTGTTGCTTATCTTGATGATATTATCAAAATTCACATGACACATTCTCCTATACCACAACCAACTCTGATCAATTTGAACAAATAAACAACTTTTACCAGTACCAACCAAGTGGAAGATATTACCTTTTGTTTGAGTACTGGATGCAATCTCTGTTCCAGAACTTTCAGAGATCTTACATTTTCCATTCTTGAATCAGAGATCATACGCTTTGTCCACCAACTGTCCAACACTGAGAAGATTGTGCTTCAGACCTTCAACATACAGTACATTACTAGTTTTGTTCTTTCCATCAAAAGAAATAGTTCCTCTACCTCTGATCTTGCCAACAGAATTATCACCAAATTTTACAACTCCACCTTCATATCTTTCCAAATCTATAAACTTATTTTGTCACATGTCATATGGTGGGAGCATCCACTGTCAATGACCCAATCATCATTTTCTTCAACTTGGGCAGCCAGAGCTCTTTCTACCATTTTATGGTTAACAGATTCAGAGGGCATTGGATCTTCTTCCTTGATGGCAATAAACACCCAGTCACTTCCAGATTTGTTTCCTGTCTCTGATTCATCATCTGTTACTCCTTCATCATCATCCTCATGAACATAGTAACACTTCATTTGAAATCTTGATCTATTAGGGTTTGGCCTAAAAAATCTTTCTAAACACCTTGAGGCAAAATGACCAATCTTATTGCAGTTTAAACATTTGAAAAGAAATTTTCCTTCATACTTACTGGATCCTCTTGGTAGTCTTTTTACAATGAGAGCCTCAAGTTGTTTAGCTTCTATTTCATCCTCTTCTAGATCTTTTCTTGCTTTCTCATAACAAGAAGATTTTCTTGAGGAACTTTCTTCTGGATCATATCTTTGTTTGCCTTTTGTAGAGGCACTAGCTTTGAATGTTGATTTAGTATTGGGAAGTGCATCACCAAAATCAGCTAACTCGAATGCAAATATCTTACCAACCAATTGATCCCTTGTGATAGTTGTTAAGGATCTAATTTCCTCTATAGAAGCAACTTTGTGTTTATAAGCAGGAGGTAAGGATCTGAGAACCTTAGCAACAATTTTATCTTCATCCAGAATTCTACCAACACATCTGATGCCACAAACAAGCTCATTTACTTTTGTCATGTAAGAAGTCATATTCTCATCTTCACTCATCTTCAGGTTTTCAAATTTTCCTTTTAGACTCTGTAGCTTAGCACATTTAACATACTTGTCTCCTTCATGCAGAAGTTCCAGTTTTTCCCAAATCTCATATGCAGTTTTTAGATCTATAACATTTGTCAGCTCTGAATCAGATAAGGCACTTAGTAGAGCTTCTTTAGCCCGAAGATTGTTTTCAGCATCTCTGATTTAATCTACAGTTCTCAGACCATTCTGTGGAGGAACATACTTCTTTGAAGCCATGATCCAATATTGCATTCCCATACATTGCAAGTGACATTCCATGCGGCTTTTCCAAAGAGTGAAATTGGTTCCATCAAACCTCGAGCTATCCTTCTTATAGGAAGACATCCTGGATCTCCTCAAGCAGTTAAGCTCTTTTAGAGGAACTTGTCTCTGATACCAATTGTTAGAATCAAGGCACACAACTGAGAGGGGGGGTGAATCAGTTGTCTCAAAACTTTCTCTACTTGTTAATCACTTAAATCCTTCTTGTTAATTCAACAGTATAATCATAAATTAATCATGGAAACATAATGCAATCATTCAAGAGTAGAAACACATTAACACATATGACACCAAGATTTTGACGTGGAAAACCCGGTTAAGGGGAAAACCACAAGGTGACTAACCCAAGATTGTATTATCTATTAGAAGAATAAAAAGAACAAAATGGCACATGCCAATTAGGGCTCACTGACTGAGCACACTGCTCACAAGAGGCCCACTGCCTACAGGAGACACACTGTCTATAGAATAATAAGTATTACATACTTGAACTGAAGAATAGCATCTTCACCATGCTTGAGTCAGTTCCATTTAAGCCCAATACTTCTGCTCTGCTTTTCGCACTTCTCTCTACCACACTCTCATCTCCGCCAAGATGCTTTTGAAATGACTTCACAACTTCTTATTTATACAAGACATTTGACATTGGGATAATCATCCAAGTCGGCATACATTACAGAGCAAATTCATAAATACAACATGACTAATTACAAAGAGACTTCACGCAGATCAATACATTGTCGGCCACATAGATCTGAGACTTCAATCTTCCTTTAGAAACATGTCATTCTTCACAGAACATCTTCAAGATCATCCGCAGGATGTGTAACTCATCCGGTCAGCCAAACTTAGGAAGAAAATCATCATCTGGAAGTAATTCTTCAATTACGAGCTCAATCTTCAATGTGCACCACCAATACAAACTGGACACAATCCAAAGACCCCCACAAGCTTTCCTAAATCACCAAGAACATCCACACTACTTCTACTTACTGAAATCTTTCTCTCCTTCATCCGGAACCTCAAAAACATAGTCTGTCATCACTGTCATACTGGAATAGATGCTTGCGGAGCTCCAGACCACGAACCAATTGAGTTGTCAATTCACATTGACTTCCTAAACACTCCACCAAATCCGCAGAACAAGATATTTCATTTCTGGATCTCACCGGACCTATCTGTGACACTCTATCACCTCTAAACATCTGCCAGAACCGGTTTTGCTCAAGTGGCTATAACTTCTTCAGATCTTCATGTGGACCTCTCAAATATTTACTGGATCATCTTAAGACACATCTACAAACCCTTTGAAGCGCATCCTCTGATCTTCATTTCAGCTAGGATCTTTACCCTATTGTCTTCATTGTTCTTCTTTGTTCCTGATAGGACTAATTTTCTCAATATCCTCAGCATACAACTCATCCAATCCTTGACATCAATGCAATAGGAGTATGTTGACATCAATGAAAACACCGGTTAGGCCCATACTTGCAACACACCCTCCTTGGTCTAGTTGAGCCAAAAGTGAAGAGGAGATTACCCACTCCTAGTAGTTGGCCGTAAACCTTCCTCAATCTGTCGATGAGGCCCTGCTCTACCTTCTTGATGGCATCCCCTAACCTAGAAGGTAAGAACATACTCTTGAATTTTCAACTTGCGCTCTTTGGTCCCAACATGAATGATGAACTAGAAAAAAGGATGAAGGAGCTAGAATCATTGTTGAAAGATATTAAGGAAGAAATGAAACAAGCCCCCAAAAAAGCTCGAGCGTCTAAAGAAAAACTAATAGAAATCATTTATGGGGCTTTCCATTATAGAACTTAGAACATTTATAAGATGTGTAAAAACTTGTGTGAATCCTTTGAGAAAGTCAACAAAGGATCTAGTAGAATAAATTAAGTAGAAGAGATATTTTTTGGAAATCAGAGACAAATGGACTCCCTAGCTTATCGAATGAAGAAAATGTGTCAATATAAAATATACTATGCCTGAGGATTTTCTTAAAATTGTAGTAGAAAAGATGTGTGTAAGCTTCTTACTGGTACAACCATATATATAGAAAATATGGAAACTTCATTAAAAGAAAAATATGATGACTTCCAAGTTTTGATTAAATCTAAAATTCTATATATGAAGGATGAGATGACAAACCTCAAAGAATTAAATATGTGGAAGAAATAGTTTAGGGTATTGCCCTCCATTTTGCAAATCTATAGATTCAAACTAAATAATTGAATTATACCACAATTAATAATTCTCTAGATGAAATTTTGTTGTTAGAAGAAAAGATTAGTACATTCAACAAGAAAAGTGGAAAGATGTTTGATGCTAGATGGGATAATGAAAATACAAATGTTGATATGGTTATTAATGTCAATCTTCTAACTAATCAGCAATGGGATCATTGGAATGAAACATACATGTAGCTTTATGTATTCTTTATTCAATTTATTTTTTAAATGAAGGTCATTCAATATCATATCAAATTAGAATAAAGCCCAAGTACAGTTGAGTAGGTCACAAGGCATTGGTGGTGCTCTAAGGGATTTTAGCTCAATTTTTGCATTTGTCAAAATAGTGATTTGATGGAGTAGATGATTTGTCA
This sequence comes from Cunninghamia lanceolata, assembly GCA_027924645.1. NCBI lineage: Eukaryota > Viridiplantae > Streptophyta > Pinopsida > Cupressales > Cupressaceae > Cunninghamia > Cunninghamia lanceolata. Next base: position 1,013,610 of record BSBN01000053.1, on the reverse strand, counting down.
TAAACAAGTGGCATGATAATAGGGTCAATATACCATGTATCAAGGTTTTAAAAGGATGAGGCTATTTTTAGAAAATCATTCATCTAAGGTAAGAGAAATCTAAATTGTGGCATTAAGCATAATTTTTAAATATTTTTTAAAGATTCCTTTGATAAGTATTAAGCATAATGGATTTTGGCTCTTACATACTCCTCTAGTGTCAAGGAATCTAATCTTTAAAACATAAAAAGAGACATTGAAGAGATGAAAGAGGACCCCAGAGAATTAAAGATTGATATTATAGCTCTAAAGAGAATGATTTAAGACATGGAGTGGATGGTTATGGAAAGTTCTATTCATCTTAAAATCAGTTTGGATTATATGGACCAAGTTAGGTGGTTTATACAATGGGATATTGCTAGGTTGGGCTCTTCAAATAATATTTTCGAATAGGTCAAAAGTATTGAGAAGATTTTTAAATAAATCCCCACCATTTTCAAATCACTCTTAGGGGGAAAACGTGACACTTTTCTGTTGTAAATGTTTTGGATTCTTGAGACATTTTTTGTAACATCAAGATAACTGCATTCTAGATGTAATGCAAGCAAGACAAGTGTTAATCATTTGAGTTGGATGAGCATTTTCCTCTTTCTATAAGTGAGAGTTAGCTTCCTTGATTTATGTCATCTCTTGTTGTCTTAGGTATCACTATGTTGTTCAATCTAGAACTAAATTCTAGGGAGTTGAATAGTGTGTCTATTTTATGAAATTTTATGTTTTAAAAATAAAGATTGTAAACTCATTTTCAAACCAACATATGTAGCTTGTCTAAATATATCTCTCCATTACTGGTGCAGTGTTATAAGGTATATACATGTCTTTGAGAGCACATATTATGCTTTGTTGTTATGGTTAATTAGTATTCAATATTAGTAGATGTAAAAGGTTTTTGATCTAACATATGGAGTATTGTTGATTGGTAATGGATTCCTAAGGGTGTGTATGAAAACATGATTTATCTCACTTTGAGAATATAATCTCTTAAGAAAAATAGTATATTACATATAAGCTATCTAGGTATAGATATTTATCATCTTGTTTGTAATAACTTTGTAATTTTGACTCTATCTCCCAAGCAAGAATGCACTAGTCCTAAGCAATAACTAGCCAAAATATAAATCAAAGAATACTTTACATCTATAAATTACATTATTGAAAATCTATAGATTTTCATTACAAGAAATAAAGAACTAGTACATGAAGGTATCACAAAAATCTTTATTCAAAAACATATGTTAGTTGTAAAGTAAAAAATTGTTTAAATATCTTTTATAGTACAATCACTAAGATTATCATGGAAATGAATTAGTAACAAATAATAGAATCGTTTCATTCCATTAAGATTTAACCTTTAATTACTATGTGTTTTATCAATTTATTCTAAAATATCTGAAGGGACCACCCTCTCAACTTTTACAAAGCTTAAAGAATAGAGGAGAGTGTACTTACTCCTATCAATCAACCTGATCTACCTATGTTTTGATTATAAATCTCACTTGGTATTTTAGCCCAACTTTTGTTCCCTACTTGGCTAAAGCTTTTTTAGAGTTTGTCCTTTAGAAACATTAAGAGTAGTTTGGAGCACCAACAACGTCATTGATGAGAATTATCATTGCAAGGTTTGAAATTTGTTGTTTTATTATTTGAATACCCAATTGGATTAAGTTGTTTTGTTTTATCATGTTTGTGTCATTGTGCTTTATGTGCAAGGTTGGCATCTAATCAACTAGCACCAACAAATGGTGTTGTTGTTAGGAACTTAAAAAATCTTGATTTTAAATCATTCCACTAATTGTTGGTTCTTTTTGTTTTAAGCACATATATTGTGATCTAATGTTTTATTTTATTTTATATGCTTTGTTAGTTTATTGCCAACTTGTATCAAAAGATTGACATCAGAGATTTAGGGGCCTCAATCCTTAAAGAATTTTTTAGTTATCCAAATTAGAGTCTATTAATTTGTAACATTATGCTTTAGGTAATTGATACCCATAAGACATACAAAGTATTAATACATTCTTAAAATATTTGTTCAAAGCATTGGGAGATCATAGCATCTTTTGTCAATAATTGATCTTTGCTTTTAGATCTTTGACATATGTGCAAACAATTTGCTTAAACAACTTCTATAGCCCACAAAAATCATATTAGCTTTTCTCTTTTAAGTAAAGAGTTGTGGCTCTATTGTTAAACCCATTGTAAAAGGACTCTTAAATCAAGACGTAAAGATGGAAAACACAAGATCTGTGTCCAAGAAGGATCCTGAAATGAAGCTATCTCCATAAGTAGAAAAGAGACCACTACCTACAAGGAGAGAAAATCATGTGGGTAAGTCAAATGTTCTCTACTCTCTTAATGATGATGTTGGTAATTCTAGATAGTATGATTATGTAGTTCATGTAATCAATTATCTAGTCAAGTAGAATAATTTGGCCAGTGAAGATGCCACATGGGAAGATGAAGAATTCACATAGAAGCATCTAGAGCTCATCAATAATGAGGACAATGTTGGTTTTAAGGGGATGGGCATGCTACACCCTTAACCTATAGCATGCATCAAGATATGTGTAGGTAACTTGTGACTACTAATACATTTAATTAAGTTACATGATCATTTCTATAGTCTAATATAGGTAGCTAGGTCAGTCTAGGTGGTCTCCATGGCACCAATATGGTATATATAGGAGGTAGTAGTTATTTTATTATCATCATAATGTGAATTTTATTCTTGTTGAAGACTTCTAAAGGTTTTCCCCCTTGAATTGGCTTATTATTATCGAGCATTATCGAGTATGTATATGTTATTTCCTATTATATTCTTCTCTTGTACAAGTAATTTCATTACACAAGGATCATGTAGAGGCCACTTTATGGCAAAGACCACTACTAATAAAATTTTAAGGGTGAGTTACTGGTGTCATCCTTGTTTAAGGATGTGGCCAAAATGGCCAAGAAATGTGATGCATGCTAGATAGTTTTAGGTAAGAAGAAAGCTTCTAGTGCTTTACCCCTTAAACAATTTATGTTGAAGCTCAATTTCAATAATGGGAATTGACTATATAAGGAAAACTATTGAGAAGTCTAGCAATGGTTTTAAATGAATCCTAGTGATTATTGATTATTTCACTAAGTGTGTTGAACCAATCACAATTAAGAATGCCACTACCAAAATAGTTATTGGATTCTTAATAAACAATATCATCACTAAGTTTGTGGTTCCACAAAGAATTATCACAAACAATGAATTGTGTTTTAGAGCACTTGAGTTTATAGGTCTATGTGGCAAATATCGAATCAATGTTATTTATTCATCTCTATATCATCCTTAGGGTAACGGGCAATTTCAATCTAGTAACGAAGAATTGATGAAGATCATGAAGAGGACTTTAGATCAAAACAAAAGAAGATGGGATGATAAGCTTAGGCTAGTATTATGGATTGATAGGATAATAACAAAGAAGACAATAAAAAAGAGCCCCTTTGAATTGGTATATATGGAGTGAATGTTGTACTGCTTATCAATCTAGAGATACCTATATAGAAATTAGTGTAACAAACCAGTGAAGTTGAAGATATCTCAATGAATCAAATGATAAATCATTTGGTTTAATTATATGAGACTAGAAGAGAATCTAACAACCATAATTTGGAAATCTAGGAGAAATTCAAACTATTGTTTGACAATAAGGTAAAGCCTAGGGTTTTTTAGCCTAAAGATATGGTGATGATGTTGAAAGCCAAATTAAAAGACGAGAAAGTATGGAAAATTTAATGCCCTTTTCTGATGTCCCCTTTAAATTTTCCTCATTTTCCTTTAAATATAATAAAATTTGACTCACAATTATAGCAACACAATTAATTATAAATATAATATAAACTTTAAAATTGCAATTTTAGCAATTTTTTTTAATTCAGATGTAGTATTTAGAATATATCTTAGAAAAGATGGAACTTATCCTTTGTATCTATTGTTAATTATCCCAAATCTGCAATGATATGCCTTCACTAAAATGCCTTTTAATTGTCTCCAAATCTACCTAAATCAATTGTTTTCATCCACTAACTCAGTAATGGAAATTAGGGGGTTTTCGTCCTATTATTTCTAACCTAGAGGATTCTCTTCAGGTTGGTTGAACCACAGTTCATATTCCTCAAGGAGTAAAAATTGTTAGGAATTTGCAAGTCCAATAAAACCAATTCCACATAACCCATAAGGAGAAAATGATGTAGCAAATAACCATAATGCAAAGATCAAATGAAAATCAAGAAAGAATATAAGATATACCCTTGGAAAACCCTCAAGAGGGAATAACCTAGCCTCCAAAAGCAGCCACGCTCATATGTATTATTCAACAAAAGATATTACAATACATTCCATGAGTCTCCATGAATACCTTTGAAACATCAAGCACCTCCAATGCATCCTCCATTGTGTCCAAGCATAATCCACACATCCCATGCCATGCTTCACAATCTGCACTTGTAGGAGAGAGCTCAATACAATGATAGCCTCTCACAAACCTCTTGTCTACCAACATTGAATTAGCCAACCTCAAATAATAACATTGTGCTTGCTTTTATAATTCAAGCTCACACAAATACAATGAGAAAATCATGTGTCCCAAAACCATGGGTAATAAAAGACCATTGACCCCTCATTTAATTATTGGTACTACATTTTCCCAACAATTAAATAATTACAAATAAACAATTAACTACTCTATGTGTCCCACACACAAAATAATTAACCCAATATTACATACAACTTATACAAGTGGCATCCAAATAAATAATACAATATTATGCAAGGTGTACAACACCTATCTCCTATCATTCTCCCACTTGTTGTATACATTGCATAAGGGTCAATCAATGAAATACATCATCATAGGCAAACATGAAATCACATGAATCTTTAGCATGCTCTCGTGCTCCATCAAGATACTTGCAATAAAATCAAAGTAACCACCATCTCAAGAAAGAACAACTATCACCTCCAATGTGCCACCTATGGAAGAAAAGAAACATGCCAAGGTGAAGATGCACCAATCCAAAGAACACAAGCATCAAATCCAAGTGATAACAAAAGGCTCCAAGTTGTCAAAGATTAAAACCCACATGACTAGAAATAGCACCCACAACATATGCTAATACATCCAACCATCCATACCTCATAGGTATCAACAACATCAGCAAACACATGCCAACTATTAGGGTTCAGGCAGATCGGAGCAATAAACACTAACAATTATATACAGATTAAATAACCCAAATATATCAATGAAAAAATAACACAAAAATATCAATACAGAAATTTAATGTGGTTCACCCAATATGGGCTACATCCACAGAAACTCAGCCATCCAATGATTTTATTATCTAGTGCAAAATAGATTACAATCTCGTGAATGCAATGTCGTAACATACATCCCAGCTGCTTATAACAAGCTTTTTGGAAGCTTCTAGAATTAGGGTTTTTACCATGTCATTTTTCTTTTGTCGGTTAACAAAAATTAACAACCGACTCCGAACAGGCAAAAAGAGGGGAAAAAAATTGGGGGTTGCGCCCCTGAACCCCGGCAAGAATACATTACGAGTATACAGTACTTGAATGATCAGTCGCCACATACCAACAATCTCCCACTTGGAGACTAATCAAGCTCCACACCAAACAATCTCCCACTTGGAGACTAATCCTGGACGACGCTGCTACACTTGTAGCTCCCACTGGATTACAAGCCTAGCTGGTTTCTTATATCCACCATTATCATTTGTGAAGGCCAACAGAAACTGATGAGGAAATTAGTTTCACTCATGTAACTGCCTTTGTGAACATATATGCAGGATTCTCACTTGTGTGAATTTTCTCCAGCTTCAACTGTCCATCCTCCAAAACTAACTGGATAAAGTGGTATATGAGCTGTATGTGCTTAGTTTTTGAATGTAGAACTAAATTCTTAGCAAGATGAATGACACTCTAGCTATCAGTGTACAAAGGGCTATCTACTTGTCGTTACCCCAATTCCTCCAGAAAACGTTGTAACCAAATCATCTCCTTGTTAGCTTCCATAGAAGCAACATACTCAGCTTCAGTGGTTGAAAGTGCAACAACCTTTTGCAACCTTGAAATCCAACTGACTGCAGTACCTCCTACAGTAAAAACATACCCTGTAGTACTCCTCCTTCTATCAATATCACCCGCTAGATCAGAATTGACATATCCTTTTAGAGCAGAATTAGTTCCTCCAAAACATAGTTTCTTTGAAGTAGTACCTCTCAAATATCAGAGAATCCATTTTACCACATTCCAATGTTCCATTCCTGGATTGCTCATATACCTGCTCACAACTCCCACTACATGTGCAATATCTACCCTTGTGCATACCATTGCATACATCAAGTTGCCAACTGTTGATGCATATGGTATCTTAGACATTTTGTTTTCCTCCTCTTGTGTCTTTGGACACATCTCCTTAGTCAACTTAAAATGACTAGGCAAAGGTGTACTAATTGCTTTTGCATTCTGCATGTTAAACCTTTTCAACACCTTCTCTACATACTCACTTTGAGACAAAAATAATTTTTTGTTTATCCTATCCCATGTGATCCTCATACCAAGGATTTGTTTTGTTGCACCCAAATCCTTTATAGAAAATGAATTTTCTAATTTCTACTTAAGTTCATTAATATGTTGCATGTTAGACCTGACAACAAGCATGTCATCAACATAAAGCAACAGGATATTATAGATTCCATTACCTAATTTCTTAAAATAAATACAATAATCAAAATGGCATCTTTTGTAACCTTGTTCAGCCATAAAACTATCAAATTTCAAATACCATTGCCAGGTGCTTGCTTCAGGCCATACAAACTCTTCTTTAACCTGCACAGAAATTCCTCCTTACCCTTGACCTCATATCCCTGTGGTTGCTACATGTATATTTCCTCTTCCAAATCCCCATGGAGAAATGTTGTTTTCACATCTAGTTGTTCAAGATGCAAGTTTTCCACAGCCACAAGACTTAGAATAGTTCTAGTAGAAGTCATCTTTACAACCAGAGAAAATATTTCATCAAAATCTATACCTTTTTTCTGTACAAAACCTTTTACCACAAGTCTGGCCTTATATCTTTTCTTGCCTCCATCTTCTTCCTTCAACCTGTAAACCCATTTATTTGGCAATGCTCTTTTACCTGCAGGCAATTGGACTAAGTCCCAAGTGTGATTCTATAATGAGGAATCCATTTCCTCTTTCATGCCTAGCTCCCACTACTTTTTGGCATCTACCTGCATTGCTTCTTCATAACCTTCAGGTTCACCATAATCAGTTAATAATATAGAATATAATGATGGGGAAAATATTTCTGGAGTTCTAGTTATCCTTGTAGAACATCTAACACTTGCAGGAGTCTGTGGGATATCTTGTTGTTGTTGAGCATCAGGTACAACTGGTATTTTATTTTTTGGAATCTCATCCAGTACCACATATTCCTTTTTGGCCTATTCATGCTTCTTTTCCTGTAGCTGATCCTTATACATGACCTTCTCATTGAATATAACATCTCTGCTCCTAATATTTTTTTGATTTTCATAATCCCATAACCGATAACCAAACTCATCTACTCCATATCCAATGAAGGTACATTTTTTAGACTTAGCCTCAAGATTGGTTCTATTTTCAATATCAACATGGACAAAAGCTTCACAACCAAAGGTTTTTAGAAATGAATAGTTTACCTTTTTACCCATCCATGCCTTCTCTGGAATGCCACCATCCAAAGGATTTGAAGGTCCCCTATTTATTAAATAAACAGCGGTATGTATAGCATCTGCCCAAAAGTATAAGGGTAGTCCAGCATGCAATCTCATGCTCCTTGCACGCTCCATAATGGTCCTATTCATCCTCTCAGACACACCATTTTCTTGTGGGGTTCCAAGAACCATTTTCTGCCTACGGATTCCATTATATGAATAGTAATTTTTAAATTCTCTGCTGCAATACTCGCCTCCATTATCAAATCTGAGACACTTCAACTTTTTTCCTTTCTCATTCTCAACCAAAGCTTTCCACCTTTTAAAAGTTTCAAATACTTCTGATTTTTGTTTTATGAAATACACCCATGTTTTCCTAGTTGCATCATCAATAAAAGTAACATAATAGAAAGAGCCACCAAGAGAAGATACCTGAGATGGTCCCCATACATATGAATGCACAAGCTCTAATTTCTCACTCTTATTCTCTTTCCCAACTTTAAGAAATTAGACTCTTTTCTGTTTTCCATGAACACATTTTTTGCAAAAATCCAAGTCAATCTGCTTCAGACCTGGTAGCAACTTTCTGGAGTGAAAGATCTTCATCCCTTTCTCACTTATGTGCCCAAGTCTATGGTGCCACAATTCTATTTTTGTCCCTGTAGCAAGTGTTATAACTGTCTCAGTAGCAATTGTTTCTGTAGTAGCTAAGGTAGAATAAGTATTACCAGTACACAAATACAATGTGCTTACCTTTTCACCTTTAGCTACTACTAATGCACCTTTAGTGACCTTCTAGACTTTGTTTGAAAAGGTAACTATACAGCCTTCACTACCTAGTTGTCCTGCAAAGATTAAATTCCTTCTCAAATCTGGAACATGCCTTACCTTCTGTAGTAACCATTCATTTCCATTCTGCAACTTGATTTTTATCTTTCATTTTCCAACAATCTAACAGGGTTCATCATCACCCAAATATACCTATCCAAAATCACCTTGAACATAATCTGCAAAATATTTCCTATGGGGTGTGGCATGAAATGAAGCCCCTGAATCTATTACCTAGGAATCATTAGCATTATCTAAACATAAAATTAAAGCATCCTATAATTTATTACTTGTAACATTAGCATCCTTAGTGTCATCATGTTGTCTATCTCCTTGTTTGCCCTTTCAAGACCAACAATCCTTCTTCAAGTGTCCTAGCTTTCCACAGTGCTAGCAATCCATTCTTCCTCTGGATTTAGATCTGCCTTTCTTTGACTTCCCTTGTGACTTCCCATAATTTGTTGGGCTTTTTCCTCTCTCCTTTGTTCTTCCACTGTTCTCTACAGTCAAAGCATTACCCGATGTTCAACTCTCACATGTGCTTTTCCGTCACATTTCCTCACTAAGGATAACACCAACAACATCATCAAATTTTAAAGTATTTGAACCAAAGATAGAGTTACTTACAACCATTACCAAGCTATTCCAGCTTTCTGGCAAAGAACATAAAACCAAGAGAGCCCTCACCTCTTCATCAAATTTCACTTAAATATAGAAGCTAACTGACTGGTAATTGTATTAAACTCATTTAAATGATCTGACACAGATTCACCTTCAATCATTTTCAGATTAAACAAATGCTTCATGAGAAATACCTTATTAGAGGCTAAGGGTTTTTCATACAATTTAGCCAAAGCTTTAATCATTTCATCTGTTGTCTTCGCTTCTATTATATTGAACACCACAGATGGTGCCAGGCACAACTGAATGGTTCCCAGTACCTTTTTGTCTAGAAGTTCCCAATCCTCATCAGTCATTACTACCGGTTTCTTAGATTTTCCTTCCAACGGCCTCCATAAATCCTTCTAATAGAGAATATCCTCCATTTGCATCTTCCATAACTGATAGTTCTGCCCATTGAATTTATCTACCTTCAATTGGGCTCGTCTGCCATTGCTCTCTCTTAACCGTGACACTCCCACTCAACCGTGAGACCTCCCTGTAGACGATAATCGAACACAACCCACTCTGATACCAATTGCTAGGGTTCAAGTAGATCAGAGCAATAAACACTAACAATTATATGTAGATTAAATAACCCAAATATATCAATGAAGAATAACACAAAAAGATCAACACAGAAATTTAACGTGGTTCACCCAATATGGGCTACATCCATAGAAACTCAGCCATCCAATGATTTTATTATCCAGTGCAAAATAGATTATAATCTCATGAATATGTTGCCGTAACATACATCCTAGCCACTTATAACAATCGTTTTGGAAGCTTCTAGAATTAGGGTTTTTACAATGTCCTTCTTTTGTCAGTTAACAAAAATTAACAATCGATTCTGAACGCTGGCAAGAATATGTTAGTGTGCATTACTTGCATGATCAGTCACCACATACCAACACCAACAACATATCCAACCCATATACCACAATCACAAGCTCCATGTATAAAACTTGTCAATGAAGAACACATACATCCAAGAACTCCCACCAACAGATCAAAGGCATACCAAGTCTTCCAAACAACACTCAAACCAAGGTGTGGCTAATCAACAATCCATTGTAGTATCAAGAACAATCACAACAATCCACACATGCAAGATAAATCGCTACATACTCTCTCACAACATGTCACCATAACTCTCCCAAGTCCAACCATATCAACATGATCCTGTAAGAAATAGCCATAAAACAAAGAGAAAAAACCTGTAAATCATAATGTCCTACTACAAACACCTCAAAGTGCTAAGTTGTGTCAAGTATGATCTCCTCTACAACCCCAAATGAAAAGCCTCAACAACACCCGACCATTCAATCTCATAGATCAAATGAACATATGTAACATGTAACCAACATGGATGTAAGCCTCTCTAATCAAGGTAGATCAAACTCATAACCATTCCATAACTAGGAATAAGCCTAATCACATCTCCTAAAACTCCTCATAATGAACATCATAAATCAAACCATATGAACAAGGAGATAACCATGCTAACATCCCTCAAATGAAACCTCCAGAACCAATAACCATAGATCCAGATCCATATCTGAAAGTAAAATAGGAACAAATGCAGGATCAAAGTACTAACTAAACATGCAAAGCAAAGAAAGATTATACTAGATTAGAAAAAGATGCACCAGAGTCCAACACAGGTTTTTGAAGGGGGAAAAGCAAAGAAAAACCCCCGTGAATATGCAAGTGGCAAAAAGCCAAATAATAAAGATTACAGAGATGTGAGAAGCTTCTCAATGAAGAAGAAGAAGATATCCGTGAAGAGGATATGTACGAGAAAGAGAGAAAATCACCACTTAAATAGGGGTGAAGGATGGAGTTATATGTAACTCCATTATGCCACCTTGCATAAGGTGTGTGCCATGTGTAGCCTCTTAAGGAGGAATCTATCAAGAATAGGTTTATTCCTGCAGGAGGAATAAAAGAGGTGTTACCCGACATGTGGGGATAATCACCAAAATAAATAAAATACAAATAATAAATTAATCTTCACAAAGTAAAGATTAACTTCTAATACCCCCCCTTAAGCTTTACTTGGGGAGATTTACAATAAATCCATCAAAGGATGAATACAAGTTACATGAATGGCATAAAAGCCTTTACAATGAATAAGAACATATAATTTAAGAAAGAAGCTTGAGGTAGAGCCAAGTCTTCAAGTCTTCAAGGAATTGAATGAACCAAGGTACTTGTATAGATGTCGTTGAACAATTTGAACATTGAGCTCCTTTAGGGCCAAGAGAAGTGGAATTGAAGGTTCATGAACTGCCAAGATATTGAACCTGTTTCAACAAAGAGAGCATAACCACAAATAGATTTCCCATCATTGGGATCATCTACTAGATCATATAAAGAGGCTACACATGGCACACACCTTATGCAAGGTGGCATAATGGAGTTACATATAACTCCATCCTTCACCCCTATTTAAGTGGTGATTTTCTCTCTTTCTCGTACATATCCTCTTCACGGATATCTTCTTCTTCTTCATTGAGAAGCTTCTCACATCTCTGTAATCTTTATTATTTGGCTTTTTGCCACTTGCATATTCACGGGGGTTTTTCTTTGCTTTTCCCCCTTCAAAAACCTGTGTTGGACTCTGGTGCATCTTTTTCTAATCTAGTATAATCTTTCTTTGCTTTGCATGTTTAGTTAGTACTTTGATCCTGCATTTGTTCCTATTTTACTTTGATACAAATAATAAATTAATCTTCACAAAGTAAAGATTAACTTCTAATACCCCCCCTTAAGCTTTACTTGGGGAGATTTACAATAAATCCATCAAAGGATGAATACAAGTTACATGAATGGCATAAAAGCCTTTACAATGAATAAGAACATATAATTTAAGAAAGAAGCTTGAGGTAGAGCCAAGTCTTCAAGTCTTCAAGGAATTGAATGAACCAAGGTACTTGTATAGATGTCGTTGAACAATTTGAACATTGAGCTCCTTTAGGGCCAAGAGAAGTGGAATTGAAGGTTCATGAACTGCCAAGATATTGAACCTGTTTCAACAAAGAGAGCATAACCACAAATAGATTTCCCATCATTGGGATCATCTACTAGATCATATAAAGAGATATACATGGCAAAACATAAGTTTGCAGATAAAATGAATCAATTTTGAGTCATGAAGCCACGAAGGCAAAGGTTAGCTTAGCTAACATAAAAAAAGCAATTAGATAACCGTAAGTCTTGAATAAGAGTGCTAGAGTAGCACAAAAAATGGCTTATAGCCCAAATTATAAAATGCCAACATATAGGCATATCAATAAAAGTACTAGGTTGCTTCTCACTACATCATTTGTTGAATTGTAAAGGGAACTTATATCAATTTTAATTATAATGGACTTAGTCCTGAGATCATAGTGCCATCATTTGAAAATTCAATAATACGGACTTTGAAAAAAATAGTCCTATAGATGGTTATAAAAACCATAATGCCTTTATAAAAATATCAGAGGACTTTGAAAATAGTCCTAAAGATGGTATACCAACCATATTGACTTCAATAGAAGTATAGGAACATGATCTCCAAGGATCAGTTCATCAAAAAGATGTAAGTGCATACCAGCAAAGTGGATGGAAGTATTTTCCATGGGGCCCAAACAACTAGAGCTCCCTATGCAACATTACTACAAATGCGTCTTGCGCATAAAAAGATCTCCATTGAGACTAGATGAAGCATTGAACTTTGCAAAAAAAATTGTATAGATGGGATAAAACCATCAAGAAGGCAGAAGCTTCATTGAGCTTTTAATATCTCAGATAAATGAGGCACAAAAAATTAGATTCCCTTTATCAAGACAACATGAACATAGTTGAGAAGAAACACTAGACTTGTTGTAAAAAATTGTGATAAATCAAGACTTAGGTTGATAAATCAGAATAGTAAATTAATAAATCAGAAGGATAATTTGACCCAAATTGTGATAGAAAGAGCTTAGAGATATATAGGAATGTTAAGAAAGATGAGAATAATATTCCAAAGTGATATTCATGCATTCGCGACTACATGAATATCCTGAAATTGAATGGAACAAGTACAAAATTATTGGGTTGATCAAGTCCAATAATAAAGTACATGTGTAAAAAAAAATTACATAAGGAAATTTTCAAAAAAAACTCTGATGAGAATTGTGCCTATAATGTTGCTTCCAATTAGCATTAGGCTTTTTTTTGAAACAAACACTAGTCCATCTTACAATAATTCAACATCTTAGGATCGACATATTGCATAAAATTAAAATCGACAAAAAAAAATATACCTTCTCATGAAAAAAAAAACGCCTAATTACTTAAACAAAAGGCAAAATTTTTTTTTAAAAAAATTACTTTATTAAAATTTTTTTTAAAAAGCCCTAATAAAAGACAATTTTTTTTTAAAAAAAAAAAAACCTAAAAAAAACACAAAATTTTTTTTAAAAAATGCCCAATAACAAAATACTTAAGTTTCTTTTAAAAAGGCAAATAATATTAAAAAGATTTTTTTGAATAATAAAAAATATCTAAATTAGAATTTTTTTAAAGAAATTAAACAATATTAAAAAAATTCTAAAAAAAAAAAATAGAAATAAATAAAAAATTAGAAACCTTTTAAAAAGGTGAGATAAAAAGGCCACGGGAGTTTTAGGTGAGATAAAAAAGGCACGGGAGATTTTTTTAAAAGTGATATAAGTTTTTTTTGTTCACAGTCAAGGGTTTATGGAGGACGCGGATCAGAGCCTCTCGAGCGGCGTATGCGGGGGCAAAAGGGAGTGGGGTTGCCGGCTGCGGGAGGTAGCGGCAGAGCAGCACGCAGAGGAGGCAGCGGGGGCAGGAGGAGCCGCCAGGAGCAAAGGCCGGAGGTGGCGAAGGAACCGTGAAGGGAGAGCGGACAACAGAGGTGGCGTTGGCAGCAGGGGAGGCCGAGGCCTTAGGGCCTACGAGGGTCGCGGGCGGTGGCTGCCTCAGGGCGTGGAAGCCCCAAAAAACTTTTAAAGAATTTTTTTATTTTGTTTTTTTGTTTAGTTTGTTTTTTAAATTTTGTTTTTAATTTTTAAAAAATTTTAGGGTTTTAATTTTGTTTTTAAACCCTGCAAAAAAAAAAAAAACAGAGGCCTTTAGGGCCAAAAAAAAATTAGGGTGTTAAATTTTTTTTTAAATTCGTTAAAAAAAATTGTTTATAAATATTTCTCATAAAAAAATATTTTGATTTAAATTTTTGCAAATTTTTTTAAAGAGAAATGGAATATCGAAAAAGGTTAAAGAAAAAAGTAATTTTTTTTAAAACTATGACCAAAAATTTTTAAAGAAATTATAGAGTTTGTAAATGAAAATATTTATAAAAAAAATAGATTAGACAAAGGGCAAAATATTTTTTTATAAACCTAGATTTTGATTACAACAAGCATGCGGGAAATTTGTTTTGACAAAGATCTAAATTTTTTGAACAAATATAACTTGTAAAAAAAATTGAACAAACTAGACTGTATTTTTTTTCTTACAAGCTAAATTGATTTTTTTGAAAAAAATTTGAAACAAGAAAACCCTATTTTGTATTGTTGTGTGTAGGTCTCCAATGTCGTCACCTACACAGATCAGATCTTTGCTTGCACAGAATGTTAGTAGCCTGCTCTGATACCATGAAAGTAAAATAGGAACAAATGCAGGATCAAAGTACTAACTAAACATGCAAAGCAAAGAAAGATTATACTAGATTAGAAAAAGATGCACCAGAGTCCAACACAGGTTTTTGAAGGGGGAAAAGCAAAGAAAAACCCCCGTGAATATGCAAGTGGCAAAAAGCCAAATAATAAAGATTACAGAGATGTGAGAAGCTTCTCAATGAAGAAGAAGAAGATATCCGTGAAGAGGATATGTACGAGAAAGAGAGAAAATCACCACTTAAATAGGGGTGAAGGATGGAGTTATATGTAACTCCATTATGCCACCTTGCATAAGGTGTGTGCCATGTGTAGCCTCTTAAGGAGGAATCTATCAAGAATAGGTTTATTCCTGCAGGAGGAATAAAAGAGGTGTTACCCGACATGTGGGGATAATCACCAAAATAAATAAAATACAAATAATAAATTAATCTTCACAAAGTAAAGATTAACTTCTAATAATATCTATGAGAAGATGAAACATAAAGCAAAATGCATCTAAAAGGATGGGCAATACCTCATATATGATAAACTTTCGAGTAGACCATGAGTGGGGAATGGGACATTTGCTCCTCCAAGATACACCAATCCACAATGACTCTCTCCAAGAACAATCTCCTCTAGGTCCATAATGAACTCACGTCCATATCTAGGTGTAGGCTCCTTGGTCTTTCTGTTGAAACCTTCAATGAGTAACCATCTCAACAAGTGTCTCTAATCCCAAGAGAACTCCAACCTCACCTAAGTCTCCAAGTATCCATGACCACCTCCATGATCAATCCATGCCAAACTCCAAATGCAAAATTGCACTATCATGAAGCTCTCAAGCAAATGACCAATGTACTCAATACCAAGAGAACCAACAAGATCACTGTCAATGCTCCTACTACACATATGCATAATCAAGGAACCCATCATGACATCATGATCTAACCATATCCTCCAAGGAGATCACATGCACTAATGCATACATCATGTGTCAAGACAACCTATATCATGTCAAAACTCTAATGCATGATCAAGAGTCCATCAAGACAAAATATCAAACATCTCTAAACAGAGCATCAACATCTCCAATCATATGAAGATAACCATCCAATGTCAGTAGAACTCAAAATGTCAAAGAACTCTCACTACCAAGAGCTCCTCCATGACACCAACATCCACTGCAGAAGATCATCCATCACCAAACGATGAATCCATATTGCTGCCAAAGCTCCCAATGAGTTATGACACCAAGCTATACATGGCAACAAAGTAATCATCTCCTAAATGAAGATTATCTATGGCCCCAACACAATCAAGGAATCTCGATGTAACATCAACAACTCCCAAAAGGTAGAGTAAACCATGATCTCCAAACCAAGAAGATAAAACCATCACTGTCAAAAGCTCACATAAAAACATGTATCCAAGCTATCCATGACATCATGACAAACATGCTATAAGTCCCAACAAATGACTATCCAGGCACTCTAATCATCCATCCTCTCATCCCAATGCAACATACCAATGTACAAATGACCATAGACAAGGCCAACTAACAAAGTCTGCATAAACACTAAATCAATCTCATGGATAAAGACAGTCCACATCTAAGTCATCCCATTGTAGCCAAGGGGTATCTAATCCACAAAACTACATAACTCGTAGATCCAAAACAAATGTAACATGCAAACTGAGATATCAAAGAAGATAACCTATAGACTCCAAGACTCAAACACCAAATCAACGCTAGATTTGATTTTCCAACAAGTCCACAAATGAGTAACCATAGTCAAGGAACTAATCAAGCATCTAGGAGATAATAACAACCTCCTAAAACAACACCACAACACCACCTATAATCATGAATCAAACATCATAGCCCATACCTGTCAATCGCATACATGATCATGTCGTGTCAATGCAAAAGTGTACCTACATATCCATGACACCATAATCATCATCATCAATGTACCTGTACTCAACTCCCACTAAAATGAGACTCCAAGTCTCACACATGCATCAATCGTGTCCTCAAACTAGAAGACAACCTGTGTATCTATCTCCATCAAAGTCCAAACTCTAAAAACACCTGTAAACCTGTAACTAGAAGCACCAAATCTAAAAACCTGCTATACCATGCTAATGGTCTCATAACAACATGCACTCCCACAAGTTTGCATCCAAAAAACTATCTGAATGCTCTCATAATTGTACTATGAATCTCAAGCTCCTACAAGTGATCAAACAAGTATCAATCTCTCTATACACACCAAACTAAAAATCTACACAATCCAAATTGTAGTACACTGCAATAGCTCTCCAACGCCTATCTGAAATTAAAAATCTGATTCCATATGCAAAAGTTATGAGCATAAAACTGTCCTAGAGAAATGCATGGCTTCAGGCACCAAATTTTGACACAAATAGAAATATGTAATGACCAATCCTATACCACTACGTAGTTCTCAGAGAGACCTTTTCGACGCCTATAAGAAGTCAAAAAACTGATATCGTGGGCGAAAGTTATGCCCTCTGGAAGAAAATATCCTCTGAGGGCTAAAGGGGGACCCTTGGGGAAACCCTGCCCATACACTACTGACGTCGTAGCATTGATGTCATCACTGCATCAACAGATGACATGGTGCTAATGTAAATGCTGACTGAGCACTTAGGTGGCACGTTTGGCTAGCATCATCACTTTGACTTGGCCGATTTCAAAGGTATAAAATTTGTTTTTTTTTTCAAGCCACAACAGACCTCAAAATGCATTTAAAGGAGGTTTAATTTTTTTTTATGCCGCTGTCAAAATTTTTAATGCCCATAAGGGGCGCTGGTACAAGGCTCTGCTGGCCTAGAGCCCGGTTGTCAGCCTGCGAGCTTAGCGTTGCTGGACCAATCGAGAACTGGGACTGGGGGACATGAGACCTGTCGGCCCGGTCACCCGCCGGCCGACAGGGGCCCAACAGCTGCCATGTCAAGCCTGTCTACCTCTGGTACAGGGGCAGTACAAGGTCTGAGGACCTGTACCCACCCCCCCGCCCCCCCTAAACATTTTTTTTATTAATTTTATATCTTTATTTCAATTTCAATTCTATAGTTTTATTTTTTTTATTTTTTTTCAAACTATAAAAACTCAAAACATTGTGCTGGAATTAAAATATTTTTTCTACATGCCTCTGTAGTCGTACAGTTGTACCATCGTATCTGGGGGGCTAAATTTTTTTTTGCCTCATATCACAATAACGGAAATAAGACAAATTATATATCAATCTTCACTTGTTCAACCTCCCGAATCCAACGGTGAGGTTTGTTTTTGTACAAGAGGTCATATATGAAAAATCCCTCCTCAAAACCCTCATTGAACTGATCCAAGAAACCCTTTCTTGAAACCAATTTTTAACACAGATTTGCAATTTTCTCCACAAATCTACAATACCCAAAACCCCAAATCTACAATACAACCTGCACAAAACCTTGTAATGTCCCTAATCCTTTCATGCATTGACATGGCTTCCATTTTTCACCAGATCTACACACACAAGGGTTATCAACAAATCCAGGGAGCTCACACCTCCCTAAACCATAAACATGGTTCTAATACCACATGTTAGAAATTTGCAGGTCTAATAAAACCAAATCCACATAACCCATAAGGAGAAAATGATGTAGCAAATAACCATAATGCAAATATCAAATGACAAACAAAAAAGAACACAAGATATACCCTGGGAAAACCCTCAAGAGGGAAAAACCCAGCCTCCAAAAGCATCCACACTCATATGTATTATTCATCAAAATATATTACAATACATTCCATGAGTCTCCATAAATACCTCTGAAACATCAAGCACCTCTAATGCATCCTCCATTGTGTCCAAGCATGAATCCATACATCCCATGTCATGCTTCAAATTTTGCACTTGCAGGAGAGCTCAATACAATGACAGCCTCTCACAAACCTCATGTCTGCCAACAATGAGTTAGCCAACCTCAAATAATAACATTGTGCTTGTTTTTATAATTCAAGCTCACACAAATACAATGAGAAAACCGTGTGCCCCAAAACCATGGGTAACACAAAACCATTGACCCCTCATTTAATTATTGGTACTACATTTTCCCAACAATTAAATAATTACAAATAAACAATTAACTACTTTATGTGTCCCACACACATAAAATAATTAACCCAATGTTACATACAATTTATATAAGGGGCATCCAAATAAATAATACAATATTATGCAAGGTGTACAACACCTATTTCCCAACAAAAATTAGATATAGATATATTCACAATTGATTGATGATTCCTTCTCCTTACTTGGTCTTCCTTATATACCTTTTCCTTCAATGGACATAACTTTTCACATGCCCTTTGACCTTTATTAAAACTTAAACTTTAGTTTAATTTCAGTTTATTACTAATTTATCCTTCCTTAAAAAAATCGTAGGGATATGACTAAATCACATGACCATGCTAGCATCCTTATTATAACTATTACTCACTAATTCGTAAATCAGTGCAGCATGTTAAATACACTCCAGTTATTGAATAGGTTTCCTTATTGAATTTAGAGGGTTTTAACTTTAAGGAGGGGGCTTTACAGTCTACCCTTCCCAAGATTTCTTGTCCTCAAGCAATCACAAATTTGGATGCTAAGGAATTTCTTCTCTACTTGACTGAGCCTTTCAGAAGTTACCAAGATCCCTATTCACCCTTGGAGGTTTGTGTGTCCATCTACTCAATGTGCTTGGTTGAAAGACACCTTCAAATATAACCTCCTCAAATTGTCTTTCTAGTTGTCTATAAATCTTTTGTAAAGCTTCTATAAGTTCCTAAAACTCCCATTTTGCTTCAATTGATTTCTGTTGTGTTACTCTGATGTTCATTGAAAAATCTATGCAAGGAGTCTCCATAGATATAAGCGCTTGATTGTAGGTGGACACTTCCATACTTTTTGTGGTAATCAATTTGGTTTTCCCATTAGGAAGTCCCTTAAATGTTACCTCCATTCCTTCAAAATAGAACTTAAAATCCAAAGTTTGAAAGTTTTGAGTGATTTCCCTAAGGGATCACAACCACTAAATACCCAAAACTAAGTTCGTTTCTCTTAAACCAACAATATAAAAGTCATCACACACCTTATGTTCCTTTATGAGTAAGCTAAGTTGACTAATTTTCTTTTTGCAGGGGATTATAAATCCATCAGTAAATGTCACATAAAGTGCTTCAAAGTCTTCAATTTGAAATTCTTTCTTAGATTTTAAATCTTCATTAATGTAGTTATGAGTAGCTCCACTATCGAGGAGTACTAAAATTTTGCTTCCATATATAGTGCCTTGAAATTTGAAAGGATGGCATCTTGGTGCTCCTAAAAGAGTGTTTCTCCACTATTTGAATGTGGTTCAAGTTCCTCTTTTTCTTTCTCCTCGTCAAAAACTACTTCAATATAATGAATTTTTCCCTTGCCCATACATTGATGACCAAATTCCCAAAGTTCTCTACGTATAAAACACAAACTATTCCTCCTGAGATCATTCTTGATCTCATTTTTTGTCTTTGTCTTTGGTGGTATGTTCTTCTAAGGTTGTGCATAAGATTCTTCCTCCTATGAAACTTCCTTTGATTGGTCCAAAGATGGAATCTTTGAGTGAAATTTATAGTTGGGAACTCTAGTCTCCAAATCTAAGGCTCTTTTGATAGCTTCATGTAGAGACAATGGATCAAATGCCTCAATCAAACCTATGAGAGGTTTAGTTAGCCCTTCAATAAAAAGGACAATTAATCTTCTTTCTGAAACATCAGGCACCATTACAGATAATCTTTGGAATTCTTCTACATATTTCTCCACTATTCCTTCTTGATTTAATTGTGCCAACTCTCTAAAATGGACTTCAAGATCCTTTCTATCAAACCCCTCGATCAACCTTTTGCAAAATTCATCATGTGTCTATTAGTCCATGACCTTGGGTAACCAACCCATGGTACCACCATTTGTGCACTAATCCTTCCAAGTGTCAGGTGGCGAATTTGATGGCATCATCCTCGATCATTAGTTTCAACAATAGGCATGTGTCTAATTTCTGCACCCATGCATGAGCAATACACTTATTAGATCCACCAAATGTAGATAATGTTTGTCATTAGGCTAAAAATCTGATCTATGATCATGAACAACAAATAATCAAAACCCTATCAGCACAATGAAGTACAAGATAACATAGAAATCAAATGACAAAGAAAACTAAAACTAATCTCTATGCTAATCTTGGCTCTCCTCGATTGTTCTTCTCAATCTTGCATAGGAATGCATGATTTCGAAGGATGAATGTTGGTTGCTCATTCCAGCAACATAACGATACTTGGAAATTAGATATGATCAAATGGCTTGGTTGAGGGTTGATTTATAGGAAGTGAGTAATTTGAATGAAGGGCTGTGATTGAAATTTGATTTGAACGATGTGGATGGTTGAGATCGAATAGGGTTTCCCACTCCATGAGGAGTTGTAGTCATGTGACAAGTGTAGGGTAGACCTAATTTAAATAATGTTTTGTTTAAATTAGTGGAACATGTGAAGTGTATTAAATAGAAAATGTAGTATGTGACATGTGTTGGATTGAGATGAAAGGTGAGGACAAATTCAAATATTTTATTTGAATTAGTTGGAACATGTGAGAGGGAAATTAATTAAATAAATAGGATTTAATTAATTAATTGGCTTAGTGGGATAAGTGGGATTAGGAGTGGGATTAGGAGAGGGATTATGAAAAAATGTCATATGATGTCTCTAGTAATGTGTCGACAAGGTGATGTTGCAAGACATGGACAAATTTAGGTGTCTACAATGTTAACTTACCCAAAGTTTGCTAATGATCATTATTTCTTGGTTGGGGTCTAGGCTTATTTCTCAATCCATTTCTACCTCTCTTCATACTCATGTAATTTGTGAGAGACATTGCTTCTTGAATTTCTTCTAGGAAATTTTTATATTCTTCATAAAAAGTGGTGATATCATCTTGCATTGAGTTTTGTGCTTCTCCAACGAAAATTTCTTCTCCCCTTTGAATGAAAGTAGGATGAAGTGGTCTATCAATAGACCCAACCTTGGTTCTTTGCGTGTGAATTTTATGCTCATTATTGTTACCATTAGAAGTTTCCCCATTATTTTAATTATTGGAATTTTCTACATTATTCAACCTATTTAATGTTTGCCTCATCATATCTAACATAAGGTCGAATTTTCTTTCAATCGTATTTGCATAATCACAGTTGTTATTCTCTCTAACCATGTTTTCTTCTATTGCCTTGGATTTCAAAGATGTTTCTATAACTTTGTACTTAGAAAATTGATGTTGATTTTTCCTAAGTTCTCTTTGATAATATCTATTGGCCCTGCCACTAAATTGCGTAAGAAGGAAAACTCACAAGTTGGCAAGATCCAACTTTGATACCATATGTAATGTCCCCTTTAAATTTTCCTTATTTTCCTTTAAATATAATAAAATCTAACTCACACTTATAGCAACACAACTAATTATAAATATAATATCAACTTCAAAAATTGCATTTTTAACAATTTATTTTAATTCAGATATAGTATTTAGAATAAATCTTAGAAAAGATGGAACTTATCCTTTGTATTTGCTGTTGATTATCCCAAATCTGCAATGATTTACTTCACTAAAATGCCTTTGAATTGTCTCCAAATCTACCTAAATCAAGGGGTTTCGTCAATTAACTCAGCAATGGAAATTAGGGAGGGAGTGTCTTCTAATTTCTAACCTAGAAGGTTTTCGTCCTCGGGTTGTTCGAACCACAATTCATGCTCCTCAAGGAGTAAAAATCAAATATAAATGCATTCACAATTGATTGATGATTCCTTCTCCTTGTCTAGTCTTCCTTATCTACCTTTTTCCTTCAATGGACATAACTTTTCACATGCCCTTTGGCCTTTATTAAAACATAAACTTTAATTTAATTTCAAATTATTATTAATTTATCCTTTCTTAAAGAAATCACAGGGGTATGACTAAATCCCACGACCCTGTTGGCATCCTTATTATAAATATTAGTCATTGATTGGTAAATCAACGCAACATGTTAAATAGACTCCAGTTATTGAATAGGTTGTCATATTGAATTTAGAGGGTTTTAACTTTAAGGAGGGGGCATTACACCTTTGGCTCAGTCCATACATCATTGAAAACCACTATGGAACTAAAAATTTTAATTTTAGAAGTTTAAGTGGTGAGTTCTTGGAGTTTCTAGTTCATGGACAACATCTCAAATAATACAGATCTCATGATAAAGCCTGTTGGATCCCACTATAAGAGTATCCTAAACATTGTTTCTATTTTGCAACTATGACTATGATTATACTCATAATGAAGTATTTTTGTGTTTTTTTCCTCCCTTGTGTTGAGTTTTATCTAGGTGATATTCTTATCTATGAAATTCATATATTTTGGTCTACTATCTTAGAGAATTTTTTGAAATCTCAATATGCTTGCAAGGGACATACATCCCCAGTTAGAGACATTATTGACAACTAATTCAAGATATTCTTTTATGGTTCTAAGTTTGCAGTTTAATTCTACTTATGTATTGTTTATTTAATCATATTTTCCCTTGCCTCACTAAAAATTTTGTTGTTTATTTCCTTGACCAATTTCTTCATGGAGTCTTTTTGGGTATTTGAAGCCCAACCATCCCTTGGGCAATGGCTATTCAATTTATGTCGATTAGTAGTCTTGTTTATGTGCTTTTGGTCATGATAGGAATGGTCTCATTTGGAGTTTAATGACAGTTTTGTGAATCTTCATAAAAGTTGTAAAAATTGGATATTTGTATGATTGCACAACAACAGTCATAAATTGATCCCCTGTTTCATGTGGATGTAGCCTTTTATAAGTGAACCATGTTAAATATTTTTTGTTCTTCTTTGTGTGTGTTTGTGTATTTTATTTCTCTACAATTTGATATTAACAACTGGTATCAGAGCTCGGAGCAAGAGTTTGGGTTTTCAATTTTTTTTGGCAAAGATGGAGGAGACAAAATTTGAGAAATTCTCCTGACAGAATTTTAGCATCTGGAAGCTTCAAGTTCATGCCTTGCTAATTCAAAGAGATCTTGCAATTATGTTGTAGGGAAAGGTGAAGAAGCCAGAAAAATGTCAAATGAGAATTGGGATATCATGGATCAAAAAGCAACTGCGAGGATTATTCTCTCTTTGTCAAGCAATGTTCTATTTAATGTTGCAGCCGAGAAGACAGCAAAAGGAATCTGGGATCGGTTGTGTGATATGTAGGAGTGGGCTTCCGCAACAAATCAGGTCCTCTTGCTGAAGAAGCTATTCAACTTGAAAATGAAAGATGGTAGTAGCATGTCCAACCACTTGAACGAATTTAACATCATTATCAGCCAACTAGCTTCGGTTGACATCAATTTTGAAAAAGAGATGACTGCTATGTTGCTACTATGTTCTCTTCCCGATAGTTGGGACGGAGTTGTCATGACAATCAGCAACTTGATATCCAGGAAAAGAAGTTCTTATGAAACAGATGAAAAGGATAAAGAAAAGAAATCAAAGTTAAAGTTTGACGATGTTGTTGCAACTCTTCTCAATGAGGACATAAGAAGATGTCAAAATAAAACATCCAATGAAGCTTTAATCTTTGGAGATAGAGGAAGGTCTCATGAGAGAGGCATAAATCATAACACAAAAAGGTCCAAATCTGCGAGAAGATCAAAGTCTAGAGGGAGAAATGGAGGTTGTTAGTTTTGTGGAAAACAAGGGCACAATAAAAAGAATTGTTGGTCATACAAAAAGGCACAAAAAAAGTAAAGAACAGCAAAGCCAACACCGCCTATGACAAAGATGAAGGCGTTCTAGTCTTGTCAACCAATGACACTACGTGCCAGATTCATGGGTGTTGGATAGTGGTGCCTCCTTCCATGCTACTCCATGTCAGGAGGCTTTCACGAATTATCAAGAAGGTCAGTTTGGAAGAGTTTTTCTTGGTGATAACAAAGCTTGTGAAATAATTGGCAAAGGTGATGTAGTGTTGCAATTGAAAAATGGCAACAAATGGCCCTTAAGGGATGTGAGACACGTTCTTGAATTGAGAAAGAATTTGACATCCGTAAGCTAGCTCTATGCTCAAGGGTGTAATATCACCTTCTCTTTGGATGCTTGGAAGGTGACCAAGGGAGCCTTGGCAATTGTTAAAGGAAACAAATTAGGCAGTTTGTATGTGCTAGAAAGTCACACTGAAGTGGGAGCTGAAATGGCAGTTGTCGACAGCGGGATGGATCTTTGGCATAAAAGGCTCCGACATATGAGCAAAAAGGAGCTTGAAGTTATGGTCCATAGTGATCAACTTCCAGGTCTGAAATCTGTTAACTTGGAGTTATGTGAGCATTGCCTATATGGTAAACAAAAGTGTATCAACTTCTTGAAGATCAGTCATGATAAGAAATCATCACCCTTGGAGCTTGTGCATTCGGACGTCTTCAGACATACAGAGGTAACATCTTTTGGAGGTGCAAATTATTTTCTCTTTTCTTGATGATTGTACTCGAAAAGTGTGGGTCTATATGATGGGCAAGAAATCAGAAGTTTTTGTGAAATTTAAATTTTTCAAAGCCACGGTTGAGAATCAAACCGAGAACAAAATAAAATGTTTAAAAACTGATAATGGGGGAGAATTTTGTTCTTTAGAATTTGATAGTTTTTGTGCAGATAGTGGCATTAGAAGGATTAAAATAGTTGCTTTCACTCCTCAAGAAAACGGTGCAGCCAAGAGGATGAATAGAACTATTCTTGAGAGAGCTCGATGCATTCTCTCTAATGCAGGCCTAAGCAAGGAATTTTGGGCGGAAGCAGTTAATACAACAGTTTATTTGATTAATAGAAGTCCTTCATCCAAATTGGATTTTGATATTCTTGAAGAAGTATGGTTGGGCAAACTAATTTCTTATTCTCATCTACGTGTGTTTGGTTGTGAAGCGTTCGCTCATATTCCCAAAGAAAAGCGAACAAAATTGGACTCTAAGTCAAAATGATGCATATTTGTTGGCTATGGTGAAGAGCAATATGGTTTTTGCTTGTGGGATCCTGTTGACAAGCAGCTTGTTCGCAGTCAGGATGTTTTTAATGAAATGTGTTCCCAGGTTTGCAAAAATAGGGGACATAAGCAAAAGCGTATGTGCATATTCAAGATATTGGCAGTGGCAGTGATATGTTTAAAAATTTACATCCTAATCTGGCATCAAACACATACAGAGGGAATGAATTATGTTCTCTACCTCGGATTTCATGTACACAAAATAATTTGAATTCAAGCATGCCAATTTCTGGTAATGATAATAATTGTATGCAACCAATTCATATGTTTCAAGCTCCTTTGCAAACTTCAACTACATCCTTAGCATTTACTATCACTGCGTAGCCATTATATACACTACAACCCCCTTTGGACCCATCACAGTCCTTCACAGACACCACAATAGATTTAAACATTCCTGCACTGCCTGTTAGAATCTCCATGTAGCCTATGAATTTTTCTTCTCATAGAACACAACCTTTAGAAGTTGCTAAGCAAACTTTATATCATCCACACTCCTTTATAAGTCCCATGCAGCCTCTAAACATTTCAACGCAGACATCACGACTTTCAGCGGTGCCTTTGGAAACTTCATATGCCACACAGCAGGTTACTTCATCTTTTGAAATTTCATTGCAGCCATCTTTTGAAAATCCAATGCAGCCTATAATGGAGTTACCAAATATTCCAAGGAGTTTGTCAAATTTGGAATATGGAAATATAAGGAGTTTGGCACATGGAAATGAGGAACAAGCCATTTTGCCTCAATAGAGCACTACACATGAACAGAGTACTTTGACAGAGCAAGCACCTCGATTGAGGAGGTCAACTCGAGAACGAAAGCCTCCAGCAAAGTTTGATGATTGTGAGTTATTGCTCTCTGATCAGGCAGAGCCAACAAGTTTTCAGGATGCTTGCAATGACATCAAGTGTGACAAATGGATGGAGGCTATGCAAGAAGAAATGGCCTCTTTGCAGGCCAATGATACTTGGGATTTGGTGAAGCTCCCGCCTAATCGAAAACCATTAAAGAATAAGTGGGTGTATCGGTTGAAAGAGGAAGATGGAGGCAAATATCGCTACCGGGCCAGATTGGTAGTGAAAGGCTTTGATCAAAAAAAGGGAATTAATTTTAACAAAATTTTCTCTCTGGTTGTGAAAATGACTACCATTCAAGCAGTCTTGGGTTTCGCGGCTGTTTGGGATCTTGAGCTTGAACAACTCGATGTAAAAATGACTTCTATTCATGGATATATTGATGAGGAGTTGTATATGGAGTAGCCTTAAGGTTTCAAACAACAGGGATAGAAACACTTATATTGCAGATTGAACCGCAGTTTATATGGGCTCAAGCAAGCCCCAAGGCAATGGTATCGCAAGTTTGATAGCTTCATGGCTAAGCATCTATTCACCCGCTGCGAATCTGATCCATGTCTTTACTTCAAACGACTTGCAAATGGTGAGTTTGTCATACTTTTACTTTATGTTGATGACATGTTGGTAACTGGTAGCAACATGAGGGTTGTTAGTGAATTGAAACAACTTTTAGCTCAAAGGTTTGCTATGAATGACCATTATTCGGGATAGATGGAAGAAAGAAATAAGGTTGTCTCAAGAAAAATATATTAACAAGATTTTGGACAGGTTTGGTATGACAAATGCTAAGGCTGTTAGCACTCCTTTGGCTGATCATTTTCATTTATCTTCTGCACTTTGCCCCAAAACTGAAGAAGAAGCAAAAATGAAAGCTATTCCTTACTCCTCTGCAGTTGGGAGTCTCATGTATGCGATGGTATGCACTCGCGCGGACATTGCCCATGCAGTGGGAGTAGTGAGTAGATTCATGAGTAATCTAGGTAAATCACATTGGCATGCAGTCAACTGGATTATGTGGTATCTTAAGGGTACTTCTAACTATATTTTGTGTTTTGGTGGCAAAGATGCCTTATTAAGAGGCTTTGTTGAGTCTAATATGGCTGGTGATTTAGACAAGAGAAGATCAACTACTGGTTATGTATTTACATTTGTTGGGGCAACCATCAGTTGGGTTTCGAGGTTGCAACAAGTGGTTGCTCTTTCAACAACAGAGGCTAAATATATTGCTCTCACGGAAGGAGCAAAAGAGATGGTATGGTTGCAGAGATTGTTTGATGAATTAAACTGCAAACAACATGATTCAACCTTGTTTTGTGACAGCAATAGTGCACTTCATTTGGCAAAGAATGCTGCATTTCACAATCGTACCAAACACATTGAGGTGCGTTTTCATCTCATACGAAGTATGCTTGAAGAGGGCAAGTTGAAAGTTGAAAAGATTGACACCAAGGTGAATCTTGGCCTTGTAAATATGTGACATTAGGCCTGAAGTAGGGGGACATCTATGTGCAGCCTCATTACTATTTTCGGTTGGACTTCAAGTGGGAGATTGTTGGGTATTTGAAGCCCAACCGTCGCTTGGGCAGCGGCTATTCAATTTATGTCGATTAGTATTCTTGTTTATGCACTGCCGGTCATGATAGGAATGGTCTCATTTGGAGTTTGATGATAGTTTTGTGAATCTTCTTAAAAGTTGTAAAAATTGTCCAGATATTTGTATGGTTGCACAGCAACAGTAATAAAATTGATCCCCTGCTACCTGTAGATGTAGCCTTTTATAAGTGAACCACGTTAAATATTTTGTGTTGTTCTTTGTGTGTGTTTGTGTATTCTCCTTTCTCTGCAATTTGATATTAACATTTTCATGGCAAACTAGTCTATTTAGTGGTGTAGAACCCACGAATTTATTTGAACTATGCACTTTTTTTATACTCTGAAAGAGACTTATTTTTGGCAGCGATCTATCACTTGAGTTATGTATTCCTTGTGGAGAAGTTATCGTTCACTAATATATGTATATCCATAGACCAGCTATGGGAAACTACATATTCATCTATTTATCCACTAATGAGTCCATATTGTCAGTGCAATCAGCATCCAACTTGGAGGTCTTCTGTGGAAAGTAGACCATGTAATAGTTTCTAATTGACCCTATTGGAGCGAGTGGAAAATTGTGTAAGAAAATATAGCCATTGATGATGCAACATGCCATACTGTGCAAATTTATATAACACCCCATGGACTGTCAATCAACATCTACATGTTCAAATCCTGTTCATCATGGGAGAACGGAAAAACGAGAAGTTTGCATTATAAATGGTTAGTCATATTACCAAACTATTGATCTTGGAGGATTAACCTAGACCCTTTGATGCGGTGGTGACTTAATAAATTTAAGTAATATAGCATGGTGATTATAATTGATTACTTGGTTTATTTTCTAGCAAGCCGATTGTTTCTTTGAAGGCATTTAAGTGAACATGAACCATTGATTTCATTAATGATTACATCTAGGCTATTAATTTTGAGTAATGTCCATTACTCTGATCATTTAAGTCAAGGTCATCGATGTAGGCCACGTGTTCAATTCTTATCAACTTAGGAGGAACAGGAAAAGGTTATGATATACATCTTTGTGTTTATGTGTTTTATCATGGTTGTTGATCCTTTGGTGATGCATCTTGTCCATTGGATATGGTTACTTTTTAACAAGTCAAGTTATGGTTCCAAGAGATCATTAAACTATTTTTAAGAAATCGTTAAGCTATTTTTAAGTAATATTTTATGGTAAAAGAAATCAAGTAGAGGCAGTGCTTTTGGAAGTCAAAGACAAACTCAAATTTAAAATAGTGAGTGCTTCTGGATACAACTGTGTATGTTTTTAAATCGTATAAATAATAAAAAATGGATACAATTGTGTATGTTTTTAAATCAACGTTTCAGATCATGCTCAA
The DNA here is from genome assembly GCA_027924645.1 of Cunninghamia lanceolata. Lineage (NCBI taxonomy): Eukaryota > Viridiplantae > Streptophyta > Pinopsida > Cupressales > Cupressaceae > Cunninghamia > Cunninghamia lanceolata. The sequence goes on along the minus strand of BSBN01000053.1, from coordinate 983,728 downwards.
TGATCCATCATCAGGAAGAGGAGAGTGTGAAAAAGGATAGCAAACTTGAGTTTTTAAAGGAGTAAGAGAGGGAGATAAGAAGGGAATGGAAGACAAGGGGCATCTAGAAATTATAAATAAAAAAGAAGTGGTTTAAAGAAATTTATTTGTTATAAAATGTAAATTAGAAGTGATTTAAAAACATACACAGTTGTATCCAGAAGCACTCACTATTTTATTATCATGGACTGTGGAAAACTCATGCCTGCCAAACTCAAATTTATCATATGAAGCAAAATATATGTCAGTAAAAAATATATTATGCTCAAGTATTTTCCCAAATTTGAAAATTGTAATAGCAAATGATGGGTGCAAGCTTCTTATTGATACAACCATTTATGTAGAAAAAATGGGAACTTCTTTAAAAGAAAAACATGATGAGTCCTAAGTTTTGATTAAATCTAAAATTCTAGATATGAAAGATGGGATGGGAAACCTCAAAGAATTAAACATGTGGAAGGAAGAGTTCAGGGGGTGTTTCCCTCCATTTTTGCAGATCTATTGAATCAAGGTGACCTATTGAATTCTACCATAGTTAATAATGCTTTTGATGAAATTTTGATATCAAAAGCAAAGGTTAGTGCATTCATCAAAATTTAAGTGAAAGGATGTTTGATACTATATATGATTAAAAAATGACAAATGTTGATATGGTTAATAATGTTGATCTTCCAACTAATCAGGAATGGGAATTGGAATGAAACATACATGTAGCTTCATGAATTTTTTATTCAATTTACTCTTGCAATGAAGGTAATTCAATATCATATCAAATCAAACTAAATCCCAAGTACAATTGAGTGTGTCACAAGGCATTAGTGGTGCTCCAGAGGATTTTTGCTCAATTTTTGGGTTTGTCAAACCTATGATTTGATAGAGATGATTTGTCAAAAACAAGTATCATAATAGTGCTAGTATGCCATGCATTAGGATTTTCAAAGGATATGGGTATTTTTAGAAACTCATTCATCTAAGGAAAACAAAGTCTAAGTTGTGATATTGTGCATAATTTTTGAATATTTTCTAAAGATTTCTTTGCTAAGTATTGTTGGCTACTCCAAACAGATAGTCAAGATTGGGAAGGCCAAAGGTGCCAAATTTGGAGCACTAATAGAGTAATCAATTGTGTATTCCTAGAAGCTCTATGAGAGAAATTTTGATCAAAAAAGGCAAAATGTTGATTTAAATTAGTCATTACCAATTCCAAAGAAGCCTTGGGAGGACATAAGTATGGATTTTATATTAGGTTTGTCAAGAACATGGAGAGGGTGTGATTCAATATTTGTGGTAGTTGATTGATTTTCAAAATGGCACATTTCATAGCATGTAAGAAAACTAACAATGCAATAAATATAATTGACTTGTTTTTTAAGGAAATTGTTAGATTGCATGGATTGCCTAGAAGCATAGTTTTAGATAAATATACCAAACTTGTTGGTTATTTCTAGAGGACATTATGGAAGAAAATGAAAACATATTTGAAATTTAATTTAGTGCATCACCTACAAATTGATAGATAGAAAGAGGTTTGACTAGAAGTTTGGGAAACTTATTGAAATATTTGGCAAAAGAAAAGAATTTGGGATATGGCATTAGTGCAAGCAAAATTTGCATACAATAATTTGGTGAATAGGAGTACAAAGAAAACACCATTCTAGATTGTAATGGTCAAAATCCAAGGGATGTATTATAATTGAGGAATATTAGTAATGGATAGAATAGAAGTGTTAAAGCAAATTATTTTGTAGATCACATGAAAAGATTGCATAATGAAGTAAGAATACAATTGGAAAGAATAAATGGTAACTACAAAGGGGACGTTGATAAAAAAAGAAGACATAAGGAATATGAAGTAGGAGATGGCATGATGTATATTTGAAGAAAGAAATATTTCCATAAGGAACATATAATAAGTTAAAGATGAATAAATTTGGGTCGTGCAAGACAATCAGGTAATGCTCAAGTAATGTATATGAAGTTGAGTTACTTGAAGGTTTTGGGATATCTCTAGTATTCAAAGTTGTAGATTTGTATGAGTATCATGAAAGAATACGATAGATGAAGGAAGCACAAAGATGAATTGGAAAACACAAATGCCAAAATAGCAAGCTAAAGAGATTGAACAGATTCTAGATAATAGAATTGGAAAGACTACAAAGAACAAAAATTATGAAGAATACTTGGAGAAGTAGAAAGGTAGACCTATTGAGGATTATACAAGAATATCCACAACTAAGGTGAACCATTACGGTTTTCCTTTTAAGTTAAAGCCTTGAATTAAAGTGGCATGCTCACTTTTTAGTTACTTATGGTGTTTGATGCAAGAGCATTCTAGGTGTAAGAGCAATCTTGCATCAACCAAAAATATTTTTTTATGTTTGTTTGTCTTTTACAAATTTTATTATTTTCTAAAATCAACATATTATTGTCACAATTACATTTTATTACTGTGGTCTTAATTTAGAGCACATATTCCAACAAATAGTAATTCTATGATCTGTACGGTTGTTTTAGCATAATGAACTCAAAGCATATTGATGGTGTCATTAACATGTCCATGTGTTTTCTCAAGTGTTTTAAGTAAGTTCATGTAATTTGACTTGTTTTTTATTGAGATAAGCAGCAAACCAGGGTGTTGATCCCTTTTACACAAAGGCCCCCAAGGCAGAGCAAAATAGGCCACAAACGGGCCAACAACAACACAAAAATAGCAAACAAACAACAACACTGCTGCAAAACAAAACAAGGGATCTAAACAACACCAGATCCTGATGAAGAAAATATAACTCCCTTAACCCTCGATCACGAAGCAGCAACAGATTTGGGGAGTCCTTTCTTTTTCATTGAACCACTATCCAAGAAAACTCTAAGTCCAGATCCTCAGAGCGAGGTGAGAGGAGGGGACCCTCAACAAACACCACAACCAAAGAGATCTAACACACTGAACCAGAAGTTGGCATCACAGAAGATAAAGCACGAACTGGTGAAGCAACAATCCAACCTAAAGTGCAAGGGGCCGACAAAAGAGTCAAAGGTCTATCATAAGCGTCTGAAGAAGTCAAGGGGTTAGCCTTGTCCTCCACCACAGGGGGTAGGTAAAGTCTCTTGGGAGGAACTATCCTCCTCAGAGGAATCAACCTCCTTAGAAGCACTGACCGTCAAGTGATCCAAGAGAGCATCCTTCCACCTAGTTACAAAACCCTTATGGCGAGAGAGAGAGGACAGACGGAAGCCAAGTGACCAATAGGGAAACACTGTCTACATCTAAATGGGAGACCTTCATAGTCTAATTGTTGCGTCTAACACCTATCCCCAACCATCAAAACTACATCTCCATGAAGGGGTCTAGAGATGTCAATATCTACTAAGATGTGAGTGACCGTAGTATGTCCAATCAAAGAGATAGTAGAGTCTACCTTCAAGAAGCGGCCAATAGCATTGTCAATGCCCTCATAGCATGAATCCTCCCAAAACTAGAGAGGGAGATTCAGGAGACAAACCCAAATTAGTCTAATATTCAGTGGCTCAGAGAGGATTGAAGGAAGGAATCCAAGGTTTGATGGAGAGAGAATGCTCACCCCACAACCAAACCCTATCATCGAGCAGCACTAACTCCCACTACTCTATAGAAGCAAAAGTCACTATAAAGAAATCCTTTGCATAGGGGAAGAGCTCAATCATTCCATCCACAAGCAACTTCCATGAATCCATGACCCACCTGTGAAGATCAAGAAGAGATAGCCAAAAACCATTCAACTTGCAAGTCACCCCACGTTTGCGATAAAATCCCTCATTTTTTGAGACTTCTTGGCCACACATCACCACCGGGGATGATCTGGCACAAGGCAATGGCCGAGAGACCCCACGCTAGGGGGACTGAGCTCCTGAGTTATTCACTGCCTTAGAGAAAGATTTTTGAGGCCATCCTTGAGCACTCAAAATAGTGGCATTCGAATCAGGCCCTGAACCCACAAGATTTCGTGCAACAGAGGGACTCTTGTCATGAACAAGGGCAAAGGAGGGACCAACGCCTAGACCCAAAGCATCCCCAGGAAAAATGGCATACAAATCTTGAGAGATCTGAACATCTGGGATAGAAGGATGAACATCCCGCACCAAACTGCACTCAGACCCAGCGTCCCACACAGGCATAGCGACGCCATTTGAAATTGCTTCAAACTCCCGCTCAGACACCATTCAAATCCCTGATGACAACATAGGTATTATTACATAAAACTCACTAATCTATATGTAATGTGACTTGTTGTACCAACTTAAGGAAGGTCTATTTGAGTTATGTGCCACATATTTTAATCTTACACTAACTAATAATGTTACTTAAAGAATTATTGATCCTAGGGAGGTTCATGATCAAGGTTGTATTGATTTTCAAAACTTACATATTGTCGCACTTATGTTTAGATGGGTTATTTACACTTTTCTCAACAAGGCATCTAGTTCTAAGGTAGAATGACAAGATCAATCATTTAATATTAGACCACTAATCCTTATCTCATGTGCATAGGGTAATGTACTATGCTTTTTGGTTGGTGTTACCTATCCACATCATCTTCCCCTATAAAAACATTGATATGTTCCACATTAAGGGGGATTGAGGAGTTAGAGTTTCGCTCAAGCACCAAATAAAAGATATGCTCAATAGGTTAGTGTTTGATAATCCATACACTTGTTTTGTGTTCTTCATGATTGTAATTGAAGGTTGAAGCCTAATTCTAAATGTAAGCCCTAGTGGTAAAAACTATTGTTGTAATTTCAAACTGTGAATCAATAAAGTATTGTTTTGCATATTTCTTGTGTGATGTGAATGTACTATGAGTATGTAAACTCCATTGTGTGATTTTGAGAAGGATGTGCATTAGGATACATGGTTGGATAATACTTAATTGAAAACTTTGTCCATGACTGCATCACTTTTTTCCCATCTTTGACCTCCTCCTTAACATCTATGGGCATCCTTTTATAATTCACATGTGCAAAGAAACTCCTAATTCAACTCGGTAATTACAAGAGCTGCACAGCCCTTCCAAAATGCAAAGATGGACACAACTCACAATACCAAAACACAAAATAAATAAAACACATAGTGCAAAAGGGTTAAGCAAAGGAAAAACAAAGCTATGCCAAGGCACAAAGAACAAATCAAACAAAGAAGGGAGGAGATCCTGTCATGCCCATATCAAGCCCACCTGTATGTCAACCATACAAGTGAGCAAATATGGTGGAAATATTTTTTTTTCTAAGGAATTTGAACTAAACAAGGAAATTAAATTACAAGTTTACCTATCAACCACTTATGTGTCACGATCACTGCCTGGTTTGTTGATGTTTTCTCTCTTGTTTGCAAATATATTAATAATCAAAATGTCAAGTTAAGACCTAGAAGGATAATTAAATATATCAATAAACTTAGTCTATAGAGTTTATACTATAACTTCCACCACTAGGTTATTTAAATCTATAGATATCAACATTACCTTATTAACTTATTTACTCACCATTAATTATTTTCTTTATTAACAAATTATAAAATACTATTAACAAAAGCAATAATAATTTTCAAGCATAATTAAATTCCTACATTTAACTTAATAAAACATATTTAATTTATTATTTAATAATTAATTTTCTATTTGAAGGTTGGATAAAGCAAGTTTTTTAATATAGAATTATCTACTTCTATAACAAAACAATTTACTATTTTTATTTAAAAACTATATGCTTTTAATGAGAAAATCTAATAAATCTTTTCATTGATTTCCAATACCAAAATAAAATGATTTATATTAATTCTAATTTCTATCTAGAAATAAAACAACTAGATAATAAATTTCAAATCTTTCCTTTAAAGCAATAAAACAAGCCTTTTTCCATAAAACAAAAACAACAATTTCTTTTTCTATTTTACAAAACTAATTATCCTTTAATCTAATTAGGAAAGGCATACTTTCTTTCTTTTTCCATTTATTATTCAAATTTTCATATTTTAATAATATAAATATATTGTCTATAATACATTCATTTCCCTAAAATATCAAAACTGATTTTCTTTCTATTAAGTAAAAGAATTAATTTCATTTTATATATAAATTAACAGTATTCATTTATTATACTTAGACTTTGTGGACTTAGACTCTGTGAGTTCATGAACTATTGTTTAGAGAAGGAAGAAACCTCTTCCTAAGTCTATTTCTACTTTGCACCCTTGGGTCAAAGGTGTACATTATGATAGGTTGGGATCTGGTGTTGTCTAGTCCCTGGTGTTCTGTCCTTATTTCTGCAGTGGGGCTGCCTTTTGTTGTTGAAGGGTTCAGGCCCTTTCAAAATCCTATTTTTCTATTTCACTACTTGTGAAACTCGCTTCATTTGCCTTCCATCTTCTGTATATGGGTTTGGGCCCTTCCCGATTATTTTTATCAAAACATTACTCATTTATTATACAATATGTTCTTTTGATTGCAGGTTTCTATCTGTGCAAGGGATGAATTCAAAGAAGACCAAAAGCCCCATCTAAAACACACACACACACACATATTGTTTTAAAGATTTATGCCAACACCACCAGTGACAGGGCAGCGTAGTAATGGCAACAAATATCAGCGAAAGGTTTTAAGGATTTAAAAATTGTTTTGAATGCGTTAAGGAAAATTGTAATAGGCAAGTATATTGAGAGGGCCGCAACCCCCTTAAGGGAGGGTTTGTGGCCTATGAGGCCAACGACCTCCCTTGGGAAGCATCATGGGGAGTCCCCACGGCTCGGCCTGTGGGAGGCCCTAGGACTTTCCACGGCCTTCCTCAAGGCCTGAAAGAATATTCACATTCATGTTGCCATCATAAATTTGTTTCGCATATTATTTACTATCATTCTTTTATGAAATGCAGTCTGTGCTACTTACAGCAACGATCCATAACATCTACAGAGTATACACACACACACACACACACACACACACACACTCACACACACACACAAAAGAATACTCAGTTTTTAAACAGTAGTAAGAAATTCTTAACAGTTAATATGCATGAGTAATATATATATATATAATCACATTAAATACGTAAAACCTAGAAATTGTTTAACACAGATTTATTAAAACCATATATATATTTTTCAAATGCATAATTAAACATGCAAATACAGTTTTCTATTGAAATAATCTAACTTTTGATGGAGCAAATCACATTGAAAGTAAACAAATGCAATCGTATAAACTTCGATAACCCAACCAAAATAGTTTATATACTGGCAATATGCCAACAATCCTAAAACCACATTACATCCATCAAAATGCCCAAGGCAAGAAGAGATCAACTAGCTCTTTACATGGAATTACTCACAATAAAATCTCTGGATCTTCTAAGTCTTCATGTAGACTTCAAGCTTCTTTCTTGCAACACATCTACCAAAAATGAATGGCCAAGACCTGCTCTCCACTCTACCATAGGGATTGTCTCACAATCCCACCCCTGATCAAGAGACTTCCAAGAATTGGGAAACATATATGCAACCACATAGAATACATAAAACGGAAAAATTCATTTACACATAAAATCCAAACCCCCAATTGGTCGACTCACAAACTTGGTATCCAACAAGATCCCACAAAGGGGGAGAGAGGGGATAATCCTCCCTCTTGGGGAACAAAATATAAAATCCTCCATACAAATTCATTATTACAGAAATCACAACCTTCATTCCCACAAATCACTTATACCTCCCAATACCATAACATATCCATACAATACCAATAACAACAATCATCCAATACATCATTTTATCACATTTCATAACTAATATTTTCCCCAAGAGAGGCTCCATGCCTCTCTCTACCCCAAACACTTGGGAGGCTCTCACCCCTCAAGGGAGGGTCACTCCCTTCACAACCCGGTTCCCACAATAAAAACATAAAATACAAATTCGCCATACAGCAAAAATTTCCATAAACACATCATTCATATATTATGCAGAAAATTTAAAAGAATCCAAATCGTACCTCAGCTCCCCAAGTTAGGGAGAGCCCAAAACCCAGAATGAAAAGAAAACCTTGAACTGGAATCCACAACAAAATCTTTCTTCAAATTTCTAAGCAAAATTTCTTCCAATCTTCTCACAATCCTTCTTCTTTTTCTCTCTCACACTTCTCATAGAATTCTCTCTAAAATCATGCAAAATCAAAAAATATCCCAAAGGCCAACTTTCCCTATAAATAACCAAAAAAACTAAAAAAATCAAAAAGATAGAAACTTCCCTCTTTATCCCTCACAAATCATTTTTAAAAAAAATAATTAATCCATATCCCTTATCCTCATCCAAAATAATAAACCAATAAATTAATTTTAAAATAAAAATTAAACTCACACAACTAACAAATTTAATATTAATAAAAATATAAAATGGGAAAAATAATTAATTCATTAATACACACAACATAATTAGTCTTCACTCTTTCCACGGGTTAGACTAGGCTAATAGAGTATCACAAGACGGGTTCTTGAAAATCTCTGAAACTCCTTCATTTCCGAATATCAATATATAAAACAATGTATAGCTTAAGCAACATGAATTTGCATAAACAAAAATAACTTAATATTCTAACTCATTCATGATCACATAATCAGATAATTTATTAAATGACTATAATTTTCATACATCTAGCTCATCCACTAAATTCTTTTTAACACAAATAATAATCCATTAAACATCTAATCATGAGTTCAAATATTAGGTTTGAAATATAATGTCCATAGAGTTCAAATATAGCATAATGTCCATAACATAGAAGCATAAAACTCACACACATACATCATATAAAAATCAAATCCACATAGTCAAATAGTCTAAACTGAAGTAACTAAAGTAAGTGAAAAAGATGGGCCTCATAGATCCAATGGAGGATGACTATATATCTTTCCCTTTAGAGTTTGAAAAAAAATTATTGCTATTTAATTTTGGAGCGCATATTATTTCTCTATCTTATATGAATTTGAATGAAGCGTACAACATGTTTATGATGTTACAATGTATGAACATGTTGCATAAATATTTTGTATTAATTTTAATGGTTGCATCCCAGAATAACTCAGCATCAAAAAGCAAGGCCGCAATTACTCTTATTTTTCCACTTCTTCCCATGAGTTTTGAAGTGAATCATCTAGAAATTGGAGTAAAAAATTGTTTTGCAATAATTATGGGAAATAATTTAAGGTGCAACACAAAGGGGAGAAGTTTTAATCAACATCGTTCAAATTAAAATCCTCTATAATGCAGAGTTGCATTTGTTTTCACATTTAAAATTAGTTTGTTGTATGTATCTGTCTTATTGTGCAATTGGAGTTTAACTATTTCTGGCAATTTAATGTTTTTTCTTGTAAGCACATGTTTGTAAAATGTGGATAGAGATAGGAGTGGGAATATATTTAACTGAAAATAGTGGTAAAAGAATCATGAGAAGCATAGATAGAATGAAAACATTTCCATGGAAGACCAAGGGGATTATATTTTTCAAATTTTTTATACACATTTCATAAACAGGGAAATATCAGCTTTAGGCTTTGATAAATAGTAAGATGTGTGGTAGAGCCGGTATGTCTTTGAAATTATGATTATATGGTTGGAGGTCCAAGCCTTGTGAGGCTATTTATTTTAAAAATGTGTTTACTCTTGGGTCGTGTGTTTTTAAATATAAGCCTTATGTTGATACAAATCCATGGCATGCTAGTGAAAGAGAGTTCACTATTGAAGGCCTCTCAAAGGAAGTATGTTTGAGTAATTTAAGATTACAATTTCAAATCCCACAGTCATTTTTTTAATCATGTCATTATGTGTATGTGTATGTTCAATAAAATTGGAGTATTAAGATTTTTTGTTTAAGAAAACATAGACGCATGAGGTGAGTCAAACTATAAGTATTGGAACCTTTTAGAGTGTTGGTTTTCAATTTGGAGAATTCTTATTACATTTTTAGAAAACTATTTTTGTGATGGTTATTATGGCCACATGGCATGTGTGTTGCTCTGGGGCTATCAAACATCTTTTGGTGATTTTCATGTTGCATTCAAAGATAAGATTTGGGGGTTCTAAGTGGAGGTTGGAGGACACATCAAAGGATGGAGGATCATTCTCATCTTCAATTATCTTGATCTCACTCAAAGATTAGGTATATTACTTGAGAGTCAATTTTGGTAGAAGTATATGATTTTAGTTTCCAATTTAGTGTGTGTTGATGTTTAGTTTTCTAGTTTGGTGTTCCTATATAGTGTGGTGTTCAATGTTAGCAATGTTGTGTTTAGTTTTGGTTTTTGAATTTTTTGAGCATTCATGTAGAGTAGGATTCTAGCAAGTGGTAGAGCCATTATATTTGATAGGTCTTCATAATCAACCTGTGAGTGGTGTTCATTTAACCTTTCGTGTTATTATGTTTCACCAAGGATGGTGATCATCATAGTTGGGCAATAGCATATCTTGCTCACATTGTGGATGGTATAAATGGTCAGAGGCAAGTTGAATGGTGCACTTTAGCATCATGTTAGTAAGGCACTTGTTGTATAGATTGATAGAGGTTTATCACCACATAGTGTAGAGCAAATAGATATACATCGGGAGGATGCGTACAAGTGTTGACACAATTTTATCAATACCAAGAGTTAGACAATTGAAATATAGATTGGTAGGGTTAGGTGGTTGAGAACATTTGCAAAGGCTCTAGAATCTGGATTCACCCCCTTTTGATCAAGGGGGTTTACTAGATTTTGTGGTCCTTCTAATCTAAAAGTGTTAGTGTGTATGTTAGAATGTTATGTTTGTTTGTTGTATGTTATAAACTAGGGTTCCTATGTTTAGTTATGTTATGTTTGTAGACATCTAAAAGTGTCCTCAAATCACAAAACACAAATTTCTTCCACATTCTACTATTTTCCCTAAATTTTCCTCTATGGTTGAATAATTAATTTTAATTAATTAATTATTTAATCATTCACATTCCAAATATCCCCTTTCACTCACTTAATTAAATAAATCTCATTTGTTTAATTAAGGTTCACATGACCACTTCAAATAAATTAAATAAATTGGTCAAATTTATTTAATTTATAAACATTATCCACCTCATCATTTTTCCTAATTTTAAATTCAATTTTGTCTTTTAGTGGTGAGAAAACCCGAATTGATCATAGCCCTCCATTTTGATCCAAAGTCAACATCAAGTCTTGGCCATTCATTCAAATCTACTCCTCTATAAAATCACTTTTCCAGTTCATTTTGCAGGTCTTCTCTCTTAATCCCTCTTAGATCTCTTAGTTTTTGATCTCTTGGTTGATCTCTCTTAGTTCATTTTTCATGCTCTTATGCTCTTGAATCTCTTTCTCTCCAAAATCTTGCTAATCACACACATGAGCTTCTCTAGATTGTTGCATAAACTTGCAAATATGAGAACATAATGCAAGATGGAGGAGAACAATGAAGATTAGTCAAGTTGTAGCTTAGATTATAGTTTATTTTCTGTTTGTTTGATTGTTTTCTAGGCTTGCTTGCACTACATTGTAGTTAGGGTTTAGTTAGTTTGTTGTTTTTTGACATTAAACCTGATTTTCCCTAACGACAATGTTAATATAACAAGTGTTAGTGAGTAGTAAGTGTTTTTAGTAGTTTGGTAGGCACTCAGGTGGTTTGGGCATGGGATAATTAAAGGCCTTATAAAATCTACTGTAATCTATTCTAAAAGTTGTTCACACATGTTTATCATAATAATATTATAGCTTGTGTTTTTCTCTGCAACTTGTGTACTCTAAATCAATCAAAGCTATCATGCCCTCAAAATTATTTGGTAGCAAAATTTACAGGAGCCAAAACCTAAGAGCCACATTTGAGAGCCTATGCACCAATTTAGAAATAAAATCTTGGCACATCTTTTCCTTAGACCACAGAGCACCCTGCATACCAAGACCAAACTCCCCTAGTATTACTTTAACATAACCCTGATGCAGGAGCATCCAAGGTGTATGGGCAATCTTGCATGACCAAAAAAATATTTTAATTTCTATTGTATGTTTTCAATAATGTTTGTGGGATTTGAGAAATTAATATTTAATTTGCAACAAATGTATTTTCCTGGGGCATATTGGTAAATGTAATTTTTGAGGAATTATGCTCTCATAAATGTTTCAAAGGCATAAATGGTGGAATCTTCCATTTGGGCATCTCATTTATAGGTGGGACCACTTGGTATGCATGGTATTGCATGTTCAATTGCATTCTTTGCATGCATTTACATGTTGGCTACAAGATTTGCATGTTGTTGTATGTTTGGGTTATAATTATGAGATCTAGTCTCGGTAAAATAGGTATAACTTTCTTATTTCTAATCGAAATAGAAAAATTCAAAATGTTTTGGAAAGCTAGGAAGGAGGTGCACAAAACCGAAGTGATAGGAAGAAAGTGATAGGTTTTCTTGGTGGTTTAGTGGAGGTTGTTTTGAGAAACCAATAGGGGTTTCTTCTCACGCAATTTCTTTATATTGATGCTTGCTCATTTGGTGAGGGGAGCTTTGGAGAAGAATATTTTTACATACCAAAATGCTGTTGGAATGAGTCTAGAGATGAAGATATCCATTTTTTTGCAAGTGTGGAATGTATAATTCTAAGAAGCTCATAAGCTTCCTTATTTTGTAACGCATTTTCAGATTCAATAAAATATAATTTGTAGATTTCTCTTCATATTTCTACTATAATATTTTATTTTCAGCCTTCTTGCATAGACTTGTGACAGTGTTGTGTTGTAGATTTGCAAGGGGAAGTATCCCTTTTCATCAGTGGTATCAGAGCAGGTTGTTCTTGAGTGTGCAGGTAGATCGTTGAACGTGAGGCAACTTGTAGTAGGACCTATGAGTTGTGGGTGAAGATCAACATGCCTCCTAGACTTGCCCAGCGTGGTAGAGGAAGAGGTAGAGGTGGTGGAGGAAGAGATCCACCTAGAGAGGAGATTAGAGCTCTCCAAAGACAATTGGATGCTTTGTGGGCAGATATGCATAGAAGAGATTTGTACAGGGAAGAATATATTAGTGAAAAGGAAATTGAAGAACAAGAAGAGGAAGAAATGGATATTGGAGAAAGTAGATTGTTGAAATCCATTTGGAAGATTAGAAAGAAGCCAAAGGTAGAGGTTTCAAATTTCAATGGAAGCCTAAATCCAAAAGAATTGATAGACTGGATTAATGACATGGAAGAATTTTTCAAGTTTGAAGAGATTGAAGACCCTCACAGGGTGAGATTTGCAATGATGAAGTTAAAAGGACATGCAAGTATTTGGTGGAGATAAATTCAGCTAGGAAGAGGAAGAAGGAGAAAAGATAAAATTACCAGATGCGATAGAATGGTAGATAAAATGAAAAGACTGTTTATTCCAGTGGATTATGAGTTGGAGCTGCCAAAGAAAATGTAAAGTTTGAAACAAGGAACTAGAACTGTGAAAGAGTACACAGAAGAATTCCATAAGATCCTGATCAGAACAGGACATTCTGAAGCAAACAAGGAGAAAGTAGCCCGTTACCTAAATGGGTTAAGGCCAAACATACAAGATGAATTGGCATTAGTGAGGATGAACACCATTAAGGATGCTTACCAATTTTTATTGAAAGTTGAAGAAAGATTAAATAAAAAGTTTGAGAGCAAACAGAGAGGACGAGATTGTGGTGAAAGAATTGGAGAAAGGCCTTATGGGGAACAAGACAATAATCAGAAAAATTAGAAATTTGAAGATCAGGGCAGCAGCAGCAAAAATTAGAAATAAAAAAAAAATTCCCTCCGATAGTTCAAAATGCAAGAGGTTGAGAAAGATCGAGTAGAGGATCCGGAAGAGGTGGCTTTCTGGGAACCTGTTATCGATGTGGAGAAGAGTGGCATAGAGCATATCAATGTCCTCAAATTCAAGAAAGGAACAATAGGAGATTTGAGCATCATGTTAGAGTAGCAAATGTGAATGAGGAAGATATAGAGTCACCACACTCCAAAGAAGCCAAAGAAGGAGAAGTACTTGTTACAAGAAGAGCCCTGATGAATGAAGGAAAAGAACCAGATCAAAGGAGAACATTGTTTCGAACAAGATGTAAGTGTGAAGGTAAAGCATGTAATGTGATTTTTGATGGTGGTAGTACTAAAAATCTTGTTTCTGAAGAGATGGTGAGTAAATTGCAGCTAGAGAGGAGAAAACACCTGCACCCGTATAGGATAGCCTGGCTACAAGATGACAAGAAAGTTTTGGTCGATGAACAAAGCTTGGTAAAATTTAATATAGGAAATTATTATGATGAGATTTTGTGTGATATTATGCCTATGGATGTTTTTCATACATTATTGGGAAGACCATGGCAATTTGACAGGAAGGTCACACATGATGGGTATGCTAACACATACTCACTAATGAAGGATGGAGTTCGACATAAGTTGAAGCCACTCAAAGAGGAAATGGGTAAGGTATGTAATAACACTAGTAATTGTTTGACTTATGGAGTTAAAGAGTTAGTGAAAGAGAGTGAGGATGATGATTCTAATTTGCTAATGCAAGTTGCAACAATGTTGATTACATTCAAGAGGAATAGAATGGAAGTTTCAGTGGAAAGAGAAAAAGAGGTAAAATCTGATTTGTGTGAGAATTTTGTTGAATCTGATTTATTTGGGGATAATAAGATTAGCAAAGAGAAGGATATTGCAGAAATAAATACACTGGAAAATGAAGGTGCAAGTAAAGAAGAAGATGAGCAGGTGAATGTTGAGTTGATTGATAATCTCTTGATTGATAAAGAGATTGTGAAAGATGAAGATCTTAAAACTAATAGCTTGTTGTTGGGAGATGGGAAATCCGAATCCCTTGGTTATTTTACTAACATTGATGTGAATGCAGAGGAGAAAGAGTTTACAGCTGAACCTTGTCTTTCTGGAGACATAGCGAAAGAGGAATACAATGTTACAAAGGAGGAATATGATGGACAAAATGTTGTAGTAGTTTCAAGGAAGGAGACCAGGTATAAATTTGATTATTTTATTGAAGAAGATGACATTGAAGATTATGATTTTCCATAGTTTACTAGTGCATGTTGGTGGGAGTTGGATTATGTGGAAAAAGAGAGGAAGAGAGGAAAAATGAAAGAAGGAAGATACATTAAACTCCAAAGAAAATTAGTGAAGCATATTCAGGCAGATAAGAGAGAAGTGGATTTAGAACAAGCACAGAATTTACAAATGTTTATGAGTTTCACTCATGAAACATCTACCCTAGGTGTCTGATGCAGGAGCATCCAAGGTGTATGGGTAATCTTGCATGACCAAAAAAATATTTTAATTTCTATTGTATGTTTTCAATAATGTTTGTGGGCTTTGAGAAATTAATATTTTAATTTGTAACAAATGTATTTTCCTGGGGCATATTGGTAAATGTAATTTTTGAGGAATTATACTCTCATAAATGTTTCAAAGGCATAAATGGTGTAATATTCCATTTGGGCATCCCATTTCTAGGTAGGACCACTTGGTATGCATGTTATTGCATGTCCAATTGCATTATTTGCATGCTCAATTGCATTATTTGCATGCATTTGCATGTTGGCCACAAGCCTTTGCATGTTGTTGCATGTCTAGGTTGTAATTATGAGACCCAATCTCGGTAAAATGGGCATAACTTTCTCATTTCAGATCGAAATAGAAAAATTCAAAATGTTCTGAAATTTTGGGAAGGAGGTGCACAAAACTCAGAAACAATTTTAGAAAATTCAAAAAAATGAGGGAGAAGTGATAGGAAGAAAGTGATGGGTTTTCTTGGTGGTTTAGTGGAGGTTGTTTTGAGAAACCAGTAGTGGTTTCTTCTCATGCAATTTTTTTATATTGATCCTTGCTCATTTGGTGAGGGGAGCTTTGGAGAAGAATATTTTTACATACCGAAATGCTACTAGAATGAGTCAAGAGTTGAAGATATCCATTTTGTTGTAAGTGTGGAATGTATAATTCTGAGAAGCTCATAAGCTTCCTTATTTTGTAATGCATTTTCAGATCCAATAAAATACAATTTACAGATTTCTCTTCATATTTCTACTGTAATATTTTATTTTCAGCCTTCTTGCATAGACTTGTACCAGTGTTGTGTTGCAGATTTGCAAGGGGGAGTATCCCTTTTCATCAAACCCAATGTTGCAAGAGAGTTGCAACAAAAAATAGAGGTCAGACAACTATCAGTCATCAACCCCTTTTGTTATGGATTTCTTCCAAGGTGTTTGTTCTTTGTGTAGACCATGAGAAAAAACTAGAGAGCAAAAGGAACCCCCACACAATAGCAACCTATCATCCAACCTTCTAGAACAAACCAACACAAAGACATCAACACTAAAATCCAAGCCCTAAACAAATAGGAATAACACACAAGTAGTGATAAATATACTAAAAGACATACCAGTTATATTTTTAACATGGTGTAGTAAGTTGGGTGAATAATAAACATGTAGTTTCTCCTTCGACTATAGAAGGTGAGTTTATGGAAGCTACTCATACTTGTAAGGAGTCATTGTCACTTCAAATGTTGTGTTTGGGTGTTGGTCTAAGACATGATACATTACAAATTGATTGTGATAGTCAGATTGCTATCAGTTTGGCCAAAAATCCTACTTTTCACAAGAAAAGAAAGCATATTGATGTTTAGTACCATTTTGTTCATGACATTATAAAGGATAAGAAGGTGATGATCAAGAAGGTGGATACTCAATGAATGTTATAAATTTATTGACAAAGCTAGTAAACATGGAGTAGTACATATTGTGCAAATTGGATATGGGCATTTATGCCTCTAGTTGTGATCCATTAACTACCAATGATATTCCTTAGATTAGTCACCAACTCATGGAAAATAAATGGATTAAATTATGAAAGCAATTGAATTATCTAATTCTTGCACAATATCAAATTGCAATTTAAAGAAAGAAAAGAGAGAATAATACCATAACAATGGAGACAAAAAACATGGAGAAACCCCTTGTGGGCAAAAATTACACCAATTGATCTCACTTAATTACTCCAAAATGACAATATACAAATAATCTCAGCCCATAAGCCATCTAAGAGCTCTCTCAACCAATTAAAAACTCTCTTTGAGACTGATTTGCAACTTTCCAATGAACTTCATACCCTAATATAGTCAAAAATATGAAAACAAAACTCACAAACAACTCCCAACACAAGAATTACAAGACTACAAACTATGTATCTCTTCAATTCAACCTTAAACATGTTATTATAGATTCCCACACATGAAGCAAGCTAAAGTGACTAGAAAGGAAGAGGAAACCAAAAAAATGAATTCTAGAATGCCAAACTATGCAGACCATAGCTTGTAATGAATTTTCCATTTCTACCAAACCAAAAGTGTTGTGATGACTTTGTAAATCGAGAGATAATTATGGAATCATCATGATGATTGATAAATTTGCATTCGTCGCTTGAGTAATTTGCCACAAAGCCAAAAAAATGTATCTTGTATTATTTTCTCATTAACTAAAACCTACAATAGTGTCCCATTCCACCTTGCACATACTCTAATATCAAAGAAACTCACTATTATCTAGAATTATGTCAAAAAATATAAAATTTGGATCCATTTTTTATCATACCTCACCAATTACAAAGCTTTTGGTCCACAAAAGCCAAAGACTCGGTGGATGAGTATAGTAGAAGCCCTCAAGTGACATGTATGCCACTTCACCTTACACCACAATATGAAAGCAAATCAGAACTAAGTGTAGTTCTTTCTCTAAGAGTTCATGAGATACAATAAAAAAAACTACTTAAAATATGAGTCACATTAACAACATTAGTTTTCTAATCAAAATCATAAATTACTTTCTTGCCTATTGTGTCTTTCGCATGCCCTAGTGGTTGAAGGTTGTGTTGCCTTTGCTATTACATCTATCGTGTGCCCTAGCGGCTGAAGGCTTCTAGATGGCTTCCCTCACATCTCCTTAGTGTGCCCCTATGTCTCTTTCAAGCATTTCAACTGGTTTGGGGTATGTTGTGGGCATTCGTGGTCTTTGCACACCTCCTGTGCCCAGTTCAGAGGACTTCCTGTCACTTAGGTTGGGTCCTAGTGCCACTCCTTCAACTCGTGAGGGTTTGGTGATGCCTAGTGTCGTGCAAACTTCTAATGTTAGTGCATCCTCTTGAGCTATGTTGAACACAGCAGGATACTGAGAGGGGGGGTGAATCAGTATCTAATCAAACTTCAAATCCTCGAGAGCAGATTAAAACTTAAACATTACAGCATTAACATAAACATAAAAGATGAACACAATGCACATCAACACATAACACCAAATATACATGGAAAACCCCAAAAGGGGAAAAACCACAGTAAGAATTAACTCACAATATATGAAGCTCACTACTATAAAAATTACAACTTAGTTTTAGGGCTACAACCCAAGGAAGCTACTACTCCCTGTTGACTTTGTTTTAGGGTCACTCACAAGGAAGCTACTACTCCCTAAAGACTTTATTTTAGGGTCACTCCCAAGGAAGCTACAACTCCCTGCAAACTTTGTTTTAGGGTCACTCCCAAGGAAGAAACTACTGCCTGAATTGAGAATGAACTCAGAAATGATTACAGTATGATAGTCCTTCTACTGCCTGAAAACTAACATTGAAGCTCACGCCTTTGATGATTGCAATTCTGCCTCTTCACTCTTCTTTTGATGATTGGATCAATTAGGCACATTCTTCACTTCCCTTATGTCACTAAAATGTCTTCAAGATGAATCAGGACAACCCTTATTACTTATGCTCTTTCTCCTTCAATCGCACATCATAATGCATAATATGTTCATATTCTACTCTTTACACACTCATATTCTCATTTTCGCAATCATACTTCACCTAGACCAACTAGGTTTACAATATATATATATATGACATTACATTGATTTCATTGCAAGTCGACCAATACAACAAGAATATTACATTTTAAAAGTCGGCCAGAGATCACACAACATGAAATATGCATAGGGAAAGCCCTATCAAGAACTACACGCCACTCTGGAAGGAAACACACCTTGTAGATCCCAACACATGCTTAGCCCAGTCCTAAAAATTCTTCACAACATCATCCTTCAAAGAATAACATCTGCACATCATGCTCATTTGAAATAGGTCGCCCTAAACAAGAAAATATGAAGCATGTAGTACATCGGTCTTTACAATCTTGGCGGTACTCATGAATGATTAAACATTGCGTGTTCTTCCAGATGAGTTGGCATGACCTACACAACATCTCCAAACACTCCTTGAACTCCGCATAGCAACAACTTTGTGGCGCACAACATCAACATACTCCAGTCGGCCTCAACAACAATAATTCTTCACATACTAACTTGAAAACTTTGTGCAGTAGTGGAAACTTGAAAGATCTGCATGCCCTTCAAACCTGAAACACTATGAGACATGTAAAATGTCCACACAAACTCATATGACTGATATGTATACTCTTCCACTGGCACAAGTACTCAAACATTGTAATGTCCCCATTTTTGGGTTCTCTTGTGGCCCAATCGGAGCTGACTTTCTGGGTTGTTGACAGCCTAATCAGAGGAGTATTTTGATGTCACCAATGTGTTCGGATGATCCAATGGAGTTGTATGACACTTTTCGGAGAGATTTTGGACAACTTGTCTATACTTACTATTTATAGTAAGTGCTTGCATGGCGACAATCTTTTTGGGTTTTTCTGGATTTGTTCTCTTTGGTCCTCGGAGAACACTACTATTTTTAGTAAATGTCAGTCTGGCACGGTTTTGGTGACTTGGCAGTCAGTTGTTGGCTATCCCATATGTTGCATTGAGCTCAGTGATATCAGATGGTTTGCGGTGATGCCTTTCCAGGTGATTTTAAACTTTGGGCCTAGACTTGCTATTTTTGGCAAATTAGGGTTTTTGTTCGTTTCAGGATTTTCAGTGTTGGAGATGGAGCATCTTGTCGAGACCTTTCTGGCGAGCTATAGATCACTGAATTCAAGTTCATATGGGCCTCCATTTTAAAGTCCGTAAATTAATATTATTATTTAAATATTGGACTTTGGGAATTATTGGTTAAGTGATGAAAAATAAGATATTTAAAAGTCACTTAAGTTATTTTGTGGAACGCTCACCTTGGGAAATATTAAAGTGAAGTTAAAAGAAATATTTCCCTCCCAAAAGTGCAACGACTCTAATGGATGAAATAAAAAGTGAAATGAGCTCTCATTTTGCATATGCTTGAATATATGATTTTATTGGCTATTTGCTCTGCTAGGGTTTTCCCTAAGAGGGTTTGAAGAGGATTCGAACCAGAGGCTATTGGGAATGAAAACTGCCTCTAGTAACAGCATTCTACAGGCGTGCAAGGCCACCCAAAGGTGCTAGATTGGAAAATACACATAGTGTTTGCATCTGGCGCTTCAATGGAGTTTGTTTGATGAGATTTGTGGAGTTTATTGC
Source organism: Cunninghamia lanceolata (assembly GCA_027924645.1). Classification (NCBI taxonomy): domain Eukaryota; kingdom Viridiplantae; phylum Streptophyta; class Pinopsida; order Cupressales; family Cupressaceae; genus Cunninghamia; species Cunninghamia lanceolata. Next base: position 963,173 of record BSBN01000053.1, on the reverse strand, counting down.
TTATATCTTTTGCATATTTTGATATTCAGCTGAAACTGAAGTGTAGGGACAAATTTTAGAGTATTTGTGGCATATTCGAAGGCTGATATAGATTTCATTTGCTGGTCATACCATCACAACTCAGCCATACCATTCCTTGAGTGCCTTTTGAGGTGTTTGGGACTAGTTTCTTCACTCTATCTTGTGTGTTGGAGTTTATAAGGAATGTGCAAATATATTTGGAGCTACTACAGACTTGTTCGTGGAGTTTCCTTGTTGAATGCTTCATACCCAGTCATACCAAGTCTCCCAGAGGGGCGTGGGACTTCTAGCTTCTATTTTCCTTTGGTTTCAGCCACTTTGTTGCTCAGTTTAGGGCGTCTAGGGCCTCTATTGTTGCTGTTATAACTTGTACACAAAACATTTCTTGTTCCTTGGAGATTTGGAGTGTTTTCTGGTATACCCATGGCTGGTCTAGCTACAGCATAAATTTAAAGTTGCAAATCTGAACATGGGTATGTGATAGTAATTAGTATTTGGCCATTTTACTATCTGGGTCTTACATATTTTATTCATATCTATTGTATATTTTCTGGGTTTGGATTATATGCCATCTATTGTATGTTCCAGTAACACACATCTATAGGAAAACTAAAACCCCTTCTGCATCTTCTCTCTAGTCTGAAAGAACACATTAAAAAAATTAAAAAATAACACTTAAAATATTTTAAAAAGAACTAACAGGTGTGACACATTATAGTGGTATCAGAGCAGAAGATCTTTCCATCCTGTGAGGTCAGATTCAGACATACAAAAGAAAATATGAAACATACATCTTAGCTTTGCATCTGAGTGATCAGCACTTACATGAGTGTTCAAAGTTGGGCAGTTGATAGGTTTTGAACAGTGAATGTGAGATCATGGCATCTATCTGGGACAAAGATCGGTGTAGAAGACTTTTGGATGCATATCTAAAGCTGAAATCTTTGCACTGGTCAAATAAGAGCCTTCTCAGCACTGTGGAAGAAGTTGAGAAATGTTTATCTGAAATTCCTCAGTCACCTTTTCAGGTATTGCCACTAGCCTTGATGCTTTCAAAGACTTTTTTGTGTGAGCCTGAGTTGTTAAAGCATCTAGATAAAAATGTAAGATTGGCAGTTATCACATGCATCAGTGAAGTCATGAGAATTTCAGCTCCTGAAGCACCCTACAATGATGACTTAATGAAAGAGATGTTACAGCTGATTATTGAAAGCTTTCATGGGTTGGGTGATACTAGAAGCCTATCTTTTAAAAAGATTGCTAAAATGTTAAAGATTATGGCTCCGGTCAGGTCATATGTCTTTTTGCTTGATCTCAAGTGCAAAGATTTAATTCTCAAAATGTTCCATTGTTTCTTTGACAAAATTAGAAAGTATCATGCGGATAGTGTTAAAACAGCAATGCAAACTATCTTGTCTCTGATTATAGATGAAGATGATGACATCTCCAAGTTGTTATTATCTAATTTGTTGAGTATTTGGAGAAAGGAACAGCATGTTTCACCTGCAGCACATGAGTTGTCAAAGGCCTTGGTTGAGCAGAAAATTAAGAAAATTAAAAATAAGTTGACAGAAGAAGAAGCTATTGCTTGTGGTTTACAGGTTACAAGGATTCCTATAATGAACAAGAACCAAATGAGAAGACAAGGCCTGTGCTTCTCTTGCAAAGAATTTCGGGAGCCTAACCACCAATGCACGGATAAAAAGGACTCACAAATTGATGTTGGTTTGGCAAATGAAGTTACTTTCAGTGCTCAAGAAGTTGTTATCAGCCCTAACAACAATTCTGATTTTTATGACAACAGCCATTCTTTTGAGCCTAGTTGTGATTTAAATGTTATGGCACATGAGGAAAATGTTGTAGAAGAGACTTCTAATGTTGGCACATAGGATATGAGTGTCAAACATGAGGAAAGAAAGGAGAATACAAGCCATAACAATTCTGATTTGTGTGACAGCAATCTAATCTATTTGCACCAGCGTGAGGTTATTGCCATTACACATGAGAATGTTGGTTGTGTGGAGTCACCTAATGTAGACACTCAAGTTTCGGGTGTTATTGATGCAATAGGTGTTGTGGATTCAAGCCACAACAAGTTTGATTTTGTAAATCAGACCTTGGGAGATATGAACAAATTAGAAAATTTACTTGTTGATGATGGGTCCCAAGATAGCTCTTGGGTTGAACATGCATCTACTTTGGAGGAAGCAATGTGCATTGATATTGGCAAATCAGCAGCGTCTAGCATGTCATTTGGGCCATCCATAGAGATTCATAACAGCAGTACACTTAATGAGGATGTGTGCGAAGTGGATAGCACACATGAGGATGCTTACCAATCAGTGAATGAGGATGATTCAGCCTCTTACCATAGTGCAGATTACAAAACAAAAAATTTATGGAGTTGATTCGTCACTGGGGTCTAATCATTTGGTAGGGCAACTGAAGGTGAACGAAGATATGATTGCTTCAGCCTTAGAACACTTTGATATTGTTCAGCAGTTGGTGACACATTGTTGTTGGACTCCCGGTATTTATGAGCACTTTGATAGTGGACTTTCCCTTGCTGAGTTTCAAGCACTTAGAGATGCAGTTGGGATCATGAAGAATAATTACCTACAGTTGTTATCAGATAGAGATCATCTTCTCAGGCTCGATGGTATCTATTATGTTTCTCTAAAGAGAAAGGAAGAGGAGGTTGATGAGCTCACCTATGAGCTTGAGGTCACCACAGAATCTTTGAAGAGCGCTCAATCAGCCCTTCAAAAGTCAAGGTTGAGGATAGATGAGCTTACCGTGGAGTTGAGCTTAGCGCAGTCTTTAGCTTCAATAGTTACAGTCTCGGTATCTATGACAGTTACTGGTGATGAGCATACACCCACAGATAGTGGTAAGGAGTACTTTGTGGATGTGGCTACACCCATTACAGTTGCAGGTGCAGGTGATATAGATGGGATGGGTGCTTTGGTTGAGAGTAGCAGAGAACTAGATGTTGCATCAGGGTTCTCCGAGGATAGTCCCATGACAGGTGATGCAGAGCAAGTTATTGATAGCTCGTGTGATGAGTTGGTGGATTCTCTAGACAGTTGTGTGACAGATCCCCACACTACTCCATCATTTTCATAGGAGATATACAGGGCATCATCCAGTGGGGAGATTGGTTCTCATGTTGATTTATTTCCCTCTCCTGGAAGCAAATCAGAGATTACATCCCATGTAGTTGATTTTGATCGACAGCTTATTGAGCCACAAAGATGGAGAGATTAGCTAAAGGTTACCGAGGATAAGGTTGTTCAAACCTTAACTCGTATCGACAGTAGCCACAAGTTTGTGGAGGACCTCTTTTGGATGGCATAATTGGAGGAAAGGCAGATAGGGGTAGTATTGGGCACTTCTATATCTAATTTGTGAACTATCCAACATGCCATAGAGTGGATTAAATCATAATACGTCCAATTGCTTTCAGATCAGGACTTTGCTATTGGGTATGCAAAGAGGACTTGTAGAGTATTTACCCAATTAGCCATTCAAGATCAGAGACATGAGCCATCATCCGATTCAAGTGATGAGAGTGATGAGGAGTGTGTTCCCCATGACTATGACGGTCAACCGTTGACACAGATAGGTGCTTTTTTATCTTGACTACATAGTCAGGAGTGCTCATCATTTCTCCTTTAGTCCACACACAAATGACCTGATGATGCGTAAGTGTGGATTGGCTCAGGATTTATATCATCCATTGTGGGATGAAGGGTTGCCATCTACAGAAGATGGAACTAGAGATTGTAGGTGTCTGACTCATATATATCCAGAGGATTACTTGCAGGGTCAGAGATCAGTTTACCATCATGCTGATGTGTACCAGACAGAGTTTGCAACTCCTTTGTCTCAAAAATTTCCATTGGAGACATGGCTTCAGAGAGGTTGGAGTGTCAATAGGCATGATGACCTGTTTAGCCTTTCCAGCGGTAGTGGAGGAGAGTCTTATTATTCCCTTGACTTGGGAGGAGCAATTTCATATCTTCCAGCACCTATGTTGAATAGTCAACACATCCATGGGAGTTTTTCAGAGGATGAAAGGGGATGTGGTGGTTCAGACACTTTGAGATTCAATTACCTCTTCATGATTGATGGATGTGAGGTTCTGATGTGTTGGGATCTAGGTGGTGACAGGTTTGGCATGACAGTTCAGTTGGATTCTAATGTGTTGCTTCACCACTCTCTGCATGGTGAAGGTTATATCAGAGTAGCGCAATGGAAGTCAATGGTGATGTGTATGGCAGACTTCCATTTTGGCTTTGGGACCCAGGGGTTCCTATGTCTAGCATATTGTTTTGTATTGGGGTAGTTACCTACATTGATGCTGAGCATGGTTTTACCTCTACCCAACGGATGCAGTGGAGATGTTTTTGGACATTCTTCAAAATGATTTGGGATCTTGGAGTTCAACCTGGGCATGCAGGGGCAGATTACTTGAGGACAAGCAATCTTTGGGAAGGGCGGATCGTAATGTCCCCATTTTTGGGTTCTCATGTGGCCCAATCAAAGCTAACTTTCTAGTTTGGTGATAGCCTAATCAGAGGAGTATTTCGATGTCACCAATGTGTTCGGGTTATCCAATAGAGTTGTATGACACTTTCTAGAGAGCTTTCGAACAACTTGTCCGTACTTACTATTTATAGTAGGTGCTTGCATGGCAACAATCTTTCTGGGTTTTTTTGGGTTTGTTCTCTTTGGTCCTCGAAGAACACTACTATTTTTAGTAAGTGTCAATCTAGCACGGTTTTGGTGACTTGGCAGTCAACTATTAACTATCCCATATGTTGCATTGAGCTTGGTGATATCAGATGGTTTGCGGTGATGCCCTTCCAAGTGATTATGGACTTTAGGCCCAAACTTGCTATTTTTAGCAAATTAGGGTTTCTGTCAGTTTCAGGATTTTCAGTGTTCGAGATGGAGCACCTTGTCAAGACCATTCCGGCAAGCTATAGATCACTGAATTCTGAGTTCATATGGGTCTCCATTTTAAAGTCCGTAGATTAATATTATTATTTAAATATTGGACTTTCAGAATTATTGGTTAAGTGATGAAAAATAAAATATTTAAAAGTCACTTAAGTTATTTTGTGGAGCGCTCACCTTGGTAAATATTAAAGTGAAATTAAAAGAAATATTTCCCTCCCAAAAGTGCAACGACCCTAATGGAGGAAATAAAAAGTGAAATGAGCTCTCATTTTGCATATTCTTGAATATATGATTTTGTTGGCTATTTGCTCTACTAGGGTTTTCCCTGAGAGGGTTTGAAAAGGATTCGAACCAGAGGCTATTGGGATCGAAATCTCCCTCTAGTAACAGCATTCTACAGGTGTGCAAGGCCGCCCAAAGGTGCTAGATTGGCAAATACACATAGTGTTTCTATCCGGAGCTTCAATGGAGTTTGTTTGATGAGATTTGTGGAGTTTATTGCTTATATCTTTTGCAGATTTTGATATTCAACTGAAACTGAAGTGTAGGGATAGATTTTGGAGTGTTTGTGGCATATTTGAAGGCTGATATAGATTTCATTTGTTGGTCATACCATCACAGCTCAGTCGTACCATTCCTTGAGTGCCTTTTGAGTTTCTTCACTCTATCTTGTGCGTTGGAGTTTATAAGGAATGTGTAGATGTATTTGGAGTTGCTACAGACTTGTTCGTGGAGTTTCCTTGTTGAATGCTTCATACCCAGCCGTACCAAGTCTGCTAGAGGGGCGTGGGATTTCTAGCTTCTATTTTCCTTTGGTTTCAGCCACTTTGTTGCTCAATTTGGGGCATCTAAGGACTCTATTATTGTTGTTATAACTTGTACGCAAAACATTTCTTGTTCCTTGGAGATTTGGAGTCTTTTCTGGTATACCCATGGCTGGTCCGGCTACATCATAAATCTAAAGTTGCAAATCTAAACATGGGTATGTGATAGTATTTAGTATTTGGCCATTTTACTATCTGGGTATTACATATTTTCTTCATATCTATTGTATATTTTCTGGGTTTGCATTATATGCCATCTATTGTATGTTCCGGCAACACACATTTGCAGGAAAACTGAAACCCTTCTGCATCTTCTCTCTAGTCTGAAAGAACACATTAAAAAAATTAAAAAATAACACTTAAAAGATTTTAAAAAGAACCAACAGGTGCGGCACATTACAAACATATATCCTAAAGATAATTAGGCATCTAGAACCATCAGTACCACTTCTATCATTTGAAAACTGAGCTTGCGGACCTCCAAAACATCTGAAACTCATATGGATGAACTCATACACAACCCTAAACATGTCCTCAAAATTGCACAGCCACATCTATCACTACAGAGGAATGCGGAGCATTCCAAGCAACCTTTATCAACACATTATACTGCCAGAGCACAGACCGGAACTCTGTCACTTGTAACTCTCATTGTAGAGGAGCAAATGATCTGAACCTTTGGATTTAGTACCTTTACATCATACTGAACTTAACTTCTGAACCACATGATCATATCTTCAAATGCGAAGGAATGAAGAGGAATGCGGAGGAATGCAGAGCATTTTACCAGATAGTCTTCCAGGCAACTTCCTGCAATAGCAACCTTCACCAACATCCGGAGGCTAGAACTTTCTTATAGCAACTCATACTTTCTTAGGATCATCAAGAAGGATCATGTAACATGTTATAGGCCATCAGCAACATCGTCTCATCCTCAACATAGCTTCTAATTCCCATCTTAATATATCATCATTCATCTTTATGCCTCTAATTCCCATCTTAATATGAAATCATCTTTGTTGACCAAAAACATGCTCAATACAACTTTACTTGACATTGATCAAGGCATGACATGCAACCATGAACCTCAGCAACCAACCATGAACATCAGCAACCAACCATGACCATCAGGAACATCACTGAACATTAGCATCATCACTGCATCTCTGTTACTACACTGGTATATCATGAACATTCACATCAATCTCATCAGACAACCACAAACTCAGTGCTGACATCATTCTTAGTGTTGGCATCAATGACAACACATATTACCAACAAGTTGTGGATGATTCTAAATCTTATGTCGCTATGGCTAGGAATTTTGGTGCTCCTTCAAAGGGTACTGTCCGCCCCCTCTATGAAACAAACTTAAGCCTCTCTCATGCTCCTTCCACCCTATCATCATCTGTAGATAGGAAGTGGAGGATAACAAAGATCATTTCAAACATTTAGCCCTCATTTGCAGGTTTAACTATTCTTGGCCTTCCTTACCAGATCTGAATAAGTGGGCCTTGGAGGCTTGGAGGCCTCTCACTCAAGGCAAGATTGAACTTTACCCCTATGCAAGGGACTTTTTCATTGCTTCTTTCTAATCAAAAGAGGATACGAAGCAAAATTTGGATGGTGAGGTTTGGATGTGGGGACAACATTCCCTTACTCAAATCTTGGTATCCCTCCTTCAGCCCTATGACAGAATCCTTGAACATCATGCCTCTATGGGTCAAATTACTTAACCTCCCTCTTCAATCTTGGGATGGTTCTGTTGTGACGTTTTCACACATCACCCCATTGCAAATGGGGACCCCCTCTTTTTTGCTCTAGGTTTTAGGGTTTGTAGGTTAGGTTTTGGTTTTGTCTTTGTTTTCTCCAATTCTTGTCAAAGTTCATCATGTTATGTCACAAATTCCTAAGTTTCATTACTTTGAACATGAAATTGTCCAAAACTCAACAATGAATAGTAAAACTTGTCCTTGACAATGACGAAGTTGCAAAATCCTGGGATGAACGAAGTAGGCACCCTCAATTTTATTCTTGATCCATGAATGAAAAGGCAAAATTTGTGAAGACTTTGAATCTATGAAGAAATTTTTTCATGAAGTCAAAGTGGGATATGAAAAACCTTAACATATTGGAATTCCCTTCAAGAACTTGTACGCACCTCTTCCAAATCTGTTAAAGAGACTAGGGAATTTGCACCAAGAAACATTGTGAAAGGGTCAAGGGAAATTGCGCTCAACGCTTGTGAAAGACTTCAAGAGAAATGCACCCAAATCTATCAAAGAGACTAGGAAATTTGTGCTTATATTTGTGAAAGAAGTCAACAAATATGCGTCGAATTGTGAAAGACCGCCTTAGAAATGTGCTCTACATTTTGCAAGAACAAGTGAAAAGTGTGCTAAAGCAAATTGTGAAAGAAACCTTGCAAGGTCCGATAGAAAATTGTGAACATCATGAAAAGTGCGAAAAAACTTGTGCAAGACTCAAAGAAAATTGCGCCAATGAAGTTTGTGAATGATCTCAGTAAAATTGCGACAGGAAATTTGTGAAAGGCAACAAGAAAAATGCATAAGAAACTTGTGAACACACTCTTTCCAAAATGTGATTTACATTGTGAAGAACCTCTCCAAAAGTGCGCTCAGGAAATCTTTGCTTGATGTTTGTGAACAACATTCTTAAAACCTCAATAGGAAATTGTGAAAGACGCAAGGAAATGTACAATGAAAATTGTGAAAAGCATAAGGAAATGTGTGAGTTGACATTGTGAAAGAGCCCATCGAATTCCTAACAGACATTATTGAAAGAACTCTCAAAAGGCGTGATTCTAATTCGTGAAAGAACACCTCAAATTGCAACAGGAAATTGTGAATAATATCCTTGAAAGCCTGACATGAAATAGTGAAAGCCTCCTTTGAAATTGTGATTTTTATTATGAATAACTACATAGGAAATGTAAAATTGCAAGAACAAATAAAATTCATTTCATTCCTCCCTGAGTCAGCCTAGCTAGAAAATTCACATAAAAAACATTGTTGAAACCCTTAATTAAGTCGGCCTGATAGTAAGGAATTTGCCTAGACACATGTATAAAAGGTAGCGCTCCAATCACAATTTCTCAAAACAAATGTAATTCGATGAAGAGGAGCTTTCTTTTCAAGAAGAGGCAAATTATTGAAGGGCAGATTTTTACAAGGAAGGGTGAATTCTTGTGAAGAGGAAAAACTTTCAAGTATTATTATATTTATTTCTTCACAAGTTTATAAGGATTACAAGTATATCAAAGAATTGCATTGAATGGAATTTTTTTTATCCCACATACATAATTTGACATGGATTTTTACATTTGAGGTAATTTCTTATTGAATCATGCCTTTGTCCTCACTTGAATTATTTTGTTTTATAGGTAAATGGTTAAGGCTAAAGTTGGATCCACTTCAAGACAAGCACAAGTGCGAGATGTTCTCAAGGGAGTTCTTCCAGAGTCGAAAATCGCTTCAAAGTGGAAAAATGTTGGTGACACCAACATAGGACATATCAACATGGACAAGATCAAAATGTGAATGTATGGAAGTGAAGGATATCATCCATCAAAGACTGCCAGGAAGATGGTCCGCAATATAATTGTGCACGTTGCTTGTTTCCCTCCCACCATGCCTTGTGCCGAACTCATAGTGGAGTGCGCCAAAGAATTAATGCTCCCAATGGCAAAGTGTTAGCCTATCTTTCCAAGGACATGATTTCCGAAACCTTTGGTATTCCAACCTACTATTCCACAATCTATAAGAGCAAGGAAGCCGCCTCCAATATGTTTGAAGCCAAGCCCGATGCTTGTATGGAGATCATCAATGCTTCATGATTAAAAAAACCAAGATATCATCACTCCAAGATGTCGAAGAAGCTTCTCAAGTCTAATTTCAAGCAAGAGTATGGAGATATTGTCATCTTACTGAACAGAATCATGGGATGCCCTCAAGCTTCTACCTTTGAACCATGGATGTTCTACTTCATTGAGGAGATAACCAGCGGAGTGAAGATGCTTGATTGGACCCAACTATTAAGTGACAACATTGATGAACAACTAAGGAATTTGAATGAATCAAAGACCTTCTATATGAGATCATACTGTTGGAATACATAGGACAACTGAGAGGGGGGGTGAATCAGTTGTCACAAAAACTTAACCTCATATAATTATCAAACCATCAACTACTTAATTACTGATAATCAGATTCAACCATGAAAGCATGAAACAATAAACTTAATCACAATCACATAGGAGACACCAGATTATTATGTGGAAAACCCTATAAGAGAAAAACCACGGTGGGTGTTAGCCCACAGAAATATGTAATTCATAACAATACCAAAAACCAGAGGCTCACTGCCTACGGGGCTCACTACCCAAAATGCTCACTGCAAAGATCGGCTCACTGCCAAGGGGGTGGCTCACTGCCAAGGGGTGGCTCATTGCCAAATATTTTTGAACTGATTTGATAGCATCTACTCTATGCCTGAGTTCAGTTCCATTAAAGCGCAATATTCTTCCTCTGCTCTGCTCTTCTTACTCTTTGCACTTATCTTCTCATTTTTGCACACTCGTCTTCTTTTCGCAATTACATTACAAGTCTTTATACAAGTCATCAATCTTGGAATGTACATCAAGGTCAGCAATAAATTCATCAACCGTTGGAACAAACTCCAAGGTCGGCATTACAAAACATACATAGAAATAGGTCTAGACTTAATACAGAAATTAGCTAAGGGAAAGATGTAAAGATGTATGTTGATCATGCCATGCCTTAGCTGGGACTCAAATGCAATCCTTCATGCCACGACATGCTTCTACAATCTTCAAGGCATCTCCACAAATAGTGAAATCAACCAAGTCGGCCAAGACTGGTGAGAACACTGGGTCTACTAAGAACATTCTACATCCACGATCCAAATTTCTTTTTGCGGACCAATCCAAGGGTAGGAACACGATCAGGAAACGTCCACAAGCACATTGAAATCATCAGGAACACCTGCACAACCTCTAACCACTCTGTCAAGAAGATTTTTTAAACTAGAGCACATAAACACCACTGCCAGCTATTGTCATAAGGAGAAGATCACTTGCGGACCACCAAATCATGAACCATTAGAGTTGAAGGCACATAACATCAACTTAGACTTAACTCTAGAACCGCAGACAAAAATACTTCAATGCAGAGGAATATGGAGCATAATACTTTCTTCCTGTCACCACCAAACATACAGAAAAAATAGTTTTCACTCTGTGAACATAGCTCACTCAAATCTTCATATCGAAGGCTCAAACATGGAACATAGCATCTTCAAACAAGCCTCAAAATAACTTCAAATCTGCAGACAAAGATATTTAATCTATAGGAAATGCAGAGCTATTTGTTTGACTGTTCTTTTGCAGACAAAGATACTCTGCAACACATTATTTCTACCGAAGGAGCAAATTTTCTCAATATCCTTATATCAGGCTTTCCAACACTTACATAGGCAAATACAAATCATCTAACTCATTACAAGAAAGCAACAAAACAAGAGCACAGTTGACACCAATGACAACATAGATATGTTGACATCAATGACAACACCGGTTAGGCACATACTTGCAACAATCTCCCCCTTTGTCATTGATGGCAACATATGATGTGAAAAACTGTAAAGACCATCAAGACAAGATTCTCCCCCTTTCTCTTTACACATCTACACTCTTTCTTTTCTAAGTTTTTCACATGATTTCTCTCCCCCTTTGACATCAATGGCAAAGGGCACATACTTGCATTCTGCTATTTTGATCCAACTAAACTTTCTCTATCAGGAACTCATATTGTTAACATCTAGCTACTCCCCCTGAGAGGTAGCTCACAAAACATCAATCCAAGTCAAAGAATGAGACTTTGGGCACCACTAGACTGATGCATTCCCATGTATCTTAGTTTAAGGTAGGAGGGGTAATGACCCCTAACTTTTCTCTGAGATACTCAAAAATATCCTTAGGTAGAGGTTTGGTGAAAATATCTGCAATCTGATCCTTTGTGGACACATATTCCAACTTTACTTCATTCTCTGTCACCTTTTCTCTCAGAAAGTGATACTTTATAGATATATGCTTTGTTCTTCAGTGCATCACTGGATTCTTTGAAATATTTATAGCACTTGTATTGTCACAGAAGATTGCAACTGGATCTTCATACACACTTCTTATGTCCTTCAAAGTCTGCTTCATCCATAACACTTGAGTACAACATGTTGCTGCAATATACTCTGCTTCTACAGTTGACAAAGAGATTGAATCTTGTTTCTTGCTCAACCATGAAACCAATATGTTACCCAAAAAGAAAGGGCCTCCACTTGTACTCTTCCTGTCATCAACATCTCTAGCCCAATCAACATTTGTATAAGCACTAAGAGTGAAATCATTATCCTTTGGATACCATAAGCCATGATCCAGTGTGCCTTTTAAATACCTCAAGATTCTCTTTACTACCATCACATGTGATTCTCTTGGATCTGCTTGAAATCTTCCAACAAGACAAACTGCATGCATAATATCAGGTCTAGTTTGAGTTAGATAAAGCAATCCTCCAATCATGGATCTATACTTTTTCTTATCAGTCTTGGGTGATTCATCAGTTTTGCTCAACTTGCAGCCAGTCACCATGAGTACATACTGGTTTAGAGTCTTCCATCCCAAACTTCTTTAACACCTCTTTCACATACTTAGACTGAGATATGAAGATTCCTTTATCTGATTGATTAATTTGCAGACCCAGAAAGAAATTCATTTCACCAAACATAGACATCTCAAACTCATTTTGCATTTCTCCTACAAACTTCATGCACATACCTTCATTTCCTCCAAAGATAATGTCATCAACAAATACTACAGCATTCAGGATATGATTATGATTGATCTTGAAGTACAGATTGTTATTAGCAGTGCCTTTACTGAACCCAAATTGCAACAAATATTTGTCTAACCGTGCATACCAGGCTCTGGGGGCTTGTTTCAGTCCATACAAGGCCTTCTTCAATCTACACACCATATCATTTTGTTTTGATAGTTGAAATCCTTCTGGTTATTCAATGTAGACCTCTTCTTCCAATTCACCATTCAAGAATGCAGAGTTAACATCCATTTGATACACTTTGAAATCTTTGAATGCTACAAATACCAAAAACATTCTAATTGCTTCAATCCTTGCCACAGGAGCACAGGTCTCCTCAAAATCTATCCCTTCAACCTGAGAGTATCATTTGCATACCAATCTTGCTTTGTTCCTTACTACTTATCCATTCTCATTCATTTTGTTTCTGAAAACCTATTTTGTGCCAATCACATTCTTGTCAACAGGTCTAGGAACCAGTTGCCAAGTTTGATTATTTTATATCTGTGTCAACTCCTCTTCCATAGCTTTTACCCAATTTTCATCATTGTAAGCTTCATTCATAGTTTTAGGTTCAACTTTTGAAAGTAAACAGTAATTCATTTGTTCTTCTGCAGCTCTTTTTCTTGTCAATACCCCTTTACTTTTGTCTCCTATAATCTAATCTTCAGAATGATTAATTCTTACATATCTGGGAGTCTTAGCAGGGTTTTCCGAAGCCTTTTCTTCTTCATCTTAACTGTCTTCTTGTTCAACTTTTTCTTCACTTGTTATAACAGCAGGTTCATCTGATTCATAGTCACTCAGGTCTGATATTCTTCCCTTGTCTTCATCAACCTTCACATTAGTGCTTTCAATGATCTTCTTTAATCTCTTATTATAGCACCGGTAGGCCTTGCTCTTGGTAGAGTATCCAAGAAATATTCCTTCATCACACCTAGCATCAAACTTGCCTAGATCTTCTTCTCTTCTGATATAACATTTACTACCAAAAACTTTGAAATATCTTACTGTAGGAACTTTCCATACCACAATTCATAAGCAGTGTGTATGGCTTCTCTCCAGTATACTTCTAGTAGGTCAGCTTCCTTCAACAGAGTCCTAGTAGCCTATTGAAGTATCTTGTTTTTCCTTTCAACAACTCCATTCTGTTGAGGAGTCCTAGGTGCAGACAATTGTCTTTTATCCCTTGTTTTTCATAGAAAATATTGAATTCATTTGATGTGAACTCACCTCCTCTATCAGATCTCAAGCATTTAATCTTCAATTCTAACTCATTCTCAACCATTGCTTGAAGGCTTTGAACTTGTCTAGGGCTTCTGATTTGTCTTTTAGAAAAGTGACCCAAATCATCCTGGAGTAATCATCAATAAGCAACATGAAATACATGTCCCCTTGCAGACTTCTTGTTCTTGTGGGACCACACAGATCTGTATGAACCAGTTCCAGCAATCTAGTAGAGAATAGTTATTTACTTTTGAAACTTGTTCTTGTTTGTTTCCCAAATTGACATTCTTTGCAGATGATGTTAGTAGGCTTCACAAGCTTAGGCAGATCTCTTACAGCCTGAATAGAACTTATCTTTACCAAGTTGTCAAAATTGATATGACACATCCTTCTATGCTATAGCCAACTCTCATTAGTCTGAGCTAATAAACAATAATCATTAGTTCCTTTCAAATGATAAACATTACCTCTGGTCTTTTTACCAGAAGCAATCATTGTTCCAGAGCTTTCCATGATCTTGCATCCATTGTCCTTGAATCTCAGATCATAACCTTTGCTACACATCTGACCAACACTCAAAAGATTGTGCTTTAAACCCTTTACATACAGAACATCATCAGTATTGTGCTTACAATCAAAAGAGATAAATCCTTTTCCACAAATCTTACCAGTTGTATCATCTCCAAACCTAACCAGTCCACCATCATATTTTTCCACACTAATAAACTTACTTTTGTCACCAGTCATGTGATGTGAGCATCCACTGTCAATAACCCATTCATCCTTATCTTTCTCAACCTAGATAGCCAAAGCACTTTCTACCACTGGTATTTCTTCCTTCACACAACTAGCAGGATTAGTAGACACGGTTTCTTCTTTAATAGCAATAAACTGTAAGCATTCATTTGCACTAGTACTAGCATCATCAGATTCATCATCAATCACACCTTCATCATCAAGATCTCTAACATAGTAGCATTTCTTTGGAGCTCTAAGCCTGTTCTCAAATCTTTTTCTATTCCTTTCAATTCTTTCAAGACATCTGGAAGCATAATGACCTACTTTACCACATGAAAAACATTTGAAAGGTAATTTGATTTCAAACTTACCGAAACCTCTTTGCAATCTGTCAACAAAGTTAGCTTCAATTTCATCAAAGTCATCAATAGGCTCCACTTTGTATTTTTCATCTCTGGAGATCTTTTCAGAAGTACTGGCTTTGAAAGCAATCTCAACTTTAGGCAGAGCATCACCAAACTCTCTCATCTCAAAGGCTATAAGCTTTCCAAGTAATTGATCTTTGTCAACAATTTTTATAGTCATTACTTCTTCAATTGCAGCTACCTTGTGACTGTAGGACTTTGGTAGTGATCTAAGAATTTTCATCACAACTTCCTTATCACCAATAGTTCCTCCCATACCTTTTATTCCATTGACAAGTTCATCAACCCTTTGCATGAAGGTTGTTATGTTTTTATCTTCATTCATCTTTAAACCCTCATATTTCGCTTTCAGGCCCTATAGCTTGGCTTCTTTTACAGAATCATCTCCTTCATACAAGTTTTTCAACTTTTCCCAAACTTCATTTGCAGTTTCTAGATCCATGACTTTTATCAACTCAGTGTCAGTCAAGGCACTTAACAGGGCATCTCTAGCTTTTGTATTCAACTCATATTCTTTGATTTCATCTTCAGTTGTCAAACCATTTTTAGGTATGGTATATTTTGTTTCTGCATCTTTCCACACTTTATAAGCAAGACAAAGGAGATGGCTTTTCATTCGTACCTTCCATAGACCATAATTTGTCCCATCAAACTACGGAGCCTCCTTTTTAAAAGACATCCTGGATCTTCCTCAAGTTGTTAGGCTTTCTTCCGAGTAACCTACTCTGTTACCAATTGTTGGAATACACAAGACAACTGAGAGGGGGGATGAATCAGTTGTCACAAAAACTTAACCTCATATAATTATCAAACCATCAACTACATAATTACTGATAATCAAATTCAACCATGAAAGCATGAAACCATAAACTTAATCACAATCAGACATTCAACACAGGAGACACCAGATTTTTACGTGGAAAACCCTATAAGGGAAAAACCACGGTGGGTGTTAGCCCACATAAATATGTAGGTTATAACAATACCGAAAACCAAAGGCTCACTACCCAAAATGCTCACTGCAAAGATTGGCTCACTGCCAAGGGGAGGCTCATTGCCAAGGGGTGGCTCACTGCCAAAGATTTTTGAATTGATTTGATAGCATCTACACTATGCCTGAGTTCAATTCCATTGAAGCGCAATATTCTTCCTTTGCTCTGCTCTTCTTACTCTTTGCACTTAT
This sequence comes from Cunninghamia lanceolata, assembly GCA_027924645.1. Lineage (NCBI taxonomy): Eukaryota > Viridiplantae > Streptophyta > Pinopsida > Cupressales > Cupressaceae > Cunninghamia > Cunninghamia lanceolata. The sequence continues at coordinate 946,882 of BSBN01000053.1, read as the reverse complement.
CTTCTCATTTTTGCACACTCGTCTTCTTTTCGCAATTACATTACAAGTCTTTATACAAGTCATCAACCTTGGAATGTACATCAAGGTCGGCAATACATCCATCAACCGTTGGAACATACTCCAAGGTCGGCATTACAAAACATACATAGAAATAGGTCTAGACCTAATACAAAAATTAGCTAAGGGAAAGATGTAAAGATGTATGTTGATTATGCCATGCCTTAGCTGGGACTCAAATGCAATCCTTCACACCACGACACGCTTCTACAATCTTCAAGGCATTTTCGCAAATAGTGAAATCAACCAAGTCGGCCAAGACTGGTGAGAACACTAGGTCTACTAAGAACATTCTTCATCCATGATCCAAATTTCTCTTTGCGGACCAATCCAAGGGTAGGAACACGATCAGGAGACATCCACAATCACATTGAAATCATCAAGAACAACCGCACAACTTTTGACCACTCTGTCAAGAAGATTCTTCAAACCGGAGCACATAAACACCACTACCAGCTACTGTCATAAGGAGAAAGCTTGCGGACCACCAAATCATGAGCCATTGGAGTTGAAGGCACATAACATCAGCTTAGACTTAACTCTAGAACCGCAAACAAAAATACTTCAATGCGGAGCATAATACTTTCTTCCTGTCACCACCAAACATACAGAAAAAACAATTTTCACTCTGGTGAACATAGATCACTCAAATATTCATATCGGAGGCTCAAACTTGGAACATAGCATCTTCAGACAAGCCTCAAAATAACTTCCAATCCATAGACAAAGATATTTAATCTATAGGAAATGTGGAGCTATTTCTTTTACTTTTTTTTTTCAGACGAAGATACTCTGCAACACACTGTTTCTACCAGAGGAGCAAATTTTCTCAATATCCTCAATATCAGGCTTTCCAACACTTACATAGGCAAATACAAATCATCTAACTCATTACAAGAAAGAAACAAAACAAGAGCAGAGTTGACACCAATGACAACACAAATATGTTGACATCAATGACAACGCCGGTTAGGCACATACTTGCAACACATACGTGATTCAAAGCATTGCTCATTTCAAGAGGTTCAATGATGCATTTTCCATGCATATTGTGCGGACACTTCAAGGAGGAACCCATCAGAGACTATCAGAAGAAGCCATGAAGTTAGTCAAGAAGTATGGTTCTTGGTTCATTCAATTCCCGAAGTTCACTTACATCCGGGTTCAAGGATTCCTCCTATCCATATAGATTACCAAGATATCCTACAGACAAGATGATATTGCTTCAACTGGCAAGGCAATTATCAGCATATGACAAGGTTTAGAAAAAGAAAAAGGTTGGAATATCATTCCCAATCTCAATCTAAGAATCAAATGAAGTTTGTTCATCTATCCAAGTTGTGGAGAAGTCCACCAAAGAACTGTAATTTTACAACCTTGTGACTCACACTTCAAGAACCAATTTTGATCCTTTCAACAAAATTCGAGTAGTTTGCGAAAGGAAATATAGACACAAGGTACATCTTGAAGATCATTGGGCTAATGCAGCGGATAACTTTGAGATAAGGAAGAGAATGTGTTCCAAACTATCTTTGAACATGATTAGAGAAACTCGAGTATTTTCTGTTCCGGATCAAGTCGGTGAAGATGGGAAGCAAGTTCAACATTTCTATGAAAACGAGAAAGATAGACCTCTTCTTGCACTCAATTGGGCCGAACAAGAAGTGATTAATTTAGATGTTTTGATGGCACCAGTGTTGGAAAACACTAAGAGATGGATCAGTCACTAAGTTGATAAGTTGAGCAAACATAACATTCACTTAACTTATGACTTGATGGGAGACTTGGATTCACAATCTTCTGAAGATGATGTGACTGAAGAATCACAAGGCAAAGAGAAGGATCCAGAAACAAAAAGACAAAATCCCAAGAATAGAGCTACTGATAGTCCACCGACAAAGAGGGCCAAAGTTTTCAAAGATTCAACTAGGAAACCAACACAAGAAAAACCAAAGACAAGCACACGTCATTCAGTTAGTACCTTTCTATCCATGAAGTTAATTTGTTTACGGATGAAAATGTGACATCAACTGAAAGGAATGAAAAGAAAATGGAGGATGAAGTGATTCCAATAGTGCAAGAAAGAAGAAGTGCAAATGAATCCGTGGAATCAACTCAACAAAGACCTTCCAATCCAATTGTGGAGACTCCTCCTGAGTACCCTCCAACGAATCCAAAGATAATCAATGTTGAAGAAATATTTGAAGACTATGACTTAGAGTTTTTGGATGAGGAATTTGATGAAGGAATGATTTCCGCTCTACGTGGAGTTCGTGAGAATCTAGAAACTAATGAAATTGAAGAACCATCCGTAGGACTTGAATGGCTGCAAGAACAATTGAAGAAGAAATTAGTTATAGAATGCAATCCAACTGCCGAGCTAGATGATTTCTTGAATAGTATAGGCAAGCCCGTGGAAAAGAAGAAAGCAAAGAAATATTCAAGAATCACAAGAGGAGAATCCGGGTCTCGCCAAGTTCAAGTTGCAATCCCAAAGGTAGATAAGGCAAAAGAAGACATCACTCCTGAAGAATATGATGTAATGATAGTTGATTTGGGACCAACTACAAAGAAGCAGGAAATGGAAGAATTAGAGGATTCAATGACAGCAATCAAGGGAAGACTAAAGAAAGAAGAAGAAAAGAAGAATCAGTTGAAGAAAGAGAATGAAGAGCTAAAGTATTATATTCAGTACTTGATGAATCATCTCCAATCAATCCAAGGGACAATTGTTCAACCTAGAAGTATTTCCAAAGATTCACTGGTTGAGTTGGAAGAAATGAAGTCAATAAGTCACGCAGCCAAAGGATGGATGGGAAATGTCTTGGAAAGAGCTCATGGATTCGTGGATGATTTCATCAAAGTATATGAGAAACTCACTACACTCATGGACAGATTTCAAGTGATCTTAGAAACATGTTAGGAATTCAGCATCATCAAGGAAAAGACCATTCCTAGACTGAAAGCTTTGATGAGCACTCCAAAACAAGTCCTAGTAGAAGAAATGTGATACAATCAGATCAAGCCTATGACTTCCATCGTTGGTACTATGCACTAGTTGTGAAAGGAGAAGTGATAGAGAAGATGGAAGATGATGCTACTCAAACGAGGAAAATGTTGAAGGGAATTTAGAACAAAATCCTTACTTCACTAGAAGCTTGGTTTGATCAAGAAGTAGGATGTGATGGAGTAGTAAGTGTGGAACCTTTGAAAGAAAATATGCAAAACATATACTTCAAAGCTACAAATCTAGTTCAGGAGGAATATTTTGAAGGTGCTATTACATTCATGACTTTCATGAATAGTATTCAAGATTTAGGACCAAAATGGGAGAACATTCTCATCACATGTGAAGCTGACTTGTCAATCATGGATTACAAGATCGAAATCATGCCAAGTGTACCAATGGATGAGCTTGAAAGTGTTACGTCCAAATTCATTGAATTTGCAACAAAGGAAAGAGATAAGGGAGGCGCCCTTCTAAAAGATGCTTTGTTGGATGCCTAGTCAGCATGAGGTGTCCTAGTATTTGTTGTTGCTTTTTCATTGGTCAAAGGTAGTAGTAGTTGTAACTACCTTGTGTTGTCTTAATCTTGGCCATTGATTTCATAAATCAATCTGGGCCCTTCATTGTAATTGTGAGCTCTATATAAGGCTCATTTGCCTCATTTTGTAAAGTTAGTAATAGTGATATTTGATTCAAGTCTAAGAGAAAAGAGAGACAAGAGTAATTGTTGTAGTAGTACTCCATTTGAGAGCAAGAAAACTTCAAGACATTGGCGAATTGTTGCAAAGACATCTCCAAATTAATACATAATCATTGAAGTTTGGTTCTTATGGCATTCTTTGGATGTGTTGGCATGGTTTTCTAATTTCCTTGAAGCAAATTATAAGCTCCAATTGCATATCTTTTTAATTTTAGTTACATTTTAGTTTCCATTGAGTTAGATTGATGGAAGATATTGCCATTGATGTATGTTGAAACCCTTATGTTCATACCATCTGTGATTTGTGGCTTGCAAGTTGCAGTGTATGGTTAGTCTGAACACTTTCAAAAGATTAACTTCTATTGCTTGCTGCATAATACATTTCCATGTTTTATGTATGAGTAATCTGAAAATCGACATAAACACCCTAGAAGATTCAATCATCTTTGTGTAGTTGTTGTCTCATGGCGAAACAAAGTTTGGTTTTGGTTTCACTAAGTTAATAACATTCTTTGCATCAAAGTAGATCTCCTAAACCTTTATCACCTTTTGCACTTTTTTTAAAATCATCATTATGATTAGTTTCAAGAACTTCATTGCCAAATCGTACACCTCTAGTAGTAGTACTTAGAAATTGTAAGTGTTGCCCTTTGTGAAAGAAACAATAAGCATTGTGTACTGAACAATTGTGTAAGTCCCTTTGTGATTACCAGCAAGATCACAACATTCCACTAAGTCTATCCATGTGCACATCAAGACCTAACATTCAAGGAACCTTGGAGTAGTCTCACTCGATCACATAGTTTAGTGTTTGAGATACTTTTTTCAAGAGAGGATAGAGCACTTAGTGTTTTATTCTAATGTTGTGGTCGTCATAAAAAACACATCAACAGGTTCCTGTTTTGAATCTATTGGAAATGCACTTGGCCGTTTCTTACACAAGGATGATGCATCGTTGAACTTCGGCCATACTACTTTTGATTGCATTCTCATTGACATTGACACATCTAAGGAGTTGCCTGGGGATGTCCTACTTGTTGGGGATAGACCATGGACTCAGACTATCGATTATGAGGGTCTTCCTTTTCCTTGCAGGAGATGTTACACCATTAGACACCTCACCTCGGATTGCCCTCGTCTGTGCCGTATGAAGGGTGAGGTGACCTAGTGGAGGAACTCCCTCCATGACCATTTGACTATTGACGATTTTATTGAGGATGATATGTTCTCTGTGGATCTAACTGAGTCTATTCCCTCTAGGGTTGTTGTGACTTCTGATTCTCCTGACAGGTCAGCATCATGTGTTTCTGCTTATGTGGAGGCTTCGGTTCCGCCCTTTGTTCCTCTTTTAGCCCCCACTAGGGCTCAGGTTTCTATGGAGGATACCTCCTCCATCTCTCCTTGTTCTAAGTCCATGGATGACAATGTTTCATGGAAGAAAGGTATTCCAAAACATGCTTCTACTTCCCACACTCGCGTCATGGGTCGTCAGAAAGAAAGATCGAAGCCTAGGGTTGTGTAGTTGGTTTCCCTTGGTCTTTTTTAGTTGGCATCTTTGCTGTTGTTGTGTGGGTTTGTTGTGGGGTTCGCTACTGCAAATGTTTTAGTGTGTTTTGGTTGTCTTTTTGGCCTATTGTAAAGGGTCTCGGGACCCCTTCAAAACCTGTTTTACCTCTAATCAAAAACAACATTAGTTTCTCGATCAAAAAGACAAAAAGTGTTGCCACCCATATTTCCATGAAAATTCATAATCTCAAAAGCTTTCTTGCCACCATCAAAAGTATACAACATTAAGGATTTATCATTCTTGGGCTTGATATTTGTTCCCTCTTCTATTGAAGATTGCTTTAATGTCATACAAATAGGGGTTGGCAAAAACGACTCCACAAACATCTACAAGAGCAACATCTACCACAATCTCATGAACATCCTTACCAATAATAAACTTCAATTTAAATTTCTTGTTAACAAGAATTTGATTACCTACCTTAATACAACCCAAACCATAGGAATTAGGGTGCTAAAAGGTCTTCAAACTAAGTTTCTCAACCAAAATTTAAGTAATCAACTTAGTTTGAGAGCAAGAATCAAATAAAGCATCAAACTTAACATTATTAACAAAAATCTGAATGTTAAATAATGTTTCTTTGGTTACCAAACCAACCTTTCTAGTAGTGCAGGTAATTATAGAATCCTCATCAAAATCATCACTAATCTTCTTACCCCGAGGAATTTCAATGGAAATAGTATTGTTTTTATCCTTTTTTGTGGATTATTTTCTCAATGAAATTTCCAACATAAGGACTCTATATGGCCATCTTTAACACAATGATTGTGATGTGCAAATTTTTTAATGTGTGGAATTAATTGCTTTCATGTTTGGCGCAGGGCACCATGAAGATTTCAAATTTACAAGTTTGTAGTTAAGGTCTTTTTGATATATTGAAGTGTGTCAAGTCAGTCCAATCATGTAAATAAGGTCTTTTGTCAAGTTTTGATGTGTCAAGTAGTTTGATCATTCAATAAGGTCATTCATAATGTAATTAGTCTAGTTAGTTCCTATTTTGTAATATTGTCAAAAGTTGTCATATATAAATGTGAAAAAAAGTGGAAGTTGGATAGTCATAAGTTAAAAAAAAATTGAATATGAAGGGTCAGGTAGGTAAAAAGTTAGTTGGAGTCGAGTTAGTTGTGATTGTAGTGCATAAATAAGCCTCTCAGACTTCAAGGCATTTGGAGAAGACATTGGATGAACATAACAATGTCATTTTATTCCTTCTTTTGTTGTTCCATACTTTGTTTTCTTAGTTTTTTTGCAATTTTGTTGTTCCATGTGACTGTACAGTTCCGTACAAGGGATTTATGGTCCAAAAGCTATTGAAATTGATGTAGGCATGAGGTAAGTCCATTTTGCAAGTGGTTTGAACGGATTTCATTAAGATTTGAGGTTTTTATAATGACTGTACTGAGAAACGATATGAAACTCTGTTTTTGAGGCTTTTGAAGACACTAAAATTGCATTTATCATCCATTTGCTGTTAGAATTGTCTAAGGCCTGGTAAAATGCGCATGTGCAGATATTATTTGTAGTGTTAAAGTGATTGGTTGATTGGATGGAGGTCTGGGATATCAATTTCCAATAAACCCCTATGAAACCTAGCCTAAAATAGCCTAACCAAAGGTTTGATGTTTTGGGCAACTTTGTGACTGTTCCTCCTTGTGAAAATGGTGGATTCTAAGGTTTTCAAACATGTTGAAAGGGTTGGAATAGAGTTTGGAAGTTGGGAGAAAGATTTGCATAGGGTTGCTTTGTAAAAGTGGCCTAATTAGGCCTATTGACAAATTGTGACAGTCCGTTTTTTAGCCATTTGTTTCAAAATGACCCATAGTGAGTTTAGGATATGTTTTAGTACTCCATAAAGGGTACTCAAAAGTGTCTTTACAGTCTTGATTGGAGGTTAGCATCAAAGGATATTGTCTGACAGTCCTATTTTGAGGGCTACAAGGACTATAGCAGCGAGTAAGCAAAGTATTGTGAATGAAGAGTGCAAACTTGGATGAGAGTTTGGAATGGTTATAATTGAGTCCGTGAGAGGTAAAAAGACCCCTAGAAACCTTGTTTGGGTTTTGGAGTGTTGAGATCCTTGATTTTGCTTTGTAGAGAGAGAGTTATTGAAAAGAAAGGTCATGAAATTTGGAGAACCTGATAATATGAGCCCATTGTTGTGAAATATACCTCCATATGTGTGAAGTGATCCCCTTGTATTGCATCAATGTCCTTTTTTAATCGGCTTACAAGGACATCCATCTATCTTAAGACAATGAACATGTGGACATGCCTCATCTATGTCAACTAGCTTAGAGAGAGCAACACATGCCTACAAAGATGACTACGTAAACCTCAATGTACTTTGTTTTTTAAAAAGTCAGCTAGAAACAAGGGTCCAGATCCATGTACAAAATAGCCTAGAGGGCAGAGCAAAAGCCTCACACAGGCTAGAAACAACACACGACCAGTAGGCAAACAGCAAGAAACAAAACAGAACTAAACAACCCCTGAACAAGAGCCAACAAATCTAACTACCTTGACCCTGGGGCGTAAAGCAGCAACAGATTTGGGGATCCCTTTCTTACGACGTTGAACCACAGTCCAGGAAAACTCCGAGTTTAAGTCCTCAAAGCAAGGCGAGAGGAGGAGATCCTCAACAAACATCACAGCCATAGAAGCCTCTTACAAGGAAGAAGGCAGAGCCAAAAATACAACAGGAACTGACGGAGAAGCAACCAAATCACTCTCACGTGAAGACACAACAGGGGAACAATGGGAGCCCAACATGCACAACCGTGAACACACCCTCGGGCTCAGCCAGAACAAGAGTAGAAGTCCCCTCAGGGGGTCCAAAAGCCACAGGAGTACACAAAGGAGAGGAACCAATCGAGGACTCCTCAACCGACCCAACCTCCGGATCAAGAACTGTCAAATGTTCCAATTGAGCATTCCGCCACCACGACGCGCCAGCCTTGCGATGAGAGTGATGGCAATTTGAAGCCAAATGCCCAACTGTGAAGCAGCAGTGATAACGAAAGGGCAAACCCTCATAGTTAAGAAGCTGGGATCTAGGACAAGCCCCCACCATCAAGACAATCTCTCCATGAAGAGGCTTGGAGATATCAATATCCACCAGAATACGAGCATATGAACAAAGGCCCATAAGGATCATAGATCTGTCCACCATAAGGTAGCAGCCAATAGAGTTGCCAATCACCTCATAATAGGACACTTCCCAGAACTGGAGGGGCAGATTGGGCAATCTGACCCAACCAGGTCTAATATTAAGCGGTTTAGAAATGGGATTGAACAGAGGAGTCCAGGGTTTAAGTAGAAGGGAGTGCTCTCCCCATAGCCACACCCTGCCATCAAGCACAATATCCCTAGCCTCTACAGAATCAAAAGCCGCAATAAAAAACCCCTTGCATAGGGGAAAATATCAATATTACCTTGGACAGTGGGACTCTAGGATTCTGAAATCCACTTATTGAGATTTGGGAGGGAAGACCAGAGTCCATTAACCCTGTCAATCAAGCCAAGCTTGTCGTAGTGTTCTTCATTCTCAGAAACTTCTTGTCTGCATACCACCATAGGAGAGGTATGGGAGCAAGGAAGGGGGCAAGGATGGATCTTATCCCTTAGAGGCAGCCGGCCATTACTAGAAACAACAACAACAAACGAAAGTCCATGTACGCCATTAGAAACAGGGTAGATATGCTCAACCGATGCTGCAACAGCATGCGCACCCGCAGTCTGGGAAGAGCGTGGCAAGGGAGATGTCACTGCTGCCACCACCTCCAACGCCCAAATCCACAGCGGTCACAGGCAGAGGTACGCAAGTGGGAGCGGGAGCAGGAGACGACATTTTGAAATTTTTTTAATAGTATTTTATGCTTTGTTAAGATTGCAACACCAAGCACATTTTTACTCATTTACATAAATCTTCTACAAAATTCACTAGTGTACTTTGTTAAGATTGCAACATCAAGCACATTTTTACTCATTTACATAAATCTTCTACGAAATTCACTATTGTATCCGTGTACACTTTGACCTTCTTATGCTTAAGAAATTATCATTCCACACATTTTTCTTCCTCATCACATTTAGAATCAAATTGTTTCATAATTAATTACTTAAAATGCTCTCAATAACTTATAGAAGTGTGTTAAAATGTAACTACAATTTTGCTCCTACCTGTTCCTAGAACCCTACCTTTGCAATCGAATGTGGTTTTTCCATCGCTCCCTACGGCCTCTAATGGAGGCGTGGATGTTGTTGTTATTGGCAGCCTTGTGTTCTAGTTGTCATCCCTTGGCTCAATCTCTGGCCTCCATGTAGCTCCAAGTGGTGTCTTAGGGATTTCCTGAGGTTGTTTCTGATGGCCATGAGTTTGTGGTTGGTTACGACACGAGTTTCCCCGAGTCAAATGTGCTTGAAGTTGTCACTTCTCTCACTCACGACTCCTTGGAGGCAAGTGGCATGAAGGTATTGAACAGCTATCCTCTGTCCTATGCAGCCATGGTTGGGTCAAGGGTTCCTTTTGGTTCTTCTAGCCCTCCTCCGCATAGCAAAGTTTGCACCCTTTCTTGTTCTCAATCCTCCTATGTCATGGTTTGTGGATAGTATGTAATAGACAATGAAAATGTTTATGCTCGTCATGCCCTAATCTACAGATTTAACCATTTATGGCCTTATCTTCTTGACCTGCATAAGGGGATTTTGGAATCTTGGATGCCTCTCACTAAGGGCAAAATTGAGCTATTTCCTTGTGTAGGGGATTTTTTTATCACAACCTTTTCATCTTCAGATGATAGGGCGCTGGTGTTGGATGGTAAGTTGTGGATGTGTGGCAAGCATTCCCTCACACTCAAGTTGTGGTTTCCCTCTTTCAACCCTCTTACCGAATCTCAATATCATGCCAATTTGGGTCAAATTGCCCAATCTCTCTATCCACTTCTGGGACAACTCCTATTTTGAGGCTATTAGAAATACTTTGGGCCTTTTCTAAAGGTTGATTCAATTACTTATGACATTGGCCACACCACCTATGCCTATATTTTGGTGGACATCGACATGTCCAAAGCTCTTCCAAGGGATATTGTCTTAATGGTAGAGGATAGGCCTTGGATTCAATCACTCAATTATGAGGGTCTCCCCTTCCATTACAGACGATGCTTCGTTATTGGACACCTTGTATTTGATTGCCCACATTCTCGTTGCAAGAATGCGAGATCAACTACATGATGGCAAAATGCCCTACCCGACCACTTGATTGTTGGTGATTCTAATGTTTCTGACTCTCCAGATGACAGGTCTCCTCCTGTTTCCCTAGTGATGGGCCACGATGAGGCCCTAGTGGCGCAACCTGTGGTGTTCCCCATAAGAATAGTGTGGCTCTATTGATTTCCTCAATTCCTACTAGGATTTCTTCTTCAAACCTAGTTTTGGTATATCACTCGTTGGATCCCATTGCCCCCCACAATGGGTTGTGCTAGGATCCTCGCTCATGCTCTATCTACGAATTATGTGCAACATCCGACATCTTCAATTAGACATTCTCCATCATCACACGAGGTCAATCTAGTTGAGGCAGTGATAGATCATTTCCCTCTCTTTTCTCCTCGATCCAAGGATTCAGATAATGGTGTCTTGGATGATTGTTCAAAGAAGAAAGAGAGGTCTTCCTAAATCAGTATCGGAATTCCATACCCCAATCAAGGGTGTGCGGATTGCAAGATAGGGTCAAGCTTTGTATAGGAAGTTGACCCTTTGATTTTGTGGTTTGTTGGGTTGTTCTATGCGACAGCTTGGCTATACTTGTGATGTTGTGCGAAAGGTTTTAGGTCCTTTGAAAACCTACTTTTAAAAAACTTATAGAAGTGTGTTTTAAAGCCATGGAATACAAGAGACTTTCAAACCAAGTCAAAGCATGCTTTGCCAACCTTAGAATAACAAATGAAATATTTTGATGAAGAGTACGAGTATCCATACTAAAACATATCTACTTCATCTTCAAATGATAGAATTTCAATCTTTACTTCCACTTTATACAAATGCTTGTTTACAAAACTCTTCTCCACCTTAGGCACTTCCTCTTCTTCATTAGATCTTCAATTGTTTTCCAATCTCTCCAAGATAACTTGCATCAAACCCTTCATGGTCTCTAAAGCTTGTGATAGACTTGCAATGGTGTCGTCCACCTAGAGAACCTAGCTTCAACATCATCATACTTTCCTTCCTTCGACGTGCCTTTTAACTCTCATCCACTTACTATATTCAATCTCTTTCCAAAGGTAATGGCTTCTTTCCAATTGAATAGGTTTCAAGCATGAACTTACAAAATACTCCCCAACAAAATGAACTTGCTCTAATTCCACAATCCATAAACTACTAAGGATGTTCCTTAGATTAGTCACCAACTTACATAAATTAGATAGCATGAATTATGGAAGCAATTAAGCTATCTAATTCTTGTACAATATCACATTCCAATTAAGACAAGAAAAGAGATAACAACGCCATAACAATGGAGACACGAGAAATAACATGGAGAAACCCCTTGTGGGTAAGAACTCCACCAAAATGTGAGTCACATTCACTTGAGTGCTCCAAAATGGCAATAAAGAAATGATCTCAACCCATAGGTCATCTAAGAGCTCTCACAAGTAACTAAAAACTCTCTTAAAGACCAATTTGCAACCCTCCAATGAAGTCCCTACCCCAATACAATAAAAAAAATATGAGAACAAAATTCACAATATCTCCTAACACAAGAGTTACAAGATTACAAACTCCATCTTTCTTCACTTGCAAAAAAATGGCCAATTCTGCCAAACCAAAAATGTCACAGTGGTTACATAATCACCACAACAAATTCACATTCATCGACAAAGCAAACTTGTGAATTTGCCACAAAGCCAAAAATGCATCTTGTATTGTTTGCTCGTCAACTAAAACTTGCACACCGATGTCTCATTCCATGTTGCACATGCTCCAATATCAAAGAAACCAACCAATATTCAGAATCATGCCAAAAAGTATAAAAATTATATCCATTTTCATATAAGTTGTTAGTCTATTTTTATTAAACCTCTTGTTTCTTTTGTAACGTATACAAGTAGTGGGCTATTGTTTTGATTAATATACTGGGAAGGGCCCAAACCCATACACAGAAGCCAAAAAGGCAAACGAAGTGAGTTTCAAAAGTAGTGAAACAGGGAAACAAAACGGGATTTTGAAAGGGCCCGAACCCTTGTACAACAAACGGCAGCCCCGCTACGAAACACTAGGACAAAACGTTAAGAACTATACGACGCTAGAACCCGACCTAGCAAGACGAACGCCTTTAACCCGAGGGTGCAAAGTAGAAACAGAATTAGGAAGTCCTTTCTTCCTTCTCTAAACGGTCCATGAACAGAAAGAGTCTGTCCATAGAACAAGGAGAGGGGGGGTAATCCTCACCAGATTCCACGACCAAAGACGGAACTCAAGAGGAGGGTAAAGCCCCAACACAAGAAGTTGGGGTACCCAATGACTAAACTAGAGCAGGGAACTTCACACCGCCCTCACGGGAAGGGGCAACAAACGACTGATCCATCCCAGGGAGAGAAGTCACTAGAGGTAGTGGGGGGCACGTAGCAACCTCAGCCGCCCTTGCCCCCTTAGGACACGAAGAGGACAAAACAGCAATTGGAGAGGGCGCACTAGTCGGCAAGGGAGCATCCATAGGAGAGTCAGAAGCATTGATGGTCAAGTGATCGTCTGAAGCATTCTTCCACCAGGTGTCCGCACCCTTGCGACGAGAGTGGGGACAAACGAAGGCCAGGTGGCCAATCGCAAAGCATCGTCTACATCTGAACAAGAGGCCCTCGTAATCTAGCAATTGCGTCCACGACCTATCCCCAACTTGAAGAACCACCTTCCCATGAAGGGATTTGGAGATGTCAATGTCAACCAAAATGTGTGCAAACGTAGAGTGTCCCATGAAAGAGGTTGTAGAGTCCACCATCAAGAAACAACCAATACCATTTCCAATGTCCTTGTAGCAGGAATATTCCCAACACTAAAGAGGGAGATTCGGGAGCCTAACCCAAGTTGGCATGATGTTGAGGGGCTCGGTAAGAGGGTTAAAGGAGCAATACCAAGGTTTAATGGAGAGGGAATGCACTCCCCACAGCCAAACCTAACCATTTAGCACAATATCTCGCTCCTCTGGGGAAGCGAAGGTCACCACAAAGAAACCCCTGGCGCACGGAAATAGCTCAATCTTGCCCACCACCAAGGGCTTCCAAGACTCCAATACCCAATTGTGAAGGTCCGGTAGGGACGACCACAAGTTGTTGAATCTACAAACAACCATATTATGCTAATAAAATTCCTCATTCTCAAGAACATCTTGCCTACACACCACAACCGGGGGAGGAAGTGCAGAGGGCAAAGGAACTGCTCTTGGAGAGGGGTGAATAGGAAGATGTCTGGAAGAAACAGGGCCATCTACTTCAGGAAAAAGGACCCTAAAGGAGCCATGCCCTCCCGAAGGAACACTAAAACCGCTGGATGCAGGAGGAACACCCATCACAGGCGTAGCTAAAGAGGCGCCATCTGCAAAAGTCGTTGTCAAAACCTACCCAATAACACATCCCCGCTCAGCAAACCCTTGGGATGCATTCGCAGCACCAATTGAGCGCACTGGGCCAGAGGCTGGACACCGCCAGGGGACAAGGCCAAGTCTTCAAGGTAGGGGAAACCACCTTCGACACATTCAAAACACCTGCGAGCGGGAGAAAAAAATCCTAGTAGTGGGCTATTGTTAGGACTGTGTTGTACGCATTATAAATCCTTGTAATAATAATTGAATTAATGTGTTGTAATATTTGCCCCTGGTGAAATGGGGTGTCACCCTTAGAGGAATTCATAGATTCCTTGTATGACACTATGCCATTTGAAATTTGTCTTATGAAAGGTGTAAGAGAGCATTGAAGTTGGAATAACATGTAAATTAGATGGATCATCTTTGAATCATTGTTTTAGTCGTGTAAGGCAGCTTGTAAGAGGATTAAATGCACCTATACGGAGAGCATGGTTTGACCATTTGACCACATTGATTGTAGGGGTCACGATCCTCCAATGTGAGTTAAATTTATTGTTGAAAGATGCATTCGTGGAGAGTGGGCACATGAGTACAATTTGGACCAATTTGACCATGGATTGGCTCATGGTTTTATGGTTTTAAGCCTATGGTTTTAGGAAACCATTTGCGGTTTCCTAGATTGACTTGACCTATACATTAGATGCTTAGAATAGAATAAGGTATGGCTTTTGGATGACAAGTACATAATGGATTTGCTCTAGACAAGGTTAAAGATCTCCTTGATAGCACAATTATTCTCCTATTGTATTATAATATTTCATTGAGGTAGTATAAATTGAATAGTGCTATTGCTAGTTTTTTTTTTGTACGGGTTTCCTAGAATAAATTTCATGTTGTGTGTCATTATTCTATCAAACTCATTTTAGATTATGTAACCTTCTTGCTTGACTCTCCTCTATTAGATTAAGTTTTTTCCTTTCAAGAAGCAACACAAAAGAGCTTCACTTTCATGTTTTTACTGACAAACCACTATAATCTTGTTTCTATGGCCCTTAAAACCTTTGTTTCTCCTCCCACCGAAATAATTTTTTTCTATGGCACTATAATCATTGAAGTACACAGCATTTTTTTCACATTAGAGAAGGAAAGCCTAATGACTAAATAAATGCTTGTTTTTGTCTAAATGGATGACACAAGAGAGGTTTAATCCACTTATTTATTTAGTCCTCTCCAGATTTCCAATTAATTAAGTATTGAGATGCTCCATTGTTAAAAAAAGATGGAGGTTTCTCTACACCCAAATCCCCCATTTTAAGCTTTCTCAAGTTTACTTATAGGTGATGTTCATCCAACTGATTTCTGTGTCTATATGATTGAGACTATAATTTCTACCATTTTGCTTCTTTGACTGCTCACCATGGTAACCTTTCATCTTTCCACTAACAACAATCTATGGCAATCCAGTCCTAAAAATGTATATAAATAGATGTGAAATGCAGCTTGGTGAAATGTGCAACATCTGAATCTCTGCATGTTTGATATTTTTGGGGATTGATCAAAGGGCAGTCAATCTTATTTTGATTGGCCATTGGTAGATATTCCTTCGAATGCATGTTGAGAATAATCATAAAGCTTGAAAATGCTCTATTATTTTCAATTAGCTATTATGGTGTGGTTGATCTTGTAGTTAATTTTTTATTAGTCTATATAACTGTAATGATATTTCTATATTTTGCGAGTGAAATATTGAGATCAAGTTATGTTGTGGTAGCATTGTACACGATGGTAGTGAAGTAGAGCAAACTGGCAATAACAAAGCATATCTGAAATGATAAATGATGGCAGAATGAAGAAATGTTGAAATATATTGAATCAGGATATATTGTAGGGCAACCCATAATCCCCTAATTTGGTTGACTTAAAAGAATAAGAGAACTTTGAAACTGCTAGTAGACTAAAAGATAATGCACACTTCAAGTCAGTTATTCCATAACCCAATCATTTATCATGAGGTGTGCACGACTAGAGATTACTCCCATGGTTTCATAGAGATTAGTCCCATGGTTTCATGCATTTTTCAACGAGGTTTCAAAGTTTGCAATTGGAGGAGGAAAACCCTAAGAAAGTAACTAGAGAAATTAATCCTAATCCTAATCTGTCCCACAACATCTAGAGTATACCCTTTCCTCATCTTCAACACAAATGATGCTATTCATTCCTTAGACATTTGTAGAGTCAGAGGGTTATGGAAGTAGTTGAGTATCAAACTGCAAAGCTGGATTATATGCATGGTCAACCAATCATGTTTTGAAAACTTTTGAATGAACCTGTATTAATATTCAGATAAGTATACGCTAGGGTTCATGGGCTATATGTAAAATTAGAATATTCAAAGAATGCGTTGTTCTTTACAAAACTCATTTTGGTTTGAGTGTAGAAAGATATAATCTTGCTAAAAACACATATTATCATGCAAACGTTTCAAAATACTTGAAAAAAATAAAAATATTTTTTTACATCATTTACATAGAAATTACTTATGGATCATGTAGAAGCATCGACCCCTAGTAAAAATATCCTGATCTGCAGGCATTGAACAGTAAGTTCCTTGCTGAAAAATCAAGGCTCCGCTGATGGCTCATGATGGATTTGGTAAGATACCTGTTATTGAACTAAAGTCTTAGAACTTGTATGAAATCGTGCACAATTGGATACACCTTGTCGCAAAATAGACATCTCAATTAGAGCCCCAATCACCTAGGGAAATTGATTGACAATTAGCCCATAAACGTAACCAGATTGAAGTTAAATGCTCAAGTATTTTTGACCTTCCTTTACGTAAATTGTTGACTACATCCAAAGCAGGACTAATAGGTGTTTACTCTGCTTTGTCCTTTCGTACATTATGCTTCATTTTTTACTTCACAGTACACATGACATATTCTAATCCCTAGTTACTCACAGTTATGATGCAGCCTCCATTT
The DNA here is from genome assembly GCA_027924645.1 of Cunninghamia lanceolata. NCBI lineage: Eukaryota > Viridiplantae > Streptophyta > Pinopsida > Cupressales > Cupressaceae > Cunninghamia > Cunninghamia lanceolata. The sequence continues at coordinate 929,992 of BSBN01000053.1, read as the reverse complement.
TTTCAGCTACAGTCAATGTGAGGCATTTTGTTCAAGGGTATGTTTTAAGTTTTTCCCCTACTAAGCCATTGGATATGGTAGACATGACTAACAGTCTGCATTTTGCAATAAATTATCAGTATTCTAATATAATAATTGTACTGTTGAGTCAAAATTTTCAAATAAAAACGAGACATAAGTACAGAAGGAAAATGATCACATTCTTTATAATGAAAACTTTTATCGGTTATCATCAGGAGAGGACACATCTGTGCTTTCAAATTAAGGTTCAAAAGTCCTCCTTCACTGTACCATGTCGCTTTTTTTTTCGTTTCTTGAGGTAGACCTCTTCTTGTTCACATGAAGAATTTCTGTATGAAACATGATTTGTCACGAGAGAAAATCATTAGTCAACTCACCATCCCAAATTTAAGAAATAAAAAGTTGATTAGTATGCCACTAAATCAATGCAAAGTCATTTGATAATATCATTTCCAAAAAGAAACCAAAACTATGCATCTATGACATGAAAGTAGCAGTTTCTCAAATAATTCCTAAATTTAATGTGGTAAGAGTAAGCATATGTGGTTCGCTATTTTTTGGGGACATGAGGTTTAGTGTGGTTTGGGTATGTTCCTAAAAAAAATTTAAAAATTTAAAATCTAATAAAAAATTAACAAGATTAACAAAAATTTAAAGACAAACAAAATTAACAAGATTAACCATAATATCAATTTTACATGCATAAAATAAACAAAACACCACTGATAATTGGTAACTCAAAATACCAAATTACTTACCTATGTGCTTTATGTGTTTCAAATTGGCATTGTAATTTTGATTTTTATTGTTTTTATCTTTGGTTTTTTATGTTTTTAATATTTATTTGACTGTTGTTTGACAATCAGCTTTGCATGGGATACCACAGACCCTTCTTGAGACATAACTAGACTGGACCCTTGATAATAGAACAGCCTGAGAGTTACCCAGACCAATACCAGTACTAGAACCATACTGATATGCGTACCGGTGCCTCCAGGGCAATACACAGTAATGTAGAATAATACATTACAGTTCATTAACCTTTTGAAGCCGTTTACCTGTGATTACCTTGGACTTGATAATAATTAGGGGCAATGAATAAGTATCATGTAGACATTTTTTTATCATTGGATTCTATTTGATATTTCTTCAACTGTCATACTAACGACAAGTTCTCTACATTAATCTTATTTAACATATCTGACATAATGAAAGGATGACTTGCCCACAATTAGTAGCAATTTATCACCACAAACATGTGCACACAAAAAGATTAATGATACCTAATAATAATGGAATCGTACAAAGATAATAGACTAAGCAAGTTCTAATGTAATTACTAACATCAATAATGTCCCTACAGAAAAATCTCTAAAAGCCTTACAATTCAGAATTCGAAGTTGATTGATAAGGCTATTGGTGGGAATTTATGTCTGCCCTAGAATTGATCCGAACGGATCATTAAAAATGTAATAAACATGCAAAGACATAAATTTTGTGAACACTAAATTGGATCCAGGAAAGCTAAATGTGGATGCAGGTATCAGACAAGTTGCGGAACAGGAGAAACATGTGCAGTACCACGATTGCATAAGCGTCCTAGACTGTCTTGCTTTGCGGCCACATCCATTGACAGTACACATGCCAGAACTTGGAATCCAAACCGAACAGGCATCATTTAAACTTTCTGCATCGACAAAACTTCTTCTTGGGTCAAGGAGAACTCTGCTATGCATAGGAAACTATATATATGTGACTGTATTGGTTGTAAGAAGGCATGGAAAGAATAAAGAATATTGTAATGAGCAAGAATAGGCAGTTCCAGCTGTTCATAGTTGCTTTGGAAAGGCTGAGACAGTAGTGTAGTCATTGAAGGAGTAAGGACAGCCTACATCCAAGCATACTAATGCTGTGGTAAGAAGGCATGGGAGGAATAAAGAATATTGTAATGAGCAAGAATAGGAAGTTCCAATTGTTTTGGAAAGGCTGAGACAGTAGTGTAGCCATTAAAGAAGTAAGAAGCAGCTTATGTTCAAGCATACTACTGTCCTTGGTAATTTACTATTGCTAATAAAAGTAGTAGGTATTTGCCACTACCATTCAGTCTAGTTTTTATCTATTTGGAGAGTCTCCAAGATAAAATCTTGTGGCTATTCTTATGAGCAGCATGTTTATTTTCTACTTGATTAACAATTCTCTCTCTCTAAATTATTAACTATCATTTGAAATCGCATGTAGAAAAGTATGTTAAATCTTGATTTATAGATTCCAAAGAGTTCATAGATCAATTTGGTATCAGAGCAGTTTTGATCTTGTGGGGTTTGTGGATAAAGTGTGTATGGCACAAGAGCACAATAAGCCCAAATGGAGAAGATGAATGCACAGGTGACCGCATTGGAGAACCACATGAAAGGCATGGTGGAAAACCAACAACGGTTGGGCCAACAAGAGCAAATGCAAAGGGAGCAAATAAAGATGGTGCAAGGGCAAACTGCAATATGTACTTTGGTAAGATCTCTGGCCAAGAAATTTGGCATAGAAAAAGAGGAAAGTATGGCAAATGAGAAGTTCATGGAAAAGAAAATCAAAATTCCATTTAAAGTGGAAATTAAATCTTAAATTGGAGAAATTAATGCAGAAATATTGGATTCATGGTTACAACAAATAAAAGTTTATTTTAGTGTTCACACGTTAATGGGGTACAAAGAATTAACTTTGCATGCTAACTGAGAACTAATTCAAAAGAATTTCTATCCCATAAGCCATAAATATGAACAAAATATTAAGTGGATTTTCTTGAAACAAAATGATGAGCAAAGTGTGCAAGACTACACCACGGAATTCCAAAGACAAGCCATGTTAGTAGGCATGGACTTGGAAGAAGAGAAGATTCTGGGCAAGTACCTTCGATGACTCCAACCTCATATCAAAAGGAGAATAGTCACCACCAACCCACAAGACTTGGACGAAGCATCTGTCCAAGCTTCTTATGCGGAAAATGAAGAAAAACCATAGTTCCATGTAGTCTCAAAATGGGGGGTCAAGGGACCAAGGCCCTAAATTTGGGGATGGCAGGGGGCGATGGTGCCAATATATATATTACTCGAAAAATTAGCTATAAAAAATGTATAAGGAATAAAAAATGAAACTTTGAAATACTAAACGCACTGCATTGGACAATGAAACTGTCGAATACGGAATATCAATATATTATATTAAAAATGATGATTACATTCAAAATTCAAATACAATTGGCCAATAGCCTAATGACTCTGATCATCCTCAAAGTCCATGTCAAACTCCTCGTAACTAGAACTACTAGACTCCTCAAGGTCAACTCTATGGAGAAGACAATTCAAGATAGATCAGCTAATGCATATTCTATATGAGCATTTCGTTGTCATTGATCAAAGGAGAAGAATTATAGAAAGAGGAAAGAGTTGCAAAAAGGGGGAGAGTTACGGCAAGGGAGAGTTACAGGAAAAAGAGAATGATGTCGTTGATGTCAAAGAAGTATTACAGAAAGGAGAAGCTTTACAGACAAGGGGAGCATCACAGAATCACAACATGAAAGAAAGAAGTATGTTACTTCCCTTTGCCATTGATGTCAAAGGGGGAGAGATAGAGTAAGGGGGAGCAATGCAAAGAGAAAATTATGTTGGTGTTGCCATCAATGACAAAGGGGGAGATTGTTGGAAATTGTTGTCATTGATGTCTAAGATTAGTTGTCATTGATGTCAAAGGCATGTCGGCATGGGTGAGATGTGTTAGAGAGAAAGCCTATGGATAGTGATAATGAGATGTTTATACAAAACAAGACTAAGTATTATCTAAGGCAGAAATAAATAAAGACTATGGATGACAACTGATGGCCGACTATTAAGATTTCATAAAAGAAATAATTACAATGTGTTATGGCTGACCTCCTTCTAGACTTGGTTTTAAAGATTCAAAGACAATATGATAAAGAGGCCGATCATGTATTAAGCGCCAAAATTATAGTTTAAATTAAAGATTTAAACTATCCTATCCGAAGGTGCCGACCTTACTCATAAAAGACAAATTAGTGTGTGATCAAGAAGTCTAACAGTGATCAATATAATGGTTGATAAAGCAGCACTAAGAACATCCATTACACATGTTGGCCGACCTGCAACTTCAAGGCGCCTACATTGAAGATTAAAAACATATGGTATATATTCAAGAATGAATCCTAGCCAACTTCCTTGGAGAAAGAAAAGCCAATTAAATATCTCTTAATGATGGCCGACCTTGAGATTTAAAGATTAAGTTATGTCTTGTTTAAAGAGGCCGACCTCTCCATGCTGGCCGACCATCCTTGGCGCCAAAGGATAATCCGATAATGTATAAAGAGCAGTGAAAATAATTAAAGGAGCAGCGATTCATATATATTAAGTGGTGAGATTAAGGAGAGGTGTGATTAAGGTGAAAAGAAGAGGTGCAATTTTGAAGAGGTGTGTGTTGATTTTAGAGTTGTCTCACTTTACAAAGGGATGCATCCTTTCAAATAGTTCGCCTCTCTTTGAAGGAACATGAAGTGGTATAAAAGAAAGATGTTGAGAGCATTTTGGAAGTAAGAGAGAAAGTAAAATATTAGGTATTCAAGCAGACCTAGAGCAGAAAACATGAAGAGTAACTCAGATTTATATTGAATATGTGAAGATTTTATTAATATTGTGAAGAGAGGAATATGTGATGCATAATTTGGGGCAGATTTGTAAGTGAAATTAGAGCAGACCTTAAGGCAGAAATATAAAAGAAAGCATTGCATTATTTGAGATAAAATTTGTGAAGGAAGTTGTTGCATAATCATCAAGTAGACTTGTGAAGGAAAGCAATTACATCATCTACAAACCAAGTCGTGAAGAGCACTTGTGTGATAACCGTTAGATCATCTATAAGAAGAATTCTGAAGAAAGGATAGTGCATGAGTTTGGATCAAATTTGTGAAATAAAGATATACATTATTCAAAATCAGAAGTTGTAATCAGGTTTGTGAGGAAGGGAGAACAATATCATCCATTGAAGAATTTGGAGGTTGGTGCCTATCAAATAAGAGATTGGTGTCTCTTACTAAGTTGGTGCTCAGTTGTGGGGATTGGTGTCTCCAGTAGGTTGGTGCCTAATTCTACAAGCAGGGATTGGTGTCTCCAATGGGTTGGTGCTCACAAAAGAAGAATTGTAAGAGAAGTAGGTTGGTGCCTACAAAGAAGATCAATATATAAGCAATATTTTTCCATGGTTTTCTCCCGCAAGGGTTTCCATGTAAATCGTGTGTTCTTTCTGTGTTCTTAATTGCTAGATCTTGCATGTGTCTTATTCATTGTGGTTGTTAAGTTAGAAAAAGTAAAAGATTGTATTATACTGATTCACCCCACCCCCCCCTCTCAATATAATCATGTGCTCATCAATGCATACATGGTTTTTCTGGATTTTTGAACATTTCAATCAATTGTCTTTGAAATGAAGTAGAATCTATTATTATTCCACCGAGTGCACCCTTGATGTATTTGCATGCATACATAGTTACTATGGATTTTTGTTTGATATTTTTCTAACCTATTAGAAAATGAGAGATTCATACACTTTGATTGTAATGCTCACAATTGGAGCTAAAGCTTCTTAAGTAGCTCAGAGTAACTTGTACAACATATTTAGCCTAACCATTTCTTGCAAGTGCCTCCGTGAGGCTTCTGCATGGCTCCATTTTCAATCATTCTTGTGAACTCCATCAATAAAGGATTTACTTCATAGCAATTAATGTATTCTAGTATTCCCAGATGTACGATACAGCATTTTACCCACGTTAACCTTTTTAACATGAAATTATAATCAATATAAAGTTGGGCTTAATAACATGTGGAAGAAAGCAATTTCAAGGCATATTCAGGAGAAATTCCTCATCTCTAATTAAAGAATAAACATGGAAGGATCTATAGATAACATGAGCATCACAACTACAGATATCAAAAATACTTGTGATTTTATGCAGGCCAGCCACCGCAATTTTATTTAGCATAATTTTCAAAGTCAACAAATATCATCTCTAGGTGCATTCTACCAATTGTAGAAAAATTCAAAAAACCCACTACAACAAGTGAACATGGAATTCAAAATTATAAAGAATATGCAACATTATAACCCATTTGGAATACAAAATACGACATGATATTTACTAACATTCTTCACTTCTTGTTATGAACCTTAATTACATCACACTAGCAATATCACTATATTGGAAAGCACATACCTTTTCCGCTTCTTATCACCTCTTGCAGTCATCTCCTCCAATTCTCCTTTAACAATTGGTTTTTTGTGATTGCATTCTCTATCTCTTTCTAATAGAATCCTGCCCTCATCCTTCTCTGACAGAATAGTTCGAGTCTCAAATACGTCTCCTTGGAAATGGCCATTCTTCAATCTCTCCTTTACAAATTCTTTTAAGAGTAAACCTGGAATGGTTTTGACATTAGTTGCAATATCTCCAAGAAACACACACACACATCCACACAGAAATTCTCAAAACTAGTAGCTAATAGTCCTGGTAATCAGAAAGTATATGATAAATTAATACAATTAGCTCACTAACACCTTTGTTGCCATTGACAAAGGTGTTGCTACTATAAATTTCTTCTTGGTGTTACCTAAAAGTCCCCTTATAAAAACAAGAAAAAAACCAAAAGAATATGTGAGGTTATCTGGCAACAAAAAAAATAATGAAAAGCAAACAGTAAAAGTATAAATATTTTAGGATAAGAAAGCTAGCTCTCCTACATAGACTAAAACATTTGATTAGTGTCCAACTTAGTCGAGTGTTACTATTAGTATTGTTAGTTAACTACATAGACTAAGCCATTAGATTAGTTTCCAACCTAGTAGAGTGTTACTATTTAGTATAAGGAGAATAGTATTGTTAGATGTTCCAGTCCAAAGGTAGTTAAACCAGATCCATTGAACAGCTCTTCAGTTGGACAAGACTTACTCCAAACTCAAGAGCTGGAACCCTATAAGGAGATGCTTGATCAAAAGATTCTAGCAATTCCTATGTAGAATTCTTACAAAGCATAGGAAAACTATTATTTAAAAATTGATGATGAATATTAAGTGCTATTTAGGTATATAAGGGGTGCATCTCAAACTAGTAGGGCATTTAATAGTTGATATAGTAAAATAGCAGAATCAATATGTTTTTTTTCTTTCAAGGCATGAGTATCATTAGATTTAGACTCAATCTATTTTAATTTTTAAGTAAATCTGGAACTGATTTAGCTATTATACTAGTCACAAATCATGATCAAGGCAAAGAGAAGAGCTTTTATGGTTGCTCCGTGGATTTTTCTAGAGTTCTTGAAAAGGCAAAGACCAGGTTCTAGATGTTTCTGGTGCACAATGAGTGTAACATGACATTCTTAGTTTATGTTTTTGTTCATGCACAAAATTCAACAGAAGAACAAATTCAAATATGAGATTGTATTAGAAAGAATATTCTCTCTGGAAAGTGATTAGTTGGAATTGACTTCATTGACCAAAATACACAGGAGAAAGGTAACGTGGAAAATATGGAAGCAGAACCATAATGATAGAGAACAGAGTTTAATGTGGCCCAACAAACAGAGACAAGATGCTAGCTTGAACAAGTTCTATAATTATCCTGTTTTATTCCAGTATCTCAACATTAGAGTTGAAATTCTTTATCTTGTTGCTGGCTCTGATCATTTTCCAGTTGTGACTTCCCATAAATTTTCAGCAGATTATGTGAGATTTTGGACCCTCTTCAAAGATGGTGTTTCTCACTTTGCCTATGAGGATTGTAGAATAACCACTGTGTTAGTCATGCAACTTAGATAATTTGGATGAGGGTCAGATTTTATGATGTTAGTTGTCATTCATAAAACAGTACATGTTACTAAGGTTGGTGGGAATAAAAAATGATGACATAAGTAAAGCTAAGGAGAGAAATTTTAGAATATCAATTCTGTTTGAAAGCGACATTGGTTGAACATCCAAGACCAGTCTTGATGCAGAAACATCCTTGTCCAAAAGTAATCATACATCACCAAAAAAATGGGTTCAATGTTTTGGTTGATGTTTGTCTGGTAAGCTTTTGTGTCAAGCATGCTGACTCAGAAGTTAGAACGTTGTTACAAATTGCTACAGATTGGGTACAGGTCACCTACAGGTGTTCTCTTAGGCCACAGACCTACCTGTAACTATGGTACAGATTGCCTATGTGTTGTCAACATGTTGCTACAGGTGGTATAAGGTATCTTGAGGGTTGTTTTACCAATTCCCTGTAGGTCTTTGGGGTGACATTCTTCTATCAGGATCATTATTATAACGATTTTCATTGCTTTCAGCAATATGTTTTGGTGTTAACGACATGTTGAAGGTCATGGAGATGTAGGCTGTTGTTTATTCCTTGTGGTGGTCATCTAACTTCTTAAAGGGGTCATGCTTTCATCTTTTCTGTCTTGGCGGCACTAGTGCATCATGCCATTCTAATTTGGTGGTGGTTCTTTTATTTTGCCATGATTGTTCATTTTCTGTGGTGAGGCATCTATTAATATTACTTGGACAGACATTTTATTCTGTGGCAGACTGTTGAAGTCCGTTGGACCTGGCATCTTGGTTGGTGAGCATTTTTTTAAGGCACAACTGGAACACTCATTGAAGATGGAGATGAAACAGTGGGGGTAGGCATGGAGAAGAAGCAAGGCTGATGTTTTCCATTCAAAAATGGTTAGGTGAAAGATCCCTGATGGATCCCTTTGCTGAAATGAAGTATTTGTTTTTGTGATTTTTAATGTTTTATGATTTTTATTAAATTTTTGTGTTCTTTCAGACTAGAGAGAAGATGCAGAAGGGGTTTCAGTTTTCTTGAATTGTGTATTTGCCAAGATAGCAAATAAATATACATGCAACTGCAAATCTCATATAAGGATGAACTAAAAACAACAATTAAATGATAGAAAAGCACCAACTGAGAATTTGAAGCACATACCCATCAGATCTGTATTTTGTATTCATTGTAAAACCAGGTTTGCAACCCCACTTGCATACAAAGATGGTATTGGCCTAGGAAAGGCTATGCATGCAACTGAAAATGAAGGATCTGAAGAATAATGCTGATTTGGTACTGCTGCAAGCTTAGATCTGCAATAGAATGCCCTAGAATCTGTCCAATGATACACAAAAGAAGACCCAGAGTAGGCCTCCCACAAGCATAAACTGGGTTGTCGTCCAATTCACCAAAATCCCTGAGAGTTTCTGTTCCCAAGAGACTGTATGCTGCTGCCCCCTTCCTCAGAGTTCAGAGCTGCCATGAAGCTTCAAAAATAATATGCAAAAGATAACCAAAAAGTGAATCCAAATTCACTTTATGAGACTCCCAAGTTGGGCGTCCACTTTAGGGTTCAAAAGGGCATCAACAAATAAGAATCTTTGAACGATTCTTTTATTCATGAAAACTCATAAGTTGGGCGCCCAAGTTGAGGGTCCAACTTCCTCATTAAAAGGCCACCTTTTTAACACAACATTGTGTCATCTAGGTGGGGGTCCTTTTAATATTTTATTAATATAAAGTGACATTTGTTAATCAATTTATTTTATTTTTATTAAATATTAAAGCCACACTTTAATATTCAATAATTATTCCAAATCCATCCCCTGGCCATTCTGAACTGAAAACTGCTGTAGCCCACACCACTGGTGATGTCGCCACGTGGCAGGCTAACTGACAGTGCCTCCCTAAAAATTAGGGATACCTCCTAAAAAATAGGAACTGTGACCAAAACTCCCAAAATGTTCCTGGAGGTCCCCTGATGCCTCCTGGTCAACTCTCGGTCAAACCATAAAAAATAGAAAACTGTCGCAAACTGTCTGGAAAGGCCTGTAAAGCTCCCTACCAAGCTCCACTGCCTCTGGATAGGTCCCCTAACCACTCCACTGACCTACGGGAACCTGGATGATAGGCCAACTCTCATGTCTCTGCTAGACAGAGCTAAAGAGGGGACATGACAGTCCTCCCCTCTCGGAGATGCTTGCCCACAAGCAACTGCAAAGCCGGATACTGTAAAATGGACTCTCCCTCCCAGGTGCCGTCCTCTATAGGAAGACCTCTCCAACGAATCAAGTACTCCCGAATCACCCTACTTCTCAACCGTCGTTCCCTCTCCTCCAAGATCTCCTCAGGAACCAGAGTCAACTTACCTTCCTCATCCAAGGGAGGTAGATCGGGAGATGCTACAATATGTTGCCCTAGTGCCTTTTTCAGTCAAGATACATGGAACACATTATGAATCCGGCTGTCAGGTGGTAACTCAATCTCATAAGCAACCTCTCCCACACGCCTGAGAATCCGATATGGTCCGTAGAAGCGAGGCTTGAGCTTCTCAGCTCCACCCCTTTTAAGGGTGCTCTGTCAGTAAGGCTGCAACCGCAGGAAAACCATGTCATCCACCTCAAATACTCTCTCAATCCTATGCCGATCAGCGTAGACCTTCTGCTGATTCTGTGCCTGCTGAAGATTCTCCCTGAGAGATCTCATGATACCCTGGTTCTCCTGTAACCAATCCTGTGCCAAGGGAACTCTGCTGTCACTTACAGCCAAATCAACAAAAGATAATGCCTCGTAACCATAGAGGGCTCTGAAAGGTGTCATAGCAATAGACATATGGTGTGTAGTATTATAACAATACTCTCCTAAATATAGCCAACACACCCATGCCTTCTGCTGTCCTGACACATAGCTGCGCAAATACCCCTCAACCCACTTATTAACAATCTCGGTCTGCCCATCTGTCTGTGGGTGGTAGCTGGTACTGGGTGTCAACTCCATACCTGTGAGCCTAAAAAGTTCTTGCTAGAAAGAACTCATGAACCTACTATCCCTGTCACTCACGATGGTCTTGGGGAGACCGTGGAGCCTAAATACCTCTCTGAAAAATAACTCTGCCACCTGAGATGCTGTGAAATCAGCTGTAATAGGGAAGAAATGGGCGTATTTAGTCAATCTGTCTATGACAACGTAGATACAGTCTTTCCCTTGCACCCGAGGAAGACCTGTAATGAAATCCATGGAGATTCCTGACCACTTCTATTCCGGTATAGGTAAGGGCTGCAATAATCCAGCAGGAAAAGTATGCTCAGACTTATTCTGCTGGCACGTCATACACTCGCGAACATGACGTAAGATATCAACCTTGAGACCCTTCCAAGAGAATCTCTCCCGAACCACCCTGTAGGTTTTACCATACCCTGGGTGCCCTGCTGTCGGAGTATCATGGTAAGCATGCAAAATTTGTTCCTTCAACTGAGAACCAGGAACCAGATACACCCTGCCCTTGTAGTAGATGACTTCATCTACCACAATGTACCTATCATCCAACACCAATCCATCCATGACCTCACAAGCATGCTGATTTTTGGAGTACTCATCTAGAAGTTGAGCCTTCCAATCTACTGAAATCTCGCTCAACGAACATAGGGCAACGAGTGATGGTTTTCTAGAAAGTGCATCAGCCACAGTGTTATTCTTCCCCTTTATGAATTCGATGTCAAAATCATAAGCCTGAATCTTGCTCACCCATTTTTGCTGACGATCATTGAGCTCTGTTTGATCAAGGAAATATTTCAGACTGTTGTGGTCTGTTCTTACCACAAATTTGCTACCAACAAGATACTGTCTGAACTTGGCTAATGCATGCATAATAGCCAACATTTCCTTATCATACGTAGAATACAACTTCTCATTACCCCGCAGCTTCCGACTCTCAAAAGCAATGGGTGTCGGTTCTGCATCAAAACCACTCCTATGCCCAAACCAGAAGCATCACACTCAAGTACAAAAGGCTGCGAGAAGTCAGGGAATGCTAAAACTGGGCAAGTGCTCATAACCTCCTTGAGCCTATCAAAGACTCCCTGTGCCTACTCCATCCATCTGAAAGCCCCTTTCTTTGTGAGGTCTGTCAAGGGTGCTGCCAACTGAGAGAAACCCCTCACAAATCGCCTGTAATAAGCACATAAACCAAGGAACCCACGTAACTCAGTAATGTTCCGAGGGCGAGGCCAATCTCGAATTGCCTGAATTTTCTCCTCATGCACCTTCACCCCATCAGCACCGATCACATGACCCAGATATAAGACCTCTCTAAGTCCAAACTCACATTTGGACAACTTAGCAAATAGAGACTGACTCTCCATAATGCTAAGTACCTCCTCAACATGTCTGAGATGGTCCTCCCAAGTACAACTGTAAATCAGAATATCGTCAAAGAATACTAGAACCGATTTCCTCAACTGCTTGTTGAAGAGATGGTTCATACATGACTGGAAAGTGGCTGAAGCATTGGTAAGTCCAAAAGGCATTACCAGGAACTCATAATGCCCATAGTGACAACGGAAAGCAGTCTTGTGTACATCCTCTGCTCGTACACGAATCTGATGATAGCCTGAACGAAGATCAATCTTAGAGAAGTAGATAGCTCCATGAAGCTCATCCAACAACTCATCAATGCGTGGAATAGGGTATCTGTTCTTGATTGTCTTCCTGTTCAGGGCCCTGTAATCTATGCACATCCGTAGAGTCCCATCCTTCTTCTTAACCAATACTACAGAAGAAGCAAAGGGACTAGAACTAGGGCGAATGAAGCCCATGTCTAACAGCTCATGAATAGTCTTCTCAATCTCATCCTTGTATGTTCTAGGATGACGATACGGAGTGGTGATCACTGGCCTAGCTCCATCCTCCATCTCTATCCCATGCTCAAACCCTCTATCCGGGGGTACACTAGGAGGTATGTCACCAAATACTCGGCCATGCCGATCCATCACCGACTAAATGTCAACATGAAATGCTCTACCATCCTGAGGAGTGGGTGTCTTGGATTTCACAAAACAACGTGTGGCCCAGATCACATCATCATGTCTAATAATAGACTCCATCCTGCGAGAAGATACCTCCTTAGGCCCACCGTCAGATGCTGCCCTCAAGATCACCTTCTTTCCACCAGATAGGAACTCTAACTGCATGCAGTGGTGATCAATAATATATCTCCCAATACCCTGTAACCACTGCATACCCAAAATCACATCATAATCTTCTAAGGGTAGGATATAAAAGTCATCCGTCAAGGTAAAATCCCCCATCTGAATGTTGAGCTGTGAGATCCTCCTAGTACAACCCAACACTGCACCATCTGCAACCTTAACTCCAAAACCCTCGAACACCTCAGACTGTAATCCACGCCTCTCAACCAATTTCTGATCAATAAAATTGTGCGTGGCTCCTGTGTCGACCAAGCTCATGACTCGCTGTCCCTGTAATGTACCTTTCAACCGAAAGGCATGGAACCTGGGATAACTGGATAGTGTAGCCATAGTCACTTTGGCTGCCGCCAATGACTCAGGGATATCTATCTCTAGCTGGGGTCGCTCCTGAATAACCTCCTCAGGGCTGTCCTCAGTGTCGGTGTCTGGTATCTCTTCATCCCCAAGCTCGGATGTGACCTCAATCAAGTGAACCCTGCCCTTACCCATACAGCGGTGTCCGGGCTCCCAAGGCTCCTTGCAGGAAAAGCATAATTTCTTCCTCCTCAAATCATTCCATGACTCCTGATCCATCCTAGGAGGTCTAGCTGACTGTCCATCTCTAAACTGTGAAGTATTGGCCTTCTGAATAGGCCGTGATTCCCTGAATGGCCTCTTATCTGACTGATAAGTAGGAGTGGTATCCAGTCTCAAGGTCACATCAATGGCATCCTTAAGAGTGGCCGGCTGGAAAGCACGTACCAATCCCTTAAGCCTATCCTGCAATCCCTCAATGAATAACATCACGCTACGCCTCTGGGGCATATCAAGTACCATAACTGCAATACGCTAGAACTCATTAACATATGCTTCTGCCTGTCCAGTCTGTCTAAGATGTGCCAACTCCCTATAGTAGAGTTTTGTGTCCTTACGGTCAAATCGGGTAATGAGTCGTTCAGTGAACTCTGCATAGGAATGAATCAAGGCATGATCCTGGGTGACCAATCCATGATGCCACCAATCGTAGACAACCCCATTTAAATGTAAGATAGCAAACTGAATAGCCTCACGCTCAGGCATGGGTCTCAAGGATAAATATATGTCCAGCTTGTGCACCCAAGCACATGCACTCGTACTACCCGTACCATGATATGTAGCCAACGTGATCTTCCCAGTAGCTCTACTGAGGTCATAGTTCTGCTGCTGTGGTCTAGTGCCTCGGTCTCCTCTGAACCTGGCAGAATCTCTGCGCTGTGCACAATACTGTGGAAAAGGAAAGACATCCCTGACCTCGGGGGGTAGGGTTCTCCACTCAGCTGTAGCTGCCATGACTGAATCCTAAAATTCCACCTCTGGTGGCTCTACCTGTACTGGTCGTTCACCTGGTGCAAACTGAGGAAGTAAGGGTCTATCCCTGGCCTGTCCACGCCTAGGGGAATGAAGGGAGCTCCTGGCTGATGCGTGTGACCTGTGACTACGCTGACTCCCCGCCACAGACACTGATCTACTCCGTCTGCCTCTATCTAACTCCAACCGGTCCAAGGCATCCTGTATCCTATCTAAGGTCTGAGCAATCCTAGGTTGAGTGTTGATGAGGGTTCTCATCATTTCTCTCTCTTCATCATCCTGATTCCTCCTGACATTCATCTGTTCTTCTGCCATAACTGGTTCCTCTGCCATACCAACCCCAAGCTCGTTTTGGGTTCTCTTGCGTGTATAATACCTGTTCGTATGCATAGGAAACAAATCTCTGAACCCCACAGGCTGGCAGGTCAAAGAGCTTTGATACCACTGAAAGATCCCTGATGGATCCCTTTGCTGAAATGAAGTATTTGTTTTTGTGATTTTTAATGTTTTATGATTTTTATTAAATTTTTGTGTTCTTTCAGACTAGAGAGAAGATGCAGAAGGGGTTTCAATTTTCTTGAATTGTGTATTTGCCAAGATAGCAAATAAATATACATGCAACTGCAAATCTCATATAAGGATGAACTAAAAACAACAATTAAATGATAGAAAAGCACCAACTGAGAATTTGAAGCACATACCCATCAGATCTGTATTTTGTATTCATTGTAAAACCAGGTTTGCAACCCCACTTGCATACAAAGATGGTATTGGCCTAGGAGAGGCTATGCATGCAACTGAAAATGAAGGATCTGAAGAATAATGCTGATTTGGTACTGCTGCAAGCTTAGATCTGCAATAGAATGCCTTAGAATCTGTCCAATGATACACAAAAGAAGACCCAGAGTAGGCCTCCCACAAGCATGAACTGAGTTGTCGTCCAATTCACCAAAATCCCTGAGAGTTTCCGTTCCCAAGAGACTGTATGCTGCTGCCCCCTTCCTCAGAGTTCAGAGTTGCCATGAAGCGTCAAAAATAATATGCAAAAGATAACCAAAAAGTGAATCCAAATTCACTTTATGAGACTCCCAAGTTGGGCGTCCACTTTAGGGTTCAAAAGGGCATCAACAAATAAGAATCTTTGAACGATTCTTTTATTCATGAAAACTCATAAGTTGGGCGCCCAAGTTGAGGGTCCAACTTCTTCATTAAAAGGCCACCTTTTTAACACAACATTGTGTCATCTAGGTGGGGGTCCTTTTAATATTTTATTAATATAAAGTGACATTTGTTAATCAATTTATTTTATTTTTATTAAATATTAAAGCCACACTTTAATATTCAATAATTATTCCAAATCCATCACCTGGCCATTCTGAACTAAACACTGCTGTAGCCCACGCCACTGGTGATGTCGCCACGTGGCAGGCTAACTGACAGTGCCTCCCTAAAAATTAGGGATACCTCCTAAAAAATAGGAACTGTGACCAAAACTCCCAAAATGTTCTTGGAGGTCCCCTGATGCCTCCTGGTCAACTCTCAGTCAAACCCTAAAAAATAGGAACCCTTCCTAAAAAATAGGAAACTGTCGCAAACTGTCTGGAAAGCCCTGTAAAGCTCCCTACCAAGCTCCACTGCCTCTGGATAGGTCCCCTAACCACTCCGCTGACCTACGGGAACCCGGATGATAGGCCAACTCTCATGTCTCTGCTAGACAGAGCTAAAGAGGGGACATGACATTAGGCTTCCTTTGTCGGTGCCCAGGCTAAGAATATTCAATCAAGAAAGAGGAAAAATTTCTGGGCAGGCCATACTGAAGGAATAATCGTGCCCAAAATGTGACAGACCAATAAGATTCAAAAGGGGGAAACAGAAGAGTATGGAGGTGATCTTCTAGAAGAAGGGCAGCGACTGCTCCTTGAGGGAAAGGACAGTGCAGATAGAAAAGAGAGGGGATCCTCCAGGCAAAGGGCATTAGAGGATAAGAACTGGTCCTTCTAGCAAAAAGGAGAATGAGATGCTGAGAAGAGATACTGGTTTTAGTCTTTCAAACAGAGCAGGGGCAAAGGAGAACAGTGCAGTAGAAAATTAGTCTCTTCTTTATCATTGAAGGACAAGGAATGGTCTTGTGGTTCATTCAAGAATTGTGTTTCAATAGGCTCTTAGTTTCAGATTCATAATCATCTACTGATGCCAAAGATAATAAATTGAATATTGGATCATTCATATAAGTTTACAAAGAGATAAGTGTTGGTTGCAACTCTATGATGTCCTCTTTGGAAGTAAAACAACTTGACTGTTTGTTTTTTTTTGGTGGAGGTCAAAGCTGCAATCTGTTTTCCGAAGAATGGAGATCTCCACAAAAAATTTTGCAGGTGAAGTTTTATCAAGTGACTTGGGGCGCTAATTGCATGATTTTTTTTAAATAAATTTATGGGATTTGCTGTTGGAATCTCTTGGTTCCCATAGCAATGCACGACTCATCAAAATCATCCCTAATAGTTTTAACAAGACTATGATAGGTGATAGGCATCCAATTAACTTGCTTTATGTGGATCTCCCTGATCCCCTCCCACCAACATCCTCTCAAACCCAAAATTACTTTCTATTTTGAGAATTTCTTGCATACTATTAGTGACACCATCATACATCTTGACCATATTCAACATCTTCAATTGCAAGGCTTTAGCATCCCATTGGTCTAAATAGGACATGTTCTCAATAATTACTAGTTGAGTCAAAATGCCATATTCTACACAACAATAGCACCTGTTGTCTT
Organism: Cunninghamia lanceolata; assembly: GCA_027924645.1. Classification (NCBI taxonomy): domain Eukaryota; kingdom Viridiplantae; phylum Streptophyta; class Pinopsida; order Cupressales; family Cupressaceae; genus Cunninghamia; species Cunninghamia lanceolata. The sequence continues at coordinate 912,798 of BSBN01000053.1, read as the reverse complement.
TGCTCTCTCCAAAGAAGTGGGTATGGAGGAGTAGGTGTCCCAACTAATATGTGATATGAGGAATATATTGCATGTAAAGGCAAAGTAGGGTCCCTTAAGTTGGGAAACAATACTTTCAAACATGGGACCCTAGATTTCACTTCTTGGAATACAAAGAATTGCATATCAATTTCTTCAGCCTATTTTAGGCAATGGGAATGTTTAGCGCTGATTGGTTAACGAATTCACTAGCACAAATGGTGATACATTCATGAGATGGCCTCCTACTTCTCAAGCAGCCACCAGGGCACTTTAACTTTTTATCTCCACACAAAATGCATAGGGAAACTGTGCAACCAACCCTCCCCTATTCAAAGTCCAAACAGAAAAGGCAAACGTGCATTACTCTCTAAAGGATTGATAACCATGGATGTTAGGAGAGACACAAAGGTTGGGTACCATGCTTCCTCCTGAGATTGTTGGATTGGGCCCCAAGCCATTCTTCTAAGGACAACATCAAATTCTGTATACGCCCTTGCATGGCGATTGCCCATGATGTTGGTTATTAACTTATTTGTTCTTCTCCTAATTTTGATGTATACTGGTGCCTTGCTCTATGTTACTCTATAATCTTGACTCTATTAGCAGTTCTTTTTGATAAGAGACCTCCCATTCATAGAATTGTATTCAATTAGATTATATATGTCCTCCCATTCCCCCACTCTTCCTATTTCTTGACAAGAAATAGTAATTGTTGATAAAGATATCTTCAATAGACAGTGTCTACTTATTTACATTCCTCTCATAACCAAAACATAGGTGGTTTACCTCGAACAAAGTCATGTCAAGCAGCCAATAGTAAATATCACATATTCTACAAGGCTCCTAGCTTTCAACTCTAATGTAGACCACAAAAATTTGACCAAGAAATATTGAGATTGTATTTCGCCATCCTTTGGAAATGAAGAACACTAAAAGACAAGAGGATTTAGCTTATAATGGGCCTTTCTGGACATGGATGCTCTTAGGAAACTAGATTAATAGATTTATGTTTATACAGACATTATCCTAGTCATAGTTGGCATACTCTAACTCAGCAAAAACTCAACAGACCCAAAATTTTCAACTCAGCAAAAACTCAACAACTTAAAAAATTGATTAAATTTCATTAAAAACATTTTTTTTTGCAAAATTCAATGACAAAATGTATCCAATGAGCCCATAAATGACTACAAAAGTGTTTTCTATTAGATTTGATTCATTTGAATACAAAATGAGTACAAAATCACATCATCATGCAGAATCCTGATAGGCTGATACAATAGTTTGCTAGCAACTATTATGAAATCATAATGATTGCCTTTGAAAATTATCATCATAATTCATAAACTACATATTACAACATTTTACATCTTCCTCTTCCCTAATCTAGTAAAAACTAGGGGAGGGGTTCTAGTCCTTGCACTCTGTTGTGGCTCCTCGCTCGGCATAGAAGGTTGTGTTTGTGGCTACGACTCGACCTCCATTCTGCTGCTAGATGGCAATGATTCCTCTTCCTCATCAATGTCATTCAATGACAATCCAGTAGCTCCTACTACAGCCACAGCCTCTCAAAATCAAGAATCTCATCTGCAATAAATAATGGGGTCTCCCGATTCTCCTCATCCTACCATGTCCAGTCGCTATAAGGATCAATGTCGTCCAAATCAATGACCTCCTTTTCTTTATCCTCTACTTTCTTGTGTGAAGCCAAAGGTTGTATTGTACAAAGACCAAGTCATTGAGACATTTTTGAGTTAACTTATTCCACTTCTTCATGTGAATGGCCTCAAACAAACACTAGTTGTGCTCACAGTCAGAAGCACTACAAGGCTGACACAAAATTCGGAAGGCTAATCTTTGAAGATTTGGGGTATTTGCACCCCAATCTCCCCACCAAAAACCTACAAAATAAGATATTCAAGAGTAAGTAAGCAAACCATATTTTATCAATAGTTGTAAATTTGAAATTTGTAACTTGTAAGATGCATGTAAAGACTCCTTTTGTTACCTGGTGACTAAGTGGTTCTTCCTCAGATAGCTAACGATGAAGAAAAGAGCTTCCCCCTAACAAACCTGTAATTCTACAATTCCTAAACAATGAGGTCTCCCACCTCAAGCTCGGGTGTCATCCTCTCAATGCATGTCGTGAGGCCCTCAATAACCTCTCCATTAAGATCTGCAAAGCTATCCGAATAGAAAAAATGAGGGTTGAGAAAGTACCTTGTTGAATGAATGGGTTGGTGGAGTTGATTGTTCTACCTCCAATCAATGATCTCCCAAATAGCATCAAATTTGAGTATGTCCCCCTTGTAATAGTTTTGGATGGACTCTTTGGCCCTATCCATGGCCTCGTAAATGTACCCCATTGAGTTTTGATCCCCATCTACCAAGCATAGAACTCTGACCAAGGGCTAAGACACCTACAAATACAAACAAATTGAAGTTACAAATTTATAACGAAAGTAAATACTTTTAAAGTTTAAAAATAAAAAGATTCAATTTGAATTTTAAATCAATGTTTTGACTCTTTGAGGTTACCTTGACAATCTCTATAGCTCTCTATGCAAAGAGATTATCAAAGACTATCGTCGTGATCCTCTCTCCTTCAGGCTTCTTTGAATATGATCAGTCTAGCCATGGTTGACTCACAAACATTTGTTTCAAAGAAGTCAACAAACCAATATTGCTTTGCAACGTTAGGAAGATCGTTGCAAACCTCGTGACAAGGGGTCCAAAAGAGTGTCGGATGCCTCTCCTAGAGAAATCTCCCAACTATCACATACGTCGTTGGATTGTCAATTATAATTTGCACTACATTCTTTATGCCACCTCTAAGACAACTTCCTCCAACATTACACTTAAAGTATCTTCATTTTGTATTTTGTTAGATGCATTAATTGACTTTAAAAAAACAATCTCACCATTTGAAGCTACCAAAAAGTTGATAAGGGTGCGGTTCATTCTATCTATGCACCCATCTAAGAGAATAGTGCAGCCATACTTTCGCCATTGCTTCTTTTGTTCTTCCACAACTATCGTTGTATCTTCAACTACATTCATGAGAAACTTCCCATTAAGTCTTTTCGAGAGGATGCCTTGTAGCCTTTTCCTACAACTATCAATGTAGTTACCAAATTCTCCCAATACGGGCTCTCCGCCACATTGAAGGGAAGATTATTAAAATACCAAAAACTAGCACATGCCTTATCTGCTTCTCGGTGCACCTCTTTGTTCTACCCTGTACCTTCCAATGATGGTTGTGCTCAAGGTGTGTCTCTAGGTACAAAAAAGCTATGTGGTGTCTGTGTAGGTGCTCTACTAGAAGATGAGGTGGATGCCGATGTGTTTCGTATGTGTGGACCACAAACAAAGCCCACTATGCCTTCGAATACTGTATCTTCATCTGTTTCTACTTCCAATTGAGGACCTCCAACAGTAGCTATGGCTGCTCTTGTCTTCTCCCTCTAGTTTTTTCTCTTCCGTCAATGCAAGGTGTGCATTCATCTCTCGTTTTATCTCTTCTATGGTCTTCTCACAAGGCTTGGCATCACGATGAGTAATGCCCGCAAGATGGTATTTGAGGCGATTGATGCCTCCATGATATAGGTTCTGACATCTTTGGCAAATGACTGTCCCAGGTGTCAATCCCTATAAGGCATATTTCCAAGCGGGTCTCTTGCTCCAAGGGGACGAGTTCCAATAACTAGCATTGACTATGCTAAGCCTGAGCCTGATGCATCGTGGGAGTTTGATCCAGAGGCCAATGGATCTCTATTTGCCATTGTATCTACCGGGTAACCTAAAAGTACAAAGTACAACATATTTAATTTTGAAACTAAAAAATCAACATAAATTAGTATTAATCAACGTAAATTAGTATAAATCAACAAAAATCAATATAAATCAGCATAGTTTCAATATAACCTAGTGATTTTATTTCAAAAACAAAGTATAAATCAGCAAAATAATTCATTTGTAGAAAAAAAAAACAGACTTCATCAAAAAATCAGTTAAAATGAACAAAAAATTGTTAATAAATCCAATTTTTTGCAAATAAAATCGTAAATGCATGGTACCAGGTATAGTATGAAATTATGAATTGTTTACAATCTACATGGTGGATTTTAGCAGCTAAAATGAATTTGAATGCTTGCCAAAAAAAAGGTACTAAGCTGCCCTTGAATTTCTTCGAAACTGCCATTCAAATTCACGTAAGAATCCTTGCAATACGCTCAAATGCATGCAAGAATGTTGTGTGAGGAAGGGTGAGGGGTGAGTGAGGTTTTAAAGGCAAAGAATCAATGTTTTTTGTGTGTTTTTCCCACGTCCCGCAAGTCTTGGGCACAGACTCCGAGTTTTCAGCAAGTTTTCGGCAAAAACTTGTAATGTCCTCATTTTCCGAGTGATCACCTAATGGAGTCGGTTAGCCTATCCTATTCTCGTAGGCTAAGCCGAAGGGCTAAGGGAATGATCTAATTGATTAAATACTATATTTAATCAATTTATTAGGGCAAATTGACGATGAGAGATGACTTATATTTTTATGAGCTATTTAATGGAGGAGAAATAATTTAAGTAAAATGGCTAAGGAGGTGAGCAACCCAGGAGGGAGAAAAATAAAGGATGGAAAATGACTGATATTTTTATATGCCAAGAAAAAATTAAAATAAATCAAAGTAAAATTCCTTTAAGGTGGACGCCCTAGTGAAAGGTCAAAACATGAAATAATAAGTGCCAAAAGAAATTTGCTCCTCTTGGAGGAAGGAATAAAAATAAAATAAAAATTATTTTATGTATGTTTGAGCACCTAGCATGAGGTCGGCCCTGAAGAACAGGGAAAAAGCAAATAAAATAAAATATCAAGAGGAGGTCGGCCAAGTTTGAGTTGGGAGAAGAGTTGGCTATAAATATAAGATCTTTGGAGGTCATTTCATCATCCATTTCATATCATATTTTCATTGAGATTTTCTCTCTTGGCTGCAACATTTGTTGGGCTATATTGCAAGGACAAAAACCCTTGTGAATACGGTGAGTTGGACGAAAACCTAGCTCATCTTGTGGAGAACTCATAATGGAGTTCTATTTGCACTTCATTGGAGGTTTGGAGCATTATTGCACATTCAGATTTTCAGATCAGCATTGGAGGTTTGTTCTTTGTGGCATTTTGTGTGGATATTGTACTAGGGTTTTACCCTAGACTTGAGCGCCACCTTTGGAGGAAGGCGATTTGGCTTGGTGAGAGGTGATTTCCATCATTGGAGGGTTTCCAAACCCTAACCTAGCAGCCATCTTTATTCCTTGCAAGCGCCATCATTTGGAGGGTTTGTGTGAGCTTCATTCGCCATCATTTGGTATGTACAAACCTAGGGTTTAGGTCTGATTTGGACAGCAGCATTCTGGGCCATGTTTGATCATGTTTAGCCCATGCTTTGATGTAATTTTCAGTTATATACTCAGATTTGTAACAGCAGAAATTATCTTCTGAAAATCAGACTTATATGATGCATTTGGATGGCTATATCTTGTGTTTTTCATGGTGGAATTTATGTTTGATATGATCATCAATTTGTAGCATCTTTTGGCATATCTTGGCACTTGTATGTCACTATTATATTTTGTTTGAAATTGGAAAAATAAAATGAGAAATCAGAATTAGGGTTTGAGAGAAATAAAAATCGCAGATCCCATTGGGGAGATTACAGTGGTATCAGAACTTTGATCTTGCCAGCTTGGAGGGTTTATTCATGTATGAAACCCGAAGATAGAAGATATATTTCTGCAGTTTGGCTTTGAAGGAAGATTGTACCAAAATTGTGGAGATTTGTATCCAAATACCATTTTGATATTGAAGGAGTTTTGCATCAAGTTTGTATCAGATTGAAGAGGCATTTTCAGTGCCATATATTGAGGGTTTGGTTGGAGATTGGCCCAAGGATTATCTTAGGGTGAGTGCCATCACTTAGGGAAGCGATTTGCATCTTGGTGGAGCATTAAAGTCCAAACCCTAGCTGCCGCCAAGGGAGATTCATAAGCAGATTTAATTGCAGGTTTCAACTTCATTTTGAAAGTTATTTTGAAGAATATCATTAAGGTTTGTACTCTAGGAGAGTGCCAATCATGGAAGAGCAGAAATTCAGATCTTGAGGGAGAATTGAAGGCCTAAAACCTAGTCGCCACTCTCATCTAGTATGCCAATGCCTTTCACCATGGAGTGCCATCATTGTGAAGGAATCATGGAGTAGTTGGAGCAATAACATCACCATCTAGGGTTTGAGAATCAGCATTGTTGTCAATCAGATTTCTACAGGGCAGATCTGAATTTTAAGGTATTTTGCTGATGTTACTTCATTGTTGGCCGCCAAAACTGGATGTGCACATTAACACATGGATGTGGAATTAACTTATGCTTGGTGATTGTCATTAGAGGTTGTATTATGGCATTATTTTCTGTATATCTATTTGTTGTTTCAAATAAACAAACTCAGAAATAAACCCTAGCAGTTTTCATGACAAGGGTTTGACAAAACATAAATCAGAAATTTATTTTCAGAGCTATGGCAATGGCTCAGATGGGCAGGTTTGACTCTCTTGAAGGAGATCGATATACGTTGCTTGAATCTCTTAGAGAAAGTCAAAATGAGGTGATAAGAACTCTCCAAAAGTTCTTACAAAAGGAAGAAGATAAGAAGGTGGTAATTAAGAAAGGGGCCACAAAAATCATTGATGAATACCAGGGTTTACCAGATGATTTCCAGAATCAAGTTTCCTTTGATACTTATTTGGGAATACTTGAAGATGGGAATCCAAGAAAGAGAGATCTATATAACTACATTAGAAAATTGAGAAGAGAAGAAAAATCAGATTCATCATTGAGAAAAAAGAAAAAAAGGAAGAGAAGAAAGAAGAATTACTTCCTTGTGATTTGCAGCCTACAAGTGACCCTAAGAAGAGCAAAAATCAGTTGAGGAGAGAACGTTGCTTCACATGCCTAGAAGTTTGGACACCTAGTCATACATGTGGAAACCCTAAAGAAGATGAAGCGGTGCTCACAAGTTCACTTAAGCAGGATGATGATATGAAACAAAGAAGAATCACTTCATGCATCCACAAGTGAGGGGCACATGAGTTTTCATGATAACAAGAAGGTTGAAGGGTATGCTGTCATAAAATTTGCCAAACCAGTAGTGTTTGATCAGCCACATGAAGGATGAATTCTTTCGATGATCCATTATTTGAGCATAGCATTGTCTCACCATCTCTACATAGTAGTGCAAGGAATCAATTTTTGTGAATTAGGTGACCTTGAAGGCGGTATTGTTAATACCTATGAAGGCAATGTGTTATGTGATGAGCAAAATGACTTGGATCAAAGACCTTTAGCATGGCAAGATTTGAAGGTCAATGAAGGTACAAGTTGCAGCCATGGGATAGGAGTTATGACAAGTAATACACTCGGTTCTCAGCTTGACACACTTCTTGGACCAGCCGCTAATGATGAGCATCCAACAATGAAAAAAGATGTGCTTGAGATCCATGAAGACACTACAAAAAAGTTTGATGAAAGTTTTGATTTTCTGATTATGAACAGCAGTCCATTATCTTCACATGATCATGAGGTGATAAATAAATCATATGATGATGATAGTGGTAAGAAGCCTTACCTTGTTGATACTCAAGATTTGATGGCTAAGCATGAGGTAATGGTTGTAGATACAAACTACAAACAATCTGATTTTGTACATCATGCCATAGAAGATGTAATGAGGACTCAAAGCATGTGTGAGGGGTGGCTAAGGAGGGCTAAGAAAGCCAAGTTGTTGGTCACTCAAGCAAAACAGCATCTACAAAGGATCAAGGAACAATTCATTCACATGGATCATGAAAGGCAACAGCTAGATACATTTCTTCATCAATCTCTAAGACTTCCAAGGGAAGAAGCTATGATGGTCGAGCATTTGCCGGATGAACCTCCTATGATGTTAGAACATGAAAATCAATCAGATTTGCATGTACTTGTTGAAACATATGGTTCTGAAAACAAATCAGAAAATTGAGTTGCATGGACATTGATACGGTATTGGATACGGATACGGCTATTTTTCAAGACCCCTAATATGGATACGGCTAGATACGACATATACATATAAGCAATAAATAATATTAAATAATTTAAATTTAATATAAATAATATATATTTAACAAATATATTATACATTAATAAATTAAACTTAAATTAAAAGATAAATGTATTAATAAAATTTGCCACTTCCTCCATTGCTTGTTTGACACTATATCTCCAACTTTAGAATGGATGGACGATTATTTGAGTAAATACGATCGCGTAGAAAGACATATTTCCGATCGTGTGTGTTGGCCCAGAGTAGTTCCCTGCAACAAGAAATCAGCATGCCAGGTCATGGAGCAATTGCTTGCTGCAATTTCTAACATTCTAGGGTTAATTTTTTGGGATACAACACAAGTATCATGAGAATACCGTTTCTACGCGTATCTAGCACGGGAAAAAAAAATAAGGTTATTTTGGTACGGCTAGATATGGTATCCAAGACATATCTGAGCCGTATCCTATGAGTATCCATATTCGATACGGCGATACACATACCAAGGGAGAAGGGGTGGCGTATCCGATAACCGTTGTCAAAATTCATTTTGTGCACATGATTTTAATCATAGGGCTCAAGCGTCACATCATTTGGAGAGTTGACGGTTCAAATAATGGTTAAGGAAGAGGAAGTTGTGCATACACTTTGTGGACAAGCAAGTAATGATGCATGTGTAGAGAAGAACATTCTTGATTCAAATTTGATGGACTTTACCATTTATGGAGAGCTCAATGAGTCTACTTGTGTTTTGACACCATGTTATCATGATGATAATTCTTTGAGTGAGCATAATATTGTCCCAGCTTCAAAACTTGAAGGAGATGTCATGGAGGTATCCGATTTTGAGTTGTATATGCATGTGGATGTTGAGTTTCAGCTGAACTATACTCCAAGGCATGAAGAAGAGCATGAGAGCAGAAAATTTTCAGACTTGGTCCATTGGCTTTCAATTTACACCTTGATGATTAGTGGCTGTTCCACATTGCTGATCATGGAGCTTTCAAGTTATTCATTAGTGTTTGCGGCTGTTTGGATGAATTTGGGTGCATGGGATTGTCACCACCGCATTGGGAGGTTGCATAATGATGAGACCTTATCATCGTGTGACAGCAGAAGCAATTTTAGGATGATCATACGTCTAATTTGCTAGTGTTGTTCTGATTTGCACCAGCAACCTAGAGTGGATTTGCATTTTTGATTATGCACATATGATGGACACTTTCCAAGTCCATATGCAACAATTCAGGTCTAGAGGGATGGCTTGTGATAAGGACTTGATAAGAGATACTTATCTTCTCATTTTTAGTCTTTATGATGGTGCAAAAATTCAAGATCTAGGCATTCATATGGTTGGTACAATACTTCACAGGGATCTTGGTGAGTTGCTTCACAACATTTGATTGAGTGATATTTGTATCAAAGTGGCGCAGCAGAAAGCTTGGTTCAAGTGGTTGTATTTCAGAGAGCATTGTTATGAAATCACCTATCACATGTTGGTAAGCATGACATTTTTTAGAGCTTTGGATATATATGACGCTTTGTCTTTGGTAGACTTAGCATTTGTGGACAGAGGAGCCTTTGGAGTGAGAGAGTTGATGCAGGACGTGCACATGACAGTTGAGGTTGGTGATTTGGTTTTCTTGTTCCTCCAGCTATACAGACAGATTACATTGAGAAGTGGTGTAGGGAAGTTGAAGCTTCATTTCTACGACCCTTACAGGATTGAGAATGGAGTTGGAGAGGATGCATATAAGTTGGAGTTGCCAAAGGGTAGCCGGATTCATAATATCTTTCATGTATCTTGCCTTGAGAGGGCAATCAAGCAGCATATCACATCTTCTCCCAAGCTTATTCCTTTGGATGAAGAAGGGGAGTTGTTACTTGTACCTGATACTACTCTTGATGATGGGAGAATGCCAACCTTGAGGAGCATAATTTTAGAGTTTGAAGGATGGAGCATATTTGAGTTTAGGTGTGTATGGCCAGTAATGTTTCATTTCTGACCACCAGAACTCACTTTGCATACCATTCTTCATATTCACAAGTTGAGGAGCAAGGTGATCAAGGAGTACTTGATTGGATGGAGAGACTTACCACTTGAGGATGCTACTTGGGGAGGTGAACAGATTCTACAATATCCAAGTTTGCAATTGCTTGTGGGCAAGCAACTCCAAGAAGGGAGGACTATAATGTCCCCATTTCCGAGTGATCACCTAATGGAGTCAGTTAGCCTATCCCATTCTCGTAGGCTAAGCCGGAGGGCTAAGGGAATGACCTAATTAATTAAATACTATATTTAATCAATTTATTAGGGCAAATTGATGATGAGAGATGATTTCTTATATTTTTGTGAGCCATTTGATGAAGGAGAAATAATTAAGTAAAATGGCTAAAGAGGTGAGAGACCCAGAAGGAAGAAAAATAAAGAATGGCAAATGACTTTGATATTTTTATATGCCAAGGGAAAAATAAAATAAATCAGAGTAAAATTCCTTTGAGGTGGACGACCTAGTGAAAGGTCAAAACATTAAATAATAAGTGCCAAAAGAGGTTCGCTCCTCTTGGAGGAAGGAATAAAAATAAAATAAAAATATTTTAATATGTTTGGGCGCCTAGCATGAGGTCGGCCCCGAGGAAGAGGGAAAAAGCAAATAAAATAAAATATCAAGAGGTCGGCCAAGTTTGAGTTGGGAGAAGAGTTGGCTATAAATATAAGGTCTTTGGAGGTCATTTCATCATCCATTTCATATCATATTTTCAATGAGATTTTCTCTCTTGATTGCAACATTTGTTAAGCTATATTCAAAGGATGAAAACCCTTGTGAATACAATGAGTTGGACGAAAACCAAACTCATCTTGTGGAGGACTCATAACGGAGTTCTATTTGCACTTCATTGGAGGTTTGGAGCATTATTATGCATTTAGATTTTCAAATCAGCATTGGAGGATTGTTCTTTGTGGCATTTTGTGTGGATATTGCACTAGGGTTTTGCCCTAGACTTGAGCGCCACCTTTGGAGGAGGGCGATTTGGCTTGGAGAGAGGCAATTTCCATCATTGGAGGGTTTTCCAAACCCTAACCTAGCAGCCGTCTTCATTCCTTGCAAGCACCATCATTTGGAGGGTTTGTGTGAGCTTCATTCGCCATCATTTGGTATGTACAAACCTAGGGTCTAGGTGTGATTTGAACAGCAGCATTCCGGGCCATGTTTGATCATGTTTAGCCCATGCTTTGATGTAATTTTCAGTCTATATACTCAGATTTGTAACGGCAGAAATTATCTTCTGAAAATCAGACTTATATGATGCATTTAGATGGCTATATCTTGTGTTTTTCATGGTGGATTTCATGTTTGATATGATCATCAATTTGTAGCATCTTTTGGCATGTTTATTTGGCATATCTTGGCACTTGTATGTCGCTGTTATATTTTGTTTGAAATCAGAAAAATAAAATCAGAAATCAGATTTAGGGTTTGAGAAGAAATAAAAATCAGAATTTTAGGGCAGATCCCATTGGGGATATTACAAAACTCACCCTCAAAAACTTGAGAGTAAACGGTGAGTAACTCGCCAAAGGAAAAAACTGGTGAGTACTTGCCGAGTCGAGTACTCGCCGACTCAGCAAGTACTCACCGAGTTTGCCAACACCGATCCTAGTGCTACAGCAATAAAGCAATTATTTAATTAATATTTGGGCATGATCTATAAATCCTCGTACCTTGGTTAAATAAGATTTCTTTCAATTGTATGCTAAGCTGGATAAAGAATGTTCCATTGGAATAGTTGGGACATTCCTTAAAGAATTAGTCAACCTCTATCAAATTAACATAGCAACCAACCCTGAAAAGGCATCTTTTAACAAGCAAGACTTTAGATTGAAGACCATTCTACAATCATGCAGATGCCCATCTCAAATAGGACTGGATATGATATTTATATTGAAGATTCCCACAGCATCATTTCCATCCAATCCACAGACTAATTTGCTGTCAGCCTGCACAGAGAAGTTTCAAGTTTAGAGTGGCAGGAGAAACTGTTGATGTTGTTTTTGCAACAGCAGCAACATTAGAATAAAACACTAGGTATTCTATCCTCTCTTGAGAAAAAGCCTCTCGAGTGCTAAACTATGTGATCACACAAGAGTGCTCCAAGGTTCCTTTTGGGTCAGGTCTTGACTGGCTCGAGATAGACTCGGTGAAATGATGTGATTTGCTGGTAATCACGAAGGGGACATACGCAATTGTTCTTAGTGTTTTCTTCACAAAAGGGGAAAAGACTTGAATTTTATACTTCCTTCAAAGAGAATAGACTTGGATTTCCTAAAGGGGTGAATGATTTCTCAGTAAGGCTCCTTATGAACTATTCCTAGGGAAGACCTAAAACAAACTGCAAAAGATGGTTAAGGGTAAAGAGATCTAGGTGATGCAAAAGACTACTGCTGATTCATGGAAACTGAAACCACGCTCTGCTTCATCATGAGACAACAACTACACAGAAATGGTGCAATCTTCCAGGGAGTTTATAAAGATTTTCAGATTACTCAAACATAGAACATGAAAATGAAATATGCAGAAAGTAATCGAAGCTAAGCCTAAAATGAGTTCAGACTAACCATGCACTGGGATTTGCAAGCCACAAATCGCAAATGGTATGAACAAGAGTTTCAATCATGCAACAACAGCAATACTTTCCACCATTCTAACTTAATGGAAACTAAATGAAACTAGAAAAAGATACAGATCTGAAAATAGAGCATATTTGCCTTAAGGAAATGAGAAAACCATTGCTAATATCCCAAAGAATACTACGAACACCGAGCTTCAATGCTCATGTATTGATTTTGGAAATATCTTTTACAACAATCTTGCTCAAAACCTCAAAGTTTCTTGCTCAAAGATGAAAAAAGCTAAAAACTACTCTTGCTCTTGTATTCTCTTCTAAAATGACAAGTCTATTTCTCTCTGAAAATTCTAGGTCCTTTACAAATGAGGCCTTCATGCCTTTATATAGGCTCCAAAGTACAAAAGGGGCCAAGATTTGATTGCCTAGAAACCAACGCCCAAATTAGGTCAAAAGAAACCCTAAAAGAAGGTAGGTAAGAAAAGAAGATAAGGATGCCAAAATCCTGGCCAAAGAAAACATGACACATGTCCTGGGGGAGGGGTCCCATGTTGACTAGGATCCCATCATGACATCATCTAGGTGGGCGCCACCTCATCCTATTGACTAGGGTCCCACCAAGGCATCATCTAGGTGGACGCCACCTCATCCTACTTTTCGGTCCCAAGTTCAATGAATCTGGGGATGACATCTTTCAACTCCTCCACTGGAATGCTTGGCAGATGCCCCATTTTTTAGTGCATGAGTGACAGGCTAGCATCACAGGTAGTGAGAGTTTCATCCCAATCTGATCCCAGTTGGTGAACGTCATTCATGATGGTCAAGAGTGTTGAAATATCCTCAAAGTGTCCTTTTTCGACAGGATGGGTATCTTTGAAATACATACTCTGCATCTTATCCCTTAAACGCTGCACATTCACCACTCCATCCTCCCCTATCTCCTGATCAAACCATGCCTCTATTGAAATGATGATTTTGTCCTGAATCTCCTTCACCATCAGGCTGAGCAGTTGTCTCTTTGGGTGACTGCAGTGAATCCATTAGGTTTATGATGTAATGCTTCAATTCCTCATTTTCTTTCTTCGGTTGATTCTTCTTTTCCTGTTCCTTCCTTAGCCTGCTCTTGATGGCTGGCACCGAATCATCCAACTCTTCCACTCCCTGCCTCTTTGTAGTTGGTCCTAAATTGACCGTCACTACATCATATTCCTCGGGAGTAATATCCCCTTTTGCCTTGTCTTCCCTTGGAACTGCAACCTGAACTTGCCAAGACCCTGATTCTCCTTTGGCTATCTTTGAATATTTCTTTTCCCTTTTCTTCTCCACGGGTTTGCCTATCCTGCTCAGGAAGTCATCTAGTTCGGTGGATGGGTCATACCCCGTGACGAATTTCTCCTTCAATTCCTCTTGTAGCCATTCGGGCCTTGTGGATGGTCTATCATTCTCAAGAGGTTCTTGTTGTTCATGAACCTTTTGTGGATACCTCGCCTTCACTGAATTCTTCATTTAGAGGAAGTCTAGGTCCCGATCTTCAAATATGTCCTCAATATGGATTGTCTCTGGATTCCGTGGGGAATGATTAGGAGGAGTTCCTACAACCGGATTAGAAGTCCCTTGCTAAGTGGTTTCCATGGATGCATTTTCACCTCTTCTATCCCGTTTATTTGGGACTACTTCCTTTTCCACGTGCTCCTTGTTTTTAGCAGTTGATGGCATATTGTCATCAGGGAACAAATCGATCTCTTGAACTGAAGAAGTACTAGCTGAATGTGACCTACTTGTCCTCTATTCTTCCTGTACTGGTTTCTTAGTGGAGACCTCTAGAACCTTCATTCTCTTTGTAGGTGGGTTATCAGCTGCTTTATTACTTGCCCCACCCCTTTTTATTCCTTGTTCCATCTCATGTGACTCTTCAGTCATTTCATCATCGGAGGATTGGGACTCCAAATCTCCCATCAAATCATAAGTCAAGGGGATATTCTGCTTATTCAACCTATCAACCTGCTGATCTACCCATCTTTTGGTGCCTGCTAAAACTGGAGCCATCAAATCATCCAAGTTGGTGATTTCTTGCTCAGCCCAATCCAGTGCTGGGAGAGGTTTATTCTTTTCATTTTCATAGAAAGATTGAACTTGTCTCCCATCTTCCTCGAACTTGTCCGGAACAAAGAAAACTTGGGTTGCTCTAATCATGCCCAACGATAACCTAGAGCACATCTTTCTCCTTATCTCGAAATCATCCGTTGCATTTGTCTAATGGTCTTCAAAGTGTACCTTGTGCTTGTGCCTTCGTCCGCAAGCTACCCGGGTGGTATTAAGAGGATCAAAATTTGCTCTTGAGCCATGAGTGACTAGGTTGTAGAATTGCAACTTCTCATTGGACTTTTCTGCAGCCTAGATGGATGGGCATACCTCAATGGAGTCTCCAATTTGGATTGGGAATGATAGTCCAGCCTTCTTCTTCTGGACTATGTCGTATGTTGATAGTTGCCTTGTGATTTCGAGCAAGACTATCTTGTCAGTGGGATACCTCGGCAATCTGTATGGATAGGAGGAGAATCCTTGCACCCAGATGTAAGTGAATTTCGGAAATTGAGTGAACCAAGATCTGTACTTCTTGACTAACTGCATGGCTTCTGGTGACAGTCTCTGGTGAGTCCCTTCTTGAAGTGTTCTCATGATATGCATGGAGAATGCATCATTGAACCTATTGAAATGGGCTATGTTCTGAAGGTGCAACTGTGGGTAACAATCATAGACCTTGACTTGTCCTTGGTCATTTCCTACATGTCCTTTCCATGACAGTCCTTTGTATCTGCAATTCCTTGCTAGCATGTAGATCATATAGGAACTCATGTAGAAGGTCTTTGATTCCTCCAGATCCCTCAACTGTTCATCAATGTTGTCACTGATTAGCTGGGCCCAGTCGATCATCTTTACTCCGTGTACTATCTCCTCGACGAAGTAGAACATCCAAGGTTCAAAAGTTGAAATTTAAGGGCATCCCATGACTCTGTTTAGTAAGACGACAAGGTCTCCATACTCCTGCTTGAAATCAGATTTGAGGAGTTTCTTTGGCAAACTAGAATGATGAGATCTTTTCTTTCCCATCCATGAGGCATTGACTATTTCCATGCAGGCATCGGGTTTAGTTTCAAACATCTTGAGTGCCGCTTCTTTGCTCTTGTAGAGGGTGGAATTGTAGGTAGGAATGTCAAAAGCTTCAGCAATCCTTTCCTTGGAGAGGTAAGCCATCACCCTGCCGTCAGGAGCAACAATCTTTCGTTGTTCAAGATCGTAATGCTTGATGCATTCCACTATTAGTTCAGAGCAAGGTATGGCAAGAGGAAAACATGCAGCTTTTACAATGCCATTATAGACCATCCTCCTTGCGATCTTGGATGGAGAGTGTTCTTCAGTCCTATACATTCGTTTCTTAAGTCCTATACATTCGTTTCTTAATCTCCTCCATGTTAACATGCCCAATGTTGGTGTCACCTACATTCTTCCATTTCGAGGCAATCCTGGATTTAGGAAGTACCCCTTTGAGGACATCTCGCATCTGAGTTTGTCGTGAGAGGTTTCCAGCTTTAGCATTGGCCATTTATGAAGAAATGATGTTCTTTAATTGTATGAAATTCACCTCCTTTACTTGATAAACTGCCCTCTTTCCAATGAAAAGCTTTGCCTTTAGTGAAGAGTTCTGCCTTAATTTGATAGGCCCTTAGTCTGATTTTATGAAACTCTGAAGAAAACTGATTTTCTCTTGGTCAAACTAACTTGCTTCTTCAGAAATCAAACTGTAGTTTGGTCAAAAATGACCTGTTTACACAGAAAACGGATCTGTTTGCTCAGAAATCAGAGCTTTATCAGGTGAAAATTAAGCTGCTCACTCAGAAATCAGACTTTTTCTCAGTCAAAACTCAGCTGGCTACTTGCTTACTCAGAAATCAAACCTTTTTCTTTAGAAATCAGACCTTTTGCTTAGAAATTGGACTCTTTCTCAGTCAAAAAAAATGACCCTCTTACACAAAAATCAGACTTTTTCTATTTCGAAACTGAGTTGTTTACTCAGAAATCAGACTCTTATCAGGTGAAAATTGAGCTCCTTTATACAAAAATCAGAGTTTTTCCTTTGTCAAACTGACCTGTTCCTACTCAGAAATTAGAGCTTAGTGATGAATAAGAAGTCTGATTTTTGTGTTGAAAAGGTCTGAAAATCCCAAAAACCCTGGTTTTTGATGCTAATCCTACCCTCTTCCTATGAAAATCTCCGTATTGAGGTGAAAATAAGTCTTAAAATCTCTGTTAGTTCTGGTTTTAATGGAGAAAAACCTCAAAATCTTTGTTTTTGATGGAAAAAACCCTCAAAATCTCTGTTTTTGATGGAGAGGTATGTCCTTGCTTGGCTCGAGCAGCCTGCACGATGAAGAAATCTGTTCTTTGATGAAGAAAAATGTTCTTTGATAGAGAAAATCTGCCTCTGCTGAAGAAAATGTGCCTCTGTGATGAAGAAAACTTGTTCCTTGATGAGGAAAATTTGCCTTCGAGTGTTGGAGAGGTTGTTGAAATGAAAGACTAAGGAGTGGACTTTGCTTGGAAATAAAAGGAAAGGACTTCAATTGCCCTTTAAATATGGTTACAATCATCTTTTGGAGGCTAAGCTGCTCAAGCTCCTCCCTTGGCTGCCCTAGGAATGACCTCACTTGGCTAACCTAACACCCAAGTAGCTTAACTTTGGACTAGGCATGGATTTCCTTGTCATGGATTTGCTTTAAGCTATGAAATTCTCCTTATCTAGGAGTACATCCCATGGAGTTAAGGATTTGGATGCTATAAGATATTCAGCCTTGGTTTGAGGTTTTCACATTTTATTTCCTTGGATTTTAGTGACCTTGTCATGAGTCTTTTTGGATTTAGTGAGCTGGTCATTGATATTTCTTTGGATTTAGTGAGCTGGTCATTGCTTTTCCTTGGACTTTAATAATTTTTAGATATTTTCAGTGGACTTTGTCCTCTTCCCTTAGGCGCACATTTCATGGGGTCATGTATTTGGATGCTTGGAATTGTAAATGTGTGCATTTGGTTCGTGAGATGCCTTCTTGGATGCTTAGGGTTGGGTGCACTTTTCATGCCTTCATGTATTTCGTTGACTTGCATTACTAAATGCGTGCATTTCATTCCTCTGCTGCCTTCCTCTCTGCTTGGAGTTAGGCGCACTTTTCCTTAGTCCATGTATTTCATTTTGTGGATTCTTATTTCCATGTATTTGGTGACGAGCTTGAGATATTTTCTCATGTATTTCGTGAGGTGCTTAATTCTCAATTCCATGGATTTGTTGAGGTTTGGACTTGTTTTCCTTTGATTTTCCTCTCATCATCCTAGGTGTGGATTTCATGGGCCTTGGTAATCCTTTCCTAAAGCTCAACTTACTAAACCCTGAGTTTTGAGGAGCTTCTCTCTAAAACATGAATTTCTCTCTCCTTGAGGAGCTTATCTCCTAAAATAGGGCATTCTCTCTCCTAGAGGAGCTTAAGGAGCTTATCTCTCTAAGCAGGACATTCTCTCTCCTGGAGGAGCTTCAGGAGCTTATCTCTCTACCCAGGACATTCTTTCTCCTTGAGGTGCTTATCTCACTAAAACAAGATATTCTCTCTCCTAGAGGAGCTTGACGAGCTTATCTCTCTAAGTCAAATTTTGCCAAGGAAATGCTTAAGTTAAGGTGGGCTTAGGACCCTGGATTGGATCCAGGGTTGAATATCATTTACCCTTGAAACTGTGAATAAAGGCCCTTAGATAGTGGATTGATAGCCCCTTCACCATGGATTCCTATGCTTAGAGTGAATGACTTGAATATTTTCCTATGAAATGGTGGGCTTTTGCCATGGATTGGCCAAATTCGATCGAGGAATGGGAATTAGGGTTTCATTTATTCCTAGGAAAATTGATCTTCTTTACCATTTCAAACCTTCCTAATACCCCTTGTTGGCTAGGCACGCTGAGACTCTTCCTTAAATTCATGGATCTAAGCAAAAAAAAATGCTAAGTTTGAAGCAACATTGGAACCAGGTCAAAAAAAAAGAGAGGGACCCCATTTGCAATGGGGTGATGTGTTAAAGAGGTCACAACAGAAACCTTGGAGGGCATGGTGCTTGATATCTACATCTTCAAAATGCGGCCACAGAACTGATGTTAGGACACTTGACCTTCCTTAGTGACTATCTAGATTTTTATAGACCAAATATAAACCATGGTGTACCCCTAATCAGGTTTGTTGCTTTGAACAGTCTAATGGCTTACAAAAGGAAATGAAATCATAGGGTGCTTCGTTTCAAGGTGAAGAAACTCAGGGTTCATCTCAATATATAAATATTCAAATTCAAAGCTAGTGTTGTGTTTATGTGAAATAGTTTCATGAGATTTTCAATCACAACCGGAGGCTCGTAACTGAGTTTCACTCTAAAATATCATGAAACAAAAAAAGATGGGGAGTAATTGTGATGAATAACTATACTGAACAGATAGATATATAGTTATATGTATAAAATAAAGTCAAAAGGCCAAAAAAAAGAAGAAACTTATTTTTACCATGGGTGAAGTGAATTACATTGCTACACTAAACCATATAGAGAAACCAACTTCAAATTTCAATTTAAGGAATCTCTATGTTGTAATCAAAGTTATAAATCTACTCTCACTGTGATATTAAGAGCTGACCAGTTCTACTAAAAGGCCCATAATCCCATATTTTTATGTTTGTGAACATGCACATAAGCAAAAAAAGATCAGAACGTGTAGAATCTTCAAAGGAATGAATTTCAGCAATACAAAGGTATTTTATTGTACTTACCACTATCCATAGCTTAAAAACTTGTGACTCAGCAAAACTCAGCAGACCCAAATTTGACTTGGACTCTGTGACTCAGCAAAATCTCATCAAAACTCAGAAAATTTTCCAAATATGAAAAAAACATCTATTAACAAAATAATCTTTAAAAACATGGATAATAAATCATAAAGGAATGGTGGAGAGAAGGAATAAAACCCTGTTTTCATAGTGATACCAAAAGGGCTGCCACACCCGTCTCTAGGTGTGGAGAATAAGGAGGGACAGAATGGAGCAGCAGGAACTCAGGCCAAAGAGGTTGTTAGTCGTGTTGGTGGTAATGAAGGTCAGCGCTTAGAGCAAGTGAAGAAGGATGTTTTTGCGGAAGGCAAGTGGTACCAAAGTCACCCTCAAACATGGGGTAGGAATTAAAACAGGGAAAGAATCTATGCAAAAATATGTTGCTACATCTTAAAATATCGGCATGGCCGCACATATGCAGAAGTGATAGGTAAAAATAAGCCAAATTCAGGTGAAAATAGGACTTTGCATTGCATTCTGGTACTGAGAAGTAAAAAGAAGGGTTCAGAAGAATTAAGGTAGCAGAAAAGTCGATCCTGGAGTTAGGTGAAGAGTTGGTAGAGGAGATGGAGCATTACATAGAAATGGCGCCAATAGGCAGATTCTGCTCTCTTTGGCCCAACTTCCCAAATATAAATAAATGGGTTTCATAGACATGGCAAACTTTTTTGGAAGCTCCAGTTGTGATTTACTGGAGTGCGCAAGGTTTTTTGTGATAGCATGTAACTCGTTGAATGATAGAAATAAGATTTTAGAGAAAGGTCCCTGGTCCTGTGATATAGCCTCTCTCTATCTAAAGCCTTGGTTTCTTGTGTTTAATGCATTTACAAAAAATTTCAAGGTCTCAACTATTTGGGTAAGACTACCAAATCTTCCTCTTCACTTTTGGATTCCATCCACTTTGAAAAATATTGGTTTTTCTTTACTACATAGAGGGGGGATTTAAGACAATTTTTGAGTAAATTGTCTTAACTTGAGACAAAAAAAATTTGTGTATTGTCTTAAATATTGTCTTTAAGCGAGTGTCTCAAATTATTCTCTTAAAAAATTGTCTCTGTAAAGACAATATGAAACAAAAGTATTTTTGTCTCTTTAGAGACAATTTCACTTTTGTTTCTTTAGAGACAATATGAAAAAATGTACTAAAAAAAATAGACAATTTATTTTAAATATTATTTTAGTGTGGTTTTCAACATTTAATGTTTCTAGATTCTCGTCGTCCCCCTGTTTGCTAGAATTTTTAATTTTATTTTTCCAAATGCGGTGGAAATTCGATCTGTGTACTGAAAAATCACCCTCATCTACACAAAATAAAGAAGTTAAGCAAGTCCAACCAAATAGTAGCACAACTCCGCCAATTGTACCACCTCTTTTGCAATCTAAAGCTCAAGAAACAGTAAAGAAGATTTCAGATGGACAAAGTTGTATAAAGGAAATGGTAATAGAAGGGAGCCATGGCTATATGTACCATCAATCTACCTTTCCAAGAGAAAAAATGAACACTATGTTGGAGAACCCAAATAAACAGATTCCAAATAAGCAGAAGATCAGCAAAGGTAAACAGGCTCAAATAGAAAGTCAATCCTTAGAACCAACTGCTATTGCTCTTTCTCAGACAAATTTACGAAAAGAAAAAGTAAATTTGCAATTGAAGATAACAATTAGAAATACCATATTAATTGTAATTATTTTCAATGTTCTATATCTTACAAAATGATGTGGGAGTTTATCCACAACTAAAAAAACATACCATGGATATGGCATAACCAATATTGAATATTGACACTAATTTCCCGAACATAAGAAGCAAATATGTCTTTTGTTCATTTGTTTCTATCCATCCTCTTCCTTTGTGTCCTCTTTCTACAAAGCACTATTCTAATTGTGGGTATCGATTGTTCATCACATTGAACACCCTCATTATTCTTGTCTCCCACTTGCTGAAATTCAAGGATGGTTTCCGACCGAGGTTCAGGAATGACAATCGAATCATTGTGTGCAACAAACAATTCATCATGTTCCTATAGCTCCTCGTCATGCTCACTACCTGATGAGTTTGATTGTTGGGCTTCCTATACACAACACAATTTAACTCATTAAAATAACATAGCGGACCTTATTTGTTGCTTCAAAGCATAGAATTTAATAAACCATGAAAATCTATGTTTTCGCTATGTAAACTGATAGTTATTAATCTCGTAGCAACTCAGATCACAGTTTTAGCTTTGCTTGTTTCATTTCTCTATGCAAAAAAGAAACTATTGTAATTCTAGGTGTATCTGTCTAGATTAATATCTGTATCATTTGCTTTGCAATAGAAATGAAGGCAAAATATTAAATTTTACTATAGCCCATTATACAAACAACTTACCTCAGATTCATGACCAGTGACTAATTTCTCCCCTCGATCTAGCATATGTTGTCGAAGGCCTTGGGAACCATGTAGTAAAGCATATTTTAGGTTCTCCTCTGAAGCTTCCGTTTGAAATTTGTGAACCTACATAAACAAATAAAACCAAATTTATAAAATATAATGACTCATAAGATACAATTAACTCACAAGTTTGTCATGACTTTTTTTATGAAATAGAGAATACAGTAAATGAAAATATTCACTTACCAAACCACTACGAATGCTATTGTACCCACCAAATCCTAATTTATGGGATCCAATACTTGACAACCTAGCTTGGGTTTCTTTTGTTGTATCTCGAAGGCGTCTTTTAGATCCTCCTCGTGCAGATGGCCTATAGTTTGGATTATTGTGGGCCTTCCTCTTAAATTTGACATCTTTCATAAGTTCATCCCATGTCACTTGGTCTGTGATCCAAGCTAGACGTGGATATCTCAAGTCTTTTGTCAGCTTCGACCTTAAATTGTCTCGTTTAGAGTGAATGTATTTCCGTCCAATATTTAGAATAATTTCTTTATTAAAACCAAGATTTCCAAATGCTATTATGACATCTTTAAAGAGTTCATCTTTCTTAGCATTGGCTTGCTTCCTCCAATCCATTTGAATAGTATTGTCAAATAATTGTTCTGCGCGACGAAAAATAAAGTGAAAGAATTTTAACCCAATTTCATCTTTCAAAACATTTCCTTCTGAGGTGAGCAAGATTGTAACTTCTTGCATTCCTTTTGTAGTCACTTAGGATATTGTTGTAGTCTTAGGGGTTGAGGTAGATGCCCCTATAGGTACATCAGTCACTTTGTCATTTATTTCCTGTATTTACAATGAGATCATCAAGCAACCATGTAATCACATTTTAGCATCACAAAACAACCATGTAATCATCAATGATGCTTTTACCAATCCAAATGCTATTACAGTGATAAAAGTAAAATATGAACTAGAAAAGAATAATAAGATAATATTTCCAGATAATTTTACATGTTCATCTGAAATAACCCCTACACTCCCCAACAATGTCCTCTCCCATAACTCAATTTGTTTAAATATTTCTTTCCTAATTTCAACATTTTCAAGAGTTTCTAGTAGGAGCCTTAGTATTCTTGATTGTGATTCTATAAGACCCCTCAAGGAACCTGGTTCAAGTGTTGGTGGGAGAATTCTGACTGAACCTAGACTTGATGGATTATTTATTTGTGATGTACTCCTAATAGGGGCATGCATGTCCATTTCAACAGAGATACTAGGAGCATCCATGTTTGATGTAGAGGGCATACTATGAGGTATTGTGCTTGATGCCACTCTCGTGATAGGTGTTTCCGATCTAGATGTAGAGGGCATGACACATCTTGAAACATCCTGCAAGGCACAAATATAACTATTAAAGTAGTATCATAGGGAAATAACATAATCAAACCACACAAACATATGATTGAATCTTACGTTTTGCATAACATTGGGTGTATCGGATGGCATAATCGGATCTTGCATGCCAACAAAATGCATTCTCAGTGGACTTACTCTAGACATGCCCTGTAGCAAAAACACAAATATTAACAAAATATAAAAGGTGAAATAAGTTAATTAAATGCACAAGAATATAGATCAAATTTTACCGCTGGCATAATACGAGATGTACTAAAGAGCGTGATAGGGGTTGGAACGACTTTAGAGATGGCCTGCATTCCACAAACATAAATTAACATAACATAATATAATATGGAACATAAGATAATTGAACCTATTAAAGACAATTTTCAAACTTACCTCATGCACCATCATAGCAATGTTTTGCTCTTGCCCATTCCTTAGCATTTCAATTAGACCATTTAAGATCAATGGATCCTCCATAGTAGAATCGGGAGCACCCATAGGCACATTCTGAAAAAACACATAATGACATAAAATGACAAAATATTAATTAGAGAACATATACAAGTGATATTAGTAACATACGTCAAATTCACTAGCACACATGAACAATAACATACATAATTTTCATTATCTTTCAATACATAAGAAAAACATAAACAATGCTCAACTTCCAAAGTTTTTTTAGCATTATGGTATTGTGTTTCTCTTGCCTAGGTGTCAATTGCATAAAGTGCGTAGGTGTTGATTGCGTAAAGCTTCCAAACACAAAAGTGTCTTTCAAGTAAATTGTTAAAGAAGTAAAAAATAAAATGAAACAACAGGTTATCCAATTGAAAAAAAATTGCAAGCTATATTCATTGACGTTACAAACATCCACTAACAGAACACTCAAAACATTCAAATTACTTAATTTCCATTACATTGTGTACAATTAAAAACACAATACTTAACTTGTAAAGAGTTAATTATATTGTACTAGATCCTCACAACCATCTTAAAGTGAACATGATGATCAAACAATGTCATTCTCACATGAAATGTCCTCATCTCATGGCATAAATGCACCATCATTGATGGGCCCTAAATCCACAAATAAATTAATACCATAGTTTTCATGGTCTTCACCTTCAGCTACAGGTAAATGAAAATCAGTAAATTCATCATCTTAGTGGACTTGATGCCCATTTGGTTACTCATATCCTTCAAACACTTAAGTAAACTTGTCATGATCTTCTTCTTGGTCATACGCATCATTGACAATAAAGTTTTCATCATCTCCACCTTGGCCATCTATGTCTTCAAGGAGGACTTCTGCATCTTCAAGTAAATCATGGTCCTTTACATTTTGAACAAATGTTACTCTTCATCCTCTTGTCTGCATCTTCAAGTAAATCATGGTCCTTTACATCTTGAACAAATGTTACTCTTCATCCTCTTGTATCATAATCAATCACGAATGACCAACCAGGTTGTTCTAAATTTGGAATGAGAAATATCTGGTCACATTGATTTGGAAACACATAAGGTTCAGAAGTGTCTTCAAACCTAGATGTATTGATCATATGGAATCCATTCGTGTGCAGCAATATAGTTTTGTCTTCACCCACTTTGATAAGCTTGTACCATTGAACATGAAAAATAACTTTATTGAAAGATATAAAATCAAGCTCTATAATATCCTCCAACACTCCATAATAGCGAAGTGTGCTTGTGATTGGTTGTCTATCATTTACATGTGAATGACATTCCACCTCAAATGATGCTGAAATCCCACGATCATAAGTTTGTCTCTTGTCATCAACCTTTTTGATGCGAAAATGATGACCGAAATTCCACATTCCTTTGTAATATGTTACCTAAATTCATATAAATATTAACTAATTAGATTCAAGGATAAAAAAGTTAAAAGGCAAATCACTAAATACCTCAAATATGTTAATATATATGTATCACCTCCCCATTTCTAGATCCTTTAACAAAATTCAGTTGTTGTGTCACTCTATTTTTCCCCTTTGTTGCCTCTTGTTCAATATTGGTCTTTAGCCAATTCCACGAGCATCTATTTGGCTATTTTCTTTTATGGTTTGCAAAAGTCCTCGAGCAGTGTTTTGACCATGTCTATTATATGCATTGGTCCATGACTTTTCGTCCTCTAATTTTTCTTTTGTTCAGTGTACTTCTCCATCCATTCCAACATAAAGTCAAAATTGTATGCAACATACAAATGTAATGACTCCCACTCCTTAGCATCTAAAATGAAAAATAGAATTGTTCAATGATTTAATAATGATTTAAAGCTATGTCTTATAAAATTTAAGATAAAAACAATTACTTTAAACATTTTTGTATACTTTTTATCCTCTTTGAAGTCCCTTGACACTCTAATTTTTCTCCTTCAAATGATTGAGGTTGGTTATAATCCCATAATCAAGAAGCTTCAAGATGCAATTCAGGTAAGTACTCACTCAAATGAACCATTGTCTGGAAAACCATGTACCCCTCAACCATGGAACCTTCCGGTCGAGCCTTTTGCCTCACAAATTGTTTTAGAACCTTCATATGTCTCTCCACGAGCCACATTGTCCGAATATGGATAGGACCACACTGTTCAATCTCTTCTACTAGGTGTACAAGGTAGTGCTCTTGAGAATTGAAGAAGCTCGGAGGGAAGTACATTTGAATATCACACATCAAAAGTGGAACATTCCTCTTCCAATAATTCAATTCATCCTGATGTATCTCGTTAGATGAAACCCACCTACAAATATTAATGTGTATTATAATAAAGACTTATTATTTGTTCAAAACTAAAAGTATAAACGTATATGAAGGCATTACCAATAATGCACTTCAAAGGATAAGAGTCATGGAAGAGTATGCATCATGGATTCAAAATACCTCAAATATTTGGATAATTTGTAAATAGTGTAAATAGTTAACGTGACATCACGGTCAAAGGTCCCTGGTATTGCTACGGGCAACACATACTACATGACCATTAACAAAAACAATGTTAAAATATGCATGAACTTCTGTTATCACTAAGATAAACAAATTTCTAATTATGTTGCCAACAAATCTAACATTCTACAAAGTTACCTTTATCCAATTGTGCCAATCATGTGTTTTTAGCTCTAAGAAACTCTGACCCATCTCTTGTGAATAAGTTTTTTAATGCCGCGCCAAAACCAGAAGGAAATTTTATGCTTTTCATTGTATCAATGATGTTTTCTTTCTCCTTTGATGTAAAAATCCATGGAGCATGAACAAATGAGTTGTTTTCATACATGTTCGACATGATATTGGCAACTTGGAGGTCCTTTCGGAACTTTATTTGTGCTTCAAAGTCGGTTCCATTTAGATGTTTTCACAAACACTCTGCCACATTTTTCCCAATGTGCATAGAATCAAATAGGTGGGCCATTGGCAATCTCTCATAATATTGTAATTTGTAGAAAATAGAATCTTTTCATTCCTAGTGGAAAGCATGTCCCTTCTTTTCTGTCATATAGTGCTTTCCACCTAGCAGGGTTCATCCTTCTTGGCTTCCTCATTTCCACTTCCTTTCCATTGAACTTGTTTTTCTCACGCACTCGATAGCGATGATTTTGTGATAAAAATTGTCTATACTCATCATACACAGTTTTATTGAGATCCTTTGACTGGCTATACAATGTTTTCGGCCCACATGATGGACAACCATGTTTGCCCTTTGTTTGTAGCCCTGAAATAAGAATGGAAACCATATTTAGTAAATGGTAAAATGAACAAAATAATTACAAATGTAATTTATAATATAATACCACAACAAATAGAGAGTCTCGGGGCATCGCATGAAAGAGGAAGTTTCTATCATTGATAGGTCTTGATACATCGTACATATTTACACCATCCCATAATTTAGGAAGCTCATCAATGAGGGGCTCCATGTATACATCCATATCCTTTACCTGATACTTCCCTAAGTAACAAAAAGTACTTTATCACGGTTTAACTGAGTTGATACTTTATAAAGAACTTTTTGTTTACTTAGGGAAGTATTAGGTAAAGGATATGGATGTATACATGGAGCCCCTCATTGATGAGCTTCGTGAATTATGGGATGGTGTAAATATGTAAGATGTATCAAGACCTATCAATGATAGAAACTTCCTCTTTCATGCGATTCTTATCTGGACAATTTATGATGCCCCAGGACACTCTATTTGTTGTGGTAATATATTATAAATTACATTTGCAATTATTTTGTTCATTTTACCATTTACTAAATATGGTTTTCATTCTTATTTCAAGGCTACAAACAAAGTGGAAACATGGTTGTCCATCATGTGGGCTGAAAACATTGTATAGGCAATCAAAGGATCTCAATAAAACTGTGTATGATGAGTATAGACAATTTTTATCACAAAATCATCGCTATCGAGTGCGTGAGAAAAACAAGTTCAATGGAAAGGAAGTGGAAATAAGGAAGCCAAGAAGGATGAACCCTGCTAGGTGGAAAGCACTATATGACTAAAAAGGGACAAGCTTTCCACTAGGAATGAAAAGATTCTATTTTCTACAAATATGCCAATAACCCACCTATTTAATACTATGCACATTGGGAAAAATGTGGCAAAGTGTTTGTGGAAACATCTAAATGGAACCTACCTTGAAGCACAAATAAAGTTACGAAAGGACCTCCAAGTTGCCAATATCATGTTGAACATGTGGTTGCATGAAAACAACTCATTTGTTCATGCTCCATGGATTTTTACGTCAAAGGAGAAAGAAAACATCATTGATACAATGAAAATCATAAGATTTCCTTCTGGTTTTGGTGCAACATTAAAAAACTTATTCACAAGAGATGGGTCAGAGTTTCTCAGAGCTAAAAAAACATAATTGGCACAACTGGATAAAGGTAACTTTGTAGAACGTCAGATTTGTTGGCAACATAATTAGAAATTTGTATATCTTAGTGATAACAGAAGTTCATGCATATTTTAACATTGTTTTTGTTAATGGTCATGTAGTATATGTTGCCCGCAGCAATACCAAGCACCTTTGACCGTGATGTCACGTTAACTATTTACAAATTATCCAAATATTTGACGTATTTTAAATCCATGAGGCATACTCTTCCATGACTCTTATCCTTTTAAGTGCATTATTGGTAATGCCTTTATATACGTTTATACATTTAGTTTTGAACAAATAATAAGTCTTTATTATAATACACATTAATATTTGTAGGTGGGTTTCATCCAAAGAGATACATCAGGATGAATTGAATTATTCGAAGAGGAATGTTCCACTTTTGATGTGTGATATTCAAATGTACTTCCCTCCGAGCTTCTTCAATTCTCAAGAGCACTACCTTGTACACCTAGTAGAAGAGATTGAACAGTGTGGTCCTATCCATATTCGGACAATGTGGCTCGTGGAGAGATATATGAAGGCTCTAAAACAATTTGTGAGGCAAAAGGCTCGACCGGAAGAGTCCATGGTTGAGGGGTACATGGTTTTCTAGACAATGGTTCATTTGAGTGGGTACTTACCTGAATTGCATCTTGAAGCTCCTCGATTATGGGATTATAACCAACCTCAATCATTTGAAGGAGAAAAATTAGAGTGTCAAGGGACTTCAAAGAGGATAAAAGGTATACAAAAATGTTTGAAGTAAGTGTTTTTATCTTAAATTTTAAAAGACATAGCTTTAAATCATTATTAATTCATTGAACAATTCTATTTTTCATTGTAGATGCTAAGGAGTGGGAGTCATTACATTTGTATGTTGCATACAATTCTGACTTTATGTTGGAATGGATGGAGAAGTACACTGAACAAAAGAAATTAGAGGATGAAAAGGCATGGACCAATGTATATAATAGACATGGTCAAAACACTGCTCGAGGCAACAAATGGGAAGTATACAGTGACACAACAACAACTGAATTTTGTTAAAGGATCTAGAAATGGGGAGGTGATACATATATATTAACATATTTGAGATATTTTGTCATTTGCCTTTTAACATTTTTATCCTTGAATCTAATTAGTTAATATTTCTATGAATTTAGGTAACATATTAAAAAGGAATGTGGAATTTCGGTCATCATTTTCGCATCAAATTGATGACAAGAGAAACTTATGATTGTGAAATTTCAGCATCATTTGAGGTGGAATGTCATTCACAAGCAAATGATAGACAACCAATCACAAGCACACTTCGCTATTATAGAGTGTTGGAGGATATTATAGAGCTTGATTTTATATCTTTCAAGAAAGTTATTTTTCGTGTTCAATGGTAAAAGCTTATCAAAGTGGGTGAAGACAAAACTATATTGCTGCACAAGAATGGATTCCATATGATCAATACATTTAGGCTTGAAGCCACGTCTGAACCTTATGTGTTTCCAAATCAATGTGACCAGATATTTCTCATTCCAAATTTAGAATAACCTGGTGGTCATTCGTGATTGATTATGATCCAAGAGGATGAAGAGTAGCATTTGTTCAAAATGTAGAGGACCATGATTGACTTGAAGATGCAGAAGTCCCCCTTGAAGACACAGATGGCCAAGATGGAGATGATGAAAACTTTGTCAATGATGTGTATGACCAAGATGAAGATCATGACGAGTTTACTAAAGTGTTTGAAGGATATGAGCAACCACATGGGCATCAAGTCCATGAAGATGATGAATTTACTGATTTTCATTACCTATAGCTGAAAGTGAAGAAGACCATGAAAACTATGGTATTAATTTATTTATGGATTTATGGCCCATTAATGATGGTGCATTTATGTCATCAGATGAGGACATTTCATGTGAGAATGACATTGTTTGATCATCATGTTCACTTTAAGATGGTTGTGAGGATTCAATACAATATAATTAACTCTTTACAGGTTAAGTATTGTGTTTTTAATTGTACACAAAATGTAATGGAAATTAAGTAATTTGAATGTTTTGAGTGTTGTGTTAGTGGATGTTTGTAACGTCAATGAATATAGCTTGCAATTTTTTTTGAATTGGATAAACTATTGTTTCATTTTTTTTTTTCACTTCTTTAACAATTTACTTGAAAGACACTTTTGTGTTTGGAAGCTTTACGCAATCAACACCTACGCACTTTATGCAATTGACACCTAGGCAAGAGAAACACAATACCATAATGCTAAAAAAAATTTGGAAGTTGAGCATTGTTTATGTTTTTCTTATGTATTGAAAGATAATGAAAATTATGTATGTTATTGTTCATGTGCTAGTGAATTTGACTTATGTTACTAATATCACTTGCATATGTTCTCTAATTAATATTTTGTCATTTTATGTCATTATGTGTTTCTTTCAGAATGTGTCTATGGGTGCTCCCGACTCTACTATGGGGATCCATTGATCTTAAATGGTCTAATTGAAATACTAAGGAACGAACAAGGGCAAAACATTACTATGATGGTGCATGAGGTAAGTTTGAAAATTGTCTTTTATAGGTTCAATTATCTTATGTTCCGTATTATATTATGTTAATTTATGTTTGTGGAATGCAAGCCATCTCTAAAGTCGTTCCAACCTCTATCACGCCCTTTAGTACATCTAATATTATGCCAACGGTAAAATTTGATCTAAATTCTTATGTATTTAATTAACTTATTTAACCTTTTATATTTTGTTAATATTTGTGTTTTTGCTACAGGGCATTTCTAGAGTAAGTCCACCGAGAATGCATCTTGTTGACATGCAAAATCTAATTTTGCCATCCAATACACCCAATGTTATGCAAAAGGTAAGATTCAATCATATGTTTATATGGTTTGATTATGTTATTTCCCCTATTATACCACTTTAATATTTATACTTGTGCCTTGCAAGATGTTTCAAGATGTGTCATGCCCTCTACATCTAGACCGGAAACACCTATCACAAGAGTGGCATCAAGCACAATACCTCATAGTATGCCCTCTACATCAAACATGGATGCTCTTAGTATCCCTATTGAAATGGACATGCATGCCCCTGTTAGGAGTACATCACAAATAAATAATCCATCAAGCCTAGGTTCAGTCAAAATTCTCCCACCAGCACCTAAACTAGGTTCCTTGAGGAGTCTTATAGAATCACAATCAAGAATACTAAGGCTCCTACTAGAAACTTTTGAAAATGTTGAAATTAGGAAAGAAATACTTAAACAAATTGAGTTATGGGAGAGGACATTGTTGGGGAGTGTAGGGCTTACTTCAGATGAACAGGTAAAACTATCTAGAAATATTATCTTATTATTCTTTTCTAGTTCATATTTTACTTTTATCACTGTAATAGCATGTCGACTGGTAAAAGCATCATTGATTATTACATGGTTGTTTTGTGATGCTAAAATGTGATTACATGTTTGCTTGATGATCTCATTGTAAATACAGAAATAAATGACAAAGTGACTGATGTACCTATAGGGGCATCTACCTCAACCCCTAGGACTACAACAATATCCTAAGTGACTACAAAAGGAATGCAAGAAGTTACAATCTTGCTCACCTCAGAAAGTAATGCTAAAAAAGATGAACTCTTTAAAGATGTCATAATAGCATTTGGAAATCTTGGTTTTAATAAGGAAATTATTCTGGATATTGCATGGAAATACATTCACTCTAAACGAGACAATTTAAGGTTGTAGCTGACAAAAGACTTGAGATATCCACGTCCATCTTGGATCACAGACCAAGTGACATGGGATGAACTTATGAAAGATGCCAAATTTAAGAGGAAGGCCCACAATAATCCAAACTATAGGCCATCTGCAAGAGGATCTAAAAGACGCCTTCGAGATACAACAAAAGCAACCTAAGCTAGGGTGTCAAGTATTGGATCTCATAAATAAGGATCTGATGGGTACAATAGCATTCGTGGTGGTTTGGTAAGTGGATATTTTCATCTACTGTATTCTCTATTTCATAAAAAAAAGTCATGACAAACTTGTGAGTTAATTGTATCTTATGAGTCATTATATTTTATGGTTTTATTTGTTTATGTGGGATCACCAATTTCAAGAGGAAGCTTCAGAGGAGGACCTAAAATATGCTTTACTACATGGTTCCCAAAGCCTTCGACAACATATGCTAGATCGAGGGGAGAAATTAGTCGTTGGTCATGAATCTGAGGTAAGTTCTTTGCATGATGGGCTATAATAAAATTTCATTTTTTGCCTTCATTTTCATTGCAAAGCAAATGATACAGATATTAGTCTAGACATATACACCTAGAATTACAATAGTTTCTTTTTTGCATAGAGAAATGAAACAAGCAAAGCTAAAACTGTGATCTGAGTTGCTACAAGATTAATAACTATCAGTTTACATAGCGAAAAGCATAGATTTTCATGGTTCATTAAATTCTATGCTTTGAAACAGCAAATAAGGTCTGATATGTTATTTTAATGAGTTAAATTGTGTTGTGTATAGGAAGCCCAACAATCAAACTAATCAAGTAGTGAGCATGAAGAGGAGCTAGATGAACATGATGAATTGTTTGTTGCACACAATGATTCGATTGTCATTCCTGAACCTCGGCAGGAAACCATCCTTGAATTCTACAAGTGGGAGACAAGAATAATGAGGAGGGTGTTCAATGTGATGAACAATCGACATCCACAATAAAAATAGTGCCTCATAGAAAGAGGATACAAAGGAAGAGGATGGATAGAAACAAATGAACAAAAGACATATTTGCTTCTTATGTTTCCATGGTATTTTTTTTGGTTGTGGAGAAACTGCCACATCATTTTGTAAGATACAGAACATTGGAAATAATTACAATTAGAATTGACTTTTTCTTTTCGTAAATCTATCTGAGAAAGAGCAATAGCAGTTGGTTCTAAGGATTGACTTTCAATTTGAACATGTTTACCTTTGTTGATCTTCCGCCTTTTTGGAATCTGTTTATTTGGGTTCTCCAACATAGTGTTAATTTTTTCTCCTGAAAAGGTAGATTGATGGTACGTATAACCATGGCTCTCTTTTATTACCATTTCCCTTCTACAACTTTGTCCATCTAAAATCTATGGCTCCCTTCTATAACCATGGCTCCCTTTTATTCAAAGGCATATGCTTGCTTGACAGCTAGGATTTTAGTAGAAATGGACTTGTCTCAGGGTCTACCTTGAGATGTTGACCTGTTGGTAAAGACCTATTTATGAAAAACAAGCATTATGTTTATAGAACCATTTCTAGGTTGGTCATATGCTGAGGTATGTAGGAAACCCAAACAATCCTCAAGGCATTCTACTTGTAGGAAGGATATGCTACCCCTCAACATCAACAAGATGGCTGCTCTTTTGATTTGCCTCTGAAAAGCCCAGTCACAAATGCTAAGGTAGATGCAAATAATACTGCTACAAAGGACCAGCTTCTTAGTGATGTTTCGGTTCTTGGGGTCGATGGTGGTAGTTAGGATCAGCTTATAAATAAGATCTAAAAATAAATTAAGAGGGGAAGAATAGAAAGGAGAGCCCCCAACAGGGTGATGGAATTTTGAAAACAAGATGTTCAGAATTGAATAGAGAAGAGATTCTTAATCTTTTAGTATTATCATCTGAGAATAATGTTGAGTGTTCGGAATATTGAGGAGAGGTTGGGTATGAATTCGTTCTCTTCAGGGTAAGATTTTTTGCCAGATGGTGGGACATATAGCAAGGAAGAGGCAAAGGTGGGGCAGTATTTCTTCTCCAAAGGAAAGTGAATGGACAATTGTGTCTAATCATAGAGTGTCATGTCCCCTCTTTAGCGCTGTCTAGCAGAGACATGAGAGTTGACCTATCATCCGGGTTCCCGTAGGTCAGCAGCGTGGTTAGGGGACCTATCCAGAGGCAGTGTAGCTTGGCACAGAGCTTTACAGGCCTTTCCAGTCAGTTTTTGACAGTTTCCTATTTTTTAGGAAGGGTTCCTATTTTTTAGGGTTTGACCGAGAGTTGACCAGGAGGCATCAGGGGACCTCCAGGAGCATTTTTGGAGTTTTGGTCAAATTCCTATTTTTTAGGAGGTATCCCTACATTTTAGGGAGGCACTGTCAGTTGGCATAACACGTGGCGACATCACCAGTAGCGTGGGCTTCAGAAGTTCTCAGTTCAGGATGGCCAGGTGATGGATTTGGAATAATTATTGAATATTAAAGTGTGGCTTTAATATTTAATAAAAATAAATAAAATAAAGTGAATAACATGTCACTTTATATTAATAAGTTATTAAAAAGTCCCCCACCTAGTTGACACAACGTTGTGTTTAAAAAGTGGGCTTTTAATAATGAAGTTGGGCCCTCAACTTGGGCGCCCAACTTGGGAAGACTTCATTAATAAAAGGATCTTTTAAAGATTCTTAATTTTGATCCCTTTTGGAACCCTAAAGTGGACGCCCACTTTGGGAAGTGCATAAAGTGACTTTGAAGTGCTATTTGGATCTATCTTTTGCATATCTTTTGAAGCTTCATGGCAGCTCTGAACTCTGTGGAAGGGGGCAGCAGCATTCAGACTCTTGGGAACGAAAACTCTCAAGGATTTTGGTGAATTGGACGATAACCCAGTTCTTGTTTGTGGGAGGCCTACTCTGGGTCTTCATTTGTGCATCATTGGACAGATTCCAGGGCATGTTATTGCAGATCTAAGCTTGCAGCAATGCTAAATCAGCTTTATTCTTCAGATCCTTCATTCTCAGTTGCATGTATAGCCTCTTCTAGGCCAATATTGCCTTTGTATGCAAGTAGGGTTGCAAACCAGGCTTCCATTGAACATTAAAATACAGATCTGATGGGTATGTGCCTCAATTTCTCATTTGTTATCTTTCTATCAATTATTATTTATTTTTAGTCCATTTTATTTGAGATTGCAGCTGTATGTATTTCTATTTGCCATCTTGGCAAATACACATCTCAAGAAAACTAAAACCCCTTCTGCATCTCCTCTCTAGTCTGAAAGAAAACAAAAAAAAAATAATAATAATAAAATCATAAAACAAATTAAATCACAAAAAACAGCACTTCATTTCAGCAACAACACTTCATTTCAGCAAAGGGATCCATCAGGGATCTTTCAGTGGTATCAGAGCCTTTGACCTGCCAGCCTGTGGGGTTTAGAGATTTGCTTTCTATGCATACAGACAGGTATTACACACGTAGGACAGCCCAAAACGAGCTTGGGATTGGTACAGCAGAGGAACCAGTAATGGCTGAAGAACAGAGAAATGCCAGGAGAGATCAGGATGAGGAAGAGAGAGAGATGATGAGAACCCTCATCAACACTCAACCTAGGATTGCTCAGACCCTTGACAGGATACAGGATGCCTTGGAACGATTGGAGTTGGATAGAGGCAGACGGAGCAGATCAGTATCAGTGGCGGGAAGCCAGCATAGTCACAGGTCACACGCATCAGCTAGGAGTTCCCATCACTCCCCTAGGCGTGGACAGGCCAGGGATAGACCCTTACTTCCTCAGTTTGCACCAGGGGAACGGCCAGCACAGATAGAGCCACCAGAGGTGGAATTTCAGGACTCAGTCATGGCGGCTACAGCTGAGTGGCGAGCCTTACCCCCTGAGGTCCGGGATGTCTTTCCCTTTCCACAGTATTGTGCACAGCGCAGAGATTCTACCAGGTTTAGAGGAGACCGAAGCACTAGACCACAGCAGCAGAACTATGACCTCAGTAGAGCTACTGGGAAGATCACGTTGGCTACATATGCTGGTATGGGTAGTACGAGTGCACGTGCTTGGGTGCACAAGCTGGACATATATTTATCCTTGAGACCCATGCCTGAGCGTGAGGCTATCCAGTTTGCTGTCTTACATTTAGATGGGGTTGCCTATGATTGGTGGCATCATGGACTGGTCACCCAGGATCATGCCTTGATTCATTCCTATGCAGAGTTCACTGAACGACTCATTACCCGGTTTGACCGTAAGGACACAGAACTCTACTATAGGGAGTTGGCACATCTTAGACAAACAGGACATGCTGAAGCTTATGTTAATGAGTTCCAGCGTATTGCAGTTATGGTACCTGATATGCCCCAGAGGCGTAGCGTGATGTTATTCATTGAGGGGTTACAGGATAGGCTTAAGGGATTGGTACGTGCCTTCCAGCTGGCCACTCTTAAGGATGCCATTGATGTGACCTTGAGATTGGACACCACTCCCACTTATCAGTCGGATAAGAGGCCATTCAGGGAATCACGGCCTTTTCAGAAGGCCAATACTCCACAGTTCAGATATGGACAGTCAGCTAGACCTCCTAGGATGGATCAGGAGTCACGGAATGATTTGAGGAGGAAGAAATTATGCTTCTCCTGCAAGGAGCCTTGGGAGCCCGGATACCGCTGTATGGGTAAGGGCAGAGTTCACTTGGTTGAGGTCACATCTAAGCTTGGGGATGAGGAGATACCAGACACCGACATTGAGGACAGCCCTGAGGAGGTTATTCAGGAGCGACCCCAGCTAGAGATAGACATCCCTGATTCATCGGCGGCAGCCAAAGTGACTATGGCTACCCTATCCAGTTATCCCAGGTTCCAAGCCTTTCGGTTAAAAGGAACCTTACAGGGACAGCGAGTCATGAGTTTGGTTGACACAGGAGCCACGCACAATTTTATTGATCAGAAATTGGTGGAGAGGCGTGGATTACAGTCTGAGGTGTTCGAGGGTTTTGGAGTTAAGGTTGCAGATGGTGCAGTGTTGGGTTGTACTCGGAGGATCTCACAGCTCAGCATTCAGATGGGTGATTTTACTTTGACGGATGACTTTTATATCCTACCCTTAGAGGATTATGATGTGATTTTGGGTATGCAGTGGTTACAGGGTATTGGGAGATATATTATTGATCACCACCGCATGCAGTTAGAGTTCCTATCTGGCGGGAAGAAGGTGATCTTGAGGGCAGCCTCTGACGGTGGACCCAAGGAGGTATCTTCTCGCAGGATGGAGTCTATTATCAGACATGATGATGTGCTCTGGGCCACACGTTGTTTTGTGAAATCCAAGACACCCACTCCTCAGGATGCTAGAGCATTTCATGTTGACATACAGATAGTGATGGATCGGCATGGCCGAGTATTTGGTGACATACCTCCTGGTGTACCCCCGAATAGAGGGTTTGAGCATGGGATAGAGATGGAGGATGGAGCTAAGCCAGTGATCACCACCCCGTATCGTCATCCTAGAGCATACAAGGATGAGATTGAGAAGATTATTCATGAGCTGTTAGATATGGGTTTCATTCGCCCCAGTTCTAGCCCCTTTGCTTCTTCTGTAGTACTGGTTAAGAAGAAGGATGGGACCCTACGGATGTGTATAGATTACAGGGCCTTGAACAAGAAGACAATCAAGAACAGATACCCTATTCCGCGCATTGATGAGTTATTGGACAAGCTTCATGGAGCCATCTACTTCTCTAAGATTGATTTTCGTTCAGGCTATCATCAGATTCGTGTACGAGCAGAGGATGTACACAAGACCGCCTTCCGTTGTCACTATGGGCATTATGAGTTTCTGGTGATGCCTTTTGGCCTTACCAATGCTCCAGCCACCTTCCAGTCATGTATGAACCATCTCTTCAACAAGCAGTTGAGGAAATCAGTTCTAGTGTTCTTTGACGATATTCTGATCTACAGTCGTACTTGGGAGGACCATCTCAGACATGTTGAGGAGGTACTTAGCATCATGGAGAGTCAGTCTCTATTTGCTAAGTTGTCCAAATGTGAGTTTGGACTTAGAGAGGTCCTATATCTGGGTCATGTGATTAGTGCTGATGAGGTGAAGGTGCACGAGGAGAAGATTCAGGCAATTAGAGATTGGCCACACCCTCGGAACATTACTGAGTTACGGGGTTTCCTTGGTCTATGTGCTTATTACAGGTGATTTGTGAGGGGTTTCTCTCAGTTGGCAACTCCCTTGACAAACCTCACAAAGAAAGGGGCTTTTAGATGGACAGAGCAGGCACAGGGAGTCTTTGATAGGCTCAAGGAGGTTATGAGTACTTGCCCAGTTTTAGCACTTCCCGACTTCTCGCAGCCCTTTGTACTTGAGTGTGATGCTTCCGGTTTGGGCATAGGAGCGGTTTTGATGCAGAACCGACACCCCATTGCTTTTGAGAGTCGGAAGCTGTGGGATAATGAGAGGTTGTATTCTACATATGATAAGGAAATGTTGGCTATTATGCACGCATTAGCCAAGTTCAGACAGTATCTTGTTGGCAGCAAATTCGTGGTAAGAACAGACCACAACAGTCTGAAATATTTCCTTGATCAGACAGAGCTCAATGATCGTCAGCAAAAATGGGTGAGCAAGATTCAGGCTTATGATTTTGACATCGAATTCATAAAGGGGAAGAATAATACTGTGGCTGATGCACTTTCTAGAAAACCATCACTTGCTGCCCTATGTTCATTGAGCGAGATTTCAGCAGATTGGAAGGCTCAACTTTTAGTTGAGTACTCCAAAAATCAGCATGCTTGTGAGGTCATGGATGGTTTGGTGTTGGATGATAGGTACACTGTGGTAGATGAAGTCATCTACTACAAGGGCAGGGTGTATCTGGTTCCTGGTTCTCAGTTGAAGGAACAAATTATGCATGCTTATCATGATACTCCGACAGCAGGGCACCCAGGTTATGGTAAGACCTACAGGGCGGTTCGAGAGAGGTTCTCTTGGAAGGGTCTCAAAGCTGATATCTTACGTCATGTTCCTGAGTGTTTGACGTGCCAGCAGAATAAGTCTGAGCATACTTTCCCTGCTGGTTTATTACAGCCGTTACCTATACCGGAGCAGAAGTGGTCAGGGATCTCCATGGATTTCATTACAGGTCTTCCTCGGGTGCAGGGGAAAGACTGTATCTATGTTGTAGTAGACAGGTTGACTAAATACGCCCACTTCTTTCCTATTGCAGCTGATTTCACAGCATCTCAGGTGGCGGAGTTATTTTTCAGAGAGATATTCAGGCTCCACGGTCTTCCCAAGACCATAGTGAGTGACAGGGATAGTAGGTTCATGAGTTCTTTCTGGCAAGAACTTTTCAGGCTCACAGGTACGGAGTTGACACCCAGTACCAGCTACCACCCACAGACAGATGGGCAGACCGAGATTGTTAATAAGTGGGTTGAGGGGTATTTGCGCAGCTATGTGTCAGGACAGCAGAAGGCATGGGTGCATTGGCTATATCTAGGAGAGTATTGCTATAATACTACACACCATATGTCTATTGCTATGACACCTTTTAGAGCCCTCTATGGTTACGAGGCATTATCTTTTGTTGATTTGGCTGTAAGTGACAGCAGGGTGCCCTTGGCACAGGATTGGTTACAGGAGAACCAGGACATCATGAGATCTCTCAGGGAGAATCTTCAGCAGGCACAGAATCAGCAGAAGGTCTACGCTGATCGGCATAGGACTGAGAGAGTATTTGAGGTGGATGACATGGTTTTCCTGCGGTTGCAGCCTTACCGACAGAGTACCCTTAAAGGGGGTGGAGCTGAGAAGCTCAAGCCTCGCTTCTACGGCCCATATCGGATTCTCAAGCGTGTGGGAGAGGTTGCTTATGAGATTGAGTTACCACCTGAGAGTCGGATTCATAATGTGTTCCGTGTATCTTGCCTGAAAAAGGCACTGGGGCAACATATTGTAGCATCACCCGATTTACCTCCCTTGGATGAGGAAGGTAAGCTAACTCTGGTTCCTGAGGAGATCTTGGAGGAGAGGGAACGACGGCTGAGAAGTAGGGTGATTCGGGAGTACTTGATTCGTTGGAGGGGACTCCCTATAGAGGACGCCACTTGGGAGGGAGAGTCCATTTTACAGCATCTGACCTTGCAGTTGCTTGTGGGCAAGCATCTTCGAGAGGGGAGGACTGTCATGTCCCCTCTTTAGCGCTGTCTAGCAGAGACATGAGAGTTGACCTATCATCCGGGTTCCCGTAGGTCAGCAGCGTGGTTAGGGGACCTATCCAGAGGCAGTGTAGCTTGGCACAGAGCTTTACAGGCCTTTCCAGTCAGTTTTTGACAGTTTCCTATTTTTTAGGAAGGGTTCCTATTTTTTAGGGTTTGACCGAGAGTTGACCAGGAGGCATCAGGGGACCTCCAGGAGCATTTTTGGAGTTTTGGTCAAATTCCTATTTTTTAGGAGGTATCCCTACATTTTAGGGAGGCACTGTCAGTTGGCATGACACGTGGCGACATCACCAGTAGCGTGGGCTTCAGAAGTTCTCAGTTCAGGATGGCCAGGTGATGGATTTGGAATAATTATTGAATATTAAAGTGTGGCTTTAATATTTAATAAAAATAAATAAAATAAAGTGAATAACATGTCACTTTATATTAATAAGTTATTAAAAAGTCCCCCACCTAGTTGACACAACGTTGTATTTAAAAAGTGGGCTTTTAATAATGAAGTTGGGCCCTCAACTTGGGCGCCCAACTTGGGAAGACTTCATTAATAAAAGGATCTTTTAAAGATTCTTAATTTTGATCCCTTTTGGAACCCTAAAGTGGACGCCCACTTTGGGAAGTGCATAAAGTGACTTTGAAGTGCTATTTGGATCTATCTTTTGCATATCTTTTGAAGCTTCATGGCAGCTCTAAACTCTGTGGAAGGGGGCAGCAGCATTCAGACTCTTGGGAACGAAAACTCTCAAGGATTTTGGTGAATTGGACGATAACCCAGTTCTTGTTTGTGGGAGGCCTACTCTAGGTCTTCATTTGTGCATCATTGGACAGATTCCAGGGCATGTTATTGCAGATCTAAGCTTGCAGCAGTGCTAAATCAGCTTTATTCTTCAGATCCTTCATTCTCAGTTGCATGTATAGCCTCTTCTAGGCCAATATTGCCTTTGTATGCAAGTAGGGTTGCAAACCAGGCTTCCATTGAATATTAAAATACAGATCTGATGGGTATGTGCCTCAATTTCTCATGTGTTATCTTTCTATCAGTTATTATTTATTTTTAGTCCATTTTATTTGAGATTGCAGCTGTATGTATTTCTATTTGCCATCTTGGCAAATACACATCTCAAGAAAACTAAAACCCCTTCTGCATCTCCTCTCTAGTCTGAAAGAAAACAAAAAAAAAATAATAATAATAAAATCATAAAACAAATTAAATCACAAAAAACAGCACTTCATTTCAACAACAGCACTTCATTTCAGCAAAGGGATCCATCAGGGATCTTTCATAGAGCCAAATCTAAAAACAAATCCTCTCCACATGGTGCTGCAGTCTTCTTTGAAACCGAAAACTTGATATATCTGTATGTTATGTTTTGATAGTGAGGGGCTATTTAAATGTAAGCTCTAATATGGATTGCATAGGATGATTGTAATAGGCACCCTAATTTTTACCAAAATATCATTAGCTGAAATCCAAAACACAAGCAGTCTTCGATACACTTTCTAATCACCCAGATCCCGAGGTGGGCAAGGTGAGAGCATACGGTGTTCAAATCACACAACAAGTTGTTTGAATGCAAAGACAAAATGAGAGGCGGCAAGCCGACCAAAGACACACGCAAGGCGACGAAGCCGACCTGTCAATCACTTATTCAGAGGGACCAGTGTGTTTAGATGAACCCCAATAGAATGTCTAAGCTTGTATCAAGACCAAATTGGTCGGTAAGCTTGTTCAATGCCAAAATGGATTTGTGAATGCAATATGCTATACAAATTGGCGGTGAACCGACTAGTTGATTACAAAATGACATGCACAAATGCAATTATATTGGCGGTACTACCATTCAGTATTTACAAGAAATTATCAAATGCATTACAATACATATTGGATCATGAACAGCTGCTGATATATATTGAAATTTGAGATTCAACCAACATAACACTGCTGTAGCAAATGTTCGAGCACAGAAATGAAGGGAAATTAAAGTAGAAGCTCACAAATGCATCATTTGAACATAATTGAACTGCTGATGTAGACTAAACCTCCTTCTGTCACTGCTGCAAATGCATATCAGACTGAACATGCATCAGAAACTCACTGTAAACACCCCCAGAAAACACTGAATTGCTGCTACAACACCACAAACTGTCACAACTAAACATATCACTGAAAAAACACATTCAAATTCATACCAAACTCCTCCTATCAAACTGAAAAGCATTAAACTAATGCTCAGAATAATTTATCAGATCTGTACCTTGCTGGTACAGCAGGTACAGCACTCACTGGAACCACTTTTATACTCCTAACTCCCCAAATACCGAAAAGTTCCCCTCAAAAATCATTGAAATGCTCTTCCCTATTATACTCCTAACTCCCCAAATACCGAAAAGCTCCCCTCAAAAATCATTGAAATGCTCTTCCCTACCCCCAGCGCCATTTTTAGGAGTGAGAAGCTTTCAAAATATGAAGTGCTTTATTTACTAGAAGTCCCACATACCAAATGGTGTTCGGCTTCCTTGGCTTTGGCATGACTCACTTCAAACATGTTCGGTCAGCTTCCTATCTTGTCTTTTGTGACCACAAAAAGACAAACAAGTCTGAGTCAGCATTAAAAACAATAACTTAGGCTTGATTTTGCATATTCAAAATGGTACGGCTCTGTTTTGGAAAGGTACGACAGCAAGGGAAAAACTATGGCTCTTCATTATGCCTTCAATCACCACACAAAATCACAAGAACTTGATCAGAAATATGTCAAGACATTTTATTCTAAACACCAAACTAGAAAACATCAAAAATATTCATTTCTACTCCACAGCATGAAGACTCCATTGAAGCTCACATGTGATTCTTGAGTAAAATCACTCTTAACCAGCTAGGCTAGGTCTCTCACTACCGAAACCAGCGAAATATTGAGATATTCCAACCCCAAGAAGAACCAAGCTCATAGGCTCACATTCACAAAAGAAACAATTTACATCTCCAAAATAATAAAAGACACTTTTTAAATAATATAAGTTGTCAACTTTAAAATATAAGATTAAACCTTTAGACAACTTAAAAATAATTATTTAAAAAGTAATTTCCCTTTCAACAACCAAGTTAGCCTTTGGGAAACACTAGGAACAAGGCTAACTGTCACCGAGTCACTTACTGACGAAAAGGGGACATTACAATGATCTTGTATCAGCTTGTCCTTTTTGACAACTTAGAGGCTAACTGTCACCGAGTCACTTACTGACGGAAAGGGGACATTACAATGATCTTGTATCAGCTTGTCCTTTTTGACAACTTAGTGGATGCTTTGTTATGCTAGTTTATTATGTTGGTTACAGGTGTAATGAGAGAATTTCACAAACGGGGCCCCAACAGAAGCCCTGCTAAATTATCTATTTCATGATAAATCATATAACTGATTGTATAGAACTCATAAGTGATGACTAATGAATACTAACTAAGTACTATTTCATTCATTCATAATTTCATAGATCAAAAAAAAATTGAATACACAATTACACATCATTGATCATTGATCATTCATAATTTCATCCATAGCTCAAAAACTCACTAAAAACTCGTGAGTCATAGCAAAAACTCGCGACCGGGTTATCAATACAAATCGCCAGCAAGTTATTCTCAAAAACCTG
Organism: Cunninghamia lanceolata; assembly: GCA_027924645.1. Lineage (NCBI taxonomy): Eukaryota > Viridiplantae > Streptophyta > Pinopsida > Cupressales > Cupressaceae > Cunninghamia > Cunninghamia lanceolata. The sequence goes on along the minus strand of BSBN01000053.1, from coordinate 868,797 downwards.
CAATTCCTAGTAAAAATTGCAAAAACTCACCCAGTGAAATGCAAAAAAGTGGAGTTTGGGGGGTATAAAAGTGAAACACGAGTTTCTTTTTTCCTTTTGTGAGCTTGAAACCGAAGAGCGTCAACGCGGATTAGGGTTTTACAAGGACGCGCCACATACAGACTTTGAAGACGCGATTTATCAAATAAGTAAACATTTCACCATTACAACCCATGGACGTCTGCTCAGAACCCTAAAATGCGATTTTTTGACTTTTTTAGAGTTTAAACTTTAAAATTTTAAATTTATTTTAAATTTTCTGATGATAGCCGCTTGCCTCAAGCCCTGAAGAAGATACGGCAAATGTACCAAAGAGGGTGATGCATCAAAAAAGTTTAACTATGTATTTACTCCCAAAGGAACACGATATGCACAAAATAGCAAGAACTCTAGATTCCTAGCTAATATTAAAATTCTAAGGAAAATATGACAAATTCGTAGCTAATTCAATTAGGAAAACAATGTAAGTAAATAGATTTACTATGTAAATTTTAAAATACAAAACAATGATAGTTTTATAGCTTTATTTGGGTATTTTTGTTGTAAAATACAAATTTAAAAAGATTGTATCATATGAATAATATAGGAGAGATTTTGGACAAACTGTTAAAATTTAAATAGGATTATATGATTATGCTAATATATATATATATATATATATATATATATATATATATATATATATATATATATATATATATATATATATATATATATATATATTCAGTTTTTATATGATTTACTTATACTAAGGCATGTCAAAATATTTTAAGGGAACAATTGAATAGATAATTGTCATAAAAAAATTGTTTGACAAGCAAGGTCGACTGTCAAATTTAGGCCCTGCCTGCGGCCTGCACTGTGAAATTGGAGAACAAGCGTGCATGATAATTTGAAATTAGATAACTATCATTAAAAAAAAGCATGCATGATGCAACATGCCAACAATTTAGTTGATTTTTTTTCTTTACAAATATATAAGCTAAAGAATTGGATTTTTCTTTTTGGCGGGCTTTATCTCCATCCTTCTAAAAGAAAATGGCATTCACGTCTACAACACCAACTAGGAAAGGAGGCAAGCCTAAAGACCCTTGTTGGAAACATGGGATACCAGGTTCGGGAAGAGGGATGGTCATTTGCATCCATTGTCAGAAAGAAATGAATGGAGGTATAAATCGGCTGAAATATCACCTTGCACGAGTTGCTTGCTAAGACATTATAGGATGTACCGTAGCAACTGTGGAGGTTCAGAATGAGGCAAGAGCTCTCCTTGAACAATATGAGCAGAAAAAAGAAGCAAAAAAGAGGACAGCAAAGGCATTGGAAGCCATTGGGTGAGATACAGGGGGCTCTAGTTCTTGTCTTGGGCCATGAATGAGAGGATTAAGCAATGTGGACAGCGGTACATCTAGTTTCTTGTTCCTTGTAACACTCCTGGTGCACAACCTTCGTTGGAGGGTACTTCATGGAATAAGGAATTGTAACATGAAGCAAAGTTAGCATGTGCTAGATTTTGGTACTACAATAATATTCCCTTCAACATTGCTTCGAGTCCTTATTGGAAGGAGTCGGTTACCGCATTGACCATGGCAGATAAGGGGTTCAAGGCCCCAACCAGTTACAAATTGAGTGGCCCGTTATTAGAGGATGAGGTCTAAAATACATACAAGCTAGTAGAGCAACAAAAAGAGATTTGGAAAAGCAAAGGTTGCAGCATCTTATATGATGGGTGGACAGATGGCACAAATAGGAAATTGATTAACTTTTTAGTGGCTTCAGGAGGATAGTTGGTCTTTTTGGAGTCAGTGGATGCCTCTAGTCAAGCAAAAACTGTCGAGACCTTGTGTAGCATGTTGGATCAAGTGGTGATGGACGTGGGAGGGGATAATATTATTCAAATAATTACAAACAATGCATCCGCATATGTGGCAGTTGGCAAACTATTAGAGGCAAGGCACCCTACATTGTTTTGGAGCCCTTGTGCAGCCCATTGCCTTTCTCCTTGAAGGCATAGGGAAATTAAGTTGGTTGAAGAATGCGGTGGAAGATGGAAGAAATATAACCAAATACATCTACAATCACACATGGGTTCTGAATCTCATGAAAGAGCACACTAATGGCAAGGAGCTCATGCATTCAGGAGTGACACACTTTGCCACCAATTTCCTTACCTTGCAAATTATAGCAACCACATTGCCCAACCTCAAGCGCATGTTTGTGAGCGAAAGATGGTTGGAGAGTCCTTATTGCACCAAGGTTGAAGCAAAGAGGGTCGTGAAGACCATATTTGATGATACATTTGTCAAGACCTTGGAGGAGATCATAAAGGTAAGTTTTTTATTAAATTTTCTTCTTTTTAACTTTTATTACAATATTACAAGTTGTTTTTGTAATGTTTTGATATTTTAATTTGCTAATCTTAATTTTTTTTATTTTCAATTTATTTTAATTAACTAATTTCGTTTTCATTCACTCTCTTGTTTTAGGTGTCAGAACCATTGGTTAAGGTTCTGCAAATAGTGATGGGGATAGAAACCCCATGGGGTATTTATGAGGCCATGGAAAGGGCCAAAGAAGCAATTCAACATTTGTATGGGTCCAATAGAACAAAATATGAACCCATCTGGCGCATTATTGATCGGAGGTGGAATCGACAACTCCATCAACATATTCATGTTGCTGCATATTATTTGAACCCCAAATTTTTCTTCTCCCCTTCACTTAGAGCAAATGCAGAGGTTTTTTTTTTGGCCTCCACACTTGTATTGAGAGGATGATCCCTGATGACAACCTTAAGACCTCATACAGAATAAGCTACCAAGTTATAAGAGGGCAGTGGTGGTATTATTTTCTACACCTACATGCATTCATAGGAGAGATACTTTGCAGCTAGGTAAAAGAAAGATTATGTTTAATTATAGTTTACAATTTATTTAAAATTTTAAGCTTACTAAAATTCTTAATTTCTTACAAAATTACAAATGTCGTCCTTGTAGATTTGTGGTGAGAAGATTTTGGTGCCACAACGCCTAATCTTCAAAATCTTGCCATCCACATTCTATCTCAGCCTTGTAGCGCTTCTAGTTGTGAGCACAGTTGGAGTGTTTTTGAGTTTGTTCACACCAAAAAACGCAACAGATTGACTCAAAAACGCTTGAATGACCTTGTGTTTGTGCGGTACAACCTTCGACTGCATGAAAAGAAGGTAAAGGGGAGGAATCACATCAAGCACTTGACCTCAATGAGATTGATCCATATTCAGATTGGCTTGGTGAGGATGTGGATACAAGTCTGCTTACGGCTGATGAGATTGCTGATTTGGTGAGGGAGGAAGCTAAATGGCAAGAAAATGTGGCAGCATATGAGGCTTCAAAAGATGAGTTTGGCGAGTCATCAAGGGGAGATTCGAAGGATACAAAGATGGGTCCCATGACTGATGCTCCTATTGTGGCCCCTGTTGAGGCTCATGGTGAGGATACTATAGCCATACCATCGACTTCCAAGGCACCCACACAACGGCAACATACTTTTTTGAGTTTTAGTCGCATAAAAAATTTATGATTTGTAATTTTTGTTGATGTTGAAACTTGAAACTAGAAGTTTATATGTATTGAAACTTTGAAGTTCGAACTCAGTTTTTGGTTTATGAAGTGTATTGAACTTTAATTTTGATCTATATATATGAAGGAAATCAGTAATATGATATTATGATTCATAAATTCAATAATATGAATGTTTTTAAAGCATATTTTTAAAAAATAAGTTCATAGTTATCACTAATTAGTGCTAAGTTAAATTGTTTCAGCAGTCATATGATCATAAATCTCAAACATCATGATCGTGGTGGAGAAAAGCATCAAGATTCAAAACACATCATAATGGCCAGCAGCAGCTATGTCTCATGCTGCCACATATGCTGTCACCTATTCTGCCACCTCTCCTTACATGAAGAAAGGAGGGCCATAACCTCTCGTATAACATTGGGCTCTACTTGATGAGAAAGAGGAACATCTCTTCTAGGGATATGTACAAGATGATATTTGTGATGGTTGATGCCTTTGATCTTGTTCCAACAATAAAGACACTACTTGTCATGTTCCTCCCTTTAGGGTTCCATGCTTCAAAACAAAGTCCCTATCCGCAAATGCCATATCTCAAATAAAAAACTAAATTTCAAACCCTAGCATAAATTTAAAAAATTAAAGATTATCAAAAGTAAACCCTAGCAGCTAGCTAGATGCTAAATAGTAGGGAAAATCTAAAAAAAAAAAAGAATAATAAAACCCTAGAATGAGAGGGAAAAATAAAACAAAAATCTGAAAATAAAAAAACACGGCAGGGATATTGTTGTTAGATGTCAAAGGACACGCCAATGTTATTTAAGGCAAATGCTGTTGATAGCATGTTCATGCAATGATAAATGTTTAAATTTAAGATTTAAACATATTCCCCAAGGCCCCACAATCAGATTTATTGCTAAGTGTGGAGTTTCTTTTTGTGGAGAAGGTTTATTGCTAAAAAGAAAAGCGATTCATTGCTAAGTGTGGAGTTTCTTTTTGTGGAGAAGATTTATTGCTAAAAAGAAAAAGTGATTTACTGCTAAGTGTGAAGTTTCTTTTAGTGGAGAAGATTCATTGCTAAGTGTGGAGTTTCTTTTTGTGGAGAAGATTTATTGCAAAAAGAAAAAAGATAGCATGCAAAAAGAAAGCAAAAATTCCTCAATCTTTTTATGGCTATTGTTATTCATGTAATCAATATGGTCATAGAGTTGCTAGGTGTAGACTTGTTCCTATAAGTAGGACTGATTTCATTAGCAAAAATACTTTTGCACCTCTAGTAGATTTCAGGATAGTTTGTTATAAATGCAACAATTTTGGACATATTGCAAAATTTTGTAGATCAGATTTTCTAAAAACTAACAAATAGGAAAGAAAGGAAAATGTTCCTCCTAAGGAAGATGTTGCATCAGAATCTCTTGTAAAGAAGGAGAAGCAAACTAAGAGGGTCTGGAAGAAGAAAGAAGAGTCTTTGATAGTGCAGACTGCTTTTCATGCCAAAAGACAGAATCCACGGGTGATTGATAGTGGTTGCTCTAGTCACATGACAGGAGATAAAAGCATAAAGATAGCATGCAAAAAGATATCTTTAAAGTTTTATTTTTGTTTTTGAAAGCACCTTATTTTAGAAGCTTTATATCTGTTTTTAAAGCGTTCTATCCTTGTTAAAAAGCGCCACGCTTTATAGTTTTTAGTGGTGCTACATAAAATAAGACAAAGTCTTATTTTAAATATGATTTATGCCATGAGTTTAAAATAGAAAAGGACAGCGATCAAGGTTGAAACAGCAGCAGCTTCATTTAAGAAAGATTTTTCAAGATATTATCGAGTGAGAAAAGAAAAAGCAATAAGTATAATTTGCATGTTATAATCTATTTTTTTTGTGTGTAAGGAGAATGACTAAAAAATGAGTTCAGAAAAGAAGATTTAAGTTGCAAATTTATAACGAGAAAAGTAAAGTAGATTGGGATGAGAATATAAAGAGTAATCTATGAGAAGAATATCAGCTAAGTAAAAAGAAAAGCTTGCAGTTTTGTATGTGACTGTTTTTCGTCTTCCATTGAAGAAAAGTCACAAGAAGATATTATGCCTACTGTATTGGAGGTTGGTGCCTCTTATTGAGTCGGTGCTCAAAGGGAGTTGGTGCTTCCAGTGAGTTGAAGCTCACTTTTGTAACCGAAGATTGGTGTCTTCGGTAGGTTGTTGCCTACGTAATTAATAAAAGCAAATACTTTGCCGTGGTTTTTTCCCGTAAGGGTTTTCCACGAAAAACTGGTGTTCATTCTGCTTATGATTCATTTGCATTATCAAGTGTAGAGTTTTCAGTTTTAAAAAGGGATTAAAATTGTTTTATACTGATTCACCCTCCCCCCCCTCAGCATAACCATGTGATCTTCAATTGTTAGGTTACAATGTTACATAACTTGCAAGTGCTGCCAAAAAACTTCCTAGTTGTCAAATCAGTACAAGATCATGCAAAATCAATTCCAAGTGCACCTAATGTTGTCAATGTGACAAAGAAGTAAGAAGTGGAAAAAGAAGTTGTGAAAAAATTAGTATTTTGATGCTTTTCTGGCCACAGAATGTATTTATGTGTCTATGGGCAATCTTTTAGCCTAGACTAGCGATTTTTTGCAAGTTAACTCGCCAAGTTTCTAAGGAAAATTGTCAGCAAGTAAAATCACAAGTGACTCACTCATGTAATTTTCTCACGAGTACTCACAAGTTGGCAATTTTTTTATCCATGCTACTATCCAATAAAGTTCCAGAATCTTATATTTCTCATCAAATAGACTATGTTTGAGAACAGAACTCTATAGATATGACCATCCTATGTGTTTTATATTCAATAACATATCTCAACATATGAGAGAAGTAGACTTTGTGCATTTCATAAAACAGTTATATATGCCATAACATAATTATAACATAATTAGCTGATCAACACAACAAAAAGAAAAAAAGTCTTGATGCCTCCAAAGAAATAGGGAGGGTGAATGTATTAGAAAGTATAAACATAGTGTACCATACTAGTAAACAAAATAATCTAGAGAGCAATCTAATCTTCAAGGCAAAAGCTTGGTTACCTATAGTACGAAGCAATTTGAATCCGAAAATGCCATTAACACGGTCATCTTGAATGGTCTTAGCACGCTCCATGGCCATTTTTTTAATGTTGATCAACATGTCCTACAATTAAAAAGTTCACTTCATCACCAACTTACTCTTTCAAATTTGGGGGAAAAAAAAAATAGCTTCTTTAAGAACTAAATGAAGGATTCCTTGTCCATGTGTTCACTCAGCCAAGAAAATAAGTAAACAAACATTCTCATCATAATTGCCAAACCCCACCAACGACCAACTTAAATCCCAGAACACACAAGTCTCAATGCATGTTTGCTACACCACTAAAAAAAAATGATTAACAAATAGAAATGAATAGATAGCATGTATGCATACAACAAGATTCTCGTTAATATCAACATGTTACATTGCTTGCAGTTTTGGATGACACTCATCACATTTAACAAAGGGAATCAACAATGATCCTTAAGGTCAAATCAGTTGGCATCGATAAAATTTGCCTCTATACCATGGGGAGATCTCTACACAAAATGGTTGCCCCTAAGCTGAGTACCAACCCAATTCTAGTCATGCAGTAGCAATATTGAAGGCAATCATGCACAATTTGTATGAATGGTCCTTGCATAGATGTCATTTCAGATCTTCCAAAGACCTTCCTAGCACTCCAAGTAAACACCTATAGATAAGAAGCTAAGATGGAAATACATCAACCTTACCTCAAGACCCTTTATAATTCCAATAGAACTAGTGAGCTACACTAGAAAGCTTGATAGAGAGAACTCTATTGAGATTACTGCAATGACTCGTGGCATCCACCCAATGCACCACCTATAGTTAGGATCTCATGACTGATGAACCCCTGCAAACAAGGCATCAAATTCTTGTATGTACTCTGTCTGTAGTGCAAAGCTTGTTTAGTCCACATCTTGCAGGCAAATATTGTAAACACCACAAATCTTCTTCCCATCCCACTAGGGTTTGTTTCCACTAGCTTACTACAGAATTGCTAGCTTGATCTCTATATAAAATTTAAACACTAATATAACATTACAGTCTATACCATTTTAGTTCGAGCATCAAAATTTCTTCCAATACATGACCCCGATATGATTCCAAATGATTGGAAGAGGAAACTATCCTTCTTTGAAAGCTAGCTTACATAGTTGCTTCCAGCTCATTCTCAATTGATTTGCATGCATGACCTCATTCACAAGATCAAATAAAGTTCACAAATTCCCTAGAACTCTCTATTGTGCTATTATCAAAAATTGAATTCAGTAGCCTCCATGGTCCATGTCAGCCCAATCCATAATTGCTCTTTCTGCATTTATGCCAACTCCGTTCTCACTTAGCTCTCATTAATGTATTCTAGCATCTGTTCTGTAACAATAAACTCTGATTGTATTGCACGAACTCTGATTGTATCAAACCTTAAGTTAATGCTCCTGCAATCATCCCTAGCTTATCCACTCAATGTGCTATACTAGCATGTCACTCCACATAATTCTTAGAAATCAACTCACCACTCAAGTCTTCATCAGTCATCACCTCCTTAAAATTTTGACACAGTATACTATTCATAATACTATCTTTTGGCACCTGCTGACTCCAATATCATTGATCATACCTACAACCTTGTGCCAAAGTCCTTGCAAGGAATCTTTAAGAGGAAAAATAGAGGGAGTATGCTTTTTACACTTAGGCAACTAATAGGCTCTCAGCCCACCATAACTCGAAACTGGTTGATTTGCACAGCGATCCCCTGTCATAACAACTACACCCAGCCTGGTAGACATTGAAGCTTTACAAATTTAATTACTTGTTTGCCAACATTTTGCATGAGCTCCTTCAATTTCTTTATGTAGCATAAAAATTCATCCAAGTTAGAACTTCGTTGTCCTTACAGATCCATTGCAAGTTCAAAACTTCAAAAAACAATTTCATCTCTAATAATCAGCGACATTACACTCCTATGAGAAGTTATGCCCCCAATACCAATCTACTTATGAACCTAACCAACTAACATGTCTAGAAGCCTTCGATTTAGTAGTTACAACTGACTACACATACTTGCAAGTTGCATGCATGTTTAGTCCTTTTTAACATATCCTTGTGTGTTGATACCCCTCAAACCTACTTTGCATTGATGTCCTCCACAATCCATAACAAGAATTTATATTACATGATAAACTGTGCACATAAAGCGAGGTCTAAGAATGAAGGTTAACATCTCTAGAGGTCAAGTGTGATTGGATGGATTGGAACGAAAACATTATGTTGGAAGAAAACTATTTAGTGCTTCAAACATTTATGTTTATTGTGTTATATATGTAAGTATCAATGACATGAGTAGACTATTGCTTGTCATGGTTGCCAAATACAATGTCACCAAAATGCTGCTTTGTGCCCCTTATAAGATGTCTCAATGCAAACTGTCTTGTTGCAAGGTACTTTATTGCCACTATGGCTTGTCGCCAAAATATATGAACCCGAGCCTTATGGCACTTGCCATTTGAGTTTTAGGTGCAACTGTGAGACGATCAAAGATCCTCCCAAACTAAATAGGAATTTGCCTAAGCGAGTCAACACCAATAATACAAGGACAACCTTTGATTGTAGTTCTCCCCAAAATATACGATAAATACACATACTTGACCAAAATAAAGAATGAAAAGTACACAAAATACCTAAAGAGACGTAAGAACAAGCAAGAACTAATGAAGAGATGCTGATATAGTCCCACAGTATTCTTGATGGCTCCAAGGCCGACATTGATTTGTAATTTTGTTGATTTCGTTGACATAAGGAGGCACAAACCCAAGGAATTTTCTCACTGTGGGTTTGTATCAAGTATATATTGTGTCCCTCTTATTGTATGTTGCTGTTCTTTAGTTGCTCAATTGTTCAATTCTTTCATGTTGATTTCATTTTCAGCACTTAAGCAAGCATTTCAATTTTATGTTGAGTTCATTTCAACCATATTGGTTGGTTTACAAAAGTAAGTAGAAGTAAAATCAATTACATACAAGTTATAACACCAGTATACTATCTTGTTACATCATTAAATTTGTGGATGGATGAACAACACATTGGTAGTTGCAAATAAGGGTATGAAATTTGATTTACAGCAGTGTAGGCAGGAATTTGGGCATTGTGCACATTGCAATTTTGAATAAAGATGTAAATGGCCACCAGGAGATGTAACATGCGTCAATTTCAGCTTATGTATGTTGGTGGTCAGTAGCAATTTGCACTGGATTGGCAGATTGACAATTTTAAGTTTGTGCTTAAGAATTATACATTGGAATATCCAAGTAAATTACAAATCATTTTTACCTCTTCAAAAAGGACAGGCAACTAGGTTATTAACAATTGGAAGTGTATAAAAACTAAATTTCAGGAATATCACCTTTTTGGGGGCTTTAATTTGTGACAAACTTGAGGCTACTCTAGGATTGAACTCCATTATTTGATGTTGGGGAGATTGTTTATTTTGCCTTTATGGACTCTTTTTGGGGCCCAATCACTCTGATTCCTATTGCAATTTGAAACAATTCCTCTTCTACTAAGGTCCTTCACGTTTATAGCTTTTTCCTAAAAAGCTTGTTTCATTTTTGTTGCCAAAAGTTCTATGTTATTTAAAACTTCTAGGTAAGGACCTATAAAAGAAGAGGGCTTCGTAGAAATATGGCTTAAAAATCCTCTTGTACAGTTTATTGTGATGAAAAGGGTTCCTTCAATAAAACACCTCATTAAATTTTTCTATGTTTAAAAGTACATCACTGGAAGGCACCCTTTGTTAAGCAAGAATATGGAACCAAATCTACAATTCAAAGTAAAGCAAATTATGCAATACAATCCTCCCCAGACCAAGGGCATGTGACCCATCACTTGACATACCCACTCAATCATTAAAGTAGGGATTTGTGACCATGAAAACCTTCTAAAGGGGTCCACTCTTATGCTAAGTGTCAATTATATCATTATCACTCTATGTTAAGTAACGGCTCACACTTCATTGCATCTATACATCATAATTCCATGAGTGCATTAGGATTTCCTTTGGTGCCTTGAACCCGTAATAAATAAATTATAAAAGTACAACCCACACCAACCTAGGTATGATGGGGTCTGTGCCAACCTAAGCATTAAGCATTCCCTTACCAATATCTTGATTTCTATGACCCTAGCAAGGTCCCCATGTACATCCTGCATAAAACCCCAACCCCATGCACTAGGCCATATAGAAAACAAGCAATTAATATGCATATTGTTTGTAGCACACCTAGGTAATGGCTATATATTATATCTACATCAATCTTAAGCCCTCAATCGCACATACACAAGGGAGATAGAGGCATAAGGCTAAGGCATCGTAGTCAAACCCCTTCATTCTATCTTTTTGCAGTGTTGTTTAACTATGAAATGTAAAGCAATTCTAGTGTGCTTTAAGCAAATTCATAGCTTGCTCCACCTATTTGTAGCAACTTATCTCTAAACTTTTTCAATTGGATACCATCACTGAACACATTGGACTCCACAACTCTTTGTTGATACATTTGCATTACTCCGATGCTCTACATCCACAACATTTGTAATTGCTTTGTTGCATTCTACCTCTATGGGAGTAATCAAGCACAAATATGTTTCCCCTGCAACAAAGGTGGTCTTTTAATTTAGTTCCTTTTGCTGCATTTATGTACTAGCACAATTGTACAAAGGTTGACCCATCAACTCCAAAACTTTTGTAGCATCCTTCAAGTTTTTGATTTATTGTTGGACAATAGTGATGTGCTTGTCCACTTGGACTAAGTACACTTGGTACCGCTTCCTAATTCTCCCCCATAGCTGCAAACCTCTTTGTTGGATAATGCACTCCTTTTGTATTTCTAGTGCTTGCACAATCTAGGGTCTTATAGATGTAATTTTCTCAATTATCTTCTTGGACCTATCTTCAAAGGTCTCATTTTTGGACTCAAAAACCTTGAGGCTTTTCAAGGCAGTGTATTGCAAGGTCACAACTACATCAAACAAAGTATCAAAATTCAATTTGTTTGGTCCTATTTCAGTCTTACCAGCAATAGCTAGCGCACCAGTCAATAGATCAAATGTCCAAGTAGTTTTAGGCCCCATGAATTCTACCCCATTTATGAAGACATGCATTCTTCTCCATGAAACAATAGGCGAGTCTACAACCAAATCTTTCTATCCATGCATCTCTAGCTTCATGTTAACAAAAGTCGTGCCCACAACCATATTACCTAGAAGTGTACTCACAGTAATACTCACCGTGAACAATGAATTAGGTATTTGAACATGCCAACCTTCTTGTGGGATTTGTCATTGTGGGGTTGGGACTGCTTGTAAGTTGCAAACATTCATGCAAACATCATCTTACAAGCCCTGCATTGCTCACCAATCATCCATGGCATGTATATTCAAGCCATAGACAAAGTAAAAATTACTTGGTTTAAGCATCCTAGGGCATACTTTTGCATCATTGGACATACTAGGTTTGGGCACAAGGTTGCACCGAGATTGGTACTAGTACTGGTACGGGAGACTAGTACCGGTACCGGTACGTCTGTTTTTGAAAAATAGGAGACGGGGGTACTTGGAGACAACATTTTTTTTTTAAATATAATTTAATAATTTTATTAATTTATTAATATGCTAACATTAAAACTAAAAATATCATGACATTGAACTTTTAAAACAAGAGAACTAGTAAAGTTTAAGTTTATAGCTTACTTGTAACAATTTAATATAGCTTACTGTATATATATTACTTATAGGCTTATAGCTTACTTGTAACAATTTAATATAGCTTAATGTATATATATTACTGTAGACACTAGTATTGAGGTTTGAAGTCCGTAGGAGTAAGAATCCACTGAGTTTGTGAGAAAATAGTGGAAAAAATGAAAGGTAGAGAAAGAAAAAAAAATGGAGACGCTTTTTTATTGACGCAAGGTACTTGGAGACGTGTGGGAGACTCAACCAGAAGTCTCCCTTTGCAGGGAGACGTACACAAGAAGTCTCCGAGACAGGGAGACGAGTACCAGTCTCCGAGACGAGTACCAGGGGGTCGGAGACAAGTCTCCGTGCAACATAGTTTGGGCATCCCCCAAACCTTGCACTATGATAATAATCCATCTTCTATTCTCCTAGGACAACTAGAGAAGTAACTTCACGCAACCTAGGGTACTAGATCCCATAATGTCTTTTGATTCTACAATTGATACACCAAACACTCATTCTTTCCCTCTTTCTCTTGAATATTTCTTCCATTCTTCACAAAAAAGCATCCAACTTCGTACCAGTTTCAGAATTAAATGAGGAATCTTATCCCCAAACTCCATTATTCCTTGCCCTCATAGTTAGTATCATTGCATCTGCCCTCATCTCATATTTTGATTGAGGCATAGCAAACTTGGTGTGAGTTGACAGTTGTTCAACAAACCAAGATGCTTGTTTCTCATTGTCAAATAGTATAGTCAAATGTTGTATAACATCTTGAAAATGATATTCATATCCTTAACTTAGTCTCCATCCTTCTGCTTAATTCCTTTTTAACATATAGATTACCTTTCCCTCAAATCTTTCAATGTCGAATTCATCTTTAAACTCATTTTGCATTTCATAATATGTTTTACCATTCTTAATGAATTTGATATACCAATCTAAAGTTCTTCCTTGCAGGGTTGTATCAAGCTTGTCCGAAATCTTTTCACATGTATACCAACGATTCTCAAGGTCTGAAGAATCATCATTTGTCTTCAACTTCAAAAGGTATGCAGTAATGATAGGTGTTATCATGAATCGTGATATTAGGTTGCACAATTCTAGGAATATTCATACTTGTTATAGTACTTTATGGCTACTTGTTAAATGGTTTGATGATGTTGGTTGTCTTTCATCTCAATCACTCTATGAACTTCCCAGATCATCTCTTCCAATTTGATTCAACTAAAATCCTAAATCTTGTTCAGCATTGGAGAAATTATGCAAGTAATGATTGTTGGCCTTTAACTTCTTCTACTCCTTTAGTCATTGCTTCACCTTAATTTTGTAGCTGTTTCTCTTCTCTAGTTACATCATAGACAAGGGTTAGTGTCACCACCATTAGGAGGTAAGGATCTCTTGTCTCATCTTGATTTCTTTGCTCATCACTTGATGATATTTCAGGATTGTTTCCTGGAGATCTGTGAATTTGGAATAAGCTTCATCATTTTGTAAACTGTATGCTTCATACTGCTACCTATTTGTACTACTTCCTACTCTTTCTCTTATTAATTTCTAGATCTCTTTTCCCTGAATATGCTTCTTCTGTTTGGTTGTTGCCTGGCCTTCCATCTTCTCTTCTTTGTCTCTCTTTTACTTTCTCTCTCTCTCTTTCTCTTTTACTTTATCTATCTTGGAATTGTTTCCTTACTAGCCTCCTCCTCGTAATCTATTGCTCCTTCCTCAATACTAATCTTCTTCCTTTCATTTTACTGAGAACCCCACTGCATCCTACATTTTCAGGATTGCATCAATCTCCAACAATCTGAAAAGACTACTCCATATTAGCCAGTTAAAGGGCAATGTCTTTCTCAACCACCAACCTCTTTATTTTAGTTTAGTTTCTTCAAGAATATTCCATTGGGCCTTGCAAAAAAATTAAACACTGCAACATCAATATCTTTTGGGCTTTCAACTGTGACTTTGGTGACATAAGTGTCAATTGTAGCTTTCACTCAATAATCATCCACTGCTCTAATCCCAGGTTCATCTAACTTTTGCATGGCTTTGACATAGTCGCCCATCCACAAAGTAATTCCAATGCAATAATCAAAGAATGATCTTCAAACCCTATTTAGCATTCCATAGCTACTAAGGAAACTCAATGAAGAAAATCTCACATATTTCACCATAAATGTGATTTTGTTTACTTATCTGAAAATTTGGTGCTTCAGAGTGAGCAAATTCTTCAATTATGGCCTCGAACCAGGCTTCAACCTTTCTTTGTCCTGGATACTATTTTAATTCAGGCATTTACACGTTCAGATTTTCTACCAGAAAGGAACTAATTTTTAGCTTCAAACTTTCATTGGCACATACACAGAAACAATAAGACTAAAGCATTGTAAACTAACCCATTCATTCCATATTTAGCAAGGATAATCATTCTACAGGTACCCAATCAATCATGCCAGATTGGGATTAACCAAATTTAGCACACATTCGCATGCAGATTAACATCCATGGAAATGAAATATACAAAATTCACAACCCGTAAACTTAAGAAATGTAAAGACACATGACAAAGCAAGATTAGAAACCTTTTTTGATTTTGAAAGAAATGTGTATAGTAGTTCAGCATGAGAATATGAAATGTTGAACCAGAATACCATACGCCTATCTTTCTCCAAGTCATATAGTCAGCAATCATGTGGGACTAATTAGCTTCCTTTCGGATAAGAATTAACTATTAAAGAAAATGCCTTCCTAATCACATACTTTTCTTTCCAACCATACATTTATCAAAATGGAATATAATTATCAATTAATATGTTACAGGGTTGTGACTTATCTTACATGCCCCTTCATGCAACATTTCATGAATATAAACATGTGTAAAGCTACGTATTGTTGATCAGTTATCACCTACAATATACTTATCATATATATCATTTAGTATCACATAATGAATCAGTGGTTACATTAAAACGTGCAAGGCCCTATTAGTAATAGCATAACATCCATGCTAACAAATAGAACTATCAAATATGATGTCTTCTTGTCTCTTTCAGGTGAACTGCAAAGAGATGAGAAGGAAATAGACATCTAGCAGCACAGAGAGAATTAACTGGAATTATAATCCACAATAAATTTAAAGGAATGTCACCTTATCAAACCATGTAGTAAAATCTGCATAAACATGGCTGCAAACAAGGCCTGAAATATATAAAATCAAGACTCAATGACTGGCATGTTTACCAAGTAAATATATTTCAAATTCACATCTCACAGTAAAAAAGTTCAATGCACACATAGAATCAGATTTATATACCAACCCAGTACATCTAAGGATCTAATACTAAAAATTCTATACAAATAATTCCAATACACGTGACAATTTCAGATCTTAATACTGTGTCTGAATCTGTTTGAAATATTTATACCTAAGGACACAGCAAACACAAATAATGAGATATGCAAATTTTCGCTCAAAGGATAATACAATAACCAGGTAACGAGATTACCAGTGCAACCAGTCCAAAAGCTACAAGTAGATTATTAAAGGTAAAACTTAAAAGGTAAAGGTGCAATTTTATATCTCACAGCAAAAGAGTTCAATGCACAAATAGAATCAGATTTATATACCAACCAGGTACATCTAGGAATCTAATATTAAAAATTCTATACAAACAATTCCAATACACGTGACAGTTTCAGATCCTAATACTGTGTCTGAATCTGCTTGGAATATTTATACCTAACGGCACAGCAAACAAAAGTAATGAGGTGTGCAAATTTCCACTCAAAGGATAATACAATAACCAGTAAAAGGATTACGTGTGCAACCAGTCCAAAATCGACAAATAGATTATTAAAACTAAAAGATAAAGGTGAACTTTTACACCCCAGCTTATCCAGCACACCTATTTGGCACATAAGACCCCCCTTGTGGGAACAATGAATCTCTTTTACTTTAGCCACCATATGTATAATATATACATTTAAATTTCTACCTCCATGGGTTTTGAGCTTGTGACAAACTTTGGAAGTAAACCCACCCTTGCCAATCCACCTCAATCTCAGAGATCAAATGTCTTCACAATATATAGCTAGCTCTATAGCATATAAATGTGAATTTCTAAAGATTGCAGTTAATGTATATACCAGAAGACTATGCCTTGTGGACACTAAGCAGTCATCAGAAAAATTCACATGTCTGAAAAAATTCAGTCAAAACCATTCTCACCAGTCCTATCCAAAAAGAGAGTCATAGTTGTGTTACAATCATACCTAATTCAAATTAAAAGATAATGCCATCATCTAAAATTATATCTAGAACCTGATTGCAAAATTAGGAGGAAAAAAGAAAGAAACTAAGGCACATTTATGATATCATTGTTCTTCACTCCCTAAATGAGCCCAACTCTGACTGAAAGTTAAAATTAAGCTTGGTGCTGAGAATGTAGTCTGTGACTTTTTCAGTTGATTCTCAGCAACTAGCACAGATCAATGGAACTTCCTTATTGTATCATGCTTTTATACAGTGATTAAATTGTTCATTTGAATGAAAGTTGATCGTTAAAAGTCTTGGCTTCCCACAAAATCAACTCTTGATTCCCTATGCTTTGAACAGTTTATTCAGTTATTGCTTACCCATCTATTGCTTGCTGCCCCTTTGCAATCTATCATATGTGTCAAAGATTAGGTGTTTATTTACAGAAGAGATTATGCCTTTAAGTAAGCACTTTGGGATTACGAATGATGCTACAGCTGAAACCATACCAGCCCATTTGGGAGGCACACCATCAAAGAAGCTTCAATTCAGAGGAAATGCTAGTGTTTTCATCAAACGATAAAGAGCACCGTTACGGTGCCTGAAGATTATCTGCTTCAGTATTAGTTATTGGTACCTTGAGTATCCATTAGGAATTTCATGGGTCCCTTTGGATAAGTTTTGTTGGTTTTATAGTCATTTGCTTTATGTTTATGTCAAGCGGTAACAACTTTTGCTAGCTTTCTTGAATTTTTTGTTAAAATTTATTTGTCTCACATAAAAAAGATAACCTCTAAAATGTGAAATCAGCAATAAATAGGATCACATGGGTTAATGTAGCCCGTGTTTAGTACTGAACTAGTTCTTTACAAGGGTCTTTAGATATTATGTCCTCCTTCAGAGCAGCAAACCTACTGTGCTTGGAGATTTTCTTCTTGTCAGTTAGCGTCCATAAGTCATCAAGAAAGTTTTCTATTTTATGTATTTCCCAAACTGGTATATCATCAGTGCTGCAGTCCTATTCTTTTTTCAGATTTAAGCAATCAGATGTTTCATTATGCTTTGTCCAACCATCATGACTGAAAAGGAAAAGGTTGATTGCAAGCATTCAGAATCCGTTTTCTATGATTCAGATTCTAATTCTTTTAAGAGCATTCAATATACTGTTTCTAAATTTCAAATTCTGATTCTTTTTAGACCCAGGGTTTATAGCAGTTATAGAAAGTTTACAGTTGGACTCTAAACATTGGTTGTACAGACTAGGGCAACCAAGGGCACTAGAAATTCATATTCAATTTAGATAATAAACTAAGGACATTAGTAGCATCTCATCATATATAACACAAGAAATCCCCAATAGTCAACGATGGGCTAGTTCTTGAACAATGTCATATTTTCATAATGTCTTGTAGAGGAATTTTGCGCTAGGAATTATCTCATGTTAAAGAGATGGCTTATGTCCTCTCTTAGAAAGAAAATTCCGGCTATATTTTAAATTTAATCTGTAGTTGCATTGGTGATGCCGCAACTTCAAACAAGGAAGATAGTATAATCAAGATTATCCTACATCCTTGTAAAACATTAAAAACCTAAACAAATTAATTTTAGGTGAAAGCAAGAAAATTTGTTCATAGCAATAGAAATACATCTCAAAGTTAACTTTCTTGGGCAAACAAGCAGTACTGGAGATTTACTTACCATCTCTGCTTCTGTACGGGATGCAAGCCAAGCCTTATCTTCCTCGCTTGCTTCTTCATTCATTTTATTATTTTGCAACAAGAATTTTGATGCTTTAAACCTCTTCATGGGACGACTTTTGAAAGTTCTTTCCCCTTCTTGGTGTTCCATGTCGTTTTCATTCTTGTTCCGCTTATGTGCCTTTTGAGCATCCCCTCCCGCAGTCATCTTCAAAATATTTGAGTCCTTTCCAGTAAAAACTCTAGTCATTTGAATACGCTGCTAATATCTTACTCGATTGTGGGCTCTGCCATTATATCAACGTATCTGTTTATTAAAAGACTTGTTTAGTAAGTTCTCATTCAAGAGAAAAAAAGAAGAACTCGCGAGATAGATTAGTAATGTGTGCCAAAAAAGTTGACATTATAACCCTAATAAACCAGCCATATAATACTTCTAAATTACAATAATCTGTCTACTAACCCTAATAAACCAGCGATATAATATTTCTAAATTACTATAATCGCCAGATAAAAAATCGCGGCGGTGAGCAAAACGATTTTTTCTAGACAAAAATTGCGATTTGATCATGAAATTGTCCACAAATTTCCCATTATATAGCGATAAAAATGCCCAAAAAAAAGTACATCACGATTTTATCTAAGTTTATGCCTGAGTATTGCGATTTTTACGCTGTGCACAGTGATTTCTGATTGATTTTCCCATACACGATTCCTTTGTCTTCTTCCTCGATTACGGCTTTATAGTGGCCTGCGTATTTGCAGAAAGTGATCAACTTCACTCGCAGCAGCGTCCGAGATTTGTTTTTTTTTTTTGTTTTTTTTTTTTAAATTTTTAATTTTTAATTTTAAATAGTTTTTAAATTAAAATATATATTAATATTTATAATTTTATTAAATTTAAAGTTAAATTATTTAAGTGAAATGTGGGATTGAGCCCACTTAAAAAGTATATAAAATATTATAAATATGATAACAAGTGTCACTAGTGGCGTATTGTTATTATAGTATTTATTTAGTTGTAATTTTATTTATTGATTGGCTATTGGTTGTATATAGTATTTGTTTAGTTGTAATTTTTTTTGTTGATTAAATATTGGTTGTATAGACAAATTGCATTCTAATAATAGAAAAATTAATTTTTGAAAAGTGTTGAAATGTTTTGGGTAAATAAAATTGAAATCTCAAAAATAATTTAATTTGGTAAAAATAAAATAGGACTAAAATACTTTCTAACTATAAAACTAAACTTTTACAAAAATAATCGAATTTCATAAAATAAAATGTGTAGAACCCTAACCTTAGCTTGGGTGTGAATAGATTTGAAATGTCTGCGTAAAATATTAAAATGTAATAATATTGAATACTATTACAATTTAAAATACATTAAAATATTGTAAGTTTGAATAATAATTATATAATATAATAATAGTGTGGATAGATTTGAAATGTCTACCTAAGATATTAAAATGTAATAATATTGAATACTATTACAATTTAAAATGCATTAAAATATTGTAAGTTTGAAGAATAATTACATAATATAATAACAATAACATATTCATATTTACATCACTACAGTATTTTATCTCAGAGAACATGATTTTAATTATTTTAATTAATCTAATATTTTGGTTTAGTAATAATTTTGGGTGCATTCATTTAATAAAAGTATGTGGTTCAGCTCCATTTAATTAGACATCAATGGTTAAGATCGAAAGAATAGTTAAGAATTATTTTAGTAAAATTGGGTTATTTATGTGTATAACCCTAAAGTATAGTTATAAAACAAATTTAAACCTTAATATTTTTTTTATAAAATAACTGTGAATAGAAATCAATAAATAAAAATATGCATGCTTTGTTGATTAGGTATTGGTTGTATAGACAAATTGCATTCTAATAATTGAAAAAATAATTTTTGAAGAGTGTTGAAATGTCTTGGATAAATAAAATTGAAATCTCAAAAATAATCTAATTTGGTGAAAATAAAATAACCTAAATATTCCCTAACTATAAAACTAAACTTTATAAAGTCTATTAAATAACACAAATATTTCCTTAAAATGTAATAATACTAATACTTTTATAATTTAAAATCTATTAAAATATTGTAAGTTTGAAGAATAAAATGAAAAAAACTAAACTTACACAAATATTTCCTTAAAATGTAATAATACTAATATTTTTATAATTTAAAATGCATAACACAAATATTTCCTTAAAATGTAATAATACTAATATTTTTATAATTTAAAATGCATTAAAATATTGTAAGTTTGAATAATAAAATAAAAATGTAATAAAAAAAATAAATTTTATAAAGTCTATTAAATAACACAAATATTTCCTTAAAATATAATAATACTAATACTTTTATAATTTAAAATGCATTAAAATATTGTAAGTTTGAAGAATAAAATAAAAATGTAATAAAAAAACTAAACTTTATAAAGTCTATTAAATAACACAAATATTTCCTTAAAATACTTTTATAATTTAAAATGCATTAAAATATTGTAGGTTTGAAGAATAAAATAAAAAATGTAATAACATTTGTGGGTGGTTGGGAGCAAGGCCGAGACAGCAAAGGCACCAATGATGATTCGCAACTGCAGTAGGGAGGCACGAGCGGAAGGGATGTTTCGTTTTGTTTCATTGATTAAGGCAAATGACAGTTTAGGCATGACTTGGGAGCCCAGCTGGATTTCGAGAAGTTTCGGCAGGCTTCTTCATAAGCAGATGGCGGAGGTAACTTATTTATTCTTCCCGATTCAAGACAAATGCCTACATACTTTGCTATTATCTTTTCGGCGGATGCTATAAGGTGTGGTGGTATGGATACGCCAGTGCGTCTTACCAGCCGGAAGCGACAAATGGCTTTCCTCGGAGCCATTATGGACCTTCGGCTACAGAGAATATTGCGACGACCCGACGCTCTGATGCTGGGAGCGGTGAAAATGATATTGGGTAGGTTGTTTCTAGAAAATGGAGAATGTTACAGGGTGGATACAGACATTACCTCCAGGACTCTGGGGATCTTGCTTGAACTAGGCTTGGACAAACAATTGGTGAAGTCTATCATGCAGGGTGTCTTCAATGCAGAGCATCTGGGGGTTCTTGAGATTTCATTGCAGATGGCTAGTTTGGGGTCTGGAATTCTGCGGTCGAAGGATTGGAACGAGTTCAAAGACCCTGGTGCTGTTATTAAGCTCTATCCTTTTATCTTGGATGTCAGAGGCTTCGATTTGATTCTGCTCAAAGACCAAGCGGCATTGGCAGTCAGTTTCATCAAGAAGGCTTTAGGTTTGGAGATGGTGGTCGGGCTAGACTAGTTGGATGATTTCAGGAAACTCCTTACTTCTGCAAATATCTAGTGTTTATCTACTCCTTCTGCTCCATTTTGTATAGTCAAAGCTTTGCATTGCAAGTCTAGGTTTTAGTGCTTATCCTCTATAAATAAATTTGGTGACCCTGTGTGGTCTTTCTCCTAAGCTTCTCCGGCCAGCCATAAAAGGCTGATGATATGTAGCTCCTTTTTGAATCTATAAATATAAAAATGCTATTACGGATCAAAAAAAAATGTAATAACATTTAAAATGCATTAAAATATTGTAAGTTTGAAGAATAAAATAAAAAATGTAATAACATGGGGAAATTTTTTTGTGATACAGTAGATTTTTAACTTTTGACTAAATAAAATTGAAATCCTAAATTTTTAACTCTTACTAAAATAATTTAATTTCATAAAATAATTACATCATTACAATATATCTTAGTCACTTAATTTTTTGTTTAGATAATAATAGTAAGTACTTTTAGGGAACATGATTTTAATTATTTTATAAAGTATGTCAGTTAAGAAATATTTTAGTGAAATTAGGTTATTTATGTGTAGAACCTTAAAGTATAGTTATAAAACAAATTTAAACCCTAATAATTTTTTTATAAAATCGCTGAAAAGAAATCAATAAATAAATAAATAAATGCTTTGTAAAGAAAAATTTGTGTTATTTTATTTTACGAAATTAGGTTATTTTTGGGATTTTAATTTTTTTTACTCGCGAATTAAAAATCTAGAGTGTCATGAAAAATACTTTTATTTTGGGGATTTCAATTTTATTTATTCTAATAGTTAAAAATCTAGTGTGATGGAAAATATTTAAATGAAGTGATGCCATATTCTTAAATATAGTTAGTTAAATCTTAAAAATATAATGCACTTGCTCGTATACTTTTCCCATTTTTATTTGATTTGATAAAACCTTAATAAATGGATGTGCATTAATCTAAAGAAAAATAATTTTTCAATTTGTTGGAGTGAATTTGTTTTACGGCATCAGAAATTTTTCTCAGCACTATAATGTTCACATACAAAAGACTATCGGCTTAGGATTTGTTATTTGAAGCATTCAAAAACCCTAAAGATTTAAATGTCAAGATTAAAAACAAAAACCAAGGCCATCAAATATTAAAGTTTGATATTTTAAAATAAACAGCACAAAGTAACAACCCATAGATTGAAGATTTAATGATCAAGAAACTGCACCAACCCAAATCAATTGAAAAACCTGCACAAGCACGAGAGAATAGATAAAATCTAATTTAATATACTATGAACTCTCAAAAAGTTATAGCAAAGACAATGATATTGTTGGATAAAGGGGCTAAAAGGACCGTGAACTAAAAAATAATTTTTAAAAAAATCAAATTTTTTCGCAACACCTGCAAATCGAGATATCTCCATAAATGTACCAAAACTTGAATATAAAATTTTGGGGTAAAAGCGGTTTGGGTAGTTGAACGGTAATAGTTAGGTGAACTACACTGGTGTTTAATATTTTCAATTTGTTACGAATAGGTTTTGATTTAAGTTTTTAAGTTTGTAAATAATAAATTAAATTCATTAATTTCAATTTATTATTTACAATGGAAAGATTTAATAAAGTTGTTTCCTATGTATTAAATACAAGCAAAGTAACAAAATAGTCTTTAAACTCTTGTCACTATTAATAGGAAGTTGTTTCCTATGTATTAAATATTCAATGTTCATATTTTCACTTAAAATTTAAATATAAATTTTCAAAATTAAATATTAAATATTTAAATAATTTAATAATAATGATTAAAGAATTAATTAATGTAATAATACTAATACTTTTATAATTTAAAATGCATTAAAATATTGTAAATTTGAAGAATAAAATAAAAAATGTAATTAAATTCATGATACTTAGATTTTAAAGTTTTGACTAAATAAAATTGAAATCCAAGATTTTTAACTTTTGAGTAAATAAAATTGAAATCCCTAAAATAATATAATTACATAGTAGAACCCTAAAAACTAAATTAAAATTAAATTACTTTTAGCTAATGAAGCAAAAAATAATCATCATCCATTTAGGCATGACTTAACTAGTGGGAGACAAAATTTGTGTTCATAATTTGTTTACTTGCCACGTGCTCCCCTCAAACCAAAATTCTCTCCGCATTTATAGTTTTTTGTTACACTCTCCCGACAATCTGACAATCCCCAGAGAAGAGGTCGTTTTTTTTCAGCCAATGACAATACAAATAAATCATTTCTAAATAATTTTTTGTTAAAAATTTATCATGTTGACATAGGAAAAGTACAAATTTAAATCAAATTTGTCCGACAAGAAAAATAATCATATCTTTTGATTGGTTTGCAATCAATAGATTAATAACTAGATAAGTGGGAACTCATTGCAATAGTACCAGTCAAAAGGTACTAAAAACATGGCTACTATGGCTGGCCAGCCAACACTCAGATATCTTTAGAAAAAGTATATTAGTTTTAATTTAGAATTATTTTTATTTATTTAATTAAAGTAAAATAGGCATCTCATAGACCTCCTATTCATGGGATGCCTTGGGATCATTCAGAAGTGAAAACAAGAGTTGATGAAAGATGGAAGCCACCAAAAGAAGGATGGTTCAAATTAAATTTCAATAGGGCATTTGGAGGAAACTAAGATTGTTGAGAGCAGGATGCATATTTAGGAATCAAGATGGCATAGTGATTGGAACAATGGCAAAAAAGCTACCAGTAGGAACAAATATTGAAGCAAAATTTCAAGTCATTTTCTGAGGTCTTCAAATGGGAATTAAATTTGGATTGAATAGAATAATTATAGAGGGAGATTCATTAATAACTATTAATGCCATAATAAATGGCAAGTGCCCAAATTGGAAATTAAATAATATCCTACACTGTTGTCGGGAGTTGATGAACAAATTTGAAGTATTTCAAGTTAAGCATGTGTACCGTGAAGCAAACAAGGAGGCAGACAAACTCGCTAACATGGCAATTGAAATGGCTAGAGAGTTTCTAGATGGCAGGGAGGTAAACATGTGGAGAAATATTATAGGGGATTCACCTTCCCTTCACATTATGCAACAATAAATTGAAGTGATGAGAGGAAGAGATGCCCAGTCCTTTTGCTCGAGGGAAGATTCAGCAGAAGTATGCAAAATGAACTAGTGATAATGATGAGAATTAACCCCGAGTTGATGCAAAGGGATATTAAATTGGAAAGGATGCAATGGCCATGACATTCAGAAAAATGGATACCATAGTATGTCTCACGGCAAAAATGTGACAAATTGCTTTCAGGGGAGAGATAACTGATCTACACTTGAAGAAGATGTTCAAGTCAAAATCTTCAGTGATTTTGCATGCCATGAGAATGGTATTAGGTAACACTTTCTTGTTGATGACCCACAAACACTAGGTCAATACGGACATAGCCTCAACATTCGTAGCTGTTATGTTGGATTTAGAAGAGCCAAAAGATTACATTCAAGAGGTCACAGAGACGCTGATAAAGTCGAGGTGGCGAGGAGGTTTGAAGAAAATAGTGGATGAAGCGATGTTGGGTCTAGGGTTTCTTCTAGAGGGCACTTGGCCTTCCACCAACCTATATTACTCAGGGATGTGGGTGTCATTCATTATCATGATGATTGGAGAAGAGGAGTGTAAGCACAAAGCAAAATGGGGATTGGATTTTTTGAAGGTGGTAGCAAGGGTATCGAATTCTTCTAGTGTGGACTGGTCCTTTGCTGTAGATACAGATGACTTAGACTCGAGTGATGACGGTGAGCAAGCAGTAGAAGATAATGTTAATTAAAAAGGTGCATCTATAGTAATGCTATGATAAAATAGTTTATATTTAGAAGGACCTGTTCGTCCTCCAAACTGTACCCACTAATTCCTAAAGGTGGGAAACCTTTATGATCAAAAATAGTGAACTTTGGCCAATGAATGGGAGATTTGTTTCACACTTTTCTCCCCTACTCTTTAGGCTCTATAATGCCTAGGTGGGTTTCCCTTCTAATGGCACTAAAATAGTTTAGTAACAGAGTTGCAATATAGTGCCTAGAAAATGAATGGTTTCATATAGACTAGCAAAGATTTGTATAACTAATCACAAAGAATATCTTATTCTTTGTAATCTTTGAAGACTTTGATATGAAACCTGATAAATACTTATAAATGACTTTCTAATAATTTAAAATTTATCATTTAAGATTAGGATCTTGGAAATGGAGATTTGTAAAGGTAAACTGGTGCTTATCATGGGAAACAAAGTCACAATGTTATGCATGTACCACAGCATTTAAACATATCTTTGATGGTTAATAAAATACTATCACATGGCAATAGTAAGACCTTCTAAAGCCTACAATGCAACCATACTTAGTAATCCCTTTGAGAATGTAGTATTCATGTATTCCTTAAGTAAACATTTACATCGTTCCTTGAATAGAAAGCAAACTTAGAAGAAAAAACTCAATACAACAAATGTGTAAGATAAACTCTATAATCTTTGATTATTTCATTAAAAGAGCATTACATTTCAAGAATGGAGACAGTAACACAATAGCATGTATTCATATCTGCATAACTCATGATACTACAATGCTATCACAAATCACTTACAAAACAACGGTCTGATACCCTACAACAGACAACCTATTTTCCCTTTACAAAGCCCCTTTTCTTAAAATTTTCCATAACCCTTGAACCAACGAGCACCACCCTCTTTATAATACAAAAGGGGGCTCATACAATGTGTCAATATATTCCAAAAGCTTACAACAACATTCATTTATTTAATAAAACCAGATTTAAAATCCTTTGGACAATTCAAGATAATTGCCCCTTTTTGTTTTACATGCATTCCTTGAGTCATGGGTCATTGGGTTATCCACATGACTCCCCATCTTTCAATTTCAAGTTGCCATATGTTAGAGCCCCTGGGACTATTGAGGTAACCATCAACAGTTAAAATAAGAAGCAATCATAATTGCTCTTTAAAGGAAGCTGTCGCAGGAGTCACCATCACTCAAGCATGTAGTTTTCTGGTTCTGCCAATAAACTCCTAATTCTTCATCACCAACTAGACCATCTAAATGTGATATTCTTCCACTATCACAACTGTCCCTTTGATGAGTGTCATCTATCCTAGAAAAGGGGAGAGAGAATAATGATGCCTCTCTACCTGAGCATCTGACTCTGAAACTTGGTTGAAGTTGTTGAAATTTCAACAAATTTCTCTACTTCAACCAAGCAGCTATATGCAATTGGAGTCCCTAAGAAGCCTAAACCCTCCCTCATCAGAATGACACTATCAGTAGGTGAACCCATGGGAGTATTTCTACTACTACTGCCTCATACTCAATTTCTTCCCTAAACCATCCATTTCCTGAGCAATGCCCCTCATGTTCCTAATTCGGAAAGGGGAAATTTGCAACCAGGAGAACAGGGGCATACTTCTTTAGGGAATAGAGGACAAAAAGGTCAAATAGAAATGGAAACATTATGCACCGTACCCATGGTAGAAGATGATGTAAACTAATCATGGAAATACTTCCATTTATAGTGAAAAGGGAAGAAGGCTCTCTACCTAAGTACTTCCTACTCGCCAACAACTCCCATAAATCCATTTCAAACACCTACAAGCTTTGCACACTTAATCCTTATTTGGAAATCTCTAAAGATCACGTCACAACCCCCCAAAGAAGGAAATGGAGGCACAAGCTACTCATAGCTTATCAAAACTTGCCTACGAACACATCTTGCATAGACAGCAGATGTCCAATCTACTTACTAAAATCTGACTAAAGATTAGGACTCGCTAGCGAGATGTACCTGGTGTCAAATCGTAATCCTTTTATACTTGAATGAAACCCTCCTATTAGAACACAATCAATCTATTGGGAGGGGGGTGAATCAGTAGATAATCAAAACTTAAAACTCAAACACTCAAGCATCAACAATGAGAAAGCACACACACATGAACACCAGATTTACATGGAAAACCCAATGTGGGAAAAAGCATGGTGAGAACAAATGCTGCTAGGATCTACTATCATAATCTAGCCTCACAAATGAATCCTTTGATTACAATTTTAAGAGCACCCACTCTAAGGAATCACCAAATCTATGATTTTAGAGCATCAACCCTAAGGAGACTACAATCCCCTATTCTAAACACCGACTCAGACCATCAAAGTCACCAACCTCTGAAATTACTTTAACTGGTATGCAAATTATTGGTTCTTCATTAACTTGAGATGCACATCTTCAATTCTTTGCTTTTTCTTACTCTTCTCCTCTCTGCTTCAACACATACACTCTATCATGCGTTCTACCCAGCTCTGCTTTATTCTACTTTTTTATATATTTTGTTTTTCACGCTCAAGCGCTCATAAACATAATGTTTTACTTCAATTTGACTGATCTTCACTCCAATCATGCATGAAACCTTTAACATGCATTTAGATCCTTTCTTCAATTGATATCCAGTCAGTTTGCATGAGCATGCCATGAAAATCGCATTGAAACCATATTATTTCACTGAAAATCTTATCTGTCAGACTTTCAAGATTCTAGCCTAATGCCCTCCTTTGTTCGTAGAGCATCGATGGTCAGGATTTCATCCTTCCATCCTTCCTTTCTTCTTAAATCTTCAAGTGACAGACTTGTTCTCTTTCCTCTTCTTTATAGCTACAAATTTGATAGTTAAATAATCATCTTTTGCCATTCTACAAACGTGATTTACAAAGGGCAAAACAATCATGCGGAATTGTGGAATGATGCCACATGTCCAACCTTGCCCCTTTGGCAATATCATCGAGCTTCTTCCTGTTCACCTTCTGTCTTCGCAAACTTAACAAACTTCAGCCTTTTACTTCTTCGCCTATCGCTTAGGAATGTTGCAAGATGAACCTCCGAACGTTGAATTCTGATCCTTTACATTTTGTCGAACTTCGCTCTTCGAATCTTCCTTCCTTCAATACCGATAACTCAAAACTCTAAAACTTTGATACGTCGATACTTAACTTTGTTTCTTTCAACACTTCGAAGCTGAAACACTGAAATGCCAAACTTTGAAACTCTGCTTATTTACACTTGGTCGAACTTTCACTTATCAAACCTTTCATCCTGGCCCTTCCAACTTCCTCACCTAGTGAGAGGGTAAGCTCGAAACTCTAAACTCCGCTTGCCTTAGACTTTTTTTGGGTTTCCATCAGCGGGCTTCTTTCCTTTCAGTCTTCACTACATGAAGGGTGAAGACTACAACTTCGATCTCTAACTCTACCCATAACTTGTCTAAATTTGATCAGAACTTCACCAAATTTGAATCAGGGACACCCATTTGGCTCTGTAACAACATGAAATCATCATTTTGACCATACAACATAGTAGCTCTTTAACACCCTTTGACATCAATGACAATTATATCAACAATCTCCCCCTTTGTCATTGATGGCAACACTTATGCAAAATCTATTTTTGGTGCTGCTCTTCTATCTGCAACAATGTTGTTCTGATCTCTCTTTTCTACATCTACATTTTTCTCTTCTCCTCTAACACTCCCCCTGACTCTAACTCTCCCCCTTACACTCACTCTCCCCCTTTGACATCAATGGCAAAGGGAGATAATCAACCTCTTTCTTGACAACAATCAGCTGCCATCTCTCTACCTTCTCCCCCTGAAAGGTAGTCACTGTCCAAAATAGGAATGAATAATGTGTCTTTCACAGCTTTCCCTAGACAGATATCATAGCTGCACTTCTACTTGAAAGGGGGAGGAGCCTTAACTCCTAACTTCAGTCTAAGATATTCAAAAGTATCCTTGGGAAGTGCCTTTGTGAAAATGTCTGCAACTTGCTCCTAAGTAGGAACATACTCCATTCTAACTTCCTGATTTGCAACCTTTTCTCTCAAGAAATGATAATTGATCAATATATGCTTGGTTATTGAGTGCATTATAGGATTCTTTGAGATACTAATTGCACTTAAGTTATCACAAAGAATACGAATAGGATCATCAAACTCTAGCTTTTATGTCCTTTAATGTCTGCTTCATCCATAAGACTTGTGTACAACATGAAACAACAGCTACATACTCTGCTTCAACAGTGGATAATGTGACTGAATCATGCTTCTTGCTAAGCCATGATACTAACCTATCACCAAGAAAGAAAGAACCACCACTTGTGCTTCTTTTGTCATCTAAACTTCCTGCCCAATCAGCATCTGTATATGCTGTCAACGTGAAGTCATTACTCCTTGGATACCATAATCCACAGTACCTTTTAGGTATCTAAAGATCCTCTTCACTGCTTGTACATGAGATTCCTTAGGAGTGACTTGGAATCTAGGCACCATGCATATTGCTTGCATGATATCAGGTCTGGATGCAATTAGGTATAGCAAGCTACCTATCATACATCTATACATTGACTAATCTGAATCTAGTGATTCATCATTCTTGCTCAATTTTACATCTTGTCATCATGGGGGTACTTACAGGCTTACAATCTTCCATCTTAAACCTTGTGAGCATTTCCTTAGCATACTTGGTTTGTGATATGAATATACCTTTATCTAACCGTGAAACTTGTAACCCAAAAAAAATGATAGTTCTCCAAACATGGAGATTTCAAACTCTTTATGCATTAGCTTAGAAAATTCCTTGCACATCTTGTCATTACTACCACAAAAAATAATGTCATCAACATATACAACAACAATTAACATGTGCTTACCTTCTAATTTGTAATACAAATTGCTATTTGCACACCCTTTTTTGAATCCCTGCTGCCGGAGATAACCATCCATCTTAGAATACCAAGCCCTAGGGGCATGTTTTAGTCCATATAATGCCTTTTTCAACTTGCACACATAGTTTTCTCTTTGAAAGTTGAAAACCTTTAGGTTGCTCAATGTACACCTCTTCACTAAGGTTCCCATTTAGAAATGCAAACTTGACATCCATTTGATAAACTTTAAAGTTCTTGTAAACAAATAATGCCAAAAACATTTGAATGGCTTCTAACCTTGCCACTGGTGCAAATGTTTCTTCAAAATCGATTCCTTTAACTTTTGCATACCCTTTGCACACTAAACGTGCCTTGTTTCGCATGACTTCTCCATCTTCATTTAGCTTGTTTTTGAAAACCCATTTTGTGCCTATTACATTCTTATCGACTGGTCTTGGAACTAACTCCCAAGTCTGGTTCTTCTCAATCTTATTGAGTTCCACAATTAAAGCACTTAAAGGGTATCTTACCTTTATACTTCCTAGATCCTCTCTTTAATCGTCTTACAAATTAGTCCCTTCTTCATCTGCTTCAAATTCATGCTATACATGTTTTTCTTTCTTCAATGCTTTGAATGCAGCTTCTCTTTTGGAGATTTCAGCACCACCAATTCTCATCTCATAGGCAGTAAATATACCATGAAGCTCATCAATAGTCAACTTATCAAGCTCTTTCAATTCTTCTATAGCTGAAACTTTAGAATCATACCTGGAGGGTAAAGATCTAAGGACCTTTTTGACAATTACTTCCTCATCTAGTCCTCTCATGGCGTTCACAATCTCATCAACTCTGATCAGGTAATCAGCAATAGTTTCTTCCTCTTTCATCTTCGAGCTTTCAAATCTTGATTTAAAGGTCTGCAACTTAGCTTGCTTAACCTTTGTATCTCCATCATAAATGCTTTTAAGCTTATCCCATATTTCCTTAGTAGATTTACAGTGCATAACTTTCACAAATTTAGAGTTAGCCAAACCACAAAGAATTGCATTCTTAGCCTTAGCATTACATTCACATGCTTTCTTACCATCTGCATATGTTGGAGGAGTTGTAGGCACAGTATATCCATTTTTAACAGACTGCACATTAAATTCAATTGAAGTTAGATAGGCTTCCATTCTTATGCTCCAGAAGCATAATTTGTTCCATTAAACAATGGTGCTTTGTTTGAGCTAGATCCTTCTTGACCGATCATGTGTTCACTCTTCCAAGATCAACCCTGGCTGTTATGTTTTTTAAGGAACTGAGCTCTGATACCAATTGTTAGAACACGATCAATCTATTGAGAGGGAGGGTGAATCAATAGAAAATCAAAACTTAAAACTCAAACACTCAAGCGTCAACAATGAGAAAGCACACACACATGAAAACTAGATTTACATGGAAAACCCAATGTGGGAAAAAACATGGTGAAAACAAATGTTGCTATGATCTACTATCCTAATCCAACCTCACAAATGAATCCTTAAATTACAATTTTAAGAGCTCCCACTCTAAGGAATCACCAAATCCCTGATTTTAGAGCATCAACCTTAAGGAGACTACAATCCCCTGTTCTGAGCACCAACTTAGACCATCAAAGGCACCAACCTCTGAAATCACATTAACCGGTATGCAAGTTATTGGTTCTTCATTAACCTGAGATGCACATCTTTAATTCTTTGCTTTCTCTTACTCTTCTCCTCTCTGCTTCAACACATACACTCTATCATGCGTTCTGCCTAGCTCTGCTCTATTATGCTTTTTTATATATTTTGTTTTTCACACTCAAGCACTCAAAAACATAATGTTTTACTTCAGTTTGACTGATCCTTCACTCCAATCATGTGTTCACTTTACATGAAACCTTTAACATGCATTTAGATCCTTTCTTCAATTGATTTCAAGTTAGTTTACATGAGCATGCCATGAAAATCACATTGAAACCATCTTATTTCACTGAAAATCTGATCTGTCAGACTTTAGGGCTTCCAACCTGATGCCTTCCTTTGTTTGTAGAGCGTCGATAGTCGGGCTTTCATCCTTTCTTTCTTCTTAAATTATCAGGGGTCGAACTTGTTCTCTTTCCTCTTCTTTATAGCTACAAATTTGACGGTTAAATAACCATTTTCTGCCATTCTACAGACATAATTTACAAAGGGCAAAATAGTTCTGCGGAACCACGGAATGATGCCATGTGTCCAACCTTTCTCCTTTGGCAATATCATCGGGCTTCTTCTTGTTCACCTTCTGCCTTCGCAAACTTAGCATACTTCGGCCTTTACTTCTTCGCCTTCCATCTAGGAATGTTGCAAGATGAACCTTCGAACGCCAAACTCTGATCCTTTGCACTTTGTCAGACTTCGCTCTCCGAGTCTTTCTTCCTTCAACGCTGATAAGCCAAAACTCTGAAAATCTGATACACCGATACTTACCTTTGTTTCTTTCAACACTTCAACGCTGAAACACTAAAACACCAAACTCTGAAACTCCGCTTATTTACACTTGGTTGAACTTTTTCTTGTCAGACCTTTCATCTTGGCCCTTCCAACTTCCTCACCTGGTGAGTGGGTAAGCCTGGAACTATGAACTCCACTTGCCTTAGACTTTTTCGGGGTTTCCATCAGCGGGCTTCTTTCCTTTTAGTCTTCACTACGTGAAGGGTGAAGACTGAAACTCTGATCTCTGACTTTGCCCATAACTTGTCCAAATTTGATTAGAACTTCACCAAATTTGCATCAAGGACACCCATTTGGCTCTGTAACAGCATGAAATCGTCATTTTGACCATACAACATAGTAGCTCTTTGACACCCTTTGACATCAATGATAATTATATCAACACCTCCTACTTCATAGGCTCTAGCCACTATCAGAACATAGCTGAGGGCTTCGAAATCTATGTAAAAATTGTCATGCAACAGTCACTCCACCATTACTACCCATGTACTCAACGAGATTTCCAACAATAGACAATTTCAAATTCAAATATGGATCGTTGATATAACGTCTGTCATGGCAAGATCAACGGTTTAGGATAACCTGAGAAGCTTTGAAAATTCAACACAGGCGTTGAAAAGTCCTCGACGAATTAGGATGCATCAAGAGAGAAAACTTTCCAAATCAAATCATCGAGACCCTACCACATGTCATCATCTCATGTCCCCACACTCCCTATCAGGTACCAAAACTCTAGCATTGCGGGTTCGTGCTTTCCATCCACATGGAACACACTATTCCTCAAGCTTTGTAAGTACTCAGCTGACTAGGGTATACGTGGTAGCGAATCACAATAGCGCGGGGCCAACTTCGCTTTGACAACTCATCCTCCATGGTAGCATGCAACCAATCATAGTTTACATAGTTGGACTTCCAACATCTATGACTTCAACGAGATCGTGGACCCACTGAATAGGTGGCACCATTCCATAATAGCGCGACCCCGACAAGGTACAAACTTAAGAGGCTTGCGGACTCGCGATGAGCTACCAAGTGTCAATGCCACACTTGACCTCCACGCTTAAAGGCTTAAATATTTTAATTTTTTCATTGTTTATGGGCCATAGAACAGTAATCTAGGACAAAGGGTCTGATAAGACATGATGTCTAAGGGCTTAACTTGTAACTTAAACGACTGGCAACTGGGACTAGAAGGTCACCGATGAAACATAAGGCAAAAGTGAATAAAAAAAAAGGGGCTTAGGGTTTTAGACTCAAGATAATGCCTTGAAGAAAAGATCCTAAAACCCTAGAAAAAATAGCAAGTCCTAACAGTGGCTCTGTCTGGGGATGCACATTTCAAGGGAATGTGGTGAGAAAAATAGAAAAGTCTAGGATGCAGATCAAACCAAACAAATAAGACAAAAGCAAAAACACTACATTATGGGTTAACAACAACCATAATTGTACAACACAAAAATAAAGAAAAGAAAACCCTAACTACTGGGCATGGAAAAAGAAGAGCATAAGCTCATGAGAAAAAAATAGTTCAAGAACTGTCCATGCACATGCAATTCTTGAATTTCTCCAGATAGACTTTTCAAGAAATCTAAATTTTCTCCATAGACATTTATTATGGTATAAGGTCCTAACCACATGGAATCAAACTTACCATGTTTCCCTTTGTCCCGTGCTTTTGCATTCCATACCAATACCATGTCACCACATTCAAATTTCCTATCTTTAGCCCTCTTGTCAAACAAATACTTCACTTGTTGCTTCTTGACATTCACCATTTGTGTCTTTCTCCTTGTTTCATACAATTCAACCAACTGGTTTATCCTGCTTGTCATGGCATCTTTTAAATCTTCATGATTTTCTTGTATGAACTTGTATATAGGAAGTAGATTATTGACATGCATATTTGGACTCATGCCATAGACAAGTTCATAAGGTGATCTCCATGTAGACTTCTTTATAGTCATTCTATCTGCACACAAGGCCAATCTCAATTTTGAGTCCCAAGCTTTTTTATTCTTCCCCGGCATCCTCTTGACAATTTTCATCAGGCTTTTGTTGCTTTATTCTACTTGGTCATTTCCCTGTGGGTGGTATGGTGAAGAATGAGATAAGTTAATTCCATATTCAGTGCAAAGATCAATCAACTCAACTGATCTAAAGCACATGGCAATATCTGTGATTAACCTATTTGGCACCCCAAACCTTGAGATGATGTGATCCATGAGAAAGTCCACAATGATTTTACTAGTAGCTCATCTAGTTCGGATAGCTTCTATCGATTTGGTAAAGTATTCAGTTGCTACTAATATCCACTTAAAACCCCCACTAGACTTTTCAGAGATTTCGCCAATGAAGTCTATCCCCCATTGTTGAAATGGGGCTTCTACAACTTGAGGCTTTAATGGTAAGGCTCCAGACCATCTTAACTTACCTAAAAATGTCTGACATGCTTCACACTTCCTTACCAAGTTGTAAGTATCAACAAACAGGGTAGGCTACCAATATCCTACTCTAATGATTTAATGAGCAATAGTCTTGGCCATAAAATGACCTCCATAATGTCCACTATGCACGTCTTTCAAGACCTGCCCTACTGTAGACTCATCCAAACATTTCAATAGGATACCATCCCCATTTTTCCATTATAAATCTTGCTCTAGGATAACAAATTTTAATGCATGCAACTTCAATGTTCTTTTCTAATTATCACTTAAATCTTCTGGACATTTCAGATGATTCAAATAGAATATAATGTCCTTATACCAACCTGATTCCTCCAAGTTGCATCTTTCTGCCAAGTGAACATTACTTACACAATTTACCTAAGCTGCCTCCAAATTAGATTTAGCCATGAGCTTCGCCAGTCCCTAACCTCTGACCAATTTGATGATCTGAATTTCTATATTAAATTCTTGGACTTTATTGATCCACCTGCATCTTCTACCTGTAACCTAATGTGCACAAGAATATCCTTCACTGTAGCATGTGAAACATAAGCTATAATTCTCACTCCCACCAGATAAGGCTTGAAATTATTTACAACCTTAACTAGTGCATATGCATGTATCTCCATGGGGTCATACTTCAATTCAGAAGATTGGAGTGATTTGCTAAAAAATGAGATACGTTGTTCAAAACCATCACTATTCTTTTGTAACAACATTGTTGCTATAGTATGAAAAGAAGCAAAAGAGAACAATTGGAATGTGTTGGAATATGGCGACTGATCATGCAAATAATGTACACTCGTAACCTATCCTCTTTTTTGCACGTTCGGAGTCGGTTGTTAATTTTTGGTAACTGACAAAAGAAAAATGACATTGTAAAACCCTAATTATAGAAGCTTCCAAAAAGCTTGTTATAAGTGGCTAGGATGTATGTTGTGGGTATGGAATTCATGAGATTGTAATCTATTTTGCACTGGATAATAAAATCATTGAATGGATGAGTTTTTGTGGATGTAGCCCATATTGGGTGAACCGCATTAAGCTTTTGTGTCGATCTCTTTTATGTTGTTCTTTACTGTTATATTTGGGTTATTTAATCTGCATATAATTATTTGTGTTTATTGCTCTGATATGCTTGAAACCTAACAACTGGTATCAGAGTGGGTTGTTTTTTATTATCGTATGCAAGAAGGTCTCACGGTTGAGTGGGAGTCTCACAGTAAAGTGGGAGCAATGGCGGACAAGGGTAAATTGAAGGTAGATAAATTCAATGGGTAGAACTATCAATTATGGAAGATGCAAATGGATGATTATCTCTATCAGAAGGATTTATGGAGGCCATTGGAAGAAAAAGCCAAGAAACTGACAGCAATGACTAATGAGGATTGGGAACTTCTGGATAGAAAGGCACTAGGAACCATTCAGTTGTGCCTGGCAACATCTGTGGCATTCAATATAACAGAAGCGAAGACAACAGATGAATTGATGAAAGCTTTGGCTAAATTGTATGAAAAACCCTCAGCCTCTAATAAGGTATTTCTCATGAAGCGTTTGTTTAATTTGAAAATGATTGAAGGTGGATCTGTGTCAGATCATTTAAATGAGTTTAATACGATTACTAATCAGTTAACTTCTGTAAAAGTGAAATTTGATGAAGAGGTGAGGGCTCTCTTGGTTTTATGTTCTTTGCTAGAAAGCTGGAATAGCTTGGTAATGGCTGTAAGTAACTCTGTCTTTGGTTCAAATGCTTTGAAATTTGATGATGTTGTTGGTGTTATCCTTAGTGAGGAAATGTGATGGAAAAGCATAGGTGAGAGTTCAACATCAGGTAATGCTTTGACTATAGAGAACAGGGGAAGAACAAAGGAGAGAGGAAAAAGCCCAACAAATCGTGGGAAGTCACAAGGGAAGTCGAATAAAGGTAGACCTAAATCTAGAGGAAGAATGGATTGCTGGCACTGTAGAGAACTAGGACACTTGAAGAAGCATTCTTGGTCTCGAAAAGACAAACAAGGAGACATACAACATGATGACAGTAAGGAAGCTAATGTTGCAAGTAATAAATTATAGGATGCTTTAATTTTGTGTTTAGATAATGCTAATGATTTTTGGGTAATAGATTCAGGGGCTTCATTTCATGCCACACCCCATAGGAAATATTTTGTAGATTGTGTTTAAGGTGATTTTGGACAGGTATATTTGGGTGATGATGAACCCTGTTAGATTGTTGGAAAAGGAAAGATAAAAATCAAGTTGTAGAATTGAAATGAATGGTTGCTATAGGAGGTAAGGCATGTTCCAAATTTGAGAAGGAATTTAATCTCTACAGGACAATTGGGTAGTGAAGGTTGCATAGTTACCTTTTCAGACAAAGTCTAGGTCACTAAAGGTGCATTAGTAGTAGCTAAAGGTGAAAAGGTAGGCACATTGTATTTGTGTGTTGGTAATACTTATTCTAGCTTAGCTGCTACAGAAACAGTTGTTATTGAGATAGTTATAACACTTGCTACAGGGACAAAAATAGAATTGTCGCACCATAGACTTGGGCACATGAGTGAGAAAGGGATGAAGATCCTTCACTCCAGAAAGTTGCTACCAGGTCTGAAACAGATTGACTTGGATTTCTGTGAAAATTATGTTTATGGAAAATAGAAAAGAGTTTGATTTCTCAAAGTTGGGAAAGAGAAAAAGAGTGAGAAATTAGAGCTTGTGCATTCAGATGTATGGGGACCAACTCAGGTATCTTCTCTTGGTGTCTCTTGCTATTATGTTACTTTTATTGATGATGCAACTAGGAAAACATGGGTGTATTTCCTAAAACAAAAATTAGAAGTATTTAAAACTTTTAAAAAAGTGGAAAGCTTTAGTTGAGAATGAGACAGGAAAAAAGTTGAAGTGTCTCAAATCTGATAATGGAGGCGAGTATTGCAGCAGAGAATTTGAGAATTACTATTCATATAATGGAATCCGTAGATAGAAAATAGTTCCTAGAACCCCACAATAAAATGGTGTGTCTGAGATGATGAATAAGATCATTATGGAGAGTGCAAGGAGTATAAGATTACATGCTGGACTACCCTTACACTTTTGGACAGACGCTGTACATACCATTGCTTATTTAATAAACAGGGGACCTTCAAATCCTTTGGATGGTGGCATTCCAGAGGAGGCATGGATGGGTAAAAAGGTAAACTATTCATTTCTAAAAACCTTTGGTTGTGAAGCTTTTTTCCATGTTGATATTGAAAATAGAACCAAGCTTGAGGCTAAGTCTAAAAATGTACCTTCATTGGATATGGAGTAGATGAATTTGGTTATCGGTTATGGGATTATGAAAATCATAAAATCATTAGGAGTAGAGATGTTATATTCAATGAGAAGGTCATGTATAAGGATCAGATGTAGGAAAAGAAGCATGAACAGGCCAAAAAGGAATATGTGCTGTTGGATGAGATTCTAGAAAATAAAATGGCAGTGGTACCTGATGCTCAGCAACAACAAGTTATCCCACAGATTCCTGCAAGTGTTAGACATTCTATAAGGATAACTAGACCTCTAGAAAGAGTTTCTCCGTCATTATATACTATATTATTAACTGATTTTGGTGAACCTGAAGGTTATGAAGAAGCAATGCATACCAAAAAGTAGTGGGAGCTAGGCATGAAAGAGGAAATGGATTCGTTACTGCAGAATCAGACTTGGGACTTAGTCCAATTGCCTGCAGGTAAAATAGCATTGCCAAATAAATGGGTTTACAAGTTGAAGGAAGAAGATGGAGGCAAGAAAAGATACAAGTCCAGACTGGTGGTAAAAGGTTTTGCACAGAAAAAAGGTATAGATTTTGATGAAATATTTTCTCTTGTTTGTAAAGATGACTTCTATTAGAAATATTCTAAGTCTTGTGGCTGCAGAAGACTTGCATCTTGAACAGCTAGATGTGAAAACAACATTTCTCCAAGGGGATTTGGAAGAGGAAAGATACATGCAGCAACCGTAGGGATATGAGGTCAAGGGTAAGGAGGAATTTGTGTGTGGGTTAAAGAAGAGTTTGTATGGCCTGAAGCAAGCACCTCGACAATATTATTTGAAATTTGATAGTTTTATGACTGAACAAGGTTACAAAAGATGTCATTCTAATTATTGTGTTTATTTTAAGAAATTGAGTAATGGCAGCTATATTATCCTGTTGCTTTATGTTGATGACATGCTTGTTGCCAGGTCTAACATGCAGCATATTAATGAACTTAAGCATAAATTAGCAAATTCATTTGCTATGAAGGATTTGGGTGTAGCAAAACAAATCCTTGGTATGAGGATCACACGAGACAGGACAAACAGAAAATTATTTTTGTCTTAGAGTGAGTATGTAGAGAAGGTGTTGAAAAGGTTTAACATGCTGAATGCAAAAGCAGTTAGTATACCTTTACCTAGTCATTTTAAGTTGACTAAGGAGATGTGTCCAAATACACAAGAGGAGGAAGACAAAATGTCTAAGATACCATATGCATTAGCAGTTGGCAGCTTGATGTATGCAATTATATGCACAAGGCCAGATATTGCACATGTAGTGGGAGTTGTAAGCAGATATATGAGCAATCCAGGAGTGAAATATTGGAATGCAGTAAAATGGATTCTCCAATATTTGAGAGGTACTACTTCAAAGAAACTATGTTTTGAAGGAACAAATTATGCTCTAAAAGGATATATTGACTTTGATCTAGCAGGTGATATTGATAGCAAGAGGAGTACTGTAGGGTATGTTTTTACTATAGGAGGTATTGTAGTCAGTTGGATTTCAAGGCTGCAAAAGGTTATTGCACTTTCAACCACTGAAGCTGAGTATGTTTCTGCTAGGAAAGCTAGCAAGGAGATGATTTGGTTACAATGTTTTAAGGAGGAATTGGGTCAATGACAAGAAGATAGCCCTTTGTACACTGATAGCCAGAGTGCCATTCATCTTGCTAAGAATTTAGCTCTGTATTCAAAAACTAAGCACATACATCTCAAATACCACTTCATCCGGTCAGTTTTGGAGGATGGACAATTGAAGCTGGAGAAAATACACACAAGTGAGAATCCTGCAGTTATGTTCACAAAGGTAGTTACATAGGAGAAACTAATGAGGCATCAGTTTCCGTTGGCCTTCACAAATGATAATGGTGGATATAAGAAACCAGCCAGGCCTATAATCTAGTGGGAGTTGCAAGTGCATCAGTGTCGTCCAAGATCAGTCTCCAAGTGGGAGATTGTTGGAATGTGGTGACTGATCATGCAAATACTGTACATCGCCCTCAAATTATTTTTTTTGCTCTTTTTTGCACGTTCAGAGTCAGTTGTTAATATTTGTTAACCGACAAAAGAAAAATGACATTGTAAAACCCTAATTCTAGAAGCTTCCAAAAATCTTGTTATAAGCGGTTGGGATGTATGTTACGGGTATGGAATTCATGAGATTGTAATATGTTTTGCGCTGGATAATAAAATCATTCGATGGTTGAGTTTCTATGGATGTAGCCCATATTGGGTGAACCATGTTAAATTTCTATGTTGATATCTTTTGTGTTCTTCTTCATTATTATTTTTGGGTTATTTAATCTACATATAATTGTTAGTGTTTATTGCTTTGATCTACCTGAAACCCAATAGAATGGTTTAGTAAAATCAGGAGAAGCCAACATAGGGGCTTGTTTAATTGACTCTTTGATATCACGGAAAGATGTGACTGCCTGACATTCCCAAGTCAAACTATGTCTCTTTTTCAACATCTTGGAGATTGATTTAGTCTTTTCTGCAAAATTTGAGACAAATCTTCAAATGAAGTTTATTTTCCCAAAAAATGACTTAATACCCTTGATTGTCTTAGTCTGAGGAATCCTTTCAATGGTGGCTACTCTCTCAGGGTCAATTATTATTCCATCCTTAGAGACTATGTGACCCAACAATTTTCCCTCAACCACCCCAAATATGCACTTCTTGGGATTCAACGATATTCCATACTCCATACTCATAAAAATATGCTCTAAATGGTTATAATGATCCTTTTCCTTTTTAGAGAAAGTAGTCAAGTCATCGTGCTAAACAACCATGATAACATTAAGTGAATCAGAGAAGGCTATATCCATAGCCCTTTGAAAGGTGGCTCCAACATTAGTAAGCCAAAAAGGCATCCTAACACAGACATAGGTGACCCATGGAGTAGTGAAAGTAGTTTTAAATTATTCTGACTCCTTTACTATTACCTGATTATAACCAGAAAACCCATCCATCATAGACAAAAGCTCACAGCCTGTCACCTTCTGTAACATGACCTCCATATTTGGCAAAGGGTAATTATCTTTTAATGATGATATGTTCAGGTTTCTAAAGTCAACACAGAGTCTAATGTCACCATTCTTTTTCCTAATAAGGACCAAATTTGATACCCAAGTTGAATGTTTGATTGGCTCGATAATACCCCCTCACCGAGTTTAGCTAATTCTTGCTGCATCTTGGGTGCTAGGGTGGGATTTATGGGTCTTTGTTTCTGTCTAAAAGGTTTGCATTTGTCTTTAATGGAATTTCATGCTGAAAGAGATCTTCTCTATATGCTTTGAGGTCATCATAAGACTAGGCAAAAACCCTTTTATGTTTCCTAAGCAAAGAAATAAGCATAGATCTAATCTTAGGATTTAGTGCTTTACCTATGTAGGCATTCCTTGGTTGGGCTTCAGTTCCCAAATTTATCTCCTCTAAATCATCTCAGTGCATAGGTGCATGCTTAGTAATTTGACTATTTGATCCATCAAATACTCGATCCAAATTGATTAATCCCCTTGGGATTTTGTTTGTCTTTAGCTAGATTACCTCGTTTCCAAAAATGGTGTCTTTCCCATCAATCTTTTCAACAAAGCTCTAGAAATCTTTTTCTTGTCCTCGATACTCATCCATAGAGTTCACGAATTTGTATAAATCCTAATCATCATTGAAAACTTGCCAATGACAAATGTTATTAGGAATAGAAGGCCTGGTTAATACCTCCACCTTTGAAATCCCTGCCAATTTTAAGTACTCTAACTTGATTACCACATTTGCCAAAAAATCAGCCATTACATTTCCATTTCTTCCTATCTAATCAGTTGAAAAGGCATTAAAGCCTCAATTGTGTCCCAAACAACATTTCTGTACTGTTTGAGTCTTAAATTCTTTGAGGCATACTTGGATCTATTCTGGGAGACTATAAGTTCAAAATCTCCCATGACCTTCAACTTTGCATCCCATACTTGATGGTTAATTTCAACCCTAAGAGAAGTGCCTCATATTTTGCAACATTATTAGTACATTCAAAACCAAGTTTGAATGATGATTTGTATGTCTTCTTAGAAGGAGAAACAAGTAGAATACCAGCCCTAGAGCCTTCTTTAGAACATGTCCCATAAAACTGCATTGACCACAATTCATCACTTTCAAAATCATTTCTGACTTCTTCATGTAGACACCCAAAAATGACCAGGTTTTCGAACCACTTACATTTTAATCAAATCTGTCTAATCACCTGCATTTCAACATTAATTAAATAATCTAATTATTTAATTAATTTCATCAAAATCATCAAATTCTTCCAAAACTCCTAAATTCGACATTAATTGAATAAATTCTATTTATTTAATTAATTAAATCAAAATCAACTTTATTCTTCCAAAATTAAATAATTTCTATTATTTAATTAAATCTTATCATCTTCCAAAATTCAAATCCATATCAATTGAATAAATTAATTATTTAATTAATTTATCTTCAAAGTCTTCTTATCTACAATTAAATAATTTTAATTATTTAATTAA
Source organism: Cunninghamia lanceolata (assembly GCA_027924645.1). NCBI lineage: Eukaryota > Viridiplantae > Streptophyta > Pinopsida > Cupressales > Cupressaceae > Cunninghamia > Cunninghamia lanceolata. The sequence continues at coordinate 825,586 of BSBN01000053.1, read as the reverse complement.
ATCAATTGTTCTTCCAAATTTAAATAAATCATGCAAATTTATTTAAATTATCTCAATCTCTAAAAATAAAATATAACCAAATATTTTATTTATTCTTCTATCATGCACAAACAATTAAATTTATTTAATTTCAAATATCTTCCAATTCCTCTAAAAAAAATCTTATTCATCATGCACACAAAATTAAATAATTTATTATTTAATTTACTCAAATTATGCAAAAAGCAAATTACAAGTTGAGTTAATTGACTTAATCAATCTTATTTTTATCAACAACTCTTAAATTAGAAAAAAAAACATTCTAATTTATGAAATCAAATCCTATCTTCATCAAAAAAGTAATTATCTTAATAAAAATACCTTTTTGGAGTGACATATGTCATGTGCACATTCATCATGAGTTATTTGATTTATCTCGACCATCCATTCCATGGATTTATTTCGTCCATTGATCGATCATGTCTTAAATCTATATAAACCCCCTTCATCTCCATAACAAATCATCTTCGATCATTTATTCTCAGGCATCCTTTATAGCGCATTGAGCATTCATTGCATACCTTTTGAGCACAAACATAACCTACATCCGCTTGTTACAAAAATGGTTTCGCAATTTGAAGAGCAATCTACATTCGACCAAAAGATCCAAACAATCTAGGTGATAGCTTCTTTGTTCTTAATTTGATTTATTCATTGATTTGGTTATTGCTTAGATAGATCTTTTGATGTTATGGGTAATTGAGTTGTCATTATCATTTCTTTTGATCTTATCATTCAACCTCTTGATTTTTCCTATACACATTCTGGCACGCCCGGTGGGACCCACTAATCGCTCTTTTTATTTGAGAAATTGATTTTTTTAAGTACAGTATGGAACAATGCACATCAACACAGAAAAGCGCTTTTGGCAGTATAGTGCTACGCTTTTGGTATAACAGTACAGTGCCTTCGAGCAATACTGTGGCGCCTTTGGTAGCATAGTGTCACGCTTTTGGTACAACAATGGAGTGCATTTGGCATAAAAGTAAAGTGCTTCTGGTCTATTAGGGTTTCTAATCTTGTTTTGTGATTTATAGGGTTTCTAACTCATCATATCTATCATTCATTGACTAACAAGCTGATTTATTTGTCTTTCAATTATCATTTATACTGCCTAAGTTGACATATTTAGGAGTATTGTCATTTTTTGAGTTAACCTTTTTGCAGCATCTTGTGAGTTGTTCTTGATTCTAGGTTATAGATCTTATCATCTATTACATCCCAGATCCTCAAGTCAACCATGAAATCATCTTTTGACGAAATATAACTTTTTTTAGATCTAGGGCAGCAAAGCGCTTTTGGTAGCACAGTACGATGCTTCTGATAGCACAGTGGATCGCTTTTGGTTCTACAGTAACTCACCTTCGGTAACACAATACAACGCTTTCGGCAATACAGTAAGGCGCCCTTGGTAATACAGTAAAGCGCTTTTGGTCAATTGATTTATTTTTTGCTAACTTTTGAGTTTGTGTGGAACTAATCAACTTGTTGTAGCTTCTTATCACTCAAATAGAGCAAATGGGTTTCCCTAACATGTTCATGTAGGATGAGCGTTGAAGAATCTCTATCGCACTAAGTCTTAGAAACATATTGTCTTCTTAAGGGACAACTGAACAAATCATCTTTGCAATCTAAGTCTTAGGAACATATTTCTTTCTTAAGGGACAAAAGATATTTTTTGCAATCTAAGTCCTAGGAACATATTGCTTTCTTAAGGGATAATGGACATGAATGCAAAAACACTTCAATTTTCTAAGGGACAATGGACATGGATGCCAAACACTTCAATTTCATAAGGGACAATTGACAACTACAATTGTGTGTGTGCCTAATCTAGTTGCACCTTATTTTTCTTATAACGAGACAGTTGAACCTTTGTTTGACGTGCTTGATCTTACTTTTCAGTTATTCCTTTAGAAGGGCATGCTTTTGGATTGCGCCTCATCCAAAAGGGACGACCCTAAGCGGAGTTTTCTTTGAACCGCTATATAAGAGGGATAAGATGAAAGCCAAGTCCTAACCAACGTCAGCCTTACCTTGTGGTGCCAAATCAAAAAGAGGTGTACTAGCACTTTGTGGAAATGATTTTCACATTGTGCGAAGTGTTTGGTACTCTTAGTAGGATTGGTTAAAGCTTTTAGTAGCTTGTCACATTACTCGTAAGGCGTTGGCCCTCAAAGCTACTAAGAACCAATCTAAATAGTAACTACTCGATCCACCTCCGAACATTGCGATAATCATCAGTGCAAGGGGAATCAATTTAAGCCCCCAAGATACTCACCATTGCCTCCCTTGAGAAGAGATAGTATTCCCTCAGCCATAAAGCTCTTATGACCTACTTGAGCTTTCTGAGGGGAGGGTGAGATATCCCTACCTATCGTCTCTCGCAAAGATGCAAATGTTTGACACCTTTATGGAATGACATTTGGTCGACGAAGAATTAAGTTGTGAGTTGATCTACCGCAATGAAACCATGTCTCTAGGGATAAAAGTGCTTGAAATATTTGCAATTATCTAATACCCGTGGAAACATTGGACTTTTTTGTGACCCTCGAACATACACTATCTATTGTGTTAGTCCTTTTTGCCACTTTGTTTGATGTGTTTTCTCTTGCCAAAGCAAATCCAATCAAAATCAAATCGAAAACTATCAAAATTTGCCTTATAAGCATCACTAACACTACTTCAGTGCCTTTGGTATAACAATAGCTCACCTTTGGTATAACCGTACCTCACCTCTAATAGCCTACTTCAGTGCCTTTGGTATAATAATAGCTCACCTTTGGTATAACAGTACCTCACCTCTGGCAGCATAGTCTAGCGCCTTTGGTAACATAGTAGCTTGCTTTTGGTAACACAATCCTGCGCCTTTGGTCAAAACCACACAGCGCCTTTGGTCCAGTAAACTATTCATCAAAATTGTCTTTTTCAAAAAAAACACAACAAAATCCCAACAAGCATCTCAAACAAAGTATCCTAGTGCATCTGATGGTAACCACTAGACTCCAACAAACTATGAAGGCTAAACAAGTTGTCCCAAGGAAGCGCAAATCGCCTCCTCATATACCTCAAACAAGCCAAACCAACATGACTCCAAAGGGTACCCCAAAAACACCAATGGAAAGACCAACCAACTCTCAAAATAGGCCACAACATGACCAACCAACCAATCCTCAAGAAGGTAATGTTCCTTTGGTAGATGTAATTCAATTCACTACCGGCATGCCTCATGATTTTGCTACACCCAGTTATACCACGGTTCAAGTCCCATCTCAAGAAGAGTGACACTTTGAAGAAGGTCAATCCTCTCAAGAAGATAGACATGACCTTGATGAAATCATGTAAGATCCTAGAGCCATGGCTACCTTTGACAAAATCGTTAGTGAAAACCAAGATCATTTCTTCCGCTTATTAGCCAAACAAGGAGCCAAATTACCTCAAGATTTTGATCTATCCAATCTCAAAGAGCCAAACAAAACCCATGACGCCATAATTACAGTCCAAACCATGTCAACTGTGACCACTCCCATACCCGAACAAAGCTCACAAGGGAGAACAATTGCACAATATGAGAATCCTCTTTATCAAAATCCAATGGCAGAGAGACCCATATCACCGCTCATGACTCCTATGGAGATCTACAAACACCAACAAGAGACCCTCCAACGTCAAGCGGGACTAGCCAAACAAGCCGCCCTAGCTCAATCAAACACACATCAACCTCCTAAAATAGCCACACCAATCACAAATGGAACATTGGCTACTCCATCATGAGAAGGTTTCCCACCAAATTACAATCCGAGAACCACTTATGTAGCCATGCAACAAGGGTCTCAAAAAACACCACCCCCAACTTCATCGACCCTCCGTATCATGAACCCAAACAATGTCATGCAACCCCAACCATCACAAAATGTCAACACAACCTATGTCCCTCCACCACAACATTCTTCTACACTCAATCATACCTATCCCCAACCATCACAAAACGTCAACACAACCTATGTCCGTCCACCACAACGATCATCTACACTAACCTTTTTCAACACATATCTCAATAAACCTCCACCATCACAAAACACATCTACCTATGTCCCTCCACCACAACAATCTTCCACTCTCAACCTAACCCACACCTATCTTGACCCGCAACATTCCCAAAATCAAACTTCCCAAAGCTATGTTCCACCACTGCAACCAAACTCAACAAACTTTAGCTTTCCTCCACCAAATTTTTTCTTCACACCACCCCCGCAATAGCAACAACAGAACTCTTATCTACAACCATCACAAAGCCTACATTCCTACCTATCACCACCCCCACCTCCTGAAAATCAAAACACCCAAAACCAACCCAATCCAAACCCAACATACAACACATACGACCCTAACCAATCATACGACTCTTATAACACCAATGCCCATGGCTTCCACTACAATCTTCCATATGGGCAACAACAACAACCTCTCAGACAACAAGAGATGTTTCCAACCCCTCCCACAACTATGGAGCTAAAACTAGTGGAGGTTCAACAACAACTATCTGATCTTACGTTTGACCACACCAAGAAAACCTTCTCTTTGGAAGAAGTTTGTCCTTATCCATTTGATCGATCATTACCCATGATCCATTTTCCTCACAATTTCACTATTCCCAAATTTGATAAATACAAAGGAAAAGGAGACCCAAAAGACCATCTTAGAGAATTCTATCTCGCTTGCTTCAAGGTCTCACATAACAATAAGTATCTTATGTGCTTCGTTCCTTGCAGTCTTGAAGGTCAAGCTATAGAATGGTTCTCGCACCTACCCATAGGTATCAAATATTTTAATGAGCTTGCGGAGAAATTTGCCACCCATTTCTCCTACAACGCAGAACATGAGGTCTCCATGACTGACCTATGCAACAATAAATAGAAAATGGGGAACTCTCATCTTCTTCCTTCAAATATGGAGACAAATGGCTAGCAAATTCCTATTCAAGATACTTGAAAAACACCTTATTAGCATATTTGTGTAGAACCTTAACCAAGAATTGGGTTTCCATTTGCAAATTCTTAGTACTACAACCTTCGATGAAATTACCTACAAGGGTATCAACATTGAAAAGGCCCTCGTTGCTAAAGGCGTGGTAAAAATTTTCAAAGAAACTAAACACAATGTTCCTCAACAACAAATAAATGATAAGCCCAAGTTTTGAAACAAAAATAAAAATGTGGTCAATGATGGTGTGGTAGATTCTAAACATGTCCAAACACTACAAACAACACTTCATCTTTCATCAAAACCAAGTCAACCTCCACCTCAACAAAACCAACAACAACAAAGACAACCAAACCAAAACCACCACCAACAACAACAAGAGCAACCTCAACAAGATTACCCTCCGCGACATCAATTCACTCCCTTGGGAGAGCCTATAGAGTCTATTCTACACAAACTTATACACAATGGACTCGACACCTTACTAGATGCCCCCCATATGGAGAACCTGTTTACAAAGCCGCACAATACAAAAATAATGAATATTGTGAGTACCATAGGACCAGAGGACACAGAACCATATCATGCATGAAACTCAAACACCTGATCCAAAACCTTATTGACAGAAAACAAATCACTTTTGATGATGAACCACCAACTCAAAAAACCAATAAGGATCTCAACATGTACAAGGACCCATTCCCTAACCATGGTCAAGGTCCACCTCTGGATAAAGGTAAAGGTGTTAATAAAGCTTCTACTTCCTATGACTCTATTATATGATATTTTAAAGAGAGTCAGGTATCTACCCTCACAATCAAAGGCAAATCTACGGATTATACAGTTACAACTCGTCATGGTCGTGTCACCCTTCATGGTCCTACATCAAGTCTCCCAACTCAATTTGATTACAAACTTGTCAAACATCTAGGGAAAACCCCTACACAGATCTCTATCTTGGACCTTCTATGGTCATCACCCACACATAAAGTTGTGCTAGAAAAAGCCCTACAAGAGTCTTCAGTTCCTAATGACATAGCGGTCATAGATTTCCAAGCTATTATAGGTAACATTGCCTCACCTTACAATGTGGTCTTCTCTAAAAAAGACCTCCCATCCCATGATCCATGCCACAATGATGCCCTTCACATTGAGGTTCTCATCCATAAACGCAAGATCAAACACATACTTATATATGGTGGTGCTAGTCTCAATATCTATTCTCTAAATTTACTCAAACAATTGGGATACTCTGAGGATCATGTTAACATTGATCAAAGTATTACAATCAAGGGATATGATGATGCTGAGCGTCGTTCAGAGGGTGTTATCCACTTGCCTATACAAGTAGGCCCCATCATGCTTGAAACCAAGTGCCAAGTCCTTGACATTGAGCTACCTTACAACATTATCCTAGGATGCCCATGGATCCATGCCATGAAAGTTGTTCCCTCAATGTACCATCAGTCTCTCAAATTCCCATTTAATGGTACGGAGATAACTATCCCTAGAGATCCTAATCCCTTTGAATTCTGTCGTGTCTTGCAAGGTAGTTATAAGAATAGAAACCAAGTGCCCAATAACGACAAAGCCCATGAATCCCCATTGTATGTCGACTCTAAAAAACTACAAAAGCCTCTGCAACTGAACCTAATCCTCATCCTATTCTTGAAATCAAAGCCCACATCTGTGATATAAGCTTTGGACAATATGATATCTCAAAATCTTGTTGTGTAGGGCGGATGCCCCTATCTCCTAAATCCTACGGCCAACCACCCATAGCCAAAGCAACTAAGAAGGTAGCTATGCCTCCTCTAGCATCTCTAACCCAATTCTAGGAAGGAAAATTATTAGTAGAGGAAACTATTGAAGACATCTCATCTTGGCTTTACAAAGAGAAAGAACTAGTCACAATACCAGTCAAACAATATGGCAATGGCCTAAGAATTGTGAAAAACATGGGCTACAAAGGCAAAGGTGTTCTAGGGAAAAATAATCAAGGTGAAATGGAACCCATTATTGTGAAGAAGAAACTTGACAAGAAGGGGTTAGGATTTGGTAGGAAGGTACCACGCGCCTTGGACATCGAGGGTATTCTCGACAAGGTAGCACAAACTTCTATCGCCGATTCGATGTCTAAAGAAGATATCATCGATGAATCTTACCTCCATATGACTGACCTATTCACTGAATCCTTCGTCTTTATGCTATCATCCGTATCCTTAACATTGACCACAAACACCTAGATTGTAACACTTGTCTACCCTAAACTTATTGATTGGGACCAACAAGGGGCCCTCGTCCTAGATGTTTTTCAGAATGACGAAGCTATTGTAGAGTTCATGGGACTCCGGGATAGTATCCCTCTTGGCGATCACAAAGCTAGTTTTGTAATGGAACTAGAGCAAACTGCTTATTTTGGTGAGAATGCCAAATCCTACGGTCGCAAAAGTAAAAATAAGGAAAGATCTCTAGGTGAAAACCACACTGTGGCACCTCCAAATCACAAAATAGTAAAAACAAAGGGCATATCCAAAGGTGAAAAACAAACTGTGGCACTTGAGGATGGAGGATTTGACCTTCCCCTACCATCTAAGTATCAAGAGAAATCAACTCTCCTAGTGGAAGATTCTACAAAGATAAATCTTGGCACAGCAAAATCCTAAAACCACATTCCTTACAACATCACTATCCGAACAAGAGCACAAGAATCTTACCAACTTCTTCTTACAGCAAACCATCAACTTTGTGTGGACCTATGTTGATATGCTAGGATTGGACCCTTCACTAGTCATTTACTATCTCACAGTTGATCCAAAAGCTAAACTAGTCAAACAAAAGCTAAGGAAAATGCATCCATAGATCGCTCTCTTGGTAAAAGTTGAAATACAGAAACTGCTAGATACAAAGTTTATCAAGCCTATTGATTATCCAGAATGGGTCTCCAACATTGTACATGTGGCTAAACCCAATGGGGGTGTGATCAGAAAGATCAAATCAAAGGTAAAACATAAACTAAATGCATAACAAAACAAAGAGTTTATACTTAGACATGAAAACCCAATCTCATCAAAAGGGAATGAAGCTTTGCACCCAAGAGCTCCTAGATAAGATATACCCTAATGGATGAATAAAAATGTGAAATGCTCTATCTCAATTTGCAAATCACAATGCTAGCTCAATGGACATTTGGACATGGTAACATTACTTGAAGATTGGATCCCAAAATGGGTTGGAGGATGAAGTATTTATAGAGATTTTGGAGAGATTTTGATCCAAGGGCAGAGATTGGTTTGGAAGATCAATGGTGGAGGATAAAAGTGATGTGGAGGGTCTAGATTAGATCTTGGAGGAATGGAGGGCTAGGAATAAATGTAAATATTTTATTCATTTTGGGAAAAGGGTGAATTAAATGAGTATGGGTGAGATGAAATATTTGTGAATTAAAGATTCATATGGGGAATGTAAAATGAATAAAAAATTCATTTGGGGATAAGTGGAGATAAATGAGGTATGGAGGTGGTAAGGGGTTGTAAGAGGAATTAATTGTGATGTGGGATATATTTAAATAAAAAATTGGCTTATGTGGATATATTCCAATTTTTTATTTGGAGGATGCGGGGAAGGGTGTTAAGCTGGATTTGACCATCTTAATGATAGGTTCAAGATTAATTAAACAAGGTTGTATTTAATTAAACCTAAGGCTAGGATGAGGTAGGCTAGGGTAGGCAATTAAATAATAGCTATTTAATTGCCTAGGGTAGGAATAGGTCAATTAATAGGCTGAATTAATTAGTTAAACATGATTTAGCTAATTAATTGGGTTTAGTGAGGAGGGGAAAATTGACTAAATAAATATTACATATTTATTAAATCAATTGGCTAAGGTTTGGACTATTGAATTAATGAAATCAATTCAATTGTTGGGGATAGAATGATGGAAAATTAGGTGATGAAAGGATAATCAATTAATAAAATTTAATTAATTGATTAGAAGGGAAATTTGTATGATGGTAAAAGACATTTTTAGGTGTCTACATTTGCCTCTCTTCAACGTGGCGTCAGGTCGAAGAAAAATATGCCCTAGCTGCCGGGAAGGAATAAGATGGGTGAGGGATGCCCCCTCGAGAGTTCGGCGGAAAAATAAAAAAATTTGGGGCGAGCTCTCAAAAAGATGCGACGGAAGTGAAAGTTGGATAGGGGATGGAAAAAGAAGACGACATGAAGAAAAATGGAGGAAAAAGGTTGAGATCTGCACCCTGGGGGGAAGAGAGTGGGTGGAAGGATGACATGGCCTACTATATTAGGACTAGTGGGCCTTAAGGATGCCACATTTTACACACATTGACTTGGTGAGAAGAAGCAGAGGAGAGATGGCAGAGCGCAACCCCCAATTCTCGCTACTTCGACACATTTCTGAGCGGTTTTGATCGTTTGGCCGGGTACCAGAGGCTGGAGCCAAGGTAGGGCCTAACCTCGACTTTGTGATTTTTTAATTTTGTCACATTTTTTTGCTCAAGAAATAGGTTTGGGAATTGGTGGCACTATCGCGAGGTCATGCAGCACTAAAAGTACACGGATTAGCGCCATCCTCTAGATTGGCGCTATCTGCTCGGGTAGAATAGGGGTATATTGGTGCCTAATACTCAGCATTTTGGCACCATCGTCTTCATTGGCGCAATGTGCATAGGGGTTTAGGGTTTTGGCGTTTTAGTGCCAAATAGATGCTAAGATAGCGCTATGTGCTCAAATAGTACTATTTTATGAAGTGGCGCCATATTGTGTTTTAGTGCTATTAAGAGGATTAGCGCAATATGTAGAAAATGCGCGATTGGGAGAATTGGTGCTAATGTTTAGATTAGCACCAAGTGACGGGGTGGCGCCATTTGTTAAAATGGCGCTAAGTGCATTGCACAGTAGCGCTATATATGAAAGTGGTGCAATGTGTTTTGCGCAGTGGCGCTATTATCTGTAATAGCGCCATGTTAAGAAGTAGTAGCGCTATTTGTAAAACGACGCGAAGCATGGTGTGTTTTGGCGCCAAATGATTTTGGCATTCAACATTAGAAGAAAGGGGGTGTTTTGGAAAAAAACATAGGTAGATTTTTTACCAGAATGTTGTGGATGTAGGATACGAGGTCATTCATAGTGTCCTTGCGGGAGCGATGCATTCCATCGGTGATGGCATTATTTGATCAGTTTGATGATGCCACTCGGGCCCGACTAGCTAGGTTGGGTCTCTTGACAGCGGCGTCGATGCTAGTGTTGCGAGCTCATAGAGCTCTGATGACAACAGTAGTGGAGCGGTATCGGCCAGAGACGTGCACCTTTTTGCTGCCGACTGGTGAGATTACTATCACTCTTGAGGATGTTTATCGCATCCTCAAGCTACCTATTTGCGGCCAGCGGGTGAGATATGACACGAGGAGGGGACGGAGGATCTTGATCCAAGTATTTGGCCAAGATCATATTGTTTTATCAACAGATGGGAGGGAGATGAGTTATGAGGGGACACTAGCGGCGGGTGCATATCCCTTTGCCTTATTCCTGTGTGCATTGATTGGTGGGGTAGTGATGCCCGATAGGAGGGGCAGGGGTTTCCCAGTTGGTTGGGGGGAGATGATTGAGGGGATGGTCATTCATGAGACCGTGTATGCCTGGGGACCGGCGATGCTAGCGCAGTTATATCACAAGATGCATACAGTTGTCGATCACTATGATGCGGCCTTATCAGCTAGGGTTACTCTGTTACACATGTGGATTTGGGAGCACATTGCAGTTACTCGGCCGAGATGTGGGTACTATCGCTGGCCATTTGAGGCCTTTATGTTCCTATATCGAGATGCTGAGTACACCTACACTGGTCAGGTTCGGTATTGGCATCGGATGCTAGATGATGTCATTCAGGTGACCTAGCGACCGTACATTGGAGTAGAGTCGTGGCCAGATATGCACATGCCTTTTACTTTTCAGCAGCGATACCTGATAGGTCAAAGAGATCATATGATAGACATGTATCTACCGTCGCGAGTGATGCGATAGTTTGGTTTGCGTTAGGATACACTACAGCAGATGGCTATCTTTGCATGGACCCGCTGAGATGCTCATTTTTGGCCTGTAGCCATACAACCCTAGGTTGCTTTGGATGATTTTGTGGCTTTGCGGCTGTTGCAATGGGATTGGCAGAGCACAGTTAGGGATGTAGGCACGACTCCTACATATGATATATGGTGGCAGATGTGGCAGCCGACGCGGTTCACTGATCTAATAGAGGAGGTAGTCCCTGTAGAGGAGGCAACGGGTTCAGGGGATAAGGATTCTGATGGAGACGATTTCCTGGAGGAGGGTGAGGAGATCATTACAGATTACCTCGTGGAGATTAAAGGGGATGGAGAGGAGGAGGAGGTTGGGAGGGATGGTCAGCCGATGGATGTGCTAGCAGCGGTGGTAGCTAGATAGGTGCCCTAGCAGCAGGCGAGACAGCAGGCACCTATACAGCAGGTGCCTGTTGAGCAGCTGTAGATTGGGGTGGTGCAGCAGCATAGAGGGCCTCGACAGCATGGGGGACAGCCGAGGGTAGATAGGGGGTTCTACCCCCACCACAGGTTTTGCCGCAGCCGTAGGCTATCACAGCAAGGTAGCAGGAAGCAGGGCAGTAGGCCGAGGCATGCCCTTCAAGGGCAGGTGGAGAGGCTGAGGTTCGAGGACTCACACCTCGTCGGTGGCCTTGGGGTGAGGAGGAGGAGGTTGAGACCCTGTGGACACAGGTAGCCAGTCTGCAGGAGGCTTTAGAGAGTTGTGAGGTGGAGTTGGTGCAGCTGCGGGGGACAGTAGCATTGTTAGATGGCTCAGATGGGCAGGTGGCTACATTGCAGGCACCATTAGACCAGGCTCAGGGTGACATAGTGATTTTGACCGGTGAGCGGGATGCGGCCCTTGTGAGGGCACAATAGGCAGAGACTACGGTGGGTAGCTTGCAGACTTCAGGTGCTGGTATGGCCCCAGTTTTGACCTTGATGCAGATATAGTTGTCTGAGGCACAAACACAGACATAACAGTTACAGGGATAGTTGACGTAGGTACAGAGGCAGTTGACTCAGGTTCAGGGGGAGTTGGCAGAGGCCAGAGGACGGATGGATTATTATTGGGGCCTTTATTATGTGGTAGTGTCGACAGAGCAACGTGCACTGAGTTATAGTCAGGTCAACGGATCGAGGGCATCTAGGTCACACAGATCTAGATCAGTCCAGTCTGTCCAGTAGACAATTGGTCCCCCATCACATGTGCCCTGGCAGGTTCCACAAGTACATGTATAGTAACAGCCGCAGCCGTAACCACAGGAAGGACCACAACCACCACCAGGGTCAGGATCCCCCACTCCATCAGAGAGAGGATCCTCTATGTGACAGTGTATCATTTTAGCCCTTAGAGGCATTGTATCAAGACATTATATTTTTTGATGTGTATATATGAGCGATGTACATTTTTGCGATGATGATATATGATATGATGCTTCTTGATGGTCTATATGTTTGTTTATGATGATCTTATATGGTTATGATGATGATTTATGGATTATATGCTATGGATGTGTTGTGTTTATGCAATGTATGATTTTGATGTTATGGATGTACCTATTGATGTAATCCGATGGATGTAATGATGGTTTATTTATTTTGATATATGCATGTGTGTGATTTATGGATGGTGATGTAAAATGCAAATGCAATGGAAATGTATGCTTATCTAAATAAACACATGTTATGTATAGAAAATATGGATATGCAGCTAGATGATTGTAAAATGCAGCTAAATGATTATGATTGTGATTATGCAATGTAATTAAATGATTATGCTATGCAAGTAAATGTAACTAAATTATTATGAGATGATACATGGAATGCAATGTGATGATTAATGATTTTAAAATGCACCTATGTGATTACAAACTTAAATGATTATGATATGATGTGCAATGTTAAATGATGTATAATGTGCAACTAAATGATTCTGAAATGGACCTAAATGATTATGATATGCAACTAAAAGATTCTTAAAGCAAACCTAATGAGATGATATGCAACTAACAGATTCTAAAATGAACCTAATGAGATGATATGCAACTAACAGATTCTTAAATGAACCTAATGAGATGGTATGCAAATAATAGATTCTTAAAATGAACCTAATGAGATGATATGCAAATTAGGTGATAGGTGAGATGCAAATTAGGTGATAGGAGAGATGAAATCTAGGTGATAGGCGAGGTGAATAGGTCTTGATACACATGATGTTCTTTGTTGGACCCTAGGTGGTGGGGCTATGTGGCAGGGGAATATGTGGGGAGTGGATAAGGATGGATGAATGGGGTATGGATAGGATTGGGAGTGGTTAGATTGTGGGGGAGTTGGAGATGAGGGAATTGATAGGTCATAAGACACCACGTCATTGAGGATGGGGGGGATATGATTTGGCTCATGATGTATTGCATGAGAATAAGTTGGAGGAGTGGGATTAGTGAGGGGATTTGGTAGGGTGAGGGAGGGGTAGGTGGTTATAAAATCTAGGCCCAGATAGTATAGTTAATTAGGATGATGATTTGAGCTAGTAACAATAGTTACATAACATTAATTGAGAGCATTTCTTAGTTTACTATAGCAATGTAGGATATAGTTCACAAATGTATGAAATGACCTAGGTGATGATATATATCCCACAATTGCATGGACTAGACCCACAAACAATAGGTTGATTTCATGCGTGCCCAAGGTAGTATAATCTTGCATGTCCTAGGAAGGGGACTCATAGTGATGAGTGCCCATAGTACATATAAGGTACTGATGCCTATATATGCGAATGAGGCACGTCGTACTAGAACCAACCCAGGTTTCAAGATATGAATACTATTATTGGAGTAATGAAACCAACCCACAAGCACAACATACAGAAATAATGACCTTGTCTACTCCATGTGTTGTCCACTACTTACCATGATATAATGAGATCAAGGTAGCTTTGGAGATGACCTAGAGGGAGACAAAAAGATAAAGATCAATAATCAAAAAGACCAACGAAAAGATACAAATAGCCTGTGTGTGCTCTTGCCAAGATACGTGATGATAGAATGACAAATTCTTTCTCCATTGTGGGAAAGATATAGCCTAGGACGCAAATCAGTTGGATTTGGTTGGAGAATTTTCAAAAGGTGGGCAAAAGGACAGTTTGGCCATGTGTAGGATTATAGTTGGTATGTTGATTGATGATTTTTGCATTGGGGATTATGGTTCAAGTGTATACCTAGCGTGTGTATCATAAATTGGTCTAACAAGCTCAGTGAATGGGGACCATCCAAACGGGTTGGATGGTTGCATCTTATGTACCTAAGTACTAGAAACATCCTTCGTATTCCAGACTGCCTACATACCTTGTATCCACGGGATCAAGGTACTTTCAAGATACAGGCGAAAAGAATATGTAGTTCTAGTATGACTTGATGATGTGGGAATGGTTTTGGATGGTTGTGATGTGATGGGTTGATAGATGTTGATGGTCTCAAGTTACAACGAGAGTGATGTATGGGGGGTGATATTGTATTATTTTTGGATTTTGATGATTTTGTATTGTTTTTGGATTTTTTGATTTTGTATTGTTTTTAGATTTTTTTGATTTTGTATTATTTTTGGATTTTTTGATTTTGTATTGTTTTTAGATTTTTTGATTTTGTATTGTTTTTGGATTTTTTGATTTTTAGCTGTACAAAAGGGAGCTTACAAGGATCCTCGTTCCGTGAGTTAGCCTTGGGATGGGATAGTGCGGGGTGGGTGATAGGACTTGATGTTTCAGAATTCCAAGCCATGGGATATGTGTGATATGGAGTGTTGTGACAGAAAGAGGACTTATTAGATGGTAGAACCGGCCACTACACATGGTGCCTGAAACAGGTTTTCACCATGGTACCTATCCAAGGTGTCACCGAAGTGATTTTCACCATTGGAAGTTTTTTATTGCACTTAGGTTTTTTCTTGATTTTTTCTATTTTTTTGATTGGGATACTCGATGGGTTATGCGTAGAATTTCTTCAGATGTAAAATGTTCATAGGCTCATCCAGAGGCTGGCCCTCAGGGGTTGCAAGCTGGTATGCTCCTGATCCATAGCTAGCTGTGATGACATACAGTCCTAGCCAATTGGGTTCAAACTTTCCTTTCTTAGGGCGCTCCTGCAAGTTTCTCTGATTTTCCATAAGGACAAGGTCACCTACTTCAAATTGTTAGTTTATGATTCCCTTGTTATAGCTTCTCCTGAGGTGATTTTGATAGGCCTGCAGGTGGTTCAACACATTCAGACGTTTCTCATCCAGTAATTCTAGCTGATGCAACCTTGCGACTCGGTATTCCTCATCAATGATTATGTTTTGCAGGGATACTCTTAAGGATGGGAGCTTGACCTCAATAGGTAAAATGGCTTCAGATCCAAAGACTAGGGAAAATGGAGTGGCTCTGGTGGCAATGTGGATGCTTATGCGATAGGCCCATAGGGCAGGGTTGAGCTGGAGGTGCCAATCATGACCAACTTCATTGATTATCTTCTTTAGAATGCAGAGGATGGTTTTATTTGAAGTCTCTGCTTGACCGTTTCCTCAAGGGTAATATGGGGTGGAAAAGTGGTGTTTGATTTCAATTTTTTTGCACAAAGTGCAGACTTCTTGGTTCTTGAATGGCTTTCCATTGTTAGTGATGATGGAATGAGGGATACCATAGCGACAGATGATGTAATGGAGGATAAACTTGGATATCTGGGTGCCAATGGTGAAGGTGAGTGGTATTGCTTCCACCCAATTGGTGAAGTATTTAGTAGCTGTGATGATGAAATTATGGCCATTGGATGAAGGTGGATGTATTTTGCCTACGAGGTCGAGTCCCCATTGCGAGAAAGGCCACGGCATCGTGATTGGTTGCAATTCGTGTGCTGGTGCATGAATGAGATCTCCATGCTGTTGACACGGTAGGCATTTTTTGATAAACTGGTAGGAGTCTCGTTCTATGGTTGGCCAATAGTATCTGGTCCTTAGGATCTTTTTAGCAAGAGTAGGTCCACTTGAATGCGCCCCACAAATTCCAGCGTGTACCTCTTGCAAGGGCACTTCGACTTCCCTAGAGTCTAAACATCGTAAAATCGTGCCCTCAAGACTCCTTTTGTATAGGGTATCTCCTACAAGGGTGAAGAGGGAGGCTTGACGAATGAAAGATTTTCATTGTGAGGTTGATAGATTGGGAGGGATGATGTTATCATGGAGATATAGGTAGGTTTCTTGATACCACAGGGATAGGGGACCAATGACTTCAGACACAAGCTTTGATTGGGGAACATCATATACTGGAATAGGGAGCTCCTCTATCAGGAATTCACACCTCTTGTTGTCTTTCTTCATGTCGACCAGGGATCCGATGGTGGCCATGGCGTCTACAGCTTTGTTGTTTAGCCTTGGGATCTGCTCAAAGTGGATATCATCAAAATAGTCTTTAAAGTCATCCACCATATTTTTCTAAGGTAGTAGCTTATCATCCTTGGTTTTGTACTCATTGTTTACTTGTCGGATGACCAGTTGAGAATCTCCATACACTGTTAGCTTCTCAATTTTCCATTTGATTGCCATTCAGAGACCTATGATAAGGGCCTCATACTCTGCCACATTGTTGGTACATGGGAATGTGATTTTGAATGACTTGGGGATTGTGTCACCTTGAGGGGTAATAAATAGGATGCCTGCCCTCAAGCCTCTCTGTGTGTATGATCCATCGAAGTACATTTTCTATGTTTTTGTTGCCAGTGTTATGTTTAAGATGGCATCATCAGGGAATTATGCCAGTGTCGGATGTTCTGCAGGAATGGGTGCTTTAGCCAGCTAATCAGTGATAACCTATCCTTTGATGGCTTTTCTCTCAGTGTATTCAATGTCAAATTTAGTGAGAATCATGACCCACTTTTCCATTCTCCCAGTAAGAGTAGCTCTGTTTAGCAGATACTTTAGTGGATCAATCTTGGCGATGAGCTTAGTTTTATGATTGAGCACGTAGTTTCTTAGTTTTTGTGAAGTAAAGACTAGGGCTAGACATGCTCATTCAATTGGCGTATAGTTGAGCTCATAGGATATCAGAGTGCGACTGATGTAATAAATGGCTCTTTCCTTTCTTTATTCATCGTGTTGTGCTAATAAGGCTCCAATAGTTATCTCTGTTATTGAAATATATAGTAGGAGGGGTTCTCCTTGCCTTGATGGAGTTAGAATAGGGGGATTAGCCAGGTATTCTTTTAGCTGATCAAAGGCAACTTGAAACTGAGTGTTCCAGACAAAAGTTGTATCTTTTCTAAATAGGTGCTGGAATGGTTGACATTTAACAGCTAGTTGGGCAATGAACCAACGAATAGATTGGAGTTTTCCTTGCAGACTTCTCAGCTATTTTAGTGTTTTTGGAGGAGGCATTTCAGTGATGGCCTTGACCTTTGCGGGATCTACCTCGATTCCTCTTCTGGAGACTATATATCCTAGAAGTTTTCTGGAGGTGACCTCAAAGACACATTTCTTTGGATTCAAGCGGACATTGTATTGCTCTAATCGGTCAAAGATCTTTGCTAATACATCCAGGTGTTCTTCTTGTGTCTTTGATTTCCCTAGCAAGTCATCCACATAGTCTTCCATGATGTGGTGGAAAAGATCATGGAAGATGACATTCATGGCTCTTTGATATGTGGCTCCAACATTCTTTAGACCGAACGAGATTACCACCCAGCAGTACGTTCCCCATGGAGATATGAAGGCTGTCTTATGTTGGTCCTCTTCTGCGATCCGGATTTGGTTGTATCCTGAAAAGTCATCCATTAGGGATAGCATCTCGTGTCTTGCCGTGAGATCCACTATCATGTCAATGTTAGGCAATGGGAAGTCATCCTTTGGGCAGACTTTGTTGAGGTCTCGGAAGTCAGTATAGCAACGGATTCGACCATCAGGTTTGGCTACTGGTACTAAGTTGGAAACCCATTCAGGATAGTCAATTGGGCTAATGAACCCAACATCCAGTAGTTTCTTTAGCTCTGCCTTGACTAGGAGGGCCACTTGAGGGTTCATTTTTTAGAGCTTTTGCCTCACTGGTTTTACATCAGGGCATACTGCAAGATGATGAACGACCAAAGCGAGATCAAGCCCTGGCATGTCTGCATAGGTCCATATAAAATTGTGATTTCTGCATTTGAAGAATGCTAAGAACTTTTCTTGCTCTACTGTGCTGAGAGATTCCACCCTGAAAGTGATTTTCGACTCTTCTTGCGTCCCAAGATTCATTTCTTGGGTTGGCTCTACCAGGACGGGTGACCTGTCTAGATAAACCTTGTCTATCTCGGGAAGGCCCATGCTTCCATCTCCTAGCACCTCACGGAGGTTTTTACCAGGAGATACGTCTTTTGTTTTTACTCTTTTGGGATCTGACACTGCCACAGAACAGTTTTCACCATCAGATCCATGTTTGATTTTTATATTTTTATGACTAGAAGCAGGGGTTGTCTCCCCAAAATAGGCATGTGTATCAAGTTCCATGATGTATCCTGCTCTGTGATCTCCCAGGGGGAAGTGATCTCTAACCCCCATCATTTCAGCAATGGTCTCATCGTTTGGTGCTACGTCGAAGATAGGAGGTCCCCGTTGGTCCCAGTCTATGAGGTCTGGGTATACAAGTGGTAAGTCCTTAGATGATGAGGCTAGGGTGGTGACTATGTAGATGGTACATATGGACGAGTCAAAGAAATCAACAAAGTCACTAAAGGAGTCTTGATGGCCTGTTTCATTGACGTTGTCAACTTCAAAGGAGACCGTAGCGACCTCGGCTAGGATACATTTGCCGGTAGTGAGGATACGTTGTCTTTAACCATATCCTAACCCTTGAGTATAGGGATTTCTTGTCACTTGGACTGGTTCCACAATCCCTTGTTCATGAAGGCTGATACCACCTTGTCCTTTATAACCCATGTTTTTGACTATTTCAGGCCCTTTACCATAGATTTCTGTTGGTATGGTGGGAGCTTCTTACTCAGATTCTTCGTCCTTATATAGCCAGGATGAAATATCTTCAAGCACATCCTGATCTAGGAGATGTTTCTTTTCAAAGATGGGTGATGGTTTACACTTGATGATTACTGTGTTGGCTACTTCTGTCTTTGGGATGCCAAACATTTTAGGATTGGGTAATGTGCCCACACAAAAGGTACCGTGTAGGTCGTATTCCCCACATCCCATGTCACTGAGCTTGATCTTGACCTCGAGCGGTGGTGGTGGTTGGGATGAAGTGGTGGCAATGTTGGTGGGGTTGATGTATGAGGTGGAAGCTATTGGATTGGATTTGGTGGTGGCTTTGTTGTATGGGCAGAAGGTGTGGTCATGGCCTTCCAAGAAACTACAGTATTGGAAGGGGCGGGGGTCGGCGTAGATGGTTACCTCTGTGCCGTTGCGAGGGAACTTGAGGCATTGATGGAATGTAGATGGGACTACTTGCATGGCATGGATCCATGGTCAGCCGAGAAGAATGTTGTAGGGGAGGTCAAGATCAAGGACCTGACATTTTATTTCCATTATTTTCTATCCCACTTGAATAGGGAGCTTGATAGTGCCTTTAGATAGTCGTTCGGTGTCATCATACCCTTTGATTATGATGCACTCATTGGTGTCTACAACCAAATCTGAGTATCCCAAGTGTTTTAATAATTTAAGAGTGCATATGTTTAGGCCAGAGCCACCATCTATTAAGACTCTTTTGATGATGTGCTTGTGGATACGGACTTCGATGTGTAAGGTGTCATTGTGTAAGTGTGCAGAAGCAGGAAGATCCCTTTTTGAAAATGTGAGATGGTGAGGTGTGGCGATATGTCCTACCATGGCTTGGAATTGGGTCACATTCAAGTTGGCGGGAACTTGAGTTTCCAAGAGTGCTTTGTCAAGGATGTCTTTGTGAAGAGGTGACGTACGGAGTAGCTCAAGTATGGATATTTGTGCAGGGGTCTTTCCTAGATGCTCTAGGAGGTTGTACTGATTGGTAGGTGATGGTCGTGTTAAACGAGAGGGTAGGGAATCTGATGTGGATGCAGGTGTTTGTTTAGTGGTAGCAGCTATGCGGATGGATACACGGCCACGACAGGTTGTGACAATGCAATCAAGTGCTTGTGCCTGAATGGTGATTGTGTTGATATGGTGAGATAATGGCTCTATCCGCCCTACGATAGAGTCATAGGATGTGGGTGGTGGGGTGACATTGTATGCTTGATTAGACGAGGAGGCTTTATTATGGTTGGGCAGTGGATCCTTGTAACCTCTGAGATTGACATTTGGTGATGGTTGGGTGCTTTGATCAAGGCTAACTTGATTTTGATCTATGAGATCTTGGACGCAATGCTTTAGTTTCATACAGTCAGCAATTTTGTGGCCCACAATGTGGTGGTAGTCACAATAATGATTTTCATTGTACCACGCAGCTTTGAGCTCATTCTCTTGACGGGGTCTAACAGGTGGGAGCGTTATCAAACCCTTTTTGAGACATTTGTCGAGGATGTCCTCGATGGGTTCCCCTAAGGGTGTAAATTGCCTTCGAGGTTTGTTTGGTTTATTTTGCCCCCTTGGGTTAGTTACATTGGCGGTATAGGTATGTGCAAGTGTTTGATTTTGTACATGTTGGATGGTTTTCACATCCGTGACGCTATCGTTCAAAGTGTTCTTATTCTTCCCCCAATAGCATGGCTTGTCATTTGATTGTGTGTTGGCATTGTTGTTTGTATTGGGGGTGTTGATATGGAGTTTGTTGTTGTTGTTGTTGTTGGATTTGTAGTCATACAATTTGATGGAGCCCTTGGCAATGAGGGCCCGTTCAATGGTAGTACCTTTGTCGATGACTTCTTCAAAGGTAGACGCACAAAGGATTTGTAAATGGAACCCTATTTCTTGATTGAGGTTGGTCACAAACATGGTGACAAGTTATTTTTCAGGAATTGGCCATGGGAGTTTACTTGCTAAGCTTCTCCACCTCTGCAAGAAGGAAGCAAAGGATTCTTCGCTTTTTTGTTTTGTGTTGCAAAGGTCTGTCATAGATATTTCGTGCTCGAAGTTATAGGAGAAATGGTTTACAATCTTTTCCGCAAGCTCAGGGAAAGACCTAATGCCTGGGGGAAGATGTACAAACCATTTAGCGGCTTGACCACCGAGGCTTCTTGGAAATAGTCTCATTAGATAGGTATCGTTATTTGAGACTTCTAAGCAAGCGATGTAGAACTCCCTAAGATGATCCCTAGGGTCTCCCTTTCCCTTGTATTTGTCAAATTTAGGCGTCTCAAAATTTTTGGGGAAAGGGGGCATGTACAATGTCTGATCAAATGGATAGGGACAAATGTCCTTAAAAGAATATTGTTTGCGTTTGCCCCCAATTTGTATCTCGTCCACTTTTTGGATCAAGGTTTGTACAATGCTTGTTAGATCCGGGGTTGGTGGCGGTTGTGGTGTGTAAGTTTGTGGATTGATGAGATGTTGGAGATTGGGTGGGATTTGATGTTGGAGGTTTTGGGAGGTTGTGTTTTGAAACTGTGGGGTGGTGTTTTGGTTAAGTTGTGCATGATGTTGTTGATAAGCGTAGAGTTGTTGGAGAATATCTGGGGGTATTTGGGGATTGGGGTTATGTTGGTTTGATGACGCTATGGGGTTTTGAAGATATGCGACATTGGATGGGTTGACGTTAGATGGGTGGACGTTGGATGAGTTGGTCATATTGTATGGTGGTTGTGAGAATAATTGTCTTATGTAGGCTATGGTTTGAGGGTTGGGTGGAGGCACACTCGTGGAGGTACTTGCATGCGTGATGTTCCCTTATATGCCTAGGGTGATTTGTGGAATGGAAGTAGTTACATTAGTTGTGATAGTGGATGTGGTGACGGGTTGGGAAGTGGTAGGATTGGAGACACTTGTGGGAATTATAGATGTGGTAGCATTAGAGCTTGTGGTGGCAGTAGATACGGTGGGAGTTGATGTTTGTGAGATGATAGGTTGGGTGTTTGATGTAGATGGTTGGGAGGATGTGGTAGGATTGATGTTAGAGGTAGATGGTTGGGACGATGTCGTGTTATGGGGCGGTTGGGCACCAATTTTGAGGAGATAGTCAAGATATCTATTTGGATCCGACCTTAGGATTCTATCAAGTAAGTCCATGCTATCGGCATCTTGTGTAAAGCTCAAGACATCTAGATCATCTTGGGACATGGTGGGTGGTGGTGGTGGTGGTGGTTGCAAGAAATGGAAGGGGTTTTCATTGGGATTGTATGTTGGGATTTGAAAGACCGTAGGTAGATTGTGTGTTTGGTTGATGGGTATGTTGCTGTTGTTGGTGTTAGGCATTCCTATGCCCTGATATTGTCCAGATTCTGCCATTTCTTGATTCTTTTTGTGTTGTGATCTAGTTATGGGCATGCACGTGTATGGATTTGATTTTGGAGATGGAGTGAAATGGGGATGGAGACCTTAGAGAATTTGGATTAAATTGTTGCACCCAAAGATGGATGTGGTAGTAAGATGGAGAGGGTGAGTGTAGTATGATGAAGTATCGATAAGTATTGACTTTTTGCACAAATTTTGGACCAAAAGGTAGATGATGAATGATGTTTGTTTGAGGATGGTTTGATGGAAGAGATTTTTGATGTTTGATTTTGATGTTTGATATGAGAGATTAGGATGATGTTTTTCAAAGGGATTTGATGGTCAACAAATTGAGCTTAGGTAAGGTCTAGATTTGTGTCGCACAAATGGATGTTTCTCTTTGTTTGGGGTAGACTCATGACCTTACACAAAGAAGGATGATTTTTTCACTTGAAAGGTTGACTAATGACTACTCAAGCAAAATATAATGTGAATGATGAAATCTAGATCTAGCTTTAGCTCAAAGGGATGAGTTTTTCGTTGATGATTTTTTGATGGGTGTTTTGATTTGGAAGATTTTGGATATGTTTTTGAAAAGATCTTGGAATGATTTCTTGTGACAAGGATATTTGTTTGGTCCAAAAAGTATGTAAAGATTTAATGAGGATGAAAGGATATGAAATAGAGTGGATTATGATATAGCAAAGGGTCCAACAATGATAATGATTGATTCTCTAAGGTCAAAAATGAAGGTATGATTTGGAAAATTTGAGGAAAAAATGGATGGGTACTGACAGTTTTTTGGAATGTGAATATGGGTTATGGCATAGCAGGTCCTAAAGATCACAACTGAATGGGTCTTAGTTTCAGGCAAGTCAATCTGCAAATAGCACCAATCCACATGTGAAATGGCACCAAAAGTAGATAGAGATGGCGCTGAAACAGGGCAGTGTTAGTCGAGGCTCTGAAAAAGATAGATTTTGATGGCAAATTTGGATCTGTTTTGATATGATGTTTGATCAAATGATTTTTATTGTCTCTTGGCAAGTTTGTTGAAAACAATTTAAGCACAATAACACATAATAACCAAGATTTTTGTTTGTGAAAAGACGTGTGATTTCGTTAAACAAGCACTTTGCACAACTTAAGGCGAAGATATGACAGTATTTGTTGAATCCCCTAGCTGCGCCTATTCAAAGCAGGTAGCTTAGG
Organism: Cunninghamia lanceolata; assembly: GCA_027924645.1. Classification (NCBI taxonomy): domain Eukaryota; kingdom Viridiplantae; phylum Streptophyta; class Pinopsida; order Cupressales; family Cupressaceae; genus Cunninghamia; species Cunninghamia lanceolata. Next base: position 801,917 of record BSBN01000053.1, on the reverse strand, counting down.
ATCTTGGTAGCACCGACTCCTCCTTACAATTGCACACACTTCTCACGCATACCAAGATCCGGGTTTCCACGAAGTCTTGTCCCTCACCAAACCTTAGGATTGTCCCTACTACCTCGGCTAAGAATCGCATGAATCGGGGCCGCTTCAAAGGTTTCCCTTCTGCGTCAACAAATAGAAGGTTTTTGGCTTGCTAAAACAAAGGTTCGTAGTAAGTGCATTCGTTTAGGTGGCCATATGTGCGGTAGTGCTACTCTCTGTTATGGAGTCTCGCAGCCTCCAAGGGTTATGCCTTGAAAGGTTTTAGGGGAGGTTGGCTGTCGGTATGACACAACAACACTTGTTGCTTGTGACTTTCGTCACAAACACATTATTTTATATAGGGGCTTGAAAGAGCTTGGCTTTAACTTGTTGCCGCTTGGGTTGTTCCCACCTTTCAAAGTGGGGTGGAAGGCCGTCTAAAGATTAACAAAAGTAACACAACCACGAAAATACTTTTGATCCCCAAGTTCATACAAAGATGCGAGGGGAGAGCATACATATTCTTTGTGCTTGCATCACACTAAACATGGTTCATTTTAGTTCTTTGGATTATGTTGGGGGTGATTTATGCAAGCATTGTGAGAAGCTTTTGATTCCCAAGGTCACCAATGGTGCAAGGGAAGAGCATATACTTGTTCACACTATAAACAAAATCACAAAAACACTTCACACAAATTAGATTAGGTTTTTTTGTTTATATGAGTGAAGAATGCAGATTGTTGTTCTTTTTAATCCAATGAGTTTATTGATGCACTTTGTGGTTCTTTTTAAAGCCCAAAATCGAAATGTTTTGAATAGTTTGTTGGCACACACTTTAGAACACCAAATTCAAATGTTTGTTTTAAACTAAGGCACACACACACAAAGATTTGTTTGTTGGTTGTTGATCATTTTTTATTGTACCAAATCAAAATGTTTGTTTTCTAAGCTAACATGTAAGGGTTCATTTTAAGTTCCAATTGAAATGTTCGTCTTAAACTAAAGATAAAACACCCTGCAAAAAATCTGTTAGTGCCTGCAAAATGATAGTGATGACCTGCAAACAACTTGTCAGTCCCTGCACAGAACGTAAAGTTAGTCTCTAAAAATAGTGCTAAAACAGAGACCTAATGGCACCACTGTGGACTGCAAATGGCGCTACTAGCAAAAAACTGACCAAGAAAACCTAACCCTAGACAAATAGCGCTGATTTATGCTCAGATAGTGCTAATTTACAAATATGCGCTAGAACAGAAGACAGAAGGCTCCAGTAGACAATATAGCGCTATAATAATATACATAAGGTGTTGAGATATATAATAGCGCTACTATGACATGTAGAAAGTGCTGAAACAGAAAATAGCACTAATAATACTTTAACAATGTGCCACTGTGCATGCAGTCGAAGGGTCTGGTCACAGTTGCGAATAGCACCAATCTAGGTTGCAATTGCACCGATACGAGCCTGAACATGTCCGCCCTGCAAAATAGAGGTTTTCCTAACTGAAACAAACGGTCAGACTACAAATAAAAGAGGTCATGTTAGTCTTGTTAGTTTACCAAATGGAAAGCAAGAAAAAATAAGAGTTGAAATGCATGTTTGGACTTTAGGAAAATTTAGGTATAACCTCCCCTTGTTCATTCAAGATTCCTGCAAAAACAGAAAGCAACTAGACAGAAAAAATAACAGGAAGATCATAGATAAAATGGACATGTGATTGAGTTTTAAGAGAGGAATTGCTCCATCAGATAGCGCTAAAATAGTAAATAGCGCCAAAATGCACTAAAGATAGTGCCACTGTGCTAGGTAGATAGCGCCGGTCTTGCAAAATCACGTCTAGACACAAAAACTTACAAGAAAAGATTAGATATGGACCTTGTGGGTCCCACTGGACGTGCCAATGTGATCAGGAAGATCAAATCAAAGGTAAAACATAAACTAAATGCATAACAAAACAAAGAGTTTATACCTAGACATGAAAACCCAATCTCATCAAAAGGGAATGAAGCTTTGCACCCAAGAGCTCCTAGATAAGATATACCTTAATGGATGAATAAAAATGTGAAATGATCTATCTTAATTTGTAACTCACAATGCTAGCTCAATGGACATTTGGACATGGTAACATTACTTAAAGATTGGATCCCAAAATAGGTTGGAGGATGAAGTATTTATAGAGATTTTAGAGATATTTTGATCCAAGGGTGGAGATTGGTTTGGAAGATCAATGGTGGAGGATAAAAGTGATGTGGAGGGCCTAGATTAGATCTTGGAGGAATGGAGGGCTAGGAATAAATGTAAATCTTTTATTCATTTTGGGAAAAGGGTGAATTAAATGAGTATGGGTGAGATGGAATATTTGTGAATTAAAGATTCATATGGGGAATGCAAAATGAATTAAAAATTTATTTGGGGATAAGTGAAGATAAATGAGGTGGTAAGGGGTTGTAAGAGGAATTAATTGTGATGTGGGATATATTTAAATAAAAAATTGACTTATGTGGATATATTCCAATTTTTTATTTGGAGGATGTGAGGAAGGGTGTTAAGCTAGATTTGACCATCTAAATGATAGGTTCAAGATTAATTAAACAAGGTTGTATTTAATTAATCCTAAGGCTAGGATGAGGTAGGCTAGGGTAGGCAATTAAATAATAGATATTTAATTGCCTAGGGTAGGGATAGGTCAATTAATAGGTTGGATTAATTAGTTAAACATGATTTAGCTAATTAATTGGGTTTAGTGAGGAGGGGGAAATTGACCAAATAAATATTACATATTTATTAAATCAATTGACTAAGATTTGAAATATTGAATTAATGAAATCAATTCAATTGTTGGGGGTAGAATGATGGAAAATCGAGTGATGAAGGGATAATCAATTAATAAAAAATTAATTAATTGATTAGAAGGGAAATTGGTATGATGGTAAAAGGCATTTTTAGGTCTCTACAAGGGGCATCCACATGTGTTCCGATTTCAGAGATATCAACAAAGCATGTCCCAAAGATGACTTCCCACTGCCAAACATTGATCTCATAGTAGAGTTGACTGCTGGTCATGAAATGCTTTCTCTAATGGATGGATTTTATGGCTACAATCAAATAATGATAGCAGAAGAAGATCAACATAAAAGTGCTTTCACTTGTCCTTGGGGTACCTATTGTTGGTGCGTCATGCCATTTGGTCTTAAAAACACAGGTGCAACCTATCAAAGAGCAATGACAATGATATCCCATGACCTCTTTCATCACATCATGGAGGACTATGTTGATGATATACTTGCAAAGTATTATAGGGCAGATCACATACAGGTTCTAAGACAAATCTTTGACAGACTCGAAAAATATCAAGTAAGACTCAATCCAAAGAAGTGTGTCTTCAGGATAACCTCAGGAAAAATGTTGGGATACATTGTATCTCACAGAGGCATTGAAGTAGATCCAAAAAAAGTCAAAGTTATAGTGGAAATGCCTCCACCAAAGAATCTGAAAGCATTAAGGAGCCTTCAAGGAAGGTTACAATCCATTAGATGGTTTATTGCACATCTAGCGGATAAATGTCAACCATTTCAACACTTTCTCTGAAAGGATGTCTCATTTCGATGGGATGATAAGTGTCAAGCAGCATTTGATCAACTCAAAGAATATCTAGCTACACCTCTTGTCTTGGTACCACCAGTCGCCGATAGGCCTTTGATCTTGTACATCTCAACTACAACTGTAGCCCTAGGGGCTCTTCTAGCACAACATGATGAGTCAGGAAAAGAGCACGCAATCTATTATATCAGTCAAACCTTGGCGGGTTATGAACTCAATTATTCACCTATGGAAAGAGCTTGTTTAGCCTTAGTGTTTGCTTCCCAAAAGTTATGGCATTACATGCTAAACCAACATACAAATCTAATAACTAAAATTGATCCATTAAAGTATCTCCTAGCAAAAGCAGCTCTCACAGGTAGACTAGCTAAATGGGTCATGATCCTTAGTGAGTTTGACATTGAGTATGTGAATTGTAAAGCAATCAAGGGGCAAGCTATAGCAGATCAACTAGCAGAAGCACCTATGATAGATGTACATCCTATGGTATCTAACTTTCTGAATAAAGATCTCTTTAATCTTTCTACCTCAGTGATGTGGAAATTATATTTTGATGGTTCCTACACACAGCATGGATTAGGGGCCTACATCCTTTTTATCACACCACAAAATGACTATATCCCCAAGTCATATCAACTTGCATTTCTTTGCACCAACAACATAGCCGAGTATGAAGCACTCCTCATAGGTCTCAACACAGCAGTTCAATGGGACATCACAGAACTACAGGTATATGGAGACTCACAACTAGTCATTCGACAAGTCACTGATGAGTACCAAACAAAAGATGAAAAGTTGGTCCCCTACAAGCAACTAGTGGATGCCTACAAACCACTCTTTTCTAGCATCACATTTAAGTAGATTCCAAGAGAGCATAACAAAGATGCAAATTTTATGGCTTCTGTAGGGTCACTTATAGACATGCCTACAAACACACAGAAATGTGAGTTCTTGATCGAGCAATTGTTGATACCAACCGTTGATGTTCCAACTACTGAAATCATCTGCGAACTTGTTGGTCCCAATTCCCCATGGTACGAAGATATCTATGAATACCTTAAACACAGAACCTTTCCCTTTGAGCTATCTACAACCTAATGCAAAACCTTTATCTGTCGATCCTCCCGTTACACCATTCTGGGTGATACACTATATCGCCGAAGTCTTGATGGTATCCTCTTACGATGTCTTAACGTGGAAGAAGTTGATGCTACCTTACGAGACATACACAAAGGTGTCTATGGCGCACATTCTACCGGTCCTAATCTCACTAAGAAGATACTCCGCACAGGGTATTATTGGCCTACAATAGAGCAAGATGCTTTACAGTTTGCTAAGAAGTGTCTACAATGCCAGTAGCATGGAGATTTGATTCACGCACCAGCTCATGAACTACAACCTATGACAACTCCATGGCCTTTTTCTCAATGGGGTCTCGACCTTGTAGGACAAATCCACCCATCTTCATCCAATGGCCATAAATTTATCATTATCGCCACTAAGTATTTCATGAAGTGGGTTGAATCCATTCCCATGACATATATCACTGATAAGCAAATAGCTAAGTTTATCCTTAACTACTTCATTTGCTGGTATGGTATCCCCCAAGCTATTGTCACCGATAATGGGAGACCATTCAAGAATCAAGATGTCCATGCCTTATGCACACAATACAATATCCAACATCACTTTTCCACTCGGGCTACTATCCGCAAAGTAACAACCAAGATGACGCTTCCAACAAAACCATTCTCAAAATCCTCAAGAAAATAGTCAATGAAGTTGGTCAAGATTGGCACCTGTAACTCAATCCTACCCTATGGGCCTACCGCACTAGTATCAGAACACCAACTGGTGCCACACCCTATGCCTTGGTCTATGGCTCTAAATCCATTCTACCTATAGAGGTCAAGATCCCATCCCTCAGAGTATCCATGCAGCACCTGATTGATGGAGAGGACTATTACACTTCCAGATTAGCTGAGCTAGAACTACTAGATGAGAGGCGCCTTGCAATGCTTAATCATCTCCATGTCTATCAAAACCTCCTCTGGCATAATTATAACAAAAAGATCAAAGAAAGACAGTTTCAAGTGGGTGATCTTGTCTTAAAATAAAATCAGAGAAATCAAGTAGATCAAGAAAAGAAGGGCAAGTTTGAGCCTAATTGGTTAGGACCCTTTATTGTCACAACAACATATGGATCAAGAGCTTATACTTTAGCTACACCTAACGGCATTCCTCTAGATGAGCCACTCACCAGTGTTCATCTCAAGAAGTTCTATGCCTAATCCTCAGAGTATCCATGTCAAAAAAACAAAAAAACAAAATAATCCGTCCTCTGGTGAAAACCTGGTAAATGGGCGCCTTGGATAAGTACCATAGTGAAAATATGGCAAACATGCGCTATGTGTAGAGTCAGCATCCATCATCTATCAAGTCTTGTTCATTCCATGTCCATTTCACAAACAAACTTCATTCATCCATCCATAATAAAACCATTAACCTTGTTTGCATTTCCATCTCCCTATCTAGAATAGCTTAGAAATTTGTCAATGTCCATCGTCGTCATCCCATGTCTTGATCTATGTCACAGTTATCACTGTCTTGTCCCATGTCACACTTTCTATGTCTCCATATCATCCATGGTTATCTTATGTCAGTCAACCACAACAATAACTCTACCAGAATGGGGGCAACTCTTTCCTTAACCTAGGTCTAGGAATGGATCCTTGTTCGTGGTTCACAACAACACAAATGCTTCAAACAAACAACAACAAAAACACATCAACCTTCTAAACAAAAACAAAAACACATCAACAATCAAATACTTCACACACCTCCAAAAACAAACAAAATAAAAAACACATCAACAATCCAAACAAAAACACAAGCACTTCAACCATCTCCCCACAATGACAACACTTTTCCTACATCATCACACAACCCAGAACTACATATCATCTCTTCTCAATCTTAAGGTACCTTGATCCCATGGATATGGGTATGTAGGCATTTTGGATTATGAAGGAAGTTTCCAGTACTCAGGTACATAAGATCTCATCATTTCACCAACCCAAGCTCAAACATCTTGACCCACTCATCACTCTACCTAGAACTACATATTATCATTTGTCATCTTTCCTCGTAATGTGCCTTGATCTCATGGATACATGGGTATGTAGGTAGTCTAGAATACGAAGGAAGTATCTAGTACTGAGGCACATATGATTCATCATTCTTCACCCACCTCAATCCATTGACATGTCATCTTTCTAGTCTTCCATTTATCAAAATCCATCCACCTCGACTTGACTAACTCAAGCAGCAAAACAACAAACAAACGCATCCTTTCAAAGCAAAAGTCCTTAACAAACCTAAAGACAAAAACTTACTTGCAGAGCCATATACTGTCCTACATATCGATTGCCAACATTAGCTAAATTAAATCTCAACCAAGCAATAGATCAACACACTTGTCTTGTATAAAATGTTCCATGATCGAAACCAGACTAAATGTCTTATACGACATGTTGCATTTCCTAAAACTAGACATTATCCTTTCAACAGATAACACCCTTTAAGAGACACATCATACCTATAATAAGGCTATTAGCTATCCTATCCAATCTTTCCTGAGTAACCTCTTTGGCAAGAGAATATGTTGACTGTATGTTTACTTTGTAAGTTAGTTAATTTGCTTTTTTGGTTTATCTTTTGTTCCTTTTCCATTACCTATTAAAGACTACCTTGATTTATCTATATCTTGGTATGTTGCGATGCAGTACGGATTAGGGGCATAGTCATTGCTTTTGTGTGCTGTGTTTAAGGAATGATCTTTAGCATCTTTCTTAGCAACGCATTTATCTTGTGTGTGTTACAACCTAGCATCTTACAATTAATATTCTTCTTGCATTTATGTATTGAATTTTATTTTATGTTCAAGACTATGGCTCATTCACATGTACAACAAGGTTATATTATGTCTAAGGGATCTAAGTTCAAACCGCTTGCTTGTCGAGTCAATGTCCATGCACTCGGATATCACAACACCTTGATCATTTATACCTTGGTGGCAAACTATCCATGTGCTATATCAAAAATAAGGATTGCTCTTTATAAACATTTGTGAAACCAATGCAATAAGCTTATCCATCTACGCATCCATTTATCCATGGCCTTATATAGTTTTCAAGCAAAGATTGATCAACAGTCTTTCTCTCGTGTTCTCTTCTGTCTCCTTTCCATCACAATCTAGTGCATATCTACAAAACCCACATGTTAGATATCGTATATCATATCATTATCATATCATCATGTGTCATACATCTGTAAGCATCATATAAGTATATACATCACCACATAAATCCATAATCATACATACATGTCATCAAGAAATGCATAAACAAAAAGCATGAACAAAAGTGAGCATAATGTGTCTTCATATATCATCATGTGAAAGTCATCAAAATACAAATGCCCATGTCTACATCAACAGTCCATATGTATACATCCAAATATACATCAATAAGTACATCATGGCTATCAAGAGCCTGCAAAATATACATCAGATGCATGCAGGCATCAATCAAAGTATACAAATGTCCATCATGATACAAAACTGATACAACATACATAATACGTGCTCTAGTGGCAGCTAGTGGGTAGAGTTGCCCTCTTGATGTGATCCATGTCCTCTGCCTGTACTCGGTAAAGGTCCCCCTGCTGGTCCTCCTCCCCCTGGTGGCACAAAGGGTCCTCCAACTGATGACACTGACTGCCTCATCCTATGTGATGCAGATACCCCTGACTTGCTCTGCTCTTGATAGCTAGGCCCCTGTTGATCTACCGGCACCGCCTAACATAGAGACCCCTGTAATACTCAGCCTCTTTGCCTGCTAAAACTAGCTCTCCCTGCACGCATATGAGCTCACTGTACAAAGTCCTCTGATCAACACCCAATGCACAGTGTGCCTCATCTCTCTCTCACCTAACCCTCTGTAGGGTGGCCTCTACTATCAAACATAGTTGTACTGTTGCGTCCCTCTCTAAAGTCAATTGGGCAATCTGCCCATCATCTACTGCTGGTGTTGGCATCGCTTGTGCCATTGCCAACGCTCTATGTGCCTCTATTGTTGCCTGTGAGTGTGCATGAGCCTATGCCTCGGTATGTCTAGCCTCCACCCTCGTTGCATCTCTATCCCTCCTCAACCTCACCATCTGGAGCTCCAAGCGAGTCCTCCATGCAATCTCCTCCTATAGTAGCCGTTGTGCCTGCTGTAGCTTAGTCTCTACGACTAGATCCTTTGCTTCTGCCATCTGTATATCAGCCTACTAGCCTCTGTCCTCACCACCCGCCTACTATCTGGCCTGCTCTCTGGCCTCTCATCTGACCCTCGCCTCTCCACCCGGCACCAATACCTCTCGCACTGCTCTGGCCACCCCTGGTGTGGTCAGTCTCACTGGCCTGTGTGTTTGCTAGTACCTGTCATACTCTGGCAGTGTCCCTGGATCAGCCAATCCTAAATCCCAATCCCATCTAACTGGGGCAAGTTGATGTAACCCTACTAAAGCTGTGGCCACTGGAATCTCAGCGTCCCACTCCCCAACCTCCCACCGCATCCTTGCATGTATCACCTCTCCAATGGGCAACCCCTGTGGTAAACCAAACTGTCTCAATACCCTCTCTGGAAGGTATCTCTCAATCGTATCTGTGCGTCTGCCAAATAGATATCAAGCATGTCTGCAATACATCAGCTGCTCATGCTCATCCTCCCATGCCTTGCACAATAGCCATGGTCTCCAAAAAAAGATGTCCATCTCGTCAATCTGCCACCTCCAGAAGCTCACAAAACCAAGCTGCCTATGTGTGATCACTCCCTCATATAGAAAAGCATATGGCTCCCCCCTCTCGCGACGACACTAAGTCATCGGTCTGATAATTGGGATGTGCTCCCAAGCCCATACTGTAACAAAGTAACACTAGCTTATAGGCTCTGTCCTCTCCTGTAGACACAGTCATGTAAATCTCGATATAGCTACCCCAAAACACAAGGGCCCCATGCATAATGGATACCATGAGTAAAATTCCTTGACAACATAGTGCCCCATCCAATAGATAACCCTCGAGATCGCCTGTCTGGGTAGAGGAAGCCACCAAACAAAGCAACCACAATCCATCTGATCCTATCTCACAGTCTTGGAACATCAGCCCAACGGATCTCGTTATCCTCTATCCAGAGGTCGTCAGTGCATAATACCTCTCTCATGCCAACCTCGCCATGCCATGGGTTAAAGTCAACTCTCTCTCCATCAATAGGAATCTTGAGGATGTGATACACATCTTCAAGTGTCATAGTAGCCTCCCCTGTCAGAAAGTGGAATGAGCAAGTCTCACTGTGATATCTCTCCACAATAGTTGTCAAAAGTGCGAGATTCACCCTAATGTGCATCAAATGTGCCACATGCCATAATCCCATATACTCTAAGAACACATCCTCCTCACATGTAATCTGTACCACCTCATCTGCAATGACATGATATCGCTCCCTCGACATTAGAGGAGGAAGGACTCTCTGCATACACAAAACCACTTGTCAGATCTTTTGCAAATTTTCTAAGTCTACTCAAGTCACTAAGGACATCCACAAGCACAACATTGTGACGCAAACCCTAGGTCAACCCTACACATCTCTAACCTAAGTGGTCAACTTCTTAGTCAACCCTAGGGACACATGTTCAAATTAACCTTGGTTAAACTATCTAAAAATCCAAAAGCACCTTATTTTTCCCAAGCGTGCTTCACTATCCTACTTGACGCGCTTTACTGTTTGCACCTAAACGCTTTACTGTCAATACGAAAAGTGAATTATTTTACACAAGTGTGCTTTACTGCGTATCCAACTGCGCCTTACTGCGTTGCAAACACGACACATTTCTTGCAAAACCTAATCCAATAGCACCTTAATGTGCTACCTAAAGTGCTTCGCCGACCTACCAACTGCGTTGTGATGCGCTCCCTAAAAGACAAGTGCGCTGAGCTTTAACCAAATGCGCTTTATTGCACTACCAAGTGCGCTTTACCACGCTGAAAGCGCTTTGCCCGACCACCAAAGGCACACTCGCATTGTGCAACGCTTTTGGCTGACATAAAGCAAAACCTAGAAAAAACCCTAGAAATTCAATGCAAGTAGGTTATCGAACACTTACTGCTACCAGTGCTCTCGCTGGTCTCCCGTAAGTGCGCACCCGCTCCGCCCAATGCTTATGCGTTGGAATTGACATCTCTATAAGCTATGCAAACTCTCTCCACTCAAAGCTCTCAAACTAAAGCAAGGAGGCTACAAGATCTAACTTTTTGACAACTCTACGTGTGCAAATGAGGTGTGTTGACCCCTTGGGGCCTATTTATAGTGTCCCTCCCCTTTTTCTTCCTACCCCATTTCCCATTTTTTCTACATCATAACACAATCTTCTAGTCGAGCGTCAACCCAGTCCTTCTATCGCTTCACTATCTTTCCTCTCGAGGGGGCATCCTATGCCAGCTACACTAGGGTAGCTAGCTACATTGGGCATCAAAATTGTATCATGTGTTCAACAATCGATTTCTTTGACATAACGCTATAAACTACATTGCATCAAAGAGGGGCAAAATGTAGACACCCAAAAATGACCAGGTCTTTGAACCACTTGCATTTTAATCAAATCTGTCTAATCCCCTGCATTTCAACATTAATTAAATAATCTAATTATTTAATTAATTTCATCAAAATCATCAAATTCTTCCAAAACTCCTAAATTCGACATTAATTGAATAAATTCTATTTATTTAATTAATTAAATCAAAATCAATTTTATTCTTCCAAAATTAAATAATTTCTATTATTTAATTAAATCTTATCATCTTCCGAAATTCAAATCCATGTCAATTGAATAAATTAATTATTTAATTAATTTATCTTCAAAATCTTCTTATCTACAATTAAATAATTTTAATTATTTAATTAAATCAATTGTTTTTCCAAATTTAAATAAATCATGCAAATTTATTTAAATTATCTCAATCTCTAAAAATAAAATATAACCAAATATTTTATTTATTCTTCTATCATGCACAAACAATTAAATAAATTTATTTATTTAATTTCAAATATCTTCCAATTCCTCTAAAAATAAATCTTATTCATCATGCACACAAAATTAAATAATTTATTATTTAATTTACTCAAATTATGCAAAAAGCAAATTACAAGTTGAGTTAATTGACTTAATCAATCTTGTTTTATCAACTCTTAAATTAGAAAAAAAACATTCTAATTTATAAAATCAAATCCTATCTTCATCAAAAAAGCAATTATCTTAATAAAAATACCTTTTTGGAGTGACACATGTCGTGTGCACATTCATCATGAGTTATTTGATTTATCTCAACCATCCATTCCATGGATTTATTTCATCCATTGATCGATCGTGTCTGAAATCTATATAAACATCTTCATCTCCATAACAAATCCTCTTCGATCATTTATTCTCAGGCATCCTTTGCAACACATTGAGTATTCATTGCATCGTTGAGCACACTTCTACCTTTTGAGCACAAACACAACCTACATCTGCTTGTTGCAAATGTGGTTTCACAATTTGAAGAGCAATCTACATTCGACCAAAAGATCCAAACAATCTAGGTGATAGCTTCTTTGTTCTTAATTTGATTTATTCATTGATTTGGTTATTGCTTAGATAGATCTTTTGATGTTATGGGTAATTGAGTTGTTATTATCATTACTTTTGATCTTATCATTCAACCTCTTGATTTTTCTTCTCTACTCTTCAATCATAGTCTTATGTTCTGTCTAGTTAGCCCCATTTGCCTCTACCCTGAAATTGTCCATATCAATGTCTAGAAAACAAACCTGATCATTTTGATCTTCAAAACCATCTAAAATTGAGGGGGACTTCTTCTCCCTATCAATTTTGACCTCCTTCCCATCCATAAGGATCATAGCATAAGATTAATCCATCTGAATACTACCCCCGACAATAGAAGCCCATTTTATGGATAACAACATTCCATATCTGGGAGGGATATCCACCAAAGTAATGTTCATTTTGTAATCCCTTTGAGGGTAAGCTGCTAACTTGAAATCAATATTTTTAATCACCTCAATGATAGGAACCTCTCTTGAATCTATGGCGAAGCATTTCCCATATGCCTTTGTAACTGTGAAACCTAATTCTTTCATAATCTCTAAAGACATAATGTTAGTTGAAGCCCTAGGGTCAATCATACAATTCTTCAAGAGTCTATCCTTTATGATTAGATTGACATAAACTAGATCAACATGAGAAGGGAATTTCTGCATAGTAGTTCCCAAGTATACTTCCGGTGTTTTGGAACTCCCTTTTCTATCCTTCTAAATTGTAATAACCTCCTTTCCTGATCTTGCATTACCTTCGGTTTGATCTTCTAAATGGCTTGGTATTGTATCATTAATGATAGCCAATGCTCTGTCCTTATGTTCTAGTATTCTCATCATTTCTAATAAGGGAACAATCACCCTAAACTAACTAAGAATATGGGCCATATCCAGGGGGATATGCCTTGGTAAAGGGTTGTTGTGGACAATGCCATTAGGTGTAACAGGGACTTGAGGAATACCTTTCCTTTCCTTCCTTGGGTGGATCTCCTCATTCCCCCTTTTATCATTATTATTATTCCCTTTGGGTTCTTTGGCCTTCTAAGGTGGATTATGATGTGGATTAGCTTTCAATAGTACTTCTATAGAAGTACTCACACCCTTCTGGAGATTAGGGACACTCTGATTTGCTTTAATAAAAATACTGCTTGCATTCCTTGCAGTACTATTCTCTCCTTGAATCTTCATGTTACTCAAATTGTAATCACTCCTAACATGAGCAATCTTGGCATCAGTCAAGGATTTAATCTCCTCATCAGTAGGCTTTCTTAGTTGTACCTTAGGATTTCTAGAATCCAACTGAAAAACATGGTGATCATCCTTATCATCATCAATGAAAAGTTGTTGCTTAAGATAGTTTTCAAGTTGCCTTTTCTTCTCAAAATCATCCCTCGGTACATCCTCATCATTAGATGTATCACCATCTTCACATACGAAATTATGGGCCAAAACCATATTTACACTCTGGTCCTCTTGGTCATCTACATCACTGCATTCATCACAAGGACCTTTTGAATCTGCAATAGACCTAGCAATGGAACATAAGGAAGGGGAATGAGGGGCTTGATAGATTGGGCACCATAGGTTATCCTCAACAGTACATACCCCTTTTCTTAGAGGATCAAGGGTGTCTCTACTAGGATTTCCTCCATTATTTGGAGGGATCAGCCTCTCATTTTGCCAATTTGTGTTGTAAGGTTGATTTGGAAGTCTTAGCATTCTTTCCTATCTTGTAAAGATAGGTCTATCATTAGAGGACCCCTTATCATTCCTTGCCATGGAAATTTTCATTTCTTTGATATTCTTCCATAGTTTTTCACATGAACATTAGTGACAAGAACTCTATTACCTTGTTCTCTATCCTGAGGTATAACTTTCTGATCACTCCTTTTATGAAATTTCCTTGAAGCTTTCCTATTACTTTCAATATTTGAAGCAACCTTGTATGCATCTCTAAGTGTCTAAGGATTTTTGTCCCTTAACAAAAATCCTATCTTGTTGTCATAAGCATTACTATATAAAACCAAATACATAGATTCATTGGGTCTTAGTTGAGGATGTATCTTTGCCAATACTTTAACAAATCTATTATTAAACTCTAATACCGATTCATTCACTCCTTTAGTGATACTTGTGAACTCATTTATTGTAAATCTTTCATCAAAGTTATCTCCATAATGTTCTCTAAACATGTTTTGGAAATCCCTCCATGAATTAATGCTATTTTTGGTAAACTCTTATACCACTCTCTAGCAGTCTCATCTAAGGATTGCACAAATAACTTCATCAACACATCTTAATCTTCCACCTCAAAATCATGCATCGGGTTATCAAAATATCTCAAGTGTTCTTCTCCTGAAACAACATTGTTCCCTGAGAACTTCACTAGTCTGGCTCTGATTTCATTAGGAACATGTTGTTGTAAAATGTCCCTCTAGGACTTTTACCTCCTAAGTTTAGCTCCCAAGTCCCTTGTTTTGCATCTTACATGTTCATTTTAACTCCCGAGACAAAATGGCCTGAAACCCATGTCACATGGGTCTTGAGGGACATTATGGCATTTGACCCTACCCTAAAATAGGACCTGAGGACATGGGCACTTGTGCCCTTGTCCTGACCTATTTCAGGTAGGTCCCAAATTTAAATGTCGATTATGTGACCATTAGAAGGTTCCGTTGCCAACATCTTAAGTTTGAATTACAAAATTTGTAGCAGGAATGCATATATAAGCATGTTTAGGGTTTCATTTGTAAACTAGAAGATGATTATGAACTTTTGGTGAACTTATGATTTTAGAGCATTCAAGATATTCATTTTTGCAGATCATAATATTGTTATTGTGTTTGTGATTACATATTTAGCTTCATCTTCTCATGTGTTGAAGGATTTTCATCTACATGTGAGATGCACTTTTGAAGTGATATCTATTTGTGTTTGAATCAAATTTATGAATTTGTTTTTTCCTCTATCCCGTAGGGATACACACTCTTTATCTGACAATGGTGTTCGTAAGACTTGAATGTCCTTCAAGGGCTTGACTAAGGCAAGCTCTTAAACACCACAACCCCCAACCACACTCCCTGTGATTACAGGTTATAGGTATAAAATTTTGCGAAGTGGAGTTGCAAAGGAGGGTTGCAGAAGATAAGGATTCCAGATCTGACAGAAAGAAGTTACCTGGAACACTTTCGGGACAAGGTTGCTAGTGCCAGTGTCCTTCGAGGTTACAAACATAGAAATCTTTGTGATAGTGATAATCAACATCTGAAGAAGTCCTGACATCCTGAGGAATAGCCTGCCTTGGACTTTAGTGCGAGTGCTAGTGTCCTCCGCATCTTCCGCGACAGAAATGGACAGAACAATGATCATCAGTGTCATAAGGAGGCCGAAAATCCCTGAAGAAAATACTACATTGGACTAGGGCGTGAGTGCCAGTGTCCCTAAGTATTCTGCATCATGAACTTCAAAAAATGTTCAGGAACTAATCTTTGTCCACTATCTTGGTCTGTGAGCATTTGTCGTAATTTATCAGTTTGCTTCCAATTTTGCATAATTAGGGTTTTAAGCATATTTAAGCATTAAATTAATACATTAATTGATAATTTCTAAGTTTCCACAACATTACAAGTGACACCCAACCTGTAGGTGATTCTTCTTGCAAAAGGTGTGATTCAACTCGGTTGAAATGTCCTTGAGTGTTTGTAGTGAAAGGAGGATCTAGCCATCAACCCCATCTTCCCTCTTTTCCTATAAAACATTTTAGTGAACCCATGTTTTGTTTGAATTTTGCACCTTGCTGAGTGTTTTAATTTAGATTTGCATTGTTTCAGTTAGTTTTCATCTTATTGCATTTGAAAATTTACAAAAAAATTGAAAAATTTGAAATTTTTTTTAAAAAAATGGCATCTTAGGCTTGCATTTTGACATAATTCAATTGCATTTCATTTAATTTCTGATATTTTTATTAAATCTTATATAAATTTCAGAAATTCATCTTATTATAATCATTTACATTGCATTTGCATGCTTAAATTGCTAAAAATTGCTTGAAATTGTGTATTTTTCATATAACCTAGTTTTTGCATTAGCTAGGGTTTGTAGTTAAATCATGTCTAGGGTTTGAAAACCTTGCATTTTCACTAGATTTTACCTTGACATCTATCTAGATTTGCATTATAGGTGTGTTGTGATGGATATTGTTGCATTATTGGATTGATATTGAGATTATTATTCTCTGCCCCTCTTTAATTTCTTCACAACACCTCTTCTTTTAGGCATTTGCATTGAAAAATATGAAAAAATCAAGCATTTTGGATCATAATCATACATAGTTTTACACTCGTTCCTTGCATAAATATTGAACATATTTTAAATCTCATCTTAAATTCATTTGAAGACATATACACATGGCTTATAATCACAACAATAATTCTAGGCTTCCTCCTAGGACTTATTTGAAAAGAAGAAGCCCTGAACCTGAAATTACATTTACACCTCATGACAAAACTTTTGTAGACAATGAAGGGCCTCTTTACATCACCGTGAAAATAATTGAGATTTCGGTGCATGGTACACTTATAGATCCTAATTGCATGACTAATGTGGTAATGGAAGAGTTCCTTCTTGTACATAATTTGACACAAGATTCTTATGAACCTTCAGATTTAAGGATTAAGACACATACTAGAGATTTCATGCGTAGCTTTGGGAAGATAACTTTATTGGTTACAGTTTTTGATAAAGCTGTGGATCAAGCATTTGAGGTTATCCCTTTATCCAACCTCTTCCATGTAAAACTAGGACACCCATGTTTAAAAACTATGAACGTTGTCCCCTCAACTATTCACAATTGCATAAAATTCCCTTTACATGGACACATGCGTACTATTCGATGTAATACATATCAACCTTTGGTAATTGACAACTTTACTCTTGATTACTTTTGGCTGCAACCTGATAGAGACGCTGAGCCACAAAGAGATCACTCTTTCCTACAATACAGAATATACAAAGCAAAACTTATATCTAGAGTGGTTGGGCCTCCTATGCAAACAATAAGAGAGGAATAACCCGCATTACAAGAACTTTCTAGAGCAAAAGGAAAAGGACCCTATGCTGAGGTTCCTCCTCTGTCATCCTTACAAGGATCAAGAGGTATTCATCAAGAACAAGGCACTTCATCAAGACAATTGAGATTTGAACAAGCTTCCTCTTCTAATACAAAAGACCAATAGAACAACATGACCATACTTTTGAAGATACAAGCAATAGGACAAGAAGAAATAGACAAGCAAGAGAAAGAAGGAGGAAAAGACAAGCTTTTGCCCAACGTAATGCACACCAACAAGAAAACATTCCACCTAACATTGAATCAAACCAAGAAGAGCTTAAGAACAAACAATTTGAAGACAAGAACAAAAGTTGGGCTATGGTACCTTATGTACCTCTTTCCTCTAACATTCGAGATTGAGAAGACGATGATTTGCTTGACAACAACCGCTAGTTCTGTTGTTCCTTCAGGTAAGTATTTCTAACCCTTTACCTCTGTGTTGCATTTCCCCTGTGATGTGTTATGTGTTGTTTATGCCTCCTTGGACCCTTGATACTCTTGTAAGGTCAAGGATACCAGGAGACCACCTCTATTGTGACCCTTCTTCTATTTGTATCATCATTCTTCTATCTTTCTTCTCCTCTATTTTCATTGTTGTGTGTTGTGTCTTGGGGGCATAACGTTGTGGTTGGTGACCCGAGGGCACCTTCCTACGTGACGACCCTAAGGCACTTGTTCTCCTCTCATGATTTATTGTTTACCTTCTTCTAGCGGTTCTATCTAGTTGGTAGATGACAAAAAACTAACATATACTGATACGAACCATGTGTCCCTTCAGCGAGTAGGAAAAAATGGACCTAGTCCATACATCACGATGGGGTTGATATATATTATCTGATGCTTGGCTAGTAGAATCACTCCGTGTCATATTTTGATGATGTCTTATATTTTCTAACAAACCATAACAATATAGCTACTTCATGCACTTTGTTTATCTTGGGTCTCACCTTGGTTACACTCGGTTCTGAGATCTCTGCGGTATAACCCCGCGGTTATACTCGGTTTCTGAATTCGTAGTATAACCTTGGCTCTTGATGTGATTACTTTCATGCATTTCTTTTATCATGTGATGTGGTTATTATCTTAGAGAAAGATTTCTAACCTCTCTTCTTATAGGAAATTGTGTGTTTGTGGGAACATTCAACGATCGTAAAGTACATGTCACCTTTGGGGGCATGGGCTTTGTGAAAGCTCTTGTTCCCTTGTGTGTTTTCTCTCTACCTTAATGTGTTTGATATTAGTACTTGATATCAACCACCAAGTAAGGTGGGGGCATATAAGGTAAGTTGTCTGATGATTTTGGTACTAATGAAGCATGTTTGTAAGACCTTTGTGGAGGTGGGATGTTGTATCTCTGCGTGAGTGCACATCTTTATTTTATATTGCAATGAGAAAGCCCTCTGTGGAGGTGGGATATCGTGCATATCCTTTTATTTTAAGCTCTCTGTAGAGGCGGGATATCGTGCATATCCTTTTATTTTAAGCCCTCTACAGAGGTGGGGATGGTGTATCTCTTGAGCTAGTGCACATCCTTTTTATTCTAAAAGTCCTCCGAGTAGGCAGGGTTAGTGTATCCTCCCTTAAGCATGTCTTTAGCGGTTGTTGTGGAATAAGCCCAACCGTCAGGTGTGCCTGAGATGGTGGGGGCTTAGCAATAAGTTCCTTCCATCACCTTGTTTGTCATGTTTTAGACGTATAGTATGTCTTTGTCATGCTATACGATGCTTGTGTTTTTCGTGTGTCTTCCATGTGTTTGTTCCCAAGTATAGTCCAAAGAGCATGGTGAAATGCCCCTCCTATGCTTTGGGATTTGTATGGCATGTTTGTTCCTAAGTATAGTCCAAAGAGCGTGGCGAAATGCCCCTCCTATGCTTTGGGATTTGTATTGCGTGTTTGTTCTTAGGTGTAGTCCAAAGAGCGTGGTGAAATGCCCCTATGGCACTCTGAGATTTGTATTGCATGTCTATTGCCCCATATGTATTCCAAAGAGTGTGGTGAAATGCCCCTCCTACATTTTGGGTTGTGTGTTGTATTTTTACTTTCCATGCATCTGTATCTGCATTCGTATATGAGAAAATGAAAAAGAAATAATCACTGCATTCACTATATTCATCATGTTTTGCATGTCTCCAATACTATCTTCTCTGTGTCTTGCATGACTGTTACTGTCTTCTCCATGTTTTGCGTGCCTGTTACTATCTTCACTGTGTTTGGCGTGTCTGTAATGTGTTTTCTCTAATGTCTACTTGAGACTGGGGGCTAGGAATAGTTCCTCAATATTTGTGTATGCATTAACTTTAAGTGCCTGATGTGTTTGTTGTGTTTTGACCGTACTTTAATGCATGTATGGCCCTTGTATTCATGCATACATTAAAGTGGGGGCTAAATATTATGTTGTAAAATGTCCCCCTAGGACTTTTACCTCCTAAGTTTAGCTCCTGAGTCCCTTGTTTTGCATCTTGGATGTTCATTTTAACTCCTGAGACAAAATGGCTTGAAACCCATGTCACATGGGGCTTGAGGGACATTGTGGCATCTAACCTTCCCTGAAATAAGACCTAAGGACACGGGTGCTCACGCCCTTGTCCTGTCCTATTTCAGGTAGGTCCCAAATTTAAATGTCGGTTATGTGACCGTTAGAAGGTTCCATTGCCAACATCTTAAGTTTGAATTATGAAATTTGTAGCAGGAATGTATATATAAGCATGTTTAGGGTTTCATTTGTAAACTAGAAGATGATTATGAACTTTTGGTGAACTTATGAGTTTAGAGCATTCAAGATATTCATTTTTGTAGAGCAGAATATTGTTATTATGTTTGTGGTTGCAGATTTAGCTTCATCTTCTCATGTGTTGAAGGATTTTCATCTACATGAAAGCTACATCTCTGAGGTGATATCTATTTGTGTTTGAATCATTTATCATTTTGCTTTTGCCTCTATCCCATAGGGATACACACTCTTTATCTGACAATGGTGTTTGGAAGACTTGAATGTCCTTCCAGGGCTTGACTGAGGCAAGCTCCTAAACACCACAACCCCCAACCACACTCCTTGTGATTGTAGGTTACAGGTATCATATTTTGTATAGTAGAGTTGTAGAGGAGGGTTGCAGAAGATAAGGATTCCAGATCCAGCAGAAAGAAGATGCCTGAAGCACTTTCAGGACAAGGGTGCTAGTGCCAGTGTCCTTCAAGGTTGCAGACACAAAAATCTTTGTGATAGTGATAATCAACATCTAAAGAAGTCTCAACATCTTGAGGAATAGCCTACCTTGGACTTCGGTGCGAGTGCCAGTGTCCTTCGCATCTTCCATGACAGAAACAAACAAAACAATGATCATCAGTGCCATAAGGAGGCCAAAAATCCCTGAAGAAAAGACTGCATTGGACTAGGGCGTGAGTGCCAATGTTCCTGAGTATTCCACATCATGAACTTCAAAAAATGGTTAGCAACTAATCTCTGTCTACTATCTTGGTCTGTGAACATTTGTCATAATTTATCAGTTTGCTTCCGATTTTGCATAATTAAGGTTTTAAGCATATTTGAGCATTAAATTAATACATTAATTGATGATTTTTGAGTTTCTACAACGTTACAAGTGACACCCAACTTGTAGGTGAATCCTCTTGCAAAAGGTGTGATTCAACTCGGTTGAAATGTCCTTGAATGTTTGTAGTGAAAGGAGGATCTAGCCATCAATCCCATCTTCCCTCTTTTCCTATAAAATAGAACAAGATTTGGAAAACCTGGGATCCCCCCAAAATTTAATTGCCTGTATCTAGCTAGGTTAAGACGTGGTTTGGAAAAGTTTGGTTGGTTACTGTTGTCACATAGAATTTCACCTTGGTTGGAGAGAGTCCAAGCATTCTAATGACACAATGGGAATGATCTCAAGGTGTGGGACCTTACAAGTTGAGATCAAACCTCTAGAGAAGGTTGGTTCCTCATTCTAAGCCTAATGCTTAGAGAAAACTATCTAAACCTAGTGCTAATACTGCAGGGGGAAAGGGGTTATGAAGAAACTAAATGGAAATAGAGGTGATGCACCAGATTTAATGAGTAGTAGTAAACCTGGAAAAGACACAACAATAATCTCAATCACAAAGAAAGGTTCACACAGACTTATAGAACCGATTGAGGCTTTTGTTGTGTCTTTTCCAGGTTTACTACTACTCATTAAATCTGGTGCATCACCTCTATTTGTATTCAATTTCTTCCTAACCCTTTTCCCCCTATAGTATTAGCACTAGGTTTAGATAGTTTTCACTAAGCATTAGGCTTAGAATGAGGAACCAACCTTCTCTGGAGGTCTGATCTCAATTTGTAAGGTTCTACACCTTGAGATCATTCCCATTGTGTCATTAGAATGCTTGGACTCTCTCTAAGCAGGGTGCAATTCTGTGACAACAGTTTTAGGCACACCCGGTGGGACCCTCTGCTCTGAGTGAGATAGACTATGGATTTTGGTGTTGTTCCTGGTTCATTTACTACTATGAAAGCGTTCAATAGGAACCTGGTGACTACTGATTCAGTTCCTACACAACAATACAACATTTCATGCCTGGAGTGGAGACAAGGTCATCTTCTAGAGGTAATTTCCAATTCAGAGAACTTTCATTTACTGAGTCTAGAAGAAGAAGTAGACTGTCTAGATACCTTATGAGAGCAAGTAGAAGTAATAATTTGTACTATTTAAGAGCTCAATCTACTCCTCCAGTTAATTTTCAGGTTAGGTTTCAGTATTCAAGAAGAACCCTACGCATACCTATAATCAACCTGCATATCCCTAATATGGCTAGAAACCTTCCATTTGTTGCTTTTAATGGGGGTAGACCTCTAGACCTAGCACAGTATGATGACATCCTTACTTCAGCCTTAAAGGCTATCCCATTCTTTACTGGTGAAGACTCTACTACTCCTGCTGAGCACATTCAAGATGTTGCTAGTGTTTGCTCTGTCCACAATGTCACTGTTGATAATGTGGCTGTGAGATTGCTAGCTTCTTCATTCAAGGGAAAGGCCTTATAGTGGTACAGGGGCCTTCAAGCTAACTCTATACACAACTGGGATGATTTTGGCACTAAATTGTGCCAATACTTTGAAGATAAGAGTGATCATTTGTCACTTATGGAACAATTAGCTACAATCAAGAGAGCTCCACATGAATATATGGTGGATTTCAACTATAGATTTCAGAAGACATGGGATAGAATTCCCTTGTTAGTGAAGCCCTCTCCAAACACAACATTTATCTACTACCTAAGGTCTTTGAATCTAGATATTGCTATCATGATTCAATCCATGGGTGGGACTGTATTACCTGATGCCTATGATACAACCATAAGGGTAGAAAATTGCCTGACTCAGGTAGGAAAAATTACTCCAAGGCCACCCATGCCTATATTTCCAAAGGCTCCTACTATTCAACCTTTTATGGATCCAATTCCTATAGCAACCACCTCCATAGCTCCTTTATCTGTGCTCCCAAATGAACTACATGAGGTAAAAAGCCTATTGTAAAGTTTTGGTAACGAGTTAGTGGCACTAAGAAGACAAAATGCACAATCAAGCATGCCTTATCAACCCTCCAACCAGACATATCAACCCTTCAACCAGGGTTATCAACAAAACATCCCACCTTACTAAGGTAACATGCAAAGGTAAGGGCAACCTAGTTATGTTAGACCATTGAATGTTGTTAATCCTAATGCAACAAGCACTTTAGGGCCTCTTGTTCCAATCCATAATAACTTAGCCTGAAACAACGACTAGTGTTATCCTTGCAATCAACCACATGACCAAAGTTTGTGTCAAAATGGATAGTTCAGTCATGCTCTGATAGTGCAAGAGCAACCAACAAGTTTAGAACAACAAGTTAGCACTGATCAAGGAATGGTTGGAGGTCAAGAACAAACACAACATAATGCTACCTTGATGAACTGGACCCCTGATGAATATTGTGGTGTCAATCAAGGCATTGCCCCTATAACATTCAATGCAAGGGCACAGAGGAAAGCTACTAAAGATACTTCAGTACCTGTAGTTGGTCATACACCTATACCTGAAGTGTCTCCAACAGTTACAGCGAAAGAGAAAATGCTTGAGATTCCTTCAAGGCAGGCAGATCAGACTATTGGCAGGGTAGATTCAGTTCCAACAACACAACCCCAATCCAATCAGTAGTCAAAAAGTGATCTAGCGATCACTAAAATGTCACAAAAGGGTAGTCAAATACCCTTTAGTATAGTGGATCATATGAAGAAGACAAATCTAAGTGTTAGTATGTGGGATGCTTTACTGATTCTAGCCCAAAGGAATCTTCTTCAAGAGGCCCTAACAAAATTCATTCAACCTGCTGCGGAAACAACAAAAGAAAAGACAACTACCCCAACAAACCTATGTCAGCCCAAGGAGGAAGTAAGTACAAGCAAAACTGGTAAACCCCCTCCATTTTAAGTTTCTCTAATCATAGGTGATAAATTGTTGCATAACTGTATGATAGATTCTGAGGCGGGTACCTCTATCATGCCTAAAAATATTGCTGATAAGTTGGGTATAGAGTATGAGATTGTGAACAAGGGTGTAGTCCAATTAGATGGTATTGCTATCAAGACAATAGGAGTTATTAAAGGTTTGGAACTCACTCTACATGCATGTCCTGATTGCTCTATTTCATAAGATATCTTGGTCATAGATCTCCCTGCATACTTTAGCATATGCTTATCTAGGGATTCCACTACTAAATTAGGTGGGTATTTATCTTCTAATTGGTCCCACATGTTTAGAACTAGATATGGCACCCAAGTGACCATTAGGGCTGAGCCATTACAAATGACCATATAGAACCCCACTCTCCTAACCCAAACAACATAAATTGTACAATACATGAGTTAGAAGAGGATGATAGCAGTAGGCATGAAGCTACCACACCTGTGGATGAGATACCTAATATATTGCTTGATGAGTGGGCTAATTATTTTTAGTTTGACACTCCTAATCACACAGAGGAAATGAGGTTGGGTACTTATTGTATCCATGAGGAGGATGCTACTATCCCCAATCTTGAAAAGGAAAAGTCAGATCCAGGTGGGATGCGGCAGATGTACTTTGATGGCTCCAGAAGCAAAAATGGAGTAGGTGCTAGAGTTGTACTTATTTCACCCCAAAAGGAGAATTATTTCTCTTCATTCAGGTTGTAGTTTAGCTATACTAACAATGTAGCTGAGTATGAAGCCTTGATTTAGGGCATACAATTGGCTCTAAAAAGAGGAATAAAATTTTTACAAGTATTTGGCAATAGTGAACTGGTTGTCCACCAAATCAAAAAACTAAGTGCTTCAAAGAATGAATTGCTAAAGTCATACAAACATAGGGTCTGGGACCTGATTGAAGACTTTGTTGCCTTCAATATTCAGGCAGTTCCCAGACAGAGAAACAAGGATGCTAATAGATTAGATACAGTTGGTGCCCAGTTTGATATTCCTCAGAATGTCAAACAAGTTTTAGATAAGCATGTAAGGATTGTTGTCAGACTTGTTGTGCTTGACAATGAAATAAGCTGGCAAGTGTTGAAAGTGATCAACAAATTGTGAATTTCTTGCAAGATGAGGTAGAGTTTGCTACAAAAAATCAATCCATGTTGCAAGAGCAATATGGTGACCAGGTGATCGAGCTAAAGACTAACAAGTTTCCCAGAGGACTGATCAATTTGGAGAGCATATTTGGTGCTGATGATCAGCAAAAGAGGGATAAAATGAACATGATAGTCAAAAAACATGACTATGAAGAAGTGGAGATTGCACAGGGCAAATGTCTAAAACATGGCAAGGTATGTAGCCAAGCTAAGAGGCAAGGTTTCATTGAGCTTTGTGATGAATTTAATGATTTGATAGCTTGGGATTATAGGGATTTAAAATGCTTTGATCCTGGTCTAATCCAACATACTATTGACCTAGACCTTAATGCCAAGCCTGTCCACCAAAAGCAAAGGCTAGCCAATCCAAAAATTGAGCCATTAATGAGAAAAGAGCTATCCAAACTCATAGAGGCTAAGATCATTTATCCCATCAAACATTCCCCTTGGGTGGCTAACCTTGTTCCAGTTAGGAAGAAGAATGGGGAAATTAGATTGTGTGTGAACTTTAGAGACTTGAATAAGGCCTCACTGAAGGATCACTATCCACTCCCTTCCATGGAGTAGATTTTACAAGCAGTAGCAAGTGCTAAAAGGTTTTCACTCCTAGATGGCTACTTAGGCTCCAATCAAATTTTTGTAAAAGAATCATACCAGTACAAGACAATCTTTATCACCAAATGGGGTACTTTAGCTTATCAAAAAATGCCATTTGGATTGACAAATGCTAGAGCAACATTTCAAAGAGCAATGGATTTGGCCTTCAAAGGCTTGATCAATGATATTATTTTAATGTATCTTGATGATTTGACTATGTACTCCAAGCATGCAGTTGACCATTTGAGTCATTTAAGAAAAGTCTTTGAAAGATGCAGAGAATATGGGATATCATTGGATCCTAAAAAGTGTATATTTGTTGTTCCAGAGGGCAAGCTGCTAGGGCATGTGGTTTCCAAAGAGGGATTGGCTATTAATCCAGAAAGAACAAGTTCTATTCTTGCTCTTCCTCTCCCTAGTCATAAGAAAGGTCTGCAAAGCTTCTTGGGAAAGATCAACTTTGTGAGGAGATTCATACCTAATTTTGCTTTAATAGAAAAACCCCTCACAACTATGCTAAAAAAGAATGCTGCCTTCACATGGTCTAAGGAAGGCAGGGACTGTAGACACCCAAATTTGTCCCAAATTTGTCCATGCCTTGCAACACCTAGTGAAATGCATCATTTAGACATCATGTAGCATTTTGTCCTAATCCCACTCCTAATCCAACTTCCCATTAGCCAATTAATTAAATAAATTTTACTTATTTAATTAATTTCCCATCATAATCCTAATCCCATCATAATCACCTAGCCAATTAATTAAATAAATCTTATTTATTTAATTAATTTTCCAACTGATATCCCAACTAATTCAAATAAAATATTTGAATTAGGTCCTCACCTTTCACCACACTCCAACACTTGTCCACCTCTCACTTGAATCATGTGTGGTAGTACAACTTTCATTTAATATCCTTCACATGTACAACTAATAAGAGTTTTTGTGTACATAATCACACATGAACTTATTAAATAAAGGTTTTTGTGTACACGATCACACATGAGTCTTATCCTCCTTTGTACACTTGTCACATGACTACAACTCCCTTGAAGAGTGGGAATAACTAATCAATTCTAGCCGTCCACATTGTTCGATTAGCCTTTCAATCTCAACCATCCATTCAAACCAGCCCTTGCCTATAAATCAACCCCCTCACAAGCTATTTGATCAATCCATATTTCAAGTATCCTTATGCTGTCAAAATCATTCTTCAATCTTCTCATCTATTATCATCTATCTTCTATCTATCATCTTCATCTTAATGTTATGCTGCTGAATTGAGCAATCAACATATCAAATAACTCACACCAATCAATCATGCATGCATCTATCTAAGGTATTGAAGATTTGGATTATGTAATGCATTGTATTGTTTTATCACTTTTCATTTCATCTAAATTTTTCGTATACAGGGGCAGTTTTGAAACTGTCAAGCAAGCCATCACACAAGCTCCTACACTGATAAACCCTAATTATGAGAAGGATTTCATCCTTTATGCCTTTGGGGGAAAAGAGGGTATATCAACTATCCTAACACAACAAAATGAAGAGAAATTGGAACAACCAATTGCTTTGTTCAGCCAACCTCTCAAAGAATATGAACTAAGGTATGATTTTATAGAAAAACAAGTATTTGTTGTGGTGAAAACCCTAAAAAAGTTCAGACATATGATTTCTAATAGCAAGATTCAATTAATGGTGGGTCACCTTGGTGTCAAAGAGTTTCTTCTGAGTAGAGATATCAATGAAAAGAGAGATGGGTGGATCACTAAGGTAATGGAATATGACATCAACATCAACATCAACATTTCCAGGCTGGTTCGTGGCAAAGGTCTATGCGAACAAATGGCAATAGACATCAAAGATAGAAGTGAGGCCTATGTGTTTAAGGGTAGGCACAACCAGTTGATCCCCATACTCCAACTAACTGGTATCATGACATGGTCACATTCCTATGGCCAAGAAGATGCCCAAATGGATTGAATCAGGCCAAAAGAAGGTATTTTAGACTCCAATCTATCCCTTATGTTATTGTTGATGGTATCTTGTTTAGAAAAGACATCAATGGAGTTCTTCTTAGATGCATTACACAAGATCAGACTTCTAGAGTCTTAGAAGAATTCCATAGTGACCCTGTTGGTGGCCATTATTCTCCCAGAACAACTGCAAGTAAAATTATGAGAGCTGGTTATTATTGGCCTAGTCTATTCAATGATGCATATAAATAGATCAGAAAATGTAAAGAATGTTCATTATTTGCTGGGAAGTAGAGACTGGTAGCTCTTCCCCTTCATCCAATCCAAACAGATCAACCTTTTCCTCAATGGGGTATAGACTTCATTGGAGTGATTAATCCACCTTCTAGTGCGAGCCATAAGTAGATTCTCACAGCCACTGATTACTTTACTAGGTGGATAAAGGTAGTTGCATTAAGAGATGCCACATAAACATCCACTGTGGACTTCCTTGAGGGTATAGCTACAAGGTTTGGTGTGCCATCCACCATCATATCTGAAATGCCAAAGCCTTTATAGGCACAAAAGTCAGTGAATGGGCATTGAATTATGGAGTTTACATGAAAACTTCATCCAATTATTACCCACAGGGCAATGGTTTGGCTAAGTCCACCAACAAAAACCTGATTAGAATCATCAAGAAAACAGTGGAGGATAATCAAAGAACCTGGCACTCCAAGTTAAAGACTGCTCTTTGGGCTGATAGAATCACTCCTAAAAGAGCCATAGGCATTTCCCCTTTCATGCTTGTTTATGGATGGGAAGCAAGGGTTCCATTATCATTGGAATTGTCTTCTCTTGAGTTGGCACAACAACTAGAACTAATGGAAGATGATGCCATGACAATCAGATTTGCAGAGCTGTTGAAACTCGAGGAGAAGAGGGGTACTACTATGAAGACCCTTGAAACCCACCAAGATCAGGTCAAGAGAACCTTTGATAGGAAATCTACCGATAGAACATTCAGTGAAGGAGATATAGTGCTAAAATGGGATGCAGATAGGGCCAAAGTTGGAATACATTCAAAGTTTGATGCCATGTGGAGTGGCCCTTATATCATTACCAGTTGCAAACATGCTAACACATTTCAACTCTCTAGGCTAAATGGAGAGGTTCTGTCAATCCCAGTCAATGGGATTCATCTCAAGCCTTGCTTTTAGCATGGTTGTGAGACTTGTAAATAGGCTAGGTGTCTGCTTTCAATAAAGTGCCCTTGCACTCTGCTATATTCTCATTAGAGGATACATGCTTGCTTGTTGCTTTGTTTTGCCTGGGTAGCTTGCCCTGGTTGTTTCAACTCCTCTATTCTTGTTGCAATCTCTTTTGACCCCATGCCCAATGGATGTTTAAGGCCATTGGTTTCCATTTGTTTAGTAGGCAAACACCCCTGAGAAGTCACCAAAATGTTGGCCTATTTTGTTTCACAGCCAAATAGTCTAAATCCTTAAACCCTAAGTGTTTTCCTTCCCCTTAAACCCTAGGTTTTATGGTCATCTTCCTTTGTGTTATAATTCATCATTGACTATCTAGCCTAGGTTTTTGGTCACTTAAGTGATGACTTTGAGCCTTTTATGTCGTGAAGTGACTAGTCCCGAGTCCTAAGTGTAGACAACTAAAATTGACCATGTCACAACATCACCTTGTCGATACATTATTTGCGACACCTGATCTGATGTTTTGCCCTTGTAACCCTTTCATCACCCAATTAGTTAAATAAATCATATTTATTTAACTAATCCCATCCTAATCCCATTTTAGTCCTCTAGCCAATTAATTAAATAAATTATATTTATTTAATTAGTTTCCACTTTTCCCTCATCCAAATTAATTAAATAAATTAAATATTTATTTAATTAATGTATTCCACATCATCCCTCATCTAATTTAATTAAATAAATTAAAGATTTATTTAATTAATGTATTCCACATCATTCCTTTCCAAAATTAAATAATTCTATTCCACCTTAGTCTCTATCTCCACATTTGTCTCCATGTAGAGTGGAAAACCATTTGACTTTAAATCCTCTCATTCAACCTTCATGAGACACTTGTCAAATGACTACAAATTCAACTATCATTTAATCCTAGCCATCCATTCCCATCACTCATATCCTATAAATCAAGCCTCACCCAAGCCATTAGGGGATCCACATTTCAAGTATCATTATGCTGTTGAAATCATTCTAGGTCTTCTCATCCATCATCTTCTCGCTATTATTATGTTGCATAAGTGAGCACCCAAAATTCCTTCCATCAACAATCCTTTAACATCTTGCATGCCTATGTGAGATTGAGAAGAGGAATGGAGATAAACCAAGCGTAGCATGGAGATTTGGGTCTGCATTTGATTTATTTTTCATTTTCATGCTATCTTGTGCTCTATTATGCTTGTTAGGGTTTCATGCTTTGCTGTTTATGCATTAGCCCTGGTTTTTAACCCTAGCTACATCTGGCACGCCTAGTGGGACATGACGTGAATTTGTGCTTAAATTTGCAGATCTACTAGCTTGTTTTTTTGTAGGTCTACCATTTTTTTGGACAAAACCCTAGGTTTTAAATATTTCATCATATCTTCCAAACGACTATGAATTTTTCTACAATATTTTCACAAAAGTTTATCCATCATCTAAGGAAGCTACATCAGAAAAATTGTGGGTGTATCATCATTTTTTTAGGAGTTATCATGATTTTATGTTTTTTCATTAAATTGACTTTTTGGGCACAAATTGGTGAATTTTTCACAAATTTTTACATTTATGGAAAGATCTTGAAATTCTAATGGTGGTTTGTGTTTTACAAATTTAATTTGGAGGTCAAATATAGGGCAAAAAAATTGGATCTTTGTCTGTTGTAGGTTTTTCACAAATCTATATTTCTACGTGCAAAACAGGGAATTTTTTTAACTTCTTTACATTTTTGGAAAGCTCTCAGAAAATTAGTAGGTGTGTCTTCTTTGATTTTTTATTTTTCAGATTAATAATGTCTTGAGATAATCAAATCTAATTCGGGTATGTTAAAAAAATGTATCTAAAATTGCAAATTTCTGATGAGCTTATTTTTTTATGGCTACATTATATATCATTTTCTGATTTTGCAGGTGATCATAAGGAGCTGTAGCAGTAACAACATCAGTCACAGCAGTAGATTTAAGGACAAAAATATTCAGGTGCACTCCATTCATCTTTCATCTCTTTTCATTTATTCATAATCATTGTTTGCAAACACACTTTGATTTGGGGCTTAAAAAGAACATTTGTTTTCTCTCACATTTTGATTTGGGCATTTAAAATGAATCTTGTCTTCAATCACACATCGAAATCAGGTCTAAAATGAACCATTGTCTTCCTTTCACACATTTTGACTTTAAATTAAAAGGAACAAGTACTTGAACTGCTTGGTGAATTTGCATGTGATTAGAAGTGTGTATGCTCTTCTCATGTGCTTCGTGCAATCTTGATAATCAAAAACACCTCTCATCCATTTATTTTCACACCACACATTTTGATTTTCTAAGGGGAATTAACAAGTGCGAGTGTGAATCAAGTGTGCATATGTATGTTCTCTCCTCGCACCGCAAGGTGATCTTGGAGATCAAAAACACCTCACTTGGTTTGCTTTTGTCATACCCTTCTTAGGAGGCCTACTTGGAGACACACCACTCCAAGGGACGACCTCAACTCTAGCATTTCGATGGAGTATAATAAGCAAGGTGTGAATCGAAAGACACCCTCTTTAGAAGTTGAAATCTTGTCACTCTTGGCTAAGCCCCAAATAACTTTATACCTTTGGGAAGTGAAGGTGAAGGGTGGGTTACCCCTTTCTCCTGGTTGTTTGGCATTATTTCCCTTTCATTTCATGGAATTGGTCCCCTCGTACCTCGTGTATATTGGGGACATCCTTAGTCAACATGTACAAGCTAGTTTAAGACCTAATTGGCCACACCCATTTGACTAATCTAGGACTTGTTGATGTGTCTTCCACGAGTGCTTGTTTAATCATCACATTATGGAGATTTCAAAGTCAAATTTGCATATGTGTCTTGCATGTGTGATTCATGTGTGTACATGTGTAATCATTTGTTTGCAAATTGCCAAATCAAGCTATAGACATAAACACATAAGCATTTCTTCCTAAACATTCTTTCCAAGACATTCATTCCAAGTCATTTCATCCTAATCAAAACCCTAATCATATCCTATCCTAATCTATCCAAGTCATCCAATCTTGTCATTCCACATCATTTCATCCTAATCAAACCCTAATCATCCTAATCACATCCTAATCATATCCTCTTTATAATCCTATCAACATCATTCTAATCATTACACATTATCCAATCATTCCAAGCCGAGTCATCATAGTCACATTCACCCTAATCATCCTATTTCTAATCCAATCAATTTCATCCTAATCACATCTTATCTATCCTAATCATTCCACATCATCATTCTCATCCTAGTTAAACACTTGTCAAAATGGTTGTAATCCTTAGCAAGCCTACACCCCAACCAAAGCCCAAGATCACAATTAAAGGTGTCCCTCCTCGTAATCTAAATCTTGAAGACAATGCAAGACCCAAGATCACAATTAAAGGTGGCCCTCTTCCTAATCCAAATCATGAGGATAAACCAAGACCCAAGATCACAATTCAAGGATCCCCTCTTCCTAATCCAAATCATGAGGATAAACGAAGACCCAAGATCACAATTCAAGGAGCCCCTCTTCCTGATCCAAATCATGAGGATAAACCAAGACCCAAGGTCACAATTAAAGGTGGCCCTCTTCCTAATCCAAATCATGAGAATAAACCAAAGCCCAAGATTATACTCCAAGGAGCCTCTCCTCCTAAGCCCAAGCTCATACTTCAAGGAGGCTATCTCTTTAGTTATGAGGATGAGACAAGTCCAAAACCCAATTCATCCACACATCAAGTCAATGCCACATCAACTTATCCCACATCTTTCCATGTCAATGCCACATCAACATGTCAATTCACTTTACAACAAGTGCATGTGAGCCCAAGTCCACCTTGGCATCAAGATCAAATGCCCTCAACTTCATACCAACCTAATTCATCCACATATCATGTTAGTTCTACATCACCATACCCCACTTCTTCCAATATTAACCAACATCCATATCAATCCATACCCCAAGATCTTTTATCTACATATCCCACCATTTCACCTAACCACCAAATTAATCAAGTGCCTTCACAACAAGAACATGCGAGCCTAAGTTACCCTGTGCAGCAAGACCAAACATCCTTAGGTCCTCATGTTACCTTTGACAAGGGAGATACCAATCTAGATTATGTATCCTATGAATACCCTCCATCATTATCCACTCAAATGCTAATCCATAAGCCTACTAGTACTATACCAACACCATCATGTACTCCCAATCCTAATTCATTGGTCCATCAACCTTCTAATCCATCGAGCCCTTCATTACCTTCATTGGCATGTCCCTCCAATCTTCCACAAAAGGATTCTTGGGAGATAACCCTACAACAATTGGTCCAAGCGCAATTACTTGAGCTACCCTTGATAAAATCATCCCAATCCCATGTATCACGCCCATCTAGTCTAAGTCCCAATCCATCCAATCCTACTATCCTTCCATCCAATCCAAATATTAATATGTCCAATCCCATTATCCCTCCGTACAATCAAAATCCTAATCCTAAGCCTACAACACATTCCACCCCTATTATCTATCCACCAAATCCTAATCCTAAGCCTACAACACCATCTACCATTATTATTCATCCATTATATTGTCCATCCACCCATACACTTATGAAGGATGCGATCCATTGGCTATTAGCAAGGAATGAACCATCTCCATGTCACCAAACACCTATCCTTGAGTCTATCAAAGAACCTTCAAACACCATGTCCAATCCTACAACCCCTTCATATAGTCCACAACCCCTCAAGTCTATTGAGGAGTCTCCCACCATAAGTCCAAGTCAAGAGCCATTGTACCCTCATGTTGGTGATTATTAAGAGCTTATCAAGCCTATCCCAGAGTCCCCCACTTCCATTCAAGAAATTCAAGAGCTATGTCAAGAGTTTAATCTAAAGCATGTGGAAACATCAAGCCCTTATTCTAATCAAGATCAAATCCCTTTCATTCAGCCCATCCACAACCTATACCTTTTTTATGACCAAGATATTACCTATGAAGAAGCTATCCATGAGCAACTTGATCCTATACCTATCCATGAGCAAGCAATCCAAATCCAACCTATCCATAACCAATTTATTTTCTATGATCAAGATATTATCCATGATGAAGAGCTTATCCATAACACACTTAATCCTATTCATGATCAAGCTCCCATATATGATCACGATCCCCTCTATGACCAAGAAGGCCATGATGATCCTCTTAGTCTACTTTATGCATTCCATGGTCAAGAGCTTATCACTCCACCTACCCATGATTCCATAACTTCCACTTCTCATGATGAGACACATGCTACCCAAGTACACATAGAATATCACACAAATAACTTGGATCTTAGTAAACACAATGAACATAATCAAGATCCTAATGATCCTTCTTCCACATCCACTATCAACCCCATTCCAAGTCCACCATCATATCCACTTGGTCTTACTACCTTTATCCATAAATGTTCTTCCATAGGAAAGAAACAACCATTGTCTACCACCTCACCTTCTCCATCGAATCATGAGCTCAAGTCTGGTGTTCAAAACACACATAGCCCCATTGTACATTGCATACTCCAAAAAATGAATTATCATGGTAAAGGCTTAGGCCTTCATGAACAAGGTATTTTGGAGCCTATCCATGTCAAAGTCCCTCCACACTCATATGGCCTTAGATATACACCCCAAGGAAAACAATCTCAAGATGTTGGTACTACCTCCATGCCTCCTAAATCCACCTCCTTCCATCCCAAATCCCAGGCATCCTATTATACTCCCAAAGCATATGTTTCCATTCCTCCTCCATTATCCTATAAATCCCAAAAGCATGTGACCATACACCTTCCACCATCCACTTTACCTCCACTCCTTCCAACTCCTAATATCCCTCCATCCACTTTACCACCATTGCTCCCAATGCCTAATATCCCTATCATCCAATCCCCTCATCCATTTATCCACAAATACACTTTTAATCCCTCCATCCATAAATCATCTCCAATTCCTAATCACAGCGAATCAATGCACACATCGTATAAACATGAAGTTTCCATCAATCATATGGGATTCAACTATAAAAATTTGGATGCCTCTACCTATAAAGCTAAAAATCCTAAGGATCCTCATGCCTTAGAGCACAAATGCAAAGAACCAAAGCAAAATACATCCAAAAAGCTACCCAAGCCCATACTTCCACAACAAAAGTCCAAGACTAAAATGGTTTGGGTACCTAAACAAAAAAAATCACGTCAAATGAAGCATCCACATCCCAAAAATCCCAACAATCCTCTTCCATCCAAAAATCCCAAAAATCCCATTCCATTCAAAAATTTCAAATTCCTTCATCCCACAAGCAATACAAAATTCATAAAAATCCTAAATCTATATGGGTACCTAAAATCCTACATCGACCATCCTATAAGAAAACACCACCATTGCTTCATACACCTCCTCCAAATCAAAAGCTTCAATGTTTATCATAGTGTGTGCAGCCATTGGTTTTGGTTCCTTTCCATTCCACAACATTCTTACATACCTCCATCACCCCATCTTTCATCCACTATCCTACATATTTCACCCATCACCTTCTTATGGTCCATGCTTTTGCATAAGCGTTTCGTCCATCCTTTTACATAAATCCTACATAATCCACATCAAAATCCACTATCCTTCTATCCATAATCCACATCCAAATCCACTATTCTTCCATCCATAATCCACATCATAATCCACTATTCTACCCTACCATAAACCTTATAATCCACTATCTTTCCATACATAACCCACATCATAGTCCACTATCCCCCATCCATCCATCCTTACATGAAGCTTTCATAATCCACATCAAAATCCACTATCTACCTACTCCATCTCCCTTTTACGCAATCCCCTACCAACATCTATGAGCATAATGACATTTGACACGGTCCATGTGATGACATCCCTCTCTAGTGGGACAATATCACTCTTCAATGGAACTAGATGCTTGAGTCCCTCTCATCCATATCCACTTTCTCCTATCCAAAAAATTAAAAAAAGTCAAAAATAATAATAATAAAGAGAAATCCCTTCATCCAATGGTGAAAACCACCCTTGGTGGCACCTTGGATAAGTACCATGATGAAAAAATGGCAAACAAGCGTCATGTGTAGGTTGATTATCTATGTCACTTACACTTGGGGGCACGTTGTCTCATCCAAAATATCTATCCCATTATACCATTTCCATACCATCCTGTCCTATTCTATCTTATTATCCTTAGCCATTACACCCACATACCTATCATATTGAGTCCATTCATCCTCCCTTCCTTCGTTTGATCTTGATAAAAATATGGGGGCAAAATGTTGAAAAATGCTTTGGATATCTCTTGATATACCTTATCCTTTCCAAACCAATCCATCATGTCATCCTTTCCAAACCAATCCATCATGTCATCCTTTCGTCATAAGTTTTGTCATGTAAAATCCTAAGTCTACTACCTAGAATGGGGTATGTTATTCCTATGCGACATAGTCTTTAGAGATCACATCCTAGCTCCATTATGATGCATACATCCATCCACTATAGCGTATCCTTGTATCTATCCATTTATCATGAGCTTTCCGTTCCATGGCCTATCCTCTTATCTACCCATCTATCATGAGTCTTGCATCCCATCCATCTATCATGAGCTTGCCATCACATTTACTATCACCCATCCTTTTATCCATCCAATTCTACCTCCATCCTTGCATCTAGACTTGGTCTTCCCTTGTCATTGGTGTCTAGCATAGAGGCTATCAAAATTGTCATCCAATGCCATCCAACATTCAAAAATTCAAAAAATTAAAACATTTCAAAAACACAAAAAATAAAATATTCCCAAAAATAATTAAAAAAAAATTGAAAAAAGCCAAAAAATCAAATATTCCCAAAATTCAAAAAAAATCAAAACATGTCAAAAAAGCCAGAAAAATCAAATATTCCCAAAAATCCAAAAAAAAATCAAAACATGTAAAAAATATAAAAAAAAACAAATATCCCACAAAAATCCAAGCAATAAAATCAATCCTTCAAATTAATTCAATCAAATCAATCAATCAATTCATCATATCAAACTCAAATCAAATCACTCCATCTAATACCAATCAAATCATTCCATTACAATCAAATCAAAACCAATCCAATCCAATAATCCAAATGCAAGTCAATTATTTATCCATACCAATCAAGTTAATCAATCTTGTCAAATTATCCAATCACATCAATGGTCTTGATCCTAATCTTTTCATAAACCAAATCAATCATCATCAATGGGATATATCATTCCCATATCCTTGTGTTGATCTAGGGATATCTCATTCCTCGCAATGACAACACTATCATCATTATCAATCAATCAATCATTATCAATTAATCATTAGTGTACAGCTTGACAGGGGCAATACCTTGTTTGTTTTTGTATCATTTGTGCTTGCTTGCTTTTGTGTGTTATCATTTTATCTTGCATTTGTATCAAATCCATATCTTTCCAGCTAATATTCATATCTTGTGTATGTTGGAATAATTTTTTGCATTATCCTTTGCATCTAAGGTTATATCATACCTTTTGTGCATTAGGACT
Organism: Cunninghamia lanceolata; assembly: GCA_027924645.1. NCBI lineage: Eukaryota > Viridiplantae > Streptophyta > Pinopsida > Cupressales > Cupressaceae > Cunninghamia > Cunninghamia lanceolata. The sequence goes on along the minus strand of BSBN01000053.1, from coordinate 764,457 downwards.
TCAATGCTCTAAGTTTACTTCCTCATACGACTAGACAAGGTTGTATTACGCTGGGTGCATAAGACACATCGTCACCCTGGTCCTTATACCTTGGTGCATAATGTCTAGTGCCACATCAAACTATATGGTTGCTCACTTCATTGTAGCATAACATATCATTCATCTCATTCATTCATCATTTATCTTGCATCCTCCATCTCCTTATCCATCCTTTATCGTTTCATTTCATTTCGAGAGCATACCCATGTTCTTCCAACCCGCCTATCCTCTTGAGGGGGCATCATCATATCGTTACATCATCATCCATTTCTTCATCCATTCCTCTTTGTCACTCTTTCAAGTGGCTGGGGCATCCTTTTTCCATCCATCCATACCTTATTTTCTTTGAAATGATGTTACTTCCCTTAGTCGCAACATCATCTCAAAGAGGGGCAAAATGTAGACACCTAAAATTGACCATGTCACAACATCACCTTGTCGATACATCATTTGAGATGCCTGATCCGGCGTTTTGCCCTTTTAACCCTTCCATCACCCAATTAGTTAAATAAATCATATTTATTTAACTAATCCCATTTTAATCCTCTATCCAATTAATTAAATAAATTATATTTATTTAATTAGTTTCCATTTTTCCCTAAACCAAATTAATTAAATAAATTAAATATTTATTTAATTAATGTATTCCACATCATCCCTCATCTAAATTAATTAAATAAATTAAAGATTTATTTAATTAATGTATTCCACATCATTCCTTTCCAAAATTAAATAATTCTATTCCACATTTGTCTCTATCTCCACATTTGTCTCCATGTAGAGTGTAAAACCATTTTACTTTAAATCCTCTCATTCAACCTTCATGAGACACTTGTCAAATGACTACAACTCCAACTATCATTTAATCCTAGCCATCCATTTCTAATTTAATCCTAGCCATCCATTCCCATCACTCATATCCTATAAATCAAGCCTCACCCAAGCCATTAGGGGATCCACATTTCAAGTATCATAATGCTATTGAAATCATTCTAGGTCTTCTCATCCATCATCTTCTCCCTATTGTTATGCTGCAGAAGTGAGCACCCAACATTCCTCCCATATTCAACCTTCAAAATCATGCATGCCTATGCAAGATTGAGAAGAGCAATGGAGATAAATAAAGTTTAGCATGGAGATCAGTTTGCATTTGCATTTGTTATTTAATTTTCATGTTATCTTGTGCTTCATTATGCTTGTTAGGGTTTGATGGTTTCATGTTTATGATTCAGCTCTAATTTTTACCCTAGCTACACTAAGGTTTACCTTTTATTGCCCGTCAACATCATTTCTTAAGCCTTAAGTCCTTTTGGGCTTGAGGGTGCCATATGGTAGTATCTTGCAAACCCGCAGACCGCATAGAATGACGTCACATTCCTTCCGCGCGACTATGAAATGGAGACAAGTGTAAATTGCCTCGCGACCTATGGCATCAGGATCATTGATTCAGGTTGAATGGTGGAGATTGTGCCAAGTGTTGAAGCACGAGATGAAGGGGTGGGGCTGCATCAGTTGAAGATTGGATGATAGCGTAGTGTCGTAGGTGAATCTTGTCTGTAGGAAAGATTTTGTGTGCGACTGTGAGATGTTGACACCTGGCATGCTAGTGCCTTCTCTTCCAGATCTTTTAGGTGGGCCCTTACCTGCCGATAACTATTAAAAGAAATGACTCATCTGTACGCTTAGCGCCACTGTGGCATTTCGTAGAGGTTTCTTCTTCGTTGAGCCTTGTCTTGACTCCCCGCAAAGCTACGACATTGCCACGTATGCCAAGTCTTAAGGCCTCATGTATTATTAAAAGAAAAGTAATTTGCAGAGGGCCACAGGGCCGTCGATCTTATGACCTCTTGTTCATCCAACAACTTTGATTCAAACTCAGGGTTTTAAGCATTCCAGTGGCGCCAAAAGCATTCATTTGAGTTGGTGAGCTCTGTAGATGAAATTCAAAGGGGATGGCTTGATTCTTCAATGCAAAGGGACTTCGGTGGCTTAGTGGTAGATTATTTGGTGGTTGGCAATGATTTTGGGCTCTCTTCTTCAATGCTCTATCCTCTCTTGTGTATGGGCAACCATTCCTAGGGTTGTAGGTTTGCCAGAGGCATGTGTTTTGTCCCCATTACCATTTGTTCCTGACTTTGCATTGATGACTGCATTGGTGATCTTAGGTCTTCTGGACCTACCTCAGCATTCTCTGCACAAGGATTTGATATAAAGCATTGTAATCTTCAGTAGTAGGGAGGAGTTAGTAATTTCTGGGCTGTTATGCTGCCAAATTCTTTATAGTCAGGCCTCTTAGTGTAATAGCAGGATTATTAGAATTTGACTCATTATGCCTGTAGCTTGGCCTCTATTGTCTTCTGGTTAATCCACCCATGAATGTAATTGGCTATACTATGTCTTTTCCTACTATAAGTTATTTTACATGGTAATAGTTTATGGCCTTCATGATCAATATATTAATAATATTTTGCCTCTCTTATGCTCTGATTTCTATGTTTTACTTGAATCTGTGATCTATTCTATGAGTAAAATGGCTTCTTTATAGGTTAGGTCTTCATCCCAAAGCCTCAATCAGTTCTATAAGTCTGTGTGAACCTTCCTTTGCGATTGAGATTATTGTTGTGTCTTTTCCAGGTTTACTACTAATTAAATTTGGTGCATCACCTCTATTTCCATTCAGTTTCTTCCTAACCCTTTTCCCCTGTTGTATTAGCACTAGGTTTAGGTAGTTTTCTCTGAGCATTAGGCTTAGAATGAGAAACCAACCTTCTTTGGAGGTCTAATCTCAACTTGCAAGATCCCACACCTTGAGATCATTCCCATTGTATCATTAGAATGCTTGGACTCTCTCCAAGCAGGGTGCAATTCTATGTTACAACAGTTACCACGTGGATTCTTTTGATACCTTTGATCTAATCCTTGATTTGCTCTGTGATTATTTTAAATTCCAGCGTTTATGTTTTCATTTCCTACAAGGATATTTATATGACCTATATTATTAGCCATATCAATCCTTCTTCTTAACTCATTGACTTCCTTTTCTACCTCTAATTTGGCTACCTCTACCCTAAGGAAGTCAATTTCTCTAATAGTACCTTGACTCCTAGGGGTATCAAGTATTCTTGGTATTTCTTCCCCCTTTCTCCTTTCATTTTCATCTTCAACAGTTATCCTAGGATCTTCACCATCTTGGCCATGATAACAACCATCAAACCAATCCTTAGGATTGGTTACATCATGAGGTCGTACTACTGGTATTTTAGATGATCCTAAATTAACTATTGCATTTGTGATCAAGGGGGAACTTCTAGGTTTTAAGGCATCATAATATCTCTTCAGGGCAACCTCTCTTTGTATTTCTCTTTCTATCCTTTCTTGTTTTAGGAGAAACTGCCTTTCTTCTTCCTTTGACATATTAAGCCTATTGGCTAAAACATCACTTTTATATCCTACTAATATTTCTTTAACTATAGGATGTTCAACTTCAACATGAGGATTGGATGACTCACCTTTATCCTTCACTTTCCATGTAGCTTGCTCTTTGTTCTTAGCTTCTGTCACCAGCTTCTTGTTCAGGTTGTTGTGCAATGATCTTCTCCCATCCAATATTGAGTAGTAAAAAGGTAATCAAGTTCTTTCTAAAATGCAGAGTCACCACCCACCTCGGGGATTGGACAAAAGATCACACTCACTCCCACACCCCAAAACAGAATAGCAAAATAGACGGTATGACAAAAACAAAGTGACTGGACAACTGCTAAAAAGCAAGTTAAAATCTGGAATGACCTTATCCAATGGATGACCTCTAAAGTCCCTAGTAGAGTCACCAATCTATTGGTCCTCCAAACTATACCCACTAATTCCTGAAAGGTGGGAAACCTTTATGATCAAAATTAGTTAAGCTTGGCCAACAAATGGGAGATTTGTTTCACTTTTCTCCCCTACTCTTTAGGCTCTGTAATGCCTCGGTGGGTTTCCCTTCTAATGACACTAAAATAGCTTAGTAATAGTTTTCAATATAGTGCCTGGCAGATGAATGATTTCATATAGATTGGCAAAGATTTGTATAACTAATCACATGAAATCTCTTATTCTTTGTAATCTTTCAAGGATCTGATATGAAACCTAATAAATACTTATAAATGACTTGCTAATAATTTGAAATTTATCATTTAAGATTAGGATCCTGGAAATGGATATTTGTAAAGGTAAACCGGTGCCTATCATGGGCAACAAAGTCACAATGTTATGCATGTATCACAACATTTAAACATATCTCTGATGGTCAATAAAATACTATCACCTGGAAATAGTAAGACCTTCTAAATACTACAATGCAACATTACTTAGTAATCCCTTTGAGAATGTAATATTCTTGTATTTCTTAAGTAAGCATTTACACCGTTCCTTAAATAGAAAGCAAACTTAGAAGAAAAACTCAGTACAACAAATGTGTAAGATAAATTCTATAATCTTTGATGATTTCATTAAAAGAGCATTACATTTCAAAAATGGAGACATTAACACAACAATATGTATTCATATCTGCATAACTCATGATACTACAATGCTATCACAAATGACTTACAAAACAAAGATCGGATACCCTACAATAGACTTAGCCTATTTTCCCTTTGCAGAGCCCCTTTTCTTAAAATTTTCCATAACTCTTGAACCAATGAGCACCACCCTCTTTATAATACAAAAGGGGGCTCATACAATGTGTCAGTATATTCCAAAAGCTTACAACAACATTCATTTATTTGAGAAAATCAGATTTAAAATCCTTTGGATAATTCAAGATAACTGCCCCCTTTTGTTTTAAATGCATTCCTTGAGTCATGGGCTGTTGGGTTGTTCGCATGACTCCCCATCTTTCAATTTCAAGCCACCATATGTCAGAGCCCCTAGGACCATTGAGGTAACCATCAACAGTTAAAATAAGAAGCAATCATAATTTCTCTTTAAAGGAAGCTACCACATGAGTCACCATCACTCAAGCATGCATTTTTTTGGTTTTGCCAATAAACTCCCAATTCTTCATCACCAAATGGACCATCTGAATGTCATATTCTTCTACTATCACAACTGTTCCTTTGATGAGTGCCCTCTATCCTAGAAAAGGGGAGATAACATAATGATGCCTCCCTTCCTGAGCATCTGCCTATGAAACTTGGCCGAGGTTGTTGAAATTTGAACAAGTTTTTCTGCTTTAGCCAGGCAACTACATACAATTGGAGTCCCTAAGCAGCCTAAACCCTCCCTCACCAGAATGACACTATCAGTAGGTGAACCCATGGGAGTATTTCTTCTACTACTACCTCATACTCAATTTCTTCCCTAAACCATCCATTTCCCGAGCAATTCCCCTCATGTTCCTAATTCAGAAATGGTAAATTTGCAACCAAGAGAACATGGGCATACTTCTTCGAGGAATAGAGGACAAAAAAATCAAAATAGAAATGGAAACATTCTGCACTATACCCATGGTAGAAGCTGATGTAAATTGATCACGGAAATACTTCCATTTATAGCCAAAAGGGAAGAAGGCTCTCTAACTAAGTACTTCCTGCTTGCCATCAACTCCCATAAATCCATTTCAGACACCTGCAAGCTTCACACACTTAATTCTTATTTGGAAATATCTTAAGAACACATCACAACCCCCTAAAGAAGGAAATGGAGGTGTGGGATACTCATATCTTATCAGAACTTACCTACAAACACATCTTTCACATACAAGAGATGTCTGATCTACTTACTAAAATCTGACTGAAGATTAGGACTCATTGGCAAGATGTACCTAGTGTCAAATCGTAACCCTTTTACACTCGAATGGCACCCTCTTACTTCATAGGCTCTAGCCACTATCAAAACATAGCTGAGGGCTTTGAAATCTATGCAAAAATTGTCATGTAACAATCACTCTGCCATTACTACCCATGTACTCAACTAGACCACTTGCAACAGACAATTTCAAATTTAAATATGGACCATTGAAATAGCATTTGTCATGGCAAGATCAATGGTTCAGGATAACCTAGGAAGCTTTGAAAAGTCAACGTGGGCATTGAAAATTCCTCGACCAATCAGGATGCACCAAGAGAACTTTCCAAATCAAATCATCGAGACCTGACATGTGTCATCATCTCACGTCCCCACGCTCCTTATCGGGTACCAAAACTTTGGCACTGCAGGCTCGTGCTTTCCATTCACATGGAACACACTATTCCTCAAGATTTGTAAGTACTCAGCCAACCAGGGTATACATGGCAGCAAATCGCAACAATGCTAGGTCGACTCAGCTTTGATAGCTCATCCTCCGCGATAACGCGCAACTTATACCAGCTTATCCAGCACACCTATTTGACACATAAGAACCCCCTTGTGGTAACATGGAAATTATTTTACTTTAGCCATATGTATAATACATATATAATATATACATTTAAATTTCTATGTCCATGGGTTTTGAGCTTGTGACAAACTTTGGAAGTAAACCCACCCTTGCCAATCCACCTCAACCTTAGAGATAAAATGTCTTCACAACATATAGCTATCTCTATAGCATATAAATGCAAATTTCTACATATTGAATTTAATGTATATACCAAAAGACTATGCCTTATGGACACTAAGTAGTCATCAGAAAAATTTGCATGTCTAAAAAAATTCACTCAAAACCATTCTCACCAGTTGTATCCAAAAAGAGAGTTGGAGTTGTGTTACAATTTATACCTAATTCAAGTTAAAAGATAGTGCCATCATCTAAAATTATATCTTGAACATGATTGCAAAATTAGGAGGAAAAAATAAAGAAATTAAGACACATTTATGATGTCATTGGTCTTCACTCCCTAAATGATCCCAACTCTAATTGAAGTTAAAATTAAGCTCGGTGCTGAGAATGTAGTCTGTGACTTTTTCAGTTGATTCTCAGCAACTAGCACAGATCAATGAAACTTCCTTATCGTATCATGCTTTTATACAGTAATTAAATTGTTCCTTTGAATGAAAGTTGATCGTTAAAAGTCTAACATTTTTATGGCTTCCCACAAAATCAACTCTTGATCCCTTATGCATTGAACAATTTACTCATTTATTGCTTACCCATCTATTTCTTGCTACCCCTTTGCAATCTATCATATGCGTTGAAGATTAGGTGTTTATTTCCAGAAGAGATTGCGCCTTTAAGTAACCACTTTGGGATTACAAATGATGCTACAGATGAAACCATACTAGCCCATTTGGGAGGCACACCACCAAAGAAGATTCAATTCAGAGGAAATGCTAGTGTTTTCATCAAACAATAAAGAGCACTATTACAATGCCTGAAGATTATCTGCTTTAGTATTAGTTATTGTTAGGTTACCTTGAGTATCCATTAGGAATTTTGTGGGTCCCTTTGGATAAGTTTTGTTGGTTTTATAGTCACTTGTTTTATGTTTATGTCAAGCGGTAGCAAGTTTTGCTAGCTCTCTTGAATTTTTTGTTAAAATCTAATTGTCTCACATAAAAAAGATAACCTCTAAAATATGAAATCAGTAATAAATAGGATCACATGGGTTAAAGTAGCCCATGTTTAAAAGTACTGAACTAGTTGTATGAAAGGGTCTTTATATATTATGTCTTCCTTCAAAGCAACAACCCTATTGTGCTTGGAGATTTTCTTGTCATCAGTTATTGCCCATAAGTCATCAAGAAAATTTTCTATTTTATGGTAATGTTGTTCTAATTGACTAGTGCTCCTGGCACCTTTATGAGGTTGATGAATGAAGTGTTGAAACCATTACTTTCTAAGGTTGTCATTGTGTATTTGGATGATATTTTGATTTTCAGTAAAATGAAAGAAGAACATTTGTTGCATGTCAGTGAAGTTTTGCAAAGACTAAAAAATGAGAAGTTGCTAGTTAACTTGAAGAAGTGTAGTTTCATGAAGACTGAGTTGGTATACTTGGGGTTTGTTGTTTTTGGAGATGGATTGAAAATGGATCCAAAAAAGGTCATAGAAATTGTGGATTGGCCTTCACTAAGAGGTATGTTTGAAGAAAGAAGTTTCCATTCCATATGAAATATTAGTGGAATTTGAGCACCTATTACAAAGATCATTAAGGGTAATAGGAAATAATTTGTTTAGTTAGCTACAACAGAGAAAATTTTTTAGTTGTTGAAAGAGAAAGTGACATAACAACCTGTGTTGGCATTTCCTGATCTTGGAAAAGTGTTCCAAGTAGATTGTGATGCAAGTGGGATAACATTTGGAGGAGTCCTAAGTCAAGATTGGAGACTGATAGCATATTTCAGTGAGAAGTTGAATGAAGCCAAAAGAAAGTATTCCATATATGATCAAGAGTTTTATGCTATAGTACAAGCACTAAAAATGGTGACATTATTTGCTACCTAAGGAATTCATGTTGTATACAGATCACCATGCACTCCAGTTCATAAATAGCCAAGGTAAGTTGAATTAGAAACATATGAAATGGGTTTAATTTTTTGTAGAATTATTCATTTCTTTTGAAACATAGAAGTGGAAAATCTAACTAGGTAGCTAATGCATTAAGTAGAAGGTGTTTGTTACTGAATGAATTAAGAGTGAATGTTGTTGGGTTTGATTCTATGTGGGATTTATATGAGGATACAGATCTCAAAGAAGCATGAGAAACTTGTAGAAGTCCAATGGAAAAAGATAGAACTCCATGGATGGAGTATTTCATACAAGAAGGATTGTTGTTAAAGGGAAAGAGATTGTGCATACCTTGGGGATCAATGAGGGAGAATTTAATGAGAGAAAAACATAGTGGAGGTTTGAGTAGACATTTTGGAATAGACACAACATTGGCATAGTTGAATGAAGGATATTGGCCTGGAATGAATGCAAATATAAAGAAGATTATGCAAGGTTGCAAAATTTGCCAGCATACCAAAGGAATAAGACATAATACAGGGTTGTATCAGCCACTACCAATACCAGACAGACCACGGGAACACATAAGTATGGACCTTGTTTTGGAGTTACTACGTTCACATAAAGAGGTAATGATTCAATTCTTATAGTGGTTGATAGAGTTTTGAAAATGGTTCATTTTATTCCGTGCAAGAAGTGTAATGATGCTTCCCATATAGCTACCTTATTTTTCAAAGTACTTAGATTGCATGGATTACCCAAGAGTATTGTTTCAGATAGGGCTATAAAATTTGTTGGCCATCTTTGGCATACTTTGTGAAAGAAAATGGGAAAATAGTTGGGGTTCAATTCATCTTATCATCCCAAGACTGATGGCCAGATTAAAGTTATTAATAGAAGTCTCGGTAATTTGTTAAGATGTTTAGTAGGGGACATAACTAATCAATGGGATTTGATATTGGCCTAGGTAGAGTTTTCTTACAATGTTCTTTTACTATTATGGCTTGTTCATGTCATTAGATCTTGGGACTTTACCCCATAGATAAGCCTTACACGGTATCAAAGAATTTTGTGCCAAATCTTATGCTATGGATAATAACAATCATAAGAAGAAACTAATTTTGATCATGAAGCATATGTTAATAAGTAAGATCTTTCTATATTTGCATAACCAATTTGCCATGGGATTGCTAATGCTACCTCTCCTACACAATTGAGTAAAAAACTGCATTATTTGTTATTTGGTACACTATTTAGTTCTAAGATCCTCCATGATATTGTTGTTAAGATTAACTCTTTTATTTCTTTGAATAGTTCATCTTCTCTCCCACACAACTCTTTTTCACTGTTGTCACTCCTTTGACCTCTAATATTCTTATGTTCCATCCTCTTTTATTATGTCTAATCCTTCTTCCACTCATGCTTCATCTCATTTCCACATTCCTAGTTCCATTCCTTCCTCTCATTGTATTAAAATTCCACCTATTTTTTAATCCCACTAGCGCCTTTCCTTTGTCTCATCCTATTAGTGTTTTACCTTATTTACCTTATAATTATTTTTCCCATCCCTCTAGTGTCATATCCTTTCCTCTTGAACTTTCCATGCCCTTTATGTACCATCTATTTTTTCTCATATTCCCAACACCACTATTCCGACCACTACCCCTAATGCACTTAAGCAAAAGTTAGATAAAAAATAAAAAATCTATACCACACCTAGTACATAGAATATGGATGATTATGTTGAAATATTGATTACACCTCTTGATTTCAACATTATTTCTTATCCCCTACTAATGGGTTTTCTAGCACCTCATTTTGAGATGTATAATTTACACATAATTTACATTCATTCAAAACTACATGTATAGACTTTATGTATGAATATATCTTATTGGCCATGTTATTTCTATACACCTTGAACGATTATACTATACAAGTTTATTTCCATAACCTTTTGGATCTATTTACTTATTTTTAGATTTGGCCAAATCTTTTATTGATCACTCTCATATGAACATGGGATTGAAAATTATAGTTTCCTCTTTATTTGAGTGCGCTTAAGGATTGAATGAAAAAATCAATGTTTGTATTATCAGATTTCAATATTTATGTTCCAAAATGAAACATCATCTTCCTAATGATGAATTACAAAGTATTTTCTCCAAGTGGTTGTTTTGATTAAAATAATGGGAAGGGCCCGAACCCATACACAGAGGCCTAAAAGGCAAGCAAAGAGAGTTTCATGAGCAGTGAAATAAAGAAAAAATAGGTTTTTTAAAGGGTTTGATCCCTTTTACAACACAACAAAAGAGACAGATAGAACAAGAACCAAAAGAAGAGGAACAACCAACGCAAATACAACAGCCCCACTACAAAACGAAAGAGGCAGCCCTGCTGCAAAGAAAAAAGATAGATTATCGGGAGCTAGATTACACCAAGACTCGATCGAGTAAGATGAACACATTTGACTTGAGGATGCAAAGAAGAAACTGAATTAGGGAGTCCTTTCTTTTTTCTTTGAACAAAAGTCCAAGAACACCTAGAGTCCAAGTACTCAGAACAAAGGGAGAGGGGAATCCATAGAAGACTCTGCAACCAAAGATAAATCCCGTAAGGAGGGGGAAACCCTAGAAAAAGAAGCAGGCATCACAATAGGAGAAGGGTAGATCACACTGCCCAAGCTGGAAGGGGCCACTACCATCTCCAAGGTGGATGTTACAATTGATTAAATTTTTTTTTTATATCAATAGCTACTCTACCGTTATGGATTTAAGTGCTCATGTAGAGAATGTAGAACTAAAATTATTTACTTCTAATGGCTTAAAATATGGGTCCTCTCATACATCTCCCATGCTTAATTACCCATCAAAGTTTTAAAATACAAATACTTTTCAAAATGGGGTAATTACAAGAAATAAAATAACCCTAATGCTAATAGCATGGCTACCATGTCTAATGTCATCTCTTTCAAGCCTCAAATAGCTATAAAAATCACAATATTGAGTGAACCTCTAGATAATGTGCTCCAAATCTTATGAAATGCAAATTTGATTTCATTTACTCCAATCTATCCATTAGACCTATCTAAAAGACTCCCTAAAGGATATAATGAGCCTTCTTTTTGAGTCCCTAAAGGATATAATGAGCCTTCTTTTTGTCACTATTGTGCAAGGTTAATGGTCATCTCATAGATTTGTATGGATCTAAGGCACAAGTACAAGATTTGATAGATAATAGTGATATACATGTTGATGGTGTTAATAAATGGGGTAGTCATTTGGTTACTTCAATTAATCAAAATTTATAGACTTATACAAATCCTTTTTCTTAAAACATTCAATCTAACAATGTGGAGTTTCAAAGGTGCCTAGAAATTACATACTAGCATGACACATGTGCACATGGATAAAGATGTTATGGATCAACATCATGTTGGTTCCTCTTCACTTTTAAAAATAGATACATTTGTGGGATTGGCACATTCTAGAGGTTCTTCCCCTCATCATGATACACTTTTTATTATATTTTTTGATGAGGAAATATCAAATGATCATTCGTATGGCTCATTATATGTTACTAGTAGTATCTATGACATGTTTGGCAATGGTATTCTAATAGATCCTACAAATTAGTTTAATATATGCACTGACAAGTTTCTTCTTACTCAAAGCATTTAACATGATTATACTTGTTCAAGGGTATAATTGAAAGTGTCTAATATTAGTACATTGATTAATATGTTAAGTTGCATTATTTTTCCTATTAGAGTGGGTTACAAAGAAGTTCTAGTGCTTTTCCATGTTCTTCCTTGGACATATTTAATATTTCACTTAATAATCCATGGCATGAACACTTGAAAGTTATGCCTTATATTGTAGATCAAATTAAATATGTACATGAAGGAAGAGTTATAATAGTCCTTTGTGATTCATTTTCATATTTGAGTCATTTTACCATGGATACTTATATCAATACTTTAAGGAATTCTCATATGGAAATGAAGATTTTCTTCATGGGATTCCTCAAAAGTAATTTAATGCACAAAAGCAATAAAAACGAACTATTATGAGGCCACAAGAACAAGAGCACATCAAGCCCTCTTCATTGCCTCCCTTATCTCCCAAGGTATTCTAAGAAAATAAGGCAAAGTATAATTATTATCTTCCACTAGAAGAAAATCAAGAACATGTTATTTATCATTTTTCTATAAACCAAAGAAAGGAAGGTTCAATCCTTATCAATAAGAAAGAAATTTAGATTTAACAATCCGATTCCTACATCTAAAGGGCCCTCTATAACTTGGGTACCAAAGAGCAATGACAATGTCAAGCAAGATCCATTTCCTAAATCACAAGAGAAATGGGTACAAAAAGGTAAAGTACCTATTCCACATATTTCAAGTACTTTTACTAAAAGTGTATAGTAAAATTACTACCTCTTATCATGATGAAGGCCACTTCCTTGAGGGTAGTGTAGTGTGGGAAAATTACTTCTCAATCTACATACTTTGATCGAGTGAACTCTCCACTACAAATACACTTGGGTTATGCTATTCGAGGTGTCGAATGTTAATTAAATATATCCTAAACTACTATAGAACCACTATGCATCCAAACTAAAGAAATACAACCCACACATGTGATTGACAGTGAAGGAAAACAAACAAAATGCAGAAAAAACAACTATTTTAAACAAAATCTGAAATAAACAGTTGCAAAAATGAAATCAGATAGGAGAGAGGTGTTGGCAATATGTGTTGTCATTGATGTCAACATAGTGTATGGAAATATAAGGACAAACTTGTACATAGGTTGTGTATAGAAGAAGGAGAAGCTGATGGATAGTGGAAGATTTGAGAGAGACGGTTTGACTTAGTTAAAGTCAAAGGGTCAGCATGTCTAAGGCAAGCTAGTCTTGAAGAAGAGAAAATTATCTAAGTATGATGCAGTGATCAATATTGTGTCTAAGAATGATATGAAGGTAAACACTTATGTCCTAACATGTTTTATGCATCCCTACATCTATAATTCATCAGTTTGAAGTACTGCACATAGAGCTAAGTAGTAGAAAATTGACTAAGGCACTCATAGTGCATATCCTAAGGCAGAGTCACATTGTTTTGGTCTGCATTTCTCCGTAGTGCAAGATTTAGTCTTGCAGTTCAAAAGATAAGTCTATCCTGATATCAACATGATATATTCAAGATTTCAAGTTACCACACCTTCAGTAGAAAAAGTTACAAGTGACAGAGTACCGGTTACTACTTAGACACGGTAAAGTAATGATGAAGACCTATTGGAATGATCCGCATTCCTCCAGAAGAAATTGTTTGGTTATGAGGTTTTGAGGACAAGATTAGGGATGCATAAGGTATGATATATTGAAGCATCAAGTGATTTGGTGATCCGTAAGGTCATCATTCAAGTAACAGAGTTTATATAGACTGTTCTGGAAGCCTCACAACACATGTTTGAGTATTTATGGAAGATGAAATACATACAAATCAGCCATAAAAGATTGTGCGGAGGTTCTACATTCTCCAATATGCCTTAGGTTTGAACCACATGCAGATATCTCTTATTCCTGGTACCACACAAGATATGTAAGTTAGTCAAAGAACAGTTGCATATCCTTGCTTCCCAGACTCCAGTATACCTTAGTCTAGCCTTTGTTTTTTCTCTGGAAATGATAGATGAGAATGTGTGGATCTAGGAGTATGAATCTAATGATGTTTAAGTTCATTTCTAAAGGTTTTGGGAATTTTGATGTACCACAATGCCATATCCTAAATAGTGGAGTATCACAGTTAGTCTAGAATACTCTGTTTCCAACAGTTTATCATATCTCTTGGCTTACAGATGTATAGATTGACCTGATACTTCAGTAGAGAGGTGGTTGAATGATGTTGAGGTGGTACAATGTTGAATTCTTGATCCACATGATGTTTTTGGCTTCCCCCTAGTGGTATGAAGATAAACAGTTAGCAGTGTTTGTACAATTTGGGCCGATATACTAGTTTTGTTGTATGTGGAGGATCCTGATCAATTGTTTTGACTTTAGAAGATGTGAGGTGATATTCCTTGAATCCTTTCATGAAGTCTTAAGGTCCGCAACAAGTTTCCTTGGCATATTGTATGTATTGAAGTTGACTTTTGAAGAGTTACACATTTCATCTAAAAGTTTTCATGGTGCCAACCTAATCAATGTTGTGATATCTTGCGAAGGGTATTTATGGGAGATCGAAGTCATTTGTGAAAATGATGATGTGAAAAAAGATTTGTATGTGAAGCATGAAGTTTGCAAAGTCAGTTTGAGAGAAAAATTTGAGTAGAAAATGAAGACTGCAATATCAACATAAGTCAAATGTTTTCTATACAATAGTTCATGTACTCATTATCTCTGTAATTCTTGTATCAAGACTGAGTCTGCAGGGAGTTGTAGCTTCCTTGGGAGTGACACTAAAAACTGTATTTAGGGAATGGTAGCTTCCTTGGGTTGTAGCCCTAAAACAAATTTGTAATACTTATTGTAGTGAGCATAATTTATTGTGAGCTAACACTCACCGTGGTTTTTCTCTATTTTGGGTTTTCCCTATAAAAATCTTGGTGTTCTTGTATTGATTCTTGTGTTGCATGATTTACTTTCTATTCTCTAAATTATTCAATTTTTATCTGCATATATATGTTTAAGTTTTAGTATGTGCTAATTCATGTTGGCAAGAGACACTGTGTGGCTTCATGAGTGTTGTCATTGATGGCAACAAAGTCCATCCCACACATCTGCAGTACATAGTATGCCTATACCAAAAGTTAGATTGAAGATTGTTTTGGTTCGGTGAACAAGAACAGAGTATGCAACAAGGTCCAACAATCAGGTCCGGATCTCTCAGATGGTGTAACTTAGCAAGTTGCATACTTGGATAAGTTAAGAGGAGTATCATGACTACTATATTCCAGAGATTCAACCTCCAGTGAGAAAGCATGAAAAAGATATGAGCATATGAGTGTTGGGTTCCAGATAGACAAAGCAGACATAGAAAGAACTAACCGGTAGAGCATCAGACTTCAATCCAGATGAGTAAAAAGTGTTGATCAAGCAGTTTGGGGATTATACATTATTGGCCGACATGGTTAAAGACTTCTATGCCCATGATTTTGATACGCATCACAAATCAAGCATGGATTCAGCTGACAAATTAGTAATTTGTAAATATCTTGAGTGTTCCTTTTGCTGACTAGAAAGGTGATGAAATCCTTGATGCAGATATATATACCAGATGGATTTCAGTATGTAGGAGTGAGTGTGTGAATTAGAGTGTGAAGAAAAGTAGGGATAAGTGTGGAAACATCATTTCAAGTTCGGTATGTGAAAGAGTAGCAACACCAAAATAGAGGAAGAATGAAGTGCATCAAATCAGTGTATTATGCCTAACCGGAACTAAACTCTAGCATGTGTGGATGCTTCTCATCAGTTCAAACACCTGATTATCTTCTGTAAGTTCTGTAGATAGTGAGTCTCTTGTAGGCAATGTGCCTCTTATGAGCAGTGTGCTCAGGCAGTGAGCCCTAATTGGCAAGTGCCATTTTGTACTCTTTCATTCTTTTAATAGAGAATACAATCTTGGGTTAGTCACCTCGTGGTTTTTCCCTTAACAGGGTTTTCCACGTAAAATTAATTGTGTTATGTGTGTTGATTCTATTTCTGTTCTTATGATCATATGCTTATATGTTTTGATACTGCACTAACTATTAAAAGGAAGAAAGTTAAAGAAATTTGAGATAACTGATTCACCTCCCCTCTCAGTTATCTTCCTTGTTTATAACAATTGGTATCAGAGCAAGGTTCCTCTAAACAAAGCCTAACAACTTGAGGAAGATCTGGGAATCTCAATGGATATTTATGGAATGAAAGAACAATTTTAGTTTGCTCTTGATGATCTTGAACAATCTCACTTTGAAGTCAATAATTTAAGAGAAAGACTCAGACAAGCTGATGATTTCATAAATGAGTTCAAAGAAAAACTTAGTATCTCTGTGAAAAAGAGAAAGGAACTACTTCAAAAATTAGCAATTCAGAGTGAAGCCAATGATACTAATGAAGATCTGGAAGAGAAAAATAAGCTATGTGAGAAGCTGTCAAAAGAAGTCATTATGGTAAGGCATGAAATGGCATCAGGGGTTATGAGATTCACCCAAGAAATTGAAGAAAAGAGGAAAATTGAAGATAATCTAAAACAATCTCTCAAGGAGAAAACAGAGGACTGCCACAAAATAGACAGAATAATAAGGCATCTTGAATGAGATCTTGAAGAAGCTAGAGACAATGAAGAACAACTTGAGAATCAGATAAACACTCTTAAACAATATCTTCAAACATCAAATGAATACAAAGAGAAGTTCAAGATAAGCTCAGCTCAACTTGAAGTTCTTCTTGAAATCCAAAAGAGGGTAGATGATAAGTGTGGCTTGGGATATGAGAAAGGTGAAAGCTCCAGATCTAGTCAGAAGAACTGTGGATTAGGAAATCAAAGAAACAGGCCTAGAAGACCTCTAGTAAGGCAACCAAATGATCGAAGATATCCATCCTTCAATGGATACTACTTCAATTGCAATAATTTCGGTCATAAATCAACTCAGTGCAGAAGGAGAATGAATCAGACCAATCCATCTTTCTCTGGACAATGTTTTAACTGCAAAAGGTCTAGTCACAAATCTCTTGAATGCAGAGATATGCAAATAAACAATTCATTCAATGGCAGATGCTTTGCATGCAATAGAATTGGACATATGGCTAATCAATGTAGATCAAGAAGATATCAATCAAATAAGCCAAGAAATGTTGTTTGCTACAATTGCAATAGATCTGGTCATATTGCCAAATTCTGTAGAAGTAGAAATCAGGATAGAAAAGGTCTGGTGCAACATAATAAAAAATAAGATAAGGGCAAAGGTAAAGTGAATGTGGATGAAGTTCAAAAGGAGATGAGCAAGATTTGGGTGAAGAAGAGTACATAAAATATTGGGGATGGATCCGCACTGGAATCCGGTGCTGATATTCCTTCCAGAAACTAAAAGGGTGAGCTCTAGCTCAGGGGGAGTCAATGAGAAAAACTAATTCCCCCCGCTAGTCAGTTAGTGCCTAAATCTGGCACATGGAATGCTATGGATTAAAGGGTTCTCAGAAAAAACATCTACATAACCTTCAGTAAAAATATGAAAGATCCGCATGAAGTTTTGCAAGAATTTAACCGCTCAAGTCAATTCGGTTCCGACAACGTTCCGGTAAAATAGAATTATTACAAATAGATCCGGTATGATTTAGAATTGAAATATTTTGATCTGCGAACCCATGGCATGATTGAAGCAAGGAAGATACATTGTTAATCCTCACTAAAAATGATTCTAAGATCAGTATAATGACTCAAGAAGATCTCTCTCAAAACAGGGCAACCAGATAACTTGTGTTGTGCATTTATTACAAAGGCAAATTAGGGTTTGCACAAGGTTAAAAGAGTTCAATCACTTATTATTTGTACATTTGCATTTGAGAAGAAGAAAAGAAGAGCTCTGCATCAAAGCTTCTACAAATCACTCAAAGATCAACTGCAAAATTGAATTCAACTGGTGATTTGTTTCAACTCCCATTTCGAACCCCAAAGCGTAAAAAGGTACTTCCATCTTGAAAATATCTCTTTGAATTTCTTGCAAGATGGCTACTCCAATGGTTGTTAAGATCACTAATAGGCTGCTCCCAAAATTCAAGAAACATCCCTATAAATCTCTAGAAGTTGATCCTTTAGGTGCATTTTCTAGCATTCTGCATGGGGTATTGCACGTTGAAGATGTTAGGGTTTATATTCATGCCAATATTAAGGAATTTGGTGACTCCAAATTGATGGACCTCTACCACAAACAACTAATAGATGAAAGTTTTGAACTCAAACCTCAATACAAGGCCCTCCGAGATAAACACTTCAGACATTGCGTTCACTTCCCCTGTTTTGCAAAAGATGATTGGGTCCAGTATGTCCTAAGTAGGATGCATGACAACTTCATGTGGTTAATGAGGCCCTTCAAGATAACAAAAGATGCTATCAAGGTAGTAACTGGATTGTATTCATCTGGTGGGCTACCTGCACTAAAATCTATCAAGAACCAGATAGTTACTGAAACCACCAGAACTAAGTTTGACAAAAGAGCAATGACCATTGATGACATCACATATCCGGAAGTCAAGTTTGCTTCAATGATAATTGGATACAAGATCTATCATTCTAGCAAGGAGAATTCTGTGTCTGGGACTACAATATATACAACATATTAGATGTTAAGGGAAAATGTAGATTATGATCTATGTGACCTTCTCCTGAATCAATTATTAGAAAACTTGCAGAAGATCAAAAAGGATAAGAAGAATTCCTTCAAATATGGTTGTTTAATACTGTGTCTGTTCTTCTACTATATGAATGAGCTACCCGAATCAAGTGGTTGGGTATGACAAAATGACAGACCAGTTTCCATATAGATTAGAGACTATATGTATGGACTTGGTGATGCTCAAGCCCAAAACACAGCTCTCTGGGGTTACTTCAAGAACTTTCAGAGCATCATGCAAGCTAGAGAAAGAATTCCTCAATCCATAGTTGAGAAATACAGGGATACAGTGTGCTTCATGGTTGACACTGATCAATGCCTAATGGAGGCAGTTGAGCCCAAAACAGTGTCGATAATGCCAATGGGTTACGAAGTAGATGAGAAAATCTTGGAGCTACATGTTCAACACCTGTTGAGCTAGCCAAAGAACCTTAAGGCAGAAAGGTTTGGAACCTTTCAAGAACTAAGTGTAAAGATACATGTTGAGCTGAGACAACTGGAGATAAAAAGGAAAGTTAGAAGGGAGGTTGAGGAAATTGCCAAAAGATTTGGCATATCAAAAGAGGCAGTAGATGCAAGTAGAGAAAAAATGGAGAAGGTTGAGAAAGAAAAACAAGAAGCAAAGAAAGGAGAGGTTCTGGCGCAAGCCTCCTCCCAGACTAGATCCTCCAAGAGCTCTGCACTTGCCACCCCAAAAAGCTCAAGGGCAACCAAACTAGAAGTGAAGACATCTGGAAAAGGGGAAAAGAGGACAAAGACCAAAGCCACAAGGTCATATACAAGCCTCAAAGATGATGAAGAAACAAAATCTGATGAGGAAATTAAGAAAATGAAGAAGAAGAAAACATCCAGAGATTACTCTGAGGAAGAAAAGGCAGAAGAATTTGTTGAAAATCCCACTCTTTCCATTGATGATATCATCAAGGCAGTCACTGTGGATGAGAACCTATAGCCAGTAACATAATTCTATGATGATTACATTGATACTGACAAAAGAATTTTAGAAGAAGCTACTGTCAGGTACCTGAATATTTACAATAAAGATTTCATTGAAATTACATCTTTAATTCCTAAAAGTCTAGAAGAAGTACTTAAACTGAGAAAAGAAAATGCAAAAGTAAAAGACTTAGAAATCTGGGAATAGATAGCAATTCAGCTTTATCCTTCTATCACCCCAAAACAAATGCACATGATCTTTAAGGACTGTAAGGATGAATTCTGGAGAAAAGCAAGAATGAATAAACTTATGCTTGGAGAAATTGACCAAGTAGCAAAAGAAACAAAAGACATCCTCCGGAATGCTTTCAAAAGATTCAACCTTCCTATTGTAGAGGAAACAGATGAAGAACCTTCTACCAAGGATGTTGAAGGATCAAAAGTAACCAATAAAGAATCTTTTGAAAAAGATGTAGAAGGATCAAAGGAGCTAGATGAAGAGAAGTCTAAGGACTTGGATTCCTCTGTTCCAGAAGAGGAAACTCATGAAGCAATAAACACCAGTGACATCTCTCCTCCGAATCTCACTGTTGACATTCCAGATTTTAAAGTTGAAGGAGAAGGAAGAAAAGAGGAGATAGTAAATCAAGAAGAAGAGGTTAGAGGAAAAGAGGAAGAACAAGAAGAAGAGACTAATGTTGACTCTTCTAATATCCCAAAAGAAATGAAGTCTCAATCTCCGGCAAGAGACACTGCAGAGGCAGTTAAGGACTTTTTGAACAAAGAAATGATGGAGATAGATGAACTCAAGCTATTTCAAGGGCCACTAAATTTCAACTCTCTCTCTTCGGTCCAGACAATGAAAATAACATCTTTTGCTCAAGCCAAAGCAAAAGAAAAACTTCTCAAATCCCACATGGAAGACTGTGAACTATTAGAGATGTCATTCGGGATATTAGAGAAGATCATGCCATCATTCCAAAAGGATCCCTCGGCCTCTCCATCCGGTAACTTGAAATCTCTGGTAAATTTTGTTAGCACTCAGTTTGAATCTTTAGAGAAATCGGCATAAGCTAAGGTTCGGAAGGAGTTTTTGGGAAAAAGATTCACTGAAGTATAGGGACTCATTGTTAATGATAGGAGGACCCTAAACATTGGAATAAAGAGCCTTGAAAATGCTCTTAAAGATGGTGGGGATTTGTACAAATTTTGTCTATCTTGGCCCAAAGTAATAGAGGATATTGAAAAGAAGGTGAAAGAACAAGAAGGTAAACTAAGTTTATCTCAGAATTTTGATCCCCTCACTACATCCTTAATGAATCAAGAATGCCAAGCCATTGTCATTATAAATGAAATAAAGAGGCTGGACAAAGAAAAGAAGAATATAATAACAAGATGAGTGAACTCAGAGGGATAATTATCCCCAAGTTAGAGGCAATGCATGAGGCCTTGACATATGCTCAGACCACAGCCCGGACTAGTGATCCGACAGATCTAAGAAGGGCAGAAGCATATGCCTTTTTGTTGAGTGGTCACATCTCCATTTTGGAGAGGATGAAGCAGAGCTGGGCCACAAAGTTTGTACAGTTGAAGGCCACTTTTGCGGATATACTTAAGTATATGTAAGTATAACATGTATATATACTTATGCGGCCATGTATAGATTAATTTTTGCAAAATTTTGATATGCAGATTCCGCCCTTTGCCATTGATGTCAAAGGGGAAGTGAGGAGTAGTGAAAAATGTGGAATCCAACTAAGGGGGAGCTTTGGTAAAATAGTACAAAAGACAGAGCATCAGCTAAGGGGGAGTTTACTGCGACACTTAGCCATTAGTCACTAAGTGTTGCCATCAATGCCAAAGGGGGAGATTGTTGGTAAGAGACACTTTGTGGCTTCATGAGTGTTTTCATTAATGGCAACAAAGTCCATCCCACACATCCGCAGTACATAGTATGCCTATACCGAAAGTCAGATTGAAGATTGTTTTGGTCCGGTGAACAAGAACATAGTATGTAACAAGGTCTGACAATTAGGTCTGGATCTCTCAGATGGTGTAACTTAGCAAGTTGCAGACTTGGATAAGTCAAGAGGAGTATCATGACTACTATATTCCAGAGATTCAACCTCCAGTGAGAAAGCATGAAAAAGATATGAGCATCTGAGTGTTGGGTTCCAGACAGACAAAGTAGATAGAGAAAGAACTAACCGACAGAGCATCATACTTCAATCCAAATGAGTAAAAAGTGTTGATCAAGCAGTTTGGGGATTATACATTGTTGGCTGACATGGTTAAAGACTTCTATGCCCATGATTTTGATACGCATTACAAATCAAACATGGATTCAACCGACAGATTAGTAATTTGTAAATATCTTGAGTGTTCCTATTGCCAACTAGAAAGGTGATGAAATCCTTGATGTGGATATATATACCAGATGGATTTTAGTATGTAGGAGTGAGTGTGTGAAATTAGAGTGCGAAGAAAAGCAGGGATAAGTGTGGAAACAACATTTCAAGTTTGGTATGTGACAGAGCAGCCACACCAAAACAAAGGAAGAATGAAGTGCATCAAATCAGTGTATTGTGCCTAACTGGAACTGAACTCTAGCATGTGTGGATGCTTCTCATCAGTTCAAACACTTGATTATCTTTTGTAAGTTCTATAGACAATGAGTCTCTTGTAGGCAGTGTGCCTCTTGTGAGAAGTGTGCTCAGGCAGTGAGCCCTAATTGGCAAGTGCCATTTTGTACTCTTTCATTATTTTAATAGAGAATACAATCTTGGGTTAGTCACCCTGTGGTTTTTTCCTTAACAAGGTTTTCCACGTAAAAATCATTGTGTTATGTGTGTTGATTCTATTTCTATTCTTATGATCATATGCTTATATGTTTTGATACTGCACTAACTATAAAAAGGAAGAAAGTTAAAGAAATTTGAGATAACTGATTCACCCCCCCTCTCAGTTATCTGCCTTGTTTATAACAATTCACCCCCCCTCTTAGCACTTCATTGTGTTCAACAATTGGTATCAGAGCCAAGTACCTTTGAGAAGCCTAACAGTTGAGGTAGATCCTGCACTTGAACACATGGAATATGAAGTTATGGACAATGATGTATTTGTCTCGGAACCAGATCTAGAATCAATGGAACCTAAAGGTTGGGACCTTGATCCAAATGAGTGTGAAGTAGACCTTGAAGGAGAACTCAAGTCAACCCTTGATGAACTGGATGAAGTAAGAGAACTGCATATAGAATATGAAGACATGCTTGAGAAAGCAAAGGAGACAATTGACAAGTTGAAGACAAAGGCCAAAGGATCAAAAGAAGACATTGGCAAACTGAAAACTCTAATAGAAGGAAATAAATGAGGTGACATTAAGCTCAAGGAGGCAGAAGACATGATCTCTAATTTGAAGGTCATGGTTGAAGAAGGAAAGAGGATTGACGGTTGCTTAAATATCAGGCTCAATGAGAAAGTAGTTGAATGTTCAAAACTTGAGGAAGAAGTTGTCACTCTAAGGAAAGAACTAGAAAAGGAAAAAGAACAGATTGACAAAGGACTAAAGCTAAAAGGAGGATTTGAAATTCTTGATGAGATAATTAACTCTAAAAAGCTAGGAAAAGAAAAATCAGGCCTTGGTTTTGAAAAGGGGAAAAGTCCTATGATCAGTGCTTATGTAAATTTATATGATAACTTCCAATCAGAAGGAAAGTCTGAAATAAAGAAGGAAGAGGCCTGCACTAAAGATCCTAAGAAGAATGCCTCTAGAAATACAAAAGAAGATGAATTCATTCCTATCCGGAGACAAAGGAAGAATAAGAAGAATTTCAAAAAGATTGCACCTAAACAAACTGCTCCTATCAGGTATCCTCAAGCTTTCAATGGTATCTGCTATGCTTGTAATAAATTTGGCCATAAAGCTTTTGAATGTAGAAGTAATATGAATCATAATTCATTTAGGCCTCCTAGGTACAATGTTATAAGTTTTCATGGTCAGTGTCATGCTTGCAACAAAGTTAATCATAAAACTAATGGATACAAAAGCAAAGTAATGAGAAATGAATTCATGGGCAAGAACAGTGTTGGGAATCCTCAAATCTTCTATGGCTACTATTACACATGTAACAAGTATGGTCATAAGGCTGCTAACTGTAGATCTAATGTTAGAAGAGGAGATTATGCTCTGCAGTCCAATACCACCTACTATAATTGCAATAAAATTGGTGATGAAGGGGGTAAATCACAAAACAAAAATTGCACACATAAAATAGAACTTTCTTTATCGATTTGGACAACTTATTACATTATAGAAGCTCAAATACAATAAGAGGAATCAACCCTCCATAGGCTTCAACACATTACAACTTCCTATTCCCAGACTCTAGAATCATCAGCCTTCTGTAACCCCAAAACAGCTAGGGTTTCTATTTTTCCCACCTATTCTTGACTCTACACTTCCCCCCTTAACTCTACTATTGCCTAGGGTTCCCAAAAATGGTTATTAATAGCCTTTTTGGCGGCCAACAACCTAATTTCAAAATTTGCATCTCCCTCCAAAAATAGGCCAACTTCCAGGAGCCATAACTTTTGATCCGGGTGTCCAATTGACGAATCGTTTTATGTGTCGGAAAGCTCGCAGAGTACTCTACAAGCTAAGAACTTGCTCTGCTAGTTCTGGCCAATTTTGGGCCCTTACAGGGCCATTTAGTGTCTCAAACCTAAGTTTGAATAATTTTCAGGCATTTTTCGTGAAACAGAAACTTTAATATCTTTAAGCTTGCAAATGATCTTTGCATGATTCCTTCGCCAAAGGTCTTATATTTCCATTATGTAACTTGCTGTAAATTTTCACTTCAATCCGTGCCCAAATGCAAACTTTCTAAAAATAACAGGTTACTATTTTTAGCAGTTTTGAAAAACTGAAAGTTCTACATCATTATTCAAGCGATTATGGAACCAGAACCACAAATTTTGAAAAGAAATGGAAAGAACATCAACAATTTTGAAACACATCTTTTTTGGGTGATGCAAGATTGCCCTTACACCACTAGATGCTCCTGCATCAACTGGACACATTGCAAGGTTTTACAGGAGAAAGAGTGCAAGGTCCTCTGCTACTCAGAGGAAGATTGATATTGCTCAACAAAAGAAGGAAATGAGCAAAGTATGGAAGAAGGAAGAATGTGAAGTTTTCGGACCTCTGCCTAGTGCAAACAGATCCTTTGGTAACTAAAAGGTTAAGGTATTGATTCAGGGGGAGTTACAACTACAAGGTTCTTCAAAACCCCTAAAAGAATAAGATGCTAAGTTCATCAGGATTCTAGCTAAAATGATTTGAACATGTTTAGATAATGATATAAAGAGGTTTGATCAAATGTCCAGAGAAATTGGTCAATTTATGGAGGATTGTGGATGGTTCTTCATAAGAAAAGAGCAAACTAGGTTAAAACTGAGAACACAATTAATGTGAAGCAAATTTGATTGGTGAGAAGACTATATAGGCAATGTTTGATCTCATTTGATCGAAGCTAAGTGTGTTGAAGAGCAAGAGAAGAGAAGAAGATTCTCAGCAGGGCATTTGTGCAAATCCTATTCACTGCATTTTTAGGTATTTCTCATTTTCGCTGGTAAAACCCTAGTTTCTGAAGTTTTTATCATGGCAACACTAGTTGTTATAGATATTTTTGAGAGGCCAAGGCCGAAATTCAATAAGCACCCATTCAAATCCACTGAAATAGATAAAGATGGTGCATTTTTTACATGTTCCCACAAATGTATTATACACTGAGGATGTCCAAATATATATTCATACACAAATAGATGAATATGATCATCTAAAACTAGAACAATTCAGGAACAACAACCTACTCGGAGATGACTTTCAGCTAAATCCAAAATTCACCAACATTGCTGCAAAAGGACTTGATATCTGGAAGGGTTTTCTAAGCTTCCAGTATGAGGAAACATGGGTTAAAATTGCCCTAAGTCAGATACATGGAGACTTTTTCTACCTAGATTAGCCATATCTGATTACCAAGGATGCCATCAAGGCTATGGCTAGACTTTGCTCCTCCAAACGATTGCCAGTTTTGAAATCAATTAAGAATGAGGAAGTAATGAAGTTAATCGGAGCAAAGTTTGACAAGAGGACACTAGCAGTGAATGATATTGAGGATTTGGGGGTCCGGTATGCAACAATGAACATTGCATACAAGATTTACTACTCCAAAATAGATAACTCTATCATCGCCATTGCAATCTATACAGCCTACCAAATGGTCAAAGAAGGGAAAGATTGTGACCTATGTGAGCTCCTGCGGCAATAAAATTTGGATAACTTGAAGAGAACTAAAGAATCAAGATACAAATTCCAATATGGTTCTTTGATCATATGCCTTATGTTTTACTTTTTAAAAGAATTTTTGATGCAGGGATTTTCGGAGGTCATAACTTTTGACTCAGATGTGGGTTTTTTATGAAATTTTACAGGTGGATGCATTATGAGGTGGATGTTGGTTTCCCAACTGACCCTAGTTGGACCTCGTCTTGGTACTTTTTCGGGGCTTGAAACTTTCATCTTGACCCTCAAAATGGCAATTTAGTGTTTTTTTCTAGTTTTTTAAAAGTTGTTTTTTTTAATAACTCGAAACTCATGTTTCGAATTTAGGATGTTATTTGGCTTTTCATCATACCTTAGCTTTAGGAAGTTTTTGGAAAAAAAATGGGTTCTCAAGATATGATTGTAAAATTACCTAAAATGGCAAAATCTAACAATTGTCGAAATCTGCCAAAAAAGGTAATTTTTTTTTAATTTTTTTGTTTTCTTGGATATAAGAGAGTTTTCTCTCATTGTAGTAGCAGAGTTGGTGAATAGAAGTTTTTTTTTTCCAGTGTTCCAAATCTTTGGCTCTCACACATGATTAATGGCACAATTTTATTGAGTGTATGTTGTTGGCTACATCATCTGGTATTAGAGCAGGAAGATGGTTGGGAGAGGAAGAGGAAGAGGCAGTCTTGCCTAGATGCATAGAGAAATGCAAAATCTGCAAAGGCAAATAGCAGAACTTACAACATGGATGGAAAACCAAAGACTGGGTAGAGGAGGAGATGAATCTGATGAAGAGATAGGTTGAGGAGGTGCAAATCAAGATACATAACATGAAGAAGAAGAATTAGAAGGCACGAGTTTTGAAGAGAAGATGCTTAGGGCCTTAGAAGGGAAAAATGAAGGGATCAAGGTAGATGTTTCAGATTATGCAAGTAGTCTTAAACTAGAGGAGTTGATAGACTGGTTGAATGACATGAGAAATTTTTTAGAATGGAAATCCATGATAGAGGAAAAGAAGGTGAAATTCGCATGCACCAAATTAAAGGGTCATGCAATGATTTGGTGGGATCATCTTCAAAACGAATGAACAAGGAAAGGCAAGGATAAGATCAAGGCATGGAATAAAATGGAGAAGAAGTTGAGAGAAATTTTTTTGCCCATAGATTATGCGCAAACCCTTTTTCGTAGGTTTTAAAATTTAAAGCAGAACCTCTCTTATGTGCAAGATTATACAAATAAGTTTTATACGCTGTCTATACGTATAGAGCATCAAGAAATTGATGAACAGATGGCTACTAGATATGTGAATGGACTAAAATTCTCTATTCAAGATGAATTGAGCATGCATCAACTCAACAGTATGGAAGAGGCTTACCAATTGGCTCTAAAGGCTGAAGAAAAACAAAACAGATAGTACCATCAGAGGAATAGAGGAGGAAGAAGGGGTACGTCAACCCCATTTTGAGGAGGTTCAAATTATGGTAGGGGAGAGTCATCCCATGGATTGGAAAAACAAGTAGACACTCGACAAGATCCTCTGAATCAAGAACGAGGAAGGGGATTTCAAAGAGGTAGAGGTTATGGTAGTGGTAGAGGATGGGAAAACCAGAGAAGGCCTCTCACTTGTTTCAGATGTGGAGAAGGTCATAGGGCATTTGAATGCTCAAATTATAACATGCAAGAAAGAAATCAAGGAGGACAACCTAGGGTGAACCTGATTCAAATGCAACATGAAGTGGAAGGGACGAAACTAGAGGTTCCACCAGATGTGGGAGAAAGTCTCATGATGAGAAGATCAATGGTGATTCCAGAGAAGGAGAAAACACAAGCCAAAAGCTTTGATGGTTCATGGCTTCGAACCAATATCTTCAGAACCAGATGTACTTCGGGTGGCAAGGTATGTCAAGTTATTGTTGATGGAGGTAGTTGTGAAAATATGGTTTCTAAAGAAATGATAGAAAAATTGAATTTACACTGTGAAAAACATCCTCATCCGTACCGCATTGCATGGTTTAAAAAGGGAAATGAAGTCATTATTGATAAAAGATGCCTAATTAAGTTTAGCATAGGGAAGATCTATTAGGATGAGATATGGTGTGATGTTGTCCCAATGGATGCCTGTCATGTGTTATTGGGAAGGCCATGGCAGTATGATAGAAAAGTTATGCATGATGGAGAGAAAAACACATACACCTTTTGGAAAGATGGCTCTAAGGTGATTTTATTGCCTCTCCAGGATGAAGGAAAAGGTGAGACCATGTTGTCTGAAAGAGATCTTGTTAAAGAAATGAAGGTGACAGGGTGTTGCTATGCATTAGTAGTGAAAAAAGGTGAAGAGGAAGACATTTCAGTTCCCCCAGAAGTAGCAGAGCTATTGAAAGAATTTATTGATGTTTTGCCTGATGAATTACCTGATGGTCTACCGCCAAAGAGAGATATTCAACATCATATTGATTTGATTCCAGGAGTAAATCTACCCAACCAAGCAGCTTATAGGATGAATCCAATAGAACATGTAGAGATGAATAAGCAAGTAACATAACTCATAAGTAAAGGCGTGGTGAGAGAGAGCATGAGCCCATGTGCTGTACCTGCATTGTTGACCCCAAAACAAATGGAACATGGAGGATGTGCACTGATAGTAAAGCAATTCATAAGATTGCCATCAAGTATCGATTTCCTATACCTCGTATGGAGGACATGATGGATGTCCTTGCAGGGGCCAAATATTTCAGCAAGATCGACCTATGAAGTGGCTACCACCAAATCTAGATCCGAGAAGGGGATGAGTGGAAGACAACCTTTAAGACTGGAGATAGATTATATGAGTGGAAAGTTATGCCATTTAGGTTATCAAATGCACCTAGCACATTTATGAGATTGATGAACACTATACTACGACCTTACATTGGTAAGTTTGTGGTAGTTTATTTTGATGATATTTTGGTATTTAGTAATAGCAAAGAAGAACACCTACAACACTTGAGGATCATCTTTGGGGTGTTAAGGAAGGAGAAGCTCTATGCCAATTTGAAGAAGTGTAGGTTCATACAGGATAGTTTGGTTTTTTTAGGCTTTGTCATTTCTAAAGATGGTGTCAGAATGGATCTAGAAAAGGTCAGGGCAATTCTAGAATGGCCTAGTCCAAGCAGCATCATAGAGGTAAAAAGTTTTCATGGCTTGGCCACTTTCTATCGAAAGTTCATTCAAAATTTCAGTAGTATTGTAGCTCCTATAATAAATTGCACCAAAGGAAGGGAGTTTGTATGGACCAAGGATGTCGAGGAGAGCTTTAAGTACTTGAAGCAAAAGGTAATAGAAGCACCTATACTTGCATTGCCAAATTTTGATAAGGTATTTGAAGTAGAATGTGATGCCTCCCATGTGGGAATAGGTGCTGTGCTTAGCCAAGCTAGAAAACCTATAGCTTTCTTTAGTGAAAAGCTGAATGAAGTGAGAAAGAATTATTCTACTTATGATTTGGAATTTTATGTAATTATTCAAGCATTGAGGCATTGGAGACATTATCTAGTTCCCCAGGAGTTTGTATTGTTTACAGATCATATTACACTGAGATACTTGAACACATAGAAAAGTTGAATAGTAGGCATGCCAAGTGGGCCTCTTTCTTGCAGGGTTACAATTTTGTGTTGAAGCATAAGTCTGGAAAACAAAATCAGGTTGCAGATGCATTAAATAGGCGTGTTGCACTTTTGACCATAATGGAAATTGAGGTGATTAGTTTTGATGCCATCAAAAATTTGTATGAGTTTGATGATGATTTTTGGGAGATTGTGGAACAATTGAAGGCACTAGTATCTAGTAACTTGGATCACTTTAGGGGTGAATATTTTATGTAAGATGGGTATCCATTTAAAGGAAAACAACTATGCATACCGGCTGGCTCTATGAAGGAAAACATTATCAGAGAATTTCATAGTAGGGGGTTGGCTGGACATTTTGGCAAGGACAAGACAATAGCCTTGATAGAAGATAAATATTATTGGCCAAAGATGAAAAGGGATATAACTAAGTATGTAAGAAGGTGTAGAATCTGCCAAGTGGCTAAGGGACATTCATAGAATACAGGGTTGTATATGCCATTACCAGTACCAACTACACCATGGACGGATTTGAGCATGGACTTTGTGTTGGGACTTCCACATACTCAATGAGTTAATGACTCCATTTTTGTAGTTGTTGATAGGTTCTCCAAGATGGTTCATTTTATTGCCTGTAAGAAAACTAATGATGCAACGAGGGTAGCAGAGTTATTTTTTTCAGAAGTTGTTCAACTACATGGTGTTCCAAAGACTATTACCTCTGATAGGGATACCAAATTCCTCAGTCATTTCTGGAGGACTTTATGGAAGAAGATGGGGACTAAGTTATAGTTTAGTAGTGCTTATCATCCTCAAATGGATGGGCAAACAGAGGTAGTCAATTGGAGTTTGGGAAATTTGTTGAGGTGTATTGTTGGAGAAAAGCCAAAACAATGGGACGTGGCATTACCCCAGGCTGAATTTGCCTATAATAGTTCTGTTAACGGATCAATAGGAAAGTCCCCTTTCCAGATTGTGTATGACAGGAATCCTCAGGGTGTTCTAGATTTGGTACAGCTACCAATGAAATATAGGGTCAGTGATGATGGGGAAGCATTTGCAGAACACCTTCAACAGTTGCAGAAAGAAGTGAGACAAAAGTTGCAGGACAGTAATGAGAGGTACAAGAATATAGTGGATACTAGTAGGCGACATCAGACATTCAATGAAGGTGACTTAGTGATGGTATATTTGATAAAAGAGTGGTTTCCTACTAGAACATACCACAAGTTGAAGTACAAGAAAATTGGTCCTTGCAAAATTACAAAGAAGATCAATGATAATGCATATGAGGTGAGTTTACCAGATGATCTCGATATTTCTCCCGTGTTTAATATTTCTGATTTATATGCATTCCATGGTGAGGATGATGCTGAAGATAGTCAACTAGAAGTGGCATGGCACCACCACATTCTCCATAAGAAGAAGGAAAAGATTGCACAGGTTCTTGATAAGAAAACTTCCGGAGGTCATAACTTTTGACTCAGATGTGGGTTTTCTATGAAATTTTACAGGTGAATGCGTTATGAGGTGGATGGTGGTTTCCCAACTGACCCTAGTCAATTGGACCTCGTCTTGGCACTTTTTTGGGGCTTGAAACTTTCATCTTGGCCCTCAAAATGGTAATTTAGTGTTTTTTTCTAGTTTTTTAAAAGTTGCTTTTTTTAATAACTTGAAACTCATGTTTTGAATTTAGGATGTTAGTTGGATTTTCATCCTACCTTAGCTTTAGGAAGTTTTTGGGAAAAAAATGGATTCTCAAGATATGATTGTAAAATTACCTAAAATGGCAAAATATGACAATTGTCGAAATCTGCCAAAAAAGGTAATTTTTTAATTTTTTTGTTTTCTTGGATATAAGAGAGTTTTCTCTCATTGTAGCAGCAAAGTTGGTGAATAGAAGTTTATTTTTTTCTAGTTTTCCAAATCTTTGGCTCTCACACATGATTAATGGCACAATTTTATTGAGTGTATGTTGTTGGCTACATCAATTTCCTAGCATGAAGGGTATGGTTTGGAAGATAGATACTTCGGTTACCCATCAAATTAAAAATTATATACTTAGCTTTCTGGATCATGAAAACTGTGACACAATGTTCTAGGGATTTTTCAAGACCTTTCAAAAGAATATGCAGATGAGGGAGAGAATCCCATCATAAGGTGCCAACAAATATAAAAATGATATAACATTCATGGTTGATAAAGATAACTGTTATATGGAGGCTATTGAGCCAAGGAACTTTTGGAATACAACTTTGCCATATGAGGTCTCTGAGTTTGATTTTGTGGGATATGTTGACATGTTACTCAACAAGCCAAAGGATCCCTCTACTGGAAGGTTTAGCACCTATGATGAAATTATTAATAAATCAGTTAGAAGGGAGGTAGAGGAGAATACAGAAAAGGTGAAGGCTAAGGTAGAAAAAATGAAATCTGACCTAGAAGACATACTCAAGTCTCCTGATGGCTCTTTAGGAGAAACACAAACTCTTCCCACTACACAAATGCCTAGAGAAACAAGCAAATCAGTATTTGTTGTAGCTACCTCTTCTGTCCCCTCTGGATCATCACAATTACCTATCAAAAGAAGTGCTACTGAGATCCCAACGCAAACTCAAACCATAGAAAAGAAGAATCCAAGACAAAAAAGTTAGGAAAGAAGAGGGAAGATTAATCCTATGAACATTAAAGGTGTTAAAGTCGAAGAAGAGAAAGAAGAAGTTGAAGCACTAAAGAGGAAGATAAGAACAAATGAAGAAGTTGAAAAGGGAGAGTCTTCAAAATAAAAAGGTAAGGGAAAAACAAAGAAGGTCAAGAAACCTGTCTATGTTCCCTTACAACTTGAGGCAACAGTAAATGCAATTACAGAATATGGTGCTCTAAAGGAAGTTGCAGAACTTTATGATGACAAATCTACTATTGAGGAAGTAATAATCAGGTATATGGGAGCCTACAATGTGGCCTTAATTGAGATTATAGATCAATACCTGAAATCCTTGGTGAAGTTCTTACTAAAAGGAGAAATGAAGCTATGGGTAAAGATGCTGAGATGAAGAAATGGGCAATTGAAAAAGTTTGTCCCTCCATCTCTAAGGGAGAAAAAGTCAAATTATCTAAGATTATAGCAAAAGAGTTCAGGACTAAAAGGAGATTGAATATTCTAATGTCAAAGGATGAGGAAGAAATAAAGAGATTAGAAAAGGAAACACTGAAGAAAACTGTTGAGATTCTTAAGGAGATGAAAATTGATGTGGGAATCATTGAAGACATATCTGATCAATTTTCCTCTGAAGGCAATGAGGAAAGTAGTGACAAGTCTCAGAAGAATGAAATTGCTACTTTTGAGGATACTAGAGCACCAAACATAGAGGGTCAAGATAAAATAAATCCACCTCCTCTGGATACCCCTGCAGAACAAAATGTGTCTCCTATAGATAACACTGATACAAGACATGATTCTCCCCCTCTAGACAATACTGAGGCACAAAACACAGAGGGTTAGGATAAAGGTAGTACTTCTCCAAGGACCATTGAGTCCAATGAAGAGCATGATGATTCTCCTCTAGAGAATACATGGAATGAGGAGAAAAAGAAAGAAGATAACCCTAAGGAAAAACAAAAAGAAAAGGAAAAAAGTGATGAGAAACAAGAAAATAAAGGGGATAAGGAAGAAATAGAGGAGGAAGAGCAAGTCAAGGATGAATCAAAAGGAATAGAAAACATAGGTCAAGGTGCTTTAGAGACATATTCATTCAAAGACCTACTGGACTTGCAAATACAATTTCAACCAATAATTACCACTCATCAACTGCAGCAAATTCCCACTCATGAAGGATAAATTGATTTGGCAAACATTTCTCCCCTTCAGAAACTGCAACTTGGTGACATATTGTATGCCTTGGCAAGGAAAGAGTTTTTATAGGAAAACTTGAAGAAATCTAGTGTGGTTGAGGATGATGTGAAGGTAATCCAAGAAGGGTTACTAGAGGTAATCATTGAATCCTCTTTGCCTCTAGAGCAAAAGCTTAAATTATTAATGGATTCCTTCAAAGACCATTCTTCCTACATTGAGTAGAAAGCAGAACAAGAGGATGGATGAGATAACTGATAAATGTGCTAAGGCACATAATAAATTGAAAGAAAAATTGAAGAAACTTAAGAATTGCATTGAAGAGGCCACAACATTGTATCTATTTTGCCTAAAATAGCCAAGTTCCACAAAGAATATCAAAGCTCAGATTAACTCCATTGAGTCACAAATCTCCAAATTGGCCAAAACATATGACTTGTCCAAGGACAAGAATGGGGTAATCAGGGTACAAGTTGAAAATCTTTATGCACATTTGTCTCAACTACAAGACCAAAGAGAAAAATTGAAGAAACAATTTGGTCAATTGAGGGAGGCAGTGAATTTGAGACTTGGTTCATTGTTTGGTTTCCTAGGGGAAGCAAAAAAGGTTGATCAAAATATGAATACTCCAAGCAACATAGAGGAAGCTGAAGTACTATGCATGCAATGTGAATGTTAGAATCATATGCTTGCTTCAGAAAGTACCAACTGGACATCCACTCTTACACAACTCAAGGTAATTTACAAAACCATTAAACATTCTAAATGAGTTGTAAGAGTAGTTTAAATAAGACAAATTTTGATGTATATAATCTTATGGAGGACAATAGTGTCATATTATATACATAGCATCTATTTTTGAGGTATCTCTATCTTAGGGGAGTACAGTTTGTAGAAATCATTTTGTAAGGGGAAGTCTATACAGTCTTTGAATTGATATAAGTAGGGGATATCAATCCCTTTGTCCTTGATGTCAAAGGAGGAGAGATATAAATATATATCTAAGGGGGAGTATATGTTGCCATCGATGACAAAGGGGGAGATTGTTGGCAATATGTGTTGTCCTTGATGTCAACATAGTGTATGGCAATATAAGGACAAACTTGTACATAGGTTGTGTATAGAAGAAGGAGAAGCTGATGGATAGTGGAAGATTTGAGAGAGACAATTTGACTTAGTTAAAGTCAAAGGGTCAGCATGTAGAAGGGAAGCTAGTCCGGAAGAAGAGAAAATTATCTAAGTATGATGCAGTGATCAGTCTTGTGTCTAAGAATGATGCAAAGGTAAAAAATTATGTCCTAATAGGTTGTCTACATCCCTACATCTATAATTCATTAGTTTGAAGTACCGCACACATAGATAAGTAGTAGAAAATTGACTAAGGCACTCACAGTGCATATCCTAAAGCAAAGTCACATTGTTTTAGTTTGCACTTCTCTGTAGTGCAAGATTTAGTCTTGCGATTCAGAAGATAAGTCTATCCTAATATCAACATGATATATTCAAGATTTCAAGTCACCACACCCTCAGTAGAAAAAGTTACAAGTGACAGAGTACCGATTACTACTTAGACAGGGTAAAGTAATGATGAAGACCTATTGGAATGCTCCACATTCCTCCGAAAGAAATTTTTTGGTTATGCAGTTTTGAGGACAAGCTCAGGCATGTATAAGGTATGCTATATTAAAGCCTCAAGTGATCTAGTGATCTACAAGATCAACATTCAAGTAATAGAAGTTATACAGACTGTTCCAAAAGCCTTAGAACACATGTTTGAGTATTTGCGGAAGATGAAATACATACAGATCAGCCATAAAAGATTGTGTGGAGGTTCTACATGCTCCAATATGCCTTAGGTTTGAACCACATGCAATATCTCTTGTTTCCAGTACCACACAAGATATGTAAGTCAGTTAAAGAAGAGTTGCATATCCTTGTTCCCCGGACTCTAGTATACCTTAGTCTAGCCTTTGTTTTTTCTTTGGAAATGATAGATGAGAATGTGTGGATCTAGGAGTATGCATGTAATGATGTTTAAGTTCATCTCTAAAGGTTTCAGGGTTTTTGATGTACCACAATGCCATATCCTGAATAGTGGAGTATCACAGTTAGTATGGAATACTCTATTTCCAATAGTTTATCATATCTCTTGTCTTGCAGATGTATAGATTGACTTGATACTTCAATAGAGAGGTGGTCAAATTATGTTGAGGTGATACAATGTTGAATTCTTGATCCACATGATGTTTTTAACTTCCCTCCGGTGGTATAAAGATAAATAGTTAGCAATGTTTGTATAGTTTGGGCTGACATACTAGTTTCTGTTATATGCAGAGGATCCTGATCAATTGTTTTGACTTTAGAAGATGTGAGGTGATGTTCCTTGAATCCTTTCATGAAGTCCTGAGACCCACAACAAGTTTCCTTGGCATATTGTATGTATTGAAGTTGACTTTTGAAGAGTTACATGTTTCATCTAAAAGTTTTCATGGTGTCAACCTAATCAATGTTGTGATATGTTACGGAGGGTATTTATAGGAGATCAAAGTCATTTATGAAAAGGATGATGTGAAAAAAAGATTTGTATGTAAAGCATGAAGTGTGCAAAGTCAGATTGAGAGCAGAATTTGAGCAGAAAATGAAGACTGCAACATCAACATAAGTTGAATGTTTTCTATACAATAGTTCATGTACTCATTATCTCTATAATTCTTATATCAAGACTGTGAGTCTACAGGGAGTTGTAGCTTCCTTGGGAGTGACCTTAAAAATTGTATTAAGGGAGTAGTAGCTTCCTTGGGTTGTAGCCCTAAAACAAAGTTGTAATACTTATTGTAGTGAGCATAATATATTGTGAGCTAACACTCACTGTTGTTTTTCCCTGTTTTGGGTTTTCCACGTAAAAATGTTGGTGTTCTTGTATTGATTCTTGTGTTACATGATTTACTTTCTATTCTCTAAGTTATTCAGTTTTTATTTGCTTATATCTGTTTAAGTTTTAGTATGTGCTGATTCACCCCCTCTCAGCACTTCATTGTGATCAACAAGTGGAACCTATGATAGCAACCTAGACAGGGTCTTAGCCTCAGATGGCAGTGCGCTACGAGGACATCTGTGCTAGGCACTAGTCCAAAATGCATGAAAAAAAATTGTGAGGTCCAAGCGAACCTACAGTACCTGCACAACACAAATTTCAACAGGAACTATACCTAGTGATATATGGTTGAACTTGGACATGTTTAATATACAAAGAACTTCTATACAAAGAAGTTCTAGTGCTTTTCCATGTTCTTCCTTGGACATGTTTAATATTTCACTTAATAAGCCATGGCTTGAACACTTGAAATTTATGCCTTATGTTGTAGATCAACTTCAATATGTACATGAAGGAAGAGTTATAATAGTCCTTTATGATTCATTCTCATATTTGAGTCATTTTACCATGGATACTTATATCAATACTCCAAAGAATTCCCAAGTGGAAATGAATATTTTCTTCATGGGGTTTGTCAAAAGTAATTTAATGCACAAAATAAATAAAAATGAACTATTATGAGTCCACAAGAACAAGAGCACATCAAGCCCTCTTCAATGCCTCCCTTATCTCCCAAGGTATTCTAAGAAAATAAGGCAAAGTATAATTATTATCCTCCACCAAAAGAAAATCAAGAACATGTTATTTATCATTTTATATAAACCAAAGCAAGGACTTGGTTCAATAGCTATCAATAAGAAATAAATTTAGATTTAACAATCCCATTCCTACATCTAAAGGGCCCTCTACAACTTGGGTACCAAAGAACAATGGCAATGTCAAGCAAGGTCCATTTCCCAAATCA
This sequence comes from Cunninghamia lanceolata, assembly GCA_027924645.1. Classification (NCBI taxonomy): domain Eukaryota; kingdom Viridiplantae; phylum Streptophyta; class Pinopsida; order Cupressales; family Cupressaceae; genus Cunninghamia; species Cunninghamia lanceolata. Next base: position 727,077 of record BSBN01000053.1, on the reverse strand, counting down.
TGCGATAAATGGGTGCAAAAAGGTAAAGTACCTATTCCACATATTTCAAGTACTTTTACTAAAAGTGACTAGTAAAAATACCACCTCTTATCATGATGAAGGCCACTTCCTTGAGGTTAGTGTAGTGTGGAAAATTACTTCTCAAGCTACGTGCTTCGATTGAGTGAACTCTCCACTACAACTACACTTGGGTTCTTCTATTCGAGGTGTCAAATGTTAAGTAAATTTATCCTAGACTACTATAAAGCCACTATGCATCCCAGTCAAAGCAATACAACCTGAACATGTGATTGACAATGAAGGGAAATGAATAAAATGTAGAAAAATAACTATGCTAAATAGAATCTGAAATAGACAGTTGCAAAAATGAAATCAGGCAGGAGAGAGGAACCTATGATAGCAAGGACAAGGTATTAGCCTTGGATGATAACATGCAGTGAGGACATCTATGCTGGGTGCTGGAGTCCAAAATGTATGCAAAAATAAAACTATGAGGTCCAAGCAAACCTATAGTACCTGCACAACACAAATTTCAACAAGAACTATACCCAGTGATATATGGTTGAAACAGAAATGAAAAGAAAACTAAATGAACTAAGGAAAATGAAGAGGGATAAGAACAAAAGGAAGTAATACGAAACCTCCATGCAGTTGTAAGATCTTCAATCCAAGAAACCTGCAAGATGGAAGATAAAAAATGGTGGGGCTACTTTGGGACTTGCCTTAGTCAAATCTCAGTGTAGGTATTTCTATCTTCACGAGCAGGGATATAATATATAGCATAGAAATTGAAAGGAAAACATGTGTGTTCTTATCCTAAGTGTACCTAGGAAGGTAAGAACAACAAATAAACAAACAAGACAACAATAGTTCCTTCCCTATTCTATAGGGAGGAGACCCACAATATGCAACATGTGTAGTAAAATAAGTAGGTGGTCTAGACCCAACAGAAATGCAACAATGGTCTACACTAAGTAAAAAAAGCACAACAATGGTGGTCTACACCATAGAGATTTGGAAATGAAAGTATTCTAATGCAATAAGGAAAAAACTCACCAATGTAAATCACCCAGAAGAGGCAGTAAACTCTCCAAGAGCTCAAAGATGGAGTACAACTTAAAACCCCAGTGAAGAGAGCCTCCTCATAGACCACCAAAGGGAACCAAACCTTCAAGAACTAATGGAAGCGATCTTACAATTCCAAGGGGCATAAAAAATCACCTATAGTTGTTGTAGGAGTCTAGTTCATGCAAGAAAATAGCAGAGAGTATCAAATCCAAAGTATCCAAGGTTGAGAAAGAGAGTGAATGAATAAACATGTGAATCAATTCCAAAATTATTCCAATACTCTTCCAAGAGAGAAGAATCTCAAAAATCCATGCAAGGAGTCATTTTGTGACCTCTAGATACATTACCAAGAATCCTCATGATCACTCAAGGTGTGTTGTAATGACCAAAAATAGATACCTATTAGCAGATAGAAATAGGACGCTAATGTGGCGTACCGACATGCACATGGAGCGCTCAGGTGTAGGTAAAACCAACTCTTGGTCATACAAGGCACCTTAGGACCATGTAGACATTTATGTGCATCATAATGAATTTTTGATAAGAGAATAAGAAATAGATCAAATTCACACAAACCTAGCCTATTATGCAGAGAGAAGGTGCTAAACACTAAAATGGTTACTAAACGTAGTGTGAAATTGCAAGGGTATGCAATTTTCTATGTTATGGGTAGTTACCATGAACACAATTGGGATTTGAAGATGATTTAATGGAATATGATCATTTCACTATTGTTGGTTAAAACTTGGAGCTTCCATGTTCTATACATTTACACACATAAACATTACTTCATATGGTGTCTCTCACTTAGGGTGTATCTTTCATGGAATTTGCTACATTTCTACTATGATGATGGTACACTTACATAATTATCCATATGATTCTAATATTTATGATTAGAATTGTTGATTACATGTTTCACTAGCATGATATTTTCTTGTGATGACTATAGGATATTCCATGGTTACCATGCTTACATATTTGGTTTTTAATCTAACTTTCTACTTGTTCATTTTTATTCTAACATGTTTTGTGATGATTATAATTTTTTGTAATGCTTATCATGATGACCTCTCACATTTGTTGGTGCTTAGAAGATCCTTTATGTATCATTCATGTTTACTTTCACTTGCTTTATAGCCCTACTTTGGGGTAACATTGGTAGGACCTTGCTTCCTATCCATTATTTGTGCTTCCATGAGCATATCTTAATATCTTATGTTGTCACATGATGATATATTTATATTCCTATATGATTATTAAACTTTCTAAGGTTTTTAAATCATTTTACATATCTTTTTACCTCTATCTAAATTAATTGCATTCTTTACATTCAACTAATTTGAATGACATACAAAGTCACTAATGCTCCCTTTATTGAGTATGGTTGCAATGACTACCTCATGATCCTATACCATTTTTAGATGGCACCACATTATTTTTGTTGCTTCATAGTTGTACCTATTGATGTTGCTTCCCCAAAGAAATATCCTTGTTCCATCCTAAGTGGAATATCTCTTTCCATTTTTCTTTTATTTTGGCCATAGACAACACATATATATTAAATTCCTATCAAATGCTACTCATTCTATTTTTCTATTTTTACATGTTTCAAGATGAGGCACTCATTACAAGGAGCATGTACCAAAAGTGACATCCATATCCTTATTTGCCTCATTTTTATGAGTGTGAATAAATACACTTTCATGTTGAATGCTTGTTTCTACTTTGACACTCATACTCATATTTGTTTGCATACAAGTCAAAATGGGGGCATAATGTAATAGTGAAAATTATATGTACCTTACACTTTTCCCCTTTGTTTTGGTCTCTCTTTGACCCAATTGCCCTTTATGCATTGACAAATATACAAGTGGCGTGATTTTTGTTGAGAGATAGCACACAACATGAGCCTTACATGATTCCATATACACTTATCCCCATGGATCAATCATGATCCTCATTCTATCCTTTTCCCATCCAAGTTCAAATCTATAATTTTTTGGATTGACCTAAGTCATCTATGCAATTTGCATAGATGAAACTCAAACTTCTAGATTTTAAATTTAAAGTTGGTCAATCTAACATCAATATGTGTTGACTCAAAGCACAAAAGGTTTCACTTTCTACCTTTGGATTTGTATTTAAGGGCATGTATTCATTCATTTAAAGTAATGTAAATAGCACTTAAAATCTTAGCAATTAAAGAACAACTAGCATTGAAAGAGAAAAATTAGAGCATCCATACTAAAATTACTCTACTTACATAATCATATATGTATTCATGCTTGATTAATTGTTGTATTTCATGTTTGTTCTTTTTTGCTAAATCAATTCATCCATGGGTTTGACCAAAGGAGAATCAATCCTTGCCTAGCATAATTCAAAACAATGCCCCTAGACACCACCCCTTTGCAAATATAGATTTTATAGACCTAAACAAATGAGATCCAAGTGGTAAAAGTAGTGTAGTTCAAATCCATGCATTTCAATTATATATAATAGAGCAATTTTGCACTTGTAGAAGTGATCCAAAATGATAGATAGTCAAATTCTTGATTTTGAAACATTTGTCAATTTGCTCTTGATTTTTCTATTTATTGATGAATTAAGTACATACACCTTGCACCATAATTTTTATTGATTATATTCCAACAAAGTATCATTTATTTATCTATTATAATTATTTTAGTGCATTACTCCAATTAAATTATATTTTAGCTATTAATCCTAGGATAGTTATCTAATTGTTATATGATAGGACCTTTTATGTTAAAAATATTTTATTCTCTCTCTTCAAATATAAGTAATGAAATTAATATATATTTTTTAATATATTTGTAATTGTACATATTATTTGATATAGGATAATTTGGGTTTACAAGTAATCTTACATTACCCAAAAATAAAATGAAGATCTAGGTTGAGAAAATTTTGGTTTGTATTGGTTTTAGATGGAATGCAATATTTAGACAAACTGTGAGAGTCAAAAAAATGTTCCAAGTAACTTTGGCAACAAAAAAGAACACAATTACATCTTCAATAGCCTTAGCTTATGTCACTTCAATAGTGTAAGCCAATGTGTGACTTCAATAGCATTAGCCTAAGTCACTTCAATAGCATCACTCTAAGTCACTTTGATAGCATCACTCTAAGTCACTTTGATAGCATCATGAATTCACTATAGTAGCAACTAGAACAAATTCAATGGCAAGGTGTGAATGACTACTAGTAGAGATAATTTTGGTGATGAGGAACTTAGAGGACACCTAGCATTTTTCTTCTATCCAGATTGACTTCTTTTAAGCTTCCAACTATAAAAAAGGGTTGCATGGTTTTCTTGGTTAGTATTATTTTCTCGCAAGTGTTTCATCAAACCTTGGTAGTCAATAAAGGTTCATCATGATTTTTTTCTTGGAATTGGATAGAGCTAATGGAAAGTTTTAAACGATAGTAGATCTTGGTTAAAATGACCCATCAATAATTTAGAGCCGTTATAGTAGGTAGCCAAGTAAATTTAGGGCCAATGAATTAACACCAAAAATACATGCAGACTCAAGGACATGGACAAATAAGTGCAAGTAGGTTGTTCTTAATTTAAAACATGCTCTAAATTGTGGGAAGAAGAGGTCAACAATCTAGAGCAAAGGGATATAGGAGAAAAGGGGAAAAATAGAGAAGAACCAGACAGGGAGAGAATATCATTTATCCTTGAGCATAAAATAGTTAGATGCCATTTTTTGTTTGTTATCTTTGTTTGGTGTTCAAATGTTATTTTAAAAATATGTAAATTGCTAGGTTAGACAGTCTTTCATTAAGACCCTCACCTAAATTGCATCATTATTTAATTTATTTTTATCTAAAATTATAAATATAAAAAATAACTTAAATTGTTAATTACACAAAGAACTTTTTATATGTAATAACTTATATAACTTAAACTCAAAATTATATTTTTAATTTATAAATATATAAAAGGTGGGTAACTTAAGTTACCCATTGCACAAGGAGCTTCTTATCTATACTTATTTTATTTAAACTATTCCCACCCTAAGATTTGAACCCATGATCTTGGGGTCAAGAAACCTCACATAAACCATTGGGGCATCTTAAGGTGGGTGCATAAGAATTAGAAAACTCCTATATTGTAGTAAGATTTTTTTGGCTCCAAAAGTGTTTAAGAAAATTAAAAAGAAAGTAATTTTGTGGTTAGTTGTGATAGTATTGATATTGACTAACAAGACTTTAGTAACTTTGATTTATAATGATATTCAAATAAATATAAATTTATTAATAAAATAAAGATACAACAATTTACATAGGAATATAATTACTATTGATTATATAAATGTTGATTTTTTTTTAATTTTCAATTTATATTTTTATAAACACTTAAAGTTTTAATATTAAATTATTAAACATTAAAGACAATTATAACCATCTTGGTATTTAAATGTATTAAATTTTTTAATATAGTATTATTTTTAAAATTTAATATTATTTAAAAATATTTATATTTATTATAATAAATTTAAATAAATATAACTTCATCTGGTAATGGTAAAAAATATGCAAGCTTTTAAATGGATGATTTGATTTCTTTTTCATTGTTTTATGAACATTTTCCTTTCTTTTCTAAAACAATTTTATGAACAATCTGCTTTCTGTTAAATCAATCCTAATAATAATAAATAATGAATATGTTTTTTATTATCTTCTCCACCTGTTATGTTCGGCTTTCAAACTGTTTAGGCTTTGCTTATGGGATTACATATGCTGTGTAAGAATATTTCCATTAATAGTGAGACCAAAGTGATTAACATTCTGCTTTGTTAGCAGTGTCTATCCATATTTAATATATTTATTACTTTGAGGTGTAAGAATTTATTTCCATTAGTACTGAGACCAAAATGATTACACACTATATTTCCATTAATAGTGAGACTAAAGTGATAACATTCTGCTTTATTTGCAGTGTAAAATGTCTATCCATTTTTAGCATATTTATTACTTTGAGCTATACAATTTATTCTCGTCCTTTAAAAGCTTCATATCCCCGGTGTTAAGCAAACATAAAAGTTGGCAAAGGAATAAAAAACTAAATCATTATGAGTGAATGACAGTAATTCTATCTTCAATGACTGTAATTCCATCCACTAGCTGGAAATACATCCATTTTTGGATAGAGAGAGAATAAAGCTGTACTGTCATTGATCTTGTGTCGAATGAGGAAAATAAAATAAGATTTAGGCAAAAGCATTTGTGTAATACGTGAAAGATCTCCATGGCACGCCGTATGTACCATTTGTTCTGCTACAGGTATGATACTGGCTAAGTTTGAATTTGTAATATAGAAAAAGCATTAAAATCAATTAAAAAAAAATTCTATGATCTTTTAATATTTTATTGGTTTGTATAGTTTGATAAAATGTGTCCATTTTTATATAATTTTTATGAATTTTATTTATATATTATTTGGTTGGTGGCTGTTCTAAAATATCATCTACATCAACAGTTAAACATCAATTTTAGTCAATAAAAATAGGAGATATATTTACCACTTTTTGTTCTTCCAATGAGGTGTAAAATTCTTATTAATTGTTTTTTATTATTATAAGTGCTGAAAGGGTTTTAAAAAGGCCCCTAAACCTTGTACAACAAGAACAAACAAAGCAGTCCTTAAACAGTTAAATTGCTATTGATTGTTTAACCATTGAAATGGATGATATTTAAATAGAGTGTTGGTTGGCTATTTTAATAGTTAAATAGTTAATAGTAATTTGGTTGATAGGTCATTATATTCTGCATTTTTTTAATAACTGTAAAAAAGTTATAAATGTTATGTATTAAAGGAAAAATAGTTGATAAGTAAAAATGAAATTTACTATTTTTTTAAATTATTTTTTGAGTGTTGGTAATTATTTTGATGAAAGTAGATAGTGATAAATCTTGTCTACATGTGTGAATGTTAATACTCAAATTAATATATCAATTGTTATTATTTAATATAACTTATTTAGCATGATTCACTTAAATATAATTATTTACAAACCATAATTTAATATTGTAATTATTTTCGTAAGAGAAGGTAGTTAATGGTTACTCTATTTTTTATATTGATTTTATAAATATTATGTGGCAGTGATGGATAAGAATAGATGGTTAATGGTTAACTGTGTAATTAATGTTCTATATAATGTACTTTGTAGAGGTATTTTAGAGTGGAAAACAATAACAATGGTCATTGATGTCTACAATCATAACTATCCAAATAAATCTATTTATATGATGGTATGGACATGCTAATATAATAAGGCATTCTCACATAATATTCTAAATGGTATACTTGGAGATTTGTCTTTTCATAGTGTCAAAACCACTTCTCATGTTTAATTTTTGAAATTTTTTATCAACATTTTTGTATTCAATATCTATATAATACAACTACAAAATATAAAAACTTACTCATATGACAACTAAACAAAATATACAAAATGTCTATCATCCAATTAATAACACCTTTAGGTAATTTTTCTAATTTTATACCTCAACCATACCAAAAAGTGGTAAATAATTATCTTATTTTTTTATTGGTTAAAATTTATCCAATGATATTTAAGAATAATTATTTTTGTAATAGTTGAATTTCAAAATAAAATCACAAACTTTTTAAAGTTTTAATATTTAAGATTTCATATATTAGTTTTTATTTTTAAATTATATTTAATTTGGTTCTTTATTAAATAGGTTAAAGGAAATGTTTTGCCTTCTAATTTCATGTGATTTGGTTTTTAATTTTATAACTATTATTTAGATTAGCCAATTTAAGTAACCTCCTCTTTAAAATATTATTTTAAATTAATTAATTTAGCAATTATTTTAACAATTATTTAGACAATATATTTCTATGAAGTACATTATGTAGAATATTAATTACATAGTTAACTATTAATCATCCATTTTTATCCATCATTTTCACAGAATATTTAAGAAATAAATATAAAAAGAGATTAACTATTAATTCTCTTCTCTTATGAAAGTAATTACATTATTAAATTATGATTTTTTTTTGGGATTAAGGATAGAGCATTTGTATTACTAAAAAGAGGAGCAAAAGACATTACATCTGTTGTGGCCAAGGTGGCCACCCACTCAGTTTACACAGAATGCCAGAGCTACTACTTATAATGCTATGAGTACTTTTACCTTTTTACATCATATAAGCAAAAAAACTATATTACTAAAAGGTAACATCATATACTATTTAGAGGCACCATCTGATCCTGGTACAACAAAGATATCATCCTGATTTGATGAGTCTACATCCATATCTAACAGCAGATTAGGAAAGGAATCTGGGTTTGCATCAGGCTCCAAGTCTGCTACCAGTTCAACATCTACTCCTGGTTCAGTATAAACATGTGAGACTTCATCCTGATCAACAAGAAGCCTGAGAACACCCTGATCATCAATCAAGGTAGGGGAAGGATCCACAAGGTCTGGAAATTGAGTGGGCATCTGTGACTCAACTGTCTCCTCTTTGTCTACCAAATTTAGCTCCTTGAATTTACTGTGCAGCTCATCTGACTTCTCAGTGAATGCAAGGCAAGTTTTCTTCATATCCTGCAGGCCCACATGACTTGGGGATGAGCTAGCCTTTGAGTGCAGAGAGCGAACATCACCTCCATCATCAGAAAAAATAGCAATTTGTGCTTCAACAAAGGCTGCCACCTAGAAAAGGAAATCAACTTGTGTGAGTCTAAATTTAGGCCCAATAAGAACCCTAACTTGTTTTGGAAGTAATCTTCATTCCTCTTTTTCCACAACATCCACAAGACCTCAGTAGTAAACATCAACCAGAACCTATTGGTTTTAGTGTCAAAGCTAGCCAGGCAACCAAACAGAATACCAAGTTTACACAAAGGAGAGCTTAGAGACCAATTGGGCAGACATCCCATGAAAATATCCCAGATTTTGCAAGCAAAAGGACATTGAAAAAAATGTGATCACAAGACTCAACCACATTACAAAATCTGCAAACACTATTATTAGCACTCACTGGTAATTTTCCCAGATCAAGAAGCCATCTAAAACATCCTTTCTTAGGTTCCATAAAACTGGACCAAAAAGACAAAAAGATCCTCCTAAGACATTTGTGACTAACATTACAATCCCAAACTTTGGCACAATGCTTAAAGACCTCATCAGAATCCTTTAAAAGTTTATAGATCCTTTTAGGCTCACAAAGTTTCAAACTGAGTCCATTGTTCCATTTCAACATACTCAGCCATTCAAGCTCACACAACAATTTTGTCTAGGTAGGAATAGCAGAGAAGGTAGAAAGAAGGACAAAATAAGTTCTCTTCTGAGTATCCTTGAGGCCAAAATGAAGTCTCAAGGTCTCCCAATTTTTAATGCCTTCAAAGGTACAAATATCTTGGAATGAAGACAATCCCAGCTTATGCCATTTTAGATAGGAACACCCTTGAATAAGAGCCAAATGCCTATCCTTGTGTTTCAAGGACCACCAAACTGATAAGTGCTCTCCCCATTGCACAGTAGGCCTTTGCAGTTCATTTTTGGATATTAAATTATGATTTGTAAATAATTGTTTTTAAATAAATCATGCTAAATAACTTATACTAAACAATAATAATTGATATATTCATTAAAGTATTATTATCCACTCATTTAAATAACACACACACACATATATATAAAATTTTGTTTTCACTTACCAACTACTTTTCCTTATACATAACATTTATAAAATAAATATTTATTTTTAAAAAAATTATCTATTTTTATGAGACAAAAGATATTAGTTTTTTTATGGAGATTAAAAAAGTGTAGAATATAGAAATTTAAACGAACTTTTTTTTAAGATAAAAGTTGGAAAACCACCTATAAAATTTATTAAAATAGAACATTAATACAAAGGAAAGAGCTAAGTACAACTAGCAATAGGATGGCCAAAGATGCTAAAAAGACAACACAATTCCTGATCATTCTCCCCTTGTAATGACATTTGAGATCGTCAAAGCATTTGGTGTAGGGGATGGGCTCTCTTTTGCTTCTGAACAAGAGTCCATGATATGTCTTCATTTCCTTCCTCAATTGAAGAAGCATCACTTTGTGTTGCTAAATCCCTAGTCTTCTTAGGAGAGTTAGCCTTGAGGGATGAAGCTTCCAATGGAGGTGAATAAAATTTCTCTTTCTCACTCTGATGAGGATCCTTGATATTTTTATGAGATTTAGTTGTAGGGGATGAAGCTTCCAAAGGTGTTGAAGAAGTTCTCTTTTTGATCTTGAGGTGGAGCTTGGACTAAAAGATGATCTGGATGTGGATCCTTCCATAATGTAGCGTGACGAACTGACTTTCTTCTGAAATTGGGAATGCTACAACAATATGATCTATTTCAAAACATCTTCTATAACAGAATGGGAGACCTTCATAATCAAACAATTGGGTCCAAGACTGACCAACCACTTTCCAAGTGATATCTATTGAAAGATCCTTGGAAATATCTAGATCAACCAAGATTTGAGCATGTGGTATGAGAAAAATCAGAAGTGTCCTTATTGATTGCTTTAAAGAAACCACCTAGAGAGTTACCAATGGCTTCAAAGTTGGATTTTATCCAAAATTAGAGTGGAAGAATTTGGAGGCAAACCCAGATTCACATGACATTGAAGGATTCCATAGAGGGATTGAGTGTCGGATGCCAAGGTTTTAAGATAAAGGAATTTTGACCCTAGACCTAAAAATGATAAAGTAAAATAGAGTCCCTGTCTTTGATGGAGCTAAAAGCTACAATAAAAAACCCTTGTGCACATGAGTATATCTCCATATCGTCTCTCATGTGTGGTTACCATTTTTCTTTATCCATTTATTCAAGTCCGGTAGACTTGGCCAGTAATGGTTGAAGTGGCCAATTAGAGCATGTGCAAAAAAATATTTTTCTTCTTCTAGATCAATTAGCACATTTAAATATTTTTCTTCTTCTAGATCAATTAGCACATTTGAGTGGTTTGATCCCCTTTGAGGCATATAATCCCTTAGAACCCAGTTGAGGTCTAATCTCAAGAACATAGGTTTTTTTGGGCAAGGAATTTTTGAGTAAGTCATCACTAGAATTCCCAAGAATTATAGGTTTTTTGTCACTTACCTTTGAGGAGTACGAATCCTCAGTTGTCAAAAGAGAGGTCACAGGCAATGCTTCAAAATCCCACTCACCAAAGATTTGGCTTTGTACATAGGGATGGACCAACCCGCATCATATCCACTACCTTTCAAAATGTAGCCATTGCCTTTTCTAGATCCAGAGCTAATAGAAAACTTTTGAACACCATGTCCGCCAAAAAATGTCTTTTTCATGCTTGCAAAAGCCCTAGTTGAAAATGCTACAATAGGTGCGACTATGGCAAACCCAAGAAGAGTTAGGAAATCAATACCACCCATGCCTATAAGAGGTGGGAAATGGTCTTGAGAGCCAATATCACACACATTGTTTCCCTCATCTAATTTGCCATTTTTCGAGCGTGGTGCCTAGAGTGCAAGTTGCTAAGTATTATTTGCAGACCCTGAAGGGGCTGTTAGAAAAATAAGCAGTGCAAAATTGAAATAATAGTGAATTAGCAATAAAAGCACAAAATAGATAACATAGATTTACGTGGAAAACCTGGTAATGTACCCTGGGAAAAAACCACGGGAAAAGATCTCTCAATTTTATTCTTAGAAGAAAATTCGCAGTTACAAAACTTTTCCTCTTGCCTTGGCATTCAAGCTCGACAACTTTAAGTAATCACAAAAAAGCACATGCAAAAACCAAACAAATATAAAGATAGATCTCCATGCATAAAAGCACGAGTGGCATATCCGCATGCAATTTTGCAAAAACCGATCAAATCTAAAGATAGATCTCCATGCATAAAAGCACGAGTGGCATTTCCGCATACAATTTTGCATGGTGTACATGTGGAACTAGATGAGATCTCATGTCGACTGCTCATCATTGTTGGAATAAGTAAAACTGACTTCACATTTCAATAGGGACGTGTCCATTTGCAAATCCAATAGTAGCAAGGGATCTAAACAAATAGGAGAAGCTCATATAGGAGCCGTTGGAAGGCACAAAGGAGCCATTAGAAGGTTGGGGAGTGCCATGGAGAAAAGATTTATTAAAATAATTTTTAAATTTGTTTTGTAATTTATAAACCAACTTACTATTAACTATTTAACCATTAAACCAAATGTATTTAAATAAAACTTTGAAAATTAATAGAAATAAACACATTTTATTATATTATACAAACCAATAAAATGTCAAAGGTGAGAGATTTTTTTTATTGATTTTAATGTTTTTTCTATATTACGATTTCAAACTTAGCCAGTATTATACCTATAGCAACAAACGCTACATACGGCCTGCCATGGTGATCCTTTCACGTATCACACAAATTCTCTCGCCTAAATCTTGTTTTATTTTCCTCATTCGATACAAGATCAACGACAGTACAGATTTATTCCGTCTCTATTCAAAAAATGGATGTATTTCCAGGCTGTGGATGGAATTACAGTCATTGAAGATAGAATTACTGTCATTCACTGATAATGATTTAGTTTTTTATTCTTATGCCAACTTTTATGCTTGCTTAACACCGGGGATATGAAGTTTTTAAAGGACGAGAATAAATTGTACACCTCAAAGTAATAAGTATACTAAAAATGGATAGACATTTTACACTGTAAATAAAGCAGAATGTTAATCACTTTGGTCTCCCTACTAATGGAAATATACTGTGTAATCACTTTGGTCTCAGAACTAATGGAAATACTCTTACACAGCATATGTGATCTCATAAACAAGCCTAAACGGTTTGAAAGGCGAACATAACAAGTGGCATATTGGAGAAGATAATAAAAAACATGTTCTTTATTATTAGGATTAATTTAAAACAGAAAGCAGATTGTCCATAAAATTGTTTTAGAAAAGACAGCAAATGAAAAAAAAAATTAAATATTTTTAAATAATATTAAAATTTAAAGATAATGTTGATAAGGGCATGGTGTAGTGGTATGTACCTCCTCTAGGCCACTCGACCGTAGGCTATGTGCCTTAGCTAGACTGTTGAGTTCACGGGTTTGAACAAATAGATAATGTCTTGGAAACTAGACTCGGTGAGTGATAATGCCTTAGAGACTGAGGCTCCCTAGTAGTGATCTCATCAATAAAACCAATGGGAAAAAGATCCCCCAAAATGATATTAAAAAATTGTAACACATTTAAATACCAAACATGATTATAAATGTCTTTTATTTTAATATTAAAATTATAAATATTTATAAAAATATAAATAAAATCTCTTTAAAAAATAAATATAAACCTTAACATTTATATAATCAGTTTTAAATATGTTCTTTTACACACAAATTGTTTTGTTTTTACTTTATTATATTTATTTGGATATCATTACAAATTTAATTGTTAATCAATGCCAATACTATTACTTATAAAAGTTAAGCACAAGTTTACTTCCTTTTTCATTTTCTTAAACACGGGATCCAAGAACTCTTATTACATTATAGCAATTTTCTAAATCTTATGCACCCACCTTAATATACCCCAATGGTTTATGTGAGGCTTCTTAACCGGTTCAAATCTTAGGGGGCAATATTTTAAATAATATCAAATATATAAGGAGCTCCCTCTGCAATAAGTTACCTTCTTTTTATATATTTATAAAATAAATATATAATTTTGATTTATATATAAGTTATTATATATAAAAAGTTTCTTCTGTAATTAATCATCTAAGTTTTTTTTTTTTGTCAAATTTCATTTGATGAAAAGTAGATATGGCGAGAGGTAGGGATGGGAGGAGGATAAAGAGGATGGAGACCGTGAAAGAAAAAGTGAATGGTTTTTGAATGCATCTTATGGCAGACATCTGAGATTCCATAATAAGCGGATGGCGAGGCAACAACCCAGGCATTTCAATAGCAAAAACCTTTTCAAAGACAATTGGTGGTTCGGAGGGAAGAATCTATGGAGACCAAATGAAACAAGTTTGATTAAACTAGGAGACATTTAGATGAAAGGGGGAACAAGGCACCAAGCCAAAAGATATGTCCATACCAATTTAAGTAAAATAACATGTGCGAACAATATTCCTTTAAACCCTAAACCCCCCTTGAGTTGCATTTCCTTTGCCCTATATTGCGAAAAAATAGTTAACTCTATAGCAAGGCTGAAAGAGTGCACCTTCTTCATGAAATGGGCCGAGGAGTGGCCAACTAAATTAATAGAATTTGAAATTGGTGTGAGAATCACTGGGGTAAGGATATTAAGTTGAAAACCTTACCAAGGGGATTTACTTGGTAGAATACCTGTCTGGGGAAAAAAAAGAAAGACATTTTAGACCAAGGGCCTTATTTAATAGGAGGGGTAGGTTTCTATTTGAAGGACTGGGAACCAAATTTCAACCCCTTGAATCATGAGATCTTGAAAATCCTGATGTGGATCAGATTCTACAAATTGCCCACATAATACTGGGACTTGGGAATATTGAAGTGTTAGGACATAAAATTGGTTCCTTCATTAAAGATTATGAAAATCTGGAAGTTCGGGACCATGGAATGTATGCAAGAATATGTATCATTGTTAGTCCCAAATCCCCTCCTCCAAAAGAATTGGAGATTAGATCTAGCCAAGGGACCTAGAAACAGAGCATCGAAATAGAAAAGATTTAGGAGAAATGCAAGAAATACCATCTCTACGACCACTCATTGGAAGATTGTAATAAGGGAGAGGAGGAAACTAAAATATATGAAACCCTGGAAGAGATTGCAAATAATGAAATGGTATTAGCAAATAATGGAGAAGGGGAACATATTAGGATGGATACAAATGAAGAGAAAACCCCATCATATAAGAGGAATCAATCCTAACTCTAAGAGCAGATATTAATACAGAAGCACTGAATGGTTTATCAAATTTTGAAGAAGCTCTGGAATTATTTAGATGTAATGAGGACATTAATAATAAGTAGAATATACCTCCAAATTCCTAACAGCTAGAGGCTAATAATAACATGTACCTAGAGATAGATAGTGATTTCTCAGAGGAGGAAATTGATGTGCTAGTGGAAAGAATAACCAGTCAAACTGAATCTAATATCAGAAAACCTAAATTGGGAGAAAAAAGATTGAGGGGTATAAAATCAAATAAGATCAAACTAGAGATGCAAGAAGAGCCAAAGGACAAATCAAGATGAGATTGGGGAAGGGGATCACCCTCCCCGAAGAGCTATGAGGATCATAACATGGAATTGAATGCCTCTAACAAAAGGTGCATAATTAAGCGTCAGATTAAGATGTCTAAAACAAATATATTACTTATTAAAGAAACTAAGTTGGATATTGAGGAAACAAAAGCACTTATGACTAAATGGAGTCAATGGCAGGGACTTTTTGTTCTAGCCCAAGGAGCTTTAAGTGTTCTAGATTCGATTTGGAACCAAAAAATGATTGTTGTGGAAGAAATGCAAACAAGCTAGTCTTGGCAGGTAACTAAGGTTAGATTTCTACCTTTGAACTATGCATTCATCTTAATTAATTTCTATTGCCCCATTGACACCACTAGGAAAAGGAAAGTTTGGGGTTAGATCTCAGGAGTTTTACAAACACTTAATGATATGATGATTATTGTGGGAGGATAAATTTCAATGCAACACTAAATGGTTCAGAAAAATGGTGAGGGATATCAAAGCTCTCAGAAACTCGGTTAGACTTCCAAGAGTTTGTTAATAGCAATCATTTTCTGAATGTTAGCCCAAAAAATGGAAGTTTCACCTGGACCAATAGAAGGAAAGGATTCACTAGTATTGTAGAAAGACTTGATATATTCCTTATTTTAGGAAAGTGGACAAACCTATTGATAATATATGAGGCTTCCATCCTCCCATTCATGGGGTTTGATCACTTCCCATTTTTTATATAGTTCTCCCTAGGCTCTGCACCTACAAGATGCCCATTTAAATTTAAAAATATATGGTTAAGGGATCCCAAGCTGCCCAACAAGATGGTTGAATGGTGGGTTATGACCCCCAAATTCAGGGGTACCAAACTGTTTAAGTTGCATAAGAAATTGGACTTCATTAAGGAACAACTAAAGGAATGGAACTGAGACCACTTCAAAAATATCTTTGAGGAGAAGGGTAAGATTTTAAAGGAATTAGCAACTCTAAATGAAACTGTCATTCAAGAAGGTATGGATTTGATCTCTTTTGAAAAAGAAAGAGTACTAAAGGGAAGATATATAAGTGTTAAAAAGAGAGGAAA
Organism: Cunninghamia lanceolata; assembly: GCA_027924645.1. Taxonomy (NCBI): domain Eukaryota; kingdom Viridiplantae; phylum Streptophyta; class Pinopsida; order Cupressales; family Cupressaceae; genus Cunninghamia; species Cunninghamia lanceolata. Next base: position 710,666 of record BSBN01000053.1, on the reverse strand, counting down.
TTTTTTGGCGTCATAACACTACTAAGATCAAGAGGAGTATGAACAAGACCACTTGTATCAAGAGGAGTGATGGTAGCATAGTAGAGGATCCAAATGATATAGGAAAGATAGCAGTGAAGTTTTTTGAATTCTATTATTGAATTAAGAAGAGTCATTTGATAAGTCGACCAAAGAAGAGGTATTAAACAAAATCCCACCAATCATAAGTCAAGAAAAAAATGAATTTTTGAAGAGCTCCATCTTGGAGGAAGAAGTTAAAATGGAAAGCTTTCAGTTAGGTCAGATAAGCCCCATGCCTAGATGATTTTTTTGCTAGCTTTCTTCAAACCTTTTCGAACATAATCAGTAAAGAACTTGCAGTAGCTATGGAGGAGTCAAGGAAAAATGCAACTATGTTAAAAGTCATGTACAATACTCTTAAAGCATTAATCCAAAAGAATAATGTTATGGAGACTAAGGATGATTACCATCCAATCTCCTTGTGCAATACAGTATATAAGATCATTACAAAAATAATGGCAAATAGATTGAAGGTCCTACTTCCAGAGATCATTTTGGAGGAACAAAGTAGCTTCACCCCAAGAAGATCTATTACAGAAGGTATCATTTTAGCACATGAACCAATACATATTGTCAGAAATACTAAGGTAGAAAGGATGATTATCAAATTAGATATCAGGGAAGCATATGACCAAGTGAACATGCAGTTTCTTCTAGAGGTAATGGAAAGATTTGGATTTTGCAAGGAGTGAATATGATGGGTTAGTAGTTGCATCTCTAATCCTAGATTTTTAGTATTGATTAATGGTAGCCCATAAGGATTTTATTCTTCTTCAAGTGTGATATCAGGCAAGGTGATTCACTGTCGCTATTCTTATTTATTATTATGGTTGAAGCATTAGGGAGAAGCATCCAAGAAGAAAGAGAGAAGGGTAACTAGAAGGGTATCAAGATTACACCAGAGATGGAAGTTGCAACACACTAGCAATTCGTTGATGATACTATCCTCTTTGGGGTGGCTAGTAAAAGAGAAGTGAGTAATCAAACAAAATTTGGATAAATATTGTCAGGCATTAGGATAGAGTGTTAATTCAAAAAATTTAGAAAATTTTCTTTTTAACATGGATTTAAGGAAGCAACAAAAGGTAGCTACTTTATTGGGCTTAAAAATCAGTCAACTACTAAGAAATATTTGGGCATTCAATTATTTTGTTGGGATAGAAAAGCAAATTTATGGGAATCTCTTCTCTCAAGATCCAACTCAAAGTTGGCTTCATGGAAAGTTAAGTGGCTCTCTTTAGCTAGTAGAATAATCATGTTAAAATCAGTAATATATGTAATCCCTATGTACACTATGTCTTGTTTAAAAATTCCTAGGAAAATTTGTGAGTTACTAAAGCAAAAAATGAGATCCTTTTTCTAGAAAGGGACAACTGAATGGAAGAAATTCTCACTTATTGTGTTGGAGAAGATTTGTAGCCCTAAGGAAGCAGGTGGTGTAGGTTTACGATAATGGTATATTTTAAACTATGCACTAGGGGATAAATTAGTCTAGAATATATATTGTAACCCATAGAAAAAATAGGCGAAAGTCCTACAAAAGAAATATTTAGATTTTACAAAACCCATTAGGTTTTTAACAACCACTAATCCTCTCACCGTCTCAACAATATGGAATTTTTTGATCTCAAGCAAGAGAATAATTACCAATCACATCACATGGGAAGTGAGAAATAGGAGAAAGGCATTGTCCTGGGAGGACTCAAGGAATGCTTTCCAATCATTAAAAGAGGTTCAAGATATGGAAGAGGCTAAATATATTTTAAGAAATAGGTGGGGAGTGCATGTAAGAGACTACATTGAACAAATAGAAAAGGATGAGGTCATTGACTGGAGATGGAAATCATTGTAGGGATTGGGAATTCCAGGGGAATAATAAGATCATTTAAATAAACTACTAGTGGAAAGGAGGATATTAATATCAGAGGGAGAAGATGTTATCAAGTAGTGCGGATCTAAAATGATAAAGTATAATGTGAAAATAGGGTATACATTGGAAGAGGCAACTATTAGAAAACAAGATCGATCGATGAATCTTTTCTAGAACAAACAATGCTTACCTAAAACAGGGGTATTTGCATGGGTAGCATTGCATAATAAAATTTTAACAAGTTATAGATTATGGAAACTTGGATTTACTAGCCCCACAAGATGTGTTTTGTGTAAGAAAGAAGAAGAGACTAGAGCGACCATATTTTCATGAGTTGTGAATTTGTAGAAATTTGTTGGAAAAAGGTCATGAAAAATCTTATCTAGCAAAGCCCAGTCCCATAAGATTCACAAAAAAGTAGTTTTATCGAATTTATGGACAGTGAGCCTATCAATAGTGATATGGGAATTATGGAAAGAGAGAAAAAAGGATATTTTTCAGGGGAAAGAGATGACTTACGATGCTCTTTTCAATAAAATGGAAGATTCCATAATGGAAGTTGTCAGCAATGCTACCAGAAAATAGAAACTGAAGAAAAACTCATTCACTATTTGGGATGAATAAATGCATATAGTGGCAAGGATTAGTTGTCCCCTATTCATGGGGCTACTTGGGATTATCAGGCTGACTGATAAAAATAGAGCTGATGCACATTGGGTTTCCTCAGGAGAAGGTTGGCACAAAGTCAACTTTGATGGAGCATCACTTGGGAACCTAGGAAAATCAGGGGCTATATGCATATTAAGAGATCATAATGGAGTAATTGTTGGTCAAGCGACAATAAAACTTCCTAATGGCACAAATAACGAAGCTAAAATCTAGGCCGCACTATTAGGTGTCCAAATATGTAGTATATTAAAAGTGAAAAAAGTTTGTCTGGAGGGAGACTCACTTATTGTTATAAATGCCCTATGGAGAAAGGAGACACCTTGTTGGAAGATAAATCAATTTATAGCCCCAATTTGGAACTTGCTAAATAAATTGGAGGATTTCAAAATTGAACATGTATTTAGGGAGGCAAATAAGGTGGTGGATAGGCTGGCGAACATGGCTATAGAAATTAAAGAAGAAGATGCTTTTTTTGACACAATGAATGGTTGGCAAGATTTGAGGTAGGATCTGCAATTGTTTAACATCATGTGCTGATTAATCTAGTAATGATGGTGAGATAAGTTGGAGGGGATGAAGTGTATGGAAGGACGGATGTAAGGACTACAAGTGATGAATGTAATTATGAAACCACATCCAATGATGATGATGAGATTGATAATAAATACTACCTGGTTCATGTTTGTTTGTATAGATACCACAATGTGTTTGAGGTCGAAGATAAGGTAGATTGCATTCATTGGGAAAATCACAAAGCTGAGCATGAAGATGGTCTTCATGACCAAGGCAGTGGTGGTTTTACACACTATTAAAATTATCTTGGGGGATTGATCATTCATCATATGGAGTAATCAGATGAAAGGAATTGATCATTCATCATATCCTTCATCCTACCCCAAGAAGTGATTCTTGTTCCACCTCTAGCCACTCTTTCTGTTTGCACACTACTCCACCATGTAAGTGCTGTCCCTCTCAACTTTGTTTTTGCAAATTTAATCTTCTTCTCATCACTCATCTCCTCATACTCAAAGAAATTTTCAAGGGCATCTATCCACCCTAATAACTCTTCACTATCCATCTTCCCCTGATAGATAGGTAACTCTATGTTTGCCTTTGTTCCACTACCTTGAACTACCTTCAGCAATCTCACAAATTTCTTTTCTTCAGGATCCAATTCATCCTCAGGAGGATTCTCATCTACCTCCTCATCTACTTCTGACTCATTTTGTTCATCCTTTCTAGGATTCTTTTCCAATGCTTCCAATCTTGCCAAGATTGATGCATTCTCCCTTCTCACTTGTCTTAACTCTCTTTCTCTTGCAGCATCTTGCTCTCTTCTATCCCTCAATTCTTTTTCTCTAGCCTCTAAGGCTTCTCTCAACTCAGAATTCTCTCTATCCATCTGGTTCTTAGGGGGCATCTTCACAACTTTCACCAACCCTTCCTCTTTCACAACTTTCACCAACCCTTAAGGATCTACTTGCACCTTGGCAAATTAATATTGCCATGGACAAATCTTTGAGTTTGATTAAATTTGTATGCTTCCACATTGTAATGAGGTTTATGAAGTCATTTTTATGTGTTTAGGTCATTAGGAGTTTCAAAAATACAAAATATTGCAAACCATATAAAGGTTGTCAATGTAAAATTAGAAAAAAGATGCAAAGTTGGAAGGTGAAGAGTCATTTGGCTCTTGGTTTGCTCAAAATCAGTTATGAGCTGAAGAGACATGTTTTAAATGCCTTTAAAAGGCCTTGTAACCATGAAGAATTTGTGGGTGGTTGAAGATTTGAGCATGGAATGAGAAAAAACAATGTTTTCCTGTATTTTCGTTCATAAATTTGCTGTCTTTTGCTATTGTACGGCCCTATATGGAATTGAATAGATGTCTAATGGATTGAAAATGTTATATCCTTCAACCACCTTCCATTTGCTTCTTGTCCCATGCATTTTTATTTAGTTTTGTGAAAGATATGAGTGTTTTATGGACTGTAATTTTCTGATTTTTCCTGCAACAGTCCCATTGCAGCGTTTGGTACGGTTTTGTACAGACATATACAGGAACAAGCCATATATGGTTGGAAATATTATTGAGTCTACTTTTCATTTCTTTTTTTTGCATCAAATTTTATTAAGATTTGAATAAGTTATGGTATTTTTGGTGAGGGCAGGTCTGAATGCTGCCTAGGGTTTGTAGTTTTGGGAAAAGAGTCATAACTTTCTATGGTGCAGGAGCACCTTGGCAAATTAATATTGCCATGGACAAATCTTTGAGTTTGATTAAATTTGTATGCTTCCACATTGTAATGAGGTTTATGAAGTCATTTTTATGTGTTTAGGTCATTAGGAGTTTCAAAAATACAAAATATTGCAAACCATGTAAAGGTTGTCAATGTAAAATTAGAAAAAAGATGCAAAGTTGGAAGGTGAAGAGTCATTTGGCTCTTGGTTTGCTCAAAATCAGTTATGAGCTGAAGATACATGTTTTAAATTCCTTTAAAAGGCCTTGTAACCATGAAGAATTCGTGGGTGGTTGAAGATTTGAGCATGGAATGAGAAAAAACAATGTTTTCCTGTATTTTCCTTCATAAATTTGCTGTCTTTTTCTATTGTACGGCCCTATATGGAATTGAATAGATTTATAATAGATTGAAAATGTTATATCCTTCAACCACCTTCCATTTGCTTCTTGTCCCATGCATTTTTATTTAGTTTTGTGAAAGTTATGACTCTTTTCCCAAAACTACAAACCCTAGGCAGCATTCAGACCTGCCCTCACCAAAAATGCCATAACTTATTCAAATCTTAATAAAATTTGATGCAACAAAAATAAATGAAAAGTAGACTCAATAATATTTCCAACCATATATGGCTTGCTCCTGTATATGTCCGTACAAAACCGTACCAAATGCTGCAATGGGACTGTTGCAGGAAAAATCAGAAAATTACAGTCCATAAAACACTCATATCTTTCACAAAACTAAATAAAAATGCATGGGACAAGAAGAAAATATAAGGTGGTTGAAGGATATAACATTTTCAATCCATTAGACATCTATTCAATTCCATATAGGGCCGTACAATAGCAAAAGACAGCAAATTTATGAAGGAAAATACAGGAAAACATTATTTTTTCTCATTCCATGCTCAAATCTTCAACCACCCACAAATTCTTCATGGTTACAAGGCCTTTTAAAGGCATTTAAAACATGTCTCTTCAGCTCATAACTGATTTTGAGCAAACCAAGAGCCAAATGACTCTTCACCTTCCAACTTTGCATCTTTTTTCTAATTTTACATTGACAACCTTTACATGGTTTGCAATATTTTGTATTTTTGAAACTCCTAATGACCTAAACACATAAAAATGACTTCATAAATCTCATTACAATGTGGAAGCATACAAATTTAATCAAACTCAAAGATTTTTCCATGGCAATATTAATTTGCCAAGGTGCTCCTGCACCAGGATTCCTTTATGACCGCCATACATAGTTAATGCATCAATACAGATATCTCCTCCATGTTTGTAGTAGTCTTGTTGGATGTGAGAGAAGAATATAATTTGGCAATTGAATGCTTTAGTGGTGAAGCCAAAGTGGAGGTGTGGCTTGAAGAATGTGGTGGATGACATGGTGTTGGGTCTGGGTTTCCACCCAGACCATTGCTATGCCTTAATCCTATAGTGTGTATAGAGTTATGAATAGTTAGCTTGTGGCTACCTTAACTCTTAATTATGATATAATCATTATTATAGTCAATTATAGGTTATTAGGTTAGCCTAGGGTTTATATTTAAGTATGTAAGTCAACCTTGGTGGTAACAAAGGCCTAATTAGGTATATATAGGAGATAGTGATAAATTTGTGATCATCATATTGCAAATCTTGTTCTCATTGGAGATATTTGGAGGTTTGCCCCCTCAAAGTGGCTTGTTATCTTCAATTATTATCAATTATTTATAGAATATTTCCTATTATATTCCTTTTTTTGCAAGTTATTTCATTACAACCATAGAAAATGAACACACATCAATCTAGGGCATACGAGGCCTTGGGTCCTCTTAATTATTCAGGTGATAAGAGAAAATGACCAAGCCAAATGGTATCAAGCTAAATGCGGAATAGAATTTCTAAAGGCAGTGACAAGGGTTTCCACAAGGTTTGATGTGGACTGGTCATTTACACTCGAGGTGTCAGGCTCGAAGGTAGAGGATAGTGCAAAGGAAGATGGTGGTGGGATTGAAGGCTCTAGAATCAATCAGGTATAATGGTCTTATAGGGTTGGTGTTAATATAACAACATTAGGGTATATGCAAAAAAGATGAGGGACCAAAAAGTCACCACATGACTTTTTGGTCCCATACAAGTCATAAAACGAGTGCGTTATAATGCGCTCGCATTTTACAAAACCAAAACTAAAAAATCTCTCTCTCTCTCTCTACCTCCTACCCTAGATCTCTCACCTCTCTACCTCCCTCTCCCTCCCCTCTTTACCTGCTACCCCCTCTATCTCTCCCCTCTTTTGACCTCCTACCCTATCTCTCTCTCACCTCTCTACCTCCCTCTCCCTCCCCTCTTTACTTGCTACCCTCTCTCTCTCTCACCTATCTACCTCTTAGTTTTCCTTTTCCTAGCTGCTGGGTCATGCCACGATAATGGGTTACACTTTTTGGCCAAACTTGACATTGAAATCAACATTTTGAACTAAATCTTCACTTTCTAACACCTATAGCTGCTAAACTATTAGGAATTTGGAGATGATGTGAACTAGTGATTTGTGAGATTTTATTTGTAGATTCTAAATATATATATTTAAAAACAATTGGAGTTAAATTGTAAATTTTTTTGCGTCTCCTTTGATAACTAGTTTTTAATAGTAAACAACATTTTTTTAAAGTGATATGTATTTTGTCGCACATAACTTTTTTCCTACAAAAGGATAAAATTATGATTCTTTTGAATTTAGATTGGTAACACTGATATCTAGAGGATGCATTTGGTTTCATAATGTTTTGTTGAATATTTTTTTTAAGTTTTGAAGTCAAACCAATTATAATTTAGACATAGGTGTATTTTGTCCAGCATAACTTTTTTTTGTATGTATTAGAATCAATTTTTTTTGTTGGAATAAGGACATCAATACCTAGAGGACATGTATTTTTTAGAATTTTTTCTCTATTTTCCTATTTTTTCGTATGTGTGAAACAAAGACCTTGATGTTCATTGAAAAACCTAAATTCACAAGAAATAAAAAATAAATATAATAATCAAATTAAATATATTTAAAATTATACTTTTTGGGAAGCTTATAATAAGGACTACATACTTACAAACCATAAATTTTAAATGAATTCATTTGATCCCCCAAAAGGTAAATCAAAAGTAGTTTTTTATCAACATTTTGATAGGTGTAGAGGAGACTCTATTATAGGTATGGTTTAAAACTAGCGGGCCTCATCGAAGGGGGTTTGAATATAGGGGGTTTGATCAAACCCTCTTCAATTAAAATCCTTTAAATGGAACCTTTCAGGGCTTAAATCATTATATTTTCTAAAAATATGTGATTTCAGCAAAACTTAGGATGTCCTAGAAAGTGTAACCCATTATTGTGGTAGCACCCAGCTTTCCTAGTTTCCTTTTCCTTTACAATTTCCCTTTAGATCCCACCAATTTTTTCCTATTTTACTATTTTCCACCTCTCCTCTCATCATTCTTCCCATCTAATTAACTTTCATTTTATCTTGTTTCCATTTCATCCTCCCAATTTATATCCTCATCCCTCTTTGCATGTCCTAGTTTTCTAGTTTCCATTTGCTTTGTCGATAAGGGAGAGGGAGAGGGAGGAAGAGGGAGAGGGGGATATGGAGGGGAGAGAGAGGGAGATAGGGAGAGAGAGAGATAGAAAGAGATTCCTAGTAGTTTTCTTGTTTCCATTTCCTTCGTCAATAAGGGAGAGCAAGAGATAGAGGGGAGATATAGGGAGATCTAGAGGAATTATAGGGGAGAGAGAGGCAAGAGATAGGGAGATGGGAAGATAGGGAGAGATAGGTAGAGAGAGGAAACACATAGGGAGAGATAAAGGAGATAAAGGGGAGAGATAGGGAGATAGAGAGTGAGATGTACAGAGAGATAGGGAGAGAGATTGAGAGGTAGAGGGACGATAGAGATAGGGAGATAGAGGTTTAGGGTTGCTCGGGTTTAGGGTTTATGGGTTAGGGTTTAGGGGTTTAGAGAGAGAGAGAGACTTCTTTTGACATGCAACCATAAACCCTAAACTTGAGCAACCCTAAACCCTAAATAATGCCCCAAAACCCTAACCCCTAAACCCTAAACCCAAGCAACCCTAAATCCCTATCTCTCTATCTCTATCATCCTCTACCTCTCAATCTCTCTCCCTATGTCTTAGGCCATGTCGCTCACTCTCTATCTCCCTATCTCTCCCCTCGATCTCCTCTATATCTCCTTATCGGTATGTTGTTATATGGAGCCTAATCAGACTCAGAGGTTAAATTTTCCCCACTTTTATCAGCGTGGTTTCCCCCCAAATTATTTAACAGGGGAGTGCAGGGGTAGAGCCCCTCTTGCGGGGCTCGGGGGCGGAGCCCTTGGTGGGGGTCTAAGGGCAATGCCCCCAGCGGGGGCTACCCCCAAAGAAAAAATTACCTATTATTTTGTAAAGGCGTCAGGAGTTATTTTTCTATTGCCCGACATAAAAAAACCCTATTTTGTACCCAACATAAGTCTTGATACAACAACTAAGGCTTAGGGTTTCCATTGATATTGTATTGTAGCATTTGCAGCAGTATTAAGTTGCAAGGATTACTGGTTGTAATTGATTTGATTTGCTGTATAATAATATTGGACTCTTTGTTGGTGGATGTAGCTCGAGTTTGGGTGAACCACATTAAAAATTATCTCTTGTTGTTATTATTTTTGTGTATTTTTCATTGCTTTGTTTAATCTTTATTTGTATTTAATTGATATCTTCTGCATGCAATTCCTTACACAATCCTCTCCTCTAAACCCTAAACCCTATACCTCTAAACCTTAACCCCTAAACCCTAAACCATAAACCCTAAATAATGCCCCTAAACCTTAACCCCTAACCCCTAAACCCTAAACCCTAAACTTCTATCTCCCTATCTCTCCCCTATCTCCCTATCTCTATAATCCCTCTACCTCTCAATCTCTCTCCCTATGTCTCTGGCCATGTCCCTCACTCTTTATCTCCCTATCTCTCTCCTCGGTCTGCTCTATATCTCCATATCGGTCCTCTCTCTCTCTAAACCGTAAACCTCTAAAACTTAACCTCTAATCCTTGTACCATAAACCCTAAATAATGCCCCTAAACCCTTAACCCAAGCAACCCTAAACCTCTATCTCCCTATCTCTCCCCTATCCCCTATCTCTATCATGCCTCTACCTCTCAATCTCTCTCCCTATGTCTCTAGCCATGTCTCTCACTCTCTATCTCCCTATCTCTCCCCTTGGTCTTCTATATATCTCCCTATTGATCCTCTCTCTCTCTAAACCCTAAACCCTAAACCTCTAAACTTTAACCCCTAAACCATAAACCTAAACCCTAAATAATGCCCCTAAACCCTAAACTTGAGCAACCCTAAACACCTAAAGCTTAAATCCCAAACCCCTAAACCCTAAACCTAAGCAACCATAAACCTATATCTCCCTATCTCTCCCCTATCTCCCTATCTCTATCGTCTCTCTCTCTCTCTAATCTCTATCGGTCCTATCTCTCTATCTCTCTCTAAACCCTAAACCCTAACTCCTAACCCTAAACCCTAACCCGTAAACCCTAAACCCAAGAAACCCTAAATAATTCCCATAAACCCTAACCCCTAACCCCTAAACTCTAAACCCTAAACCTGAGTAACCCTAAACTCATAACCCTAAATAATACCCCTAAACCATAAACCTGAGCAACCCTAGGAGAGAGAGAGAGGAGATGAGGTAAAGAGGAGAGGGAGAGAGATAAAGATATAGAGACTGCTTTTGACATGCAAACCTAAACCCTAAACTCCTAAACTCTAAATAATGAACCTAAATGCTAAACCTGAGCAACCCTAAACCTCTAAACCCTAAATAATGCCCCTAACCCATAACCCCTAAACCCTAAACCCAAGCAACCCTAAACCTCTATCTCTCTATCTCTATCCTCCCTCTACCTCTCAATATCTCTCCTTATGTCTCTGGCAATGTCCCTCACTCTCTATCTCCCTATCTCTCCCCTCTGTCTCCTCTATATCTCCCCAATGGTCCTCTCTCTCTCTAAACCCTAAACTCTATACCTCTAAACCTTAACCCCTAACCCCTAACCCCTAAACCCCAAACTTGAGCAACCCTAAACCCTAAACCCCAACCCCCTAAACCCTAAACCCTAAACCCAAGAAACCATAAACCTCTATCTCCCTAGATCTCTCCCCTATCTCCCTATCTCTATCATCCCTCTACCTTTCACTCTCTCTCCCTATGTCTCTGGCCATGTCCCTCACTCTTTATCTCCCTATCTCTCCCCTCAATCTCCTCTATTTCTCCCTATCAATCCTCTCTCTCCCTCTCTACACCCTAAACCATAAACCTCTAAACCTTAACCCCTATCCCCTAAACCATAAACCCTAAATAATGCTCCTAAACCCTAACCCCTAACCCCTAAACCCGAGCAACCCTAAACCCCTAAACCCTAAACCCAAGCAACCCTAAACCTCTATCTCCTTATCTCTCCCCTATCTCCCTAGCTCTACCATCCCTCTACCTCTCAATCTCTCTCCCTATGTTGCTAGACATGTCCCTCACTCTCTATCTCCCCATCTCTCCCAATCTCTATCGGTCCCCTCTCTCTATCTCTATCTAAGCCCTAAACCCTAAACCCCTAAACCCTAAATAATTTCCCTAAATCCTAACCCCTAAAACCTAACCCCTAAACCCTAAACCCTAAACTCATAAACCCTAAATAATGCTCTAAACCCTGACACGTAACGCCTAAAACCTAAAACCTCTCTCTCTCTCTCTCCAAACCCCCTAAAGCCTAAATATCTCTCTCCCAAAGCCCTAAACCCTAAATAATGCCCCTAATCCCTAAGCCCTAAACCGTAAACCCGAGCAACCCTAAACCTCTATCTCCCTATCTCTATCGTCCCTCTACCTCTCAATCTCTCTCCCTATCTCTCTAGACATCTTGCTCACTCTCTATATCCCTATCTCTCCCCTTTGTCTCCTCTATCTCTCCCTATCTATCTCCTCTCTCTCTCTACCTATCTCTCTATCTCTTGCCTCTCTCCCCTATCATTCCTAGTTCACAAATTATTTATTAAAATTAAAAAAATACATTTAGAATCTACACACAAAATCTCAAAAATCACTAGTTCATATCATCTTCAAATTATTAATAGTTTAGTTGCTATAGGCGTCAGAAGTGAAAATTTGGTTAAAAATACTGATTTCAATGTCCTACTTTGGCCAAAAAGTGGGATACAATATTACATAGGATCACCCCTATCAAGTGAAATATTAAACATGTCCAAGGAACAACATGAAAAATCACTAGAACTTCTTTGTAACCCACTCTAATAGGAAAAGTAATGTAGCCCAACATATTAATTAATGTACTAGTATTTGACAATTTCAATGATATCCTTGAACAAGTATAATTACATTGAATGCTATGAGAAAATAGAAACTTGTTAGTGCATATATTAAACTAATTTGTAGATCTATGAGAATACCATTGGCAAACTTGTCTAAGATACTACTAGTCACATATAGTGGACCATAAGACTGATCATTTGGTATCTCCTCATTAAAAAATGTAATTAAAGGTGTATCATTAGGAGGGGAAGAATATCTATAATATGTCAACCCCACAAAATTATTCATTTGTAAATGTGAAGAGGAACCAACATGATGTTGGTCCATAACATCTTTATATGTGTGCATGTGTGTCATGCTAGTATGTAAATGTATGTGCACTTTTGAAGGTCCACATTGTTAGATTGAGTACATGCAAAGGATAATGATTTGTATAAATCTATAAATTTTGATTAGTTCGAGCAACCAAATGAATACCTCCATCATTAACAGCATCAACATGTATAACACTATTATCTATCAAATGTTATACTTTATGCTTTAGATTCATACAAATCTCAGTGATGACCATCAACCTTGCATGATATTGACAAAAAACATGCTCATTATATCCTATAGGGAGTCTTTTAGATAGATCCAATGAACAAATGGGAGGAAGTGAAATCAAATTAGCATTCAGTAAGATTTGAAGCATATTATCTAGAGGTTCACTCAATCATGTGAATTTGCTAGCTCTTTGAGGCTTGAAAGAGATGACATCAGACATGGTATCCACATGATTATCATTAGGCTTGTTTTCTTTCTTGTAATTACCCTTTTGAAAAATATTTGTAATTTGAAACTTTATGGGTAATTAGGTGTTGGTGCCTGCTACTGGTTCAGGTTTCAAATATTCATCTGCAGGCACTCTTAAAAAAATCTAAAAAATTTCAAGTCTATCGGCCTTCAAAATTGCATGCATATATCTTTGTATATACATGGCTGTTTGTATGTATCTTTCTACATACAAGTGCAAATGTACATTCAGACATACAAGACGGTTTGTATGTTCAATCGGCTTCAAAAGGTACAAAAAATGGTTGTATGTATATTACAGATTCTGGGAATATTCCCTGCTTGTATGTGAGGGTTTGCATGTATATTTGTGTTGTACGTTTAGACATGCAACGGGTAGATACATTGGCGGCATACAAGGCAGATATGTAAAGCAGAATATACATCGGCGCACTTACAAAAGAACTGTACATTGCAAAGATACAAGGATGGCGCATGCAAAGTCAACATACAAAGGGGCTAACATACATTCGCTACAGTGACAGAGGGTCATCGGCATGACAAGATGCATCGGCAGCCAACTCCAAAGTTTCCCCAATAGCCGATGCATATACAAGGAAAACATGCAAAGGGGCTTTGTATCTCATATACAAGTCGCGTTGTATATGCGATATGCTTTCACCACATGCAAGGAGCCGATATACAAGGGGTGGGGCCCACTGATTGCATATATTTGCGATTGTATGTTTGCACATACAATTGAACAAACATTCCTAATATACAAGGCCCAGAACCGAAAAGGAATGCAGTATGGTTGATGAAGGCATAAGTCCGGGTGAATGTATGTTTTTGCTTGTATATGGTGCTTGTATATGCCGATATACAAAAGAATAGATACAAGCTGGATTTTAAAGTAATTCCAACCTGTTTCATAATATTTTAAAGTCTGCAAGTTGTATATGGTGCTTGTATATGCCGATATGCAATGAAAAATGCAAAGAGTTAGATGCACGACTCAGACTTGAATTTGATTTCAAATTGTCCTATAAATATTTGGGGTCCACACTTTGTATATAGGCAGTCATATGTATATGCATGTTCTTTTGCATATGCAAGGCGGAAAAAGGCAAAATGTATGCACAGTGATGGAAGCACAAGGTGCCTACTTGGCACAATTTCATTGACCGGCAACTTTTCAAAGCAATTTCATTCCGTAGATCTTGGCGATAGGGAGGGAATCAATGGCTGGTTTTAAATTTCCTAAAGGCGAATGATTTCTTTGTTTCTGCAACTATTTTTCAAGCGGGAAAAGTTTCAAAAGCATGTAACCGCTACATTCCAGAGGGCCGCGGGTAGGTTGGCATTAATGCCAACATTTGCAGAGGTATGGTTGATGATTGACAATTTACCTACCAGATTTGTGAGGAAAATTTGTGATCGACTGCACATTCCCCAATCTCACCTGCTTCTTTCCCTTTCCTCATGCTGCATTGAATATTTTTGGGCGCTATTCTGATGGTACAATGTATTTGGCATGATTTTGAAAATGTCATGTAATTATTGCTGAGTACACAGTCTTGCTATAAAATGCAAATTGTGTTACTCATTTAGAGGGTTGAAGACTTGGGCATTTTTGGAGAAATAATGAAAAACAGAACATTTTCTTGGCTGTTTTATCTCTTTTGGAGTTTATGTGTTGCATTTTGAATGTAGGTTGCACATATGCTTAATTTCATGTCATTTTATATGAAAAATGCATTATTGCATGCGTTTATTTGTCTATCTCCATTTGTTTTATGCATTTTCTTCTTTTGAATTTGGTTGCTAAGGGTTTCTCAGATTCTAGGATATAGATTTCTGTATCACATGCTTGATCTCTAACTTCCATTCAAGGAGTGGATTAAACTATTTTAGGTTAAGTATGAAGAAGGTTGTATGTCAGCAAGGATATTTGTAAGTAGAGACAGTTAAATACTTATCCTTGGGTGGTGTTTGTAAGGCAAATACTAGTCCTAACCCCTTGAAACTTGAATGCCAGTTGCAAATCATTCTCTTGTATATGTCTAGTTGACTCCTTGCCCTGAGATAGGCACTGGTCTGCCTGTGTGTAGTAGTTATGATCCAAAACCCCCTGTCTTGTATCCAAAATCATAAACATAAATCCTTTCAAAATTCCAACCTATTAGTTGTAGGAGTAGGAATAGGACCCCTTTCATACTCTCATCCTCAACCAGTTAGATATGTCTAAGAGTAGTGCCAAACTTGTGATTTATCATGCAAATCTTGGTCCATACATGAGAGTATTCTACCTGTTGTTGTAAAGCTAAATCTTTCTGTCATTGGGTGAGTCAAGGTTAAATCTTTAGCTATAGGGATACCCCCCCTTGGTGCGGTAGAACCAGAAGTGAAGGGGAGGCAGCTCACGCAACCTTCTGTATTAGTTGGCCGAATCTGCCTATGCATTGGAACTGGCAAACCCTCTGCCGATCTGGAAAGAAATCCAACATTAGGTATTGGAAATGTATGGGAGAACCCATATTTTGAGCTATTGGAAGTAAATAATTTTAGTTCTACATTCTTTACATGAGCACATAAATCCATCAAGGAAGAGTAGCTATTAAGATAGACATTGTTCTTAATTAGTGGTAATAACCCTTGGAAAAAATACTTTATAATTCATCATCAAGAAGATGATATTTTGTTTTGGTGCACAAAGACTAAAACCTAATAACACCATCATTGATTTTTTCATTAGATCCTTGGGCACACTCAAATAAATAGAAGAGTATAATTTTCAAGCCCATTTTCACATGAAAGTGATCAATAAAGGCTTTGTACAACTATGAAAATGAGTGAATAGATCCAAAAGGTTATCAAAACAAATTATAATCCTTTAAGGTGCATGAAAATTTCTTGGCCAATAATCTAAATTCATACATAAAGTCTAGACATGTGGCTTTGACTGTAAATTATGTGTATAAGGGTCCTATTTTCCAATATACATCTCAAAATGAGGGGCCAAAAACCCATTAGTAGATGATAAGAAACAATGTCAAAATCAAGTGGTGTAATCATTTTTTCAACATAATTATCCATATTTCATGTACTAGGTGTGGTATCAACTTTTCACTCTACTAGCCAACTTTTTCTTAAGCACAAAAAGGGTAATGATAGGAATAGTGGTGGTGGGAATATGAGAAAAAATAGATGGTGTGTAAAGGGGATGGGGAATAAGAGGTAAGGATATGACACTAGAGGGATGAGAGACAACATTATAAGGTAAATAAGGTAAAACATTAGTATAATGATAGAAAGGAAAGAGGCTAGTGGGGTAAAAAGTAGGTGGAATGCTAATAGAATGAGGGGAAGGAGTGGCACTAGGAAGACAAAGTGTGAGTGGAAGAAGGGAAAGACATAATAGAAGAGGATGGAACACATGAAGAACCTTAGCAGTCAAAGGAGTGACAACAATGGGAGAGAGTTGTGTATAAGAGAGGGAAGATGCACTATGCAAAAAAATAGAAGAGTTATGCTTAGCTCCAATGTCATGGAGGATCTCAAAACAAAATGGTGTACCAAACAACAAATAATAAGTTTTTTAGCTAGCTGTGTAGGAGAAGTAGCATTAGAAAGCCCTTGGAAACTTGTACAAATATAGAAAGATCTTACTTATTAACATATGCTTCATGATTTTTTTTGAAATGGGAGCAGCGATGGACAAATAAGAAAACCCTGGTGCATGAATTATGCAGAGAAGCTCAAGATCCCTAGGCGTAGAGATGACAAAAGTTTGTACTTCCCCTACTTCTAAATAGTTGTTTATTAATCATTCTAGGAATAGGTTGTCTTGTGGGGCCTCTACCGCGAAAGGAAGTGCAGAGACAAATTTTCTACCGGGCTCCCCTCACGTGGGTCACCTTCCTAGAAAGCATTGTTTTCCAATCATTGAACCCCTTCATCTAAGGATGGAGTGGACATTATTCACTTGGAGGATGGTGTACATCTCTAGATCAAGAATCTGACTCTGGACATGGTTGTGGCTAAAATGGAGAATCTCCTTATAAGTAAGGTTTTTGGTAGAAGGTTGTGTTGTCATGAAGGATTGCACCCTTGCTAAGCACTAAGCCTAACAAACCCATGACACATTGGATCACTTTCAGACTCTGGGTTGTCTATAGTGAAAGTGAACCTTTAGAAGAGATGGTTCCCTTTAAAAACCCCTAGATCTGATGTACTTTCAAGGAAAAGAGATAGAAAGATAACTAACGAAACTGAAATTGATCCTAAGAGGTGATGCACAAATGATTATTTTCTAACTTGCTACTCTGATTCACAACTATCTCTCAATAGATCTGTTCACACAACTTAGATTGGGCAATTTTAACATATAAATATTTCATAGAAAGGCCTGAAAACTTCTACTTTCATTGAAGCAAAACTGATGTCTTCACAACTTGGAAAAGTAAAAAAGTAACTTACACAACCTACAACCTATGATAAACAACTTCTCTTCTGTATATATGTTTTCAAAGAATGAGACAAAAACTTAAAGGATTTGATGTAAAACACAATAAATTTCTTATCAAAATCATTCAAAAGAACACAATACCTAAATCTGAGAAGGAAAACACCTAATTTTATTGAAAATGAGTAGGAATACCTTTGTAATAACTATAAAAGCTGCTGAATAATAAGTTGCCACTGTATCAAAATTTGTAAAAACTACTAAGTTACCATATTGAAAACCCTCTTTGCAATATGCAAAGGAAAACAAAAAGCAAGAACTGAGAAAAAAACACAAGCTTTTTCTCCTATAATACAAAATCTCTCCAAAAAAGCAAAAGGAAGTCATCTCCAGTCTAACTGAACTCCATTTGATGCATGAGTAGGTTGGAAAGAGATCCTCAACCCCAAAAATAGTCAACTCCCAGTTGCTGGGCGAGCAAGGGAAAAAGGCATAGATTAGAGGGTTCATAACTACTCTAGATTGAGCTATTTTAGCTTTGAACTCCTCTTCTCAAGATAGTTGACCAAATAGACTTCCAAAAATAGTCTTGTTTGACCAAAAGTCAAAAATAGAAGCAAAAAACCCTCTTGCATGACTTTGTAACTTCTGTTTGACTCCTCTTTTCTCTTTTGCATGTTTGGAAGGCAAAAATAAATTATTTTAACAAGTATTAAAGGCAATCAATGTTTATGATTTACCTTAATAAGTGTTATATAATTATCTCCTTTGGTTTTATGTAACAAATATTAAGGTAATTTGTAGAATATTACCTTTAATAAGTGTTAAAATACAATATCTGGCTACTAACCATGCAAAGGAGAAAAAAGGGGTTTTCATGGTTATAATTACATAGACCTCCAATCATTACAAAAGCTCACAAGGTTCATAATAATGCCCTTTTTGTTTTTTACCTTTGGCTTATGAAAAGGCTCCAAACATGATTAATGATGCAAAAAATTACCTAAGTCAAAGGAGAAAAGCTTAAAAGGCCATCATAGCTCTCTGACTTTTCAAACCTTAATCGTATCTCTTTTGATGTCCAAGGTTTTTAAAAAAACCCTCAAAAAGGTAAAAACCCTCATGATCACCTTATGACTCCCTACCCCTCACGGGCTCTTGATACATCTCTAGTCATTTCAACACTTGATAAGTGTTTGACCTCGTGGTATTACTTGTAATGATTTTCTTTTAATCAAAGTCAAAAAAGACCTATGGCTCGGGCTAGGGAATCAAGCAATAAACACTTTTCAAACCCTAAACACTTAATTTTGGCTTTCACTCCATTTTGTTGCTCCTTTTCTGCTCTATGCCACCAAGGGTTTGAAAGGTTCCTGTTGAAGCCTTCCACAGATATATCCAGATGGTCTTCCTCTCACTATTCTTTTGAGCTTCACTGGTAAGAAACACTATAGCTCTAGTTGGTTTTCTTGTCTTCTCTGATGCAAAATATAGAATCTACTGCTCTTCCTCATGGTTTTTGTGCATAAAGCAAAGGAAAACTTGTTTTTCTCTTTATCTCCTTACTCTGTGAGCTTCTTTCTGCTTGAAAATGGTGGAAACTTAAAAGGCATTTTTGTTTTACTTCTTTGTGGCTCTCCTGTAAACTGTGGGGAATCTTATTGCTTCTCTGGGAAACTGAAGGAGTCACCTCTATTGCTTCTCTACTCATACTATAAATTATAATAGTGAAGGGAGCTATTTTCTCTAGTGTTACTTTATTTGAGACTGTTGTGGCTCCTTCTTGTGCATACAAAATGAAAATCTTGCTTCATTTTCTAGACTTTTTGCTAGGGTTTCATTCTCTATGCAAGGTGATAGGATATTGTTGTTTCTCCTAGTAAGGAATCATGAAAACCTCTGAATATTTGCCTCACTGCCTTGTGGCCCTTGTATTTTAGCACTATGAAAGGCTCTTACTTTGAAGGGGAAACATGATTTTTTGTTCTTATTTATGCAACCTTTCGACCTAAAAGGAAAGTGTAACTGTGTTAGGGATTTGCATACCTTTTCAAACTACTTCATGCTGTGAGGCTCCTTGCTATTTATGCCTCCTTCCATTATGAGACTCTTGTGCTTTGGAAAGGTTACTCATGTTGTTCTGTGACAGTCTTCACTGCTTCATGACAATCCAGGTGACTATGTAGCATGTCTTTCTTTCATTGTTCAAAAGAGAGATATGCTAATTGTCCCTTGTATGCATCATCTTTGAGTTTCTCTCTTACATTATTCACATGTACAGGGAACTAGGGTTTGTGATTCCTTTTAAAAGTCTTGAAAAAACCCTAAATGCCATTGCAACTGACGGTGAGGGCTTCTTTATCATTATCATTAGATGTCTACTACCATCAATGAAGAACTTCATACCTCACTACCTTGTCCCTCTCTTGTCATGTTCAAGTGATCTCTGTACTATCATGACTAAAGTTTATGACTTTTGTTATCTTCTCTATTTGTTGTTTACTTGCTTGCTTTGACAACCCATAAGATTGCCTCTTTGGTATAGGTCTCTTGTTACCTATTTCATTTAGAACTCTTATAACTCAGATCCCTGTACTCTCTAATGGCATGTTATAATCCATTTTTATCTGGTTCTCAGTGTTTTGGTGCTCTTCTAATAATATGTGATGTATGATGACAAAGGGACATAGTATTATCATATATGGTATTACTCCCCTCTAGTTCTTTACTATCATTCAAGAACCAAATAATGATTGTTTTTCTTGATATTTCTATTGCCTCTTCTCAATGAACACTTGCACTTGCACATAATTTCAAAATCTTAGAGTTGTTTATCTCTCATTGTACTTGTTGTTCTCCTTATATATTGCTGGCCTTTGCAATTCCAATGTATCCTTTTATATGTGGAAATGGAACTCTTAAACTTTTTGCAATCATCCTTCTTTAGATATGCTCTTGGACTAATGATATGACTGTACACAACCTTCTCTATTCCTAGCTTTATATATACTTTGTTTTCACTGTCTTTTACATTGCTACTGCTGTTCCATACATTGATTGTTGTCCTCTAATATTGTTATCCATGTCATTCCTAGATTGCTCCTATCTTCCTTTATTGGGATCTTTGTTTCAGTCCTTCAAAATAATATAATGGCACAATCTCTTTTGACATACCCCTTGATGTAGGCATTGTGGACATCCCTGATGACTAGGACTGAACTACTTATGGCAGTCCCTACTGTGGGTTTGTAAAGCATATTGAAGGTTTATACCCTTGAAAAAATCTAACGTTGCCTCTATCTTCTTATATATCCTTACTTTCTCTGAGCATGTCCATTTGTTACTAAAAAGTCTTTTGTGTTCCTATTTCCGATGATGAAAACAGTGGAAAAAGTCTTTCTTTGCTGTGTATATCCTTTTGCATCTGAATATGAACGTTTCCATTTCTTGAATCCACAAGATGATAGATCTCACACTGTTTCATGATGTTGGTTGCATCTGACAGTCTCATCACTGTATTAAGTCTTTAAAGTTTTAATAGAGTCCTAAACTCTTACCTACTTCTTTGTAATGTTCTTGTTATAATGATTTGGAACCAAAATAATATGGAACCTATGAAGACTTTCCTTTGTTCTTTGATAAAAGAAGTGTCAACCTCAAGAAACCAGATATTCTCCTTTGGCTTGGACTGCTGTTTATGATAGTTTGATGCTCCTTCTTCATTGGGTTCATTTGTACACTTTCTCTTCTTATTTATGACTGCATTCTACTATTATGGGATAGTCATAATGATGACTACTTTCTTTGGACTGTTTGAAAGAGTTTTCTTGTTTGCTGGGGCAACTGTCCTTCACATACACTTTCATATACAAGCCCTTTCAAACACATGCTTAAACATCCATGTTTCTCATTCTTCTTTTGCATCAGTTCTTTAGGACTGTCCCACTATGTATGAACGTTATCAAGGGACTGTTCTTCACTGCTTTGGACTGTGTTATACAATGTTCCTCACCGATAACTGTCACATGACATGACTATCCTCTTCTACCTTTTAGACTTCATTGATTCATGGATAAGCATGGTGACTGTCCTTAAATTGTTTCACCAGTTACCTATAGTTGTTACCAGTCATTCATAGGACTGCTCCCTTTATCTACTTCACTGCTCAGGTATGCCTATCCCTGTCAAACACTACCCACAATCATACTATCATTATCTCTCTCAAACTATAACTGTGTCCTCATAGAGTTGCAAAGTCTTCAACTTTTATCTACTATTAGAGAGTGCATAGTTGAGAAGAGGTTGCTGTCATTCTAGATGCTAATTGTCTTTTTCACTTTGGTAGACCTCTTTCAACATGCTCCTTCAGGATTGTTATGAAAACTTTAATACATGCCATGAATGAGATATTTTCAAGTGTTTGTACTTGCACACTCATAAAACAAGTTAGGAAAACAATTGAGGCTAGTATCCTCCCTTCTGATTATATGATCTTCACTTTTTGCACCTTCTTGTGATTTTATATCTAGTATGAGAACTACTTATCTCTTTCATTTCCCTACTTAGATGTTTGTGAAAGATAGCATGCACATTTGATATTATCACATATAGAAGTGAAAAGCATCCTGAGCTCTAACATATGTCTATCTGTCTCTTGCAGGTACCTTTGGAGAGTGATGGAGAATCTGAAGATGGTGCAGCCACCAGTGGGGGTTCGTCATCTAGGCAATGACAAATCCCCTCTCTCTCTTATATGTTTCCTTTTTTCTTCAGATGTACATGTTTTCTTTCATTTCATCTTGTACAATCAATTCCCATGGCTTGTGTGGGAACTATGAACAGACTCTTTATGAATATAAGTAGTTATTTCATACAATGATTTGTATATTATTCCTCTTTTGTAAATAATTCAATTGCATAAGGAAAACTTGAAATCTATTGCATGGTGTAGTTGTTTATAATCATGAGTAGATTTAGCAATTTTTGTATACCTTTCTCATTTGACACTTGAACAAACTTTAATGAATAGACCATGAAAACCATCTAAAACTCATAGCTTCCTGCCAACTTTGGGATGCCTCCTGCTCCTGTGGGATGCCCTTACCACATTTATCTAGCTCCTATAGCAACTCTTACTGAGTTGCTACATGATTCTGGTAATGGTGATGACTGGAATGGGCTTCTACATGAGTAGTAGGCCTTCCAAAGATGACTGTGAGCCTTCATCCTTTTCTCCTCCTTTATACACCTGGCCTCAGTTTCTATTGAACATGTCTCCTTTTGCAAATGCAACAAACATTAGTGTTGTCCCAGCCTGACCTTATTGGGCTAAAGTGCACAATTAGGTAACAAGCTGAACATCAAGATGGTAAGGAAATGGCTATCTGGTAAGTGGACCATTAAAGGCAATGTCTCCATCTCTACATTACCCAAAGGAATTTTCAGCGTCTCCTTCTCTTTAGCTGAGGACTACTTGGGTATTTTGACTCAAGGTCCGTGGTTCCTTGGTAAACAAAGTTTGGTTCTCTGCAAATGGCATCCAGGCCTCAATCCAAAGGAAACCTTGTCAGTGGCAACCCCAACATGGATTAGGCTCCCGGGCCTTCCATTAGAGTTGTGGGACGATGAAATAGTTTCTACTATAGCCAACTCCTTTGGCCACTTCCTAGCGTTGGATAGTGTTACAAAGAACCGAAGCATATTTGTATTTGCTAGGTTATGTGTTAATGTGGAAACTCATAAGGTCCTCCCCACTTCCATCATCCTAGATTCCAAGTATGGGGAATGGATGTAGGAGATAGTTTATGAGAACTTGGCCCTCTTCTGTCAAAACTATGGTAACACAGGGCATCTCATCAATGCTTGCCAAAAGACCAGGGAAGAACCAACTTTTCAAGATAAAGGTAAGATGAAAGCCCAGGAGATTATGAGTGAACCAACTCTAGACTAGAGCTCCCAGACTCATGACTTGGAGGTCCTTTCTGAGGTTCCTAAGACTCTTCAAGGTAGTCTCACTTGTGATGAAAGGCCAGTGCAGGAAACTGGCCTGGCCTCGATTAGTCATCAGGAGTTAGTGGACAACATTGCCTCTGCTAGAATATTAGAGGAGAGAGTTGAGTAATAGAGGCAGGTTTTGTCTCTCCCAGTCGCTTCTTAGAAGCAGGAAATGAAGAGGCTATCATGAGTTTGGGAAAGGAGGTAGATATTCCTAAAACCCCATCCTCACAGGTAAGAGAGATTAGCTCTGCTTCTTTGGTGAAAGGGACTAGACCTACTACTGATGTTGGAAGAGATTCCAAACCTGGTAATAAATCCTTGAGAGAGACAAGGCATAGGGAACAACCAAAGATTTGGCCAATAGTAAACAAAAGACCTCAGAGCTAGTGAGCTCCAGGAGAAATAAGAAATGATTGTAATCTCATGGAATGTGAGGGGACTCAATTTACTCCCCATAAGAAGCTTCTGCTAAAAAACTTCATTAAAGAACTAAGACTAGATATATTACTACTTCAAGAAACCAAGATGGATGTGGATGAATTTGAAAAGATAAGTAAAAACATATGGCCTTTTGCAAGCTTTATAGCTGAAAAGGTAGAGGGATCATTAGGGGATCTTGCCACAATGTGGAAGACTCAAGTGCTAAAGGGATATCCCATAAGTAACAACAAATGCTCTATCAGTATGAGATTCAAATGTATCAACAACAACGCCAAATGGGTCCTTACCAATTTACCCAATAGTATTATTCAAAGACGAAGATGCTGGATGGATCTTATATCCACCAGGAGATCTTGGGATGGCTCCAACTAGATGATTGCTAGAGATTTTGACTCTCCTTTGTATCCTTCAGAAAAACTTGGGGGGGCTATGGAATTTTCAGACAGTATGATGGATTTAGATAACTTCCTTCACCAAGGTGGCTTGGTGGATGTGGAGCTGGAAGGATTCAACTACACTTGGTCAAACAAGAGAAGGAAACAATCTGATCCAAGTTAGGTCAGACAAAATCTTGGTCTCAACCAACTGGGATATCATTGAGAATTGTAAGCTTAACAACCTTTTGAGATTTGGTTCTAACCACACGCCTCTCATCCTTAAGTACTGGAAATCAGACTTTATGAAAGCCAACTATCCCTTCAGATTTGAGGCCATGTGGACTAGGCACCCAGACTTGCAACAGTTGATTTATGAATGGTGGAATCAGAGAGTTAATGACTCAGACATGTATAGAGCTGCCCAAAAACTCAAGCTAGTTAAACATTTCAAAAGATGGAATAAGAATTCCTTTGGGAATATATTTATTCAAAAACATGAAATAAAAACTCAATTGATGAAGATCCAACGAGATATGGATGCAACATCATCTCCCAGGAAGCTAGTGCCCTTGAAAAGTCTCCCCTAAGTGAACTACACAACATAGTGGAGAAGGAAGAGATCTATTAGAAGCAAAGATCCAGAATCCAGTGGCTAAAAGAAGGAGACATAAACACCAAGTTCTTCCATCAATCAACCATGAAACACATGAAAAGAAACAATATAGCTGAAATTGTTCTTGAGAACAGGAATATTATAAAGGATGAAAGTCAAATACAATTTGAAGGAGTTAAATACTTTGAGAAAATTTTGAATACGGATAATCCCTAGCCCTCGAATGGTGAAAGGATGTTGACACAGCTGTTGGAAGTCATACCTAACATTCTATTGCAGGAAGACAACATGAGCTTGGAAAAGGAGGCTACTGAAGAAGAGGTGAAAGGTGTGCTCTTCTCCCTAGACTCCTACAAAGCCTTCGATCTTCTTTCAAGCCTATTGGGAGATAATTGGGAAGGATATAAATGCTACTGCTAAAGCATTCTTTCGACAGGGGAGAGTGATGAAGGAAATCAATGCACCTTTATAGTCCTCATTCCCAAGAGAGGGAGATAACAAGATGATGGAGTTTCGACCCATCAACCTTTCTAATACCCTGTATAAGATTTTTTCGAAGATGCTGGTGTTAAGAATCCAACCTTTATTAAGAAAAGTCATTCACCTTAACCAGAAAGGATTTGTCCCAAGGAGACAAATCACAGATGCCAATATAATCATGGTACATGAGAACATATATTCTATGGTGAAAAGAAATAAAGAGAGTATGATTCTAAAGCTGGACATTTCTAAAGCTTACGATATGGTCTCATAGCAATTTCTTGAAAAAAATCCTATACTAGTTTGGCTTCCAAGAGAAAGTTGTCAACATGATGAAAAATTGCTATAGTAATCCAACTTACTCAGTGCTGATTAACGAATCTCCCAAAGGGCATTTCAAATCCTCAAGAGGTCTTAGGTAAGGCGACCCACTCTCACCCTACTTATTTATCATAATGGCAGATGTCCTAGGAAGAACCATAGAAGACCAAGTCTTGAAAGGAAAACTGAATGGGTTTAGTCCTGCTGCTACCTTGCAATCATCCTCTCACCAACAATGACACTATTCTATTAGGAAAATCCACATTGAAGGAAGCTAGTGAATGGAAAACCATCCTCAACAACTTTGCCTTGGTCTCAGGCCAGCTGAATCAACATTGAAAAAGTGGTATCTTCTTCTTCAACACCCCTCCTAAGCTGCAGAATCAAATAGCTAAAGTCCTAAATCACAAAATAAAAGATATTCTAGAGACCTACCGGGGAATGCTATTAGCTTATGGGAAGCTTCCTAAATCCTACTGGAACATTCTTATTGAAAAAATGTAGAGAAAACTGGCAGCATGGAAAGGCTCTTTGCTTAGTCATGCTAGAAAATTTTAGCTTCTTCAAGCCTCCCTGCAAAGTACCTCGGTCTACCTTCTATCCGTATTCAAACTGCCTAGGTTCATTGCAGACAAAATTAAACAAATTCAAACAAGATTCCTGATGAGGTATAAATAACCTCATTTCTTTGATGGAACAAATAGCTCTTTTTGCATTACCCAATTCCCTAGCCTTGACAATTTATTTATTTTTATAAGCAATATTTATCTATTTTTAATAAAACGTTGTACAAATCCTTATTTCCTAAATTGATTGAAATTAGCTTTTAAATGTTGATTTAATGGCATGAAAAGTTGGGTAATTGTGCAAGTTAATGCATTGCCTATAGAAGAAGTGGACATCATGCAGCTATGGAAGAATGCGCCAGAAGTTGAGGGCACTGGAATATTTAGGCGTGCATTAAATGAAGATTTTGTTTTAATCCTATTATTTTTGTGGTTACCCAAAAGACATTATGGCTCCATTCGGAGTCCTTTTTATGTTCTAAATGACAGCAGTAGTAAAGATTCTGTATTTTAGTTATAAGACTTCTTCAAATGACATTTTCCTGCCATCTAAAATTTAGGAGTTTTGAAGTAGTTCAGTTTTAGTTGTTGCTCGAAACATGGATATAAATATATACTATGGATGAATGAAAGACAATCTTTTAGTTTTTGTAATCATCAGAGTTGTGTACTGGCAATTTCTCATAAATGCAAATGATGTTGTTCTGAGTTTTAGTTCTTTGTAAATATGAAGTTCTGAATGGAGTTATCATGTGCTGTGGAAGTGATTGGATGTGACTTGAGTTAAGACAAGCTTCTCCCACGAGCTAGCCACTTGCGGGACTGTAGGATAGATAAGTGTTTTCATTTCTGTGGATGTTTTCATTTAGTTGAAGATAGTTTATGTTTAGTTTCCTGTCGTTGACCTGTAGGGTGTGTTTGAAAGTTAAACTATTGTGTACTATTGTTTTAAACTTTCTGTGTTGATTAGAAGTTTTTTGGCGCATCTGCCTTAGTTAGAATTACTATTTTTTAATAGTTAGAATTTTGAGTGTTTGCAGCATAGCAAATTGCATTTGTGAATTGTTAGCATAAGGATTTATCTGCTTTCTAGAGTAGAATTTATATGCTTTCTAGTCTAGAGTTTTCATGCTTTTTAGTATAGAATTTGAATGCTTTCTGTAGAAGGATATAATTGTTGTTTCATTTCATGTACTGTTTCAATCTTTTAACTAAACTAAAAAACTATTTCTCAATTAAATCTCCAAACTCCCTATTGCAGATAGCCTTGGACACTACCCCGGTCGATAAACTGATAATTTTCATCTGAAGTGTTAGGACCTTACAACAACCTATCAATTCCTATGGAGCAGTATCGAGGAGAAGGAGAGATTATCTTTAGTGGCTTGGGATGTGGTCTGCACTTCTAAAAGAAGGGGTGGGCTTGGAGTCAGGAAGATCTCTACTCTCAAGAAAGCCTTGCTGGCTAAAGTGGGATGGAGACTGATGTCCTCTGATAATGATTGGAAAAATATTATGAAAGCTAAGTATTGAAATGGTACTAGAGGACCTTCCCTCATGTACACACAAGTTCTACCCACAGGGTCCTGAATATGGAACAACATAGTGAAATAAAAAATCACTCTTTTCATGGGTCTTTATTAAAAAGTGGGAAAAGGGAACAAAGTTAGGTTCTGGGAGGACCCCTGGATATCTTTCCCACCTATGGACTATCACTCCATATGCTTGGCCATCAAAGGTTTCCTTCAGAACAAGCTGGGAGAGAAAGTTAACAATTATTGGTTATTGAAAGAAGGCAAAGAGGTCTGGAAATTCACTCAGTTTGAGTTTGAACACCCATTAAGAACTGCTACTGACACTTTGCTAAAGCTTCTTTAAACCCATAGATTTCATAGTAAATTTAAGGAGGATCAATTGGTTTCGAAGGAAGACAAAATTAGTAACTACATGGTCAAGTCAGGGTATAAATTCTTGGATAACTCAAGTAGGGAGGGGTATAACTGGAGACAAATATGGGATAATAAATCTGTTCCCAAGGTCAAATTCTTTTGGTGGATTGCCAACCACAATAGAATCCTAATGGTTGATAATCTTCAAAAAAGAGGGTTCCAAATGGCAAATAGATGCATGCTTTGTGAAAAGGCAGAGGAAGATGTTGACCATTTGTTGTTTCATTGTAGCTACACGTGGAAGGTCAGACATAAAATATTGAGCAATTTATTTCTCTATTGGGTTTGGTAAGTAAATATCAAGGTTATCATTGAAAGCTAGGTTAATCAAACTCATAATCATAGAAAAATGTTAAAGTAGTGGAACTCAACACTCCTAACCAAAACCCCACTAAAATAGAAAGCACTGTTGCTAAGAACTGGGGGTTACAAGATAGACTCAACCAACTGGGTCAATTCAAAAAAAATTGTAGAAAGAATACTAGCTGGTCCCCCTAACTCCAGATGGATCAAACTCAACTTTGAGGGAGCTTCTAAAGGGAACCTGACTCAGGTGGACTGTGGGGGTGGTCTCCTAAGAGATAGTGACAGAAGGGTGATGGGAGCATTTGCAAAGAACTTGGGGACTCAAACAAGCAATTTCACTGAAGCCAACTCAACTTATCAAGGTATCATAATGGCTGTGAACCAGGGTATTAATAAATTGATTGTGGAAGGGGACTCAACAAATATTATAAACATGCTTAGTTCCAAAGCTAATCCTAATTAGTCCCTCAAATACCTAATAGATTTGAGAAAATGAAGGTTGACAACCCTAGAGAAAGTTGAGTTTTGACATGTCTATAGGCAAGGGAATGACAAAGCTGATGCCTTAGATAATTTAGGAACTAAGGTTGAAGACAATTTAAATTAGAAAAATGGAGAGGTCATTCTAGACTCTATGAAAACCATAATATGTGATGATGATATCAACCACACCTAAGGATATGAATGTCTCTACGAAGAAGGGGACTACTCACACAAGGGTCCTTAACTGAAGGAATGATAATAATAATGGTAAGATAAGACCTGTTCTTAATATATTTCTCTCCCAATATATGTAGTTTATTCTCTTTATTGTGTCTCCTAATAAAGCTAGATTGGTTGTTCTAAATTATGGGTTTACCAACATGGGTGGTGATCTTATTCAAATTGAACCAACTAGGTTTGATAGCATAAAGAATGATCTTGAGCTGTGGAATATTTTTGAAAGGGGTAATTTTACCCAGTTCATACAAGAAATGAATGGGTATGATACTCTTTTGTCTAGGGAGTTTGCAATTTCTTGGAAGGCGGGGGTGGTTTATGTGAGATGCATCTCCTTCAGGGTCACCGAGGAGCTAATTGTAGAGGTGACAGGTTTGATAATAGAGGGCACAAGATTCCTGAAGAAGGTAAAAGGAAACTACCAAGATGACATGAAGAAGTTTCTTCAAGAAGGAGAGAATGTAAGCAAACTTTAGAATGGCTTTAGCTGAGAGGATCTTCCTGGTGTTTGGAAAAGGGTGGCTGAAGTTGTCACTTTAGAGGGTAGATTCAAAAGGTTTCATTCTTACCTTTTCCCTCTTCTTAATCACTTTTGACATAATATGAAAATAAACTTTTCTTAGTGGATCTTCACATCCCTTGAGGAATCTATCCAAAAGGTTTTGGTGGGATAGAAATCCCTACTTCTCCACCAAAGTTTAATCTACACCATATATAAGTCTGAGCTCTCCCTAACCCATGCTTTGGTTTTCAAACCTAGAATCTACAACCCCCAGCTAGTGGAGAAGCTCCTTGAGGAGTCTAGGAGAAAGCAAACACTTGAAAGGAGTCTGACTATCTTTGCTGAAACACTAACTAGAGAGAATGTTTCCATGCCTACCAAATCTCATGAAGCCTCTACTTCCAAGGCCCATTCTAATAAAAAGACTCACAAGGAGACCAACCCTGATGTGACCAAATTGGTGAGAGATACTGTTAATGCCCCTAGCAAGCCCATTTTGAGATCCCTCAAGGACCCCCAACCATAGGAGAGAAGAACAAAGGGAAGGGTGTTGTCACAGATAATTCCCTTGTTAGGGATGTGAAGAACAAAAGTAAAGAAGACTACCCTGCTGTTAACGACCTATGCCAAATGAAAGGTAAAAGAAAGTTTTCTGATATTGTTGAGAGCCAAAGCAAAACCAATTTGAAATCCCTCAAGGAACCCCTTGCCATGGGAGAGAAGATCAAAGGGAAGGGTGCTATTAGAGAAAATTCCTCTGTTCGAGATGGGAAGAATAAAGGGAAAGACATAGTCAGAGAGGAATTCCTTGTAGTTAACGACCTGACCCAGTTGAAAGGTAAAATAAAGTTTACTGATACTGTTGAGATACATAGAAAGAAGCATAAGAGTCTAGACCCCCCCAAGAAAGATTAGGTCACCCCCTATCAGCAGTCCCCCTATCACCATCCATAGTGGAGAAAAGGTTGAGTGTAACTCTTGTAATCGGATGGTGGAGAAAGTTGCTACCTTATATTAGGCTATGACCTGCAAAACTAGGTTCTTAAATGGCAATGGGCATAGATGCACCATGCCAAGTGCAAAATCCAACACCTGGAGGTTATAACTCAGTTGGAGACCTTTGAATGGCCAAGGGAGAATGAAGATGAACTTTGGAAGAAAGTGGAGAATCTTGCAAGAATGTTTGATAAATGAGAGGGAATTGAGGAAGAAACGAACAAGGTAAAGGCTAATCAGGAACAAATTAAGAAGAACATGGCATAAATTGTGGCTTTTAGCAGGGAGACAGTAAAAAATTTGGCCAC
The DNA here is from genome assembly GCA_027924645.1 of Cunninghamia lanceolata. Taxonomy (NCBI): domain Eukaryota; kingdom Viridiplantae; phylum Streptophyta; class Pinopsida; order Cupressales; family Cupressaceae; genus Cunninghamia; species Cunninghamia lanceolata. The sequence continues at coordinate 679,648 of BSBN01000053.1, read as the reverse complement.
TACTCTTTATGTTTTCTAAGACGAGATGGAGAAACACAGGATTGCAAGAGAAACTAAAACTGGGGCTTCTTCCCAAAGAAGCGTAAAATAGGTTAGCACTGGTCTGACCAACAAAACCAGAGCTAAAAGAAAAGGTGCTAAAGGCAAGCATATCATCAATGAAATACAGGAGGAACATGACAACACGATTTGATGACACAAACAAGCCACAATAGAAAAGAACAACTAAATATTATAGAAATTCAATATCATTGCTATTCCAATATGGATGTGAATGTATTTAAAAGAATGTTCAAGAGTGAGCTACAAGTAGGTATATATAGGATACATCACCAAGAGATATGAATGTACAACCAATGCAAGATATATAAGATGTAGTTACAAGTATGCACAACATATCCACTGATGAGTGCCAGGTAGCAACCATGAAATACACCTTTTTACCCCTCTTTTTCTTTCCTTCTTATTCCATTGTCCTGATGACTGCACCAAAGTAGATTAACAAGATTGTTCTAATTATGATTAATGAGAGATGAATTACTTAAAATCATGATATTTGATTGAGGGATTAATGTGCATTGAATTAATGGAAATATGCAGAAATTCTCTCTTTTTGAATCTACAGCAAATGTTTAGGTAAAGACAATTTTGGTCATCTCCGGAGGTGGTCCTAATAATCTCCAGAGCTGACATATGGATACCACACTAGTCTCCAATCTTTTCTAATATGATTGGAGAGATTTTGAGATAAGGGGGTGAATTATCTCTGGAGCTGGACTGAAGTCATAAGCATATCTTTGAAGTTGAACAGAAAGCCATAAAGCATATCTCCAGAGCTGCAGACAAAAGCACACACTCTGGAGTCTCCTCAATACAGATGCAGATTTCTAGTGCCACTGCTAGTCAATACTTCCAGTGGTAATTGGGGTGCTCCAGATATTATTCAATTAGCACCTGAGTAATTGAATGAAGACCCTAGTTAACTGCTAGAAGTTTTATTTCTCTTTTTGATTTTGCATGAGTTCTTGACAAACTGATTAAGTACCTATATTTTAGGGCCTCACTGCCCAGTTGTATTTGAAACTAAGACTCAGATTTAGTGAGATTGTTGTTCCACTAAATGTATTTTAATTGCATGAATTTTTACTCTGTAGTTAAATAATTAGTAGAATGAGAGATTGGTACTATCTCACAGATGAACTAGTAGTTAGGGTAAGTGATATCTCATCACTGGATTAGATATGAACTTACAAAAGTAGCAACAAAAGATACACATGGGATGAATTATTATTATTGTGATCTCATTTTGATATAGATATTTTTCTAAATACAAAAGGATACTGATGGAATTGGACTGAAAGCAAATTGTGATATTATCTTCTTGTGTTGATTCATTACTTTAGTCTTCAACCCTAAGGGTGTGGAGCAAGGGCCCACTCCCACCACCAAGGCAAAAGGCTAGTATTGTTTGTTTTATTATTCTGTTTTAGATTCTATTGTTTACTGTTCTATTTCAGATTCTGTTTAGAAAGATAGTTACTGTTTTCTCATAGATAAATGCATGTTTCAATTGTATGGATTAGTATAGATCTAAATTAGCAATTCATTGTTTTAGCTCTATTTTCAGCATTTCTAGAATTCATTTTCATAGCAGTTAGATCAGTAGCATTAGTTTCTTCAATCAGTAGAGATCATTAGAGTTAGTTAAATGAACTAGCAACTATAGGATTCCTAATTGCAAATAGCCAAGGACACAACCCTGGATTTGACACATGAAAATATGATTAAATGCCGAGGACCAACGACCCTTGTCATTTTTGGCGCTGTTGAGGGGAAACTCTATGTTAATTAGGGAAACTTAGTTAAGCAGTTTTAGGATAGATTGAATCTATATGGTTAGAGCTAGGGATTCAAAAGGAAGATATATAAAATAGACACCCCATCAACAAACTATAAGAGAAAGCAGTGGGGTGGCACAAGATCATGTTGAAGAGAGACACCTAGAACCTACCTTGGAAACTGCACCTCAATTCAATAATCCCTTAAACCCTCCAAGCCTTCCACTTGTTGAATATATCCAAGAATTGCAACAGAAATTCCAGGCAGATCCTTTGACAGAAACTAATTCCTCATAACCTCACACTAAATCTCAAGGAGAAGAACTAGTATCAAACATGGATGATAATAAAAAATTAGACTCCAAGAACCTTCTCATTGTTACAAGTATGAGCCTAACCAGTGTTGTCATTGATGTCAACATACTCCTGTTGCATTGATGATAAGGATTGGATGAGCTGTGTGCTGAGGATATTGAGAAAACTAGTCCTAATAAGAAACAGAGAAGAACAGTAAAGACAGTAAGGTAAAGATCCTAGTTAAGATGAAGATAAGAGGATGCGCTTCAAAGGGTTTGTATATATGTGTCTTAAGATGATCCAGTAAAGATTTCAGAGGTCCACATGAAGACCTGAAGAAGTTATGGCCACTTAAGTAAAACCAGTTCCGGCAGGTATTCAGAGGTGACAGAGTGACACAGATAGGTCCAGTGAGATCCGGAAATGCAATATCCTGTTCTACAGATTTGGTGGAGTGTTTAGGAAGCCAATGTGGATTGACAACTCAATTGGTTCGTGGTCCGGAGGTCCGCAAGCATCTAGTCTAATATGACAGTGATGACAGACTATGTTCTTAAGGTTCTAGATGAAGGAGAGAATGATTTCAGTAGGCGTAAGTAGTGTGGATGTTCTTAGTGATTCAAGAAAGCTTGTGGAGGTCTTTGGATTGTGTCAAATTTGTGTTGGTGGTCTGCATTGAATATTGAGCTCGCAATTAAAGATTTACTTTCGAATGATGATGTTCTTCTTAAGTCTGGCTGAACGGATGAGTTACACATCCTGCGGATGATCTGGAAGGTGTCCTGTGAAGAATGATGTGTTCCCAAAGAAAGATTGAAGTCTCAGATCTGTGTAGCCGATAATGTGTTGATCCGTGTGAAGTCTTTTTGTAATAAGTCATGTTGTATTTATGTACTTGCTCTGTAATGTATGCCGACTTGGATGATAATTCCTAAGTCAATGTCTTGTATAAATAAGGAGTTGTAAAGTCATTTCAAAGTGTGTCTTATGGAGATGAGAGTGTGGTGGAGAGGTGAAAAGCAAAAAACAGAGTAGAAGTGTTGGGCTTAAATGGAATTGACTCAAGCATGGTGAAGATGCTATTCTTCAGTTCAAGTATGTAATACTTATTATTCTATAGACAGTGTGTCTCTTGTAGGCAATGGGCCTCTTGTGAGCAGTGTGCTCAGGCAGTGAGCCCTAATTGGCATGTGCCATTTTGTTCTTTCTATTCTTCTAATAGAGAATACAATCTTGGGTTAGTCACCCCGTGGTTTTTCCCTTAACCGGGTTTTACACATCAAAAATCTTGGTGTCATATGTGTTGATGTGTTTCTGCTCTTGAATTGTTGCATTACATTTCCATGATTAATTTTTTATTATGCTGCTAAATTAAGAAGAGAATTTAAGTAATCAATTGGAAGAAAGTTTTGGACAACTGATTCACCCCCCCTCTCAGTTGTCTGTCTTTAATCTAACACTCATATCCCATTGTTCTAGCTACTGGATATAATGCCCCTATGAAAAATATTTCACCTGCACACTTGCCAAATTTTAGGGGTCTTGCTTCTGAGGATCCAGATTAGTATTTGTTTGAATTCAAAGTGGTATGTTAGACTTACGATTATGGATCAAATAATCAAAAACTCAAACTGTTCCCCTCAACTCTAAAAGATTCTGTAATGAGATGGTTCATGGGTTTTCCATAAAACTCCTTCCATTCCTGGGATCAGATGGAGATAGAATTCTTGGGAAAATACCAGGACTACTATAGAGTTAGTGATAAAAATGAGGAATTATTCAAAATTAAACAGAGAGAGGAAGAGACCTTAGAGGATTATGTGGATAGGTTCAACTTTACTTTGAGAGGTATGGCAACCCTGTAAATCATTCTTTGGCCAGAACCCTATTTGTAAAAGGATTAGACAAAGAATCAAAACAGACACTGGATCTAATGGGAAAAGGGAATATCAATAAAATGGATATGCCTACTATAGAAGAACTCTACAGGAACTATTCCAGAACCCAAGATGGAGTGAAAACACCCAAATCTTTCAAAGGGAAGAATGAAATAGGATAGTTAATGGAGGAGATTGCAAATCTGAAAATAGATATTCTAGTCCAACAAATACCACATTAGATGGGATTCAGGCAAAAACTAGAATAAATGATCAAGACAGAACAACTGAACCACTCTCCATCTATTGTCCTAGGTGTAGAAACAAACATATGTTGAGAGAATGCCCTTTGGATAAATCAGAGATCTGTTAGATCTGTGACAGGGAACATCCTACCAGTCGGTGTGATCAGCTCCCAACCTTAAAAAGGCTAAGTAAAAAGAATGTCATTATAGAGGAGTTGAACTATGTAGGACAAAAACAAGCTGGGAATTTCTCTTATAATCAGTATCCAAACCAGGCCTCTTATAGGGGTCCTTCTAATTGGGGAAATAATCAATGGAATCCAACTTGGCATGGGCCTCAGAATAATCCTCTTTGGGGACCACAAGATTGGCCAAACCAACAATGACATAACCAACACTTAGAAAATCAGCCCTGGGGGAATCAACAATGACCACTACAGTTTGGATCACGAAACATGTAGCCTCATTGGGGTCCTCAACAGGGATATAATCAACAATACCAGGGACAATGTTGACATTTCCAACCTCAACAACAAGCATTACTAACTGGACCCCCCAACACACAAGGATAGTCACAAAACGAACCAGTTAGCCAACCACCCTTACCAGCTCAACCTATACCAAACCTACAAAATAAGCAGGGAGCGACTGTTTACATGACAGAACAAGAAAACATGGCTGGTATTAATGCCATATATTCCAATAACCTCCAACTGCATTCTGGGAAAGCACTTCTAAGACCATCTCCTCTAACTATAGTTGAAGTAACCAATGATGAGGAACCTAAAAATCCATCCACTCAGCTTCCAAAGGAGATTACTATAGAAATAGTGCTAAAAGAACAATCCTTGGATACCTCCAGAGTTCCTCCTAAAAGAATGACTCTGGAGAACACCCCTAGAAACATTTCTGATAAGAACTCCAGAGATGCTCCGGAGATAGAGAAACTAGCACCATACCCAGAATGGCTCAAACAACATGTTCCCTAGAAAAAGGTCTTACAAAAACAAGTCCAATCCACCCTAGAATCAAAACTTTTACAATAAATTAGACAATTGAACATTAAAATTCCACTCCTACAAGCAATTGGGGATGTGCCTGAACTGAACCAATTCATCAAACAACATTGTGTTAAAACCCAGGGTAGGAAGAAAAACTTTCCTTCCACCATCTAGGTGGAAAGAAAAGTAGTAGACCTCCTAATGGGAGAAATGCTCCTCCTAAAATATGGAGATCCTGGGAATCCTGTCATAACTGTTTACATCTCAGGGGTAGAAATTTTAAATGTTTTGGTTGATTTGGGAGCAAGAATAAATGTAATGATAGTTCATACAATGGACAAATTAGCCCTAATAGGTATCCAATCCACATCTACAATCCTTCAACTTGATGACCAGTTAGTAGCTATTCCAAAAGGATTGATAACTGATGTTCCAGTTGTGATAGAATCATGGGAATTCCTAGTAGACTTCCTGATATTAGAACCAAGAAACCAAAGAAATGCTTATCCATTGATATTAGGAAGACCATGGTTGGCTACAACAGTAGCATCTATTGATTGTTAAACTGGGGATATGGTCATTTCCAATGGAATAGATTTGAAGAAAATATCTTTGTATCCTCCAGCTAAACCCTCAATACATTATTCAAGAAGAGTATGGGTAGATGAGCCAGATAACATGGAAAACAGTGCCTTAGTAGCTATAGTTACCATCAAAGAACATTTGGGTGAGTTGGAAGAAGAAATCCACTATGATACAATGGAAGATATCACCTACATTCTTATTAATGAGGATATAATGGAGCTGGCCCAAGATTCAAGGAGAGAACTTCTCACTTCTACCCATTGTACCCTAGCAAATATTATTCCTTGTGGAGAGACCTTTTACAGAGACTTAGCCACATTCCACATGTTTCTTCCACATTTTTGCCCCCTCAATACCATGACTCCAACATATGGATTGAATACATCTATGGATCAGATCACAAAATAGGTCATGATTTTACCTGGGAAAACACTGAATATCAACACCCAGTTAGCAGAAAAATAGGAAGAAACACTTCTCTAACTCCTAATTTCCCATTAAGTAGCTTTTGTTTGGGAATAACAAGATATGAAGGGCATCCCTCCTAAGATCTGTACTCATCATATATACATTGAAGATGTCAAACCTATTAGACAACCCCAGAGAAGATTGAATCCTATTTTAAAAGACATTGTCAAGATTGAAATAGAAAAATTGCTGCAAGCAGGGTTTATATATCCAATCTCAGACAGTCAATGGGTCTCACCCTTAGTCATAGTGCCTAAAAAGAATGGGAAGTGGAGAGTGTGTATTGACTATAGAGAGATAAACAAAGCCACAAAGAAGGACTACTTTCCCTTACCATTCATTGACCAAGTGCTGGACAACCTTGCAGGGAGGAAGTATTTTTTTTCCTAGATGGGTTTAGTGGATATAACCAAATCCAAGTAGCACCTGAAGATCATGATAAAACTACTTTCACTTGTTCTTGGGGAACTTTTGCCTAGAAAGTTCTTCCATTTGGACTATGTAATGCTCCAACTACATTTTAGAGGCTTGTTTTAGCCATTTTTGCTGAATTAGCTAATGAATGCATGTAAGTCTATATGGATGACTTTACTGTGTATGGGGACAACTTTGAAGAAGCTCTCATAAACCTAGAGAAGGTATTAAAATGTTGTGAAAAAAATTGACTATCCCTAAGCCATGAAAAGTGCTTCATGATGGTAGAAGAAGGAATTGTATTGGGACACCACGTTTCAACAAATGGGATCAAAGCGGACCAAAAAAAATAGAAGTGATCAAACAGTTACCTTCACCTAAAAATTAGACAGATGTTAGAAGTTTTCTGGGTCATACAGGCTACTATAGGAGATTTATAGAAAATTTCAGCATAATAGTTGCTCCTCTGTTTACCCTGCTTAACAAAGACACATAATTCTTATAGATAGAGGATTGTCAATCAGCATTTGGAACCCTTAAGGAGAAACTTACTGTCACACCTATTTTAAGAGGACCCAATTGGACTCTACCATTTCACATACAAACTAATGCTTCAAATGAGTCTATTGGAGCAGTCTTAGGACAGAAAGAGGAGGAAGAAGGTATGCATGCCATTTACTACATCAGTAAAAACCTTACCTCTGCAGAAAGAAATTATACCACAACTGAAAAAGAATTCTTGGCAGTCATATATGCTATAAACAAATTCAGGCATTATATCACTGGATACAAAATATTTGCACATACTGTTCTTGCATCCATCAAATACTTAATAAATAAGCCAGTAGTGGGTGCAAGGATAATCAGGTGGTTATTGATATTGTAGGAATTTGACATTACCATAGTTGATAATCTAGGCAAATTCAATTTGGTTGCTGACTTTCTATCAAGATTGCATACAGGTGGAGAAAACCAACCAGTGGAGGACAAATTTCTAGATGAACATCTTTTTGCCATCTCCTCTACTGCAACTTGGTTTTCAGACATAACTAATCTCTTAGCTACAGGCTTGTTTCCATCCCATTTTACCTTGAAACAAAAGAAATGCTTACTTAAGGAAAGCTTATCTTACAAATGGTTAAATGGTTTACTGTTTAAATGTGGTCCTGATTTCATTTTACGCAGGTGTCTAAAAGATGATGAAATTTTTGATGTCTTAAGGGCATGTCATGATGAGCCATCTGGTGGGCATTATTCTTCACACAGAATCATCCACAAGATTCTGGGAGCTGGTTACTACTGGCCCTCTATCCATAAAGATAACAAGAAGTATGTGCAGCAGTGTGATTAGTGCCAAAGGATGGGACAACCAACCTTCACCCAGGAAATATCACTTCATCCTCAAGTAATGTTAGAACCATTTGAGCAATGGGGTCTAGACTTTGTGGAACTAATTTCTCCACCATCATCAGGCAAAGAGTACATTCTGGTATGCACAGACTATGTGACTAAATGGGCTGAAGTTCAGGCATTACAATTTGCAAGAGAAGAGAAAGTTGTCGATTTCCTTTATAACAGAATTTTCTTGAGGTTTGGAGCCCCAAGATCAATAGTTTCAAATAGAGGACCTCAATTCATTTCCCAGGTAATCAGAGCATTCACAGACTTATATCAAGTTAAGCACATAAATCTTCACCCTACCATCCCCAAGCCAATGGTCAGGTGGAGGTGACTAATAGGGAACTTGAGAATATCCTGACAAGGACAGTGGCCATGAATAGAAAAGATTGGGCTAACAGATTACCTGAAGCAGTTTGGGCTTACAATACCACTTGGAAGTCCACAACCAAATTCACACCATATGAATTGGTTTATGGAAAGAAACCCATCATGTCTATAGAATTTGAACTACAAACACTCAAAACTTCACTAGATATTGGTCTAGACCATTGTCTATAGAACAACATAATAGAATTCTTCGACTCAATGAGTTGGATGAAATCCATACAGAAGCCATACAACAACCAAAACTTGTTCAATATCAAGGAAACAATGACATGACCAGCACATCAAAAGGAGGACATTTCAGTAGGGTGATTGAGTTCTCCTATATGATTCTAAGTTCAAGGAGTTCAAGGGAAAGCTACAAACTCATTAGATGGGTTCTTATCAGATAAAGGAAGTTTTTGAGAATGGAACAATTTTGCTAGAACCCATTGATGGAAGCATAGATACATTCTTAGTGAATGGCCATAGAATTTGACTCTATAAAAGGCCATCAACTAAGGAATAATTCATAAAAGATTTGTACTTGGTTACAGGGGACACATCCTCTGTCACAGATTCAGACTAAAAAAAAGAAGGTTGAAAACTAGAAAATGGCAGCCTTCTTTAAAAAAAAGGTGAAGGTTGAAAACCAAAAAATGGCGGCCTTCTTGGAAAAAAAAGAGAAAGATGGAAAACTAGTAATGGCTGTCTTTCTCGATCAAGGGGATTGAAAACTAGTAAGTGATGGTTTCCTTCTTCTTGCTGGATTGGAATAATCAAGCTATATAGGTAATCAGGTGCCAAGAGTTACTAAAATACATCTCTGTAACAAACTAGGGGCACCTCTGGTGCTTCACAAACTTGGAGCACCTCCGACGCTTCACAAACTAGGAGCACCCCTGGTGCTCCACCAATAAAGATCCATTTTAAAATATAGAATAATAAGGAGGGGACCCACTTCTCTAGGTAATAAAGTGGAGATGTCATTTGATGAGGTCAACATGACTCATCCTCCACTTTATGAAAAAAAAAAAGATGAAGTCAGCATGCATATGATTAGTAATCGAAAAAGCCATCACTCTCGCATGCGCAAGTCATCATGAATGGATGCATTGATGTCACTTGACAACATGTCATTCCCAGACCACTCAACGGGAATAATTATAGAATATGTGATGACAAGGATGCTGATGCCATTTCAAAACCATGTAGAAGCTACTCACATGCCGAGTCACATCAAGCATCATCAAAGTTGCAGTGTTGCAGCCAGGTAATAAAGTGGAGATGTCATTTGATGAGGTCAGCATGACTCATCCTCCACTTTATGACAAAAACAAAGATGAAGTTAGCATGCATATCATCAACAATCAAAAAAGACATCACTCTCACATGCACAAGTCATCACGAATGGCTGCACTGATGTCACCTGACAACATGCCATTCCCAGACCACTCAGCGGTATAGAATATGTGACAACGAGGATGCTAACGCCATTTCAAAACCATGCAGGAGCTACTCACGTGCCGAGTCACATCAAGCATCATCAAAGTCGTGGTGTTGCAACCAAGTACATCAGATCGTCATCATTAAAATTGATTCAGGTAATTATCTTTAATTAACTTAATTAGTAACTGTCTTTTCAATTCTATTTTTAGGTTATGTTATTGTGACACATCCCCCTGCCATTATTTGCCTTCTTAACTCATGCATGCCGCCATATTTTCCATACTGTCGACCTGCCTACGGAGTGTCCCATCACTCTCCTACAATTATGACTGCATAAACCCGCTAAACCACTCTCAAGCTTCTTTTCCATAATCGAAGCAGTAAAAAAACTGACATATCAACCACATTCAAATCTTTGAGTGTAAAATTCAAGTCTGCTAACACAGTCCTCCAGAGTGAAAAGAGAAAAAATAGACCACATAGAGAAGCAGGAAGAATTTTAGCCACAGGAGGTGGAATAGGACAGAGAAATGGGAGTTAAAAAGAAGTTAGAGCTAGAGAAAATAATAGGCCTGCTGAAGGATGAAGCTGTGGCATACATTCTAAGGAATGTAGGGTGGTTAGAGTTCTTGGAAAAATTTGAAGGTTTTCAGGAGGATATTGTTGATGATTTCCTACAAAACTTGAGAGATAATCAAACAATTGTGAGAGGGGTTCAGGTCAATATCTCTGCCACCATCATCAGTCATATCTCTGGATTACCAGAACAAGGTGAGAGGTTTTACCATTTGAAAACCCTATATGCTGATTTAATTAAAAATTTCTCTGGAGAAGGTGAACCTGCAATACAATTACATTTAAGAAAAAATGAGGTTAAAGGAATTGTTAGGTCTTCACTTCCACACCCATGGTAGTCTATAGCATTATGGTTGATGAAATACTTTACATGTGATGGCCAATTTTCCATAGTTTTAGGACCAATAATGAAAATGTTAATTTATCTGAGGCATGGAAATGCTCACCTAGAATTTAGCATAAACATTCCAAACTTTCTGTATTCTGCCATTAAAGCATTTGCAGACAAGTATCAACAAGGGAAAGGTCCTATGAAAAACCATGGCCTCATTTTTCTGATTGTGAAACATCACTTTCTGTCTCAAGCTGAATTATGGCAGGCATTTTTAGACAATAAACCACAAAACAGAACACCAGAGAGGGCACGGAGAATGGATGAGGCTTCCTCTACCCAGCAGGAAGAGGAGGCAGAGCCTTCAACTTCCTCACCAGCTACTAAGAAAGATAAAGGTCAAAACCCCTCATTGGAGGCAACTTCATCTGCTGCCCCTATTACTGGCAAAAAGAGGAAAGGGAAAGAAGTTATGGATGAATCTTCAGCTGCCTCAACACAACTAAAGGAACCTATTATAGAACAAACCCCCTATATGACTCGCTTAGCAAAACGAAAGATGACCTTGGCTGAGGAGTCTATTCCAATTAAACAAATAGGGGAAACAGTTATTATAGAGCAGACCTCCACCTAGACTTCTGACCCCAAGAAGCAAAAGAAGAAGACAAGGCAGGGTTAGAAAACAAAAAGAGCTTCAAAGAAAACTGATTCCAGCATACACTACTGGGATGAGGAAGCATCTCATGATTTAGATGAAATTCCTCTAGTGAGAAAGAAGAAGCAAAGAGAAGTTTCTCCAAAACCATCTGTTCATCTAGGTTCCCATAGTCCAACTTCACAACATTCCCCTGCTCCAAGGACAAAACAGAGAGACACTTTTACTATTTCCTCAGACTCTAAGGATAATACACTTGCTACAGAAGCACCTACTCCACCTATGCTACGGAGAAGAAAGAGAAAAAGGTAACTCACCCAAGCTGAAAAAGATACTGCTCTCCTGGCTGAAGTTCTCTTGGGTTTCAAAACTTCTGTAGATGAGCCTGGGCCTTCATCAGTACCAATAATTGAAGAGAGATCAAGAAGAAGCTCAGGATAGGGAGATTGCAGGGGAAGTTGAAATAGGGCAAGTTGATGCAGTTGGCAGTGAAGAGTAAAGAGCTGTGGAAAACCCTGAAGTGGAACAGACAAAAGAAGAAACAGGGACTTATCTCACCCCTCTGATCAGGAGGATGTTGAGATTTCTAGGGAACAACTGATGCTAGAGGAAATAGATAATTTAAAGAGATTATTATGGGGGAGGAACCTAATTATTACTGACCTCAAGAAGTTCATGAAAGAAAAAGAAATGGAACAAAAAGAGATGATTAAGGGACTGCAAGCAGAGCTCTAGAATAAACAGAAAATAATTCAAGAGAAAGAGGTAGAAATGAGAGAAAGAAATAGAAGCAAACTAAAGCATAAAGGAAAAGGAGGCAGAGGCAACACAAAATATTTCTGATCTTACAAAGGCTTGAGACAATAGTCTCACAATAATTGCAACACTTGTTGAGAACGTATAAAGTCAAGCCAAACAATTAACATGGGCCAACAATAAGATAGATGATCAAGAAGAGTACATTAAGTTGATTGGCCCAGGGGCAACCATGGAATAGGGGGTGCAAACAGATCTATACTTAGGCCCAATTCCAATAGATATTCCTAAAGCACTGTTCCATTGGGAAAGAAGATGTAGGGAATATGAGGCTTCTAAACCTATGTTGCAATTACAAAGGGCAGTAACTGCCATGTCAAAAAGAGTACAAACTTTGGAAGAGAAGGTCCTTCAGGTAGCTTCCATTTCATCTGAGATCTTATCTTGTAGACCCCTAAGTGGAGTTATGCTCTGTTTCTACAAGAAAGAATCCTACAGAGAAAAATATCTTTGGTTCTATCTGATTTGACTGAGGACACAGAGATAGGGGTAGGGTTCATGGAGGCATACATGAGAAGTTTTGATGAGGATAAAGATTTTCTGTGTGAGTTATATTTGCATGGTTTCTACATTGATGATATTACCTTCATTATCAACTATTTTGTAGGAGAATGTCAACTTAGGGCATTCATGTTGCTGATGAGAAATCATTAGATTTGGAATGAAAGGATGGAGGCTTATCTAAAGAAGGATGCAAAAACAAGCCTGTTTATTAGAAAAGAATGTCCAAATCCCAATGCTTTTAAGATCTAGTTTAGGGCATACATTTACCACCCAGACAGTAAGACCAGGATTTTGCCTTTATATCTAAAACATCTGCAGGAATGTTCCATTGATTTTGGTCTCCTCATAAACAATTTATCTAATCAAATGCTTCTAGTGGCAAAGAGAAGGTGGAACACCTTAACTACAGAACAAAAGATGAGGGAAGTGGTGTCCCCTACCAACCTCAAGCTGTTTATGAGGATGGCCCAGATAGTGTCCAAAATGATGGATAAATACCTACTGGAGTGGATAGGTGGCCGTTTCAGACCTCCTCTCATCATTGAGCCACTACCTATTTGGGCTGAGCAAATGGAAGATGATAAATTTTAGGAATGGATGAAGCATGTTGATCAGTTCAGAGGAAATGGTAATACAGACCGCACCACTTGGTCTACTTATGCAAAAGACTACAACTTGATTGATAGAATATTCCACCTGAATAAGTCCAGATTGTGAAAAATAGGACTTGCTAACCTTTAAGTATGGGGGGATGATGAGTGCTAGGTAGCACCCATGAAATACACCTTTTTACCCCTCTTTTTCTTTCCTTCTTATTCCATTGTCTTGATGACTACACCAAAGTAGATTAACAAGATTGTTCTAATTATGATTAATGAGAGATGAATTACTTAAAATCATGATTTCTGATTGAGGGACTAATGTGCATTGAATTAATAGAAATATGCAAAAATTCTCTTTTTAAATCTACAGGTGCAGATGTTCGGGCAAAGACAATTTTGGTCATCTCCGGAGGTGGTCCTAATAATCTTTGAAGCTGACATATGGATACCGCACCAGTCTCCAATATTTTCCAATATGATTGGAGAGATTTTGAGATAAGGGGGTGAATTATCTCCAGAGCTGGACTGAAGTCATAAGCATATCTCCAGAGCTGAACATAAAGCCACAAATCATATCTCTGGAGCTGCAGACAGAAGCACACACCTCCGGAGTCTCCTCAACACAGATGCAGATTTCCAATGCTGTTGCTAGTCAACACTTCCAGTGGTAATTGGGGTGCTCCATATATTACTCAATCAACACCTGAGTAATCAAATGAAGACCCTAGTTAATTGCTAGAAGTTTTATTTCTCTTTTTGATTTTGCATGAGTTCTTGACAAACTGATTAAGTACCTATATTTTAGGGTCTCGCTACCCAATTGTATTTGAAACTAAGACTCAGATTTAGTGAGACTGCTATTCCACTAAATCTATTTTAATTGCATGACTTTTTACTCTATAGTTAAACAATTAGTAGAATAAGAGATTGATACTATCTCACAGATGAGCTAGTAGTTAGGGTAAGTGATATCTCATCACTAGATTAGATATAAACTTACAAAAGTAGTAGCAGAAGATACACAGGGGATGAATTATTATTATTGTGATCTCATTTTGATATAGATATTTTTCTAGATACAAAAGGATACTGATGGAATTGGACTGAAAGCGAATTGTGATATTATCTTCTTGTGCTAATTCATTGCTTTAGTCTTCAGCCCTAAGGGTGTGGAGCAAGGGCCTACTTTGACCACCAAGGTAGAAGGCTAGTATTGTTTGTTTTATTATTCTGTTTCAGATTCTGTTTAGAAAGATAGTTACTATTTTCTCATAGATAAATGTATGTTTCAATTGTATGGATTAGTGTAGATCTAAATTAACAATTCATTGTTTCATCTCTATTTTCGGCATTTCTAGAATTCATTTTCATAGCAGATAGATCAGTAGCATTAGTTTCTTCAATCAGTAGAGATCATTAGAGTTAGTTAAATGAACTGGCAACTATAGGATTCCTAATTGCAAATAGTCAAGGACACAGCCCTAGATTTGACACATGAAAATATGATTAAATGATGAGGACTAATGACCCTTGTCATCCACCAAACTAGGAAGTACGTGTCAAATGTTTCAAGTGAAACCTACGTAAGAAAGATTATTGCACCCTAGGTGCATATAATGCAATAAAGTGATAAAATAGATGAAAAAATAAAATAATGCATCAACACCCCCCATAAGCATAGATTAGATGGGTAGGAAGAATAGATGGATGGATGGGCCCTAAAAATGTGTAGCCATGTTAGCTATCCATGTATAAAAGGATCCCCTCAAAAAGAAGAGAAGAAGATTCATATTAAAAAACTCTCCCCAAGAGAGGATGAAGAGAGCAAGGCTAGATTACCCTACTTGAAAAAAAAAATGATTAAATCTGATGTGAGGAAAAACCCCCTCTAGAATAGAGAAAAGAAGAGATACCATGCAACCCCCCTCAATGTATAGTCTTCTGCACTGATGGTAGATACTCAACACTAAATATTGAAGATAATTGAAGATCGTCAAACAAGATTTCTCCCCTTAATAAGGAACAAAGCCAAAGGTGAATACAAGATATATTCCATTCTTAAAAGTAATATGAGGGAAGAAATATCAAAATATGTTTCTATAAGTTGCTCAAATGTCACCATACCAATGCCTAAAGGAGTCATAATTGAATCAAGAGTCCTAGGCCTAACTAAAGAAAGTGACCTCTCAGAACCATGTGGAAACAAATGATGAACACGTACTAAGGATGTGAATGATGCCTTTGAAAAGTATTCATGTTTCTCCAAGTTGATGCCAAATCATTATTCAAACTAATAAGCATGGACACATGGTACTTGACACAGGTAAGACAATTGGATTGATGAGAATCTGGTACTCTTATAGAAGGTGTCAACATGAATAATGACTGAGTCAAATCTATGAACTCATAAATATCTATAGGGTTAGTCACTTTAGAAGCATATATAAGAAGAGAAAGAACAACATGGTTCATATGTACCCTCATGACATCTAAAGTAGGAGATGCAAATCTATAGGAGTTGTCATCAAAGAGAAGATGAATATCCTTAATAATGTCCTCCAATCCAAAAGGTGGGACTCCACAAACATATGATGAATTTATAGTAAGTAAAACTCCCAATGAGATAGATTAGAAAGACAAATATGATCACTAGAATCCCCATTTGAAGAAATGATTAACTCTGAAGAAGTAGTAGAAGATGAAGATGAGATTTCAATGCATGTAATCTGACTACACTAATTCTTCCCATTATGATGTGTCCACACAAGATGTCTAAGTATGAACACAAAATGTATTTATCAATACAATAATACAAGAGTCCTTGGCCTCAAAATGCTAACTTGTAGATAAAGAATACGAATCCTCTAAGTCTATATTAGGAGTCATAAAATCCAAAGAATCAATGGAAGTCTATATAGGAGGAGAACGAGCATGAATAGAAGTCTCTATGTCATCATAACGTTCAAGAATTTCATCATAAGAAAGTTTTGTTGTAGTATCATTATCATATGGTAGGTTATCAAATTCATCAAGGGGTACAATATAGTCCATAGTAGGATCTTTTAAGAATGGAGATTCATTAAAGTCTCCATGCATCTCCCAGACTCTAGTCCAAAGAGTGTGAAGGAATTAAATATTTGAAATATCACACATAGTGTCACTATCAATCCTAAGACATGATCATTAATGTTAGTGCATACTTTCTTTCTTTCTTTGACACATAGTTTAGGAATGGGTCCATAGAGATGGGGTAAACCATGAAGCCACGTAAGATATTTCAAGATTTCATCTCTCTAAGACTTATAGTTTCCTTTCTCGGGGTCATAATAGAAGAATGAATTGAAAAACTCCTTATTAACTATGATAGAATCCTCAAATTAGTCACACAATAAACTAATCAAGAGACTTAACCAACAAAATAAATGCACAAGATTACCCCCCAAAAATTACACAATCATAAAACCCCCTATCAAAATATGATGATGGTACTTATACTTAGCGCATTTACAGTTGCCACTTGCCAAATGTGTGAAACTGGACTTGATATCAGTGAATTACAAGTACCTCAAGAGGCCAAAATATTGAAACTACAATTCTGATGTAGGATGAGAATAGATCAAGGTTATCACCATGAAATATGCAAAAAATAATGCAATTCCAAAAAATGGTGACTAAAAGGGAGTCTATATGTGCACAAATGGAGCATCAAAAGTTTTTAAAATGAGAATGAACTAGAAAGACCTATAAGAAACTTCAATTTCTAGAAAATCTAGACACTAAAATTAAAAAACCATGAACACCACTGCAAACTTCTCAAAAATTACCCCCAACTAAAAAAAATTGCTAAAAAATTGGAGCCAGAATTATTAAGTACAAAGCCTAGACAAAGTTTGAGTGGAAAATCAAATTGTCAATGAAGAGAGGGTAGGTTGAGAGGAAGGTGTATAATTAATTTAGTGCTAATGTCAATAGATGGAAAACTACCAATGATATTAAAAACTACCTTGCGCATGAAAAACTACTAACACAAAACTACTTTTTGGTAAGAAATTAAATATTTAGGGGAAAATTCCTTGGGTTTGGAAATTGTTGTTGGTTCCTTGAAAAACTACCTAGATCACTAAAAACCACTAGATCCATAAGGTTTAAACTACTTATCATACTATGTGAATCTACCAATGGACAAAAGGGTGGAATTAGAGAGTTGTTTGAAGATCAAGTGGTGGATTGGTGGTTTAAAGTATCATTAATGTTAGATATATGGGGATTGCTATTGAAACTGGCCACCAATGGTAGTGGGTCTAAATGGTTATCGCACAACTATAAATCCATTAGAGGGGATACCCCACTAATGGCCAACCAACTAGGACTGCACCCAATGGTATGATTTGGCACTTGTCAACAATAGATCTACATAGGGTACATGACATGTACCCTACTCACAATTTTTTTTAAAATCTAAAAAATAATATATTTAATTTACCTTCCATATGAATGCTTACATCTGTGTAGGCACCAATGAAATATTCTACCAATGTAAAGAATATTCTTTATTGTATGATCTATATGACATCATAGGGAAAAAAATTGAGGCCTTCGAGCAAGTTATCCAATTTTGACAACTTAACATGCATTCTTAGGGTTTTGGGCCTTCTAGAGGCAATGGTAGGGTTGAATTTAACCCAAAATGTGAGTGATCTATAGATTTCCAATATAAAACTCATCCTTTAAGCCCTTGCATATCTCACCATTGTATCCTAATATAGACCAAATAAAGAGAAAAAATAGCAACTTCAGAACCTCTAAACTTAAGGCAGATGTACCTACAAAATAATGCCACAAAATGAAGCCCATGATCTTGATCTTTATTTTAAACCTTTATAATTCTCCAACTCAAATCATATATGATACAAGAGAAGAGCATACAAAGTTCTCATAAAGATTTACAACCTCTTTGGTGATGGGCAAGCCTTGAAGCAACCAAATGCTAGATGATACCATGTAAGATTTGGTACAAAATGCTTCAATACCATGTAAAATATTTAGATGGAGAAAACTCCCAAGATCTGATGACATGAACAACCCACAATAGCACAATTGATGATTTTAGAAATGCAAGATGACTGCTATTCCAATATGGATGCAAATATATTCAAAAGGATGCTAAAGGGTGAGCTACAATTGGGTATATAGGATACACAAAAAAGAAATGTGAATGTACAACTAATGCAGAACAAAGTAGATCTATGTAGTTACATGTGTGCACATCTCTACCAAACTAAGAAGTACAAGCCACATGATGCAAGTGCAACCTATCCAAGCACCTACCTACCTAAGCAAGCTTATCCTATCCCAGGTGTATACAATACAATAAAGTGATGAATCAAATGCAAAAATAAAATAATGCATCAACACATAGAGCCAATGGGGATCTCCTAATCAACAAAGTGAGAAGTTATATTAGGTTTTAGGTGAGCACTTATTCTCAATTTTAAATTAGGGTTTTTATTAAATCTTGTCATAAACAAACCCTAGAAAGCTAAAGAATGATAAATCAAGGGTAAAAGAGGAAATATAAATCTCAAAAATAAAATTAGCTTAAATATAAAATCAATAAAAATATAGAAAAACCTAAGGGGGTGTAGGAGTGGATAGATTCACCAAGATGAAAAGGGAGAGTAAAATCTCTTTTACATCAAAGGTCCTAGGATAAAATAATTAAACAATAATAATCAAATAATCACCCTAAGATTATTAGTTGAGACAGAAACTACATAGAGTAATGTATTGAAATAAATATAGAAAATATATAAATGACCTACTTAGCTAGAATCTAATTGATTAAAAATGTAGCACAAGGTATCTATACTTGATTTGTTAGTGTGTAAGAAAATCAAGAGCAGCCAAATGAGTACTTGTGCAAGGTAATGGGGGTAGAAAATGGCCAAAAAGTGGATTTTTTTTCGTAAAAATTAGAGTTTGTTATAGTTGGGGTAAACATTTGAAATATTTCTAGATAGAATATTAACATGGGTAAAAATATAAAATATAGAATTTTATTTCTAGTTTTTGAATATATAATTGATTCTAATACTCAAATAATAAAAGTTGGTTAAGTAAAGGATGTACAAAATTGATTTTTTTAAAGAAGTATGTTGGAGGACAAAATATGCACATGTACAACCCACATAAAAGTAGTAAATGAAAGTATTTTTCTAAATCCTTTTATGGATAGATGCATATGATGTTGAAGTTTGGTTTGGATTTTTTTTCTAGTTTTTTAGCAAATATATATTTTTTTATTAATTATTTAGTGGGATTAAGGTGTAAATCTAAAAGCCCTCATGTATGGCCCACACAATTTGACCTAAAATAATTGTAACATGAATTTTTTTAGTGTGTAGAAAATTATGTCTAGATTGGTCACACATAATTTTTTAAATTAAAATGAAAAGATTAAAAAATAATAATATATGTCATTTCAAGTTTATGAGACTTTGATCGATAAAAAAAAAAAGTTTATGAGACTTGTGTTTAAAAATTAATAAATAAATATAAATTTAGGTTTAACATTAAAAATATTATATATCTGAAAACTAGACATTTTCATCTATAATAGGTTTTGATTTCACCAAAAGATACTAAAAATAAAGTCATTAACCATATTGTCAAAGTGATTTTTACCAATAGATGCTACCATGACATTGTACTTGTAGGTCCAAGGCTTAGGGTCATATTTCCAAGCCTAAAACCAAGGAAAAAGAATAGGGGTGTTGGTGTGAACATGGTATATTACGTAACTAGTTCCTCATTAGGTCCTATTCACTCTTGTCTAGTTAAGCTTACTTAAGGAATATTTAGGGTACACTAAGGATACTTATCACTTTGTGTCTCATGTCATAAGATTAAGACACTATTCATAATCTTATGGTGTCCTATCTTTTGCCTTTGTCTATATAACTAAGGGTTACTCATTATATTTTCATTGTATTGTTGTATTTGCATTCATTGATAGGAATAGAGTTTATTCTTGTCATATTGATCTTCTCATTTCTTTTTTCTTTCCATTAGGCCTCTAGATCTTGGGTGGCTATCTCCATAGCCAAATATTACAGGGGGGAATTTTGAATTTAAACATAACGCGTATCCGCTATAAATGAATATTTTCTATCTTTATATCATATATGTTTATCTAATAGATTTCCATCACTAAAGGATATACATTTGTACATAATGGGTATCCATTTCTACTATAGTCATTGCACACATATATTTAATAAAGTACATTAAATGTAGAGTAATATTGTATTATTAATTTTTTACATATCTTTTTCTTTAGTACCATTAGTAGAAGGGATATTGAAGCATCTAAGGATCAATTTTAAAAGGGATTCAATCATAATAAACATTTTTTGGATGAATCAAGAACAAGAACCATATTTGAAAGGAATCAAACACAAGAACCATTTTCATAAGGGATCTTGAAGGAGAATTTTTAAAAAGGATATTCAAGCACAAACACCATTTTCAAAAGGGATCTTCAATAAAAATCAACATTTTAAAGGATTTCATGCACCCTTTTTAAAAGGGGATTTAAAACACCATTTTGAGGATCTAGATCTATTTGTATTTTAGAGAACTCAAGGAGTGGATTTATTTTTGAGATCTCTTGTTAATTTTATCAAGATTATTTGGTAGTTATGGGATAAAATAAACATCAATAAAAAGAAGGAAGGTCTTGATTCCTAAAGAAATGGAAGCACATCAAGAGAAGGTGGAAAAATTACAAATCTCAATAGGAGAGAGAGGATTCAATAAATGAAGAATGTTGAAGCGTCCAATTTGGTGATTATGGAAGAGGTGAACATTAAAGAGAAGAGCATTGAAGAGATGAATATAGAAGAGGAAAATGTGGAAGAGGAGAATATGGAAATGGTGACTATGGAAATGAATCAACATAAGTCTTTAAATGCACTCAATTAGAAAATTAACACTAGTATGTTAAAATAAATGTGGATATATCAATGTTGAAATAAATTATACTAAAAATAATACAAAAGATTTTAATAACATAAACAATGATTTAAACATGAATGTAAAGAACATTAAACATGTAGACCATAATTCAAACATCAATGTAGCAAAATATGTCAAACCTATTGATATTGAAACCCCTTATACAAGGAGTGAAAATGAAAATATTGTTGCAAGTATGAGGATAACTAGTGTTGTCATTGATGTCAACATACTCATATTGCATTAATGAGAAGGATTGGATGAGATGTGTGCCGAGGTTATTGAGGAAATTAGTCTCAATCAGGAACAGTGAAGAACAGTGATGACAAGAAGGCAAAAGTCCTCAATAGGTTGAGGATCAGAGGATGCGGTTTAAAGGGTTTGTAGATATGAGTCTTGAGATGTTCCAGTCAAGATTTCAGAGGTCCGCATGAAGATCTAAAGAAGTTATGATCGCTCAAGTAGAATCGGTTCCGACAAACGTTCAGTGGTGACAGAGTGTCACAGTTTGGTCCAGTGAGCTCCGAAATTGCATTATCTAATTCTGCAGATTGGAGGGAGTGTTGAAGAAGTCCATGTGAAGTGACAACTAGATTTTCTCATGGTTTGGAGGTCTGGAAGCACCTTTTTCATTGTGACAGTGATGACAGATTGTGTTCTTGAAGTTCCAGATGAAGAAGAGAAGAATTCCAGTAAGCTGATAAAGTGCAGATGTTCTTGATGACTCAGGAAAGGTTTTGGTGATCTTTGGATCATGTACAATTCTTATTGGCGGTTTGCATTGAAGTTAGAGTTTGCATTTGAAGAATAACCACAGATATTGGTGTTCTTCTTGAGACTGACCGACCAGATGTATTACACATCTTGCGAATGATCTTGTAGGTGTTTGCCGACTTAGATGATTGTTCCTAAGTCGATGCCTTGTATAAATAAGGGATTGTGAATTCATTTTGAAGTGTGTCTTGTGGTGATGAGTGTGGCATAGCGAAGAGAAGTGCGAAAGGCAGAGCAGGAGTTTTTGGGCTTAAATGGAACTGATCCAGACATGGTAAAGATGTCAATCTCCAGTTCAAGTTTGTAATACTTGTTACTTTGTAGACAGTGTGTCTCTTGTAGGCAGTGTGCCTCTTGTGAGCAGTGTGCTTGGGCAGTGAGCCCTAATTGGCATGTGCCATCTATTTTTCTTATTCTTCTAATAGAGAATAATCCTTGGGTTAATCTCCCCGTGGTTTTTCCCTTGACCGGGTTTTCCAAGTCAAAATCTTGGTGTCTCATGTGTTGATGTGTATCTGCTCTGGTGTTTATGCTTTATGCTTTCATGAGTGATTAATTGATATGCTATTAAATAACAAAGAGGATTTAAGTGTTTGAATTAGAAGCAAGTTTTATACAACTGATTCACCCCCCCCTCTCAGTTGTGTGCCCTAGATCTAACAAATATATTCATTAAAATTGAAAGAAATGTATTAGATAATCTTCATAGTAAGAAAACTTAGAGAATAGTTTAAAATAATGCAAATAAATTGTATGAACAATTTAAAAAAAAATAACATTTCAATGTCAACTAGAAATGTAATTAATTAGAATGCCAAAAATATGAAGAGTAATGAAGAAATTAGGCATATTCATAAAAGACAAAAAAGATTATGAATCAATTAAATAAATTATCTCTAGTGTTGTTCATGCTATTGGAAACAAGACTTGTTTCAAAGATAGTAATGTAGCACAATAAGCAATAACAATTGCTTTATCCAATAAATTAGTTTTATTTTAAGAATGATAACTAAAATAAATAAATTTTTTAATATAAATACTTAAACTTTGAGAAGAGTAGTAAAGATAATATTAGGTATTGAAGATGGTCTAATTAACCAATGTTAGGATTTTAGCAATAAACTCCCAAGGTTTGACATGAAATTAAATAAGGAAACCAGGTGTTTGATTGAAAAATATTGGCATGATAATACAAGAGTATCATCTAATACTATAGATATTTTGAAATTAATAGGGGTCAAAAAATTGTGATCCTCATCCAAAACATGTATTAGACATGACTCAAATAGAATTATATAAAATTTTTATAGATGATTCAATTATTAAAAAAATTAACATAAGTCAAAAGTAATTTGAGAAATGTAAACCTTGCTATGTCAAAATTAATAAACAATAAATCACTTGTTGTTGCAAAACTCATGTGAAATTTTGTTATTATTATGATATTTTTCAATATATACATTCTACTTTGCATACTAACCAAATTGTGCAAGAATGTGGTATTAATATGCTACCTATAATAACTAGGGAGTTTATATCAAGTTTATTTTGTGAAAAAACTAATGGACAGTTATTTTACTCAAAAGACTGCATTTCTAGAGAATACAATAGATGTGGTAACCTTTCATTCTTAGGAAAATGTGTGCATGAAGATAGGTCACATGATTATGGACAATAAATAATGGATGTGAAGAGGTTCAAGAGTATTCAATATCCATCAAAGGATGGAAATTTTGGAAAGTGTTATGAGTTAATGACAAAGCAAAGTAGTGCTCATGCATTCATCATATAATTCAAGAGTAAGATTGTCTATAAATATGTGAAACACTTTCAAAAAAGTTCAATGACTTAATGAACAATTTCACATATGTAGGGATACATTTCCAATGGAAACTATACTTTTAGTGGTTGACTTTTCAAAAAACTACACTCTTGCTCCACAAGAGGAAGTTCAATCTCAATATTATAATTCAATATAGGAAAATATTTTTGTTCATATTGTATATATACATGTAGTTGATAATACAAAAGATAACAATTTTTTTGAGAGAGTATCAGTTCTATTTGAGTGATAACCAGCCACATTCGTTAGAGTTTGTGTAGTATTGTTTCATTGCATTATATGCCATTTTAAAACAAAGATAAATTAAGATGACACATCTCATATGGTCAGACAATTGTACATGACAATTCAAAAATTCTTAAATATTTTATTGGCAATGTAGGACCCATAAAGAAAAGATTGCCCAACACATGTGGAGTTTCTTTAAAGATTGACATGCTAAAAGAGGGTATGGTGGAGTTGGAGCATGTGTGAAAAGAGCTCTTGCTAGGGAGCAACTAAAATTTTGGGATGCAACAAGATTTAGAGATGCATGTTCATTTGTGGATTAGAGTAATAAAAAATTGTCAACAAGATCTTATAAAATCTCAAAATTTTAATAGTTCTTTTGGTTAGTTGAAGGAGAAAACATTATACCACAATATGACTGTGAGACAATAAGTGGATCAGTAAATGACATTCATTTAAGAGTTCAAATGCAAGCACATGAACTATGTGGAATAGGGAGATTGTCTATTTTTTTTATTTTGTATTGGAGGTGAGTGGGAAGCATTTGCAAATATATAATTGGTTGAAGAATGGAAACATAGACCCCTAACACCTATATAAACATATTGACATTAGATAAAGTTTAAAGAGGATAACCAATTGTTGGCATCAGTTGTCTATGATCATGTTTTAGACCTTGTGCAACAAGGTACATTAACAAGATCTAGTTGAACATTTAATTATATAGTGATCTATTTTATACATGTGTATTTCTTTGAATTATATCACCTCCTACTTCATTGAATTAGTATTTTTAGGACATGTCTATGTTATTGTTCCACTTGAGGATAATGAAGAGGAAATAGAGTATTGGTTGGCTCAATGTGTTGAGAGAAAACATAAGCTGTTAGATCCTAGAGTAGATGATGATAACTATTCAAGTATCTAATAGGTTCTATTGTTATTGTTGGTACTTGGCTATATAAATATTTGAAAAGGAAGAATGGTTTTCTTGCATTTGAATATTATGAAACACATAAGAGAATTATACACTAGTCATATTTGATTGTGACAAAAAATATACAATTAGTGAGCTATCAAGGGAAACTTATTTTTGATAAAGTCAGCTGGAAAAAAGGGTCCATAACCCTGTACAAAATAGCCCAAAGGGTAGAACAAAATCCTTAGATAGGCTAGATACAACACATTAACAATGGATTAGTAGCTGAAAACAAAGAACATAAAAACCATCGACCAAACTAACCTTAAACAAAAACCATTGTACTAGAAAACACAAAAAAAACAACTAAGGATTGCCATCAACCCCATGCTTGGTAAGGAAATTGAACATCTCCTCATAGTCTCCTAGACTATCAACACCTATACCTTTGATCTTGTTATCAAAATCCTTCAATGTTGAGAGAGTAGTAGTAGATAGGTGAAGAACTTTGGCTACAAAACCAATCATAACCCTCCAATTTTTTTGCAACTCCATCACCTTAGAATTGAGGCCAAAAACCTCCTCCATTGTCTTCTCACACAAAGTACATTTACTCTTATCCTCTTGCTAAACATGGGTGTCCTCCTCATCTTTTGAGTAGGGGGTATTAATTTCCAGAAAGAGACTGGTGGCTTCTTCTTCCTACACAGAAACCACAGGGGTACCAACTTCTTCATCTCCCAAGGTCTCTTCCTCATATTCTGACTCCTCTAAAATCTCAATCCCTTGAGGATTTTAAGGGATACCCACTATGCGGCTAGACCTTGTAACCTGCTAGGTTGTTTTACTAACAATTTCTGCTAAGTCACCACCACCTCCCTACTTAGCTAACACATCCAATTCCATAAATTTGGACTCTACCACCTCATACTAAACAATCTCTTTCTCCTCCTTCCATTTTTTATGGGTCCTTCCCTCCTCCAGTTCAATAGGTCTCTTATCTAAGGAAACCTCCCCCTTTTTAGCTACAAAAGATTGAATTTTGGGACTCTTTCTTTGCTTATTTGGAGTGGTTTTACCTTTAGGGGTTCTAGTAACAGGTTTGAGGTTGGGAGTCTCAGTCAATGGGCAATCCTGGATCTCCTCAATTCTTGGAAAATCCCTGGGGACATTGATCATTCCAGTAGAGGTAACCACCTCTTTATGAAACACCATAGACTTCTTCCCTTTACCATTGACATTGGGACTAACAACAATAGGATCCAGAGGGGATTCATCAAGGACACTAACCTTAATGGTCTTAGGAGGACACAACTCCAGATGAAAATGGTAAAGACGAAAGATAAGACTCTAATTAAGGGGGATGACCGGGTATTGGGGTTTTTCACATGAGCTTCCCTAGCCACCCTTATGGAATTCTCCATGGAGGATAAAAGAAAAAATATAAAACTAATGACAGAAATGTGACAGAAGTGATTGAGTAAGGAAAAGTGATAGTGAAAGTAGACTTTATATCGCCCTTCGAGGGTAAAATATTTCATTAACATCAAACACACATGGTCCCATGGATTTGGAAGCTTCTCTCGCTCAAATCCCCCCTACATTTTGATCACATATTCCCCTTCTTTGAAGAAAGATGCCATACTTTCTAGATCTAGGACCCTGCTCCAGCAGCACAACTTCCTACCTTTACTAGACATCCTTGTCGCTTGTCACCTGACCTATGACATCTTCAATGACCTCGAATCCTATACTGCCAAGGTGAACGTGACAGTTATCCCAAGAATCCACAAATTAGCGAGATAAGTTCTCGTCATGCCCTTTCAGACTTTCAATAAAAGAGGCCACCCCACCTTCCTAGAAGATATACCAAATGGTAGGGTCTTGTTTAAATTCATCAAGGGAAGAGGGTTCAGTTCTCACAATGGCAACACTTCTATTTTTTCACAAAGTATCAGATACAAAATCAAGGGCAGTACATAAATAAATAGTTTGTCTTTTTAGTAGAAGTTTAACAAAGTTAAATGGTGAGGGGAATGATGGATTCTTGATCCTTCTGTGTTTTCCATATCACAACAATCAATGCCTTGTTGGATTTGATGGGAATTGAAATGACAAATGGTACATGGGGAGCGTCTACCACCTTGTTTCGATGCCAAGAGGAGAATGTACGCTCACCACCTTGTGTCAAAATCAATGCGGATGTGATAGGGGATTATAGCATAATTATTGACCTTCTTCTAGCCAGTCTACCAGCCATCCCTACCATGTGGGCCTTTGTCAACTCTAGTAGTCCAATTAGCAACAAGAAATTAACTCTTTAATTCCTAGTCCATGTCAACCATATCACCTTTTTGAATTTGAATCATTCTTTCAACGGATCTATCACCCATTTGAATTTTATTCTCAAGGACACTTTTTTCCCCAATGGTCCTATCAACAACAAGAGGTTTTGAAACACCTATAATTCTTCCAACACCCGAGCAGAGGAACGTGACCTAGATAACCCCATCCAAATGCATACTAGATCTCCCTAGTTGCATTCCTTCCACAACGAGGCTCGTAACCCATAATTTTAGAAGGGGATACTAACATCCTTAACAATGAGAGCTTGAATTTTATTAGGCAGATTCCTAGCTTGTCTCCAACATCTCCAAGAGGTGAACTGTTAATGCCAACATTAGCCATCGAATCAACAACAACATTGCCCTCTCTGAAAATATGGGAGACAAAAGACTCCTCAAAGACAATTAGGAGAATTTTTAAGTCCCTAACAACATCCATTAGTTGCCAACTAGGATTTATTTTGCTAAGAACAAAATCAATTAGGAGTTTGGAATCTCCTTCCACATGGATTTTTTTGATGCCTAGGGAATGAGCAAGTTTAACTCCCCATAACATGGCAAGAGCCTCAGAGTCATTATTACTTCTGAACCCTAAACCTCCAACATAAGCAACAAGAAAGGCACCCTTATCAGATCTAATAATACCTCCACCACTAGCCTATCTCGGATTGCCTTTAGCTTTCCCATCAAAGTTTAATTTGCACCAATCCTTCTGAGGGGGTCTCAAATGAGTATTGGCTCTGGAAATTTTCTAGAATTATCCACTTGACAAAGACCATTTGCAACATCCCAAGAGTTGCAAAGATGTCTTGAAGATGTCCCTAAAAATCCTATTATTCCTCTCCTTCCAGATATTCCACCCAAGATGAGGGGGGATTTGTCTCCAAAGCTCTTTGACCATAGGGAAGGAAAAAGGGGAAGATCATTCTTTAACAAAAAGCATTCAGATTATCATTGAACACCCACTCCACACCCATCTTCTACAGAGTTAAACCCCAAACTTCCCTAGAAAATTCATAGAGAAAGAGCATATGACACACATATTCTTCTACTTTTTGACATAAAACACACTTGTTGGTGAGTTGAAATCTCCTTTTCTTAAGGTTATCCAATGTGAGAATTTTATTTTGGTTAGAAATCCACCAAAAGAAGTTTCTTTTAAGAATGAGCCTAAAATTCCAAACTTTATGCCAAAATCTATCCTTAGTAGAGTCTAACAACAGACTATAAGTTGTTTTCATAGTAAAAATACCTCTGATGTCTTTCTCTTACACAATTTGATCCTTTCTAGGGAATAAAGAGAGTCTATAGTTATCCAAATTCCTTTAGAGCTGCAAAGTAAGTTGTCTAGACTCATTCTAGTTAGGATAGTAGTCCAATAAACATTTCCATCTTCTAGAGAAGACATTATGTCAGATATAAGCAGAGACATCAGAACCAAAGAAATTGCTGGCTTTGTTAGCCAACCTACCAAAACTGAGATCCTTGAGAGGTTACTCCCCAATCCATCTGTCCCCCCCAAAACTGATATTCCTATCATTTCCCACATTCCATTTGATGCCTTTCCATAGAAGCCCTCTAGATTTTATGGTACTATTCCAAATAACAGAACCCTTAGGGAAATTTGGTTATGAGAGGAAAGTGGTGACCTGGCCACCCCTGAAGTATTTAGCTTTCATGATGTCCCCTAGTCTTTACTGTCATTGTCCAAGTTACACCCAACCTTGGCTAGAAGGGCCTTATTCATCAAGTGAATTTTTCTTAATCCCAAGCCACCGTAAGTTTTAGGTAAATGGACCTTGTCCCAATCAACCAAGGCTAACCTTCTTTTTTCCTCCACACCCGACCACATGAATTTTTTTTGGATTTGCTCAAACTTTGCAACTAAGTATTTAAGAATTTTGAAGAGATTGAGAAAATATATGGGTATTCCCTGAAGAGAAGCCTTAAGGAGCTTAAACTTCCCAGCTTGACTAAGAAGCCTGCCTTTCCACCCAACAAATTTCTTTTGAATTGTTTCAAGGACTGAATGCTAATAGTCAGGGGTTACTTTTTTAACCATGAGAGGGAGCCCAAGATAAGCAACTAGTAGTAGGGAACTAGAGCATCCCATGATACCCTTAATTTTGTGTTGCAAATCTGTAGGGGTATTGAGGAAGTAAATTTCGCTCTTTTCAAAATTGATGCTTTGATAAGAAACTGCCTCATAGTCATTCAAAAGGTATTTCCACCTCCTAGCCTCTACCATTGAAGCAATGCCAAACAAGATCGTATCATCAACAAACTATTGTATGATTGAAGGTTGGTCTATGGAAGCAGGTTTGATACCTTGAAGGGAACCCATTCTCAACATATTACAACCATTTCTACCTAAAACTTCAGCCATAATGATAGATAGATAAGGAGATAAGGGGTCCCCTTGTCGAATTCCCCTACCAGCTAGAAAAAATACATGAGGGATTCCATTAACAAGAACAGAGAATCTAGCAGTGGATATACATTCCTTTATCAAGTTAATATCACCATCTTGAAACCCAAATTTCCTAAGAACTTTGAACAAGAAATCCCAGCTAACTCTATCATAAGCCTTAGAGATGTCAAGCTTAAAATCCATACCTGGAATATTACTCTTGGATATGGAATGGATAACTTCATGAGTGGATATGGCCGCGTCAAGAATTTGTCTACTCGGGACAAAGCCTTTTGGATTAACGACAATGATTTTGTCCAATAGAGGTTGGAGTCTAAACACCATGATCTTAGTGAATATCTTATAGACAATATTGCAAAAACTTATGGGTCTAAAATCAATCATGGAAATAGGATCAGGTTTGTTAGGAACTAGGGCTATGAAGGTGTTGTTCAGCTATCACAGAAGCCTCCTTGTCCTAAATAAATCTTTACCAACATCAGTAACATCCTTCCCTACAATTTCCCAGAATTCTTGGAAAAAAGTGGGAGGGAATCCATCCAGTCTTGGAGCCTTGAAACCCCCATAGAGAGCACCACAACCCTTACTTCATCTTCCGTGACTAGTTTGGTCAAAAGGTAATTATCTTCCTCAGATAGGAGCAAGGGAATAGGACTCAGTAGAGTTTTTTCCTCTGAGGGGGAGAAATTAATAGGCTAAGCATTACTTAGAAGAGTTTCAAAAGAGTTGCTGACATTTTTTTATGGAAGAGCATGGGGAAATTATAGGTATGTTATAAAATGAGAGGATGCATATGGTACAATGGAGTAAATTTTAAATGGATTATATGTATGTAGAAGCGAACTCTTAATCTTTATTTTTTCAGTAAGTTATCCACTTTCCTTTCCTTTTTTATCTATTTCTACTAATGTATCTCAATGAAGGTAAACATTAGAGAGATTTTCAAGTATAAATATGTACTTTTATATTTTACTTCAAAATTCCTCTAATGTGGGGCCAAACAAGCTTCCATCTTCATGTGGTTGCTTTTGTCAATGAGAATGTATTTAGTCTCAAAGCAAAGAGAAGATCATTCCCTTATTTAATTGATTTTTTGTATCATCCCCTTAGCAAATTAGTAACTAATTGCATGTACCTTTAATCCATTCCATTAAATTCCCTTAAGCCATTCCCTAACTATGTTCCATAAATAAGGTAATTGATTTAGTTTAATAAGTTTAGGATTAAGATAATAATTAATTTATTTAATATCATCCCTTTAAAAAATTGGTAACTAATTGCATGTCCCCTTAATCCATCCCCTTAAGTTTGCTTAAGCCATCCCCTAACTACATTCCATTAATTAGGTAATCCATTTAGTTTAATAACTTTGGGATTTGGTTTAGTAAGTCTAGAATTAAGTAAATAGTTAATTGATTTAGTATCATCCCCTTAGCAAATTAGTAACTAATTACATGTCCCCTTATGCCATCCCCTAATTGACCTTTAGTGTTTGGTTTAGTAATTTTAGGATTAAGTAAATAGTTAATTGATTTAGTATTGTCCCCTTAGCAAATCAGTAACTAATTGTATGTCCCCTCGATCCATCCCCTAATTACTTTCCTTAAATTAGGTAATCAATTTAGTTTAATAAGTTTGGGATTTAGTTTAGTAAGTTTAGGATTAAGTAAATAGTTTATTTATTTAGTATCATCCCCTTAGAAAAATTGTAACTAATTGCATACCCCCTTAAGCCATCCCCTAACTACATTATGTAAATTAGGTAACTGATTTACAATTTAATTTGTAGGTTAGTAAATACTAGGTTCACTTAGAAATTGTCCCTGTTAGTTAATTTTATAGGTTAGTAGTTTGTAGGTTAGGGTACATTGTAGGTTAGTAATTTGTAAGTTAGTAAGTTGTAGGTTAGTAAATACTAGGTTCACTTAGAAATTATATCTATTCGTTAAATTTGTAGGTTAGTAGTTTATAGGTTAAAGCATTGTAGGTTAGCTATTTGTAGGTTAGTAATTTTTAGTAAATTTAGTATTTTGTAGGTTAGTAAATGTAGCTTAGCATTACTTGATCTAATTTTGAGATTTTAAAATTTATAAATAAATATGTATAATGTACATAAAATGTGGCATACATGTGTAGAAGTACTAAGTGTACTACTCTGTAACAAATCAAAGAAGAATGCCTCCTCCTTTGCGCCTCTGAAGTGGATGTGCACAAATCATAACAAGGTTAATTACAATTCATGCAAAAATGGGGTGAACTTCACATTCCTGTTGGCATGCCTAGGGTGTTGGATGGACCAACACCATCTCCTCCATGTTCTATATTGACTTGAGTTACAAACTAAGTAGCTTGGTCAATCAAGTTCTCTGAGCACCTGCTCAATACTCCTAACACTACAATCATCCCCTCATGGTGAATGGAGGTAAGAATGGTGGGTGCAGAAGGAGCAACCAAAGGTGGAATAGGTAGTTGTCAATTTAGATCAGCATGTGCACTGGGTCTAGACTATGGCATGCCACCAACAACATCCTGGAATGATCTCATATCAAATTAATTAAGTTTTAAACCCAACTAAAACTCAGAGCAATTTTTTTTCAACAAATATAGTGGCACCCAAAAATTGTCATGTGGTTTATGGTCAAAGACCATCCACCAATGGTTGCAAAAATTAACTAAAATCTAAGGGTGCCTATGTCATTTGATCATTTTTTTTGGAAGGATGGGTGATTGGTAGAAGGGTCAATCAAATGTGTTTTTAATGCTTGTTTTGTAATATGAAAAATCATTTATTTGTATGTATGACAAACCATCCAAATAAAATTACCTCCTTTGCTCCCTACAACAATGGAAGCTATCCAAATTAGAATTTATGCTTCTAATTGAATCGATCACAATCTACATAGAAGTGGAAAACCTACATATATAAGGGGCAATATAAATATTAGTACAAAATAAATCTATTTTAGTTTGTAGCATGGTTATGTTTTGAGTTATCTCCGCTCTCAACCTTTATTCATCAATTTGAGGCAAGTTTTGAGTGGGATTTTGGGATAGATTTTGAGGTGGGGGGCTTTGAGGCAGGTTTTAAGGTGGGGGGATTTGAGGTGGGTTTTGAGGCTATTCAACTAAAGGTTCATCCAATATAAAATCATATACATTCATTTAATCCATGATCTCAACTGCAATTACAAAAAAATAAATTAAATTTAAATATATTTTTCTTTAAGTAAATACATGATCTAACATTTATCAAAAAGTAGCAAATCTAACTTCTCAATTTAAGCTTGCTCAAATAATCTAAAACTATATTAGGCTTCCTAATAATACATGTACATCCATCATCAAAAACATGAAGCTAATGATCAATGGGAAGAGAGACACTAAGGATCATATTATCATTATAAGGCAATAATTTCCAAACTCATCACTACATGTATCACCATAAGGAAGTAATAGGCCTAGATGTAAGTCATTAAAATATACTGTGCTCACAAGATTAACATCATAAAAAATATGTTGTGCATCTATATTATTCATGGCTTGGGGTTCAAGAATCAATGCATGGGATTCAACCTTCAAGAGTTAGGGTTTAGAGTTTAGGTTTCAAGGTTTTGGGTTCTTCATTGAAAGTTTAGTGTTCATCATTTAGTATTTAGGGTTTAGTGTTCAAATTTATGGCTTGAGGTTTAGGATTCACAACCATAGGCTCATTACTTAAGGATTAGGACTTTGGTCTTATGGCTCAAGGCTCAATGTTTAAGGTATAGGGTTTAGGGCTAAAGGTTTATGTTGATGGCTCTTTTGTGTCACCCTCGTTTTAGCGAACAAATGCACTATGCGGGACCACAAAAAATGGAAAGACAAACTAACATGGAATGTGACCAACAAGCCAATCTTTCGAGCAAGGATCAACTCCCTATTGATTCTAAGCTAACTCTATTAGAAGAGGAAAATAAAAGAGGGAGACATGTTGAAAGTAAAATATAGAAAATATGAAATACCATAAACCATGAGTAGGCATCCTTCCACCATCTTACCAGAGCTTAGTAACTTAGAGTTTTTTAATAAAAAAAGAAGCTAGAAACACACAACAATCACAAGATTTCATGCAAAACCAAAGATTCTAGGTTCGCTCTAGAGTGGAATCACCATTAACAACATTGCAAATAGTTTGTGGAAGGATGTTATTAATAACCTCAATTCAAAGATTGTAATGTGGAAGGGGCATCGACTTTCCTTGGTGGGAAGGCTAACTATGGTTAGGGTTGTTTTATTGGCGGTTCCTATTTACATGATGTCTATTCTACAAGTCCCAAAAGGAATTAATATGAAGATAGAGAGGGTCTGCAGGTAGTTCCTATGGCAAGGTTCTTCGGAGGGTAGGAAAATTCATCTTCTGGCATGGTATAAGGTTTGCATGGATAAGAACCATGGTGGGATAGGTGTCCTTAATTTAAGTATGCAAAACCAAGCACTGTGAGCTAAATTGGCATGGAGAATTTATAAAAAACCTGATTCTAAGTGGGTAAGGTTGATGAGATTCAAGTATCTGGACTCAGTTGATAGAGAGAGGATATTCATGGTAAAAAATCCCCCACGAGGATCAACGATATGGAATTTTATTTCAAAATGTAGAGAGATCTTACTTCCAAATCTATCTTGGCTTGTTCACAATGGGGAAAAGGCAGACTTCTAGGAAGATTCTTGGAATGGAGAGCCCAAACTTTCAGATTAGGAGGAACTCAAAGATGCCAAGGTTTATTTAAAATTGCATTGGGGGATTAAGTTAAAAGACTACTGACATTTAGAAGGAAGCCCGAGCAATTGGAGAGTAGTATGAAAGAATTTAAGGAATTGTGGATTCCCTCTTGATCAAATGATGTTACTTAAGAGCATCTTGGTGAGACGTATGGTGATCTACTCTACTACTGAATATGAGCTCGTTTGGACATCAACAAAATCTGGGTCTTATTTAGTCAAAGAGGGGTATAGGATCATCTCTATCAAAAAGAAGTCAGACTAGACAGTGAATCTTTGTTGGAATGATGCCATCTTGCCCAAAGCTGGAGCTTTCTCATGGCTTGTGCTGCATAGTAAAATCTTGATAGGAGATAGGATAAAGAGATTGGGGTTTGACTCTAACTTTAAATGTATTCTGTGCGGGGAAGTGGAAGAAAACTTAGATCACCTACTTCTCCTTTGCCCTTTTAGTAGAGAATGTTGGCTTTGGTTCTTAAGGAAAATCAATTGGATGTATCCTTTGTCAGGCACGTTGTGTGCTATGTTTCAAAATTGGCCAAAGTTGTTTACAAAATCTACTTTTGCTTGCCTTTGGGATCATCGCTTAAATCATTTAGTATATTTGGCAGGAAAGGAATTTTAGATTGTTCAGAAAAGAAGCCAAATCATGCCAAGCAATTTGTGCCAAGCTAGATGAGGCTATTTCGGAGGTGGTAATTGCCAAGATTAATAGGTCCAACAACGTCCATTCTACATAGTCTGGTTGGGATGAGATCATTTCTAAGAATTGGCCTCTTTTAAAGCTAACTGGGAGGAGAGTTTTAGGTTCGCTAAGTGGCAATAGGGTCTCAAGAGACAAGATCAAATGGATCCCCCCTTATATGAATTTCACCAAGCTTAATTTTGATGGTGCATGTAGGGGAAATCCTGGCTTGTTGGGGACGGGATGTGTTCTAAGGAATAGTGAAGGAAGTCTCCTAGTGACTAAAACAACCAAAATTCCTAAGGGAACTAACAATGAGGCAGAGGCATGGGCATTGCTACACGTGCTCCAATTGGCGGCTGCTTATGGAATCAAGAATATTTGGATTGAAGGTGATTCTCAGGTCCTTGTAAATGCTTTGAAAGCTAAAGGTTCAGATAACTGGAAGATTAATTACATCCTCTAGCAAACTGTAGTGCTACTGGGTCTTTTTGATAACTTTCTAATCTCCCACTATTTCTGAGAGGGGAACAAAGTAGTGGACGACCTTGCTAATTTAGCCATTGACCAGGGGAATAATTTATGGACATTTTTTTATCTGGGAGAAGGTAATGTCCCAAGTCGGTTGATGACATGGATAATGGATAAAGATGCCTCTCAGGATGAAGGTCTGGAGGAGGAAGAACTCTTAGTGCAAGTTGTCGTCCCGGGTGATGGCGAGGCTGCAGCGGCTCCAGGTGTTGATGGTGATGGTGCGGGGTGAAAAGTCTTCTCTGATATGTGGGCGCGTGAGTGGGGGTATTTTGCTTGGTGGTTTTTGTTTGTTAGGGTGGTAGTTTTTATTTCCTCATGATGATACTTTGTTTTTGTGCCAACTTTGTATCTATTTGCTTTTTCTGGCCAGTCGAGGACCTGTGGATGTTTTTTTGGACACGTTTGTTATGGCATTCAGTTTTTTCTCTGTATAAACTCTTTATGAATTAATATAATCTATAGGTGGCCTACTACCTTTTTCTCTTAAATTTAAAAAAAAAACAACTACATTGCAAATATTAGGCAGCTTGTCATGTATGGCTCCTAAGATCTTAAAGCATGGTTCAGGGAATCAAAATTAGCACCTAGCAGATTGTATATGGAGTGCAGCATCTGATGCAATCTTGCTGCATTTAAAAAATATGACGGCCATTAAATATGGCGTAGAAACTCCAAGGTAACGCCTGTGAAGAATAAATAAAAATGTGCAAGCAATGTTTCAAATGGTGGCTTGTATAGTATGGCAACCAAACATGGCGCATCACTAGCAATGGCACAGCATTTCCACCATTTTGGCATTTATTCAAACAACTGTAATTACCAATAAAACAGCGTGAAGATTTAATTACAGGCTCAGTCCAAGTTCACATTGTGTGCAGCACTTGACTGATTCTAATCTCCATATTAAATAGTTAAAAGACCAATTTATTTATGGCACCTCATAGTTAAAATGGGCGCACGAGAATGTTGTTTGAATAGCATTAAATATGGCGCTATCGTTGAACTTGAGTAATATAAAAAAATGGGCACTGCAACATAGTATGGCGCTGCCAATTATGAGGTTGGCATGGAGTTTTAGTGGCCAACACTCAAGCCAAACAAACATAGAAAAGAGGATGTAAGATACCACTCTACTTAAATATCATCCATTTTAATGGTCAAACAATTAATATCAATTTTACACCTCATTCACAATAAAGAGTGTTAAATATTTGTCCTATTTTTATTGGTCAAAAATGATTTTCGACTGTTTAAGTGGATGATATTTAAGAACAGCTGTAAGATACAATATTAGTCAAATAAAAGTGGCCTCTTATTAATTGAAATGGATGATATTTAAGTATAGTGTTTTTCGATGCAACCTACTAAATGGTGGGAAGTTGAATGGTACTAGGTAAACAAGATCAACATAAATCCAACAGAGAAAATGACGCAACACTACTTCAAAGGGCTCTATGCAAATTTGACATGGTGCAAGGTAAAAAACATGGTATATCATTATATTCTATCAATGCATAGTTGCCATCTATGTTGGAATTTGATATTCCATCAGAGCATTTAATTCAGCCAGACTAATTTAGTTTTGGGGATCCTCCTCTGACACTCCTACCAACAGTTATCACTGCAGTTAATATGGTAGGTAATTTTGAATGGAGTTTGAGTGCTAGTTTTTGGCAAGGAATGAATGAGACAAAAAGGAAGAATGAAATGGTCAGAGTGTTAGTTTTTTGAGAAAGAAAGTGAAAGATAGATATAATAGAACCTGTAGCAGCAGAAGGAATGTGAAGGAGAATATTGTAGAGAATAGAAGGGAATGTTGCAGCAACAATAGTGATCTGCAGGCATCTACAGAGTTTTTGCACAACATCTCTAGAGTTGAAATAGTTTGCAGCTCTAGAGATTGGGGCAAGTTAGAAAAATAGAGCAACAACTCTGAATGAAGTTTGTATAAAAGTTTTGAATGTATTTTTGAAAGGAAAATATATAATATAATATAGATTGTTGTTTTGTGTATTCTCTCTCTCTCTCTCTCCTTGTGTGTTTGTTTTATGTTGTCCACATTGCTGTAGAAATATATTTTGGACAGCCAATCAAAACCTCCTGCTTGTCAACAAGTGCTATCAAATCCCTTTTTTTTGGGCAGTTAGAAATTGTTTGTGGGTGTTTTGGAAAAGCCCTAGGTCTTTTAGGCATTATCAGTCTTCTTAGTTTGAGAAGCATAGCAGGTGGGGATAGCAAAGGATGGCAACAACCATTGAACTTTGATGGGCAAAATTATGATATATGAGCTAAGAAGATGAAAACTATATTGGTTGCAAATGACCTATGGGAGTTGGTCATCAATGGCTTCACTGATACTACAAACCCAACAACCTATGCAGCCCTATCTAATGTCCAAATAAACCAATTGAAGGAAACAAGGATGAAGGATGCAAAAGCCCTCAGTTTGATTGAGGCAGTCTTGACAAAGGCTATTTTCTCATGCAATGCAGCAGCAAACTACTCAAAATAGACATTGTAAATACTCCAAAACAATTATAAGGGGATTGATGAAGTGAGATTGGTAAAGCTCCAACTGTTAAGGAAAGATTTTGAGACTTTGCAAATGAAGGACAATGATTTTATTTCAAACTTTCACACCAGGGTTTCTACCATGATAAATCAGCTAAGGATAAGTGGAGAAACTATGGAAGATCGAAGGGTTATTGAAAGAATCTTAAGGAGTCTACCTTATAGATTTGACCCTATTGTCATAGCCATTGAAGAGGCTAAAGATCTGTCCTAAAGATTTGTCCAAAATGATAGTGGATGAGTTGATGGGTTCACTACAAACCCATGAGAAATGGTTGAATAGATCCACTCCTTCTCTAGAGCAAGCCTTCAAGGCTCAAACCATGTAAGAGGTAGGGGAAGAGGAAGAAACAATAGAGGAAGATGTCAAAGAGGTAGAGGAAGAAGCAACTCTGGAAGAGGAGTTTCAAACAACCAAGAAGAGGCAAGCACATCACAACCAAGCTACCAAGATAAGAAGAAGAACATCGGTTCTAATTAGAGGTATGACAAAAGAAATGTTCAATGCTATTACTGTCATAAATTTGGTCATTATGCTAGTGAGTGTAGGAAGAAACAACGTGATCATGGAGGCCAAAATGCTAATGTAGCAAATGAGAACAAGGCTGAAAATAAAAAACAGTCAAATGTATTTATTGTTTGCAACCTTGCTGAGCAGAGTAGTGATGAAGTGTGGTACTTAGCGCTAGACAATGCTTGTAGTAACCACATGAGTGGTAACAAAAATTTCTTTGCCTCCATAGATAGCAGCATAAAAATTGAAATCAAAATGGGAAATAATGAGAAAGTTCCCGTCATGGAAAAAGGTATAGTCAATATCCAAACCAAGTATGGTGAGAGGAGGAAGATTTAGGATGTCTACTATGCCCTAGGCATAAAACATAACCTATTGAGCATTGGACAAATGGTCCAAAATGGTTATAAAATCTTGATGGAAAATGGAGAGTGCATGATGTTTGACAAAGGAGGCAATGCGAAAGTGATTGCAATAGTGCAGATGACAAGAAATAGAATGTTTCCTCTAAGGATCCATATAGAGTCTTTGACGCTATCTTCGACACTATCTATGGTGCAATTCCCAGCACTATCTCCAGTGCTCATAGTAGTGGGACAACAATCTGCCTTTAGGACAATCATCAAAGACCCATCCAAACTTTGGCATTCAAGAGATATGGCACTTAAGTTTTTTTGGTTTAAGTTTATTGTCCAAGAAAGGCATGGTTAGAGGGCTACCAAGCATTGTAGAGCCTGATGAAAAATGTGAAGCCTGCATTTTAAGAAAGTAGCATAGACAACCCTTTCAATTAGGGTATTTTAGAAGAGAAAAAAAACCATTGGAGTTGGTGCACTCAGATTTGTGTGGTGCCATGAAAACCCACACCTTGGCTGGAAATGGTTATTTCATGACATTCATAGATGATTACAGTAGAAAAATTTGGGTTTATTTTTTGAAGAACAAATCAGAAGCCTTCAAGAAATTCAAATGGTTTAAGGCATCAGTTGAAAAGCAAAGCAACCACTATATCAAGGCCCTAAGAACAGATAGAGGGGGAGAGTATATCTCCAAGGAATTTCTGTAGGAATGAAGGCATAGAAAAATATTTTACAACTAGGTATACTCCACAGCAAAATGGAGTGGTTGAAAGGAAAAATAGAACCATTCAAGAGATGGCAGAAAGCATGCTGAAAGAAAAAGGACTATCACATGACTTTTAGGGTGAAATTGTAGCAACAACAGTTTACCTATTGAATAGGTGCCCTACAAAGGTTGTTCGTGATAGAATTCCACGAGAGGTGTTGACAAACAGCAAATAGAGTGTTGAACACCTAAGAATCTTTGGGTGTGTGGCATATGCAATTGTGCTAAAAGGGAAGATGCAGAAATTTGATGATAGAGGTGAAAAATGCATATTCATAAGCTATAGTGAAGAGTCAAAAGCCTACAAACTATATAATCCCATCACTAAAAAGGTTGTGATCAATAGGGACATTGAGTTCATTGAGAATGAAGCATGGGATGGAACGGTGGACAACACCATGGGTATTTTAGTCACAATACCCGTTGAAGATGAAGAAGCTTTGGAGGACAACTCTGGAGGAGCTCTAGAGAACAACAACTCAGACATAAACTACAGAATAACATTGGAAAATAGTAGCTCTAGAGGTTCTCAACAAAAAAGTAGCTCCAGAGGTGGACAATAATATAGCAGCTCTAGAGATCAGTAGTTTCGGAGGTCTGCAACTCTAGAGATCATTAGTTCCAGAGTTTAGCAGAGCAGCAGCTCTGAAGGTCAGCAATACAGTAGCTCTGGAGGTCAGAATAGTAGTAGCTCTGGAGCTAATTCAGACCCTACACTCACATCATTGATGCCATGCAGGACAAGGAGTGTGAGGGAGATTTATGATAGCTCAAGGTATGCTGATGTCGATGAGAATTTGGATTTTGCATTATTTTCATGTAGTGATCCAATGCTCTTTGAGGAAGCTATGAAAGAAGAGAAATGGTGTAAGGCTATGGATGAGGAGTTAGATGCCATAGAGAGGAATGACACATGGCAGGTAAATGATTTAGCCAAGGGTAAATAAGTGATTGGAGTTAAGTGGGTCTATAAGACCAAGTCTATTGTTGATGGAAAGATTGAAAGGCATAAGGCAAGGCTAGTTGTCAAAGGGTACAAACAATAGCCTGGAAGAGATTATGATGAGACATATGCACTAGTTGTAAGGCCGGAAACAATTCAGGTAGTCATTGCAATAGAAGTCGAACACAAATGGAAGGTGTATCAAATGGACGTGAAGTCAACCTTCTTGAATGGAGTGCTAAAAGAGAAAGTGTATGTGGAGCAGCCACCTAGCTATGAAATCTTAGGGCAAGAGGACAAAGTATATGGGCTGAAACAAGCACCTAAGGCATGATACAGTAGGATAGACTCATATCTAGTGAGTAATGGCTTTAGCAAAAGTAGCAGTGAGCCCACACTTTATATCAAAGTAACTCAAGGTAATATTTTGATTGTTGTTTTGTATGCAAATGATCTAATTTTTACTGAAAATAGTGATCTCTTCATTGTTGATTTCAAAGAGGTAATGAAGATTGAGTTTGATATGATAGACTTAGGTCTACTAAATTATTTTCTTAGCATTGAGGTCAAACAAACAGAGCATGGAATATTTATTTCACAAACTAACTATGCCAAACAGATTGTGAAGAGATTTAAAATGGAGAATAGCAAACCTACCCCATCACCAACAACTACAGGTCTGAAACTGAGTAAAGAGGACAACAACAAGGAAGTAAACCCAACCCTCTACAAGAGCATGGTTGGAAGCCTCATGTACTTGACAGCTACTAGGCCTGATTTGATGTATGTAGTAAGCCTAATTTCTAGGATCATGGAGAAACCTAATGACACACATTGGCAAGCATGAAAGATGATCCTGAGATATGTGAATGACACAACAGGTTATGGCATCTTGTATGGTACTTCCAATGAGTTTAAGTTGGCTGGTTTCATGGATAGTGATTGGGCAGGTAATGTAGATGACAAAAAGAGCACATCAGGCTATGTTTTTCACATGGGTTCAGGTGCAATTTCATGGGCATCCAAGAAGCAGCTCATTGTCTCTCTCTCCACAGCAAAAGCTAAGTATATTGTAGCAAATATAGTAGCATGTCAAACTATTTGGTTAAGAAGAATCCTTGCAGACTTGAAGGAGTAGTAAGAAGATGGTACAACCATTCATTGTGACAATGTTTCATCAATAGCCCTGATAAAGAATCTAGTCTTCTATGGATGAAGCAAACACATTGAGATCCATTATCACTTCATAAGGGAGTTAGTAGAATAAGGAGAGATTGAGTTACAATATTGCAGATCTGAGCAGTAGCTCGCTGATATTTTTACCAAGGCATTACCAAAAGATTCCTTTGAATGCCTAAGAGAAAGGCTTGGCATTGTTGACATCTCCGGAGGTGTGTAGCCCCGGAAAGGAGATAGCTCTGGAGGTTTAGCTCTGGAAAGATAGCTACAACAGAGCTCCAGAGGTTCAACTTTGGAAAGTCAGTGCAGCTCTGGAGATGCAAAATAGAGCTCCGGAGATGTAGGCAGAGTGCTCTAGAGATGTAGAAAGGTGCTCAGAAGGTAGTCCAAAATGACAAAAACAACTACAGAGATCTTTTCTGGAAAGACAAATGCAAAGGTTTAACTCCAGAGATTAGTTCCAGAAAGAAAATTGTAAAATGACACATCTAACTTTAGATTAAGGGGGAGTGTTAGAATTTATCTTCCATCAGAGCATTTAATTCAGCCAGCCCGCATCAATTTTGGGGATCCTCCTCTGATGCTCCTTTCAGCAGTTATCATTGTAGTTAATATGCTAGGTAATTTTGAATGGAGTTTGGGTTTCAATTTTTGGCAAGGAATGAATGAAACAAAAAGAAAGAATGAAACGGTCAGAGTGTTAGTTTTTTGAGAAAGAAAGTGAAAGACAGAGAGAATAGAACCTACAACAGTAGAAGGAATGTGAAGGAGAATATTCTAGAGAATATAAGGGAATGATGCAGCAACAACAATGATCTATAGGCAGCTATAGAGTTTCTGCACATCAGCTCCAGAGTTGAAAAAGTTTGCAGCTCCAGAGATTGGGGCAAGTCAGAAAAATAAAGTAGTAGCTTTGAATGAAGTTTGAATGAAAATTTTGAATGTATTTTTGAAAGGAAAATATATAATATAATATGGGTATGTGCAGGATCATCGTGGACCAAACAGTGGCAATAGGAAAAAAATCACGTTTTTACTTAGCCAAATTCGCGACTTGGCAAAGTTTGACTTTGAAACGGATATCCATTTTCTAAAAAAATTTGGGAAAAAGGCTTTTTACTCTTTTTGAAAATATACCTCTTAAATCTTGGATCTCCCATCAATATACGAACCTCCTTAAAGACTGTTTCTAGTGAAGGAGGACGGCAAATTAACATTGGTAGCTTCTTTACACATTGATCCATAAGGATTTGTTAAACACTAAGAATCATCACTGATGAATTACTCAAATAATCAATAATAAAATATTCAGTTTTGTTCATCATGTGAAATAATCAAATTTAGACTATGTTCCAATATTTCGGGGATATGAATGGTGGGGCAGCAGGGGATGTGTTTTGGGGCATTTTGGATTTCATGCCCTAAATTGCTTTACCTAATCCTTCATATGATTTGATTCATGATACATGGTTTGAGAAGGATACACATGATATACCCTTACCCTCTAGTGATAAAATTATGAATGATACTTTATGTGGTGAAGCTACACCTTCGTTAATCCTTCATAACATTGGTATTCCTTGTGATGATGATGTCCTTCATGTGATATGTTAGGACATAATGCAAAGTTAACATGGCATGAACTCTCTTGGAAGGGTAAGCATGGACTATAAGAACATTGAACTAGTTGGATCTGTTAAGCTCGCCATTTATGAAAGAACCTTAAAGGTTAACCTTAATTAGGTAAGGTTATGTTTCAGTGTGGTTGTTTGTGCAACAATGTGTAAATTAATGTTACCGAAGGATAAATCTAACTATACTAACATTTTAATAACCATGAGAGCTGGGACTAACAATTAGACTAAAAACTTGACAAACAATACAACTTGGACACATGTAGGACTTGGAAAATGGAAAAGAATATAATTAAATGTGGAAAACAATGAAAAAGTGGTATTAGTTGCACCTATATAGAGAAGTGGTTTAGAGGTTGGTTAGGGGAATTATTTAGGGTTTAGAGGTTTAGGGTTGCTCGGG
Source organism: Cunninghamia lanceolata (assembly GCA_027924645.1). Taxonomy (NCBI): domain Eukaryota; kingdom Viridiplantae; phylum Streptophyta; class Pinopsida; order Cupressales; family Cupressaceae; genus Cunninghamia; species Cunninghamia lanceolata. Next base: position 635,324 of record BSBN01000053.1, on the reverse strand, counting down.
TTTAGGGCTTTAGGGTTTACAGTTTAAAGAGAGATAGAGAGAGGGGACTGATAGAGTTTGGGAGAGATAGAGGAGATAGAGGGGAGAGATAGGGAGATAGAGAGTGAGAGACATGTCCAGAGACATAGAGAGAGAGAGAGAGAGATTGAGAGGTAGAGGGATGATAGAGATAGGGAGATAGAGGTTTAGGGTTGCTTGGGTTTAGGGGCATTATTTAGGGTTTAGGGTTTTGGGGTTAGGGGTTAAGGTTTAAAGGTTTAGGGTTTAGGGTTTAGAGAGAAATAAAGGACCAATAGGGAGATATAGAGGAGTCCGAGTGGAGAGATAGGGAGATAAAGAGTGAGGGACATGGCAAGATACATAGCGAGAGAGATTGAGAGGTAGAGGGACAAAGGTGATAGGGAGATAGGGGAGAGATAGAGAGATAGTGGTTTATGGTTACTTGGGTTTAGGGTTTAGGGTTTCTCAGGTTTAGGGGTTAGGGGTTAGGGTTTAGGGGCATTATAATTTAGGGTTTAGGATTTATTGTTTAGGGGTTAGGGGTTAGGTTTAGAGGTTTTGGGTTTTGGATTTAGGGTTTATAGAGAGAGAGGAATGATAGGGAGATATAGAGGAGTCTGAGGGGAGAGATAGGGAGATAAAGAGTGAGGGACATGGCCAGAGACATAGGGAGAGAGATTGAGAGGTAGAGGGACAAAGGTGGTAGGGAAATAGGGGAGAGATAGGGAGAGAGTGGTTTAGGGTTACTTGGGTTTAGGGTTTAGGGGTTTGGGGTTTAGGGTTTAGGGTTTTGGGATTTCTTAGGTTTAGGGGTTAGGGGTTAGGGTTTAGGGGCATTATTTAGGGTTGAGGATTTAAATTGTTTAGGGGTTAGGGGTTAGGTTTAGAGGTTTAGGGTTTTGGATTTAGGGTTTATAGAGAGAGAGGAATGATAGGGAGATAGAGAGAGGAGACCGAGGAGAGAGATAAGGAGATAGAGAGTGAGGCACATGGCTAGGGACATAGGGAGAGAGATCAAGAGAGGTAGAGGGATGATAGAGATAGGGAGATAGGGGAGAGATAGGGAGATATAGGTTTAGAGTTGATTGGATTTAGGGTGTACCTGGGTTTAGGATTTCTCAGTTTTGGAGATAGCTAGATAGAAAGAGAGAGGAGACAGATAGGGAGAGATATAGGTGACAAAGGGGAGAGATAGGGAGATAGAGAGTGAGTGAGATGTCCAGAGAAATAGGGAGAAGGATTGAGAGGTAGAGGGATGATAGAGATAGGGAGATAAGGGAGAGATAGGAGATAGGGTTTAGGGTTGCTCGCGTTTAGGGTTTAGGGTTTAGGGGTTAGGGGTTAAGGTTTAGGGGCATTATTCAGGGTATAGGGTTTATGGTTTAGGGGTTAAGGTTTAGAGGTTTAGGGTTTAGTGTTTAGAGAGAGAGGACCAATAGGGAGATATAGAGTGATGGACATGGCCAAAGCATAGGGAGAGAGATTGAGAGGTAGAGGAATGATAGTGATGGGGAGATAGTGAGATAGGGAGATAGAGAGATAGAGGTTTAGGGTTTAGGGGTTAGGAAATAAGGGTTAGGGGTTATGGGTTAGGGTTTAAGGGTTAGGTTTAATCATGTGTTAATACATGTTGTGGAGTGAAAAATGGGTGGTATGGGTATGGTTGAATGGAGTAATGAGGTGATTTAATTGGTGATGACCTAGGTGAAGTGATGGGTAAGATGTCTTATGTGGGATTGCTAGAAAGTGTGATTGGTAATGGTGGGGATAGCTAAATGTCATTTTCTAAGGGTTCAAAGGTGAGGAAAGTGTAAGATGGGGATACGGGATAATCCATGGTTTAATTATTATTCAAGGGAGTGTCCTTATATAATGATTATCAATGATGGTGTCAATAGGGGGAATGGAGTCTATGAATGTAGGTGTGGGAATGTGAGCTATGACATTGGGATTACAGTATTAGATGAGTAATGGAAAGTACTTGGGCACCTGTCTAGTGATGGAAGGAGTCACATGATCAAATGATGTTTGGGGAAGGGCTTTTATTAGGAAAGTAAGGATTTGGGTGATGGTCTAGGGTTTAGTGGAGAAGAATTTATGGAAAATGTGGAGGTCATTAAAATTAATATCCCTCCACCTCTATCTCCCTATCTCTCCCTTATCTCCCTCTCTCTATCATCCCTCCATAGGTCTCAATCTCTATCCCTATCTCTCTAGACATCTCACTCACTCTCTATTTCATGTTCTTGACATACAAATGCAGTATACACATAAAATGCATATTCGCATACATTTGCGATATACACAAGAAATGTTCTTCAACACACATAAGTGATATATACATGAATTGTATACCCGATATATGTTAGCGATATACACACGAGATGTATCTTCTCATACATTTGCAGTATACACATGAAATGCATATTCAGTCACATGTTCCATCTATACTCATGTTCTGTCACTGAATATGCATACTCATGTTTTGTCACTGAATATGCATTTCATGTGTATACTGCAAATGTATGAGAAGATACATCTCGTGTGTATATCTCTAACGTATATCAGGTATACAATTCATGTATATATCGCTTATGTATGTTGAAGAGCATTTCCTATGTATATCACAAATGTATGCGAATATACATTTTATGTGTATACTGCATTTGTATGTTGAGAACATTTCATGTGTATATCGCAATTATATGTGAGAATATTTCATGTGTATACTGCAATTGTATGTCAGGTTTGTATGTTGCAAATGTATGTTGTGAAGATACATTAAAAATGTGCATTTCGAATGATACAAGGAGTGACCGACAGAAACGGTAGAAAGAACCGGCACAACAAGTCAAGTTATGTATATGCAAAGTTGTAGTTATGCATTTCAGCATGAGATGGGAGATCAGAAGACTAGTTTAAAGTTGGGCCAATGGATATATGTCACAGTGAAAGGTTCAAAGGCTTGTTAAAAGTGGAGTGATCAGAGCATTGGTATAAGAATTTCTGACTCGGTCGATAGTGTTTATCTTGCCGATAGGAAGAATGTATATGATTTGATGTTATTTGGGACTTTGAGAAGGTTTCTTAAAGCTGATTAAGATTTAATCTATTTGAACTATGGGGTTTGATGGGTATTTCACCGTGTTTTGAGAGCTTCCACTATGTGCTCTGCATCAGATCAATAGGGAGATATAGAGGAGTCTGAGGGGAGAGATAGGGAGATAAAGAGTGAGGGACATGGCAAGAGACATAGTGAGAGAGCTTGTGAGGTAGAGGGACAAAGGTGATAGGGAGATAGAGGAGAGATAGGGAGATAGTGGTTTATGGTTACTTGGGTTTAGGGTTTAGGGTTTCTCAGGTTTAGGGGTTAGGGGTTAGGGTTTAGGGGCATTATAATTTAGGGTTTAGGATTTATTGTTTAGGGGTTAGGGGTTAGGTTTAGAGGTTTAAGGTTTTGGATTTAGGGTTTATAGAGAGAGAGGAATGATAGGGAGATATAAAGGAGTTTGAGGGGAGAGATAGGGAGATAAAGAGTGAGGGACATGGCTAGAGACATAGGGAGAGAGATTGAGAGGTAGAGGGACAAAGGTGGTAGGGAGATAGGGGAGAGATAGGGAGATAGTGGTTTAGGGTTTAGGGGTTTGGGGTTTAGGGTTTAGGGGTTTAGGGTTTCTCAGGTTTAGGGGTTAGGGTTTAGGATTTAAATTGTTTAGGGGTTAGGGGTTAGGTTTAGAGGTTTAGGGTTTTGGATTTAGGGTTTATAGAGAGAGAGGAATGATAGGGAGATAGAGAGAGGAGACCGAGGAGAGAGATAAGGAGATAGAGAGTGAGGCACATGGCCAGGGACATAGGGAGAGAGATCAAGAGAGGTAGAGGGATGATAGAGATAGGGAGATAGGGGAGAGATAGGGAGATATAGGTTTAGAGTTGATTGGATTCAGGGTGTACCTGGGTTTAGGTTTTCTCAGTTTTGGAGATAGCTAGATAGAAAGAGAGAGGAGACAGATAGGGAGAGATAGAGGTGACAAAGGGGAGAGATAGGGAGATAGAGAGTGAGCGAGATGTCCAGAGAAATAGGGAGAAGGATTGAGAGGTAGAGCCCGATGATAGAGATAGGGAGATAAGGGAGAGATAGGAGATAGGGTTTAGGGTTGCTCGTGTTTAGGGTTTAGGGGTTAGGGGTTAAGGTTTAGGGGCATTATTTAGGGTTTAGGGTTTATGGTTTAGGGCTTAAGGTTTAGAGGTTTAGGGTTTAGTGTTTACAATTTTTTTATGACAATTATCTATTCAAAAGTGCCTTTGAAATACTATGAGATACCTTAGTATAAGTAAATCATATAAAAATCAAATATATATATCATCATAATCCTATATAAATTTTGATAGTTTGTACAAAATCTCTCCTTTCATATGATACAACCTTTGTAAAATTTGGATTGTATTTTATAGGTAAAATGCCTAAATACTAAAATACTAAAATAAAAAGCAATGAAAATAATTGAGAAAAAGAAAATGGATATCTGTTTTGATAACGGATATCCATTTTCAAAATGGATATCCGTTTTGAAAAACATAAAAAGCGAAAAAGACACTGCATTTTTACAAACCCGTGGCTTGCAAAACGTAGTGGCATCTTTGAAAAATGGATATCAGAGGTGAATGGATATCCGATCCAAAAAGGTAAGATCTTTAGCATTTTTTTTGTTTGTTTTGTATATTCAAGCAAATTTTTTGGTTTTTTATGCTAAGTGGGTATGTTTTCCTTTTTTAATTAGGTAAAATGGATGCACAAAATGAAAACCCAAACCCTCCACCACCAAACCCTCCCCCTCCAACAATAGAAGAGAATATTCAAAGAAATATTGATCATATAAGTAGGATCATAGAAATGTATCGCCGCCACCCTCGATTGTCTACAATGACATCGAATTTAGAGGGAATCATTAATCATGTTTAAACCTTGTCAACCCAACACGAATCATTTAAGCAATGGTGAGAAGCCAAGAAGGCCGAATATGCTAACGGTTTGTCATATGATGAAGTCAGAATTAGAGATTACAAAAACTATGTTAGCCCAACACTTTGTCAATCCTAAAACTAGATTGCATGTTGATGTCCGTAAGCCCAAGTTTTCAATCAAATGGTGTATTCATGAGGGCATTAGTCAGAACTTTTGGGATCGTTGGTGGATGGTTTTTGATAAACCACCCAACAAGATGTACCTTTGTATTTCCTTCGTAAACTCTATGCAGATTTCATCATGGGTCAACATGTTAATTATTTTGATTTTAGAGAGTTTCAAGGAGTGGGCAAAGGAATGCCTCAAGATAGACCTGGGGCAATTAGACAAGTACAAGGTCCCTATATTCCCCCTCCTGCTATCCCTTCTCCACCCCCAATGCAGCACCCAGACATTGTTGCAAATGCAACACAACAGGGCCTTAGTGCCATACACTCTTGACCGAGCATTTGATTATACAGACATCTCAGTTTGCACAAGCACATGATGAAGGTGATGATATTGGATCACCTGGTTCTACTAGACCATCGTCGTCCACACATGTATGTGTGCCCCATCATTGCATTTCTTGCAATCATTTATGCTTAGGTCCTATTATGGAGAGTAGTGAGCCACCGTTGAACACATCAAAGTATGATCTCCATTCACGAGATGAGGCAATGGGGTCTAGAACTCAAGTTGAGGGGTCAAGGACAAGAGTAGAAGCTATCAGATCAGTGAACCATAGAGAAGGAGAAATGCATGAGCAATCTTTTATGCAGGTAAAATTTAAAGTTAAATTTTATGGTCTATTCCATTTGAATATATAAACAAATTTATTAGTACTAATGTATCTAAGTGGGATAACAGTTGATGACAGAGGAGGAGTTGACAGAAGTTCATCATGGAACTTTGTCTGCCATCCAATTTGGCTTGGACTTGCCGGTATAATTTGTTCTACACATCAACTTTTTTTTATGCATTTATTTCTTTGTGAGTAATTATATATTAATTTATATCTTGATGTTAATTTTATTTTATAGTCAATCAAAAATTGAATGATGTGGCATCTCTGCCAATAGTCTTTTCTCGAACTCTTGATCGACCCAAGGGACTATCATTTACAGAATGACTTTCTCAATGCCAACAAAGGGTGGAGGTAATTTGATTGAATTGTACTTTAATTGATTGTTTGTGTGTAGCACATCTAACCTTTTTAAATGTATGCATTTCCTATTTTGTTTAATAATTATATATTAATTTATTTCAATGTTACTTTGCTTTTATGTAGTCTCTTGAGAATGTTCTGTTTGGACCTACAGGTGCACGTGGGGTCTGTCCACAATAACCTCTCTTGTTTTTGGTCAAATCCATTCCATTTGACCGTGTCAAAATCAAACGCATTGTTGCAAAATGCTTCAATTTGATGTAGTGGAAAGGTGCTAGGTGTGACATTCCATAGCTCGTGGGGTCGAATGGACTGCGCCAACGCATTAAGGTGGGTGGGTAAATGCCATTGGAGGTCTTGTTTGGTGTGCCAAGCATCCCAGTGATTCTGGGCAAGAGGCTATCGGTAAAGTCCCGTAAAATCCCTGAGACCAAAAAACTGCCAAACTTTGACGGAGCAGTTCTCAGAATTCGTGACAGCTGGGAATGTTCTGTTTGGACAAATGGAATGGAGTTGACCAAAAATGAGAGAGGTTATTGTGGACGGACTCCATGTACACCTGTAGGTCTATACATAACATTCCCAGCTGTCACAAATTTTGAGAACTGCTCCGTCAAAGTTTGGCAGTTTTTTGGTCTCAAGGATCTTACGGGACTTTGCTAGTAGCCTCTTGCCTGAAATCACTGGGACGCTTGGCGCACCAAACGAGACCTCCAATGGCATTTACCCATCCACCCCGATGCGTTGACGTAGTCCGTTCGACCCCATGAGCTATGGAATGAAAAATGTCACACCTAGCACCTTTCCACAGCATCAAATTAAAGCATTTCCAATGGCATTACCCGCCCACCCTGACGCGTTGGCACAGTCCATTCGAACCCACGAGCTATGGAATGAAAAATGTCACACCTAACACCTTTCCACTGCATCAAATTGAAGCATTTTGAAAAAATGTGTTTGATTTCAGCACGGTCAAATGGAATAGATTTGACCAAAAATGAGAGAGGTTATTGTGGATGGACTCCACATGCACCTGTAGGTCCAAACAGAACATTTCCAATTGTCATGAATTCTGAGAACTGCTCCGTCAAAGTTTGGCAGTTTTTTGGTCTCAGGGATCTTACGGGACTTTGGCGGTAGCCTCTTGCCCAGAATCACTGGGATGCTTGGCGCACCAAACAAGACCTCCAATGGCATTTACCTGCCCACCCCAACACGTTGGCGTAGTCCGTTCAACCCCACGAGCTATGTAATGGAAAATGTCACACCTAGCACCTTTCCACTGCATCAATTTGAAGCATTTTGAAAAAATGCGTTTGATGTCAGCACGGTCAAACGAAATGGATTTGACCAAAAATGAGAGAGGTTATTGTGGATGGACTCCACATGCACTTGTAGGTCCAAACAAAACATTCCCAGCTATCACAAATTCTAAGAACTACTCCGTCAAAGTTTGGCAGTTTTTTGGTCTTAGGGATTTTACGGGACTTTGCCGGTAGCCTCTTGCCTGGAATCACTGGGACGCTTGGTGCACAAAACGAGACCTCATCTGGTATTTACCCACCCACCCCGACGTGTTGGCGCAGTTCGTTCGGCCCCATGATGAGCAGAACAAAAAATATTGTTCCAGTTGACACATTCTCAATCATTGACATGGATGATATCTTAGTACCATTCCTTTAGGCACAATATGAGCTTCCAATGGAAGGCGCAATTGTGAGGCTAGAGATGATGAAAAGTGTGCGTCATTCACAATCATGTTTTACTTGTCTTCAATGATGATTCCTTGATTCAACTTAATCCTTTGATAATACATTTTAACCTCCTTGTGAAAGCGCACTTTCAAGGTTGCTTGAGCAAGAGCTAGCACCTCAACATCTAGGCGCACTTTTGGTGTTCTAGAAGCATGAACCAGCACCTCAAATAGTAAGGCACTCATTCTAGATTGTTTATTCAAAAATTGGCGCCTTGTATTCATTATCAAGGCACATATCCAAAGTCATAGAGATATGAAGTGGCACCTCACTAATCTAGGTGCACATTTGATGGTGTAGAGAGGTAGATGTGCACCCAAGTCATCATTTGATGCCTTCAATAATTATAAACTCCTTTGATGATGCATTTTATCCTTCCAATTCACTATCTAGCCTTAGGTGCACATTTTAGGTTAATCAATCATAATCTAGCGCCCTAAGTACCAAGGCGCACTTTTAGGTTAGTTTGATCAAGGATTAGTGCCTTCACTTCTAGGCAGAAGTTTGGAGTTGAAATACATCAAAATAACAAGTTTCTTCATCACTTCAAACATCTTTAACACTTTGAAGATCTCCAATGCATGATTGAATATCAAGAAACCAATGTATCATTTCATGAAGGTCTTGATGAGAACAAATAATATTGTTCAAGTTGACACATTCTCAGTCATTCAACCAATGAAATTGATGTAAACATGCAATTTGTTCATGTTGTGCCATCATGTTGATGCAAACATTCTCTATCATTCATATTGTCACATGTTGTAAGCCATGCATGTGAAGATGTAAACATAGTATTGGTGACATGAGCAACACTACTACATATTCTTAAGTGTTGTAAATATGCATCTTCTTATTTAATCATGTGTTGTAAATGAAGGAATGCAATGATTGCAATATGTGCACAAAACATAATTTTTGATAAGGATTGAAAGGAAATGTTAAGAAAATGCAATTAGCGGGTGTAAATCCAAAGTGTAGAAGCATAGACAAGGCATGTGAACAGTTTGGCATGACACCTCAAAGAGATGCTATCTCATGGAATGTAATGATTGCAAGATATGCACAAAATAGATTTTTTGAAAAGGCTTTAGAAACTTTGAAGAAAATACAATTGGAACGTTTAAAACCAAATTCCATAACCTTTGCAAGCATTCTCCCTACTTGTGCCAAATTAGGATCTTATATATACATGTATGCATAATGTCATGAAAATAATGTATAGTGTATATATCAAGCCATATAGGCATGTACAAATAAAACCACATGGGTATATACAACGATATACATCGATAACATACAAAAGTATATTTACAAAGCCAAATAGGCATATGTAACAAAATGTCCCAAAATCAAATCTCCTATCCAGATTGCTATCAAATAATCTATGGCTCTTGCTAGGCCATGAATATGGTGAACCAGTCTATGACTCATCCTCTATCGCTCATCGACTAGACCTCCTCGATAAAGATTTTTGAATTTCCACCTATTAATACAATCAAACAACGTGCACATTAATATAGAATTTAATATTCAAAATATATAACATGACATAAGTAATCAATCACTTATCGCCAATTGGTGATCCCTCTTGATCATTTCTTGTCTCTCTTCTTCTGTAGAGCTGGATGGGTAGGGGAGGTGACGTCCTATGAGAAGCATGAACAAGCAAATTTAAGTAAACATGAATATCATAAATATGTACATTAAACGCTGCGCTTATTATAGGACTGTTCTAGGACTTTTAGGACTGTTGTAGTTAAAACTATCCTAGTAGACATGTATAGGACTGTCATCTCATGGAATACAATGATGGCAAGTTTACTATCAAGATTAGTATGAAGATTAATTATGACTGTCATAGGACTTTTATAAGAATGCAAAGTAAGGAAGCATAGGCAAGGCACATGAACTGTTTGGTGGAATACCTCAAAGAAATGAGAATTTTGTCAGATGTTGTAGTTGCAATTGCCATGTGACACATGTATGTAATATGTGAAAGCATAGACAAGGCACATGAACTATTCGGCAAAAGACATCAAATACATGTCATCTCATGGAATGCCTTATGTAGAAAAAGGTACAAATGTGCAATATTAAGAAATACAAATGAGAACTAAAAATCATACCTTGAGTATAGTCAAAATAACCTACGATGCCATACAAAATAATTTATGATGCCATGCAAAATAATCTACGATGCCATGTAAAATAACTTTATTCGCAGTCTTGTATAGTCAAAAGCATGCATTATAGTTAAAGTAACAAGATTCTTAATAAAACAATTCTAAAAAATAGAAAAAACAAGAACAAGTTAAGATAAAAAATGTCATACCTGTCCATCTGGAAGTTTAAATGCTAGTCAAGCGAACCTGAGGGGTCATCTCTTACCTTCAAAGTATCCAATATTGCTTCATGATCAGCATTACTAATTGTCCATAGTTCTTTTAATTTTGGTTTTCCACGATGCTTTAGTAACTTGACATTTGTTGCTACAACTAGGTGAGAATACATCAATATGGTTTTATGCTTCTCAAAGTCTTCAAAGGCCGGGATGCCATTCTTTTTAATCATATATGTTCGTAACCAAGTCCCAGCAATAACAACTGATCCTGTAGGATATGTGAACCCATCATCATCTGTCATAGGTTGTGTTAGCTTTTGTTTTCCCTGTACACATCGTGCCAACCAATAGTCTGACCTCTCTTCATTTCCATGCGGTGCAACAACTGCATAAACATGACCTGGTTGTACAAGGTCTGAAAGATGTTCATAGTCAAATGAGCTCTCCATACCATTGACGGAAGATGATTGACCTTCATATAAAGGGATTAAATATTGTGGAATCCATGCATCTACCCACTCACTTGACTCACAATTGTTCCAATCACATTTAATACAACTCTGATAAAAACAAGCTAATTCTCATGTCCAAATAGTCCATGTACTTGCATCTGAGATTTGAAATGAATGCATCTTTGATGATTCACTGATTCTCTGACATTCTAATTTCTCTATCGCTATCCCATCATCAACCAACCAAAAGAACCTACGCACTTCAGAATCAAGAGCCACTCCTCGTGACAATGCATAGTTACACCACTTAACAATGGAATCTACATCACTGAATGTAGCACCACCTCTAATCTTTAGTTGTTCTTTAAAAAGAGCTCTCTTCACGCATGCACCTGCTCCATCATGTTCACCTTTTTCGTGCCCGACTTCAAAAAAATTCCAAATATGAGGTATACCCTTCTCTACATGCATTTTGCTCAACCAATAGAAATTACAAGCATTCTTGAATTGACCAGTGCAATTATCTGACCAAATGAGATGTTGATCCATTCTAATATCTTTTTCTTTCAAGAACCCATAAAATTGTTGAAAACAATATTGCACAAACTCTGCTGAATGAGATCGATCATCACTCATGTAAAAATGGTATTCTCTAACAATCTTCCTATTCTCTTTTGTACTCTCGGGGGCATGTCTGTATGTGATGTGAACAAAAATAACAATCTGAATAGAATTGTAGTACTAGGATTGAACTTCATTTTGGGGTTGCAATGTATAGTTTTCTGCAAAATCAACTACAGAGATAATACTTCCAATCAGGAAAGAGTCTTTACACATCCTAAACTGTTGATCTAACCATCGAGACCTGTGGCTATGTTTGACATACTTGTAGAAAAGATTTTTCTTAAAATCATCAATAAAATCAGCAATACTTACCTCTCTTACAATCAACTCACATCTAGAACCTTCACCTCCACTTTTCAAATTGTATTTCACTATCTCATATCTCTTTTTCTCAACCATTCTCTTTCCAAAATCATGCCCGTTGCCCTCATGAAAACATGATACAAACTTTGATAACCCACCACATTGTAAACACTTTTCATTTAAACAATCATTCTTGTAGAACATGCAACCATCATCTCTAATACATAGAAATAAATCCAATAAGTCCCTAGATGACTTTGGTAGTTGAATTGCACCACACTCCTGTAACATTTTGTTAGTGTGCAAAGCAGAACGAATATTGCATAATAATTCATGGTACATAGAAAACTCTACATGGTATTTGCAACAACATGTATTACAAACTTTAAGAGGAACACAATAAAATGGCTTAAGAGATTCAAATGCTCTTTGTGAGATTGTCATACCTAGGTGAGTTTCACAATATTGTTTGTACAATGTTGTTTGGCTACATTCCAAGTAATGTTTAGGATGTGGTGTGTGGTCTTTATCACCAATTCTTAACTTTACAACATCTTTTGCATTTGGTGATACCCTAGAGTTAGTGTGCCAAAATCGTTCAATTTCTTCCTTTGTGCTATCAATTAGCTTCTTGTCAACTCGTGGAAGCCTACAACTAAAAGCCCAAGTATCATTGGCAAGAGGACTATCTAGCCTTGATCTTAATCCTAGTGCTTTTGACAATGTTTTACGATTCAATCTTAAGTCAACACAAGTTTGCCTCATTAATCAAGCATTTCTTAATTGTTTGCTTACTATTGAGGTTGTTATTACTCTACGGGCAGCTCTTTTATCTTTCTCCTTGCTAGTCTTTCCAATAGAATTGAGTGCATTGAAAAGGCTTCTAACAATAATTTTATTCCGATCGGCTACTTTTTTTAACCAAATCTTTAATTTCTTTAGTAAAGGTCTCATTTTGTACATCTTTAATAATTGCAGAAAAAGTTGGCATTGTTCGGTTAATGTTATCTTCTCAAAGTATTCATTGAAGAGTTTTGTAGCCCACAACTGAACCGTTCGTGACGGCCTCTTGCCTTCAAGTTTTTCCATTATGTTCTCATCAATTTCAAGTAACCATTTTTGGGTTCTTGGGTGTTTTCCAATTTCATCACGATTATTCTCTTCTTGACAAATGTCCTCTCTTCTTATGAAATTTGGAGATACATTGATTGTTCTTGTTTCATCCATGTTATCAACCTCATCAATTTTATCAACAAATGGATTATGGAATGCAATTTCAACATCATGATGTTCATATCCACTTTCTTCAAGTGCATGCCTTCATTTTTCTTCTTCTTCTTTGTCCATGGTATTGTTATTATGAATAGGTGTTTCATAACATTTTTCAATATTTTCATTTGCAATATCATGGTGAATTTCATTCTTATCTAACATTTCATTATAATCAAAATTAACATCTTCAATTTGCATGTCATTAGATGGTAAAGAAGAAGATTCACCTTGATGAGCATCCACCAAACCCACTCTTCCAATCCTCTTCCTTTCCCTATCTTTTTCCCTAATTGCTTCAATTTCCTCCAATGTAACTTTCCTCCTCCTTTTTGCTTTACGACGACTGTTGCTCAACATTAGGGGAACAAAAATATCACCCTTATGATTGTAACAAGAAAATTGTCTCCAAAAGTGCATAAAAATATTCCTTTCATTGTCATAGCTAGAAATCACAAGTATTTTGACAGCAGAGGGTCTCTGGTTGCGGATGTCGGGCCCAACAATATTCCTTTTGTCTTTTTTCTGCATTTACAAAACGGATATCTATTTTCAAAATGGATATCCATTTCTTAAATCCCAATTCTTTGCCAACGGACACTCTGCAACGTCCATATCGCTACTACAAAACAAATATCCACTTTATTATGTACATTTGGATTCTAGACTAGGGATTCATTTTATTATTCTATAAACTTGTGAATTACCATCTAATATGAATGTTTACACACTAATCCACCTAGGTATCAACTTAATAAAGCTCTGGATATAAGCCATTAATTGATTTGAGTAATCTTACTTTGGACACATTTGTGAAGACTCCTAAAGAGCCTGGACATACAATTGTAAAGATGATGTAGCCTCCATATAAGCATAAAGATGATATTTAATTTTAGTTTGTTGAAGGCCATGTAAATCAGTCATTGATGAGGACTCTGCTACACCTAAAGTTGAGTCCTTTGTTTGGAACTTTGAAGCATGCAAAGAGGCAAGTGACTTGTAATGCTTAAGTAAACACAAGTCTCAACATGATGTAGTTCAACTTGATGACATGTCTAAATATGACACATTTTAGTTTGTATTGCATGAGGACTTCCTTATTCATGCATATCAAATTTATAATTAGGTATATTTTTCTGAAGTGTATGAGTTTGAGTCTTTCAATTTTTGTATTGACTCACTTGAAGATGCTAGCAGCCATGTGAACATGATTAATATGGGATCCAAGAGTTGTCCTTTTCCCATGCATTTGGAGTGGATTGTTGGCCCTTATGATTGTTTAAATCATGTTGGCCTAGCATTTGAATAGTTGCTTCGTGACATGGATGGGAATAGATAATGTATAGACTTTATCACACTTTAGGGTTTTCCCATTATATGCTAAAATGTTATGACTATCCACTTATTCTATTTTAGGCTATCATCAAATGAGGAGCTTCTAAAGGCAAAAATGTTGTCCCAAAAGAAGGGTCAATGTTATTCGTAAAGACATTAGATTGTTAAAATACAAATTCAAGGGTAGATATTCCTTGGGCTATTTTAGTATAGAGAAACAAAATTACAATATATGACTATCCTAGGAATTAGAATGGTTGATCATAGGATATTCATGGCATTTTGATATTAATGGATGGATTGATGGATGTTTAGGGAGTTTAAGTTTAAATGTAATGTATGAGAATTCTTATTTATGAAGGATCTAATAGGTCTTATGTCTTATTTGTAGGCCATTCAAGAAAGAAATGAAAAGATACCAAGGACTATCATAACACCTATTACAATTAGGTGCATCAAAGGATTGTCATCTAGGACCTTACCAATATGGGAAGTTATCAAAACCATGTCATGTTTAAAATTAAAGGCTTTATCACCTCTTTGTCCCTATAGGCCTATTAGAACAATAGGTCACATTTTATTCATATACCGGGGTTGAGAATAAACACTAAGCATTTGTAGTTATGGCAAGTGTAAATGGAAATAGATTACAACTTTAGACAATCTATCCTCTCCTAGATTGCACTGACTGAGTGGAAATTAAAAATTCCCTATCAATGTCCTTTATATACTGAAGGTATGGGTGAGAAAGGTAAACTTTGTATGTTGTAGACAAGGCCTCAAATGTAAAATATATTATGACAATAACGATAAGGACTGTTAGGCATGAATGCTATCACTATTATAGATTGTCAAACAAACCATAGGCTGCCATAATAGTACACTGCTGACTATCATACCTTTAGGCATGGTGCCATGAACCTTATGAGTAGAATGCATTGGTATTTGTGAGAAATGTACTGCTTATGTTAAGAATAATTGTTTATATTGTTTGATCATCAAAAGGTGGACTACAAATATGACTTTGTCAAAGGAAAACTTTAGTGGCAAAAATCTAACTATGAACTATTGTGCCATCCAAGCACAATCATGACCAACATCAAGCGATAGTCAAGGCATGGGTGTCTTAAGAAACACAATTGAAATTGTCCATGGATATTTGAAGTAATTCACAATATTCATGATCAAGAATCAACTCTGACTGTCTCAACAGTGGTAAATTTGGCTTCAAGACAATCAAAAATTAGGGATTCATTATCACCAAGTAATAAAGAAGAGTAACCGTAAGTGTCAACCTTAAATTTCATTATACAAGAGGATAAAGAAGGGGCCATAGTATTTTCATACCATAATACAACATACAAAAGGAAAATCATGAAGTCAAAACATGTGCAAAGGGTATCTATGTTAAAGAGGAGACTTGTGAATGGACGATGACTATCACTGTCAAAATAAGATATAGTCTCACTAAGGACAGTTAGGTGATTTGTGGATTGTCATGACTACAAGGCACGAGAATCTTGTGTATGAAGAGGAAAGAAATAAAAATAAAAGAAGATTGAAGGATTGTTGCACCTGGGTACAATGATCCTAAAGGATTGTCATGCTAAAAGGATAATCAACAGTACAAAGATTCATATTTCAAGGCTATCCTTAATCTCATTCACATGGTCCTAATGTTGGTTTGATTTGCATGGAGTGAGATGACACTATCAGGATTAATTGAAAAGGTGAAAGGGTTTGGTACCAAATTTGGTCACAAGTGTAAAAATTGCAATAAGCTTGAGAATATTGTTCACTAAACCTAGAACTATCACCAAGCAACATCCTATTCATAAGATGTGATCAACAAACATGTAAGAAAAATGGATATCAACCTTCTTGGTTATGCGTGCTTGATAAGAGCCCATACTTTTCACAAGGAGCCACCAATTTTTAACTAGATATTTCCATTAGAAACAGATAAAAAAATGTTCCCCCAAATGAGGAAACTAGATTGTTAATTAGAATTCTATGTGTAATGTGATATGAAACAATAGATACACCTATAAATGACCAACTAACTTTAACTTCTTGTATTATTGCCTTGATGTTTCAAATATGTTGCTTCTCTTCATCCAAAACCAATGGCACAAAAAATTTCATAGATCAAGGAAACGGATATCCGTTTCCAGAATGGATATCCATTTTAGAAACGGATATCCATTTTAAGTTGCTTTTACCGAAGCAAAACAAATATCTGTCTTGTTTTGGTACAAAGCAAGATGAATATCCATTTTGGTTGTTGACTTTTCATGGATTCTAATGTGTTTTCATGTTTTAGTCTCTTCTTCGAACTTGACCCTTCGTGCTGATAATTTTTTTTTTATGCAAAATTGATAAAATGAAAAGGGTTTATAGAAAAAATTGTTAGCTTTCTAAAAATATAAGATTTGTTTGGTTATCATTTTATTAAATAATTATTAATAATTTTCTATATACCATGTCTCTGAAATCCTAATGGACACACTGATTGAAAAACATCCATAACTTTCAAACCATTTCACCTTTTTGAGATCCGAAACCTGCGTCACACTCTATACTTTTCTGGCTATAGGTTAAAAAAAAATTGAATTTTGATTTTTTTTTATCGAGTTAGGTTGGCTGGAAAATTACTTTTTAGTTTTTAAAAAAAGTCAGTAAAAAAATCATAACTAATTATTTTATTGGAAAAAAATTTCAAATAAATATGTGTCACATCTAGACATGAGTCCTCTACTTATTTTGAAAGTTCCAAAAAAAAAAAAAATTTTACTCATAGTTAGGTTGGCTGGACAGACACCCACTTTTTATTTTTTTTTCTGAAAAATTTAAAAGTTGTTCATTGAAATATTCAATTTTCACTAAGTAAATTTAGTTTAAAAAAAAAAAATAGTAGCCTATAAACTAGATTTAATTCTCTACAAATTTTGTTCTTACATCTTTTTCAAATTGTGTAGATAATCCATTCAAATTTTCACATGAACTTGATAAAGTCTGATTTTTTGTATTTTCATTGCCACTTAGAGGTATAGTTTGGCCCATCATGATCCTACACATACCCATATAGATTGTTGTTTTGTGTATTCTCTCTCTCCTTGTGTGTTTGTTTTATATTGTCCACATTGTTGTAGCAATCTATTTTGGACAGCCAATCAAAACCCCTGCCTACCAACAATCTAAACTAAACAGATTAGTAGCCCATGATGGGTTATAACATTTTATTTAAAATATTTGTAGAGAACCCTGCCATTGGTTGGTTGGAACCAACATGGCTATGGGAAACATGTTAAATAGGTGACATATTTGTTTTCACAATGAATGTGGGTGCATTATGAAATGTACAAATCCTTTTTTAGCAAATGATTTGGATGTCTTCAAACATTGAATATCAGAGGTCTTAATGATAAAGAAAAGTTATAGACAATCATCAATCTTGGAGGCCATACAAATGAGATAAACATGTATGATCTAAAAATTCAAGCTCAATAATAGGATCCTTAAGAAACGATTAATCAATTATATAGATTTATGTTAAATAGTATCTTGTCTATAACAATAATAAGAAGAATCGATGCACTTGTATGTAACAACCTCCAAGGTGTAACTTTATTTTTCTTAAGAATTAACCAAAACAAACAACCCAATGCTAATAAAAGGGTTTATGATAAACTTCCATTAACTTCCATGATACAATATTATGTAACAAAGTGCAAAACTTGCAAGTGATAACCAATAAGATCAACATAATATATAACTTCCACTCATTAGATGTAATAAACATAGCATTAAGTAAATCTCAAGTACATTTCAAATAATATGAAAGTCTTCCAAATATATATCTGGAAATCATCAATGAAAATAACATCATTATACAATCAATATATACAAGGGGTCAAATATTATAACTCTCATCAATAACAATGAATACAATAAGCTATGAAGCAACCACTACAAATACAAGTGGCCATATATAATGTACATCATAAATAATATCTAAAGAACTCCAAACTCAACTTTGCAAGCTAATCCTCCAAGATCTCATGCTTCTATTATTGATCAAGGAAGGGATTGAACCCACCATGAGGACATCTCTTTCCTCCCCATCCATTAGTGAAGGTGAAGAAGCACCATCCATAATCCAAAAGTGTGGTATAATATAATACTAGTGTTTATCTTATTTAGTTCATTTCTAAATTAACACATAAGAATACATATGAAACCATAGGTCCAACCATTTCAAATACATGGAATTAGATTCTTCAATGCACATCAACACATTCTTTCTAGCATCTAATACATATATAAATGCAAAGGTATGAACAAGTCAAATATGACTCTCAATAATAACCACAAGTCCTTTCAAACCAACAAGGTTTGACTTAGAGCTACACATTCAAGACCATATACATCTACATGAATTGCTATTTGCATCCCATACTATGTAACATCCCGCCCCGCAACCTCGAAGGGTAAGGGCCAAAAGAGGGCAAGAATATTTTTGACATAAATAGATAACATACACATGATACGGTTGCCAATTTGATATGTCGACAACATTCATGGCCAAGTATGGCTGAATGTACAACCCAAAGGAGAGGACTAAATCACCCTCCTTGCAACATCTTTAAAACTACATTCATTTTTAAGCACCAAATTCAAATGTTCCTTATACCCATTTCCACTTATAAACATGAATCCATAATCATCATAGTACAAACAGATCTGATACCCACACCAAAATCCATAAGTCATTTAAGAAACATCTCATTTCTTCTCATTAAATTACATGATTACATCTTCTCTCTTAAGAGAGTACAATTACATAAAAGATTATACAAGTACAATGGCATAGTCATGAATATGGTACAATAACTGAATGAGTACAACAATAAATATAGTAACAGAGAGAGAGAACATCTCCAACTGGTACTCCAATAACCCATTCACTGGTCTCCAATGGCGGTGGCAACACCTCCCAACCATGTGGACTCAAACAAGACCACCCCACCGTGATTGGAGATAGTCACAAGGCCCAAACAAAAGAATTAAGGAAAGGAATACAATGGCCAACACTCACGTCAGTCACGGAGAAGACACGACACACAAAGCATAGTGACATGAGGAGACTCTAACCGCTCCTAGGATACTACTCCAATGAGAAGGGGTAGGCGGATAGGGGCAACAACAAGGAAGTAGTCAAACTATGTACCCATCACCTACTCACAGACCTTTCCCAAGACACATACTTCATGTTACATCCACTTTGAAACTCATCCTATCATCAACACCCAAACATCAACAAGCTCATCTAGCATACATAAACATTAAACAAGCCCATGAGGACCTAATCCTTGGGCATTACAGTGACATCCAATGTATGGGTCAACCATACAACTGGTTATCTAAAAATAGGTATTGAGCATGCACTTTGGGTAGTCCAGTGACCATAATTTGATATACATTAATTAATCATCACGCCCATGCCAAGATATAATTGACTTGGCAGGAGATGTATTAAAAACAACCCATCTTCTCAAGTATAATAATATGTAATAATCTATCGGGCTAATGTGGAAAGATAAAATGAGGCTCTATCACCAAGACAACCCAGATTTAAAAACCAAGTAGGTGTTATTGTGACTTCAACTCTAAAATGTAGAGGGAGGGTATTAAAAGCAATTCACCACATTGTGGCCTACAACAGTGAATGTAAGGTAAGATACTGTCAACCCTCAAATATCGCAGTCCTTCAAAATGGGTCAGTCCAATCAAATTGAGAACAAAAGAAATGATCTACTTTGACTTCCAAGAGGATCCATAGGCTCATCTCTTAGAAGGAAGGACTCTGGGCCTTGGATGCAAGCCAATTGAACATATCTAGCACTATTAAGATAGTCTCTATAGGATAACATAAACGGTTTTGTAACATAGTCTCCTTATGTTTTTTTGTTTTCTAGTATGGCCAATGGCCTAAAGAAGATATGACTTTAACAATGCTTGAATGACGTCCAAAATCCAAGCAAAGAATGACTAATGAAAGAAATAGATATTTGCCCACTCACATATATATTACAATCATGCCCAACCATATGCCATCAAAAGACTATCATCTCATGGAATGCATGGGTTGTAGAATACACACAAATCAGGGTTATGGACAGGCTTAAGACCCTCACCAGAAATTGCAAAATGTGCAAGCATAGACAAGGCACTCGAACTGTTTAACATAATGCCTTAAAGAGTTGTTATCTCATGGAATGCAATGACTGTACGATTGCACGAAATGGATTTGTTGAAAAGGACTTTAGAAACTTTCAGACAATGCAATTGGTAGATGTAAGCCAAGTTCCACTACCTTTGTTGCATCCTCCGTACCTGCGCCAAGAGGGTAGTGTAATGAAGGCATGTGAACTGTTTGATAGAATGCCACAAGGAGATGTCATCTCATGGAATACACTGATCACAGGATATGCACAAATGATTTTAAAGAAAAGTCTATAGAAACTTTCAAGCAAATGCAACTAGCCGGTGTAAGGCCGAATCCCAGAACTTGCGATAGTATCCTCCCTGCCTGTTCCCAAATGAAACCTTTGTATAGGGTAGGGACATCTATCAAAGTATAATGGAAGGGGAAAAATTTGTCAAATATTGTAGTTGTAAGAGCGTTGATAGACATGTATGCAAATCGAAGCCAAGACAAGGCACATGCAATGTGTGACAGAATGTCTCAAAGAAGTAAGGTCACATGGACTACAATGATCACATGATCTACTAAAAATGGATTTGGTTAAGAGGCTCAAGAAACTTTTAAACATTTGTATCTGCAATTGCCCTGGTAACCATGTATGTGTATGATAAAGCATAGACAAGGCAAGTGAACAGTTTCACAAAATGCCTAGACAAAATATGGTCCCATGGACAACAATAATTGCAGGTTACACATAGAATGGAGGGTGCTGCCACAATAATGGGTTACACTTTTTGGGACATCTTGATTTTTGCTGAAATCACATATTTTTAGAAAATATAATGATTTAAGCCTTGAAAGGTTCCATTTAAAGGATTTAATTGAAGAGGGTTTGATCAAACCCCCTTAGATTCAAACCCCCTTGGATAGAACCCTGTTAGTTTTAAACCATACCTATAATGGAGTCTCCTCTACACCTATCAAAATGCTAATAAAAAACTACTTTTGATTTACCTTTTGGGGGATCAAATGAATTCATTTAAAATTTATGTTTTGTAAGTATGTAGTCCTTATTATAAGCTTCCCAAAAAGTATAATTTTAAATATATTTAGTTTGATTATTATATTTATTTTTTATTTCTTGTGAATGTAGGTTTTTCACTGAACATCAAGTTCTCTGTTCTACACACATGGAAAATTAGTAAATTAGTAAAAAAAAATTCTAAAAAATATCTATGCCCTAGGTATTGATGTCCTTGTTTCAACAAACAAAAACAATTGAATTTTGATAATGTTTTATGGAATACGCCTATGTCTAAATTATAATTGGTTTGAATTCAAAACTTAATTAAAAAAAAATTCAACAAAACATTATGAAACCAAACGCATGCCTTATATATCGATGTTACCAATCTAAATTCAAAAGAATCAGAATTTTAACCTTTGTAGAAAAAAGTTATGTGCTACAGAATACACATCACTTTAAAAAAATGTTGTTTACTATTAAAAACTAGTTATCAAATGAGACACAAATTTTTTTATAATTTAACTCCAATCTTTTTAAAAAATATATATTTAGAATCTACAAACAAAATCTCACAAATCACTAGTTGGCATCATCTTCAAAATGTTGATTTCAATGTCAAGTTTGGCCAAAAAGTGTAACCCATTATTGTGGGATGACCTTGGAATTGTTAAAAAGGCTTTAGAAAATTTTAAAAAATGCCATTGGCTTGAAACAGAGTAAGGGCATCCATCAAATACGCCCCAGAGAAAAAACAATGATAGTATATCAACAGATGTAATCTGCCCTAGGAACCTGGGTTAAGAGAAAATGCCAACTTACCTGGAAACTGTAAAACAATTGCAAAGAAATGAAGTATAGTCAGCTACTCTTTCTCCTCCCCATGTCCAAAACCCTAGCTTCTCCTTGTTTTCCCCCAATTTCCAGAACCTTCTCTCATAAGAGTGAGAATGGGAATCCATCATAAGAAAAAAAACATAAAGGAAAGGTATATAATTTTCTAAAGTCAACAATGACCACCCATGAATTATTTTTGGGTTTTTCTATTAACATAAAAGAGACAACCAAAGACTGAGAAGATTAATCACCATGACCAAAGCACTAACACCACAATAAGAAAATGAATCAATGAACGCACGCACACGAAGGCACTACACAGGGTCAAGTTACTAACACAATGCCACCGAGACAAATTTGACATCAAAAGTCATATGGATCTGACTCATAGGAGGATAAAACAATCAGACCGGGTCTGAGGCAAGATACAACATCGGAGAGTCTTTCTCGAATAGAGACGATGGCAAAGATAAGGTGTTTTAGGCCAGTGCGACTATCTCCAGTAACCGCCATTGGGGAATAAGAGTATGCTCAGGCCTGTGAGTCCAGGTAGAGTCGATACCCAATACCTGCATCACTTTGATCACATGTCAAAGCACATGTGCATATAACATACATCATAGCCAAAGCAACAATAAGCATGTAATCCAGCACGATAAGCAATCATGTCGACATCATAATAATATCAGAATCCGTCAAGGAAAAGCAACAACCAAAATGTGAACACGGGGGTCGTTACATACTATGAAAGGTCTCTTCACATGATGCTATATGTCTTATTAAAAACATGTTTCTAAGGTAGAACTATATGCATCCTAACCTTAGCACAACATGAGTATCCAAACACACATAAAACAAAAATTCAAATATTCAAACACATGCGCACACGCACACGCACACGCACATAGAGAGAATAGAATACAACATATAATTTAAACATTCACAACTCAAATACACATCACACATAAATTAAACACACATAAAGAAAGTACATAAAGCAAACATAGAATACAAACACATCATACATTTCAAAATACAACCCAAAATCCAACCAAGGCCTCTACCTTAAAGTTCAAATACAAGATCACAACCAAGGCATCTGCCTTAAAGTCCCATACCACATTATGACACACATCTCCCATCGATAAAGTACATCAAGATACCAAATATCATATAAGTAATCTAACCATATAGTAAACACAGAGTACCCCACCATCCGATGATATGGTATACCAAGTTGGGTCACAGGTCTTAGTCAGATATCTCCTATCTCTAATGATGAAATATGGAATATAATTAGTGCTTCTACATAGCCTATGAAATCCTTCATCCATCCAAAGCACTAGAACATATGTGATGTGTTTATGGGGAGAAGAGCATCTACTAATCTCTTATAGTCTTACCTAATGGGAGAAGGTCTTCAAATGTGTTGGACAAATATTAGAGAAAGTGATGTAAGCTAGAAGCACCCACAATACATCTCACATTCTCTCAATCCATACTAATCATGGTTCCTATACGGAAACCAATGTATACATAGTCTAAATCAAGACCACAAGGTGTAGTGAAGCATGGAAGACACTTCCAGTTATACTTACACACAACACCACGTAACAAAATAGGTACAACACCTAATTCAAGAGTCTACAATATAATAACTCTATCTCATTAAAGAGATTATCTCTACTGAAATTAAGTTGAGAAATCATACAAAATATTATTGGAAGTTAAACATTTCAATCATGAAATCAAAACTGTTATACACAAATCTACTAGAGGACTCTCAAGAAAAAGATCAAAACTTAAGTGTAAACATTCATGTTCACACTCTCATTAATAATATCAACATAAAATAGAGTTCAACGTACACAACAAAAATATAAACTCACCAAACCATGTTGGGACATCACATACACCAAGCATTTCTTTCATGCTAGCAATTTGTATATAAATTGCATAAAAATAGCTTCCATTGGAAAAGCTATAAATTTCTTAAAACATAACATTTTTCAAAATTTTAGAATATTTTAGAAAAGTAACATAGAGATATACAAATCTCATAAATAATTTAAAAATAATTCCTTTTAATATATATATTTTTAAGTCACAAATAGATAGTCACTAATTCATACATATCTCATAATTGAGGATCTGATTTGAATAGATTCTTGTGAGGATTTAATAAACTAGGTTGTGCATCTTCAATAATAATTTTAAAGAGACTCGGTTCCTAAAATAAAATTTATTTAAGACACAACAGACTGATTTTTCTCAAGATAGTTTTATAACAACTGAGACATCTAGTCACAAATATTTTTATATCTCAAAATATAGAATCTGGGTATCACTATTTTTTTTTTATAATTTAGAAAGCTTAGTTGGGCACTATTTTCAGCAAAATCCAGTTTCTAAAACAAATTTATTGAAGATGCAACATACTAGTTTTTCTCAAGACAGTTTACCAATTTTCATAAAAAAAAAAATCAATCAAATTGTTTAATTCACAAAACAAAAATCATGTAAGATAAAATTCTAAAAATCATAAAGAAAGTTTATCACATATTTGAAGACTACATATCCAAAATTGAAAGGTACCAGTTCATCATTTATGAAATTTGCTCAATTTCACATAGGTTTCTATTTTCTTTTCAAGACAACTAGTTTCTAATTCATTCACAGTATGATCAAAATTCAATTCTTTACTGAAGCAAACCTAAGTTCATTAATTACCAAACAAACCAAAAATCATCTACATCTTTTCATGATTAGAATCTTACCTTAAAAATATTGCATAAATTTTAAATTTGAAGATCTTGAAATTCCAATTCCTAAAGTGAAAATAGCCACTCTCTTCATTCTTCTTCTTCCTGTAAGTCTATCCTCTTTTTCTTTCTCTCTCCATAATCCATAATTGCATAGCGCATAATCAAAAGAATGAAATCCTCAAAAAATAAAAGACTCATTTCAAATCAAAGTTTCCTTTTTTTTTTTTTCTCTCATGAAATCTTCAAAATAAAAATAAAAATTATTTTTCTATTCACAACTAAACATAATAAATCTTTATATTATCTTCTTTTTTCAACTATGAAATAAATATAATTATTTATTTCTAATTCAATAATATAAACTTGTACAATCAATTATTTTAAATTAAAATAAAACAAATAGATTTGCCAAATCATTTAATTTTATTTCCTTTTCTCAACCATGAAATAAATAATTATCCTTCTTAGCGAAATAATTAATAAATACTAATAAATAATTCATCACCACAATTACTTATTATTATTATTAATTATTTATTTTCTTTTAATTAAAATTATTTTAATCTAGTTTAATTATTAATTACCCACACAAATGGACTATCTTAGAATACTTCAACACTAGGACCTAGAAACACAATCTTGCCACACATACCTTAGCAGCATTGTTAGGAACAATATAATCATTAATCAGCTTTAATAGTTAACCATAGTATTGGAATCACACATTATACATAAAATGTGTTAAATCAACACTTTACATTTAACATAACTTAATAAAGCTTATCTAATTTTATCATAAAATTAGAATATCATAGACTTACAAAGAAACTAAAAATGAGGGATGGTACATTCTAGAGATTGTGAAGCTTGTTAAGAGAAAAAATATTTGAAACATGACATTTTTTAATCAAGATTTTAAGAGATGATTAAAACCATGCATTAGTTGATATCATCACATGTGTTCCATAATCTTCTCTCTCTCTCTCTCTCTCTATATATATATATATATACACACACACACACACCCCTCCATCCTCCTCCTGTCTCTCTTCTCTATAACTCCCCCCTCTCTCTCACAAGTTGTTTGATTTCTTATAGGTTCACACACACACACACAAAATTTCATATTTATTTAATAATGTATAATATATATAATATAATATATAATAATAAATATAACTAAAATATAGATTTTATATAAAAATAAATATATAATTAAATAAAAAATATAAAATAAACATTAAATTTGTACTATATTTAATATAATATACAATTATATATTATAATATGATATTAGAAATAAATACAACAATTTACATTATATGATAATAAATATAATTATATTATATATTTTATATATAAAATAAATATAACTTAATAATATATCTATATATAATACATATGATGTAAATATACAATTTTATAATATAATAATATATTTAAAATATATAAATATAATTATTTTATATTAAATTTATAATTTCTTTTTAAGCTTATTTACATGTATGTCAAGTGCAGAGATTTGGTGGATGCCTATAAAGCGTTTGACCACATGAAATAATGAGAAAATGTCTCATGGAATATGATTATTGCAACATACAAAAGTCTTAAGTGGAGTTTAAAAAACATGGGGCAAAATGAGCATAGGGATTACGTGGATCAATAATAAATGGCATATATGACCGAGCATCACTCCCTCTCACAAAGGGAATGCCTTTGATGTAATAAAAGTAAATTTTTAATTTGGTTTAAATAATATACATTAAAATAAAAGAATTCATTATGACACAAAATTAAACACATATATCATTTGTTGTTAATTTACCATTTATTTCAATACTTATCCTAGGAACTATCTTAATTTCTTAATTAAATTATGAGCCTAGTTATTTAATGTGGGGTGGTTTATTCCTTAAGATGATGTTGAGATGTTACTGTATTCAAAACACTCATCATCAAAACCCATATTAAAGCCTTTAGTTAGGTAGCTATGTTTGATGATTCACATACTATATGAATTATAATGATATAATTAAGAATTTTGGAGACACTTTTGTCAACATTAATGGCAAAGATCATTTGATATTGGTGCATTGATCATTCAATACACTATATTTTATTTAAAATAATGTAGCTTGAAACCACTCTACATCTAAGTGATCCCCAACAATACCACTAAGATCATATACATGAAAATGTTGGAGTAGAGAGAAGGTGATAAGTAATGAATATATCTCTCACATCATACATGAAAATGTTGGAGTAGAGAGAAGGTGATATGTAATGAATATCTCTCTCACATCTTGCCCTGTCAGATTTAATAATGGCAACTCCCCACCTAGATGCTTGTTTACCCATTATGTAGTGTCTTACACCTTTCCTTCCACCACTAACCATAGATGGGATTATCCCTTTAAAAAATCTTTGCTAAAAAAATGTAGCCTGATTAATGAATTCTAGGTGTATCTAGGGGTTTTAAGAGTTATGATAAGTATGAATTTGGAAATTAAAATTTTGAATTTTTTTAAAATAATAGAGAAATTTAGATTTGGAAATCAAAATTAAATAATTAAAGCCAAGGCATTTTTTATCCATGGGTATTGACAGCCTCCCAGAGCAAGAACTTAGACATGGGCTTGGATAAATCCCAAGCCTCAAGCATAATGGCTCTCAAGGTCCTTATCATCATGACATTGGCCTCCAAAAATGTGGTGCTCTTCTAAGGCATGCCATTCTTTTCACACAACAACTTCACACATTGTGTCAACAATCTTAGGTTTTGATGTGGCACCTATGGTAAGCATTGGTGCTCCACCTAGAACTCTAAGCACCATGAAACCAATCCATCCATGACAAACCCCTAATATTCATAGTGCTCATTATTTGTAATGGGTAAGATAAAAAGGCCTTAAAGGTGAATTATTGGGTCCTTAAGCAAATCAATTGTTGCCCTAGGCATAGCTCCCCATGGACATGTGTCATATTTGAATTGTTGTTATGAAATGACTAATAAAACTCTCTATATATATAGTAGAAGATGAAAAGCACAAAAAATTGTCAATGATTACATGTTCATGGAGGAAAAATTCAATGCAGTTGTTGCCAATTATGATCTCCATCTTTGGTTGGCACCTATTGGAGGTATCTTCTTGCATAATGGCATTCGAAGGCGTCTGACGTTTCATTGTGCCATTCTGTCATTCATAGTCTCTAAAATGATTTCTCTGTCACTGTGAACAATTTCCTGTTTTGTCATTCAGATGAGATGGGTGCGGATTTTATAGAGAAAATTTGTAAAATTTATTATGGTTGGTCCTTTGTTCTCCATTAATAGCCTCCAGTTCAAAATGATACTGCTATTTTTGTTGTGTCGAATGATCCTGAACACCATGGTTTCTTGGTTGAAGACTTGAATGCAGATAATCCTATGTCTTAGTTATCTTTTTACATGCATATATCATATGTTAAGTTATATAGTCCTTGTCTATATCTATGGTATATCTCTTTTTTGATATTCCGTACAAGATCGATAACTATCTTGAACATCCTTTTGATTCCTGGGCAGAGATTTTTTTGTTTATAAATCTCTTACATCTATGTAATCCCTTCATGGGGCATCTCTATAATCCCTTCACAGGAATATTGTTTATATATATATATAAAGTTTAGGTGCTTTGCACCTTTGATCGACCAAAAAAAATAACAATTTTTTTATTTGGTAGTGGAAATATAAATTCCTGACACTATTTGTTGGCATATAGAGTTAAAGTTGCCATTTCATCTTAACTATAGTGTATACTTTAATGGTTTTTTAATATAATAATGTTTTTGATATTATAAGGCAGCAAACCAGGGGTTGATCCCATATTACAAAACATAACCCAAGAAGGGCAAAAAAGGCTCAGAAAATAAAAAGAGCCGAAACAACCACCAACAGCTTACATACGGCTGATAGACAGCAAAAAGTTACTAATAGTAAAAAGCCAACAAACGGAAAGCAAAGAAAGACTAGGAAGAGATGTCCTCCTCTCCCTTCGAAAGAAACTCTAGCATTTTGTCCAGTTCTTTAACCCAAGAGAAGAGACCTTATTTTCTAGGAACTCCACCCATTCCTTTAGCTAAGACAGATCATCAACAACATTAATTTCCTCAATATTGTCTTCTTCCCTACCATCTTGAGTAGTATTATCAGGATCAACATGAATAGAAGTGGGAACAAAGTATATATCTTTCCCAATGTCCTCATCAATATCAGTCATTTTCGCCTGGGTAGTAATATCACCAACATCCACACATTCACTAATGGGGATAGGATTATGAACCCCAACATTATCTTCAGTTTCAAAGACCTCCATAGGAATGCCCTGCCCATCAATTTCTTCTTCACCACTAGAAACTTCAATAGCAATTTCGTGAACATCAGTCTTGGGATCTTCCTCTTCGTGGGTAGAGGCTTCTGAATTGCTTTCAAAATAGTTAATCAACTTCAGTTTGGGAGCCCGTTTGCCAGCAATTCTACCAGACTGCCTAATGACAACAAATTTACCCTTCATTTTATCTTTTTTGAGGTTCTATAGGGGTCCCTCCCCACCCTGACTCTGCTCAATCTGGGTCCCAGAAACTGCAAAATCATCCTTCTAAAGGTTAGCCTCCGTGTCCACATTTGAGAGACGTCTTTTAGCTATCAATTTAAATTTGGAGGGAGGGTTTTGAACACTCTTGGTTGAAGACTTAGAAATACCAGAGCAAGGATCACTAACAGGGAGTTGACTAGGAGTAGCAAGACTTGATTTCACAGAGGTAGGGCTATCCTGACTAGAGGGTTGAAGAGGAGGAGACAGGGCTAAGTGAAATTGGTATAAACAATGAATGAACCCTTGGTGTAAAGGAATAGGATTTTCATCAGGTTTCTTCAACAAAGTCTTTTTAACATGTTGCACAGAGTGTTCAAGAGAGGAAATCAAGTAGAAAGGGAAACTAATTGTGGCATTCCTTCTAAAATGATTCAATAAAGGGAGATGGTAGTGATAGAACCTGGTGAAATGGCCCTCAAGGGTGAAATACTTCATCACCATATAACACATGTCAGCCCATGGTTCAGGGAGACAAGCTCTTTCAAAACCACCTTGGTAAGGCACCAACTCCTCTCCTTTGCCAAGAAACAATTTCTGATTTTGAACATCTGAAACCCTAGACTTTTTCTACATCTTCATTCCCTTTTGAGAGAGACCCGTAGCCATAGAAATGTCATTCTCAGAGACCACAAAGTTGACATTCCCAATTTACACCTTGTGGTTATCCCAAGACTGAGCAAATTGAATAGATAGATTTTCATTGTGTCCATTCAAACATTCAAGGAAAGGGTTGACTCCTCCTTCCTTAAGTAATGCTAGACCAAGGCATTCTCTTTAAATTCTCTGCAGTTGTTGGGTTCAGTTCGAATCCTGTCGCCACCCATGATTAAAAAACCAATGAAGCTGAATGAGCCTGGGAAAGGAGTAGATAGAATTGTATTCCAGGAAACTTCTATCAATACTATGAGAAAATCGAGAGACTTTGAACACAGTGCAATGAGTATAAACAACAATAAAGAAGACACGATCATAATTAGGGCAATCATTAAAATGATAACCCGAGGTCCTAATATCATCTTTCCAAATTAATCAGCTATCTTTCACACACATGCAAGACTGTCTAGGCTCAGTCCCATCATTATTAGAGTGTCTAATCAACATGCCCTGAATTAAAGAACTGGCCACATAGATAAGCCAGGTGAAATGATGAGTAATCATCATATAAGCATTTGTTCTTTTTGAATGATATCCCGAATTTGACGTGGGAAATTATGAAGTTGGTGCCAACATCGCCAATTTTGAAATTGCTGACCTAAATTTTCCAGGCCGTCAGCAATAGTGTTGCCCTCCCTATAAATGTGAGAGAAAGAAATAACAGGAATAGCCTGAGAGAGAGTTTGAATATCAAGTATTATATCCTTAAGTTGCCATCCACACTCCAAAACTTTAGAAATAGCCTAAATAATAATTTTTGAATCACCCTGAACATGAAGCTAATGGATGCCAAGAGAAATGGCCAACTTAAGACCCCATAAAAGAGCAGAAGCTTCAGCAAAATTATTAGTTTGGTTACCAATTCCTCCAGCATAAGAAGCAATAAGAGCTCCTTTTTCATTCCTTATAACTCCTCCAACACTAGCCTTACCTTTAGACTTAGCAGCTCCATCAAAATTTAATTTGGACCAACCTTTGTCAGGGGGAGTCCAAATAGTGTTAAGTCTTTTAATACATTTAGAATCATCAAAAGAAAGAATTTGATTCCCAATCCCCTAGTTAGAATCTACAAGGACTTCATGCCGAGTAAGAGGTTTATCAGCAATTTTGATGTTTGAATTTGACACATTTTCCAGGAGAGCCTTAGAAAAAGAATTGAAAACCTGTGAAGAATTTCTGACAATTTCTCTGAAAATTCTATTATTTCTTTCTTTCCAAAGGAACCAAGCAACAAAAGGAAGGGTTTGAGTCCATAATTCAACTAACCAAGGATGGATTAGAGGAGGGATCCAATTAAGAATAAGATCTTTTATTTCTTTGTTGCAGACCCATTGTAACCCAAAATTCAGAAAGACTTTACTCCATATCTTGGTTGCAAATTCACAATGCAAGATAAGATGGGAGACAAATTCTTCCTCTTTCAAACACAAAACACATATGTTAACCAGTTGCATACCCCTTCGTTGAAGATTGTCCTGTGTCAGAATTTTATTATGAATAGCAATCCACCAGAAAAAGTTAACCTTAGGAAGGAGTTTACAATTCTAGACCTTCCTCCAGACATCATCTTTAGGTTCCTCGATCAGCAAATGGTAAGAAGATTTAACTAAAAAAAACCCCTTCCTGTCAACAAACCAAAAAAATTGATCACTTCTAGAGAAAAGAGGAATCCTGGTATTTAGAAGAACTTGTTATATTTTATTAGCCCTGTGGAGGAGATTCAGATTATTATTACAACATTCCAAAAGATTTTTCCAAATTCTAACACCATGATCTTGATGAATGTAGTGACTAACTTTGTTGCAAAAAAAATGTTTAGCAAGAATACTAATAGCTTCATTACCCATCTGTTTAAAAAGAGGCCCATTAGCCAACCAAGGATCTTCCCAAAAATTTATAAGCAAACCATCACCAAGTTTCCATTTGATACCCTTGTTAACGAGACTTCTAGCTTTTTATAATTTTATTCCAAATAACAGATCCTTGAGGAAGGCCCTCTTGATTGAGGAAAGAGTATCTGTCAATATTCCTTAAGTAATTGGCCTTTATAATAATACCCCAGTCCGTATCTCTATTTAAGAAGTTCTAAACAATCTTTGATAGCAGAGCCTTATTCATATTTTGAATTGTTCTAATGTTAAGCCCACCATGAGACTTAGGTAGGCAGACCTTATCCCATTTAACCAAAGAAATTCTCTTTTTTTCTTATGTTCCCGTCCATAAGAAAGTTCTTTGAATTTGCTCCAGTTTATCAGCCAAATATCTGGGCATTTTAAATAGGGATAAAAAGTAGGCAGGAATGCCCTGAAGAGAGGCCCTTAGAAGCTGCAATTTTCTCGCACTGCCTAAGAGTTTTCCTTTCCATCCCGATAATTTCTTTTGAGTTCTCTCAAGGATATTATGCCAAAAACCTGGAGAAATTTCCTTAGTAGTCAAAGGGAGACCAAGAGAGACTGAAGGAAGGTCAGCAGCTGCACAACCAAGGATATTAACAATTTTTCTTTGGAGATCCCCTGGGGTATTGAAAAAGAAAACATTACTTTTTTGAAAATTAATATGCTGACCAGAAGCCATAGCATAATCATTCAATAAAGATTTCCATCTAGAGGCTTCCAAGATAGAGGAGATGCCAAAAAGAATGGTATCATCCACAAACTGTTGGATAGACATAGGAGACAGAGAGGAAGCAGGTTTAATCCTAGTTAAAACTTTAGAGTTGATCTTACTGTGAACAGATTTACCAAGTGCTTTAGCTATCATAATAAAAAGATATGGGGACAAGGGATCTCCCTGTCTTAGCCCCCTAGAAGAAGAAAAGAAACCTCTTGGAACTCCATTAACAAGGACTGAGTATTTAGCAGTAGTAACAATTTCCTTAAAGAGAAGAGAAACTTTATCATTGAACCCAAGCTCCTGAATGATTTTAAATAAAAATTGCCATGACACCCTATCATAAGCTTTAGAGATATCAAGGTTGAAAACCATACCTGGGATACGACTCTTTTCCATTGAATGAATAGTTTCATGAGTAGTAATCATAGCATCTAATATCTATCTCCCAGGAACAAAACCCTTTTGTGAGGGAGAAATAATTTTGTCAAGAAGAGGTTGGATTTTGACCACCAGAAGCTTGGTACAAATTTTGTAAATAGTATTACAAAGGCTGATAGGCCTGAAGTCAACGAGCATCTCCGGGTTAAGCTTCTTAGGAACAAGGGCAATGAAGGTATTGTTGAGTTGTTTCAAAAGTTTACCAGTTCTAAAAAAGTCTCTGATAGCAGCAGTGACATCATATCCAATAATGTCCTAGAACTCTTGAAAGAAAAAGGCGGGAAAGCCATCCAGCCCCGGAGCTTTAAAAGGCCCCATAGAAAAGACCACTATATGAACATCTTCCTCAGAAATGGGCTTTAAGATTTCAGCATTATCTTCCTCAGAACTCAGAGAAGGGATATTGTTTAGAAGTTGATTCACAACCTGTGAGTTATCAGCACTCGGTCCTTGTTTAGACAGCAAATTGTGAAAGAAGCTGACAACATGATCTCCAATCTCCTCCTCATTAGTAATCATATTACCATTCTCCAATCTTATTTGAGAAATAGAGTTAGATTTTCTATGCCTTAAAGCAAAGACATGAAAGAAGGCAGTATTATGGTCACCTTCTTTAAGCCATTGAACTCTAGATTTTTGCTTCCAAAATAACTCTTCTCTACTCATTAAATTCTTCCAATCTCTGATTAAGTCATTTTCCAATTGGAGGGAAATATCAGAAGTATCACCTTGAACAATCCTAAATTGAATGTTAGCTAGCTTATTGGATAAGATCTTTTTCTGAGAAAAAATGTTACCAAAATTGTATTTATTCCAACCATAAACTTCTCTCTTGACATGCATCAACTTTTTATAAAGTTTGAACATAGGAGTACCCACAACTTGAAGTTGCCACCATCTAGAAAGAAGATTCCTAAAATCATGATGTTTAGTCCACATAGCCTCAAATTGAAAAGGAAAAGGACCCTTTCTCTTCTGATTAGCCCATTCCAAGATGAGAGGATTATGATCAGAAACAGTTCTAGGTAGAGCAACCAATTTAAGGGCGGCAATGTTTGGCCAATTATTGGAGATAAGAAAACAATCAAGTTTCACTTGAATCATTTGGTCCGCTTTCCTCCTATTAGTCCAAGTAAAATTTTGGTTCATCAAATCAATATCAATAAGCCCAAAAGTGTTAATCAACTTAGCAAAGTCCAACATGCTATCAGAGTAGTCCACAATTCCCCTAGACTTTTCAGAAGGGCAAAGAGGGGTATTAAAATCACCCGCCAGCATCCAATACGAATCAGGATAAGAAGAGAGTTGGTTAGCCAAATCTTCCCAAAGATTTTTCCTTAAGACCCTAGGGTTAGGGGCATAAACATTAACCAGACTCCATCGAAATAAAGGCAAAGAGAAATCAATCACCAAGCAATTTTTACTGAAGAAAGAAAGTTTACCAGGAAATTTGGAAGCATTCCACATAGTCACAATTCCCCCAGAGGCATCAATAGCAGGACTTATGCAGAAGGAAGCATTAGGCCAAATCCTATCAACAATCTTTTTGAAACCTTCTTCAGACATTTTAACTTCGTGAAGTAAAAGAATATCCACTTTGTGGTCAAAAATACAGTTTTTGACCTCAAATTGTTTTGAGGGGTTATTAAGACCCCTCATGTTCCATGAAAGAATTTTCATTTAAATAACTTTCTGGAGTGATTCTCCAGTGTCTTTTGCTTTCCACTGGCAATCTCCCTAGCTACTTCTCTTTGCCTGGTTTCTCGCAATGAAGGTCTACCCTTCAAAGGATCTAAACCAACATCATCCAACTTTTTTGGTTTATGACTCTTTTTCTTTTGAGATGTCCACTCTTCATGGTCACTCATTGAAGCATTAGCTACTCCCAGAGGAGCTATAGACTGATTAAAATGCTTCTTTGGAGAAGAAGGAAAAAGCCCTTCTTTGAGAAAACCCGATGTGAGTTTCCTAGGAGAAGGGTGAAGCTTATTTTGATCTAAAGACAAAGGCACAAACTTTATCTCATTATCCTGAGTCTCCATCACTCTGTCAAGACCCAATTGGGTCTCTTTCATTTGTTCAAATTCCACCTGTGACTCTACCTCTCTTTCAAATCTCATTTGGGTTTCCTTAATATTATCATCTCCTATTTGGGTCTCCTCAAATCTGTCAAAACCCATCTGGGTCTCCTCAACTCTGTCATATCCCATTTGGGTCCCCTCAACTCTGACAAATCCCAACTGGGTCTCCTCAACTTGATCATGTTCCATCTATGCCTTCTCAACCCTATCAAAACCCATCTGGGTCTCCTGAATTTTATCAGTTTCAATCTGGGGCTCTTCTAAGTTACCAACCTCTAACTGAATATTCTTAACTTTATTCAAAATCTCACCTTCTTCCAGGGTTAGTTGTGGAATCTCTTGAGAGTGAAGGTTCTGATTCTTCTCCTGATCAGTAATAAGAGCAGAATCTTGTTTTGAGTGCTCAGCATTAACCAAGGTCGCCTCCTTATTCTCCATAGCGATTTCCTTATGCATATTTTCCTCAGCTTTCTTGAACTTACAATGCGAGATGAGATGCCCCTTCCTCTTACATT
Source organism: Cunninghamia lanceolata (assembly GCA_027924645.1). Lineage (NCBI taxonomy): Eukaryota > Viridiplantae > Streptophyta > Pinopsida > Cupressales > Cupressaceae > Cunninghamia > Cunninghamia lanceolata. The sequence continues at coordinate 599,304 of BSBN01000053.1, read as the reverse complement.
TTTGATAGTAAGTTGTGGAATTCTCATATGAAATGGGCTATCTCCAGATGCTAAATTTTGAGCTAATGTCAATAAACATGGGTAGAGTCTTATTGATTTCCACATTAACACAAAATCTTGCATAAGCAAAGCGAGATTTGGTGCATGTGGAATTATCAAGGGTAACAAAATTACCAAAGGTATTAGCAATTGAACTAAAAATAGATTCATCCCAGTATTCTAAGGGAAAGCCAAGCAGATGTACCGAAACTGGGGCAGTTTTATTGAGATCAGTACTAGGGTCAAACCCTAGTTTCCAACAGCCCAAAGAAAGTGAATGTGTACCGTAAAGCCATGGTCCTCCAGATAAGATAGCCAGCATGTCTTGTTTACTGGTAAAGAGAAAAAGGAATAGCCCTTGTCCTATACCCATGATAGTCACACTGCCTTTAACATGCCAACGATTGGAGACCCATTTGCGGACCATCTCAATGCTGGGACGAAGGGAGAAAAACTTGCCGACCAGGGCAAGATCCATTGAAGCAACAATAGTATCTACCAGATTGTCAGGAACCACAAGGGAAGACCCTTCAGCTATCTCTTTATGGTGACTAACCATTGTCTGTCCATGCTTAGGAGATTCCACCTGTCCCGTCAAAACTGATTTCTAGTTTGCAGGCCTGGTAGTGTCTGAAACGGGTAGGGGAATAGAGATACCGCGTCCTGCAACACCCTCCATCCCGAAGAAGCACACAGAAAGCAGAAGAGAAAAACCCTAGAAAATTCAAAAACCCTAGCAGAGCGCATCTAAAATTGGAAAATTTTAGGCTTGTATGTTGCAGATCAATCCGAACCAATTTTCTGTCACTATGTCATCTCTGAACAATTGCAAAACCTGGTTCTACTTAGATGGCCATAACTTCACAAATTCTTCATGCGGATCCCTTAAATCTTAACTAAAGCAACTTCAGACAATCCTTTACAACACCCTTTGGTCCGCAGACTCTGATCTTCATCTCATTGGGAATACAGAGCAATCTACTTCACTAAACTACACTGTCTCTTACAGAGAGATATGTAACTCACTTGTTTCTTCTAGAGAGGGTCATTTTCTCAATATCCTAATCCTTAGTTTTACTTGAGACATATCAACTTCCACCAGCTATATAATAATGTTTATCTATAATTTAATTATATATTTTTTATATATAAAATATATATTATAATTATACTTATTATATATTGTTTTATATAATGTAAATTAATAACTACAAACTTTCTAAAGTTAGCTTATTTATTATTACTCCATAAATCAATATTAAGGCTTAACATATTTATTACTCATTGAATAATTTATTAGTCAATTAGTGATATGATGACACATTGTCTACATACTATAACCATTTTTGGATAATAACTAAAATGGACACAATCATAACCAAATGCCTTAGTATAGTAGCAAATCTCTCATCCATGTGTCAAATGTGTATTGGCTTGACCCAAGATGCCATGCTTAGTCATAACTACTTAACCACTAATGCACGCACACCATCATTTTATACCTTCTCAGATCACTCAAGCATAATTATAAGGCAAAAAAAGAAAAAAGTAAATCCATGCATTGTGTGCACAACTTAGGTCTTAACTAGTAGTATTCATATGAGCAACATGGGGTCAAAAACTACAAAGTAGACTAGTTTGAATCACACACATTCACTCCATGTAGATAGGCACAAAACCAGAGTAAATAAAAATGAACACATATAATCATTTCCATCATCTTGCATGCATAAGTAGTATTGTTAGTCATTGATCGCCAAAGTTAGCTCACTCCCTCTCAAAGAGGGAACGCATTGGGTGTAATAAAAAATTAAAGCCCCACCTTTGGTTTAAATTTATTAAATAGTATTGACACCCACCATGAAATTATTTGTGTAATTTAATAATGCTTGTGCATTATTTTTTCGTCCCACAAACATTAAAGTAAAATCCTTATTTTATTAGTCCCTGCCGTAGGTAGGGTAACTCTTGTTTTCATCTTGCTGCCTTTATTTTCGTGCAGAAACAAAAAATTTCCTCGATAGCCCTAAGTTTTAAATTTCTCTGAATTTATTTTCTTATAAATTGGACGAATCTAATATTTTGATTGGCTAACTTCCTTTAGCAAATTGATTTTACATTTGTAAAAATAAAAGAAGAGAATCAAACCAATAGAAAGGAAGCAGGGAAAATTTAATCAGTTTTTCCAAAGTTTGGCTTGCTAAAAACATAAAACAAAAAGATGACAACTTGAGCGATACAGATGTTATTGATGATATAGGTGTAGGATGCAAGGAATTAGCTGGAAAAGTTTTAGATCCATTTGGCAGAAGCGCTACCTAAAATGCCATAATGAGCTTCTTTTGTGGATAGTCTGGATGGTTGCTGGTTTGAGTGTCACACAACATAGTTTTGAGCCAGAGTTGGCAGGAGAGCAGGGTTCGATTCGTTACAGTAAAAAGACTAAGTAGTCCAAGAATGTGGTTTCTGAGCGGCGACGAAGGCAAAAGATGAATAAGCTGCTTTACACTCTGCGCGCTCTTGTGCCCAATATTTCCAAGGTTCAAATCTCACGGCCTTCTACTGCTCTTTTCAGATTATTTTGGAGATTTTTTGGATTGTTTTGGATAGAAATAAGTAGTGCAGCATAAAGTTTTTGCATAGTTTAAAAGGAGCGGTGAAACTTTTTCTGCATGCAGTTCCAGACTTGCTGAAAGTGAGTGAATTCTACCACTGTCTTGGTCTAGAGCATCCCCCATCAACTTCAAAAATCAGCACATAATTCCAAAGAGAAACCCTCTATCAACTCAGCCCTCCTGAGGTATAAATCAAATTTACATGTCTAAAACCTCTTTGTTTTTATAAAGGCAATATTTAATGTTTATTGTTCATATAAAAAATACTAGATTATATTATCAAATTCCTTCATTCTCTATCTTTAACAGTCAAAATATACTTCATCCACAATGAGCCAACACAATCAACACCTTGATTTATTAATTCTGTGAAAATTTCATGAGTTGTGATTACAATTTACGGCTGGCAAAGCCGCAACAGACATATGTAAAATTAAAGAAGTAACTGTATAGCTGGCTTCTTACATCTGTTGAATAAACAATAAGATATCATACATTTGAAATCCTCTACATGAGAAGAACAGAAACTATGACAATGGATAATGAGTGCCATGATAAACCTATGACAATGGAAAATGGATGCCATGGCAAATTCCATTTTGTACTGATACATGGTGCAAGCCATGGAGCTTGGTGTTGGTACAAAATTGTTCATCTTCTACAAAACTAAGGGCATAAGGTGACTGTCTTGGATCTGACAAAGGCAGGCATCATTTGCATGGTCAGTTCAAGGGAGTTAGGGGTGTGTGTCATTATATATTCAATTGTAGTTCAAACGTTGTAAGTTCTTTTCTAAGGACATGGGGATAAGTAAATGGTAGTAATGCACTAAGTTGTGGCATGGCATGTAGACACATGAAATACCTAATGAGTCTTCAATATATAGGACAACCTTATGATCTAATGTGTCGATACTATAAGCATGTGGATCATTGAAGTCCTTGATTAATGGAAGGTAAATCTGGCTTGAAGGTATTGGCATTCTAAATGGTTATATTGTTCTAAAGAAATTAAGACATCGGAGGTTGAATAGGTGCATTTCTTGGAGTAGCCCCTTTTTCAGATCAGAGATGAACTACAACATTTTAGATGAACTACAACATTTTAGGACAAGCTCTCGATGTGATAAACAAGGCCATTCCTTTGATAAGCTTGTACATATTCCTCGGTGCATACTTGCTTCAATTTCTTTCTTTTGCCTTTCTTGCTACCTGCAGAAATATGGGCTCAAGAAATAGTTTGTGTTTTTACGTTTGAATTGGATTTTAATTTTGGTTCTGGGTGGGAATGGGAATCCTTGAAATAGGGGTGACAATGCATTTTGTAGTATTGAATTTCGGAACCAACAAAATAGAGCCAACTTTTTTCTTTTTACTCTGGGCACTTGCAGCTTTAGGCAGGGACTGCTGTTGCAGTGCAGCCCTTGTTTTAAACATGTTCCATCTAATTTAAAGCCAATAATGACTCATAGGTTCCTCAACGCTTCAGTAAAGTGGTCAAATATGGAAGTCACACCATTGGGTGAGAGGAATGATATGGAAAAATCAAATATTACTTTAATCATTCAATTAAAATCATTGCTTGAGGATAGTTCTAAAAGTTGAGTCTGCATCTTCTAAAATTTGCAATCAATCTTGCACTATTAGATTGGATCACATCAACAGTTCATGGGATTTCAAACCCAAAGGAAGGAAGATATCAAAGTGAGATCACACCATCGGCCAAGTGTCTTGAGGTGGTAGACATAAAGGGGCCCTCCAAGATATTAAGAGGCCTGGGCATAACAAGGATTGTTATTTAATTGAAAATGATTAAAATAATAATTAAATGCTAAAATTAATTTAATTCTCCATTGTCAAAAGTTATATTATTAAATATTAAAGTCTTATGTTAATATTTAATATGTTGAATGAATTTGACAGAAATATTTTTGAAAGGAAAAATCAAGTGAAATATTAATCTATTTAATATTTCAAAAGCAAATGTAAAAGAGCTAAGAGAGGGGCGAGTAAATATCCAAGTAAAAATATTTCACTCTCAGTTGAAATAGAAGTAAAAATAAACATTTACAAGTTAAATCACATGAGAAGGAGAATTAAAATGCAAGTGAATGGCATTTCATGAAAAGTTAAAATATTTTGAGGGGAAAAAGTTTTCAAAGTTAAATCAAAAGAGGGAAATATAAAAGTGAAAAGATGTGGCCATATATTTCATGTAATGTGAAATATTTGTGTAGCATGAAGATATTTCAAGGTGAATAAATAGGTGAAGAGTTTTCACATCACAGTAAATAAGAAGTGTTCATTCATGCAAGGTAATTACACAAGTGAGTTAATTCACAATGCAGTTAAGATATTTGCATGCAAGGGATATATTTGGTGATCAATGAAATGTCAGTAAACTTTATTATTTTTACTACCCAAATATTTTGAGGGGAGTTCTCACACAAAGAAAGGAATAGAAAATTAATGAGTAGTTGACAACTACAACATGAAGCATTGAAGGCTTCAATCACATCAACTACATGCTCCTCTTGCCCTCTTAATTTCTTCTCTTTTCCTCTACTCTCTCCTCTTTTATATATACCTAGAGACTGCAAATGTATCAAGGCTCGATCATTTTTACAACAAGTATCTATTGTTGAGGTTTTCTTGTGTCTGAGAGGACTTGGTGAATATTTTCTAGGTGAAGCTAGCTACTTTGTGTTTCTATCAGTCTTAGGTCAATTGTATCTCTTTTTCTCTCAAACTTTATGGTGGCTAATACAAATGTGTAATTTTATTTTACCTCTTGTATTGTTGTTAAATGTGTTCATTCTAGTGATTTAGGTGTTGTTATTTTATGGTTCTTCTACTTTGTTTAGGAGTGTTTTCCTTTTCTTTTATATGTCCTAGTTTTTGGCTTCTAGGGAACCTTTGTATTCATTTCTAGTGAGAAGCTATGTTGCACCATATGTAATCTTAAAACCATATCATGAAATTAATTCATGAGGTTGTTACTCTAGAAGTTTTGGCTCATCGTTTATGTGCATGAAATCTTGTGATTGTTTTGTGTGTTTATGGCTTCATTGTTGTTGATTAAAATACCATGAGTTACTATGCTCTAGTCAGATGGTGGAAGGATTCCTACTTTTAGCTTATGGCCTTTCATGCTTTCTGTATTTTACTTTCATCATGTTTCTCTCTTCCCTTTTCCTGTTCAATTAGAGTTATCTTAGAGTAGGCAAGGAGTTGGCCCTCACTCTAGATATTAGCTTGTTGGTGACATCCCATGCTAGTTTGTCCCACATAGTACAATTGTTTGTCAAATCTAGAGTAACACAAAAGAATCATCAACAGTTCAATATAAATATAATTGAGAACTTAAGGTTTACCATTCAACATATAGTGTCTAATGTTTGGCATTTAGGATTTAAAATTCATCGTTTAATGTTTAAGACTCAATGTTCAACATTAAGGGTTTAATGTCAAATTTTAGGGCTTAGGTTTTAGGGTTCACATTTGAGGTTCAACTTTCAAGTTGAAGTGTTCAATATTCAATGTTTAGCATTGACATGTATTGGACTATGTTTAGTCAATATCATTTAGCATTCAAACACAATTGTTTACGTATAGGGTTAAATGCTAAGGTTCATTGTTTAGGGTTAAAAGGTTAATGCCTAAGGTTCAACATTCAAAGTTTAGGGTATAGAGTTTAAGTTTTAGAGCATACGGTTAACATTCAAGGTATAGATTTCAACATCTAGGGTTCAACATTTAATTTTAGCATTAATATTTAATTGTTTGTGTTTAGTTCTCATCATTTATCATTTAGATTCACTTGTCTATCTACAACATTCAATGCTAAGTTTCATTATGAACAAGGCTAAATTTTAAAAGACTATGGTTTAGAATTTAGGGTTTAAAGTTCAAGGTTCATCTAAGGTTTATGTTTTAATGTTTGGCGTTCTAGGTTCTTGGTCCAAGGTTTAGCATTCATCATATGGTAGTTACTGTTTAGGTTTGAAATTTAGTTCTTAAGGTTTAAGATTTATGGCCTAGGGCCCAAGACTCAAGCATCTTGACTTTGAACTTCTAGATCAAGGTTCACTATTCAAGTTTTAGGGTTTAAGGCATAGGGTACAACATTTATCATTAAACATTCACAATTTAGCATTAAACATTTATTGTCTAGTGTTCAATGTTCATCATTTAAGGTTCAAGGCCTAGGGTTAACCAATTAGGTTTTAGGGTAAATAGAGTTTAAAATTTAAGGTTTAGGGTTCACATTCAAGGCTTAGATTTCAACTTTAAGGGTTCAAGATATAATGTTCAATGTTGATATTTAGTAGTTTGTGTTTAATGCTCATCATTTAGCATTAAGATTTAGTTGTTAAGTGCTTATCATTCTATGTTTAGTTGTTAAGTGATTAGCATTAAGATTTAGTTGTTAAGTGTTGATATTCTATGTTAAGTGCTTATCATTTAACATTTAGATTTAGTCATTTGTTTATAGTGTTCAATGTTAAGGTTCATTGTTAAGGGTTCAAGGGTCAAGGCCTAGGGTTCAATATTTAGAGTTTATGGTTTAGAGTTCAAATTTTATGGTTTAGGTTTAAATATTAAAATTTAGGGTTTAGTTTTCATTATTTAGTATTTAGGCTTCAAGGTTTAAATTTAGGGCTCAAAGTTTAGGTTTCAAATCCCATGGTTTGGGATTAAACAATTAGGACTTTGATCTTAGGGCTTAGGGCTCATACTCCAAGGTTTAGGGTTAAGGGTCCATGGTTCAATTTTAATTATTCATCATTTAAGGTTCAAGGGTCAATGCCTAGTGTGGAACATTTAGGGTTTAGGTTTCAATGTTTGAGGTTCAAGATTTATGCTTTAAGGTTTAAGGCTATTCGTTTAGTTGTTTGAGTACAAGGTTCAACACTATGGTTCAGTTTTTAGGGTTGGTGGTTCAAAGCCTAGCATTTAACATTTAGGTTTAGGTTTAACATTTATGGTTTCTCATTTAACATTTATTGTTTAGTGTTTGGTGTTTAGGGCTCAAGGGTCAAGGATTAGGGTTCAACATTTGGGGTTTAAGGTTTACAATTCAAGGTTTAGAGTTTAGGGTTTCATTCAAGGTTTATCTTGTAACTCTAAGTGTTTAACATTTAGGGTATACAATTTAGGGTTTATCCCTAAAATGTAAATCCTAAATATATTTTTCTTTTAAAAAAAAGTTTACATATAAATTTTACCATTATTTAAATTTATTTATAATGCTTTTGAATAAATACGCTTTAGGGTTTAGGGTTTACGATTTGTAGTTTAGGGTTTAGGGATAAAGGTTTATAGTGAATTTATGGTGTAAACCCACTATAAACCTTTATTACTAAACCCTAAACCCTAACCCTCAATCTATAAACTCTAATCCATAAAACCTAACCCTAAAACATTTAGAAAAACCTAAAAAGAATTTCAAAAATGCAATGAAAACTTAATACCTACCTTATAAAATCATAGGATACAATCATGGAGGAAGGAGGTGAAGTTTGGATGATGTAGTGGTCACCAAAGGTAGATATCAATTCATCTCTATCATTTACACTCCATTTAGTGCGACACATAGTGAAAATACCTAAGGGCACAGGAAAAAATAACATATACCACTTACTAAATGGATATCCATTCATTTTGTATACCCACAAATAATGTATATCCATTACAAATAGATTTCTATATGTAACAATTGTCCACTTAGGTTCAGGGTGCAATCCATAATAGATACCCATTTCTTGAAAGTGGATAAGAGTTTTAGAGAACATGTATCCAATCACTTGGAAACTTTTGGCCCCACATTTTTCCTCTCAATGTGGACCCACTATCTTATACTTACCAAAATGGATGTTTTAGAATCAAGAATTTGAATGTCTATCCTTCTGGGTCACTTCCACAAGTGTAAACACAATTATAAATTTGAATCTGGCATGTGCATTTAAATTGAGGTACATGTATGTAAACTACACTACTTTTTTCCACTTGGATCTGTTAGACTTAGGGCACACAACTGAGAGGGGGGGTGAATCAGTTGTCCAAAACTTTCTCCCAATTACACACTTAAATCATCTTAGTGATTAGCAGTATATTAATCATGAAACATAATGCACTTAAATCAAAAGAAGAAACACATCAACACATAAGACACCAAGATTTTGACGTGGAAAACCCGGTTAAGGGAAAAACCACGGGGTGATTAACCCAAGATTATATTCTCTATTAGAAGAATAGAAAGAACAAAATAGCACATGCCAATTAGGGCTCATTGCCTGAGCACACTGCTCACAAGAGGCCCACTGCCTACAAGAGACACACTGTCTACAAAAGAATAAGTATCACATACTTGAACTGGAAAATAACATCTTCATCATGCTTGAATCAGTTCCATTGAAGGTCAATACTTCTGCTCTGCCTTTCGCTCTCCTCCCTGCTACCACACTCTCATCTCCACAAGGACAAGTTTGAAATGACTTCGTAATCCCTTATTTATACAAGACATCAACTTAGGAATGATCATCTAAGTCAGCAAACATCAACAAGAACATCCGCAGGATGTGTAACTGATCCAGTCGGCCAATCTCCAGAAGAACACTATCATCCGGAAGATAATCTTCAATTGCGAGCTCCAACTTCAATGCGGATCACCAACTTGAACTGGACATGATCCAAAGACCTCCACAAGCTTTCCTAAATCACGAAGAACATCCACACTTCATCTGCTTACTGAAATCCATCTCCCCTTTATCCGAAACCTCAAGAACACAGTCTGTCATTACTGTCACAAAGGAATAGATGCTTGCGGACCTTCAAACCATGAACCAATCTATTTGACACTCCATAAAGACTTCCTCAACACTCCCTCAAATCCACAGAACAGGAGAATGCAATTCTAGATCTCACCGGACCTATCTGTAACACTCTGTCACCACTGAACATCTGCCAGAACCAGTTTTACTTGAGCGGCCACAACTTCTTCAGATCTTCATGTGGACCTCTAAAATCTCTACTGGACCACCTTAAGACACATATCTACAAACCCTTTAAACTGCATCCTTTGATACTCATCCTATCTTGGACTTTTACCTTACTGTCATCACTGATCTTCACTGTTCCTGATTGAGACTAGTTTTCTCAATATCCTCAGCACACAGCTCATCCAATTCTTATCATTAATGGAATAGGAGTATGTTGACATCAATGACAACACTGGTTAGGCCCATACTTGCAATAGGATCTTGTTCACCTAGGTTTGTAAACCTAGATCTATTAATCTAGGTAGTGGCTATAGGCACTTTGCAAGGATTGATTATCCTTCGGTCAAACCCTTGGATGAAATAATTTAACAACTGGGATCAAATATCAAATACAATAAGTAGTCATGCATAAAGTCCTATATATTGATGCAAGAAGAGTAATTGTAGTGTAGATCCTCTAATTTTTCTTTATGAATTCTAGATGCTCTTTGACTACCAAGGTTATAAGTGTGCCTTACATGATTTTAAATGAATGAATGCATGTCGTTGAATATAAATCCAAGGGTGGAAAGTGAAATGTTTCATGCTTCAACTTGACACATAACAACTAGTTCAAGTGTTAGGTCAAATCCAAATTTAATTTGAAATTTAAAAGTTCAAGACTCATTTCCATAAATTGAACTAACCTAGGTCTAGATCATCCAAATTGTAAAATTGAACTTGGGTGGGAAAAGGATCTGTTGATGGTGGTTTTAGCACACAACAATGCAGGTATGATTGTTGGAATCACACCTCTCTTGAAAAAGGTATCCTATCCAAGATAGGACTACCCCAAGGATAATACAACTAGGTTTTAGCTTGCCTAGAATGACCCAGTGGGATGTTCTAGCTGTTCCTACAAGGGGTCTTACATGAAATACAGGGTTTATAAAAGATAACAGTAATGCAAGTGCAAAAATCCTAGGTGGTTTAGACTGTGAAGTCTAAAATTTCAGCAGATCGGCAATGTAATGCTGCTCAAATCCTAAATCTACCAAACTTGATGTAAAGAAAATGCAAAAGGAGAGGGAGAGAGAGAAGGGATAAGAGAGATCCTAAGTGACAGTCACAATGGGGTAAAATGCTACAGATAGATAAATACTTTTAATAAACCATCCCTTGTTTCACTGGGATGGGAAACCCACAATGTTACAAGAAATGATGCAATCTTCAAAGGATCTTTATGATTTTCAAATTGCATTCACTCATTAAACACCCAGTCAATGTCGTAGCTTAACTAGTGGAATGTAATCAAACTACATTCGATGACAAGACCCAGGCTAACTATACACATCAACTTACAATCAACAAGCACTAATAGTATGGACCAAAACATTCATCAGATACCTTAACATTTACCCGTAATTGGAAAAGCACAACTAATTAAATTCAGATTGATATGAACCATGAAAACCAAAGAGGGTAACACAAGAACACAAATTTCTAGCAACCTGTTAGTTGCCGTTGCACCAAAAGATTGACCTGTTAATGCCTAATACAACCACTTGACTTAACAAGCACGGGAGGCAGTTAAGCCCTTGTCACAAACCACTGCAGCGCAACGCTAAACAAGAAGACCAAGGGTCACACCTTGCAACAATCCCCCCCAGCGCAAGCGCAGGGTTTGAACCCGTGACCTCTGCTCTGATACCAATTGTTAGTTGCCGTAACCACTTGACTTAACAAGCACGGGAGGCGGTTAAGCCCTTGTCACAAACCACCGCAGCGCAGCGCTGAACAAGAAGACCAAGGGTCACACCTTGCAACACAACCTGCAAAACTTGCTTTGTATTGATCACAATTTGGCAAAGTCTCAGCAATTCAATATCAAATCTTACTTGTTAAAATGAGAGAATGATGGCCCTTTTATTGACAAGGCACCATACCGAGTTTTTCAATGGACGGTGGAGATTAACTCAACACCAACGGTCCAGATTACATGACATTTAATGAGATACATCAGTTTGTTGCATTTTTAGATTTGTATTTGTCTTGTAGGAAAAAGACAAAAAATAGCTTGCAAATACATTGAATCTGGACAAAATGGATATCCATTTGGTTGTACATGATGAAAAGTCAAATTTCAAGGCCTAATAAAACCAAAATAGAGTCACATGACACTTGAAAACTTGAGCTGATGTGGATTCATGGGATTCCAAGTGCTGACTGGATCAAGAGATGTATGTGACACATTTTTGGTGAAAGTGTATCCAACTAGGTGCTTGCTGGGTCATCATTGCATGACTGGACTGCTGGGACAACTATGAACAAGTGTAAATATGTCTTGGACATTAGGCTGGATCTACAGGAACAACAAGATGTAGATTTGATTTTATGTGTCTTCATACTCCTGTAGCTCATTTCCATCATCTTGGACATCATACTAACTTCCTTTTGCATGTACAACAGCAATTTGGTTGATAGAATAAAGGTTTTGCATGTCTGGGTCAGCAGGTTACTGTTGTATGTTCATCCTTCCAAGACAGCTCCAACAAGGTCCTGTGTCCTCCAAGACCTGTAATTCATAATGCAAAGCATCAATTTCATCATAAACAATCATTTTCCATCAATTTGGATCAAGATATGTCCACTTGCAGCCATAGATTAGTGAGGAACAACTCATTGTCAATGCCACCTTACAAACAACCTCTTAAATCCAGTGATTTTCACATGATTTTCTACATTTTTTACCATTTTTGAGTACCCATTTGGCCAATATATTGATCTAGGAGGTTTTTAGGGCCAATAGGATCCATTTGGAAACTTTTATTTCACATTTTTATAGCCTTTTCTGTAAAAAAATAGGATTTTTGGGGATCGCAAACTTTTCATGTGCAGTGGCATTAATTATCGTAAAACGTGCCCAAAATCAACACAAACTTGGTAAAATATTCATCATGATGTGACAACTAGTTGTGTAATTCAAATCCATCAAGAAAATCCAATTTGCACCTTGAAAAACTTAATTTTTAGGCCAAAATGTCAAAAAGCGATGATTTTGAGTCTCACTGACTTTAGCGCTAATTTTGGGGGTCACTGACTAAAAGTCAGTCATGGCACTTTTTAGTGCACCTCTGTGAGGTCTATTTTTAGCGCTAAACATCTTTTTGTACTGACCTATCACAGGTTTAAAGTCAGTCCGAGGCGAATCCCGCGCAAGTCCATGGGAGGCGAATCCCAATCAAGTCCGTGGTCGGCTATTTTAGCGCTAAGGCTACATTTCCAAGCTAGTGGGGGATTAGGATAGTATTGACTAGCGCAGATTTTGGTAGGTAGTGCACAAAGTCGGTGGAGGTCAATTTCAGCACAAGTCAGCGAGGATGGTTTGTAGCGCAAGTCTGTAGTGACAAATTTTAGCGCAAGTCAGTACCTTGGGATTTTAGCGCAAAGGTAGTGAAGTGGGTTTTTAGCACTTTTGGCAGTAGGAAGCATTTTTAGTGCCAGATTTTGAATTGGCCAGGGTGAAAATTTCTTATACTTTAAATATTTTTAAATATACTTTTACGATGTTTGAGATAGGTTCTAGATCCATAGGATTTCATATGCAGATTTTAGAATTTTGACGTTCCACCAAATTTTAGACTTAGCCAAATCAGGGCTTCAAGACCATGTGATAGGATGAAAGTATATGAACCCCTTAGTGAAATCTTATGGAATTTGACATGATTTTGCAACTCTAAGACTTAGAAACTAGGAATTTCAACATGACACATCCTGTAGAAGCAATTTCAAGGGCAATATCCAGTGACATGGGATTTTAGAGAAAAGTGCAGTAAGAACCAATTTTAGCACAAAAGGTAACAAATGGCTATCTTTCAAGCACAAGACCACTCAAGACACTTCCAAATCAATCATGCACAACATCAAATCACTTCAAACTTGCTAGGTACTCAAATTTGAAGCAAATCCTACATTCTAAGCAAAAATTCACCTTCTCATCATCATAAGTAACAAAGGTCGAGATTCCAGACCAAAGCAAAAGAGAGGATCTCCATTTGGCGAAATGGGGCGTGTGTGCAAGGCACAATAGGATCAACTAAGGATTAGGAACAATCCTTGGAAATGAGTGTAGATTGGATCAGGTAAGGCTTGGGATATGTGCCATCTCTTGACAAAAATAGTCACTCATAATTTAGCATTGCATAAAGGGAAACCAAGTCAAAGTGAGCCCAAAACAAAGGGAAAAAGTACAAGGTGTGTAATTTTTACCATTACAATATTTAAGAGATAATTAAGTTTTAAGTTAACAACCCTTTGTATTTAACCCTTGTAGATGCAAAAATAATATTAATATAATGAATAAACAAAGATAAAATATAGTTTATTTATGAAATAAATATTCAAATTAATTCGCATTAAATTATTAAAAATGAAAACTAACATAACCTATTTTCAAATATATAAATATATTATAAAATCATTAAATATAAATTTTAAATTTAAATGTGAATATCATTAATTAAAATATATATTACTATCTAAAATATTCATATATAAATAACATGCATGAAATTTTTCTATATTAAACTTGTTTTTTTATTAAATTTATGGGGGTTCTATAGGGGTACACAAAAAGCAATAGTTTTAGATTACAAAAAATAAGAATATTTTCACAAAAATGCACCTAAAATTATCTCATCATCATTTCAGTCATCATCAGGTCATCGCTTGATATTTCCTCTATAATTAATTGAATAAATCATATTTATTTGATTAATTATCCCCATTTTTCTTCTAAAATTAATTAATTTTTTTAATTATATAATTAATAAAATTCATTATTCATCCACTATTCATCACTATTCACCTGCATTAATTGAATAAATCGGGAGTATCTATTTAATTAATTTACCTTCTTCTATAGTCTAACCTTATGTAAATAAACTCGAATTTTGTTTATCTAAGTTCATCTCATCCCATGCCAAAAACAAAAATTTCAAATATTTATTTAATTCCCTATTTTGTCCACTTTTCATTAGTTGTCAAAATCATATCATTAACCTTCCATAATCATTTACACATTCCAAAACATTATTAGTCAAGGTAAATCTTGCACAAGTCTCAAAGGGTCAAAGGTATGGCCTTGATTTATACATGATCGATACTTTGGGAATGGGCAAGATCTTCATATCCCTCCAAAAATCTACTTTTTAATCTCCCACCATCCACTCTATCCAAGGCAAATATCCACCCTTGATTCCCCTTGAATCTTGGAGCTCCCTTTGACCACCATTCACATGGTGCCACTTGGAGGCTTCTCATGTCTCCCATCCTCTCAATCAATCTCAACCCTTGATCTCTCAAGCCAATCCAAGCCCTCCATCCACCTCCTCAAAAATCTACAAATAGCACCCTCCACAAGTCATTTTCATAACTCACTTAAATGTAATGTTACTCTACTATTGTGAGCACTTGACACCCATCAAATTTAGCAACAACAATCTTGTCCAAAGCACAACCACACTCACATGTGTGCAACAAGGGTTGGTGTTGGTGAGGAGTTTGTATAGTTTTCATTATCTTTAACTAACACTTAGGCTTAATATTGAGGTTTCTTGTAGTTGTCAATAGAATAGGTTAGACTTAGTTTAATTTATTCTTTTATGTTCACTTTTACATGTACACATTTATGGCATGCCCAGTGGGACCCATGTTCCTTTTACTAATCATATTTTAAATTTTTGTGTAGCATTTATCATACAGATCATTGTGGGCCTAGTTTCAATGTATCTATCCTAAATGAGCTCATGCATTTCTACATTGACACATCCATTCCTGTATTCTATAACCCATTAATCCTCAGTTTTAACCTACTTTTTAGGTGATTTTGTAGGGTTTTGGGGCTAATCTCTGTGTGGTTTTTATAGGGTTTGTTATTATTATTTATTTTCACCCATCTTAACCCTCTATTTTGTAGGATTAACCTTTTTTTATAGGTACTCAGATTTTCTGGCCCTAATTATGCTTTAGCACACTGAAACCTAGTTTTAGTGCATGTGTTTCCATTTAGTGCCTCCATCTGTGAACAAGTGCATCCATCCCTAACACCCAAAATATCATTTTTGGAATTTTAAATGGACACTTTTGCTCTTGGTTTTCTAGTTTTAATCAATTTTGTAGGGGGTTATGCTTCCAAAATTACTAGCCACTCTATGTTTTGTGTAGGTTATCAATTTGTGGTTATTTTTCCTAACCCTAACCCATTTTCTACGTAATCTTCATATATCATTGCACCCATTTCAAATTAGCACATCTATTTTAAGTCAACAAATCCATAGCCTAATTCGACATCTTCATGATAAGTGAAGGTAAGCCCTGAAATCTCACAAATCAACACACTTAATACTGGTTTCAACGTTTCTATGTTAAATCAATGTATTTATCTCTGAATCAACATTTTTGTCTTTGGAAAACTTAATCTTATTTTCTTGGGATTTGTGCTAACCTTGGGCTAACTTTTTATTGTTGTACTATGACAAACCTTGTGTTTTTGTAGCATCTTATCATTTGTACAAGACATCTAAGTAAACTACTAATGTGTGTGTTGTAGGCTTGTTTGTCCAAGTCATCATTTTTATCACTAATCTAGGCACACTTGTATATGCTTAATGGAATGAACACTTGATTTCCATTTTTTGAGTCAAACTTGAGTGTATGCTCTCTATTCATGCCCTTGGGTGATCTTGGAGATCAAAAGCTCAAATTTGGCCTCTTTTTCTGTTTTTAACCCAAGGGCTTAACATGTGTATGCACTTCCCTCTGCAAGGTGACCTTGGGAATCAAAAATACTTAAGTTCCTTTCCCTTTAGCAATCCTTGTTGATAATTTCATCACCTTATGGGATGACCCAAACCACACATTCAAGTGGGGTATAAAGGGGGAGAGCAAAAGTTTTACCTCAAAGGAGGACCATTGTGTCTAGCTTAGTATTGTCATCCCTTTTCATAAGGAGGAAAGGTGAAGTGAAATTGGACTTGTCCATGAACACATGCTTGTAGATGGACTCTGGTTCATGGACTTAGATTTCATGTAACTCCAAATATTTTAAGGGTATCCCTAGCAACCTTGTATAGCCTAGTTTAAAACCATCAGTCGTGTACGTTTGTGATGCATCGATTAGTGATTTGCACCGAGAAGTAACTCACCCCATGTCCATAGATCTATATGTGTATGTTGTGTATTCTCTCCCCTCATTCCTTGTGAGTGATCTTGGATGATCAAAAGCGTATATCTCCTCATCATGGGATTTACACATTATGACTAGACAAGGCATAATGGTGACCTTACAACCGTGCACACTCCCACTTCAATATCATAGGTTGTTAACATTCTTGGAGTGTTTTTATATACTAAACCCATAATTATCTTACATCTAAACATACAAATCTAAAATTATTGCAAACCTTTCAACATTGAGTAAAAATCCAACATTTGCAAACATTGAAAATCCTTTCAAAGGTTAACCATTTGAAATCCAAAGAATTCAAATCCAAAATACTTGAGATCTAAATCATCCACTTGATAATTTTATCCATTTCTCCAGGTCAATTCATCCTCCAAAATCCAAAAAAAATCACCCAAAATCCATCAAAAACTCTCTAAGTCATTCACCTTCCAACACTAGTGCAAATCAATGTTTCCAACCCAAATATGCGTATACATCACACCTTTCGGAATTTTCATTCACAAACTAGTGTATCCATCCTAAATTGGTGTATGCATTCTATTTTTGACATATACATCTAGCCTTCATCAAAAATTTAAA
The DNA here is from genome assembly GCA_027924645.1 of Cunninghamia lanceolata. Taxonomy (NCBI): domain Eukaryota; kingdom Viridiplantae; phylum Streptophyta; class Pinopsida; order Cupressales; family Cupressaceae; genus Cunninghamia; species Cunninghamia lanceolata. The sequence continues at coordinate 581,846 of BSBN01000053.1, read as the reverse complement.
AATTCATCTTCACTCGTCCAAATCCACCCTCAAGTCCACATTCCATGTCAACTTTAGTCCAACCATAGTCTAAAAAATATATTGATCCATCAATTTAATCCATCCTCTTAAATCAAATCATCTCATTTGATCTTGAACTTTATTAGTGCTAATCATCCATCTCCTTAATCATCTACCCATCTCTAATCCTCCAAATTGAAATCAACTCAAATCTTAATCCAACCTATCTAAATCCATCTGATATCATCTCAATCCTATATTTTAATCAAAAGCTTAATCACCAATCCTTAATCCAAGTTTGATTAAGAATCTAGCCTATCTTAGGTAAATAATCCATAATCAACCAATCCTAAATCAAATCAACTTCTTGTTTAAGAACTCAGTCTATCTTGAGTATAGAAAACATTTGATTTAATCATCAACTCTTTCTTGAGAACTTAGTATATCTTAAGTATAGAAATCAGCCCCATCCACAAGGAAAACCAAATTAAAATCATCCTTAGATCTTGAGTTTAATCTATTTCCACATCCTCACTTAATTCATCATCATTTCATCCATATCCTTAAAACATAATCCAACCATCTCAAAATGCCATCACCTTGTCACAAATCCAATGTCTAAATCACAACTCTCCAACCTCCATTCACCTAATCAAACCAAATATAAAATCATCTTACATTGCTTTCATGCCCCCCATTACAAGATCTCAAGCCTATCAAAACATGGATTCCCGAAGTAAGAACATTTTTTGTTCAAGCTTTGGCCATAACTTACAAGTGGGGCCTTTTTCACCTCATGGTTCTTCCCATAGCTCTACCAATTCTGAAAGTCTCATAAACCAACCTGAACTTGGTGATCCATCAAATCCCACTACCCAATATTCACCTCACTTCCTAGACTTCTCAAATCACAAGAGACTCACTCAATTCATGGAACAACATAAGGATGATGTTCTTGAATGCCTAATTGATGCAAGGTATAAACTCCCTTACCATTATAATATGGACAAACTCAAGAACATCATTCGTTACAACTCACCTCAATCCCCCATATTTGACAACCCATGGGGCCAACTTTTCAAATCATCTAGTCAAGCTCACACCAACTATCATGACAAATAACAAATTGGTGGTAGTGTGTGATCCCGTAAAGATCCAGGAGCACTAAGGTGGCATTTGTATAGGCAACTAAGTTTTGAGTATTTTTAGTATTTTTTTAGAATGTTCTACATATCAGTAAATGACATTTTCAGAGGCCTTTGGAGTGGAATTTGGGGTCAAGACTTTCATCAGTTGCTTTGAGCAGTAGTCATAGGCAGGGCTCAATGCAAGTCAATCTATCTCTCTTGGAGATCTTTCCAATGATTTCGAGAAGTTTGAATTCTGACTAGCTAGCTAGGAGTTATGACCTTGCCAAGTTGGGGTTCCAAATTTTATAATCTTTTTAAAAATTTAAAAATTTAAAAATTTAAATTTCTGTTAGTTAGTTGCTTTTTGTCACCTTCCAACTATCCATTTTAAATTCCATGGATAAGGTGACTTTTCAAATTCTCGGTTCATTGTATATAAACTCTTTTTGATGCAAATAAAGTTCTCTTTGGTTACTTGCAACTCTCCATGAGTTCTGCACATTGATCTATTGTAAATTTTCACAATACGACAGGCTCAGCGCTAGGTATTATTCTCTTAATTCTCAGCTAAATTTAGATCAGTGGTATCAGAGTGGTTCTCTCCTATATGTCACATCACACATGGTCAAGTTATCAAATATTGGGATTGCAGACATGAGACCCATTAGATTATCTACCTTTGAGATACACATGACCAAAGATGGAAGCACAAGGAGATGCATCTGACCCTTTCAAGGCGATGATACAAAAGGCTTTGGCAAAGCAACATGAGGAGATGATGAGTCAATTATCTTGAATGCTCCAACAAAATCATGGTAATCAGCAACAAAACACAGCTGGAGTGCCATTTGGTGGTCACACCCCTTTCAAGATACAAGTAAATTTTGGCATCCCAAATTTTGAGGGAAAAAATCATGTAGATGTTGTTGATGATTGGATATAAAAACTAGAGAAATATTTTATGTAAATCACTTCTCAGATGCTAGAAAAATAACCTTTTCCCTCCTCAAAGCTGAAGAACATGTGAAACAATCTTGGGAGAATAGATTGCTATCCAGAAATAGCCCTGATAGCCAGGAATTTGATGCAGTGATGGATGACAATCCCACACGGGGATAATTCATGGAATACATCAAGGAGGAATACTACCCTAAAGATTCATATGAGGAGAAATACATATAGTGGAAATTACTTTGACAAACGAAGGACCAATCTATTCAAGATTATACCAATACTTTCCATGCACTTTCAGCAATGTTGGGAATCATTGACATAGAAAAACATTAGGTCTTGAAGTATCATAGTGGACTTCATCGATATATCCAGACAGAGATAGATTTTCAACATATCGAGACCTTGGGAACTGCCTTCAAATATGTGGTGAAGATAGAATAAAAATTCAAACAAAAAGGAAAGAATGATTATTTCTCAAACAACAAATCAAAGAGCGAAGGTGGTAGAAAATTTGGTGGAAAATAGACAACCAAGGACTTCTCCTCACAAACATCATCATCAACAACAAACATGGGTAACAAAAAGATGTGTGAATTCGATAAAAGCCCTAGACATAACACTAAAGACTGTCAAGCCATGAAGACTTTGATGACAGAAATATATCATTTAGAGACTGAACCTGATTCATTGCCTACACACCCTTTTGAGCAAAAGGATGGCAATCAAATAATTGAGGTTGACCCATATGCCACAATTGCCACTGCCAAAATCATGCCCCGTGAAGATGAGGAGTGCTTATTCCATTCACAGATGTGGGTAAATGGAAAGGCTCTTCATTTCATTGTTGACAGAGGAAGCCAAAAGAATTTGATTCATGCTGAGACTGTTAAGAGATTGAATCTGAATACCACACCACATCCACAACCATATCATATGGGATGGGTAAGTCAAGGGTGAAATATTCAGGTGAATAAATAATGTCGCTTACCTTATTCCATCAAGACATTCAAAGATGAAATGATATGTGATGTGGCACCTTTAGATGTATGTGATGTATTGTTGAGGCAACCAGACATGTACAAGAGCCATGGAATTTATGAGTCTAGACCACGCAACGTCATCATCAAGCTAGGCAAAAATTAATATCAAATACCTGACGTAAGTCCTACAAAACCAATATCTTTGATTATTGTAAAACATTGTAAACATTTGATTGCTCACACTAGAAAATTTGTCCTACTAATGGTCTACCCTAAGGAGGTAAGGTCAGTTGTAGCCAACATCCATACCAAAGTGGCCACTACTAAAACCAAACTAAAACAGATAGATCATATATTGTCAACATATCAAGATGTATTCAATTCACCAACAAGGGTACCACTACACTATCAAATCAAGCATCAAATGGATCTAATTCTAGGGACACCATTACCAAATGGGCCACTATACAAACGGTTAGTTTTGGAGAATAAGGAAATCAAGCAAAAAATTCAAGAGCTGATTAAAAAGGGACACGTTCACCCAAGTGCCTCAACATGTGGAAGTCCAATTGTTTTGGCCAAAAATAAGGATGGGATGTGGCGACTTTGTATTGATTATCGAGTTCTCAACAAAATCATTGTAAAGAACCGATATCCAATTCCTTGCATTGATGATTTGTTGGACCAACTTAGGGGGGCTAAATTTTTCACCAAAAGTGACTTGAAATTTAGATACCACCAAGTTCCAGTTGAGCCATCAGATGTGTAGAAGACTAATTTCAAATCCAAGGAAGGGTTTTTTGAGTGGTCAATCATGCCTTTTGGCCTGACCAATACTCCTACCACCTTCATGAAACTAATGGATGATGTCCTCAGACCATTCACTGGTTCTTTCGTTGTCATCTATTTGTATGACATACTCATTTTTAGAAAAACATGGAATGACTATTTGCAGCATGTTCAACAATTACTCTCAACCTTGCAACAACACAAACTCTATGCTAATAGAGATAAGTGTTCCTTTGGTATGGAGAGTATTCAGTATTTGGGATACATTGTGGACAGAATAGGTGTTCGTGTGGACCCTAAAAAGATACAAGTTCTCAAAGATTGGCCATCTCCCAAAAACCTCACAAAACTTTGTAATTTTTTGGGTCTAGCCAATTTCTACTGGAGGTTTGTACTTGGTTTTTCACACTTCGCATGGCCTATGAATTAGGCACTTATGGGATGAGCAAGAGAAAAATTTTGTCGGACAGAGGCACAACAAAAAGCATCCATGGAGCTAAAGAGGAAGCTATGCTCTGCCCCATAATTAGCACTCCTAGATCTGCAACAATCTTTTCAAATTGAAACAGATGCTTTAGACTATGCATTAGGGGCAGTGCTCATGCAACATGGGCATCTAGTCACCTACCATAGTGAGACTTTCTCTGACATAGTGCGCAACTATCCCACATATGATAAGGAATTATATGTCATTGTGCAGGCCTACAAACAATGGAAACACTACATTCTAGGAAAAGAGACTATCATCCACACAGACCACAAACCTTTGCAATTCCTACAGACATAAGGGAAGCTGCATAATGATAGGCATCAAAGATGGTCTGCCTACTTGCAACAGTTTCACTTCAATATCTACCACAAGAAGAGAAGTAATAAAAAAGTTGCAGACTACTTGAGTAGACCTCCGATCATAGCCCTAACAGTGGTATTGAATTCTTGTAGCCACCACACAGTAGATTGGCCTCAGTTGTATGGCATAGATCATGAGTTTTCTAACATCTACAACAAACTAGTAGAGGGTAAACAAGTCCCTGATTTCTACTTGTAGGATGACATTCTATGTCACATGGGGCACATATGTGTTCCAACTACGGAGTAACAAAAGATGTTATGGGAGACACACTACAATCATGTTGCATGACACTTTGGGATGGAGAAGACCATTGTTGTACTTCAAAGGTATTTTTATTGGCCCAAATTGAGACATGATGTCACTCTATACATCCGAGCTTGTATTGCTTGTGCCATTGCGAAGCTTGCCAAGCATAAGCAAGGATTGTATACACCTCTTTTGGTACCTGATAAACCTTGGCATTCAATTTTGATGGATTTCGTGTCTGGCCTCTCTTCTACAAAATGTGGGCATGATTCTGTGTATGTGGTGGTAGACAAATTTTCAAAAATGGTTGTCATGGTGGCTTGCAAGAAAGGAGTCTCTACGGAAGCAATTGTCAAGCTTTTCTTTGAGAGTTCTTGGATACACTTTGGGTTGCCACAAAGTATCATATCTGATAGGGATAGCATATTTCTTAGCAAATTTTTGTCAGCACTCTAGGCCTTGATGGACATAAAGTTGACAAAATCCACTGCCTTCCACCCCTAGACAGATGAGAAAATTGAGGTAGTCAATCGAATGATCATTCACATTTTGCAGATGTATCATTCTAAATATCCCCACACTTGGGATGAAATTTTTCCATATGTACAACTTAGCTACAACTGTGCATTACATGGCTCCACAGGGCATAGTCCATTTGAGGTATGTCTTGGGTACCAACCATTGGCTCCAATTGATGTGGCATTACCATCCATGCTAAGTGACCCATCAACACATTTAGAGAAGGAGATAGATAGAGAAGCTAAGTTTGTTGAGAAGATATGCCATATTCAACAGTAAGTTCATGAGATACTCTAACACAGCAATCAGAAATACAAGGACAGACATGATCAACATTGTACACCTCATCAGTTTCAGGTTGGGGACAAGGTTTTGGCTTCACCTCCAAAAAGAAATATTTCAAGTGCCACATAGGAAATTCTGTCCCATTTGATATGGTCCATACACCATCCTCAAACAAGTTGGTGAGAATGCTTTTGAACTCAATTTGCCATCTTTTCTTGGACTACATCTTGTTTTCAATATTGAGTTGTTGCATCCATATTTTCCACCATTGTTGGACACCTCATAAGTTGTAGAACACATTAGTAGCATAGATTTGAATCCCAACACTACTACCCCTTTCACATGTGATCAGATTATTGATGTTCTGGTCAAAACACTGAAGAAGCAACAAATCCCTCTTTACCGGGTGGTACATGCAGGACAATTCCCTCATCAAAGCAAATGGTTTATTAAGGACTAGATTGAGAATCAATTTCCTCATCTGCTACAACACATAGGTGAAATGAGGCCCATTTCCTCTCAAGGAGAATAAAATGATCCCACAGAGATCCAGGAGCATTAGGTGGCATTTATACAGGCAACTAATTTTTTAGTATTTTTAGTATTTTTTTAGAAATTTCTACATCTCAACAAATGGCATTTTCGAAGGCCTTCGGAGTGGAATTTGGGGTCAAGACTTTCATCAGTTGCCTTGAATAGCAGCCATAGGTAGGACTTGATGCAACTCATTCTAGAGCTCCTAGAGATCTTTCCAACGATTTCTAGAAGTCTGAATTCTGACTAGCTGGCTAGGAGTTATGACCCTGCCAAGTTGGGTTTCTGAATTTTATAATTTTTTTAAAATTTTAAAATTTTGAATTTCTTTTAGTTAGTTGCTTTTTGTCACCTTCCAAATATCCATTTCAAATTTCATGGATAATGTGACTTTTTAAATTCTTGGTTCATTGTATATAAACTCTTTTTGATGCAAATAAAGTTCTCTTTGGTTGCCTGCAACTCTCCATGAGTTTTGCACATTGAGCTATTGTTCTCTAAATTCTCAGCTAAATTTAGATCAGCATGCCTCCTCCTCCACTTCATCATCACATCAAAAACAACACCATCAATCTCAACTATCACCACAGTCTCCACAGTGGATGTCTAACTAATACGTTCCCACACTTTCTAACATGCATCCATCATCATTATGACTATGACTAGTCTCATTCAATCACTTCCACCTCTATAAATTCCACAATAGACCATTCCTCTTCAATCCCTGCTATCACCATTCATCTCTCATCATCCCACCTCATGATATCAATCCACGTCACAATACGAATCCCCAACCAACTATCCAACAATGTCATACCCCTAACCTCAATCACATTATAAACCCAACCCATCAATGTATCAAATTCATCCTACATCTACATATCCTTCCACCTCATATCAAACCATGGTGCCATCACTCCATTCAAAACAAATGGTACCTCAATCCTCTCTTCCAACATTCAACCCCCTTCATCCTAACATTCCACAACTATCGCCTCTTGGCTCCATCAATTACATACCTTTGAACCCACCTCGTTGTACCCCCTTTGATCAAGAGTGGCAAGAGATGAAAAATTTTCTCAAAGGATTACAAAGCAGGACCCAACAGAAATAGTATAAATTTTAAGACCTTTGTCCCTATCCTTTTAACCATGTGTTAACAATGGTACCCTTCCCTCATCACTTTGAAAACCCCAAGTTTGACAAATACAAAGGGAAGGGAGACCCTCAAGATCATGTAAAAGAGTTTTTCATGGCCTACCAGAAAGTCTCTTACAAGGACATGTATCTCTTGCATATTTTCCCCCAAAGCTTAGATGGGCAAGCCTTGGAGTGGTTCATGCATCTACCTCAAGGATCTATCTCCCCTTCGTTGACTTATCTATCACGTCTCAGACTTTGATGCTTTCTGAACTTACTTTATGTGGAACTGAATTATGGATAATTGTTTGTGGTTGGATAAATATTATGTTATTTTGAAAGATGAAATAAGTAAATGATTATTTTAGTTTGGAAAATATGAAATGAAATGAATATTATTTTATTCAAGTTATTTTGGAATGATAAATTATGGTGCTTCGGCTATTTGGACACTAACCTATTAATGGGAAAACTAAGTTTTCATGAGTTGCAGGTTGTTGAAGACAAGGGTGTGGTTAAGGTAGAGAAGGTTAGCAGCCTGGCAAGGTTAAGATGGAGGGATTTTTCTCACACACAACACTTAGAATCATGTAGATGCATTAGAACTGCATTAATTGATTATATTATATAGTTTCTTATTTTATTGTGTTATAGTTGGATTATTTAATTAATTAGGCATTTAATATTATATGCTCATAGAAAAAAAATAAAAGAAATAGTTTTAGTTTGTTTATTGATTTTTATTCAAAATTAGAATAAATATTGTTAATTGTTTTTGAGATAATTGTAATGCAAATAAATAATAAATCATGCGCTTTATTTGATAATGTGAGATAAACTATAGAAAAAGAAAAACAAGATTTAGAAAACAAACAATGAGAAAGAAAACTATAGAAAATTAGAAAAAAAATAGAAAAAGAAGACTTAAATTTAGAAAATAAAGCACAAAAACAAAGCAAAACAAAAGGAGAAAAGAGAAAGAAAAGAATAAAAGAGAATGAACTCTCATTCTCATAATAACATTCATTCACAATTTCCAAAATCTGAGAAAAAAAAAAAGAATAAGAACAATGAAAAGAAGATTGGGGTTTAGCAAGGAATCAAAAGAGAAAAACAAGATCGAGGGAAGGATAAAGAGCCAAACCAATTTCCAAGGGTTGTGGAGGATAAATTTACCAGGTTCCATTTCAATTTAGTCTATTTCGTTGAAGTTGGAATAATTTATTTGTGAGATATTTATTGCAATTTGTCTTGCCAAACTGTAAACCCCCCTGTGAATTTGACATTATATTGTTATCATATGGCTGAATAAGTTGTTGTTGTTCTAAAACCATAGATATATATGTTATTATAATATTAAATTATATATTTGTTACTTATATATTTATATATAAATATATATACAGAACTGTATGCATATATATCTATATATAAATATATATATTCGATGAATTGGAAATATATATAAATTAACTGCCAGTATACACAACAGTAGTGAAATCATGGGATATAAATATATACATTACACATATATAAAAAATATTAATTTCAATGGAATTTCGTTGTATTTACTGTATAATTTTTAGAAGTTTATTAATAAAATCATGCAATGACACTGTGGCCGTGGTTCGCTCCATATGAGGAGCCATGGGGAGGACAACAACCCTCCCCACAGGTGTAAAAGCCTGTGGGGAAGGTTGATGCCATCCCCATGGGCATATATATATGTGTGTATAATGGTTACACTTTATAAATCTTTTAAAAATTTAAACTCTATTTCAATTTCTGTGGGCTGTCGGCCCTCTCTATACACAACTCTGTTAATTCTTTTTTGATCATTGTTAGTTCTTTTTTATTGCTATTTAATTCTTTTTTATCACTGCCAATTCAAAATCTTATTCACTGGACTGTGATTTCTATGGGGTTTTACTAATGATTGGGTATATATATATAATCATATTTAATATTCTCTGTCAGATATACATTTACTGAATATTTATTATTCCAGTATCAGGCAGATAAACATATATATAAGGGAAATATGTAAATAAATAAATATGTATATGTATATGTATATGTGTGTGTATATATATATAGTATATAAATAATTTTTTGAATATGAATTCTTGCTGAATATAAATAAGTATTTTTAATTGGAAAAAGTGTTATAACTATTACAAATAGTTTTGTTAAATAAATTATATGGAATCCATTGAAATAGTTTGTCCAAACTGTAGAATTTTTCCAAACCACTGGAATGAGAATGAAATGGCACTAAGGTAAACTAATAGATTCAATTTTTGATTTCAAATAATTATTCCATGTCAAACCTAGAAAATCTCTTTTCATGAAATATCAATATAAATCACCAAAATTTGAAAACTTAGACGACATGCAAACCAGAGTAGAGAATTGGTTGATGTAAACTATATTTGTTTTCTGAAATGGACATTTTGATGATGAATATTTAAATCTTAGATAAACTATTGTTTGCATTTATTTAGTAAAGTAATGTACTTTCGGGACAGGATGCCGAATGTGGGCTCTAGAGCCGGTAGTTTTACTTTTTCTAAAATGACCACTTTTTGTTATTGCTTGGCCAAGCTATTATACCATTGAAATAGATGGAATTAGAAAAAGGCTAGATTCATGATATATATGTGTCTGCCACATCCTCCTTGCAAGAGTTATGTCATTCTAGGTTAGGAATGCATACAGGCAACAGGCACGCATCGAGAGATTCCCTCCTGCTTATACCATTACAGGTTGCTAGGCTCCTTGTGTAGGGTTGATGTTTTCTTCAAGTTAGGAAGAAACCCAGGGAAGTCCAGTACTTCATGGTTGGGTGGAAAAAGCGCCTTAACTGCACTCTTGGCCTTGGCTTGCGAAAGACCAGTAGGGTCACGATGGTCGAGATCAGAGATTCTTATATACTATATGATTCCTTATGGATATTTATTTCATTGTATTACTCATGTATGGCTATCATAACCGATTTGTAAAATGTAATATTACTTTCATTGATGTATTGATGCAATATCTTACTTGTAACATTGAAACAAATGCATTGTAACACCCTGTTTGGTGTATGTAATTAGAAATGTAACACTTTCTAGTGTATGGAATTGTACTTCATTATTTAGAAAATTTTCTATATCATGCAACTATGGATATTTGAATATTATAAATGATTTAATTTCCTCAATTGGAATGAGCATTATTTTTGTAATACTATTTTTAGTATGTAAGTTTTCCGCACTTTACATTATCTGAGAAGTTCATTACACACTTCTCTTATAATGTTGAGCACAAACTCACCACGTTAGACCGAACTGCAATGCAAAACAATGTAGTGGTGAGAGATTTGCACATACATGCAATTATGGAGTGGACTCGCTAGTCACTTTTCTTGGCCTATCCTTGAGAAACAACTCATCACAATCTTCGTACAAAATCTTAATCAAGAGACAAAATTTCACCTTCAGGTGCATTGTGTCTCCACATTTGATGAGATTGTTGAGAAATCCCTTATATCCAAAGGTTTGAAAAAAATCTACAAAAAATAATCTTACAAAAAACCAAAAATTTGGGAAAAAAAAATGTTATCAGTGATGGGGTCACTAATTCCAAGCATGTGCAAGTAATGACAACATCTCATAAAAATAAAACCATACAAAATGTCCAAAATCCTAACAACGTATCTATCCCACAAGGACAATCTAAACCTCCTAAAATAACCCAAGACATAAAGACACCTCTTTGGAGGAACCCATGGAGGTTGTATTCCACAAACTAGTCCAAGTAAATATGGTGACGTTCCCCGCACCCAGACCATTTGATGACACCAAAACCAATCCTACATGGTACAAGGAAAATTAATACTGTGAGTACCATCAAAGCAAATGCCACTTGACTAGTAAGTGCATGAAGCTAAATAATTACATTCAAGACTTGGTCAAGTGCAATGAAATCAAGGTAGAAGGAAACTCAACACCATTTCCAATTGAGCAGTTAAGCTATATCAACATCCTTAAAGCACAAACAATCCACTTCATCTCAAACATCCACCTCTAATCAAAACCAATCCCAAAATAATCACATTAATCACATCCATTATAATAAAATTCCTCATACCTATGACATTGTTATGGGGCATACCAACTTTTGACTCTATGCAAGTTGCAACCATCAAGATTAAATTCAAATCCCTTGACTATGTCATCACTACACAACATGGTAGGGTCATCATCCAAGGACCCTCATCATCATCCTCCTCATAGGTGCCCCATTATAATCTCTTAGAGCACCTTGGGAAGACTTTAGCATAGATATCCATCCTAGAGCTTCTCAAGACAACACCCGTCCATAAAGACATACTAGATCGAGCCGTACAAGAATCTTGAGTCTCGAATGACATTGACTCTAAGAAATTATAAGACCTTGTGGGTCATTTATCATCCACCTACCAACTTGTGTTTAGTAAAAATGATATGCCTCCCATTAATCCATCCTATAATAAAGCCATCCACATTGAAGTCCTAATTGCCAGTCATAAGGTAAAACGAGTCCTTTTGGATAACAAGTCTAATTTGAACCTATGTACCCTCAAATCCATAAAGTAATTGGGATATTATGTGACTAACTTCAAGCCATAGGTCATCACTATCAAGGTCTATGATAATGTAGAGCATGAATCAAAAAGGCATCATTTGTCTCCCCATTTAGGTGGGGCCCATCTTGTAGCAAACAACATGTCACATTGTTGATCTTGATCTTCCATACAACCTTATCCTCCACTACCCATGGGTCCATGTCATACAAGCCATCCTATCCATATATCATCAATTCTTAAAGTTCCCCCACAATGGTGTTGAAGTCACTATTCATGTTGATCCACAAACCTTTAAGTATTGTAAATCCATAGAGGCTTCTTCTCATAAAGCCCATCATTGCACAAGCATGAACATTTCTAATCATGACAAGGTCAAAGCCTCCTCTTCATACATCAATCTTCATTCCCTTGCATCCACTTCATTCCCTTCCCAAAATCCTAAAACCACAAAGATCAAGATCGTCAACAAAATATGTTGAGAATATGAGCTACACAATACCTTTCAGGTAGGCTAACTGCCTTTGTCTCCATAATCTTATGGTCATCCTCAACAACGGCCTCATCCTAAGGCACCAAAAACTAAGTAGTTTGGGCCCACCACCTCATATCTACAAGCACGTTAGCTAAAGAGTAGATTGAGGGTTTCATAGACTCCTAGTTGTATAGAGCTGAATCAGATGGTGAAGAATCTATTGGTTTTAGGACAGACAACTGAGAGGGGGGGTGAATCAGTTGTCACCAAAATTTTTATTCTTTAAACACTTAAATCCTTCTTATATTTCTACAGCATAATTATGATTCAATCATGGAAGCACAATGCAATAACTCAAGAGCAGAAACACATTAACACATATGACACCAAGATTTTAACGTGGAAAACCCGGTTAAGGGAAAAACCACGAGGTGACTAACCCAAGATTGTATTCTCTGTTAAAAGAATAAGAGAAACAAAAATAGCACTTTCCAATAAGGGCTCACTACCCGAGCACACTGCTCACAAGATGTCCACTGCCTACAGGAGACACATTGTCTACAGAATAATATAAATATTACATACTTGAACTGGAGATTAGCTTCTTCACCATGCTTGAGACAGTTCCATTTAAGCTCAACACTTCTGCTCTACTTTTCACTCCTATCCTCTCTATCACTTTCTCATCATTACCAAGGATATGTTTGAAATGACTTCACAAATATTATTTATACAAGACATCATCTTTGGGATGATCATCAAAGTTGGTACAACACATACTTTATTTTATTATAGAGCAATTATACAAATATAACTTGACTTATTATGAAAACTGCATGCACATCACTACCCTGTCGGCCACGCCTATCCAGGACTTCAATCTTCTTTGAGGAACATGCCATGCTTCGTGAAACATCTTCAAGATCATCCACAAGATGTTTAAGACATCCAGTCGGCCAAGATTAGGAAGAACATCATCACCCGAAACTAAATCTTCAATTACGATCTCAATCTTCAATGTGGACCGCCAACATGAACTAGACACAATCTAGAGACCCCCACAAGCTTGCCTAAATCACCAAGAACATCCACACCACTTCTGCTTATTGAAATCATTCACATCTTCATCTGGCACCTCGAGAACATAGCCGGTCATCACTGTCACATTAGAATAATTGCTTGCGGACCTCCAGACCACAAACCAACCAAGTTGTTAATTCACATTGGCTTCCTAAAACATGCCACCAGATTCACAGAACAAGATATTGCATTTCCGGATCTCACCGGACCTATTTGTGTCACTCTATCACCTCTGAACACTGCCAGAACTAGTTTTACTCATATGGCCATAACTCCTTCACAATTTCATGCGGACCTCTCAAATATTGACTGGATCATCTTTAGACACTTATCTACAAACCCTTTGATTTGCATTCTGTGATCTTCATCTAGCTGGGATCTTCACTTCATAGAGCTTCGTTGTCTTCACTGTTCTTCTCTATTTCTGATAGGACTAATTTTCTCAATATCCTCAACACACGGCTCATCCAATCCTTGACATCAATGCAACAAGAGTATGTTGACATCAATGACAACACCAGTTAGGCCCATACTTGCAACAATCTCCCCCTTTGTCATTGATGGCAACATATGATGTGAAAAAATATTTTAACCATCAAGACAAAAACTTCTCCTCACTAACTGCATAGCTCCACCTATCAACAACAATCATTCATATGTCTTCTCTTTATTTACTACTCCCCCTTTGATTAGAAACCACTTTTGTTTTTCACATGTCTTCTCTCCCCCTTTGACATCAATGGCAAAGGGCACATACTTGCAACAATACTTCAAAATCATACAAACTACTCCCCCTGAGTAGCAACTTCCTATCATCAATCCAGACCATAAGATATGACTATGAGATCCACTGGACTAATGTACATTAGTGCACCTTAATTTAGAACTGGAGGGGTAATAACCCCTAACTTCTCCCTGAGATACTCAAAAGAGTCCTTAGGTGGAGGTTTAGTAAAAATGTCTGCAATCTGATCCTTTGAGGGCACAAACTCCAATCTGACTTCATTCTTGTTCACCTACTCTCCCAAAAAGTGAAACTTGATGGATATATGTTTTATCTTTGAATGCAACACCAGATTTTTTGATATATTAATTGCATTTGAGTTATCACAGAAGATTGTGATAGGTTCTTCATACTCCACTTTGATGTCTCTTAGCATTTGCTTCATCCATAATACTTGAGTACAACTACCTGCTACTGCAATATACTCTACTTCTGCAGTGGACATAGATATTGCCTCTTGTTTCTTGCTCAGCCAAGAAACCAATCTTTTCCCCAAAAAGAATGCACCACCACTAGTACTCTTCCAGTCATCCACATCTCCTACCCAATCAACATCTGTATATGCATGAAGAAAGAAATCATGATCCCTAGGATACCATAAACCATACTCAATTATTCCCTTTAGATATCTGAGAATTCTCTTGATTGCCATGACATGAGATTCTTTAGGATCAGCTTGGAATCTGGCAACAAGACCAACAACATTCATAATTTCAGGTCTAGTTTGAGTAAGATACAGTAGTCCTCCAATCATTGACCTATACTTTTTCTGGTCAGCCTTAGGAGATTCATCATCTTTGCTCAGTTTACACCCGGTTGCCATGGGAGTATTAATTGGCTTTGAATCTTCCATCCCAAATTTCTTCAACAATTCTTTCACATATTTGGTTTGTGATATGAAGATTCCTTTCTTTGTTTGAGTGATTTGCATCCCAAGAAGAAATTCATTTCCCCAAACATAGACATCTCAAATTCACTTTTCATTTGATTTGCAAAAGTCTTGCACATACTATCTTTTCCTCCAAAAATGATATCATCAACAAATATTTCAACAATCAAGATATTTTTATGATCAATCTTGAAGTACAAGTTTGTTGATAACTGAGAGGGGGGGTGAATCAGTTATCCTAATTATTTCTTCTTTTAAACTTTCTTTATTAATCAATGTAGCATTGAATCAAACAAACAAACATTACCATGAAATGAGAAACACATGACACAGTATTTTTGACGTGGAAACCCTGTTAAGGGAGAAAACCACGGGGTGATTAACCCAAAGATTATTCTCTGTTAGAAGAATAAGGAGTTACAAAAATGGCACTTGCCAATTAGGGCTCACTGCCTGAGCACACTGCTCACAAAGAGGCACACTACCTACAAGGAGACACACTGTCTACAAAAGAATGTTATACAATACTTGAATTGATTGGAAGCATCTACATATGCTGGAGTTCAGTTCCGGTTAGGCTCAGTACACTGATCTGCTGCACTTCATCTTTCCTCTGTTCTTTAATCTGCTTTCCTTTCACATACCGGATCTTTCTTACTACTTCTACTCTGCTCTGCACTTATTCGCATACACCATCACACTACTACACATCTCACAACAAAATCCATCCTCTATATATATCCGTACTAGTGATTTCATTATCTTTCTAGTCAGCACCCGGAATAGTCTATCTTCTCACAAACTTTGATCTGTCGGCTGAATCCTTGCATATCAAGTAATGCGGATCAAGCATATACTTGTAGATATCATTAATCATGTCGGCCAAACATGATTCATGCCTTCACAACCTTTACCATCAACAGTAACACATCCGAAAAATAGTCTGATGCTCTGTCAGTCAGTTCTTCCTCTGTTCTCACTGTCTCTCAGGAATCCGGTACTCAACTATTCATATCTTTTTCTTTGTCCATCACCGGAGGCTAAATCCTTGGAATATACTACTCAAGGTAGTCCTCTTGACTTCCCCAAATCTGTACTGCACCAAGACACTTCCTCTGAGAGGTCCAGACCAATCTGTCGGACCTTGCCACATGCTCTGTTCTTGTTCACCGGACCACAACAGTCTTCATTCTGACTTCCAGTAGAGACACACCATGACTTGCGGATATGTGGGATGACCTTTGTTGCCATCAATGACAACAACCATGAATCCCTATAGTGTCTCTTACCAACAATCTCCCCCTTTGGCATTGATGGCAACACTTAGTGAAAAATGACTAAGTGTTTACACTGTGCTCCCCCTTGGCTGATGCTCTAACTTTATATACAATTTTTGGAACTCCCCCTTAGTTGGATTCCTCATTTTTCACTACTCCTCATTCCCCCTTTGACATCAATGGCAAAGGGTAGGGTCCGCACACCAAAATTTTTAAAAATTTACTATACATAGCCGCATATTTACATACTCACATAAACTAAAGAATGTCTGCAAAGGATGTCTTCAATTGGACCAGTTATGTAGCCCAACTTTGCTTCATTCTGTCCAAAATGGAAATGTGACCACTTAACAAAAATGTAAAGGCTTCTGCCCTTTTGAGATCTGTCGGATCATTTGTTTGGGCAGTAGTCTGAGCATCACTGATGGCCTCATGCATAGTTTCTAACTTAGGGATTATAATCCTTCTAAGTTCTCCCATCCGGTTAGTTATATTCTTCCTTTCCTTCTCCAAGTTCTTTATTGCATTTGTGATTGCAATAGTTTGACATTCTTGATTTACTATGGAGGAAGAAAGAGGATCAAAACTTTGAGACAAACTTTGTAGTTTGTCCTATTTCGCTTTTATTTTCTTATCAATTTCTACTGTTGCCTTTGACCAGGAGATACAAAATTTGTAAATGTCACCGCCATCCT
Source organism: Cunninghamia lanceolata (assembly GCA_027924645.1). Taxonomy (NCBI): domain Eukaryota; kingdom Viridiplantae; phylum Streptophyta; class Pinopsida; order Cupressales; family Cupressaceae; genus Cunninghamia; species Cunninghamia lanceolata. Next base: position 564,607 of record BSBN01000053.1, on the reverse strand, counting down.
TAAGAGCATTTTCTAAGCTCTTTATTCCAATACTCATATTTCTCCTATCATTAGAGATTAATCCTAGTACTTCTGAAAATCTTTTGTCCAAAAATTCCTTCCGGACCTTTTCTTCAGCTGATTTTTCTAGAGAATCAAAATGTGTATCAACACTGCTGACTAAGGTTTTGAGATTACTAGAAGAGGAGGCTGTCGGATCTATCTGGACTGATGGCATAATCTTTTCAAGCACTCTGGAAGCAGCCTCTATCAACTCACAGTCTTCCATATGAGACTTTAGGAGTTTTTCATTTGCCTTAGCATTTGCAAATGTAGCTATCTTCATTGTCTGTACCGGAGAGAGGGAGTCAAAGTTGAATGGACCTTTTAGAAGCTCCGGTTCATCAATCTCTATTATTTCTTGGCTCAGAAACTTTTGAACAGTTTGTGCAGTGTCTCTTGCCGGAGACAGATGTTTCTTCTTTTCTGCAGTTTTGTCCTTTGGAGTCTTTACATTCTTCCCACTTTCAGTTGTGGTTTTCTCTGTTGGAATCTTCTCTTTCTTTGCATCCTTGGTGCTGTCAACCTCTTTTTCTTTTACTGTTGCTTCTTTCTCCTGTAATTTCTCTTCTTCTTGGGATCCGGAGACTGTAGGAGAAGCCAGAGAAGAGATGTTAGTCTGTTCAAGGGGCACTTCTTCCGGAGCAGATGATTCCAAGTCCACAGTTGTTTCTGCACCTAAGTCCTCTACAACAGGAAGATTAAACCTTTTGAAGGCCTTCCAGAGGATCTCTTCTGTCTCTATGGCCACCTTGTCAGTCTCACCAAGCATGAGTTGATTCATTCTTACTTTACTCCTGAACTCATCTTTGCAGTCTTTGAATATTATGTTCATTATCTTGGGATCAATTTGAGGATATAACTGAATAGCTATCTGCTCCCGGATCTCAAGATCTTTTGCCTGAGCATTATTCTTTCTTATTTCTAATTCCTTTTCTAGGCTTTTAGGAATTAGAGATATGATCTCAATGAAAACCTTATTGTATATGTTCAGATACTTGACTGTGGCTTCCTGCAGAATCTTTTGGTCAGCCTCATTGTAGTCATCATAGAATTCAGTCATTGGTTGAAGGTTTCCATCCACCGTGACTGACTTGATTACACTCTCTAGAGATAGGGTGGGCTTTTCAACAAATACCTCTGCCATTTCTTCCTTGTCTTGGCCTGTGGAGGGTTTACTGGATCCTTTCTTCTTCTGCTTCTTTATTTCTTTTATTCCCTCATCTGACTCAGTTTCCTCTTCATCTTTTTGGCTTTCATAAACCCTTGTGGCTTTTGTCTTAGATCTTTTACCGGATGCCTGGACTTCCAGTTTTGAGCTTTTGGTTGTGGGAAGTGCAGATCTTTTTGATGATCTGGTCTGGGTGGAGGTTTCAACCGGAACACTTTCTTCACTTTTCTTTTCTGCCCTCTTCTTCTCTTTCTCATCCCCTTCCTTCTTCTTCTTCCGGTGAGCATCAAGTGCTTCCATGGAGATTCCAAGGCCTTGTGCTATGTGTTCTACTTCTTTTCTGACCTTCCTCTTGATCTCCGGTTCTCTGAGTTCAACATGAATTTTTATACTTAGTTCCTCAAATGTTCCGAACCTCTCTGCCTTTGGATCTTTAGGCTGACTTAGCATGTGTTGAACATGCAGCTCCACTATCTGTTCATCCACTTCATACCCCATGGGCATGATCCACACAGTTCTTGGTTCTACTGCCTCCATTAGACACTGATCTGTTTCTACCATAAAGCATACTGTGTCTTTGTACTTTTCAACAAGGGATTGGGGTATTCTTTCTCTTGCATGCATCATGCTTTGGAAGTTCTTGAAATATCCCCATAGAGTTGTTTTTCTTGCTTTAGCATCCCCAAGTCCATGCAGATAATCTTTGATTTGGATGGCAACCAGTCTGTCATTCTGCCATATCCATCCACTAGATCCGGGAAGCTCATTCATGTAATAAAAGAAGAGACAAAGGATCAAATTGCCATACTTGAAGGATTTTTTCTTGTCCTTCTTGATCTTCTACAGATTTTCAAAAAGTTAGTTTACAAGAAGCTCACACAAGTCATAGTTTGCATTCTCCTTTAGCATTTGATAGGCCGTGTAAATTGCAGTTCCCGGTACTGAATTTTCCCTACTGGAGTGATAGATCTTGTAACCAATTATCATAGATGCAAATTTGACATCCGGTTCAGTGATGTCTTCAACTGTCATAGCTCTCTTGTCAAACTTAGATCCGGTTGCATCACTAACTATCTGATTTTTGATAGACTTGAGAACAGGTAATCCACCAGATGAGTGCAGACTGGTTACAGCCCTAGTTGCATCTTTGGTGATCTTGAAGGGCTTGTTCAACCATAGAAAGTTGTCATGCACTCTACTTAGTACATACCGGACCCTATCATCTTCTTCAAAATAGGGGAAATGGATGCACTGTGTAAAGTTCGTATCCCGGATGGCTTTGTACTGTGGTTTAATCTCAAAGGAGTCATCTATCAACTATTTGTGATAGATATCCATCAATTTTGAATCCCCAAAGTCTTCAAAATTCGCATGAATGTAAACCCTAATGTCCTCCGTATGCAATACACCATGCGGAACACTAGAGAAGGCTCCTAGTGGATCTACCTCCAAAGATTTGTATGGATGTTTCTTGAATGTGGGGCGAGGTCTATCAAAGATCTTAACTATATTCGGAGTAGCCATTTTTCAAAGATTCGCAGTGAGATATTGAAAACAGAAAATACCTTATGCGCCTTCAGTTATACAGAGTGGTTGGATTGATTTCTGTATGTAGTAACTTCTGCAAGTGATCTTCGGTGAACTTGATGAATTTTGTTGCAGAGCTCCACTTTTCGCTTCTTCTTGGGTGTGGAATGATCAAGTGATTATTGAGAAATCCCTTATATTGTTTCGCAAACCCTAATATCTGTTTGCAATAAATGCTCAACCTAGATTGTTCCAATTTGCCTTATTTGGAGTACTGGATTAGTCCTAATCTATGAACATCATGCGGATCTTCCAACCATGAACAAATCAAGATGACGCATCACAAGGACATCCCAAACATTCTGTGCAATCCGCAGAACAAGATAATGCACTTCCAGATCTCTCCGGACCTTTTGTAATCCTCTGTCATTCCGGAGCATCTCCCAGATGCGGACCTCTGAAATCTTATCTGGATCATCTCAAGACTTATATCTAGAAACCCTTTGCTCTACATCTTGTGCCACATCAGGCATCACTTGATTAGCTGGGGGAATAGGATTTTCTTTGAGTCTCCCCCTGAGCCAGAGCTCACCTTTTAATTTTCAGAAGGAATGTCAGCACCAGAGTCTAGTGCGGATCCAACCTCTACATTCTCTGAACTTTTCTTCACCCAGATCTTGTTCATCTAATTCCTAACTTCATCCGCATTCATCTTTTGTTTACCCTTGTCTTGATTCTGATTATACACCGGACCTCTTCTGTCCTGATTCTTACTTCTGCAAATTTTTGCAGTATGACCGGACCTGTTACAGATTTGGCAAATAACATTTCCTTGCATATTTGTCTGATAACCTCTTGATCTGCATTGATTAGCCATATGACCTATTCTATTGCATGCAAAGCATCTACCATTGAATGATTTGTTTATTTGCATATTTCTGCATTCATGAGACTTGTGTCCATACCTTTTGCAGTTAAAGCACTGTCCGGAGAAGGATGAATTAGTCTGATTCATTCTCTTTCTGCACTGATTAGCTTTGTGACCAAAATGATTGCAGCTGTGGCAGTATCCATTGAAGGATGGATATCTTTGAGCATTGGGCTGTCTTACCGGACGTCTTCTAAGCCTATTCCTTGGATTTTCTGATCCAAAATTCCTTTGACCGGATCCGGAGCTTTCTCCTTTCTCATATCCCAAACCATACTTGTCATCTACCCTCTTTTGACTTCCAAGAAGAACTTCAAGTTGAGCAGAAGTTATCTTGAATTTCTCTTTATATTCATTTGCTGTTTGAAGATCTGTTTTGAGAGAGACAATTTGATCCTCAAGTTTTTCTTCATTATCTTTGGCATCTTCAAGATCAGATTCAAGATGTCTGATAATCCTGTCCATCTGGAGGCAATCTTCTGATTTCTCTTTAAGAGATTGTCTTAGATTGTCTTCAGCTTTTCTTTTCTCTTCAATCTCTTGAGTAAACTTTATGACTCCTGATTCCATTTCATGTCTTACCATAATGACTTCTTTTGATAACTTTTCACATAACTTGGTTTTCTCAGTCAATTCTTCATTTGTATTACTTTCTTCACTTTGTCTTGCCAATTGTTGGAGCAGCTCCTTTCTCTTTTTCATAGAGAGACTTAATTTGTCCTTTAGTTCTCTCATGAATTCATCAGCCTGTTTGAGTCTTTCCTTTAATTCATTGACTTCAGAGTTTGACTGTTCAAGATCCTCAAGGGCAGTCTTGAGTTGTTCCCTTAAACCATATGCATCCATTTGAACTCCCAGATCTTCCTCAAGCTGTTAGGCTCTATTAGGAGGAACTTAGCTCTGATACCAATTGTTGATAACTGAGAGGGGGGGTGAATCAGTTATCCTAATTATTTCTTCTTTTGAACTTTCTTTATTAATCAATGTAGCATTGAATCAAACAAACAAACATTACCATGAAATGAGAAACACGACACAGTATTTTTGACGTGGAAACCCTGTTAAGGGAGAAAACCACGGGGTGATTAACCCAAAGATTATTCTCTGTTAGAAGAATAAGGAGTTACAAAAATGGCACTTGCCAATTAGGGCTCACTGCCCGAGCACACTGCTCACAAAGAGGCACACTGCCTACAAGGAGACACACTGTCTACAAAAGAATGTTATACAATACTTGAACTGATTGGAAGCATCTACATATGCTGGAGTTCAGTTCCGGTTAGGCTCAGTACACTGATCTGCTGCACTTCATCTTTCCTCTGTTCTTTAATCTGCTTTCCTTTCACATACCGGATCTTTCTTACTACTTCTGCTCTGCTCTGCACTTATTCGCATACACCATCACACTACTACACATCTCACAACAAAATCCATCCTCTATATATATCCGCACTAGTGATTTCATTATCTTTCTAGTCGGCACTCGGAATAGTCTATCTTCTCACAAACTTTGATCTGTCGGCTGAATCCTTGCATATCAAGTAATGCGGATCAAGCATATACTTGTAGATATCATTAATCATGTTGGCCAGACATGATTCATGCCTTCACAACCTTTACCATCAACAGTAACACATCTGGAAAATAGTCTGATGCTCTGTCAGTCAGTTCTTCCTCTGTTCTCACTGTCTCTTAGGAATCCGGTACTCAACTATTCATATCTTTTTCTTTGTCCATCACCGGAGACTAAATCCTTGGAATATACTACTCAAGGTAGTCTTCTTGACTTCCCCAAATCCACACTGCACCAAGACACTTCCTCTGAGAGGTCCGGACCAATCTGTCGGACCTTGCCACATGCTCTGTTCTTGTTCACCGGACCACAACAGTCTTCATTCTGACTTCTGGTAGAGACACACCATGACTTGCGGATATGTGGGATGACCTTTGTTGCCATCAATGACAACAACCATGAATCCATATAGTGTCTCTTACCAACAAAGTTACTGTCAGCAGTACCTTTGTTGAAACCAATCTTCAAAAGATGTTTATCTAATCTTTCATACTAGGCCCTTGGGGCTTGTTTGAGTCCATACAATGCTTTCTTCAACTTGCAGACATATCACCATGATCGGACAATTGAAATCCATCTGGTTGCTCAATGTATACCTCTTCTTCCAAATCACCATTCAGGAAGGCAGACTTGACATCCATCTGATATACTTTAAAATCCTTGAAGGCAGCAAAAGCAAGAAGTAATCTGACTACTTCAATTCTTGCCACCGGAGCAAAAGTTTCTTCAAAGTCAACTCCTTTTACTTGAGAATAACCCTTACAGATAAATCTGGCTTTGTTTCTGACTGCTTCACCATCTTCATTTAGTTTATTCTGGAAGACCCACTTAGTCCCAATCACATTTTTGTCTTTAGGTCTGGGAACAAGATCCCAAGTGTGATTTTTTTCAATCTGCATCAACTCTTCCTCCATTGCTTTAGCCCAACTTTCATCATTGCATGCTTCACTTACTATTTTTGGTTCAATCTTTGAAATCAGACAATACTTCTATGAATCTTGAGCAATCTTTCTTCTTGTTTGAACACCTTTGCTTCTATCTCCTATGACCTGGTCTTCAGAATAATTCAGTCTTACATACCTGAGAGTTTTGGGAATTTCTTGCACTTCTATTTCTTGGACAGGTTCATTCAAACTTATCTCTTCTTCCTGTATTTCAAGATTCTCTGGATCAGTCTGAATCTAAACTACAAAAGGGGCTTGATCTTATTAGACCAAAACATCATTCTGATCATCTATTTCAAACTCATAAAACTTTGAGGGATTTTCAATGCCTTCATCAACCTTCACATTTGTACTTTCTACAATCTTTCTCAATCTCTTGTTATAACACTAGTATGCTTTGCTTTGAGTAGAATAACCTAAGAATATTCCTTCATCACTTCTAGCATCAAATTTGCCAAGATCTTCATCTCTTTTAATGTAACATTTACTACCAAAGACTCTGAAATACTTCACAGTAGGAGTGATGCCAAACCAAAGTTCATAAGGAGTCTTACCAGTATTGCTTCTGATTTGTACTCAATTAAGAGTATAGACAATAGTTCTTACAGCTTCTCTCCAATAGATCTAAGGGAAATTTGCTTCCATCATCATGGTTCTAGATGCTTCCTGGATGGTCCAGTTCTTTCTCTCCACTACTCCATTCTATTGTGGAGTCCTTGGAGCAGATAATTGTCTCTTTATCCCATGTTTCTCATAGAATTCTATGAACTCTCTGGATGTGAATTCACCACCTCTATCAGACCTAAGACATTTTATGTTTAACCTAGTTTCATTTTCTACCATAGCCTTGAATATTTTGAACTTCTCAAGATCTTCAAATTTCTCTTTCAGGAAGGTCACCCACATCATCCGAGAGTGGTCATCAATTAGTAACATAAAATATATATCACCTTGCAAACTCCTGATTCTTACTGGTCCACATAGATCAGTGTGTACTAAGTCCAACAATCCGGTAGAAGATTTTTCCTTACTTTTGAATGTGACTCTGCTCTGCTTACCCAACTGACATTCTTTGCACAAACTGTTAGTAGGTTTCACTAGTCTTGGAAGATCTCTTACAACCTGAGTGTTGCTTATCTTGATGATATTATCAAAATTTACATGACACATTCTCCTATGCCACAACCAACTCTGATCAATTTGAACAAATAAACAACTTTTGCCAGTACTAACCAAGTGGAAGATGTTACCTTTTGTTTGAGTACTGGATGCAATCTCAGTTCCAGAGCTTTCAAAGATTTTACATTTTCCATTTTTGAATCGGAGATCATAACCTTTGTCCACCAACTGCCCAACATTGAGAAGATTATGCTTCAGACCTTCAACATACAGTACATCACTGGTTTTGTTCTTTCCATCAAAAGAAATAGATCCTCTGCCTTTGATTCTGCTAGCAGAATTATCACCAAATTTTACAACTCCTCCTTCATATCTTTCTAGATTTATGAACTTATTGTTATCACCAGTCATATGGTGAGAGCATCCACTATCAATGACCCATTCATCCTTTTCTTCAACTTGAGTAGCCAGACCTCTTTCTACCATTTTATGATTGACAGATTCAATGGGCATTGGATCTTCTTCCTTGATGGCAATAAACACCCAGTCACTTCTGGACTTGTTTCCTATCTCGGATTCATCATCTGTTACTCCTTCATCATCATCATCTTCTTGGACATAGTAACATTTCTTTTGGAATCTTGATCTATCAAGATTTGTCCTTGAAAATCTTTCCGGACACCTTGAGGCAAAATGACCAATCTTGTTGCAGTTGAAACATTTGAAGGGTAATTTTCCTTCATACTTACAAGATCCTCTTGGCATTCTTTTTGTAATAAGGGCTTCAAGTTGAGCATCTTCTACCTCATCTTCTTCCAGATCTTTTCTTGCTTTTTCATACCATGATAATTTCTTTGAAGAATTTTCTCCTTGATCATACCTTTGTTTGCCTTTTACAGAGGCACTAGCTTTGAATGCAGATTCAGTCTTGGGAGGTGCATCTCCAAACTTAGCCAATTCAAATGCAGCTAATTTCCCAACCAATTGATCCCTTGTGATATTTGATAAAGATCCAAATTTCTCAATAGTAGCAACCTTGTGTTTGTAAGTAGGAGGTAAGGATCTGAGAACTTTGGCAACAATCTCATATTCGTCCAAGGTTCCACCAACACATCTAATGCCACAAACAAGCTCATTTACTTTTGGCATAAATGTAGTGATATTCTCATCTTCATTCATCTTCAGGTTTTTGAATTTTCCTTTCAGACTTTGTAGCTTGGTACATTTAACATATTTGTCTCCTTCATGCAGAAGTGCCAACTTTGACCAAATTTCATATGCAGTTTTTAAATCCATAACATTTGTTAGCTCTGAATCAGATAAGGCACTTAGTAAGGCTTCTTTAGTGCAAAGATTATCTTCAACATCTCTGATTTCATCTGTAGTTGTCGGACCATTCTTTGGAGGAATATAGTTCTTTATAGTCATGTTCCAATATTGAACTCACATACATTACAAGTGACATTCCATGTAGCTTTTCCAAAGAGTGTAGTTTGTTCCATCAAACATCAGACTATCCTTCTTGTAGGAATACATCTTGGATCTCCTCAAGCGGTTAAGCTCTTTTAGAGGAACTTAGCTCTGATACCAATTGTTGGTTTTAGGACAGACAACTGAGAGGGGGGGTGAATTAGTTGTCACCAAGATTTATGTTCTTTAAACACTTAAATCCTTCTTATATTTCTATAGCATAATTATGATTCAATCATGGAAGCACAATGCAATAACTCAAGAGCAGAAACACATTACCACATATGACACCAAGATTTTAATGTGGAAAGCCCGGTTAAGGGAAAAACCACGGGGTGACTAACCCAAGATTGTATTCTCTGTTAAAAGAATAAGAAGAACAAAAATGGCACTTGCCAATTAGGGCTCACTACCTAAGCACATTGCTCACAAGAGGCCCACTGCCTATAGGAGACACACTGTCTATAGAATAATATAAATATTACATACTTGAATTGGAGATTAGCATCTTGACCATGCTTGAGACAGTTCCATTTAAGCTCAATACTTCTGTTCTACTTTTTGTTCCTCTCCTCTCTATTACTTTCTCATCATTACCAAGGATATGTTTGAAATGACTTCACAAATCTTATTTATACAAGACATCGACTTTGGGATGATCATCAAAGTTGGTACAACACATACTTTATTTTATTACAGAACAATTATACAAATATAACTTGACTTATTATTAAAACTTCATGCGCATCACTACCCTGTCAGCCACGCCTATCTGGGACTTTAATCTTCTTTGAGGAACACGCCATGCTTCATGAAACATCTTCAAGATCATCCACAAGATGTGTAAGACATCCGGTGGACCAAGATTAGGAAGAACATCATCACCTGAAAGTAAATCTTCAATTATGAGCTCAATCTTCAATGCAAACTGCTAACACGAACTGGACACAATCTAGAGACCCCCACAAGCTTGCCTGAATCACCAAGAACATCCACACCATTTCTACTTACTAAAATCATTTGCATCTTCATCCGGCACCTTAAGAACACAGCCGATCATCACTGTCACATTAGAATAATTGCTTGCGGACCTCCAGACCATGAACCAACTGAGTTGTTAATTCACATTGGCTTCCCAAACATGCCACCAAATTCACAGAACAAGATATTGCATTTCTGGATCTCACCGGACTTATTTGTGTCACTCTGTCACCTCTAAACAGCTGCTAGAACCAGTTTTACTCATATGGCCATAACTCCTTCACAATTTCATGCGGACCTCTCAAATCTTGACTGGATCATCTTTAGACACATATCTACAAACCCTTTGATGCACATTCTTTGATCTTCATCTAGCTTGGATCTTCACTTCATAAAGCTTCATTGTCTTCACTGTTCTTCTTTGTTTTTGATAGGACTAATTTTCTCAATATCCTCAGCACATAGCTCATCCAATCCTTGACATCAATGCAATAGGAGAATGTTGACATCAATGACAACACCTGTTAGGCCCATACTTGCAACATAATCTACACTTGGCTACCTAAAGAAAAATTACCCTATCCCGCTACATATTTGTTAAAATATGAATTACAACGGTAAGGGCCTTTCCCTCCTTGAGAAAGGCATCATCAATCCAATACAAGTAGAGCACTTTATACATCATTCTAGAATATGATACATGCCTCTTGGTCTAGAAACCAATGGACCTCATGCTTCTTCTGTGAGTTTGGAAGAACCCTCTAACATTATTGAAAACACCATGGGTTGAACCATCTTAGCCTCCTTCAAATACCTGGATGTCTCTTGCCTCTTCCTAGATAACATTGTCTTTACCATCGACCTATCACTCCAGTATCCTAACCTCATTAATAGGGACCAACAAAATCTTGTGCCTCTCAACACCTTTTAGAAGATGAGGCTATCGTAGGATTCATGGGGTCCCTTGATGGTATCCCTTCAGGTGAGCACAAATCAAGCTTCAACATTGACCTAGACAATGTTGCCTACTTCAAGGAGCAAGAAGAGTTCATTAGTCATAAAAATAAAAAATTAAAAAATTAACAAAGCAAAAAAGAATTATCCCCTAGTGAAAACCTCTTTGAGGCACTATTAGACACAAAAGAGAAAAATAAAGATATTTCTATTGGTGAAAACCTTACTAAGGCACTAATAGAAAAGGAACTCAACCTACCCCTAGTCCTTTTGCATTGGTAGGAGCGCTCTGCAATCTTGGTTGAGGAAACACAAGAAATAAACTTGGTAACAAAATAGGATATAAAGATCACATTTGTGGCCACATCCCTATCATCTGTAGAGAAACAAAACACATCAACTATCCTACAAAAGGCATTAGATATTTTTTCTTGGTCCTATGTCAACATGCCAAGGTTGGATCCCTCTCTTGTTGTCCACCACCTTGTGGTCCACCATTATTCTAAGCTAGTAAAGCAAAAACTAAGAAAAATGCATCCACAAATTAACTTTCTTATGAAAGAAGAATTGTATAAATGCCTTAAAGGGGGATTCACACACCCTATCAACTACCCTAAGTGGATCTCCAACATCGTGCCAGTAAGAAAGAAGCCTAGAAACATCTAATTTTATACCAACTTCAAAGACCTAAACAAATCTTGTCCCAAGGATGACTTTCCACTTCCTAACATTGACATCATTGTCAATCTCATAGTAGGTCATGAGATACTCTCCCTCATAGATGAGTTATTTGGGTATAATCAAATTCAAATCACCCCTTAAGATCAACATAAAATGGCATTCACAACCCCTTAGGGCACTTTTTCTATCAAGTTATGTCATTTAGGTTGAAAAACATAGGGGCTACATATCAAGGGGAAATGATAGTGATCTTCTATGACATGTTACATGACATTGTGGAAGATTAAGTATATGATCTCCTCAAATAATCCAAAACAAGAGAAGGTCACCCATACACCCTTGAGAAAATCTTCAATCACTTGAGTGAATACAAAGCACACCTTAATCCCAAGAAGTGTGTCTTAGGCATCACATCAGGCAAACTCTTAGACATCATTGTCTCTTGCTAAGGCATTGAATTAGACCTTACCAAAGGCATTGCTATTACAGAAATGTCACCTCCCAAGAATTTTAAATATCTCTATAGTCTTCAGGGTAAGATCTAGGCTATCAAAAGGTCCATCACATAATTAGTAGATAAATGCAAACCATTCTCCTACCTTCTCAAAAATAATAGTAACTTTTAGTGATACAAATCCTGCTAATAATCCTTTAATAGAATCAAAGAATATCTTCCATCATCGTTGGTTCTTATGGCTCCCATTCTAGACAAGCCCATTTTGCCTTACATTTTAGCTACATCTATTGCACTAGGGGTACTATTAGCACAACATGATGAGACAAGCTACAAAAAATAAATCTATTATGTCAATCACACATTGGTTGGTTTGAGCTCAATTCTACACCAATAGAACGAGCATACCTAGATATCATTTTTATCTCCCAAAATTTGTGACACTACATGTTGATTCATCAAACTTGAATCTCATATCAAAGATCAATCCACTTAAGTACCTCCTATCTAGGGCATCCCTCATAGAATGAATGGCTAAATGGGTTATGTTTTCTGAGTGAGTTTGGCATTAAATATGTGGACAAAAAAGTAAACAAAGATCAGGTTGTCACAGACTAGTTGGAAGAAGCACCTTTAATAGATAACCATCCACTAGTCATCGACTTTTCTGATGAATCCATCTTCACAATCGTGGAACCTACATCCTAGAAATTATACTTTAATGGCTCCTACAACAATCATGGATAAATTCTTAGCATACTATTTGTCACTCCATAAGGAGACTTCATATTGAAGGATTTCATATTGGGTTTTCCTTGTACAAACATGGTAGAATATGAGGCCTTAATCATAGCTCTTATAAGCTATATAGTAGAACATTCAACAACTCCAAGTCTATGGGGACTCTCAACTTGTAATAAAATAGGTAAATAATGAATATCAAATAAAAGATGACAATCTCATCCTAGGCTATAAATCGATAGTTGACAGTTTCAAGCAATATTTCATGCACATCCAGTTTGAACAGGTTCCCCACCTTAACAAACAAAGCAACATATGCCATGGCCACCATGGGTCTTTGCTAGATATGCCACATAATAGTCAATGTTGTGATTTATTGGTTGAGAAGCTTCTCATACTCATGTATGATGCCCCAAAATCTGAGCTTCTCTATGATATTATTGGTTTAAATACTCATGGTATCACATCTACACCTACCTCCACAATCAAACCCTTTTTCCTAATCTTTCACGAAACCAATGAAAAACCTTCCTCCAATGTACCTCCCACTTCACCCTTCTTGGTGATACTCTCGAAGAGGCTATGATGGTTCTTTACTACAATGCCTAAGAATGGAAGAGGTTAATCTTGCACCTAAAGAAGTACTTGATGGTTTTTGTGGTACCCATACTAGTAGGATGATCCTAGTGAAGAAGCTTCTCAAAACAAGTTACTATTGGCCTACTATGGAACATGATGTATGTTAGCATATCAAATGGTGCCTAGCCTATCAACAACATGGAGACCTCATTCATGCGCCATGACAAACATTGCAACCCATCATGATTACATGGCCTTTCTCTTAGTGGGGCCTAGATCTCATTGGTAAAATCCATCTCTCCTCATCTAGTGGACATAAGTCCATCATCACTACCACTGAGTACTGCATTAAGTGGGTCAAATCCATCCCCCTCATCTTCACTATAGGTACCCAAATATCTAAACTTTCATTCTCCATCATATCATTTGTCGCTATGGTATCCCAATCACCATTGTCACTAACAATGGTGAAGTCTACACTCTCTATGAGCACTTCCACATCCAACACCACTAATCCACTCCATATTATCCCTAAAGTAACAATAAAGTAGAGGCAACAAAAAAACCTTGCTCAAGATCCTAAAGAAATTTTTTAATGGCACTAGTCATGATTGGCACCTCCATCTTAATCCCAACCTTTAGGCTTATCATACTAGCATCTACACTCCTACTAGTGCCACACCATATTCAAAAGTCTTTGGTAGTGGAGCTATCTTGTTGATAAATACAAACTCCCATCATTGCACATCTCCTTGCATTACCTCATTGATGATGAGCAATATTGGGTTGCACACCTCCATGAGCTAGAACTACTTGATGAGTAGTGTCTCATGTTATGTCATAAATTGTCGACACCGGTGATTTACACTAGGTTTAACACCCTTTTGGACTAATATACAAATTCCTATTGAGAGAAGACTAGATTCTGAAGCACAGATTAGTTCCAGGTGTCATTATTTGGGTACAAGACCTAAAAGGACCTCAAACACCTAGACACTAGCACCCAAGTGCTAGTGTCTTGGACATTTGCAAAATAATGTTTGAGTGGCCTTGGATGTCGGCCTTGTTACTCCAATTTTTGCACCTTGTCATCTTTGCTCGAAATGTTTTCCCAAAAATGAGTTGATATGCATATATAATGAAGTTTATTCCTCCCATTTGAACTAGATGAAAGATATTAAGGAATTGATATGATCAAAAGTGTTATGCAAGTAATGGAAGCTCTATTTTTAAGATTATGTAGATTATGTGATTCTCTCCATTGCATGTTTCTAACATTCATTGCAAATTCTAAGGGAAGCTCCTTCCTTCATCTCCATCCTTATGGTGATCTTGAGGTATCCCACTAGGGTTTATGTTATGGTAAAGGTACTTTATTATAGTATTGCTTTTATTATTGATTTTGCCTCTATCCTCCAAGGACACACACTCTCTCATTATCATCTTGGTTGTTGTGGAGGTGGAAACATCATTCATGGGGTTTGACTAAGGCAAATCCCTAAAATCACCCAAACCATTTCCACTTTGTGTTTATACAAATTCTGGAAGATCAGGAGTAGGTATGAAAGATCCAGAAGCAGATTGGTGAAAATAAGCCCTAACTCTCAAAAACCCCTTTCGGAGGGCCTAAAACCCTTGGACACCTATGCTTGGTCAACTTTGTCCTCCCAAATTTGCCCTAATTTCTAGCAATAACCTTTGACAACTCTTCTCTGCTCATTCCATAACCATTTTCCTGGGTCTTCAGATTTGCAAGGTACAATTTCTCTATTTTGGAATATTTCATTATAAAACCCTAGATCTAGGTCCCTTTAGCTCAAATCTCTTAGATCTACAAAAAAAAAAGAACAAAACCACCTTCTTGTAGCTTGGCTCTCCTCTATGACTATAGTCAAGTTCATTTTGTGTTCCAATGTTTGATTTACAAAAAGAAAATGAGACGCTTAGTTAAAAACATGATTAATTAGGTATCTCTTTTTCATCAAACATTCTAGTGAACCTGACGTGCTACACTTATCCTTCTTTGCGTAGATCTATAGACATGTTTAATTAGTTTATGAATCTGATTATATGTTTATGTTGCACACATCCTTTTATCTCATAGATTTAATTTTTAAAGCAACACACTTATAGATCTCTATAGTTAGGGTTACCAAAATCAAACACTTTGGGTGAACCTAAGAAATTTTAAACTCTTGTAACCCTCTTTATTTAGATCTGATCTTCTTGTTGTTCCAAATCTGATTAACAAAAGGTTTATCTAGATAGCAAGCACTTATACATCTTCATTGCTTTGATTTCTTGTTGATTTGTTTGGATATTCATTGCATATATTTGTGACATATAGTTAATCATTTGGAAACATTACTTTATCTAGAAAGCTAAAACAAAACTCTTTCTTCTATCACATCATCCACATATTTCATCTTATCAAAACATTCTTCTATAAGTGCACTTTGTGTGTCATAAATCTTGTGAAGTCTTTTTATGATTTGTGTGACCCGATGTCCTGAATCTAACATCCTTGTAAGGAGAAGTTATAGGCTCATGGGTTCTAGTTCTTTGAATAGCTCTGATGTTCCCACATCAAAATCTGATGTTGCTAACTTACTTGCACATGGGAATTCATCACCTTTAGATCATATGCCTACTTTACCTATGATATCTAAAGTACAAAATTCTCATGACTCTATAGACATAGATAGCCTCATGGCTCATGTATCTGAAACACAAATTCAAAAACTAGACATTAAGTTGGCTTGTTTTCAGTAATTTGTGGGAACGAAACACTTAGCTAAGGAAGATGTGCCTCTTGTAGAAGGTATCATAAATTTGTTACTCGAAGGTCAAGAAGGTAAAGATATTTTACACATCTTATCTCACATAGTGGATAACAACATTATGTCATCAGCTAGTTGTGCGGAAGTCATCACTAATGTGTCCTCTCAAAAACAAATAGGGACATAGATGTTGTTACCCATAGTGATATCGTCTACATCAACATATAGTTCTTCTATTTTCACCACCACTGCACATCCTGGTAGTAGTGCTAACATAAGTATTAGAGTTTCAAGTGGGAATCATGTACACAACTATAGTGTTGTCCCCTTTACATATCATAATGTTATTTCAAATGTCTCATCTCCTATTGTCTTTCAACCTCCATCAAATGTCACTTACCAAAAGTCTAATCACAAATTATCATCACCTATTCCTAGCCTTGACTATTCCAATCCTACACTATCTCAAGCTATTCTGCAACCCGATCCCATCATTGACCAACTTTTACAGAATGTTGTTGCAAGTACGTGCAGTTAGTGTTGTCATTGGTTTCAACTATATGAGCGAAAGATTATTGCAAGAGTGTAAGCATTTGGCATTGAGTTGATGTTGTCTCTAGTAATGAGGAAGTACTAAAGATATTGATATATTTCTGGTGCTTGATTTCCAAGTGCTTTTTGAGAAAATTTGAATAATAGAGGAAACAGTGTGTTGTAAAGGTGTTCTGGCATACAGAGTGGTGTTCTGGTTTTTCTCCGCATTTCTTCTATGTTAAATATCTTCTCATGAAGTTTGGATATGTTGTTCTAAGGTGTTTAGAGGTGTTGCATTCAGACTTTGGCATGTTGGATTGTTTTGCAGAGGAAGGCGTGTTCACTAGTGTGTGAACTGTGTATTGCAGAGGTGTTTGGGAGAAAGGTTTTTGCTCCACATTTCTCCACAGAGTAGTTTCAGGTCTTACAGTTCTAGAAGTGTGTTTATAAGGTTCATATCTATCTTTAGTTAAAGTTTTTTGTGGTTTTGTGCTCCACAAGTTGATTTCTTGAGTTGCAGTGTATGGCAAAGATGTTTGAGTAAATTGGGTGTGTACTTTCTTTAAGTGAAATTTGTTGCGGAAGAATTTGTTGGATTTCAGGACGTTTGTGGGATGTTCTAGATTGTGTTCAAGAATGGTGTGTGGTCCACAATCATATTTGGTTTTGAGGAAGTGTGTACTTAAATGTTTATGGTGTTAACATAGGTTTGGCCGACCTTGGGTGTTTACACTAATTGCGGATTTGCTTCAATGATTGTGGAAGCATGGTGTGGAGTGCATGAATAGATTTAGGTCCAAGCTAAGGTGTGTTATGGTCTATGCTCATTCCTTTCCACCACAGGAATGTTTTGGTGTTGACCTAATTTGAATTTACATGGTGAAGGTGTATTGCCAACCTTGGAGAATGTTTTCAAGGTTGAAGATGATATAAATAAGTGTTGAGTTGTTGAGGTAGGTGTGTGTGGTGTGTGAGATGCGAATGATAGTGTGATAGAGTGTGAAGTACAGTGCAAGATTTCATGTGTTAGACTACTAGATGCAGTGAGTAGAAGGTGTCTACAATTCTTCAGTATGACTACAAAGGTGTTGGTGATGCTATGGTGGACTTCTCTATTGCATTGAGATGGTTTTCTCATTGTAACATTCTTATCTGTCTTCTTTTCTATTCTGTAAATGAGCCTTTCTTTTGGGTAGTGAGCCCTATTATATTCGGCGTTGATATTACTTTATATTGTGAGCTAATCCTCACTGTGGTTTTTCCCTTCTTGGGTTTTCCACGTATATCTGGTGTTCTCTTGTATGATGTTGATTTGATTCAATTTATGTTAATTGTTTCCATTTTTAATCATCTTAACAATTTAATAGTTAATTGAATTAATGTGGATCTAAATATGTGTGAGGGTTTTGGAATTAAAAGTTACAACTGATTCACCCCCCCTCTCAGTTGTCTTGTGCATTCAACAAATGTCATCTCTTTACAAGAACAAATGGATAGTATGAATCAAGGTCCATCTCATCCTTCTATTCCATCCTACTACACTTGTAGTCCATTGTCCTTTACCATTCTAAAAACATTAATTCCTGAGAAATTTGAAATCCCCCATTTTGAGAAGTAGGAAGGGGGATCCTAATAGTCATGTGTCAGCCTTTACAACTTTGTGTAGTGATTTCCTCTTTGATGATGCTATCTTAGCTAAACTCTTTCTTTGGTCACTTGAAGATACAGTCTTGGATTGGTTTTGCTCTCTACCTGCGAATTCAATAAATTCTTTCCGATAACTTATCAATCAATTTCTACAACACTTCCAAGAGAACATTAGACCTCAAGCCTTCTTGGTTGACTTGGTTCATTGCAAGAAAGGAGTGAAGGAGAAATTGACCGATTTCATTGGGCATTATCAAGTCCTCTTCTCACAAATACCTTATTCTCTTCCAGATGTTGATGTACAATGAGTTTTCATTGGAAACTTGCAACCTCACATCTGTGATAAGATTTTATTGATGCGTTATAGCTCTTTTACACATCTTTGTACAGCTCTCTGCAATTATCAATTGTTGATTAGTTAGTATGAGGACACTACCTCGTCAGTTCCCATTGGTAAATCCAAAGCACTGCCCCACATTATCATTCATTCAAAAAGAAAAACATAAACTTCATAATTTAATCAATTCATCTTCAAACAACATTTAGACACAAGTAGCGGCCACAACACCTCTCACTCAGACCCCTTATAAATTAAAACCAAAAATGCAACATTTTTCACAACTTTTGGAATCTCTTCATTAAGTAATGTTGCAGCTTCTAAACAATAACCTCATCAAACTTCCACCAATTTGACAGATTGATGCTACTAATATGCAATCACCTTCTTTTGATGCGATGACCTTTTTCCAATTTCATTGTACCCCTGGAAATGACATAGAATGATGTATGCATATTAAACATGAAGTTCAAGACCTTATTGACTTTAACATTATCTAGGTGGCAAGTGAAAATGACAAAGGGAATAAGTCAGTTGTTCCTCCAAATTAAAATTTTCAAATCTACACAAAGTCATTACCCCATCATCAAGCAAACATTATAGAAACACACATTGAATCACCATCTAATTATAAAACATTCAATCATCAACATAGAGACTTTGATAGTGTGGTTGGTATAGTAGATGCTTTCCCTCCCTGAGAGCGAGCAAAAGTTAAACCTGCTATCTCTTTTACACCTCATGATTCTTCCATTCAAGCACCTAAGGGACCTCTCTACATCACTGCTAAGATTATTGACAACCCCATAAGGGGAGTACTCATTGATCTTGTATGCATGGTTAATGTAGTTACTAAAGAGTTCCTTTTTATGCATTAATTACATAAAGATAAGTACGACACATCTAAAATCTTGATTTGAGCACATGATGGATCTATTCGTCCAACTCTTGGTGCCTTGACTCTTCTTGTCAAGGATGGGCCAAGAACATTGGACATGTCTCTTGTTATCATTCCCACTTTGAACTTGTTTCATGTGAATTTGGGTCACCCATGGCTTAGCTCCATGAAATTGGTCCCCTCAATGATTCATAAATGCTTAAAGTTTCCATTCCAAGTATAGGTACATGTTGTACATTATAGTGGGTTCTGACCCTTGGCTTTTCTTGGACACTTTTTGCTTGATCATTTCTAGCCTCAGCTAGAGGGTTCTATTAAACCTCTTAATGACCTATTATTTCTATCTTATCAGAAGTTTAAAGCAAATAGAATCATTGAATTATCCCTTAATACACTTGGAGACTCTCAATCTTATGTGGTTATGACAATAGTTCCCCCTACCTTGCAGGAGTTGAACAAACCAAATCCTCAATCGAAGGATCCTTCCCATTCCTAGGAATCTAGAACTTATGCTACAGTTCCACCTCCACCATCCTATCTAGGACCATGAGACATACGCTCAACACAAACCAAACCTCCTTGCAAATCAGTTGTGTAGAACCTATTTCCCATGAAATCTCAATTGCTACCTCCACCTATTCCGCAGGTTGAGAGAAAAGAGTAGCCCACTTTGAGAGACACTTCCCCCATGGTCTCTCAACCTTCAAAATTTCCTTTTGTTCCTCCTTGTGCTCCTTGAGAAAAGGAAGAAAAGGAACCAACATTGGAAGACGTCACAGTTCCCCTCACAAATATTATAAGTAAAACAAAGAGAAACCAAAATGCAAAAGAACATAAGAAGTGACGTTGTACTATGGCTCACTAACTTGCTACAAGGGAAGAGAACCTTCCTCGTTGCAAGCATCATCCGCTAATAGATTTGAAGGATATATCTATTGATGCTTCATCTACTCATGAGAATGATATTGACATAAAGCCTACAATGACCCATGTTAATTTACCTATTGTGCCTTATTTCAAAAGTGATTCAGAAGATAATGTTGAAATAGGTATGGCTCTAGTACCTTACACCACACTTTCTATAGTCCCTCTTACATCTTGTCCTCCATCCCTTTATGATGAGCAGGATTGGGAGGAGGATGATTTGTCTTAGGTCAACTTGCAAGTGTGGCCTCTATCTCTTTTGTGTTATGATTGCACATGTTGTTACCCCTATATTGTGCTGCTTGATGTGTATTTTGTTTGTTAAGCTCTTTTTGGATGACCCTTGACACTCTTGTTGGTGTAAGGATATAAAGGGACTGAACCTGTTGTGACATTCTTCTTTGTGAATCTTCATTCTTCCATATGTCATAACTTCCAATTTGTTAAACTTTATGTTCATTGGATGATTTAGCATCCTCCTTTGTGATCTCTTCATTCTCATGTGATATTTCTTCCTCCGTCTTTGTAGTTCTACTAAATGGAAGATGATGAAAATTCCAAAAATGATTGTCCCTTTCATAAATATAACCATTCATATACTGATGCCAGTCAAGTAGATCCATTTTGTGTTATATTATCTATATACTGATTTATGTGGCACTTTGCACATTGCT
This sequence comes from Cunninghamia lanceolata, assembly GCA_027924645.1. Taxonomy (NCBI): domain Eukaryota; kingdom Viridiplantae; phylum Streptophyta; class Pinopsida; order Cupressales; family Cupressaceae; genus Cunninghamia; species Cunninghamia lanceolata. The sequence goes on along the minus strand of BSBN01000053.1, from coordinate 543,652 downwards.
TGTATCAGGGAAACACCTTGTTGCGATGCAACTTTTGAGAACACATGTCTTTTAAGCATGTAGCTTCCATAAATCTCTCATGCTTGTCTTAAATTGATTATTCATTCTACCTTAAAGCAATTTATCCCTGATAGGAGTTAGAAATCACTTTAAGGTTGGGGCATACATTATGCTATACACCTTGCGTTGTTCATGCACCATGTGGCTACTCTTACCATTGGAATACTTGTTGATAATCTTTGTAACATCTTACTAGGGTTACCCAGCAAACATCATGCTTTCCTTGGCCTGTGATCTCTGATATGGTTGACGTGGAGCTCACCTAGTGATTCAGTGGTCCTCACTAACCTGTGATGTCTTCACTTGACATGGAACTCACCTAGTAATTTAACAGTCCTTACTAGTCTGTGATGTTTCCTATGGTTGTCTGTCCATGATTCACCTAGCATAACACAACTTTCTAGCCCGTGTACTTCATGTGACTTTAAATTTATGATCACCTAGTAATTCGGTGGTCCTTACTAGCCTGTGATCCATGAAGAACATCTTCGCATGGCCCTTAGTGATAGAGCAAGCTAGTGTCCATGTCATGTTCTCTTTATCATTGTTTTTCTTTCTTTACTCATATATATGATGTATTACTTAACTTACATGCTCTTGTATTCTTCATATTTTCTTCATGCATATACTTGTGTATCTTCACGTGTCTACTTCGTGTATGCTCCATGTCTACTTTGTGCATGATGTGTATGCTTCATGTGTATTCATTATCGCATGCTTTGTGAATACTCCATGTATGTGTGAATTATGTTGGATATCTGATGTGTATGTAATCTATTCTTGCCATTCTTTGTAGACCTTTAGAATCCTAAGCTTGGGGGGCATTCATATTTCTCAACTTGGTGTCATTCTAACAACTTCAACATTCTAGCAAGGAACTTTTCTTTTTTCCATACTTTAGTATGTGTATGAATGTAAGATCATACCAACTCTAAAGTGGGGGCTAAATGTTATGTCATAAATTATCGACGTCGATGATTTACACTAGGTTTAACACCCTTCTGGACTAATATACAAACTCCTACTGATAGAAGACTGGATTCAGAAGCACGGACTAGTTCCACGTGTCATTATCTGGGTACCCGCCCTAAAAGGACCTTAAACACCTAGACACTAGGGCCCACACGCTAGTGTCCTGTATATTTGCAAAAATAAATTTTGAGTGGCCTTGGATGTCTGCCTTATTACTCCGGGTGTTGTACCTTGTCAACTTTACTCGAAAGGTTTTCCCGAAAAGGAGTTGATATGCATATATAAAGAAGTTTATTCCTCCCATTTGAACTAGATGAAATATACTAAGGAATTTATATGATCAAAAGTGTTATGCAAGTGATGAAATCTCTATTGTGAAAATTATGCAGATTATGTGATGCTCTCCATTGTAGGTTTCTAACATTCATTGCAAATTCTAAGGGAATCTCCTACCTTCATGTTCATCCTTGTGGAGATCTTCAGTCATCCCACTAGGGTTTCTATTGTGGTAAAGGTACTTTATTACAACATTACTTTTATTATTGATTTTACCTCTGTCCTCCGAGGGCACGCGCTCTCTCTTCATCTTGGATATTGTGGAGGTGGAAACACCATTCATGGGGTTTGACTAAGGAAAGCCCCTAAAATGGCCCAAACCTTTTCCCCTTTGTGTTTGTGTAGATTTTGAAAGATTGGGAGAAAGTACAGAAGATCCAGAAGTAGATTGATGAATATAAGCCTGACTCTTGGAGACCACTTTCAGAGGGCCTGAAATCCTAGGACACCTGTACTTGGTTAATTTTGTCCTCCCAAATCTGACAACTCTTCTCTACTCATTCCATATCCAGTTTCTTGGGTCTTCAGATCTACAAGGTACAATTTCTCTAATTTGGCATATTTTCATTATAAAACCCTAGATCTAGGTCACTTTCTCTCAAATCTCTTAGATATACAAGGAACAAAACCACCCTTCTGTAGCTTGTCTCTCGTCTAGGACTATAGCCATGCCGTATTTGTGTTCCAATGTTTGATTCATAAAAAGAAAATTGAGAGGCTTAGTTAAAAACATGATTAATTAGGTCTCTCTTTTTCATCAAACACCTCAATGCTCTAAATCACCTACAAGCATATCAAATCCATCTTCATAGAAGATACAATAAGAAAATTAAGGCTCATGAATTTGAGATTTGTAACCTTGTGCTAAAAGAAAATTCAAAAGAATCTTTAGGACCAAGAAAAAAAACATAAATTTAAGCCTAATTGGATAGGTCCTTATGTCATCATCATCAAGTATGGTTTAGGTTCTTATAATCTCACTACTCTAGATGGTTACAAGCTTGATGAACCTCACAACATCATCCATCTCAAATGGTTCCATGCTTAGTTTGTAGAATATCCCAAATATTAGAAAAATCAAAATATAGAAAAAATGAAAAAGTAAAGAGAAATAACTTGTCCTATGGTGAAAACCACATCTTGAGGTGCCTTGGACAAATACCATCATGAAAACCTACTTATAGGAGCCATGTGTATTAGCTAGATCCTAATATCCTTTAGGTTCTCTACCATATCACCACTTCATCACATTCCACACATCCTACTCCTCATTCTCCTTAGAGGTAATCTTGAAACACTTCTCTTAAATCTATGGGTATGATATAAGCTAAGAGAATTCCCCATCCCTATTCTATAAATCCACTAATCCAAACATCAACCATGTCTTACACTAGGGGCAATGGATTGTGCCTTTCTTTGGAAATAGCTTCTAGTATTACCCCTATTACTTATTTAGCATCCTGGATGAGTCTCCTTCCTAGTTCTAAGATTCATGAGCTTGCAAGCCCTATGGTCCTATATCTATAGGATCTACACTTGAAACATCACACTAAAATTATCCAACAAAGATCCCATTACAACCTCATTAACACCCATCAATTGAATTATTTTCCATTGTAAAACCACTTACTTTCCACCTTTGTGAGATATATCAATCCCCACATCATGTATCATCCCATCCCGTGATTTCCCATCATGAGATACATCATTCCCCACATTAGGCATTATCATCATCATCATCAAAAACAATTTGGAAAAATATAACACTATTGTATGTCAGTCGATAGCTACTTTTTTTAATCTTTTTTATCCACAATTTTGTCCCATACTATACCTCCTCAAGGTCACCATGATCCTTCATATCATGTTGCATCTTGAATGGCATTTACCAAGACATGGTCTTATTTTTTGTGTGTCATTTTCACTTGGTTGTCCCAACACAGTACCCACCAAGGTCATCAAATGCTTGTGATGTACGAGGGCATCCTTCTTCCTATTGTTTGTCTCAATGCAATACCTACCAAGGTTGTCAAATACCTTGTGATGTGCGAAGGTATCCTTTTATATGTTGTTTACAAGTCAATCATAGCCATGAGATACATCATCATCTTGGTCCTTATACGGGCTAGTTTATAACATCTCACACTCTATCAAAATAAGTGCTTACTACATTTTAGCATAATACTTTCATTCAAAATCAAACCAGCCATTAGCCTATCCATTATATATTATCCATTGTAAAATCTTGTCTATTTTACCTTGATAATCATTTGATTAGTTAGCTATATGATTAAACATCCATCCATCATCATTTTCTATACCTAATATCATTTTCTATCTCTCATTTTCATTATTTTTCTAACACAGTTATACCATGAACAAAAATAAAAAGCATCCATTGCATTATCCATTTCGATTTATCACATATAAGCATATATCCATCAACATCTAATCATGCATATCATAATCACATCATGACTATCTAATCTATAGCAATCATGTCATATCAATAAATTATCTAATCTATCCATACATCATCATATCATAAAATCCATAAAACATCCATGCATGTCCATAGACCTCATACATCATACATACATTAAATCAATTTGCATCATATACGTTAAATCATAACCAAATAAATGCATCCATAATCATGTATCCATCGCATGAGCATCGTATAGATCCATCAACATATGCATCCATAAATAAAACTATAATCATTGCATCATAGCATGAAACAAAATCACATCATATCAACATATACATCCAAAAAGTCAAATACAAAATCATAGTATAACTATCCTCAAATATCTCATTAAAAATGGGGGTTACATCAAGCTCTGTAGAGAATATACATCAAGTGTCATCAATAAATTTAGATTGCAAAACAATGATACATCATATAAATACATCAAAAGAGGAGATATTCTTGGATAGTGCTATTTGCATGTGACCTAGAGGCTACTCTATCCCCACCAAGAGGCAGAGGAGGTGGAGGTTGATGAGGTAAAAACAACCTCATCCTAGCAGTGGCCTAATTACCCTTTTATGCTGATAAACCAACCCAAACATTATGTTGATTTATTAATCTAATGACAAAAGTTGTCTATTTTTGAAAGAATGATGTATAAATCTTCATTCCTAATTTGATCAATTTTGACCACTAATGTTGACAGGATTTTATGAAAGATATGTGTGCTTTCTGTAGGTTTTGAATGCAATAGAGTGGAGGACATGGATATTAATTCAGACTTGAGTCAACACTGTCAGATCTAGAGAGCACCATAAATTCAGGAGATTCATAATTAAAGGACTACAAACCTTTGATACATGTCCATCCATTTGGAAGTTTATCTATATTTATGTTATTTCAAAGACAGATGAGGCATTCAAAGCTCCACTCGGAGCCCCTATTTTATGGCATTAAATAGACAATCTTGTTTAGTTAATTGTGCAAGAGCATCCTTGGTTCAAGAGTAATCCTGCATCAACCCAAAAAAAACATTTGCATTTCAATTTGTTTGCATTTCAGTTCTTTCATTTTTCCTGTCCAGTTTAGGCAGTTCAGCTTGTGGTCCAGTTTTGGCATTTCACATCTTGCAGATTTGGATTTAGTATCTACATCATATCAAGAATTCAAAGCATTTGGATGAGTTACCAGAAAGATATCACTATCAGAAGTTGACTATTTTCTCAGAGCAGAGCATTCTAACAGTTCCTGATAATCAGCTAAAGGAGAAGGCTTGCAGATCATTCCTTGACTTGCGGATCCTAATGACACATCATTTAATGATCCTTGGTTCATGGCCAATCTTCCCCAGAGGTCCGTACATTGTTCCATTCATTTGAGGAAGTGTTCTATGCATTTAGGTCTGACCTATCTATGAACACGTTACATCTCTTCATTGGAGTTTGTGACCTTCTTTGGCTGATGCAGAGGAATCTATTGATCCGAAAATGATATATATAGATGTAATAGATCCTTAGGAAGGAAGTTAGCAATTGAGTCATATTCTATAGTTTGGATTTGTGTGAAGGAGCTTCAAAGCTTTATCTTGCGCATGTATGTATTCAGGCCTTTGAGCCCTAATTGTAAGCCCGCATGTTGCCAACCAGAATGTATTTGAATTTTTTGATATACTAAATGACTGAATCTGCATTTGTTCCATATTCTTGTATTGTTTCCATTGTGTTACTCTTGCTGCACGATCTGTATAGTTCATTCTGTGAACCCTCCTACCATGACTGCACCAAGTGGTATTAGAGTGAAAGTTTGATTCTTTGGAGTGTATTGGTGAAGGGGATTCCGTAAGATCTTGTTGTTAATAGATCATCGATCCAAGGCAGGCTACTTGTATGCAACCAATCATCGATTGAGAGGCAGTTGTCTCTTGTAGCACGATCGCCAAATTTGAGGCAGTTTGCACTTGATCCTAGGAAGATGTCATTGCAAAGAGTTCCTCATGTTGGTACAATGGCTCATAGAATGGATGAGATGATGGAATTGATTAGAACAATGTAAATCTAATTGGATGTTGTTGAAGAAGATAGGTGAAGGGGATTGACACCGAGACCTAATGTTGAAAGTGATGATGAAGAAGAATTTTAATCTGCTGAACAAACTAGCGAAACCCTAGAAGGTAATGAAGAAGAAGAACCAGATCAAGTAAAGATGTTGTGAGCTATTTCAAAGATTGGAAAGAGACCTCGGGTAGATGTGCCGACTTATACTGGTAATCTGAATCCAGAAGAGTTGATTGACTGGATAAATGACATGGAATTATATTTTGAATATGAAGAAATAGAATATCCAGAGAGGGTGAAATTTGCAAAGACGGAGTTGAAAGGACATGCTACTATATGGTGGAAAGAAGTTTAGTTGGAAAGAAATAGAAGAGGAAAAGAAAAGATTACAAAGTGGGACTGGATGGTGACAAAGTTGAAGAATCAGTTTATACCTTCTGACTATGAGTTGGAATTGTTGAAGAGATTGCAAAACTTAAGACAAAAGGAGAAATCTGTGAAGGAGTACACTGAAGAATTTTATAAAATGATCATAAGGACAAGACATAGTGAAGCAAGCAAGGAGAAAGTGGCTAGATACATCAATGGGTTGAGATTGAACATTCAAGAAGAACTAAGTTTGGTAAGGATGACATCATTAGAGGAAGCATATCAGTTTGCCCTAAAAGTTGAAGAGAAGTTGAATAAGAGACATGATCATAGACAGAGAGGCAGAGGAGGTAAATTTCAGAGAAGTAGGACTTATTCCAAAGGAGACAGATCATTTGTGGAGTAGAAAAAGTTTGATAGCCCATTGAAGAAGGATGATAGAGATAACAATGCTTACCAGAGAGATGACAAAAAATTTTACTGGAGAGGAAACCCTAGTGCATACCGGAATGAAGGATATATGAGAGAAGGTAGAGGATTTGATAAGAAGACATTTAGAGGTACTTGTTTCAAATGTGGAGGTGAAGGACATAGAGCATTTGAATGTAATCAAGGTAGTACAAGCAAGAAAGCAGAAAATAGTTGAAGAGCAGCCTTTGTTGAGGAAGAACCTGTTGAATCACCTAGTTCAATTGGCAATCTGAAGAAAGGAGAATCATTGGTGATGAGGAGAGCACTATTTCAAGTAGAGACACATGAGGAACCATCACAGAGGAAGATTCTATTCAAAACTAGATGCAAATCAGGAGGTAAGTGTTGTAAAGTTGTAATTGATAGTGGTAGTTCAGACAACCTAGTTTCAGAGGAGATGGTGACTAAGCTGAAGTTGGAAAGATTGAAACACCCTAAACCTTATTAGATAGCATGGATTCAGGATGATCATAAGGTACTGGTGAGTGAACAATGTTTGGTGAAATTTCATATTGGATCTTACCATGATAAAGACTTGTGTGATATTATGCCTATGGATGTTTGTCATATCTTGTTGGGTAGACCTTGGCAGTATGATAAAAAAGCTATGCATGATGGGAGAAAGAATACATATACTATAATAGAAAATGGAAAGAGAATTACCTTGATTCCTTTGGAAGATGATCCTAAGAGTGAAGTATGTGGGAATGCTAGAATCTGTTTAGTAGATGGAAGGAAATTTTTGAATGGCTTGAAACAAGAAAATCTATTTTATGCCTTGATTCCTAAGAAGCATGAAGGGGTGAAGAAAGAGACTGAACCAGAGGAGATAAGAGAGTTACTGACAGAGTATGAAGACATCATATTAGATAATGGACCCGAAGGATTACCACCTATAAGGAGTATCAGTCATCACATGGATCTTATACCGGGAGCAAATGTGCTTAACAAAGCAGCACATAGAATGACACCGACAGAGAACAAAGAATTGAATAGACAGATACAAGAATTGTTGAGGAAAGGTTTGATCAGAGAAAGTTTGAGCCCTTGTGTAGTACCTGCAGTTTTGGTACCTAAGAAGGATGGAGACTGGAGAATGTGTACTAATTCTAGAGCAATAAACAAGATCACAGTTAAGTATAGATTTCCTTTACCTAGGATGGATGATATCATGGATTGTTTAAGTGGAGCCAGATATTTCACAAAGATAGATTTGAAGAGTGGATACCATCAGATTAGAATCAAAGAAGGAAATGAATGGCAGACTGGTTTTAATACAAATGAAGGATTGTATGAGTGGTTAGTGATGCCTTTTGGATTGACAAATGCACCGAGTACTTTCATGAGATTGATGAATGAAGTCTTGAAGAAATTCTTGGGTAAGTTTGTAATTGTATACTTGGATGATATTCTGATTTTTAGTAAGACAAAAGAAAAACATTTGTGGCATATTAGACAATTTTTGCAGAGGTTGAGAGAGGAGAAAGTGTTGATAAACATCAAGAAGTGTAGTTTCATGAGGGAGGAGTTGGTATATTTGGGATTTGTGATTTCTATGAAAGGATTAAAGATGGACCTTGAGAAAGTGAGAGCAATTGTTGAATGGCCTACACCAGAGAGCATTGGAGTGGTTAGATCATTTCATGGATTAGCTAGTTTCTATCGGAAGTTCATCAGAAATTTTAGTTTAGTTTGTAACCCTATTACAGAGACAATGAGAGGTGATAGAAAAGATTTTAAGTGGACATCAGAAGCAAATAAAAGTTTTGAGTTGTTGAAGCAAAAAGTGACAGAGCAACTTGTTTTGGCATTATTGGATTTCAATAAGGTATTTCAAGTTGATTGTGATGCAAGTGGAAATGCAATTGGAGCAGTGTTAAGTCAAGAAGGTAGACCAATAGCATATTTCAGTGAGAAGTTGAATGATGCAAGGAGAAAATATTCAGTTTATGATCAAGAGTTCTATGCCATAATTCAAGCCTTGAAGAAGTGGAGACATTACTTGTTGCCTAAGGAGTTTGTATTGTATACAGATCATCAAGCTTTGCAATATTTGAATAGTCAAGGTAAGTTGAATCAGAGACATATGAGATGGGTAGAGTTCATGCAGAGTTATACTTTTGTGTTGAAGCATAGGAGTGGTAAATCAAACAAAGTTGTTGATGCCTTGAGTAGAAGAAGAAACTTGTTGACAGAGATGAGAGTTGAAGTGTTGGGTTTTGATGAATTGAAAAACATGTATGAGGGAGACACTAATTTTGTAGAACCTTGGAAAGCATGTAAGGAACCTGTTGTGATAGATAGAAGTAAGTGATTGGACTATTTCATTCAAGAAGATATGATGTTTAGAGGAAATCAGTTGTGCATACCTAGAAGTTCAATGAGAGATAATCTGATCAAGGAGAAGCATAGTGGAGGATGGGTAGGACATTTTGGCATTGATAAGATAGTGGCTTTGGTGAGTGAAAACTATTTTTAGCCTCAGATACATAAGGATGTTCAGAGATTTGTGCAAAGTTGTAGAGTTTGTCAAGTTGCAAAAGGGAGTAGTCAGAACACTGGGTTGTATAAATCTTTGATAGTACCGAAGAGACCTTGGGAAGACATAAGTATGGATTGTGTAATGGGATTACCTAAGACACATAGAGGATATGATTCAATATTTGTAGTGGTTGACAGATTTTCTAAGATGGCTCATTTCATACCTTGCAAGAAGACAACTGATGTAGTGCATGTAGCTGACTTATTTTTCAAGGAGATTGTGAGATTGCATGGATTACCTAAAAGTATAGTTTCAGACAAAGATACAAAGTTTGTTGGATACTTTTGGAGGACACTTTGGAAGAAGATGAAGATAGATTTGAAGTTTAGTTCTACTTTTCATCCACAGAAAGATGGATAGATAGAGGTAGTGAATAGGAGTTTGGGAAACTTGTTGAGATGTTTGGTTGGAGAGAAAACCAAAAGTTGGGACTTGATTCTTTTACAAGCAGAGTTTGCATACAATAATTTACTAAACAGGACTACCAGAAGAACACCTTTTGAGATTGTTACCTGAGTGAATCCTAGAGGAGTTGTAGAGTTAAGAGATATCAGCATGGAGGAAAAGAGAAGTACAAAAGCAAAAGACTTTGTGGATCATATGAAGATAGTGCATAATCAGGTGAAGAAACATTTGGAGACTATGAATAGTAAGTACAAAGAGAAGGCTGATGAGAAGAGAAGACCTAAGGAATTTGAAGTTGGAGATGAAGTCATGGTGTACTTGAAAAAAGAAAGATTTCTAGTTGGGACATATAACAAGTTGAAGATAAAGAAGTTTGGACCTTGTAAGATACTCAGGAAATTTGATTCAGGAAGTGCATATGAAATGGAGTTACCAGAGACATTGGGTATTTCACTGATTTTCAACATTGTAGATCTTTATCAGTATCATGAAGCAGAGTTCAGTGACAGCATGGAAGAAGACCTGAAGAAGCAGTTACCACAACAAGCACCAGAGTACATAGAAGACATTTTGGACAACAGAGTTGGATGCAACACTAGAGGAAGAAAATACAAAGAATATCTTGTGAAGTGGAAAGGCAGACCGAAAGAAGACTCATCTTGGATTTCTCAGGCTAAGGTGGACCGTCTTGGTTCTCCCCTAGCCCCAGCAAAGTGAGGGACTCACTTTTTTAATAACCATGGATGTCTGATGTAGGAGCATCCCTGGTTCAAGAGTAATCTTGCATCAACCAAAAAAAACATTTGCATTTTAGTTTGTTTGCATTTCAATTCTTTCATTTTTCCTATTCAGTTCAGGCAATTCAGTCAGAAGCAGTTCAACTTGTGGTCTGGTTTTGGTATTTCACATCTTGCAGATCTAGACTTAGCATCTACATTCATTCATCTACATCATATCAAGAGTTTAGAGTATTTGGATCAGTTACCAGAAAGATATTGCTATCAAAAGTTGACTGTTTTCTCAGAGCAGAGCATTCTAACAGTTCCTGATAATCAGCTAAAGGAAAAGACTTGTGGATCATTCCTTGACTTGTGGATCCTAATGACACATCATTCAATGATCCTTGGTCTATGGCCGACCTTCCCCAAAGGTTCGTACATTGTTCCATTCATTTGAGGAAGTGTTCTATGCATTTAGGTCTGACCTATCTATGAACACATTACATCTCTTCATTGGAGTTTGTGACCTTCCTTGGCTGACGCAGAGGAATCCATTGATCTGGAAATGATATATATAGATGTAATAGATCCTTAGGAAGGCAGTTAGCAATTGAGTCATATTCTATAGTTTGGATTTGTGCAAGGGAGCTTCAAAGCTTTATCTTGTGCATGTATGTATTCAGGCCTTTGAGCCCTAGTTGTAAGCCCACATGTTGCTAGCCAGAATGTATTTGAATTATTTGATATACTAAATGACTAAATCTACATTTGTTCCATATTCTTGTGTTGTTTCTATTGTGTTACTCTTGCTTCACGGTCCGAACAGTTCATTCTGTGAACCCTCCTCCCATGACTGCAGCAGTTAATTTTTTTGTTATCTTGTTATAAGACTTTTGGTGGAAATAATGAGCTTCCCTAAATTTTAGGATTTTGGAAATGATAAAAACTTTTTTTTTTCAAATTGATATACATTGTGAATAAAATGAATCAAAGTTACTCTACGTCAATATAGATTATTGTATGGTGCTTGTGTGAACTTGAATTGAATTTTGTTGATCGTAAATGTCATCTGAGTTAGTAGAAGAATTCTAAAGAGCTAGCCACTCAAAGGAAATAGATAAGTATTTTGTGTTCTATGAATGTGTTTACTATCTTTTGTAGCATTTTTCTTCTGTTCTGTGTTTTTCTTCTATGAAGTGTTGTGGTAGAGTTGTGTTAACCTGCAAGGTATCATGATTAATATCTTTCATTGAAGTATAAAGTGCATTTGTAATTCAACAAGTTCTATGTGTGTCATTGAAATATTCTGGAGTTCTGGAGCTTGTCTTCTGTGTTATGTAGTAAAGGAATTTCAGAGCTCCTGCATAGTTTAAATTTCTGTAGTTCAATAGTAGTTGATAGTATAGTTCAGATTTGATGCTCTTATGCTTTCTTAGATTAAAATGTTTCTTTCAGTTCATAGATAAAAATGAATTAGTTTTAGGGATTTCAACTACATTCAAAGATTCCTCTTAAGTTTAAATTTTCATACTTTGTAGTTTAGATTTATTTTCTAAAGGGTTTTTCTTAAAAGTAAAAATTTAGAAAATTGTTGATAAACTAAGATGTTCGAATCCCCCTCCTATTGCATATAGCCTTGGACACAACCTGGTCGATAAAACTGATACATTTTCAGCTAAAGTGTTAGGTCTAAACAAAAACATGTCACATTTTGGCACCGTTTCCAGGGACCATTTCATTGTTCTATTGGGAGAACATCAGGATACCTCTTGTTTAGTATAAACAAATGCATTTGGCAAACTTCTTTTTTGTATGGTTAGGAAAAGATGTCCACACAGAAGATTCATAGAAAAACCCACCACATAGTAGTTCCAATTGAATCAAATGATGTAGAATTCTTAATTGAAGAACTTTTTCAATATGAACTAATCGATAAGGATCAACCTAATAATTCTCAAAACACCTCAGATATTCAGCCACCGCAACAACCACTTAGGGAAGAAAATATTCCTTCCAACATAATGGCTGAAAATAATAATGACCCTTTCAATAACCAAAATGGAAGGAGACCTAGAAATAATTAAGATGATAACCCAAATGGTGGGAGAGCAGCTCAAATGTTTACCTACCCTATTTCTCTCAATCCAGATAAGGATTCACCAATGAAAAACATTTCACCTTCTATCCTACCAACCTTTTGAGGGATGTCTTTTGAGGACCTAGATCAATTTCACTTTGAATTTAAACTTCTATGTCAGACATATGATTACAAAATGGATAACCTGAAACTAAAACTCTTTCCATCTACCCTAAGAGACTCTACAATGAGGTGGTTCATGGGATTGGTCTCAGGATCAATCACCACTTGGGACAATATGGAAACTATCTTTTTGGACAAATATCAAAACTATTGTAGGGTTAATGATAGAAAGGAAGAACTATTTAGGCTAAGACAAAAAGAAGATGAGAGCCTAGAATACTTTCTAGATAGGTTCATATTTTTAATAAAACGGTGTGGAGAAGAAACAATGAGCCCAGAAATCCTCAAAACCATATTCCTCAAAGGTCTTGATGAGGACACCTGAAGAAGCTTAGATTTGATGGGAAAAGGAGACGTGGCTAAACTTGACCTCGGAGAGATCTCTGAGTTATGCAAAAACTTTTCTAGAACTTGAGGAGGAATTCAAAAGTCTAGCCTAATGAGAGGATCGAATGAAATTGGCCAACTGAGAGAAGAAATAACAAACTTGAAAACTGACATCCTTGTGCAATTAAACACCATCTTGGATGGAATATAGGCCAAGACACATAATCTTGAAACCTTATCGATCTACTGCCCCAAATGTAGGAATAAATAAATACTAAGGGAGTGTCCTTCAGATAAAGCTGACAGTTGTCAGATTTGTGAGAAAAACCATGCCACTGACCAATGTGAGATACTCAATGCAATTAAAGAATCAAAGAAAAAGTCATCTTAAATAGAGGAAGAAGTCAATTATATGGGGCAAAGACCAGGATGAAATTTTTCTTATGGTCAAAACTCAAACTCATCCTGGTGACCTCAAAATAATTGGAATAACAATCAGTGGGCAGTACCTTGGCCACCACCACTGCCTAACTGGGGACCTTATCCTTGGGGAACCTAAAGTGGACAGACCAATCCTGGACAAATCCTCAATGGGAAAATCAAGTACAACAATAACGCTATCCTCAAAATCCTGCACCACAATGGAATCAACCTCCAAACAAATTCTATCATGGTCCACGACAAATGTCAAACCCACAACAAAATCTCCCACCATCTCCCCAGAGTAATCAATAAACTAAGTAGGTCAATTGAACCCCAACTGCCAATGCAACCTATTGCTAATCTAAAAAATAACCATCAAACTACATCGGTATACTCCACTGAGTAGGAAAACATGGCTGGGGTTAATCCTATTTATTGTGGGAACCTACAGTTAACGTCATGAAAAATACTCCAACAACCTACCATTGTTGAAATTATGGATGAACAAAATGAGATGTCCACTGAAGGAACAAAAATGATTCCTATGAATTCAAAGTAAACCACATAAAATAACCAGGATATGCCCACTAGAATTATGGAAACTTCCTCTGAAGTGCCTACTTCAACACTTAAAAGACCTCTAGACAAATCTCTAGAATTATCTCTAGAGAAAATGAAAAACAAGCATTCACCATCATTTCCAGAGAATGACCCCAATATGAATAGGAGAGCCCAAGCACCTTTTCCAAAGTGACTTAAGGAAGTCTCTATGAAGAATCCTTTAGAAATGACCCTTCCAACTAAAACTGCTTTAATGTAAGAGATTAAACGACTCCATATTGAAATACCATTATTGCAAGCAATCAAAGAAATTCTAGAACTCAACCAGTTAGTTAAACGGCTATACATAAAAATGCCAGGGAAGAAAAAGAAGCAAATTAACACAATACAGATCAATGGACATTTGGCTAACCTTCTGTCTGGGGAAATCTTTCCCCCAAAATATGGTGATCCAGGTAGCCTTGTTATAATGGTAACAATCAATGAGGTGGAAATCCCCAATGCACTAGTGGACTTAGGAGCAGTGATTATCGTCATGACTATGGACGTCATGGAGAAACTAGGACTTACAAATTTGCACCCCACAACAACCATTTTACAAATGGTAGACCAATCTATAGTTGTTCCCAAAGGAGTTCTGGAGAATATCCCTGTTAGAGTTGAAAATTGGGAATATCCAATTGACTTCTAGGTGATTCAATCCCAAACCCCATAGATAGCTATCCATTTATATTAGGAAGACCTTGGTTGGCAACTGTTGCAGCTAAAATTGACTGCAGAGCAGGAGGAATGACAATCTCAAATGGCCTAAACAACAAACATTTATAACTCTACCCTCTGCTCAACCTACTGTAAATAAACATGATCAAGTTTGGATAGATCAACTCAATCATCCTGACAAACAAAAAAATATGGATTCACTAGAAATGATAGTCAATAAATAGCACGGGAAAGAGCTAGAAAATGAACTAGAAGATGACATGAGATGTATCTCTATAGACTCAAGTGATGAGGACGTCTTTGAAATTGAGGAAATATTAGAGCACCTGACCCAAACTAATGATATAGAACACACACATAATGAGAACCAGAACTCCCTCACAACACTTCCATAACCGTTGGCTAATATCATTCCAAAAATAGATCACTTCTTTGAGGACATAACTAAATTCCATAGGATCATACCATATAGTTGTCCGCTCAATACATTGATAAGTGAAGTCTACATTGTCACTTCCAACCATCTGGGAACTAAAACCATAATGCTATATTAGGAAAGATCCTTAATATCAATAGTTGGTTAACAGAAACAAATGAGCTCAAACTATTTGATGTGTTGGCAAATAGATCCAAAGCTTTTGTTTGGGACTATATTGATATGAGAGGAATACATCCTAGTGTCTGTACTCACCACATCTATACTAAAGATGTTAGACCATTTCGTTAGCCACAACGTAGACTTAACCCTGCTCTCAGAGATATAGTACAAACAGAAATTAAAAAACTCCTACAAGTGGGATTCATTTACTCTGTCTCTGACAACAAGTGGGTCTCGTCTTTAGTGGTTGTTCCAAAGAAAAATGGGAAATGGAGAGTTTATGTAGATTACAGAGAACTTAACAAAGCAATCTATAGGGATTACTTTCCATTTCCCTTCATAGATCAAGTCTTGGATAACTTAGCAGGGAGGAAGTATTTCTCATTTTTGGATGGGTTCAGCGGATATAACCAAATACAAGTTGCAGCTAAAGACCAAGACAAAGCAACTTTTACTTGTCCTTGGGGAACATTTGAATATTGAGTCCTTCCCTTTGGATTATGTAACACTCCTACAACATTCCAAAGGGTTGTTTTGGCAATCTTTGTTGAACTTGTCAATGATTTGTAGAAGTCTACATGGATGACTTCACAGTAAATGGGTCTACTTTTGATGAAGCACTTAGAAATCTAAACAAATTATTGTAGAAATGTGAAGAACACCAACTATCCCTAGGTCATGAGAAGTGTCTAATAATGGTGGAATAAGGGATAGTGTTGGGACATCACATCTCGACAGAGGGGATAAAAGTAGATCCTCAAAAAATTGAAGTGATACAAAAATTAGAAACCTCGAAAAACCAAACATATGTCAAGAGTTTCTTAGGGCATGCTAGATATTACCAAAGATTCATAGAAAACTTTAGTAAAATCATAGCTCATATGTTCTCTCTTCTTCAAAAGGATGTATAATTTGCCTGGACTATAGAATATCAAACATCATTTGACATCATTAAAGAAAAACTTACTTCGGCTCCAGTGTTACGAGGACCCAAGTGGAACCTTTCATTTCATATCTATGCAGATGCTTCCAAGGATGTAATTGGAGTAGTTTTAGGCTAGGAAGATGAAAATGGAGGGAAATATGTTATATACTTTATAAGTATGAATCTGACTCCCACCAAAAGGACCTACACCACTATGGAGAAATAATTCTTAGTTGTGGTTCATGCAATCAACAATTTTTGACACTACATCATGGGGTACAAAGTAACTATTTTTATAGACCATTTGGTAATTAAGTACCTAATGAATAAACCTACAATGAATGGAAGATTAATCAGATGGTTACTACTTCTCCAAGAATTCAACGTAACTATCATCAACAAACTTGGAAAATTTAACGTAGTAGCATACTTTTTATCCAGGATAAGAAAAGACAATGGAGAATGTGACCTTGTTCAAGATGAATTCCCAAATGAAAATCTATTTGTCATCTCCATTAAAACACCTTGGTTTGCAGACAGAGCTAACTATTTAGCCACCTCTGAATTTCCACCAGACATGACATCAAAACAAAAGAAACATTTAATCAGAGAAAGTGCCGAGTTCAAATGGATAAATGGGTTATTGTTCAAAAGTAGACCTAATCTAGTTTTACACCGGTGTGTCAGGTCAGATGAAACATATAGCATATTGAGAACATGCCATGATGACCCCTCCGGAGGCCATTATTTGGCAAAAAGAACCTCTCATAAAATCTTAGGCACAGGATACTACTGGCCCTCCATGCACAAAGATGTTAAAAACTATGTCTGTCATTATGATGAATGTTAATGAGTAGGGAGAGCTACTGCATCTAATGAAATGCCGCTTCATCCATAAATAGTTTTAGAACCTTTTAAAAAATGGAGACTAGACTTTATCGGCCCCATAGATCCACCCTCTCAAGGCAAAAAATATATCTTGGTTTGTATTGACTACTTAACTAAGTGGGAAGAAGTTTAGGCACTGAAAGTTGCTAGGGAGGAACAGGTAGCAGATTTCCTTTATAACAAAATCTTACTCAAATTCAGAGCCCCTAGATCAATTGTCACAGATTAGGGACTGCAATTTATGTCTAAAGTTCTACTAACCTTCACTAATAATTTCTAGGTGAGTCATAAGAAGTCATCTCCTTATCACCCTCAAGCAAATGGTCAAGTGAAAGTAACAAATAGAGAACTTGGAAACATCTTGACTAAAACAGTTTCATCAAGAAGGAAGGACTGGGCTAGAAAACTACATGAGGCAGTTTGGGCCTACAATACTACGTGGAAATCGACCACCAGTTTCACTCCCTCCAAGTTGGTTTATGGTAAGAAACATATTCTACCTATTGAATTCAAACTACAAACACTGAGGACAACAATGGAGATAGTCTTAGACCTTGACCGAGCCCAGATAGAATGAGTCCTACAACTTAGTGAACTGGATGAACTTTGCCTAGAAGCCCTTAACCAAACTAAGCTAATTCAACATTAGAGAAAAGCATGGCATGGATATAAAAGAAAGGAAATTTCACAGTGGTGATTGGGCATTGCTATCAACTCTAGGTACAAGGATCAAAAAGGAAAACTTCAGACTCATTGGTTAGGACCCTATGAAATTTCTGAAGTGTTTCAAAATGGAGCAATGCAACTCAAACCCATCGATGGTGATGCTCAAACACTTTTAGTAAATGGTCATAGACTACGTATTTACCCAAAACCTAATAGCAAAGAGGAGTTTACTAAGATAGTAGAAATGCAAGGCGAAGTTTGATGTATCTAATCTGCCTTGGTAGGGGATATATAAATAAATTTATGTAAAAAAAATTATGTACAAATTCTTGAGTTATTTGTCTAAATTATTGTGTAAATTATGTCTAAATTGTGTAAATTTTGTCTAAATTGTTGTGTAAATTCTTTAGTTATTTGTCTAAATTTTAGTTGTACTTCCTTAATTTTTGCAGGAGTAACCTCGGGATCATGTTCGTTTCAGTCGTATCTTCCACGATGCTCCAAAACTTTGTTCCTGTTTGTGCTCGTTTTGGTTGCATCTTCCACCGATGCTCCAGAACTTTTTTCCTACATTCTAGTTGCATCCTTTCAACAATGCTCTGGAACTTTGTACCTGTTGTTCTGACTGCATCCTTTCAACAATGCTCTGAAACTTTGTTCCTATTGTTTTGGCTGCATCCTCTCAACGATGCTCTGGAACTTTGTTCCTACATTCTGAATGCATCCTTTCAATGATGCTCTGGAACTTTGTTCCTACATTACAGCCGCATCCTTTCAGCTATGCTCCAAAACTTTGTTCCTATTGTTCCACCTACATCTTTTCAATGATGCTCCAAAACTTTGTTTATACATTCCGGCTGCATCCTTTCAACGATGCTCCAAAACTTTGTTCCTGCATTTCAATTGCATCCTTTCAGTGATGCTCTGAAACTTTGTTCCTACATTCTAACCGCATCCTTTCAACAATGCTCTGGAACTTTGTTCATGTTGTTCTGACTACATCCTTTCAATGATGCTCCAGAACTTTGTTCCTACATTCCAATTACATCCTTTCAATGATACTTTGGAACTTTGTACTTGTCATTTGGATGCGTTCCTTTCATCTACACTCTGGAATTTTCCTGCCTTTCATAAATACTCCAGAATTCATAGCTCACACTTGCTCATAACATTTCCCATCATCTGACACCTCTGTACCCTAGGATTCATTAAAAATGAATTCCTTAAAATAATCACTCCCTATCATAATAAATTATTATTATTATGATCATTTAAAAATTATAATAATAAACCCGTCCACCTACATCATCACCCCATCAATAAATCTGCCATACCATTATCAGCCATCCCATCCAAAACTTCACATTAAGGATTCATAAATCATAAATGTGTTCATTCGTCAACAAAAGTGGGATGAATTAGCATCAATTTATAAACACAAGGTATGTACATTCTTTCTTAATTACACAATAATTATTATTTAGATATAATAAATTGGCATGCTATTCCCTTTTTCCCAAAATTGGAAATTCGTGGTGACTTCATTTCAAATGGAGAAAATGGTAGTGCCATAACTCCACATACAAGGGAAGTAATAATGAGATGAGGGTATAGGGGTACAGGCTGACAAGTTGAGGGAGTAAGGAAAGACGTCATATCACTTAAGCTCCTTAAAAATATCTACATTGTTTATATCACACAGTAAGTTGTAACTGACTGTGAACTCAATATTGCATTGTCTCAAGCCAGCATTATGAATTTAGTAAGAAATTTCATTGGTGACACCATGGGTGCAAAGAGGAAATCAAAATCTACCTCTGCAGAGAAACTTCTAACACTTCATAACATCACATATCTCTTCCAGGCAGCTAGGTGGTTAGAATTCATCAAGAAATTTGAGGGATATTATTTGGAGCCAGTCAAAGAATTTGTTGAAAACTTTTCAGAAGATCACTCAGTGTTACAAGGGAAGAAATTTAAGGTAAGTGCTCAAACCATTGCTGAAATTTCTGGTATTCCAGATGAAGGTATAAATTTAGCTGAGGAAACCAATATATCTTATTAGAAAATGATTGAATCTTTCATGCCACAGGGGGAATCACAACTACAATTAGTCACAGGTCTTAGGGGTCAAAATAAGGGGATTCAAACAAAATCAATCTCAGAACCCTGGAAAATAGAAGTTGTATGGATATTAAATACTTCACCTGTGATGCCTAATGTGCCACAATTGTGGGCCCACCTTTCTAGTTCCTCACTCATTTATGTCATGGTGCAACAAACCCGAAACTCAAAATCAACATTCCTGCCTTCTTATTCAATTCCCTAGTTAATATGGACAAAAGATACATAGTAGGGTCTGGCCCTCTAAAACATCATGGCTTAGTCACCCTGATTTGTAAACATCAAATTTTGAAGTGGAGAAAGACAAACAAGAAATGAAAAAAATTCCTTTAGAAATTTGACACCCCGACACCCATGAAACAATATGAGATAGGGGAACCTTCAGGAATAGCCACAAAAATTCCTAGGGAACTCTCTCTAGACCCTCAATAGACGCAAGGGAGTTTGGAGGAAGAAGCGTCAAAAAATTCCTTAAACCCTATGGAAACTAGTAATTCTCCTAGGGCACAGAATGTTCTGGAGCCTTAAGATGAGACTCTAGAAAATCAAGGAAATGTAGAAATCATTGATTCTAAAGAAAAATAGGAGACTAGTTTGCCTAGAGTGAGGAAACAATGCTCTAAGAAAAGGCTACCAAGACCCCTCCTCTGACAAGAAGTAAATGTCTAGCCACGGATGTGAGTTTTTCTACTGCATTTGAACACCCACTTATCCCAAAGAAGAAAAGACAAGACAGACAGTCGGGTGCTAGTGAAACCCTAGGGAAAGATAATAGAGAAGAAACTCTGGAAGAACCTAACATAGATGAGAGAGAAGAAGAAGTGCAGGGGAACAAAACCAAATTGATACATCAACAAAGGAAATAGCCACTCCTAGGGAAACAAGCTTGTTGAGTGAGCAACAACCTCCAATAGGGAAAGTGGGTGACACAGAGTAGCAAAGCCCAATAGGAGAAGTGAATGAGGAGGATTTGTACAATCAGAACATAAAAAAATTTTAACCGTCCCATACAATAATTGTAGAAACTGTAGAAAATAGTCAATTGAAGATTGAATTGGATAAGCTAAAAGAGAGAATTGTTCGGTTAAAGAATAAAATACAGCAAAGTGATGAGCTAGTTTTTGTGCAAAAATAGAACATTGATCAGAGGGAGGAATTTATACAGCAATTGAATAATTCATGGGAACAAAAAGTAGGGGATTTGGAGACCAAATTTCAACAAAAATATGAATTCATTTCAAGCTTGCAAACCCAACTGAAACAGTCTAAGAAAAAGAATCAGGAACATCTAGAAATCCTATCTGATAAGGATGGGCAAATAAAAATAGACTGATAACTTCACAAAATTCCTCCAAGCCTTTCAAGAAAGCAAGAGAAACATAAACAAGAGTTAAATGCAACCATCAGTCAGATAGTGGAATTAGAACAAGAGTTGCATGAGAATGAAAACTAAACCAACCATGGAAACTAAGGAAATCCAAACTGAGCCTACCAAAATGGAGTGGTTTTAGGTTCATATCCCTCCTCTGCTAAGGAAATGGATAGAAAGATACTGCTTCTTAAGGCAGGCTGGGGTGGAAAATGTTGGACTGAAGAAAGAATTGGTATTATTGAAAGAATATTTTGATAGACTATATGAAGCAAAAATAGAGGCTTGTAAAATGGGGGAATTATTATTAGCCTACAGAAAACCCTCAAGACTGTACTCCATGTTCCTGAATGAGCAAGCTTTGAGATGGAAACTCTTAAGAATCTCCTACAATCTTCCCCATGATCCTGATGATAAACTATTTTTGGAAACATTCAAAATTTCACCTCCTGATCAATAGAATTTACTTTGTGAATTTTTTCTTCATAATATGCTTTTAGAAAAACACAATGACTTTTTCATCAATCTCTTTGTGGGAGAGGTTCAACTAAGGTCCTTTTTATCTAACCTACAGATTCAGATCAATTAACAAGAAAGAACTAAGGAGTATTTGCAAGTAGAAAAGTCAGTTGGCCTTCTCATGAGGCATCCATATCATAAGCCTTATGCCTTCAAGACAATTCAGGAGAATAAAGAAATATGATGCCATGAAGGGAAAGTACAATGAGAGCCTAAGGATCTATTTTGAGGAATTTAAGATAAATGGATCCAAATTATTGGACAAGGCATGGAATGCATGTGAAGATAGATATACTCCTCTTCCAATGTACTTGAAAAGAAGAGAAATAATTTCTCCCACTCATTTGATATGGTCATACAAAAGGGCAGTAGAACTGGTAGAGATACTACAGTAGTTTAAAACCAAATGGATAGGCATAAGATATAGCCTCCTTTACTCCTCTAGCCTCTACCTATAGTCCTAGTCACACAGAATAGTCCCATGGGAACCTTCAAAACTGAAAAGTAAAAGTGAAATTGCATAAAGGGTTCATCAAGTATCTTGATTACCAGGACCTTGAATCAAATGAAATATATGACCTCAGTGCATTGTTTGAAGGACTCAATAAGAAAATGGAAATAGAAATACAAAGAGAGTAGTCACAACAAAGAGTAGGAGGACTTGCTCAGCCTTAAGTGGGGGAGGGTGATGAGGTAAAAATAACCTCATCCCAACAGTGGCCTAATTACCCTTTTGTGCTGATAAACCAACCCAAACATTATGCCAATTTATTAATCTAATGATAAAAGTTGTCTATTTTTGAAAGAATGGTGTATAAATCTTCGTTCCTAATTTGATCAATTTTGACCACTAATGTTGACAGGATTTTATGAAAGATCTATGTGTTTTCTACAGGTTTTGAATGCTATAGAGTAGAGGAGATGGACATTAATTTAGACTGGAGTCAACAGCACTGGATCTAGAGAGCACTGGAAATTTAGGAGATTCATAATTAAAGGAGTCCAGTCCTTTGATACCCATCCATTCATTTGGTAGTTTATCTATATTTTTGTTATTTCAAAGATAGTTAAGGCATTCAAAGCTCCACTCGAAGACCCTATTTTATGGCATTAAAAAGGAAATAGATAAGTATTTTGTGGTATGTGAATGTGTTTACAATCTTTTGTAGCATTTATGTTATGTTCTGTGTTTTTCTTCTATGAAGTGTTGTGGTAGAGTTGTGTTAACTTGCAGGGTATTGTGATTAATATCTTTCAGTGAAGTATAAAGTGCATTTGTAATTCAGCAAGTTCTATGTGTGTCATTTAAATATTTTGGAGTTCTAGAGCTTGTCTTCTGTGTTATGTAGTAAAGGAATTCTGGAGCTCCTGCATAGTTTAAATTTTTCCGTAGTTCAATAGTAGTTGATAGTATAGTTCAGATTTGATGCTCTTATGCTTTATTAGATTAAAATGTTTCTTTCATTTCATAGATAAAAATGAATTAGTTTTAGGGATTTCAATTGCATTCAAAGATTCCTCTTAAGTTTAAGTTTTCATGCTTTGTAGTTTAGATTTATTTTATAAAGGATTTTTCTTAAAAGTAAAAATTCACAAAATTGTTTCTAAACTGAGATGTCGGAACCCCCCTCCTATTGCATACAACCTTGTACATAACCCAGTCGATAAAACTGATACATTTTTAGCTAAAGTGTTAGGTCTAAATGACAACCTGTCAGAGGTTACATCCCACTGACCCTGATGTGCTTGATCTAGTTACCGTACTAGCTTTCCTACTCTCTATCATTGTGTGTTCTCGGTATAGGAAGCCACTCTTTGATATACAAGCATTACCTCCTCATAGAGAGTGATAGTACATCACCTCCCTACTATCTCATAACATATCTATTATCAACCTGTACACATTGGCCACTATCTAGCCTAGCTTGGCTTTTCTCAATGCATCTATCACCAAATCTCACTCCTATCGTAGTTTATGTTCATTAGTCTGGGACCTCTACAACTAAGCCTATAATTCATCCCACTTTGTCCCTAGGCTATCTTTCTCAGCATGTAGCCTATCAATCTCTTCCCACATGTGAGGACCGCCCTTTTTACTACTGTTGTTATGACTATTTACAGTACTGTTATTGTTACTTTCATATTTGTGGGATAGCAGTTCCCGAAATTTGTCAGACTATTTAACTTTATTATGTTTTCGGAAAAACTAATTGGGTGATGTTTGGATAAGTTACTTTTCAGAAAAATGAACTAGGGATGATGGAAAATTGTAATATGATTTTTAATTATGTTAAATTGTACTAAGGCATGAGAATGCATGTGTTATTTAAGTTGCTTCGGCTATGATGAATTTATGTGGTTACTGATCTTGTAATTGAGTGTGCAGGGACTACTAATCAAACCACAGATTTCGGAGATCATTCCACACCTTGTTAATTGTTATTCCCTGTTAAGCCGATCTGGTTCCACGAGGAACCAAGATCTCCTTGTGTTTGATGTCATGATGAAATGTGGTCTTTCGTATGGTCGAGTGGGTTAGGTTACCCTCATGTAACATTATTTTTATAAGTAAGTGTTGTAAAGAGATTGAATTTGAAATTTCTATTTTTATTTAAATTATGAGGCCCTTTTTCTTGTGCTTTACCTTGACCTGGGGTGTCTTGTATGGGTTAAAATTGACCCTAGGTTCTACCCCATGGGTCCAGGGGCCCATTTGGCATGGGTAACCCTTGAGTAACCTCCATCTAGTCAACTTAACCTTCCCCTGAAGTTAAGTGGCGAAAATTGGAGGTAGGAGGGGACATGATGGGTTGTACCAACACTCAACCCATCCCCTCTACTTTTCCCTAGATAAGAGATGCCATCCATTAGTGAAAGTTACCTCTTCTTTAGTAAGATTCCCCCATGTACTATGGGGACACCCATGTGAAGAAAGGAGAAAGAGGCATGGGTCACCTGTCTTGTTCCCATTTAACTCTTTTTTTTATTTCTCCCATGAGAAAGTGGAGTCACATGAAAGGAATAAGGAGTACCCTTGGGAATGGAGAGTGACATAAGCCACCTGGACAGAATAGTGATTTTTGGGAAGGGTGAGGAGGTGACAAGTGTCACTTCCCCATTTCTCAAAATTAGAAAGAAAGAGAATTTTGGGTTATTTATTTTCAAATTTTGGGATGAGAGGGAGTTAGTTGAATTTTGGGGAAAATCTTTCATTTTGGCCTTACCAAAAATAGAGAAGTTAGTTTGGAAGATAGAGAAGGGAGAGGGAGTTGGTGGCTAAGGTTGGAAGTGAACTCTGTGGACTCTGCAACAACTTCATTCCAGGAGGGCTTTGCAAGGTTGGTCTGAATTTTACCTTTGTTTTGGTAGAACTGAAATGTGTATGAAATGTGTGTGAAATATGTGTTTAAATTTGTTTTCTGTGGGGTTCTTGTCGGGTTGTTTGACAGAGCGTCTCCCACTTGGGAGAAATGCTCATCAAGTTTGGGGTAGGGGAGGAGAGATCCTCCTCGGGTGCATACCTGTTTCCATCTTTTGGGATGTTGAAAGCCTTGAGGGCATGTATCTGTGACTGTATTTTTGACTTGAGAGTCATATACAGATTTCTTACAAATTGTGATCACACTTGGTTGAGACCAAGAGAAATTGATATGAGTTCATTTATCTGTCAGGGTGACACTCTGGAGTCGAGTGTGTCCACTCTCCTGCCCCTTATGAAACTCACTGTAGTTGAGTTTCCGTATTGTGTAAAATAACCACGGGTGTATGTGTGCTTTGGGATTGTTGTTGTTTCTGTTGTGAAGTGGAGTGTTTGAGTACCCAGGTGTGAGTATGGTCTCCCTAGCTCGGGGGTGACCCTCTTGCGGGTCTACGGTAGGGAGGAGAGCTAGACGAGTGGTATTTTTCTTCTTTGTTTGTCTTTGATACGCAGGTTTTTCTCTTGGAGCTTCTGGTTGGCTATTTATGAAGAAACAGATCATCTTCTTGTCATGAGAATTAGGCCTGGTTCATTTCATAGAGATGAAGAGAGAACACCTCTCTTGTTATTGTTGTAAATTAATGATATTCTGGGAGTGAAGAAAATCACCTCCCTGATCTTGTTATTATTGGGTTTTATTGGTTGTCATAAGTTTTCAGTTGTACACTGTTTGGGAGGAGAAAGTTCATATCTGGGAAGTTGGTATTCATGATTGAGAAGCTGTAATATGAATGTGCTTAAATTTTTAAGTTGATGTTTGCAACCTTTGTTCAATAGCAATTTTTGTGTTTCAAGTATTACTGAAAAGAATAAGTTCGTTTTTGCAACTTAATCTGAGTTGTTTACATTGAAAGTTTGGAATTGCTTCACTAGTTGAAATGCTAATTTTCTTTTCAATGTTAAAATGGAAAAGACAGTTTTAAATATTTGAGTTATTCTCCATATTAATGGATTCTGTTAATTTAGAAGGATTAGAGGAAATCTAGCATGTAAATATATAATCTGTTGTAAATTTACGAAGTCTTAAATGTTTATGAAAATGGAAAATTATACTTATAATAAGGGGATAGCTAGTTACCATTTCTATCAATTAAGTGAAATTGGGATATATATATATATATATATATATATATATCTAATTGTTATGACAATTTCTTTATAACAGGTTGATTTGGAGAAAATGCATAAAGTAGTGAAATTGAGAAATTTAGGAATTAGTTAAGCACATATAAGAATATTTTTATATATAAATAAATTTAAATATATATATATATATATAGATATATATGTATATATATTTCATATTTTGAATAATTATCATTTTCAGAATAATAGAGAAATTGAAAATAAATTATCATTTTTATGAGATTGACTGATAAATATCAATATAAAAATAGAGATATATATATATATATATATATATCTATAATTATATAATCATTGATAAATATATATATATATATGAATATATATATATATAAATATATATTTTATTGTTGAGAGAAATCAAAGAATAGCAAATAAGACTGGCGGTCCAAAATGTAAGCCGCGGATTAAAAAAAAAAACACAGTCGAATTTTACATTGGGCGGTGGGGAGAAAACCCCACCGCAGGTTTGTTGTTACATTTGGAGGTGTGGAGTGGGGCGGAGCCCCACCCACACCCCACGTCGTGGGAATGTGGGTGGGGCTCCGCCCCACTCCACATCTCCCCCCCTACCCCTTATGCCTCCCGCGGCCTGCACAGGCCCGCCACTCTGCGGCCATCCCGACCCTGCTTCTCTGTCGCAGCGGCCACCGCCGCCCATGGCCGCCGTCGGCTGTGGAAACTATAGCAAATAAAATGTTAGGGCTTGGCCCTAACATAAGATTGGGTTATTTGGAATATAAATTTAGTTTTATATAGCTCTATATATAGGCATATATATATATTATATATGTCTATGTATATAGCTATATATATAATATAATAATGATTATATATCTGTATATATATATATAGAGAGATATAGTTATATAAGTTGTGGTAAACCAATTCGTCCTTTACATAGACATTAAAATAAATATATTATATATATGTATGTATGTATGTATATATATCTATATATATATATATAGATATATAACATACATAGGAGTAAATCTATGAACCAATTTATTGGGCCCTCGTTTAAAATCGTTATAAACTATGTCTCATGGATATAGAGAAAAAATATATATATATATATAACAATTATATTCTCACAGTAGATGTTATTAAGTGTTGAACACAACAACCAAAGAAGATATATTACCATGAACAGAGTTTTATAAAGTGGTGAACCACCTACATCTATTGACAACGTCATACGAGTCACAATCAGTGTATGAATCGTAATTAAGAGTAACAGTAATAACAGTAATTCTAAACAAGAGAAAATAAAATTATAATGTAAAGAGAGTTTAGGAATATTCAGTGATACTCTGGAAAGAGTTTCTCGGAAGTTTCAACTAATAACATACTAACAATCACCCGGAAAATGAAGAGGAAAATTACACAACTCCTTGCTCAAAAGAACACTGGAAATAAACTTAAGAAGCCACCACTGACAATCCTTGTGGCCATATTAATCTCTACTGTAGCAAACGATCTCATATGTAAACCTGTAAGAGTTTCCGAAGAAGGAAAAACTAACATTGGAAAACACAGAGGAGAAAATGCGCGACATTTCTTACACGGGATAAGAGAACTAAGTTGACGGACCCTTCTGTCAATTTGCTTAGGAACAAGTTGACTAAGTATTTATGAAGAGGAGGAACCTAGATCGGGGAAGATTAGGAGACCGAGTCCAGCGAAATAGTAAACCAGCCTTTGTGACCTAGATCATCCTGAAATTAGGTTTAATATCAACAATAGCTGCAGTAATAACCCTGATTGACGTAAATCATGAAGAAAGGTCAGGATGCACATAAAGAAAGCATAGAAAATGAAAGAGAGAGAGAGACCAAAATATAAACACACTAAATGAACTAAGAAATAGTTAAGGTAAGGGCGATAAAGATATAATCAGAATTAAGAACTTGTGAAAAGGGAAGAGAGGGCAACCAAACCGCCTTGTTGAAAATGCTAAGTCATAGGAGGGGTATGTTTCAGGAAACAAGAGAGGAGACAGACAACCGTGCCTGGCTGAAAAATGACTAAATAGGGAGATCACTAGCCGGTTTAGTCGGAACAAGGCGTCGTGGGGAGTGGTTCCTCTATCAGCGAACCACGTGCGTAAATGAGTGCAGCGTAATTCCCACTAACGCCGTAAGGCATTCTGCTACCGAACATTGCCGAGGGTTCGATTTAAGAACTTTGGTAATCTCACTCTTGCAATGACGTTAGCAGCGTTGTATAGACCCTCTTGTTGATCTATATGCTTCTGGTTGCACGCCATTGTACTTGTATTCCGCCGAAGAGTATAGTGTTTCACCATGAGAGAACACCGTTGAGCATGCGTACGCATGCGAAAGGGGTTTTTAGGACAGTGTGAGAAAAGTTTTTCATATCTCGTGTCATAACCACATGACAGATGTGGTTATGACACGTGCGATGTGTGTTGTGACCACAAGGAAAATGTGGGCATGACATTTGGTATCAGAGCCAGGTTTGTAAACACTGGGCGTATTTGGGCACGTTAGTATTCCGCAACTTTGGCTAATTAGTTTCTACCTTGTTTTGTAGGATGCCTCCCCGACGTGTTCGACGAGCGCGATCACGCCACACAGCGTCAGTCGAGGTGCACAGCGATTCCTCAGCCGAGGGACTGGCACCCGCAGATTCAGCAGCACCACCTGCACCACCTGTACCACAAGCACCACTAGTACCACAGGCGACACCAGTATCGGATATAGGTCCACAGATCTTACAGGCACTACAGACTATGTTAGACAGGTCACCACCAGTGATTCCTGAGCCACGTATAGAGCCTCGTGTTGATCCGCGAGAGGAGCCACGTGCCGAGTCACGTATTGAGCCACGTATGGAGCCCCGCGTTGATCCACTAGAGGTGATACGTGTGGAGCCCTTCGTTGAGATTCCTGACACAACAGTAGAGGAGGTAGGGTCGGCCTCCCGAGCACGGAGCAGGAGTCCTCCGAGACTTTTGAGACAAGAACAGGTTCAGCAGGGAGTATATGAGGATGGTGTGGAAGAGCCACTAGGGAGACTTAGAGACAGAGGGGACCCTATCAGAGATCTACTGAGGCTCAACCCACCCACCTTCGCAGGAGCTACAGAGGGAGCTGTGGCCGAGGCTTGGCTAATTAGCTTAGACAGGTGTTTCGCATTGCGACCGTATGAGAGCAACATGAAAGCACGAGTGGCAGTTCATCTTCTTAGGGATGCAGCAGCCACCTGGTGGCGCACAGAGGAGTGCAAGCGCCGACTCTCCGTGGATACACTCACATGGGACACCTTCATTGAGCGCTTCAATGCGCGGTATTTGTCCGAACATTATAGATAGCGCAAAATCGATGAGTTTCATGATCTACAGCAGAGGGGACTCACCGTTACGCAGTATGAGAGCCGATTTATAGAGCTTTCTCGTTACGCGGAATACCTCCATGACGAGAAAATCTTAATACACAAATTCATCAGGGGGCTAAATCACGGGATAGCAGGACCAGTTCGTATGGCAAATCCCCAAACCATGAGCGAGGCTGTTGAAAAGGCCCTTATATCAGAGGAAATTCAGGGACGAGGACAGAATTCACGCCCACAGTACCAGGAACGAAATCCCCAACAACAACAAAATTTCTGAAGGCCTCAAAACACAACACAGAGAGGAGGATATAATCCTTCATCATTACCTCCTAGGCCTCCACAGCAACAGCAACATCAGCAAAAATCCAAATTTCAACAGAGGGGACAGGGAGGACAGAACCATGGATGGCAGCAGCAGGGACCACGCAGGGATCAGAGACAGCAGGGTTCATCGGCAGGACCCGCAAGGTCCCAGCAGTCTTACAGAGGCTCACAGGGATCCACCGGACGGACCGGGCAACAACAATCGGGCAGAACACAGTCAGGGCAGTTACAGGTTAGAGGACCATGTTATGTATGTGGTGGGGCAGGGCATCTGGCTAGAGAGTGTCCGTAGGGATTTACTGCAGGGGGTCAGCCCCGATCAGGAGGGTCTGAGCAGATCGTAGGTGACGTGGGCAGATCTCACCACATGTTTGCAGCGATTGATAACCGCCAGGCCAATTTCCAGGCTTCTGTCATCGAGGCAGCAGGTACGATTAGAGACTTTCCCATCTCGATCCTTTTTGACTCAGGAGCTACTGACTCCTTTTTGTCTACATCGTTAGTGGAGCGTTGCAGGCTGGTGGCTTCTAGGCAAGACATTAGGTGGGAAGTTGAGTTGGCCTCAGGGGCTAGGATGTCAGTAGATACCTTGGTTAGAGACTGTGAGATCACATTGGGACCCTTCACCACAACATGCGACCTTAGGATTATGCCATTAGGGTCTTACGGAGTAGTTCTGGGTATGGATTGGCTTGCGGCACATAGAGCCAAGCTTGATTGTCGCCAGAGAACGATTAGCTGTTTAGACGATCATGGTTCGTCGGTTGAGATAGTGGGCATTCAAAAGCCCACGGCGGTTCGTATGATATCCGCACAACAGCTTAAGCGCTGTATGCGGAAGGGATGTCAGATGTTTGCCATCACAGTCAGTGATAGAGCAGAGGATGAACCTGAGGCTACTTTAGATGATCACCCTATCCTTAGAGAGTTTGCCGATGTATTCCCGCCAGAATTACCTGGTATACCTCCACGTAGAGAAGTGGACTTCCACATCGACTTAGTGCCAGGTGCAGAGCCGATATCCCACGCACCCTATAGAATGACGACCCATGAACTCACAGAACTTAAGCTGCAGTTGGAAGAATTACTTGAGAAGGGACACATCCGACCTAGCGTTTCACCATGGGGCGCACCAGTGATCTTCGTGAAGAAGAAGGATGGGTCTCTTCGTCTATGCATGGACTACAGGCAGTTGAACAAGGTGACGGTGAAGAATCGATATCCTCTACCTAGGATTGACGACCTTTTTGATCAGATGCAGGGAGCCAGAGTGTTCTCGAAAATCGATCTAAAATCTGGGTATCATCAATTGCACATCACGGAGTCAGATATTCATAAAACTACTTTTCGAACCAGATATGGCCATTATGAATTCATAGTGGTACCTTTCGGGTTGACGAACGCTCCTGCAGTATTCATGAGTCTCATGAACGGGGTGTTCCGTACATACCTAGACCGGTTCGTGATCATATTCCTAGATGACATTCTGATTTATTCACGGACTGAGGAGGAGCATGTAGAGCACTTGCGTCAAGTTTTGCAGAAATTACGAGGGCAGCAACTTTATGGCAACTTGGCGAAGTGTGCCTTCTTCAGGACAGAGGTGCAGTATTTGGGACACATTTTATCAGGCGATGGCATCTCCGTAGATCCATCTAAAATTAGAGCAATCCAGGAGTGGCCGGCACCCACGAACGTGACAGAGGTCAGAAGCTTTATGGGGTTAGCCGGGTATTATCGTCGGTTTGTCGAAGGTTTCTCCAGGATAGCACATCCCATTACTTCCCTTCAGCGAAAAGGGAAGGGTTTCACTTGGACCGAGCAGTGTGAAAAGGCTTTTGGAGACCTCAAAGAGCGTCTTACGAGCGCTCCTATTTTAGCAGTTCCAGATCCTTCAGAAGAGTTTGTAGTTTGCACGGATGCATCATTAGAAGGTTTGGGAGCCGTGCTTATGCAGGATGGTCGAGCGATCGCATACTAATCGCGGAAACTAAAGACACATGAGTTAAACTATCCTACGCACGACTTAGAGCTTGCAGCTGTTGTTCATGCCTTGGTTCGCTGGAGACACTTTCTCTTAGGGCGACGCTTTGAACTCCATTCAGACCATCATAGTTTGCAGTATATTTTTACACAGCCTAATTTGAACGCCTGCCAACGGCGTTGGATGGAATTCCTATGCGAATATGACTTCGATGTCCATTATATAAAAGGGAAGGAGAACGTGGTCGCTGATGCTTTGAGTCGAAGACGCCATGAGATCCAGACCCTGACCTTGAAGATGGACTTGAAGGATCGCATCTTACAGCATCTGTCAGAGGACGAATGGTTTCTTGAAGTGCAGCAGGCAGTACTAAATCAGAAGGCCCTTGAGGGCAAATTTACAGGATATACCCTTGATTCTGATGGTATGCTTCGACATCGGCAACGCATCTATGTACCCCATGCGGATAATCTTCGTACAGTAATCCTATCAGAGGCTCATAGAGCACCCTACGCAGCACACCCAGGAGTGAAGAAGATGCATGCTGATTTACGACAGCTTTATCATTGGGCTGGGATGAGGCGTGACATTGCTGAATTTGTTGCTCGTTGCCTGGAATGTCAGAGGGTCAAGGCCGAACATCAGCATCCAGCGGGACTGTTGTACCCTCACGAGATACCTGAATGGAAATGGGATACCATTTCTATGGATTTTATCGTTGGTCTACCTATGTCATCACGTCGCCATGATGCTATTATGGTGACAGTTGACAAGCTAACCAAAGTGGCGCATTTTTCACCAATATGTACAACATACAATGCACCATCAGTGGCAAAGGTGTTTCTTGATCAGATTGTTAGACTTCATGGGATACCTCACCGCATTATATCTGACAGAGACTCCGTATTCACTTCATCGTTCTGGAAAGCCTTACATCAGGCGTTGGGCACACAGCTCAACTTCAGTTCTGCATATCATCTGGAAACCGACGGACAAACAGAGAGAGTTAACCAGGTGTTAGAAGACATGCTTCGCATGTATGTGATGGACCACCAATCTAGATGGGAGGAGTACCTGTATCTAGTTGAATTCGCCTACAATAATGGGCTTCATAGTTCGTTGGGTATGCCTCCTTTCCAGGCATTATATGGCAGACCATGCAAAACACCTTTGAGTTGGGATCGTATAGAGGACAGAACAGTCATCGGACCAGAGATAGTCCAGAATATGGAACTGCAGGTTAAACAGATAAGACAGAGGCTTCTGGAAGCACAGGACAGGCAGAAAAAGTATGCCGATGCTAAGAGGACAGACCGAAGCTTCTCTGTGGGGAAAAGAGTATTTTTGAGAGTGCGGCCGCACAAAAGTCCAATCCGTTACGGAAAAGGCTCTAAACTCGCACCTCGATTTCTAGGACCTTTCGAAATCTTGGAGCGGATAGGACCAGTAGCCTATCGTCTAGCCTTGCCACCTAGCCTGTCACGTATCCACGATGTATTTCATGTATCAGTTTTACGTCAATATATTCCTGACTTATCTCATGTGTTGGATTGGAGTGCTCTTCAGGTAGAGGCAGACGGACAACTGGCGTTGGAGCCAATTCGCATATTGGCTCGTCGGACGCTGGCCCTTCGAGGTCGAGAGCTGGACCAGGTTAGAGTCCAATGGGACTTATACGACGAAGTCACTGCAACATGGGAAGATGCAGAGAGATTGAAGACCCTGTATCCTCACCTTTTTGACGACTTCCAGGAGGAAGTACCGTCTTAGGGGGAGAGGATGTGAGGACCGCCCTTTTTACTACTGTTGTTATGACTATTTACAGTACTGTTATTGTTACTTTCATATTTGTGGGATAGCAGTTCCCGAAATTTGTCAGACTATTTAACTTTATTATGTTTTCGGAAAAACTAATTGGGTGATGTTTGGATAAGTTACTTTTCAGAAAAATGAACTAGGGATGATGGAAAATTGTAATATGATTTTTAATTATGTTAAATTGTACTAAGGCATGAGAATGCATGTGTTATTTAAGTTGCTTCGGCTATGATGAATTTATGTGGTTACTGATCTTGTAATTGAGTGTGCAGGGACTACTAATCAAACCACAGATTTCGGAGATCATTCCACACCTTGTTAATTGTTATTCCCTGTTAAGCCGATCTGGTTCCACGAGGAACCAAGATCTCCTTGTGTTTGATGTCATGATGAAATGTGGTCTTTCGTATGGTCGAGTGGGTTAGGTTACCCTCATGTAACATTATTTTTATAAGTAAGTGTTGTAAAGAGATTGAATTTGAAATTTCTATTTTTATTTAAATTATGAGGCCCTTTTTCTTGTGCTTTACCTTGACCTGGGGTGTCTTGTATGGGTTAAAATTGACCCTGGGTTCTACCCCATGGGTCCAGGGGCCCATTTGGCATGGGTAACCCTTGAGTAACCTCCATCTAGTCAACTTAACCTTCCCCTGAAGTTAAGTAGCGAAAATTGGAGGTAGGAGGGGACATGATGGGTTGTACCAACACTCAACCCATCCCCTCTACTTTTCCCTAGATAAGAGATGCCATCCATTAGTGAAAGTTACCTCTTCTTTAGTAAGATTCCCCCATGTACTATGGGGACACCCATGTGAAGAAAGGAGAAAGAGGCATGGGTCACCTGTCTTGTTCCCATTTAACTCTTTTTTTTATTTCTCCCATGAGAAAGTGGAGTCACATGAAAGGAATAAGGAGTACCCTTGGGAATGGAGAGTGACATAAGCCACCTGGACAGAATAGAGATTTTTGTGAAGGGTGAGGAGGTGACAAGTGTCACTTCCCCATTTCTCAAAATTAGAAAGAAAGAGAATTTTGGGTTATTTATTTTCAAATTTTGGGATGAGAGGGAGTTAGTTGAATTTTGGGGAAAATCTTTCATTTTGGCCTTACCAAAAATAGAGAAGTTAGTTTGGAAGATAGAGAAGGGAGAGGGAGTTGGTGGCTAAGGTTGGAAGTGAACTCTGTGGACTCTGCAACAACTTCATTCCAGGAGGGCTTTGCAAGGTTGGTCTGAATTTTACCTTTGTTTTGGTAGAACTGAAATGTGTATGAAATGTGTGTGAAATATGTGTTTAAATTTGTTTTCTGTGGGGTTCTTGTCGGGTTGTTTGACAGAGCGTCTCCCACTTGGGAGAAATGCTCATCAAGTTTGGGGTAGGGGAGGAGAGATCCTCCTCGGGTGCATACCTGTTTCCATCTTTTGGGATGTTGAAAGCCTTGAGGGCATGTATCTGTGACTGTATTTTTGACTTGAGAGTCATATACAGATTTCTTACAAATTGTGATCACACTTGGTTGAGACCAAGAGAAATTGATATGAGTTCATTTATCTGTCAGGGTGACACTCTGGAGTCGAGTGTGTCCACTCTCCTGCCCCTTATGAAACTCACTGTAGTTGAGTTTCCGTATTGTGTAAAATAACCACGGGTGTATGTGTGCTTTGGGATTGTTGTTGTTTCTGTTGTGAAGTGGAGTGTTTGAGTACCCAGGTGTGAGTATGGTCTCCCTAGCTCGGGGGTGACCCTCTTGCGGGTCTACGGTAGGGAGGAGAGCTAGACGAGTGGTATTTTTCTTCTTTGTTTGTCTTTGATACGCAGGTTTTTCTCTTGGAGCTTCTGGTTGGCTATTTATGAAGAAACAGATCATCTTCTTGTCATGAGAATTAGGCCTGGTTCATTTCATAGAGATGAAGAGAGAACACCTCTCTTGTTATTGTTGTAAATTAATGATATTCTGGGAGTGAAGAAAATCACCTCCCTGATCTTGTTATTATTGGGTTTTATTGGTTGTCATAAGTTTTCAGTTGTACACTGTTTGGGAGGAGAAAGTTCATATCTGGGAAGTTGGTATTCATGATTGAGAAGCTGTAATATGAATGTGCTTAAATTTTTAAGTTGATGTTTGCAACCTTTGTTCAATAGCAATTTTTGTGTTTCAAGTATTACTGAAAAGAATAAGTTCGTTTTTGCAACTTAATCTGAGTTGTTTACATTGAAAGTTTGGAATTGCTTCACTAGTTGAAATGCTAATTTTCTTTTCAATGTTAAAATGGAAAAGACAGTTTTAAATATTTGAGTTATTCTCCATATTAATGGACTCTGTTAATTTAGAAGGATTAGAGGAAATCTAGCATGTAAATATATAATCTGTTGTAAATTTACGAAGTCTTAAATGTTTATGAAAATGGAAAATTATACTTATAATAAGGGGATAGCTAGTTACCATTTCTATCAATTAAGTGAAATTGGGATATATATATATATATATATATATATATATATATATATATATATCTAATTGTTATGACAATTTCTTTATAACAGGTTGATTTGGAGAAAATGCATAAAGTAGTGAAATTGAGAAATTTAGGAATTAGTTAAGCACATATAAGAATATTTTTATATATAAATAAATTTAAATATATATATATATATAGATATATATGTATATATATTTCATATTTTGAGTAATTATCATTTTCCAGAATAATAGAGAAATTGAAAATAAATTATCATTTTTATGAGATTGACTGATAAATATCAATATAAAAATAGAGATATATATATATATATATATATATATATAGATATATCTATAATTATATAATCATTGATAAATATATATATATATATATGAATATATATATATATATATATAAATATATATTTTATTGTTGAGAGAAATCAAATAATAGCAAATAAGACTGGCGGTCCAAAATGTAAGCCGCGGATAAAAAAAAAAACACAGTCGAATTTTACATTGGGCGGTGGGGAGAAAACCCCACCGCAGGTTTGTTGTTACATTTGGAGGTGTGGAGTGGGGCGGAGCCCCACCCACACCCCACGTCGTGGGAATGTGGGTGGGGCTCCGCCCCACTCCACATCTCCCCCCCCTACCCCTTATGCCTCCCGCGGCCTGCACAGGCCCGCCACTCTGCGGCCATCCCTACCCTGCTTCTCTGTCGCAGCGGCCACCGCCGCCCATGGCCGCCGTCGGCTGTGGAAACTACAGCAAATAAAATGTTAGGGCTTGGCCCTAACATAAGATTGGGTTATTTGGAATATAAATTCAGTTTTATATAGCTCTATATATAGGCATATATATATTATATATGTCTATGTATATAGCTATATATATAATATAATAATGATTATATATCTGTATATATATATATATATATATATATAGAGATATAGTTATATAAGTTGTGGTAAACCAATTCGTCCTTTACATAGACATTAAAATAAATATATTATATATATGTATGTATGTATGTATATATATCTATATATATATATATAGATATATAACATACATAGGAGTAAATCTATGAACCAATTTATTGGGCCCTCGTTTAAAATCATTATAAACTATGTCTCATGGATATAGAGAAAAAAATATATATATATATAACAATTATATTCTCACAGTAGATGTTATTAAGTGTTGAACACAACAACCAAAGAAGATATATTACCATGAACAGAGTTTTATAAAGTGGTGAACCACCTACATCTATTGACAACGTCATACGAGTCACAATCAGTGTATGAATCGTAATTAAGAGTAACAGTAATAACAGTAATTCTAAACAAGAGAAAATAAAATTATAATGTAAAGAGAGTTTAGGAATATTCAGTGATACTCTGGAAAGAGTTTCTCGGAAGTTTCAACTAATAACATACTAACAATCACCCGGAAAATGAAGAGGAAAATTACACAACTCCTTGCTCAAAAGAACACTGGAAATAAACTTAAGAAGCCACCACTGACAATCCTTGTGGCCATATTAATCTCTACTGTAGCAAACGATCTCATATGTAAACCTGTAAGAGTTTCCGAAGAAGGAAAAACTAACATTGGAAAACACAGAGGAGAAAATGTGCGACATTTCTTACACGGGATAAGAGAACTAAGTTGACGGACCCTTCTGTCAATTTGCTTAGGAACAAGTTGACTAAGTATTTACGAAGAGGAGGAACCTAGATCGGGGAAGATTAGGAGACCGAGTCCAGCGAAATAGTAAACCAGCCTTTGTGACCTAGATCATCCTGAAATTAGGTTTAATATCAACAATAGCTGCAGTAATAACCCTGATTGACGTAAATCATGAAGAAAGGTCAGGATGCACATAAAGAAAGCATAGAAAATGAAAGAGAGAGAGAGAGACCGAAATATAAACACACTAAATGAACTAAGAAATAGTTAAGGTAAGGGCGATAAAGATATAATCAGAATTAAGAACTTGTGAAAAGGGAAGAGAGGGCAACCAAACCGCCTTGTTGAAAATGCTAAGTCATAGGAGGGGTATGTTTCAGGAAACAAGAGAGGAGACAGACAACCGTGCCTGGCTGAAAAATGACTAAATAGGGAGATCACTAGCCGGTTTAGTCGGAACAAGGCGTCGTGGGGAGTGGTTCCTCTATCAGCGAACCACGTGCGTAAATGAGTGCAGCGTAATTCCCACTAACGCCGTAAGGCATTCTGCTACCGAACATTGCCGAGGGTTTGATTTAAGAACTTTGGTAATCTCACTCTTGCAATGACGTTAGCAGCGTTGTATAGACCCTCTTGTTGATCTATATGCTTCTGGTTGCACGCCATTGTACTTGTATTCCGCCGAAGAGTATAGTGTTTTGCCATGAGAGAACACCGTTGAGCATGCGTACGCATGCGAAAGGGGTTTTTAGGACAGTGTGAGAAAAGTTTTTCATATCTCGTGTCATAACCACATGACAAATGTGGTTATGACACGTGCGATGTGTGTTGTGACCACAAGGAAAATGTGGGCATGACACCACAAGCTATCCTACTTTGTGACCAAGCCATCTCTCTCAACTATCATGTTGTCACACTTAGTATGTATGGTATTGAGCTCTCTAATCTAGCCGCATCTCACTCTACCTACGTGGCATCACACTATAGCAATGTTACTCCCAACCTAACCTAAAAATCCTCTATCTCGTTATGTCTCTCCCCTACCTCCACTTGTGGACCCTATACATCAGGGGCATCAACATCCATCTCTTCTTGCCCTATCCCTGATCCTCACCATGTCCATATCCTCCTTGAGGAGGACTCTATGGTGGACCCTATGGGGGTACCTATCATTATTGCTAGAGCACCTATTGTGGTACTTATTACAGGAACCTCTGACCATCACCTCCTACACCTATTGGCACAACTCTCTATTCCTACCCAATCCTCCCTACATGTCTCCATCACTAGTAAAACACTCATATATCTCTAAGAACTATCACATGTGCATCCACCCATTGAGGCATGGTCAACTTGAGTGGCCTCCTCTAATCCCACCATCACCTATATTCATGGGTGACCTCTACATCTATCACATCTACCTACCTCTGCCAAGGTGTAGGAATCACATGAGTCTAGTCTAATCGAACAATCAAAGCATTGATCCTTAGTCCCTAGCCTACAACCTCCTCATCAAGCTACCTATGTGAACACATGCACATTCTTCATTGGGATCCCCTACTGAATCTTGAACTTTTGCATGACCCTCTCTAGCTAGTACCTCTCTATGATGTACAACCATCACCCAATAATGTAATGAGTCTTTTGCATAAATGGTAATGCCCTTGCATCATCATGCCACTCCTTTCACTCTAATTATGACCTCCAAATCACTACCTATAGCTTGTCTAGTGCCTGCTGGCAATGCTCTTGACCATCCACATCGGTGTACATCTTACACCCTCCCTTGTAAAATGCATAGGGCTCATCCACCCTCCTCTCATCCCAATCACCAATTGGATTAAGAACTACAATGTGCTCCCAGGACCAGAACTATAGCATTGTAACCTACACTAGGCTACACCCCCTCCTATATGTAATCAAATGTAAATCCTTGTAAAGTTGTGCTAGCATGTAGGAACCCCAACCTAACACCTATTCATCAATGTGTATGTCACTAACACACTACACCAACCTAATCAAGAAGAATCGATTAGTCTTATTAGATAGTAGTATGACACTAACAATTAACACCATGATGAGGGGTAGCTCCTCCATCATGCCTATGCACACATCTAGATCCAACAATATCCCATGCCTAGGCAAACTAACTCTATCAAACAATCTGAACAGTGCCAAATCTGACTACATCTCCTTGTAATAAACTCTATGCCCCTTAATTGGCAATTTTAGTATCCTCCACATGTCCTTGAGAGTCACAATAATCACCCCTATCAAGAGATAGAAAGTACTAGTCTTAGAGTTCCATCGCTTTTCCAACACCATAAGCATCACCCTGTGAGCCCTAATGATTAGCATTTGAGTGACGTACCATATCCAATCACCCCTAGTCATGCTCCTCCTAGTTCTCTATGAGTCAGAGGACTCTCAAATGATGCTCCCATGTCACCAATGGTTGTAATTGCTCCTACATCTAGCCAAAAACCATGTAAAATATTTTCAAAGTCTCCTAATCTTCCCCTCCCCATGCTTGCACTTCATTTTTAATGAATGCACCAATTAGTGATACATGCACCAAAACACACATGCACCTATCCAAAATGTATGTGCTTCTTTATGGGTGCACACCATTTTTATAGATGTAATACTTTTGACCACACATGCATCAAACTATATGCATGCACTGATCCATTCTATTATTACACTTTCTACCCATGTGCACATCGATTCTAGACCTCTCACAGACTAGTGCACATGTTCTCATGATTTTCAGACCCCCTAGCTAGTAATAAATGCACCAAACTAACCTACATAAGGGAGACATAATACATACCAGTATCCCTACACTCTCTAGCTATCGATACATCCTCACCTACTTTGGCCAATGTACCTATGCTCCTTCTTTTCTAAGCTCCAAATTTCTTCTCAAACTAAGGGTGAAAATGAGTTATTGTCACCCCCCAAGGCCTATTTATACACCCAAAATCAAATTTCCCCCCTTGCCCTAATTTTTCTTTCTCCACCATTTTCCATCCTATTTCTTCATTTCTAGGCCTTTTTTGCCTGTTCTTCTTCCATTACTCCTCATTTTTCCTCCTCTATAATATTTCTTGATCTGTTTCTTCTTTTGAGAGCTCACCAACACTCTTTTTTTGCTTGATTGACCTCTCGAGGGGGCATCATCCCTCCATCATATTTAATCATCTTCTTTAGCCAATTGGGGCATCTTGTCACCCCTTCCTCATTAGAAAGTGCTATATTTTATTTTTCTTTGAAACGACATTATTTTAACATCATTTAAAATAGAGGTAAAATGTAGACACTTGAAATTGTCTCATCATCATTTCAGTCATCATTAGATCATCGCTTGATATTTCCTCTATAATTAATAAAATAAATCCTATGTATTCGATTAGTTATCCCCATTTTTCTTCCAAAATTAATTAATATTTTTTATTATTTAATTAATACAATTCACTATTTGTCCATTATTCATCACTATTCATAATGGAATAAATCAAGACTATCTATTCAATTAGTTAAGCTTCCTCTATAGTCCAACCTTAGGTAAATAAATTCAAAAATTTATTTATCTAAGTCCATCTCATCCCATCGCAAAAAATTAAATAAAATAAATTAATTCACTATTTTGTCCGCTTTTTATTAGTTGTCAAAATCAAATCATTAACCTTCCATAATCATTTGCACATTCAAAAAACATGATTAATCAAGGTAAACCTTGCATAAGTTCCAAATGTGTACATGGGGTCAAAGGTATGGCCTTGATTTGTACATGATTGGTACTTTTGGAATGGAAAAGATCTTCACATCCCTCCAAAAATCTACTTTTTAATCTCCGACCATCCACTCTATCCAAGGAAAATATCCACCCTTGGTTCCCCTTGAATCTTGGAACTTCCTTTCACCACCATTCACATGTTGCCACTTGGAGGCTTCTCATGCGTCCCATCCTCTCAATCAATCTCAGCCCTTGATCTCTCAAGGAAATCTAAGCCCTCCATCCACCTTTCCAAAAATCTATAAATAGCACCCTTCACAAGTTATTTTCATAACTCACTTGAATGTAATGTTACTCTACTTCTATGAGCACTTGGCATCCATCCAATTCAACAACAACAATCTTGGAGCATAACCACACTCACATGTGTGAACAAGGGTTGGTATTGGTGAGAACTTTGTATAGTTTTCATTGTATTTTACTAACTCTTAGACTTAATCTTGAGGTTGCTTGTAGTTGTGAATAGAATAGGTTAGACTTAGTTTAATTTGTTCTTGTATGTTCACTTTTACATGAATACACAAAACATAAGGATATTTTCACAAAGATGGGGAACCAAAAGTGGGCAAACATTCATTTTAAGGCATAACATACATTAAAAATGTACTTGATCCATAATGAAAGTGCATTTAGGATCAAGCATATTTTGTAATATGAACATGTTATAAGGCATAAGTGTTCTAATTTAAACTACTAAAATCCCACTCTTAGTCTTGGAACATGTCTGAATTTTCCAAGCCTAAGGGTTGGACATGTAATTTGGGTGTCCAAATCCATGTTTTACAAAAAATGTACAAATGTCAATTTTTCCCTTTGTTAGGATCGTGTATTTTATGACAAGATTATCTAAAAACACCAATCCAATATCAAGCTTTGTCTTGTCTTTCTAGTCATATTTTTTTCTAAAAACTAATATTAAAGGTTTTGATCTTTAATTACTTAGAGAAGTGTCTTTATATGCTGCAAAAACACGTGTATTACTTTTTATATGTAATTTTTTATCCACTTATTCAAATTTTAAAAAATTACATTCTCACATCCTACACTTCATCCTACATATTGAATTAATTGATTATTTTGTTCATACTTGGGAGGGAGCACACTCAGTTTACATTTTTCAAAATGTGTCAACTTCAAGATATAATAAAAATTTATAAGAAAGATATCTCAACTATTACATGGCCTTGAATAAATTTCCACCTAAGGAATTTATGAAATACTTAGTGAGACTCAAAAATAAGGGGAGGACACCTAACACTATATTATGTTTCAATAATAAAAATAGGACCACTTTGTATGCTCTCAGCATTTGACCCTCTTAATCTTCACCATTTTTAAAAAACTTTATAGTTAAGAAACTAGATTATGAGAACTAGTATTCTTGTTTTTTATCATATCTTCATATTTTGAGCATAGGCATCTCAAATTAGTCATCAAAGTTTAGGTTTTGCTAAAAAAATTTTAAAAAGTGGGCACTTAAGATACCCTTTGGGCCCTCCATTTTCCTACACTTACCCATAAACCATAAAAAGGAGTTATTCAAGTTCAAAATAAAAACATCAAGAGAGAACTAAATAATAAAATATTCTCACAAACATAGGAAAAACCAAATCCACAAGGTCCAAGAGCCTCAACCTAACCCCTATCCACCACCACCCAAAATGTTACACCATTGTACCACCCATCTTCATCAATAGATTCCTAACCAACCAAAACCTTGTTATAAGCTCTTGGTAAACCAATGTCCACCTATAAAAGATCAAGATGAGAAGCTTGACTTTTTGTAGCTAAGGCCAGGAACTGAACACCATGAATTTTATCATTAATTAGCATCAACCAAATTACCTTATTTCTTCCATGTCAGTCAAGGCGAATGAGATTGTAACATCTACAATACCACCAATATGAGAAGTAGTCTCATGCAAAATAACATTTTGCATGTCCATGCAAAAGTAATAAAGGCCTGTGATGGACTAGTTTATCTCCTTGAACTTCTAAGAGAGCATAATCATTATCCCATTATCCAATCAATGTAGCACATGGTGGGGTTGGTGGAGCAATCACCAAACCCACCACCTCATCTAACTCCTTCCTACAATGTAGTGTAACTAGAAACAACACATCCCACTTGCAAATGTCCATAGAAAAAATTTACTTCTCTATTTTGACTTGAAATCCCTCCATAGTAGTTTCCTTGGAGTGCATAGACCCACTATTTTTCATATATTCCATCCCCATGACACTCTTTACTAAATTGAGCAATACATAATATAGATAGTGGAAAATTCTTTACTCAATGACCTAAAATCTTTTGAATGCACTAGTGATCACAACTAACACATCAAATCCATGTATAAAATAGACTCTTTGATAAATTCTACACCCATAAAATCCCAACCAACACATATAAAAGGCCACTACTAACATGAAAATTAAAGTAAAACCACAACTCAAACTTATAAATACATTAACAAGATACCATAGG
This sequence comes from Cunninghamia lanceolata, assembly GCA_027924645.1. Classification (NCBI taxonomy): domain Eukaryota; kingdom Viridiplantae; phylum Streptophyta; class Pinopsida; order Cupressales; family Cupressaceae; genus Cunninghamia; species Cunninghamia lanceolata. The sequence continues at coordinate 499,319 of BSBN01000053.1, read as the reverse complement.
GGTGGAGTTCCAACGTTGGGTGATATTAGAAAAGCACAAAATCGTGACAAGAAAGTGCTACTAAATAATCTCTCTAAGCCCTATCACATGTCAATATGGTCACTTACTAAAGAAGAAAAGGGTTCTTGTTGATGCCCTAGTTAGAAACAAAATGAGTAGCAATATTATTATTTTAATAGCAATGAACCAATCTAAATTCTCAAGTCATGTGCAAAGACCAATAGCCTCTTCCAAAAGACTATATAGTCACCAATTGGGACATGACTCACAAAAATGTCCTAGAAAAGAATTCTAGTGGTAGTAAGACCTAGATTGCCCTCAACGACCCCATTAAAATTTAGCATCAACAAGCCTTGTGATAGGGGTGAACAAATAGTATCTTTACATTTACTCACAAACTCAGTAAAAATTCACAGTTTAATGATATATATTAAAGTTGTTGTTATCTAATTAATTGAAATAATAATATATGTTCAATTATTCCTACATAGGTCTTTGTAAAGAAATAAAATAGGTACTCTACATAAATCATATGATAAATCAATTAAATGATATTGATATATAAGTATCTTAGGACTAAGAGTTGGGACTAAATAAGATATTGAATGAAATGTTTGGAATTATAATAAATAAAACAAGGTACCTAACTCTTAGTTTGATGTATAATATGACTCTCTGAGGTGTTCCAAATTGATATGTTCCTTCAATAGAAAATTAGGACATATTAACAATGGACATCAAAGTAAGTAGTATTTATTTTTGTATTGTAATCACTTCTAGAAATGTAGATATGCCCTATACAACTATAAAATTGATCCCACAAACATGGATTTGACCATTCTACATGAACCTAATACATTACAATCCTCAATCTTGGAAATTGTTTGGCTTTGTTTTTGAACCTACATAAAAATTTGGTTGTATGGTTGAGAGCTTCACATGATAGGGATAACAACTCTCTTGTGTCAAACCCCATAAGGATGTTGAGTCAACAAATTTGAAAAATGATCAAGGATAAAAAAAATCATGCAGTAAACCCTAGAATGATGATGTCACTAAACAATTCTTTTAATGGTCCTTGGTGTGTACAAACGGTGTTTATTCCCAATGTTCGCTAGATGTTCTAAATGAATTAGGGTTAGTACTTAAATACAATTTCAAGGGTGCAAGTATAAATTTTTATACTTCAAGTTGGCACATAAGGTCAAGTAGAGGGAAAATAAATAGGCCCACAATTTGAATTTGAATTTAAAAGATCTGGGGTCATTTCTATAATTAGGCATCTCACCAAGGTCATTTGTGCAACTAGAAATTTGACCCTGGGTAGGGAAAGGATGAACCTAAGGATCAAAACCAATTCCTAAGAATGAGTGCAAATGGAAATAGGTATACATTGGGTTATCTACCAACTCTTAGTAGAAATCACACTGCCTATACACCTATCATTGCATAAATTCTAACCTAGCCGAAGTGAGTCTAAAACAAAGGAGAATATATAGGGTATGTGATTTTCACCATTAAATTTTGTCTTCGCTTTGACTTTCTTGTGAACTACCATGAGAATGCATGTCAAACTAAAATCAAGTAGCTTAGTAGATAAAATCTAAATTTTTAGACACTCATAGAAGGATGTAGTTATGGATGTAAATGTCCCTTTGGTAAATATTCCCTTGTAAAGAGTGCTCTACTTAAAAAGTACAAAAGAAAAAGATCTAATGAGTAGCATCTTTAAAACATTCAAAATAAGAATAAACATAACTACTAACCATACATAGGAAAATAAAGGACATTTCCTAAAGGTAGTTGGCATGATACTACATAAGCAACTAAAATGATACTACAGTCAACATCTATAGGATACCACCAAGGAGAAGCTAATAAGATACTACCTAACAACAACTAACATGATAACACATAAACAACTAAAGTTATAATGTACTCAACATATATAAAATTGAATAATCTTAGGATAGTCCCTGGGACCAACTCCAAAAGAGTGGTGATTATAAACCTTGTATGTCCCCCTCCACTTAATTACATGCATAAAATGCAATTATTTTGGAAAGTAAATAAGATATAATCATGAGAGTGCAATCAGTAGATAATATATCATGTAGGTGAGGCTATTATAATATAATATTATATGTCATGAAGGCACAAAGAGAGTTAATACATCATATTACCCCTAATGTTGCCCCCAATGAGGGTGGTCGAGTAGTGAAAAGAGCCATAAATGTTAGAAATGATATCATACAAGCACAAATGATATGTTAGATATCATCATGATAAGTGTTAAGAAAAAATATAATCATCATGCACATGTTAGCATAAAATATAATCATGGCTAACATAAACATGAGCAACTTGGATTAGCATAACATTGTAAGATGTAAGCTTGCATTGTAATCTTGGAGATCCTACTAAGAGGTAGCATAATGAAATATAACCATAAAAATGATGCCTCCTCATCCATGTATTCTTGTAAAATAATCTCAAAAGAAGTGTTGGTTTCAAAATGTAAGAAATAAATTAATAAAAAATGTGTATAATAATAAATGTGAACATAAGGTAAACCATATTAAGAAAATGGTAGTTGTATACCAATTTTTAAAATTATTTCTTGTAATTAATGTGGATAGATGGACTACCTCAATCAAGGTGGAAGAATAGCACTTGCCACATGACAAGCATGTAAATCATCATAGAAAGTACATCTTATATGGTATGCTAGTTGTTAAGTAAACATGAAAAGATGCAAAACTTAGTACAATCACATAGTATATGAAGAAGGGGTAAAAAGGTAAAAGGGTAATTCATTTTCACCATCACCCTTGAGAGAGAGATATATACAAGAGACATCATGGTACAATGTATGATCCATGTCATACACTAATAAAAATAAGTACAAGCATAAGTGGCTATCGAGGAGCTCCACGTCTCGACATGTTATTTTTTCCCTCATTTTAGCAATTTTTCAATATTTTGAAAATTGTCTAGAATGTGTAAAAATGCATATAGAAATTGTTTTTATCACTTTTTGTGATATTTCATATCTAACCCCTTTCACATAGAAGTGACCCCTTCCAAGTGAAAGTGGTCTAGGATCTACAAAAGTGGTCCACAAACCATGTAGGAAAATAAGTGAATTGCAAGGATCTAATGTTAAAATTTGACATTTCAATAATTTATAATCAAATTTATGATCTTGATGGTATATTGATTTATCATTTTTTTGTTTTCTTGAATACATAATAAGATTGAAATTAAGGAGTGGCCCCACAATCACTAGTTGTAGAGTGCAATTATTAGATCTTTATCACCCGTAGAGATCCAACTAATTGATGCCATGGGGTATGGACATACGAGACAATTTCCTACTTTTAATTATGATGTTTATATGTTGGAAACCTTGACAGAGAAGTGGGATTCATATGCAAACACAGTCCATTTGCCTATTATCATGAGATGATTTTCACCCTTGAGGATGTGTGGAGGATTTACAGTTACTGAACTAGACTCAATATGTGGTGGCTAATTATCAGACCACCCTAAAATAGGATAGATAGTTGTATCTTTATTGCTTAGAGAGAGCAAGACATGCACAAGGTGGGGTCCCTTTAGTATATATAACATTAACCCTTGCATCCAAAGGGTTGAAGGTTCTATTGTTGATTCTCACAGTATTGATTATTTCATATGGGAGAGTAATATGTATATGTTATAACATGTTTCACATTATGTGTGAGACAAAGGAGCACAAAATGATATACTCTTGGGGTAGGTGTGTGCTTTCTCATTTATATGCACAAATTTGTAGTAACTAGTGGCTATAGCCTATGATTCATGACATTATTATACTGTTGGGATTATGAGCATATTCAAATCCTACAATAACCTAGTTTAAAATTGGTTATTACCAATACCATTCCTTGGGCCTATCAATGGAATACTAGCTAGCAAATTAGGTCAACGGAGAGAGAATGTGACACTTCTATTTTGGAGATAATTTAATAGGTGAGCTCCTATAGATATATTTCAAGATCATACTAAGGCCTACTGATGAACTTAGATGATACATTGTAGCTAAGGATGATCAAGAAATATTGATGGTACTACAAGGGGCATTTGATAATACATAAGAGATTTTATTTCAAGAGGGTCCTTCGTCAATTCAATATTCAATAAAATATGACTCTACAGTCTCCCATATATAAGAGATATATTAGAGATGTCCATACAAGACTTGAAATAGAGGTACCAATATTTAGTACATAGTTTCCCATAGATGATGATGAGATAAACGAGGTAGTACTAGTGGCATAGGGTGACAATGCCAAAGCTACTAAAGCATACAAATCCTATTAGGAGAGAGCATTCCCCCTACCACTATATTAATTAGATGTCCAGGAGGTCTCAAATGTGGGGGTAGCAATAGGAGAAATAGCTATATCATTGTAGGCAATGACATGAGGGTAAGACATGGACCAAAGAGAGGTTGAGGAGGTCTCACTAGATGTGGTACCACTACAACAGATTGCAAGGGACAATGGTTGGTTGGATGATGATCCAAGATTAATAAGTACTATGCATCATGTAACTCTAAATCTATATAGATCATAGATATGGAAGGTTCCTTCCCTTTTCATTTGTGTTCTTCTATCCATTTCATAAGATCCTCAAACACATAGCCAAGATCATGATTGTCTTCACTTGTCTTCAATCGTAATCGTTTTAAAATTCCTTGCTCACAAAAACTAAGTCCATGACCTTTATATTCAATTTTTTCATAATCTTATATATAGGACCATATATAACTTGTCTAATATTATAGGAGTAGAGGAATTAGTAGTAGATGTGTCACTCTCTAAATCACTACCATAATACTGTTGCAAGTATGGGGCTAACCGGTGTTGTCATTGATGTCAACATACTCCTGTTACATTGATGTCAAGGATTGGATGAGCTGTGTGCTGAGGATATTGAGAAAATTATTCCTATCAGAAATAGTGAAGACAATGAAGCTCTATGAAGTGAAGATCCCAGCTAGATGAAGATCAGAGAATGCACATCAAAGGGTTTGTAGATATGTGTCTAAAGATGATCCAGTCAAGATTTGAGAGGTTCGCATGAAGATTTGGAGAAGTTATGGCCATATGAGTAAACCTAGTTCTAGCAGCTATTTAGAGGTGACAAAGTGACACAAATAGGTCCAGTGAGATTTGGAAATGCAATATCTTGTTCTGCGGATTTGGTGGAATGTTTAGGAAGCCAATGTGAATTGACAATTCAATTGGTTCGTGGTCTAGAGGTCCGCAAGCATTTATTCTAATGTGATAGTGATGACAAACTGTGTTCTTGAGGTTCCAGATGAAGATCTGAATGATTTCAGTAAAAGGAAGTGGTGTGGATATTCTTGGTGATTCAGGCAAGCTTGTGGGGGTCTCTAGATTGTGTCCAGTTTGTGTTGGCGGTCCGCATTGAAGATTTACTCTCGGGTGATGGTGTTCTTCCTAATCATGGCCGACCGGATGTTTTACACATCTTGTGGATGATCCTGAAGATGTTCTACGAAGCATGGCATGTTCCTCAAAGAAGATTGAAGTCCTGGATATGTGTGGGCTACAGTGTGGTGATACGCATGAAGTCTTTATAACAAATCAAGTTGTATTTTTGTAACTTCTCTATAATAAAATAAAGTATGTTGTGCCGACTTTGATGACTATCCCAAAGTTGATGTCTTGTATAAATAAGATTTGTGAAGTCATTTCAAAGCATCCTTGGTAGAGATGAGAAAGTGGTAGAGAGGAGAAGAACGAAAAGCAGAGCAGAAGCATTGAGCTTAAATGGAACTGTCTCAAGCATGGTGAAGATGCTAATCTCTAGTTCAAGTATGTAATATTTATATTATTCTATAGACAATGTGTCTCTTGTAGGAAGTGGGCCTCTTGTGAACAGTGTGCTCAGGCAGTGAGCCCTAATTGGCAAGTGCCATTTTGTTCTTCTTATTCTTTTAATAGAGAATACAATCTTGGGTTAGTCACCCTATGGTTTTTCCCTTAACTAGGTTTTCCACATTAAAATCTTGGTGTCATATGTGTTAATGTGTTTCTTCTCTTGAGCTATTGCATTGTACTTCCATGATTGAATCATCATTATGCTGTAGAAATATAAGAAGGATTTAAGTGTTTAAAGAAAAGAATGTTTTTGTGACAACTGATTCACCCCCCCTCTCAGTTGTCTATCCTAAAACCAACAAATACAAGCTATTTTTTCCATTTTTATCATTTGTCTTAGGAGGTGGTAAACCATATATGGATTGGTCCATAAAGAGTATAATCTTGTATTTTCCAACACCACAAGGTGTGAAGTCTAATGTACCCTAATCATCACCAAATTTAAAGGATTGTCATTATTAGTGGGGTCTTGTTCGTTAGGATCCTTCTATTTAGATTCCTATTCTTGAGATTTGGTGTGGTTTGGGACTTCTATAGTAGGTTGATTCTATGTAATAATAATCGCGTTATGCTACTTTTGTCATTTAAAAAAAATATCTCCCTCATAGGATAACCTTTTTGGTCCAAATTCGGTGTCAGATCTTGTGTTTTTCTTTATGGTCTTTGAATCATCCCACTCAAATGTTCAAGTTATTTTCTTTATGATGAAACAAGTCTCAAATTATTGTGAAAGTGATTTGGATATGTTTGGAAAAAGAACAAGTCAAAAGGCTAAGTTTTGAAGGTTCTCCAGAAATGTGGAGTTCTCATGGCAATCAAGAGTTTTTGGTACAATTCCTTATCAACATTGCATTCCTACAAAAGTCTTTAATGTTACTTTTATTGGAACTTGTGATCTTAGGGAACCATGGTGCAAGTATCACTTCCTTCTATGCTTGGAAATTTGACAAGGTCTATTCATATAAGCTTTGCATAGAATTTGACCCTATAAGGAACCTTCCTGACACATGTCACTTCCCACAACCTCGGAATCTACACATCTCCACAAACTCTTTGTATTATGAAGAAAAGTAGAGTTGTCAAGGATCATAATTTATGCATCTCGTTAAGATTAAGGTGCCATCAACCTTGTAAATCCTATGCATTTAATTACTCCTAATATCATTTGTAAATCATTCATAAGGGATGAAGTATTCACGAAGTAGGGATCTCAATTCAAGCACATGTTTGATCTTGGTACCCAATGGGTGTAGGTTATCTGGGGGGTTTTAAGGAGGTACCCCCCTGCGGGGTCTAGGGGAGGGCCCCGCTCCTCTATGAGGGTCTAGAGGCAACGCCCCTAGAAGCCACAATTTATATATAATTTCCATTGTAAATCTAGACCGTTCATCATTAGGTCACATATCTGATGGTAGAGGTTATGTTGGATTTTCTTACCCTAGAAGATGTTGATGGTGGTTTTAGCACACAACAACGCAAGTGTGATTGTTGGTTTCACACCTCTCTTGAAAAGTATCCTACCCTAGGTAAGACTACTCCAAGGATAATACAGCTAGGTCTTAGCTTGCTTGGAATCTCTCAATTGGTATGTTCTAGATGTGCCTACAATGGGTCTTACATGCAATCTGCAAATCTTCAGGTTTGGGGGCAGCAAATACAAATAAACCTTTTTATAATTTTCAGCTGATAAACAAGATAAAGTGCTGCTAAAATTCCTATTCTAATAGCTAATAATGGTTCTTAAAGAAAATGCAAAAGAGTTAGGGTTTCAGAAGGATCCTAAGTGACATTCATAATGCACAGGTTATCTTTAGTAGACAAATACTCTTAAACTCTTAACCAACTTCCTGAGTTACCAAACTGAAATGGGTGTTACAGTGCTGCAGAAAACGGTGCTATCTTCAATAGTTGTCAAAAGATTTTCAGATCACATTCATTTGCTAAATACCCAATAAACAGTGCAACTTAACTTATGAAATGCAATTGAACTTCAGCACAAATAATCAGTCCAGGTTAACGTTACACAGCTATCTACCATTAGCAAACAACTAAAAGTATGGACTTTGAGTATTCATTAAATACTTCAGCAAACCATGAACATTACAAAAGCACAACTAATCTAACTATGGGAGAGCAACAAGTGAACCATGAAAACTAAAATGAGCCAACACAAGACGCAAATTCTCATAATTACTGCAGAAACTTGCTTTGTATTACTTCAAATGGCATAGAGTCAATAATTCGGTATCAAATCTCTCTTACAAATAGTGGAAATGGCAGCCCTTTATATAGAAAGCAGCATACTGAGTTTTCAAATGAATGGTGAAGATTAACTCAACACCGATGGTCCAGATTACATCAATAAATACAAATATGACAGCTCACATCAATTCTCTAATTACATTTTGTCCTTTATGAAAAAGACAAAAAACAGCCCCCAAATACATTGAATCTAGTCAATTTGACTAGCCAACTCAATATATTAATAGAAAAGAATATTTTAGAAGCAAGAAAAAGATAAAATAGAGTCACATGCTGCCCTGAATACAGCAATTTACAATTGTGAAGGGATTACATCTTTAGAATATTCAAAATATTATCAAGATTCCTTGTCTAAGTCAATTTTGTCTTCACTGGCCAGCTTGTTGCGATAATTCAACTAGGCATCAAGTGTAGGATTAATGTCAGATGGGTCTGGATCCTTCAAATGATTTATCCGATAGTCAAACACCTCAAGTTCCCGACTAAATTTACTATGCACTCTCTCTATCTCTGCTCCTGCTTTCTGAAATGCCTTGAATTCTGCTCTGAGGTCGCTTGCCTTGTCCAATCTCTCCTCCATACTGAGTGTGGCATCTTCAAAAATTACTTTATGCAACTTATCTTTACATTTCTCGATATCAAAAGGAGCGTAATCATTGTAGGATGCTTCCCTGCAATCCCTCAAAGAGTCATTGATATCATATATGATTAATCTTAGCTCTTCATCAGCTGGTTTATATGCTTCCTTTATATGTTCAAAGGTCTCTTTTCTCAAAAGAAGCTGTTGATACCATTCAATGGCCTTCGGCAGTTGATTCCCAATCAAAATATTCTCTACAACTAGAGTCTGGGCAGGCAATTCTCTGATACCTTTTACCCAGGGATACATATGTGAATAGTATTCATCAAAAGAATCGCATTCCTCATGCAAGTCCTTCCATTTGTTATGCAATTCTACTAATTTCTTGTGCACTTGAGAAGAGGCACTAATGGTCTCACATCCCATCTCAAAAACTTTCAATAACCAATTCTCCGTACCTTGGGATTTTGAACTTACTTCACCCAATTTAGCCATCTCATCAGTAGATAGGAAAGTGGGTATGGTCCTTATATCTCCTCCTGCATCTACTGGCTTTACCAAAAACTGGAGACATGCATGAAGTTCTTCATTTTGTTGTTTCAAGTCCTTCTTGGACATTTCATCTTTGTCCAATTGCTCCAAAATTGATGTGACCGAGCCCTTAAAATCATCCACTCTTTGAGCACGAGTGGCTGGTCCTAGATCAACTATAGATATGATGTAATCTTCCGCCCTGACTTTTTCTCTTGCTACATCAGTGGGCGGGACTACTATTTCTGCTATCCTTGATCTTGATTCATTCTTATAGATTCTTGATTGAATCTTAGCCTTTTTCTACTTTTTAGGCTTCTGGGCCTATGACAGGATTGTGCTCAGGTCAAGCTACATTACTTCTACTTGTGGCTCAAGATATGTCATTCTGCCTTGCAGTCATTCAGGAGCAGAAGATTTGTTTAATTCAGAAGCTCTATCCTTATCAATTATAGCCAATTCCTTGGGCCGTTCTGGCTCTGGATCTTCATTCTTCTCTGGACTTTTCTCTTCTTCCTTTTCTTCCCCCTGGGCCAAGTTCTCTAGATTTGCCATTACATTCTCTTGTGCAGACTTGAAATCTTCATCTGTTTGATCTTTATCCAGAGGACTATCAGATATATCAATAATTTCCACATTGGCTGAAGGTTCATGGAAGTCATCATTATCACTTTCTTCAACTAATGTATCTTTCTCCTCCTCAAATGTTGTTTGAGGCTCCTACAACCCCAACTCTGTGCACACTTTCTTAATCCCAGGCAGCAGTGGTACTGCCAATGAATCTAGAGGTATTTGTGAAATAGGGATAGCAGAAGATATGGCTAGGGAAGGAGTATTGACTTGGGTTAGGTTGGCCAGGACCAAAGATAAGGAGGAAGAAATGACAAGAGGTGAAGGAAAGGGTAGTGAAGGTAGAGGAAGAGGGGGTGAAAGGATGGTGGAAATGGGAGGCAATGGTAAAGAAGAAGAAGATATAGGTGTAGTGATAGTAGAAGGGTATGAAATAGTGAGAGTGGAGGAAATAGGGTTGCTAGAGGCACTGGAAGAAATTGCCAGTGAGCAGGAGGTAGCAGCAATGGTAGAGGTAAGAGAGGTGGCAAGAGAGGTTATGGGTGAGGTGGATGCAGCGGAGGAAGGAGGAATGGAAGGAGAAATGGTAGTAGAAACAGCAGGGGATGTGATAACAGTGCTAACACTTTGGGTAGGAGGTTGGGCAGTTGGAGGATTGGAATCATTCTTGGTGGTGGCATCCTCCTTATTAACTTCTTTTACTTTCACCTTTTTGGCCTTAGAGCTTTCTCCAGAACCACTTGGCATATCCCTTTTCCTGGAGGCTCTTGTCCTGGTTGGGGGAGGTTGATCTTTCTTTTGAGGAGACTTTGCAAATGGCTTCTTCATCTTCTTTGCTTTTTCTGCTAAAGACATATGTTCTTCACTATTTGACTTCTATTTCTCAGTTGGCTCTGCCTCATTTGTGACCTGAATTGGTTCATCCTCTTCTCCCCCGGAGTCCTTATCTGATTCCATGGCTCTGTAAGTGAGCTAAACTCCCTGTCCTTCAAGAATAGCCACTTGAGCTCTGACCCATGCCTTGCTCAATCTGATTGGTTCTCTCATAACCGTATCAAGGGAGCTCTCTTCGGCATTTGCCCAATTTGGCAATGGGATAGGTTGATGGTACTGAGCCTCCCATGGTCCTCTGACCATAACATTTTCATCATCTTGCAACTGATCTAGTACTACCATTATGTGAAACCTCTTGATGAAATCTAGAGGCAGCCTTGCATGTGCTTTCTTCATGACCTCATAATCATCAGGGCAATTGGCCCAAAAGTCTTCAATATGCACCTTGTGGAAGAGCTTCTTACTTACAAACCTTTCCATCACTCTATTTGGATCAAAATGACACCTTGTATTGTAGTAGTGCAAATTCAGGAGCTAAAGCTCTTTATCAGAATGTTCTATTGATGCCAAAGAAGGGCATGCATAAAGTGCTTTGCCAAACTTGATGGTAAACTGAACATTAGTTCTATGCAAGTGTTTAAGCTTCTCAGCACAGGGTATTAATTGTCTAGATAGTTCCAGAAGCATTGTATTATCATCTGGATACTTGGGGAGTCTGTAGGCCATCCTAGTGAAGCCTTGTACCCTTATGTATGTAAATTTCTCAAACTAGATAGACCACCTACCATATTTGGTTATTTCATTCATGGCCTCAGTGAAAATCCTCAAGGCTATGTTACCCTACAGTTTTCTGGCTATATACATTGTGAATGCATCATTTACCCTTTTGAAGTGTATCAATGATTGAGATGAGGTCAGTTGCGGGTAACATTCATATACTTTTATCTAAGTTGTTTCATCATTCCCAATTTCACCAACTTTGGACAATCCATCATAGTTATTCCTTCTTGCTAATGCATAGACAATATAAGAGGTCCATCTGAAGTACCTCTTATCTTTGAAATTGTTGAAGGCTTCATGGATGTTGTTACTGAGGATCTGAGCCCAGTGGAACTTAGTTCCTTTCAATATTTTAGTGATAATGACAAACATCCAGTCCTCAAAAGTGGAGGTTGTGGATAGTCCATATATTTTTCTCAAGAAGGTCACTAAGTCTCCAATTTTATCATGGAAGTCACTCTTGTATAAAATTTTGGGAAGTTTGATGAGAGCAGACTTTCTACTTTTGGCGCAATTGTCATTTATGTGCTTTCTGCCGCCTTCTACATCTTTATTATATGTTGCATGTGATCCCTTTTTATCTGGCATAGTCATAACCTTGTGCCAGGGGATATCAAAGGTTTCAGCTAGAGAAGGTGGGGTTAGATCAGCCATGATATCGCCATTTGCTGTCTAAATTGTTCTTGTCATTATGTCATACCTATCTGCACAGGTGGCCATTAGTTTTGCACATTGCACCGAAGTAGGGAAAGCAGCAGCTTGTGCAATACCACTATCTCTGAGTACTCTAGCCCTAGGAGTTGGGTTCGGACGAAAGACCCTCAATCTAAAGTCATCTAGGTCTATATGACCTAGGTCTATGTCTCCTACATCACTCCATCTGGAGTGAATATTGGTCTCTGGAGGGACTCCTTTAAACTTGTACTTCATTGCTTGGGCCTGAGCAGTCATTTAGTCTGCACAACCGGACCTTATAAGTTTGATACCTTTAAGGAATCTTGTAATATACTCCTAATTTTAAGATGAACCTTAATGCAAATCTGCTATTTGCTACTAACATGCCTTTTGAAGGAAAGTTAAATCTAACATTTATCACAATTGCAACAACCACCAATAATGCATGCAAACAAACATCTAATGCTACAAGAAATTCCATGAAAATCATCATTAACCATGCATTACAACATTAATTCTATCATTTTAAACCACTTTCCCTTTGAAAATTTAAGAAAATTCAATCATTTGCATGGTTTTGCGCTAATTTGAGGGTTGTCTGACCTTCAGGCAGAAAAGCACTGAATTCAAGGTCTTCTGACCTTGGCAGAGAAATCAGGCAGGTCCGACCAAAGGTTTACTTCCTTTTATGCTTTTGAGCACTTTGCGTGGGTTTTGATGAGTACCAACCTGCACGGGATTTAGAGGTCACCGACCTCTATTGGTTGTCAAGTCAGTCAGTTGAGATTTTAGCACAAAGCCTATTGATGCTCTGTATTACTTTTGCGCTGGATTTGGCAATGTCTGATTTGTGCAAGTTTTGGTTGCTACCGACCAAGTCGGTGGGAGGGTATTGCAGCACAGGTAGGAAGAGGTCACTTTTAGTGCAAAGTTGAGGTATTCTTTCTAGCGGGATTTTGGGAGGCTTCCGACTTTGCGAAGGAATTTGGAGCGTCTGACCAAGTCGGAGACGAGGTCTTTTAGCGCAAAGTCAGAGCGAGGGATTTTCAGTGTAAAAGGCAATTTCATAGCTTGCAGGGAAATTTGATCCTTTTGTCCAAGTCGGAGAAACGTGTTTTGGGCGCATAGGTCAGACAAGTGAGAATTTAGCGACAAATGGGTCTAGGTGCGTGGTGCAGTTTTTGAAGGTCTCTGACCGACTGAATGATCAACAAGCTTGTAGGTCAGTCGGAGCTTGTTTTAGCGCTAAAACCAAAGGTTTCAATGGAAAAAATTCATCCAAGTTTTAGTTTTTTTTACCTGTGGTAACTTGTTCATTTTTAACACTGAATCTTAAGCAAGTTTTTTTTTTAAATGAAAATCTACAGTTTTGAACAAAAACCCTAGCCCAAAACCCTACTCAATGTTTGTTTTCTTAACGTCTAGTTGAAACCCTAACTTTTGCAAATGGCAATTTGAGGAAGAGAGTTTAAACCCTACCTGGTAGATGCGAAGGCGTGTTTGGTTTGCACAGGCAGGTCACAGGTTCGAGCTTGGGGCAGATTGACAACAACGGTGAGAACGGAGCTTCGGAATCCCGTTTGAATGAACGCAAATGGTTAAAATTGGTTGATTAACTCCTTTTAACCCCTGGAGAAATCACCATTAATGCACAGGCGTACGTCTACTAGTTTTTAGGGTTTTCATGATTTTTTCCGAGCTCAAACCTGGCGGGGAAATAAGATTTGTCGGACCTAACAGACCATTTTCATCGCTAAACTTAAAGGTTCAATTTGTACAGTCTTGCGAGTGCTTCGAGTTAGTCAGTGATCACTTGTTCTAGTACAAGTCAAATGACGTCAATTTTAGCGCAGAAGTCCATCAAAAGGGAAATCAGCGTTGAAGTCGGTAACAAGAGTTTTTAGTGCCAGGTCAGTTGGAAGACAATCCAGCGCAAAGGTCAGACAGATAGGAATTTAGCGCAAAGGTCAGTTGAAGGGCAATCTAGTGCAAAAGGTCATTCCAAGGCCTTCAGAAGGAAAATAAGGATTCAACCTAGCAGATTTTGAAGTGATTTTTGATACTATCTTTCAATCAAGGCCAAAATGCACTTTGACCTCTTAATCACTTAAGAGATGAAAAGATCCAATGACTCTCAAGCCAAATCAAAAGAGGGGGTCCTCATTTTTAAATGGGGCGTGTGTGCGAGGCACAACAAATGGCGACTCTGCTGGGGAATGTTCCCGAGCATTCCAACGATAAACATTCAGTTTGAACCCAAAATCCTTGTGTTCCCCACATATTAAACAAAAAAGCAAGGTACCTTATCAAAAAATCTAAGATCACTAACCAGTGCAACCATCCACATCCTGAAAACCTGAGTGTGTGCAATTGTATTCATTCCCATCCTTCGGCAACTAAGTTCACCCAAGATCCCCTGAGACAAGCTAGAGAGCTGCAATCATTCTTCCACTGGGGAATGCTCAAATTTTGAAATGTGCTGAGCTTTGAAATGAATTAATGACCAGTAAAGTTTGCTGGTATGATGATATTTGATGTTAATCATTTATGGATAGTACCTTTTGTAAGTATTTTGCAATTTGGTAGTTTCTTTATTTGCACTGTAATGGGTCTGGTGTTGAGAAACACCTTTTATTTTACCCCTTATAGGCTAGCAACACTTAGTATCACCTGTCTTTTTTATTGATAGTGCATGTGGTAGAAGAAGAAGTCAGCCCTTTTTCACTTGACACAAGATCACCTAGACTCGCCTAGCTACTTCAGGATTATTTAGAGTGTGAGAGGTATATGGTTAGAAAATACTTCAGGTGCACCAACTAATAACTCATTTTCAATGAACAGACACCATACTCCTTGGCATAACAATGGGCCCCACAGCAAAACTAAGTGGAAACCTTAGCTTCTCAAAGGACGACTCATGATTATTCACCCCTCAAAGAAGCACTTGCAGGTCTGTACAACTGCCTCCACACCAAAAAAAAAGACCCTACAGAAAAGCAAGCGTAGCAAGCAAAAACAAAAGGACAACTAATCTAAGCAAAGCACCTAACAACTAAGGAAAGCAAAGGCAAGAAAACAAATTAAACTAAAGGCAACCTAAACTAACCAAAGCAAACAAACCCCTAACTATGTACACTAAAACGAGGCATGACTGCCTCTCAGGCCTGGAAGTAGTGCTTTAGGAACTGGCCATTGACAGGCAGTGGTAGTTCCTCACCAGTAAGGCTCTTGAGTCGGTATGTATTATCCCCAAGGATCTCATAGATCTAATAGGGACCCAACCAAAGTTTATCAAACTTACCATGTTCTCCTTCCTTCTCATGTGTTTTATCCCAATATAGAACCAAATTAGAAATGCAGAAGGCTTTGACCTTGGCTCTTTTGTCAAACCATCATTTTACGACTCCCTGATGTTTGGCAAAGTTTTCTATAGCAGTGTCGTGTTTCTCTTCAAGATGCAGTAATTGGGCCAACCTAGAGGACAAGTGATCATCAATTTCAAGGTAGTCTTGCATGAATTGAAGTACTAGGATTCTCAAATGGATGGGAAAGATGGGTTCAATCCCATAGACTAGGTGATAAGGAGATGTGTTCAGAGCTGCTTTATGTCAGATTCTATCAGCCCATAAGGCAAACCTAAGCTAAGTATGCCAATCTTTGGGGTTTTTGTCCAATAGTTTCTTAATGACCTCGAGCAGGTTTTTGTTTGTTGATTCAGCTACCCCATTCCCTTGTGGATAGTAATTAGATGAGAACTTGAGAGTAATCCCATAATCAAATGCCTAGTTAGAAAACTATAATGATGAAAAGGCAGAGCCATTATCACAAACTAAAGTAAATGGACATCCAAATCTAGTGATAATATGCTTTTTAACAAATTCAATAACTACATCTGTGGTGCATTGCTTACAAGTTATTGCTTCAGACCATCGAGTGCCATAATTAGTAGCGGTCAGAATATACCTGTGACCTGCAAAGGAAGGCGGATTGATCATACCGATAAAGTCGAGGCCCCACTAAGAAAATGGTTGTACCTCCACTACTGGTTGCAAAGGCATGGCTGCGTGTCGTTCTCTGTGTGTGGCAGTCTGGCATATATGACAGGTTCATACATGTGAATATGCATCTTTGAACAATGTTGGCCAGTAGTATCCGGTACGAAGAACCTGATTAGCTGTTGAGTGTGTTGACCCATGACCTGTCCCGAATCTCTCGTGAAAACTGGTTAACACCTGATTGACCTTTGACTTATCCAAACACCTTAGATAGATACCTTCGTGATTCTTCTTGTAAAGGACTGATGCTTTTATCATGTAACTACTACTTTTTAGTTTAAGTGCTCTCCTTTGCACTGAATTCAGTTGTGGTGGACAGCGTTGATTGAGTAATTAAAATACGATATCGCCATACCACTCATCTTTTGAAACATCCTCTAGCAGGTACTACTAAGAGACTAGGTCTGGTACCACTTCAGCCATTGTTCTAGTCAGGGCCTGACCTCTTACCAATTTCATAGGTTGAATGTCTATGTCAAACTCCTGCAGTATGGTGACCCACTTTCCCCTTCTTTTGCCTAATTCACTTTGCATTAGTAATGTTTTGACTACTGCATCTGGGACTATGGCAATTACTTGACTTCTCAAGATGTAATGACGAAATTTCTTGACTTCCTTTACCAAAGCGTATGCTTGTTTTTCCACATTTGGATAACTTAGCTCTGCATTTTTCAGTGGGGTGCTCATGAAAGCAATGGGCCTTTCATCATCCACTGACCTCTTCTATGTCAACATGGCAGCACATGTATGCTCGGAAGCAAATGAATATATGTGAAATGGCAAAGTATAATCGGGACTCACCAAGACAGGTGCATTGGATATAGCTTGTTTAATTTCTGCGAAGGCAACCTTGGCTTCTGGAGTCCAGTCTATTTTAGCGTATTTCTTCAGCATGGCATTGAGAGGTTAAACAATTTCAGCAAATCCTGTAATGAATTTACGCACAAAGTTGATCTTACCAAAATATGACTTAAGTTCCTTCTTGCTGGCCGGGGAAGGTATTTTGAGTATTGCCTAGATCCGGTCTAGATCGATAGATATTCCTTGCTCAGATATTACATGTCCCAGCAACTTCCCCTCAATTACTCCAAAAATGCACTTCTTGGGATTGAGTGATATACCATAATCCTTGCATCGCTACAACACCTTTCTCAGATCTGCTACATAATCTTCCCGTCTTTTTGAGAATACTGTGATGTCGTCCATGTAGATGATAATACATTTTCTAATCAACCCCTTAAAAGCAACATCCATCGCACACTAAAAAGTTGCACCAGCGTTTATTAAACCAAATGGCATGCAACAGTATGCATAGATGCCCCATTTACAGGTGAAGGACGTCTTCAATCTGTCTTCATATTCTACCATCACCTGGTTATAACCAAAATATCCGTCCAAGAATGAAATCATCTGGGACCCATTAACAACCTGTAATACTTCGTCCAAAGAGGGCAGTGGGTAATTATCCTTTTCAGATGCTCTGTTTAAGTTACGAAAGTCAACACAAACCCTGATTTCTCCATTTTTCTTTCAGACTGGAACTAAATTTGCTACCCTTGCAGAATGTTTGACTAAGAATATTATCTTGGCTGACAACAGCTTCTGAACTTCTTTGAAAATTAGTGGTTCCAACAGAGCATTCACTGGCCTCTACCTTTATCTGAATGGCTTTGCTCCTAGCTTCAATGGGATGGTATGCGTGATGATCGAGGTATCGTAGGTCTTCAGATCTTCATAGTTCCATGTTATAACCTCATGATAATCTCTTAATGCATGTATGATTCCTGTCCTTTCCTCTTCGGTACTAACTTTCCCAATAGACACATTCTGAACATTTTCTTCTGTTCCCAAGTTGAATAAGTCACACTTTCCTCCTGGAGACTCTCCTTTTCTTTGGGTTCCTAAATTATTTGCATCAAACAATCTTTCCAATTCTACCATTCTGCATGGGATCGTATTTGTCTTTAGGTTTAGTACTCCTTCTAAATCCATTTCAGCAGGTTCCATTTCTTCTTCATCTATTATTTGAGCAGTGAACACATCAGATGAAGAAAGAAAATTGATTATGTGCTGGTCATCTTCAAAAACTCAAAAATTGGTAACATTATCTAGTACAAATGGGGTAGCAACAAACTCAACAGAAAACTTCTTTAATCCCACCATAGACGTTGGCTCTAATGTACTTGTAGTCTGAGCTAGAGCATTTGCAACATGATTCTGTCTTCTTGGGATGACTTGGATGTTAAACCGTCAAAGCACTCTATCAAATCCTAGACTTTGTTCCTGTACCTATTCAATCTCTTATCATTGCATGAGTATTGTTTTCTTACTTGTTTTACCACTAATTCAGAATCACCAAACACCTAGATAATTCTGACTTTCTTCTGCAGTGCTAACAGTAACCCCTGCACTAATGCTTCGTATTCAGTGACGTTGTTTGTGCATGGAAACTGCAGTCTTTGTGATGCTAAATATGAACTCCTGATGGGACTGATCAATTCGACCCTGGCACTAGACCCTTGTCTGCATCTTGAACCATCAAATCTTAAGGTCCATAAGCGAAAATCTTTGTTGTTATCATTCTATTTTATAGACTTCTTTTCATCGAGTGGAGGCTCAAGTTCTTCCTTGTTTTCAATTGTTGATGCCTCCTTTGAAATTATGGGAATCTTTAGTTGTCTTTGTACTTGTTTGACTGCCTCTTGACACATTTGGCAAGTAAATTTAGAATGTGATGTATCATGTATACGACACCAGTTGGGCAATAGTAACTCCTCCATTTGAACCTACTTCCCACAGCAGTTTGATCTTGCGCAAATCGGGCTATGAAATCATGAAATCCTTCAAGTACCTCGGGTTCATCTTCTTCTAAAGAGTCTCCTGCATCTAATTGAATGTATGCTTCTGTACTTTCTGGTCTTTCTATAAGTGGTTTAGAAGGTCTTAAGCAACTCAGCATGAGGACTTCTTCTAACTGACTCATGTGCGGAAGATAAACTCCCAAATCAGCTTTTGAAAACAGAATCTCATTGGGTTGATTGTATTCTATGATCATATGCTTCATCTTGGGTTCTCTTTCAATACGTATCTGATTGGCCAACCCCTTCCATGGTAACCACATATGGGAAAAGTTAGTTGCCATATAACCGTTCAAAGTTCTAGACCAATCTCTACTCAGAAGCATGCTGTATTGATCTGGAATGTCCACTACTTGAATATCTATATACTGTTGTATCCTAGGATTAGAGGCCAGTTGCATGTGTATCTTGTTCAATTCACCTACTACATTTACCTCAGTCTTATCTAATTGTGTCACCTTCCTAGAGGATTTGGCTGGAGTTAGCCCAAGTGCTTTACAGACTGATAATGGCATTACATTCGTGGAAGCACCAGAATCTACTAAACAGTTATGAAGGTTCCTATTAAATATCCTGAGTGTTAAGAGGAAAGGGGGACTCTCCCTCTTGTCTTTATATAGTGTCATCTTTTGTTCCACATCAGTCACATGTATTCTTTCCTTCCCTTTATCAATGCTATCTCTAGCGGTATTCTCCTTTGGTATATAATCAATTTTAGTTTCAGCACCTATATCTTGAAAGAAAGAAGTCCTAACCTCAGGTATCTTAAGTAACTCATACACAAAAAGACTGACCTTCATTTTCTTAAGTTTGTCGGCTACATACTTTTTCTTAAGTTCGTCGGCTACATACTGCCCCATTTTTACTATGTCAAATCGTTGAGAATTTTCTGCAGCAACACCCTGATACACTGATTGATGGGGAACTTTTGGGGGTTCAGGATTATTAGTAGCTTTCGGGTCAGGTGGAATCTGATAGCCATTTGGAGGGATGGAAGTAGTGAAAGGGCCTTTAGGCTTGCTACTTCTCAGATTGTAAGGAGTCTTATTGTATTGCTGATATGCATTAACTTCTTCAGACTCTTCTTCCTCAAGTTGATTATCATCTTGGAATGGAAATGTATAACTATCAAGGACTAGAGCAGTATCATACCTTTGAGAAGGGACAATTTCATACCCTGTTGGTAGAGTCTCCTGATTTTCAGCATTTTGAATCTCCATCTGGAAGATATTGGATGCAATCTGGAACTCTGGATAGTCTAGTCCAGAGTGAGCTTTGTGTTGTGCAATCTACACCAAGTGGATAAAGCTGCTTCAACTAACATCACCTGGCCTGGGGGCTTGGTATTATTGTTCTGATTCTCCAAGGGCGAAGGCACTCCTCCATTGTTTGGTCGGGTATTCTAGGATCGATTTGACCATTGTTGAAAGTTCTAATTTTGGTATTGATTTTGATTTGGGAACTGGTTCTAATTTTGATTTTGGGAGTACTGTTGATTCTGAAAATGTTGTTGATTTTGTCCCCTCTACTGTAAATAAGCATTCTGGTTCTTGAGGTGAGTAACCTCAGTAGTAAGCTTCTTCATTTGTTTAACCAGTTCTTTGATATCATCTATGTCTTCTTTGGCCTTGGCTGTTTCTAAAGACTGTAGGAAAGGCATTTGTGTTGGAGGCATTTCAGCTACTGGATTGCCTGGGTGGATCACTAACGCTTGTGTTGCAGATGGGTTTGGAATTGGATTCATTATGGGGGTATGATTAGCCAATGCATGATTTATCATAGGTATTTGATTTGGCATGGCAACAGGTCCCATATGGTTCAATGGACCAGAGGTTGTCTGCCCTAGCTGGGTACTCACAGTGACAGCAGCAGAATATGCTTGAGCTAAAGTAGCAGGTATTGGGTCATCTCTCCTTGCAAACATGGAGGTAAGTTTATCTAGGGCAGCATAGTAAATGGGTAGGGCAGCAGCCTGATCTACAGTGTAAGGAGCCTGCAAACGGCTGTAAACCTTTTGGAGTCTATTGTTAAAGGAACTTATCATCTCACCTTCGTCTCAACGGATCTCTACAAAAGATTGATAAAGATCAGCTAGGGTGGTAGGCATTCGAAACCTATCCAGAAAAGTAGTCTTCAAGTTCTGCCATGAATTTATGGATGCTACAGGGAGGTTAGCAAACCAGTAATAAGCTTCTTCCTACAGAGAATAAGGGAACAACCTGCATATCACATCCTCATACTATACTTGTAACATGAACATGTTAGCTTCAAAGATCTTAATGTACTCATCTACAATCCTATCAGGATCATTTACTCTGAACTTTGAGCAGAACTTATTTGGGTTCTTTGGCATATCATGGTAATTGTTGAATAGAAAAGGAAACTGGTTATTTCCTGCAAAGAAGGCCATGTTGGGAAGATTAATGGGAGCTGCAGCAATGTTCCTAGGGGTTGACCGAGCTCGAGGGGCTCTGGGTATTCCTTGATCCCTTCTTGTTTGTCTGAATTCTGCTAGGGAAAGCAGCTCTTCTCCAGCTGAGCTGGACCTAGTGTGTCTCTGTCTAGTCCCCAAACTTGCTGATTTTTAGCAGAGGGAAAATGGGCCCTCCTCTAGCGCCAATTCTGTTGATGGTGGTTTTAGCACACAGCAACGTATGTGTGATTGTTGGTTTCACCTCTCTTGAAAAGTATCCTACCCTAGGTAAGACTACTCCAAGGATAATACAGCTAGGTCTTAGCTTGCTTGGAATCTCTCAATTGGTATGTTCTAGCTGTGCCTACAAGGGGTCTTACATGCAATCTACAAATCTTCAGGTTTGGGGGCAGCAAGTACATATAAACCATTTTATGATTTTCAAATGATAAACAAGATAAAGTGTTGCTGATATTCCTATTCTAATAGCTAATAATGGTTCTTAAAGAAAATGCAAAAGAGTTAGGGTTTCAGAAGGATCTTAAGTGACATTCAAAATGCACAAGTTATCTTTAGTAGACAAATACTCTTAAACTCTTAACCAGCTTACCGAGTTACCAAACTGAAATGGGTGTTACAGTGCTGCAGAAAACGGTGCTATCTTCAATGGAGGTCAAAAGATTTTCAAATCACATTCATTTGCTAAATACCCAATAAACGGTGCAACTTAACTTATGAAATGCAATTGAATTTCAGCACAAATAATTAGTCCAGGCTAACTTTACACAGCTATCTACCATCAACAAACAACTAAAAGTATGGACTTAGAGTATTCATCAAATACTTCAGCAAACCATGAACATTACAAAAGCACAACTAATCTAACTATGGGAGAGCAAGAAGCGAACCATGAAAACCAAAATGAGCCAACACAAGACACAAATTCTCATAATTACTGCAGAAACTTGCTTTGTATTACTTCAAATGGCATAGAGTCAACAATTCGGTATCAAATGTCTTACAAATAGTGAAAATGGCAGCCCTTTATATAGAAAGCAGCATACCGAGTTTTCAAATGAACGGTGGAGATTAACTCAACACCGACGGTCTAGATTACATCAATAAATACAAATATGACAGCTCACATCAATTCTTGGATTACATTTTGTCCTTTATGAAAAAGACAAAAAATAGCCCCCAAATACATTGAATCTAGTCAATTTGACTAGCCAACTCAATATATTAATAGAAAAGAATATTTTAGAAGAAAGAAAAAGACAAAATAGAGTCACATGCTGCCCTGAATACAGCAACTTACAATTGTGAAGGGATTACATCCTTAGAATAATCAAAATATTATCAAGATTCCTTGTCTAAGTCAATTTTGTCTTCACTAGCCAGCTTGTTGCGATAAGTCAACCAGGCATCAAGTGCAGGATTAATGTCAAATGGGTCTGCATCCTTCAAATGATTTATCTGATAGTCAAACACCTCAAGTTCCTGACTGAATTTACTATGCACTCTCTCTATCTCTGTTCCTACTTTCTGAAATGCCTTGAATTCCGCTCTGAGGTCGCTTGCCTTGTCCAACCTCTCCTCCATACTGAGTGTGGCATCTTCAAAAATTACTTTATACAACTTATCTTTACATTTCTTGATATCAAAAGGAGCATAATCATCGTAGGATGCTTCCCTGCAATCCCTCAAAGAATCATTGATATCATATATGATTGATCTCAGCTCTTCATCAGCTAGTTTATATGCTTCCTTTATATGTTCAAAGGTCTCTTTTCTCAAAAGCAACTATTGATACCATTCAATGGCCTTTGGCAGATGATTCCCAGTCAAAATATTCTCTACAACAAGAGTTTGGGCAGGCAATTCTCTAATACCTTTTACCCGAGGATACATATGTGACTAGTACTCATCAAAAGAATCGCATTCCTCACACAAGTCCTTCCATTTGTTATGCAATTCTACTAATTTCTTGTGTGCTTGAGCAGAGGCACTAATGGTCTCACATCCCATCTCAAAAACTTTTGGTAACCAATTCTCCGTACCTTGGGATTTTGAACTTACTTCACCCAAATTAGCCATCTCATCAGTAGACAGGAAAGTGGGTATGGTCCTTATATCTTCTCCTGCATCTACTGGCTTTACCAAAAACTGGAGACATGCGCGAAATTCTCCATTTTACTGTTTCAAGTTCTTCTTGGACATTTCATCTTTGTCCAGTTGCTCCAAAATTGATGTGACCGAGCCCTTAAAATCATCCACTCTTTGAGCATGAGTGGCTAGTCCTAGATCAACTATAGATATGATGTAATCTTCCGCCCTGACTTGTTCTCTTGCTACATCAGCGAGTGGGACCGCTATTTCTATTCTCCTTGATCCTGATTCGTTCTTATAGATTCTTGATTGAATCTTAGCCTTTTTCTGCTTCTTAGGCTTCTGGGCCTGTGACAGGATCGTACTCAGGTCAAGATGCATTACTTCTACTTGTGGGTCAGGATATGTCATTCTACCTTGTAGCCATTCAGGAGTAGAAGATTTGTTTAATTCAGAAGCTCCATCCTTATCAATTACAGCCAATTCTTTGGGCGGTTCCTGCTCTGGCTCTTCATTCTTCTCTGGACTTTTCTCTTCTTCCTTTTCTTCCCCCTGGGCCAAGTTCTCTAGATTTGCCATTACATTCTCTTGTGCAGACTTGAAATCTTCATATGTTTGATCTTTGTCCAGAGGACTATCAGATATATCAATAACTTCCACATTGGCTGAAGGTTCATGGAAGTCATCATTATCACTTTCTTCAGCTAATGTATCTTTCTCCTCCTCAAATGTTGTTTGAGGCTCCTACAACCCCAACTCTGCGCACACTTTCTCAATCCCAGGCAGCAGTGGTACTGCCAATGAATCTAGAGGTATTTGTGAAATAGGGATAGCAGAAGATATGGCTAGGGAAGGAGTATTGACTTGGGTTAGGTTGGCCAGGACTAAAGATAAGGAGGAAGAAATGACAAGAGGTGAAGGAAAGGGTAGTGAAGGTAGAGGAAGAGGGGGTGAAAGGATGGTGGAAATGGGAGGCAATGGTAAAGAAGAAGAAGATATAGGTGTAGTGATAGTAGAAGGGTATGAAATAGTGAGAGTGGAGGAAATAGGGCTGCTAGAGGCACTGGAAGAAATTGCCAGTGAGCAGGAGGTAGCAGCAATGGTAGAGGTAAGAGAGGTGGCAAGAGAGGTTATGGGTGAGGTGGATGCAGTGGAGGAAGGAGGAATGGAAGGAGAAGTGGCAGTAGAAACAGCAGGGAATGTGATAGCAGTGCGAACACTTTGGGTAGGAGGTTGGGTAGTTGGAGGATTGGAATCATTCTTGGTGGTGTCATCCTCCTTATTAACTTCTTTTAATTTCACCTTTTTGGCCTTAGAGCTTTCTCCAGAACCACTTGGCATATCCCTTTTCCTGGAGGCTCTTGTCCTGGTTGGGGGAGGTTGATCTTTCTTCTAAGGAGACTTTGCAGATGGCTTCTTCATCTTCTTTTCTTTTTCTTCTAGAGATGTATGTTCTTCACTATCTAACTTATGTTTCTCAGCTGGCTCTACCTCATCTGTGACCTGAATTGGTTCATCCTCTTCTCCCCCAGAGTCCTTATCTGATTCCATGGCTGTGTAAGTGAGTTGAACTCCCTGTCCTTCCAGAACAGCCACTTGAGCTCTGACCCATGCCTTTCTCAATCTGATTGGTTTTCTCATAACCATATCAAGTGAGCTCTCTTCAGCATTTGCCCAATTTGGCAATGGGATAGTTGATGGTACTGAGCCTCCCATGGTCCTCTAACCATAACATTTTCATCATCTTGCAACCGATCTGGTACTGCCATTATGTGAAACCTCTTGATGAAATCCAAAGGCAGCCTTGCATGTGCTTTCTTCTTGACCTCGTAATAATTAGGGCAATTGGCCAATAAGTCTTCAATATGCACCTTGTGGAGGAGCTTCTTACTTACAAACCTTTCCATCACTCTATTTGGATCAAAATGACCCCTTGCATTGTAGTAGTGCAAATTCAGGAGTTGAAGCTCTTTATCAGAATGTTCTGCTAATGCTAAAGAAGGGCATGCATAAAGTGCCTTGCCGAACTTATGGGAAACTGAATATTAGTTCTATGCAAGTGTTTAAGCTTCTTAGCACATGGTATTAATTGTCTAGATAGTTCCAGAAGCATTGTCTTATCATTTGGATACCTGGGAAGTCTATAGGCCATCCCAGTGAAGCCTTGTACCCTTATGTATGTAAATTTCTCAAATTGGATATACCACCTACCATATTTGGTTATTTCATTCATGGCCTTAGTGGAAATCCTCAAGGCTGTGTTACCCTATAGCATTCTGGCTATATACATCGTGAATGCATCATTTACCCTTTTGAAGTGTATCAATGATTGAGATGAGGCCAGTTACGGGTAACATTCATATACTTTTATCTGAGTTTGTTCATCATTCCCAATTTTACCAACTTTAGACAATCCATCATAGTGATTCCTTCTTGCCAATGCATAGACAATATAAGAGGTCCATCTGAAGTACCTGTTATCTTTGAAATTGCTGAAGGCTTCATGGATGTTGTTACTAAAGATCTGAGCCCAATGGAACTTAGTTCCTTTCAATATTTCAGTGATAATGACAAACATCCAATCCTCGAAAGTGGAGGCTATGGGTAGTCCATATATTTTGCTTAAGAAGGTCACTAAGTCTCAAATTTCATCATGGAAGTCACTCCTGTATAAAATTCTGGGAAGTTTGATGAGAGCAGACTTTCTGCTTTTGGCCCAATTGTCATTTATGTGCTTTCTGCAGCCTTCTACATCTTTATTATATGTTACCTGTGATCCCTTTTTGTCTGGGATAGTCATAACCTTGTGCCAGGGGATATCAAAGGTTTCAGCTAGAGAAGGTGGGGTTAGATCAACCATGATATCCCCATTTGTTGTCTGAATTGTTCTTGTCATTATGTCATACCTGTCTGCATAGGTGGCCATTAGTTCTGTACATTGCACCGAAGTAGGGAAAGCAGCAGCTTGTGCAATACCACTATCTCTGAGTACTCTAGCCCTAGGAGTTGGGTTCGGACCAAAGACCCTCAATCTGAAGTCATCTAGGTCTATATGACCTAGGTCTGTGTCTCCTACATCACTCCATCCAGAGTGAATCTTGGTCTCTTGAGGGACTCCTTTCAACTCGTACTTCATTGCTTGGGCCTAAGCAGTCATTTAGTCTGCACGACCAAACCTTATAAGTTTGATACCTTTAAGGAATCTTATAATATACTCCTAATTTTAAGATGAACCTTAATGCAAATCTGCTATTTGGTACCAACATGTCTTTTGAAGGAAAGTTAAATCTAACATTTATCACAATTGCAACAACCACCAATAATGCATGTAGACAAACATCTAATGCTACAAGAAATTCGATGAAAATCATCATTAACCATGCATTACAGCATTAATTCTATCATTTTAAACCACTTTCCCTTTGAAAATCTTAGAAAATTCAATCATTTGCATGGTTTTGCGCTAATTTGAGGGTTGTCCAACCTTCAGGTAGAAAAGTGCCGAATTCAAGGTCATCCGACCTTGGTGGAGAAATCAGGCAAGTCCGACCAAAGGTTTACTTCCTTTTATGCTTTTGAATGCTTTGCATGGGTTTTGATGAGTACCTGCTTGCACGAGATTTAGAGGTCACCGACCTCTATTGGTTGTCAAGTCAGTCGGTTGGGATTTTAGCGCAAAGCCTATTGATGCTCTGTATTGCTTTTGCGCTGGATTTGGCAATGTTTGATTTGCGTGAGTTTTGGTTGCTACCAATCAAGTCGGTGGGATGGTATTGTAGCGCAGGTAGGAAGGTGTCACTTTTAGCGCAAAGTTGAGGTATTGTTTCCATGGGGATTTCGGGAGGCTTCCGACTTTGTGGAGGAATTTGGGGCATCCGACCAAGTCGGAGACAAGGTCTTTTAGCACAAAGTCGGAGCGAGGGATTTTCAGTGCAAAAGACAATTTCATAGCTTGCGGGGAAATTTGATCCTTCCGACCAAGTCGGAGAAATGTTTTTTGGGTGCATAGGTCAGACAAGTGAGAATTTAGCACCAAATGGGTCTAGGTGCGAGGCGCGGTTTTTGAAGGTCTCCGACCGACTGAATGATCAACAAGTTTGTAGGTTGGTTGGAGCTCGTTTTAGCGCTAAAACCAAAGGTTTCAATGGCAAAAATTCATCCAAGTTTTGGTTTTTTTTACTTGTGGTAACTCTTTCATTTTTAACAGTGAATCTTAAGCAAGGTTTTTTTTAAATAAAAATCTACAGTTTCGAACAGAAACCCTAGCCCAAAACCCTACTCAATGTTTATTTTCTTAATGCCTAGTTGAAACCCTAACTTTTGCAAATGGCAATTTGAATAAGAGAGTTTAAGCCCTACTTGGTAGATGTGAAGGCATGTTTGGTTTGCACA
The DNA here is from genome assembly GCA_027924645.1 of Cunninghamia lanceolata. Lineage (NCBI taxonomy): Eukaryota > Viridiplantae > Streptophyta > Pinopsida > Cupressales > Cupressaceae > Cunninghamia > Cunninghamia lanceolata. The sequence continues at coordinate 471,306 of BSBN01000053.1, read as the reverse complement.
GGCAGGTTGCAGGATTGAACTTGGGGCAGATCGACAGCAACGGCGAGAACGAAGCTCTGGAATCCCATTTGAATGAACGCAAATGGTTAAAATTGGTCGATTAACCCCTTTTAACCCCTGGTGAAATTGCCATTAATGCGCAGGTGTATGTCTGCCAGTTTTAGGGTTTTCACGATTTTCTCTGAGCTCAGACTTGGTGGGGAAATCAGATTTGTCAGACCTGATCAGAGCAGACCATTTTCAGCGCTAAACTTAATGGTTCAATTTGCACTGTCTTGCGGGTGTTTCAGGTTCATCTGACTTGTGGGCTTTTCTTGTTCATCTAACCTAGTCGGTGATCACTTGTTCTAGCGCAAGTTGGATGGCGTCAATTTTAGCGCAGAAGTCCATCAAAAGGGAAATCAGCGCTGAAGTCGGTAACAACAGTTTTTAGCACCAGGTCAGTTGGAAGACAATCTAGCACAAAGGTCGGACAGATAGGAATTTAGCGTAAAGGTCAGTTGAAGGGCAATCTAGCGCAAAAGGTCATTCCAAGGCCTTCATAAGGAAAATAAGGATTCAACCTAGTAGATTTTGGAGTGATTTTTGATACCATCTTTCAATCAAGGCCAAAATACACTTTGACCTCTTAATCACTTAAGAGATGAAAAGATCCAATGACTCTCAAGACAAATCAAAAGAGGGGGTCCTCATTTTTAAATGGGGTGTGTGTACGAGGCACAACAGAAGATAACCCCTTTATGAGGATATTATATTACATTTATGTTATAGTAGAGTTGAGACTGGAAACAAGCATTGCTAGGTTCAAGATAGAAGAGGAGATTGATAGTGTTGTATTGTAAACTGTATTGAAGTTAATACAGACTGGTGTATCTCTTCTTGTGTTGAGTTTTTTTCTAAAAGGGTTTCTCCACGTAAACATTGCATTATGTGTTTGTGTTAAGGAGTAAAAAGTGTCCACATGTCTTTTTACCTCTTTGCTTAGCTCCTAGGTCCCTTAATTGCATTATATCATCAAAATGTTTCTCCCGATGCAAAATTACCCAACACCAAGATGGAATTGGAATATGGGCCCCTTACTTTAGCTTACCCCAGACCCAAAGGAGGCTAAAGGTCCTGGGTGGTACATCCCAAGTCCCTCCCTTTTCGTCAAGGCTAATTCAAATGAATGTCAGCATAACACCTCTCTAGAGGTTTCTCATTGTCAGCTCTTTTGGTTTGAATTGTTGATTGTAAGCGAGAAAGCATATATAAGTGTGTTTTTGAGTTCATTATTAACCTAGATGGAGATACCATAACTTAAGATCTTAAAGTAAAAAGTAAGTAAGATCATTCATTGTGATTCTAGAGTATATTTGTGTATTGTTATTGTGTGTTGTTGCAGATATGGAGCTATCATCTATTCTTCCTTAGGAGTTGAAGGATCTTCATCATTCTAAGGGTTCATCACATAAATGATATCATTGTTTGTTTCTCATCATTGAATCATCATATTATCATTGTTTTCAGCCTCTATCCCCACGAGGGCACACAATCTTATTAATAAATTGTGTTGGGAAGATTGAATGCTATCCTAGGATTTGATTGAGGCAAGTCCCTAAACACCATAACCCCTAAACCCTTTTTTATCTTCTTGTGTGCAAGTTACATGAAAAAGATTTGGAAAATACAGAGCTATAGGAAGACTAAGTGTAGAACATGGTTTTAGGATCTGAAGACTATTACAGAATATTCCTCCATCAAGGACTTGTACAGAACCACCCTAGTCCTCAAGTATCTTTTTTGGGCTTGGATCTGGCATCAGGACAACATTTGGAACAACTTTCCAATTTACACCTCCAGTAGATCTATTCAGTCAGGACCTGGGTGGTACCACCAAGGTCCTCTGACAACTCTTCTTGTTGAAGACAAGTTTTACCATTTGATCATCTTTGGACAATTAGCTTCTAGGTTTCTGTTGTTTTTTCTCCGTTATAAGCATATCATTGTAAAACTAGGGTTTTCATGCATTGTTAACCTAAGGTTTGAGGAAAAGACAATTAAATCTTATCCATCTATATCATATAGGAGAACAAGGTCAGTAGCTCAGTCCTCCTTCATTTGGTAGTGATTTGGCTCAGCCTTGTCCTTGAATGTTATATGGAAAAGGGTTTAATCTAGTTTGTGTGCTAGTTGTTGTCATTCTCTGTTTTCATACCAAACAGTTTGATCTTTTGTTTCATTATTTCTTTGAGGTGATCTCATACTATCTCCATTTTGGTTCTGCACAGTTATAGTTGTAATCAATTTTTCATTGATAGCTATTTACCTTCATTTCTAAGATTTGGTATCAGAGCTTGGTCTGTTTTGTGTCTTGGGTGGAAGTGTGAGGGTTTTTGAGTTGTAGTAGAAGTTTTGGTTGAATTTGTTTTGTAATTTTTTTGTAGAAGCCATGGTTGCATCCTCATCCCAATTAGACATCAAAAAATTCAATGGAATAGGTTATGAGTTGTGGAAGCTAAAAATAGAGGATCTCCTTGAAGAAAGAGATCAATGGTTGGCTATGACACAAGAGAAGAAACCTAATACTATTAGTCCAGATGAGTGGGACAAGATGGACAAAAAGGCATGGGGTGATTTGATAGTTGAGCACTTGAATACATTTAATTTGATTTTGAATTAGTTAGCTTACGTGGATGTTAAGATAGATGAGGAAGATAAGTGTATTATGCTTCTTTGTTCTTTGCCTAAGTATTGGGAGAATTTAATTCTTGCTATCACTACTAACCTCAAAGATCCAAAGATGGATGTCCTCATTTCAACAATGCTATCACAGGAAATGGGAAGAAGGCTATGGATAGCTCGGTGGATTCTCTTAATGTCAGGGGAAGGTCTAAGGAAAGAGGACCAAAAGGAGATCAAAGGGGGCCTAAGGAATCAAAAGGTTGGTCTAAAAATTTTAGGAAGAAGAACAAAGTTAGGTTTTGGAACTATGGTAAGAGGGGGCATATGAAGAAAGAATGTAGAAACCCAAAGAAGCTGTGGGATTCCTCTACCAAAAAGTCCTCAAATGCAGGTGATGAAGTTTTACTTTCTACATGTAATGTTATGTTTAATGAATAGTGGTTGATTGAATTAGGTTTCTTATACCATATGACTCCTCATGAGGAATGGTTCTCCACATATGATAAATATGATGGAGGTAATGTTTACCTTGGGGACAACTCTACATATCTGATTGTTGGTCAGGGAAAGGTATAGTTGTATTTCAGTGATGGGAGGATTAAAACTCTCCCTTGTGTTTTACATATTCTTGGATTGGCTAGAAATCTTATCTCTATTTCAAAGTTGAATGATTTAGGAATGCATGTAACATTTAATAAGCATGGTTGCAGATTGGTGAAAGGAATCTTGGTGGCAACCAGGGGAACAAGGATGGGAACTCTATTTAGGCTTGAGGCCACTATAGTTTGTAGATCCACTAATGTAACTGAAACTTCTAAAAATACATGTATGTTGTGGCACCGCAGATTGGACCACACAAGTGAAAATGTTTTAAAAATAATTATGAATAAAAAGTTGTTTGATGGTTTCTCCTATTTTGATGAGCACTTTGATTTCTATGAGCATTTTGTGTTTGGTAAACAGAATAGAAATTCTTTTCCTTTAGGAAGCAATAGAGCGAAAAAGAAATTAGAAATTATTCATTTAGATGTGTTTGAACCTATGTATAATGATTCTATTGGAAAATCTTGTTATTTTGTTACCTTCATTAATGGTGTATCTAGATTCACATGGATTTATTTTATGAAGGATAAATCTGAAGTTTTCACTAAGTTTAAGGAGTTTAAAGTCTTAGTAGAGAACCAATCAGGACTTAGGATAAAAATATTAAGGTCTAACAATGGTTGGGAGTATTACTCTACAGAATTTGATGAGTTCTATAAGCATGCAGGTATCATAAGACAAAAGACAAATCCATATACACTACAACAAAATGGTGTTGTAGAAAGGATGAACTGAACAATAATGGAAAGAACCAGAAGTATGTTAAGTGATGCACAATTAGATAAATGCTTTTGGGTAGAATCTATAAGTATTTCTCGTTACTTGTTAAACAAATCTCCCTGTAAGGCTCTTGATTCGACACCTTATGAAGTGTGGACATGTAAGAAACCTTATGTTTCACATTTAAAGGTTTTTGGTTGTGAGGCTTGTGTTCATGTGCCTAAGGAAAAGTGATCTAAGTTGGATCCAAAATCATAGAAATACATCTTCAATGGATATGGTGAGAATGTAAAAGGTTATAAGCTTTGGAATCCTCTAACCAAAAAAGTTTATTTTTCAATAGATGTGATTTTTAGGGAACTTAGAGCTATTTTTGATACTATACAACCAGAAGAAAAAGAAATGAAGAGGATAGTGCATTTTGATTTATAGAAATAAAATACACATCAAGAAGAACAAAATGATAGATTAGGGGATGGAGAAGAAGAAGAAGAAGATTCAAGTGAAAGTTCAGATGAGGAAGACTCTGTTGTTACAGAAGAAGTTGAGCATATAAAAGAACATGAGGAAGAATCTTTTACTCTACCCTTGAGAAGATCCACAAGACAATGGAACCCAATTGATAGGTATAGCCCAAAGATTTTTGTTGTGTATTTGCTTTATTGAGTACTAATGATGAACCTACATCATACAAGGAGTCTATTCATGTAGATGATAGTGAGTCTTGGCAGCTAGCCATACAAGAGGAGATGATGGCTTTAGACTTTTGTGACACCTGGGATCTTGTACGTTTTCCCAGAGGAAGAAAGGCCATAGGATGTAAGTAGGTCTTCAAGAAGAAGTTTGGAGCAAACGGTTCACTACATAGGTACAAGGCTAGACTAGTAGCCAAGGGCTACTCCCAGAGAGAGGGAGTCGATTTTGGTGAAATTTTCTATCCTCTTGCTAAATTATCTTCTATTAGATTTCTTTTATCCATTGTTGCAACTTATGATTTTGAAATTGAGCAAATGGATGTTAAGACTACATTTTTTCATGGAGATCTAGAAGAAGAATTTTATATGCAACACCCAAAAGTTTTGAGGTAAAAGGGAAGATTAACATTGGGAATGCAAGTTAAAAAGATCTCTTTATAGTTTAAAATAGTACCCCAGAATGTGGTACCATAAGTTTGATTCATTTGTTTTGAAATTGGACTTTGTTAGAAGTGAAGAGGATCATTGTGTCTACATTCAATGTATTGATGATCATATTCTAATTATTGTCTTGTATGTGGATGATATGTTATTTTTCTGTAACACCAAGGGTATGATCAGTGAGTTGAAAGCTCAACTTTTAGGTGCATTTGACATGAAGGATCTAGGGGAAGCCAGGTATATTTTGGGAATGGAAATCAAAAGAGATAGAGTAAATAGAAAGCTTTGGTTATCACAAAGTAAGTATGTGAATACTATTTTGCACATAATTGGCATGCAGGATTGCAATCCAATTAGAATTCCTTTTATCGATTAGTACTAAGCTTTCATTAGATATGTGTCCTAAGAATGAAGATTATTTAGAGGATGTCTGATGTGCCATATGCTATTGTTGTAGGAAGTTTGATGTATGCAATGGTTTGCACTAGACTAGATATTTCCCAAGCAGTGGGAGTTTTGAGCAGGTTTATGTCTAACCCTGGTAGATAGCATTAGAATTTTGAAAAGAGGGTGTTAAGATATTTGTGTAGTACATGTAATTACTATTTGGTTTATTCTGGTACTAACAATGTGGATAAGACATTGGACATACAGGGTTTTGTTGATGCAGATTGGGCAAGTGACTTGGATAGTCGAAGGTCCACTAGTGGCTATGTGTTTACTTTGTTTGGAGGAGTTGTGAGTTGTATGAGTAAAAGGAAGCACACCATTGCTTTATCCACCACTAAAGAAAAGTATATGGTTTCTACTCATGTCTCTAAGGAGGTAGTTTGTTTATGGAGATTGTGTAAAAGTATTGGTTTTCATTGCAGGATTATTCAAATTGGTTGTGATAACCAGAGTGCAATATGTTTGTCCAAGAACCTCATGTATTATGCACAAAATAAGCATGTGGATGTTTAATACCATTTTTCTCATGAAATGATTACTAATGGTCAAATTGAGCTAAAGAAGGTTGACACTTAGGAGAATGTTGTAGATTCACTTACTAAACGTATGAGCACAAAAAAGTTTACATGGTGCAGGAAGGCCATGGGCCTTGTTCCTAACTTGCTTAATTATTTTATGTTTTCCTATGGATGTATTTACAATGTATGATGTCAAGTGAGAGAATGTTAGGATTAAGGTATCATCAACCTTGTAATTCCTATGTATTTAATTACTCCTAATATCATCTGTAAATCATTCATAAGGGATGAAGTATTCACCAAGTAGTGATCTTGTTTTAGTTGCATGTTTGATCCTGATACCCGACAGATGTAGGTTATCCCAGGGGGTTGCAGGGGGGTGTGCTACACCCCTACGGGGTCTAGGGGGTGGCCCCCCAGTACGAGGTCTGAGGGTTGCGTGTCCTGGTGGGGTTCTATGGGCAATGCTCCCGAAAGCCACATTTTATATATAAATTTCCATTGTAAATTTGGACTGTTAATCATTAGGTCACAAATTTGACGGTAGAGATTATGTTGGATTTTATTACCCTAGAAGGAAACCCCTTTATGAGGATATTATATTATGATTGTGTTGTAGTAGAGAGTCGAGATTGGAAAAATAGGCGTTGATGGATTGAAGACAAAAGAGGAGATTGATAGTGTTGTATTGTAAACTCTATTGAAGTTAAGACAGACTCGTGCATCTCTTCTTGTGTGGAGTTTTTGTGAAAGGGTTTCTCCACTTAAATAATGTGTTATGTGTTAGATCTTCTATTCCCTTATTTCTTTGTGGTGGTTTCATACTATCTCCATTTTGGTTCTACACAATTATAGTTGTAATCAGTTGTTCATTGATAGTTGTTTACCTTCATTTCTAACACATCTCCCATCATGTACCACTTGAACAACTAGCCTTTCCGAGTATGTAGAATTTACATGCCTCAAAGGAAATGTTCCAAGTCCTTGTTTCCTTCTGCACCCTACATTTCTAGAAGGCTAAGCTTGTGGGTTACAGAACCTTGGAGGACAATCACCTAACTTCCCAACTCCCTACCTCCTAGTTTTTTTCTTTTCTACATAGTGTTCCTTGCATGAATGTAGACCTTGTGAGCATGTATGCCAACTTCCCCATTCCTTATCTCCCTCTGCATTCTCCATCTCCTCAAGACTTTTATACCACTTTTGTGGGATTTATTGACCTTTACACAAGCCTTCCTTCTACAAGGCACATTCCCACAAACCGTAAAATGCATTAATTGCTTACACGTGCAAACAAAACCTTTATAAAACCACATCATTTTAACTCATTTTCACATTTATGAACATATTTCAACATCCCAAACACTCCTCTACCTCTATAAAATTGATCTTTACAGCTACTTTTTGGATTTTTCCATCCAAATCCTTGTCACTTGTCAATCTTTGCAAACCTTGTCAAGGATCTATTGACTAAACCACTCATCTACAAATCATGTAGGGCACTATGTCAAGAATTTTCAATCATTTTTTCTCAATCCACCACTATAACATTCCTATTGTAATTAAAGGTGTTATAAATCTAAACCCGTATTAAAGTAATTGCTTAATGAAATTTTTGTGTATAATATCTAGGGCTTTCTACTTTTTTCCATAAATTCATTGTATTTTAAATTCCTTAGTCTCTACCCTATAATTTATCATTCACATGCAAAATCTATTAACATGTGTCCTAGAAATAATCTCCACATGTGTGTTGGCCAATTTTCTTAGTTGCAATTATTTTTTCTGCTTGCCCTAAGCTTCTCTTGAAAACTTGTGGAACCCCAACTCCCCTTTGCCAAAAACTCCCAATTCCTCACTTCCCTCCAATTCCTACAAACTTGTAACTATATCGAAACCAACCATATAAAGAGCACTTCTTTGGATACTTGATCCCATCCTATATTTTTCTATTTTATCAAATATCATATGACTTCACACAAGTCTAAAGAGATGAAATACAAATTCAAAGGAGTAACTCCACCTTCCAATATTGCCTCTATACTCAAAGTATCAAACACCAACTTAGGACATGTGAACTTAGAAGACTTCTTGATAAGGATGTTTGGGAATGATAGAACAACATGAGCAAGGTGTATTACTAGTAGTGGGATTGTACAAGCTACGAGTTTCCCTACCTCAGTTTGGTCTATTGAACTTATCATGACATGTGCCAAGTTTGATGATCCTTAGACCAAAAGGATCATATGTATCACAAATGAGGTGTTTCTTAATCTTAGTCCTGACAATATTATAGAAACCTTCTAGATTCCTCGTCATGAAGAGGTAATAATGTTGAATATTGTTGATGGACTTGAATTTTACAATCTTGATCCAAATTTGTGTCTGAAATCTCTAAACAAGAATTGGTTAATCAAAGCAAGGATTTTTACCTCAAAATTGCCCAAGACAATTTTAAAAAGTGATTTCAATTGGAGAACAATGACTTGATCACCCTCCTTAACAAATTAATGGGATCTCCCAATGCCAAAGAATTTCAACCATGGATGTTCAAATTCATTAAGATCATTTTGAAGAATAAGCAAAGGATTGACTAGGCCACCATTCTCAATGACAACCTTCATAAGAAACTTGTTAGATTTGGTTGTGAAGCCACCAAAAATCAAAATTATTGAAGGAAAGAAAGAATAGAAATCTAGAGATGAAATAAATCAACACTCCCTAGCACTGCACCAACAAAGGGGAGAGGTGAGTGTTGTATATATAGAAAAAAAAGGGCAAAACTTCCAAGAGGAGTAATAACTCCCAACTACCCAAAATAGGCAAGAGTTTTACCTACTTGGTAAATTCTAGATTACATTATTTCACCTACTAAAATAAGACAAACAAATGGTTATGAGAGGTGGCAAATAAATCTAAAAGAGGGTGTGAGACTCAACTACACAAAGGTGGGTGAGAACGACATGTAGCTAATGGATTATGCCATGTGTCTTCATATTAACCATGTCTAATATAACCTAAGCAAGATTAATAATATGTGTAGGAAAAATAAATATCCCATAACATAAGGAAAATGAAAAACCTACACTAATTACGCCCCTTAAGCATAGCTTAGGTGGGTGAAAAGATGGGTCCTCAAAAATGAAGCCTGATGAGGTACTCATGTACAATGATGAAGCCTCTCAAAAGATGATAAGGAGAAAAACTGTAGGACAAAACTCACCCCCAAGAGAGGATAAGAGAGACTAAGTAACCTCCCCTCAATGTATAATCTCATGCACTCTTAGTGGATGCTTGGCATAGGATGTTTAAGATGGTCCAAGATCATTGAACAATATTCCTCCCCTTAGGAAGAAAGAAAACCAAGGATGTATGTAGGATATCTTCCCATTCCTAAAAGGAATATAAGGGAAGAAAGCTCAAAATATATGAAGTCTCTAAAAATTTCGCATGTGTCTCCATGTTAATGTTGAAAGATGCCACAACCAAATATGGAGTCATAGGCCTAACTGATGAAAGTGACAATCCAAATCCAATTGGAAACTAAAATAGAACATGATCCAAAGATGAAGATATCTCCTTTGAAGACAAAGATACCTTCTCCAAATGTTTCTCAAAAATCTTTGATTCAATGCTAAACTGTGACAAACACTGATAAGATGAATCAGGTACCATGCAAGATTCATGTATAGTAACCATGGATGTATGATGCTCACCATAGGCAAGATAACTAGATTGATGATAATTGGTACTTCTATAGATGGTGTCAACATGAATGATGATTGAGTCAAATATGTGGGCTCATGAATATCTACAAAATCTGTCACAATAGAATTTGATGTAGGTAGAGAAAGAACAAAAGGGTCTGATTGTTCCCTTGAATCATTTGAAGAATTTACTCCATAAAAGCTATCATGAAAGAGGAAATGAATGTGCTCAATGGTGTCCTACAAATCTGAAATGTGGGACTCTACAAACAAGCAAGAGATATCGGGTAGAAATGTGTTCCAATGAGCTAGATCAAGAAGACCAATGTGAACCTCCTGCATCACTACACTGTTGATCTCAAAAAAAGTAGCAGGAGGAGAAGGAATACAAGGCTCAAGAACTAGATCAAAGGTGAGAATACCTAAGTTTAAGTAACCAAAATTCTCCTCAAAATCAAAGTTCAAACTATGAGTGTGATCAACAGCCAAAGGATCAGATCCATCATTAGGGACAAAGTCTAAAAAGGTGTATGATTTAGATGCATGATCAACCATTAGTAGTAATTATCTCTTTTCTCTCCAAGTCTCAAGTGACAACTGAATCAGATGTGAATTCCACAATCTTCCCTACTCCACCATGGGTAATCTGATAGATGGAAATAAGATTGTTTGACAAATGACATACACACAAAACATCACTAAAAGTACCATCCCCAATATCAACAGATCCCCTACCAATTACATTCATATAAGTATTGTTTCCTATCAAAATAGGTGGCATAACATAATACACACCAACACCTTGATCAATAGGGTACACAGAATCCTCTGGTGCTTGAAGAGGGTGAGATTCAATCCCAGTCGGTGGAGGCTATTGATGAGGGTGAAGAGCCCCCTGTTACTATTGGGCTGAATGCCCAACTCCCTGAATCAGATTGAAATAATAGTGTTGCGATCATTCAACCATCTTCTAAGCAAAGATCTTCTCCTGTTCTAGACAGAACCACAACTGAGACTATTGAGGAATGATTTTTTGAGAATCAGGCAGCTATTCCTTTCCTGTCCACTGGAATCAGACCTAGTGGTAATTGTAATGACCAAGATGACTGGATTACCCTTAAGAAAAAGAATCATAGGACTAAAAAGTCTGTTGATGTTGGAACAGACTCTAGGCAAGGAAGACCGACTCTTAGAGAAACAAGGCAAAGAGAGATTGCCAGGGAGATTGCCAGTGGTAAGCAAAAAACACTGGAGATTCAATCTCAAAAACCTCCTAAATGAGAATTCTTTCTTGGAACTTGAGGGGTTTCAATAGCCCCACCAAACAATTTGAAGTGAAAAACTATATTCTGGATCATAAGATAGATATTCTTTTACTTCAGGAAGTTAAGATGACTGAGGAGAACTTTAAGATGATAGCTGATAAAATCTGGCCCAAGGCTGCTTTCTGTATTAGCCTAGCTATGGGTGCCTCTGGAGGGATCGTTACCATGTGGAATGATGCTAAAATTCATGGTACTCTTACTGCTTCCAGTAAGCATTTTATGATTGTCAACTTCTCTTTGCCTTCTTTTAATTGGTCCCTAATTAATATTTATGCCCCAAACACTAGGGCCCTGCGGAAAACCTTGTGGATAGATTTGTCTAATATTCTTTCCACTTCCCCTCGTTCTCTTTGGATGTTGGCTAGAGACTTTAATACTCCCTTATATCCTTCAGAGAAAATTGGGGGTATTCTAGACTATTCTGACAATATGTTTGATTTTGTGAAGTTTATCAATTCCTTTGGGTTGCTGGATGTGGAGCTTCAAAATTAGAATTTTACCTGGTCTAACAGAAGAAGAGGAGATCAAATGATACAAGTTAAATTGGACAGATTTCTTATTTCTAACAATTGGGACAATCACCATAATCTGAGTTTGGAGGCTTTACCAAGAACCATTTCTTATCATAGTCATATTCTCTTCAATTGGATGGACCAGCATAAGTGTGGCCCATTCCCTTTTAGATTTGAAGCTATGTAGATTAAACATAAAGATTTTAGAAACCTTTTGGCTCATTGGTGGCAAATTCTGATTCAGGGTACTCCTATGTTTCGGCTGGTCAAGAAGCTCCTTCATATTAAACAAGAGGTTCACAGTTGAAACAAATATAGTTTTGGTAATGTGTTTGTTCAAAAGAAAACTATCTTTGGTAGATTAGTTGATCTTCAACATCTAATGGACCAAGGAGTTATTACTAATGACATTACCCAGGAGGAAAGTAATATGATTTCTGACTAGAAGAATCTTATGAGCAAAGAAGATTTTTTTTGGAAACAGAAGTCCAGAGTTCAGTGGCTCAAAGAAGGGGATCAGAATATTGCTTTTTTTCATCTTTCATCTATGAAGCATAGGAAAGCTAATTCTATTTCTAAATTATGTTTAGAGGATGGCAATATTATCATAGAGGACCATGAGATTGGGAATGAAGTTGTGTTGTTTTTTTAGAATTTGTTGTCGGAACAAGATGATAATGTTGTCAATGGGAAGATTATGGACCAGTTCCTAGATAAAATTCCCTCATTGATTACAGAAGAGGACAACATCGAAATGTTAAAACCAATTTCCGAGGAAGAGGTTCGTGTTGTCTTATTTTCCATGGGTCCTTTCAAAGCTCCAAGCCCTGATGGCTTTCCTCCGATATTCTTTCAGGAATATTGGGATATTGTGGGCTTTGATGTAACTGTTGTTGTTAGGGATTTCTTCAGAACTGGTAAACTTCTAAAACAGATCAACAATACATTTATTGTTCTTGTTCCTAAGAAGCCTAAGCCCATGCATCTTTTTGATTTCAGACCTATTAGCTTGTGCAATACCATCTATAAGTTGTGCACTAAATTGATAGTTCTGAGGTTTCAGCCTTTTCTAGACAAAATTATTTCCCCTTCTCAGAAAGGCTTTATCCCTGGTCGTCAAATTCTTGATGCTATTATTTCCACTCATGAAACAATCCATTCTATGGATAAGAGTAGGATCCCTGGTATGGTTCTAAAGTTAGATATCTCTAAGGCCTATGATAGAGTTTCATGGAAGTTCCTGTTTAAAGTCATTAAAAAATTTGGTTTTAATGATAAAATGTCCCTTCTCATTCGAGAAGCTGTATCTGCTGCTAAATTCTCTGTTTTGGTTAATGGGGTTCCCAAGAGGTTTTTCTCTTCCATGAGGGGGATTAGACAAGGAGATCCCCTTTCGCCATATTTATTTATCATGATGGCTGAGGCCCTTGGGAGATATGTTCACTCTAAGATTACCTCTAAGGAAATTGTGGGTATTAAACCTGCCTCTTCTCTCCGTTCTATGTCTGTACAGTAGTTTGTGGATGATACCATCCTTTTTGGTATCTCTTCTGTGGTTGAAGCTCAAAGTTGGAAGAATATTCTCAATGACTATGCCAAAGCCTCTGGTCAATACATAAATTTTCAGAAAAGCAATGTGTATTTTTTTAACACTCAGGGTGATCTCCAAAGAAAAATTATTAATATTATTGGCTGTGCTGAGGCTGACCTTCCTGCTATTTATCTTGGCCTCCCTCTCACTGTTAAAGAGATTTCTCAGGGATTTTGGAATGGAATTCTGGAAAAAACTCAAAAGAAGTTGGTTGGCTGGAAGGGGAAGCTCCTCAGTAGTGCTGGTAAATTACAGCTTTTATGAGCTTCTTTACAAGGTATTCCTACTTATTTCCTATCTCTTTTTAAAATGCCTAGGTTTATTACTGACAAGTTGGAGCAGATCCAAAGAAAATTCCAATGGACATGTGTGGAAGATAAAAAGACAATGTCTTTGGTTAGCTGGGAGAAAGTTTGTCTTCCCAAATCTCATGGTGGTCTTAATATTAGATCTGTAAGGAATATGAATAAAGCCCTCCTTTCCAAAATTAACTGGAATTTGGTCCATAGTCATAAGGAATGGGTGGCCATTATGCAAGCCAAGTATTTACATGGAACTGATAACCTTAGTTTCCTTCATCAGGAGGGGATTCCTCAAGGCTCTGTTATTTGGAATAAAATGCTAAAGTCTAGAAGCTTACTTAAACAAGGGTTTAGATGGAAACTGGGGAATGGTAATTCTATCAACTTCTGGGAGGACATTTGGGTGGATGATAAGGCCCTTGATGCTCAGGGAGATTATGGAATTGTTGCTGGTATTGCAAAACAATTTTTTGGGTCCAAAGTTTGTCATTATATTCATAGTGACAATGGTATCAAGCTCTGGAAAAATCTTCTGGATTGTTGTGCTCAACACCCTGAGCTTACCCCTAGGATGCGTTCTATTCAACAAATGTTGCTGGGTGTTAGAATTCCCCTCTTTCCTAGGGAAGATGAGTTGTATTGGTGGCTGGATAAGAAAGGTCAGTTTTCTATTAACTCTGCTTACCATCTGTTGATCCCTGATGTGCATAAAAATGAGCTTTGGAGGAAAATCTGGAATCATAAGCTTATTCCTAAAATTAATATGTTTTGGTGGGCTATTGTTCATAACAAAATTTTAACTCAAGACAATTTATAGAGGGGATTCACTCTGGTAAATAGGTGTTTCTTGTGCCTGGAGAAGGACGAAACTATCTCTCATTTAATTCTTCACTGTGATTTTGCCAGGGAAATTTGGAATACTATTTTAAGTAACTTCGGCATTCAATGGGTTTGTAATCCTGATGTTAGGGAAGTCATTGCTAATTGGTGCCCTACTTTCTCTCGTCCATGGCTTGTAGAGCTTTGGAACCAAACACTACCTTGTCTTGGTTGGACATTATGGAAGGAATGAAATAATAGAATATTTAGAGAAGTTGTCAGGGATTCCTCTCAAGTCTTTCAATCTTTTTCCAAGATCCTCATGGAAAGTGTGATTAACTCCCACATCAAAACTGCTAACAAACCACTTACTCAAGAGGAAGAACAAATTGTGATCAATTGGAGAATTTAAAACCAAATCCTCACTTATGATAACTCCAAACAACTGCAGAGATTAAATACTAGATGGATTCCCCCGAGGCCCCATTGGCTCAAACTTAACTTTGATGGAGCCTCTAAGGCTGATGGTAAGGCTAGTGGTGGTGGGATTATCAGGGATGACAAAGGGTGGCTGGTTGCTGCCTATGCTGGTGGGATAGGTTTTCAAAGCAATAATTATGTTGAAGCCTCTGCTCTTTTATGGGGGGTGAAATTGGCTATTTCACTTGACATTCCGCAGTTGCATATACAATGGGATTCTAAACTAATCATTGATGTAGTTACTAAAGTGTCGACTTGTGGCTGGAAACTCAAAGACATTATAGTTGATATCCAAATCCTTCTGCAGCGGATCTCTAGAGTTGAAATCTCTCATATATATAGAGAGGAGAACGGGGTTGCTGATGCCCTTGCTAATTATGGCCAGCAATTTTCAAATTGGCAATGTTAGCACCAATTTAAAAACATTCCTTTAAACATAAGGGATTTGATTCAAAAAGAGATGACTTGTCAAGGATGACTCATCATGCAAAGAGAGACAACTTGTTCTGTCAGCTTTTTTGGGCGTTGCTGATGTGTATCTTGAAGTACGGGTTATTTTGTACTTCTTTGTTCAATGTCATCTCAGCATTATTACTCCCTTGTGTTAAGGCGAGTTGATTATTTGATAATCATAAGGAATTTATGACTATTATGTTTGAACATGGGAAGGGTAGGCTTCAATTGGTTTTTAGGAAGGTGTTCCTAATTAATGATAATTTGTGCAGTCTCATTATCATTATTCCTAATCAAGACGTTACTTTTACCTTTCACAACTACTCTGCGAATTTTTGGCTTTGGGTGTTCTGTGTTATTGCGAGGAAGACTAAAATGGGAGGAGATAGGATTCGCACAGAGCCAATTTCCTGCTGCGAATTCAAGGATAATGTTGTGGTCTGGCATTACTGCAAGGAAGGTGGAATCGGCCCTTTTCTGGAATGCCTTAATGGATTTGATGAAAATATGTCTATGTAATTTGCCCGATCCTAGCAAAATCGTAGATTTACTATTGGGAGAATTGGATTCGAGATCTCTGAGAAAGTAATTGCTATGGTGACTGGTCTGTCTACTAAGGGGACTAAGTTGCAAAGGAAGGTGAAAGTGGTGGACCATTCTAACCAGAAGTTGTTTTGGGGGGAAGGAGAACTTGTTCCCTACCAGGGAGGGTTTGAACGGGCCAAGCTACCAAAGCCATGGGATGAAATGTGCTTCCTCCTCATGAAATACTTCACTTTGGAGGGCCAGTTTACCAGGTTTTATAATTACCACCTCCCTTTGCTTAATCATTTTAGGTGCAATGCTCATATCAGTTTCCCTTTCTATTTATTGTCATCTCTTGAACATTCGGTCTTTAGGGCTAAAGCAAAGACGGATAAGAAACCTTCCAAGAAACCCGTTCCTTTGCACCAAGGTCTTATCCTCTGTTTATACAATTTTCATCTTGCTTTGGAGCCGTCTAAGCCTATCCAAACCCATAGTGGTGAGGTTTCTACCAACCATGATGATATTGTCGTTTCTGAAGAACCTTGCCCTTCCCCTGCTTCTCATAAAATGAAAGGGGTTTCTTTTTCTCTGTCCACTGAGGAGACCACCATGGTAAGAGTTACTCATACTTTGGCTTCTAAAGGGAGTGTGAAAAGCAAGAAGAGGAAAATCAGGGAGTTGGAGGAGGATATTGTGGGGGATGATGTGGGGACCCCTAAAAATCTGAGTAGTGACCCTGTGGGACCTGGCAGTAAAAATAAATCTAATCTGTCTACAAAAGAAAAGGAGGGTTTCTCTTCTGGGGTTAGGAAGTTAGGTAGGATAGCTGGTAAGCCTGCGTGGAAAGCTAAACTAATTGAATATTTTGAAAGTGCTTCCGATGCCTCAACTTAGGGGGATGATCAACTGAATGCTAAAGACCTCGAGGTTCAAGAGATCTTTGAAGATGTAGAGGGTAAGAATGAAAGTAAACAGGTTGATGATTCAGGAGGTGCTATCGGTGATCTTGAGGACAATGCTGGAGAAGGGGAGAGGATGATTGTGGAGGAGGCTGGTGACAAGACTGAGGAAGGTGATGACCACAGGCATGATATTGCTATCCTAAGGGGTTGTGTGGAGGAGCTAGAGCAAAAGGTTTCTTCTATGGGAGAGCTCATAAGCAGCATGCTCCGTCGTACAGCATTGCTTAATCTTTCTTTGTTGCAGGATCTTAGGACTAATGCTACTAATGAAAAGGAGGAGAATTTTAAAAAGCTGGATGAATTTATGGAATTTCTGGCTAAAGGGTGGGAGAATGTTTCTCCTTAGTTCTGTTTCTTGTTATGCTATCTATTTTCTGCTACTTTCTATCTATTGTCTATAAGTTGTTCATGTTGTTTATGTTGTTTATGTGGGTTATGTTGTTTATGTGGGTTATGTTGTAGTAGTTTTGAGGTTCTTTTGTTCTTAAGCCTCTGGGGTCTCTTTTTGTTTTAATATAAGGGTTCGGCCCCTGGTTTTTGCTGACTTATATAATCAAAAACATAAGTCTCAAAAGAAGAGAACATAGCCTGTGAAGAAGCCATAGGTGAGAAGCTCTAGAATCAAGAAGCCATCTTGATCCAAGACCTGTAGAAACAAAAATATCTTTACCTTTGTTTTTATCTATTTTAGAAGCAAAACTTGCATGGTCTTTTTCCTTACTAAATCATGGCTATTTTTAATGGGAAGAAGAAGAACTTGACTTAGACATTCTAGAAGATAAATCAATGTTGTTCTTCTTAAGAAGATGTTTCATTTCATCAATATCCTTCTTATAACAAGAATGTTCTTCATGTCCAATCCTCTTGTTGTTGAAATGCACAAGACAACTGAGAAGGGGGTGAATCAGTTGTAACAAAAACTTAACTTCTTATAAGCATCAACACATCAACCACTTAACCACTGTTATTATGATTTAACCATGAAAGCATGAAATCATAAACTTATGTGCATTCACTCATGAGACACTAGATTTTTTACATGGAAAACCCAATGAGGGAAAAACCACAGTGAGGATTAACTCATAGTATAAATGATATATCAAAATTTACAAGGCTTACTGTCGAAGGCTCACTACCCAAAATGCTCACTGCAAGAAGAAGGGGCTCACTACCAAAAGAGGCTCACTGCTAGAAGAAGAAGAAGATAGAAGAAGATAGTTACAATGAGAACGGATCTCATAGCAACCAGGGATCCACCACAAACATAACTAAATCTTTCACGACCTCTATGCATCAAAAATATATTCTTTACTGCTCCCTTTCACATTCACAAACTCATCTCGATCACACCTGCAACAAATGATGTTTCTCATGCAGCCATTTCATCTATCTCAACAGCTTCACTAGATTTCCTGATCATCTGATTTATATTTATGCATTTACAATCTTGGAAACAATCTTCAAGGTCGACACAAACAATAAACTTAGCCAATATTCAAATTAGGTTTGGACCTAAACATTCCCATGGTGGAAAGGAATGAATGCAAACCACACCAAACCTTAGCAGGGACTCAAATACAATATTCCACACAACAACACACTATCACAAACTCCAAAGCATAATCGCAAGTAGTGAAAACAACCAGGTCAGCCAAAACTAATGTTAACACTAAGACCTTTAGGAACACGCTTCATCCACGATCTGAATTATGTTTTGTATACCAATCAAAAAGCAAGAACATGATCTAGAGACATCCACAAACACGTTACAATCACTAAGAACTTATGCACAACCTCCAAACACTCTATTCAGAAGATTATTCAAGTTGGACCACTTAAACATTACTGTCAACCACTGTCGTAAAGGAAAGATCACTTGTGGAGCACCAAATCATGAACCACTTCAACTGAAGGCACATAGCATCATCCCAAACTTAATTCTAGAACCGCAGACTATAAAACTTAAATACAGAGAGATGCGGAGCATAATACATTCTCCCTGTCAACATTGAATACTCAGAAAAAAATAGTTTTTACTCTGATGCACAGAACTCACTCAAATCTTCACACCGAAGGCTAAAACTTGAGACATAGCATCTATAGACACCCCTTAACATAACTTTCAAACCATAGATAAAGATATTTAGTCTACAGGATATGCGGAGCAAAACATTGCATTGTTCTAGGAGATAGAACAATTCTGCAATTACACTAACTTCTCAAACACTTGCACAAACTTATCCAAATAACTTCCTTAGATGCTGACCTTAGGTGTTGACATCAATGACAACACTTAATGGTCATACTTGCAACACTTGCAATATGTACAAGTAGGCTTCTCCTTCTTAGATGATCCTTCCTTTAAAGAGGATTTGTTCTATGATTGATCTATGTGTGGATTTTTCTTTGATTTCTTTTGTTTCTTATCTGATTGAATTGACTTTTTCTTTCTTCTCAACTAACCATCCAAAAAATCAGAGTCTACAATGGCTTTATGAGACCCATAGAAAGAACCTTTTGGTGTTCATGCATTAACATCTCAAAAAAATATGCAAATGAAGGCATAGTGTGTGAATCCCATACTAGCCTGTGAGTGCGAAAGCCAGAAACAAAAGCTACATATTCAGGAAAAAAAAATTAATACATTATAGATTAACTGAATGTCCTATTTCTCAATACCACATGCTTTACAATATGCTCTCAGATCATTAACCTTAGTAATATAATCCTGAATGTTGCCAAAGTTCTTTGGATCAAGTCTCATCAAATCCATTATCAATTTGATAGCCTTTGACTTCATCCGTTGTACCATACAATGTTTTTTAATTTTTCCAAAGCATCATGTAAAGTTGCACATGCTTCAATTTGAAACATAAGATCAAGGGAAACAAATCTACAAAGACATCCAAGAGTTTTTTTATGTTCAAGCATCCATTTTATCTTTTCCTTATCATCTGTGGGTTCAACTACCTTTTCTTCAATATATGAAGTATACCCAAGTTGCATTAAGTCATTCCATGCATGTTGATGCCAAGTTGCATAATTATAAGGTGTTAGCAATGGAACCTTCAAATGATCCATATGTGAAGGAAAAGAAGAGTACAAGAAAATAGTAGCAAGAGACCCCCCCCCCCCCAAAATTCACTCAATCAAAGATCCCCCCATAAAAATATTGGCACTTTATAAAATAGTGTGTTTACAAGCTGGAGTTATTTTCTAGAGTTTTACAAGGTCCAAAAATGGACTCAACTATTGAAAGTACAATATGATCTTAGAATAAGAATCTCAAAATAGCACCAATGTGTAGTTCTCAAAAAAAATCTACTTTCAAAAAAATAATCACCTTAATCTGAGGTCAAATGTGAAAGTTATAGGCGTTTGAAGTACAAAAAATTGAGACGGCCTGTCAGATCTGATGATAAAACTAATTTTCTAGAAAAATAGGATCACTTGAGAAAAAAATGATTACATCATTGTGAAGAGAACAAAATTCTACCCCAAATAAAAAAAATTACACTCAAAAAGGCCTTCATATGGCCAAGAACGAGCCTTCCGAAGATCAAGCGCAAAAATAAAAATTGCAATAGTGAGGGGTATGTTAATGTCAGCATGACGTCACGGCCAAATTTGGCCAAACTATTGCTAAATCTAGAGAAACTAAAAAATATAGCTATTACCAATCAAATTTAGACTACCAATTTTAGGGAACCGTCAAATTGGTTTGGAGACCTGCTAGTTTAGAATGAATGCCAAATCGTCTACCAAATTTAGCAAAGGTGGTTGCGGTGGTCAATGGGCATGGGCCCAATGGTGCCATGGTGGAGGGAGATTCTTGGGTAGCAAGCTGAGGAGGAGCCGCTTGGGTGGCCAAGAAACTTGTAGTGGCCTGCCTGCATTGGCGGTTACAGAGCCCGAGGGGGATAGAAGTGGCGTCCACCTAAGATGGTGATACGTGGGGCCCAAGCTTTGCAACTCTAGGAACCATGCAGTACCCTGAGGGTACGAGGCTGCGCAATACCTTCTTATTTTTTAAAAAAAAAATAATATAAAAAAACTATGATTTTTTTTAAAGGCAATAACAAATTTTAATGCAGAAAAAATTATTTTTTTTTTTTAAATCCATACCATATGCTACGCATGTGGGATCATACAACTCAGTCTGCAAAAAAAATTCCCCAAAATCAACTTTATCTAGATTAGACAATTTTTATATGAAAGTAGGGGTTTTTTGGCCTTCTAGATGCAATGGCAGGGTCCGTTTGGCCTCAAAATGCTTCGATTTTAAGTAGCATGCTGGATCTTGATAGAAAAACTCCTACTTTAGACCCTTGCAAATCTCACCTCCAATGTCTAATGGACAAAATTAAACACTGATCTAACTTTTTTTACTGCTCTAAACTCAATGGTGAGCTTAGAATGTCTCCAGGAAGCTTCGATATGCTTGCAACTAGAAAGATTATATAAGGAACCCCCAAAGAAACTTAGATTTCTCTCAAGATTTTTAAATTTTCCAAGTCATCATATGATGCAAGAGAAGAGAATACTTTTCTTTCAAGAAAGGATTAGCTCCTAGAATTCCTAAAAACTACTAACCCACAACTCGCAACCACATTGATACCATGTTAGATTTGGTTGTGAAGCCACCCAAGATCAAAATGACTAAAGGAAAACATGAACAGAAATATAGAGATGAAATAAATCAGCACTTCCAAGTACTATACTAGCAAAGGGGAGAGATGAGTGTTGTATATATAGCAAAATAAGGGAAAATACTTCCAAGAGTAGTAATAACTCCCAACTGCCCAAAATAGGTGGGAGTTTTACCTACTTGATAAATGTCATATTACATGGTTGCGCCTACTCATATAAGACAAACAAATGGTTATGAGAGGTGGCAAATAAATCCAAAAGAGGGTGTGAGACTCAACTACCCAAAGGTGGGTGAGAGCGACACATGTAACTGATGGATTATGCCACATGTCCTCATGTTAACCATGTCTAATATAATCTAAGAAATCTTAAAAATATGTGTATGAAAAATAAATATCCCATAACATAAGTAAAATAAAAAACCTACACTAACGCAACTCACAGAGGTCCAAGACTCAAGAAAATTTTACATGACTTATATTGTGTAATTAATGGCTAGAAAAGCAGTTTTTCTTGGATTGAATAAACTTGGAACATTGGGTGCTAGAGAAGGACAAAAAAAGGTTTATGAGTTCTACCCCCAGTTAGAACTCAAAGTAAGTCAAAAGCATTTCAAAAGAGTCAATGATGCCTTTGTCTTCTTTCTCATCAGATGAATAGAAGGTGATCTCAATAAACATATCTCCATAGAACCTATTGTAACAATTGTCAAGTGGGGGAATCAGTTCATCCAATTTCTTGCATTCACATACATTAATCTTGGAGGATTCATAGGTTCCCCATACAAGTTACCAAAATATGAGTGATAAGGTCATTCTACTTGAGTTGACAAGGTAACTTTGTGAAACACACAATATTTTCTCTAAAAAACATAGAATTGGTGTAAGATTTCCCATCACCATTAATTCATATACTTGATCTTCCTTATTGCATGCCAAAGGTTTTGATGATGAATTATCTAAGCTAAATTTGTACGTTCATGATAAAATATCTTCCTTTGATCCTAAAGGGAACATATATAAATTCAATGGCTCTATCTACAAACATAAATTAATCTTAGAGGATTTATGGGTAGATTGGGATGATGAACATGCAATTAGAAAGAAGAGCTACTCTAGATTGACATATTTTTAGATCAAAGCATGTGTGATTGCTAGCGTTCCCAATGAGATATCATATGATGGATTTTTTTTAGTGATACTTATAATAAAAGAGGTTTTTTTCAAAATTCCCATTCCATGTGTAGACTAGTCTCAATAGGAAGAAAATTTGTTGGAAGCTATAAGAAAAAAGTCATTAATAATAGTCTAACATGGCTAGACATGAAAAAGAAGAAACTAAAAATTGTGACTAAGATAACAACAAGGTGTCTAGTCAGACTTTAAAGGGATCTCCTAAGAAAATGCCAAGAGATGAGGTGAAGAAGAAAGATGCAGTCAAATTAGCATTGCCCAACTTGAGTGTCATAGATTGGGATTTGGAATAAGGGATTGAAGAACAAGCACTCTAAAGGAAAAAGGCCCCAAAGTATAAATTCAAAGTTAGAGACTCTTCTAGAGTGGGACATGAAGAAGCAATGGCTACTAAAATTCCTACATCTCTACAAAGGCAAGTTCCAATCCAATCATTTGTTCAGTTCCCTTTGTAATTCACTATACAAATCCCCCTTCAAATTCCCTTGAAATCTCCTATTCAAACTTTTTTCTCTCTTTATTGGTATCCCTCTCTTGTCTCTCCTTTGCAAGATCTAACTTCTCTTTCTCCTATACAATATGTTCCTCAAGAAGAGATAATTGGTCAACAAACCTCACCTGCAAGAGAGAAAACTCTTGAAAACCCTACCTCTAATGGACCATCACCTACTCCATCCTTAGAGAGGAGTCACTCCAAATCTATACCTATTCCTCCTCCACTTGTATAGAATAAAGAGTAGATAGAACAAGTTGAAGGATAGGTAGGACAAAGTAAGGAAGAGGCATAGCAAGATAATGAAGAACAAATAGATTAGATTGAGAAACAAGTACTGTAAAATGTAGAGAAAGAGATGGAGAAAAAAGGAGAATTAATTAAAAATACAAAACAAGTGATGAAAGATGTTGGGAAAATGATTCAAGGAGATTCAATTTAGAGAGAGACTCCTCAACAAAATGATTTCACCTTGGTCACAATTCCTACTTGGCTAGATATTACAATTAAAAAGAGAAAAAATATTGTAATGCCATTGTCTAATGATTTTTAATTTATTTCTTCTATGATTGATAAACCACCTCCTAATAAAAATCCTAGAATCATTTCTCCCATTTTTATAGATGCATAAGGTTCAATAATTGTTGATATTGCAACCCCTTTAGTGGATAAAGATGAAAGAGAACTATTGCCATCTGAATATCAATTCTCAAGGGTCAACTTGGGAAAACAAACAAGAGATGCTAAAATTTAAGATATGAAAATATTTGTCACTATTGTTATCTCCAAGATGAACAAGGATTATAAAACCAAGCAAAATATGAAATAACAAGTGAAGCATTTAACTTCTTACATTAAGCATTTGGTTGATTAGGTCTATAGTACTCTAATAATCTTATTGCTACTCCAACCATTCTCAAGAAGATTCTTAATCTATAGAAGAGATGAAATGTATTTCAAGTTCCACTAAATAACAATTAAATGATTTTCCCATACACTAGTCAAAAGTTATTGATGAAGCCATGGGCTTACATGACAAAGCTAAGGAGGATTCCAATTTAATTAAAGATTTACTAAACAAATTCAACAAGGAATTACAAACACACTCAGATGTACTACAAATCAAAGACATGTCAAAGGTTAGTTTTGGTATATTAGTCAATGAATGGCATTTTGGACAACGTTGATACTTCTTTATTGGAAGAATGGGTAGAGATTATAAAGCTGAGAATTGATTTGCTTGAGGAAGGTGTTAACAAGATGGAAGTTTCTCATAGTGATGCTATTGATATTATAATGGATACACATGATCTGATTGAGAAAACAATAGTGCATTATTATAATGATGATTAATCCATTAATAATGCCAATACTCTCAAGAAGATTTTAATTTAAGTAATTAATCAAGGCCTTATTCAACCATTCAGTTTTGATTCCTCTTGGACAAACTAATGAAGATGACATTTACATTTAAGGAATTTGAAAAGCAAATGATCAAAAAGCAAGTGAAAGTTTATCAAATTGTAAATGTGTATATTTCTTACCACTTTTGCTCTAGCTACATTGAAGGCCTAGATATAGATACAATAAATGAGACATTAGTATCTTTCAAGGATTATCAAAGGAAAGAAAAGGCCATGGATGACACCATCATTGTTTAAGATATCAAAATTGATGGAGGAGACACAAGCAAAGACTCAATGACGTGCATACTCATGACAATCACCAAAGTGTCATTTTAAATTTAAGACTAAACATATTGTTTAAATATTTGTTTCATATGTAATGTTTGAAGTTTAATATTTCAAAAAGACTTGAAGTTCACATACATTATCTAAAATATTATTTTATTTCCCATAACTACTCAGCAGTTATGAAGCAAAAGGTTATAAATACATAATTTTTGCAATTGTAAAGGGTTGGAACTTAGAGAAAATTTTCTACAAAGTTGTATTTGAAGTCAAAACCTTTGAATCTTTAAGATTTCTATGAAATAATAACTTCGTAACAGAATCTTAGATCTCATATGATGATATTCATGTCTTTTTTTATGTTAGATTAGATTATAGTTGTTTCTTTTCTTAGGTTAGATGCAATTGATTTTCCCATAATTCCCCTTTGCAGTTTCTAAAATTTTTTGTGAGTTCATCCATTAACTTAATAATAATCTCATTGTGTTGTTGATCTATCAAACTCTACTTTTCTATTTGATAAATTTTCACACTTTATCATTTTTAAAACCCTTCACACATGGTTGTCAAACTCTATCTTCTATTTGTAAAATTAGTGTGCCTTAAATTTTAATAAAGTTTTGCTATCATTTAACTTCAAAATTATTCCAAAAGTCTCTTATGTGAAGTGTACAATCATTGTTTCTTTTGAAAATTTGGTGTTCAATAAAGGCAGCCTCACCATCTTGAGGAAGGATTTTTACCCCAATAACTATTGGGATTTGACTAAGCAAATCCATTATTGATCAACCATCTAAAAATGATTATATAGATGAGGGTTGGCATCTATCTAACATTTCATATTATTTTAGTAAATTTGAAAACTCTATGAAGTGTAGAGGGCACGACCCCCATGGCATGAATCGTGGGCATCCCAATAACGACCTATGAGCTAACCGACGAAACATCACATGAAATGGGGAATCAATTGTAAGTGGACCAACTATGATGGGCAACCAAATAAAACCCATAGACTATTTATGAGAATTATCAAAGCCCTTTATAGTAAGATCAAATTTCTATAACTTTGTCATATCCACATTCAAATGTTTCAAACAATATTAACTACATCTATTCAAGTTGGAACCATTATCATACAAAGTGTGCTTAATGTTTATATGTCCAAACTTTACCACACGTAAAGGTAAATACTTGTGAATAACTGATTTAGGAGGAAAATCCACATCATTTCATTTAATGAAATATCATGATCACATTTAGATCTCATGGATGTAATCAAGAAAGTCTTTTTCTATGGAGAGGCATTAGATTAGACTCATCTTCTCTTGAGGATTTTTTAATGATTTCCTTATACAAAGGTAATGTGCATACTAAATCCCAAAGTGATATTTAGTTTGTGTGTTTTTCAATTAATGAATAATATCATATTCCTTAGATGCCTATGGGTAAGTGCAAGTGCAGGAGGAAGATAGAGATTAGGAAGGGGTAAAATAGTGGGATTACATGTAATCTTTTGACCCAAGTAGCCATCGTTTGATAAGTATGACTCACTGCATGATAATTATATGAAGAAGGAATTATTTAAAATATAAGTGGATCCTAAGAAAAGTTAAGTGTCCCTTTAACAATAACTTTTGGTCCTGAAGAAATATAAATAATATCATCCATATAAACATCCAATGAATAGGATGAAAAAGGATCAAAAGATATATCAATAGGGGAACTAGAAAAGTCCAAGCTATCCTTGGGCATGTTAGGACAAGATAAAATTCTATGAAATCATGTACAATTGACATTAAGGATTGATAAAATGGGCAAGAGGAATCAAACCAATGTAATGTTATATCCCTCAAAGTAAATCTAAATTCACCTATCAATAAGGTATGATCATCTAAGTATTAGCAAGTTAGAATGGATTGAAATGTAATAAAGTATCACTAGAACTACCAAACTCTTATTACAATAATTCTTCACCCAAAGAAAAATTATCATCATGCAATGTAGCACAAGGAGAAAATCATCATGAGTGTCCACCATGCCATATATATCAATAGTATCACCCAAATCATGTGAAGGAAAAATGCTCAAAGGTAGCATATCATCATGCTTATTGCTGGTGCTAGTTGTGGGAAAGATAAGATCAAAGTGGATCTTGTGGATAAGTTAGGTAGGTGTGTCCAAAAGAGAAGGATGAAAAATCACCAACATTGTGAAGGAGGAAAGATCACAAATATGGATAAACAATACCTCCATATAGTTAATACATCCTCATCCATAAGATAAAAAGATATGAGAGAATCAAGGATGGAAGGATCTAAAGACATAAAATGAAGAAACACATCAAAATCAATGAGGAATGGATGGATACAAGCTAATGGTGAGATCCCATAAGGAATTATCAACCAACAAGGTGCAATCCAAAGGGTGGTTGGGTAGGGATCAAATGTAAGCCCTAACTGGAATGTAGAAATGGAATAATAAAGGATGGATCCAAACCCTAATCAAATCTAAAATTAACTATATATAAAAAATAGATTTAAAACCCTAATATAGAAGGAATGAACCCTAAGGGAAAAGCATGGAGTGGTGTAAGAGTAGATAGGTTCACTAAAAATGTAAAGAAATAATACATGTTCCTTATATAAATACTAAAGTAAATCAATTAAATTATATTGAGATATAAATATCCTAAGATTAAGAGTTGGGACTGATAAATATATTGAATTAAATGCTCAAAATTTAAATAAATAAAACAAGGTACCAAGCTCTTAGTTTGATGTAGAATGTGACTCTGCCAAGTGTTCTAAATTGATTTGTTCCTACAACAAAAAATTAGGACATTTTAATCATGTACATCAAAATTATTAATATTTTGTTTCTCTACTTGAACCACTTATACAAATGTAGATATGACAGGACACAACTACGAAATCAATCCTACAATCACGTATTTGACCCTTCTACACAAATATAATTTATCACAATCCTTGGTCTTGGAAATCATTTTCCTATGTTTCTAAACTTGCATAAAAACTTGGTTGTGGTTGGGATTTTGTATGTGATATGGATATATCCCCCTTGTATCAAACCTCATAAGGATATCAAGTCAACAACTTTGAACAATGATCAAGGACAACAAGCAATTATGCAGTATGCCCTAAAGTGTTGATGCAGTGCTAAGGTCACTAGATAATTCTTTTAATGCTCCCTTGTGTGTGCAAAAGGTGTTCATTCCATAGATTCACTAGATGTTCTAGATGAATTACAGCCAGTCCTTAAATACCATTGCAAAGGAGCAAGTAAAACATTTCACCCCTTCAAGTTGACATATAACAATCAAATGGAGGAAAAACAAACAAGCACCCAATTTGAATTTGAATTTAAAATATCTGGGTCATTTCTACATTTGTGCATTTGACCAAGGTCATTTGCATAGTTAGGATGGAAAGGATGAATTTGAGAATCAAAATCAATTCTTAAAAATGAGTGCAAATGAAAATCAAAGTTAATCAAATTATGTATCAACTCTTAGCAAAAATTATGCCACTTATATTACTATCATTACATAAAATCTACTTTAATAAAATTAAATCCAAAACCAAAAAAATAAGGTACATAATTTTTACCATTGTTATCTTATACTTTCATAAAAGATTATTAACTTATTTGTTTAGTTTAATGTATTTTAAAACTATATATAATATAGCATGCTACGTAGTTGTAATGGAACTCAAAAGCAAATACTTAGTGAATTAGAATTGACACTAGAAAAATCAATTGAAATTGTATGTGAAAATTTCACTTTTCAAAATTTTGTATGTACCAACAAGTTAAAGCATATAAAGTACATGCAAGGTGCAAGGCAATTTGAATGGAGGTTGCTCTACTTGAATCCATGGCTCCATGTATATTCACTATCATGGTTTATGATGATCTACTTTTTATTGTCACCTAGAAAGGTATAGGATCACAAATTAACCCATTTTTATTAAAATTTGAAAAGAAAATAAATATCTTTTTCAAAAATAATCTAGGGTAAATAAATAATCAATTAGGACAGGAAATTTGTTTTAGAATTAAATGAGTTAGGATTGATAAATATATTAAAATAAATATTCAAAAATTAAACAAATAAGCAAAGCTATTTATCTAAAAATTTGGTGTAGATTTGTTGTGTTAGATGTCAAGAATCAACTCATCAATTTATTTGAACTGAGTATAATGTTAAACAAATACCTTTGTACCAAAAATATTTTGTCTCATGCTCTAGTTCACTTTTACAATTTCCAAACTGACCTCCACAACTTTGTATCTAAACCTACCTATAGATCTAAACTATGCACATGGATTTGAACTATGTTGAATTTGAAATTTGGAATATGTTCACCTTGATATCCAATATATTCTTTTGAAAGTGGTGGTGTCAATAGACACCATTAAAGACCTTGTTAGACAAGAAATAATCTTTTGTGGTCAAACCCTTGTCACTAAGTCAACTTGATATGAAACATTAATAAAAAATAAGAAGCAAACATGAAGTGATGCCTGATATGATGGTGTAAATTGATTATGCAACGTTAATGCTCTATGATGCACTCTCTATGTGATGATGCAATGTGGATAAGAGTTCTTGGATGGAGGTTTAAATGGTTTTAAATGAATTAGAGTTTGTCCTTAAATACAATACCCTAGCACACAAGTTAATGAATTTTGCACTCAAGTTCACACATAATGGCTAGTTGGAGGGAGTTGACAAGGGCCCAAATTTAAATTTAATTTTACAAGTAGGTAATTTATGCATTTTCAGGAACCAACATGCATTAATTTTGCAATATGTGAATTTGACAAGTAGTTTAAGGAATGGATGAACAAAGGATTGGGACTAGTCCCTAGGGATGTGTGTAGATAGGATCAAGTTAGGCTCATGTTTTGTCAACTTTCTACCTAGATTATACCACTTGTACACTAGTCATTGCACTAAGCATAGCTTGACAAAATAGGCCCAAAACTAAGGGAAAAAGTGCAAGGTATGCTTTTTTCACCATTACATTTTTTTTCCTTACTTTGACTTGCATGTGAACTACTACAAATATGTATGTCAATATAAAACAAGCAATCAACATTGAAGTAAATTAGTTCACACCCATAAAAAGGATACAAATAAGGATATTAGTTCATTACATTTCTCCTTGTAATGAGTGTTCCATCTTACCACATGCAAAATAGAAAATTTTAAATGAGTAGCATCTATCGAGTTTTTAAATAGGCACAAACTACAACTTGCTCAAAATGTCAACAATCAAAGTTAAAGGGTAAGGGATTCTACATCTAGTATGGAAATAGGAATCTACCTAGCACAAAACAAAAGACCATCTGGAAATGGAAGTGATCATGAACTAGTCACTGCAACCATACTCAGCAAAGGAATGTTAATAACATTATATTACCCCCCCCCCAATTGGTTGCATACAAGGGATGCAAGGATTTTAAGGAAAGAAGAGAAAGATAAGATCATGTAAAATGAAATCCGCATGTAGGATATCACTATGTGAAGAACATGTAACAACATAGTAAAATGTGATCATGAAAGCATGTGTGAAAGAGGAAGCAAGGTGCCCCTAATGCTACCCTCAATGAGCACAAATAAAAATTGATAAAAGCCACGAATACTAGATAAAAACATGTAATCAAAATGTAAGATGCCATTATATTAATCATTGATACAGTATAATCCCCATAAACATGTAAGGATAATATGTAAACATGATAACCATAAACATGTGTAAGCATAAGATTGTAAGATGTAAGCATGTAATCATAAGTAAACATATAATCATCATGAGATAAACATGTAAACATAAGAAAGGAACATTACCATGAACATGGTATCATAAGATATAAGCATAATAATCATAATTGAACATGTAGGCATGTGAGCATAATGTTAGAAATGAAGATGCAAACCACACAATAGAAATCTGATTCAAACCTTATTATCCTCTAAACAATGTAGAATCAATGGAGATTGCAATAGAAATTAAAACTCATTTAATATAAATAACATGCACTAAGATCTGAACACATAACACAGTATGTAACATGGAGAAAACACTTTCGGGTAAAAAACTCTACCAAGAAAAGAGGCTCCAAGTTGTATTATCTTCAAATATTACAATACATGCACTTCCTCTATTTCTTCAGTCTTCTATCCAGCGGCACCCGTTACGCTCCAATCTGATAAAAACATAGTACAAATATCCTTATAAAAGTGGGTTTCCTTCTAGGGCAAGATAACTAACATAATATCGATCGTCAGATCTGTGACCTAATGACGAACGATCTAGATTTACAATGATAAATATAAATAAAATGTGGTTTCGGGGGCGCTTCCCCCGAACCACCATCGGGGCGCGCGGCCCCAGACCCCCCACTGGGGGGATGATCCCCCTAGTTGACCCCTTGCAGGGGGGTTCGAATGAGCATTGAGGACCGAATATAAACATGTAGCTAAAACAAGATCATTGCTGGTGAAACCTTTCATCCCTTATGGGTGATTTACAAACAATATTAGGAGTAATTAATTACATAGGATTTACAAGGTTGATTACACCTTAATCCTAACATTCTCCCACTTGACATCATACATTGTAAATACCCATAGGAAAACCATAAAATAATCAGGCACTAGAAGCAAGGCCCATGGCCTCTCTGCGCCAAACAAATTTCTCTATGCTCACAGGCTTGGTCAAAGCATCTGCAACATTCTTCTGAGTGTCTACCTTATTCAATTCAATCTATCCATTTGCAACCATTTCTCAAACAAAGTGATATTATACATCAACATGCTTAGTCCGAGCATGATACATAGGATTCTTAGCCAAACATATAGCACTTTGGCTATCACAACCAATCTGAATGATCCTGCAATCAAATCCAATACATGTACATAGTATCCTCAACCAAACTGCCTCCTTAGAGACATGAGTAGTAGCCATATACTCTGCTTTTGTGGTGGATAAAGCAATTGTGGGCTGCCTCTTACTCATCAAACTCACTGCTCCTCCAAAAAAAGTAAACACGTAGCCACTAGTGGACCTTTGACTATCCAAGTCATCTGCCCAATCTGCATCAACAAAACCTTGTATGTCCAATGATTCATCAACACTATCAATACTAGAATAAACCAAACAATAATCAAGAGTACCTAAAAGATACTTAAGTACCCTCTTTGCATAATTCCAATGTTGTCTACCAGGGTTAGACATAAATTTTCTCAAAACTCCCACTGCTTGGGCAATATCTGGCCTAGTGTAAACCATTGCATACATCAAACTCCCTACAACACTAGCATATAGCACATTAGACATATCCTCAAAATCATCCTCATTCTTTGGATACATATCTAATGAAATCTTAGTACCAATGGGAAAAGGAACTCTAGCTGGGTTACAGTCCTGCATACTGAATCTCTGCAAAATAGTATTCACATACTTACTTTGCGACAACCAAAGCTTTTTGTTACCTCTGTCCCTCATGATCTCCATACCTAGAATATACTTGGAAGCTCCAAGATCCTTCATATCAAATGTACCTGAATGTTGGGCTTTAATCTCACTGACCATACCCTTAGTATTGCTGAAAAATAACATGTCATCAACATACAATGCAATGATCAATATAGAATCATCAATACAATGAATGTACACACAATGATCCTCCTCACTCCTAACAAAACCTAATTTCAATACAAATGAATCAAACTTTTGATACCACATTCTGGGGGACTGTTTCAAACCATAAAGAGACCTCTTCAACCTGCAAACCCAATGTTCTTTTCCTTTTACCTCAAAACCTGTAGGCTGTTGCATATAAATTTCTTCCTCAAGATCTCCATGCAAGAACGTAATCTTAACATCCATTTGCTCAATCTCCCAATCATAAGTTGCAGAAATGGATAAAAGAAATCTAATCAAAGTCAATTTAGCAACAGGAGAGAAAATTTCACCAAAATCTTGACTCCCTCTCTCTGGGAGTAGCCCTTGGCTACCAGTCTAGCCTTGTACTTCTCTAATGAACGATTTGCTCCAAACTTCTTGAAGACCCACTTACAACCTATGGCCTTTCTTCCTTTCAGCAAATGAACAAGATCCCAAGTGTTACAAGAGTCTAAAGCCATCATCTCCTTGTGCATGGTTAACTGCCAAGACTCACTATCATTTGTAAGAATAGCTTCCCTGTAGGATCTAGGCTCATCGTCAGTACTCAATAAAGTAAATATACAATAGAATCTGGTGGGCTATACCTGTCAACTAGATTTTGTTGTCTTGTGGATCTCCTCAAGAGTGGAGTAAGAGTCTCAGCTTGTTTTTCTACATGATCATTTGCACCAACTTCTTCTATAACAACAAATTCATCTTCATTAGAACTACTCAAATCTTCTTCTTCTTCACCCCCCAATCCATCATTGTGTTCTTCCTGAGGTGCATCTTGCTGATCTAAATCAAAGTGCACTCTCTTTACCTTTTCTTCCTTTTCTTTTGGCTTCTCAGGTTTAGAAATAGCTCTAAGTTCCCTGAAAATAACTTCTCTAGAATAGATAATCTTACAGGTTAGTGGATTCCAAAGCTTATAACCTTTAACATTATCACCATATCCAATAAATGTACACTTTTCACCTTTTGGATCCAACTTAGATCACTTTTCATTAGGCACATGAACAAAAGCCTCACATCCAAAAACCCTTAAATGTGAAACAAAAGTTTTCTTACTTGTCCACACTTCATAAGGTGTTGAATCAAGAGCCTTATAAGGAGATCTATTAATCAAGTAGAAAGAAGTACACACAGCCTCTGCCCAAAAGTATTTATCCAACTGTGCATCACTCAGCATACTTCTAGCTCTTTCCATGATTGTTCAGTTTATCCTTTCTGCAACACCATTCCGTTGTGGTGTATACGGAGTTGTCTTTTGTCTAATAATACCTGCATGCTTGCAAAACTCATCAAATTCCTTATAGCAATATTCCCCTTCATTGTCAAATCTTAATATTTTTATCTTCAATCCTGATTTGTTTTCAACTAAGACTTTAAAATCCTTAAACTTAGTGAAAACTTTAGATTTGTGTTTCATAAAATAAATCCATGTAAATCTGGATACATCATCAATGAAGGTGACAAATAACGAGATTTTTTGATAGAATCATTATCCACAGGTCCAAACACATTTGTATGAATAATTTCTAACTTCTCTTTTGCTCTATTGCTTCCTAAAGGAAACAGTTTTTTTTTGTTTTACCAAACACACAATGCTCACAGAAATCAAAGTGCTCATCAGAATAGGAGAAACCATCCAACAAATTTTTATTCTTGATAGTTTTCAAAACATTATTACTAGTGTGTCCCAATCTACAGTGCCACAACATACATGTATTTTCAGTACTAGCCTCAGATACATAAGAGGCATTACAAACTATAGTGGCTTCAAGCTTAAACAAGTTTCCCAATCTCTTCCCCTTCGCTACCACAAAGTTCCCTCTCACCAATCTGCAGCCATGCTTGTTAAATATTACATGCATTCCCAAATCATTCAACTTCGAAACTGAGATCAGATTTCTAGCTAATCCAGGAACATGTAAAACACCAGGGAGGGTTTTAATCCTCCCATCACTAAAACACAACAATACCTTGCCTTTCCCAACTATCAGATATGTAGAGTTGTCCCCAAGGTATCTATCACCTTCATCATACTCTTCGTATGTAAGAAACCATTCCTTATGCGGGGTCATATGAAACGAGCATCCTGAGTCAACCAACCAATGATCATTAGAAACAACATTACATGCAAAAAGTAAAACATCTTCACCTACATTTAAGGACTTATCTGAAGCACTCTCCTACTATTTCTTTGGGTTTGTGCATTCCTTCTTCACATGTCCCCTTTTACCGCAGTTCCAACACTTAACTCTATTCTTCTTCCCAGGAGTCTTAGATCGACCCTTGGACTATCTAAACTTTTCTTCCTCAATTCATGTGATAGCAAAACTGAAACAAGAGCATCCAACTTCAGATCTGTGAGGTTAGCAGTGATAGCCAAAATAACATTCTCCCATGACTCAAGTAAAGAATAGAGAAGCAATATACATTTATCTTCCTCATTCACCTCCATATCTACAGATGCTAGTTGACTCAATAAAAAAATAAACAAATTCAAATGCTCTGTAACAGATTCACCCTCTTTCATTTTCATGGAAAATAACCTACGCTTTAAATAAAGTTTATTTACCATACTCTTGGCTTGGTAGATCTCACCTAGATGCTTCCAAAAGCTATGTACGGACTTCTCACTCGCAACATTTAGCAGAACAGAATCTGCAAGACACAGCCAGATTATACCTCATGCCTTTTATCTAGTCTTTCCCACTCATTAGGAGCAACATCATCAGGTTTCTTCTCTTTCGTAACAACCAGCCATTGGTTTCTTTCTTCTAGCAAATCCTCCATTTTCAACTTCCACAATTCGTACCCCATACCATTGAACTTTTCGATGTCCAACCGAGAGGTAGAAGCAATAGTGGATGA
Source organism: Cunninghamia lanceolata (assembly GCA_027924645.1). Lineage (NCBI taxonomy): Eukaryota > Viridiplantae > Streptophyta > Pinopsida > Cupressales > Cupressaceae > Cunninghamia > Cunninghamia lanceolata. Next base: position 435,932 of record BSBN01000053.1, on the reverse strand, counting down.
AGCCATGATATCTACACAAGATCTGCAAACAAACAACTAAATCTCCCATTGCAGCTAAAAAAAACTTTCACACTACCACCCAAGAATCAAAACTAGTCAAGCTCTAATACCAAATGTTAGAAATGAAGGTGTAAACCACACAACAAAAATCTAATTCAAACCTTATTATCCTATAAACAATGTAGAATCAATGGAGATTGCAATAGAAATTAAAAACCATTAAACAGAAATAACATGCACTAAGATCTAAACACATAACACAGTATGTAATGTGGAGAAAACCCTTTCAGGTAAAAAACTCCACCAAGAAAAGAGGCTCCAAGTTGTATTATCTTCAAATATATGAGATTACAATTCATGCACTTCCTCTGTTTCTTCCGTCTTCTATCCAACAGCGCCTATTACTCTCCAATCTGATAAAAACATAGTACAAATATCCTTATAAAAGGGGGTTGCCTTCTAGGGCAAGATAACTGACATAATATCGATTGTCAAATCTATGACCTAATGACGAACAGTCCAAATTTACAATGATAAAATATAAATAAAATGTGGTTTCGAGGGTACTTCCCTCGAACCCCCGCCAGGGAGCGCGACCCCCGAACCCCCTTGCCAGGGGGATGATCCCCTCGGACCCCTTGCAAGGGGGAACCCCCTTGCGACCCCCCGTCACGAACGAATGAGCGTCGAGAACCGGATATAAACATGTAGCTGAAATAAGACCGTTGTTAGTGAAACCTTTCATCCCTTATGGGTGATCTACAAACAATATTAGGAGTAATTAATTACATAGGATTTACAAGGTTGATGGCACCTTAATCCTAACACATATAAGTGTGATGGCATAATATGTAAATATTGTAAGTATATGATCCATAATATCATCATGAATTTGCCATCATCAATGCAAGACAAAACCACTATCATAAGAGGACACCCCCAAGTGGAGAATACATGACATGAAACAAGACATAAGGTGTAATATAGACAGTAAAATGAGAAGGAAACACATGAGAAAAGGAGGCTCACAACAAACATGGAATAGTCAAAAAGTCAAAGTGAAAAGGAAACATAAGACAATAGAAGTTATATAAAGGAGGAGGATTGTAACATACAAAGGCCAGACATAAAGCAAACCAATGACATAAGATAAAAGAAAACACATACATAACAATAAAGAAGTGACATGAACAACACAATACATGTTCAAAGTCAATATTCATCACTAAAGGTGTTTTTGCATCATTCACATGCTAACTAAGAACATGAAAACAAACTACTATAAAAAGGAAATGCCAATAGAAAGAAATAAACATACAGAAGGAAGCATATAAGCTCAAAGTTTCAACCAATAATGTGCGAAGAATCTTCTCCCAAAAAATCCATTTATTGTAATTGTGTCCAATTTCAATATCCTTAAGTGAATGGCTCTCATAATCATATAAAGTAGCACCCTTAGTGAAAATATTTGAAATAGGTGCAATTACTGGTTTGGGTATGTGCATGGAGTGAAAGAAATAGATAACCCTATGAGAAAAACTATGCAAGTTATAGGATTATTCAAGTTCAACAAAGTAACAACACACAACACAATATATACTCTAGGAAAACCCTTATGGAAAAAACCTAGCCTCCAAAGCACACTCTAATTATATTATCTAAACAAAAGATTACAATACAATAGAGAAGTAGTACTATCCATGAGAGATCTTCAACTTTGTTTTATGGAATCTATCTAATAGTATAACCTTACAATAAAAACCACCATATATTTACTCCATCCCAAGCATCCAATATATAGGCCAAGGAAATCTAGGAAATCACACTTGGTTCCTCAAAACCAATTAATATTAATTTAATATTATTTTTTTCAACAAATACACAAACAATACTATGAATGCTGGCATAATATAAACTTCATAAATGTTTACACATCACTTGTGGACATGCTATATAAGACCTAGAGACTATACAGGAAAGCATTGAGGTGCTGGGGCTGATGAAAGATAACAAACTACAAGAGATCATGGCAGTAAACCAAAAAATTACTCTTGAAAAAAAGTTGCTTAAGGATGAAATAACCCAATTGCAAGTTGTCATGAAAATAAGCCAGCATGAAATTTTGACAATAAAAAAGGAAATAAAGTAAGTTAGCATTAGAAATATTCCTAGTGTAATAGAGGAGAACGATATTACACTATTAAAAGAGTTTCAAGTAGCCATGGCAAGCATGGAAATCAGGGAAGCTAAGTTAAAGGAGCAGCTAGAAGAAGCTAAGTCATGGGCACAAGTAGCAAAAGGACCAACAGTGAACCAAAAGGAGCTCATAGAGAAGCATGTTAAACTACTAATGTGGGAGGAAAAAAACTGACATGATAAAGCAGCAAACATAATAATAAAGGGTTTGAAAGACCATGGGGAAGGTGAGCACATAGACAAGTTAATAAAAGACTTTCTTGCAGACAAGCTAGAGTGGAAAGGGCACATTCATCAAGCAAGCAGAATTGGAAGAATGATAAAAGAGGGTAGAAATAGGAATGTAAGAGTAACCTTGAAAAACATGGAGGACAAGAAAATAATCTTAAGAAACAAAAGGTTCCTTAAAGGCACACAATTCTATATAGACGACGATTTAACTCCATCACAGTTAGAAGAAAGAAGGAAGGAGTGGGAGAAAGTTGTAGCAGCAAGAAATGCAAGGAATGGCGCGTGGTTGTATAGAGGGAAAGCCCAATTTAGCAACAAAACAACGCACGCTAAATAGGAAGGCGGGGCCCCCAGGAACACCTTTCAATGGTAAGCTGGAGCTGTTGGGGTTACCCTTGGAGGCGAGGTCCTGGGCTAGGGACCATAGCAAAGGGAAAAGACTTCATTGTCATCACTAAGACGCATGAGCATGAGGGCTTTAAGGTTCCAGACTTTGAGGGTTATAGGAAGTTTTTAGTTTGGAATAAGCTAACCAAAAGCGACAATGGTCATGGGGGTGTGACAGTGTTGGTGAGAGAGTCTTGGGAGAGAGTCATACAAGTTGAAAAAGAAGACCCAAACAAGCAATACATATGGACGAAAGTGAAAGAAAAGGAATCCACAATATATCTTGCTACATGTTACTTTACTCCTCGTGGCTCAAAATTTTATAAGAGGAGGAACCTAGACAAAGAGGATCCATATGCATCCCTAAAAAATGACATACATGTCTATAGTGCGGTAGGTGACATCATTTTAATGGGAGATTTCAATGCAAGAACAGCAAATAGCCATGCTCTATACCTTAAGAAGCAAGGAGTAAAAGACAATCCTTTATGGTTAGAAGAGGGAGAAAACCAAAAGTGGGAGAGAGACTCTCAAGATAGAAAAGGTGGTATCTCACAGTACGGGGCAAAATTGCTAGGGATATGCAGCTTGTACAATTTAATTATTTGCAGTGGCATCAAAACATGGCCAAGTTCAGGGAAAATTACGTTCCAAACATACAATGGGAAAAAAGTGTAATAGATTATGTTATTTGTTCTCAGAATCTTTTGGCAAGGCTAACAGAAGTTGGGGTGAGAGTGTCCTATAGAAATGAATTCTGACCACAATCCCATTTATGTAAAGATCAGCATGCAAAAAGACACTCAACATCAGCATCAAGATAGATCACAACATAACCAAAAGAAAATGGCACCCCAAGGCACAATCCTCCTGAGATGTGAGAACCAAGATATCTTTCGAATAGCACTTGAAAAATAGTTGCAAGGAATAAAAGATACCAGGACAGCCAAAATAAGTAGGAGAACAATAGGCAGTGATAAGTTGACATTGATAATTCACAAATCTCTCAACTTGTGCAAGAGGTCTAGGCCTAAAAGAAGCTTCAAAAACAACTTTCCAGCTAATCCGTGGTATGACAAAGACTGCAAGGCAGCAAAGAGAAAGTTGAAAATCCATGGAAATAAAAAGGAATATGAAAAGTTAGTTAGAATGAAAAAAGAGGCCTACATGCAAACAAAAAGAAAAGAGTTGATTTTTTCTTGGGAAATGCAACCCGAAAGGCTTCTAGAAAGAATTGCAAAAAAAAAAAACACAACTGTTGAAAATGACATTACAAATTCCCAATGGTTAGACTATGCAAAGCAGTTGTATGAGCGTGATCAAAGTAAAGATGTCCCTCCAGTTACCAACACAATGGTCAAGCTCTTTTCTACAAAAGAGAATAAAGAAGGAATTAAAAAGCTTGCGATGGTTAAAGCGCGTGACATTGATAGTTTACAAGCAGAGTACATAAAATGGGGCATGGAAGTCCTCACACCGCACATCAAAAGAATATTTAATGGGGTCAACCGGAGTGGTTTCCCTGCAAATTGGATGACCAATGTCATCATCCCTTTGCTTAAAAGTGGAGATGTCAATAACCCTTCGAACTACCGCACTATAATGATTAATCCTCTATTTGACAAACTCTTTGGGAGTATGGTTGAGTGTCGTATCAGTATGTGGACAGAAAGGGAGGGAAAGAGAGCAAAAGGACAAGCAGGTTTAGGCCAAAGCATTCTACAATTGATCACTGCATTACCCTTAGACACTTGATTGAAAAGGTTTGGGATAAGCAAGGGGAAGAGGTCTTCTGTTGTTTTGTCGACTTCAAGAAGGCATTTGACACAGTTCCTAGAAGCAAATTATGGAGTAGAATGGAAGAGCTGGGAATTTCAAAAAAATATAAGGCTGTTGTTCATAGGTTGTATGATCAGGTTCATGCCAAAATTAGAACCAAGCAAGGATTATCAGAATGCTTTGAGAGTGACATTGGGGTAAAACAGGGTTGTCCACTATCTCCTACCCTATTTGGTCTATACATTGACAAATTAGAGTAGTGGATAGACAGGTTTGGTGGAGGGGGAGTTCACTTGGCCAGTTATGTAATAAAGCTACTTTTATATGCAGATGATCTTATCTTAATGGCAAAAACAACGCATGACTTGAAGGAACACTTGAAAGCTCTAGAATCATTTTTCCAAGAGGTTGGGATGCAAGTGAACACCGGTAAAACTAAGATCATGATCTTTACCTTGAAAAGAAAGAAGGCTTCGATGGAATTTGTCTTTGATGGAAGCCCCCTACATGTGGTCAATGAATACAAGTATCTTGGTCTAAATTTCCACAATAAGCTCAGTTGGGAGACATGTAGAGCTAAAAGGATACAAGGGGGTTGGAAAGCTCTATACTTTTTGCAAAATCGGTGCAGAAGGGCTGAATTGTGGGATTGGAAAACTAAAAGAACTCTTTTTGGGCTACTTGTGGTGCCGGTGGTGCTATATGGCTATGAGGTTTGGGTGCTATATGGCTATGAGGTTTGGGTGGTAACTCTTTTTGGGCTACTTTTGAGTGCAACCATGGAGTGACCCATAAAAGTAGTAGAGTCAACTTTCAGAAAATGACCAATAGCATTGCCAATGCCCTCATAGCAAGAATCCTCCCAAAATTGAAGGGGGAGGTTCGGAAGACGCACCCAAATCGGCTTAATATTGAGCTGCTCAGTTAGAGGATTGAAATTAAGAGTCCAAGGTTTAATGGACAGGGAATGATCTCCCCGCATCCATACCCTACCATCCAACACTAGATTTCGTTGCTTAGAAGAAGCAAAAGTCACGATGAAAAAACCACGAGCACTGGGAAAAAGCTCAATCTTCCCAATAATCAGTGGCCTCCAAGACTCCAAAACCCACTTGTGTAGGTCGGGCAAAGAGGGCCACAGCGTATTGAACCTACATATTGCACCTATATTGCGGTAAAACTCCTCATTTTCTGTGACCTCGGGGCCACACACCATAAAGGGGGAAGAGTGGGCACAGGGGAGAGGCTAGGCTCCCTTCCTCTCCCCTCCCGAAGCACAAAGAGCCTTCCATCCAGCCACCGCAGCAAAAAATCGACGAGGGACTAAAGTGGCACGCTGCCCAGGAGTAGACGCACCAGGTCCCTCCGCTGATAGCACACTATGCTTACCAACATTCACTTGTTCCCCATCAGAGGGTACCCTTGCCTCCTCAAATGCAATGCTTCTAGCAGAAACCACCGCCTTCCTGGGAGACCCAACACGAACAGCAGGAGCGCCAACAGCATCAACTGAGACGCCCACGCCCGCAACCTCTATTCCAACGGGCAACTTCCCGCTTGCACCCATTTCAAACGCAGACAGCCAAGAAATTTCAAAGATGGTTCGTTATTTGTGTATTGATCTCATTTAAAAATTGTATATCTTACAAAAATTCAACCATATGAACCAAAATATTTATAGATAATAATTTAATCTCTCATTTTATTTTGTCTACCAATATACAAACTATCCTTCTATTAATGTTGACATGATATGAACTTCATAAATGCTTGCACATCACTTATGGATACAATATGCAACACTTAAGACTTTAAAATTTGTTACCACAAAATTCTAAATGTTGCACATATTTCATGGATATGTACAAACTACAAAGTATCAAGTATTATCAACTTTATAGGTATACTACTTTAATCCTTACTGTAAAGTTTGATGTGAGTGAATGCTACAATGAAAGCATTCATCTATTACATCCAAAAGTTTATTATAGAGGACAAAGGTGAGGAAGCACAAGAAAGTAAGATTAAAAGAATTTGTAGAATGAGTGGCTCAAGAAATAGAAGTCTACACTATTATTGGTTATATACTTATATTGATAAATGACATATGTTGGAGAAAAATTCATACATAATCTTCATCTCCCTCACTATGAATCAACAAAACCTATAGCTAAGAGGCATATCAACTCAATCATTTATATGGAGATCCTCAAGGATCGTTAACGCAACAAGAATATATATTTATCTCTAATCAAAGATTTTTTTTTTATTAATGTGTTAAGAGAGGTGCTGATACACTCGAACCCAAGAATTTTGAAGGAACTTCTCAATAACCCAAGGGCAGCAGAGCATTGTCTTGACATACCTAAAATTGGAGATGTCCTTGGGCACTTTCCCAAATGATGAGGGCATCCCTTAAATTTGGAGGAAAGGAGGGACGAGAAGGAGATATTCCACCCCCATCCCCAAGACATCCCAAACATCCCTCAAACCCTAGAATGCATCCTCGTGGAAGACTAATCACTGACATATATATGCCAAGGAAACACAACAAATTTAATAGTACACAAATAACTTAATATTGATTCATCAAAAATATGTTGTCAATGGGACATTCTTGTTTCACCAGTATATGTTACTCATGTTACATGTGCATGCAACAAGAGCTTAAAAGAGAAAATATCATAGAATATTTTTTAAATATATCACCAAGAAAACTATTCAACCATAAAAAGGCAATTTAGTGAATTTATAGCAATTATTGGAGTAATGTCTCAACAAATTTTGCATTAGTACATGTCAAGTTGTAATTGTTCTAAATATTTCAACATTGTATGTAATGTACATTTCAATAGCAATGAAGATTACACCTCTTAATCATTTTAGCATGGGATAGTTTTTCATGAAGCTCGCACATGTTATCAATAAGACAATTTGGTGGATTTGCAGCAATTATTGGAGTTATGTCTTGTCAAATTTTGCATTAATACATGTCAAGTTGTAATTGTTCTAAATACTTCCATATTGTATGTAATGTACATTTCAATAGCACTGAAGATTACACCTCTTAATCATTTTATCATGGGATAGTTTTTCATTGTGTATCTCATGCAATCAAATAACAGCAAAGTTGATATTTTCTTATAATTCTACCATTGGAAATCTTTTCATAAACTCTAAATCTAAAAACAATACCTAACTTCTCTTTCAAGTAAAACCATTGCATCATGTTCATCAAACAAGATGAGCTCAAATAGTAAATCATCAGTGCTTTCATAGTGGAGACTCAATTCAAATTCCCAAGAGACGTGTTACATGCTTAAATGTACAAATGTTGAATCTTGAATCAAGTAACTACCACATCCAATCTGGGTGTGGCATACCCCAACAATCAAAGTCATCTGAAAGCCCTAAGTAAACTTGATGAAAGATATACCCCTCGCTCCTAGCATCTAAGATGAAGGAGAACATACCAATCACAAAGAAAAAGCATTGCATTATGTTCCCAAATGTACCATATGTCACCACCAAACTGAGAATGCAACAGAAAATTAAAATTCTATCTCTAACTTGAGGCATGGAAAGAATTCTTCCCTCCAAATTTGTACTATTTCACTAACCATTAAGCTAATACTTTCATCATTCTTGCAATGGGATTGTTTAACCCATCCAATCAAAAACCAGGAGAAGTAACACCAAATTTTCATTTTGGACAATATCACTAGACTGTGTTACCAAAATGTTACATTATGGTGAAACTAGCAATGCAATAACAAACTAAAGTCGTCTCCCAGTCCCCATCTTGGAACATACAAGGCATTATCAACCCTTCAGTTTTGTACCACACTTGTAGTTTCCACCACAACAGTCTGTGACAATGGTTTAGTAATACACTTTCTCATTAAAAGGATTAATCTGCTGTACATATTCATGCATAAATTTCTAGGTCACTCTACTCTTGACATCTAGATTGTTTATCATTCATAACAGTTTTTCTTTTGGACTTACCAAACATCCTCCTTGCCACCAAAGATTAAACTTCTACATCTTTCTTTTGAAAGAATATATAAAGCACCTGTGTCAAACAGAAACACATATATACCACATTGTAGAAAAGTTTAAAAACTGGAATGCCCAACCCATGTGTTGATTTTGGTAGCTAGGTCAAATCCCTCCTAGAGACCGACCTAGTCATAAAATGCTGAATGGCCTATCGGCCTTAGCATTTTGAATCTCAGTTGTATTAATCGATTTAAGGTAGGCCCTATTTAGGCGAATTCTTTCAATGTATCTTGAAATTACAAATAGGTCTGGACCTATTTCAATGTAACGTGTATGTAATTATTTGAATTACTATAACTTGGCGCCAAATTGTATCAGGCTGACCAAGGTTACTGTTTGGGCGATCTCCTATAAATGTAGAGACTTGTAGTCACAATTCATATACACAAGACACCGAATTCTACTCTGCGACAACTCTCCATTAGTGATCTACTTCTGCAATTAACAAGGAGTTCTGCCGATAGTTGAACCGTTCGATAGGTTCAACGGTTCAGCGAGTTCAAAGGGCTTCAAAGGTTCAAAGGGTTCGACGACTCAAGAGGTTCTACCGATAGTTGAACCATTCGATAGGTTCAACGGTTCAATGAGTTCAACCGGATCAACGAGTTCAACCGGTTCAATGAGTTAAGCGGGTTCAACGAGTTCATCCGGTTCAACGAGTTAAGCGGGTTCAACAAGTTCAGCCGGTTCAACAAGTTAAGCGGGTTCAACGAGTTCTGCGGGTTCAACAGTTCAGCCGATGGTTTAACCGTTCGATAGGTTCAACGGTTCAACGAGTTCAACCGGTTCAACGGTTCAAGGAGCTCAATGGTTCAACCGGCTCTGTGGTTCGATAATTTGATTTGTTCATCCCGCTTGCTATGCAAAATTGTAATCTACCTTTGTTATTAATCTAATCGAATCTGAGATTTTCTTGCTGGGTTTTTCACCTCTAAGAGAGGTTTTCCCAGGGTATCTTCGTGTTATGCGTGCATTTGTGTTTTCTCGTTCCTTACTATTAATCTGATTGCTAAAATTTAACATGGTATCAGAGCTTGGTTCAAATTAATATAATCAAATTTGCAGTAACCAATTATCTACTTCTGCTCTTATCACTTATTCAAGATGGTTCTCAGGGTGGAAGATAGATTGGATGGGGCTCCCAATTTCACATCATGGAGAGTCTGCATCATGCTTGCATTGAATGAAAATGACCTTGCAGACTTTGTGACCAAAGAATCTTCCGAGCCTGAGGCAGAAGGAGAAAAGACCCAATGGAGGAAGAAAGAACTTCAAGCTCAGAAGATCTTAATTGATTCAGTAAAGGACCACATTGTTCTCATCATCTCCAAGCTGAAGACAGCAAGCACAATGTTCAGAACCTTGGAGGAGATGTATGAAATCAACAACACTAGTCGTGTTCTAGCTTTGAAGCAGCAGCTTCATCACATCAAGATGGTTAAAGGTGAATCCGTCATGGCTTACTTCATGAGGATTTCTGATTTGAGAGATCAGATCTCATCTATTGGAAAGATTGTTGATGAAAATGATTTAACTATGCTAGCCCTCAATGGTCTTCCAGCATCTTGGGAATCCTACATTCAAGGAATTAGTGCAAGAGCTGATCTGCCCAAGTTTGACAGATTAAGGGCTGACTGTACTCAAGAAGAGTCTCGACTAGCTGCTAGAGGAGTTATCAAAAACACTCATGAAGACAATCATGTCCTTGCTGCCTAGTCTTTCAAGAAGAAAGGAGGCTATTGGAAGAAGAACAATTTCAAGAGGAATAGAGACCAAAGGTCTAATCCACCTCATGATTCAAAGAAAAAGAAAAAGGACCTGTCTCACATCAAGTGCTTCAAGTGTGACAAATTCGGTCACTATACAAGGGATTGTTTATCCCAGACTAAGCAACAAGGAGCAAACTTAAATGAAGTCTCAAATCAGTCTAATACCGAAGACTTCCTTTTCATTTCGCTCTGTCAAGCAATGTACCCTCAGACAGTGATACTTGGCTGATTGATAGTGGTGCATCTAGGCACATCACCGGCTATTGAGAGCACCTCTCAGATTTAGTGGAGAAAGAGTCTAATCTTCATGTAGTCATTGGTGATGATGCTCATTATTCTGTGAGAGGTTTTGGTACTACTTCTCTTAATTTAGATTATGGTATTTCTCTTCACCTCAGTGATATTTTGTTTGTGCCGAGAATCAAAAGAAACCTTATCTCCATATCAGCACTAGAAGATAAAGGTTATTAGATTGCATTCTCTGAGGGAAGGGTGCTTGCATGGCCTAAGAAGTCCAGCATCAAATCAACTCGTGTCATTGGGAATAGGTATGAGAGCCTATATAAGCTTTCAACACGTCCAGTTCAAGCTCTCATTCATGAAGCACCTGAGTCAACCGAGCTATGGCATAGAAGACTTGGATATCTTCATTTCCGAGCCCTCCCTACACTCGAGAAGATAGTTAAAGGTATGCCTAAACTTAGTCATAAACATGATAATACATGCAAAGGTTGTGCTATGGGTAAGAACACTAAGAGTCCATTTCATCAAAGTGAAAGTAGGTCTAAAGAGAAATTAGCTCTTGTGCATTCTGATTTATGTGGACTTATGTATGTTGCTTCCCCAAGTGGATTCTTGTATTATGTAATTTTTATAAATGACTACTCTAGGAAAACTTGGATTTACTTTCTCAAATCAAAAGAATCTGATGAAGTCCTAAGTAGATTCAAAGAATTTAGAGCTTTAGCTGAAAATCTCTCTGGGAAAAAGTTTTAAGGTCTGACAATGGAGGTGAATACACCTCGGGTAGCATTCATGATTTTTGTGTTGAGGCAGGGATCAAGAGGGAGTTTTGTGTTCCCTACAACCCTCAGCAAAATGGGGTTGCAGAAAGAAAGAACAGATACATAGTTTAGGCAGCAAAAGCTATGATTCATGATCAGGATCTGCAGACTTTCCTATGAGCTGAAGCATCTAGGACCGCTGTCCACATTCAGAATAGATGCCCTCACCGTGTATTGAAAGATATGACTCCAGAAGAAGAATTCTCAGGGATCAAACTTGATATCAGTCACTTGAGGATCTTCGGGAGTCCAGTATATATCCATGTACCCAAAGAGAAGAGAACCAAGTTGGAACCTTCTGGAAAAGAGGCATTCTTGTGGGCTACAACGAAACATCCAAAGCATTCAGAATTTACATTCCAGGTCAGAAGTTTATTGAGGTTAGTAGAGATGTCACTTTTGAAGAAAATATTGCACTCAAAAGATCTAAAGGCTCAAGTATAGAGATTGACAATGAAGTCCATGATAACCCTCAAGACATGGATATTGAGCATGATACTGAGATTCAGAGAGAGTCTACAGAATCTAAAACTCATGATGATCCAAGTGAACCTTTGGATCCTACTGATGGGCCTAGGGACATTACCGTGAGTAAGAAGAGACCTCTCTGGATTCAAGAGGCAGAAAAGTTTGCAGCTCCAAGAGGCACATTCAGAAAAAGTAGGCCTCAGAAATTCTCCAACTATGTTGCATTGATGTGCAATCTCATTGAGACTGAACCTTCCAACGTTGAAGAGGCCATGAATCAACAAGCATGGAAGAATGCTATGGATGAAGAATATCAGTCTATCATCAAGAATGATGTTTGGGATATTGTGCCTAGACCCAAAAGTAAGTTTGTCATATCTTCCAAATGGTTGTTTAAAATTAAACATGCTGCTGATGGAAGTATTGAGAAATACAAAGCTAGATTTGTGGCTCGTGGGTTCTTAGAGAAAGAAGGCATAGATTATGAGGAAACCTTTGCCCTTGTTGCTCGATATACCTCTATCAGGACTATCATTGCTATTGCTGCAGCTAAGGGATGGAAGTTGCATCAGATGGATGTAAAGACAGCCTTCCTCAATGGTGTTATTGAAGAAGAGGTCTACGTTGAGCAACCTGAAGGCGTTGTGATCCATAAGAAAGAATCTCATGTATGCAGATTGAAGAAAGCATTATATGGCCTTAAGCAAGCCCCCCGAGCTTGGTATGAAAGAATTGACAAGTACTTGGTAAGCCTAGGATTTTGTAAGAATGATGTTGATCCTAACCTTTACTTCAAGGTATTCAACGGTGAAATGTTGATTTTGGTTTTATATGTTGATGACTTATTCCTAACTGGAGAAGATCATCTCATTCTTAGATGTAAGGAAGAATTGACTTCAGGATTTGAAATGAAAGATCTAGGTCTCATGCATTTCTTTCTAGGATTAGAAGTATGGCAAAGACCCAATGAAATTATTCTAAGTCAAGGAAAATATACCATTGATATTTTGAAGAGATTTGAAATGTTAGATTGTAAACCTATGCCTACTCTTATGGAAACTAACTTAAAGAAGCTGAGTGAATCTGCAGCTAGGTCTGATCTTGTGGATCCTACTGAATACAGACGGCTGATTGGATCCTTGATGTATCTAGTTAACACTAGACCTGACATTTGCTATGCAGTGAGTGCCCTCAGCCAGTTCATGTGTGAACCAAGGCATATTCATCTTGTTGCAGCCAAGCATATCTTGAGATATTTGCATGGTACAGTTGGATATGGATTGAAGTATTCTTCCAATACAGTCATTACCTTGGAAGGCTATTCTGGTTCTGATTGGGTAGGAAGTGTCACTGATAGAAAGAGCACTTCTGGAGTTTGCTTCAGCTTGGGATCCGCCATGATATCCTGGTGCAGCAGGAAACAGTCTTCAGTAGCATTGAGTACTGCTGAAGCATAATATATTGCAACTTGTGTGGCATCTCGAGAAGCAGTGTGGCTTCGAAAACTCCTTGCAGGATTGTTTGGACAACCTTGGGAGCCTACAGTTATTCAGAGTGATAACCAGAGCTGTGTGAAGCTCTCTGTCAATCCTGTGTTTCATGACAGATCAAAGCATGTGGAAACTCAGTATCACTATATCCGGGATATGGTGCAAAGGAATGCTATTCAACTGAAGTACATCAGCACTGATGAGCAAACAGCGGATGTTCTCACCAAACCGCTTGCTCGAGTGAAGCTTGTATATTTTCGAGACAAGCTTGGAGTTGTGGAGAATGAAGCCCTAGCTGAGAGGGAGTCTCAGCATCAGTGATACATTATACTATATCCTCCACCCTCTGCGAGTAAGCGTGGTGGATCCACCCTCTGCGAGTAGGCATGGTGGTAATGCACTCTTCTCTGGGAGACGTTTGAGGTGAAAGCCCTCTTCCACCCTCTGTGAGTAGGCATGGTGGATCCACCCTCTGCAAGTAGGTATGGTGGATATCATGGGAGAAATTCCATGATGTGCTTGTTCACCCTCCGGGAGTATCTATGGTATACATCATGTGAAGATGACAATAAGCACTTATGATTTCACCTATGGGAGTAGCCATGGTGGTAGTCACTGTGACTTGATCCTCATGAAGGAATCCTCCCTAGCTAAGAGGGAGTGTTGATTTTGGTAGCTAGATCAGATCCCAGCTAGAGACCGACCTAGTCATAAAATGCTGAATGGCCCATCGGCCTTAGCATTTTGAATCTCAGTTGTATTAACCGATTTAAGGCAAGCCCTATTTGGGCGAATTCTTTCAATGTATCTTGAAATTACAAATAGGTCTAGACCTATTTCAATGTAACGTGTATGTAATTATTTGAATTACTATAACTTGGCACCAAATTGTATCAGGCTGACCAAGGTTACTGTTTGGGCGATCTCCTATAAATGTAGAGTGACTTGTAGTCACAATTCATATACACAAGACACTGAATTCTGCTCTGCGACAACTCTCCATCAGTGATCTACTTCTGCAATTAACAAGGAGTTCTGCCGATAGTTGAACCGTTCGATAGGTTCAATGGTTCAGCGAGTTCAAAGGGCTTCAAAGGTTCAAAGGGTTCAAGGGCTCAAGGGGTTCTACCGATAGTTGAACCGTTCGATAGGTTCAACGGTTCAACCAGTTCAACCAGTTCAACAAGTTCAACCGGTTCATCGAGTTAAGCAGGTTCAACGAGTTAAGCGGATTCAACGAGTTCAGCTGGTTCAACGAGTTAAGCGGGTTCAACGAGTTCTGCGGGTTCAACAGTTCAGCCGCTGGTTGAACCGTTTGATAGGTTCAACGGTTCAACGAGTTCAACGGTTCAAGGAGCTCAATGGTCAACCGGCTCTGTGGTTCAATAATTTGATTTGTTCATCCCGCTTGCTGTGCAAAATTGTAATCTGCCTTTGTTATTAATCTAATCGAATCTGAGATTTTCTTGCTGGGTTTTTCACCTCTAAGAGAGGTCTTCCCAGGGTATTGTTGATGATTGTTTTTAGACAATTCAACAATAGAGTGAGATACTAAGTATCTGACTCCCTCTTGAGCAAAGTCTCTCGAATGCTGAACTAGGTCATCAAACAAGATGACTCCAAGGTTCCTTCTGATGATTTTGAAAAGAGAAAGCTCAGCGACTAAGTATGATTTTGCTGTTAACCTACAAAGGGACTTACACAGACTTCTCTTCATTCATATTTAGCTTGTTCCTCCTTTCAGTGTGGATGATGTATGTACAAAGTTCCAATGATAAAAAAGGAAAAAAGAATAAGGTTTAGGAAACTAATCTAAGGTAAATGTAGCAATGATGATGTATTGAATAGACAAACACCTGATTTAACCTAACTTCACTTCGCCAAGGATGCCTACAACTACATGAAGTTGGTGCAATCTCCTAAGGTTTGCGAATGGTTTTCAAATCATGAAGACCTATATAAGCACCCATAAGATGGCGCAGCTCAAACAAGCATCCACAATTGAACTTAAGTAAATATGGCTCAGACTAGCTTTACACAACAATTCACCAGCGATGAATGTTAAAAGCATGAGCTAGGAGTTGATCAAATATTCAATACAACGAACATTACAACAATGAGCTCTAATCTATTTCTAATCTATTTGAAACATCTCTCCATTCCATTGAAGTACAAGAAACCATGCGATTCCACAAGACAACACTTGAACACCAAATAAACTTCCAAAGTCCTTTGCATTAACTTTGAGAAATATTTACAACAGCTTCAAATCCTCTCAGAGAATTTTGAGAGTCTCATATTCTACTCCTAAAATCTACTCTCTAGTCTACTACTAATGATCTACTCAATTACAAATGAGGCAACAAGGCCTTTATATAGTGTCCAGAATACAATGAAGGGCTAAGATTAATTCGATAGCCAAGGGTCTAGATCGTGCCACCTCACAAGTAGTTACAACAAACTGCTAATTTTAGCACAAAAGAGAGGCAATGAAGGCACATTTTCCAATGTGATAAGGTAAGGCAAAAGCATTTAAAATATTCTTCCACATAGGAATCCCTTTGACTTCTTTTATTAAATGATACATTTAATGCATTTAATAATGCGGCTAATCAAAATTGAATGATGTGTACTTGCCACATAGATGCCAACTAAGCATACTATGAAAATTGTATCATCTTTATGTGATGTATTCAATGTGATTGCTAGAACTTGTATGTTTAGGAATACATCTTGTAGATCTTGCCTTGTACATCTCCTTGCAACTGGACGTATGATACTTGTAGCTCATTTGCTTGACTTTGTAATGTTTCTTTTTCTTGCAGGTAAGTTGATATGATGATCTTCTTTGATGTTTCTTCTTAAAGAGTGGAGTAGTAGAGATATGATGACTTGAAGTAGAATGTATGATAATCTTCATTCATGAAGAGTAGGAGAATCTCTTGGACTTGAAGGTTGAATGGAGCTTGAAGTATGATGGATGAATATCTTTGCTTGATGTAGAAGACTTGATGAAGTGATCCTTCATTGATGGCCTTTGAAGTGACCTTCTTTGAGTGTAGATGATAACACCTTCCTTGGATGTGAAGTAGATGTTGATAACCTCTAGAAGAAACTTTGAAGCTTGACGAACCTTGACTTGAAGCTTGTAGAACTTGACATAAAGCTTGGATGGATGAATGTTTCGAACATGATTATCCTTGATGAAGTACACTTGAATTTGATGTGATCTAACATGATGTCATGGATGTAGGGGACTTGAACTTGATCCTTTAGAGTGGTGTTCCCTCTACAACTTGAAGATGACTTAGATGCTTATCCTTTAGATGATTCCTTGACTTCACCAACACTCTTCTCAACTTGATGATGATCTTGAAGTGATCTCCAAAGGTGGCTAGCATGATGCTTCTTCTTGCAATAGCAATTTCTTGACTTCACTCCTTGGATGTGAAGGTAACTCCGGACTTCTCGCTCCTTGTATAATTCCTTAGCCTTGATTGATGATCCTACAAGACAAGATAAACAATATATCAATCACTTCATAAGATAGGAATAACTTTAAACATGTAATAATCCTTTTCAAGCTTAGGCGCAAATATAGGTAAAAATAGGAACAAAGTGCGCCTAACACAAATTAGTCCCACATTCATAACTTTAAATGATTTCAAGCAATTGCAAGGGTTTAAAAGACTTCTCCCACTTAAAAGATTCATTCAAAAGGTGCTTTGTGATGTAATTCCTTCCAAGGTGCCAGAAATGGTTTGCAGATGGGTAAAAGGGCGCCTAACACAAATGAGGCTTCATACTTGTCATTTTCATGTAGTAGATGCTTTGGGAGGACTCCCACACCTAGGCGCCCATTCAATAAAATCATTTCGCACAACTTACCCTTAGGCGCTCATGGTGGTATGGGGAAACAAGTCAAGGCGCCCAACATTATGAAGCTGATTTTTCAATATTTGAATCAATAAACCATGGTTTTGGCTTCCCCATTTCTAGGCGCCACCTTAGATTGTTTACAACTGAACCTTTAATCCTTATTCCTCCTAGGCGCAACTTGGAGTGTTTAAACATTTCCTTCTATACTAGGGCGCCACAAAGGATAATTCGATGCATGAAGGGCGCCTATCACCCTAAGGCGGAGTTTTGACAACTTTTCAATCAAGGCGCTCAAAGTGGTTTGCTATTGTATTCATCTCATGTCAAGGCGCAATTCTGAAGTTGGTTGGAATGATGGGAGGCGCCTTGAGTTGCAGGCGCCATTTGGAGTCGTTGCGAGTAGAGAAATGCGCCCAGAAAAGGAAGTCCAAGGAGTAAGGTATATTGAAAAATATATTTAAGTATAAGTTTAGAGATTGAATTTCTTATACTTTAAATATTTTTCAATATACCTTTCAGGATGTTTGAGATAGGTCCCAGATCCACTGGATTTAACATGTAGATTATAGAATTTGGAGGATCCACCAAATTTCAGACTTAGTCAATTTTTCAGTGTTTCAAGATTTCAGGCTACCAGACTTAGTCATTTTCAGGATCTCAAACATAGTTAATAGTTGATTCTCTTTCAATTTGGGATCAAGACAACATTTAGACCTCCTCATGCTAAGGCGATCACATATGACTAATGTGGAGTGTATTCTTTTCTAGGCGCATTTCTGATGGCCTTAGCTCCTTTGGGCGCCTCAAGGCGCACTTTAATCCCAGGCGCCAGATCCTACTCTTCCTTCAAGGCGCCCATCTAACTCTAGATGCATTAACACATTCAAGGTGCTATTTCATTCTAGGCGCACTTCTAGACTTTACTCCATAAGGCGCTAATCCTCAAAATCTTCTCAGAGTGATGGACCCACTCAGGGCGCTTCATGCTCAATGTCTTATTCCCAAAGGCGCATCTTGGAACTCAAATGCTTCCACACTTAGGCGCTCAAATCCTTCTTTCCAATCACCTATCTTCATCAAGGCGCACATAAAGTTGAAGGCGCTTCATCAAGACTCAAGGCGCTTCAACATCTCTCCTTGGTGATTCAACACATTGCCTTTGCCATCTGGGGTGCCATTACTCTCTTAAGTGAACCAACCTCAACTCCAAGGCGCTCAAGTCTCCTAAGGCGCATTCTCAGACTTCACCCTTGACACTATCACACTCACTCCTTGAGGCGCCAAAATCTTCTTAGGTGCAATCTCCTTAAGGCGCCATCTATCACTGTCTCAAACTCCATCCTCACTTCAAGGCGCCTAAAACTGGCAGGAGCAACAAGGAATGGCGCCTTAGGTCTTTTCCTTCAACTCAAGGCGCAATCTTGAGGTCATCTAGACGATGGAAGGCGCCCAAACTGTCTAGGCGGAGTTTTGAGGTGATCTTGGAGCAATTTCGCGCCCAGAATTGACAGTGCTCGAGGTAAGGTATATTGAAAAATATATTTAAGTATAAGTTTAGATACTTTAAATATTTTTCAATATACCTTTCAGGATGTTTGAGATAGGTCTCAGATCCACTAGATTTAACATGCAGATTCTAGATTTTTGAGGATCCACCAGATTTCAGACTTAGCCAATTTTCAGGATCTTCAGGATCAAGATACCAGACTTAGTCATTTTCAGGGTCTCAAACATCAGGATCAGGTCATCAAGGGGCTCTAAGACTCAAACACCACTGACTTCATCATGCAAAGGACATCATCCTGGACTTAGCAAAGCACTGGAATTCAAAAAAAAAAAAGGGGGGTCCCCATTTGCAATGGGGCGATGTGTGATTTGGTCACAACAGGTATCTTCGTGTTATGCGTGCATTTGTGTTTTCTTGTTCCTTACTGTTAATCTGATTGCTAAAATTTAACACCATGCATATGCTTAAAATTCATTTCTAACTTGACTTTAGCAAGGCTACACCTCGCATGTTGACATATTCAACAATGATATTTTTTACCATCTCAGAGACCGAAGGTGCTCGAGACCTATCAGACAACAAAACTATTTATATTTCAATGAATCACTTTCATTTACAAGGATATTGAAAATTAAATCATCAAATTCTTTGACTTTTATAAATTAGGTCTTGTAAGAGTGCTAATATCATGAAATTTATTCATCTCCATTTTCCTTGCTAAAGCAAACAAATTTATTTGGATGATTTCTAAAGATGTAATTCAAACAGCACATAAGGGGGTTCTGAGCGGCAATTATGAATAAATTCTTCCCTATGTGCTACAAATATCTTAAATGAACCATTCCAGGTGTCTAGCCTATTATCTCCGGAGATTAATATAAGGTTTTCTAGCCTGTTTCATTGAAATTGTTACCAGTAGCTCAAGCTTGGTATTATGAGTGCACAATAACTTTATTGATCCCCCTTTTAAAACTGGCCCAGAAGCTTTACTTTAATCTTTGCTCCATCTCCAGTTGCATTAAAGGAAATGATTAAAAGAAGTTTAATTGGTTCTCACTGCCCTCTTATTCCAGGCATAAGGTGTTAGCTAAATGGATTTTCAAAGAATTAGTCAATATTCTGCCATGTTAGCCAGATAATGCAGCCAAAAGTACTACAAGTTTCCCATGAAAAAATTGAAGGAACTATTGCAGATAAACAATTCTCCAGAAAATTAGTCCTCTCACATTCAACAAGCACATAACATATTATATTGGAGATAAATTCCTCTAACTCAAGAACATTAACATATTTTATATAAACAAAAGTGATGACCGGGTTGAACAGTTTTAAGGATTTATATGTCCTGTATCAATATCCTGAAGTCTCTACTCATCTACATGAAAAGAGCAACAAATATGTGACTATTTGACATCACAAATCGTTGCAAACTACCAACTGACTTTCCAGAAAAGGTGTTTTTCTGAACGAATTAGAAAAACATTTCTACTTTGTAGCAAGTATATAAAAGATGAGTACAAATTTACCACTTATTAGTCATTTAGTGGACAAGGTAAACACGATAAATATTGAAAAATAAGAACAAACACACCTTTACATCCTATATATGCACTTCCAAAAATCATTATCATTTCTTTTCAGAATAGTATACAGTTCTGATTATCAGGTACAAGGAACCCCTAGTATGTATTTAAAATTGTTGCTGGTATCTCAAGCATGGTATTATTAGTGCACAATAACTTTATAAACTTTCTTTCAAAACTGGCCCAGTAGCTTTACTTCAATCCTCGCATCATCTCCAGTTGTGTTGAAGGAAATCATTAAAAGAAATTGAATTGGTTATTGCTAGCCTCATATTCCATGCTTCAGGTGTATGAGTAAATGATTTTCCAAATAATTAGTTAATAGCCTATATTGTGTTAGCCATATAGCACAGCCAAAAATTACCCGAGTTCCCAAGAAACAATGTAAGAGGTATATTGCAGATAAACAAATCTCCATAAAATTAGTCTTCTCACATACAATAGTTTTATAACATCTTCTATTGAAGATAAATTTCTGTTAAACTCCCTGAAAGATTGAAAAATAAACAAAACTAGCGACTGGCAACTGGCGATTGGGTCCTGTCCAACCGCCTGCCCCCCGCACTCCCCTCCCCCCCCCCCCCCACACACACACACACATATAATGTATGTACACACAAGCGTGCATGTGACACGCATACACATGCATGCACGCACCTAGATATTTCAAACACTATTATTATTTCTCTTCAAAACAGTATAGAGTTTTTATTATCAGGTACAAGGAACCCCTAATATATATGATAATAGATAATTCCGTGTCAAGGTTCAACAATTCCTGTGCCAACTTATTCAAGTTTGTCATTTTTATCAATGACAAGATTTCAATGCCACTTTAGAATTTGGACACAATATTTAACCAGATGAACTGACTTTGCAATAATCTTAAGTTACGAAAATGCTAGCCCTACCAAAAGCTTTCCCCAATGAATAACATAAAATACGAAGCACTTTAACATTAACAGATCCACAATGGCAGCTTACAATGCATTCCCAAGAAAAGGTGAGGCCCTCACTGGGTGGCATCTGAGTAACCCCTACTTGAAGATTTGGAATTCCCAATAAAATACCACTATGAGATCTCTATAGACTCCAGCTATATTTACAAACTCACTTTCGTACAATCATAACATCTCTAGTCAGGATCTCACGAGACATCATGTTTAGATGGTAGCAATCAAATGGCAGCATCAATGATGCCACAACTAGATGCCAATGCAATTAACTACATCTCTAGCAATCTTACAATACATGGAATCAATTCCTACAAATATTTTTGTTTGTTGTGTTGAAATAAAAAATTGTGGAATTGATTACAATAAGTATATGTGGGGAATCCACAAATAATTAAAGTAAAACAAACAAAAATAGGAGCAAGGAACATTGGAAAGACCTATCAAGCAGGAAAATCTGCCACATCTCAGAACAGTTGCCTTTTTGTTTGAATGGTACCATCAAAAGGCACAAAGAGCTGCAATCACAATTCAAAAGCTTCAAACATGCATAGAAGCCTATGAACGATCAAAATGCCGATCCAGCTGTCTATCAGGACCACCCCTTCCTATAACTGCATGCCTCTGATCCCTAAAATGGCGAAGGAGTGCCTGGGCCTACAAAAAAACATGTCATAAACCACATAACAACTTAGACAGCTTTGAGGATTTTTCTTTAGTCAGATCACTTACACTATGACAGAGACAGTCTACAATTGCTTCAAATGGGGACTGAGTAGTCACCTTCTCTTTTGCCCGTGGGGTACCAGATTGTGCCAAAGAAACCAAAGGTGGAATAGCACCTTCTTGCAAAACCAAAGCTCGAAACCTATTGCTATTTGTACAGAGTTGCAGCAGTGCCGCCGCAGCATTTTCCTTTCCTCTTTGAGAGCCTAGCTCCACTACCTCCACCAGAGCAGGAATGCCCCCCTGCTCACCAATAGCAAAGCGACCTTCGGGAATAGTTGAAAGATTAGCCAATACAGCAACAGCCTTATCTACCATTCCAGCGGCAGGGTCCATCAGTTCAACAAGAGATTGTATTGCCCCAGCCCGTACTATGCGAGCCTTGTTCTCATGATAAATAGACAGATTAAATAAAGCAGTGGCAGCATCCTTCTTCCCCCGAGGTGTACCATCCCTAAGCAGATCCACCAAAGGTGGGATGGCTCCTGATTGACCAATAATTATTTTGTTTTCTTCCATAACTGAAAGACTAAATAATGTTGCAGCAGCATTCTCTCTCGCTTCAGGACTTCCTGTTTTAAGTACATATATTAGTGGATCAATAGCACCAGCAGCAACAATCTCAATCTTATTGTTGTCATTAATCGATAAATTCAGTAATGCAGTAACAGCATTTTCTTGGGTCTCCATATCAGAACAATGTAATAATGCAACCAAAGGTCTAGTAGCTCTGCAATTTGCAATTATGATCCTATTTTCCATATTGTACTTAGCAAGGAGACGTAATTCTGCTGCCGCTGTTCTTTGTACTTCAATTATATCAGACTCTAGATCATCCACCAATTTTTCAATTTTCAGTACAATGTTTGGACTGTCAGCCCTTGTATCTGACATTGAAGAAATGATCCTAGGCATGGAGCTCCGATCTTCAACTCGCCGCCTCCATAAAGTCAAGCCACTTGATCCAGATCTCTCAGGCATTCTGGTTGAAGATTCTGTATCTCTATTTTCTCTATGTTGAGGACCTTTCACTGATGTTGCCAGTTTTAACTCTCCTGAAACATCACTGCTAAACTGGGAACCATCACTTGATGCTTTTAGACCCTCTAAAGCATTAGTACCTCGAACTGCCAGCTCCTGCCTATCATCCAGACTTGAAGGAACACTTGAAATGGATGCCTTTCGGCTTTGCTCAGGAAATTGTTCACAGCCATGATTGTTATCGAGAGTCCCTTTCATTGATGGTGATTCTTGTCCAATGTCACTCAGTGGTCCACTTTTTGTGCTCAAGTCTTCTTGGTTTTCACTGCTTGAAATAAACCCCATGTTTTCTTTTTGATAAACATGGTCTTCCATAGAAGATGGAAAACCCCTCAATGTAGGCAGTGAATTTGAAATACACAAGTTTCCATCTGCATTTTCATCTCTGGATAAAGAAAATTGCACATCATCTGATTCCTTCTTTTTAGTAGCTGTTTGAAAGATTTGGCTTTGAGGCATAGTGCATGTTGAAAGCTTTGCTGGTTCAGGTAAGGCAACATTATTTGACTCACACCAATTTGCAATCAACGCCTTTACAGTGTAGTTGGGAATCAGATGAGTATGTCTAAGGGTCTGACGTGTTTTAGGGCATGTTGTCATGCCCTGATCAAGCCACTGCTGAATATAAGCTCGCTCATATGTTTGTCCAGAAGCTACAATTACTGGGTCTGACATCAGTTCTAGCGAAAGAGGGCACCGAAAATCTGCAGGAATTGGCACTACTCCTGTTTGGCATTGCTTGACTTCAACTAGGTAATCACATATTTGTGTGATAACACCAATAACATCATTAATGTACTCTTCTTCTTGCTTGTCATTTTCAAGACGAACATATTCCTTTTCTTTCTCCAGAGCAGACGCCTCCTTCAATACTTCTTGATTTGATATCAAATTGAATCTATCTGCAATCCATTGTAGTTTCTCACAGCTTATCTTAAGACCCTCTCTGTGATCTCTCAGAACAGACTCAACCTCGTCCAAAGTTTGCTCATCTAAAGATTCACATGTATATCTTACCCTTCGCAATTCCTCAGCACAACTTTCAACCTACAATTAATGGAAGAGTGAGTCATTCTCTGCAACCTCAAACAACATAGATAGTAAATATAGAAAGAAGTATAATACAAGTATTTGATACTTAAATACCTGAAGCTGTATCTGGTCTGGAATACGTAGAGAAGAGAGAGGCAGTGAATTCAGAACTCGATAGATATCCAAAGAAACATTCCTAAATTTAGTGATATACTGCTGGCTGCGAAGTACCTGAGATGCCAGTAATAATGAACAGTCAAAACCTACTCGCAAAAGCTCTTCCAAAGACAAATCACAAAACCATTTTGATATATAAGCATCATCAGAAGATTTCATTCCTGATATCTCAACTGTAAATAGTAGGGAAAACTGAAAATGTTGTGCTTTGAAGAGAAACGTAAGAAGCTAAATGCCATTGGCATTTCAGGTCTCCCTCAAGAAACACCATCAGGATAAGAATGTGAAAGAGCTATTTTCTGACTTCCGACATCGACAATAACTCTCCTTCACAAAAACTCATATGTTTGAAAACAATAATTCCAAGGCCCATCTGGTATCCTCAATTTAAATATGTCATGTGCAGCATTTTGTTTTAATTAAATAAAAAAAAGATCTCTAATTCCACAGGTATTAGATCATATCATACAGCCATTGTATTCACTCAAACCAAAAAATTCAATTTAAATTCTTCAAACTTCAACAAGTTACATTCATTTCTTTGCATAGGCATGTCTCCCTCTCCATAACTCTATGCTGAAATGAACACCAAGTTGGAATTGATAAACAATCACTATAGTCATGTGTTGATATTTAGATTTGAAAAGAGGAAAGTATGAAGCATAATAATTTGTCAAAATCTAAAATTTGGAAGAGCATATGATCATAAGATCTGATGCAGAAAACATACTCAATCTGAGAAGGTAAGATTTTGCATCTCACAAATAAAGCAATAACAACCATAATGTTATGCTACGAAATGATCTGATCAGTGCTACAAAATCGTACGCCTCAAAACCTGGAATTTTATGAGGAATCAAAAGCTACTATAACTCAAACTTCAAACAGATGAAAATCTTAACAAAGAAATGGTGTTCAGAAAAAAGGACTTCAACAATGTCATGAAGACCTTGAAGAACTCAAATCTGAAGATTTTTCTGAACACCGACTTTTAACAGCAACCTTTTAATGAAGGTGTAAAGTATTAATTATGACATGACATCAAAAAGCGCTTGAGGAATCAAGATCCTCCTCAGCTGCAGTTTGATGACATGGATGTACATTGTAGATATCCATCATGAGTATATTTCAAATGCCATTGGCAAAACTTAAAGGTTCAGACTCCCAAGCAACAAGTTGAAGAAGAATCTTTCATATTAGAGGACAACTTCTGCAGTCCTCTTTTCCATGAGCTTTTGCTATTTCCATCACATTCTAATTACTTTGTAATGTCCCCATTTTGAGCTAAGTAATGATTTCTAGTTGAACTTGTTTTCACAACATGGAGAACCGGAATGTTGGTTTGTTTCTATACATGGAGAACCGGAATGTTTGCTCAACTAGAATTTTGGCTAAATATTATCATCGTATTTTCATTGAGATTAGCCAAAATTGTATTGGTTTAGAAAATGCAATATTGAAATTGTATTTTTAATTATTCGATTGGATCAATGGAGTTATGGAATAAAAGGGAAAATGAAATCTTTAATTACATTTTCCTCTAATCGAATTTTGCGGAGTTTGTATTGTGGATTGATGGAATAAGGAGATGCATTCGCCAAGGAAGAAGAATAGGTCCAAACCAAAAACAAATACATTGGATTGTGTATCAATCGGCCATCATAAGGGATCGACGCCATGGGAAGAAGTGTCAAAAGAAAATGCATTGGATCATGTATCAATCGCCTAGCTAAGAGGAATCGGCGGTTAAGGGAAATGAAGCTTTTTAAATGCAAGTAATATCAAATTAAATGCCAAATGCTCAATCGCCTAAGAGGTTGTTATGAGTCGATCAAGTGTAAGGAGGATTTTAAATGCATATGAAGAGATTTTTAATGCAATCGCCCAAGTTGTGATTCGCCCAAAGCAAAGAAAATGTTTTAAATGCCAATCATGGGCTGTTATGAATCGACTCAGCAAAGAAGAAGATTTTAAATGATGTTTGATGATTTTAAATGCCAAATAACTTCTTGTTCCAGCCGCCGCCCAAGGAAAAGCATTCAAAATGTTTATTGGATCGATCCTACTCAAGGGAGAGTGCAATTCATTTAATAAACACAAGACTGATTTTAAATGTTTGCATTGATGAATGTAATTCATTTAAAATTGTTGAAGAATGAGGAATATCATTGGTGGAATCCAAATTGCTTTCCAAATTACCCAAAAAGAGGAGCACTCAACCTTATGGAGATAAATAGAGACTTCCAACTTCATTTCAGAACTATTGATGCTTTGGTATGTTTTCTATTACTTTTGTTTATAGCTAGGAATTCCGATTTTCAGTTGTTTTGCAAGGAGATGACCCCTTGTTTGATATGGTGATGGCCCCATATCTTTGTGTGAGGTGTTATCATTCAGATTTTACCATTAGTGCTTGAATTTGCAGGTTTAGAAGAGCAATTGAAGTGTGTTTGGTATCATATTGAAGCCCTTGATTCATTGAAGACACTATCAAGGTAGTTATTGGGGCTTATGACACAATTGGAGCTACTTTAACATATTTTGCAAGGTCTGATATTTTATAATAGTGAGCTATTCACATTGTTACAGGGTTTTTGGAGTACATCTGACAAGTCTACAAGGGTTAGGAGAGTGACAAGTATCAAAGGAGCAATCTATGATCCTATAGTTTGGCTTGGAAAGGAGGTTTGATGCATTTGTGGTGTTTGAACATTGGCTGATCAGAATATACACCTACAGCAGTCATAACAGCCAGCTGTACCTTTATATCAGTCAATTATATTTGCATTTACAGGGCTGCAACTTTCAATCTATGTTTAGAGGATCATTGTCTATTGTTTATATATTGATATTGAAGCTATAGAAGACATTTGGCAACTATTTCATGATGTTATCAAGTCTGATATGACTGATACATTGACTGTAATTTCATGACAGCAGTATGTTATGTGATGTTATTTCATTTCTAGTCAATGGAGATGCAAGGAGTTTGATGGTTTTCATATATGTTGATGTATGTTGATATTTTATATTGATTTGAGCAAGAAATCTTATCTAAAATTTGAAAAAACATTTCAGTCATTTGTAGTAGGGTCTTTACATACTTCTTGAGCATGTCCAAGTTTCAATTCAACATATATATAATCAATAAAAAGAAAACTGCTTGTTTTAAAAAGATTCAGCTACATTCAAATGGCATTTGAATATACTAATAACAGTAAGTACAAATTCTTAACATAGAAGAAACGAACTGCACCAACAGCAGATACTTCAAATAACCAAAGTAACACGACTACAACTAAGCACCAACACCTTATTGCGCACCATTTTACTTTCAATGAGCTGTCATTGTAACTTTTTTTTGGCTTTCTTCTTGTTTAAGATGATGCAATTTGAAAATATATGGGGAATGTGCAAATGCTGGCAAATTGGTCTGCAACAGCACTGCAGTTAAGTTTTACATGAATGAGACCTAAATTGCTAGTCTTGGTACGGGTACGACAGTATGGCAAAAAAAAAATTCCTTGGGTATAGGTACAGGTTTGGCTATATATATGTACATGTATTAAAAAATTTAAAATTATAAAATATAAAAACAGTGATACTCATAATTGCTAATAAACAAATATTTAAATACCTCATAATTTGTGAAAATGAAAATACTCATAAATTCATATTTCAGTGATTTGTCAAATGTCAATACACAATGAAAATTACAATCAATATTCAATAATCTTCATATTACTCTTCATCAAGAGTATCAAAGTCAACATTTGGTTCAATTTCATTTGAATGACAATCAGCGGCAGTGCCACTCCCACTAGCCACGTTACGTGTAGAAGTTGCCTCATCTATAGAGACTTTGGCAAGCTATGCAACTGTAGTGTCTAAGTCGGCACACTCAGGAGTTTGATCCCAATTCTTTGTCATCCCCTCATTGTATTCAGGTGTCTTATGTGACAAGAGACGAAGGTCGGAGTGCACAAAGCCCAAATCCTCAGCTTTTTTTTGCACCCAATCGGTTGCGCTTAACCAAGTGGATGGAGTATGTACTCCAATTCCGCTCAGCTGAAGAAGAACTCACAACCTGTTGAATTTGCATACAGCATTTACAATTACAAAACATAAATTATAAATTATAAAATTATAATATATAGCAACAAATGAGAAACAAGAAAATTAAAAAATAAAAAGATGCATACTTGAGAGAATTTTTATTGCAAGAGGCTACAAGTAAATAGAGCCTTGGCCATGTATGTACCACCATTCATGAGCATCTTTTTTGTGCTTGTCTTGAAGAGCGCAAACATCATGATTTCTTGAAGATATGAAGTGGCCAAACTCACTCAAGACAACACTTTGTATATCTACATCTGGAAATATTCTTCTAAATGCAGTCTTGTAGCCAGCAACAACCTCTCCATCCCTATATGGTGCCACCCTCCTCTAAGAGTAAAGTATCTCTTTGCTATAATACTTTGGGGACAAAGCAAATGCTAGGAGATGCAAGGGCGTGGGCATCTTGTTCCAACAATCAACAATAATCCTTTGCACTCTTTCGAAAAATGCTTTTGTTGGGTCGTGCTCCTTGGCTTCTATTATGGTCCTTATTTTTTCAACCATGGGATCCATGCCATCATAAATTTCAGCCAAACATGGGAAATCTGTATCAGCATACCTAATCATGTTGATGATGGGCTTAGTGAAACTCAAAACATATTTCACACGAGCCCACCACTCATCATCTAGGTTCAATGCTTTGACTTTTTGGGCTCTCTCTATACTTCATTGCCTCCATACACTCCAAAGACTGTTGATGACCATAGCACTCAATGCATCTCGCACCTTCACAAGTTATCTTAAGAGGATTGTGTGTGATGCAAATCGAGTTTTGGCAACCTAACATGGTGTAAAAAATACAAATTAAAATATTAAAAGGTAGAAGACATGTCACATATCAACAATTAAAAAATTTAAAAATACCAAAAAATAAAATTTAAATTACCTTCAACAACTCCAAGTTGGAGAATGTCCTGAAGATGCCTTGTGACATATGATGATTAGTCATACAAACATTTGAATCTCCTCAACCTTCGTTTAGATTTCTTTGACCCACTCAATCTCTGTGCCCATCTTTTGCAATATCAAATTGAGTGAGTGGACAACACATGGTATCCAAAAAAATGCCCATACGTACCTTCCACTACAGAACTAGCTGCCCTACAATTTTTAGCATTGTCTGTTATGACTTGGACACTATTTTCAGGGCCCACCATTTCAATGGATTCTATGAGGATGTTGGCAATGAAATTTGCATCCTTCACTTGCCCCTCACAATCCACTGCCTTCAAAAACATCGCCCCTTTAGACGACATTGTAATGACATTGATCAATGGTCTATTTTTGCAATCTTTCCATCCATCAAAAATGGACACTTGTTTTGGGCCATGTATCATTGATTGCTCTCAATGATGCCTCTACTAAAGCTTTCTCCTTCACCAATAAGGTGGTTCGCACCTTTTCATACCCATGTCTAACATAATCAGCAAGTGCATTGGCAATGGTTGTCACCATATCCCACCAATATGGTGATCTAACGAGGTTGAAAGGAAGCCCATTGCCATAAATGCAACGAGCAATTCTCTCATCTGCAACCTCCCTCGCTTCATTCTTGAAGGCCTTTTCCAATGGGCCTCTTTTAAGCGAAACATTCTCTTCTCAAGAAGATGGTGGCAATGGCATGAAAGGACGTGGGTCAGTCGGTTGTGATAAGCCACTAGGAGGCTTTTGCAAGCTATTCTTGGCAAGAGGATGTGCTTTTTCCTTTGATCTACTACTTACCATGTTGGCATCATCTTGTTCTTTAATGTACCCCATTATTTGTTGCTTTGGCAACCCTTTCTTTATCCAGCCCACAACAAGCTTTTATTCCCAAGCAGGGAATAGCGCAGAAGTGAGCTTTCACTTGACTGTACGAGCTCTTATACTCAGTTCCACATTGGCTACAATGCCAATGATAACCCTCACCACCGGGAAGTTGTTCAATCACTATCATATGTCACCAAAGAGGTGACACTGCATCAAATTTAAATGAAATCTCTGCATTGGGGGCAACTGAATTGGAACTACCAGCCATTCTGTATGAACCTAAAACAAAAAAAAAATCACAAATTTACAACCCTACTATAAACACGTCCTACAACTTAAAAAATCAATAAAAAATCGGCACTATAACCCCTTATCATACATAAAAAGTTCTTTAAAATATTCAAAACTATGAAAAAATTTTGAAAAATATTAAAAAATCTTCAAAAAAAGTTATTCAAAACTTGAAAAAAATGAAAGATTCACTCACCTTTCATGGTTAAATCTTCTTTGTACAGCTATTTCTCCCCTGTTAGCGTAGGTTTAACTCTCATGTAGCCCTCACCTTCGAAAAAAAATGAAGCAACCTTCAAAAACCCAACAATGGCAACATGGAGGAAAAAAATGTTGTTTTGGTCTTTTGTGTTTGTGAAATGAGTGAAACATGTGATGCCCTCACTTTAGGGCGAATTTGTGCTTTTAGGATTTTTTTTGTTTAAAAAAATGTGATTTTTTTTTAATTTATGGGCCCAAGTGCCGTAGTTCCCCCTAGGTTCGCCCAAGGTACCACCCGGGTACCCTGGGCTTTACCCTAGGCGAACCCTAGGGAGAACTAGCCCAAGACCCGTACCCATACCAGTATGGGGGGTTCCTAAGGGACCCAGTAACACAAAATGAGATGGAAAGCATGGACAATGGAGAGATGTGAGGATATGTTTGCCCAGGGTACCACCCTGGGCTTTACCCTAGGTGAATCCTGGGGAGAACTGGTCCAAGACCAGTACCCGGACTGGACCCATACCAGTATGGGGGGGTTCCTAAGGGACCCAGTAACACAAAATGAGATGTAAAGCATGGATGGTGGAGAGATGTGAGGATATTCATAGCATTATATTTTTGAAAGTCCAATGACATTTTGGAAATGGGATAGTATTAGGACCTGAGAGCAGAGGTGAATGTATAATTTGTGTACAAGAGAGATTATTAGGCTTATGCCACCTTCACAAATTAAATTGTCACATCGCAAATCTTTGAAATTTTAACACTCTAAGCAAAGAACTAGCTTCTGCAAAAGTATTGATATTAATGCCTGTGTGTTGATTATACACATAAAAAAAATGACAGTCAGCAGTATACATAAAATGGCCTCAATGCTGGCAATACCAGGATTCCCAACACACATTTAAAATAACCTACACCTCCCTGCCTTCCCTAGAGCAAGAAGCAACAGACCCAACCATCCTATGCAATGGAAAATACAGTTACGCACAACCATGCTCCCTACACCAACCCAAGCATGGACAAAAAGAAGCATAGTGAATCTAAGCACCTTAGTATTTCTCCAATATTTTAGAACAGGAGGGTGTAGGGACAGGATTTCGAGGATGGTAAAAGGTTTCTTAGATTTTGGGACAAGATTGGCCATCCCCCTACTGTCCGCAAAATCCCATCCCCCTGTTGTCCCCAAAATCTAGGAAATTTTTTGCCATCCCCAAAATCCCATCCCCATGCCCCCCATCGCGGAAACTCAGAGAAACACTAAGTTGCTTCAATTCACTATGGTTCTTTTTGTCTAGGCTTGGGTTGGTATACGTATGTATAACCATAATTTGCACAAAATGTACAAAATTAAATACAGAGTGTAATGTCCCTTGCGGAACCGTTAGCCAAAAATCTCCAGAAAATTTTTCAAAACTTACAATCAACACAGATCCAAGCTTCCTGATCACCTAGTTCCTGATCTGGGCAAGGTAAGAGCAGACAATCGGATTATGGACAATGGAAGTAATCAACTGACTGGTTGCAATGACCAGTATACAAAGAAACAAATAACAAACTGGTAACAATGACCAGTATACAGTTCAATACCAAACCGGTGGATGTAAAATATTTTCTTGGAGCAAGGACCAGTTGATTCATGCCAATAATGGTGTATAAAAAAAAATAACTAATGGCGGCTATGCCATCCAACGTTTTACAATGCTAATTCAGAGATATTAAATATTCCGATGGATAACCTTCTAGAAATTACAAATGTAATCCTTTTCAGATTTTAGAGTGTTTCTGGCGATAAACCGCACAAAAACTAACAACTTAATTTCAACTGGAATCTTTCTGGACAATTTTCAGATTTAATACTAAATTACTTCTTGCAATGAAATGCCCAAAAAGCAGATTTGGAACAGCAACTTGTATGAATAATAAACAGTGATAAATCTGCTGATTAATACCAGTTTACCTTGCCTTGTTGCTGAAGAATGGTCCCATGAAGATGCATTAATGAAAATAGGTCTGAAAACTCCTGGAAGTCCCCTCAAATCACCCCCAAATGAGGCGGCTGAGTCAAAGAATTAAGTTCTGATTTAAATCAGGTTTCAACAAGCTTCCGAAAGGAAGCACTTCGCCCTCTTTATGGTACGGTTCCCTTGTCAAACAACAAACAAGAAATATAGTCTTCTAAATTCAATGCAGCCAATTTAATAATCTTTGACTGGTGGTTTGTGCAGCCAGCATAGTAAATATGCTCCAAAATAATATTGAACCAACTCGTAACTTTTGGGAAGTTTGGCTGGAAAAATGGTACGGCAGCCTTTGGGGAGTCTTCCTCATACACAAACTCACTTAAAATATGATCAATATAAATGCATTTGACTACTCATAAATCTGCACTTTCTCACACACAACTCACACTCATAGAATTTTTTTTTTGACTTACAACCACACAATTTTTATGTATATTCTGGAATATATCAACACAACAAAATATTGGAAATACAAACAGATTCAACTCAATGGAAATCTCTGTATGAAATTTCACCAACAAGAACAGAGGGGTTTCATCCTCAATCCCATATGCCTTCAGGGTTTTCGTCCTTCGGGCAGCCTTAAGGGTTTTCGTCTTTCAGGCAAATTGGGCACAAAGCTCAAACTCAACTAACAAAGTTGTAGAAGAGATGGAATCCCTTCAAATGAACCTGCATCCTCTTTTTATAGACTCAGGAGGGAAAATAAAATATTACTTTTTACTTTTTGCCCGAACACCTAATTTTAATTTACCTTTTGTAATTTCCCACCCATCTAAAAGAATAAACTTAATATTACAAAAGAGCTTTTTTCACCCCATTTAGGCAGCCTAAAAATAATAATAAAATGACCTTTTTACAAAATTATGAAAATTAATATAAAGGTCAACTTTAATTATTATTTTTTAAATTTATTTTCCGCTCCCACACTAAACTACGAAAAATACCAAAATAACTAATTAAATTATGTCCATGAAATCTACTAGCTAAAATTGAGTAGGAAATACGAAACCTCCAGAAATGAAGCTCTCCAAGGTTTGTGGACCTCTCCAAGAATCTTGGAATGCTCCAAAAATGCTGGAATTGATGTGAACGAAAATGGGACATGATGGTGAGAACACAACTAATGATTGATAGTTCAATGTCAACTGTCAAATCATAAATGTTGATGATAAATCAAAATGGCTTATATCATAGCAGCATTACTCGGAATTAGGACTGACTTAGCTGTAATGTCCCCTTCTAGCAAGCCAAAATTTTCACAACTTTGCACACAATTTCAACTTGTAAAAGAGTACATTAGAATTCAATCCTTCTTATCTAATCATATAAACCATAAAGATATATCAATTCAAGCCTTATAATCATAACATTATATGCATTATGCCTTTCTTTATTTCACTTTACAATATCATAATTCCTTCCGGAAGAGATCATTACTTGGGCCAATCATGTTAATCCAATCATTCACCCAACAAGAGAGGGTTCCTTGGGTACAATCTTGCCATAGGTCCATTATTCTTCCTTTGATCTAGAATGGCAATCTTCACCAACTAGAGTCAGAGGCCTATCCACTTGTCCCATATTGGCACTCTACACAAATTGGAACAAGGGCCTTTTTCCACTTGCCTCAAATTAGCACTCTTCACTAATTGAGACAAGGGCCTATCTCCACTTACCTCATATTAGCACTCTTCACTAATTGAGATACGGGCCTATCTCGGTTGAGTACTCTTCACCTCTTTAGGACAAGCACTCTTCACTTGCCTTGGAGGGTTAGAGCCTTATCAACTCGAGCCTTAAATACCTTGGTCAATTGTAAAACCCTTGATCTCACTTACTTGGTGTGATGGATTAACAATGATGTCCATTTCTCATTCCGGCCTTTCATAGTTATAAATGATAGTTCCAATCATATGTTAGCCTTTCATACTTCTTCAAAATGTTTTCTTATGCATCAAATATATATAGTTCTTATAATGATTATACATCATGTAACAACTCATATTTTTATTTATAATTCTCATTTAAAACATAATCTATTTGTATCTTCTAATATTATTTCCTTCTAGATTTCCTAACCATAATAACATATAATTCCTACTTAACATTTATTACTTTTATTTGCCACATCCATATTAGAATGTTGATTTAGAAGTATTCGTAGCCTCTTTGCCATAATAACTATTACTTAAACATTATAATATTCATATTGCAATCGATACATAATATAATTCGATGGAAATATAAAACCATACCTTGGCAATGTGTCGATTTGACGGGCAATCTTAATGCTCCTTTAGACTGGTCGAATATCCGATCTGAATATATATATTGATTTATACTTCTGCTGCTCACTGAAGGTTGTTCCTTGACATGTATGTCTAGTCTTTGTATCTGCGGATCTTACAGAAACGACTGGGGATATATATATAGACTGGTCGAATATCCGATCTGAATATATATATTGATTTATACTTCTGCTGCTCACTGAAGGTTGTTCCTTGACATGTATGTCTGGTCTTTGTATCTGCGGATCTTACAGAAACGACTTGGGATATATATATGCACCGACCTGCTCAATCACTTCAATGTATGCTTCATATGATGATGGTCCTTCGCTGTTAATGTAGGATCTGAATTTATATTGTGTTGTTTGGCGATCGATCTGTGTAAGAGGTTCTTGTGTCCTCCTTCGATGCTTACATATGTTGATGTGTTGGGCACTTGAGGCGATAGACAGCCGATATATATATATATATATATGATGGTGTTTTGATGTTTGATATTTGTTGTTCACTAATGTAATGAGTGAAGATTGGATATTGTATGATGTTCGATATGATATCCCTCCTTGATCCATCACTTATCCGCCTATATAGGGCGCGAGTAGGATGCATAATGAATACTTGCATTACTTGGAAGACCACGCACCTCTTCATGACCGATAGTTTATGTAAACAATGCTTATTACTCTTAACAAGATCAGCGCTCCTCATGAATAATTAGTAATGCTTAAGGAAATTGGTAATCACTTTGACTTATTAGATTTTTGTCTTTTATGCCAACTCATCCTTGTCTTTTATGACTTGTCATTTTATAGTTTTGTCTTCTTCTCTCTTCCAATATATGTAGACTATTTCTTGAAGTTTTCCAAGGTTAGAATGGAATGATCAATATGAAGCATTTCCAATCTTTAATTAGAAATTATCAAGCTATGACATCAGCAAACCAAAAGTACAAAATTATATCTAGAATTCAATTACTCACAATATTTACGACTTTCCAGGATGGGGGGGGGAAACGGAGCTAGGGTTTCGGGGTCAACAAAGAATTTCCTAAATTTTAGGAACAACAAAGGAATGGTGGGGGTATGGCTTATATATATAAGCTATGCTCCCCCAAGTTTTGGGGATGGGGGACAACAAGGGACAAGGGGACGCATTTCGGGGACGCCATTTTTTTTGGGCCATTTTTAGGGGACGGCTACTAAAAAATAAAGAAATTTTTGAAAATATAGGGAAATTTCAAATATTTGTATGATAAGATTGATAAGGCATTCGTTATAGACATTATACAAGCTTAAAAAATAAATATATAACAATAACATTACACTTGAACTAAGTTTTAACTTGTCACATGAGAACTGACAAACAAATTAACAAAATTTAATTGCTTTCAATGACAATGTGCATATATATTATATCAAAATTACATCCAAATGCCCAAAGGCTGCAAGTTTCAACAACAAAATGACAAAAACATAGAGAATATATGGCTGTCCCTAATCAGCCTCTACTAAGACTGCATCAAAATCAAAGTCTAAGTCCGAATCACTGCCACCATGAGGAGCTGCCTCATCCCCAAAATAGGTTAAAAACTATTGACTAAACAAAAACTATTAAGTATTAACATAAAATCTCAAATCCATCTACTAGGATTTTTACGGTGCATTTTTAAATTATTTCCTAATAGACAATTTGTGCAGCTTGTTGTCATTTGTTTCTTTCCTATACACCAAAAATAATTTACAAAAAATGCCATTGGTTGCCCTATGTTTGCTGCAAACTATGCATCACAGTATTTAACCTCTTTGTTCACTACACAATACTCTGCCTTTAGTGCAGCAAAGATGAAAACAAGATAGCATTAGAGGATGAAATAGAGTTATAGCATCTAGAGAACAAACAGAAACTTGAAGGTGTGTTCTAAAGTATAAATCTTCCCTGCTCTAATAATAACTAAAGAAATGCAGCCCCTTTATTCTGACATTTGATCTCTGAGCATAGAGTATTTACAACATTTTTTTGGTCCATTGGCAAAGTTGTCAACATGCATTGCCCCAATATCTGGTAAATATTATGTTTGAGTGTTTCTAAAAAAATTGAGTCAAACTTTTCTGGGTCGTCCCCTGCTGTCCCCTGCCTTTTCAGGGACATCCTTGGGATGTTTCCTGAACTTGGCAAAAAAAGGGGACGGGTAGGGGACATTTCCTACCTGTCCCTGCATCACTGAAATGTCCCCTATAGGGGACGGCGTGCTTTGGGGCAGGGGACGCGTCCCTATGGAGCATAGTATATAAGCCATCCCCACACCGCCCCATTCCAAAAACTCAGAGAAACACTGAGGTGCTTAGATTCACTAAACTTCTTTTTGTCTAGGCTTGGGTTGGTATACATATATAACCATAATTTGCAAAAAGAGGTGTACAAAACTAAATACAGAATTGAGGACACAACTAATAATTGATAAAATTCAATGTCAATTTTCAAATCATAAATGTTAATGATAAATCAAAATGGTTTATATCATAGTAGCATTACTTGGAATCATGATTGACTCAACAAACCAAAAGTATAAAAGTATAAATGGAATTCAATTACTCACAATGTTTACGAGTTTCCGAGATGGGGGGACGCAGATTTGGGATTTTGAGGACAATAAAAAATTTCCTAGATTTTGAGGACAACAGAGGAATGGTGAGGGGCACGGCTAATATATTATATATATTATATATATATAAGTTGTCGATCCTAGTACGGGAACGGGTTCAAGGTTTGGGTACGTCAGTATGGCAATATTTTTTGCTCAGGTACAGCTACGGCTACATAAGGAAAATACATATATAAAAACTCTAAAAAGTTAAGTAGTAATACTCATAATTGCCAATAAACAAAATAATAGAATATCTAAATACCTCATAACTTGCAATAAGGAAAATACTCATCAATTGAAATTCATAATTTAGTGATTTCTCAAATTTCAATACAAAATGAAAGTTACGATCAATATTCAATAATCTTCATATGGGTCTTCATCAAGAGCATCATAGTCAACATTTGGTTCAACTTCATTTGAACCACAATCAGCTAGAACACCACTCCCACTAGCCATGTTCGTGTCATGTGTAGAAGTTGCCTCATGGTCCTCATCGATAGACTTTGGCAAGTTGTGAAAGAATAGCATCTAAATCGGCGCAATCAGGATGTAATGTCCCCATTTTCCGAATGGTCATCCAACGAGGTCCACTAGCCTATTTTTATTCCCATAGGCTAAGTTGGGAGTTATAAGGGAATAATTTGATTAATTAAATAATAAATAATCCTAAGTCATTTTTGGGATATTATATTTAATTAATTAGCTAGACCTATTTTTATTATAAAAGTGACTTTATAATATTATATTGAGAAATTATAAAAATAAGTCACTTTTGAAAAAGGAAAATATAAAATAAAATAAAATAATAAAAGTGAGTCTTATAAAAGTTCTTTCCAGAAAGTTCACTTGTGGCTTTAAAAAGAGGTGAAGGCAAAACATTTTCATATCCTTGATTTGTTATTTGCTATTGGAGTTTTCTTTGTGAGCTACAACTACAGCTTCAACAAACCCTAGGACGAAAACCCTTGGGATTTTAGGTGGATTGGACGAAAACCCAAGTCTATCCATTTAGTGGATTCACTTCAAGATTCACACTTGTGCTTCATTGAGCAATTTGGAGAGAATTAGGGCATCGAAGATATATATTTCTTGCAGGTTGTTATTGAAGGAGTTTGTGGCCAAATTTGTGAGATTTGTGCCAAATACAAATTTGCAGATAGGATTGAAATTTCTAGTTATTAGCATTGGAGAAATTGGTAAATGTTTGTCGTGCCATGATAGAGGGTTTATGTTAAACCCTAAGTGCCAAGATTGGAGGAGATTACTACATGTTGAATGTGGGCGCACCAATTGGATGAGAACAAACCTGGTCGCAGCCCTTTTAGGTCTTCATTTTACTTATTAAGGAGACGTCTCACAGAAAGGAAGGGCGTGAGCATTAGGGAAGGACGTTGAGGTCTTGATATGGAAGTTGATGCAGATTTTGGAGGTTTTGGGACAGTCACAGCCTAGGAAAGTTGGATGCAGCCCTTGGAGGAGACTTAGCTGCTGCTAATGATATGTTTCATGACCATTTTCAGACCGCCCAACATTGTGTGGAGGTTACAACAGGTTCTGAGTAAAAAGAACAACATTATAAAAAGGTTTAAAGCAGATTGGGAAGTCATTTTGGAAGTTACATTGCATAAGGAGATTAGTTCTCCCAGCCATAGAGGACACTTGATACCATTTGCCATCCATTGGAGTCTTATTTATGATATCAGCTGATCACACCAAGTGGAAGTCATGCATGTTTTATTTATACATTTCTGGGTATGTTGCTGCTCTAGATATTGTTGTCAATTGATGTAAACAGCTGCTAGTAATTCAAATCTTTAAGTTGAATTCATCTTCTCCTTTGCAAACTGTTATTAAAGAAATGTTATTTAGTCATAGGATGTTTATTATTGATTGGTGTATGTGTGCAAAGTGTTTGATCAAATCTTCATTATGCAAAAAAACTGATTATGCTCAAGGTAACCATCACTCAAACAAGTATTCAGACACTAGAAACTCATAAATCAGTCATAACCAGCTTGCATGCAA
Organism: Cunninghamia lanceolata; assembly: GCA_027924645.1. Taxonomy (NCBI): domain Eukaryota; kingdom Viridiplantae; phylum Streptophyta; class Pinopsida; order Cupressales; family Cupressaceae; genus Cunninghamia; species Cunninghamia lanceolata. Next base: position 396,238 of record BSBN01000053.1, on the reverse strand, counting down.
AGTGTTTGACAAAATGTCAAACCATTAGACATCAGAAATTTGTGGTTTAAGACAAGAATTCTAGAAGGGATTCTTACAGTGGTATCAGAGCTTAGCATCCTGCCAGCCTGTTTGGGTGTGTGATTCAGAAAATTTCAAAGTTATAGCAGTGAATTTCAGTAGTGGTTTAGATGGGCAGACTTGACTCTCTTAGAAAGAATCAATATAAGTTGCTTGAATCTCTTAGAGAAAGTCAACATGAGATGATAAGAACTCTCCAAAAATTCTTACAAAAGGAAGAGGATGAGTAGGCAGTAATGAAAAGAGAGGCCACAAATATTATTGATGAGTACCAGGGATTCCTAGATGACTTTAAGCATCAAATTTCCTTTGATGATTTTTTCGGAATACTTGAAGAAAGGAATCCAAGCAAGATAAAACTATATAACTACATCAGAAAATTGGGAAAAGAAGAAGAAAGAGAAGAAAAAGAAATAATGTGAAAAGAAGAGCTTCAAAATTTATAGACCATTTCAAAAATCTTCTAATCAGCCCCAAAAGAAGAGCAAAAATCAATTGAGGAAAGCAACATTCAATTGAGGAAAGAACAATGTTGCTTCACATGCCAGGAAGTTTGGACACCTAGTCATACATGTGGAAACAATAAAGAAGATGAATCGGTGATCACAGGTTTATTTCAGCAGAGTGATGATATGGACAAAGAAAAATCACTTCATGCATCCACAAGTAAGGAGTACATGAGTCTTCATGACAATGACGAGATTGAAGGGTATGCTGATATGGAGTTTGTCAAATCAGCAGCTATTGATCAGCCATATGAAGGTATGGATTTTCTTGATGATCCATTACTTGAGCATAGCGTTGTCTCACCATCTTTACATAATAGTTGCAAGGAATCAATTAGTGAGTTGGCTGACTTTGAAGATGATATTGTTCATACATACGAAGGCAATACTGAAAATTTGTTATGTGATGATCAAAGTTACTTTGATGAATTTGATCAAAGACCTTTAGCATTGCAAGATTTGAAGGCTCAATTTATGGTTAAGGAAGAGAAAATTGTGCATACACTTTTTGGAACAGCAAACAATGATAGGTATCCATCAATTGAAGATCATAAGGACTATGAAGACATCAACAAAGGGTATGAAGCAAAAGCTGATTATATGATTGTGAACAGCAGTTCGTTATCTTCACATGATAGCTAAGCATGAGATAGTGTTTGTGGATCCAAGCTACATACAAGCTGATTTTGAAAATCATGGCATAGAGAATGTTGTGAGAACTCAAAACATGTGTGGTGAGTGGCAAGGAGAGCTAAGGAAGCCAAGTTGTTAGCCACTCAAGCAAAACAACACCTACAAGAGATTAAGGAAAATTTTGTTCACATGGATCATGAAAGGCCACAACTAGATGCATTTCTTCATCAATTTTCAGTACTTCAAAGGGAAGAAACTATGATGGTAGAGCATGAAGAAAAATTAGATTTGTGGGATGAACCTTTTGAGAGGTATGTGCATATGGATTTTGGGTTTCAAGTAGACTATAATCCAAGGCATGAAGGTATTCATGAGAATAGAGAAATTTTAGACTTGGTTCAATGGTTTTCAACTTACACATTGATGTTAGGTAGCTGTTCTATAATACTGATCATAAAATTTTCAGGCTTTACCTTGATGATTGCAGCTGATTGCATGGATTTGTGTGCACGGGACTGTCACTATAGCATTTTGAGATTGAATGATGCTGAGATCTTATCAATTTATGACAGTGCAAGCATTCCAAGGATGATTATAGATCTAATTTTCAGTTTTAACAGTGCTGTCATTATTTGTACCAGCAGTCTAGAGAGGATATGCATGCTTGGTTATGCACACATAATGAACACCTCTCAAGTCCATATGAAACAATTCAAATTTAGATGGATAGCTTGTGATGGTGACTTGATAAGAGATACTTATCCTTTCATTATCAGTTTATATGAAGGTGCAATAATTTGGGATCCAGGCATTGGTATGATTAGTGGATTGTTTCACAATGATTTGTTAAATGACAGTTGTATCAGAATGGAGCAGCGGAAACTTGGTGGAGCATTCTTCAGATTAGTTTGGGATCCTGGAATCTCAATGATTGTATGCCGGAGTTGTTTCAGTTGTGATTACTTGGGGCAAACAATCTTTGAGTGGGGAGGATTTGTAATGTCCCCATTTTCCGAATGATCATCCAACGAGGTCCACTAGCCTATTTTTATTGCCATAGGCTAAGTTGAGAGTTATAAGGGAATAATTTGATTAATTAAATAATAAATAATCCTAAGTCATTTTTGGGTTATTATATTTAATTAATTAACTGGACCTATTTTTATTATAAAAGTGACTTTATAATATTATATTGAGAAATTATAAAAATAAGTCACTTTTGAAAAAAGAAAATATAAATAAAATAAATTAATAAAAGTGAGTCTTCTAGAAGTTCTTTCTAGAAAGTTCACTTGTGGCTTTAAAAAGAGGTGAAGGCAAAACATTTTCATATCCTTGATTTGTTATTTGCTATTGGAGTTTTCCTTGTGAGCTGCAACTACAGGTTCAACAAGCCCTAGGACGAAAACCCTTGGGATTTTAGGTGGATTGGACGAAAACCCAAGTCTACCCATTTGGTGGATTCACTTCAAGATTCACACTTGTGCTTCATTGAGCGATTTGGAGAGAATTAGGGCATCGAAGATATATATTTATTGCAGGTTGTTATTGAAGGAGTTTGTGGCCAAATTTGTGAGATTTGTGCCAAATACAAATTTGCAGATTGGATTGAGATTTCTAGTTATTATCATCGGAGAAATCGGTAAATGTTTGTTGTGCCATGATAAAGGGTTTATGTTAAACCCTATGCACCAAGATTGGAGGGGATTACTACATGTTGAATGTGGGCACACCACTTGGATGAGAACAAACCTAGTCGCAGCCCTCTTCCTTGCAGTCACAGCCCTTTTAGGTCTTCATTTTACTTATTAAGGAGACATCTCACAGTTTAAAGGAAGGGCATGAGCATTAGGGAAGGACATGGAGGTCTTGGTATGGACGTTGATGCAGATTTTGGATGTTTTGGGACAGTCACAGCCTAGGAAAGTTGGACGCAGCCCTTGGAGGAGACTTAGCTGCTGCTAATGATATGTTTCAGGACCATTTTCAGACCACCCAGCATTGTGTGGAGGTTACAGCAGGTTCTGAGTAAAAAGAACAGCATTATAAGAAGGTTTAAAGCAGATTGGGAAGTCATTTTGGAAGTCACATTGCATAAGGAGATTAGTTCGCCCAGCCATAGAGGACACTTGATACCATTTGCCATCCATTGTTGTCTTATTTATGATATCAGCTGATCACACCAGGTGGAAGTCATGCATGTTGTTATTTATACATTTCTGGGTATGTTGCTGCTCTAGATATTGTTGCCAATTGATGTAAACAGCTGATAGTAATTCAAAACTTTAAGTTGAATTCATCTTCTCCTTTGCAAACTGATGTTAAAGAAATGTTATTTCAGTCATTGGATGTTTGTTATTGATTGGTGTATGTGTGCAAAGTGTTTGATCAAACGTTCATTATGCAACAAAACTGATTATGCTCAAGGTAAACATCACTCAAACAAGTATTCAGGCACTAGAAACTCAGAAATCAGTCATAACCAGCTTGTATGTAAAGTGTTTGACAAAATGTCAAACCATTAGAAATCATAAAATTGTGGTTTAAGAAAAGAAGGGATTCTTACACAAGAGTTAGATCCCAATTCCTTGTCACCCCCTCCTTGTAATCAGATTTCTTATGTGACAAGACGCAAGTTGGAGTGCACAAAGACCAAATCCTTAGTTTTTTTTTTGCACGCAATCGATTACATTTAACTAAGTGGATATGTAATATCCCTAATGGATATTGGACTGAAAGTGTAAAGCTCTGATACCACTTTAATATCCCTGATGGATATTGGCTATGATTCTGTATATAGCTCTGATACCACTTTAATATCCCCTATCTGGATTTTTGTTCAAACCATGAATTTTTCTGATTTCCTCTCTACTGATTTTCTGAGTTTTAGGTACGTGTTCAATGTTTGTTTTCAATGCAAATTCATATATCAAATGTACATAACATCATCAACATTTAACAACAATGCTCCAACCTTCAATATGCTCTTATTTCCTTCATGTGAAGCCAAGTCACCAATTGTTGAAGCTGATTAAAAGTCTGATACAAAGTTGGTCTGCTGCCACTGGAAATATAATTTGGTCTGATCAATACTCAGCTTGCCATTTAAAATCTAATGGTGCTCAGACCCATAGCTGGAAGTATTCCAAGAAGGGCACTACTATTATGACTCCACTGTGAATACAGGTGCTGCTCAATTATGTAATCAGAATAGTTATGGCAGGAGCTGGTCTGATTTGGCACTTCGTAGACAGCAAATTAAAACTCCCAATAAGCTGACAATAGTTGCAAAAGACATCAAGTGGATGAAGAATAGCACAAAATCTTTAATAAGACCACACCCAAAAGTCTATTCTGAGCAGCAATACTATTCAGAACTACAAACCAAATGGAGCGCTCTCCTTTAAATTCCACGATTCTCTAAATTCCCATTAATATTTACCAAAGGAGGTATGACTGATATTAAGGAATGATGTGGCTGTTTGTGGGGGCCACACTCCACTACTATTCCTCACACAATTTCTTAATAATTTCCTTCCAAACTTTCTCACGTAGCCTTCAACAATTATGGATGAGGTGTCTAGTGTCTTTGGGACCCACCATCCACTATGACTTCTCTGCACAAATGATTTTTAAATATTTATGATTTCATTTCAAATCCTACGCAGCCTTAAAGCTGTCCAAACTCTTCATAAAGAAACCGTTTGAAAGCCCAATATTCATCTTAGAATCAAAGGAACTCTTTTCAAAATACAACGCATCACCTAATATACTATCTTGAGGATATAGATGAAGCGCTTCTCAATACTCTAGCAATATTGTAGATGCAAACACCACTGGGGCCCACGATCTGTTCACAGTTTCTTAAATCTGCAAGGACAATACAAATTCCATACAAGAGTCCTCGTGAAATCAAACCTCTATAATATATGCCTCAAAAAGGCTGCGGCTCTTTGTGGAAGTCAGCGGCAAAAAGAATATAAAGGAACGACTTCAATTTTTATTCAAACTTCCAAATATTATTGCGGGCTCCTCTACATGCATTCGCTGGCAAGGAATATACAAGAAATGGCTTCAATGTGAATGTCAAGGGGTGCGCTGAGGGTTCTGCTGTCAAAAGAATTCAGATCTGCCACAAGTATGTTATGAACAGCCAACAACCAAATAGAAACAGAGATATATAGCTTCAAATCTGAATCATATATTCAATCTATAATGCATAAATAGGGTCTTCAAATCTGCATACAATATATGTAGAGATATTTGAACCATAAAACCACCAAATCTGCATAACATATATTCTGATTATTCAACAATGTCTGCAAACATAGATTTTCAATGAAACTCACAAATGGTCTCCGACAAAATATCGAAAATCCAAATACAATGAAGCACAACTGTGAAATCTGAGATAATTTCACCTCAAGGTTGGTAAGGGAGCATCACCAAACCAACAACTACCAAGGGGTCATCTCCTTGGTACAACGAATGCAAGGGAACATTTCCTTGACATCAACTGAATAGAAACTTGACAAAGACATAAATATCGACACAAGCATGCTCAACAATGACTCTCAGGCTTGCTTTTAAAGCCATTACATTAATTAGGCCCAGCGTAACTTTATTAAATGAGAGTTTACATGTACACATCAGACCAAAGCATTTTAAATGCTTTTACATGAACTTTATTAAATGCTTGCATTTGTACTTTTTAAATGCTTGTTCACAACAACATGAACTTTATTAAATGTTTGCATTTGAACTTTTTAAATGCTTGTTCCTAACACTTTTAATAAAGTATAGTACTACTGACTTAGTAACTTAAATAAAATATTAATTTTATAAAATAAATAAAATACTTTACAAAATTAATTTACAATTAAAACAATTTTAAGTTAATCTAAAATTGGGAACATGACAGGATAAAGGAGTATGTACTCCAGTTCCGCTCAGCTGAAGAACTTGCAACCTAGTAAATTTGCATACCATACAAGTTACAAACTTACAACATTTACAATTATAAATTATAAAACATAAATTATTAAATTTAAAATTATAAAATTATAAATCAATAAAATTATAATATATAGTAGCCATTAGGGAAATAAAAATGAGGAAGTTAAATTTAAAAAATAAAAAGATGCATACTTGAGATAGATTTTTTATTGCAAGAGGTTGAAGGTGAAAATAGTCTTGGCTATGTAGGTACCACCATTCATGAGCATCTTTCTTGTACTTGTCTCAAAGAGGGAAAACATCTTGATTCTTTGAAGATATGAACTCGCCAAACTCACTTGAGACAATTCTCTCTAAATCTCGATCTAGAAATATTCTTTTGAATGCAGTTTTGTACCCAACAACCTCTTTATCTCTATATGGTGCCACCCTCCTCGGTAGGGAAAGTATCTCTTTGCTATAATACTTTGGAGACAAAGCAAATGCTGAGAGATGCAAGGGTGTGGTCATCTTGTTCCAACGCTCATCAATGATCCTTTGCACTCTTTTAAAAAATGCTTTTGTAGGGTCTTGCTCCTTGGCTTCTATTATGGTCCTTATTTTTTCAACCATGGCGTCCATGCCATCATAAATTTCACCCAAGCATGGTCAATCAGTATCTGCATACCTAATCATACTCATGATGGGCTCAGTGAAATTCAAAACATATTCCACACGAGTCCACCACTCATCATCTAGGATCAATGCTTTGATTTTTTGGTCTTTCTCTGACTGTGATTGCCTCCATACACTCCAAAGAGTGTTGATGACCATGGCACTCAATGCCTCTTGCACCTTCACAAGTTGTCTCAAGACGATTGTGTGTGATGCGCAACGAGTTTCGGCAACCTAACATCGTGTAAAAATAAATAAATTTAAAAAGTAGCAACTTAGCAAAAATTTAAAAATAATATGCTGAAAGTAAAAAATAAAAAATGAAATTACCTTCAACAACCCCAATTTGGAGAAGAACCTGAAGGTGGCTTGTGACATATGATGATTTGTCACAAACATTTGAATCTCCTCAGGGTTCGTGTAGATTTCCTTGACCCACTCAATTTGTGTGCTAATCTTTTGCAATATCAAATTGAGACAATAGACGACACATGGTGTCCAAAAAATATACCCATATGTACCCTCCACTATTGAACCATTTGCCCTACAATTTTTAGCATTGTCTGTTACAACTTGGACAATGTTTTTAGGGCCCACCATCTTAATGGCTTGTATGAGGATATTAGCAATGAAGCTTGCATCCTTCACTTGCCCCTCACAATCAACTGCATTCAAAAACATAGCCCCTTTAGGGGACAATGCAATGACATTAATTAGTGGCCTATTTTTGCAATCCTTCCATCCATCAGAAATGATGGACACTCCTGTTCCAAACCATGTATCCCTGATTGCTTTCAATGACACCTCTACGGAAGCAATGCTTTCATCTACAAGCTCCCTTGCCTCATTCTTGAAGGCTTTTTCCAATGGGCTTCTTTTACGGGAATGAGTAGTGTCTTCTCCAGAAGATGGTGGTGGCATGAAAGGATGTGGGCTAGCTAGTTCTGTTAAGCCACCAAGTGGTTTCTGCAATCCTTTCCTGTAAAGAGGATGTACTCTTTCCTTTGCTCTGTTACTTACCATGTCGGCATCCTCTCGTTCCTTGATATATCACAGCATTTGTTGCTTTGGCAACCCTTTTTATTCGGCCCTGGACAAACTTTTATACCTAAGCTGGCCATAGCGCAAAAGTGAGCTCTCACTTGATTATATGAGCTCTTATATTCATTCAAACATTGGCTACAACGCCAACGATAACCCCCACCACCAGGTATTTGTTCGATCATAGTTGTATGTCGCCAAAGAGGTGACACTACATCAATTCTAAACAAGCTCTCTACAGGTAGACCAATTGAACTCGAACTACGAGCCATTCTATATGAATACAACAAAACAAAACAAATATTACAAATTTACAACCCAACTTAGAAAAACAAAAAAACCGGCATTATAACCCCTACATTATGTATATAAGGTTTAAAAAAAATATTCAAAACTTTTTTTTTAAATTGAAAAATTTTGAAAAAATTCATGAAAACTTGAAAAAAATTACAAGATTCACTCACCTTTGTAGATAAATCTTCCTTGAGCAGCCTTCCCTCTCCTATTGGTGTAGCTCTTTCACTCCCGTAGCCTTCACCTTCGAAGAAAAATGCAGCAACCTTCAACAATCGACAATGGCAACTTGGAGGCAAAAAATGAGGTTTCACTCTTTTGTTTTGATGAATGGAGGCAAAAGATGTTTTGTGTTTCCCTTTTAGAGCGAATTAGAGCCTTTTAGGGTTTTTTAGTTTTAAAAAAATGTAAAAAGATAAAATAAAAAAGGGTGCCTTTTTCAAGCATCCCTGCCATGGGTACGCGCAAGTTCCCCCGGGTTCGCCTAGGGTTCTGCTCGGGCGCCCCGAGTCTTCAAAGAAAAACCCACAGGGTACCCGAGGTGCCCGAGCAGAACCCTGGGCGAACCCCCAAGCGTCCCAGACTCGTACCAAAACCCAAAATGTCCCGGTAGGCAAGAATACAAATAATGCCACTACATGCTTGACTATCTAAATCTCATCAAACCAAGATAGATTGGGTCAAGAAGTTTCAATAGTCTTGATTCTAGTAAACCCTTGCACAAGCTTAGTTCAAACCACAAGAAGCTAGGATTTTGAAATAAACCCAAAGGGGAACCCATACTTGGCCAAACTTTAAAAAGCTCAAATGAATATACAGCCGCAAACAATTAGCACCTAAACTAGGCCTTTCTTTCTCATAAAACTTATGGAATCCTTCTAAGCAAAATCATGAGTTAAACTGTTAAGCAACTTGCAACATCCACAAAATTCTCTCGTTGGGCTAAGAATAGATATGAGCATAAAATAAATACCACCACAAAGCTTGGAACTCATTCTTTATACCCTCAAGACAGAAAAAAAAATGTCAATGAAAATTACATTATTATTTTTATTTTATACATTGATATTTATGATTAAAGTCATGAATCAAAATTACCCGTCCATAAGAGCAACCAACATATACCTTCCACACTAACCACCATTCTTAAAAAACACAATATGTTCTGACATTGCCTGGTTGGCTAGGCTTAAAAATTTGTGTACATGCATTGTGGCACTACCACTTCAAACTCATGGCTACATTTTTTCTATTTAAATTCTGCTCTTTTTTTATACTCATTTTTAATGGTCAGATCCTACGCCCAGACAAATACTGCAATTGGAAAACATATGCATTCTTGTCTCCTTCAAGTAGGCAATGCAATTATTCAAGTGCTACCCGATCAGCATATCATCATAACTTGTCATTGGCCACTACCCAAACAATCATGGGCTGTGAATTGCTATTCAGGGAACTCAGAAGAAACTGAGAGTTATGAGCCTTGCTTTCGGAAAACAAAAGGGCTACAAAAATCATAGGTTGTCCAAAACAACCGAACAAAAATCATAGGCTATCCAAAACAACCGAATGAACAAGGCTAAGCTATTTCTTCTTCAAACTCTGCTCCCCAACCATCCATTGCTTTCACCTACACCTTTGACAAGCTGCCAATCAGCTTAAACACCAAGGAGATGCCAACAAACAAATTTTAACCCACCTTCAGATGCCTCTTTCAATTGCATTAGCAGCAGTTTCCAAATTCAATTGTATAGATGCTTTCTGTCACATTGTTCATCTGGCCCCTGAGTGACCAGTGTAACATAAAGTGCCAGACTTTGTCATTTTCCATGCTTTGAGATTGCATATGCAGTTATCCACATACAATAGAAAACATACTGCACATATTCATTTTGTCATTGGTATTCCAAGGTGGCCACACAAAAGTAATTTAAAACTTTTAACCTTAATAGCTTTCATCTCTATTGCTTTCTTTTTCAATATTGTAATTTTTTAATTTTTAAAAATATAATTACATACTGCAGTTTGGCTACAAGACACACAAAGACATAACACCAGGCCCAGTGAAAAGAATTAAGAAGGGAACTTTGACTTGACAGTAGGCAACAATATTTTCTACTTTTGCATATTAACACTTTTGACCTCTAGGACCCAACTACAGCACACCAAACAGGCCAAAACCAACATAAAAGGCCACAACATACTATTTAGAAAATGAAAATTTATAACCCATTATATTGCAGGAAATTGTATGATCTTGGCACAAATTTCACCATTATAAACATTGCTCTCTATACATGTGCATCATTTAAAAAATCCTTGACTCCATTATGAAACTGACAAACAATTAACAATGAGCAAAATAGGCAAATAGTGGAGTTACTTAATCTTGGGGTGTGGCCTTAGAAATTTTAATATATCACAACACATTGGTTCATAATTATATTTATGCCAACTTTGAGAAGATCGAGAATCTGGCTATAACAGGTTGTATGTATCTTTTATCAAAATAGCTCTTTGTGTCTTCCTGCCTTCATTCATTTTGTGTCAAGTTCTCCTTCATATCATGGAGGAATGGCAACAACATGGAAGTATCACTACCAACAATCTTCATTGTTACTGGATTAATTTTTTTCCTATAAATTGAAACCCATTTAGAATTGAGAAAAGTTATAAAACAGGAACTGTTGTTAAATCCCATTTTTATTCTTTCTTATCAGTAAAGCCCTTTTTACCCATTTTTCTGAATTTGATATCTAACGTTGGAATTATATTGAATTAGGTGAGTTAAAGATATGTTTACATTATCTTTTCAGGGCTATGATTATTAATTCAAAGCCTTTTACACTGAGGTTTCAAAATAACTTTGACATTTAGACTTCAAAATTCAAAGAAACTGACATTTCCTTGTCCACAACTCTGGAACATCTTGAAAGCATTTATCATGTCTCAAAAATCAAGATGCACTGATTATCAAATGTGGCTTGCATGTATTTTTAGGCCTTAACTAATATCAAATGGAATATGCCCTAAATGACTTAACCAATCAGAAAATAAGAATACAGGTGGAATACCATTATCCTACTGCCATAAAGAGATGGACACCAAAATTGGGATGCTTCCCATAAACTTACCCTATAAACTTTACTTCCTTTTGTACCACATCTCTCTATAAGTTCCCGAGCGTTCTTCAAAGCAGCACATAGTTCTTCAAATACCCTGACGACTGATCCCGTCAAAGCTGTCTTCGAGTCCTTAACATCATCCAACAGCGGCTTCAAAAGCTTCAATTGTTCAACCAGACTTTGGCAATTTGAATGATCTGCCCCTATCTTTCCATTCAGTGTCACAATTTCATGAATTGATTGATAAATGTCAGCAAACAAAACATGTAGAGGATCCATAGGCATTAGACCTGTTCCAATGAAAAAAGATAAATCAAATGTTAAGAGAACCATATAAAAATAAAATGCAATTTGTCCCCTGCTGCACTCTTCACTTGCAACTTGCTTCAATGTCCACATAACCCAATGAAGCGATCTACTTATCATCTTTAGCAATTGACTAAATATTGAACAAACATGCAACGAAACTTGAGGCTAAAATGAAAAAAGGTATAACTCAAAAACCAAACTAAAATAAGAAGGTATGTGTCAAACATGAGACAGGAAGAAGCCACAATATTCAACAATATAGCAGTATCCTCAGATTTCCACATATTTTTACTAAAATACTTCTTTGAGAGGAGAAGATATAATTAGCATCTAGAATTTATGCATCATGTATCCTTCAGAAGGGCTTTAATGTGTTCAACAGTTCAAGAAGATGAAAGAAACATTCTGTTGGAAAGAAAGCAAGATCAGAATCCACCTATCCTCTAGGGAGCAATAAAGTGTAAAGTTGTAAACCACCTTTCTGATAAATGCACGGACATACATATTTATAGTATCCATATTTGATCCAACAGAAATTGTTCTAGAAGACTCATTCAAGCAGGAAACAAAGCATGGCATCAACTGCAAGTCAAAGAAAACATATCATTACATATAAGCAGCACTTTTTGACTTTTAATTTGAACTAAATAGGCATGCATTTCATATTTTGATAGTAAATGAATAACTGCTTGTGAACAAATACTCAAAGTCAATATTTTGAGGTCAGATGCAATAATGCATTTCATATTGTAAGGATATTGCTTGGCACAAGGAAGGTAACATCCAATGAATGTGTCTTTAAAATTATCTAAGTTAGAAACTAAAATCCAATTGAAAAATTCTTCCTCGGGAAGCTAGTCAATGTGTTACCCCATAAACCTTCCTAGAGACCCAAATCTCAATGCTGGTTAAAACAGATTACAGATTTGGAGAAGCAGGGAATAAATCACTAACATTCAATGCAAAAATGTAAACGTATTCCATTGAAGCTTTTAAAATTTATTTTCTTCTGCAAGCCAAAAAACATGGAATGAAAAGTCAATGCACACCAAAATCTGAGAAAAAGTATTCGCATTGGAGGAAAAGAATCATCAATACTCACTAGTATAGCCATGTAGGAAGTGTGCACCAATCTGGTGTTTCCATACTTGGTTTGACATCACAAGGCAGAGAAAATAGGTGTATAGTATGCTGATTTAAATAATGATGTATACACTGTCACAAAAAACATTTTAAAAACAGTTGCATACAACCCAAAAGGCAGCAAAAACAATATTAGCAATTACTTAAGAGATGCAGAATGCACGGTAACATACAAACAAGAAGAGACAGACAGTAAATATGAGACAACCTCATAAATAGTTTTAATAAATTAAGGGAAACAAAAAAAGGTCTTGAAATAATGATCATAAAAGTCCTAATTGACCTCAAAAATTTCAAATTTGTTTAGAAAAAATAGCTTTCCTCCTTGCAGACAATGCTCTAAGATGTATGCCACATTAAAAATTAATACAGAACCACCAAAAACACAAAAGAGCAACAATTTTTATTTTCACCTTTAAGTATCATTTGACTATGACTCACATTGCTTGTCAAAACAGAGTGCAGTGAAGATTATATTTTAATCTAGAAGCATGATCAATGACTGCTAAACAAACCCAAATGTTAACTTTCTTTCACCATTAGTAGCATAGTTTATGGTAACTTTTTTTAGCAGTTATGAAAATAAAGAAACAAACAAAATTGAATTGGGTAATCAACTTCAGTTTACTTCTGTAAAAGTGCATCAGTATCTTTCAGGAGTACTGAAAGGTTTCAATATCCAGGACCAAAACTTATAGCTAAGCAAATTAGATTGTCCCATCTTGTTGATCTATTATTAATCTCCTGTCCTTACTAGAAGTCTACAACATCATAGAGGAAGGAAATGATCATTCAGTGCCTGTAATTACAAGATGATGTTGGATAAAGTTTACAACAAGAAAATTGTTTTTAAGCCAATGTTCAAGAAATGAGTATTTTCTGAACATCCTCTAGATGTAAAATGTCCTAGAGCCAGATATAATGAAGTTATACTTCTCCAGGTATTATCTCTAATTAAAGAAACAATGGTAAAAGTGCCAGGAGAACTGTTGGGTTGTTTGCCATAGTTAGGCTAAGCACAAACACAAGCAAAAACAACAAAATATAGATGTATTGGTGCTAGGGAAAGATGGTATACCAAAATCCAACATTGAAATTAGAATATGGATTTTTCATTGTTCAAATACATTGATAGATCATTAAATGGATGATTGATTCTGGAAAATATTAGGCAAGCAAGCATTGATTCCAGCATAATATAGATTGAAAATATCAAATCAGGTGATTTGGAGAATAACTCCTGTAGATATATCGCTAGGTCGACATTGTCATAGGGAAAGATAATAAGTGTGATATTTGTATTTATAAAATATGGAGAGCGTACTGCAATCAATTGCTGTACTGGGCAGACCATCACTGGAATAGGTGAAAGCAATCTATGACTTGGAATATAAAACCATTGCAGTTAATATTGGAAGAGCCCAGTAAACAACAGATGTCTTGAGACAAAGTTGTTGGAGAGGAGCAAGCAATTTCAGGCAGTGGCTCCAACACAGAGAATGAATATGAACCTGTATGAGGAAGAAATGTTCCATTTCATGAAATGTTCAGAGGCCAGCAGGTATACAGACCGAGACTTGCTACAATGGCAAATTGATGAATAATAAATATGAAATGATGAGGCCGGCATACCTGGTTGAAGCTGAAAAATGTCAACAAAGCATGAACAAGACAACAAAGAATGAGGATTCAACCATTTTACATGATTGATAATGATATAGAAGAATATCTACATTTATATCAAAGTGATACAATGGAGAGGAATGACTACTTTGCTTATCTGAGGGACTATAAACCCAGTGAAGCTGAACTCAACCTGCATTTGAACTCCCACAAGAACAAAGCACCCAATATGTAGGACCAGTCATACATGAGATAAATTTGAGCATGCAAGAAGGTCCTAAAACAATTACTATGGGAGCAGAATTAGACCTAGAACTGGCATAAGCAGCTATACAGGTTTTTGCTGAGCACAAAGAAGTGATCGCTTGGACATATAAAGACTTTAAAGGAGTGCCACAAGAGTTATGTTGGCATGCATTGACCTCATATGTAATATCCCCAATGGGATCTGCCCTAAGATTCTGAAGATAAATTTCTGAATTCTGCCCTAATTTCCTGCACTTTAGTTTTCTTCTCAAAACCCTAATATCTGATTTTATTTTCTGCTCTTAAACAAATTATTACAGCGAACATATATATGCCCAAACATGGCAAATGATTCTACAAGTTGATATTCAGAACAAACATGAATTACACCATGAAATACACAATGTAGGGCATCCAAATGCAACAACCAAGTCTGATTTTCTGAATAAAACCCTGTTGCTACAAACTGAAAATCTGATCTGATTTTTACAATAGAATCTAGGGCACAAACATGACCAACAATGCCCAGATTTATGCACTACAAATCAGACCGATAAAATATGTTTGTACATACCAAATACATGCAAAATGGATGACAATTGACCAACCCTAGCTGGGCGAATTCTCCATGAGGTGCGCCTAGGGTTTGCTGCTCAAATCGCCCTCCAAACAAGTGAAATTGCCCTCAAAGATGGGCACTCCAAATCTGCCCAAGTGTGGCACTCAAAGTAGGGTAAAACCCTAATGCAACATGCTCCAAAATGCCACCAAAGTGCTGCTCCAAAAATGATCTTCAAATCTGATTATGCAATGAAGTTCTTCTCCTCCAAAAGACACCAATGAAGCACAATTAGGACTCTGTGATGAATCCTCCACAAGAATGAGCTAGGGTTTCATCCAACTCACCACATTCGCAAGGGTTTTTGTCCTTGGAATGAAGGCTAGCAATATTGCAGCCAGAGAGTATAAAACTCAAGAAAATATGATGTGAATGATGATGAAATGACTTGCAAATGACCTTGTATTTATACACAATTCTTCTTCCCTCCTCAAGGCCAACCTCCTCTTGGCAATTCTTTTATTTTTATTTTATTTCGTTCTCCCATAGGGCCGACCTCCCTTTAGGCGCCAAGAATAGAGAAATATTTTATTTTATTTTTCTTATTTTCTCTTTCCATTCTCCAAGTGGGGCGAACCACTTAGGCATCTCATACATCATGATTTTGACCTTCAATTAGGTCGTCCACCTCCAAGGGGAATTATCTTAATTTATTCTTATTCTTATTTTTCCCTCTTTTTCTTCCTTTTTTTCATTTTTCTTTTCTCTCCCTTGCTCGCTCATCTCTAAGGCAAATTATTTTAATTACTTTAACTTCTCCAATAAATCCACAAAAATATACAAAGCCATCCCTTATGATCATTTTGCCCTACAAAATTGACTAAGTATGAAATCTAGCCAATTAGGTCATTCCTTTAGCCCTCGGGCTTAGCCTACGGGAATGGGATAGGCTAGCCAACTCCATTAGGCGATCACTCGGAAAATGGGGACATTACATCATACTAGGAGCTCTGCCAGTTAGAGGATGACCATATCCGATGTTAATTGCTAGAAGTTGGAATAAATTTTAAAGCAGCCACAAGTGATTGGCTGTCACCAATGGTACTTTCTCCTAAGGAAAAACCAAGAAATTTAGAGTGTCGGGATTTTAGGAGTCTAAATGTTGTAATAAAAAATGTTCCCTTCTCAATACTGTTTACAGATACACTTTTGAAGGAACTAATCAGCCGTAAGTTGTATTAATTTTCGATGGGTTGTCAGGATATAATCAAATCAGTATTGCCGCTTGCGTAAGAGGGCTGTTGTCCAATCTTTTGACACCATCATAGTAAGGGATTATAAAACCCTTCTGTTTTAGGCCAAATACACTTGGAACCATTGCACAGGTTACAAACCACCTAAAAAGGCCTACAAAATTAAACCAAAATTTTAACATATGTAAAATAAGCATCCACGAAGTAGAGCTAAGTAAATACAAACTAACCACATGGTGAAAGAAACAACAAAAAGGAAGAAGATCGTGAAAAAAATGCTTAGATTGATCTCAAAGACACTAAAATAAAGCAGATTTAGAAATACTATGAGCATAAAATTCTGTGTCTCAATTCTAAACTGCCCTGAATAAACATGACAAGAGTCCAAATTTACGAAGGAATAGTGTAAAGGAAATATCAAGAAAATCATTAACAAATCACCAAATAGCAAAAGCTCAAACAGTGAATTCAATTAATTTCTCCAATGGAAATTAATAACTGTGGATATGAATAGAGCCACGAACACATAAACAATCACCAATCCCAAAACAAGATGCACGCATAGATGAATGATATTAATGTTAAACTAAAATATCAATGGCACAAATTAATTCAACATTAAATAAAGCACAATATGTGACCATGCAAAGAACTCCAACACCTTTCTGATCAAATTTACAAAATTTTGCAAGTATCTCTTGCTGAGATCAAAATTTACACACTTAAATTTGGAATCTTATAATTCCAACCCCTTTTACAGAGGTGTTCACGAATATAAATCAGTTTCAAGTAGGCAAAGCCTGTTCAACTAACCAAGAACTGAAAAGACAACTATCAGTTACAAAGTTAATAAGACAATTAAAGATTGATTTTGTTGATTCAACTAGCTGCGTCCTGTTTCTCAGTAACAGTCATCAGGCATCATATATTTGATGAACATATGACAAGTTAACTAATAACAACCACTTTCTTTCCAGTTTTTTTTGCACAAATTTCAGTTCTTGATTTATTTCCAGAATTGACTCCGCAATGTTCTTTGCTAACACTCTTCTCCTCTCAACCTTCTTGGTTGGATCAAACGCATATTCTCCTAGAAATCCTCTTGTGACTTTCTGAGTTGTGGTAATTTCTTTTCTGGGCTATTCTAACATCAGTGCAATCAATGACTTGAATTCATCAAATGACATCTACTGGCCATTTAGTCCATGAAATGTAATAACTGAAAACAAGGTGAAGATACCTATAGCTTTTGTAATGTATTTATTATGAGAGTGACTTTACCATCTACTTATTGGGACAAATCCACCCTATGAATCTTTACAAACTCTTTGTCAGATTACCCTAAAATTATGGTATAGCATTCGATGTTCTGGCTTTCTCAATAAATTCTATCTTGCTTCTTAAGTCCACTGCTTCCTGAGATTTCTCCCTGGCTCTCATATGGACTTCAGTCACTTTCTCCATCCAATTGTGCAAGTTGACACACACAGAGTATAACTGATTCAACACCTTCTCTAACTCCAAAATAGTTCCCCACAAGGGTGCTTTTACCTCTACCATGTCAATAGAATGACCGTGGACTTCTTTAACTTTCTGTTTCAGATTCTTAATTTCTTTCTGGTATTTCTCTCTCTTCCCTGATGACCTCTTGGACATACCGGCTCAGTAATTCCACTACTGAAGTAGTCTTCAATTTTTCTCTTTTTGGAGACTTGTGCTACTAACTGTTGTGTAATTACAAAAATAGTTTTTGAGCATTTTCTTCTTTTCTGTGGTAACCCTTGAATTTCTTGTTTTCATATTTAAGTTCAACAATTGGTTCTCCACTACAATAATTTTTGTTTTCTGTTTCTCAGCTTCTAAGACTACTCTCCAATTTGGAACTGGGTCTTCAATACTCAAGGGATTTTGAGAAATAGGAGGAATAGATTTATGCCCAAGCATATCTAGGGGGAAGTGCATTTGAGACATCTAAATATCCAGGAAGAATAAGCAGAGTTAGAAATAACATACCAGAAGTCATTGTCACGCTAGCAAACCTTGATGGCAATGACACAACAATCTATGGAATAGAAGAAAAATCAGCTCCCATAAGCAAACAAGTGAAGGACTTCAATCCACCTAAAACACCCCCCACTTCTTGAACCTAAGTTATAGACTGGGTAGATGCTTCTGTGATGTCCCCTCAATCTGTTGGGCCACCATACTATGGTGTGCCACTATATTTGAAGGAGGACAGTATGTTATGCCCCCTTTTGCTCCACAGCACACTAAGTTGGTCAGCAGTTAAACAGGACTGAGTCCTTGTCGTCAGTTAGGAAGGAATGGGTCTTTCAGTTAGTTTGAGGCAACTGAGTTTCCTATTGAAGCAATTGGTCTGTCAGTTAGGTAGTTGCTAAATAAAATAATGCCACTGCATTTGTATTAATATTTGTACTGTTCTTTTAACTGTAAGTACCTTTAGTTATCCTCAGTGAAATAAGGTAGTGATTGGTCAGTTAACTGCCAGCAATTTGTGGGAGAGGTTTGTCAGTTAGAAACCACGGATTATGGAATGGATTGCCCCTGATTTAGGATCATGTGAGATGGAGAGTATAGGAGGTGCTGAGAGGAAATGGAACACATTATTTTGAAAATTACAAGGCAAAAACTTCAATCTGATCAGCTCTCATGAGGACGGAAACCATCTGAGACATTCAATAGGACAGGGTGACAGCAAGGTCATTCCAAGGCATTCAGCAGTACAAGGCAACTGCAAGGTCATTCTGAGGCATTCAGCAGTGCAACGTGAGAGCAATGATTATGCAGAGAGATAGGTGTCGGTGAGTAGTTTAAGATTGTTGTATTTTTTCTGAGTATATATATATATATATGCTGTTAGAATCTTTTCTGGGTTTACTTTCTGTGTGTATTTAGATTAGATTATTACACAATATGATGGAGAAACAATGTGTTCATCTGGTAACAGTGTTCCATGGGGACACGTCCCCCCCCTTTTTCCGCACGTCCCACGTCAGGGACGTTTCAGGGAATTGGGGGAAACGTCCCCCCGCCGTCCCTCCACCGCCGCCCACGCTTCAGGGATGTCCCCTTAAAGATGGGACGTTTCCGGAAAAGTCCCCTTTACTTTTGCACTTATCGGGGATGCCCAAACATCCCTGAGAGGCCTAGGGGACGTCTAGACGTCTCCTGACCATCCCGAGGACTTCTGTGTGTCCCCCATAGAATTCAACATAAAAAAGTGATTTTTTTAAACAATTTTTTAAAATTTGTGTGATTCCAGCCCTAACACTAATCCTCTATGGGCCCCACCCACACCCCGAACACTCACAAAAAACTCATAAATAGGCATCTAAGCCTCATTTCAAATCACTCCCAAGTTTCAACAACAAGGTTGAAACTTGAAAGCTACAACAACACGCTATAAGAGTGAGAGATTGCATGGGCCTAATTGTTTGACCACCACACTAGCCATTTGTTTGTTGTCCCAAGTTTCTAGTTCTTTTGCTATTGAGAGGAAATATTCTACTTATTGTTTCATCCACTCTGTTAAGAGGAATAGACTTACCTCTAGGAGGGCAGAGAAACTTGTAGCTATATATAGCGCCTTTCGTCTCATTGACCACAACACACTTACATCCAAGGACAGTTCAACAGCTCGATGGGACGTAGAGCCAGAGGAGCCACCACAAGTGGATGAAGATGCAACATAGACAGGGTTGGTTCGTATTGCTTTGGAGGAGCTTGACATCGAGGAGTCCAACAATTCAAGTGATGAGGATTTTAGAGTGGACTTTGGGGATGAATGACGATTCATTGATTTGTCATTTGAGGCACTGGGCCATTAACCAATTGTCTTTGGATTTTGAATGTAATCATCATTTGAAATTTTGAATATAATATAAATATATTGACATTCGATATTTTCATTTAATTGCAATATGTTTGAGTATTTCAGATTTTCAGATGTTATTCCTTGTATATTTTTTATGACTATTTTTCAAGTACTATAGTCTATATGTATTTGCACCACCCCCCCACCGCCCCCCGCTGCCGTCCCCTTGCCATCTCCCCGCCACCCCCAAATCTAGGCCCTTGGTCCCCACATCCCCAAGACTCGTCCCTTGCGTCCCCCCATCCCCTAGGGCCATGGAACACTGTCTAGTAACCAAGGAGGAAATTATCCTACTATTGTAAACCTACTTTTTGCTTGAGTAGGGCTAATTCACAGAGCCGCAAAAAACACTAGAGGATCTTCTTGCAATAACCGAGCTTCTCTTAATCTAGCGTCTACTTCTGCATAGTTTTGTTCATCCTGATAAATCTAAGCATTTTACAATTCTTAATGTTGGTACTCGACGCTTACCTTGGGTTAAAGGGTTAATAAATGCCCTCTCGCATTTCATTTGGGGTCCCACCTTAGAGGCTCAGCTTTATTTAAATGATTGTTGGTACATAATTTTATTTTCTTGCATTTAGTTTATTACTTTATTGCATTATATGCACCTAGGATAGGATAAGCTTGCTTTGGTAGGTATCTACTTAGGTAGGTTGTATTGTATCATGTGACTCGTACTTTCCTAGTTTGGTAGAGATGTGCACACATGTGACTACATCTTTATCTAACATTGGTTGTACATTCACATCTCTTAGTGGTGTATCCTATATATACTCATTTGTAGCTCTCATTTAAGCAATCTAGAATCATCACTGTATATTTGCATCCTTTGATAGAATAGAATAATTCTCTCATTTTTTATCTATTTTGTGCTTTCATTGAACTCCTTGATCTTGGGTGGCTATCTCCATGGCCAAATATTACATGGTATCAAAGCAAGAGTGTGTCTAAGGCTATTCTTTCGGAAGATCTAGGATTGGAGATATTGTTTTTTCTCAAAATTTGAATATGTTCTTCTCTTGCATCGAATGACGACCTGGAGAATCAAAAAAAACTTGAGAGAAATCAGATTCTAAGGGGTGTTCTTTGTGGCTTTGTATTGCAAATGTATTTTGGAGCTTGGTAGAGCAAATCTGAGTTTACCATTGAGTCCAAAGCGTCAGAGATAGTGGATTTTGCTTTTTGTTACATCCAAATTGGACATTGGAGGCCAGATCTATAAGGGTATTCATTTGGGAGTTGCTTGTAAAATCTAGTAGGTTGTCATCATTTTGGAGCATTTTGGGTCAAACCTGACCTTGCCATAACATCTAGAAGGCCCAAATCCCATACATCGATTATCATTTCATTGAAATCGTAGCACTTGGCCCAAGACCCTCAAAGAACTTCTTTCATTGATTTTTTCCCCCAAAAAATCTGCATGTTTGCAGAAGATCATACGCCTCACACAAATATTAAAAAAATGCAATTTTAGATTCATTGGAAAAAGGAACTTCAAGAGCTTTCCAGGAAGTGGTCACAATAAGGATTTGGAGTTGTATTGAGCAAGATATAATGTTCTAAAGTTGACCTCTAATTTTGATTTTTGATGAATTTTTCTATTGCAAATTTCGGAAAATTGCTAGATCTTGTTATATGTTGTAGGTTGAATCAAATCTATAGTTCAGCATTGTAGCATTATTTTGGGATCTGTAACACATCAAGATCAAGTCCACTTTGTGACATTTTGCAAGTGGCAATTGGACATGCACTCAATATTAAGTCCAAAACTCATTTTGTGTTGGAGGGTTTCATGATTGTGTAATTTTGGGGGGGTGATCTTGTGGTTTTGTTTGCCTTTGTTAGATTGAGTCTATTGTGTGACTAATTTGAGGAGATAGTCATGGGTATTTCAGAAGTTCATCCTTCTATTATCATATTAAATGGACTAAACTATATGTCTTGGCGAGATGGAATATCGAAGCATTTTAGGTGGCTTCATCTTTTGCCCCAACTTTATGGACTTGTTCTTAACCCAAGTTCTTTTTGGTAGAAAAACATATGGGATCACAAGAATGATCATATCATAGGATTAATTTGTTGTTTTGTCAATATTGGCACCATAATGGCCACCTCCCACATTGAGTGCCCTTGTGACCTATGGACCAAAATCTAGGAGATGCATGGAGACTCGAATTAACCTTCATTCCTAGAAGATCCTGCTATGGATTGTCTTGTACCCCTTGAAGAATTTCTTCCATATGCCCGTGATACGGCTGAGGAGCTTGCTAGATGGGAAGAGCATGAACATCATGATGACTAGAAACTTCTCCTGATGCTCCTTCTCCAGAGACTCTTGTTGATTCTTTGATTTCTATGACTCCTATTGCAGATTCAAAGGGTTCATCTTCTTCTTTATCTCCAAGTCAACATCTTGAGGTTGAGGGCTCTTGTATTCTAGCATCGGCAAATACATCTAGTGTTCATACTTAGACATTTTGTGTGAACACATCATCCAAGGATGAGCAATGTAGTCAAATGGCACTAAGATCTCATCTCCATCTTTATCACCTACTTCTACCGAGACTAGCATTGTTGCATCCACGACATCCAATGATTCAGTGTTGCAAGATCATATTCATTGTCGTTTAGAGATAGCTCCTTGGAATGAGTACTTCACAAATCTATCAGGTTTGTTTTGGGAGTACCTTCTTGCAAATTTGGAGGACACCCTTGAGAACATTCATATCCTCTTCAATGACAATTCCACCATAGTTGATGTCTCACCATCATCATCTTTGGATGTTCTTCTACATCCATTTGCACAAGGTTCTGGATTGTCACTTTCTTCGATTAGGCCTAGGACTCCTGATTTGATTGTGGCACTGACATCTACACAATTTCTAGAGATATACATTCCAATCTTTCTCCCCTCATATTCCTTTCAAGAATGGGAAGCTATCATGCATACACCTTTGTGTTTGTTTTTTTAAGGGAAGAAATGTTGTTCGACGATCATAGGTTCTCTTCAGCATTCAATAATGAGCATCTACCATTAGAGCAAGAGACTACACCTTTGGGGGACTTCATGATCTCTCTTCTTGTCTCTCTATTTGAGGGGCTTCTCTCTCTTTTCTTGGGGGTAATGGGGAAGCAGCTTCTTTCTAGGGGGAGTTTTCCCTCATATGAGGTTTTGTCCTTCCTAGTTCCTTGAGGGACACATTTTGTACATGGGTACATAACATGGCTACACATTTACCAAGACCCATCCATTTATCTCTCCTACCCACCTAAGGTATGGTTATGGGGGGATGTTGGTACATAATTTTATTTTCTTGCATTTAATCTATTACTTTATTACATTATATGCACCTTGGATAGAATAATCTTGCTTGGGTAGGTTGTATTTGCATCATGTGACTTATACTTTTCTAGTTTGGTGGAGATGTTGTGCACACGTGACTACATCTTCTTATCCCATATTGGTTGTACATTCACATCTCTTGGTGGTGTATCCTATATATACCCACACGTTGCTCTCATTTGAGCAATCTAGAATCATCATTGTATATTTGCATCCTTTGATAGAATAGAATTATTCTCTCATTTTGGGTCTTTTTTGTACTTTTATTGAAGCTCCTTGATCTTGGATGGCTATCTCTAGAGCCAAATCTTACATGATAGACTCCAATTTCACTTCCTTTGTCTCAACTGCTGGGAAATTGTAGAATACATGCTCCCCAATGATTAGTAGTAACTTTGGGAAAATCCTTAATGCTCTTTCTCTCAATGTATGGGTCAGACCTATTGATATTTGATAACAAACTTCCAATACAACCAAACCATCAAGAACATGAACAGGGAGTAGACGAGGCACTTCAAAAGCTCCTTCAATGCAGATTAATGTACCTTGGGGACAGAAAATAACAACTCCCAATAACCCTTATTGAATCTACATTTGGGGAGAAATCTAGGGACAATCAACCTAATGGACTGCATAATAAATATGAGGAGTGAAAAGATCACAAATTTGAAATTCCTATATAGGGATCATAGTACCTATGCTTTTACAATGTGGAACACTATACATGAATAGGACCTTTGATATGAAGATTCCATAGGGAAGTAGCTTTTCATTGTTCTCCTTGAAACCCAAAATACAATAGATACAATCTATTAAGTAAGATGCCACACAAAAATTAGCTCCCTCTTTACACTCTTGTATTTGCATCTCCAATTGGAAGGCTATTATATGTTCCCAATTTGGCACTACCCTATTATAAATTATCCTTTCCAGTAAAGGAACCCACGCTAGCTCCGCATGTTTTGCATTGGCAGCCCTAATTGGTCCGTTCAAGAGAACCATTGCTTCTCTCACAAGAATGTTGAACAATCTAACAAGATAAGACTTCGGGTCTCAATGTTTCTTCCAAGTATCCAGATCTTGTGACCAATCCAAAAATATCAACAATTGGTTGCCCAATAAGTGAGTAGATATTTCCCCTTTCTACAATGTAATTGATACAAATATCCTTAATAAATTGAAAGCAAGGAAATACCTCAGGTTTGGTTGGCATTTGATGTAGATAGGAAGATCTGATGTTACAACACTAATCATCCATTGTGTCTATGCTCATGGGAGAGTTTGTAGGAACCTATGCATTCTTAAAGTAGAAATGTAGCTCATTCAAGAACAGTTATGCACAAATGTTCAAAGAAAACATAGTATCTGTAATTCTTGCCCAAGTGGCTACATAAGTGCTTTCTCTCTGGTGCCATGACTTGCAAAACTCTGAATTCTTTTCTTCTCACCTTTAAATTTTTCCGTGTCTAATGATTTCTTTCTTTTTCTACAAATTTTGTGCAAGTTTGTTTTCTCTATAATTTCTTAGTTCGCCAGCACAAATCTTGAGAAATCAATTAATTCTAAGAGGAATGTGATGATGAATAATGAGAATTGATCAAATCAAATCTTTGCTTATCTCAAAAAATTACCATTTAAATTAACTTCATGTCAGCAATGCATTTAACTAGAGCTCTGTCAATCACTTAGTTCGAGAATTCAAAAATATGGTTGCTTCCAGATGGTGCTCACAAGGAAAAGGCATTGAACAGAATAAGATCCCAAAATAGGCACGATTCCAAAAGGAATAATGAGAATAACATTTGTCGTTCTCTCATTCACCCAAAAGGAAAGGCAACAAGAAAAGAACAAGACTTCAAAAAAGAACCCCAAGGTATTGATCAGTGAGATTGTGATATGTGTATGGCTGTTGCTTACTTGTGAGGTCTGGGAATAAGGAAGAACCACATGGGAAAGCAAAAAGAAAGGCAAACCCAAAGATAGCACTAATCACTCAATTGCTTAATCTTATAATGGAACCAAAGAATGGAATTTTATACCCACATTAACACCCTCCAAAGTAATATCGACCAAGGGAAAATGAACTATCAATCTCCCACTTCACCAATGGACGGGAGGATCAAAAGAACTTCAAATTCATAACAAAAAGCACACAAGGAAAAATCCCGCAAGACACTGACAAGTTACCTCAAGATGGTGACGCTTGTCAATGTGTCACCATCTCACTTATCTTGAGTGTGGGGGTTAAAACTTGGAGTAAAACAAAAGATCTTTAGAATACCACAAGGGAACGGATACGAGATGCAAACAAGTGGCACAATCATGTGAAGTTTGGGAGCAAACGAGATAAACAAGAACTAAAACATCCTCAAGCAAGATTAAATGACATGCAACCCGTTGAAAAATATTTGCAAACACCAAGTACAGAAGAAATAAAAATGAACAATGTAAATATGCAAAGAACTCCAAAGAGAGGCGAAATAAGATGAGAACACATCTCAATCTTGTGCATTGTGAGAAATAAAAATCAAGAAAAGTAAATGAAGAAACACTAGGAAATGACAGAACAAGTAACTGATACCTGGCCAACCCAAATTAAAATAAAATCAATAAATATAACCTCTGGAAAACAGGTGACTAATTACGAAGAATGAGAAAACCATGAAGAAAAGATAACTTATACTCAAATAGGAACTCAGAAAACTGTCAATGGAGAATGTTACACCAAATGCAGGAATTTAAAATATCGATAGTGAATAATAACCTTCTGAATTTAAAATTCTAAAAACTTAATCCAGTCGCCCCAAGTTTTTATGAACTTGCATGTGTTGGTGACAACAAGGACGAACTGAAAACAACTGTTGTTCTAGAGATTGATACATATGTTTTTATAAGAAAAATGTCATTTGTGTTGTGCAATGCACCTGCAACGTTTCAACAAAAATAATCGTTTATACTTAGGGAAGTGACTAAAAGAAATTTATAAGACATTTCTTGATGATTGGTCCATGCATGGGATGAAAGATGGTCATTTGAGAGTATCATCACTATGCATGTGTTTGTGTTGGGCAGTGTAACTGTCATTGGACCCTAAGAAATTTCAGTTGCTTGTACCACATTCTAAATTATTGAAATACGTAGTTTGTAAAGTGGAAATGAAAACAGGGTAGGATAAATTCCATGACCCCAAAGATGTAGGGCAGGTGAGGACATTTTTAGTACATACTTGCTATCATTGGAGATTCATACAAAAATTTGCAATATTGTCACATCTGTTAGAAAAAATTGTTGAGAAAGAAGGTACCATTTGAATGGGGATCAAAACAGAAAGAAGTTGATAAGTGATCCAATTTTGTCAAACACGAATTCAAAATTGAGACAAGAAGTGCACAAGCTCGACCATCCACTGTATTTTGCAAGTAGATCATTCAGTAATGCTGAAAAGAATTACACTATGATTGAAAGAGAAGCACTACATCCGGCACTATCTCTTGCAAACTTACTCATATCCTTTGTAGTTCACTAATAAATGCTGTTAAATTTATAAAGTAATCATCATGGAAGAATTTCACAATAAATCCCGCTGTTGTGAGAATGACCCAGCAAAAGGAGTTGGTGATGACCACCTGGATTCTGTGTTACTGAGTTCACTCAGAATCCAGCCTATACCCAAACCAGCTTGAACCAGGTACTAATCTCGGTCCAAGTACAGACTGCATTTGGCCAAGAATCTGTCCAGACCATGGGTTCACCCAAGTACATCTAAGATGTGCCTAGCCAAACCCAGGCCAAACCAACCCTCCCAAACATAATCAAGTCGTCTTTCTAGTAAAAAAGCAAAAATAAAATTAAAAAACAGACCCTAACTAACCCTAATTTTGTTTTTTGTGCAAATTATGGTTGTGTGTGTGTGTGTGCGCGCGTGCTCATGTGGATGTTACGGTCAAACCCAGCTGTACCGAATCCGAGAAAAAAATATCAGCATACCATCAAACCCAAATTAAAGCTGGCAACTTAGCCTGAATTAATTGCTATTTCATAAAGTCATTTATTGATAATCATATAAGGAGATTAGAGAATATTTATCAACGGGATGTTTTGTTGCAAAAGTGCCTTGGCACAAAGGAAAAAAATAATTCTAAAGCCTAAGCCTTTCCACTTGATTCTGAATTGATGTATTACATAGGGAAAGACCAAGTTGAACCGATGCTAAAAGAGACACATGAAGGGGATGCAAGTGGAAATGAGTGCAAAAGCTTTTTAGGGGTTTCTAGCCTATGTTGCACGGAGACTCGTCTCCGACCCCCTGGTACTCGTCTCCCATCTCGGAGACTTCTTGGGTACGTCTCCCTGCAAAGGGAGACTTCTGGTTGAGTCTCCCACACGTCTCCAAGTACCCTGCATCAATAAAAAGGCGTCTCAATTTTTTTTTCTTTCTCTACCTTTCATTTTTTCCACTATTTTCTCACAAACTCAGTGGATTCTTACTCCTACGGACTTCAAACCTCAATACTAGTTGATATCTTCAGTGGATTGTTACAAGTAAGCTATAAGCCTATAAGTAATATATATACAGTAAGCTATATTAAATTGTTACAAGTAAGCTATAAACTTAAACTTTACCAGTTCTCTTGTTTTAAAAGTTCAATGTCATGATATTTTCAGTTTTAATGTTAAGCATATTAATAAATTAATAAAATTATTAAATTATATTTTTTTTTTAAATGGTGTCTCCAAGTACCCCCGTCTCCTATTTTTCAAAAACAGACGTACCGGTACCGGTACCAGTCTCCCGTACCAGTACCAGTACCAGTCTCGGTGCAACCTTGTTTCTAGCATTTCTTTTCCTTTAAAAGTTACCTTTTTAATTTGTATGCACCAAATAGAGCAGGCTGTCCATTCCTGAAAAAGCGGACGTCCCATCCAAGTCTCCAAGTCCCTGCGACGTCCAGAACACCGAGGATGTCAATAGACCCCTAGGACCTGCCCCCGTGGAACATTGTTATAAGATAAATAGTCCTTACCTTTTATGTTGTCTCATGTTTTTTTCTTTTCACCATAAATTCAGTCACACTATTGAATGGCATACCCTCATAAGGTGCTTGGAAAGTAATGTATCTTCATCTTATCATCATTTATTTCAATGGCTTCACACTAGTAATCCCAAATTAAACAATGGATATTCACATCTTCTCCCTACTCACCATCGAATCTGGGTAGTGTTGTGACGTTTTCACACATCGCCCCATTGCAAATGGGGACCCCCTCTTTTTTCTCACTTTTGCCGTCGTTTTTGCTTTGATCTTGCAGTTTCTTGCTCAGTTTCCGATTGACCATGAATGAGTTCCCAAAGCGGTGAGCCCGCAAGATGCTTGAAACAGTGAAGGAGAGATTGAGTCCTTTCCAAGAGGGTGAAGCCCTAGTTGCCTTTCCTTAAGCAAGACTGGTCAATCCATGGGCGGGTGTCCATCATTCCACAGTTCCAATCCTGTTCCAAAACTCCAATCCGGAAGTCTCTGTCCACAATTCCATTTCGATGGTCTTTGTCCTAAGTTCCTGTCTAGGGTCCTACTCCAAAACCCACCATGATTTCTATTCCAGAGTTCTAAATCCAGAGTCCGGAGTGCACCGAGGGCCTGTCATTCCTTGGCGAAACTCATCAATCCCTGACTTGAAGTAATGGAAAATTCCAAAGATGACTACAGGGATTCCATGATAAATGAGGCAGTTCCTCATTCCAAGGTATAAATCTTTGTTCAAATGTCAAGAGACTTCATCAGGAGTGAATAGAAATTCCACAGTTCAAGGCAGGAAAACCCAAGACCCAGTCCAACTTGAGACCTGGATATTCCATGACAGGAACATTCTTG
Source organism: Cunninghamia lanceolata (assembly GCA_027924645.1). NCBI lineage: Eukaryota > Viridiplantae > Streptophyta > Pinopsida > Cupressales > Cupressaceae > Cunninghamia > Cunninghamia lanceolata. Next base: position 366,725 of record BSBN01000053.1, on the reverse strand, counting down.
AACTGGATTTTCCTTGACAGGAACATTCCTGAACTGAACATTCCTTGACCCACTCCAAAATGCGACCTTCTGCCTTGCAAGAGTTCTGGACAGGAAAATTCCTTCACTTAGTGAAATTTGCAAACAAGGAATTCAAGGATCATTCCATTCCAAGATCCACCCTAAAAACTGCAACAAAGTGGAAAATCCTGTATGGACTGGAATCTGCGCTCAAGAAGGAATTTTTGTCCTGGTCGCAAAATCCAGTACCTACTGGATTATGCACCCCAGGAAGAATTTTGTCCTTGGTCGCAAATCCAACACCTACTAGAATATGCGACCTGGACAATGGATTCCTGGAGGAACTGAAATATGCGACTTGGGCAGAGGGATTCCTGGAGGAACTGGAATATGCGACCTTGGATGAAGGAATCCTGAAGACATTGAAATTACAACCTTCCATCTGAGTGAGATTCCATAGGAGTAAAATTTCAAGACTTAGCCAAATTTCAACAAATAAATTCAAAAATCATTCCTATTGATGATTGTTTTTAAACAAATCAACAATAGAGTAAAATACTGAGTATCCAACTCTCTCTTGAATAAAGCCTCTCGAATGCTAAACAAGTGATCAATCGAGACAACTCCAAGGTTCCTTTCTCATGATTTATAGTGGATGAACTCAGTGATTACATGTGATCTTGCTGGTAATCACAAAGGGACTTACACAGACTTCTTCATACTTCATTCAACTTATTCCTCCTTGGAATATGGATGATATATGTACAATGGTTTAATAACAAAGAAAGGGCAAAAGATAAAGGGTTTAAAGGAACTAAACTAAGGTCAATGAAGCAATGATGATGCAAGAATAGAGAAATTCCTTGATTAACCTAACTCCACTTCGCCAAGGATGCCTACAACTACATGAAGTTGGTGCAATCTCCTAAGGATAGCGAAAGGTTTTCAAATCATGAAGGCTCATATAAACACCCATTAAATGGCGCAGCTCAAACAAACATCCACAATCTAACTTATGCAAATTATGAGGCTCAGACTAGCTTTACACAACACTTGACCAACGATGAATGTCAAAAGCATGAGCTAGAAGTTGATCAAATATTCGATACATACATATATTACATCAATGAGCTCTAATCTACTTCTAATCTACTTGAAACATCTCTCCACTTCATCAAGATACAAGAAACCATGTCATTCTACAAGACAACACTTAACACCAAACAAACTCCAATGTCTTTGCATTAATCTTGAGAAATATTTACAACTTCAAGCACTCTCAGAGAATTTCGAGAGTCTCTTCTACTCTACTCCTACTTGCCTACAATCTAATATCTAATGATTTACAAATGAGGCAACAAGGCCTTTATATAGAGTCCAGAATTACAATGAAAGGCTAGGATCAATTCACATAGCCAAGGGCTCAGATCATGCCAACTCAGCAGGTAATTACAACAACTTGCTATTTTTAGTACATAAGAGAGGCAATGAAGGCACGTTTTCCAAGAAGGTAAGGATAAGATGAAATCTTTAGAGCATCTTCTACATGGACGTCCTCTTTGGCTTCTAGTTTGTTGTAAATGCATTGAATGTAGTCATATGATGTGGCTGATTATGATTGGATGATGATGTGTACTTGCCATGTAGATGCCACCTTAGCAAACTTGTGGATTTCAACTGTTAATTAAATATGCTTTTGGGCATATTCCCAAATTGTATCATCTTGTGATATCTTTGATATGATTGCTTGAACTTGAATGCTTGGGAATGCTCCTTGTTGATCTTGCCTTGTTCATTGTAATTAGTATGATATATGATACTTGTAGCTCATTTATCTAACTCTGTGTTTCTCCTCTTCTTCTTGTAGGTAGGTTGATGATCTTCTTGGATGATACTTCCTGGAGAGTAGATGAGGATAATGATGCTCCATGTAGAGTAGATGATGATAATTTATTGATGGAGTAGGAGACCTCTCTGACACTTGAAGATTGAGAGAACTTGAAGCTTGGATGGATGAATGTCTTCGAACATGATGCCATTGATGAAGTGTATTTGAAGTGATGTTTCCTCTGCAATAGCAATTTCTTGACTTCACTCCTTGGATGAAGGTGACTCCAGGCGCTTGCTCCTCATATGACTCCTTATCTCCACCAACGTTCCTACAACACAGAGAAACAACATATCAATCACTTCATAACACAAAGAAATAACTTTAAACATATGAATAACCTCACTTCAATCTGGGCGCACATTCAGTGTTATGGAGGTGCAAAAGTGTGCCCTAGCCTAAATGACCTTATACTCGCCATTTATGTGATTTCAATCAATGGGAATGACTTAGAATGTTTATCCTCCTCAAGGAACCTAGTCAAAAGTGTCATTTCATGTAATTTCCTCCTAAGTGCAATTTAGGTTTGCAGATAGGTGAAAGTGCGCCTAGGCTATTTAGCTTTATACTTGTCACTTTGTGATTTCAATCAATAGAACATGCCTTAGAAGGCTTCTATCTTTCAAGCGCCCATTCCTAGATGTGATTTCTTCCTTACGCGCAAATCCATGGTTGTTCAAGTGGAAATTAGCGCCTTCTTCACTCCTTGGGCTAATTTGTTGATATTTTAACATTTTCAGGTACTTGTGTAGACCCCCCGGAGGCTATCCTATCTCTTAGGCATTAGATTTCATGATTTTAAGCTCCTTAGATTCAAGGCGCCCAAACGGAGTTGAAGAGACAGGAAAGTGCGCCTAGTGTTGGATTGGTCTTATACTTGTCTCTTTAATGACCTCAAACAATGGGGAAAGCTTTAAAATGATCCTTTTATCAAAGCGCCCACTTCAAGATGCATCCTCATGTGATCTTTGTCAAGGCGCCAAAGCAAGGCTCTACAGACTAAGAAGGGTGCCTAGACTATCCTTAGTGCAATTTCATGATTTCAAACTCATTTTGATGGTGATATATGTTTAACTTAAACAATCTGATGTTTTTCCTCCTTGAATCCTGCCCAAAACTACTTGAGGCGCACATTTGGGTGGTTAGAGGCAAGAAAATGCGCCTAAGATACTTTTGGTCTTGAACTTGTTATTTAGGCGCCAAAATAGTTTGGTATTGGTGAAAAGGGTGCCTAGACTCTTTGACTTAATTTCTTGGCTTTCTACGACTTTCCATTACTCTTCTAAGCCTCCAAGAAGTCCACTCATCCTTCATATGCTAGATTTCAAAGTTTCCTTGCTTCCTTCATGTAAGGCACTAAAGTGGATATTCTAAGTAGGAAATGGCGCCTAAGTTCAAATAGGTGTTCACTTCAAGGTTACGTGATTCTAAGTCATCATGAAGGTTCAAGAAGATACTCAAATACATGTGGAGTCCAACCTACCTTGCTAGGCGCTCAAATGGTGTAATTTCCTCCTAGGCGCAATTTGAAGTTGATTTAGACAAAAGGTGCGCCTAGATCTTTTTGATGAAATCAACCTCCCTTGAGGCGCAAAAAGTGCACCTAAGTTCACTATTAGAATTCTTCAAAAGCTTTAAGTCAAACCACTTCCTTAGGTGCTAAAGTTCATGATTTCAAACTTGTTTCATTGCTAGGCGCATTTTGTGGTGGTTTTGATGTTAAAGAGCGCCTAGATTCATTTACTTCACAAAATCCATATCAAGGCACTTAGAGAAAGGTTTGGAGGTGGAAGAATGCGCCCAAACCTTCTTGTCTTCCATTTGTCTTATATTTGCCAGAGATCATTCAATTGAGCATCAGATCTTAGCCCTGACACCATTCAGTCTCCAAGGCGCTCAAACTGGCAAAAATAATAGGAAATGGCGCCCAAGGTCTAAGAGATCTTTACTTCATCCTAAGGCGCAATGTGATGATCATATGAACATGAAGAGGCGCCTAAACTCTTGAATCATTTCTTTGTCAAATTTTCGATGTTTAAGGCCTTTTATATCAATTTTCAATCAAGGCGCCTTGGTCTTAACTTCTCCTTGCTCAAGGCGCAATTTTGAGGTTGTCTGGATGATAAAATGCGCCCTGAGTTGTAGGCACCATTTGGAGTCATTGCAAGTGGAGAAATGCGCCTAAGTTCCTAGAGCAAATTCGCGCCAAAACTGAAAATCCCTGAGGTTAGGTATATTGAAAAATATATTTAAGTATAAATATTTTTCAATATACCTTTCAGGATGTTTGAGATAGGCCTCGAATCCACCGGATTTAACATGTAGATTCTAGATTTTGAGGGATCCACCAGATTTCAGACTTAGCCAATTTTCAGGATTTTCTGGATATCAGACTTAGTCATTTTTCAGGAACTTAGAACATCAGGATCAGGATTGTTGGAGTTTTTTCCCAAACTGGATGTTTCCCAGTTATCCCTACAAGGTAGCCATCATTGATCAACAGGATTCTCGGGCCAGGGGCCAACAGTACAGAAGATAGACTCTATAAATATCTCCTCTTCTTCTTTAGGCTCTACAAAACCAAGGGGGTATTCCCTATTCAACATCCATAAAATATGCCTGTGAACTTACTGGGATGTTGACACAAAGCAGATAAATCCTCTCTTATGCAGACCAAAACTGTGAAATAAGTGCAAAGGGGCTAGCTTTGGGCCTATGCTCAATTGTGAGACAGAGGATTTTGGTCCTAAAACTACTAATATCCTAAAAGTTTATATTTGAAGTTTGAATTTGTATTTTGTATTTGGATGCAAGACTGGGACCTTGGGTTGTAACCTCAATACAAGAGACATACACATGTGAATGATTACCATAAACTTGAATCAATAACTAAGTTTCAAGAGGAAATTTCTAGTGTCTGCCTTACAGATACTTCCCAAGACTGAGTATTTGGTTATTCATACTTGATGATATCCCTGTTGCAACATACCTTTCCCAATGCTTAACCTAAAATATTTAATTTGTTCCTTGAACAAAGATAAGAGATTAAGCATTCAACACAGAAAATCCATGTTCCTGAATCCCAAATAACCCTTAGCTATTTAGATTCAAAAGAAAAGATGCCCACAACTTGGAGACAAATAACCAAACACATGCAACAAAGCATTTCTCATATAAAAACAACATGAAACCAATAAACTTACGCATAAAACATACAACATATGATTCATAAACTCACAAGGCACCAAACAGAGCCACCAGCAAGACTGTATCTTATTACTCCACCAAAATTTTGCCTAGTCTTCAACAACCAAAAAATGAGTAACACAGTTCTGATATAAACCAAGAACGTGTACTCAGCAATCAAATACAATGGTCAACTCAAAATTTTGCCAGATACAGCGCACCGTGAGAATGGCACCCAAAACATTCAATACAGCTGAGAGAAGAAGAGGAAAGAAGCAGGTGAAATCGAGAGATGTGCCGCCGTCTGAAGATTTTCCTCATGAAGAAAGTAGCTAGCCTGTCAATCAAGACCCATACTTCCGCAAATTTGCCATTTATAGCCAACCTACCTATTTTGAAATGCAGCAATTTGCGTGTTCTAAAATTCTTCCATTTGGAATGCAGCTGCGAACACGCAGGAATCCTTCCTTCAAAAATTTGAAACAGGGCTGTCGATTCCTTTCCTCCCGCCGAGATCTGTGGCTTCAATTCGCTCGTGCAATCAAGTCACCAGCTTTGAAAAGTCATCGGCCAATGAAAACGTGCCACACAAGCAGCTTTTCCTTTCTGACTTTTCGCAGCACGAGCATACATTTCACTTTTTTCGCCCACTTTTGCCTTTAAATCCTTGCATGTGCAGTTGTATACACACACAACTGACTTGGACACGTGGCAGCACCTGATTAGATCACTATCACTGTGCCTTTGTATCTCCATCGGCGAGAAAATGCATCTCCCTATCGGCCATCGAAAAGACCCTAAAATGATCTGCCGATACACTAAGTCTCGCCGAAATCCCCTTGCATGCGATCCTTTGTATATTTGATTGTACATGCAAACATACAATCACAAATATACATACAAAGTGAAACTCAGAAGATTATCGGCCATATTGGACTTTGGATCAGGTCCGGCTTGTATGTTTTACCTTTGTATATCGGCCTTATATGTCGCACATACAATGTGCAATATACAAGCCGCAGACCCCAAATCATTATGAAACACTTTGAAACTGCAATCCGGTCCGGCTTGCATCTTCATTCTTTGTATGTCTCATTGTATGTCGCACATACAATGTGCAACATACAACCCGCTGACCCCAACCACCTATCCGCCACAACACAATTTCCTTCGCGTCCGGGTTGTATGTGTGCTTTGTATATTTTGCATTGTATGTGCACACACATACAACCCACGGAACATACAATTGCGCGGGCCCCACCAGGTTTTAGAAACTTTGACTTTGACCATACCCGCTTTGCATATTTCTTTGTATCTATTGCTTGTATGTTCAATTGTATATTGGGAACATACAATCCCAATATACAATGGCGGACTTCACCCCTTTCACAAATGCTATTAACTTTCTGGCCACGTCCGCCCTTTGCACCTCGCCTGCTTGTACATTTCACCATGTACATGTAGTTGTATGTTGACTTGTATATTGACTTGTATATTGCACGCATACAATATACAAACAGAACCGCATACATATCCCTTTGCATATCGGCCTTGCATAATGCCTTTGCATCTTTTCTTCTTTGCACATTGCCTTGTATGTGCGCTTTGTATATCTGACATAATTCACCTTTGCGTCTGCATCGGCCGTCGGGGAAACCTCAAACTGAGCCGCCGATGGATGTTGTCACGCCGAAAAAACTTTTGTATGTCCCCCTTGTATGTCGGCCTTGTATGTTGGCCTTTGTATCTTTCGCCTTTGCACCTGCGACTTGTATATGAGATACAATCGCCTTTGCATGCACCTGCCAAGCCCGATTTGAAACTTTTTGAGATCCGCCATTGTATCCTACCCATTGTATATCAAATATACAACGACACATACATGCAAAGCTTTACATACAAGCACGGAATCTAACCTGGAATATGCCATATACAACCCGATATGCATACAACGATACATGCAAGGATTTTTCACCATTTTCAAAGGCCGATTGAAATCTCTTTTCGGGTCTGGCCTTGTACATCCGCACTTGTACATACAAAGACACATACATACAACGAATTTCACCGCTGCATAAAGGGTTTTTGGACTTAGCATTTTTTCAATGCGACGGGATAAGGATGCAAATGCTAGGCGAAGGGGACCGGTCATTTAACGAGCGAAGAGGCTTAAGTTACAACTTAAACAACCAGGAACCCGCTACAGGAGGTCAACGACAAAATAGAAGTTACAATGCAGGAGGCCGAGGGGAAATAAAACCTAGGGCATTAAGAGTTTGAGGGAATAAAAATATAAGCTTGCAGACTCGACTCAAAACCCTAATCCTAGGTAGGCACCACCAAGGATATCAGGGGACTATAGGACTTAAACACTACTGACTTCATTATGAAACAGGACATCATCCAAGACTCAAGAAAAGCACTGGAGCTCAAAAATAGGGGGTCCCCATTTGCAATGGGGCGATGTGTGATTAGGTCACAACAATTCCAAGGAAAGACTCCTATACCAAGAAGAAATTGTCCTGTGTCGCAAAATCCAGTCCGAGGTGGATTATGCGCTCCAGGAGGATTTTTTTTGTCCTGGTCGCAAAATCCAGTCCCAGGTGGATTGTGCAACCTGGACAGAAGGAATCCAGTTCAGCCTGGAATTTGCGACCTAGAACAGAGGAATTCCAGTCCAGACTAAAAATTGCGACTTGGGAAAATTCCATGACTTTAAGGAATATGCGATAGGAATAAAGTGATCCAGGACTTGAAGACAAATCCAGTTCCATTCCAAGAATCATCTTGAAAGAATTGCAACTTGGTCATAGAACAATTCCCAAACTGTCAAATTCCTGTTCCAAGTAGAATTTGTACCATAAGTGGAAAGTCCAGTTGATACTAGAATATGCGCTCCTAGTCAAAAATCCAGTTGGTACTGGAATGTGCGACCAAGAGGAAGATTCCTCCACCAGGTGGAATTTGCGCCAGGAGGAAGAATCCAGACCCAGCAGGAATCCTGCTCCCTCCTTCCAGTTGTGCCCTGCCCTGAAAACTCCTCAATTCCTGCCTGATAACCTTGGAATGAAGGAAAAGTTAGTCCAAGTATGAAAAATGCCAGAAAATGAGGAAAATCCTTTATTTATTCAGGAATTCATAAGTCAAATTGATCAATCATGCAAGTGTATTTCCTGTTTTATCTTTTGATTGCATTGCATTTAAGGATCTTGTTCATCATGACTACTCAAGGTCTCCCTTGCTTTACAGGAATCCAAGACGAGGATAAGCTCCATGAGGAGGATGAATAAGGATGATCCAGGGCAATCGAGATGGATGCAGGGAGTTCAAACGCCGGAGAAGATGACAATTTCAAGGATCCAGGAGTTCCAATAACAAGAGGACTACACATGCATATTGAGAGAAGATGAAGGACATCAATCCATTCCAGTGCCCGCCTTTCTCCCTTAACACTCAACATGACTTGCGCGGGGAAGGCAACTTCAAAGATTCCAATTCGGTGACAAGGAGACTTCGCATAAAGGATAAAGGAAGAATCAAGAGTCCTTTCAAAGATTTCAAATGACACAGAGAATACTAGATCAAGATACTCAATGGGGAGACCACTCCAAGTCCAATATCAAGAATTCCATTCCAAGACAGGGAATTCCAACTCAGGAAGAATTCCATTCTAGGACCCTAAGGAAAATGCGCCCCTGCTCAAGGAAGGATTCCTCCACACGAAGTTCCTAGACACCATGAAATTTGCGCCCAAGGAACAGGATGAGCTAACAGTTGACTAGTCACCTCCCTACTAAGCAGCTTAGTCAGGTGGCGCCCAGGACAGGTGGCAGATTTTCATCCAGGACAAGGTGGCGCCCAGGACAGATGGCAGCATTCCTTTGGACCTATGACATAAACTCACCTACTCCCCTAGGGTTTCTGACTCCTGGCACGGTTTTCAAGGAGATCTGATCTCCCCACCTCCTCTTTGTATTCTGCTTGCCTATATAAAGGCTGAGAGGCCTCATTTGAGGGGATCTCTCTTTTCTCTCATTTTTCTTCATGCTCCTAGAGCAGCTAGATAGCTAGTTTTACTTTTGTACCATTTTTGAGCTGGAAACTTCAAGGATCAGCAAGATTGTTGCAGAAACACTTTCCAAATCAATAATATAAGCATTGTGAATTGGTGTTTATAGAGTTCTTTGGATTTTGGCATGGTTTTCCTAATTTCCTTGAAGCAAATCTTAAGTTTCTGAAGTTGTTTCATTTCTTTTATCTTTCAAGCTTTCATTAGTTAGAGTGATGGAAAATATTGTTGTTGGTGAATGATTGAAATTGTTAGTTCATACCATTTGTGATCTGTGACTTGCAAATCACAGTGTATGGTTAGTCTGAACTTGTTCCAAGCTTAACTTCGATTGTTTCTGCATGATCAGTTCCATGTTCCATGTCAGAACAGTATGAAAATCCTTACCTATACCCTAGAAGATCACACCATCTCTACCTAGCTGTTGCCTCATGACGAAGCAGAAGCGTGGTTTCAGTTTCCATTCTCAGCAATAATCCTATCCGTCAGTTAGACCCCTGAACCCTCACCCCATCTTTTGCATTTTCTTTTAGATCTTCGTTAGGAATAGTCCGCAAGGAGCCTCACTAAGAAATCATCCCTATTCAGAAGTAGAACTAAGAGCCTACGCCTTGCTTTCCTTGGAAGAAACGGTGAAATCCCAGTCTCTCTATTGGAGGAAGCAGTAGGTTCCAAGTTTTCCCCTTCTGTGAAGGAGTTCCATTTACCCACAAATCTGAGTCCCAGGAGTAATGAACTTATCCATGTCCATGAAGATGGAGCAATCTCACGTAAGTCCCCCTCGTGATTACCAGCAAATCACATCATTCCACTGAGTCTATCCCTCTGCACGTCAAGACCTGACATTCAAGGAACCTTGGAGCAGTCTCATTCGATCACGAAGTTCAGTGTCTGAGAAGCTTTGTTCAAGAGAGGATAGGATACTCAGTATTTTATTCTATTGTTGTGTTGTCATAAAAACATCATCAACAGGTAGCTTCAATCCAAGCAGTGTTCAAATTCCATCTTTCTCTTATTCCAAAGTCTAGAACTGATTTCAACTGTTCATCTTTACTGCAGTAACTGTATGCCAAGCAAAGTCCTCTTATTTCTTCTTATGCATAAAACATGGATTGAATCCTATCCACCATAAAACATGGATTGAATCCTATCCACCGAACTTAACTCATAGCTTGCAAACAGAGCTTTAGTTGACATGTCAAGTTGTTCCAATTTGATAAAAATAATATTCACCTCATCCTGATACTATTATTTGGCTGATATTGATAGCAGTAGAGTAGTTTTCCCTCCACAAGCAAACCGATGGCATAACACCTGATACTTTTTCCTGCCTAGTTAATTGTCCCTAGCAGGTGTTGAATCACTTCCCTGAAATTCTTAATCATTCTTCACATAGATTGAAAAACACCAATCTCAAGCCGCCATGTAAGGTTCACCGATGTTTAAATGCATCAGGTCCAAATGTGTTTTTTCAACAGCAGTGAGTTACATACAATAACAGCATTAGACGGCTATGAACAGCAATAATAAGCAATAGACAACAAGACACTTGAAGATATTGAACTGATGACCAGTTTAATCAAAAGGTTTCTATACTTGAGCAAAATAAAAGTCAAATCACACAAACTTTGATGTGCATCTCTTCATTTGTGATTCTTCATAATTATCATTATAATCTAATTGCACTTTAACTACTACATTAAATCTTTCATTTCCATTACAAAAACAAATAAGTGTGTAACAGCAGCAATGTACCCATTTGCTGTTGTATAATACTAGATAGGACTCCCTTTAGAAAATACACTAGACCCATTGAAAATAGGGGCAAATATAGAATACAGAACCTAATATTCAAAAATAAAGCAATTTGGCACGATGAATGGAAGGGTTAGAGGGAAAAAACTTACTGGTTTGACTTCAAGATGACCTGCAATTAGGGTTAGCACATGTTTATAAAAAAATGTAAAGCATAGTTCAACGGAGTCTTGGAACAAGAGGACAAGGGGATCGGAGGCGTAGATTTGGGGATGGCAGAGGGACAGCGATGCAAATATATATAGTACTTGAAAAATTAGTTATAAAAAAATGTATAAGAAATAACAAATGAAACTATGAAATACTAAACATATTCCATTGAACAATGAAAATGCTGAATATCAATATATTTATGTTATATTCAAAATGATGATTACATTCAAACTTCAAATACAATTGGCGAACGTCCCAATGCCTCTAATCATCCCCAAAGTTTGCACCAAAATCCTCATCACTCAAACTGCTAGACTCCTCGAGGTCAAGCTCCTCCAAACCAATACCAACCAACCCTACCTATGCATCATCATCATCAACTTGTGTTGGCTCCTCTAGCTCTACATTCCATCAGGCTGCTAGACTCTCCTTGTACATAAGTGTATTGTAATCAATCTTGACCTCCAAACCAATACCAACCAACCCTACCTATGCATCATCATCATCAACTTGTGTTGGCTCCTCTAGCTCTACATTCCATCAGGCTGCTAGACTCTCCTTGTACATAAGTGTATTGTAATCAATGAGACATAAGGCACTCTGTACAGCTACAAGCGTTTCTGCCCTCCTAGAGATAAGCTTGTTCCTCTTAATAGAGTGGATGAAGCTATATAAGTAGACTAATTCCTCTTAGCAGCAGAAAAACTAAAAACCTAGGACAGCAGACGAATGGCTAGTGTGGTTATCAAAGTAGTAGACCCATGCATAGTCCACCACAAAATTGGGTCCTCCTATGCCATAGTCTCCCTATCTAGCTTGGCCTCTTCTGGATATACCCTAAGAGTGGCAAATTTTGACCGCTCAGTACGAATGATGCTGGCAGTTGTAGAATTGTATATCTTTTGATTAGCCTTCATGAACCCCGCCTTTCCCTGAACATCTTGTATAAGGGTAACTCTACCAAGCCTTTCAATATGCCACTTTGGGTTCAATGAATAGGCAGCCATGTACAAGGGAGTGATGCGCTTCTCCCATCTCTAATGAATAATTGACTGAATATGTTCATTGTAGAATTGCAATGTGGGGTCTTTCTCTTGTACAACAAGCTTCATTTGGCCAAGCATGCTGTCAATGCACGCACACACCTCTCCAAGGCTAGGTGCATTAGCATCCCCATATATAGTGACTTTAAAGACTAAAGTTATGATGGAAACAATGTATTTCGCATCAGCCCAAAAAGTGTCACTTTTCACCACCTCCTTCACCCTCTTCCCTTACTCTAACTCAAATTCAAGACACCAATTGCCATGACAATTACTTGCAATGCCTCTTGCAACTCAAGCATTCACTCCAAGAGAATGAAGTACAATGCATACCTAGTCTCTAAAGGTTTCAAAAATTCCTTCTTGGATAAGATCTTGAAGAGTGCATGTCAAGTGTGGTGGTTGCAAATAAACATCTACGCATCTCTAGCATCATTAACAACCTCTTTGATCCAACCAATTTTACCCATGTCCTTGAGTGCATTATGTATGACATGCACACAACAAGGAGTCCACCAAATATGTTTTGTAGGCCACCTCAATCAAATTCCCTGTAGCTCTGCACACATGGGCTGCATTTGTCACTACTTGCACCACATTCTCTAGCCCAACCTCCTCAATAGCATCCTTAAGGATTTGGAATTGAAAATTAGCATCCTTGTGGTGCCCTGAATAATCGATAGTTGTAAGAAGGTAAGGACCTTCTATACATGTGACCATGATGTTGATGAATGGATGATGCCTAATGTCCATCCACCCATCCATGACTATGCTGCATCCACTAGTAACTCAAGTAGCCTTCATTTTCTCTATAATAATATTAATCTTGAAATAGTTCTTATCCAAAATTGTTGTCCTCAATTTTGTCTCTCCTGGTGGCACATATCATGGTCCTACTCTTATTATCTTTGCCACAACCTCCTTATAATAAGGAGCGCAAGCCACATGGAATGGAATGTCATTGGCAAAGAAGAATTTGCCAATACCATCATCTGCCTCATCCTTATTTTGCATAGTGAATAACTCTACCACCGTGTTTGCAGCATCAATACTACTAGTCATTCTACATTTCCTATTAGGCTCTGCTGCCCCTGAACTAGATGGAAAGGCAAGAAATCGTGGTTGTTGGAAAGTATTAGTACTAGTAGGAGTAGGACTCCTCAGTGGCATAGTAGTAGCTGCAGTTGTATTTTCTTCAAAACAATCCCACAACTTATTTATTTCAACCCTTTGTTTGAGTGACAAGGCACCACATACCTTGGTGCCTCCGCCAGCTATATGATAGTGGTGTGCATTGACTCTAATAATGCTTCCTTGAAATTCAAGGTCACAAAAATGGCACTTCCACAATCTAGTGCCCCCTGATATCCCAGGCTTTACTTGTAGTTTAGTTGCAAATTGTCTTAAAAGGGGACTTCTTATCAAAGGGACCCTTGGCAAATTTTTCAAGTGGTGTGGAAAGGCAATTAGAATGTGCAATCCCAATAGAACTAGTTGCCTCAACCCCCGCCCCCTCCCCCCCCCCCCTCCCCCACATCTACACTCAAAGTCTCATATTCAACCCCCATAGGCTCTAGCTAACCCTCTTCATCACTCATGTTGTGAGAAGTAGAACTCATAGTGACAATGCAAGAAATGAAATTTATGATTTAAATTTTAAACCTACATATGTCATAAATTATAATGCAAGGACTCAAAACACAAGGATTTTCTTTTTGTTTTTCTAACTTCAAGTCACACGAAGCGTAGAAGCAGAGGATACACAAAAATAGTATTGTTGTTCTTCAACATTCATCAAAAGAGGATTTTGTTTTTCTTACTTCAGATCGCACGAAGCAGGGAACCAAAGGATACACAAAAGACAAAATCTTAATTTGACTAAAATTAATCACTATTTATGCAAATTTACAAATAAACATTTAAAATAATTTAATCAATTAATTTAGAAACCTAAAATGTTGCTGCTATAAATGTAAAGTTAAAACTTAAACCCCTAAATGTCATTTTTAGGGTTGTCTAACTGCTGTTTTTACTAAAAACAGTTGTTCAACAACCCTAAAAACAACATTTTATAACCATATACGATTCTATGAACAATTTATCGTATATCTAAATTGAAAACAAAAAAATAAATACATGTCACATTATCATTAATTTCAGATTTAGCCATTTAGAAATTAGGAATGAACATTTAAATTAATAAATGCAAATCCCTTGAAGGCTTGAGCACTTGATCAATGTGTTGAACTTAAAACTTGAACATATGGCACTTGCTCTTCCTCTCATTGTTGCTCTCCCTCTTGTTAATGCTCTCACTCTTGCAACCTTGCTTGCTCTCACTCTTGTTATGCAAATGTTGCACTTGCAGCTATGCTCAATGCTTTCAAGCTTTGATAGTTAGATGTATAGTGATACGGAGTGAGGGTGTGAAGTTTATTTTAGGGTTAGGGTTGGGAGCAGGAACATTAAGAAGAATGCCTTAATTTTTAAAAAATTACTTTTTGCAAATGTTAGATGTACGGGATGGGTGTTGTTTCAAATAGTTGGAAAACTCGGACTCGGCAAAAACTCGCCAGGCCCAAAAAACTCGACTTGGCAAAAACTCGGCAACTTAAAAAATTGCTTAAATTTCATTAGAAACACATGTTTTTTGCAAAATTCAATGACAAGATGTATCCAATGAGTCCATAAATGAGTACAAAAGTATTTTCTATTAAATTTGGTTGATTTGAATGCAAATTGAGTACAAAATTGCATCCTCATGCGGAATCCTGATGGCCGATAGCCTGATACAATAGATAGCTAACAAAATAAAAATAGTAAAACTAAAAGTAAATACAACATTTTACATCTTCCTCTTCCCTAATCTACTGAAAACTAGGGGAGAGGAAGAGGTTCTAGTCCTTGGAGTCCACTATGGCTCCTCACTTGGCATGTAAGGCGGTGGCTAGACCTCCATCCTGGTAGTAGATGGCAATGACTCCTCAGCCTTACCAATGTCATCCAATCCTAGATCTCCTCCTGCACCCACCTCCTCCAATGCCTACCTCTCAAAATAAAGCAATAGTATTTTTAGAATATCACGACTCCCCCTGCATTGTTAGGTCATAGAAAGGAGTTAGAAATTTTGCATGTTCTGTCGGCTTTGCTCAATTTTTTTGAGATTGATGAAGGATTGTTGACTGAGGAAGAGAATATTTAATACTAGATACAAGTGCAATAACACCAATATGTCATATATTGTTTGAAGAAGATGAGAGTATGCAAGTATCCAAAGATCAAATAGGTCTTCTAGTTCCTATTGGTGTGCAAGAAGAACATGACTGCATAAGAGATGATGATGAGTCAAATTACTTTTTCTATTCATTTGAGGGGCTATTTGGAGAATCTTCTCATGACAAGGCTAAAGAATTTTAGTGCACTCAAGAATCTTAGTCAATATCTTCTATGGAGATGGAATGTCTAATGCAAGAGGTTTAAGTTTTTCTTCAAAACCTAACAATGCAGGGGGAGTCCGCGCCAAAAACTCGGCGAGTTTTCTGGCAAGTAAACACCAAGAAAACTCGCCGGATCAAAAAACTTGCGAGTTTTTCCAAGACTCGCTGAGTACTCGGTGAGTCTTCCATCCATGCAGTTTCGAGAGACTTCAAGGAGCTTCTTTGCAGTACCACGGACATCTCGATGTCTCCACAACATCCCCAATAGGGGGAGATGCCTTGGGAATGTGCCCTCTTTAAGGGAGATGTCCCTACCTATTGGTGGCACAAGGATGTCCCCATTTCCAAAAACGTCACTTTTCTAGGGCACACATCCTGCAAAACACTAATATAAAGTGAATGACAGTAAAGAAGTAATTAAGTCTAGTATGAATATTGACAAATTGATTTCACTATTTAGCCAAAAGAGAAAGAAATTATATTAATGTCCACAAATGACCAAGAATAGGTCAAGGGGACTAGAACATACATCAGATACAATAGCAAAGAACTAGGGCAAAAGGGGCCCTAGATGTGAAGCAAATACAATAAAGCAAAAAAAGTAGGAAAAGAAAAGAAATAGACAAAAGGGTTAACCTCAAAAAGAGTAACCCCAAAATTAGTACAAGCATAAATAGATGTGTGAGGGGAAGACCCTAGAAAGCAGTAAAAGATCACTCTAAGGCAAGGAACAAAAACCCTTTGGTGTCTATATCTTGGAACACACTAGAGGAGCCAATGTTATTATCATCAATCACTATAGGAGTACCAAAGGAAAGTCTAGGGCTAAGGGAATCATGCTAAACAATCCTAGGAGGCAAATGCATCTACACAGAAACTCTCCTAACATTCATAGCCGAAGAACTATTGGTGGTAGAAAAGAAATTGGTAATGTGATGTTTCTCCTAAGATCTTTGTTGTGAAAGAGGATTGTTAAGAGGGTCCATAACGTCTAGAAGAGATAGAACCAGGACCATTAGAATGAAAGCAAGGATGAGCAATGCCTCATCGATTTGTCTCCATCTATATGTGAATAAATAGCATCCAAAGGATGCTTAACACCTCCAACATCAATGATGGGTTGAAAGAATGAAGTAATCAATCTGGTAAATCTTAGACCTCTATGGAGGGATCTATGACCAAAAGTGGTGAATTTGCGAAGAAAAAGGGCCAAGCATCTTTGATTAGGTTAGTGGAAGAAAGTGAATAGAGAACCACCACAATCTTTATATAAATAACGGCACCTTCCATGGATTTTATAGTCGACCAAGCACTAGAAAATAAATGCTCCTCCAACTCAACCTCCTAAAGAGTAGGTGGCAGACCCTTTCACTTAGTGAAATATGGTGGTTCATCTCAATACGAAGTTGATGGAAGCACACTTGCAACTAGCCAACGGGTATCCTCAAACCATGAGACCAATGATGTTAAAGATAGTTGGACCAGACAATGGTCTTATCAACAACCTATAAGAGTGTAGGAGTGATCAACTCCTTCCCAGGATCCTCAGTCTACAAAACAACACCCTCACAGATACACGAGAGAAGCGAAGTGCTCTTCCACCAAATATCAATGAATTGATATTTGAGAAAATGAGATATATTACACAATGTACAAGCGCCTATTTAAAGGCAAGGTAAAAACATAACAGGTGAAACTACTCGATAACCAAAAATACGGGTAATCAATATTAAATATTGGCAACTACCTATAATGCTAAACCTAAGTTAAACTTAAGAAACCGTGTAAGGGTAAGAACCCGTTCACACTAACAAGAAGTGCTCAGTGTAGAATACTAGTTTACAACTGAGAGAATTTAGAAGGAAGATGCAAATAACTTAGATATACCAATAGTAAATGTCCTCTCTAACAAATCGATTGAGCATCTCTTTCCCAAGAAGAAGGCGACAAGGAACACATGAGGAGCAATTGAAAGGAGAAAACTTGTCCAAAGAAATGTTGATAGACAAGAAGAGCAAATGAACCTCAAAGAACCAGCGATCTCGACATTTAGAATGACCCAAAGAGACAATTTTCTTTGAGGAACAAAGTGCCAATAAAGAATACCTCCCATAGGACGAAGCAAAATAGCCCATGGACCTAAGGTTGGGTATAAACCAAATGAGTCTAAAGATACTCTCGAAGCGAAGGGATTGGGCATAAAATTTGGCCTAGACAATATACTAAGAACCAGCGATCTCGACATTTAGAACCATCCATTTGCACTAGATCATACGCTAAAGCATAATCATCTAAACCCTCTCAAACCAAGCCCATCCACAAGACCCAAGCTAGGGCCCCAAACCTCATAACTATACAACACTGTGAGTTTGATCATTTCACTGAAGAGGCACGTCTTCAAAGGGATATCCTAGAATTTACATGAAAGCGTTGGAGCTTAAGAACAATGAGTGAAGTGTATGCCTTGCAAAGACAAGACTAAGAGGTAAGCCACAAAGAAAGAGGACCAATGAACAAAACTCCTAGATAAATATAAGAAGTGGTGATCTCTATCGAGCCCCCTTTGTAGAAGAAACAAAACCTAGAAAGAACATCCTTGGTGGTGTTGAAGATCATTTACTAAGGTCGACCACAAACCAATAAAGATCACAAAGCTCAGAAAGGACATGAAGTTGTCTCTACAAGTCATTCAAAGAATGAGAGGAGAACCGTGTCATCAACAAAGAGCAAAAAAGCAATCACAACTTGGAGAAGCAGGCAACCATCGACCTCATGGGTATGTTGTCTAAGAAAATCCTCAAGCTCATCAATGCAAATACTATAAGGGTTGGTGAAAGAGAGCAACCCTACTTGACTCCAATAGTGCCCTAGACAAAGTTAGAGAGGCCATGAGGAGTTTAGAATCATCTAACAACTATCTCATAGAGCCACATGATGGCAATAATGGGAGAATTAGAAATACCAATGTACCACAATTTCTAGAACAAATGTGACAAGATGGAGTCAAAGGCCTTCTTAAAGTCCACAAAACAACAAAAGACTTTAGAAGGCCAATGACAAGCCTCCTCATTGATAGCACAGTAGTCAATAGTCTAGAAATCTCGGAAAGTAGCCTATCAACTACTATGGCATAGAGTTTGGCAAAGTATGCCCAACCATGATAGTTTTGTAATTATTTGGATTGGAGCAATCCTCAAATTTGTGAATGGAGTGAATAATATGTTTTGTCCAAGGATAGGGGAACCCAAAATAAACAACCTCATTAAATAGCTATGAAATGGGATAGACAAGTGAATCCACATCATACTTAATAAACTCAGCTTGGAGACCATCACAATCAGCCACTCTGTTGTAGCAAAGCTTCAAAATAGTTCTCTCAATGCAACTGTAGAAAACAAGTGACAGGGAGGAATGGGGGGCTCTACTGGTAAGCTGATTTGGGATATCATAAAGAGAATTAGCATAGGAGACCCGAGAAAACGAGTTGATACGTACAATGGGGGAGTTCCTTGGGAGGAGGGTATGCTTGAAGATCTGAGGGAAATGATGGAGGGCAACAAGGAGCTCATTTCACCTTGACACAAGAAACTTGCATTTCTTACGCTGAAGAAGATGATGATAGTCTCTACAAGTGGTAAACATGGAAGGAGGATCTTGGACAAAGATAAAATGGAATCTCTAATGCATGGCTTTACAGTCATTGTCAAACCAATGACAGAGAGCCAAAACTATGAAGATGAGGTGGACTAGAGTGACGGACAATGTGGGGAAAAGAATCAAGGGCTGCCTCCCAAAGAACATTAGAGAGACACATATAAGGCAATAGCACTAGAGGGTGGAAGGGAATAGAAGCTGGGCATGAGCTAGGAAAGTTGGGTAGCATAGTCAATGGAGTACTCATCATCAAAATGGACCCTGGTCTGACAATATTGATGGGCTAGCAGAGAGGGGCAGGGGGGAGGATGGGGGGCAATAGGAGGTGCAAGGGGAGAGGAGCATGGAGGATGAAAGTTAAAAGCATGGTCGATGGAGGGTAGATGTGAGATAATGAGGTCCCAAATATTAGAGATACGAAGAACATAATCAACAACATAGTGAAAAAAATTGATAACATATGAAGATATTGTTAAAAAAGTCTATCATGGTGAAAATGTTCATCTTCGTCTCAAAAACCTACCATTGAAAATTTCAATGAAATTGGCTAAGCAATTGCAAAGTTAGGGTCTCATGACTCCAAAAGTGATAAAGTGAAAAATAATTATAGGAGATTGAAATTCACATCTATATAAGATTCAAAATTAAGTTTTTATTCTAATTGTTTACATCTACTTCAGTGAAATTGAGATATCTTGAGCAAACAAGGTCTGCTGAGCTGAAAGACAGTATGGCACGTAAGTGAAGAAAATGAGTTCATTAGGTATGTAGCATTTCCCTAACCCTTGTAAATTCAAATCGAACTTATAATCTCTGACTTGGATATTTTCTAAAAGTTGGATATTTATATAGCAGACTTAACTTATTACTTTCTTTTGTATTTCAGATGCAATTTCCACTTCTCATACACTTCCGATTTTTGTGTCGATCCATGGTATTGCAGGGCAAAGACATTGATATAAATATGTGAGTGACGGTAGGAGTCACATCTGTGATAGACGTGACTCCTCAAGGAGTCACGCCTATCACAGGTGTGACTTTGTCACCGTTTGTATTGTAATCGGTTTCACCGATTTTAACAGTTACTAATCACCGTTTAGACTGCAGAAGATGTTTATGCTTTGGCAATATATCATTCGATCATGCTATATTGATATTTATCTTAACATACCTTATATATTAAGTATGAATATATAAGTAATATTAAATATTACTTATATATTCATATTTATTATTATGTTATCTGATCGAAGCTACAAACAACTCAACACTCCCTCTTAGCTCTGGAAGATAACAATATCACAATAATCTCTGTGAATATCAATTATCTGATCTATAATGAATTACTCAAAGTAATTTAATATCACATAACTCATGATATATAGTATCACCTATCTCGTGATACGTAGCATCACCTACCTCGTGATACTAAAGGATATACTATACTCGAGAACATTACATTCTCCTTATATATATCCCAGTTATGGTATGTGCACTGACATTAAGTCACATAATGTCTACCATAACTTAATCATGATAACTCCATGATTCATACCAATATCAAGTCACATGATATCAGTCTACTGAACATTATAAGATTGTCACCTTATAATGTTAGCTACAAGTGTAGATTATCCAAAAAATCGTCACCTTTTGCAAATAAACACAAAATGGGTAGGCCCATAATGTCATAGAGTCACACATAGGACACAAGATGTTTACACATTAAACATCTTTAATATATTAGTACAAATCAATTAGAATTTTGCATTTCAATCATACCAAGATTTTTTCTGAAGTATTCAACTTTCACCTTGAGGAGTGGTTTAGTAAGAATATCTGCAGTTTGATCTCCTGTACTGATATACTCCAACTGAATCACATTCCTTTCCACCATATCACGCACATAGTGATGAGGAATCTCAATATGTTTAGATCTATCATGGAATACTGGATTCACGGATAGCTTAATACAACTTTGATTGTCACAGTGGATGATAGTTGGTTTCAGAGGTTTACCAAATAATCCCACAAGCAGTTTTCTAAGCCACACTGCCTCTCTAGCAGCCATAGAAGCTGCAATATATTCGACTTCTGTAGAACTCTGAGCAACTGAAGACTGTTTTCTGTTGATCCACGATATCATTGCTGAAACTAAACTGAAACAACATCCGGAGGTGCTCTTCCGGTCAGTTACACTTCCAGCCCAATCTGAATCTGTGAATCCATGTAGATCTAAGTCAACCTTTTCATATTTTAAGCCATAATTTAGAGTACCTTGAAGATATCTCATTATATGTTTCACAGCCACAAGATGTATCTCCTTGGGCTCACACATAAACTAACTTAAGGCATTTACAGCATAACAAATATCAGGTCTGGTATTGACCAAATACATCAAGGATCCAATTATCTGTCTGTACAGAGTGGGATCTGCCAACGGAGAATCTGCTGCTGCTTCCTTCAATTTATGAAGATTTGTTTCCATGGGGGAAGACATAGGTCTACATTCCATCATACCAAACCTTTTTAATATATCAATTGTGTACTTCCCTTGGTTTAGAATAATACAGTCTGATTTCTGCCATACTTCCAGTCCAAGGAAGTAGTGTAATAGACCTAAGTCTTTCATGTCAAATTCTGAAGCTAGATCTTTCTTACACTGATCAATAAGGTGATTTTCACCTGTAATCAATTGATCATCAACATATAATATCAATATTAACATATCACCTTTGCTTTGTTTGAAGTAGAGATTTGGATCTGCATCATTCTTTGAGAAGCCTAATCTCAAGAGATAACTGTCAATTCTTTCATACCAGACTCTGGTGGCCTGTTTAAGTCCATATAGAGCTTTCTTTAATTTACATACATGGGATCCTGCATGGTGAATCTCAAATCCTTTGGGTTGCTCTAAGTAAACCTCTTCTTCAATGGTTCCATTTACGAAAGCAATTTTTACGTCCATTTGATGGACTTTCCACCCTTTGGCTGCTGCAATAGCTAGAACTGCCCTGACTGATGTATATCGAGCAACTGGAACAAAGGTTTCGTCGTAATCAATTCCTTCCTTTTGTGAAAATCCTCTGGCTACAAATCTTGCTTTGTATTTCCCTATACTGCCATCTGCAGCATGTTTGATTTTAAATAGCCATTTTGAAGAAACAACAGATTTCCCTTTTGGTCTAGGTACTATATCCCACACATCATTCTTTAGGATGGATTGATACTCCTCTGTCATGGCATCCTTCCATACTTGGTGCTTAAGAGCTTCTATAGCACTAGAAGGTTCTGATTTAATGAATTCACTCATTAAAGCTACATAACTAGAGAATCTCTTAGGTCTTGTGCTTTCCCTAAAAGTCCCTGATGGAGCGGCATAATTTTTAGCTTCTTCCATTGTTTTGGTGGCCCAGAGTGGTCTTTTCTTGGGATTTTCTAGTGATGTGATTTGTTCATGGTTTACCTCTTCCTCAGGGTACTCCCTCTAAAACTCAGGTGTAGGATCCTCTTCTATGCTTGAGTTGGAAGTTTGAATTTCTGACTCAATATCATTTCTGGCTCTTTTGAAAGCTCTGTCTTCCTCAAAAATCACATCTCTGCTTAGTTCAATCTGTCTTTGACCAGGTATATATATTCTATAAGCTTTTGATGTTTCACTATAGCCTACAAAGATGCCTTTTCTCCCAGAAGGTTCTAGCTTAGTTCTTTTCTCTTTGGGCACATGAATGTAAACAGGACAACCAAATATCCTTAAATGACTAATGTCTGGTTTTGTGCCAGTGAAGGCTTCTTCAGGAGTTTTGTCATCTATATGAGAGTGAGGACATTTGTTCTGTATATAGACAGCAGTACTAGATGCTTCTGCCCAAAGTGAAGTGTCTATGTTCTGATCAAGTAACATAGCCCTAACAGCTTCTACAATGGTTCTATTTTTTCTTTCTGCAACTCCATTTTGTTGAGGATTATAAGGTACAGTGAACTCCCTCTTAATCCCAGTGTTTTTACAAAAGTCTTTTAAAAATGTCTGAAGTGTATTCATTCCCATTATCTGTTCATAAGGTTTTGATTTTTCTCCCGGAAGAGTTTTCAGTAATGGATTTGAATTCCTTAAATCTTTTAAGGATTTCCTATGATTCTTTACATTTAAGAAAATAGATCCATGTCTTTCTGGAGAAGTCATCAATGAAGATTACATAGTATAGAAACCCACCTAAGGAGGGTACAAACATGGGTCCACATAAATCTGAGTGGACTAGTTCTAATACTTTATTTGTTTTGCTAGAACTTTTTTGAAAGGACCCCTTTGTATTTTTCCCTAAGGCACACCCCTTGCATACCCCTGAATTACATTGTTTGAGTTTGGGTAACCCTGTAACTAGTCTTTCCATGGAAGATAGGGCACGGAAATTTAGGTGTCCTAGTCTTCTATGCCATATTTCATTAGAGTACAATTTCATGAATTAGGGCTTGATTTGGTTCCGTACATAACTCGTACAAGTACCCTTGTCTATGACCTATGGTTTTGGCTTTCTTAATAGTAGAATTCTTTGGCCATGCCAATACTTTGCTATCCATAAAGATCACCCTATATCCATTATCTTCAAGTGCAGATATGGAGACTAGGTTTCTTTTGATGCTTGGGACAAACAATACTCCAGTAAGTTGGATGGAGATGCCAGTCTTTAATTTGAGGGTGCATGTGCCAACACCCTTGACTGGATGTACAGAGTTATCTCCAATTGTTACTTCTTCGTCAGTCTCTTCTACCATGGTGTCTAGTAGTTCCCTGAACCCTGTGATGTGTCTTGATGAACCACTATCTATAACCCAAGTGTTGGATTTATTTGATACTTGGTTTGAAAGTGCAGAGTAGAATGCATATTTCTCGGATTCATGCTCCTTTATTTTGGCATAAGATGCTTGTTGTTTGGTTCTGTCAAGACATCTGATTGCATAGTGTCCATATTGGTCGCATCTGAAACATTGGATGCGAAAAATGTCTTTCTTGAATGAACCTTTCCTGTGATAATTTTTCCTCTTCTTGAAGTGTTTCTTCTTCTCTTTCTTTTGAGAGTTTGTATTTAGAACATGAAGGTCTTCATCTATATTTTTTTGTTTTGACCCTTTCTTTGTCTGTCTAGATTCTTCTTGAAGACAGTCTGATCTTAGGCGGTCAAATTTTGGAAATTTGGACCTTGCACTAATGCCTTGAACAAATGTCTCCCAGGAATTTGGGAGACCATCTAGAGCAATAAGTGTTAGTTCCTTGCTTTCAATTTGGTACCCAAGTGTTGATAGTTGATCCCTTAGTGCAGATATTCTCATAAAATATGCATTGATAGATTCTCCTTTGTTCATACTTATATGGTTTATTTCTCTCTTTAGGGCTAAGGGTCTGCTGGAGTTATTAATTTCATAATTGCCTTCAAGTGACTTAAACATATGATATGCAGTCTCATGTTTTGTCAGAATCGGCACGATATGATCTCTAACTCCATCGACTATGATTTTCATGGCTTTGTCATTTCCTTCAATCCATGTTGTTTTATCAGGATCATTCTCTGGTTCTGTTTTGTTTTCTCTCACAAATGAATCAACTTTATTTTCTTTTAGTATCATCATAATTCTGAATTTCCATGATGAGAAGTTATTTCCTCCTTCCAATCTGTCTTCGAATCGGATTGTTGCTGTCATTTGAGAAATGAGATGTATTAAATCTGAATTTCTCAAGTTCGATTTTCTGCCTGGATTCTGTTTACCTTGGCTCTGATACCATGTAAATTCAAATCGAACTTATAATCTCTGACTTAGATATTTTCTGAAAGTTGGATATTTATATAGCAAACTTAGCTTATTACTTTCTTTTGTATTTCAGATGCAATTTCCACTTCTCATACACTTCCGATTTTTGTGTCGATCCATGGTATTGCAAGGCAAAGACATTGATATAAATATGTGAGTGACGGTAGGAGTCACATCTGTGATAGACGTGACTCCTCAAGGAGTCACGCCTATCACAGGTGTGACTTTGTCACCATTTGTATTGTAATCGGTTTCACCGATTTTAACAGTTACTAATCACCGTTTAGAATGCAGAAGATGTTTATGCTTTGGTAATATATCATTCGATCATGCTATATTAATATTTATCTTAACATACCTTATATATTAAGTATGAATATATAAGTAATATTTAATATTACTTATATATTCATATTTATTATTATGTTATCTGATCGAAGCTACAAACAACTCAACAACCCTTCGTCACTTTTTTGTTTGAATTTTCTTTTTTGGGTTAGAATTAGGTAAAATGGCATTGGGACAAATGCAAATGACAGAATTCATCCCAAAAGAGTTTGTTAGGAACTCCTCAATATTTACCCACCTAGGTAGGTGTTGGAATTCACCATCGTCGACCCGACTAGAAAAGGAGGCCAATGTTTTCTATTCTCGGTCATGGCAGATTCAACAACTGCCAAGGCCGCCATGTCATCAGAACAGGCGATTACAACTATCTAATTTGACAAAGTACACTCAATTGTTGCCAAATTTCACCTTGTTATTGCTAAATTCATCAATGCAGCTTATTGTGCCCCAATCAAGGTTGTCGAATGATCAACTATGATGATTTTTAAATGTCTGTCTTTCAGCCATGATTGTTTCATTGATTTGGTGATTGTCGAATTTAGCAATTGTTTGCTCTTGCTGTTTTGCAGGTCATGGTACCCGATAGGCTATGCTGATATACTAACCTGATGTGGTTCCAATATATGATAGCAGCCATGATAACAACAGAAAAGGCTATATTGGCTGGTATTAGGCCTGGGATTATATGTTAAATCAACCATATATACATCCAAGGCAACCTTTGGTTCATATGATTGTAAACACATGGCAACCCATAACCACTACCTTTCAGTGGGATCATTATAAAAACCAAATTAAGGCCACCATCCTAAACTATGTCAGTGCTATCCTTGGGCTATGGGTGACAGGTGAAAAAGTACAAGCGGGGGTATTGGATGATGCCGCGTGCAGTGATATGGCCATATGGGTAACAGGGCAAACTGGGTACTACTGCTTTGGTTCTTGAATGATGATTTTGTCAACAGCTATCTGATATGGTCTGATTCCAAACATCCAGATGAATGCTTTTAGGATCTTGTTTGAAAACATTTTTTTACAATTTCAAAGACAACATCACATTACCATTGGTTTGGGTTGCTTGTCAAGATTTGAAGCAATAGAATTGTGGATCAGACATATTGGCAACATTGTATTGTGACTTATATGATAGTCGTCTTTGTAATAGGAGATTGACTTCCCATATGTTTTGTTGACGACATGGATTTATGAGCAGTTCTTGGCTTGCATTCAAGTAGGACTGCCTATAGCAGTGGGAGGCAACAAGGATTGAGCTGAAAGATGAGTATAAGCACCAAAGAAAAGAGTAGGGCCAGGCCTAACTATACCATGTTTACCGCAATATGGTGTGTTTCACAGAATATGAAGTAAACAGAATTAAGTAGTATAGTGCATAACACAGAGCATGAAATTATAACAGCATTGCACAGAATAAAGCATTGTTCCCATTCATTGAATATATCAGTATTACACTACAATGTTACAATGCTGTGGGGTCGCCCCGACTACAAAGTATTAAGCCAATATATAACTTGGCCAAGGTTGGTTGAGATACCAACCGTTGGCAACGACTCTATAACTATCCAATCGTCGGGGTTAATTCCCGATAACACTCCTAACATAACAACACTAATTAATTTATGATTATTTACTTGGCCGACTACGGCCGACTACAATTATGACCGACTACATCATCCCCCCCACAAAATTAGTCGTCTTCCAGACGACAGAAAACCATCAAGTGACATTAAGTAAGCTTTTGCCGACAACAATGCTGAAGTAGGAGCTGTGTAAAAATAGAACACATTTGGAACCCCTGCCAGTAGACCAATCAACCAAGGGACCCAATCTGATAGCACACTGAATGTTGCGAATGTTACACCCCATTGCTCACTGGATCAAGATAGTACTGATTTGATGGGGGTTTGGGGGCAACGCCCCCAACGGGGTCGAGAGGCAGCGCCCCTCGCGGTGGTTTGGGGGCAGCGCCCCCAGCAGGGGTTGAGGGGCAGCGCCCCCGCCGCCAAGCCCAAAATAACACCTTCAAAACCATTCGGACCTTCATTGCGCACATCATTCTTCTGACAAAATCGAACACTCATCTGCAATCCAAAAACTCATATAGTACGGCCTCAAGAGTACAGTTTCAGCAGTACGGCTTCAAGAGTGTACGGCCCTGTACGACTTCGCCTCCTTTTTATTTTTCCTGGCAATTTCCCAACAACCTCTTTGTTTCTGTTTGCATGGCGGGGGATTTTAAAGGCGGGGTGGGGTGGGCCGTACGGTGTACGACTCAGTCGTACGGCATACGGTTTGGTCGTACAACTCAGTCGTACGCCCAAGTCGTACGTCGTACGACTTGCTGTCTTTTTTTTCTCTTTTTTTTTCAGGGACGGGGGTGGGCCGTACGTCGTACCTTTTTTCCCCAAAATTTTCCAATTTTCCCAATTTTTTTTTCGTCTTTTCCAATTTTTCAACCTGAACCAGATTTTTCTATTTTTCTCTGACGGGGTCCACGTTCGATCTGTAACTCCAACTTTAGAACTTTCTTGTCGCGTAATCTGTCTCATAACATTTTTCCCTTTTCTAGAATTTTGCTGTGGGGGTGATTTGCCAGTACGACAAGTAGCCATATCCTCCAAATTAAATATTTTAACTTCATTCTTCGTACCTTTATTGATTTTGTAATCGTCGGCAGGATCAGGTGCCTTTATTGGGACCGAAACTGTTGTCTTCAGAAAAATTAAACTATCTGACTTTTGAACATTTTTTGTCTGTTGATTGTCACCGATCGCCAAAACATTGCAAGTCGACGGAAATACTCTATAGTCCTTATTCTTTCTGTATGGTCTCTTTCTGGCCGGTGTTTTCAATGCTGTGTTCCCGTCGTTAGTTTTATCACCCCAATTCACCTTGCTTGTCAATGACTCTTCATACCTGATCACCTCGTCTGGTTCAAATGTATGTGCGTCATTTATCTTGGCTTCACCCTCTGTATATTCTTTCTGTGCCTCTCCTGGTCGACTTGTCTCTACCACTATTTGCTCTGTTACTTCCGGCTGATTACTACCTTCCTCCCCTTTGTCACTCATTACTAGTTCCTTCTTGCCAAGTGGTCGAGTGTTTGTCAATCCATCAAGTGCTTCATTCGTGAACAATGTTTCACTTGTTGGCCTAGAGTTGCTCGGACTTTCACTCGTCGGCCTAGAGTTGTCGAGTGTTTCACTCTTCGACCGAGTTTTGCCAAGAATTGCATTGCCAGGACTTGCACTACAAGGACTTGCATTGTTCATCGGAGAGCTCTCGCCGACTTCTTTTATTGAAATCATATTACATTCCGATTGAAAGAACTCGTAATCTTCCGTCTGCCAGTGGAATAACCCGCTGAATGATTTTGTCTCGTCTTCTGAGCATTCCTGTAATTCCAGCACCCCTTCGTCATCGGGCTCCATTGGCCCCTTCCCACCTTCTGTCGAGTTCCCTTCATCCGAGTCAAAATCTGACGCCAACTCTTCGCTGAATGTTTGTGTCTTCAAATCAATGACAAACTTCTTACGTCTATTTTCTATGGACAAACTGTTTTTCTTCCAGTTGTGGTTGGCCTTGGCGGCTATTAGCCATCCTCGGCCGAGTAATGCATCGTACAACACATTATGTGCTGTTATGACTACAAAATTCAACAAAAATTGCTGGGTACCGATTCTTACTTTTTGAGCCATTAGCACTCCCAGCGCCTTGATCCCGTGCTGGTCGGCTCCCACTAACTGGAAGTTTTGTGGCCATAGAGTAGGCTTCCCGAGGCTCTTCCAGGTTTCTTCTGGTAGTACATTTACTCTGGATCCACCGTCGACTATGGTATTTGTCAAATTTCGTCCAAGGATTTCCATATGTACTACGGCCGGTTTCTTTCCAGTATCAATCGCCAGCAACCTCGGGTCGAGTACTTGTTCTCCCGTTGGCGGTGGTTCTACTATAACATCTTCTGTTGTGTGGGCTTGGCCTTCGTGCAAGTTGTCTTCCATTACCTTGGATATTGCTACTTTTAACTGAGGCAAGCTTTGGAGGAGGTCTGCCAATTTAATTGGTATGGTAGCTTGCAGTACTTGGCTTGTTATGTTCTTGTCCGATTCCGATTGTAGGGTTGCAGTTGCCTTTTTGTCTGAGTTCCTCCGTTCAGTTTTCATGGCAGCTTCCACTTCCTTTCGTGCCTCACGGAGTTTCTTTTTCCATACGGGGATCTAGATAAGTGGCCTTTTTCCACTATGCTTGGGTGATAGCAAGGATTTCTTCATCATTTTCCTTGAGATTGATGAGGTTCACCCCTTTCTGCTTCGGACAGTCTTTTTCTTTGTGATCTCCAGGCCCACACCACTTGCATAATGCATTTATTGTGTTCTGATTGTTGTTCGGGCATTCTCTTACAAAGTGTCCCCACTCGTTGCACTGCCGGCACTGTATCATAGGTCGCCCTTTGCTGTCGTACTGCAATCTGTTTCTCGGACTTCTATTGCTTTGGTAACCTCCAGGGGATGCATGGCTATTGTACTGGGGCTTTGGTGGTGTGTTCGGCAGTGTTCACGGTTCTCCTTGAGTGAAGAGTACATGCGTACCCCTTGCTTTCAGATTGTATGGGCATTCCTTGATGGAATGTCCCATCACTTGGCAGATATCACAAAACAATTTTATCAGACAATTTGCCTTTGTATGACCTTCCCCCTTGCAATCTGTACACCACAGTTCTCTGGCTTCCCTCGTACTCTCCTTGTCGGCCTTCAGTTCTTTCATCATTCTCATCATGTCCTTCCTGAGTGCTTGCACGGTCTTGGACTCACTGTCGCTGTTGTCATCCGTACTATCCTCATCGTTCGTCTTCCTTTTCCCTCAGAAGAATATTCTATTTTCACTCTCTATATCCATCGCTCGATTGTACGCTTCATCGTATGATGACGGAGGCACGACTTTCATTTTCTTTCTCAGCGATGGACGCAACCCTTCGATGAACCATCACTTCTTCAGCCCGTCGGCCGGCTGAGTCTCCAGTTTTCCCAACAATTCTTTCAGTCTCCGGTTGTAGGTTCGCATGTTCTCGTGCTTCCCTTGCTTCATATTGTAGATCTCCGCTACAATTTCACTCTCATCCCTCAGAAGTTTGAATTCGTCTTGGAATGCCTTCTTAAGTAATCTCCATGATGCCCTGTGTGCTTGGGCCAACTCTGTGTACCAGTCGATGGCACTATCTCTCAGTGTCGCTGGAAATGCTTTCAGCCAGTAGTCCACATCATCTTGCCCATTGGCTATCCAAATTGTCTCGCACGTCTTACAGTGTCGTACTGGATCTTCTGACCCATCCCCCGTAAATTTTGGCAGCTTCTGCCTCTCAGTTGGCGGAGTCACCATCCTTCCCCGATGCCCTCCTTGTGCGTTGGACCTGACTGGACTGGTTCTCTCGCAACGTCCCGGTGCGTCACTTGCACTCTCGGCCACGTTCGAGTCTTCCCCGCGTCCTCTGTCAGCGTCCTCTACACCTTGAGTCTCCTCGGGTTCGTTCTGATACTCCCTCTGCCCTAGGGTCTTAGGCTCAGATCTTCCAACTCTCGGCCCTTCGTCGTCCGATATGGATAACTCTCCGATGCGGCATATGCTGTTTTCAATTTCTTCTGTCAATTCATTTTCATTCCCTTTTTCTTTATTTGTCAGCGGTGTCTTGAAAATTCCTTCGTCGGCATGATGATGTTCATTGACAATTTGTCTCAGTGTTTTCTTTCGTTCTTCTTGTTCCTTTAATCTTAGTGATCTTCGTGTTCTTTCCTCTGGTGTTTCATGGTACTCGGTTCTTATCCTTATTGAGTTGTATGGGCAATAATTACTACTCGGGTGAGGAGATGGTCAACCTCTTGGTCGACGTGCAATTGATCCCAGATGACCGACTGAGGGATCTCTCGTCTGAGAGCGTCTTCACGATCCTCGTTTTCTTGTACTGGCTCTTCGATTGGCTGCCCCATCACGACGTCATCTTTTTTTTTTCTTTTTTTTTTCTTTTCTCGACCCTGGTTACACCTGACGGTTTGCTTGTTTCTAACGATGCCACTTGTCCGATGGTTTCCGACGACTCAACTTGTCATCGATAGCCAACTTGTCATCCGATGGTCTCAACTTGTCACCCGATGGCATTGGACGACTCAACTTGTCATCGACTTGTCACCCGATGGCATCAGACAACTCAACTTGTCATCAACTTGTCACCCTCGACCCGTTTTCGAACTGGCAACGGCGCCAAATGTTTACCGCAATATGGTGTGTTTCACAGAATATGAAGTAAACAGAATTAAGTAGTATAGTGCATAACACAGAGCATGAAATTATAACAGCATTGCACAGAATAAAGCATTGTTCCCATTCATTGAATATATTAGTATTACACTACAATGTTACAATGCTGTGGGGTCGCCCCGACTACAAAGTATTAAGCCAATATATAACTTGGCCAAGGTTGGTTGAGATACCAACCGTTGGCAACAACTCTATAACTATCCAACCGTCGGGGTTAATTCCCGATAACACTCCTAACATAACAACACTAATTAATTTATGATTATTTACTTGGCCGACTACGGCTGACTACAATTATGACCGACTACATACCAGACCTAATAATGACGGCTGAGATTCAGATATATTGATGCCATATATGCTATTCGAAGACACATGGGAGTGTGTTCGCTCAATCCTACAGCAGTAGTCAGTATAGGGCCATAGCAATCAGTTTGTTGAGAAGTATTCAATTAAATGCATGCCTGAATGACCAAAGCATCAATAGCAAGGAGTATAGACTACAATATTTTCAAGGTTAAGGACATTTAAAAGATCATCAAAATGCACTTCATTTTATGCCCCGTGGTAAAATGGTCCTACTTCAATGTTTGTAATTACGTCACTTAAATCGAATTAGTATTTTCATACTGGTTCAGGAAGACAGTTGTTTCTGCCTCTGCTGTAAACCCTAAATGGCTGCTATTCACTCTAAGGATTCTGAGGAGGAGGCTAATACGTTTTCAGTTGCTGCTACTGCTAATGGAGCTCTCTCCACAGAAGGTAAAGAGAATAGCCACATTGCTGCCACAAAAAATGTTGGGTCTGTGTATGCACCCACTACCCCAAGAAATAGGCGGTAGCTCCTTCAAGGAGGTGGTTGCAGCTGGGGAGATAGAAGAGTCTAAGGGAGATGCTGCTCCGAGGCATGAGGCTCAGCTCCCCTCTTCTAATCTTAAGAGTTGGAATGGGAATTCAGGGTGGATAGTTAAATCTACAGAGAAGATTTCGATTTTGGAGCTGGGTAATGAAGTGATAGATGAAACGGAGCACTACTCAGATATGGCTCTGACTCTGATATGCAGGTTCAACTCTCTTTGGCCTATTCTGCCGGACTTACATCAATGGGTAACAGATTCCTGGAAACCTTTTCTTGAGGAACCTGTGGTGATTTATCCCTTTGCTCAAGGCTTCTTTGTTATTGTTTGTAAATCTCAAGTAGATAGAGCAAATATTTTGGTAAAGGGTCCGTGGTCCTGGGGAATGCCTCCCTCTTTATCAAACCCTGGTTTCTGAGGTTTAACCCTTTAACAAAAAATATCAAGATCGTTCCAGATTGGGTAAGAATGTCAAATCTGTCATTGCATATCTGGCTTCCCTCCACTGTAGAAAGCATGGGCAACTCCTTAGGAAAGTTTGTCTCCATCTCTCTTGAAACCTAAGGCGCTCTCATTCTACCTATGAACATATTTTGGTAGATTTGGACTTTTCTTTGGGTCATCTTGCGGAGATATGGCTGAAAGTAGGGGAAGCAATTTTGAAGCAGCCTCTTGATTATGAGAAGCAAGCCTTCAGGTGTTGGAATTGCTTCAGGCTTGGTCACCTATCTGGAGTCTGTCCGGAGAAAAAACAAAAAGCTGAGAAGGCAACCTGGTGGTTGAATGTGAATCCGCAGCATCAGGTAGTTGGCTGACCTGTGGATACTACATCACCTATTAGCAGACCTATATCGCCAGTGGAGACAATGGAGGGATTGGTGGAAGAGTTGACAAAGGAAGCAGCAGATAGTGCAGGTCAGGGACAAGAGAAGTTGGTGGTAGATTCTCCTATAGTTTTGATGTTGTGTTACCTGTTTTTATGACTCCTTCCTATTCACAGGTCCTATCAGATATGCATGCTATCCCTATACCTGCTCAGAAGGAAGAATTGAAGCCTATGGAGGAATCCTTAAGAGGAAGCAAAGCAGTTTGTTCCGAACTATTGAGGGAGGATGTGCTAAAGCTTTTGGCTGTATCTTTGGCCAATAATGCAGAATGTTCAAAGTTATTTTGGATGCCTGAAGGGATTGATCCTTTTTCTTTAGAAGAGGACTTCCCCTGGGAGGAGGGTGTTGAGGATGAGGAGGAAGATGATTTGGAGATTGTATCTCCTAAGAAAGGTGGGTGGACTATTGTAGCCAACAGAAAAGCAAAATGGAAAAAAGATCCTCTTCCCAGATGATTTTTAAGATTTCATGTTAAAAAGAAACTGGGTTAATTGTATTGTCAATTGGTATGTTTTTTCAAGGTGGGGGCCCCAATAGAACCCCCAACTAATTAATCTATGACAAAAAATGTCACTTAGTTCAAGATGTAGATTCAAGCAACATAAACAACACAAATTATAACCAAGTCACTTTTTATAAGGACACTCGTGCTTTCTTGACAGCAGCAGCATTCACAAAAGAGCCAAAGACTCAATACCATGCTGAGTAAACTTGCTAAACAGATTCAAATTTGGATTTCCACTGCCAAAACATGTTGTTTCCCCTTTTAATTACATTTGGCACACATTTATCAAAAATTCTAAACTGAAAATTTGGTAGATGATGGACAAGAATCTTATCACTGAGTCAATGGTTTGCACTGCATAGGGGTGAGGAATTGGAGATGGTATCCCACATGCAAACTGTGACAAAAAACGGAGAGGCTTTTATATTCAAACACTCACTTCTCAAATAAGCTTGACAATAAGCTATGGTTTGGTCGAGCTTAAGTGTGTTGTTGGGTCCATTTGAGTGTCATTAATAAGATTTTGGATGAAGCTTGAGTCCAAATTGCACACCGGTCAAGTTCAAAGGTCAAAATGCTCAAAAAATTAAATTTGGTTGTTATCCAATTGTCATCTTCACAGGAGTTCAGAGCAAATATACAGGTTTACGTTTAAATCTAAACTTGTCACTTCACCCTCATACATCAAAAATTAAAAATACTCTTAAGTGTTAGTGAAGTAGTAGCAAGTCATGGCAAAAATGCAGAGTTACATAGTTGTCTAAATTTCTAAAATATGTTAAACGCAAATGTGCCCTGCTGAAACAGTAGAGAGTTCAAAAAATACTAAGTGTTAACCAGCTAGTTGAAGCTTGCGTGCAAAAATGAAAATTTCACCTAACATGCAAAACTCCAAATTAGCTTAGGGCACCAAAGGATAGCCCTGCTTTTTTCTTTACATATCAAAAAAATAATGTTAATTAGCACTGTTGCACTGAAAGCCTAAGATAAACATATAAAATATGTCAAATGTGCAACTTTCATATGCCCTCATTTTCAAAATAAGTGGGTCTCATTAATGCCAACTCAAGATGCCATATGTCATTTCAAGTTCCAAAGAAGTCCTAATGTCATTCAGTGGGCCTTGCCAGTGCCATGTCAGCCAGCAGATTCTACGAGATCAGTGAGCTAAAACCACCTCAAACAAGAAAAGTGTTTTCAATAAAGGGTTCAATGATATTTTCTCCATATCTTCTTCGTAAGACCTCCAAATCCAATGTTGTCAAAAGCACCTATGAGCTTATTCAGAGGGCTATCATATTAACAACAATTGAACATTACCCCATGTAGATTGCGAAACTTCACATGTACATTAGACCCTATGAACTTAACACACCACAGACATTGTAGTTTGAAATAACCCCAGAAAGAGAACACTATATAAATAGGAAGAGCCTTTCTCATCACCCCATAATGTATGATACA
The DNA here is from genome assembly GCA_027924645.1 of Cunninghamia lanceolata. Classification (NCBI taxonomy): domain Eukaryota; kingdom Viridiplantae; phylum Streptophyta; class Pinopsida; order Cupressales; family Cupressaceae; genus Cunninghamia; species Cunninghamia lanceolata. The sequence goes on along the minus strand of BSBN01000053.1, from coordinate 331,287 downwards.
ATCATGTTTAAAAATAACAATGATCCATTAACAATATGCAAGATAATAAATAGATTAATGATTAATCTTTAAGATCCATTTTCTAGATAAAATTATTATCATATCCAAGTACATGGAAGCCCACAAACCGTATAGCAATCCCAAGAGGAGAAAGCAATCCCAAGAGGACAACAGTGGGGAACAACCATCCCTATCAAAGTCTTCTAATCAAAAAATTAACTCGCATACCTGACATGCCTCATAACATATGATCTTTTATCTTATCTTATTCATGATTAATAACATCTCTTCAACAAGTTGTCATTCTAGGTGAACAACATAAAAGGACCAGGAAGTGATGTGATGCACACTTCATATCCCTATGGGCTCTCGAACTCTATAAAGTAATGTGACATAAGTCAGAGCTAGTGACAGACGGACTTGAGATGTCTAGACAAGGGACAATAAAGCTAAAGTTCCCCTATTGAGATGATCCAACTCCTATCAGGTATAGTACAATTTAATCAAAGCTAACGTGCTATATGAGCAAAGTTGTTCCATCCTTAGCTTACGCACCTCAATCTTTATCCACTCCACCTCTCTTGCCTTCCTTGCTTGGATTTTGTTTCCTAAATTTGCTTCTATGTTCTTTATCTTTGCTTGCTCCAACTCTATCCCAACAACCAAGTCCTTGGTTGGAAGCAACCACCTCCCTCTGCCTGGACTACTCATGATGTTTGGACTTTTGCAACTAAGTATCCCATGCTTAAGTTTTCCTTCTAAGTTTGTAACATGTATCATCAACTCTAGACCATGTTCCTCTACCTTCATGTACATTGTCTCAGCCATTTCTACTTGCTGCATGGCTCCCTTATACTAGTCCTCCATCATCTCATCTATCCTTCTCTACTAACTTAGCCATGACAAGGTGCCATTTTACATGTCAATCAAGTTAGGCTAGGGAATATATAGCCTCCTAGATGGTTAAGTCATTCACTTGTTTGCCCAAGACTCAATCCCTTTGTAACGTACATTGATGCACCTTGTACCAAAAATCATTATCTTCTAAAACTATTGGAAATAATACTCTACCCTATACATGGATGAACTTTTCATCATAGATAACAATGCACCTAACAATATCTCCCATCGAGCCATCTTACCACTAGAGCTGTTAGGGTTAGGGCATATCAAAGCAATAAACACTAACAATTATATGCAGATTAAATAACCCAAATATAACAATGAGGAATAACACAAAAAGATCAACACAGAAATTTAACGTGGTTCACCCAATATGGGCTACATCCACAGAAACTCAGCCATCCAATGATTTTATTATCCAATGCAAAATAGATTACAATCTCGGAAATACTTCGCTATACCATACATCCCAGCGGCTTATTACAAGCTTTTTGGAAGCTTGTAGAATTAGGGTTTTGCAATGTCATTTTTCTTTTGTCGGTTAACAAAAATTAACAACCGACTCCGATCATGCAAAAAGAGGGAAAAAAAAAATTCGGGGGCTGCGCCCCCAAACCCCGGCAAGGATACATAACTTGTGTACAGTACTTGCATGATCAGTCGCCACATACCAACAATCTCCCACTTGGAGACTAATCAAGCTCTACACCAAACAATCTCCCACTTGGAGACTGATCAAGCTCCACACCAAACAATCTCCCAGTTGGAGACTGATCCTGGACGACACCGCTATGTTTGCAGCTCCCACTAGATTACAGGCCTGGCTGGTTTCTTAAGTCCACCATTATCAGTCATGAAGGCCAACGGAAACTGATGAGGAAATCAGTTTCTCCCGTGTAACTGCCTCTGTGAACATATCTGCAGGATTCTCACTTGTGTGAATTTTCTCCAGCTTCAATTGTCCATCCTCCAAAACTGACCGGATGAAGTGGTATCTGAGCTATATGTGCTTAGTTTTTGAATGCAGAGCTGGGTCCTTAGCAAGATGAATGGCACTTTGGCTATCAGTGTGCAAAGGGCTATCTTCTTGTTGTTGCCCCAATTCCTCCAGAAAACATTGTAACCAAATCATCTCATTGCTAGCTTCTGTAGTAGCATCATACTCAGCTTCAGTGGTTGAAAGCGCAACAACCTTTTGCAGTCTTGAAATCCAACTGACTGCAGTACCTCCTATAGTAAAAACATACCCTATAGTACTCCTCCTGCTATCAATATCACCCGCCAAATCAAAGTCAACATATCCTTTTAGAGCAGAATTTGTTCCTCCCAAACATAATTTCTTTGAAGTAGTACCTCTCAAATATCGGAGAATCCATTTTACAGCATTCCAATGTTCCATTCCCGGATTGCTCATATACCTGCTCACAACTCCCACTGCATGTGCAATATCTGGCCTTGTACTTACCATTGCATACATCAAGCTGCCAACTGTTGATGCATATGGTATCTTAGACATTTTGTCTTCCTCCTCTTGTGTCTTTGGACACATCTCCTTAGTCAACTTAAAATGACTAGGCAAAGGTGTACTAACTGCTTTGCATTCTGCATGTTAAACCTTTTCAACACCTTCTCTACATACTCACCTTGAGACAAAAATAATTTTCTGTTTGTCCTATCCCGTGTGATCCTCATACCAAGGATTTGTTTTGCTACACCCAAATCCTTTATAACAAATGAATTTGTTAATTTATGCTTAAGTTCATTAATATGTTGCATGTTAGACCCGGCAACAAGCATGTCATCAACATAAAGCAATAGGATAATATAACTACCATTACCCAATTTCTTGAAATAAACACAATAATCAGAATGACATCTTTTGTAACCTTGATCAGCCATAAAACTATCAAATTTCAAATACCATTGCCGATGTGCTTGCTTCAAGCCATACAAACTCTTCTTTAACTTGCACACAAAAGCCTCCTTACCCTTAACCTCATATCCCTGTGGTTGCTACATGTATATTTCCTCTTCCAAATCCCCATGGAGAAATGTTGTTTTCACATCTAGTTGTTCAAGATGCAAGTCTTCTGCAGCCACAAGACTTAGAATAGTTCTAATAGAAGTCATCTTTATAACTGGAGAAAATATTTCATCAAAATCTATACCTTTTTTCTGTGCAAAACCTTTTACCACGAGTCTGGCCTTATATCTTTTCTTGCCTCCATCGTCTTCCTTCAACCTGTAAACCCATTTATTTGGCAATGCTCTTTTACCTGTAGGCAATTGGACTAAGTCCCAAGTCTGATTCTGCAACAAGGAATCCATTTCCTCTTTCATGCCTAGCTCCCACTGCTTTTTAGTATCTACCTGCATTGCTTCTTCATAACTTTCAGGTTCACCAGAATCAATTAATAATATAGAATATAATGATGGAGAAAATCTTTCTGGAGGTCTACTTATCCTTGTAAAACGTCTAACACTTGCAAGAGTCTATGGGATAACTTGTTGTTGCTAAGCATCAGGTACCACTGGTATTTTCTTTTTTGGAATCTCATCCAACACCACATATTCCTTTTTAGCCTGTTCATGCTTCTTTTCTTGCAGCTGATCATTATACATGACCTTCTCATTGAATATAGCATCTCTACTCCTAATGATTTTATGATTTTTAAAATCCCATAACTGATAACCAAATTCATCTACTCCATATCCAATGAAGGTACATTTTTTAGACTTAGCCTCAAGCTTGGTTCTATTTTCAATATCAACATGGACAAAAGCTTCACAACCAAAGGTTTTTAGAAATGAATAGTTTACTTTTTTGCCTGTCCATGCCTCCTCTGGAATGCCACCATCCAAATGATTTGAAGGTCCCCTATTTATTAAATAAACAACGGTATGTACAGCATCTGCCCAAAGTGTAAGGGTAGTCCAACATGCAATCTCATGCTCCTTGCACGCTCCATAATGGTCCTATTCATCCTCTCAAACACACCATTTTCTTGTGGGGTTCCAGGAACTGTTTTCTGCCTACGGATTCCATTATATGAACAGTAATTCTCAAATTCTCTGCTGCAATACTCGCCTCCATTATCAGATCTAAGACACTTCAACTTTTTTCCTGTCTCATTCTCAACCAAAGCTTTCCACTTTTTAAAAGTTTCAAATACTTCTGATTTTTGTTTTAGGAAATACACCCATGTTTTCTTAGTAGCATCATCAATAAAAATAACATAATAGAAAGAGCCACCAAGAGAAGATACCTGAGCTAGTCCCCATACATCCGAATGCACAAACTCTAATTTCTCACTCTTCTTCTCTTTCCCAACTTTGAGAAATCGGACTCTTCTGTTTTCCATAAATACAATTTTCACAAAACTCCAAGTCAATCTTCTTCAGACCTAGTAGCAACTTTCTAGAGTGAAGGATCTTCATCCCTTTCTCACTCATGTGCCCAAGTCTATGGTGCCACAATTTTGTTTCTGTCCCTGTAGCAAGTATATAACTGTTTCAGTAGCAACTGTTTCTGTAGCAGCTAAGGTAGAATAAATATTACCAGTACACAAATATAATGTGCCTACCTTTTCACCTTTAGCTACTACTAATGCACCTTTAGTGACCTTCCAGACTTTGTCTGAAAAGGTAACTTTACAGCCTTCACTACCCAGTTGTCCTGCAGAGATTAAATTCCTTCTCAAATTTGGAATATGCCTTACCTCATGTAGCAACCATTGATTTCCATTCTGCAACTTGATTTTTATCTTTCCTTTTCCAACAATCTAACAGGGTTCGTCATCACCCAAATATACATGTCCAAAATCACCTTGAACATAATCTACAAAATATTTCCTATGGGGTGTGGCATGAAATGAAGCCCCTAAATCTATTACCCAGGAATCATTAGCATTATCTAAACACAGAATTAAAGCATCATGTAATTTATTACTTGCAACATTAGCTTCCTTATTGTCATCATGTTGTCCATCTCCTTGTTTGCCCTTTCGAGACTAGCAATCCTTCTTCAAGTGTCCTGGCTTTCCACAGTGCCAGCAATCCATTCTTCCTCTAGATTTAGATCTACCTTTTTTCGACTTCCCTTGTGACTTCCCACGATTTGTAGGGCTTTTTCCTCTTTCCTTTGTTCTTCCCCTATTCTCTACAGTCAAAGCATTACCAGATGTTGAAGTCTCACCTGTGCTTTTCCGTCGCATTTCCTCGCTAAGGATAACACCAACAACATCATCAAATTTCAAAGTATTTGAACCAGAGACAGAGTTACTTACAGCCATTACCAAGCTATTCCAGCTTTCTGGCAAAGAACATAAAACCAAGAGAGCCCTTACCTTTTCATCAAATTTCACTTTACAGAAGTTAACTGACTGGTAATTATATTAAACTCATTTAAATGATCTGACACACATCCACCTTCAATCATTTTTAGATTAAACAAACGCTTCATGAGAAATACCTTATTAGAGGTTGAGGGTTTTTCATACAATTTAGCCAAAGCTTTTATCAGACCATCTGTTGTCGTCGCTTCTGTTATATTGAATGCCATAGATGGTGCCAGGCACAACCGAATGGTTCCCAGTGCCTTTCTGTCCAGTAGATCCCAATCCTCATCAGTCATTGCTACCGGTTTCTTGGCTTTTCCTTCCAATGGCCTCCATAAATCCTTCTGATAGAGATAATCCTCCATCTGCATCTTCCATAATTGATAGTTCTGCCCATTGAATTTATCTACCTTCAATTTACCCTCGTCTGCCATTGCTCCCACTTAACTGTGAGACTTTCCTACAGATGATAATCAAACACAACCCGCTCTAATAACAGTTGTTAGGGTTAAGGCAAATCAAAGCAATAAACACTAACAATTATATGCAGATTAAATAACCCAAATATAACAATGAGGAATAACACAAAAAGATCAACACAGAAATTTAACGTGGTTCACCCAATATGGGCTACATCCACAGAAACTCAGCCATCCAATGATTTTATTATCTAGTGCAAAACAGATTACAATCTGGCGAATACTTCGCTGTACCATACATCTCAGCCGCTTATAACAAGCTTTTGGAAGCTTCTAGAATTAGGGTTTTGCAATGTCGTTTTTCTTTTGTCGGTTAACAAAAATTAACAACCGACTCTGATCGTGCAAAAAGAGGGGAAAAAAAATTTCGGGGGCTGCGCCCCCAAACCCCTGCTTCTTGGGGGCTTGCATGATCTGTCGCCACATACCAACATAGAGCAACACAACATGTACAAGGAAACTATTCTCAGGTCTAGTGGAGCTCAACAAACAGTTTGTGCACATTGACCACATAGCTTGGCTTCCTCTTTGTCCCTCTTCCCCCACCTCAAAAAAAAGGTATTGAATAGTAATATATGATGCCCTATGACATCATCCTTTATCCTTTGAATATCATCTATCATTAGCAGCCCTCTAAATGGCACTCTTGTCTACCCGGATGCCTACATAATATACCCAAGCTTGGTATCTACAATTGTACCATGCTCCTCCATTCAAGCAGGATCTGTCTGCTTTGACGTGCTGCAATATGAGGTAGTGCGAGCACCATGAATCTCATGTGTTCCAGCTGTGTGATTATCCTCAACATCATGCTACATTCTAATCAAAATACTTTAATCGCAAGTAACCTCTTATGCCTCCTCCATCTATTGTGGTTAAAAGCAAACCACAACATGTAATGGTAAGTAGTCAAAAAACGTCTTGTTGATATGTCTTAGCCCTATCTGTAATATAAGATTTGTTTGTAGGTATATTTCTAGCAGCATTGCATATTTGGATCCTAATAGTCCATGTGACATCCATCCCTTCTATTGTCATCGACGCCTAGAAATATACTGAAACCAAACAAATTTCATATGTATTATTTCCAAGTTCATGCAACAAATATGTCCTCATCTTAATGAGCATTACACAAGTTCATGCAGTATAATATACTGCAGAGAATTCATTTCTCTACCTTATGGCAGGTTCATGCAGTATAATATATTACGCAAGTTCGTGCAATATAATATCTCCATGTAGATTGATCTTTTTATCTAGGAAGATAAAAATATTTCTAGATGACCTTGTATTCTTGAAGATTGTGGACTTTGAAGCACTCAACCAAGTTTTTAGGGCAAAACTCTAACTTCACCTAAGTCAATCAAGGACTTCATGAAATGTGTGTCATTTAAGTTCTTAATTCTATGTATTAGCCAAGAAAGTTATTGACCAGCTTGCACAGCCATGCCATTTTGCCTCGTATGCCTTGGTCACAATCTTTGATGGGGAAAGAGGTCAACTATTTTCTCAAACACATTAAGCAATTTTGTCACTGTAGTTTCCAAACACTCCATTGAGGTCAACGCCTTCTACAATAAATACTAGGATTTCCTCAAAAGTAAGTCCACGGACTTTCCATTGGTTGGGCCTGGTTCAAAGACCCCGAGTGAACATGCATTGCAAATCTTAAATCCCACACCCCATGGGCTTCAAAACGGAAATCTTGACTTATGAAAAAATCGAGGCAGACCCTGTCCACATGCAGCCCTTGCGGAATTTCAAGGGATGAAAAGGTTTGACAACACCCCAAAATCCCACCCACCATGCTCAAGGTTCAATATATTATATAATAGTGCGGAATAAAAGGTCTGTTGGAGAAAAAAGCAATAGTATCGAGCAAGCAACAAACCCATGGGGCCCTCCCACCACAAGTAGTGTCCATCATTGATCTTCTCCATGATAGCATGATCTAATGGTTGAAGCATTTTCAGAAGATCCTCATCACGATTTCCACCACCAATGCGCTCGTTCCAGACAGCACACCTTCATGTGGATCCAAGGGAAATTGAAAATCTTAAAATTCCCTTTTGAGCATCCTGATGCCATTTGTGGATAGCTTACCGTCAATTCTCATTGAGGCCATGGCCTACCATCCAGAATTAAATCAAAAGTAAATCACACTGACTCATTATAGTTTAAGGTCACAGCCCAAATCCAAAAGCAATTGATCTGTTCCAAAGGATAGATTGTCAACCTTCAATCAAGGATCTTCACATATTATCAGGCAGATCTAACGTCCTGGAAGACATGTGTCCCATTTCTATGGCCCAGATCAGTGCAACGGAACGATATTTGCCACCTCTTTTGATTGTGTATGTACAAGCTTTGCTCTCTTTAGAAAACATTGAAACCCTTAATTAGCTTCAAAGTTTCGAGCACCACTGGGTTCCTAAAGAAGTCTAGTTTTAGTATCGTGCTTTATTTGCATTTCATGTAACCTTCAGCCTTCAAGACCTTATGTAATTGTGTGTATTCAGAAACAATTATTCCTGTCTTAGCATAATCTTCCTCTCTTTTTCTCCTCAAAAAGTAGACTAGTTAAAGTGTGTTAAGATAAAGAAGCCAACCTACTCAGGAGGTTGCTTCAGCTTCAAGGAAAGCTGTGCTCAAGCCTCCCAATTGTGAATTGAACTGGTGGGCACAAATAGAAGTTCAATTCGCCTAATCAACAGTCATGATCCCAGAAAAGCCTTCCATTTAAATTTGCATTTCTAAGTTTGGACACCTTTCCCATAATCTGGTTAAAAATAGAGAAAAATCCTAAAAGATCCAGCACTTTCTATTTCTGTCTGTTTAGGCCACCTTTCTCACTTTCTAGTGAAAAGTGGATAAAAAACATGAAAAATATTATCATAAGATTTACACTCCTCTCAAACATGGAGGGGAACGCTATTCAGACTCCATGCCCCTCTTGTTCCAATTTTTATTAGCATACATTGGGCATAGAGTTAATTTCATTGAAGATTGAAAGGTGACAAAATTCAGGAACACCAGGTAGCATGGCTCTTCACCTTCCCAATATCCCCTTGCTAACTGTCTGTGCTTTTGTGGTTTCTTGATGTAGTGCTATATTTCTCTACTTGCCTTGACTCATTTGTGTGGCCTGCTGGCCTTTAAATAGTCCATAAGGTTTTAAAGTTTAGTATTAATCGATATCCAAGGCAGTATGAACATCTTTTGTCTGTTAATCTCATTAGGCTTACCTGGAAGTCTTTTAGCAATATTTGGGATTTTAAGATTACTTCTAGCTGTTGGTAAGATTGAAATGACATGATATTTTGCTCCGTAATTTGAAACACTCAACTGTTGATGATGCCCGATGCATCATGAAGCTTAGATCACTGTTAGGCTTAGAAGCAGCGTCTTGAGAGATTCCTCTTTTACCAAATTCATCGTTCACCAGCCTTGCCCAGGTGTGGACGGAATTAACAGTCACTTTAACATTGAGATCATGCATAGCAATCACAGTGGCAGAAATGTTAACATCGTGTATCTCTAGCAAATTGTGGACTCTGATATTAGTATTAAAGCCTTTAAATGGACCAAATGCTTTCTGAAAAAAATAAAATGTTTCTTTTTTTCTAGGCGAAAAACAGCAATTCAATAAAAAAAAACCCAAATCCTGTGCCAATAAATCAACATTCAAAAAAAGAGACGAGGAACAAAACGTGAAGGAGGAGGAAAGTACGACAAGGTATTAATATCATAAGTTGCTATTCCTCTCACTCTGTCAAACATGTAATGAGGTTGGGTTGTACTAACAATGTGGTTCAAGCCTACCCAACATGGCATTACACGCACCTCATCATCTCAAAATCTAAAACTCTGTCCTGGTGTAAGCTCTAAGTACACAAAGAGTGAAACACATGCAACTAGTTCCAATTGGCTAAGCTGCAGCTTCCTTTTGGATGGTGAACCTTCTGTTGCTAAGCAAATAAATCACAAATTACTGTCCCAGATTTAAAGATACCCAGCTGATTTTTTGCCAAAGATATTGGTTGAAGATCGCAGTATGCCCCAAGAACTTTAATGACGAAAGGCCTATGTTCAAGGCACATAAAGTTTCTAAAAGGGGAAAAATCCCTGAAAATCATCAAAATTGCTCAAATAGATAATGATCACTGAAAATCATCAAAAATCCAAATTTGTAACAAAGAGCTTACCTCTGTGTTTCTCATGTGAAATGGAACTTTAGCGGCAAACCATCGACCAGAATTAAGCCGAACTAACCCTAAACTGGACAGTGTTCCTTACACAAAAACCATATATTGCACACCTACATCACTCAGCAGTGCTCCTCTTCATCTCAAGTCCCCTGTTCCTCGTTTCAGCTTCGACCCACATGATAAACCAATGTTTAAAACCATCAGCCCTGTTCACAGCTCATGTACAATGGCACAAAACCCTATAACAAGTAGCCTGTTCAATTCCCTGGCAGGCCCCAGTTCGCGGACGCATACGGTCTCTTTCATTAGCCTTTTTAAGGAAGTGGATAGTAAACAGATAGTCGAATCTTGACAGTCCAATCGATAATCATCAGTGCTTCAAGCATCAACAGACCACTCTGACAAATGATATAATGCTCTTCAGAGAAACATTCTCTGTAAAAAATAACAATAGACCAGTACAGGAGCTTTTGTATTTGAGAAAAAATATTATAAAGTGTAAGTAGGTATTAGTGTTGGTTGTTTTACTCGAATGGTGCATCATCTTAAGGCCCAAAATTCTTTGGGATTTACGAAGAATATAGCTGTTAAGTCAATAATAACAACATCAAAGCATGATCTGTGTGGGGAAAAAAATATGTGAATTCTTTATATATAAAAGCGATCTGTGTGATAAAATAAAGGCATTTTCATGATTGTTTTCATGGAATGCAATGATAGGAGGAATTTGTTAAATTTGTCTAAAGTTCTCCGCTTGTGATGAAAGCAATGAGGTGGAGCCACTTGGGACCTTAAGATGGAATTAAAGAAAATTATATCTTATTCCTTGCAAGGGAAAATAAGCATCTTAAACATTTTAATTATTTAGTTGTATTTCAATTAGAACAATAACATCTTCATAAGATAATATTTTAGGTAGCTCTATTTTAGTTAGAAAAAATAGCATCTTGACCAAATATTAGTTGTAGTTTGTCTAGGTGTTTATATGTTGTAATAGCCATGCATTATGTCAACTCTTAACTATTGCCAACGGGAATGCATAATGATGACATAAGCTTAGGTTTTGTTTTGTATGTTCTCTTTTAACCTTCTAATTGGGAGGGTTAGTCTCTTATGATTTTTTCCCCTCAATAAAAGAATGAATAAGATTGCACTTTGTTCATCTTTAAATTAGGTTTTTAGTTTGTTACATAAACGTAATTCCTCCTACATTAAATATCTAGCTTAATAAATTGATTATAATTGATTATTTCAATTTAAATTAATAATTAATTTAGATAAAAGGTTGAGTTTAGATATGTATTTAAATCTAATAAATTTATAATTAAAGTAAGGATAAAATGACTAAATAAATGTATATTTTGGTTTTGGAAAGAAGGAGACCAATATGATTATGACCGAGATATGGTACTTTAAACTTAAGACTAGATTTAGAAAAGCATGGTTGTGACAAATGCACTATGTTATATATGGAATTTTGCAGAGACTCAGATCAAGATCAAGAGGGTGGCCCTGAACCACCTAAGGGCAACACTAACCTTTCTAAGAAGCCTTGACCTTTTTTGGGATCCCTAACCCCTAAACCCTCATATCTTTAGTACTCTAGAGAAAGGTTTTCATGTATTTTTACTTACAAATAGAAGGCTTGGTGGTGCTAAGAAGCACTTTTAGGATGTGTTATCAAGTGGGGGAATTTGCAATTTATCTTTATTACAATCAAGCTAGTGTATCGATCCAATGATGTTTGAACAAGATAGAAGACACACCAAGAAGAATGCAAATGCTTATATATATGTCCTTTTGTACACAGATGTTGATGCAATGTTCTATATGATTGAAATGATAATGTTGTGTAAGTCCTACAATCATGTTAAATGATCTTGGGCTTTGCCCTTTTCTATAACACCCTAGTATTCAAATTTGAATATTTCATGTATGAGTCTGTGGGTAACAACTAGTTGAATTCAAGTAAGCATAGGCCCATGATAAAACTTTGAATTTGGAAGATCAGGGATCAAGACCACTCTTTTAGTCCTAATCCAAAATCAAGGTTGTTGAAGTGGTCTTGACCCAAGGAACAAGAAGATTAAGTGTTAGATATGGATCCTTGGGGAAGGGAACTGGGGTTCAATTCAAGAATGAGATGAATAATAACTCTTGCATAGAAAAATATAAATTGAGCACTAGACTATTACATTGGGGACAAAGGGTCAAAGTGATTCCAAAATGAGTGGGGAAAAGTGTTAGGAATGCATTTTTCACCTCTATGTTTTTCATTTGGGGAAAAGTGAACTACCATGAATCATGCATGTCAGAGTAAACAAGTAGCTAGTATGAAAGTAAATGACAAGTACATTCATAAAGGATTTGAATGTGGACAATGCTCAATTTGCACTTTATGTGATGATAGATCCATCTTCAAACCTGCATGCACCAAATTCCATCAATAGCATCTAATATGAAAACTAAACAAAGCATGAACAATAGCTACTTAGCAATATCAACGATCAATTTATAAATTTAAAACATATGTAGGATCTTTGAATGGACCATTGTAACCCAAGGAGATGGAGTGAGAGAAGAGTTGGTGTAGGATACCTGAATGAACCATTGTAACTACTAAAGGAGGAGATCTAAGGTTCCCATGCTCCAAATAAAAAAAGGATGGAGTGGGATCCCTAAGTTGACCACTACAACCAAAAAAGGAGAAGGTGTAAGGTCCTTGCATGGACCACAATAACCATACTCTAAATGACAAAAAATGGTGTAAGACTTATAGCAAGTCATTATAACCATAAAAGCTCAATGTTAGACCCTTGATGAGCCACTATAACCGTGAACTTGTGGCATGAGGCCCCTAGAGAGCTATTGTAGCCATAATCAATAAAAGAATTAGTGATATAATATACCCCCTCAAATTGGTCTCATTAAAGGTAATGCAATCAATTGAAGGAGAAGAGAAAAGTAACATGTGAAAAGATATAATCATGTAAGCTTAATAGATATGTAATAGTGTAATAGATATCATCATGTAACAAAAATGAGATAATGTGTCAAGATATGATTGTGAATGGGTGTGTAGCAAGAGGCAATTAGGTGCCCCCAATGTTGCTCGCTAGTGTAAGGACACAGAAAAAGTAAGAGCAACCAATATCTTAGATGTAAACATGTAATCATGTGTCATGTAAAGTGTAAGCATGTAAAATAACATAAGAATGTTATTGTAATATAAAATGAATTTACATCACGTGAAGCTCATAATATGTGTGGATAATAAAATATAGGACTAGTGTATGGATTAATTATGTCAGAAAGTGAATCCTAGGGTGATGTAATAAGAAGGAAACCAAAATAGCACAGTACATAACATATAATAAAAGAAAGATTATACTCATATACATATATCATAAGACTACTCCATTCATATATTCATATTGAACATACTTCTATATACAATGTAAATTATTCTTATCACAAACATAAATATATACATCACATATGCTTTGGTACCATCCCTTATATTGTATTCACTTATATACTATTCTTCTTTCCTCTATTCTACTTTTTCTCTCTTCTCTTTCTTTTTTATATAGCCTCTTTATGCCTTTTCATGATGTCTTTTACTTATATCCTTTCATAAACACTCTTAATTTTCATATTCCCATGAATTTGTCTTTTCCTTTATGATATTTATCCTTATTACAACTTATTTAGGCATGTTAAGGTGTGTTTAAGGAGTTATTTAAGAACTATGACCCATATATGGGTCTAGAAACAATTCAAATGTCATGTGTGGAGGTTGCGTGATGCCACACAACCTCTTGCATATCTCTACTCAATGTCTAATGCTCATTGACAATATTGCAAGGTCTTTAGTGTAGTGTGTGGTATCGCACAACCTTCTTATGTGTCTTTGTAGGATGTGGAAGTCTTCTTGTACGGTACCATAAACACTTTGTAATATAAGATAATATTATATGAGGTAGTATGACACTATTTGTGGTACCACTAGTATCTTCTAACATCCTCCCTAGGCCTAAACCGTTGTCTTGTGCTTGAAACAACCTTGTAAAATTCTTTGCAATCAATTCCCTTTTGATTTTTGTTCACGTCTCCTCCTTCTTGACATGCATATCTTAGTTCTTAGGGCCTTCATCTTCCTTATTTACTCAAAAATAACCCTTCTTTGGTACTATACCTTCTTTCTCCATCCTCTCTGTCATCTTCCGTATGCCTCCTACCTTCTATAGTGGGGCTTCTACATTTGTAGTACTCTCTCTAATCTCCATATCTATCGCAAACATCTTTTCAATATCTTCCATTATTTTTTTCTAAATTTTGATACTCAATTTTCTCCTAGTTCTATCCTACGATGGGTTCTCTTCATTTGTGGTGCTCTCTAGTACCCTCTTTTGTATCTTCCTCATGTTTGGGACCTTCCATGTTCTCTTTGGCTCATCCAACTCCCAAGCTTCTACCACATCCTTAGTATCAATGGTGGAGTCTCCACTCTCCACTAGTATTTCCCCTTTTGAATTAGGTTCTCCCTCTGCATAAATCTTAGGTAGTTTCCTCATTGAATATAACCCTCTATATGCATCTTCTTCTTATATATCTTTTTTTTGTGCCACTTCCTCAATGCATGCTCCCTTCATGTCTTATATAGTGGTATATGTCCTATTTGATCTTCCATGTAGAAGGTGAGTTCTTCCATTTGGGAACCAAATATCCCGTCACAATTTATAAACCACTCCAAATTAAGTAGAACAATGAAAGCATCAAAAGGTTACTTCATATCAATCACCTCAAAATTTACTTTTCTCTTTGTACCCAGGTGGTTTACTTCCACATTTCTCCATGCGCCAATAGTGCTTATGGAAGTTCCATCAGCCAATGTAATACCGTAGGGGGTGTCATATAGTGTTGGTCTCCCAAGTTCTACCCAAGTTCATTTGGGAATTATATTGACATCCGCCCATAGATCTATTAATATATTTTTTAGCCATTTGTTATTAACTTTTAACTCAACCAAGATAGGGCATTTATTCCACTTCCTCATAGTTTTTACTACACTCCTGACCTAACCTCTTTTATTTTCTTCTATGTGCTTGTTTCATTATTTGGCAAATTACTTTAGTTTTTCTAGTATATGATGCAGTCACTATAGGAGGGTCCAATGAAAGACTGTCCATTCGTGTAGCCAACACATCAAGCAACCACAATAACATAAAGATCTCACAGAAACAATAATAGCACTCATTTATTTAAGCTTACATGACTATCATTGTGTTTACAACCACACAATTTGTTACACTGGACCCTCTTACATGCCAATCCACTGTCATTTGACTATAATTAAGATTCACAAATGGATAGTCACCTCAATGAGGCTTCCTACAAACTAAACTAGGGAACACCACTTCTAGAACTTGCTACATAGGCCACATAATGATAATTCAAGTACAAGTACACTACAATATAACCTCAAAATTTCACTACTATTCTACTGTAGTGACTTCCACTATCTTCATATATGCCACATTAGCTTCCTTAGATTGAACTCCACATCATACTCCTTGTTCTCTCACTCTACCTCTTAGACCTCATTCCTCATTGTTGAAATTCACTCTCTATGCTCGTACTTTATCATATCTTCTTCACTTGATTTCAAATGATTCACAGCCAAGTATATATAGCATCCTCAAGTTTTCCAAATGATCCGTGTTGGCCACAAGATGGTACAAAGACCAATACAACATGAAACATGTCATCGGCCCAAAATAACAAACTTACAAATTTAAATGGTAAAATCAACCACAAGATGGTGTAAAGCCCAATACCACATGAAACATGTCGTCAGCCCAAAATAATAAACTCACAAATTCAAATGGTAAAATAATGGAGAACCTCCACATGGTATACCACATACATCCCCAATGATTAATTAAAACCATACAAATATTCCTCTATTGTCACAAACTCCAAATGACCTACCACAAATGGAAATAAACACAATTGTGCACAACTGTCAACTCATAGATGCTCTTGAACCAAATTACTATCTTTTATTCATCCAATTATCCTCACAAGTTAACACAATACTCATCAACCACAAATAGAACTACTATCAAAACCACAAAAGCCAAATCCAAATTGCGATGAAATGCGCTAACATTCTCTATCATAGATTGATAACCACAAACTGATAGATAAACAAACAATTGAAATAACCCACAAAATCCACTTTTCTAGAATGATGCAAGATTGCCACAATGCTCAAGGATGCTCCTGCATTAGAAACTTGGGGCTAATAAAAATGAGTCCCTCATTTTCCAAGATAGTATGCCCCTACCTAGAGACTCCAACCTATCACTTCTTCAACTCATTCTTTCCACATCTTCAAGTACACCTCAAGTGATCCACCCTGAGCACTACTTTCTCCCTCATCATTTACCATTGCACCCATCTTCATCTTTTGTGGTTGTGGTACTCTATTCCACCAATCATCCTCTACAACACTTCTTTTTGACTTGCAGTTGCACACGCTCCTCTATTTCTTTTCATCAACCATTCCCTCACATTTGTTGGCCCCTTCCTCAACTATTGCATACCCCTCTGTTATGTTTCCTATTGCCACATGCTCCTTAGCACATCTCCTCATCCTCATGCTCATTCGTCCTGTCCTCTAGAGAACTTCTCTTTGGTGAACCTCTACTCTCACATTCTCTCCTCTGTGATACCTCTTCTGCATTTGCAGTGCTATCAGACACTCTAGAAATGTCACACATTTTTAGAATCAATGCATATCATTTCTCCCCAACACACACTCCTTCATTGTTGTAAAATTGTCCCTCGCTTGCCCTTAGTGGAATCAACTTATGTCTCTAACCATCCTTCCAAATTGTGTAGGTGTTAGCTCTCCCATCATGCACTACTTGCATACCAAATTGCCATGACCTTCCCAATAGAACATGGCACACATCCATTCATGTAATGTTACACATCACCTCATCATGGTACACCCCCATTTTGAACCTTACCGAGCATTGTTCCTACACTAATATCTCATCTCTCTATTGCAAACAACCAATCCTATATGGGCATGAATGTTTCATCCTCCTCAGACCATTTCTATAGACACCAAGTTGTTTGTACTACCACTATCCACCACAACATCGCAACACTTATCACCAACTTTGCATCTGGTCTTGAATAATTTTTTCCTTTATGTTAGCTCATCCCTCCTATCACACCTCAAAGCTCTCTACAAAACAAGTGAATCTCCACATACTGGGCCCCTCTCTGAGGTAAGTGACCTCTCATCTCCAAATGCAGCCCATGCGCTACCTTCTGCCCTTTTTCCTTGACACTCAAACACCCTATGTCCTTCACCACACCTAAAATAGGTTCCTCTTAAGGATTTATACATTTTCCTCTCATATCCCCCTCTACCCTACTAAGAATATCCTCCATGCTCTCATTGTGCCTCTTTGTGGTACATGTCCTCTTCTCTTTCATCTTTGCGGTAACATCCATCACCATCTCTACCTTTGTGGTAGGTAATATGATGTTTAAATGTGACTCAAACACGATGCAGGTGAGTTAGACTTCGATGTAGCACATGCACTACACCCTTGCTAAAGGTGTCAGCTAAATTGCTCCTAGCCTTATGGGAAAAGCTAGCTAGGCAGGATGAATTGGAGTGATTACTCTCTTTGCATGGAAGAAAAGTGTCATGAGTGACAACAAAGTTGTTTTGTTATATTTTTTTAATGTTGAACTATTGAGTTTGTGTACATCGTGATGAAATTGAGGGTTTCTTTGTTCATTTTGAATGTTGAAAATGTTGTTTGTATGCATCACGGTGAAATTGAGGGCTTGAATGATGTGTGTATTTCAAATGTTTAAAATAAAATTTCTAAATGCTATTAACTCTAAATGAATGCATTCACTTTTGATTATTTTTATGATTTTTATATGATCTAATTACTATGAAAAGAAATATGTATGCAACAATAAATGGCTTTTTCCTAATACAATGTAACTATGTTTTTGTGTTTTGAGTTCTAATCTATTCAAACAAATTTTGCAACTACTCTAAGAAAAATAAGAAATTTATTCTAAGAACAGAAAATAACTCTATTCTATCAAGAGAAGGAAAAAATGTGTTTTACTTCCTCAAGAGCAAGATGTGAGTTAATTACTAATAAAACAATAAAGAACCCATGATAATGGGTGCCAATGCCAGACTATGTCCTTAGAGGTCTTGTGGAAACCATCTCCTCCTCTATAGTAGTGGGTTTCTCCTCTTGGTGACAAGGATATAGGGATGTGAGAAAATGAAAATTTGGCTTAGAAGCAATAACAAATTTAAATGGAAAAAGAAGGCTCTCTAGGTCCATATGCGAGCATGAAAAAGCTAGAGGGGATGCTATGCATAAGCTTGGAAAAAACAAGCATGCATGAAAACAACCTCCTAAGGAGAAAGAAACTTTGAAGCTTTGCAAACATGCTCCATAACCATCATTCGTCAGGTACCAAGATCAAACATGTGGTTGAAACAAGATCGCTACTTGGTGAAACCTTTCATCCCTTATGCGAGATTTACAAACAATAATAGGAATAATAAATTACATAGGATTTACAAGGTTGATGGCACATTAATCCTAACATTCTCCCAATTGACATCATACATTGTAAATATACCCATAGAAAACATAAAACAACTAAGTACTAGGAATAAGGCCCATGGCCTTCCTGCACCACGTAAACTTTTATGTGCTCATAGGTTTAGTAAGTGAATCTGCAACATTCTCCTCAGTGTCAACCTTCTTTAGCTCAATCTGACTATTATACTATTTTTGCCTAGACCAAAATTGTCTAAGAGTCCCTCAAAATCCTACCTTCCATCAAAGAAATCCAATCTGAGAAAGCCTAATGGAAGGAGGGTCCCCTTAGAAAAATCCAAAATTTTCTAACTATTTTTCCTTAGCCTATTTTGCAGTTGTCGGCAAACTTGAAGGTTCACGAACCTGTCAGTTCACCAATCGACAAATTTGCCAACAAGCTAATCAACAGGGGAGGAAAAGAAGACAAGGGGTGAAAACAAAAGAAAGGTTTTGCCTTGTCGGCAAAATATTGGTTCTATGAACCTTAAGTTCACTGATCAACAAGTTTGTCAATCGGCCGGTTCACTGACTAAAGGGAGCAAGGCAGGTGGGTAGAATTTCTCTAAGAAAAGTGACAAAGGTTGCCTTAGTTGGCAAATTTTGAATTTGGCGAACTCAATGTTTGCTAATCAGCGAGTTCGTCGATCAACGAATTCGCTGACTAAAGTTCAGGCAGGGCCACTGTGTTCTCTTTGAAGGAGCAAAAGAAAGACAAAGTTATGCCTTTATCGGCAAACTTAAGGTTTGGCGAACCTTAAGTTCACTGATCGGCAAGTTTGTCGATCGGTGACTTTGCTGACAAAGGAAAAGCGCCAAGGCAAGGGAAACAAAATAAATAAAGTTGGCTAAAGACAAAGGAGGGAGAATTCGAGGAATCAGTGAAAGTGTGAAAAGGGAACCAGTTTGCAATTTCTCAAATTCGCCAATAAGGCGATTTACTGACCAAAGAGACTAACAAAAGAAAAGGCCCAAAGGGAGAAAACAAAAAGGAAAGTTGGTCAAGTTTGCAACAGTGATATTTCGCCAATAGGGAAGAAAAAGAAGAGAAAATTAACAAAGGGGATGGTTCATGAAATGGAGATTTTGCTGAATAAAGGAAGCCAAAGAGAGCAAGTTTGTGAATGGGAGGATTTGCTGATAAGGCAAAAAATGAAAGATGGGGACCCAGGCCAGGTTCGCAAAATTGCAAGTTTGTTGATAGGGCAAAATGAGAAGCAAAAGGAGCATGGTTGGTTCGCGGAAGTAAAAATTTGTCGATAAGGCGTAGAAGAGGACCAAGGGCCCTAAAGAGCAAAAGAAAGAAATGGTTCGCAAAGTGAATATTTTGTTGATAAGGCAAAATAAAGTGAATAGTTTGTCGATCGGCTGGTTCACTGACTAAAGGGAGCAAGGCAGGTGGGTAGAATTTCTCTAAGAAAAGTGACAAAGGTTGCCTTAGTCAGCAAATTTTGAATTTGGCGAACTCAATGTTTGCTGATCGGCGAGTTCGTTGATCAACGAATTCACCGACTAAAGTTCAGGCAGGGCCATTGTGTTCTCTTTGAAGGAGCAAAAGAAAGACAAAGTTATGTCTTTATCGGCAAACTTAAGGTTTGGCGAACCTTAAGTTCGTCGATCAGCAAGTTTATTGATTAGCAACTTTGCCGACAAAGGAAAAGCGCCAAGGCAAGGGAAACAAAAGAAAGAAAGTTGGCTAAAGACAAAGGAAAGAGAATTCGCAGAATCGATGAAAGTGTGAAAAGGGAACCAGTTCGCAATTTCTCAAATTCGCCAATAGGGCGATTTACCGACCAAAGAGACTAACAAAAGAAAAGGCCCAAAGGGAGAAAACAAAAAGGAAAGTTGGTCAAGTTCACAACAGTGATATTTCACCAATAGGGAAGAAAAAGAAGAGAAAATTGGCAAAGGGGATGGTTCATGAAATGGAGATTTTGCCAACTAAAGGAAGCCAAAGAGAGAAAGTTTGTGAATGGGAGGATTTGCTAATAAGGCAAAAAATGAAAGATGAGGACCCAGGCCAAGTTCGCAAAATTGCAAGTTTGCTGATAAGGCAAAATGAGAAGCAAAGGGAGCATGGTTGGTTCACGAAAGTAAAAATTCATCGATAAGGCGTAGAAGAGGACCAAGGGGCCTAAAGAGCAAAAGAAAGAAATGCTTCGCAAAGTGAATATTTTGTTGATAAGGTAAAATAAAGTGAAAACCAATGTAAGATTAAAGTATGTAATATAATGTAGTATTTTAAAATATTTTAAAGTAATTTTAAAATATTTTGAAGTGTTGTAAAAGCTAAAAAAGGGTGCATCTTTCCTGAGGGCCCTAAAAACACGCTTCCACAGTGATGCCATTGCTGCAGGTTGAGGTCACGAAGGTAGTTGAAACGGTGTGGGCCTTCAATGCACAAGTACCTAAAATAAATGAATTAGATGAGGTGTCCCTGCAACCCATGTTTCTATAGGTCCTTTCAAGGACAAAATCAGTGCGCAGGATATGGGTGACCCTTCAGGCTGTAGATTCTTCAACATGCCAAGCATGGATGACACTAAAAATTATAGGTTCTAACAGGGCCTCTAGGCTGAGTTTAATGTAGCATGGGCATGATTTGTTGACTGATTTCCAATGCCCAGGTCCATACAGTGATTTATAAAAAGCTATATATGCATATGTAAAAGATGTATTTGTAGTTGGTTGGCTACATTGGGTCACTTTCAGAGGTAGAAAGTTCTTTGCAGGTTTGGGCCTTGTGGTTTTCTCCAAAACTGGGTGGATTTGATGGACTGTGCTCTTTTGTTGAGCCTCTCATGTCTCTGTACCAGTCCAAAAATGAAGGAGAGTCTATCATTTTGTGTCTATCTCATGCTTGCAATTAATTATTTTCTTTTGTAATGGCTATTTAACCTCTATGGTCAATATAAATTGAAGTTTTGCCTCTCTCATTGTTCTTGCATTGTGTTTATTTGATAGATGTAAACTATGTATTGTGGATAAAATGATACCTTTCATAGTTTTGTCTTTCTTATTTAACCTCTGTTTGAATCTGCATGAGTTTGTGTGAGTCCCCTTCAACGTTTTGAGATCATTACTGTGCTATGTCAGTTGCAGTTAAACACCCTAAATTCGATGCATCACCTCTTTTAATTTCAGTTCCTCTCTCTCCCCTTTTCCCTGTGAGTAATAGCATTAGATTTAGTTGAATTATTTGAGCCTTTAGCTCAGAAAGAGGAATTGACCTTCTCTAGAGGTTTGGTCTCAACTGTAAGGTCCCACACCTTGAGACCAATCCCGTGTGTCACTGGAATGCTTGAACGAACTTCAAGTAGGGTGCAATTCTAGGTGATAACACCGACCATTTGCAATCATTTCACAAATAAAATGGTATTGAACATCCACATTCTTAATCAGTGCATGATACATGGGGTTCTTGGCCAAACATATTACACTTTGGCTATCACAACCAATCTGAATAATCCTACAATAAAAACCAATACCTATACATAATCTCCATAACCAAATTGCCTCCTTAGAGACATGAGTAGCAACCATATACTCTGCTTCGGTGGTGGATAAAGAAAAGGTGGGCTTCCTTTTACTCATCCAACTCATAGCTCCTCCAAACAAAGTAAACACATAGCCACTAGTGGACCTTCGACTATCCAAGTCACCTACCCAATCTGCATCAACAAAACCCTAGATATCCAATGTCTTATCCACATTGTTAGTACCAAAATAAACCAAACAATAATCATAAGTACCACAAAAATATCTTAACACCCTCTTTGCATAATTCCAATGTCGTCTACCAAGGTTAGACATAAACCCGCTCAAAACTCCCACTGCTTGGGCAATATCTGGTATAGTGCAAACCATTGCATACATTAAACTTCCTACAACACTAGCATATGGCACATCAAACATATCCTCTAAATCATCTTCATTCTTAGGACACATATCTAATGAAATCTTAGTACTAACCGGTAAAGGAATTCTAATTGGATTGTATTCTTGCATGCTACATCTGTGCAAAATAGTATTCACATACTTACTTTGTTATAACCAAAGATTTTTGTTACCTAGATTCCTTTTAATCTCCATTCCCAGAATATACATGGCTCCCCCTAGATCCTTCATGTCAAATGCACCTAGAAGTTGAGCTTTTAACTCACTAATTATACCCTTGGTGTTATTGAAAAAGAACATATCATCCACATACAAGGCAATAATTGGAATATCATCATCAATTCATCAAATGCAGACACAATGATCCTCTTTACTTCTAAGAAAACCCAATTTCAAAACAAATGAAACTTCTAGTACCACATTCTGGGGGACTATTTTAAACCACAAAGAGATCTTTTTAAATTGCATACCCAGTGTTCTTTCCCTTTTACCTCAAAACATGTAGGCTATTGCATATAAATTTCTTCTTCTAGATCTCCATGCAAAAATGCAGTCTTAACATCAATTTGCTCAATTTCAAAATCATAAGCTACAACAATGGATAAAAGAAATCTAATAGAAGATAATTTAGCAACAGGAGAGAAAATTTCACCAAAATTGACTCCCTCTCTCTAGGAGTAGCCCTTGGCTACCAGTCTAGCCTTGTACTTCTATAATGAACCATCTACTCCAAACTTCTCTTGAAGACCCACTTACATCCTATGGCCTTTCTTCCTTTGGGCAAAAGTGCAAGATCCTAGATGTCACACGAGTCTAAAGCCATCATCTCCTCCTGCATGGCTAGCTACCAAGACTCACTATCATTCGCATGAATAGCTTCCCTGTAGGATCTAGGTTCATTGTCAGTACTCAATAAATCAACTACACATCTTACCTCATGTTCTTCTGTATTCTCAACTTCTAACGTAACAATAGAGTTGTCCTCATCTAAACTTTCACTTGAATCTTCTTCTTCTTCTCCATCCCCTAATCCATCATTTTGTTCTTCCTGATGTGTATTTTCTTGTTGTAAATCAAAATGCACTATCCTCTTCCTTTCTTTTTCTTCTAGTTGTACAGGATCAAAAATAGGTTTAAGTTCCCTGAAAAATCACATCTCTAAAAAGATAACTTTTTTGGTTAGAGGATCTCAAAGATTATAACGTTTTACATTCTCACCATATCCAATGAATATGCATTTCTATGCTTTTGGATCCAACTTAGATCACTTTTCCTTAGACACATGAAAAAAAGCCTCACAACCAAAAAACCTTAAATGTGAAACAAAAGGTTTCTTACTTGTCCACACTTCATAAGGTGTCGAATCAAGAGCCTTACAAGGAGATCTATTTAACAAGTAGCAAGCGATAATCACAGCTTCTGCCTAAAAGAATTTATCCAACTATGCATCATTTAACATACTTTTGGTTCTTTCCATTATTGTTTGGTTCATCCTTTCTACAACACCAGTTTGTTGTGGTGTATATGGAGTTGTCTTTTGTGTTATGATACCTGCATTCTTATAGAACTCATCAAATTCCTTAGAGCAATATTACCCTCCATTGTCAGATTTTAATATTTTTATCTTAAGTCCTGATTGGTTCTCTACTAAGACTTTAAAATCCTTAAACTTAGTGAAAACTTCATATTTATGCTTCATAAAATAAATCCATGTGAATTTGGATACATCATTAATGAAGGTAACAAAATAACAAGATTTTCCAATAGAATCATCATCCACATGTCAAAACACATCTAAATGATTAATTTCTAACTTCTCTTTTGCTCTATTGCTTCCTGAAGAAAAAATGTTTTGTTCTATTTTCCAAACACACAATGCTCACAAAAATCAAAGTGCTCATCAAAATAGGAAAAACTATCTAAAAAAAATTATCCATAATTGTTTTCAAAAAAAATTCACTTGTGTGGCCCAATCTGTGGTGCCACAACATACATGTATTTTCAATAGTTTCAATTACATAAATGAAATTACAAACTATAGTGGCATCAAGCCTAAGCAATGTTCCCATCCTTGTTCTTCTCGCTACCACCAAGCTTCCTCTCACCATCCTACAACCATGCTTATTAAATGTTACATGCATTCTTGAATCATTCAAATTTGAAACAAAAATAAAATTTCTAGCCAATTTAGGAATATGTAAAGTACCAGGGAGGGTTTTAATTCTCCCATCACTGAAACACGACAATACTTTTCCCTGTCCAACAATCAGATATGTAGTGTTATCTCCAAGGTAGACATTACCTCCATCATATTGCTCATATATGGAAAACCATTCTATGTGCAGAGTCATGTGATATGAGCATCTCGAGTCAACCAACCAATGATCATTAGCAACAATGTTACAAGCAGAAAGTAAAACCTTATCACCTACATCTGAGGACTTTTCTTTAGATGAATCCCACTGTTTCTTCTTGTTTCTACATTCCTTCTTAACATGCCCTCTTTTTCCACAGTTCCAACACTTTGTAGGAATACAATCAACACTGAGAGGGGGGGTGAATCAGTGTTAAAAAATCAATTTTATCACCTTTCAAAATTTTCAATGAACTTTATCAAAACTGAATTGATTATTAATTTCACAATCACCAAATTCTCAACCACATATGATTAATGAAAATATGCAGAACATCAACACAAAAAGATTATGACACAAAAATATAATGAGTGGAAAACCCTCCTGGGGTAGAAAAACCACTCATGAACTGCCTCACTGGCTTAAGCAAAAACCTCATTGGTTACAATGTTTAGAAGCACCAACTTCAAGGAGCACCAACCCCTAATACATACAAATAGGTCCCACTGACCATACAAGCCTCATTGGCTCCAAGATGCCTCACTGGCTGAATTGTGTCTCATTGACAACTGAAAAATCTCACTGATCTATAAGCCTCACTGGCTAATCACAAATTAGATGACAAAATATTGATTTCAATTCAGGGGATTACCCTGATTCACTAGAGCACATAACATCTAGATTTTTACAATTATCAACATCAAACATTCTCCTTCAAATTTTCAAAAAAATTTCAATGTCTTCAATACTATAACCTCTGTGATTCTGACATGCTTTATACCTGCAATCACCTATTTCAATCTGAAAATATTCACATCTGAAGACAAATCACCTCTACAAAAATTGTGATATACTCCATAACATCAGCTCCTCAAACTTCATACCATCATAACAAATCTTTATGATAAAAACTTTTGTTGCAAGAACTTATCAATACCTTCTCAGAATAGTAGAAAGCATGAACTGCATCATGGTAAATAGCAATATTTAACAACTTCCTATCTCCATACATTCGGACCACCTCATTAAAACCTAAAAAGCAGGCTTTTTGCCTTTTTAAATAAGAAGCCCCTCAATTTTCATGAAACTCCCCAACCGTTGGGCTTCAAATGCCCTTTAAAACCTCACCACTCGATTTGAGCTTCACGCCATCTTATCTTTAAAACTTTGCCGACTGATTAACATTGGCGCTTAAAATAACTTACTTCTTACTGAAGATCCCGGTTGCCTAGCTAGCGGGGCCAGTTAGAAGACGATGAACACACCATTAATTTGTAACTTAAGTGGCGATGACCAATCCTTCCAGTCAACAAGAAATTAGAACTAAAAGCAGTTGACGGGTAAACAAGGGTTTAAAGAGAGGATGACTTAGGTTTGTTTAGGTCTGTGTGAACATAGTTTTTTTTTTTAGGATTTAGACCCTTAACAATATTGACAAGGAAACTTCATCCTCAGACACCTTTATGAAATAATAAAACATGAAAGCTTAGACTTTAAAAACATAATGGCATTTGACATTTAGGCATATGACATGTATATCAATAGATATCACAAGAGCCACAATAGACATACCATAAGGATATGAAATATCATAAACTTGACACTAGGTCATACCATAAACTTGATAATTGACAAGGTATTATGGAAAAAGGTATAATGGTACACTGTTTGAGACACAAGAATATTATAGGACATTAAGATATGGAAACATTATGCCACTGTATATATTTGTCTAAAGCATGATACCACTATGTGCCTCTAAAATGTCACAACTACCAAAATCAACAAATGAAGACCAAATGCATACTAAGATCAAATGAAGACCATACCATGTTATTTGTATCAAGCCACTGTCATTATGAAGACCATTCCACCAAACCACTGTCATTTGCAACCGTCTAAAAACATGATGCCACTGTATACTATACCATTTGCAAGGGACCATGATATCAAACTGATTCAGGATAACATGAAGAGAATATCAACTGTCATGAAAAGAGTAATGTCACATATGACACAAAGATGAACTGGCTATACCATAATGAACCTGAGATGACATGAAACCAGAGATGACTGA
The DNA here is from genome assembly GCA_027924645.1 of Cunninghamia lanceolata. Taxonomy (NCBI): domain Eukaryota; kingdom Viridiplantae; phylum Streptophyta; class Pinopsida; order Cupressales; family Cupressaceae; genus Cunninghamia; species Cunninghamia lanceolata. Next base: position 304,366 of record BSBN01000053.1, on the reverse strand, counting down.
AATAAACTAGAGATCACATGGATACCACCCAAGATGACTATGAGCATCAACTATGATCACATCAAACTCCACCAGAGATCACATGAATATCATCAAATGCCAAGATCACTTCAACTCCTTTTGACATCAACTCCACCATGACATCACAATCAACTCTTTCTGTCATCAATGTAAAGACAACAACCAAGGCCATGCAACAAAACTCCCCCTTTGTCTTTGACATTCATGGAAAAACAAATATGCAAGACAACCCTATAATCATCTCCCCCTTTTTGACATTGAATGTCAAAGGCAAACAAGAACATTTCAAAGATCATACCTGTGATAACATATCTGATGTCTGTTCATTTGAAGAAGATAGCCAAGAAGGTAACATCTCAGATCTAAAATAAATGCTCTTAACACAATCCTCTGTCAAAGATCTTCTATCAACTCTATCAAAGGAAAGACTGTCTTTAGCACAATATAACATCAATTAACATTCATTATTTTAAGACCTCTGTTCAAAATCTAAAATACCACTATCACTGTCCTTTATCCTATCAACAGGAGTTAAGAAGATACTTAGTGAAATGATCTCTGCCACCAAAGTATAATCTCTGCCACAAGAAAAATATAGTGCCTGCTGCAAGAAATACAATCTCTGTAAACACTACAGTGCACAAAAACTAACTTTTATGAAGTCCTTTATTGATATGAGGATACAAAGCAAAGATCCCTCAGTCAAAAGCAAAAGAACATAGTCACTGCCATAAAAGAATATGGCCTTCTGATCACTGTTCAATTATCTGAAGATTCAACTTCATCAATCCAACAAAGATGAGAAAAAAATGAGTATGATCACCACAATAGAAGTCATAACCTTCTCCAACAAGAAGACTAGTTAAACATCAAACTCAACATCATCAAACACAAAGAAAATTGATCTGCACTTTATCAACCATCAAATGAAATTTAGGGCTTCAAAAGATATTGGCAACTACTCCCCCTAAATCCAACATCCTTGAAATTCATTGAAGAGAAGAAAAGGATAGAACCCCTAATCTTTGTCAATAGTGAATGAAGAATACCTCTGTTTCAATCAACTGCAACTTTGAAAAACTATTAGGAGTGACTTTTATTTGCCATGCTTATTTGAAATAACCTTTGAGTGAAATCAACATTATTTGCCTCATGTGATATCACCATAACTCAAATGAGAGAATCACATCATATCAAATATCAACTATGTGTCAATTGTGTGCCATATGTATGCCAAACTGAATAACAACAAACAAAGGTACTCAATGTATGATCATCAATTATATTATGTGTCAAACAACATCATAAGTAGCCAACTCCAAATAAGCCATGTCAAGAAGATTAAGAAGTGACTTCATATGACTGAACCAATGCAACTCAGAGTAGGATCTCAACACATCAAAGCAACTCTGCCAACCAATATGCTGTGCTAACAAATATGTTGTGCCATACCAAGAAAATCAAAATACCTACACAAACAACTGCTAATAAATCATTAAGCATTAGGCAAAGCAATGTTATTTCCTTGTCAAAGTTTGTAGAGCAGAATATTGTCCACTATCAGAGGAGCATCACTGTCACCAACTGCTGTTATCAACACTGTTAGGGAGACATGAAAGTACTTAACTCTGAAATGAGCTTTATTACTGTCACAGGATCACTGTCAAAGAGCTAGAAGATAGACTTCATTAACTATCTAGCATTCAAGCAAGAGATCCATTTCACTGACCATTGTCACACTATGAACTATCACTATCTCATGATTGAAGCAAGTATGCAGATCCAATGACAGAACCAAACATGAACCACCCATTACTCATCTAACTTTGGTATTTATGTATCACCAACATCAGAAGAAAGTCAATCCTATAGTCAGCAACACTACAACAAATAGAGGAAACACTGCAACATAAGTCTGCAGCACAAAAATTTACCAGAGCATCAAACAATCAAAGATCTACTGCCATCAAGTCCTAGACCAACAAGACTAACCCCAAGTTTGCTAAACATGTCTGCACCTATCTCATGCCATACAAAACATCTAGAGATACTCTTTGCAATATACTACTCAAACACCATATCAATGACCTTCTCTAAATAAGACTGTCAACCTTGCTCTTGAACCTATTACACTTATGTGAACTTGAGCTATGAAGAACTCAATCACACAAGGTACTGCCAACAGCAACCCCTCAAACCACTGTGTTGCACTAGAAAACCAAGATGTCTACAGAGCTCAAACCACTATCCTCTTGAAGCATCAAACACATGAAGAACAACATGATGCATAGCATGATCACACATGAAGACATCCTCAATCACAACACAATTCTTCCTGATTATTTTTTACCAAAAATAAGGACCACATCATCAACTTGATTCAAGCACAAGATGTGAAGAGGAGGAGACAATATGATTATGCAACCAGACAACACATCTACTGAACTTCCTAGGGGTTTTAAAAAAAATGAAACAATTTTACAACTCCCCCTATCTTTATGCTTCTCTGTTAAGCTGTTATGCATGTTTCTTGTGTAGCATGCACAAGATTAGGCTTAATCTTTTCTTTCAGTTGTTTTAGCCTCCAAACTTTCACAGGTTCTTTCTTCTATTCAAGTTTCTTCATCCAAACCTTTTTAACCTTTTTCTTTTTCCAACCATTCAAACTAGGTGATGCAATTCTTCCATACATTCTGCAACTATATGCTTTGTGACTAGGAGAATTACACTTGAAACATACAACATTAGTATTCCATATTGAAGCAAACTAATTTCTTCTGCAATTAACTGCTTTGTGCCCAAAATGATTACAAGTATAACAATAACCATTAAATGAATAGTTATACCTGTACATGTATGCTTGTCTTATAGGAGTAATTCTTCTTCTTTGATTGTTCAGTTTTCTTTCATGAGTAGTAGGCTGATCAACTTTTCTTCTATGAATCTCTCTAGCTTTAGAAGACTCTCCTTTTTCATAACCAAGTCCAAAAGTATCCCCATGTTGTTTCTATTTACCCAGCATCTTGTGTAACTTGCTTATGCTCTCTTCAAATTTCAGATTCTTTTCTAATTGTTTTTTAACATCCTCAAGATCTTTTCTCAAAGAAACTATTTCTCCTTCAAGTTTTTGACATTCAACTGATTTAGCTTCTAATTTAGATTTTGTTGCATCACCTATCTTCTTAACTTCCTCAACCTCTGTCCTCAAATTGATGATTAATTTATCTGATTCACTTATTTGATTTCTCAAATCTATAATCACATTTCTAGCATCTTCAAGGTCTAAAAGCACTTTGTCTTTTAAGTCTTTTTCTTGTTGCAGCTGCAATTTTAATCTCTTGTTTTCTTTACTAAGTTGCTTGATTGTATCCAGGGTACATAGAAGCTCTCCTTCAAAATCAACTTCATCCACAAAGAGGCATGTTTCTTCATCATTGATCTCAATAGCAAAAACATTTCTTTCATTTAATTCTTGTTCTCCATCATTCACAATAATTTCTTCCTTTTTATCAAAATTCTCAACTGCAGGATCATTCTTTTTCAGGGGTAACATATGCAACATATCATTGCTAGGCTTAACTGAGGCTTGTTTTACCATATTTTGATCAACATCATTCTTTTCTCTATTCAAGACCTTATTTCTATTCTTCTTTCCCATGGTACTCCACACACAGGATCTACCCAAGTTGATTAGGCTACAAAAGGGAACCAATGCTTTGATACCAATTGTAGGAGTACAATCAACACTGAGGGGGGGGGGTGAATTAGTGTTAAAAAACCAATTTTATCACCTTTCAAAATTTTCAATGAACTTTATCAAAACTGAATTGATTATTAATTTCACAATCACCAAATTCTCAACCACATATGATTAATGAAAATATGTAGAACATCAACACAAAAAATATGACACAAAAATATAACGAGTGGAAATCCCTCCTGGGGTAGAAAAACCACTCATGAACTGCCTCATTGGCTTAAGCAAAAACCTCACTAGTTACAATGTTTAGAAGCACCAACCCCTAATACATACAAATAGGTCTCACTAACCATACAAGCCTCACTGGCTACAAGATGCCTCACTGGCTGAATTGTGTCTCACTGACAACTAAAAGATCTCACTGATCTATAAGCCTCACTAGCTGATCACAAATTAGATGACAAAATATTGATTTCAATTCAGGGGATTACCCTGATTCACTAGAGCACATAACATCTAGATTTTTACAATTATCAACATCAAACATTCTCCTTCAAATTTTCACAAATTCTTCAATGTCTTCAATATTATAACCTCTGTGATTCTAACATGTTTTATACCTGCAATCACCAATTTCAATCTAAAAATATTCACCTCTGAAGACAAATCACCTCTGCAAAAATTGTGATATACTCCTTCATAACATCAGCTCCTCAAACTTCATAACATCATAACAAATCTTTATGATAAAAACTTTTGTTGCAAGAACTTATCAACACCTTCTCAAAATAGCAGAAAGCACGAACTACATCATGGTAAATAGCAATATTTAACAACTTCCCATCTCCATACATTCGGACCACCTCATTAAAACCTAAAAAGCAAGCTTTTTGCCTTTTTAAACAAGAAGCTCGTCAATTTTCATGAAACTCCCTGACCGTTGGGCTTCAAATGCCCTTTAAAACCTCACCACTTGATTTGAGCTTCGCACCATCTTATCTTTAAAACTATGTTGACCAATTAACATTAGCGCTTAAAACAACTTACTTCTTACTGAAGATCCCAGTTGCCTAGGTAGCAGGGCTAGTTAGAAGACAATGAACACACCCTCAGTTTGTAACTTAAGTGGCGATGACCAATCCTTCCGATCAACAAGAAATTAGAACTAAAAGCAGTTGACAGGTAAACAAGGGTTTAAAGAGAGGATGACTTAGGTTTGTTTAGGTCTGTGTGAACATAGGTTTTTTTTTATAGGATTTAGACCCTTAACAATATTGATAAGGAAACTTCATCCTCAGACACCTTAGCTAATAACAAATACCTCAGACACATTTATGAAATAATAAACATGAAAGCTTAGACTTTAAAAACATAATGGCATTTGACATTTAGGCATATGACATGTATATCAATAGATATCACAAGAGCCACAATAGACATACCACAAGGATATGAAATATCATAAACTTGACACTAGGTCATACCATAAACTTGATAATTGACAAGGTATTATGGAAAAAGGTATAATGGTACATTGTTTGAGACACAAGAATATTCTAGGACATTAAGATATGGAAACATTATGTCACTGTATATTTCTGTCTAAAGCATGATACCACTATGTGCCTCTACAAATGTCACAACTACCAAAATCAACAAATGAAGACCAAATGCATACTAAGATCAAATGAAGACCATACCATGTTATTTGTATCAAGCCACTGTCATTATGAAGACCATACCATCAAACCACTGTCATTTGCAACTGTCTAAAAATATGATGCCACTGTATACTATACCATTTGCAAGGGACCATGATATCAAACTGATTCAGGATAACATGAAGAGCATATCAACTGCCATGAAAAGAGTAATGTCACATATGACACAGAGATGAGCTGACTGTACCACAATGAACCTGAGATGACATGAAACTAGAGATGACTAAAATAAACTAGAGATCACATGGATACCACCAAAGATGACTATGAGCATCAACTATGATCACATCAAACTCCACCAAAGATCACATGAATATCATCAAATGCCAAGATCACTTCAACTCCTTTTGACATCAACTCCACCATGACATCACAATCAACTCTTTTTGTCATCAATGTAAAGACAACAACCAAGGTTGTGCAACACACTTAACTTTGTTCTTATTTCCAGGAGTCTTAGATCTACCTTTAGATTTTTCCTTAGGCCCCTTCTAATCCCCTTTTGGTCCTCTTTCCTTAGACTTTCGCTTGACATTAAGAGCATCCACCTAGCTATCATAGCCTTCTTCCTCATTTCCTGTGGCAACAAAGTTGCAACAAGAGCATCCATCTTTAGATATTCGAGATTAGTAGTGATATCAAGAATGCAATTCTCCCAAGACTTGCGTAAAGAACAAAGAAGCATAATGCATTTATCTTCTTCCTCAACCTTAAAATCTACAAAGGCTAGTTGACTCACAATCAAATTAAATAAATTTAAATACTCTGAAATAGATTCACCTTCCTTCATTTTTAGAGAAAATAACTTTCGCTTTAAATAATGTTTGTTTACCAGACTTTTGGCTTGATAGATTTCACCCAACTATTTCCATAAGGCATATGTGGTCTTTTCTTCAGTGACCTTCAATAGGACAGAATCTGTAAGACACAACCGAATTTTACCCCATGCCTTTTTGTCCATCTTGTCCCACTCATCTTGATTGATAGTATAGGGTTTCTTCTCTTTTGTCACAGCCAACCATTGATCTCTTTCTTCAAGTAAATCCTCCATTTTTAGCTTCCACAACTCATAAGTGATTCCATTAATTTTTTGATGTCCAATTGGGATGCAGATGCAGCCATGGTTTCTACACAAAATCTACAAAACAAATTCAACTAGAACTCCCACTACAGCTCAAAAAACCTTCACACTTCCACCCAAGACACAGAACTGGCCAGGCTCTTATACCAAATGTTAGAAATGAAGGTAAACAACTATGAATGAAAATCTGATTACAACTGTAATATAGATATTTAATTGTGCAGAACCAAAATAGAGATAGTATGAAATAAACACAAAGAAATAATAGAATAGAAGATTAAACACATAACACAGTGTTTACGTGGAGAAATACTTTCAGGAAAAAACTCCACACAAGAAGAGATGCACCGGTCTATATTAACTTCAATAGAGTTTACAATACAACACTATCAATCTCCTCTTTAGTCTTCAATCCAACAATGCCTATTTTTCTAGTCTCAAATTTCTACTCTACTCATTCACAGTCATAATACAATATCCTCATAAAGGATTTGCCTTCTAGGGAAAGAAAATCCAACATAACCTCTACCATTAGATATGTGACCTAATGATGAATGATCCAGATTTACAATGAAAAAATATATATAATGTGGCTTTCGGGAGCATTGCCCCAAACCCCCGCCGAGGTGTGCAGCCCTCGGAAACCTCGTCGAGGAGGTCACCCCCCCAAACCCCACAGGGGGCACCCTTCTGTACCCCCCGAAATGAAATGTGCTCCATAACAACATCCGTCAGGTACCGGGATCAAACATGCAGCTGGAACAAGATCGCTACTTGGTGAAACCTTTCATCCCTTATGGGTGATTTACAAACAATAAAAGGAATAATAAATTACATAGGATTTACAAGGTTGTGGCATCTTAATCCTAACAAAAAATTACCCATAGGTTGGCAATTTTCCCATACTCACCCCTAGTAAATGGCCTCACAGTCGATGCTCTATTTGCAACCCTTCATGGACTGCCACAACTCAAACTTTAATCAAACTCATTTTGAAAAATTGCATCAACCAAGTGTGCTCACATTCACACCCACACTCTAACACTTTTCCCATGATCCAACCTTTGCTCTAATACCATCTGATGTAGTCACAGTAGGAGGGGGCAATGAAGGATTGTCTAGCTACACAACCAACACATCAAACAACCACAATAACATAAAGATCTCACAAAAATAATAATAACATTCTCATTTATTTAAGCTTGCATGATTATCACCATGTTTATAACCACATAATTTTCCACAATGGGCCCTCTTACATGCCAAGTCATAGCAATTTGACTACAATTAAGATTAACAAATGGATAATCACCTCAATGAGGCTTCCTACAAACTAAACTAGGGAAGCGCCACTTCCAAAACTTGCTACATAGACCACACAATGATAATTCAAGTACAAGTACACTACAATATAACTTTAAAATTTCATCACTACTCTATTGTAATGATTTCTATTGTCTTCCTACATGTTACATTAGCTTCCTTAGATTGCACTCCACATCATAATCATTGTTCTCTCACTCTACCTCTCAAACCTTAGTCCTCACTACCAAAACTCACTCTGTGCTCCTACTTCATCATGGATTCTTTGCTTGCTTTGAAACAATTCACAACCAAGTATATATAGCATCCTCAAATTTTCCAAATGATCAATGTCAGTCACAAGATGGTGCAAAACCCAATACCACATGAAACATGTCATTGGCCCAAAATAACAAACTTACAAATTTAAATGGTGAAAAAGTAGAGAACCTCCACATGGTACACCACATACACCCTCAATGATTATTTTAAACCACACAAATATTCCTCTATTGTCACAAATTCCAAATAACCTGCCGTAAATGAAAATAGTCACAACTATGCATAACTATCAACTCATAGACACTCTTGAACCAAATTACTATCTTTTATTCATCTAGTTCTCCTCAAAAGTTAACATTATACTCATCAACCAAAAATAAAACAACTCTCAAAGCTACAATTTAGCTAATTCCAAACTATGGTGAAATGCGCTAACATTCTCTATCACAAACTAATAACCACAAACTAATAGGGAAACAAATAATTGAAATAAGCCACAAAATCCACTTTTCTAGAATGATGCAAGATTGCCACGATGCCCAAGGATGCTCCTACATGAGTATATTTTCCTCTTCTACAAAGTTTTCCAATTCCTTTAATAATTATGCTTCCTTTTCTGATAAGCAAGCTTTGTGGTACTCTTCTATTTTTTGTTCCTCTCTAATGTTATTCTTGGCTTCATCTACAATAAGGTCATAGCTTCCTTTTGTTGGAAAATCCTCTTCTTCTTCTTCTTCTAAATCCTTCCAAATTAATTTTTTCTTTCCCGTGTCAATCCCTTCTTGGGTGACCACTGCTACTCTATTTTTCCTTTTGTAATCATGTATTTATTTCCTCCTTAACATCTCTTTTCTCTCATGGTATTCCCTCTCCAACTATTCCTCCTCAATGAGGGAGGTTTCTCCTATCTCCTCCCTCTTCTCAACCTCTATTTTTGACATCTTCTCGCATTGGGGGGATTGTTCTTTGGGATTTTCATTATAGTTTTGGCCCCCCTTGTCACCTTGAGCCCTGAAAGTTCTTCACTTTTTGTAAGTACTTGATCATTATTATACTATTGAGTTTCTTTATGGTAGCTAAAAGAATCATGCATTGGATATCTATAGAAGCCACATGGTCTCTTCTTTTCCTCCCTACATTTATCTATGTAATGGACTATTTCACTGCACTTGAAACAAGTGACTTCCTCCCTTCTTCTCTAGCCTCAACCTCTTCTTCTACTGTGTCCTCCTCTATTATCATTGCGGTATCTTCTACTACCTCCTTATGAATAGTCATCTTGATAACTCGTAGAGGGTCTTCCATCCTAGATCTATGCTACCAAATGTTGTATTTTGTTATTTTGTTCATTGGTTAGGTCTCCATTGAGATTATTGATAACCATGATCCTAGATGTGGAAGGGTCTTTTTGCCAATCCTTTTGCTCTTTCTATCCCTTTATGGATGGGTGCATCATCTTCACATCTATGGTTGCACCAAGTCTCATGTTCATCTCTTAACTAGAAGAGTAATTATGGACAATCATTAGTTTCAATCTTGTATTACTAACCACAAATACCACAATATACAGTCTTGAGACTTCTAGGTGGTTCTACAATCTCCACTCTTAATTTAACAACATATTTCTTCCCTTATAATACATGACACTCATTATACTGATGACCTTTATTAGAATATTAAGGGTACCATATCTTATTTCCATGAGGTGGCGATGCCTCCCTATGAGTCTCTCCTCTTACTAGTATCTCATGTTTAATCCTTAACTCTTCCAACTCCAATTTTAATTTTTCTATCTCCACACTCTTGCCTTTTTCATTTTCTCTTCTCCATGGTTGCACTTCAATCCTTGAATCTAACTCCATTGCTTCTCTTTATGAGTTAAAAATTCTCCTATCCAATGTTACTTTAATCAGAGGTAGTAGCCCAGAGATAAACCATTCAATTCTTTGCTTCTCTGTAAGGGGTTCCTCTAACTTTCTGACCACTCCCTTAAACCTATGGTCCCCTTATAGTTTCACCTTTATCTTGTATCATCTCACACATCTTGCTCACACTTTCTGAGGGGACCTCTAGATATTGAAAATTATTCAAGAATTCATCTTTTGGATTAGTTCATTCCTTGTTGTGTAAAGGGTGTTCTTTCATATACCATTAAAGCGCTTTGTCCCTTAGTGTCCCAACAAAGTCATAGAGCTTGGTCTGATTATCTTGTATCCCATTTCTTCTCCAAATAGACTCTAGAACAAATATATGTTTAGATGCGTCTTTGGTATTTTTTTCCAAATATAGGTAGTTTAGTATGATTTGTCGTATTATGTTCCATTTTTTAGAGTAGTAGGCTCCTCCGATTTATCTCTATTTCTTGAGGATTCCCCTTTACTCTCCTTTTTGTTTTTCTTTTTTTCTCTTGGTCCCTTGGATCCTTTCTCCCTCAAATTTTGAGCACTCTTACCACTCTTGACATACTTGTTTCACCAATTTCCTCACTCTATGCTTATCTCTAGGTAATTCAATCTAAAGAAATCCTCTCCCAAGATTTCCTCACACAATCTCACAAAATCTCTTCTTAGTACCTCTTCCTCTATCTAGAAGGGTCCACCATATATCCTTTAAGGAAACTCTTCTCACTTTAGATGGTGTTGGTGTTCCCAACTGATTGCCTGAGTTTCCCTAAAAAGTAGCCATCTTCTATCCATAGGATCCTCAGGTCAGTGGCCAACGAACAGGAGACTGAATCACTGCCTCCTCTACACTTCAGGCTCTGCTAGACCTAGGGGGTATTCCCTTATTCAATATCAATATGATAAACCCTTACTTTAACTAGATATTGATACTTAAGTAGACATGTTCTCTTGTATGTAGACCAAAGTTGTATGATTCCTTCAAAGTTGGCTAGATTTAGGCATCACAACATTTATGTAAAGCCTCACAAATCATGTAAAAGCATTTAAACCAACTCAAAAGTAAATGAAGTAAATAATCCACTTAAATACAACATCATAATAACCAAAATAAAAAAGAAGTAAATAATCCACTTAGATACAACTTTCAAAGATAATAGATGCAATGAATCTGCTTAATCACAATATCTCAACAAAAGATAATCTTATAAATATGAATCTCAATGTCAATAAATCTTGCATATCCACATGCTTAATCCAGGGAACAAGCACTATAAAATAATATACATAAATCCTTTGGCAAGCATGCCATACTACATCCAAAAATAGGTAAAATAAACAAGTACATCAATAATAAATAAATCAATACACCCTCCAGCTGCACGAACCAAGTGGTCCACCACCTGCAAACCAAGAGATGGGAGCATGGCTCAGGTGCTTTTCCACCCAACCATGAAGTATTTACACTTCCCTGGATCCCTTCTTGAAATGAAGGAAACCCAGCACTGCACGAAACGTCTAGCTACCTGGTTACAACTGCAGGAGGGAACACCCGATTCAACCCTGATGTCTGAATGTGTAATTCTAAGTAATGAAAAACAAATGGTCTCACAACAGGATGTGGCAGAGATATCAGTAAATAAGTTTGCTAGACAATAAACATCTATTTCAATGTCATTTCGATTAGATCTAATCATTTAAGTAACCTAGTCAATTCCTGAAAAGAGGAAAAGCCATCTCTGGATATCCACATTCGGCATCCTAGTCCCAAAAGTAACCCAATACATTCCTATATAAAAACTACTTCTTTCCCCAAGAAGCAAGAAAAATAAGTATAGAATCACAAATTCAAGGTTTCTAATAAATAAATACAATCCCTTTCCCAAAACATCGATTAAGGAAAAATACATTTTTAAGCAATGAACCATCTTTTGATCATACAATCGAAATCATAATGTTATCCATTTGATATAGTTTCTAATCTTGCATTTCAGTCACAATGTCTTCAAAAATAGTCATTCTAAATTATTAATCTATCTTGTGATAGGAAGTTTAATAAAATTAATAAAAAATGATAAAAATAGATCTCCTGTCACCACTGCAACGAGAGCTATTGCAGAATTAAAAAGATGAACATAATTCATAGTTTAATCAATTTATGGTCATGAATATACATGTAATAAGCTTTCATCATCAACATTCATAGGAAAAATAATATAGAAGTCTATAGTCTCTATTTAGTCTTACTATCATTTGCTTGTGGCAGGATCTACTCAGTTTATCCATTAAATTTGTATATACTATTCACTAACCCTCTGTCGCTTCAGTGACAGGCGCTGTGACAGAATGGTAAAATAAATAATACATAGAGTTTGTAAATGTCTGTTGTCATCCAAGATAATGGTTCAAAAATAGTGTTTTACACAATAGTAACAGGGAAATGTTTTTGGAAAATAATAATAACTTTCTTTTCTAGTTTTAAGAATATGCATTTCACCTTTATTAAGGTCAAATTTGATCACAAAACCGCTTCAGCTAGCATAAAAGAAAATACAGTCATAAAACTATTGCTAGACGACAACGATCTGGAGATTTTAATAAAAGTTTTCATTCGGTTTGATAATCAAATTCTGAGAAAAACATTGTGGTTTCAGGCAGCCCAACAAGGAAGATGAATATTATGCTTTTTAAAACCATCGATCTGCCAGGTTTAGGCGACGACAAGAGCTAAGGGAAGGTCGATCTAGTCAGCATTAAAGATCGCCCAAAAGATAGCCCGAAGTGTCCAAAACAAGAAGATCGGTCAACATAAAAGAAGGGGTGGCCATCATAAAACTAGGCGGCCAGAAAAGAGGGATGGCTTGCCAAAATAGGGAACGACCAAACAAAGGCAGTCACCCACCCAACAAGCAGAGAAAACCATATTTTTGCCAGTCACAGCCACACCATTCAAATGCAACAAAAATAAAGAAGAAAAACCTGGTATTAGTAGTCGCTTGAAGAAGAATTTGCAGAATAAGTGGCTGCCCTTCTCTTTCTCTCCTGTCGCAACCTTTACTCTCCTATCGCAGCCTCCAAACTAGCTTATGTCACTCCAATTTCTGTCTTTCTCTCCAAAGTTCATGGATGTATCTTCTGCTGTAATTCGTGGGTATATTTTTTTCAACTAAGCGATCTGCTCCTTTTATTATTTTTCTCTCTAACTCTTATTTTTTTAGCGGTCCAAGATTAGGTTTACAACTGAAGTTCATTTTTGTTGCAAATATATGCCTAAGCGGTGTTGTCATTGATGTCAACATATCCTTGTTGCCATTGGTGTCAATTGTATCTTATTTTGCTGCCTGTATAGAAGATTGGATTATTGAGAATATTGAGAAAATTAACAAGGATCAATGTATGCGGACCATATGGTTGAGTAGAGGATTATCTTAACAAACTCCAGTTAAGATTTGAAGGGTTCGCATGAAGATTTGAAGAAGCTATGACCATCTCAGTAGAACCAGTTTTGCAGCATTCAGAAGAAGATAGAGTGACAAGAAAGAGGTCCAGATTGTTTCGGATATGTCAAATGATGATTTGCGGATCTGGAGGCATGTTTGGGAAGTTAGTGTGTATCATCCATTCAAGTGGTTAGTGGTTTGAAGGTCCGCAAGCAATCTTTCTAAAGTGACAGTCATGGAAGATAGTGTTCTTGAGGTTCTGGAGGAAGATGCAAGTGATTCAGATGATTTGGAAGAGTACGGATGTTTTTGTTGAATTCAATGTGCTCGTGGAAGTCTTTGGATCATGTGATTGCTATGTTGGAGGTCTGCATTGAAGTTTGAGCCTATAAATGAAGATTTCCTTCTTGATGTTGCTATTATTCCTAGTCTTGGCCAACCGGATGATTCAAGCCTGTTGTGGATGATCTAAGAGCATTTCTATGGAGCATGGCGTGTTGATTAATGAAGGTTTGAGTCCAAGTTATGTTTGGCCGACAACTTAGTGATTCACATTAAGTTAGATGTTTGTAGTGCTAACCTTGATGTTCATTCCAAGGTTGATGAAGCGTATAAATACTTGTTGATGAGTTGTGGAAAATCATCCTTGTGCAAAAATAATATAATCTGAAGAAAGGATCAAAAGGTAGAGTAGAGCAGAGGAGAAGTAGAAGAACAAGAGTTGTTTTGATGAAGAGTTAGAGAAGAAGTATTTGGGCAGATCAGAAGTTTTGTGAGCATTCAATGAATCTGAACCAGGCATGAAGGAGATGCTATTTATCAGTTAATTCTTTCTGTATTAAACATAAATTATGTAGGCAGTGAGCCTCTCTTGAGCAGTGAGCTCTGGGCAGTGAACCCGAAGGCATGTGCCTTCTCTTTTCTTCTAAGTACTTTTAACAGGGTACGAATCTTATGGGTTAACCCCCACCGTGGTTTTCCCTTAACTGGGTTTCCATGTAAAAATCCTCGTGTTTTGTGTGTTCAATTTATTTCTACTCATGTGTTGTTGATTCATGCTTTAATGTTTACATTATTAATCTGATTGCAAATTGATAAAGAAGATTAAAAATAGAAAAGGTTAAATTTGTGAGACAACTGATTCACCCCCCCTCTCAGTTGTCTAGACTAATTCCAACAAATTTTAGTTTGCATGAAAAATAATAATTAAAAACTCACAATCTTTCTTATTTAAAATCAAATAATAGCTATTTAAAACAATAAAATAATATCTTTGCAACTTACTGCCGCATGGGTGACAGGAACCCATTTTAATTCTTTTATCAAAACTCTAAATATAATAATGCTATTTTTAATATTATTTAACTATTGTTATTAAAACAAAACTAATTAAATAATCAAGAAGAGAAATGCAATACAATATTGCATAATTATATATATGGATGGAACATATTGTCTTCCAACCATCTTATAAACAATATTTTATTATTTATTTAAATAACACACAATACATCATTTGAATATATTTCAAAAAGATATTAAGTTAAATTAATCACATCATGCATTTGAAAACGATTAAAAATTATGCATTAATGCAATATGAACCATTCAATAATGCATATGCAACTACGTGATGTGTGCGATTGCATTAGGGTAATCCATCCATTAGTTCTTGCCAAGTGGCTAGAACATCTCTACCTCAACCATGCTCTCGTCTTTGACGAGAACCTGCATCTATTTGCACTCAACTTGATGTCAATAGGTTAGTGTCTCTAAAAACATAGCCGAAGCAAATCATTGTAATCATCTCTACAATATTTAATATTTACAACAATTTATAATTTTCATCAATATAACTCATAATAATTACCTCCACGTATGCAAAATTACTTAAAGTAAAGTCAATCACAATAATTGTTCACTAAACTAGAATGATCGTATTGTCCATAAAAACGAGACATGACAATTTATGGGCATGAGAACATTATACTAAAACCATACTCTTACAAGCTAACAAGTTGATTTTGATTTTTTGCTTTAAGGATGTGGGTGTTTTGTGAAAATAAGCCCAACCCTGACCGGTGCCAATCCTAGGGTTCAGAGTCAATTCCTTACAAATGCAGACTATGTCTTTATAAGCATCACAAACATGCAGATTCAGAGGATTTACTATGTTTCCTACCTTACAGAAAACAATCCAAGAATGGGTATTCCTATTAACTCTTCTTACAAATATCCTTGTTACCACACACACCTCCCCATACCTGACTCAAAGCATTTAATCTATTCCTTGAACAGAAGCAGAAAACCAGACATGCAATACAACAAATGTGTACCCAAGGACTCAGAAACCCTTAGTATCTTTGTTCAAAAGAGAAATGCAGATAGCATAGGAGACAATCAATAGGAATACATGCTCACAACATTACTCATATATGCTCAACATGAAATTGATAAAAATGCTCATAAATACATACATTCAACAATGCAAGAAAACAAATTCACAACTCAGAAATTTAGCCAACCTCCAAAATTGCTCTATATTTTCATTAACAAACTTCCCAAATCTTTAAACCCCCTGTAGAATGGCCTTGAATTCCTTTTTAAAGGAACAACAAGCTTGCGGCCACCTACATTTTGATAAACTTTTAATGAAACAATTAGATCCTTACAATTTTTTTTATGAAACAATCAGATCCTCAATTAAGAGAGTAGATGAAGCAGTCAGATTCCCTAGTGAAAATTTGCTGACAAAACAACTGGACATCATTTGAATGAGAAGATTTGATATCCTAGCCTCGGTCACGCTAAAGTTTCATTAATTACAGAGTGAAGGTGCGCGGGAATGGCGTTGATAGACAGCCGCCTCAAGTTTAACCCTCGATCGTTGATTTAGGCTTCCTTCTGTGAGATCGATGGTTATGAGTTACCTGTCAAATTTTAAGATCCAAGACCTCCCCATTGAAAAGTCTTCAGCCAATAGAAATGAGCCACGTCATATATACTTCTTCCACTGACCCCTTCACCTTTTGTCTGATGTGGACACATGGCGCCATTTCACGGCGTCGCAACCAAAAATGGCCCACCACCAATTTGCTCTGCATAGGTGTACTAAAGCCTCCACACGTCCATCTTTATGTATACCTTCATTCCTTTCTCAAGAGGAGACCACGTGTCGCCATTTCGCAACCACACGGTGGACGTTTATGTATGCCAGGATTCCTTTGCGCGCTTGCACTATCGTTAGATCCTTCAACTCATACAACCCCACATCCTTCGCTTGACCTTCCTAATAGTTGACAACATTCCTCTGGCAAACTTAGAATCTTCATTTCAATGGTCATAGGCCCGAGCTTCTTCGATAGGTGTTGGCATTTTGCAACCGTGCGGAGGAACCATGACATCACTAAGGATGTTGTGCGCGCTTGCGACACCGTGCCATGTGGCACCCTCCGGGCCCTGCAAAGACTTTTAAACTTAAGACTTTATTATGTGACAGGCTATGAGCGGTAATGCTAGGTAAGAGGGGTCGGTTACCTCACGATTTACATGACTTAAGTTTATGACTTAAGTAACTAGGAACCTAGGGTAAACAGTCATCGACAGAATAAAACATAAAGTGAAAAGGGACCGTGGGACTTAGGATTTAAGGGGAAATGAAGATAAATACTTGCATAGCAGACCTAAAACCCTAGACCTAGGTAGGCACCACCAGATGGGATGGAGGTGATTCTTGGTTTCGGGGGCTCATTTCCTCATGGGGTCTTTTCAATCTAGGGGATGTGTCTTTTAATAACTTCTCATTAGTTAATAGATTTTTATTAAATAGATTTAAGTTATTACATCCTTCCTCAAATGCTTCTATTGTGTTAATGGCAAATTCAAAATTATTTAAATTTTTAGTTCCCTCACTTTCCTTCCTTTGTTGGAATTCTAGGGTTTTTAATATCATATCCTTTTGTAGGCCCACATTTCTACTCACCTCATCATTCAAATATTATACACTAAAATTTAGAGATTTTAATTGAGAAATTAGGGTTAGTAACCCCCCAAACCCTTCATTGATTGTGACCTTTAGATGTGGTAGATCTAGTTTAGAATATGGTTCTTGAGTTAGAAACCCAAATGGTCAGGTACTCCTACTTCTAAGCCCTCCCCTATCCAAGTCAATTGATTCTTCATACTCCTTTAATTGTTCTACCACCCATGTCATATTTCCTTTTTCTTTTCTTATTGGGGTTATTAGTTGCTCTTATTTGTCACTATTAATGGGTGACACTATATTTGTTTGTCCCTTTAATTCAGGCTTTTCCAAATTTTCAGCAACACCCCTCTTGGCATACTCCAATGAGGCTTTCCTAGCCTTCTTAATCCTTATACAATATCTCTCCTCTTTTCCTGGGTTTTTTTTATCCCCTTTCTCATCTTTTCTCTTCCTTTTATTCATGATAATCCTATGGTTTACTTTCAATCCCATCTTGATCTCGACAACAATGTCTATTTCTTTCTTACTATCACCTTTTGCCATAAAAATTTTAATTGGCTTTTATCCATCCTTAATTCCTTTTTATTCATCCCAAGCATCATACTAGATTTATCTTTGTGGTCACATCCTTTAGATCTACCCCCATTCCATTGTCACCCCCTAGGTGTCTAACACCTCGCCAATGACTAGCACTTAGTATGTGCTACCACACCTTTCAATTTCTATCATAACTACAATTAATACTTCTTTTCCTTGTAGTATTCTTTACTACAAACTTCCCTCCTTGATTTTATAGTTTTCTTCCTATGCACCTACAAACGAAACTAGAATAGCATGGTAGATAACATATGATAAAGAAAGATTATACTCATATACATATATCATAATATTTCTGGACATTCGTATATTCATATCACATACTTCCATATATAATGTACAGTCTTATCATAAGCATAGATATATACATCACATATGTGTGGTACCATCATTTATAATATTCATTTATATACTACTCTTATTTCTTCTACTCTAATTCTTCTCTCTTCTCTATACGGTCTCTTAATGCCTTTTCATGATGTCTTTTCCTTATATCCTTTCATAAACACTCCTAATTATCCTCTTCTCATGAATTTACCTTTTCATTTATGATATTTATCCTTATTATAGCTTATTTAGTCATTTTAAGGCATGTTTGAGGTCGTTTAAGGGTTATATGACCCATATATGGGTCTATAAATTATCTAAATGGCATGTGTGGGGATTGTGCAATGCCACACAATTGCCTACATATATCTACTCAATGTCTAATGTTCATTGACAATACCACAAAGTCTTTAGTGTAGTGTGCAGTATCACACAACCTTCATATGTGTCTATAGGATGTAGAACTCTTCTTGTACAGTACTATAAAACCTTTGTGGTATAAGATAATATAATATGAGGTAGTACGATTGTATTTGTGATACCACTAATATTTCCCAATAATATGAATGCCATGAAGATATAATCATGAAAAGGTGCACAGGGAAGAGTGTTATAGAAAAATAGTATCATGAAATTACAATGATATTTCATGTACACTTCTCCGAAGAGGAGATGGAAAGTATCACAAAGAAGATGCCCTAAATAGAGGGAAAATATGACAAGTTCCACAAATAAAAGGAAGATATAAATAACACTCAAATGGGTAAGACACAACACAAATGGAATAATAATATAATAGGGTGAAATTTGTATAAAAGTACAACAATCATGGCATAAGCAAAAGGCCAAACAATGTCAAAAGAAAAAAATAAGAAAAAGAAGGAGAAGCACAACAAGTTTGGATCCATAAAAAGGCCAATAGCATAAAAGTAAAAAAAAAGGTTATGTTTCCGTTCAATGTGATGAGAGTGATTACTAAACACTCCATAACTTTGCACTCCATATCAATATAGGGATCGATCTAATCATGTCAGCATCAGTCAAAGTAGCCACTACAGGCAAGCTAATGTAAAAGTGGCAAAGTCGACCCCATCATGTAGCTCTTGGAAGTCTAGGGTGAGGAAGCAGAATCTCCAAACTCATAAGAACATAAAAAGAAAACACAAGAGGAAAGCAACATGAACCACAAAACATATTTTCACCATAGGTGTCTTTATGTCATTCATACACTAGGAACATGGAAAAATAAATAATAATAAGAAATAAAGTAAAAGAGAGACCATAGTGTGATAATAAATATATCAAAGAGCATTAAAAAAATGAATGCTTTTGAAAGAACATATCCAAGACCTTGTTTAGCTAAATGTTCATTTTTTGTATTATCTCTAGGATACCATCTTCCTTGGGGCCAATGCCTTCACCTTTTATATCCATATTTTTGCACAATCCTATATCCTTATCCATTTATTCCATAAAAAAATATAAATGATATGAGAGAATTATCATCATGCATGTCATTTTCTTGAGTAGCCTTCATTTTTGATGTGTTAAACATAAGATTTGAATTGTCAATACAACCATTTTGCACACTAGCGTTGGATGAAACCTCATTAGGTTGGGATGGGAAAGATATATGACTATGGTCATTACTATCCCTTACTTATAGCACCTCTTTTCAATGATATCATATATCTTGTGTTTCAATGTAATGCATCTACTTGTGGTATGCCCATGAATTTGAGGATCATCACAAAAATAGTTAACCTTGAAATGTGGCGAGGCTTCTCTAGATGTATGATTTATAGGCAATAAAGTGACTTTTATTTTGCAAGAGTTGTTTCAATATGGCATGTGGAGGATCATCTGATCTAGTGAACTCTAGATAAATATTTTTTCTTGAGATGCAATAGTGTGCCTATGCAAATGATTGTAGATGTATCTGTAAGTATGAAAAAGGCACATAGGCCTACATGGTAGTTCAATGATGAGCTAGAGTCCTGACTATGTACATTTAAGCATGAATTATATATGTCTCTTGGAAAATTCTTTCTTGGTGACATATTTTCAAATATTTTTGTCTTTTTTTTGCCTCCCCAACCTTAAAGCTAACCTTCTAAGGTCATGCATGCTTTCTTGTTGTCCACCTAACCCATTTTTGACAAACCATCCCTGTTGCTTGCCAGCCTTGATGACATAGGAAATCCATCTCCCAAGAGGGGAAATTCACTTCCCCCATGGGGATTTTTCATCATTCATTCTCTTATGACCATCCAATTGACCTTCCAAGGTCCCCTATACCTCTTTTGTCCAAGCAATTTTGGTTGGGTCACCCCTATGTTCTATAAGATCTCCCTAGGTGACCTTGTAGCTAAAGTAGGGTCTCCATGGGTGACCTACCCTGCTAAAAGGGGTGACCCACTTTGCATGACTGCTCTTCCTGATTTTAGGCATCTAAAACCATTTTCATCCCTCCAAGACCACTTTTCCACCTTCAAATCACTATTTAAACCATTTGGCCTAGGTTGCATCTATTGACCTCAGGATCTCTCTGGATGACCCTCAACTTAGTTAGGGTCTGTAAGGGTGACCTACCTTGCTAAAAGGGGTTACCCACTTCCTGAAAGGGGCGACCCGATCGTCTTTTCTATGCATGATTTCTTCTAGTTTTAACTCAGTTTTACTCCATTTTTTACTTTTGATTGTGAGCTCCTCCATGCATAACTAATTGTTCACTTCCCCTAACTATTTCTAGACTCCTAGTTAGTCTATTCTTATCTCCCATCCAGTCCATTGTTATCTTTCGTTCATTCTTCAGTCATCTTCTCTCCAACCATTGTTCACTTCCAATTAGAGCTAGATTACTCCTCAATCAATTCATGTTAACTCCCTAATCACCACCACCTTTTGGTGTGGATTCTAAACCTATAAATACCCCTCATCTCTTCATTATTTTTCATTCTAGGAATGCTCTTCTTATCTTCACAAGCTTCTTCAATCTTCTTCACAGGACTTTGAGCCTGTTATTTTATTTCTTTAGTTTTAGTTTTTGCAAAGCTTCAAAGCTTTCCCTTTCGAGGCAAATTCATTATTGCATTCTCTAATTTGCTCAAGTTTTTGCAAATAGTTGCCCCCATAGCATTTTTATGCTCATTGTAGGACCTTGTGTGCCTTTTCAAAGCTCAAGCCATTTGTTTTTATAGAGCATACATATGCTCTATCCAATTCACTTTCTATTTCCATAGCTTCAAAGCTCATTGCCATTTTCTTTTCATATCTCTGTTTGTGTCCTTGTTGCCAAGAGGAGGACCTTATTGCTATAGAGGAAGGAACGGTTGCCAAAAGGACTCTTGAGGACTCACGCTAGGCATTGCCACCTGATTCATACAAGTTTTATCAAGTTTTAGTAGTAATTAGATTAAATCTTGCTCTTGGGAAAGTAACACATTGCTTGCTTTTCTCTTGATAGATTAGTCTTGATTTGCTTTCTTAGAGTAATTTTACATTTGAATTGCTTAGATTAGTTTGAATTATTTTCTTAGATTAATTTCATTTCATTGAATCTAGATTAATTTTAAATTTTGATATATTAGATTACATTTTCAAAATTTATCCACATTCAAACAAACAAAAACATAGAGTAGGTTGCATACAAAAATCATATAGCTTGCATATGTTTTCCCTTTCTAGATAATTAAACCATTTGAAATTTAGAAAAAGGAATCAAAACTTGTTTTGCATCCATAAGAAAATACCAAAAACATTAAAAACACAAAAAGAAAAAGAAAAGATCAACTCAAACCCTCCATTTCATCACAAGGTCAACAAAATCAACAAAGTCAGTCAAAACAAATCAACCTGAACAAACATTCCCCCTCTTGTCTAGTATTTGATGTGCCTAGGCATTAGGGAAGATTGGGTAGAATCCATCCTAGATGAGATTAGGAAGAACTTCCATAAACCAATTCTTATCCAACAAAACATTGAACATATAAGAGAAGCCGAAGAACACCAACAAATAATCACTGATCACCAAGAACTCATACAATAACACATTCAAAATGAAGAAAGGAGGTTAGATCACCTCTACATATTAAATGAGCAAGATAGTCTTTGAGCTAGGCTTAGAACAAGTGACCCTCCAGGTCATATCATTATCACAACCACAACAACCATTGAACACTTTCATCAACATCAAAACACTCATAACAATTTTCATCAAACATACACAAATACACATCACACGATTAACCCTACCGTAATTCATGATGTTCTACTTCTCGATGAATAGAAGAACCCCTTGGTTATACCTCCACTCGATTGGCTCTTGCCACCATTTCACCACTGCTCTTACAAGGCAACCATCTCAAATCTCTACCAAGCCATTGCCACACTAGAAGCCAATCCCTTTGCTCCATCTTTGTAGTTGCATATGGTTGAGCTTCATCAACAAAATAAAATTGTTAATAGTCATATAGTCAGAGGTGCCCAAATCAAAGCTCATTTGCATTGGCTTAAAGTGGGAGATAGAGATTCTAAAGAGTTTTTTTAGGTTCTTCATGCTCACCAAAATTTCTAGGCCATTAAACACATCAAATAAGGGCGTCATCTTTTGATTGAACTTCCTAATATTCAAGTTAGGCTTTTGTTCGTCATTATGAGAAGGTTTTCAAAGCTTAAGAGAATTCTCATAAATGTGAGTAGACCTTGCAAGAATGTTTTAGGGTAGTCCCTTGTTATCTTTCTTCTTCTCAGTAAGCCTTTTGTGATTAATTGCTCTCCATTGTTGATCTCTGAGAAGCTGTGTTTTCTATGCACAATGATAAAGCTCCCGGCTATGATGGTTTTCCCTATGAGTTCTACAAGGCTCTCTAGGATTTGGTTGGAGAAGATTTTCATAAAGTCTATCTTGAATCTTATCATTATAATTCCTTAGGAGAAATTATAAAGAAAGAAATTAAGTTGAGCCTAAATCTGAAGATCCTAAGGATATCTGCAACTGGCGGCTAATTACCTTGCTTAATGTTTCATACAAGTTCATAGCCAAGGCCCTTGTTTTGAAGTTGCATCATCTTCTTCCTTAGATTGTTCATCCAGAGAAAACTAGTTTCATCAAGTATAGATATATTTTGGATAATATTATTGTAGTCTAGGAAGGAATGAAATGGGCTAGACATTCATGGTAGAAAGTTGTGTTCATCAAAATTCACTTTCCCAAAGCCTATGATCATGTTGAATGGCCCTTTATCCTTGCCATGCTTCAATCTTTAGGATTTGGGCCCCACTTCTTGCAATTTTTTTGAATTTTTTTCTCAAATGCCTCTACCTATCTCACCATTAATGGCAATCAATCTAATGCTTTTGGGATTTTTCAGTCTATCTGTCAAGGTGTGATGTCCCGATATTAAGGCATTGTTTAAATTAAAGATTTAAACATCATGATAAGACAGTGAAGTTGCCCTTCCATAACCAATTTGAATGATAGAGAGTGCTTCTCAAAATAATTGCATATGTATTAATATATACAATATATAATTAATATATTTAATAACAAATATAAATATTAATATTAATGTTTAAATATAATTAAATATTAGAAAGTAAATATTTTAATATTAATTAGTAATTGACCACCATAAAGGCCAACCTTTCTTTATGATAAATTGAGCGTTGTTTAGAAATTAAAAGTGGGGTGATTCATATAATAAGTGTAGTGATCTACTTAATATATGAAGGACAACAATTATCCTTAAATAAGTGGTGCCTATATGAGAAAAGAGGATTTGGAATAAGACAAAAACATTATCATAAGGAGGTGCGATTAGCAAAGGTAAAAGGTTCGATCAAAAGACAAACTATCAATTAATATGCAACGACTATGATAAAGAGGCAGTAATTAATATTAACATATAAATGAGACAATGCTCTCACATAAAGACAAAACATATCATTTAAAGGTGGTCATGAAGAGGTATGTTTATTTAAGAGTTGTCTCACTTAACAAAGAGTTATATCCATTCATGAATCGTCTCCCTTCATAAGAAGATATGGTATAAGGGGAAGTAGGAAGAAGAAAATAAAGGGAAGTCCAAGGAAAGGAGATTTCTGAGTGTGCATAATAGCAGATATATGAATGAAAATAAGAATAACCTGATTTATATACAGATTAAGAAATATATTTCAGAGTTGGAGATATATATATTCCAAGGGAAATATATATAATTATCTAATTTGAATTATATACTACAATCAACACGAAAGAAAGGAATACAATCGTTAGATCTCCAAGTATACAAAGGCAAGAATTATATACCTGGTATGTTTTATCTAATCCTATGTTTATTATGATGAATGCCATGTGGTAAAAAATATAATTGAAAGATTATCATTAGTATCATTACACATGTACATATAAGCATTGTGAAACTTGCTATGAAATATATAAGGGAAAACATCAATAGAATTCACAACACATTGAAGTAGTGGTATGTTCAAACTCAATGTCTATTTATTTCTATTACCTCCAACCTTAGGGTAGGCTGGCTTTGTTAGGGAGAGGTGGATTAATTTCATCCCAATGAATGGAGATGGTTTCATCGCGCCCTAGACAAGTAAATCCCCATCCATGGTCAAGGATTAGAAGAGAAATAACGATTGAGCCTTGAACATAGCCGATACAGAGTGTGATATGAATAAATGTGATCATTTGGTATGTTGAAGAATATCAAAGTATGCTCAAGCTAATACTTATTTATTTCTATTACCTCAAACCTTAGGGTAGGTTGGTTTTGTTAGGGAGAGGCAGAGTAATTCCATCCTAATGAATGGAGATGGTTTCATCGTGCCCTAGACAAGTAAATTCCCATCCATAGTTGAGGAATAGGAAGGAAGTAAGGATTAAGACTTGAACATAGTCGATACTGAATTGTGTTATGAATTGAACTAAATGTGGATTATGCTATGATGATTTGATCTCATTATTTATGTTATGTAGTATTGTTCTCATTATTATAGATGAGTTTAATATGAATGATAGATGAATTTAATATGAATAATGCTATGGACTGAATATTATCTTAATTTATTGATCTTTAATATTTCTAATGTCCCTTTCTAGTGATCTTATTGTATGCAAGTAAGGAAATCAGGAATATCCTAAAAGGGGACATTACACAAGGATGCCCTTAAGCCCTTACTCTTTATGTGTTAGCTATTGAAGGATTTGGCTATCTTTTAGCCAATTCTATGGCCCAAAATTTGGTAAAAGGAATTTATTTACCCAATTCCTCAACTCAGCTTGTCAATGGGAATTTTTATGATGACTCTTTTCTTACACTCCTGGAAGAAGAAGGCAATATCAAGCAGAATTTGCATTGTTTAGACATTTTCTATAAGGCTTCAGGTTGCAACATTCAATGGCAGAAAACTCAATGGTATAGGCAATCCCTTTTTCCCAAACCTCCTTGGTCAGACTCTTTTAGGTGGAAATTGATTAAGCATGGAGAAATGTTTAGGTTTTTGGGCATTCCTTTTTCTTTCCAAACTTCCCTCTTAGCCTTATGGGAGGCTGTCATTTCTAGAATTGAAAAGAAGTTGGCTTATTGGATTATAGAACCTCTCTCCCTAGCAAGGAAATTTTAGGTGTTCTCTAAGATTCTTCTGGCTACTCATGTTTACTACTATTCTTGTCGGAGTCCTTCTAAAGCTTCCTACCAAAAACTTGAGAAGCTTCTAAGTGATTTTCTTTGGGCCTCCTCCAAAAATCACAAAGGTTTTCATCATGTAAATTTTGAGTTTTGTTGTCTTCCACATGATTCCAAAGGTATGGGGTTGATTTCTACTCAATGAGAAGGGTTGGCCTTGTGTGCCAAATGGATTATCCGATATATTAAAGGCAATGAAGCCTAGACAGTTTTGGTGCAACATTGCATTTCTTCAAGTGTTCCTCATGGGAGACTTTGTTGGAAGGGGATTGGTCTTCACACCCATCTTATTATGCAAGAGCCCATTCAGATTGAAGGCGCTTTTGTAATAAAAAGAATTTAGAGCTATCAAGCCTTGGATTGTTTGGAATGGAAAGGGATTTCATTATGATCTTTCTATCGATCAATAATGCATTTGGTGGTCTCTTATTATTTCTTGTTAAGATCGCCCTCCAACCAGAACTACTTAGGTTTAGGATTTGAGGTTCTTCAAGAAGGGAATCAAATTCCTTCTTGACGTCTTTTCCAAAACAACTAGGAATTTTCTTACTTGGCCTAAAGATAAAGATAAATTTTATTTTTCCAATCAGGACCTTGGAACTTCCCAAGTTGTCATAGACTCTATTGCATTGGATATGATTCACAAGGTGGGGGTTCGTAGTTTAAGCCTTGGTGGAAGGACTGGAAATGGTATCCTAATACACCATTTCATAATTATAAGCCTCATAAGGGCTATTCTTGGCTTTCTCCTCATTTGCCTATGGTGTCTATTTTAAAACAATGATGGTTGATGCAATCTCCTATGAGCATTTGGTTGCACATATTTCAAACATTGTGGTCAACTATTCTTGAGCCAAATATTGATCACTTTGCCTAGTGTATTCTTTTCCAAGGCCTTCTAGTTCGGTCCATATTATCTCATATTGGGATCAAAGATCCTCAATGCCCATTTTGTGGTCACTAGGAGTGTCTCAAGCATCTTTTTTGGTTTTGTCCCAAAGCTCAAGTTGCTTGGGCTCAAATTCATGATTTTTTCAGACCCTTCCGCTATGAACCATTCTCATAGCATATGGTTTTATTAGGGGACTTGCCTTAAATTCCCCTCAGATATGCCTAGATTTGGCATTTATTTAGGGTGGAAATTCCTTTTAGCATATAGAAGGATATAAATTCTACTTTATTTTCTAGATGTTTGGTTGATCCTAATTTCTCATTGTACACTAAAGCTATGATTTGTTCTAATGTGCTTATGCAGATTCAGGTGCAAGACAACAAGATTGCACTTGAGGTGGCATATCTTCAGGTGTTGCCAGATCATTGGGGTAATGTCATGTGCACATTATTTACAGAGTGCCCTCGACTCCTGCCTCTAGTAGATTCCATTCTTTGCCTTGTGGGAATCATCGGGGGTGTAGTCACTTTGCTTGTGGGAATCAAGATGTGCATTCTCATACCTCCCAACCTCATGTGAGGTGGTATAAGGATTGTCTCAACAAGGGTGGTCTCAACCCACTCACCATCACTTTGCTTCCCCCCAAGCCCTTGGTTGTGGGCTTAGTGGTTGGTTGGATTTTGGCAAGTTTCCTCACTTGGCTCTTGCAATTTTGCTTGTTCATGACAATTATCCCTTTGTTGAAGATAAAAAAAGATGACAAAGACAAAGATGGATGGGAGTCCCCTGTGGATGCTTTGGACCTCACTAATGTATGGGGTAAATTGGATGACTAGGTTACCCCTACTCCTCCTTCTAGTGCTATAGCTCTTGCCGCATAGCAACCTGTTTATGTTTTTTGTTCTAGGTTTTTTCCTGTTTGGACTATTGGGGTGTCACTTCTTCCACCCACTTTTTTTTGTGAATATGTGTAATATTATTTTGTAAATAGTAATAAAGACACTTATTCATTAAAATAAATAAATAATGGTCCATATCATCATCACATGTAGGTCATACACATAGAGTGCATAAATGCTTAAATTACTTATCAAAGGTTAACTTTGTTGAACACCCACAAAACTAGTCACCTTGTAATACAAAATGATAAATTAATTTCTTTATGAGTGGTGATAAGTGGTCAACCCAGTTTTAAGACAAAAAGGGTATGTGATAAAATAAAGTGCCTTTAACGTAAAGTCCAATAGGGGAGAGGGCTCGATGGCAGTGCAGGCTCCTATACTTGTTATAGAAGTTGACCCCTTAGGCCCTACTTCTTAAGTAATTATATTTAAAAATAATGTATGATAGGAAATGTTTTTTTAATATTCCTTATAAAAGTACCTATATCTTTCAAAAAAGTCCAATCAATGTTTGGCAAAAAAATATCCATTTACCTAAATATAGTTGATTGCGATTAAATACTTATATATTATATCTCAAACATCCCATCAAAATGACGTATTGTTCCACATATCAACCTACTGCAACAACTTCTAGTTCCACAATGTCCAAATACTGGCTCATTTACTCTAGATGAAGCTTGCAACAATAAAAAAATTGTTGTAAGGCTCACCATTAAGAAATAGATAACAATAAAATACATTATTACTCAAATCCATCACCTACGTATTATTTATAATAGATTTCAAATCATTTCCTTCCATAAATTCAAATCCATCCATTAATTCTACAATCTTACAAGCAAATTAAATTCAATTCCCTCCATTAATTCAAATCCATCCACTAGTTCTACAATCTTAATTGCATCGATCCTACTTTTCTTAGATTACCCAATCAAATGCATCTAAACTAAATATCATCCAATCATATGCAACCACACAGATCGAGAAAAAATGCAACCACACAAATCAATAAAAAAATATGTATTTTCTATGATGACTATAAAACAAGTTGTCTTGTATAGATTATTTTCTACATTTTCAAACACTTGTTGCAGCTTCGATTAAATTTTAGATACTTATTAGAGCTTTGTTTATAACTTACAACCTTTGTTTGAACAATACGTCGAAACTATATGTTTTTTCAAGTGATTCAAATATATGTTTTCTCAAGTGTTTCAAATATATGTTTTCTCATGTGTTTCAAATATAAGTTTTTCTCGTGTGTTTTAAAAGTATGATCTAAATAATAATGTTAAAACTTTAACTTATCTTTTCATGATAAAAAATTAAAAATAAAGATTCAAACATTAATGTTGTATTGTAATATGCAACTAATTTTGAAGGTTTTTCTTTTTCTCTTCTAAAAAATAGCAAAACCCACAAGAGGCACGATAATTTGTTGCATTTTTGGGTTACCTATAAAACACATAGGTCATGCCTTTCTACCTTTAAATTGATTAGGGGAAGAAGCTCGTCCTATTGTATGTATAATATGACTACACCTGCAAATATGACTCTTTAATATCATTCCAAATACATTGTCTATTTAGGGATGGCCTTGTTAACAAAACATATGATGTTCTTTTGTATATGGATGACCTTCAATATAGAGGTGCAAAGGAGATTGTTGAATAGGTGACACATCAACAAGTCCACCGTTTCAGTTTAAGTGAGTGAGGTGTCTTTGGCTAACATGGAGGGGTGGTGGAAGATAGCATGCACCACCATTGGGCCCTCTCGCCTAATTACTATGATGAATATGCAGTTTAAGGAATTCAATAATGTCAAAACAACTTTGAACTTTCTCCTTTCTCATCCCAATTCAATGTAATTACTATTTATATAGACACGAGGTTATATATTTTTGGATGCAGTATCATTCCAAAGGCATTATATGTATAGGGATGAACTTAAATATCTAATGGGTGACCTTATACGGAAACATAAAAGTTTAAATCCGACTCATGATTATCATTTGAAGTATATTTTTATACTGAAATATACATAGATTTTTCCACATACAAGTTTAAATCTGACTCATGAATATAATTTGAAATAGATTTTTATACTGAAACATACATATATTTTTCCACATACAAGTTTAATTTTGACTCATGAATATCATTTGAAATAGTTTTTCATAGTGAAATATACATATTTTTTCCACATACAAGTTTAAATTTGACTCATGAATATTAGTTGAAATATTTTTTTATATTGATCACCTTATCTCCAAAAATATGATTCATATATTTCATGTTTTTATATATAAATATACATACATTTTTCTGTGTGAGTGCAAATCTAACTCACAAATATCATTCCAAATACATGGTATATTTCACGTTCTAATATAGAAACATACATGTTACTCTATATGTTATTTTATATTCTATGTTAATCAAACTATTATTGTACATTTTTGGATGACCTTTTGTATACGTTCAAGTATACATAAATGACAGATGAGTTTGTCTTAAAAAACATATTTACATTAAGTTATACATCAATTTAATATTTTATATTTAAGCTCAGCCCTGCAAATATAATGTTTTTATACACATAAATGGAATGGTATTCAAGAATAAGAAATAGAGTTCTAATCAATTTATACATACTAACATGATAAGCTTGATTTATAGTTGGATATATGTTTGCATAAAAATGATTTTATTGATACTAACTGCATTATTTTCATATTCTTCTTACATATTATGCACACAATCATTGTAGATGAAGAACAAAGCCCAAACGAGAACTAGGCATGGTGCAAAGAGATTACGAATGATACTCCCTCCACATAAAAGAGGTGTCAGGCTACAAGTAGATGAAGATGTTGAAGTTATTCCCACTACACAACCAACTAAAACAGTAATCCAAGTGAAATCAAATGTTATGTCAATGGAAGATTTAATTTCAGTGAGAGTGGACAACAGAAGATATGGAAGCTGCCATGATAGATGATGAAGACAATGGATATTCAAATAGGGGTGCAATAATAAATTGGGGACTTCCAACTAGCACATTGATAAATTGGTTGACTGGCCTAGCTACCACTAAAAGGAAAGGTCCCCCCATAGTTTTGAATGCAGATGAAGAGCAAAAGATTGTTGAATGGTGCAAGGAGATGGCTAGAGCTGGTCATGGCCTTGACAATTTAAGGGCAAAAGTTGTGCATAATTTTCCAACAAGGCCAAACCCATTCAAGGATGGACTCCTAGGTAAATCTTGGTGGACATGGTTTAAAAATGACATCCCAATCTTAGCTTGAGGACAACTGAAGGACTTGATAGAGATAGAGCATTGAATTTGAGGCCTATAGTGGTGGCAATGTTCTATGAGACATTATCAAGAGCTTATGATGCTAGTCCATATGGTCCTTGTAAGATTTAGAATTGTGATGAGACCAACATTCCAGTTGGCTGAAATGGAACAATGTGAGTGCTTTCCAAAAGAGGTAGCAAAAGTTTTTCGTACATAATACCCAAAAGCAGAGAGTGGATCATAATTTTATGTTGTGTTAATGCTATTAGACAAAGAATTCTTAGTTTTTACTTGTTTAAGGGTAAGAAACAACAAAAAAATTACATTGTTGGTTGTGAACTGGGTGCATGCATGGCTGCCCAAGCCCATGCATGGATGATAAAAGATCTATTTGTAAATTGGTTGCACCATTTTGCAAGATCAATTCCAGGTGGTGTTTCTCCCACTAATAGACACCTGTTAATTTTTTAAGGCCATAGAAGCCATGTTTCTTTGACAACAATTCAAGATGCAAGGTCACTTGGTATTAACTTGTTAACAGTACCAGCCCACACATCTCACAAACTGCAACCACTTGATGTAAGCACGTCTTCAACATTCAAGTCATATTTTAAGAGTGAAAGAGAAGCATGGATGGCCAAGTATCCCAATTTAGACATTAAAATGACAGAATTGACAAAACTTGGTAGCTTGGCATTTCAAAAAGCACTGACCATTGATAACATAGAATCTAGTTTTAAGAGGACATGTATATGGCCCTTTAATCCAAATGCACTGATGGAGGATATGCGTCCTAGTGACACATTTCAATTCATTGCACCTAAGGAGGCTTCAGTTACAGAGAATATTCTTATTCTTTTAGGTATTGATGTTCCACATTTAGAGGTCGATAGGAAAAAGTCAAACCATCCAAGGGAGAATAGTGTTTACCCCAATAATGGGTTACACTTTTTGGCCAAACTTGACATTGAAATCAACATTTTGAACTAAATCTTCACTTTTTGACACCTATAGCCGCTAAACCATTAGGAATTTGAAGATTATGCGAACTAGTGCTTTGTGAGATTTTGTTTGTAGATTCTAAATATAATTTAAAAAAAAAATTAGAGTTAAATTGTAAATTTTTTTGCATCTCCTTTGATAACTAGTTTTTAATAGTAAACAACTTTTTTTAAAGTGATGTGTATTCCGTAGCACAACTTTTTTTCTACAAAGGATAAAATTCCAATTCTTTTGAATTTAGACTGGTAACACCGATATATAGGGCATGCATTTGGTTTCACAATGTTTTGTTGAATATTTTTTTAATAAAGTTTTGAAGTCAAACCAATTATAATTTAGACATAGGTGTATTCCATAAAACATAACTTTTTCTGTATGTATCAAAAATCAATTTTTCTTTTTTTGTTGAAACAAGGACATCAATACCTAGGGCATAGATATTTTTTAGAATTTTTTTCACTAATTTACTAATTTTCCATGTGTGTAGAACAGAGAACTTGATGTTCGGTGAAAAACCTACATTCACAAGAAATAAAAGATAAATATAATAATCAAATTAAATATATTTAAAATTATATTTTTTTGGGAAGCTTATAATAAGGAATACATACTTACAAAACATAAATTTTAAATGAATTCATTTGATCCCCCAAAAGGTAAATCAAAAGTAGTTTTTTATCAGCATTTTGATAGGTGTAGAGGAGACTCCATTATAGGTATGGTTTAAAACTAGCGGGGTTCTATCCAAGGGGGTTTGAATCTAAGGAGGTTTGATCAAACCCTCTTCAATTGAAATCCTTTAAATGGAACCTTTCAAGGCTTAAATCACTATATTTTCTAAAAATATGTGATTTCAGCAAAAATCAAGTGTCCCAGAAAGTGTAACCCATTATTGTGGCAGCACTAGGAAAGAGTTGAGCCATTGAATGAGGAATTATGTATTGCAAGACAAAGTAATATTGATGAAAACCACATAAGTGATTTCCTTGAAGCAGACCAACATAGTCAAGAGGAAGAGGGACCTAGTCTTCCCATCGAGCCAACCCAACCATCATGGCTATTAGAGGGGGCTATGAACCTTGGTATTCCTTTGAATTTTGATGAAGATGAAATTCTTTCATTTCCATCTCCACCAAACACGATGAATGCATATCCATTGGTACACTTTTATGTTGATTGTGGAGATTGGGAAGTGGGGGAGGATGTTGTAAAATTGGGAGTAGATAAGGTTTTGGAGGTGAATGTTAGTGAGGGCCAAGTTGAAATTGAAGCAAAATCTAGCCAACCATTGGGAGGCCAAATTAGTTCTGACATTAGCCAGTTACTTAAACTCCTTTTTCATCTACTGAAGGATACCTCAAACCATCAAGTTGACATTGGAATTCAACTCAGTCAACAATCTCAACTTATCACTACAAATGATTACATGAAACTATTGATGGAGCAAGAGGACAGGAATAAAGAAATCCAAGAGTTGAAACAAAGGAAGATAGAACAAATTGAAGAGATAAAGGTTGCAAGAATTTCTACTAGAGACTTGAAGGAGCAATAACAAATGGAAAGAGAACTTCAATTGCAAGCAAATGAGCTACACAAAATTTAGTAAAGGATAGAGAAGGAATAGAAAAAGGAGCAACAGAGGATTCAGTGGGAACACGATAAAAAAGAGAAAGAGTTGGAAAAGGCAAAGAAAGAATTGGAGAGGCAAAGACATTTAAGCAATCCATTAAATCCCTTGCCTGGGAAACATGCTATATTCAAGGACATGGTAACTATTCATTTCCCTCAGTATTCTACCACAATGCCTTTTGTAGGTATTACCCAAGGGCATTAGGTAGTAGTTTTACAGCTTCTCAAACAACAACCTTGGAGAGCCATTTGGTTGGGTTCACCAAGCAACAACACATCAACAATCTCCATATCATCATCAAGATTCTCCTTTCCACCACGGTTTTAGTGAATTGTCACACCTTCATATAAGACATGGACTTATTATAGTTGCAATTTGGATTTCAAAATGGATTGATATGAATGTGGAAAGGCACGAGGTGGATATTTTTTTGGGAGGCACGTATGTCATTGTCTATAGTAAATAGCATGATAGATTGCATGCCATTTTATTTAGTTAGTTAATACCACACGAGTGTGCAAAAATATATATGTTGAAGTTCTATTTCATTATGAAGGTCATCCACATATATACAACGACCCAATCCATCTTATTTATTTGTTGTTGTCTAAACCATTATGTTAATGTTTCAAATTTATATATCCTTATGTTAATTGGCTTGAAACTACTTTATATAGATATACATATATCTACACATATATATCTACATGTACATATATCTACACACACATCTACATCTATATATATGTTTATATGTATGTATGTATACATATATCTATACATACATACATATATGTATGTATACGTCTATGTATATGTATGTATATATATCTACATACATATACATATATTATATAGGTATATAATATATATGTATATATATGTATGTAGAAATCTATATCTATATCTATACACACACATATATGTATATGTATATGTATGTAGATATATATATCTACATACACACACATGTACATGTAGATATATATATCTACA
Source organism: Cunninghamia lanceolata (assembly GCA_027924645.1). Classification (NCBI taxonomy): domain Eukaryota; kingdom Viridiplantae; phylum Streptophyta; class Pinopsida; order Cupressales; family Cupressaceae; genus Cunninghamia; species Cunninghamia lanceolata. The sequence continues at coordinate 269,581 of BSBN01000053.1, read as the reverse complement.
TATGTACATACATACATATATATCTATATCTATCTATCTATATATATATATATATATATATATATTTATGTATATGCTATTGGCAAGAGACACTGTGTGGCTTCTTTAGTGTTGTCATTGATGGAAACAAAGTCTATCCCACACATCCGTAGTACATAGTATGCCTATACCAGAAGTTAGATTGAAGATTGTTTTGGTCCAGTGAACAAGAACAGAGTATGTAACAAGGTCTGACAATTAGGTCCGGATATCTCTGATGGTGTAACTCAGTAAGTTGCAGACTTGGTCAAGTCAAGAGGGGTATCATGACTACTATATTCTAGATATTTAGTCTCCGATGATAAAGCATGAAAAAGATATGAGCATCTGAGAGAGAAAAGTCATACATGATGGAGAGAAAAACAACGTACATTCAATAGAATTGTACCATTAATCATGTGAGAGCCAAAGATTTGAAGATGGAACATAAACAAACTTCTATTCATCAACTCTACTGCTACAATGAGAGAAAACTCTCTTATATCCAAGAAAACAAAAAACAAAAAATTACCTTTTTTGGCAGCTTTCGACAATTGTCAGATTTTACCATTTTTGGTAATTTTACAATCATATCTTGAGAATCTAGTTTTTTACCAAAAGATTCCTAAAACTAAGGTAGGATGAAAAGCCAACTAATATTCTAAATTTGAAACATGATTTTTGAGTTATTACAAAAGCAACTTTTTAAAAATTTAGAAAAAAAACACTAAATTGCCATTTTGAGGGCCAAGATGAAAGTTTCAAGCCCCAAAAAAGTGCCAAGATGAGGTCCAATTGACTAGGGTGGGTTGGGAAACCACTGGCCACCTCATAACTCATCCACCTATAAAATTTCATAGAAAACCCACATTCGAGTCAAAAGTTATGACCTTCGGAAGTCCCTGCATCAACTGTGAACTGTTAGAGATTGCATCCGGGATGCTGGAGAAGATCATGCCATCCTATCAAAAGGATCCTTTAGCCTCACCATCTGGTAATTTGAAAAACTTAGTAAATTCTGTTAACACTCATTTTGAATCTCTAGAGAAATCAACATAAGCAAAGGTCTAGGAAAAAGATTCACTGAGGTACAAGGACTTATTGCTAATGATAGGTGAACTCTAGATATTGGAATAAAGAGGCTTGAAAATGCTCTCAAAGATGGTGGAGACCTATTCAAATTTTGTTTGACTTGGCCTAAAGTGACAAAGGATATTGAGAAGAAAGTAAAAGATCAAGAGGAAAAATTGTCAAGCCTAGTTTAGAATTTTGACCCTCTTTCCTCCTCTTTAATGAATCAAGAATGCCAGGCTATTGTTATAATAAATGAGATAAAGAGACTGGAAAAAGAAAAGAAAAACATAATGAACATAATGGGTGAACTCAGAGGGATAATTATCCCTAAGCTAGAGGCAATGCATGAGGCCTTAACAAATGCTAAAACCACAACTCGGACCAGTGATCCAGCAAATTTAAGAAGAGCAGAAGCATATGCATTTTTGTTGAAAGGTCACATATCCATTTTGGATAGGATGAAACAGAGCTAGGCCATAGAGTTTGTACAGTTGAAGGCTACTTTTGCGGATATACTCAAGTATATGTAAGTATAACATATATATACTTATGCGGCCATGGATAGGACAATTTTTGCAAAATTTTGGTTTGCGGATTCCGCCCTTTGCCATTGATGTCAAAGGGGGAGTGAGGAGTAGTGAAAAATGTGAAATACAGCTAAGGGGGAGCTCCAGTAAAATAGTGCAAAAGACAGAGCATCAACCAAGGGGGAGTTACTGCGACACTTAGCCATTTTTCACTAAGTGTTGCCATCAATGCCAAATGGGGAGATTGTTGGCAAGAGACACTGTGTGGCTTCATTAGTGTTGTCATTGATGGCAACAAAGTCTATCCCATACATCCGCAGTACATAGTATGCCTATACCGGAAGTTAGATTGAAGATTGTTTTGGTCTGGTGAACAAGAACAGAGTTTGTAACAAGGTCTGACAATCAGGTCCGGATCTCTCTGATGGTGTAACTCAGTAAGTTGCGGACTTGGTCAAGTCAAAAGGGGTATCATGACTACTATATTCCAGAGATTTAGTCTCCGGTGATAAAGCATGAAAAAGATATGAGCATCTGAGTGTTGGGTTCCAATCAGACAGAGCAGACAAAGGAAGAATTGACTGGCAAAATATCAGACTTGAATCCAGATGTGTAAAATGTCTTGATCAAGCAATTTGTGGGATCATACATTGTTTGCCAACATGATTAATGACTTCTATGCCTATGTTTTTGATACGCATCACAAATCAAGCATGGATTTAGCTCACAGATCAGTAACTTGCAAATATCTTGAGTGTTCTTGTTGTCGACTAGAAAGTTGATGAAATCCTTGATGCAGATATATATACCAGATGGATTCAAGTATGTAGGTGTGTGTTGTGAAGGTGAAAAGTAATAAGGTGTGACGAAAAACATGGATAAGTGTGGGAACAACAACTCAAGTTCGGTATGTGACCGAACAACAACATTGAATAGAGGAAGAATGAAGTGCATCAGATCAATATATTGTGCCTAACTGAAACTGAACTCTTGCATTTGTAGATGCTTCTCATCAGTTCAAACACTTGATTATCTTCTGTAAGTTTTGTAGACAGCGAGTCTCTTGTAGGCAGTGTGTCTCTTGTGAGCAGTGTGCTCGGGCAGTAAGCCCTAATTGGCAAGTGCCATTTTGTACTCCTTTATTCTTTTAATAGAGAATACAATCTTGGGTTAGTCACCCCGTGGTTTTTCCCTTAACAGGTTTTCCACGTAAAAATCCTTGTGTTATGTGTGTTGATCTTATTTCTGTTCTTATGATTACATATGCTTTCATGTTTTGATACAACACTGAATATTAAGATAACAAAAAGAAAAGAAAGAGAAAGGAAATTTTGAGATAACTGATTCACCCCCCCCCTCTCAGTTATCTACCTTGTTTCCAACATATGCGTGCATGTGTGTAGAGAGAGAGATATAGATATCTACAATGAAATTTACTTGAACTTGAAATCCTTTTTCAATATCTTCCTCAAATTTACAGTAGAATAGTATCACTACAAGTCTATTTTGTTTCTGAATCATAAATATATAATGAAATAAAATACAAGTTTCAGATTTATATATCCTTATGAGTGGACATCTTAGTTTATGTTAATCGGCTTAGAACTGGTTTTGTGTGATATAAATTTTACATCTTAATTTGGATCTTCCCAAAATGGTTGGTATGTTAAATTAACATGTTTATAGGTATGTTTGAGCACTAAGATAAAATGAAATCCTAATATGATCAAATCTACAAATCTTAATGAATTTAACTTGAACTATTTTTTTTCAATATCTTCCTCAAATTTATAGTAGAATACTATCACTACAAGTCTATTAGGACACACACACACACATGTTTATTTATATATACACCCTTAAAAATCCATTGCAATTAAAATATTTAACACCTTGTTTGAAACTGGTTAACATAAACATATTAAGGGTATATATACCCATATAATACCCTTAAAAACCTATTGGAATAAAAATATTTAAAACCCAATTCTAAATTGATTAAAATAAATAGAATTGTTATACATAACCTTAAAACCCACTATAATAAAAATATTTAAAACTAGTTTGAAACTTATTAGAATAAATAAAATTGTAACACACACACACCCATATAATACCCTTAAAAACCCACTGGAATAAAAATATTTAAACCAGTTTGAAATCGATTAAAATAAATATAATTGTTATATATATACACCCTAAAAAACCCATTAAAACAAAATATGTAAAACCCATAACATTCATTCTCAAATTATGCAGTGAACAACAAAGTGAAATGAAAATGAGAGCATATAGGATCATTGCCTCAGTGAGGTGGGAAGACAACCTCACCTTACATTTTCTCTATGAAATTTGCTTCAGTCATCAAAACTAGGATGAAACCAAGTCGAATTGTATCAAAAAACAAGGTTTGTAAGAACTAGTTATTTATTTTGAGAATTATTGTGTTGAAAAACATGTCATAACACAAATGGTAGACACCTTGTGGTTGTAAGACAAAATAAATAGACTTGTCGGTTGCAAAACATGGCTCCCAAGATCTCTGTGACATGGCAGAAGGCATAATATTGGATATTGCTCCATGATAGGTCCTAATGTCCATACAGTTGGATTTGGAGGTATTCCAAAATAGTGAAGCTAGAAATAATGACTAGCAATGGAGAGGAGAATGAAGGGTTGAATGTGCCCAACATAAATGCACAAGCTAATTGCAATTAATTCCCACATTCAAGAGTTTAATGTTGACAATGTTTGGTTAACTTGCCTCTCTTTCCTAGTGGTGGCATGGCATGAAACTAGGAGTAGGTTTACATGTGTCCATTGTCGATTGCTACCATGAGAACTTGTCCACGTGAGCCCTCCATGAAAACTACGTCTCTAGTCTAAGAAAACGTGTCAAGTAGAGGTGGAAAGGAGATTTCTAAGTAGGTGACACGTCAACAAGTCCATCGTGTTAGTTTAAGTGTGTGACATGACTTCAACTGATGTGGAGGGGTGGAAAAAGGTAGCCCACACCAACATCGAACCCTCTCCCCCTACAATGGAGAACATATAAATTGATGTTAAGGTCATTAGGTAAAAAAAAAGTGTGAATTTTAAATTACCCACAACCCAACTTTAGCTTCCAAATAATAATGAAATACAATGCATATAAACCCTTTCTCACTAGTATTAAAATTGTGCTTTCCAAGTGTGTTAGATATATAAGAGGGTTTTGTTGAATTGAGGCCCCAAATTAGGGTTATTCCATGACATGAGAGCTAGATAAGGAATTGTATGTTATCCCAATGAAGGTTTTCAAATTTTATTTACAATGCTTGATGATGTGTCCAACTAAAAGACATGAATGTAGAGTTTCTCTATGGAGGAGTTTGTTAAAATAGAGTATGGTTATGCCTTGAAACATAGGGACAAAAGTTTCAACTATAAACATAGTAAGCTAAATTATAATGTTACTACTAGTGTATAAGAGACCAATGACTATTCCATATTGTCCATCAAAGCTTTGAGAGAAAATTCAAGTGGAGACAAAGCATAAATCCAAACATATTACACATCCACTAAAGTTGAAGAGGCCAAACCACCTACTAAAGACAAGGTAATATGAAAGATAACCTACAAAGCCATCAAAGTTTAAATCAATCATAAAAGCACTCAATCTAGTTTAATTTTAATCTATGGTTAAATAAGGACTTGGTATGGATGCTCAACACAAGTTAAGATTAGACCACATGTGAAGAGATTTCCAAAGCAATCAAAATCAACATAAGGATATTCCAACCTTGGACTATATTAGACAATCATTGTACTACAATATCAAGTGCACCAACTAAAGTAAAATGTAAAGTGTTAATTCAATGGTCCAAAAGAAGACTATTTATGGTTAAAAGATGTCACTAGAATTTAAAAGATCTAAATAGAGAAAGTGATGTTCCAAATGGAACCAAGACTTGAAATGCAAACGTGAATAAAGGGTTTTTGTATAATAAACACATGAGGACTAAGTGTAATTCTACTTTTCTCCATGTTATAAAATTAGATAGATTTGATTTATTGGGGTTAATTTTGTATGGCAGTGGATTTATTATTATTATTATTATCTGAGTTTAATATTATAAAGTATATTATTATTTAGAAGAAATGTACAAAAATTCTTGTTTATCAAAATAACTAGTTTAATACTTTAGCACATTAAGATCACCATCATTAATATATATAAAATTACATCCAACAATATGAATATTATCAAAAGGGAACAAATAACAATAAGTATAGTACTTATCTCGATTAGAGAACTTGGAAAGGCCACTCTCACCCTAGGAAGATTTTAGTGGTTTTGGCCTCATACTTATGGCACACTCCAAGAGGAAATAATTCCTATTTAGAACACATGTAAACCATGTACAATAGAGAAAATGCTCAACACAATCCCTAGATAAGACAATCCTGAGTATACTCTGTACCCTAAGTTAGACACGCTTTGTGTGCCCCTTCTCCAATGCCCATAGCCCACCAAAACCATCTTCTTCCTTAAGTGATCTCAATGCCCTTTCCAAGTCTCACATAAATGATTTATATAACCTTTTATGGGGTGGTTTCCAAACCACCACACCCTTTCACAAAGGTTACCTTTGATAATTATTTAAATAAATACAATTATTTCTCTATTTTTAAAAGAGTTTTTATAAATATTCTTTTTTAATTTCCTCATTTTAACTAAAGGATCATAATATCATTTATTTTTCTATCTCCATTTTAAACCAAATGGTTATTTCATGTAAGAATAACATTCTTTTTACTTTGGGGAAAAAGTCCCATAACACTAAGTAAGGGCACACATGATGAACTTGTAGCCCAAACAAAGAAAGTTATCTTCCTCTTCCAAAATGAAAGTACTAAATGAACCTACATACAAAACCAACATCAAGGTGTTTAGAAGGGGTTCCTTGTTTTCTTCAAATAAAATAAGACATATTGTGTGAGAAACAACAAATGGTGACTGAATGCTGGTAAATGCTCCCAAGTATTTGAAAACAAAATAATGTGTTTACAAACCTAGAATATCTAGTTAAAATAGCAAATGTAGAGGAATTAATTCATGAAAAACAAAGTAAGGAGTAACCACAACATAAAATTCAACATTTCTTAAACCATAGTGTGCGTTCATGAATTCTTTCCTTTTATAAAAATTGTTAGAACTTCATCACAATTTGGGTATCAAACCAATGTATAAATTTATCTTCAAGTGAATCAAGGTCTAATTAGAATATACAAGTATTTAAATATACATAAACATTGATCATCTGGACATTTCTCTGCTATCAATTAGGCATTTATAGCCCCTATAGAGTTATCTTTGGTCCCACTCTAGGTAGAGCTCTACTACTTGCCAAGCATCTATAGCGCTAGTAGAGATTACCTAAATCACCTAGAGAATTGAGTTCTAAATTTTACTTCTTTCTCCTTTTTTATGATTTTATTTTTTGTACTTTTTATAAAGTTATCTCAATGTATAGGCCATGAAGCTTGTTTCTAGGTTGGGGAGAATGGTGGCAATCAAGAAGGTAGAATTTTAATATTTTTCACTTGATACCTTGACTATAACAACTCATCCAAACAAACTAAAAAATCATAAATGTGTATTTTTGTGTTAGGTTTAAGGAAAACATATTTAAATGAGCTATAATTCACCCAAACTTTAACTAGTCATGCATAAATTCACATTGAAAATGACTATTTTAAACATAAAATTTAAACTGAAAGCCAAACTTTTATCCTAAAATATCAAAAACAATCACCATAAGAGACACCAAGGTTAATACTTACAAACAACAATCTTCCTTGAATCTAATAGCTACCCTTAAGCCTTAAAGCAAGCCTTATTAACCAAACTTTGGAAACCTATTGTAAAATAGGGTAAACTAATACAAATGAAATCTTCTTAAGAAAGTATTCAAATCTAAAATTTGATTATACAATCATTTGATTAACCATTAAAAGAATGTGTGGAAGTATAAATCAACAAATAACAAATCAAAAAACCATAATATTTGAACACATAAAACCAAATGTACGTGGAGAAACCATTTCAAGGAAAAATCCACCACCAAAGAGAGCACAAGTCTATATTTATCTTCGAATCAAGAGTACATAATCAAAAAAATTTTCCTTTCAATTTGACAACATTCTGGTATTACCCGTGTACCAATAATAACCCATAAAACCTCTATTGAATGCATACAATATATAGAGAAGAATTGAGAGGAAACAAGTGGATTCTTGAAACTATAACACCCTAAAACCATGGTATGACAAAAATCTAATGCCCCCATGTGACTCATCAATGCATCCATGAATATAAAACATAGCTCCCAAGAATCTTTGACCCATGTGAAGAGTGGGCACACATCCTCAAAAATAGCACTCCATTTTGCAATCCACTACACATTGTGGACCCCACCCAACATGCAAGGATTCTCCACTCTCTCTCCTAGCACCTTGGAATGGGAAAGTGGTGTAAATGAAGTTAACTCAATTTGTAACTACCACCGTCACGCTCTACCTCCCTTCTTAATGCCACTACGACTAATATTTGTAGTTACAAAGAAAATAATAAAATATTAATATGTCTCAACCACCTACATGGGCATCTAAATACCCATTCCAAGATGTTTAGAGATCTATCTTTAGTACATTAGGATTGAAATTAAATATCACACTATATCCTAACATTCTCCCACTTGATATTATATGTTGAAATGATATAAGAGGAACCATAAAATAAATCAAGTATAGGATGCAAGGCCCATGGCATCCTTGCACCAAGAGAACTTATTTGTGCTCATTGGTTTTGTAAGTGAATACACAACATTCTCTTGAGTGTCAACATTCTATAACATGACCTTACCATTCTTTACCATCTCATGAACAAAGTGATACTATACATCAACATGCTTAGTATGAGCATGTTACATTAGATTCCTACCCAAATAGATAGCTCTTTGATTTTCACATCCAATTTGAATCATGCTACAATCAAAACCAACTCCTCAACATAGTATCTGTAACCATATGACCTTTTTATAGGCATTCATAGCACCCATATACTTTGTTTTGGTAGTAGATAAAACAACCATGGGCTACCTCTTACTCATTGAAGTGATAACACTACTAAGCAATGTGTAATATCCAAAGTTTAAATAACCCTATTTTCCAGTTTTTACCATGAAGTAACATTCGAAGAGGTAAAGGTGATAAATTTTTTTCTTTTTCAAAAATTAAAGTTTAATCAATAACTTGATTAAGAAACAAGTTTGCATCATGTAACACAATTTGTCTATTCATTTCCCAAATGATTAATAACAAGTTATATTATACATAAGGAGAATTACATAAAATAACTTACCAAATGATCACTGCATCCCGATTGTCGACCTCCATATCTCAAGCCTTGGCAAGCCTCTAGTTGAAGAGAGAGAAAGCATCTTTGGAGAGATTTACCTCCATCCACAGACCGATGGTCTCCCACTCACCTTCCTTTTTAGAAGTGGCCCTACCCTTCACAAAGAGTATAGACCTAGGATGACCTATGGTATTTGCCATCTGAGTACTGGTGTTTGTGTCCTATGTAACTCTGTAATCATGCACCCTAGATACCCTCTAGTCAAGTGTGATCATATCCATAGGTTATGTAATCCCAGACATGGTGAATCGACAATGCACTAGAGGCAAGTGCATTACTTTGGCCAAAGTTTTTCAATATTAATAGCATTGTAATCAATGCAATCGTTCTGTTCATCCACCCCAACTCGACTTGGATATTGTCGCAATCCTACAATTATTTAGTCAACGAGAGTTTTCTCAGATTTCCCAGCTTGACATGATTTCTGTGCAAAATGGTTGTTTTATAATTATTTTGGAGCATGAATAGTCAAAATTGATTCGTTAAGGCATTCTTGCCATCATGGTGATTAGGATATGATACCAAGTTTTACAAGTTCATCCGAGAGTAAAAATTTTCCTCCTATAAACTATTAGGGTTTGTCCCTCTATCGAGTTTCTTATCACTGAGAAAATAACATTATATTATCCAACTCGTTCTTCTATTGGAATTAGCTAATTTCAATTTTCGAAGAATAATGCAGTTATTGACATGGGATTGATAAGTTTGTTTCCCTATGTTTTATCATAATCAACTGGGGTTAAGAAACCCTAATCATGAGTTGGGCTCCATAAACAATTATTCTCTAATCTAACTATTTAAGTTTTTGAACCTATTTCAATACCCATATGAGTTGATATAATGCATGTTGATAAAGTAATGTATATACTAGGTTAACGATTTTACAAGACTCTAATTTAATCCAACAAGAATCTTTAGACAACCTTTATTCTATATAACATATACTTGATTGGTCAATATACTACTATCATCCTTAAAAGGGTAAGTAAGAAGGTCTATATTCTCCTCGGGTCGAAAGACCATCATTATAGTTAACTTCCTATTAATAAAAGACAATCTGTTTGTATGTAAAGGAAACCCTTACATTCAACCTTTATTATAATATTCTAATTATTATCTCCATAAGGTTGGTAGACTTGACTTCGACTATTTAACTTTCCATTATCACATAGTAACTAGAATTAGTTTGGTATTCCATCATTGAAATAACAGTAAGGCTCGACTATTCTATAGGCCGATGCTATCCATACGGGTTCTTGAGTGTATCATTATCGGGCAGTTTGGAAACTTGCAATGATTCAAACTGGTATATACCAAAATTTTATGGCTCAGAAAGTATTAAGCTTAGGTTAGAAAGATACTCGAATTCTTTATAACAACAGTCTAAATATCAAGCAAGAATTCATAAGTAAAAGATGTCCTTCGACTATGGCTTTACTTGTCGTAATGATTAGAAGGCTAGGTTGCATTATCTACATTCTATCTCATATTGCAGAGAATAATTAAACAAGGTGGAATTTGGGCTTGAATTAAGCACAGATGAGTAATTAAACAATGTGGTATCGTCTTTATCACACCAAAACTATCATTAAATTCCCATGTTTTCTCTGTCAAGTGGTGAGGCAAAAAGGATGAAAGATCCTAATAATTCCTACGCTGTCTTTCTTCACACGGTGATTAAAAGAAGTTGTTTTAACTAAAAGAAAAGATGCATTGTGTTCACTATTTTTCTAGTGGTATAAACTTTTCACACATTCAACAAAACATAATTGTATTCTACTAAACAAAATGTGGCTATCATTTATGCACAACCAAGATATATATTGGCTTGCTATCTTACAAATCTTAAATGTAACAAAGGCACGAGGATAATCAAGTAGAACTTGTTGGGTTAACTTTAGTCGTCACATTCCTTCAGCTCAAGAAGGCGACTCTCAGCTCCAACGAGGATTAACTCCTTCGCCCTACACTTCCTATCGCTACCTACTTCACCTGAGACTCTTATTGTTGTGTTATACTTACTGCCCCTTAGCTTCTTGTGATCTTTGCTCTTATCGAGCTAGAAAGAAACGAAGAATAACCATTTCTTGAATGGTAACCACCTCTTAGCTTCATCTAGAATACGATGGTTATCACTTTCTTGTGACTTCCCATTTGGCATTATCAGTGATATGATAAGATCTGCTGAGGTATGCGGCTAAACAGTTACACCCTCATAGCATTGGTTAATGGGTGACATCGGCATCATACAACAACATTATCATTGGTAAGACAACATACATTAAGTTATTGCAAGCCACGGTCTATCATAAACTTTTACGATGGATTTTAATAAGCTAGCATCGGTAAAGTGAAATAAGTTGACTATAGTTGAGGGTCAATAAACCATAATAGTCTTAACATGATAAACTATCATCGTGAGTCTTATAAATAATACCTGACTATCATCCATGTTCGATGACGTGAACTTTAATGATTACAACATAAACATTGAATGACAACATTTGTTGCGACAACGGCGTTCAAACAAGGGACGTCATTTCTTCACAACGACACAAAGAAAGAGTGACCTATTCCAAAAGACATCGATGCTCCAGTCAAGACAACTTATATTGACCAAAATTAAAACTTACCTCGAGACAACTAAAGTCCACTGTCAAATCAACCGTACCTAGTTGGCAAATACCCTTTGGTAATCTAGAGTCTATACTCTCCTTCCCCAAAGATACTTTCTCTCCCCTTTGCTTCTCAGAGAGTCAGATCCACCTATTTCCTGTCCAAGACTCTTACATGCAAATTGTGATCAGTGTACCGGTGTCCCGATCAAATAATATCATAATAATAACATTTCACTTCTTCCACATTGTAAAAGACATTATAATTCTAATCATTGAATTAGTCATATTTAAGAAATAAAATCATTATTCCACAAAGTTAATATTTCTAACCATAACATTATTTTCCATATGCATAACATTTATTCACAGGTCTATTTCCATCCATGTAACAAGTAAAAGTAAATAGTAAAAATAGTCCAAAAAGGGGGATGTAACACAGTGAAAACATATAGCCACTAGTGGACCTTCAACTATCCAAGTCACCTGCCCAATCTACATCAACAAATCTCTATATGTCTAATTACTTACCCATATATTTAGAACCATGATAACATAAGCAATAGTTAAAAGTCCCCCACAAATATCTAAATACCCTATGAACATATGTCTAATTCTCTCTACCAGGGTTAGACATAAACTTGCTAAGAACTCCCATTGCTTGGGCAATATCTGGTCTAGTACAAACCATTACATACATTAAGCTACCAACAACACTATTATAAGGAACATTATACATATCCTCTACATCATCATCTAAATTAGGACACATATCCAATGAAAGATTAGTGCATACAACTGAAGCAATACTCACTAGTTTGCAATTGTGTATAGCAAATCACTACAAAATGGTGTCAACATACTTACTCCAACTAAGCCAAAGGCTTCTATGAGCTCAGTCTTTGTTAATTTCCATGTCAAAAATTAACTTTATTTCCCCTATATCCTTCTTGTCAAATGCTCTAGAAAATTGAGTTTTAAGTTGCCTAAGCATTACCTTGTTGTTACCAATAAATAACATATCGTCCATATACAAGACAATAATTAGAATTTGATAATCAATACACTTAATGTAAGTATAGTGATCCTCTTTCCTTGTAACAAAATCTAACTTTAAAACAATGCATTGAAATTTTGATATCACATCTAAGGCGATTGTTTCAAACCATACAAAGACTATTTTAACTTGCCAAACCAAAATTTCTTTTCCTTTTACTGTAAACCCATCTGGTTGTCACATATAAATTTCATTTTCAAGATCCCCATGCAATAAAGTAGTTTTAACATTCATTTTCTCATCTCAAAATCACAAGATACAACAATAGATAATAGGAATCTAATGGATTATAATTTAGCAACAGGAGAGTGAATTTCACCAAAATTAACTCCCTATCTCTAGGAGTAGTCCTTGGCCACCAATTTGTCCTTGTACAGCTCTACTTAACCGTCTACTCTAAATTTCTTTTTGTACACCCATTTGCAACTAATGGGATTCCTTACCTTAGATAAACTAACAATTTGCATGGACCACATCCAAGACTCACTATCCTCTAAAGAGAGCCTCCTTGAAAGATCTTAGTTCATAAATACATAACAAAGAAAATACACAATAAAAATATGGTGGGATATACCTATCAACTAGGTTCTATTGTCTCATGGTTTAATTCAAAACTTGAACAATGGGCTATTCCTATTCCTTTGCATGCTTATCCTACTCATAACTCTCATCTAAACCCTCTTCTTCCTGTACATAATCTAATCCATCATTTTGTTCTTCAACATGTGCATCTTCCTACTTTTGACCTTAGTCTTAAAATTCACTATTTTATATCTTTCTTTTTCCTTTGGTTGAGGACTTGAAAATTCCCTAAACTCCTTGAAAATTAGATGTCTCGAATAAACCATTTTCTAGGTTAGTGGATTCAAAAGATTATAACCTTTTACATTCTCACCGTAACAAATAAAGATGCATTTTTGTGCTTTTGGATCTAGTTTAGATCACTTGTCTTCCTCACAACTAAATGTGTGAGTAGGAAAAATCAGGTTAATAAGATCAAGCATTACAATCAAAACCCAATCCTACCATCTTCAAAGAATCCATCTAAATGACACAAAAATGAAAGCAAATCAAAGAACAATGTCACCTAGATTGTATTGATTCCTTGGTTGGAATGTGGATTGCTTCTCAATAGTGAACAACCATAGTTGTCAAAGCTACCATGATGATAGATAATATGCTTGAAGTGCTTAATGGATGATCAATGGATGTGATATGTATAAGATGATAATCTGGATGCTATAGAGATTGTGTGAGATGAATAGAATGAGGTGAGAGGGTGTATATATAGCTCTCAACTAAGATCGATCAACGGTGGAGAAAAGGTGGCTACATGAACGGTTGAGATTAATCAAGAGGCTTGGGTGAATGTGTACAAGACATTTGTCCATAGGAAAAGCTTTTATTAAATGATTGTAGTTGGTTTGTTGGTAATGGTAAGATAGATTTTCTTAAAATAGAATGCTTTTCTATTTTAAGAGTTGGATGATGTGGATGATTGATTTTAGAACCAATTAAATCATTTTTTGTGTTTTATTTTCAACAAACTATGGACAAGTGTGACTTGTACACATAGAAGAAAGTGATAAAAGAGGGAAAATGATAAGATAAAAATAAATTAAACAAATAAATTCATTTAATTTATTTTTAAATGATAGAGGAAAAGGCTAAATTTAGAAAATTGGAAGAATAAATATAAATTAAATAAATAAGTTTATTTAATTTATATGCATGAGAAGAGGACAAATAAATAAAATATTAATTTTATTTATTTTAGAGGAATAATGAGATAATTAAATAATTAAAAATTATTTAATTATAGATAAAAATAGAGGAAATAATGATAATAGATGGAATTAATTAAATAAATTATAATTTATTTAATTAATGATAGAAGTAGATGATTTAGAAGAAAATAGATGATTGATACAAGTGTGCTAGATAAAATTGACATGTAGAGTGGTTAAAAATGCAAGAAATCGATAAATGATGTGATGGATCAATTTTGGGTGTCTACATTTTCCCCCTCTTTGAGACAATGTCCGTTAGGACATTGTTTCAAAGAAGATATGATTGATATGTAAAATGAACAAGCTATGCCCTAGTGAAACTGGTGGGTGATGCCCCCTCGAGAGGAAAACTAGGCTACTAGGAAAAGACTGGGTTGACTCGCGATTAGATGACAAATCAGGATAAACGAGATTGACACGAAGAATTTTGGGGATTGGGTGGGCTAAACAAGGGATGGAAAAGAAGAATTAGGTGAAATTCGATTGATCAATCCTTGTGAGAGCTATGAATGTTATTGTGGGATAAATGGATGGATGATGGATTTGATAATGGATAACAAATGCAACTTCTTAGCAACGGTTGCACACAAATTTAGAGATTGCAATCCTTATGTTTGATATAGCATATGGATATTATGCACCAGGGTATAAAAGACCAAGGTGTTGATGTATCCAATGCATACAACGTAATACAACCTTGTCTATCGTATAAGGTCAAGATGTTGATCCAGCATACACAAGATATGAGTATTAGCTGTTCTGATATGGACTTTGACTCTGCAAGCAACGGTTTGAACTTATTTCCACTAAACATAATGAAACTTTGTTGGTTATATGTATGAGAAATAGTCTTAGCATAGAATAGCCTTAGTACATAAGAGACTGTTTAGCTCCTCAGATGCAAAAGATATTGATATGCAAGATGCTAATCCCAACACGTACAAGATACCATATGCATAGTAGGAGAATAAGATCATCCCACAAACATAGCATACGAAAGAAAATGACCATGCCCCAGTCTATACTTCCTCACGATGTACCAAGATATGAAAAATCAAGGCAGCCTGACTAGGTATTAGAAAGGGACAAAAGATAAATCAAGAGAAAAACAAAAGATACAACCATCATGTTCTCTTGCCAAAATAGGGTGTTCATGGATAGATTGGATAGCGCCTTGTTGTGAGGAAAGATATATCCTATTGAAGGCTAAGATATTGGATTGATATAGTAAATGTTGGCTAAAGGCATGCAAACAAATGACTTTGTTTACCTCTGATTTGATGAGTGCTTTGAGCTATCAGGACATGCGTAGTTTGCTTTCTGCTTGAGTTAGTCAAAGGGAAGAAGATGGAAGATAGAAGAGATGAAATGGGAATGGAAGAATGAATCGTCTGTTCTTGCGTACTGGATACTTCCTTCATATTCTAGACTGCCTACATACCATGTATCCATGGGATCAAAGCACAGTACGATGATGATGAAAATGATGATATGTAGTTCTAGGTGTTTATTGATGATGTAAGAGATAGATGAATATGATATGGATGAAGATGATGATTGGTGAAGGTTGGATGAAGGGTGAAAGATGGAAGAGGTGTATTGCCTATGCCTGAGTCTGGATATTTCCTTCATATTGTAGACTGCCTACATACCCTGCAACCACGGGATCAAGGCACTTAACGATAGTGATTAGATGTAGATCTTATAGTGTTTTATTAATGGTGATGATGAAAGAGAATAGATTGGATTATGGATTGATGGGATTGATTAGATGTTTGATGAGATATGATGTTGTTGATGGGATGTTAGATGATGATGCTTTAAGTATCCACTCCAAAAATTAAGCGCAAGCAAGTGCCACCAGTATGGGATGAATTTATTATGGAAAGTGATGGATTAGGTGACCTAGATCTAGATGGATGATACCTCAACTCCAACAATTTTTGAAACCGTGATAGAGGTAAGCATAGGGATGAAAAAGGGAATGATCTTATTATGGATAACAAGGTTTACTGTGAGATGGATAGACTTTGTGAAGGAATGGATGGAGTTCATTATGGATGGGAGTTTATTATGGATGGGATGGAGCTTATTATGGGATGGATGAAGTTTATTATGGATGGGATAGTGGTAAGATGGTATGATAAATGAAATTGAATAGATGGTAGGAGTTGGTTCTACACATAGCACCTATTTGCTAGGTTTTCACTATGGTACTTATCCAAGGGGCTTGTTTACTAGTTTTCACCAGAGGACGAATTATTTATCTTTACTATTTTTGATGGGATATTCCAAGGATCAAGCATAAAATCTCTTCAGATGAACACTATTGATGGGTTCATCCAAAGGAATGCCTTTAGGTGTTGAGAGAGTATAAGCTCCTGATCCATAGACTGATGTGATCTCAAAAGGTCCTAGCCAATTTGGTTCAAATTTGCCTTTCTTTTCACGATCCTGTTGATTCTTCTGATTCTCTTTAAGGACAAGGTCTCCTAACTGGAACCTTCTTTCTCTGATCCTTTTGTTGTAGCTATGGCGAAGATGGTTTTGATAAACTTGAAGATGATTGAGTGCTATGAGGTGTCTTTCATCCAGTAGCTCTAGATCATTGAGTCTAGATATCCTATATTCCTCATCAGAGATGATATGTTGTAGTGACACTCTCAGTGATGGGATCTCAACCTCAACAGGTAAAATAGCTTCGGTACCATATACAAGAGCATAGGGTGTAGCACCAGTGGGAGTCTCGACACTTGTGCAATAGGCCCACAAGGTTGGATTAAGTTGTAGATGCTAATCATGACTAACTTCATTGACTATCTTTTTAAGGATTTTGATAATGGTTTTGTTAGAAGCCTCAGCTTGGCTGTTACTTTAGGGATAGTAAGGTGTAGAAAACCTATGTTGGATATGGAATTTGTTGCATAGCTCATGGACTTCTTGGTTTTTAAAAGGACGTCCATTATCAGTAACAATGGCTTGTGGAACTCCATAGCGGCAAATGATGTAGTGGAGGATAAATTTGGATATTTTTTACTGGTGATATAAGTCATTGGTATGGCTTCAACCCACTTTGTAAAATATTTCGTGGTGGTAATGATAAACTTGTGGCCATGGATGAGGATGGATGAATCTTTCCTATGAGGTTGAGTCCCCACTGTGAGAAAGTCCAAGGGGTAGTAATAGGTTGTAATTCATGTGCTGGAGCATGTATCAAATCCCCATGTTTATGACATTGTAGACATTGCTTAGCAAACTTTTGTGCATCTTGCTCCATGGTTGGCCAATAATATCCATCTCTCAAGAGTTTCTTAGTAAGGCTAGGGCTGACAAAATGTGAACCACAGACACCTTTTTGTGCCTCGCGTAAGGCAATGTTAGCTTCTTCCAAGTCAAGACATCTAAGAAGGATACCATCGAGACTCTTGTAGTATAAGGTTTCTCCAAGGATGGTGTAACGAGAGGCTCAACAGATAAAGGTTTTATGTTGGGTGTTGGATAGTTGGAATGGAAGGGTACCATGGCGGAGATATTCGTATATATCCTCAGACCAAGGAGAATTGGGACCAACAATTTCACATACAAGCTCAGATTGTGGAACTTCAAAAGCTAGGATCAAGAGTTGTTCGACCAAAAATTCACTTCTGTGTGCGTTAGAAGGCATGTCTAGAAGAGACCTGATTGTAGCCATAGCATACGCTGCCTTGTTGTTTATCCTGGGGATTTTCTCAAATGTGATCTTGGAAAAAGTATTTCTTCAAATCATCTACCATCAACTTGTATGGGAGCAGCTTTTCATATTTTATTTGATACTCATCCAAGACTTGTTTGATAACCAACTGAGAATCTCCAAAGACTTGTAGTTGTGTTATAGCCCATTGTACAACCATACACAATCTTGTGATCAAAGCTTCATATTCAACAATGTTATTTGTACAAGGAAATGCAATCCTATATGATTTTGGTATACAATCTCCTTGAGGGGTGATGAAACATATTACAGCTCCAGATCCATGTTGTGTATATGATCCATCAAAGTACAGTTGGCAAACTACTGAAGGATGTAAATTGAATAGCTCTTCATCAGGAAACTCAGGATGGATAGGATGAATATTTGTTATTGGTGCTTTTACTAGTTGATCTGCGATTACTTGTCCTTTTATGGCTTTTTGATCCACATATTCTATGTCAAACTCACTTAGAATCATTACCCATTTTGCTAGTCTACCTGTGAGTACTGCTTTGGACATGTTGGTGCCTGCTACAAGTTTGGGTTTCGAGTAGCTAAAATCCGCAAGCATTTTCATTGTAAAAAAAAAAAAAATTCTAAGTCTCTTAGCCTCTTGCACAATTAAATTGTATGTATCGTTCTTTGTATTTGGCCGTTGTATCTTTGTATGTACAAGTGTAGATGTACATTGGCGGACCCGAAAATGAAGTTCAATCGGCTTCAAAAATTGGAAAAAATAGTTGTATGCATAAAGGCTTATATGTGATATTTGGGTGCAATTCTGGGCATGCAAAAGTGAATGTACACGGTAGATTCCTAGAATATTCTGTGGTTGTATCAAAAGTATTGCATATTGTGTTGTATATTCGATATACAACGGGTGATATACAACAACCGGGCTTCAAAAAGATTCAAATCGGGTTGAATAGTTGTCGAGCCCATAGGTGTACAAGGGGGATTATATGTATGTTCGATATACAAAAGAATATACAATGTAGGACATACAATCCCAGATTCCAAAAGTTATCAAATCAAGCCTGGCGGGAATGCATACAATGGTAAAGTTGAAAAGTCAAAGGCAGTTTCCTTGTATCTTGCATTGTATGTATATGCGACATACAATCGGATATACAAGTAAATGTACAAGCAGGCATGTGCAAGGGCGGACGCGGCCAGAAAGTTAACAATATTTGTGAGCCAGGTGAAATCCACAATTGTATATTGGGGTTGTATGTACCCAATATACAATCAGATATACAACAGGAAGATACAAAGAAATATGCAAGGTGGGAGCGGCCAAAGTCAATAGTCTTCAAGAACATGGTGGGGCCCGCATAGTTGTATGTCCTACGATTGTATGTATGTGCTATATATAATGCAATATACAAAGGCACACATACAATCCAAGACGTGAAAGGTGAGTTTGCTGTGGTGGATAAGTGGTTGAGGTCCGGGGTTATATATTGCACATTGTATGTATGTGCAATATATAAGGAAATATACAAGGAGTTCGATACAATGCCAGATTTCAATGTTTTTCCAATCTTACTGATAAAAGTGATGAAGTCCGTGGTTGTATGTATATTACATATGTACATGTGATATACAAGGTGATGTACAAGAAAGGAGATACAACGCCTGGACCCGATTGAGATTTCAAATTGATTCATAATGGTTTGGGGTCCACCCTTGTATGTTGTGATTGTATGTATATACAATTGCACATACAATTTCAAATGCAAATGAAGATACAATGGCTCACCAATGGAGATACAAATATTCAGCAATGGTGAACCAATCAGGTGCTGACACGTGTCCAAAGTCAGTTGTATGTATATACAACTGCATATACAAAGATTTGAAGGCGGAAAAGGCAAAATGGGTGAAAAGGTAAAATGTATGCTCGCGCTGTGAAAAGTCAAAGGGGACAATACGCCTGTATGGCGTAATTTCATTTGTTGTGGGCTTTTCAGCATAATTTGAAGCCGTAGATCTTGGCGGGAAGGAGGGAATCAATGGCCTTGTTTCAAATTTTCAAAGAAGGGATCTCTGCGTGTTTACAGCTGCATTCCAAGTGGAAGAATTTCAAAACATGCAAACTGCTGCATTTCAAAATAGGTAGGTCGACCACAATGATAGATTGCAGAGATATGGGTTGATGGGATGACGGGCCAGCTACCATTTTTAATGAAAAATTTCCAAGCGGCTGCACGTCTCCTGAGTTCAACTGTTCCTTCCCTCTTCTTCTGCCTGCTGCATTGAATGTTTTGGGCACCATTTTGATGGTGCGATGTATCTGGCAGCTTCTCAAAAAGATCATGTAATTAATTGCTGAGTACACCTTCTGGGTATATTAGAATCGTGTTACTCATTTTTCTGGTGGTGGAAGACTTGGGCAATTTTTGGGAGGAATAACAAAAACAAAGCTTTTCTGGGATGTTCTGTCTCATTTTGTGAGTTTATGAGTTGCATTTGAATGCATGTTGCATACATTTTTAGTTTCATGTCATTTTTATATGAAAAATGCTTCATGGTATGTGTTTAGCTATTTGTCTCCATGGCTGTATGCATCCCTTCTTTTGAATCTGGTTGCTAAGCGTTACTTAGATTCTAGGATACAGATTTGTTGTATTGCATGCTTGATCTCTAACTTTCATTCAAGGAGTGGATTAAACTGTTTTAGGTTAAGTATGAAGAAGATTGTATGGCAGCATGGATATTTGTAAGTAGAGATTGCTAAATACTCATTCTTGGGTGGTGTTTGTAAGGAAAATACCCATCTGACCCCTTGAAACTTGAATGCCAGTGCAAATCATTCACTTGTATACATCTAGTTGACTCCTTGCCCTGAGATAGGCACTGGTCTGCCCTTGTGTAGTAGTTATGATCCAAAACCCCCTATCTTGCATCCAAAACATAAAAACAAATCATTTCATAGTTCCAATCTGTTAGTTTGTAGGATTAGAAATAGGACCCCTACATACTCTCATTTCTAACCAGTTAGATATGTCCAAGAACATTGCCAGCCTAGTGACTTATGATGCAAATCTTGGTCCTAAAATGAGAGTATTCTGCCTGTTGTTGTAAAGCTAAATCTTTCTGTTGGGTGAGTCAAAGTTAAATCTTTAGCTATAGGGATACCCCCCTTGGTGTGGCAGAACCAAAAGTGAAGGGGAGGCTGCTCACGCAACCTCCTGTATTTGTTGGCCGAATCTACTTGTGCATTGGAATTGGCAAACCCTCTGCTGATTCAGAGAGAAAGATCCAATAGGACAGAAGGTACTTGAGTGGATCAAATTTAGATATGAGCTTTGTACTTTGGTTCAGCATATAGTGCCACAACTTTTGGGAAGCAAACACTACAACGAAACAAGAGTTCTGTTGATATAGTAAACGACTTGTTTTTTCCTCATTCATCATGTTGAGCTAGAAGAGCACCTAGACATGCTGTTGATGAGGAGATGTATAGTAACAATGGTCGATCAGGCATAGGAGGTACCAGTACAGGAGGTGCAGCTAGATATTCCTTTATTTTCTCAAAATCTTGTTGGCACTTATCATCCCATTTAAAAGGTTCCCCCTTCTGAAGAAAGTGTTGAAAAGGATGACATTTATCTGCTAACTATGAAATGAATCTACAGATAGACTATAATCTGCCTTGAAGATTGCGAAGCTGTTTCAAATTGGATGGTGGAAGCATTTCAACTATAGCTTTCACCTTGTCTAGATCAACTTCTATGCCTCATCGAGATACAATGTAACTCAACAACTTTCCTAATGTTACCCCAAATACACATTTCTTGGGATTCAGTCTCACTTGATACTTTTCCAATCTATCAAAAATCTTTTCTAGTACTTGTAGATGGCCTTCTCTAGTTTTTGATTTTCCCAAGATATCATCAACATAGTCTTCCATTATGGTGTGAAAAAGATCGTGGATGATAACAGTCATGGCTCATTGATATGTAGCTCCTGCATTCTTAATACCAAAAGCATTATGACCCAACAATAGGTACTCCATGAACATATAAAGGAAGTCTTGTGTTGATCTTCTTCTGTAACTCTGATTTGATTATAGCCAAAAAATCCGTCCATTAAGGATAGCATTTCATGTCCTGCTGTGAGATCAACAATGGTATCTATGCTTGGTAATGGAAAATCATCCTCAGGACAAGCTTTGTTAAGGTCTCTAAAGTTGGTACAACAGCAGATGCGGCCATCAGGTTTTGAGACTGGTACTAGATTTGAAACCCATTCAGGATAATCAATAGGCCGTATAAACTTAGCATCTAATAGTTTCTAAATTTCTGCTTTGGCTAAAAGTGCTACTTGAGCATGCATTTTGCGAAGCTTTTGTCTAAAAGGTTTTGCATTTGGAGATACTGCTAAATGATATATAACAAGTGAAGGATCCTCGACATATTTGCATAAGTCCATGCAAAGTTGATTGCTCTTTTCATGAAGAAAGTAGTGAAATCTTTTCTTTCTTGCTCTGATAGTGATGCTGCTAGGAATGTGATCTTGGGATTTTGTGTTATGCCTAGATTCATCTCTTGAGATTTCTCCACCAATAATGGTGACCGTTCTTGATATTCAGTGGTCAAGGGAAGGTCAAATCCTCCATCCTTGGGTGCCTCAGAGAAGTTTTCACCCTCAGATACGTCCTTTATTTTTACTTTTTCACGATCAAGAGGCGCCTTTCAGTTTTCACCTAATGACCTATCTTTTTTTATTTTATTTATTTCACTTTTGCGATTGAAGGATTTGACACTTCCACCAAAATATGCCAATTGGGGTAGATCCATCATAAATCTCACTTTATGATCTCCCAATGGTATGCCTTTTCTTAAACCCATGAATTCTGCTATAGCTTCATCATTCTGAAATGTGTGTAGAATAGGTGTCCCCTGTTGGTCCCAATCAACGAGGTCAGGATATACGAGTTGAAGGTCAAATGATGATGGTTGAGAGGTAAATGAGGTGGATGAGAACATAAAGATGGATGTGTCTTGGAATAGTTTAGTTATGTGGAAGGAAGAGTCATCAATGGCATCCTGATTAGAAGTCTCTTCTGCGGGAAAAGCTTTGGCTACCGTTTTGAGAATACACTCAATGTCCTTGGAAGGCGGTACCTCCTTACCATACCCTAGACCTTGCCTATTAAACTTCTTGGTAACAATGATAGGTTCAATAGGTCCTTGTCCATGTGGTCCTAGACCTCCTTGTCCTTTGTAGCCCATGTTCTTGATGATCTGAAATCCATTGTTATAGCGCTCCACTTCTAAAGTAAGTTGATCTTTTTCATCAAAGAAGAGCCAAGAGTTGATGTCATCAATGTCTTCATCGTATAGCATTCTTGATTTGATGAACATGGTAGGAGGTGCTTTGATAATAGCTTTGGATGAGGTAGCTTTGGATAAGGATGGTTGACCATAAGATTTAAGTGATAAGGGCAAGGTTCCTACACAACAAGATTCTTGTAGCATGTATTCACCAAGTCCTTTCTCTCTGTATTTGATGTCAGTGTTGGGGATGGATTTGATAGATGAAGGCTTCTTCAACTCAGAAGGATCAACATAGGAGGTAGATAGATAGGCTTAGACATTGATAGGTATACGATTAGGGTCTTGATATTTGGCTTGAAAGGTTCGACAAAACTCAAATGAATTAGGATTGGCAGGGATTGTGACTTCAACACCATTGTAGGGAAAGTGGAGACATTGATGGTACATAGATGGAATGGCTTTCAAGGAATGTATCCAAGGATGACAAAGGATAATATTTTAAGGCAATTCAATATCAAGAACTTGACAATAGGTATCAGTAGTAACATGACCAACCCGGCTAGGTAAAGAAATAATTCCTTCAGAATCTCTCTCGGCATCATCATATGCTTTAATAGTTATGATCTTGGTAGTGTCTATACGATCCTTAGAATATCCCAGTAATTTTATAAGTTTTAGAGAACATATATTTAAACCAGCTCCCCCATCTACTAGTATTCGTTTGACTCGGTGTTGGTTTATGAAAACTTTGATGGAGGGTATCATTATGGGACAGATTGGATGATGAAAGATCTTTGTCAGAAAAGGTCAAGTGATAAGGTGATGCAATACTCTCTACCATGGCTTGGAATTGTGTAGTATCAATATCATTAGGTACCGACGACTCTTGTAAGGCATTATCTAGGATGGCTTTGTGGGCAAGTGATATACGCAATAACTCCAAAATGGAAATATGAGCGGGAGTCTTACCTAGATGGTCAAGGATATTGTAACTAGAAGTTAGGTGTATGGTAGACAGTGCTCCTTGGATAGTAACATGGCCTCGATGGGTAGTGATGGCACAATTAGGTTCTTTTCCCTTTACGATGATGGGTTCTTTTCCTCTTATGCTAATGGTAGATATGCGATTTTGTTCAATGCGACCAATGGTGGATGACTCATAAGTATAATGGACATTCTTCCCTGTATTGGAGGTACTTGATTTGTCATGTGATGGAAGTGGATTCTTGAAAGCATCAAGATCATAATTTGTGGTCTATTTTGGTGGAGCAATAGTGATTTCTCCACGACCAAGAAGATTTTGGATCAAATATTTCAATTTCATACAACCAGCCGTATTATGTCCTTTGACTCTATGAAATTCACAGTATTCATTGTCTTTGTACCAAGTAGGCTTAAATTGTGGTTCTTCATTGGGTCTAGCTTCAGGTAGCGTGAACTTGTTAGCTTGTAGTAGCTTTTTGAGGACAAATTCAATGGGTTCTCCCAAAGGAATAAATTGTCGTCTAGGTGGTGTATTTGTCTTGGCTTGATCTCTTGGAACAAAGGGTGTGCTCTTGGATGCTTCTTGGATATTGATGGGAGCTTTCACTATTTGGACATTCTTTGCATCAATAATACCATCATTGACGATATGTTTGTTCTTGTTCCGAAAGCGGGATTTGTCATTTGAGGATTGTGCGTTGTCTTTTGTTTCCTTGAAAATCTTGATGAGACCTTTTGCGATCAAAGCTTTCTCAATGTTCGTTGCCTTGGATATGAGTTCATCAAAGGTAATAGCACTTTGTAGTTGCAATTGAAATGATAGCTCGAGATGAAGGTTTTGGACAAAGATATCAACTTGCTATTTTTCAGGCATTTGCCATGGAAACTTGCTAGCCATATTTCGCTATCATTGGATGAATGATGAGAAGGTTTCCCCGTTTCATTATTTATTGTTGACAAGATCGTTCATAGATATCTCAGTTTCTATATTGAAAGAAAAATGTGATTCAAATTTGCTTGCAAGTTCTTTGAATGTCTTGATGCCCAGAGGTAAGTGAGAAAACCATTCCATAGCTTGTCCCCCAAGACTATGAGGAAATAGTCACAAAAGATATGTGTCATTATATGCAACATCAAGACAAGTTACATAAAAGGCTCTAAGATGGTCATTTGGATCACCTTTCCCTTTGTATTTCTAAAATTGTGGTATTTTGAAATGTGGAGGAAAAGGTATCATTTGCAGTGACTTGTCAAAAGGATATGGGCATATATCCTCAAAGGAAAATGTTTTCTTTGTTTGGCCCATGCTCATATCATCAAATAGTTGTAAGAGATTGAATCTCTGTTCCATATCCGATAATGTTGTTGTTGCAAAGGATTTTGATGGCTTGGATGAGGTATTTGGTACACCAGAGTGTGATTTGGAGGATTTTGTTGTGATGGATTGTATGGCAGGGTGTATGTGTTTTGGCCTTGGTTATCAAATGGTAGAATTGTGTAAGTGTTTGATGAGGGGTTGACGTTTTGGGTTTGTATCACATGTGAACTATAGGATGGATTGGTGTATGAAATATGTTGGTTGGAGGTTGGTGGAGCTTGGGAAACAATGGGTGGATTGGCATAGGATATGTGTTGGTTGGATGGTTGCGGTCCAAGTGAAAGAAGTTGGTCGACATATGATATGTTGGAATGTGTTTGTGACCTAAAGGGTTGATAGATAAATGATGTATTAGGATTGGATTGAACATACGATATATGGAAAGACACATTAGATGGTTGGGATGGTTCAACATGCGACACAATTGGATTAGGAACACGAAGTGCTTGTGTCACTTGTGGAGAAGTTGTGTTCACGGAAGAAGATACCATGGGATGCGATACATGAGATGTGGCAACATGTGGCACACTTTGAGTAGAGACTTGAAGTGCTTTTGACACATGTGAAGGAGTTATATTGATGGAAGAATATCGAGTGGGATAAGCCACATGAGATGGAGTAGCATATGACACATTTTGGTTGGGAACTTGGGGTGCTTGTGACACATATGAGTTGATGACGTTAAATGGTGTTAACAAAGGCTCTACAGATGTGGGTACATGAAATGGAGGGATGGATGGATTTGTGAAAGATGGTGTTTGTATGTTTTGTGTAGATGTTGTGGGCTTGGTAGACATGGTAGTAATAGCCTTATGGGTATCCTTAGCAACAACAACATCATTGGTTGGGTCTTGTTTTGTGATCTTGGATATGTCAAAGCCACTTGGCAATTTGGCTCCTCTTTGAACTAATTGTAAGAAAAATCTATCAGGGTCAGACATTATGAGCCTATTAGTGTTTTGCAATGTGTCAACATCTTGTAGATCTACTAAGTCATCTTGAGATTCCTCATAGGCTTGTTGGTTGAAATGATGTTGTGGGGTGTGGGTTGATGATGAAGGTCCAAAGTGATATTGTGAAGGATGGGTTGATGATGAGGGTCTGACAGTGTAGCCTTCGGGTACAAACATGTCTTGAGGCATTCCATTCCTAAATTTTGAAGCATCCTTGAGAGGAGTAGATTGAAATTCCTTTAGGTTGGCTTCCATGAATGCTTTATATTGGCTCCTTGTTTGAGGCATTGGTTGATGGTAGTTGAGATTTTTGGACTTATGTGACAAAGTTGAGACTCTTGGATTGTTTATTTGGTTTGATTGATTGATTTGGATTGCTAATTGATTGGTTTGTTGATTGATTGGTTTGTTGATTGATTGGTTTACTGATTGATTGTTTTGATGAGGATTGGCTGATTGGTTGGATTGATTTGATTGATTGATTGATTATCCCCTAAGAGATAGACTCATGAACTCAAGGGTAGACAAGATTGATTGGTGATGATAAGATATACCAACTCAAAAGGAACCACTCTCTCAAGCTGGAATAGATTGCTATGATATGATCAAAAGCTAGATAGTGATCAAATCCAAATGATGATGTTGATTTGATTGATTGATTGATTGATATTGACAGCTAATTTAGAGTCTCAAGAGGATACAAGGCTCAAAAAGTCCAAAAGTGTGATATGATCAGGCTGGATAAATGGATGGTGGCTGTAGATGATCAAGTGGGTTGTCTAGAAGCTGATAACAGGCTCATGATTGACTGGAAATGTGATTTTGGACTCGATAGATTATAACAGGCTATAGTTTTCCAAAGGTGATGCTCTTTAGACCAAAGGTGATTCTTGATAGCTCAAATGCAATTGGGGATAACTCAAAGACGACTGTCTATAGATCAAAGGTGACTTTCTGTTGTTCAAATGTGACTGGGTATGGCTCAAAGGTGATGCCTAATAATTCAAAGGCACTTGTGTTATGGTTAGGGATAAATTAAAGCTAACCAGAGGTGAGCTTCTATAATTCAAAGGTGACTAACTGCTGTTAAAAGGCGACTGGTTGTTGTTCAAAGGAAATTTTTTTTGACAGTGAATTATTTTTGGCAATTTTTTTTGGACAAGAGAACAAATAGAAAAAGACACAGTCACACAAGACACTCACAAACATGTACAACCTAGGCTAGAAAGGATACTAATTGTTGAATCCCTACTGGGATTTCTCCAAATATTGAGACAAAGTGGACAGCTAGAGCTATTGGTGACAATGGCTCCCCCTTACACAACACAAGCACACCAACTTCTCTTACCCTTTGGATCATGTGAACTGAGGGAATTTCTATCTCTACAATGAATAGTACATGTGGGGTGGCTTCAGAGGTTTGACCTCCTTCGTCAACAAGGGATTTTGGCCTCTTAAACAAATGGTTTCTAGTGAATATTCAGGAGACCGACATGTTACATGCATCTAGTAAGCCACTTAAAGCTCTAACTAGCTCTACTAGGAGTCTCATATACACAAGGTATGCCTCCTTTCAAACTAGCACTGTACGGTAAGCACTGATACCGATTAGACTTGGCTTTCGCCTTATCTTTTTTTATATAGTGGACTAAATGAAAGTACCGCTTGAGGTCGTTCCCTTGGGGTGAGTACCTCTTTTACCACCAAGGCAGGCCTCTCTAAAGATAATAACGAGTTCTATTACACCCAAGATCCATTTGATAGGCAAGGGGAGATGATACTTTTGTTATTAGCTTAGGGTTACAATCATGCACAACAAGAAAACAAAAAAGATAAAACAAACACAAAGCAAACAAGGTTCTTTTTAAGCACCAAAACCAAATGTTCCCAAATTAGTGAAAAATATGATGAGTCTTTGACCAATCGATCCTGCAACAAATTTGTTAGTAGTTTTAGATCCACCTTTTTTTGACAAATGATAAGATAATGCAATGACAAGTGTTAGCTACCAAAGAAATCAACTTGTAATAGTATAAACCAAAGGTGACTGAACAGTGATCAAATGCGACTATCTACAAATCAAATGCAATTTTAATTTTACCATATGCGATCATCTATTGTGCACATGCGAGTCTATATGGTGCAAAGGTGATCGAGGACTGCATAAATGTGATTTACTGTCTACCAAAGGTGCTCAGATATGTGAAATCTACTAAGAACTCAAGATCTAGGGTTAGATAAATGATCAAAAGACAAATATAAAGGCTCTGATAACCCAAGAGGATGGATTGTTTGAACTAGATCTGGTATTCTGCGACACAACACAAAAGATCCCACTATATGACATGATTAGGTCAAAGATAAATCAAACCCCAAATAAACAAGCTTGAGGATGAGAAAAGACCATTAGGGTTAGCAAATAAACTAGCTTGCAACCTAAATCAAACACATAAAGATTAATAAAAAACCCTAAAAAACACTACAAAAGAGAAATATATCAATAAAACCCTAGTTAACCAGAGGCGACTCCCTGCTAATCAAAAGCGATGATCTGCGAACCAAAGGCGACTGTAAACTGTGCAAGTGTGATTTTCCCCCGACCAACTACGATTTAGAGCCGTGTAAAGGTGGCGATATGTCAATCAAATGTGATTGTCTGTGGATCAAATGCACTTTGTGTACCTAGACTTCAAAAAACAACTTTCCAATAAAAAGATTATTCAAGGACGTGGGTCCCATCGGGCGTGCCATAATGTGTGAGAAGAAAAAACCAGGTTAATAAGATCAAGCATTACAATCAAAACCTAATCCTACCACCTTCAAAGAATCCATCTAAATGACACAAAAATGAAATGAAATCAAAGAACAATGTCACCTAGATTGTATTGATTCCTTGGTTGGAATGTGAATTGCTTCTCAATAGTGAACAACCATAGTTGTCAAAGCTACCATGATGATAGATAATATGCTCTAAGTGCTTAATGGATGCTCAATGGATGTGATATTCATAAGATGATAATATGGATGATATAGAGGTTGTGTGGGATGAATAGAATGAGGTGAGAGTGTGTATATATAGCTCTCAACTAAGATTGATCAATGATGGAGAAAAGGTGGCTACATGAACGGTTGAGATTAATCAAGAGGCTTGGGTGAATGTGTACAAGACATGTGTCCATAGGAAAAGCTTTTATTAAATGATTGTAGTTGGTTTGTTGGTAATGGTAAGATAGATTTTCTTAAAATAGAATGCTTTTCTATTTTAAGAGTTGGATGATGTGGATGATTGATTTTAGAACCAATTAAATCATTTTTTGTGTTTTATCTTCAACAAACTATAGACAAGTGTGACTTGTACACATAGAAGAAAGTGATAAAAGAGGGGAAACGATAAGATAAAAATAAATTAAACAAATAAATTTATTTAATTTATTTTTAAATGATAGAGGAAAAGGCTAAATTTAGAAAATTGGAAGAATAAATATAAATTAAATGAATAAATTTATTTAATTTATATGCATGAGAAGAGGACAAATAAATAACATATTAATTTTATTTATTTTAGAGGAATAATGAGATAATTAAATAATTAAAAATTATTTAATTATAGATAGAAAATAGAGGAAATAATGATAATAGATGGAATTAATTAAATAAATTATAATTTATTTAATTAATGATAGAAGTGGATGATTTAGAAGAAAATAGATGATTGATACAAGTGTGCTAGATAAAATTGACATGTAGAGTGGTTAAAAATGCAAGAAATTGATAAATGATGTGATGGCTCAATTTTGGGTGTCTACACTAAATACCCTTAAATATGAAATAGAAGGTTTTTTACTTGTCCACACTTCATAAGGATTTGTCAACAATAGCCAAACAAGGAAATCAATTTACCAAGTAACGAGTAGTACTCACAGCCTTTGCCCAAAAGCACTGATTTAACTATGTACCAATTAACATACTTCTAGCTTTGAAGTTCCCAAAATTGCATGGGTTGATAGGGCAGACTAATGATTATTTAGAAATCTAGCTCATGAGCCATGAAGGCATGAATTATGCCCTCTCAGCAATATTCATGCTTGATGACATCTTCCCTCAACCTCTTTAGCCCTTTTCCATCTTGTTCAACCCCTAAACCGAGTTCCAAGTCTTTGCACATACTGGAAACCCTTTTGTAGATCCTCAATAAGAGGGTCACCCTAGAGACCTTAGGGTCATCAAGGTGTTCTTTCCTTAAGTTTTAGGGTCACCCAGGTGACTTACCTAGGAAAAGGGGTGACCCTATTCTTAAAAGGAGTGACCATGTCATCTTTTGAAATGCATGATTTCTTTTAGTTCTAGCTAGTTTGCTTCTAATTTTTTATCTTATTTAAGAGTCCTCTCTAGTCCCAATTGAACCACTACTCTCCCTAACTAATTATCCTCTCCTCCTAACTGTCAATCAACTCTTTAGTCCTCTTCCAATCAGTTTTTTGTTATCTCTCCATCAATCTCCTATAATCTCCCAACTAGCCCTTTTGTTAGCTTTTAATGATTTCCTCCCTTTGGTGTTTCTTCCATCTTATAAATACCTTCTCTCCCTTTGATTTTAAAATAGGTTGTCAACTACTGCAACTTGGTTTTATTCTATAAAAGAATCTCATTCTCTAGAATCACCCTTAGCAACTCTACCATTTCTATTGCTACAATTCTCCCTAAGCATCTTATGCTTCCATAGGACTATGTGTTCCTCTTCCATTTTACTTTCAAAGATTCAAAGATTCTTAAATCTTTCATACAACTCCCAATTACCTTAGGATCCTAGTTATTTCCTTGTCATCAAGCAGAGGTTCCAATTGCTACAGAGGAGGATACTAAAAAAGTTGGATCCTTGTGGACACAAGCCTGCATCGACACTAAAGATTTTTATAGGTTTCTTTAAAGTTTCTTTTTATAATTTAGTAATTAGAAAATTCGCCTTGTCGTTGAAGAATAAAATTCCTTTATCTCTTCTTGGTTAGATTAGAATTTTTCATTTTACCAGATTTAGATCTTAGATTAAATTTCTTGTTTTCACTAGATTCATATTTTATATTAGATACATTACATTTTCTTTCATTAATTTGCATCTAGAAAACCAAAACATAAAACACCAAAAATAGTAGATAAATTGCATTAGAGAAAATCCATATTAGATTTGCATTCATTTAGAGAAATCTTTATTTTTAGCAATAATAGTTAGATAACATTTGGGATTTGGGAAAAATACAAAAAGAAAATAGATTAATTTTATTTCAACATTCATTTAGAGTTGCATGCATCTAGAAACTTCATAAAAATAAAATAAAATAAAATACACAAAGAGAAATCCCTTAATCTCATCACAAGGCATTCAACAATTCAACACTAAAAAACTTGCAAACATTAGACACACTTGAATCTTCCTTCTTCCTCATTTAGTGTTTGCACTCAATGTGCATTGGAATGAGAGAAGGTTGGATCAAAACAATCGTAGATGAAATCTGAGAAAACTTGCCCAATCAAGAAAACCCCACTCAAGAGGACATTTAGTAACAAACTTAGATCTTGTAAGAGATTAAACAAAATAGGATAAGAAACCACATAACAAGAGTCTTTCAAATACAATCCATCAACTTATAAATAGTTTTCTTGGAGAGGTAAGACATGAAATAAATATCATTAGAGAGATAAAAATGCAAACTTAAACTTATCGCAAGAATTGACAGCTCAACTTTGCCAGATCAATCTCAATAATAAAACAACCATTCACATCCAACCACATCTCAGCAACAACACAACATACCATGATAATAACATTACTGCGAGCCATGACATTCTACTTGTGCATGAATAGACCAACCCATTGGTCCCACCCTTGCTCAACTGGCTCTTGCCACAAGAGTATAGGAAAGACTAGGCGTGTGCCTTTAGAAAGGGTGTTATATGTGTGTTGTTCTAGAGTTTGACTCATTCATGTTGTGATTGAGTTGATTCTGATAAACATAGGCTCTTTCCATGAATGTTTGGTTCATTCTCTCTATAGACCCATTATTCTATGGCATGTAGGGGGTAGTATTCTACTGAACAATACCTACATGCTTATAGAAATCATCAGATTTCCTGGAATAATATTCACTGCCATTGTCATATCTCAACACCTTTATTTTATTATCCATTTGCTTCTCTATAAGTGCCTTAAATTCCTTAAACTTGGAGAAAACTTTAAATTTAGAATGAATAAAATATACCCAGGTGTATCTAAAAAAATCATAAAAAGTGACGTAATATCAAGATTTAATGACAGAACCCACATCCACTAGACTAAACACATCCAAATAAATGATTTCTAATAATCTCTTAGGTTTATAACTTCTAGAAGGAAAATAAACTCTATTATGTTTGCCAGAAACACAATATTCACAAAAATCAAATTGCTCATCAGAGTAAACAAAAAATTGTTAACCATCTTTTTATTAATAAGGGTTCAAAGCCCTTTTTCACCAATGTGGATCAAATGTTGGTGCCACAACATATATGCAAATTTTCAAAATTGCCAATTACATTAGTAGAGCTAAAAAATGTGGATGCACGAAGCCTAAACAAAGTCCCACATCAAGAGCCTCTAGCTACCACCAAAGTTTCTCTCATCAACCTGCAACTAGACTTGTCAAATGTCACATACACTCTAGAATCATTAAAATTGGATATAGAAAGTAAGTTTCTTGCAAGTCCTATAACATGCAAAATATTATTGAGGGTTTTCACTCCTCTAATCATTGAAACACAATTGTACCTTTCCCTTACCAAAAAATTGATTTGCACTATTATCACCAAGGAAAACTTCCCCTTCATTGTAAGCTTTGTACAACAAGAACCATTCCTTATGGGAAGTCATATGGTAGGAGCAACTTGAGTCAATGGGTCAAGCATCATCACTTATAGTGTTAGCAAAAATAAATAATGCATCATTTCCACTATCATTAGAAGATTTTTTATGGACGAATCATCATATGATTTGTTTTTGTTTTTGCATTCCTTCTTCACATGCCCTCTCTTCCCACAATTACAACACTTCACTCTACTCCTCCCACGAGGTTCTTGTAACATACTAATTCTCTAACAAGGCTTCAAACAAATATTTACCATGAGATAAATAAACATATTAATCATTAAGTGAAAAAGATTGAACTTTTTTTTTGAATTAAAATATTTTCAAGGAACCAAAATACATCATATCGACATAACTTCCTTTTGGAATATACAACATGTAATAAATTACTGAATCATCATTTCATCTTTCAATCGCAATGATTTTCACTTGGTAAAATTTACATAGTTTATGAAATACAAGTCTCATATCAATAAGTATGTTGTATCTAGAATTCTAACATCCATATCACAAGTCTCGGCGAGTCTTCTGCTAGAGAGAGAGCATCTTCTGAGTGCTTTACCTCCAACCATAGACTACTGGTCCCCTGCTCACCTTCCAACTAGAAGTGGCTCTACCCTTCACGAAGAGTATAGACATAAGGTAACCAAATGATATTTTCCATTTGAGTACTGGTGTTGTATCCTACTTAACTCTATTGATCACACAACTCTAGACAATCCTCTAGCTAAGTATGATCATATCGACAGGTTAAGAAATTTGGACACGGTGAACCGACTAATGCATGCAGAGACATATGTATTACTTTGGTTAAAGATTCTATATAAATAGACATT
Organism: Cunninghamia lanceolata; assembly: GCA_027924645.1. Taxonomy (NCBI): domain Eukaryota; kingdom Viridiplantae; phylum Streptophyta; class Pinopsida; order Cupressales; family Cupressaceae; genus Cunninghamia; species Cunninghamia lanceolata. The sequence continues at coordinate 234,977 of BSBN01000053.1, read as the reverse complement.
TAAAGTAAACATAGTCATATTGTCCACACACCTCTAACTTGACTTGGATACTATCACACCCTTAAGTTTAACTTGGTAAACTTGGATCATCTGATAAATGGTTAAAAAATAGAGTCTTGTCTAACTCAAAGTCTAGTCTACCTGACTTAGATTAATTCTCATGATCCTATCATTCATACCCTAAGCATTTATGGGTTGACTATCCATCCAAAAATACCTCTTTGCATACTTGCAAAATTTGAGGTCTATGACTTAACGACATTTACTCCATGAGTCCATAACTCAAGTCGAATGTAATAAAACAAGTTGGTTTCTTATAAATAAAAATCACCACTGACTAAGTACAAACTTCTTTAGACAAGCCTAAATCAAACATTTAAGACCTAGGTTTCTCGACCCTTTGTTATCGACCAATATAAGATAGTATTATAAGGCTATAATATTCAACATGGTTATAATTAACCATACCCCTTTGGGTTCTCTTTTGACTAATAGTAAGTTTATAAGTACTATTTAAATAAACACGAAGATAAATTACTCTATTGAAATATTCTTCTTGTTTGGTTCGAATCCTTTGTAAATAAAGAAGTCAAATCTAGAAGATAGAACAATTGATATTCTTCAAATCAATGTTATTTGTTTTGAATCGAAATATACTTTAAAACTATCTCATAAATCCAAAAGCTTGACTATGGTTTCCACACCATGTTTACGTAAAGTTAATGTGAATTCTATATCTCAGAACTAAGATGTTACCGTGGTTCTCATTAACATATGAGTGTTTTGTTATCACAGTGAACAGGTTGGAGTACTATTCTTTACACCAAAACATAGATAGTAAGATAAAACTACCACTTATTCACATATTAAGAATACAAAAATAAACTTGTATCTCTGGTTATTGTCTAGTTATAGACATCCCTGATTTCTTTGAGATTCGATACACATATCCTCAACAAACTGGTAACAATAGCTTATATAATATCGACTATTTGGTTCATGTGCTCTAAGTTGTATACCACTCACAATATCTCACAGTTAAAGTCTGTAAAAACTATCATTTAATTCACAGTCTATGAAATATATCCCTATGTTCTCTTGAGGGAATAAACTATCAACTTATGAATTGCTTATATTCAGATATAACCATGAAAGCATCAAATGAGAAGCTCAACACAAAAGCATAAACAACACATGAGACACCAGATTTTTACGTGGAAAACCCTAAGAGGGAAAAACCATGGTGGGTGAACATAGCCCACATAAATATATAAGTTATATCAATACCGAAAAATAGAGGCTCACTACTTACAGGGCTCACTTCCCAAATTGCTCACTGCAAAGAAAGGCTCATTGCCTATGGATGGCTCACTGCCAAAGGGTGGCTCACTGCCAAAAGGAGGCTCACTACCAAAAGGTTGAACTGAGATAACAACATCTACTCCATGCCAGGGTTTAATTCCATTGAAGCACAAAACACCTCTACTTTTCTCTGCTACCTTACTTCACTTTATCTTCATATCTTCACACCTGGATACATTTTCATGACTTAATTACAAGTATTTATACACTACATCAACCTTGGAATGAACATCAAGGTCGGCATTACAATCATCAACCGTTGGAACAATCTCCAAGGTTAGCATTACAAGCATACATATAATAGGTTTGGACCTGATATAAATTTAGCTAAGAAAATATGTAAGAATGTATGCGGATCACGCCATGCCTTAGCTGGGACTCAAACACAATCTTCCACGCTACAACACACTATCATAATCTTCGATGCATCTCCGTAGATGATGAATTCAACCAAGTTGGCCAAGACTGATGTTAACACAAGTATTCTCAAGAACACGCTTCATGCATGATCTAAATTCCACCTTGTGGACCAATCCAAATGTAGGAGCATGATCAAGAGACATCCACAAGCACATTGCAATCACCAGGAACAACCGCACGATCTCTAACAACTTAATCAATAAGATTCTTTAAATTGGAGCACAAGAACAACACTGTCAGCCACTGTCATGAGTAAAAGATAGCTTATGGACCACCAAATCATGAACCATTACACTTGAAGGCATTTAACATCATCACTGACTTAATTCCAAAACCGTAGACCAAAATACTTCAATGCAGAGGAATGCGGAGCAAAACACTTTCTCCCTGTCACCACCAAACACAAAAAAAAGCTATTTTCACTTTGGTGAACATAACTCATTCAATTCTTCATACCAGAGGCTCAAACCCAGAATAAAACATCTTCAGATGGGCTTCTAAATAACTTCCAAACCATAGGTAAAGATATTTATTCTACAAGAAATGTAGAGCATTCTTTTGGATTGTTCTTTTGCATGTAATGCACTAATTCTACTGCAACACATTGTTATCACCGAAGGGGCTAATTTTCTCAATATCCTCAACAAAGTAAGAGTATAGTTGACACCAATGCCAACATAGATATGTTGACATCAATAACAACACCAATTAGGCACATACTTGCAACAATCTCCTCCTTTGTCATTGATGGCAACATATTATGTGAAAAACTGAAAGGACCATTAGACAAGATTCTCCCCCTTTCTCTTTACACTTATGCACTCTTTCTCTCCCTGAGTTTTTCACATGATTTCTCTCCCCTTTTGACATCAATGGCAAAGGGTGCCAAACATTATACATCTCTTTTTCTTCACATACTTGCAACCTTCTGGACTTGCTTTTCTCTTTTACTCCCACTGTCAACAATACTTCAACACTTACTACTCTTATTGTCAATCATCTAGCTACTCCCCTTGAGATGTAGCTACCAAAACATCAATCTAGATTAGAGGATGAGACTTTAAGCACCTCATGATTGATGCACTTTCCATGCATCTTAGTTTGGAGCAGGAGGGGTAATGACCCCCAACTTCTCTCTGAGATACTCAAAGGTATCTTTAGGTAGAGGCTTAGTGAAAATGTCTACAATTTGATCCTTTATGGACACATATTCTAACTTAAATTCATTCTCTATCACCTTCTCTCTCAAAAAGTGATACCTTATTGATATGTGCTTTGTCCTTGAGTGCATCACTGGATTCTTTGAAATGTTTATGGCACTTGTATTGTCACAAAATATTGCAATTGGATCTTCATACACAACTCTTATATCCTTCAAGGTCTGCTTCATCCATAATAATTGAGTGCAACAACATGCTACTACAATATACTCTACTTCTACAGTTGACAAAGAGATTGAATCTTGTTTCTTGCTCATCCATGAGACCAATCTATTACCAAATAAGAAGGCACCTCCACTTGTGCTCTTTCTGTCATCATCTCCGACACAATCTGCATCTGTATAAGCACTGAGAGTGAAATCATTGTCCTTTGGATACCATAGCCATAATCTGGAGTACCTTTCAAACATCTCAGTATTCTCTTAGTTTCCATCACATGTGATTCTCTTGGATCATCTTGAAACCTTGAAACAAGACAAACTGCATGCATAATATCAGGTCTGGTTTGATTTAGATAAAGCAATCCTCCAATCATGGATCTATATTTTTTTTATCAGCCTTAGGTGATTCATTAGTTTTGCTCAACTTGCAACTAGTCACCATAGGTGTACATACTGGTTTAGAGTCTTCCATCCCAAACTTCTTCAACAACTCTTTCACATACTTAGACCGAGATATGAAGATTCCTTTATCTGATCAATTAATTTGTAGACCCAAAAAGAAATTCATTTCACCGAACATGGACATTTCAAATTCACTTTTCATCTCATCGGAAAACCTTATGCACATACCTTCATTTTCTCCAAAGATAATGTCATCAACAAAGACCTCAACAATCAAGATCTAATCATCATTGATTTTGAAGTACAGATTGCTATCTGCAATACCTTTACTAAATCCCAATTGCAATAAATACCTGTCTAACCTTGCATACTAGGCTCTAGGAGCTTGTTTGAGTCCATACAATGCTTTCTTCAACCTGCATACCATATCACCTTGATTTTACAATTGGAATCCCTTTGGTTGCTCAATGTATACTTCCTCTTCTAATTCACCATTCAGGCAGGCAGATTTCAATTCCATCTGATATACCTTAAAATCTTTGTGAGCTGCAAACACCAGAAACATTCTAATTGCTTCAATCTGAGCTACTGGGTTAAAGGTTTATTCAAAATCTATCCCTTCAATTTGAGAATATCCTTTACATACAAGTCTTGCTTTATTCCTTACAACTTCTCCATTTTCATTTAGCTTGTTCCTGAAGACCCATTTAGTTCCAATAACATTTTTGTTAGCAGGTCTAGGAACTAATTTCCAAGTTTCATTCTTCTCTATCTGCAATAGTTCTTCCTCCATTGCCTTTACCTAATTTTCATCATTACATGCTTCATTCATAGTTTTTGGTTCAATCTTTGAAAGCAAACAGTAATTGACTTGTTCTTCTACAGCTCTTCTTCTTTTTAGCACACCTTTTCTCTTGTCACCTATAATCTGATCTTCAGAATGATTGATCCTTACATACTTGGGAGTCTTGACAACACTTTTTGGAGTCTCTTCTCGATCCTGGCTATCTGCTTGCTTATCTCTCTTTAATTACTATAGTCACAGGTTCATCTGGTTCATAACAACTTAGGTTTGATATTCTTTCCTTACCTTCATCTACCTTCACATTTGCACTCTCAACAATCTTTTTGAGACTTTTGTTGTAGCACCGGCAAGCCTTAATCTTGGTAGAGTATCCAAGAAAATCCTTCATCACATCTTGCATCAAACTTTCCTAGATCTTTATCTCTCCTGATATAGCATTTGCTTCCAAAGACTTTGAAATATTTTACTGTGGAAATTCTTCCATACCACAATTCATAGGGAGTTTTAGTACCATTACCTTTCACTTGAACTCTGTTTTGAATGTAGACAACAGTGTGAATAGCTTCTTTCCAAAAGACTTTTAGAAGACCTTCCTTCATCATTATCCTAGTAGGCTCCTGAACTGTCATGTCCTTCCTTTCCACAACTCCATTCTGCTAAGGAGTCCTAGGTGCAGACAACTGTCTCTTTATCCCATGCTCTTCACAAAAAATGTTGAATTCATTTGATGTGAACTCACCTCCTCTATCAGACCTCAAGCATTTGATCTTCAACTCTATTTCATTCTCAACCATTGCCTTGAAAGATTTGAACTTCTCTAGGGCTTCTGATTTATCTCTTAGAAATGTAACCCAAGTCATTCTAGAATAATAATCAATAAGTAACATAAAGTACTTGTCACCTTATATTCTTCTCACCCTTGTAGGACCACAGAGATCTGTATGCACTAGATCTAGCAAACCGGCAGAAGATTGTTCTTTGCTCTTGAAACTTGTCCTTGTCTACTTTCCCAACTAACATTCCTTACAAATTAAGTTGGAAGGTTTCACAAGTTTTGGTAAATCTCTCATAGCCTGACTTGAACTGATCTTTACCAGACTATCAAAGTTTATATGACAAATCCTTCTATGCCATAGCCAACTTTCATCTGCCTGAGCCAATAAGCAATAATGATTAGTTCATCTCAATTGATAGATGTTGCCTTTTGTCTTCTTACCGGTAGCAATCACAATTTTGGAGCTTTCCAACTTGTACCCATTATCTTTGAATCTCAGATCATATCCTTTGTCACACATCTGACCAATACTCAAAAGATTATGCTTCAAACCCTTCACATATAGAACATTGTCAGTATTATGCTTTCCATCAAATGAAATAAATCCTTTTCCACAAATCTTACCAGCTGCATTATCTCCAAACCTAACTAGTCCTCCATACTTTTCCAAACTTACAAACTTACTTTTGTCACCAGTCATGTGATGTGAGCATCCACTATCAATAATCCATTCATCCTTATCTTTCTCAACCTGAACAGCTAAAGCACTTTCTTCTACTGGTTTTTCATCCTTCACACAACTAGCAGAATTAGTAGACATAGGATCTTCTTTAATAGAAATAAACAGGCATTCATTTGCACTAGTATTAGCATCATCAGATTTATCATCAGTCACCCCTTCATCATCAAAATCTTTGACATAGTAGCATTTCTTTGGAACTCTAGGTCTGCTCTCATATTTCTTCTTATTTCTTTCAATTCTTTTAGGACATCTGGAAGCATAATGACCTACCACAAGAGAAACATTTGAAAAGTAATTTACCTTTGAACTTACTGGAGCCTCTTTGTAACCTGTCAACAAAGTTAGCTTCAATTTCATCAAAGTCATCATCCACCTTGTATTTCTCAGCTCTAGAGATCTCTGCTGAAGTACTGGCTTTAAAAGATGATTCAACTTTAGACAGGGCATCACCAAATTCTCTCATCTCAAAGGCTGTAAGCTCTCCAAGTAACTGATCTCTGTCAATAGTTTTTACAGTCATGAATTCTTCAATTGCAACTACCTTGTGACTATATGACTTTGGTAGTGATCTGAGAATTTTCATCACAACTTCCTTATCACCAAGAGTTCCTCCCATACCCTTTATTCCAGTGACAAGTTCATCAACTCTTTACATAAAGGCTGTTATGTTTTCATCTTCATTCATCTTCAAACCTTCATACTTCACTTTCAAACTTTGTAACTTGGCTTCTTTTACAGAATCATCTCCATCATATAATTTTTTTTGCTTCTCCCATACCTCATTTGTAGTTTCAAGGTCCACAACTTTTGTCAATACTGAGTCACTTAAGGAACTTAGTAGAGCATCCTTTTCTTTAACATCCACCTCATATTCTTTGATTTCATCTTCAGTTGTCAAACCACCTAGAGGCATGGTATATTTTGCTTCTGCAACTTTCCATACTTTATAACCAAGACAAAGAAGATGGCTTTTCATTCGTACCTTCCAAAGAACATAATTTGTCCCATCAAAATGCGGAGCTTCCTTCTTATAATACATTCTGGATCTTCCTCAAGCTGTTAGGCTTTCTTCAGAGGAACCTTGCTCTGATACCAATTGTTGAACTACACTGAACAACTAAGAGGGGGGGTGAATCAGTTGTCCTAAAACTTTTAACCAAATGTGATCATCAACTTATCAATTACTTATTCAGATATAACCATGAAAGCATCAAATGAGAAGCTCAACACAAAAGCATAAACAACACATGAGACACCAGATTTTTATGTGGAAAACCCTAAGAGGGAAAAACCATGGCGGGTGTTAGCCCATAGAAATATATAAGTTATATCAATACCGAAAAATAGAGGCTCACTGCCCAAATGGCTCACTGCCAAAAGGTTGAACTGAGATAACAACATCTACTCCATGCCAAGGTTCATTTCTATTGAAGCACAAAACACCTCTACTATGCTCTGCTACCTTCACTTTATCTTTGCATCTTCACACTTGGATACATTTTCATGACTCAATTACAAGTATTTATACACTACATCAACCTTGGAATGAACATCAAGGTCGGCATTACAATCATCAATTGTTGGAGCAATCTCCAAGGTTGGCATTACAAGCATATATAAAATAGGTTTGGACCTAATACAAATTTAGCTAAGAAAAAGATGTAAGAATGTATGTGGATCACGCCACGCCTTAGCTGGGACTCAAACACAATCTTCCATGCTACAACACGCTATCACAATCCTCGATACATCTTCGTAGATGATGAATTCAACCAGGTTAGCCAAGACTGATGTTAACACAAGTATTCTCAAGAACACGCTTCATGCACGATCTAAATTCCACCTTGTGGACCAATCCAAATGTAGGAGCATGATTAGGAGACATCCACAAGCACATTGCAATCACCAAGAACAACCTCACGATCCCTAACAACTTAATCAATAAGATTCTTCAAACCAGAGCACAAGAACAACACTGTCAGCCACTGTCATGAGTAAAAGATAGCTTGTGGACCACCAAATCATGAACCATTACACTTGAAGGCATTTAACATCATCACAGACTTACTTGCAGAACCACAGACCAAAATACTTCAATGCAGAGGAATGTGGAGCAAAACACTTTCTCTCTGTCACCACCAAACACATAGAAAAAGTTATTTTCACTCTGGTGAGCATAACTCACTCAATTCTTCATACTGGAGGCTCAAACCCAGAATATAACATCTTTAGACAAGCTTCTAAATAACTTCCAAACCACAAGTAAAGATATTTATTCTACAGGAAATGCAGAGCATTCTTCTAGACTGTTCTTCTGCATGTAATGCACTGATTCTACTGCAACACATTGTTATCACCGGAGCGGCTAATTTTCTCAATATCCTCAACAAAGTAAGAGTACAGTTGACACCAATGACAACACATATATGTTGACATCAATGACAACACTGATTATGCACAAACTTGCAACAGTCTTCTCCTCTAAGCAAGCCTGAAATTGCTCTTTGTTTGAGCATGCAAGTTAAGGGAATACATGGTAATTAAAACACCACTCTCTCCATTCAACAACCTCCCAAAAGTATTCTTAGGTTAAAGATACGGTTAAGAGGTGAACACCTCTTGTTAAAGAAGGTTGTTACAAATAAACCTACTATCTTCAAATTCCAGTCAAAGATTATTTACTTACAATAATCTAATAGCATAGATATTATTAACGATAGAGATTATGAAAATGCAATGTATACTTACATTTCCTCACATGTTATGCTCAACATGTGATTGGGTTGAGAAAATCTCCCCTTTCACATTTTTGTGAAGACCAAGTTGATTTTGATTGATAAAATATGAAAACTTGATGTTAAAAACTTTCTACAACAACTTTGTAACACAGCTGCAAATGACAAATGAAGTGCGGAAAAGAATATCTGATCCTCAGATAGATATTATGTATATTATTATGACGTACACTCAAGAACATTACATTCATCATCTTACAATGCGTGCTGGCATAGACTCAGACATCTATGTGGAAAGAGGAGCTTAAAACATATAGAGCAAGCAAGAGATAATAGCACTCTTGTTTTTAAACTCTTCTTGCTACATAAAGAGCATGCTATCTTTACGACAAAGAGCAAACCAGAGATAATGGTACTCTTTTACAGACTTCAACACTTAGACTCTAGACTCTCTAGGATTTCACTTCACCAGAAATCGTTGAGAAGAGAAGGCGTCCCTCTTGCCTTATATAGGGAGTGTGGGCAAAGCTTTAACCTTGTCTTTCACAATTCTTTTGAAATCTGTCCATAGAAAGTGGACACGTGCAAACCTTATCCGAAGGATTACCCGGTTGAGGATAAGGATTCCTCTGGTGGGACCAATTAATCCGTGAATAAAGATAAGGCCGACCGACTGACAAAACTTTACAAGATTCTCTTTTGATCACGAGAGGTATAACTCATGCTTACGATAAGGTATGTAAGCTGTCCCCTTTTACCGTGGTGAGGCCCACGTCTATCATTTGCATCAAGATGATAGATGCTCTTGATGGATGACAAGCCCATCCATTAGCCTAGGATCTGGTACTATTAGAGGTACTGGAGTTGAGAGGATCCGATTGGTTGAACATGCAGCCTTCACAAAATTCTCCATCAGGATGAGTGCAGTCGGGTGAGCGATAGTTTCCACTGGCGCCATAAGTTGGTATTCTGGGATCATCAGCGGAGCATTCGACACAATTAGCACAAGTTTGTGTGGATGAATGTGGGATACATCCAAGTGGTCGACTTCCTTCTTGTTCTTTCCAGATAATGCTCATTGTTTTTAACTTATAAAGGCCATATAATCCGCGAGACATAGCTTGTGGTGTAGCACCATTCATTCGATAGGTTTTGGTGTGAATCCAGACAGGAGTTTGATGAGCATGAAAGTATCTCAATCGATTACCTACTGTCCAATGTTCAAAAACTGAGGAAGAACCTGCAGGGCCATAGACTTGACAGAGATGTCTACTAATTGGATTATCTTCAGAGGAGCTAAAAGTAAGTTTGAAAATACACCCAGTGTATGCTGTTGTTCCTTCAAACTGTAAATCTTCTGCTGGTGGATAGGGTCCTTGAAAAAGGTTACGTATGAGAATCTTACCATCTTCGGCATTTAACCACTGATCTGGCCGTGTTACTAGAGGATTAAGAAATTTGACTGGGAGAACAAAATCTCCACACCAATTCTGAAGCACATGCCCTATATTAGGATTGATGGGTTCGGCTTCAGCTGAAAACTGAAAAAAAGGTTGCTCAGTCCATAACCTTGGAGAGGTGAGTTGTTGTTTAGCAATAAGCAGTCGAAAACGGTCAAAGAGAAAATCATTAGCCATTTGGTAATTATGCAAAGCCCTTCGTTGAAAAGGATTTGTACTCCATTCTCTATGACTTTCTTCATACCACCGTTGTTCTCTGATTCTGATGATGCGAACGACCCCTCTTGCTTGAAGGTCATCAATGTGACCTTCTCTTGACATAAAATCTGCAAAAATATTTTCAACTCCTGGAAGATGAACAAAATCAAATTCATAAGTACTGAGGAGTTGAGCCCATCGGAGAAGATGACCTCTTACCACCTTATTTTTGGATTCCTTTCTAAAGAATCCTCGCAGATTTTGGAAATCACTTTTGAGCAGGAATCTCTTGTCAGCAATAAACATTTGGAAAGTTTGGAAAGTATTGACAACAGCAAGAATTTCTTTATGAGTGCTGTGGTAATCTACTTCACTATTTTTAAAACTTCCAGAGATATAACGAACAATCTCACCTTTATCTTTGGGATTGAAGGAGATTGTTTTCTGCTCTCGAAGAACACCTGCCCAGGCACCTTCACTTGCATCTGTTTCAACAATTTTAAAACCTTTTCCTGGCAGCTTTAATGGTGGTAGCTGGGAACACTTTTGCTTGATATGCTCAATTAATGCATCATGCTTTGTGGTCCATGGTGGTGGCTTCTTTCCTAGAAGCTTGCTTAACTCCAGCCTGTCTTCGACAAGCTTATAATAGAATCCTGCAATATAATTTACAAGGCCCAAAAACCGTTGAAGTTCCTTGACAGTGGTGACTGGAAGAAGGGCGATTTTACACAGGATGTGTGGTTGGGCCTCCATCCTCCCCCCTGGAAGAAGCTTGATGCCAATAAACACAATCTAGGATTAAGCAAAGAAAGACTTGGTAGGATTGACAGCAAGACCATGGTGTTGACAAATAGAGAGGAATTGACGAAGATGGTCAAGATGGTGAGGCATATCCTGGTTGAAGACAAGAATATCATCAATATAGGGTTGGATGAATTTGGCATAAGGTCAAAATATAACATCCATTTTTTGCTGAAAAATGGACGGAGTAGTTTTTATATCGAATGGAAGGACAGTCCATTCATACAGACCTTGGGGAATGGAAAAAGCTATTTTATAGAAATCAGCACTTTTGAGGCCAATTTGCCAGAACCCTTTTGTTAGATCAAATTTAGAATACACATGACTACCTTGAATAGTCTGCCAGATATGATCTTTACTAGGTAGAGGATGCCGATTGTCAACAAGACAGTCATTTAACGGCTTATAATTGACAACAAGCCATTTTTCAGGCAATTCTTTACCATTCTCATCAACCTTTGGTACATACATTGCATGACAGGAGAATGGTGAGTCAGAAGTTTGAATAATTTTGAGCCTTTCAAGCTCTGCAACTTCAGTTCTGCAACTTCAGTTCTGCAAGTTATTAGTTCAGATGAACTCATTAAAAAATAATTAGCCTTAGCCTTAGGCATGAGTTCATTACCTTGAGGATCCTGCTTCAGAGGGAGATCACATGTCAAGTTCCTTTTCTGCTTCTTTAAATCTTTTGTCATAATAGTGTTAGCAAAAGTAGTTTTAATCTCTACAAGAGATTCTTGACCTTCATCAATTTGTTTGGCTAGCCAAACTGTATTAACCGGTTTCTTTTTCTTTTCCTTTTCTAACTTGGATGAATAAGCTAGATCTTGATAAAGCCTTAGAAGCTGATATATGCCTCTGATGATAATAAAATCAGAGTCAATGGTAAAAGGTTCCCATTGCTAAATAGCTTTGCTTCCAATTACACCATCATAGCCTTCAACTTCATATTGAACAAACATTAGGTTATCGGTAAAACCATCAAATCCAATTTGAATAGGAGCAATGCAGAAGGAGGAACTATCTTCTTTTTTAGAATTACCAAAAGTAATCCCTGTGGTACCTTCCATCCAGGCATCTTTTGGGAAAGCATTGTATCTAGAAATATTTAAATCTGCTCTAGTATCAATGAGAAATGCTAAAGGCTATGCCATAATACCTGGAAAGTGGATGGTTAGGATAATGCCGGGGCATAAAGTGGTTGGCTTAGTTGTTCTCTTGTAGGCTTTCATCTGACGGCTACTTGATCCCTCTTCAAAAGTAACGCGAGGTTCACCTTCTTCTTCTACAGCATGATGAATGAGAGGGCTGTAGGGCTTTTCTTCACAATACAGTTGTTCTTCTATGGAAGAAGCTTGAGCAGACAACTGTATGGATCTAGCAGAATTGAACTGGCTGACAAACTTATCAAGTTTAGGTGCTTTCTCCATTTCTTCTGTGAGATAGAAATTTTCTTCATCATCAATTTCTAAAATTTTTGCCTGAGCTTGAGTAATAACCTTTTCAAGAAAGGCTTTTCTATTTCTTCTCCAAATGCGTCTTGCCATGCTTCCTGGAGAAGGAGCATCAATCATGGATCTCTGAGATCCAAGTGGTTGTGACCGTTGAGCTGGAGGCCTGGGAAACCATGGTGATGGTCTGTAACCATGCTGAATTGCTGTGGGAGAGACTGATGATTCAGGTTGGAGAATAGGCGCTCTCCAAACAGGGAGTTTAGCTCTTAAGGCCCCACTTTCAATGGGCGGCTAGAGTAAGAAATACTTTCTTGCTTTGAGCTGATCCAATTGAGCTATTAGTTTCTTCCAGGTTTCTTGACCCATATCCATGGTATGGAGTTGAGATTCAGTTTGGACAATATCTTCAATTACCTTGTCCAATTCTGCACGGGTGTCCCTTTTGAGCATTCTGCAATAGAAGGAGACTTCCGAATCCTCATTAGAGGATTGAACTTCTTTGGTCATTAAATTGACCTGAGCTTGTTTGTGAGTTGACACATAATTTTCAGACTTAGACTCTGTACTGGATTCTGAACTGGAGAGGATTATATCCTCTGAGTCTGATGGGTAAGCATTGATGAATTCAAATTCATCATTTTCAACACCTGCTTCTCGAGCTGCATGGGCCTTCCCTTTGCCTTTTTTCTTATTCCTATCCGGGCATTTATTTGCAAAATGATCACCCTTGCAAATGTAGCAGGTAGGTTTCCATTTCTTGGAACCCTTTCTTTTCTTATCTCTCTTCCTGAAGTATCCTTTTTTCTTGGGATACTTATTTTTGAATTTCTTCATTTTCTTCTTATAAGACTTTTCAGAATTGTCACAATTGTAACAAGAAGATTTTCCTTTTTCTGGAAACTGATTGGAAGGCATAATCTGGTAACATACAGATGAAGAAAGTAAGGGTTGTACCTTTTTTATTTCTTTCTTGGCTTTTTCTTCTTACAGATTTCTTCATTAATCTGTGTTAAGAATTGAACTAACTATGGATAGGTTAGCTCTTTCATTTCTATGTTATCTACTACCAGATTCTCAAGAACTTTCTTGTGATAGAATTCTCCTATCACAATACCAAAACTTTTTAGAAAAGTAGTGAACATGAATTCACGATTCTGCTCACAGCCTGAAAAATAGAAATTCTCATATTAGACATCACAATACTGCTTGAAATATTTGAGGTCTTTACATTTACCTTTGATAAACTTATTGTAGGCCAACTTTTCTTTGGTGTCTATTTTACCAACAAACAGACGTGTTAATTAGGCATAGACTTGATCTGTACCTCTTTCTAACAGACTTTGTCTGTAAGCATCATCTAGCCGATGCCAGACATGTCGTGCAATGCCGGTCATGGCATTCAGAGCCTGCTTTATCACCTGCTTTTCATCTGCATCAGCATTAGTGGATATATAATTTGTTATCCAGGCTCGCATTGCATCTATTCCTCTTGTATTTTCAATATCTTCAAAATGATCAAAATTAACAAGGGGCGATGTATCAGCTTTCAGAGTTTGAATATTTTTGAATGGATCAACAGGATTAGATCCATTAGGATTAGAACTAGAACCACGAGCCATTTGGAACTTTCCTTTAGCTTGTTCCTCTGGAGTGGTGTCTCTCAGATTCCCTGTGGAGGGATCATAAACCTTTTCAATCACAGGCTACCTGACTTCAGTCTTTAACTTAGGTCCTTCATACTGAGCCTGTAGATATCCCTTTGCACTGGAAGGGAAATTCTTTGTTCTTATAGTCTGCTGCTGTTGGACTATATGGGTCACGGACTAAATAGTCCTAGACTCTTCTTGCAGGGCAGACTTTATATCAGAGCATTCTGATTTGATGGAATCACTCATAAGCAGTTGTGATTGTGCAATTGAATGAACTTCTTCAGAGATTTCAACAAGTCTCTGACTATTATGCTTGACATGTATATTTGTTGTGTTCAATTGAGAGCCAAGCACATCACAATCTAATTTGACTTCACTTCTGACTTTCTGCAGAAGTTCTCTCTATTGTTCTAAAGATCGTTGCTAAGCAACCCACCAGGTTTCTGTTTGGCTTTTGAACTCAGTATACTGGGCTTTGAGTTCCTGAAGATCTTTGTTAACAGAGTTCATCCACTGATCTGTGAGACGCTTTTCCAAGCATTCAAGAGTGGAGATAAGAGAATGGAAATTCTCTTGAGCACTAAGGCGTGCTTTCTCAGCCTTGACTGCTTCGATCTGATGCTAGATCTTTCTATCCTCAACAAGGAGCAGGGATTTCCTTAGGCAAAGGTTTGTCCAGTTAAGCAATTTGCTTTGGCTGGAGCCTTGGGAACTTTCAGCAATAGGAAATAAATGCAGTAGCCAGAAATCAGCTTTGTAGGTTCCAGTTGTATCAAATAGAATGAAATCCCTAAAGGGTGGAATAGTACCAGGCACTAGACAAGGGCCAGCAGGAGTGGCTATAGCCTTTTCATGGGACTCAGAAATATCCTGTTCAGGCATAGTGGCTTGTTGAGCTGAAAACATTCAGAAATGGCCAAATTTAGGAGGAAAGACAAAAGAACAGTCTTCACATCTATACAACCCATTATCTAATTTAGAAAACTTTTTATGGGTGCATGATGGACTAGCAGGAATGGCTGAAGTTGTTGAGCTGCTAGGCTTTGCAACAGTAGGGATTGTAAACAAACTTTCAAAACCCTTAGAGGGTTGTAATCTAATGCTCTGGGAGCGGGGCATATAACTCATAGATGGACCAGGTTGGTTGTAGTTGAAAATTCTCTCTGTTCTCATGGAAGGTCCAGTGCGCAAGGCAGGCTGGTTGCCGGATGAGAATCTGATTACTGCCTGATCATCTATTTCTTCAATTAAGATGCCTCTCATTGTGGCTGTCTCTCATTTTCTGCTTCTGCTTGACTATCACTATCCCAAAGATCTAATGCCCATTCTTCAGGCATCTTAATATCCTTGTGCTTAATTATTTTGGGAGCAGTCAACTGTGTGCTATCACTGGAAGATGTCCAAATGGTAGAAAGACCTTCTAACCTTTGGGCTTTTCTGGGATTAATCATTAAGGGAATGACCTTATTATACAATCGATAGTGAACCAGAAATGTCAGGGAATGGTCGACAGACTTCTTCTTCATGAAGAGGTTCATTGTCTTGAAGTTATATTCAAGAACGTCTTTTAAATTTCCATCTTTTAGACTGACAGGAAAGTCTCCGGTTGGTTGAACATGTAGCCTTCACAAAATTCTCCATCGGGATGAGTGCAGTCGAGTGAGCGATAGTTTCCACTGGTGCCATAAGTTGGTATTCTGGGATCATCAGCAGAGCAGTCGACACAATTAGCACAAGTTTGTGTGGATGAATGTGGGATACATCCAGGTGGTCGACTTCCTTCTTGTTCTTTCCAGCTAATGCTCATTATTTTTAACTTATAAGGGCCATATAATCCACGAGACATAGCTTGTGGTGTAGCACCATTCATTCAATAGGTTTTGGTGTGAATCCAGACAGGAGTTTGATGAGCATGAAAGTATCTCAATCGATTACCTACTGTCCAATGTTTGAAAACTGAGGAAGAACCTGCAGGGCCATAGATAAACTGTATGGATCTAGCAGAATTGAACTAGCTGACAAACTTATCAAGTTTAGGTGCTTTCTCCATTTCTTCTGTGAGATAGAAATTTTCTTTATCATCAATTTCTAAAATTTCTGCCTGAGCTTGAGTAATAACCTTTTCAAGAAAGGCTTTTCTATTTCTTCTCCAAATACGTCTTACCATGCTTCCTGGAGAAGGAGCATCAATCATGGATCTCTGAGATCCAAGTGGTTGTGACCGTTGAGCTGGAGCCCTGGGAAACCATGGTGATGGTCTGTAACCATGCTGAATCGCTGTGGGAGAGACTGATGATTCGGGTTGGAGAATAGGCGCTCTCCAAACTGGGAGTTTAGCTCTTGAGGCCCCACTTTCAATGGGAACACTTTTGCTTAATACGCTCAATTAATGCATCATGCTTTGTGGTCCATGGTGGTGGCTTCTTTCCTAGAAGCTTGTTTAACTCTAGCCTGTCTTCGGCAAGCTTATAATAGAATCCTGCAATATAATTTACAAGGCCCAAAAACTGTTGAAGTTCCTTGACAGTGGTGACTAGAAGAAGGGTGATTTTACATAGGATGTGTGGTTGGGCCTCCATCCTCCCCCCCGGAAGAAGCTTGATGCCAATAAACACAATCTGGGATTGAGCAAAGAAAGACTTGGTAGGATTGACAGCAAGACCATGGTGTTGACAAATAGAGAGGAATTGACGAAGATGGTCAAGATGGTGAGGCATATCCTGGCTGAAGACAAGAATATCATCAATATAGGGTTGGATGAATTTGGCATAAGGTCGAAATATAACATCCATTTTTTGCTGAAAAATGGACGGAGCAGTTTTTATACCGAATGGAAGGACAGTCCATTCATACAGACCTTGGGGAATGGAAAAGGCTATTTTATAGAAATCAGCACTTTTGAGGCCAATTTGCCAGAACCCTTTTGTAGACGTAAACATATTTTTGTTTTCGATGCAAGGAATGACGTTTTCAACAAAAAAGGTCGCCTTAGTCGCAAAATGACTAACATTCAACCTTGACGATGTTGAATTCACAAAAATGACTTGGCTGACATTAAAAACATGTCAAAAAGACTCTAAACGACATCGACAACTTGCCAAGTTGAGAAATAAACTTAAACCAACTTGATTAGGCACAACTTACCTTAATCAACAAGGTTCACTAATTGAAGGTACACTATATTCAGACTACAAATGAACTATTCAAAACCAAATGTCTATTCTCCTCTCCTTGGAAGATACTCTCTCTCTCTTTCTTGGAGAGTGGTCAAAACCTATTTTCCTAAATACAACTTGCAATTCACCAAACTGGGATTAGTCCATCGTTAGTCCATTCACAAATCTTATGAATAACAAATCAAAACCTCATAATATAAATTTTTGAATTATACAAGATCACATGTATTATACTTAATCACATGAACTGATATTTAAGAAAATAAAGATTTACTCTGACATTATATCTTAACGTCTAAACATTTGTCCATAAAATTCACTACTAATCATGTGAAAGTAAATAGTAAAATCAAAGCCAAAATTTGGGATGTAACATATCTCTCCCCTAAAGATTCATCATCCTTAATGATTCAATGTATCACAACATAATTTAAAACAAGTTTTTTGTTTAATTGTTCAAAACATGAAATAAATGAGGAAATCTCTGATAGAACTCATGGTAATCCTCCCATGTAGCACTATCTTCTGCATACTGGTCCCACTAGACCTTGCACTACATAACCTCTCTATTATGCAAATGGAGCTTGCATGTTTCGAGCGCCTTGAGAGGCTCGATCATGACCACTCCTGGGTCCTGTATTTGTAATACATTTTGATTAAGAACATGGTTATCCCTTGCAATATACTTTTTTGAATAGGAAACATGAAAAACATTATGCATTCTAAATAAAGTTGGTGGTAGAGCAATTCTGTAGGCAACTGGATTGATCACTTCGAGAACTTCGAAGGGTCCTACATAACGAGGAGCTAATTTGGAAGAATTTCCAAAATTTATAGAACTTTTATGAGGTTTGACCCTTAAAAGGACTTTTTCTCCAATAGAGAATTGTCTCGGTATTCACTTGGTATGAGCATAACTTTTTTGTCTATCATTAGCTTCTGCCAATCTCTTTCTAATCAATTTTACTTTTTCTTCCATTTTTTCTAGGATTTATCGATCAATGTTAATCCTATCTTCTATCTTATCCTAGCTTATAGGAGTTTGATATCTTCTTCCATACAATGCTTCAAATGGTGCCATTTTGATAACATAATGATAGGAGTTGTTATAGTCAAATTCCACAAGCGATAAGTATTCCTCCCACTTATATTGCTGATCCATGCAATACATTCATAACAAATCCTCTAGAAATTAGTTAACTCTCTCAGTTTGACCATCTATTTTAGGATGATAAGCTGTACTCACATTAATCTTGGTTCCTAGCGCTAAAAATAAGGTTTGCCAAAACCTTGACATCATGCACGCATCTCTATTTGAGATAATCTTCTCAGGAACTCCATGTAATCTAAACACTTCTTGAACAAATTTACGAGCTAAAACTGGTGCTCCATCAGTTAAATTTCTAGGCATTAAATAAGCTACCTTTGTGAGTTTATCCACCACTACTAAAATTGCATCATTTCTATTTCTAAACATTGGAAGACCTTTAACAAAATCCATACTAATGATTTGCCACTTCCATTCTGGTACATCACGTGGATACAAAAGTCCTGCGAGATGCTAATGTTCTGCTTTAACTCTCTGGCATTCTAGGCAACTTGCCACAAATCTTGCACCATCGTTCTTCATTCCTTTCCTAAAATAAAGAGGTTTTACATATGCTAGAAGTTTGGTTACTCCTAGATGTCTCGAATATGGTGCGGAATGAACTTCTTTCCACACAAGATTCCTTAGTTTGGCAAAATCAGGAACATACATTCTTCCTCTATACCTTAACAGTCCATCAGATTCAAAATGAAACCCATCATACCTTGAATATTGAGGATTCGCCATAAGGGCTTGCTTAACCTGCTCATAGTATTCATCACTTGATAAATTTTGGAACACTAAATCCTTAAAGTTTGCATGAATAGAGACAATTGAAGAATATGTCTCTGCCGACTCAATGCATCTGCTACTATGTTCTCTTTACCTTTGATATAATTTATCTCAAAGTCATAGTAGGATATCAACTCTAACCATATTATTTTTTGTGCATTCAAATGAGGTTGAGAAAATATATACTTGAGACTTTGATGACCTGACTTTAGCACAAAGGTTTTCCCTAACAAATAGTGACTCCATACTTGCAAAGCATGCATAAATGCTGCTAGTTCTAAATCATGTGGAGCATAATTTTGCTCATAATATTTTAACTTCCTAGACTCATAGGCTATCACTCACTCATCTTGCATAAGTACTCCTCCTAAACCTTCTCCTGAGGCATCAGTTATTACCTCAAGTTGACCTTCGGGATCGGGAACTTTCAGAATTAGTGTCATTGTCAAATTCTCTTTTAATTGATCGAATGTCTCTTGACATTTTTCTGACTAATCAAAATGTTTCCCTTTCCTTTGCAATGAAGTGATTGGACTTGTAATTTTGGAGAAATTCAAAACAAACTTTCTGTAGTATCCTGCTAATCCCATGAAGCTACGCACTTGATGCAGTCAAGGTAGGAGGGTCCAATGAAGGACTGTCCAGCTTTGTAGCCTTAAAAAGACAACATCATGATCATAACAAGATGTAACAAAAAAATACAACTAACAACATAATGATGAAAGATATTCATAAACACATGACACAAGATATATCCTAGGAAAACCCTCAAAGGGAAAAACCCAGCCTTCAAAGATCACTTCTCATTATATCATAATCTCAAAACTTATTACATATGCCTCTAGGGATTTTTAGGGACTAGGCCACAACCTAGGCTTACAAAAGATTCATACAACAACATTCTTCCATGTATTCTTTTCCTTTCTCCTCCTCTATCCACTTCTCTGTATCTTCTTCTGCTCTCTGCTCTGTCTTCAGCTTCTGCTCTACTATCTTCTTGGGGTTAGAACACCTCTACACCTTTTGGATTATTCATCTTTTCACATACTTTCTTCACATACTTTGCCACTGCTTTGAAACAATCCTTTACTCTTCATTTATATCCTCTGCAAAACTTCAAAACATTATCTTGTCAGCCTAATTGTAGTGTGTAATATGAAATGTGTAGGAAACAAGTAGGTCGGTGTCCAACACTCAGCAATGCTTCACAAATGATGGAAACTTGATGCAGTTCTCCATGAAGGTCAGCTAGGTCCCAAATTACCTTGAAATATGTTCCATTAGGCTCCGCAAGTCATGAAATTGCTCCGCAAACCCATTAGACTTCAACTCAACACTGACTGCTTTGCTCTGAGAAAATAGGTAATCTTCTGATAGCGATATCTCTTAGCAGACTAATCCAAATGACCTAAATTTTAGATATGATGTAGATGTCATGTCTTAGAAACTAACTCCTACTCCACAAGCACTGATGTTAAAATGTGGTAAAATACGGTAATCTCCAATGTCTCTTCCTGGCATTCTGCAACTCAACATTAACTATTCCAATTTACTTGAATGGCTTTCGAATGCCCCTGCATTAGACTCTCAGAGTTAATTGAAAAGTGAGACTCTTCACTTTGGCCTGTATTCTATCAGAATCAATGCTGTCTCTTAGGATAGGTTTGGCGATCTATTCATAGGTACTTGCAACTGCCTTAAGGTCAGCAGTTTGTTTAAGTCATCCATGCAAACTACCTCAAGTTCGGTGATCTATTCACAAATCACTACATTGCCTCATGGTCAGGGGTCTGTACAGGTCTTCTCTGTAGATTGCCTCAAGTTTCTTCTCACTTCCGGTTATCTAAATTCAACGCTCTTCTTGCAAGCCATTGCACTACCTCAATGGTCGGCGGTCTGAGCAAGTCCCCTTCACAAGCTGCCTCAAATTCTTCACTTTGTGGCAGTCTAGGTTCAGCGGCCTGGCTACAATGTTGCAACTGCCTCATAGTTCAACATTCTTTTGTCAAACACTTGTAGGCTAATTCAAATCAATACTACCTTCAATCAATTAAGAGTAAAATAACCTCAGCATCCTCCGGAACAATAATTGATTTAGTCAATACATTCTTAAATTCCCTTTGCGGTACTTCCTAACCTCTAGTTCTAGATACAATTCTTTCCACACACATCAAAATCCTTTAGTTTCTTCTCCGCATACACTTCTCCTACACTTTCCTCTAATTCTTTGTCCTTATTTCCTTTACCTCGGTACATAAACTTTCTCTTGCACTGGTTCCTCAACTGATTAGTCTACAACAAAATTCTCCTTAAGATCAATGTCTCACCCTCTTCTAGTTTCTCTGCTGAACTTAGTGATTCAATAGGTTCTTCTTCCTCTGCATAAGTTATCTCTACATTATTGACTGCTCCTCTGGTAAATTGTCCTCTTGGTGACATTCAATGCTTGATGCTTTTCACCTCCATACTTGAAAACAGGTTCCTCTCCTTTCAAATCCTCTTTCATCCCTCCGGTACCCTTCATTACGGTAAGAATTATGGCTTCCTTTGTTGCTGTAGTAGAATCTTCTGTCATCTCTCCCTCTATGGTATGAATTATTGTCCTTGTTTTGCTCCACAAGTGGTCTTCCCTTTCTACATCTTGATCCATATCCTTCTTTTCCTCCAACACATGAATACTTCAGTCTATACAACCTTTTGAACATACAAGTAACATATTTCCAATTCAATCCATAAATCCATTCGTAATCCATCTACATACAACCTATCATAGGCTTTCTCCTCTGCATTTTGTTCCAACACATCCTTTCAAAGTGATTCCTTAATCCACATAACTTACAAGGGTATAGATCCCAACACATTTCATTTACATGTCCATGTCTATTACAATAAGAACAATGCATACCTTTCCTTCCCTGAGTTGATTTGTTTGAACTTGTGACAACATCCTTATCCTCTTTACCTCTGATATATCCAAGGCCTTCATTTCTTGATCTCATTGCCAGCTCAATAGGCTCTATAATTCCTTGCTGATATTTTCCCAGTCCTTTTCCTTCATATCCCATTCTTTTCATGATTGTATAACCAACATTGTTTAGAGAACTTTCTTTGTCAACACCATTGCCAACAATTGTAGATTCAGTTACATTGTTATCTTCAATCTCAGTTTCTAAAGAAGCTTCTGCAGTATCACACAAATCATTAGTATCACAAGAAACATCACAAAGTTTAGGCTTAGATCTCAAACATTCATTTTCTTCCCTGCATGCTACAAGTGACTTCTGTAACCGATTAACCTGTTATTTCAATCTAAATATTTCACTCCCTTGTAAACTATTTTCCTTTTTTAACTTCTCCAAACTTTCCTTCAGATCTATGTTCCTCTTTTCAATCTGCAAAACAACTTGCATCCTTCTTCCAATTCTTCAAAACTCCTTTTGACATACTCAAACAACTTCAGCTCTTCTTCTAATTCTTCATTCCTCCTATGTACATTTTCTAATTCTTCTTCTAGAGTATCATATTTGCCTTCTCCTAGTTCTTTTATCTTCTCCATCAACTCTCAGTTATACTTTTTGATTTCACACAATTCTTCTTCCAGAACATCCTTCTTGCATATTAGGTTTTCATTTTCTTTCTTCATCCTCTTTCCAATCTTCCCCATTGAAACAAATCATACAACGACTTAATATGAAAAGCTTACCTGGATTGTTCTTGCCTTGATCTTTCTTCCATGGTGATTCCTGTTATACTTTAGGGTTTCACACTTTCTTCCAACACTTTCTATCTTCCCAACATATTCACAACCATCCCAAAAAATTTGCAACCATCCCAACAGATTCACAACTAGCCCAACAGATTTGAAACCATCTCTGATACCACTTGATGCAGTCAAGGTAGGAGGGTCTAATGAAGGACTGTCCAGCCTTACAGCCTTAAACAAACAACATCATGATCATGACAAGATGTAATAGAAATATACAACTAACACCAGAATGATAAGAGATATTCATAAACACATGATACAAGATATATCATGGGAAAACCCTCATAGGGAAAAACCCATCCTTTAAAGATCACTTCTCATTATATCATAATCTCAAACCTTATTACATATGCCTCTAGAGATTTTCAAGTGCTAGGCTACATCCCAGGCTTACAAAAGATTCATACAAAAACATTCTTCCATGTCTTCTTTTCCTTTCTCCTCCTCTAACCACTGCTCTGTATGTTCCTCTACTCTCTAGTCTGTCTTCAGCTTCTACTCTGCTATCTTCTTGGTCTTAGAACACCTCTGCACCTTCTGGATTATTCATCTTTTCACATACTTTCTTCACATACTTCACCACTTCTTTTAAACAATCCTTTACTCTTTATTTATATCCTCTGCAAACCTTCAAAACATTATCTTGTCGGCCTAATTGTAGCATGTAATATGAAATGTGTAGGAAACAAGTAGGTCAGTGTCCAACACTCAGCAATGCTCCACAAATGATAGAAACTTGATGTGGTTCTCCATGAAGGTTAGCTAGGTCCCAAATTACCTTTAATGGTGTTCCATTAGGCTCCGCAAGTCATGGAATTACTCTGTAAACCCATTAGACTTCAACTGAACACTGATTGCTTTGCTTTGAGAAAATGGTAATCTTCTGATAGTGATATCTCTTAGCAGACAAATCCAAATGACTTGAATTTCAGATATGATGTAGATGTCATGTCTTAGAAACTAAATCTTGCTCCACATGATCTGATGTTAAAATGTGATAAAATGCGGTAATCTCCAATATCTCTTCCTGGCATTCTGCAACTCAACATTAACTGTTCTAATTTACTTGAATGACTTCCGGATGCTCCTGCATTAGCACTTCATGCACATTTTTAGGCATAGGCCAATCTAGGATAGCTTTGAACTTTGCTGGATCTACAGAAATTCCTTCAACATAAATTATGTGTCCTAAATACTGAATTTCCTCTTTAAAGAATGAACACTTAGAAAGTTTCCCATATAACTTATGCTCTCTCAACTGCTGCAATACTATTCACAGATGTTGCAAATGTTCTTCATTCTTAGAATAAATAAGGATATCATCAAGAAAAACTAGAACAAACTTGTCCAAGAAATCTTTAAACACAACATTCATCAGATTCATGAATGCGGTAGGGGTATTCATAAGTCCAAATGGTAACAATGTAAACTCATAGTGTCCATATCTTTTTCTAAAAGTTGTTTTATAGATATCTTCTTCCTCCAATCTTAGTTGATGATATCCTGATCTTAAATTAATCTTTGAAAACATAGAAGATCCACGCATTTGATCAAAAAGATCATCTATACATGGTAATGGATACTCATTCTTTATCATTGCTTTGTTGAGCATACAATAATCTATACATAGATGCAAGGTTCCATGTTTCTTTTTAACAAAGATTATTGGTGCACCCCATGGAGAAACACTAGGCTTAATCAGTCCTTTAACCAACAATTCTTGCAATTGGGCTTTTAATTCCATCAATTCCGTAGTAGTCATACGGTAAGATGCTTTTGATATTGGCTCAGATCCTGGTTTAATGTTAATTGCAAAATCAAAAACTGTTTTGGGTGGTAGACCTAGAAGTTCCTCTAGAAAAACATCCTGGAAATCTTGAAGAAAAGGATAGCTTTCTTCAAAAGGCACACTTTCCTTTCCAAGACTAACCTCAATTTGTTCCATTTTCACTGCAAAGAGTTGACACCCTTTTCACCTAGTCCTTTTCAATTGCTTAGTAGAGATTGGTTGAATCTTGACCTCTCTTTGAATACCTTGAAAAAAGACCTTATTTCCCACATCATCTAAACACTCAACAATTTTTGAAAAATAGTCAACATTGGCTCTATGTTTCCACAACCAATTTATTCCTAAGACAACATCATAGGAACCTAAGGGAGCTACGTATAAAGTCACCTTAGTTGAAAAACTTGAGAGATCAATCTTAGCTTCATACAAACATTATTCTACCTAGGCCTTAGATTGGTTAGCATATTCTACTGACCAAGGTTTAGCCATATAACCAACTCTTCTAGAAAACTTAATCAATATCCTAGGAGAAATAAAATTTTTAGTTGCTCCAGTATCAATCAAAATAGAGATAGGGACTCCAAATAGGGTACCTATCATCTCTATGGGAGTGATCTGATACTCTGCTTGGCGATTGTCTAATGCTACATGAATCCTTTTCTGAAATGCTGCTTGCTAGGTAGGTAAAGCATTACCTCTTTGCTGACCACCCTGGTTCTTGGTTGGGCATTGATTGGTATAATGGTCACCTCCACAAGTAAAGCATCCTCCCGAAGGTCCTTTATTTTCAGTCATCTTGTTAGAATTATCCTCGTTCCTCTTGAAGTTACTATTCTTCTTTTCATTGCCAGACCCACTCTTAAACTTCTTTGTTTATTTGCCATTTCTCCTATTCTCATAATTATTATCATTGCTCCTCTTGGAAGGTTGAGAAGTTTGAGTCTTATTAAACCTCTTATGATTCTTGTCACGATAAGCTGATATGGACTTCAAATTTTGCTTCTGCTTAATGGCCTTCTCATAAACTTGATCCATTGTCATAGGACCATGCACGTCTACTTCACCAATCTGGGCATTCAGACCCATGATTAATTTCCTAATTTGAAATCTTTCATCCTTCTAGTATTGAGGTAAGTACTTCAGAAGAAAAGTAAACTTCTCTCCATACTCGACTACTGACATATCCCTTTGACATAGATTTTTAAAATCTGTCAACTTCTAATCAAAGAAGAGTTGTAGCAACCACCTTTTACAGAATAGTTAACAAACTCATCCCAAGTTACCTTTAAGGAACTTAATCCTAATTCCATCTTCTTGTTCATCCAACAAGTGGATGCTTCTCTAGCCAACTGATAGGCTCCCCATATTGCTTTGGTTATTTATGAATAATTTATTACCTCAAAGTACTTTTCCATGTCTGTTAATCAAGCCTCAAAAGCATCTCCAATAACTGTTCCATCAAACTTAGGTGGCATGAATTTCTTCATATCTTTAGACAGTTCTAAAGCAAGCATATCCCTTACTTCTCTATGGGGTCTATGATTATTAGGATTCTCACTATTCACACTATGCTCTTGATGATTTTCTTCGCTCAATCCAAGAGAGATCTCATTTCCTCCTTTAGGATTCCCTTGATCTCTTAATTTCTTCTTTGAGGTACCAAGTCTGTCCTTGGTTTCTGTAAGCATAGCTAAAATTTGACCTAACTTTTCCATTGGATTCACTGGAGGGTTATTCTCTTCCTAACTTTCACCTTGATTTGTTCTTGTACGAACCATGATGTTGTTTTTCTCACACCTAAGAATATCAAGTTATCTATTAGTTTTCTAAATTTAATGCGACTCATTAAATAAAAAACATGATTAACTCAAAAGTCAACATCAGATTGGTACAAAACAATCTCATCTTTATTATAATTTATTTTAGAGTAACTACATCCTTATTTGTACATAAAATGACTCAATCATCATAATCAAGGGTAGTATATCCCTCTGATTCACTATCAGATACTTCATTAGGAGGAGTATATGTTGCAAGTATGTGCCTAATTGGTGTTGTCATTGATGTCAACATATCAGTGTTGTCATTGGTGTCAACTGTGCTCTTGTTTTTATGCTTTCTTGTAATGAGTTAGATGCTTTGTATTTGCCTATGTAAGTATTGGAGATCCTAATATTGAGGATATTGAGAAAATTTGCTCCTCTGGTGGAAATAGTGTGTTGCAAAGTATCTTGTCTATAGAAGAACAATCCAACAGATTACTCCACATTTCCTATAAAATAAACATCTTTGTCTATGGATTGGAAGTTATTTAGATACATGTCTGAAGATTCTATGTTCCAAGTTTGACCCTCTGGTATGAAGATTTGAGTGAGTTATGTTCACCAGAGTGAAAACTGCTTTTCTGTATATTTGGTGGTGACAGGGAGAACGTATTATGCTTCGCATTCCTCCGTAGTTGAGTATTTCAATCTGCGGTTCTGGAAGCAAGTTTGTAATAATGATAAGTGCCTTTAACTCCAATGGTTCATGATTTGTTGGTCCACAAGCTATCTTTTCTCTATGACAGTAGCTGACAGTGTTGTTTATGTGCTCCAGTTTGAAGAATCTTCTTGATAGAGTGGTTAGAAATTGTGCGGTTGTTCCTGGTGATTACAATGTGTTTGTGGATGTCTCCTGATTGTGTTCTACCTTTGGATTGGTCTGCAAAGAGAAATTAGGATCGTAGATGAAGACTGTTCTTAGAAGACTTAGTGTTAACACCAGTATTGGCCAACTTAGTTGTTTTCACTACTTGCAGAGATGCATTGAAGATTGTAGAAGCATGTTGTGGCATGGAAGATTGCATTTGATTCCTAGATAAAGTGTGGCATGATCAACATACATCTTTACATCTTTTCCTTAGTTGATTTTGTTTAGGTTCAGACCTATTTCTATGTATGTTTGTAATGCCAACCTTAGAGATTGTTGCAATGGTTGATGAATGTAATTCCAACCTTGATGTACATTCCAAGGTTGATGAATTGTATAAAAGCATGTAATGTAGTTGTGAAAAAGATGTCCTTGTGTGAAAATGAGGAGATAGTGCAAAGGTGTAAGAAGAGCAGAGCAGAAGTGTTATATTATGCTTCAATGGAACTGAACACAAGCATGAAGTAGATGCTATCAAATCAGTTCACAAATCCTTGGTAGTGAGCCACCCCTTGGTAGTGAGCTGATCTTGGCAGTGAGCCCTAACATTTACAATGAGCATTTTAGGCAGTGAGCCTCTGATTTTTAATATTGCTATAACTTATTTATTTCTGTGGGCTAACACCCACCGTGGTTTTTCCCTTATAGGGTTTTCCACATAAAAAATTGTGGTGTCTCATGTGTTATTGTGTTAAGCTTCTTGTTTCATTCTTTCATGGTTAATCCTAATAAAAGTGATTAAGAATTTGATGTGTTGGTATTCATAAGTGGTTAAATTTTTGTGACAACTGATTCACCCCCCTCTCAGTTGTCTTGTGGATTTCAACAGTATATTCCTATGATTCACTAAGCATAATAATCTTAGAAGGTGAGGGTATACGAGGGTCCCTCCTAATCAAAGGTGAGTCCACATTCCAATTTGTTGACGTATCTCTTGAGAGAGATAGTTGGTTGGATTCAGCTGGGGGTGAATAAGCTATTATCTTAGCTGCCTCTATAATTTTCTTCTTTTCTCACTTAATTTGAGACATGGCATTACTAAGAGTTTCAGTATCACTAAGCCATATTACATTGTCATAGTTGGTTCCTTCTATGGTTTTAACTATGGCCTCTCGTTCTTTCTTGACCTTTAGGTAGTAATCATTTTCGATAACTAACTTCCTGGCAATCATCTTGGGTCACACCATCCTGGCACAAGAAGTCTGAACATTAGCACTGATAATGTTGGATAATAGGTTAGCATAGTGAGCTCATAAGCCCTAGTGCTGAACCTGGTAGCTTTGATACCATATGTAACATACTAATTCTCTAACAAGGCTTAAAACAAATATTTAACATGAGATAAATAAACATAATAATCATTAAGTGAAAAAGATTGAACTTTTTTTTTTGAATTAAAATATTTTCAAGGAATCAAAATAAATCAAATAGACATAACTTCCTTTCAGAATATACAACATGTAATAAATTACTGAATCGTCATTTCATCTTTCAATTACAATGATCTGCACTTGGTAAAATTTACATAGTTTATGAAATACAAGTCTCATATCAATAATATGCCGCATCTCAAATTTTGACATCCATATCACAAGTCTTGGTGAGTCTTTTGCTAGAGAGAGAGCATCTTCTGAGTGCTTTACCTCCAACCATAGACCAGTGGTCCCCCGCTCACCTCCCAACTAGAAGTGGCTCTACCCTTCACAAAGAGTATAGACATAAGGTAACCAACTCGTATTTGCCATCTAAGTACTAGTGTTGTATCCTACATAACTCTATCAATCACACAACTCTAGATAATCCTCTAGCTAAGTATGATCATACCAACAGGTTATGAAATCTAGACATGGTGAACTGACTAATGCATGCAGAGACGTATGCATTACTTTGGCTAAATATTCTATATAAATAGACCTTTAAAGTAAACGTAGTCGTATTATCCACACACCTCTAACTCGAATTGGATACTATCACATCCTTAAGTTTGACTTGGTAAACTTGGTTCATCTATTAAATGGTTAAAAAATAGAGTCTTGTCTAACTCAAAGTCTAGTCTACCTAACTTAGATTAATTCTCATGATTCTGTCATTCATACCCTAAGGCTTTATGGGTTGACTATCCATCCAAAAATACCTCTTTGCATACTTGCAAAATCTGAGGTCTATGACTTAATGACATTTACCCCATGAGTCCATAACTCAAGTCGAATGTAATAAAACAATTTGGTTTCTTATAAAGAAAAATCACCATTGACTAAGTACAAACTTCTTTAGACAAGCCTAAATCAAACATTTAAGACCTAGGGTTCTCGACCCTTCATTATCAATCAATATAAGATAGTATTATAAGGCTATACTATTCGACACAGTTATAATTAACCATAACCCTTCGGGTTCTCTTTTGAATAATAGTAAGTTTATAAGTACTATTTAAATAAACATAAAGATAAATTACTCTATCAAAATATTCTTTTTGTTTGGTTTGAATCCTTTGTAAATAAAGAAGTCAAATCCAGAAGATAGAACAATTGATATTCTTCAAATCAACATTATCTGTTTCGAATCAAAATATACTTTAAAACTATCTCATAAATCCAAAAACTTGACTACTGTTTCCACACCATGTTTATGTAAAGTTAATGTGAATTCTATATCTCAGAACTAAGATGTTCTCATGGTTTTCATTACAATACAAGTCTTTTGTTATCACAGTGAATAGGTTGGAGTACTATTCCTTACACCAAAACATAGATAGTAAGATAAAACTACTACTTATTCACGTATTAAGAATACATAAATAAACTTGTATCTCTAGTTATTGTCTAGTTACAGACATACTTGATTTCTTAGCGATTCAATACACATATCCTCAGCAAATTGGTGACAATATCTTATATAATATCGACTATTTGGTTCATGTGCTCTACGTTGTATACCGCTCACGATATCTCACAGTTAAAGTCTTTAAATACTATCAATTAATTCATAGTCTATGAAAGATATCCCTACATTCTTATAAGGAAATAAACTACTTTTATCAAAAGAGTTTCATTCGACATAAATTTAAGAAGAAAACATAAGAAAATAGGCTCGGCTCTTACTTGAGCACGTCTCACCAATGTGATACATAATATGTTAAGACTCTATCCTATCGACTGAGCTTGATTTCTCACTTGACCTGCACTTTCTTCTATTGTGCTATTGCTTCCCTCTCTATCCTGCGGTAACCATTCTTCCTATCCTCCTATTGGCTCATGCCTTAAATCGATTATTGACTCCCACTAGCTGCGGTCATCACCTCTAAGCAAGCCTGAAATTGCTCTTTGTTTGAGCATGCAAGTTGAGGGAATACGTGGTAATTAAAACACCACTCTCTCCATTCAAGAACCTCCTAAAAGTATTCCTAGGTTAAAGATATGGTTAAGAGGTGAGCGCCTCTTCTTAAAGAAGGCTGTTACAAATAAACCCACTATCTTCAAATTCCACCCAAAGATTATTTACTTACAATAATCTAATAGCATAAATATTATTAACGATAGAGACTATGAAAATGCAACATATACTTACATTGCCTCACACATTATGCTCAACATGTAATTGGGTTGAGAAAATCTCCCCTTTCACATTTTTGTGAAGACTGAGTCGATTTAGATTGATAAAATACGAAAAATCGATGTTAAAAACTTTCTACAAGAAACACAATTTTAATTTCTTCTGACTACATCAATGCGGATGTAAACATATTTTTGTTTTCGATGCAATGAATGATGTTTTCGACAAAAAAGGTCACCTTAGTCGCAAAACGACTAACATTCAACCTTGATGATGTCGAATTCACAAAAATGACTTGGCTGACGTTAAAAACACGTCAAAAAGACTCTAAATGACATCGACAACTTGCCAAGTTGAGAAATAAACTTAAACCAACTTGATTAGGCATGACTTACCTTAATCGACAAGGTTCACTAACTGAAGGTAGACTATAAGTTAGATGACAAATGAATTGTTCAAAACCAAATGTCTATTCTCCTCTCCCTGGAAGATATTCTCTCTCTTTCTTGGAGAGTGGTCAAAACTTGTTTTCCCAAATACAACTTGCAATTCA
Source organism: Cunninghamia lanceolata (assembly GCA_027924645.1). Taxonomy (NCBI): domain Eukaryota; kingdom Viridiplantae; phylum Streptophyta; class Pinopsida; order Cupressales; family Cupressaceae; genus Cunninghamia; species Cunninghamia lanceolata. The sequence goes on along the minus strand of BSBN01000053.1, from coordinate 203,384 downwards.
CCAAACCAAGATTATTGCATCGTTAGTCCATTCACAAATCTTATGAATAACAATTCAAAACCTCATAACATAAATTTCTGAATTATACAATCACATGAACTGATATTTAAGAAAATAAAGATTCACTCTGATATTATATCTTAACGTCTAAACATTTATTCATAAAATTCACTACTAATCACATGATAGTAAATAGTAAAATCAAAGCCAAAATTTGGGATGTAACAGTTTTTACTATCCTTTTGAATTGGACCTATCTTTTGATTTCTTCTGATCCCCTTTCTAGACCCACCTTTGTCCTTGGTCCTTCCCCTAACATGCAGGGCATCCTTCGAGCCCTCATGCATGGATTTCCTTCTCATTTCCTATAAAATCAAGGTAGAAATAAGACTCTTATTTCCATCTCCCTTCAATTTGACAACATTCTGGTAGTATCTGTGTACCTATAAATAACCCATAAAAATTATAGCTAGTGCATACAATAAATAGAGAAGAGTTGAGAGGAACCACAGTTAGATTCCTAATACCATAACACCCTAGAACCATGGTATGGAAAAAACCCAACACTACCATGTGACTCATCAATGCATCCACGAATAGAAAACATAACTTTCAAGAATCTTTGACCCATGTGAAGAGTGTACACACATCCCCAAAAGTAGTGCTCCATTTTAAAATCCACTACACATTGTGGACTCCACCCAACATGCAAAGATTCTCCACTCTCGTAGATCAATTTATAATTGCCACTGTTATGCTCCACATCCCTTCTTAATGCTACTATAAGTTACAAGGAGAATAATAACATATTAATACCTCTCAACCACCTACATGGAAGTCCAAGTACACATTCCAAGATGTTTGGAATATAACATTAGTACATAGGATTGTAATTAAATATCACACTATCCTAATAAAATCATGACCAAGGATAGAACAAACAAACAAAAAACTAAAAATAAATTTAATTTAAAATAACACACTAACTCAAAATACAAAACTTAAACTATAGCACATAAAATAACAATCTATACTATGTATGTACAAGGTGGGACTCCAAAATGACTAGGCAAGAAAGTAATATTTTGCTGATCTGTCTATTGAAAGGTAATGGGAGAGCTTCTATAATCAAAGTTTAAAGCATAAAAGTATTCTCTCTGAGAATTTAAAAAATCTAAAAGGGACCTAACTAAAGTTTATTAAATTTTTCATGATTACCTATCCTCCCTCATGTTCCTTATCCCATAGTAAAACTAGATCAAACAATTCTAAATGGTTTAACTCTTGCTCATTTATCAAAACACCTATTCACCACTCCTTGGAATTTTCTAAAGTGTGCTAAGGAATGATCTTGTTTGTCCTCCAACTGGATCAAATTTAACAATCAAGCTTCAACTTTTTCATCATTTTCAAGGTAGTCTCTCATGAATTGCAAAGTGGGAATCTTCAATTGTTTTGGATACTAGGTCTTGAACATATACTAGATGGTAGAGTGACATGCCTAAGGATGAATTGATTCTTGTTCTATTCTAATAAATCACATATTACAATAGGTAATTCCAATCTCAAGGGTTCTTATCTATACTTTTCTTAATGGCATCTAGCAAGTTCTTGTTTGTATATTCAACAACACTATTACCTTGCAAATAGTAATTAGAAGAAAATTTAAGAATTACATTGCTATCATATACCAATTAAAAAAAAATAATGAAGGGAAAGTAGGGCCATTGTCACATACCATAGCAAAAGGCATTGCAAACCTCGTGACGATGTGTTCCTCTAAAAATCTGATTACAACATCTGTTGTGCAATTTGTTGTGCTTTGGAGTAGTGATTGAAATAGTTAGTGGCAGTCATGATAAACTTATGTTCATCTAGATAATGGGGATTAATTACCCCAATAAAGTATATTCCCCATTATGGAAAAGGATGAACTTCAATAACATGTTGCACATTTGGCATGGATGGGCTACACTCTTTATATGTTGAAACTTGGCAAATGTGATAATTTCTAACATGAGCATGAGCATCTTTAAACACATGAGGCCAATAGTAATCTGTGTTTTGTATTTGGTGAGCTGTAGCACTTCCTAACCATGTTTAGTTCCATATTTTTTATGAAAAAATCTTAGTACTTTATCTTCTTCAACTTTGTTTAAACATCTTAGGTATATGCCCTCATGATTTTTCCTATATCATGTGCTTGATTTAATACATGAAGTTGCTAATTTTTAAGCATAAGGCTCTTCTTTGAGTAGAATTCAAATTATTTAGACACTTGTGCAAAATTTAGTAAACTAAATATTTATACCACTCATCATTTGTAATGGACTGCACCATGTATTGGTGACATACAATTTGTGAATCAACTTTATCCATTACCTTACTCAATTATTGTCCTTTTAAGATCTTCATTGGTTGAATTTCTAGGTCAAACTCTTGTAGAATAGTCATCCACTTTCCTCCATGTTCACTAAATTCATTTTGCATCAATATGGATTTGACAATTGGATTAGTTACAATGGCAAAAGCCTTGCTTCTTAGGATGTAATGTCTAAATTTTTTAATAGACTTAATCAATGTAAAAGCTTTTTTATCTATATATGATTATCTAATTTTAACATTCTTGAAAGGTGAGATCATAAAATCAAAGAGACTATCATATCCTACCTCTTTTCTCTATGTTAACACATCTGTACAAGAGTGTAAAAAAGTAAAATAATAAATATAAAAAGGCTGATTATAATCTAGACTGATCAACATTGGGGTGTTTGCAATTGCTTTCTTAATTTATAAGAAAGCCACCTATTGTTTCACATTACAGTCAAATTTTGCATCATTCTTCAACATGGTATTCAAGGGTTTTACTATTTTGGTGAACCCTAAGACAAATTTAAATACAAAATTGATCTTACCAAAGATTAACTTCAACTCTTTCTTGCTGATTGGTAAAGGAATTTTTAATATTGCCTCTACTCTCTAGATTTATGGACATCCATTTCTTACAGATGACATGACCTAATAACTTACCTTTTGTGAATCCAAATATGCATTTCTTTGGGTTCAAGGAGATGCCATGTTCTTTATAATGTTGCAATACTTTCCATAAATTTTATATATGGTCTTCTCTCCTCTTTGAAAAGATAATTAAGTCATCCATATAAATGATAATGTATTTTCCATCAAGGTCTTTGAAGGTGATATCCATGTCATGCTAAAATATAGCTCCCACATTATTAAACCAAAAGGAATCCTCTTCTATGCTAATGTTCCATATTTTGTTGTGAATGTTATTTTGATTTGACCCTCATAGTTCACCATTACTTGGTTATATCCTAACTATCCATCTAGAAATAACATCATTTGACAACCATTCACTATTTGCAACACCTCATCCAATTAAGGGAGTGGACTGTTATCCTTTTTTAGGCTTTAGTTAAATTTTAAAAATCCATACATTATTTGATTTCTCCATTTTTCTTTTTTACTAGGACTGACTATGTGGAGTGGCTCACTCGAAAGATGATCTTTGTTGAGAACAACTTCCATACTTCTTTGAAGACCAACAATTCCAATAATGCATTCATGAGTCTTTATCTTTGATGGAAAGGTTTCACATTAGGCTTTAATAGAATAGTATGTGTAATGATTAAGGTGTCCAACACCTTTAGATCTTTGTAGCTTCATGTAATAACATCCATGTAGTATTTAAGTGCTTGAATAATTCCTTGTCTTTCTTCACTAGTGTAAGTCTTTCCCACGAAAAATGTTTTTTTTGATTCATCACCATTTCCTAAATTGCAAGGATCATATCTTCCACGTTTGAAAGGAATTGAGATTTCTTTCTCACCATACTGATCTATGTTAAACAATCTTTCAAATGTAACCATTCCTTTAGGTATACTATTGGTTTTCAGATTTATCACTCCATCTTCATCCATCTCAAAATCATCCCGATCAATTTCATTGAGACTTGAATATACCTTAATTTGTAATGAACTCTATGATGTGATAAACATCATTAAATACTTGCAAATGATTGACATTGTCTAGTATAGAAAGAGTAGGTATGAGCTCAATCAAGAATCTTTTCAGTGTAGACTCTACAATTAGTTCTAATGTACTTGCAACCACTACTAAAGAATCAGTGATATGATTTCTTCTATGTGGAACAACTTATATGTTAATGGAATCAAAGTCCTCAATTAAATCCTAGACTCTGCTATGGTATTTGGATAACCATTTGTCATTACATGCATATTAATTTCTCACTTGTCTAATTACTAACTTTGAATCTCATAATACCTATAAATACTTAGCTTTCTTTTAGAGAGAAAAAAAGAATCCATGAATCAAAGCCTCACACTCAACTGTATTGTTGGTGCATGTAAAGTATAATCTAAAAATAGCAATGTATGATTTCCCTCTTTGTTTAATAAGTTCAACTACTATACCACAACCTTATTTTGACTTAGAACCATCAAACTTCATTGTCCATAGCTGATTTTTAGATGTTCTTTTCTTGGTGTGGTAGGTGTTGTAGGTGTGTTCTTTTTAGAAGCATGTACTACTAAATATTTGTTTTAGACCTTTGCTTGTCAACTTCAAAAGCATTTACACTAAGCTTGTCATGTATGTCTAATTTTTTAACTTTATTGCCTAATCCATCCAAATATTTGGATACCCTATGATCAACAAGGTGAAACAGGTCATTATTATTCTAATTTGAGGCATTTTTAGACTCGTGATTCAATGTTTTAGTCCCTTTAACTGCATGATCATAATTTTAGTTATTCATTTTAGTTTGTATCTTCTTAATCACAGACAAAAATGCTGGGTAAGGGTATTTTACATGTTATTTTTGATGAATTCAACACTAATAGGCAAGGATAGATCCATGAAATTAATGGAAGTGCCTAAAATTGCTTATCATGGCTCAAATTTTGTATTAAATTCTAAAAAAATTCATTTCCCTCTACTAATGAATTTTGTTTGACTTATGAACTAATTCCTATGAACATAATTTCTTCAACACTTTTATCATTTTCAATATTGTACACCTCAAGTTCTAATTCTAAATACAAAATCTCATTGACCTTGTTATATTCAGTGATCAAATGCTTCATTTGTGGCTCTCTCTCAATTTTTATTTGATTAGATCGACCCCACCATGGGAGCCACATGTGTGAGAAATTGGTTGTCATATACCTGTTGAGTATTCTAGACCAATCCCAACTTAGTGATATCCCATATTCATCCAATCCATCCACCACTTAGATGTTAATATACTACTGAATTTGAGGATCTGAAGCTAATTGCATATGTATGATATTTAGTTCACTAACCATGTTGACTTTCATTTTATCTAGCTGCACCACCTTCCTATTTAATTTAGCTAGTGTTAATCCTAACTTTTGGCAAATTAAAAACAACATAACATTACCTAAAGAACATGAATCCATAAGATAGTTATGTAAGTTTTTACCAAAAATATGAATTGTCAAAAGGAAAGGGTGAGACTTAACCTTCTCTTTATAAATAACATGTGCATGTGTAGTTCTTTTAGTTTAGTCAATTTTTTAAATAACACGTCCTTTTGATGAGTATTTTTCATCAACTCGTACATGGATATGTTGGCCTTGGTTTTCCTCAAATCATCAATAATAATATATGCAGTCTTGTTTTGTTATGAAGATTTATCTATATGTGTTATCCCCAATTTTGACCATAGCTAAGCTTTTCTCTTGCTTGGTCTTTTTATCACTTTTATTTCATAGCTAAGCTTTTGTACTTGTATAAAACTTGGATCTTCATATATCTTCTTAGGGAAAGAACATAGTCTAGGCAAATATACATCATGGTGTAGTTTTAAACCAATCTTTATTACTTTCTTATAAAGGTTAAGTCTTCAATTTTGAATTTACATAAGAGACATTAAAAGGATTAAAATATACATCACATTTTGGTGAACCCAACTTATCAAACTACACACCTACCTCTAAACACAAACTCAAAAAACCTTCCTCTTCTAACCTCTTCCTCTAAAAATTTAAACAAATCTTGCTCTCCCCCTTTCTCTACTTTTCTTTTTGTTCATGGCCCTACTTGTCATAGTTTTGATTTTACTCACCATAGATTCTTTCCTTTTTGTTTTAGTTACTATCATAATCTAGCCATGTCTCTCCCTCATCTTCTTTCCAACCCCACTGATCTTCCTCCCTTCACCTCTCCCCTTGATGATCATTTTGACCATGAAGCTTTCTTATCTCAATCTAAATTTTCCAAATGCTAAAAGCTAGTTGACTAATTATATATTCTTAGAGACTAAATAGGTACCCTTGATGATGGCATAGAGCTTCCACCTTAGTTAATTCTCTATCCTCCATGCTTATGTATCACTTTGAGGGATTGGCCATCATCCAATACATTGGTCATATTGTACAAGTTAGCGCTCTAAGTTCTCTTCCTATCCATCCATCCCAACCTCTGGATTCTTTTACTCACCTTTCCTATTTCGTTTGGCCATCTACTTCTAATTTTTCTCCTCTTACCCCTCCACCACCCCCTCCTTCCCAATATTAACACTCTATTCCTATGCTCAACATTACCACCCATATACATCCTTCCTTCTCTGCTATTGATTCTATCTTAAAACATTCATACTTTCTTAACCCCCATCACTTCTTATAAACCTTTCAAAACCTTTGTTGTTGTTAGTTATACTTCCTAACCCATTACTCATTGTATCCCTGTAACACCTTCTAAGCCACTTCCCTTTACTTTTAATATCTCCCAATTTGTGTTCTACCAACCACTTCCTCATCCTACCTATCTCTTACCCTCCTACCCACCCTATGATTTCACAACTATATATTATGCCTACTACCACCTTATGACTACTTTATCTACTTATGTTCACCCTTCTTTTGGATTTATTCCCCACTGTCACCTCCTTCCTCTTATCCATGTCTTACTCATCTCATTCATAACATGGGGATCATGAGATGTTGACTATTTTCTATTACCTCTATTGACTTGAATCCATAATAGACCTTCATCATAACCATCTTTTGGTCAAAATTATTTATTATCCTTTCCATCTTTAATTTGTGGACCCCTCTTTTAAAATGTGTAATGATAAGGGGAACCCCACAATGCATGTGCAATCATTCAACAGGACATGTATTAATCTCATTTACAACAACCACATCTTAGCCAAAAATTTTCCCTACACTTTAAAAGAATATGATTTAGATTGGTTTTATTATCTCTTGCACAATTCCACCCATTCTTTTGATGAGTTGGACCATGCCTTTATGCAATAATTTTAGGTCAACATTGTGCTAGAAGTAAACAATAGTTGCTACAAATCAATGGCCAAGACATGTGCCTTCGCTCTGCTTGCTTGTCATACTTTTTAGGACATTCTAATCAAATATGGTGCTAGCTAGTTGAGTGTTTGTAGTTGGGAATAAACCACAAAGAAAGGGTTTTTGAACATTAGCTAAGGTGAGAAAAGGAGGCCCAAGCACACCCACACCATAGAAACACTGAACTTCTCCTTATTGCTCCTTAGAATGAAATAAGTCTTTACCCACATCCAATAGACTTTCAAAGACATAGAGTACTACCTTCTTCCTTCATAAGGTTAGTCAGGATCATCTCAAATGTGAATAAATAAAAGGAAGGAGATATCTGGTCAGCCCTACTTTTAATAATGGAGCTATGGGGCCCCTATTGGAGTACTACCTTCTTCCTTCACAGGGTCAGTTAGGATCATCTCAAATGTGAATAAATCAAAGGAAGGAGATGTATGGTTAGTCCTACTTTCAATAGTGGAGCTATGTGGCCTCTACTTTCAATAATTCCATTTAACAAGCCATATAGCTTATAATCCTCATCGACAAGGTAGTCCTCGGTCACCCAATTAGTTTCATCTTCATCTGCACTATCCACATTAGCTTCTAAAATTTTCTCCATGAGGGCCACAAATTTTGGCTTTGCATGGGTATTTGTAGTGAATTAGAGCTCTATATGGTGGGGAAAAATGGTTTCATTGTCAATCTAAACCTTTGTACCATAATAGGTCTAGGTCATGATGTGGGACCAATTCAAACACACATACCCATCCATCTTTGTGGTGACAAGCAAATTAGTACATTCTAAATAGGGTCCCAATGAAATATTAATGGGTGTTATGCTCTAATACCAATATATACTTTCTTAGATCTCTTATCATCTTCTCAATAGTGAAATATAACATGTATTTACAGATAACCTCGTGGATCCTATCCATGACAAGATTTTATTATAGAAATATAGTTACAAGATCAAATCATTAACTTCTAGTTCCCCTATTTCTTCTTCCACTTATTTCTCTTCTCCTTTCCTAGCCTTCTAAGTACCCTAACAAACCTTTCAAAAAGAACAAATTCAACTTTCACAAACTTAACCCCGAGCTAGACATTAATTTACTTCTCTTGTAGTGTCATTCAAACCTCAAAATTCCTATCATTTCACTCATTTGGTGGATTCCTTTCTTTTCCTCCAATAACTCCTAATTGTCAACCTTATTTATCTTCCTCCTATATGCCCTTCAAACACTTCTCTTCCTCTTCTAGAGGGTATGATCCCAAGACTTTTTATCAATACCATTGTGTTCTAGTCCATGACACTAAGAAGTGTGAATGAAAGACTAGGTCTAGGATGTCATTGACAATAACATTATACATCTTGAGGGCCATAATGATAAATGTAACAAGTCTATTTATCCTACTAATTGGAAATTTTAGATCTTTACCAACCCCTTCCCTTAACATAATTGTGTAAACCATGTTAATTTTGTTGAAGACTCTTTACTATTTTTGATGTTATTCCTCCTTCTATGTTTCCTTATGAGTATTCCTTTTTAGAGATGGTTGGTTCTATTTATGTGGGTCCTTCTTCCACTTCTTCCTGTCCTCTTACCACTTAATCTCCTTCTAAAATTCCTAATAATTGGTATCAAGACCTCTTTATATAGAGGCATAAATTTTACTCAAGTATATTAATGGGAATCTTGTAGACTTGAATTATGAATTCATTATTATTATAATTATAAAATAGTTACATCTTTACAATACCCATCATCTTTAGGACTCCTATGATATATCTAGTGTTTCATTAAAGTGCTATAATGGCACTTTTATTGAAACATTATGTTTCATTATTCTCCCCATTTAGGCTCATCCTAAATGACTTGATTTACTTTTTGACATCATTGATACTTTTGATAGATTCAACATCCTCTTGAGTTTTACTTGGTTTGACGTTACATAGACTATTCCTTTGGTGATTCACTAGTTATTGGAATTTGTACATGATAATGAAGTGATCACCATCCTATGCCATGAATACCATCCACTTTATGAACTTTTACACTTCTGAATTGACTCTTTCATCACCGAAGCTATGGGCCCTCCTTAAATTAAACATGACACCTTGTTTAATCTATATAAGTGCTATAGGGACTAGAAATCCCATATTTTAGCTCATGACCCTTCTCGTGATGCCCATCCTTCTAAACTGTATTTTCCTATGTTGCATCATGTTGAGGGCCTTAACATTTTTATCCCTGAGGTACATACACCCAACCCTATTGTTCCTCATATTAACTTAGCTCTACCAATCATCCTCCCGTACCACCTCCCAACCTAAAATTACAACTCAACCTAAATCTTACCTTATCCCTAGTCCAAACCTATTATCCAACCCCAATCCCACCCACAACCTATGGAAAAACATAAACCTAACCCTCCCTAGTCTAAAAACAAACCTAAAGGATCGCCACCCAATCCTATTTGAATTCCTTCTCCTTCCATATTAACTCCTTTACTCCCCCTCCTAAAATTGCTCCTCTTATATAACTTCATACCCATCATCATCATCCTCCCATTAAACCAAAGATCCCTATGCAATATGCTTCTAGACCTACCTTGATATCCATGGAACCAAAAAAAAAAGATTATTACTCCTGATGAACTCTTAGCTACTTATAACCTTCTTCTTACCCCCACAATTTCCTCTTATATAATTACTATTATTGTGGAACCCTTAGGCATTTCTCAAGACCCCCTGTTGTTATTTCTACACTCTCTACTATTACTACTACCACAACTATACCTGCAATGCTTAATTCACTTCTACTCTCTTCTAGTGAGACAATATTCTAGTCTACTATAGGCATATCAGTCTCTTCTATTTTCACTCTTGTTTTTCTCTGATTATCTAAGCCTTATTTGGTCCTCTCCCCTAGCATATTTATATACCTAGTTAAGCTTGCACTGTGACATTTTGATGATGATGATTTCCTAGAGTTGGGCCCATATGCCTCCATGATAGAGTAATTTTATTTGTACTTTTTAGTACTTTATATTTTATTGTTTCCTCTACCTAGATGACTCATGGTACCCTTGTAGGTATATGATGTATGTGAAATAATTCTATGTTCATGGTTGTTCCTACTTTTACGTGTTTCTAGATTGCTTCCATATGTCATTCCTATTCCTACTTTCTTTTGATATCTTGGTTATTTGGGAATGACATAAAGCATTGAGGTTACAATGCCTTTTTCATGTTGACCCAACCATTTTCAAATATTCATTTGCTTTCCATGTCACCTATTTGTTTGTTACACCTCTCTATTTGTAATTTTCTATATGTTATTACCTCTTTTGTATTTTCTTCTTCTTGGTTATTTAGGGATGATGCAAAGCATTTTGGTACTCTTTTACCAATTTCATGTTGACCCAACCAAATGATGCCTAACCACACAATTTGTTGTATCCCACTTCTTTATTTGTAATTCTTCCTTTGTTGTAAATTTTTCTATCTACATGGGGAATGATGACACTTCATGAGCAAATTTATTATGTCATTAAACTATTATTGACCTCATACACATAGATCCCTTTATGTATTATTTGTATATTTATTCTTGAGACTTCTCCTTCTTCTTTACACTCTTATTCTTACATCTCTACTCTTATACTATACTTCTATTACTTCTTACATGGCATTCATAGTTTCTTTCTATTACTTTAGCTTCTATTCTTATATATTAATTTCTCTTTGCTATACTTCTATGCTTCTATGCCATATTTATTATATTTTAGTAGTTTTCCTTTCTACTGTATGCCTTGACTATGGGGGCAACACATTTATATACACATAATTTGGAGGCATCCCTTCTTTGTGTTCTCTCTATTTCCCTCTTATTTATACCCACTATCTCATTTGGCATGTTCCAAATTATTACATATTCTTGGGGGTAATCTTCCTACTTTTTGTTCCTTCTTATACTATTGTGCACTTTCATATCCATTGACACAACGTCCTTTCTATCCCTACATTTATTCTTAAATTGGTTTCATCCTATAACATACAATTAATTTAAGGGAGGCATATGTTCTCCTATTCTCATGGTCATTTTTCTAATACCCAACTTGTGGTTCCTAAATCAATTTTTATGGTCCATGCACTAATTTTGTCTATGGTTCTTGCACCATGTTTACCTATTTTATATTTGGTCTGGCTTGGCCCTCTTGTTTTTCCTACCCCTTTTCCTATTTTATTTTTTCTAAACCAAACCATGTGCCAACCTCTCTTGCCTATGTTCCTATTCCAAAATGTAATTCAAATAATGCCAAATTCTTTCTCCTTCTTTCACCCAATCGGGTTCACTTATAATGTAGATGATAGATGAAATACATAATGTTGTTTATTTTCCACATGCTTTCAATTTTCCATGATGAACATTGATTACTTTTACTTGTATATTAGTCTTGTTGATATATCCACTAAAAATTCAATTATTTATGTTAGGATTAAGGTGCCATCAACCATGTAAATCCTATGTAATTAATTACTCCTAATGTTCTTTGTAAATTTCCATAAGGGAAGATGTATTCACCAAGCATCGGTCTTGTTTCAAGCATATTTTGGATCCTAGTATCTGATGGGGATGTGGGGGGGCTTTCCCCCCACTTCTATCACTAGGGGTTCCAGGTGGGGTGGTGACAGATTTTGGAGCCCCCCTGGTGGGGGTTCGAGGGCAGCGCCCCTAAAGAGATTTTTTTTAGAAAATTGCCTTGTAAAATATTATAATTTCATAGTCAATCTGGACCATTCATCATTAGGTCACAGATCTGACGGTAGAAGTTATGTTAGGATTTTTTTCCCTAGAAGGCAACAGTCTTTTAATGAGGGCATTATTTTATGACTGTGTTGTGGTAGAGAGTTGAGATTGGAAAAAATAGGTGCTACTAGATTGAAGACTGGAGAGGAGGTTGTTAGTGATGTATTGTACACTCTATTAAAGTTAATACAGACTGGTGCATCTCTTCTTATGTGGAGTTTTTTCCTGAAAGGGTTTCTCCATGTAAACATTGTGTTATGTGTTAAATTTTTCTATTTCATTATTTCTTTGTAAATGCTGATTTGTTTTCGTATAATCTCCATTTGGTTCTACATTGGATTAATAGTTATAACAGTTTAAATCGGTTTTCCATTCTATAGGTGATCACCTTCATTTCTAACATTTGGCATCAAAGCCTGGCTAGTTTTGTGTCTTGGGTGGAAGTGTGAAGGTTTTTTGAGCTATAGTGGGAGTTTTGGTTGAAACTTATTTTATAGATTTGTAAAAAAGCCATGGCTACATCCTCATCTCAATTGGACATAAAAAATTCAATGGAATAGGTTATGAGCTATGGAAGTTGAAAATGGAGGATCTAATTGAAGAAATAGATAAATGGTTGGATGCGACAAAAGAAAAGAAAATCAATCAAGATGAGTGGGACAAGATGGACAAAAAGGCACGGGGTACAATCTGGCTCTATCTTGCAGATTCTGTCCTACTGAATGTCTCTGAAGAAATACTACATTTGCATTATGGAAATGGTTGGGTGAAATCTACCAAGCCAAAAGTCTGGCAAACAAACTTTATCTGAAAAGAAAGTTATTTTCAGTTAAAATGAAGGAGGGTGATTCGATAGCAGAGCATTTGAATACATTTAATTTGATTTTTAGTTAGTTGGCTTCTATTGATGTTAAGATAGATGAAGAAGATAAATGTATCATGTTACTTTGTTCTTTTCCCGAGTCGTGAAAATTTTATCCTTGCTATTAGTGCTAATTTTGAAGATCTAAAATTGGATGCTCTTGTTGCAACTCTGTTGGCACGGGAAATGAGAAAGAAGGCTATGGATAGTTCAAAGGATGCACTCCATGTCAGAGGAAGGTCCAAGGAAAGAGGACAAAAGGGAGATCATAAGGGACCCAAGGAAAGTTCTAAGGGTAGATCTAAAACTCTCGGGAAAAAGAATAGAGTGAAGTGTTGGAACTGTGGAAAGAGGGGACATGTGAAGAAGGAATGCCAAAATAAAAAGTAGTTTGATTCCTCCACATAGAAGTCCTCAGATTTAGGTGATGATGTTTTGATTTCTTCTTGCAGTGTTATGTCTAAAGAATAGTGGTTGATTGACTCGGGATGCTCCTATCATATGACTCCTCATAGAGAATGGTTTTCCACATACGAGAAGTGTAGACACCTAAATTTGACCATGCCTTACGACATTTACCTTTCAACATTATCTTGCACTACCTTGTGACATCTTGTGACACATATTGCTCTATGAACCCTTACATCATTTCCATTAGTTAAATAAATTACATTTATTTAACTAATCCCTCTCATCCATTTGTCCTCCTCTTACACCAAATTAAATAAATCTTATTTATTCAATCCCATTTTCCTCCATCATCCAATTTAAATAAATTAAATATTTATTTAAATCTCACATACCTCTCATAATTTAAATAATTTTATTATTTAAATTATTTATTCCCACTCACATCCCTATTTTTAACCTCCTTAAATGTGCGTCATAAGCACTTCTCCAAAATCAATTTAAAATTCCATTTCCTCCACTCCTATTCTTATTTTAGTCACCTGTCATCCTCATTGAATGTGCATCATAACCACTAAATTTAACTTTTCATTCTATCTATCCACCTCACACCTCATTCTTCTAATCTTAGCCATCCATTTTATTCCCTCTCCATCTATAAATTAAAACTCTCATTTCAAATCTAGCCTCAACAAATCTTCACACACACGCATATCTATTATTTTATATTTCTATTATCATTTCAAATATCTTTGCTTCCATTTCATCTAAGTTATGCTAGTTGTATGAGCAATCCACATTACATCATCAATAGGACAAATCTAATGGAGCTTGGGTGCACTCCATTCCGTCCTATTAGAAGTCCGATTTTGTGTAAGGATTAAGGTATATTTGCATTGTTTTATCTTGATGTTATTGTCCTTGCATGATTTTCAGGGTTTCATTTTGGCATGCCCAGTTATTGGTTATTGACTCACATCCCTTGATCTAGCTTGCTTTTTGCAGGTTTTGTTAACTTTTTGTTGCAGGTTTATGCCATTTTCGAACAAAACCCTAGTTTCTAAAGATTTCATCATATCTTCCAAATGACTATGTATTTTTCTACAAGAATTTAATAGACATTTGTGGATCATCTAAGGAATCTACAAAAGAAAAATTAAGTTTTTATCATCATTTTTGTGTTAGTTATAATGATTTTATGATTTTCCATAAATCTGCATTTCTGGATGCAAATAAGTGAATTTTTTAGAAATTTTTACATTTATGGAAATCTATTGAAATTCTAATGGGGATCTATTCTTTACAATTTTATTTTTGAGGTCAAATAAGGTACAAAATAATCAGATCTTTGTCGCCTATAGTTTTTTCATAAATCTGCATTTCTAGGCATAAATCAGGAAATTTTTCAGACATTTTTATATTTCTGAAAAGGCCTCAGAAAGTTAGTAGAGGTCTCTTCTTTGTATTTTTATTTTTTAGGTCAAAAAAGTTTCAAAATAATCAAATCTATGTTGACTATGTAAAAAAAAGTGTATCTGAAATTGCAATCTTGTGATGAGCATATCTTTTTATGGCTGCATTACAACATTATTTTCTGATTTTGCAGGGGTTTCATTATCATTTATAATACATTTTCTTATAGAAAAATAATTTGTTTGAGATTATGTTTTTCACTATAAGATACTTGTTTTGTAGTTTTCACTTGCCAAAGATCAAACCATTGAAACTACTAATAAGTTGTCGCAGATTCGCATGTCAAAGAAATCATTTTTTCACTAATCTAGGCACTTAGTCTAATCTAGGGGGATATTAATTGAACATTGTTTGCTTTGTCTTCAAAGTTTGAAAAGGTTGTATGCTCTCTCCTAGCACCGTTTGGTGACCTTGGAGATCAAAAGCCCCTTCATTATCCTTGTATTTATTTGTTTAATCCTAGGAACATTATCTCATGTATGCTCTTGCCTTGTGCTTCATGTGAGCCTAGGGATCAAAATTGAATAGTATTCCTTCCCTTTAGGAGGCCTACTAGAGGATTTCATCACCCCTAGGGATGACCTCAACCACATGTTCTTGTGGGGTATATCAAAGAGGGGAGAGCGAAAGTTGTACCTCAATCTAGCTACGTAGTCATTGTTGAACACACCTAGATACTGAGAAGGGGGGTGAATCAATATTCAAACAAATCTCAAACCCTCTGGAGAAAATTGAAACTTAATCTTTATAGCATTAACAGAAACATAAAAGATCAACACAATGCACAACACCACATAACACCAGATATACGTGGAAAACCCCAAAGGGGAAAACCACGGTGAGAAAAGATGCTAGGAGCTACTATCCTAGTCCAACCTCACAAAAGAATCATAGTTACAACTTTATTTTAGGGATACAACCCAAGGAAGCTACTATCCCTTGTAGAAAGGTTTTAGGGTCACTCCCAAGAAAGCTACAACTCCTTGCAGACTTTGTTTTAGGGCTTCAACCCAAGGAAGAAACTACTCCCTGAACTGAGAACAAACTTAGAAAATATTATAGCATGACAATCCTTCTATTGTTTGAATCTGACATTGAAACTCAATCCTTTTGATGATTGCAATTCTGCTTTGATAACTTCTACAACTTCTTCAAATGTATTCTCTATAGCTTACTGACTCATTGCTTTCAACCCTCAAGAAGTTTTTCCTTTGGCTCATTGCCTCTAGTAATCAGTTAGGCACACTCTTCACTTCCCTTTTGTCTCGAATATATCTTCAAGATGAATCTAGACAAGATCTATTACTTCTTCTCTTTCTCTTTCAGTCGCACATCATAATGCATTACACATCCACATTCAACTTCTTACACTCACACTCATAATCACACCTCACCTAGATCAGCTAGGTTTACAATATATACATGATATTACATTGATTACTTTACATGTCGACCAAAGACAACAAGAATATTACAATTGCAAGTTGGCCAAAGCTTAAACAACATGAAATGCGTAGAGGGCATGCCCTAAAGTGAATTACATGCAACACCAGGAAGAGGAACACACCTTGAAGATTCCAACAGATACTTAACTTGGTCCTAAACATCCTTCATAGCATCATCCTTCAAAGAATATCATCCGCACACTTCGCACATTTGAAATAGGTCGGCCTTAAGCAAGAAAACATGAAGCTTGTAGCATGTCGGCCATTACAACTTGTTGGTACTCATGGAAGATTGAACATTACTTGGACTTCTCCCAGATGATTTGGCATGACCCACACAACATATCCAAACACTCCTTGAACTCCACACAACAAAGACTTTGTGGCACACACCTCCAACATACCTTAGTTAGCCAAGCAAAAGCATAACCTAGTAACACCTTCATTCCAGACCACAACCTATTTTGGAGAAACTAGAAAACACCTCACAGAGCAACATGAAACATCACAATATCCTCAAGATCATTCTCCACCAGCCAATTCACCACTTCATACAGCCACCGGACAATACAGTCCCGCACTCTGTCACTTACAAATTTATCTGCAGATGGAAAAATGATATGAAACTTTGAATGTAACATCTTCACAACATATTGAACTTAACTTTTGAACCACATGACCATATCTTCAAAGGTAGAGGAATGTAGAGCATTCTCCTAATCAATATTCAAGGCAACTTCCTACAACAGAAACCTTCACCAACATCTGGAGACTAGAGCCTCCTTGTAGCAACACATACTTCCTTACGAACAACAGGAGAGAGCATATAGTATACTATAGACCATCAACAACATCTCCCCAACATCAACATTACTTCTAATCCTCATCTTAATGCTTCTAATTCTCATCTTAATATATCATCATGATATCATCTCTGATGACAACAAAGATACTCAATACAACTTTAATTGACATTAAACAAGGCATGACATCCAACTATGAACATCAACAACATCACTGTTAGCACACCATCATAGTAATAGTATACCATCAACATAAGCATCAATGACAGCCCAAATTGAGTGTTGACATCAATGACAACCACATCAGTGACAACCTTAGATAACATATGTGCAACAATCTCCCCCTTTGGCATTGATGGCAACACAACTTGCTCATTCTTCCCCTTTGACATCAAGGACAAAGGGTAAAGGTCTTCATTTAAATCATCAGCACATTCTCAACAATTGTACTTCTCTTTCAAACAATTATACATGCTCCCCCTATCAGCAACAACCAACCAACTACCTACTCCCCCTGAGAGGTACCCACCATCAGTCCAGGAAAAAGATATAGCACGAATTACTCCCCCTAGATAGATGCACCAACTATGCATCTAGCAAGAAGGAGGGGCAATTACCCCTAACTTCTGTCAGAGATACTCAAAAGTATCCTTTGCAAAAGCCTTTGTAAAAATATCTGCAATCTGATCCTTTATTGAAACATATTCCAACTTCACTTCTTTATCTGCAACCTTCTCTCTCAAAAAGTGATACCTGATTGATATATGCTTGGTTCTAGAATGCATCACTGGATTCTTGGAAATATTGATAGCACTTGTATTATCACACAAAATAGGAATAGACTCATCATACTATATCTTGATATCCTTCAATGTTTGCTTCATCTACAACACTTGTGTACAACAAGATGCTGCAACAATATACTCTGCCTTTGTAGTTGATAAAGATACTGAATCTTATTTCTTACTATGCCATGAAACCAATCTGCTTCCTAAAAAGAAAGCACCACCACTTGTACTTCTTCTATCATCAGCACGACCAACCCAATTAGCATCAGTGTAAGCAGTCAAATCAAAGTCATTACCTCTTGGATACCATAAGCCATAATCCAGAGTTCCCTTCAAATATCTAAATATTCTTTTTACTGCCTTCTCATGAATTTGCTTAGGATTAGCTTGATATCTGGCAACCAAACATACTACACGCATAATATCAGGTCTAAAAGTAGTCAAGTACAATAATCCTCCAATCATAGATCTATAAAGAGTCTAATCAACCTCAGGTGACTCATCAACCTTGCTTAAGTGACAACCAATAACCATAGGAGTACTTACTGATTTGGAATCCTCCATGCCAAATTTCTTCAACATCTCTCTAACATACTTAGCCTGAGAAATAAAGATACCATCATCTAGTTGAACAATTTGAAGCCCAAGGAAGAAAGACAACTCACCAATCATAGACATCTCAAACTCCTTCTGCATCTCTTCTGCAAACCTCTTACACATATTATCATCTCCACCAAAGATGATGTCATCAAAATTTACAACAACTATCAAAATCTTGTCTTCCTCTACCTTAATGTAAAGATTACTGTCTGTAGTACCTTTCTTGAAACCTTGTTGAAGTGTACTTATCCAACTGAGCATACCAAGCTCTAGGAGCTTGCTTGAGTCCATACAAAGATTTCTTGAGTCTGAACACCATGTCTGGATCTTTTGATAGTTGGAAACTATCCAGTTGCTCAATGTAGACCTCTTCCTATAAATCACCATTCAAGAAGGCAGACTTAACATCCACCTGATAGACCTTGAAGTTCTTGTGAGTAGAAAAGGCAAGAAACATCTTGATTGCCTCCATCCTGGCTACTAGAGAAAAAGTCTCTTCAAAATCAATTCCTTCAACTTGTGAATAACCCTTACACACCAATCTTGCTTTGTTCCTTACAACTTCACCATCTTCATTCAACTTGTTCTGGAGTAACCACTTTGTTCCTAAAACATTCTTATCAGCTGGTTTGGGAACCGGTTCCCATGTCTAATTCTTTTCTATTTGATTCAATTCTTCTTCCATTGCCTTCAACCGCCCATCATCTTTCCTAGCATCAACAAAGGTTTTAGGCTCTGCCTTTGATAGTAAGCAAAAATTAACTTGCTTAATTGCTTTTGCAAGCCTTCTCCTAGTCTGTACACCTTCATTCTTATCCCCAATGTTCTAATCTACTAAATGATTCCTCTGAACATACTTTGCTGGAGTCTTATGGGGTCTTTTCTGATTCTTGTTCCTTCTCTTCTTTCTCATCATCTTCTTCTTCTTCAATGCAGGGAGGTATGTCAAATCCACAAACCTCTGGTTCTTGTGAGATCTGACACAAATCTTTATCTACCTTAACATTTGTGCTTTCAATCATCTTTTCCAATCTCTTATTATAGCATCTATATGCCTTGCTTCTTGTTGAGTAACTGAGAAAGATCCCTTCATCACACCTTCAATAAAACTTTCCAAGGTCTTCTTCATCTCTCCTAATGTAGCATTTGCTACCAAATATCCTGAAGTATCTGACAGTGGGAGGTCTTCCATACCATAGCTCATAATTGGTCTTAGTATAATTGAACCTTAATTGTACTCTATTAAGTAGGTAGACAATAGTGTGAACTGCTTCCTTCCAATACATATCAGGTAGATCTGCATCTTTCAACATTTCCTTGCCACACAATACTATTCTTCCTCTCCACTACCGCATTCTACTGAGGGGTCCTAGGAGCAGACAGCTGTCTCCTAATACCATGATCTTCATAAAACTTTTCAAATTCATTTGATGTAAATTCACTTCCTCTATCAGATCTTAAACATTTGATCTTAGCATTCATTTCATTCTCAACTTTTGCTTTGAAAATATTAAACTTATCAAAGGCTTCTAATTTTTCTCTTAAAAAAGTAACCCAAGTCATTAGAGAGTAATCATCAATAAATAACATGAAATACCTTTCACCTTCTTGACTCTTTGTTCTTGTAGGTCTACATAGGTCAGTGTGAATAAGCTCTAATGACATTGTAGAAAAACACTCCTTACTCTTGAAATTTGTCTTTGTCTACTTTCCCATTTGACATTCCTTGCATAATGTGTTTGTAGGCTTGGTTATCTTTGGCATATATCTTACTACATGAGTAGAGCTGATCTTCACCATATTGTCAAAGTTGATGTGTCCCATCCACTTGTGCCACAACCAACACTCACCAGATTGAGCCAATAAACAGGTTCTTTCATTTACCTCCTTTAGATGATAGATATCTCCATATGTTCTAGTACCTTCTACAACTAATCTTCTAGACCCCGTCTTCTTGATCTCACAACTTTTTACATGAAATGTAAGATTGTATCCTTTACTACACATTTGACTAACACTAAGGAGATTGTGCTTCAACCCTTTGACATAGAGGACATCCTCAGTCTTGTTCTTTCCATCAATAGTTATTGCACCCTTTCCACAAATTTGTGCTGACTCATCACCACCAACTTGATAGCTCCACCATTCCACTTCTTAAAGCTGATGAACTTCCCTTTGTCACCAGTCATGTGGTTAGAGCAACCACTTTTAATAGCCCAAGCATTTTCTTCTTCTCTTGCATGAAAAGTAGTCCACACAAGCATAGACTTTTCATTATTTTTGTCAGCCTACAAGGTACAAGACTTCTTACATTTTCCAATATCACCTTTTTTGTCACCAACTTTCAAGGCCATGAAAATTTTTCATTGTTTGAATCATCAAGATCCTCATCTTCTGAAGAACAACTGTTCTTAATGGAATAAAGACTTCTTTTGAACTTCTCTATTTTGTTGCTATCCCCTGATTATTTAAAAGGACATTTAGAGGAAAAATGACCAATTCTCCCACAATTGAAGCACTTGAAAAGTAACTTACCTCTGTATTTGTCGATTCCCTTCTTCAATCTTCTGACAAAATTTGCCTCTACCTCATCAAGGTCATTATCTTGATTAGTTATTTCATCTTTTGTCTTCTTACTGACTTTGAATGTTGCTTCCTTCTTTGGAGCATCTTTGTCAAACTCTCTCATTTCAAAGGTTGTGAGAGCACGAAACAATTGATCTACTAAATAGCTATCCAAGTCCTTAGATTCGTCAATAGCAGATACCTTATGACTGTAAGATTTAGGGAGAGATCTCATAACCTTCTTCACAATCTCATCTTCTTTCACTTCTCCACCAAGACCTCTAATGCCATTAACTACTTCATCCACCCGGAGCATATAACTAGCAATGTCTTCATATTCTGTCATCCTCAGAGTCTTAAATTTTCTCTTGAAGATTTGCATCTTGGCTTGCTTCACTTTATTATCTCCTTCATAAATGCTGCTAAGTTTTTCCTAGACATCCTTAGCAGAACTACAATTCATTATCTTCTGAAGTTCTAAATAAGCTAACCCACTCATGATATCATTCTTTGCCTTGGCATTGCTATCATACAACATAATCTCATCTGGATCTGTAGGAGTATCAACAGGAGCAATGTAACCATTCTTAATAGATTGCCAAACACCAAACCCTAGAGAGGATAGATAGCCTTCTATCCTTAGCTCCTAAAAGGTGTAACTTGTTCCATCAAACTTAGGTGCCTTGTAAGATCCATCATGAGCCATCCCGGACCTTCCTCAAGCGGTTAAGCTCCTTCTGAGGAACTTGGCTTTGATACCAATTGTTGAACACACCCAGATACTGAGAGGGGGGGTGAATCAGTATTCAAACAAATCTCAAACCCTCTAGAGAAAATTGAAACTTAATATTTATAGCATAACAGAAACATAAAAGATCAACACAATGTACAACACCACATAACATTAGATATACGTGGAAAAACCCAAAGGGGAAAAACCATGGTGATAAAATCTGCTAGGAGCTAATATCCTAATCCAGCCTCACAAAAGAATCATAGTTACAACTTTGTTTTAGGGCTACAACCCAAGGAAGCTACTACTCCCTGTAGAAAGGTTTTAGGGTCACTCCAAAGGAAGTTACAACTCCCTGTAGACTTTGTTTTAGGGCTTCAACCCAAGGAAGCAACTACTCCTTGAATTGAGAACAAACTCAGAAAAGATTGCGGCATGATAGTCATTCTACTGTTTGAATCTAACATTGAAGCTCAATCCTTTTGATGATTGCAATTCTGCTTTGATAACTTCTGCAACTTCTTCAAATGTCTTCTTTGCAGCTTACCGACTCACTGCTTTCAGTCTTCAAGAAGTTTTGCCTTTTGCTCACTGCCTCCAGCAATTAGTTAGGCACACTCTTCACTTCCCTTCTATCTCAAAAATATCTTCAAGATGAATTTGGACAAGATCTATTACTTCTGTTCTTTCTCTTTCAGTCGCACGTTATAATACATTACACATCCACATTCGACTTCTTAAATTCACACTCGTAATCACACCTCACCTAGATCAACTAGTTTTACAATATAGACATGATATTAAATTGATTACTTTACATGTTGGCCAAAGACAACAAGAATATTACAATTGCAAGTTGGCCAAAGCTCAAACAACATGAAATGTGTAGAGGGCAAGCCCTAAAATGAACTACACACAACACCAGGAAGAGGAACATGCCTTGCAAATTCCAACACACTTAACCTAGTCCTAAACATCCTTCACAACATCATCCTTCAAAGAACACCATCCGCACGCTTCACACATTTGAAATAGGTCAGCCTTGAGCAAGAAAACATGAAGATTGTAGCATGTTGGCCATTACAACTTAGCGGTACTCATAAAAGATTAAACATTACTTGTGCTTCTCCTAGATGTGTTGGCATGACCCATATAACATCTCCAAACACTCCTTGAACTCTGCACAACAAAGACTTTGTGGCGTACACCTCCAACATACCTC
Organism: Cunninghamia lanceolata; assembly: GCA_027924645.1. Classification (NCBI taxonomy): domain Eukaryota; kingdom Viridiplantae; phylum Streptophyta; class Pinopsida; order Cupressales; family Cupressaceae; genus Cunninghamia; species Cunninghamia lanceolata. The sequence goes on along the minus strand of BSBN01000053.1, from coordinate 180,310 downwards.
AGTCAGCCAAGCAAAAGCATAACCTAGCACCACCTTCATTCCAGACCACAACCTATTCTGGAGAAACCAGAAAACACCTTGTGGAGCAACAAGAAACATCACAAAATCCTTAGGATCATTCTCCACTAGCCAATTCACCACTTCCTATAGCGACAAGTTGGTACAAGCCAACAAACACTGAAACTAGCCACTAGATAATACAATCCTACACTCTGTCACTTACAACTTTCTACAGAGGGACAAATAATATGAAATTTTCAATATAGCATCTTCACAACATAATGAACTTAACTTCTAAACTGCATGACCGTATCTTCAAATGCGGAGGAATATGGAGCATTCTCCCAATTAGTCTTCAAGGCAACTTCCTGCAGCAGAAACCTTCACCAACATCTGGAGACCAGAGCCTCCTTGTAGCAACACATACTTCCTTAGGAACAATAGGAGAGAGCATACAACATGCTATAGACCATCAACAACATCTTCCCAACATCAACGTTACTTCTAATCCTCATCTTAATGCTTCTAATTCTCATCTTAATATATCATCATGATATCATCTCTGCTGACAACAAACATACTCAATACAACTTTAATTGACATTAAGCAAGGCATGACATCCAACTATGAACATCAACAACATCACTGTTAGCACACCATCACAGTAATAGTATGCCATCAACATAAGCATCAATAATAGCCCAAACTGAGTGTTGACATTAATGACAACCACGTCAGTGACAACCTTAGGTAACATATGTGTAATAGCCATTGGGATAGTCTTGGGGCCCTGAGTGATTCCAGACACAAGGTGAAGTGGTGTTTACTTAATCACTTATGTCACATCCCTTCAATGGGCTAGTGTTCAGAAATTTGGGCCTCATCGTACCTCGTCTATTTGGAGGACTCCCCTAGAAGCTCATAAATCCTAGTTAAGAACCTTCGGTAGTCTATCCTGCAGTGCATCATTATAGCAGGTGAGAAGAGCTCACACTATTACCTCCATTGTTTGAGATGGAATAAACTTTGGGCAAGACTTTAGCCTCCAAGGTAAGGGGTACAAGGTGGTACATGACCTTGCATTCCCTATCTATCCAAGCAATGCTAAATGGTATCAAGGGGATGGAAATCACCATTATCAAATAGTGGAGATTGAAGTCGCACCTAAGTGAGTCCATGGGATATGACACTCCTACTTGAATAATTTTGTTGGTGTGAACAGGGTTATCCTCTAACTAGTTTACCCTTGTGTGGATAATTCATCTTATTTAACTATTTACTAGTTAAATAATATTCACACATCACACATAATTCACACATATTAAGTTGACTTAGTGAGTCTTTTAGATGTCTAGTTGAGTCTAGTTGTGTGTTGAGTTGTTGATAGTTGGAGTGAGTTGTCTTATCCTCCACATGTGCAATTAGCTATCATCCTCTAATTGACACATGTTGTAGGAATATCTCCACTTTCCACTCCACCTTTCTAGCTCTCACCTTGCCTTTATAAGCAAGGCATATGATGTACATTGTAACAACAACAATAATCTTTTGCATTCATTGATAGAATAGCATTATTCTCTCATTTGATCTGTCTTGTGCTTTCATGAAGTCCTAGATCTTGGGTGGCTCCAATCATAGCCAACTCTAACATGGTATCAGAGCTCTAGGAAGAATCACTTTGTGATAGTCATTTTTTGAGAGATCTTGAGTGCAATTCATGGTGGATCTTGACGGTTGAGTATGCTCTTCTCTTACATTGAATGATGACCTGGAGAATCAGAAAAACTTGATAGAAATACCAGTTTTGTGAGGGTTTCCTCTTCTTGCCCTTGTATTGCAGGTGCATTTTGGTGTGTTTTGTTGCAAATTAGACTTCACCATTGCATCCGGAGCAGCCGAAATAGTCAAGATTGCCTTTCGTTTCGTCTAAATCAGATATCGGAGGCAAAATTGATGAGGGTTTCAATTTGGAGCTTTTTGGCATGATTCGGGTGGTACCAGCAATTTTGGAGTAGTTTGGCCCAAATTAGACATCGCCATTGCATTCGGAGCGGCCAAATCAGTAAGGATCAACTTTCCAAAGGCTAAAATCTGTCACTGTCGCAAAGAAAAGCAATTTTTTTGGCCCCGCAACTTGTCGTATGGACTGCAAGGAATATTTTGTGGCATATTCTTCGAAATCTTGGACCGTGTCATCAGGAATCAAGGTGTACCATGGTCGATTTGTTCATCCAACGGTAAAGGTTTTATTTGCTAGTTTATATCTTTAATCAGCGTATAAAGAAAATTTTCTACAAAATCTTTGGTACCCTGTACCTTGCGCAGAGCAGGGTACCTTGTACCTACGGACAACGTACCAGTAGGCACCACCTGGTAGTCTTTATTCCATCATCGGTGGATCTTTGGCAGTCTATGATCTGGTAAACATCCCTGCCATCAAAGAATAGTCAATGGTTTTAATTGAGGTCGGCGTTCAAACCTTGGCCACATTGATCTTCATTGGCAGTCACCAGATTCAACAACCCGCAGCCTAATCCACGATAGTTTGTAGATTTTTGGTGGTCTCCAAACCACCACCACTGGCAGTCTATACCAAATCCTCCTTGGCGTCCATTAAATCCAGCAGACAGGTACAAGCAATCGGCGGTCTCAAAGGCAAACCACAGCCGTTAGCATTCCTTGCACATCGGCCTGCAATCATCCACTAAATAGTGAATCAATCCACATTGACGGATGTTTTGACATATATGTGATGGAATATTCAGTGGCCAAATCAACACTCATCAGCCAGCATTCCACAAGGTAGTCTTCGTGGGGATCATCTCACGCTAAAGAAATTCACGCCGGACTATCTTCTGAATTCCCCAGTGGTCACTGAAAATCTGTTGTCGTAATCCTTCAAATCGTCGACAGTCAGGATACTTCATGGCACACACAGTCCAGGCGTTGGGCGTGGATCTTAAACCACCCCTCATAGATTTTAAACCAATCTACAATCACAGATCTGTGTTCTTTATACTCGATGATCAAACATCAAATCGACTTGTAATTTCATCTCCACGGCGACAACAATCTTCAAAGCTTGGTGAAAGTTTAAAGACTTTGGTGAAATCTTTACATTCTCTGTGGACTCTATAAATTCCATTCGCAGATTCCTTCGCAAGCAATCTAACTTCATCGACGGTCAAGCAATTCTCGACGGGATTCAAAATCACTTGGCGGTCACCGCTTACAAACTGTGGCCGTTTAAAATCTTTACGGTAGATACCACCACCGGCGGCCACACACACTCAAACCATGCCGGAAATTTTTCACACTCGTCAGTTGTTCCTGTCCGACCCTGCAGGCAGTTTCCACCAATAAACAGTGGTTTACCACAGACAAAAGGTGGTTTCCGTGAAACGAAAGGCAGTTTCAGACAGTTTTGGTGGTTTTGCAATTACACAGGCCGTTTTTCATCCAATTGGGCATTTTTTTTGGGGGGGGCATTTTTTTCTGCCAAAAGGGAATATTCTAAGAATATTCTGCTAACATCAGCGCCAGGGGGGCCATTTTTGCCCCTCAAAGCCCTAAACAGGGGCTTTTTTTCTTTTTTGCATAACTTTTGCCCATGGAGGTGAAATTGGGCAAATGAGATATCGTTGAAAAGATGACAGAGAGCACTTCACAGTGGTGTCAGTATTTTTCTGAAATTCTACTGCAGGTGACTGCTACAAAAGTTTGAAGACAGATCTTCATTTTTCACTTCCGAGCTCACAATTTTCTGCCATGATCTCCAATTTTTGCAATTCTTGCGGCATCAGAAAGGTATTCAGAAGCTCTTCAAATCCATCCATGCACTTTTCTCAGATTCTACTCCAAGTTCATTTTATTTCATTTGTCAATTTTTTGGCTTTTTCTTGATAACTTGGACATTTTGGCACTTGAGGAAGTGAAATTTGTTTTGAAGGGATCTATGTGCTGTGGTTAATCATTGTGAGCAATTGTAATCTCCTTTAAATCTTAGTTTTAAGAGATTTTCATGCTTTCCCAAATTTGGTCCCTGGTGGACAATTGTAAAATACACTAAGTATAAAGTGCCACAATCATTATTTTTTGGGGGGGTGATCTCTTTGATTGAGTAATAGGGGGTGTACTTGTGTTTTTTTTTGTACTCTTGCATCATGGATTCACACAAACTTCCTCTACTCACACCATATAACTATCATGAGTGGAAAACTAAAATGGAGATTCATTTAAGAAGTTTGAAAATTCATAGAGTAACAATGGGTACAGAAATTGAACCAACTGTAGCTACATAAAAGAGAAAGTAGTAAAATAGATGTGATCAAGCCTATGGAACACTATGCTTGTCTATCTCTCCTGATCTTCTTTTTCATATTGAATCTTGTACTACACCTAATCAAGTGTGGACTACCTTAGAAAATCTCTTTGGTAAACAAGATACTATGAGAGGTTTCAAATTGGAGAATGAATTAATTGGTTTGAATCCAACCAATTTTACAAGCATCCAAGACTTTTTCAGAAAGATAAAATCACTTAGATTGAAGCTCAAACAATGTGGAATTAAGAAAGAGGACACTCAATTAATTCTTTAATCCTTGCCAAGCTTGGTCCTGACTATTCAGTTTTTGTTTCTACCTTTTATGCTACAATGGATGCACTTGGGAAAGCTTTCACAATGCCTTCACTTGATGAGTTTGCTATATCACTCACAAGGGAACAAGCTAAGTTAGTACACATGGGCACATTGAAGTCTTCTAAACCTCAATCACTTCTTGCTAGTCAAAGTACAAAGGATCAAAAGGCTTCAACTAGCAAAGGCAAGAAATAGAAAAATAAGGATCTCAAGAACAATGAGCAAGCAAAAGAGTCAACCAAATCACCTAAGTCCTCATCCTCTCCCAAGGAGGAATCATCTAAGAAGGAGAGACCAAAGTGTGCATTTTACAAGAAACTAGGACATGATGAGCATAAGTGTTATGAGAAGAAAATTGATGAGTTGACTCACATTATTTAAAAGCACAATATCTAAATGCCATCATCATCTCCTAGTACATCCTCTTCTTTGACACCGTCATCATCTACACATAGAGGGACAACAGGCATTGCCAATGGGACAATCAAAGGAAAAGGACAAGCACTCTTTGCTTCTACAAGTCTACATTCAGAGAGATGGCTTCTTGATTGAGGAGCTTCTCATCATATGGCATCTTCACATGGGATGTTCTCTTCATTTGAGTCATGTACTTCACCACTTATTTTGATGGGTAACAATACATACATGCATGCAACTGGAAGAGGAAATATTAATGTTGGTGAGGGCACTTTCAACAATGTGTTGTGTACCTTCCTTGACATCCAATCTCATTTCCATCTACCAGATTACTCATTGTGGTGCAGGGAAGACAGTTGAGTTCACTCCTGATTCAGTGATCATTCAGAACTTGGAGAGCAGAGATATCATTGCTGTTGGGATGGCTGATCATGCATCTCACTTGTATACCTTCTCCCATTTTGTTTCTTTTGATGATGTAGATCCATTGATGGATATTCACACTCATGCATCAAGTGTGAATCATGTTTCTGAGGAGAAGTTTGGTCACTTGAACCTTGGTGTTCTTTCACCCACTTTGGTTCATGAGACTAGTGCTGATCTTCCATCACCTCAACCTCCTGCTTCTTCAGACATCGACAACAACATGGTTTCATCTACTTTAATTGAGCAGGATCATATAGGTCTTTCAGACACAGCTTTGTGGGATACTTTCTTGACATGTATATCAGACTTGTTTTGTGTCATGCCCACTTTTTCCATGTGGCTATAACACGCATTACACACGTGTCATGTCCACATGCGCCATGTGGTCATGATAAAAACTATCAAAATTTTTCCCTTACTACTCTGAAAACCCCCTCGCATGCATAAGCATGCTCGACAGTGCACACTTAAGGTGAAAGCAATACAGTTGACGACGGCATACCAAATACATGTGCGCACACCCTAGACAAGGAAATGCGTGGTTCCCTGACTTAGGTTAATCTCATGAATTATATTTGAACAAAGTTGTTTTAGGTGATAGATCATTTTTCAACAAAGCACGATCATCTGTTCATTTGCCCTCTCTTCCTTTTCTTGGAATTTAATTTTAATTGTATTTCTATCTCATTCTCCTTCCCGTTGTGCAAGATCTTCTTATGTTATCCTATTTTTTTTCTTTACGTTCTTTATTGAACAGTAATAACACTACATCCTTTACATTATTCCTAATTTCTTAGTAAACCAGATTACTTACACAGGGTTGGTTAACTTCACTCGACTCAGTCCCCCTAGGGTTCTGCTCTAGGTTTTAGTTCAATGTTTGAATTAATTTTAATAATCAACCTGTTCCTAAACAGGATTAACGGTAGGTTAACTTACTTAGTTCTCTTAGCCCTGTTCGGAAATGCCGCGCATTTTCTCCTCTTTGTTTTCCAAGGTTAGCTGTTCTTTCTCTTTATCTCTTTTCTGTTTTAATTGAACGTTTATTCTCTAAATCTACAGTTGAGTTTAAAATGGCCACTCATGAAATGCCTATGATGGCTTGTTTGCATTTATTTTCAGTGTCCTTTGTAAATGAAGGGATCATACTTTCCTCTTCATTTTTCTGTCATTTAATTTGGAATAATTGTCAAAATTTCTGAAAAACTCTTCCTTAAAATTAAAATATATTTACCTATGCTCTTTTTAAATTGTAATTGTATAAACAATGTATTTCTGAATTGCAACTCTGAGTTTAAGCATCTATTCAATTCGTATTATACATTATGTATACATAAATCCCACTTTCCTTGATTTAAGATTTCTATTTCAAGTCAAATGTTTTAAACTACATATAGTTTGCCTTCAAATGAATAGTGAGAAGTGAATAATAAAAGTAAATAGTGAATAGTACAAGTGAATAGTGAATAGTGAAAAGTGAATAGTAAATAGTGAAAAGTGAATAGTAAAAGTGAATAGTGACAGTGAATAGTGAATAGTAAAAGTGCAGAGCAAAAGTGAAAAGGTCCCCATCCTAGGATGAGACCCTCAAGGTGGCAGTAATTTCAAAAGCAATACTGCAACCCAAATTTCATTTATTTCATGGTGGGGATATTTTTTAATACTTTTACAAACTTAATTAAAACATCAACTAACTCACAACATTGCAAGTAGAAGAAGAAGGAACTAGATAATTTTAATATCCTTTTAAAAACAAATTTTCTTTCCTTTTCTTATTTCTAAATGGTAAAACTTAATGAACAAGAAAATTACAACTATCAACCCAAGAACAGAGAGGATTTCCTTACAACTCCAAAAATAACAATTTATACAACAATAGGGAGATAATTTTCTCCTTTTGAAAAATTGACAAGGAAGGAGCTATTAAAAGATCAGGCTCTCCTTAAGACTTAAGGAAAATAGAATATTTTCTAAGATCCAATAATCTTCTCGAAGCTTCACAATAAGCTCCCAGAAAACCTGCATATCACACAAGGGAAGAAACACCACACAAGCTGCTCTCCTCCCTACCGTAGACCCGCAAGAGGGTCACCCCCGAGCTAGGGAGACCATCCTCATACCCAGGGTAAAATAGACTATACACATCACGACATTGAACAACAACAACAAATCAAATAATACACACACCCTCAAGGTTTGACTCACAATACAAAGACTCAGCCTAGGTGAGTTTAGGTAGGGTAGGGAAGTAGACATCTCTACCTCTAGGTGTCATCCCTTCACATTTTATCACTTTTTATCACAAGGCCTCGAGCCAACTTTATCACAAGGCCTCAAGCTAAAAATTTATCACAAGGCCCAAGCCAAAAATTTATTCTTCCACAAGGCCTTAAGCCTTCCAATGAATCAATTACCAGGGATATCCCAATAGGCTCTCAAAGCCATAAAGCCCTCTAGGCTCAAAAGTACTAACATGCCCTCAAGGCATTTACAACAAGAACCAAGATGACACCCGAGGAGGGTCACACCTCCCCTTCTCTATACAAGATGAGCATTGCCTTTCAACTGGAAGGAGCTCTTTCTACACCCAACACAAAACCCCAAAATAATAACATAATACTCATAGAAGACATTTGCAAACTCATTTAACAAGCAAGAAACAAATATACATATAAAACAATAGATACACAAGAGAGTAGACTTGATTCACCAACCTTCCAAAGCCCAATTATGGAATGAAAGTTGATGAAGAGCTCCACTCTAGCCTCCTTCTCCAAAATTCTCCTTCTTTCCTCAATAATCCAACCCCAAAAATAATCTCTCTATGATCACAAGCAAGGGATAATGAATGGAGGATATAGGATGCCTAGAATAATTTCAGCATTATGAGGCTATGAAGAGAAGAATAGAGAAAGAATTGGGCATTATGAGGATATGAAGAGAAGAATAGAGAAAGAATTGGGCATTATGAGGATGCCAGAAGAAGATTTCCTAGAGGAAATTAGGCATGATAAGAATGCAAGAGTGAAGTCCCCCTATAAGAATGAAGTCCCCTCCTTCAAGAATGAAGTTCCCCTGCACAAAAAATGAAGTTCCCCTGCAAAATCCTGTCTCCCTAATTGCTTAGAGAAGGGTCTTATTTATAGATTTTCTGAGAAGGGAATGGAAGGTGAGGATCAAGAGTTGAGATCAATGTCTCACATTATTTGTGAATTTTGAATTCATAGTGGATAAATTAAAAATTCATTTTTTTTAAGATTGTAATATTTAAATAACCCCACTATCCCAAGTGGAATTAATAAAATATCCCCACTATCCCAAGTGGAATTAATAAAATATCCCCACTTTCCCAAGTGGAATTAAAAAATATCCCCACCATCCCAAGTGGAATAATAAAATAAACCCACTCATTATCTATTATCCCTAATGGACTTAAAACAATTAACTCCACTCAAGAGGTCCCCCATTATAGCCCACATGTAGAAATAAAATACAATAAGTAAACTAAAATAAGAGAGAGTGGGTGACACACCACCCTCATTAAGGGGAACCCCACCAAAAGAGAGGCACAAGGAGACAAGCACTCCATTATTAGGGGATCATGGAGTTGCTCCATGACTTGGAAGTGGGCCTGAGTGTGGATTCCACTCATACCATTGTCCCCATGCTTCCAAATTCGTCACTTAACTTCACCCTGAAGTTGAAGTGACCATATGGAGGTTAACCCAAGGTTATGCTAGTCAAAAAGGTCCCTAGACCCATGGGGTATAACCTAGGGTTGTTTTAAACCTAGTTAGGACTCCTAGAGTTAAGTAAAAACACAAGAAGAGGGTCAAAAAGAAATAAAGTTAAAACAATATTCAAAACAACATTTCTTACAACATTTATCACAATATAATTAATTTAGAAGATAGAACTATTTCCCTTAACCTCATGCAACATTACAACAATTTACCAAACACAAGGTTGATCTTAGTTCCTCGTGGAACTAGATCGGCTCACAAGGGATACAACATAGGGTGTGGAATGATCTCCTGTATTTGTGGTTTTGTTAGAAATACCTGCACACTAAATTTTAAAGTTAATTCCACATATAAATATCATAGCCGAAGCAAATTTAATACATGCATTTCTAAAGCATACCACAGTTCTTACAAACATAATGAAATCACATGACAATTTTCTATCTAACATCACCCAATTAGTTTTCCTTTAACATAATAAGATTTTAATAGTTTGAAAATCCAGGAACAACAGACCCATAAATATAAAAATACCAACAACAGTAAGCTAAATAGTCACATGTACGGAAATGAAAAAGTGTAGGCCTCACATTTTGTGAGTCTCATATAGTAGATTTGGAGGACACACTTGAGAGGATATCTCTCCTCTTTGATAACAGTTACAACACAATTGTTATCCCATCTACTTCATCTTTGAAGGTTGTTCTTCATTAGTCTACACAGGATTTTGGATTGGACACACATCATTGCATTGTGTCATTCTTTGATTCTGACATGTGGACACTTGAGTAGTCTTCAGAGGCACCCATCATGAGACTTCTTCCCTCATTCCTTTAGATGGAGTTTCTTTGACATCAACCTTTGGACTTGTTTCTTCCTAAGGGGAGAAATGTTGTTTGCAGGTACATGACACTTTCCAGTCTTCATCTTCGGGCATTCACCATCGGTATAGGAGCTACTTGATTGTGGGGGGGACCTATAGTCTCACACTTGCTCTCCTATGGGGGGGTATTTGATTGTACATATGTGATAGAAGTTGTCCTTGGGGAGTCATGTTGAGTCCTTCCTACTATCACTTCTTTCACTTTCATGTTTCATGCATTCTCACTTTTGGAGAGGAGTTTTTTCCCATGAGGTTTTCTCCTTTTCTCCACTTGAGATTTGTTTGTACATGGGTACCTAACATGGCCTAGTAGCCGGGACCCATCATCCATCATTCCATCTTGCTTTAGTCAGCTACTCCCTAAGTTGCACTTAAGGGGGGTGTTGGTGTGAACAGGGTTATCCTCTAACCAGTTTACCCTTGTATGGATAATTCATCTTATTTAACTATTTACTAGTTAAATAATATTCACACATCACACATAATTCACACATATTAAGTTGACTTAGTGAGTCTTCCAGATGTCTATTTGAGTCTAGTTGTGTGTTGAGTTGTTGATAGTTGGAGTGAGTTGTCTTATCCTCCACATGTGCAATTAGCTATCATCCTCTAATTGACACATGTTGTAGGAATATCTCCACTTTGCACTCCACCTTTCTAGCTCTCACCTTGCCTTTATAAGCAAGGCATATCATGTACATTGTAACAACAACAACAATCTTTTGCATTCATTGATAGAATAGCATTATTCTCTCATTGATCTCTCTTGTGCTTTCATGAAGTCCTAGATCCTGGGTGGCTCCAATGATAGCCAACTCTAACAAATTCTAGGTTTGTTCATGTGCTTGGCATGTTTTCTTTGTGCAATACCAATAAAAGATACTTTATCGGCAAAGCAATTCACACCAACTTCCTTGTTAAGTCAAGTCAGCCATTGTCTTTTTGTGTTTGTTTTTCTTTCCAAAATCTCAAAATCCAAAAATACCAAAAATCCCAATCCAAAAAATCCAAAAAAAAAAAAGTCACAAATTAGTCCACCTAATCCTCCTCATCATTCTAATCATAATCCCATTCTTGAGCCTAATCTAATCCATCATTTGTCAAAATGGTTGTGATCATTAACAAGCCTAGGTCAAATCCAAAACCCAAAGTCACAATCCTAGGAGGTCCCCAATTTCCTCCCAATGATGATGTGAGCCTTGTAGATCATGATGCATATTTTGAGGAACAAGCTGAGCTATAAAGACTTAAATACATGTATAAATCCATCCCAACACTACAGAACAAGAACCTAGAGGATGGTCCTTATGGCACCCAAAGAATGTTTGATGAACTTAAGAGATTATATAGAAAGGAACAAGTCACTACCCCACCAAAACACCAACAATTCCAACAACAACAACAACAATCCTAAATGCAACAGCAATTTGTAGCCCAACAAAAATTTTAAACACAACAACAACCACAAACACAACCACAACATCAACAAATTTCACTTCAATCCCATGTGGCACCTCCATCATCATACCAACTTAATCCATCCACATATCGAGTTACTTCTACATCAACCTACCACATCCAATATCAACCAATATACATATCAATCCATACCCCAATATCATCCAACTACTTATTCCAACATTTCACCTCAACCCCAAATCCATTTACAAGACTATCAAGTTCCTTGACAATAAGAACATGCAAGTCCAAGTTACCCTTTGCACCAAAATGAAGTGTAATTAAGTCCTCATGCTATCTTTGACAAGGGGAACACCACTCTAGCTTATGCATCCTATGGGTATCCTCCATCATCATCCAACCAAATGCCTATCCAAGAGTCTACTAGTCCTATCCCAACACCACCATCTAATCCTAATCCTAATCCATTAGTCAATCAACCTTCTAATCCATCAAGCCCTTCATTACCTCCATCACCATGTTCCTCCAATCCTCTACCAAAGGATCCCATGGAGATACTTGTACAACAATTGGTCCAAGCAAACTTAATTGAACTACCACCGTTAAAATAACATGGAAAAAGTCAAGTTAAATCTCCCTGGTATAATAAAAATGACTATTGCACATACCATAGGATCAAAGGTCATAAAACATTCAATTGTCCCACACTTAAGATATTGATCAAAAACCTCATACATTGTGGTAAGATTGTGCTAGATAATCCAAATCCATCCAATACCATTATCCTCCACCTAATCCAAATCCTAATCCTACACCATCTACCCTTATTGTCCATCCACCCATACACTTACGAAGGATGTGATCCAATGGCTATTAGCACCAAATAAACCATCTCCATGTCATCAAACACCTATCCTTGAACCTATCAAATAGCCTTCAAACACCATGCCTATTCCTCCAATCCCATCATGTAGCCCATAACCCATCAAGCCTCTTGAAAAGTCTCCTGCCATGATCCCAAGTCAAGATCCATTATACACTCATGTTGTTGAGCATCTAGAGCCTATCAACCCTATCCAAGAGTCTCCCACTTCCACTCTCATCCAATAAAATCAAGAGATATGTAAATAGTCTAATCTAAAGCATGTGGAAACATTAACCCCTCATCCAAATCAAGATCAAAGCAACTCCATTCAACCTATCCATAACCTATATCTTTTCTATGATCATGATCCTATCCATGAGCAAATTGATCCCATCTATAGTACACTTAATCCCAAACCCACCACTTCCAACACTAGTCCTATCCATTCCACCAACACTAGTCCTATTTATTCTCCAACTAATCCCATCCATCATCCAACAACATCCACTTCCCTTGATGAGACACTTGGTGCCCAAGAAAATATAGACAGTCAACTTCTTACTGAGCATAATGTTGATCAAGATCCTCATGATCCTTCACCATCCTCTATTGATCCCATTCTAAATCCATCATCCTATCCTCTTGGATCCAACACCTTCATTCATGGTGGGTCTCTTTTAGGAGATAAACAACTTCTATCCACCACTCTTCCCTCCCAATCTAATAATGGACTCGCATCTTGTGTCCTAAACAATAAACATCCCATTGCACAACACATGCTCCAAAACATGAAATCTCATGGAAAAGGCTTAGGTCTTCATGAACAAGGTATTTTGGAGCTCATCCATGTCAAAGTTCCTCCATGATTGCATGAACTTGGCTATATACCCCAAGGAAAACAATCCCAAGATGTTGGTACCACCTCCATGCCTTCCAAATCCACTTCTTTCCATCCCAAAGCCCATGCATCCCATCACACCGCCAAACATATGTCTCTATCCCTCCTCCATCATCACACAAATCCCAAAAGCATGTGACCATACACCTTCCTCCATCTACTTTACCTCCACTCCTCCCAACACCTGATATCCCCATTCTCACATCCCCTTATCCTTTTATCCACAAGTCCACTAATCCCTCCATCCACACATCTTGTTCCCTTAAATCCCCTAAAATTCCTACTCATGATCAATGACTGCACACATCAACTAAACATGAAGCTATCACAACCCCCATGGGATTCAAACATAGAAATTTGGATGCCTCCTTACATAAAGCAAAAAATCCTAAAGATCCTCATGCCATAGGACACCAATGCATACGTTGGTCTTGATTCCCACGACATTCCCATATACCTCCATCTTTCCATCTTCTATCTACTATCCCACATATTTCCCCCATCATATCCCTATGGTCCATGCTTTTGAATAATCTGCATCATAATCCACTATCCTTCCTTGCATAATCCACTATATACCTACTCCATCTCCATCTCATGCAATCCTCTACCAACATCCATGCGCAAAATGACACTTGACATGATCCATGTACGACATCCCTCTATAATGGGACATTATCACCTTTCATGGAACTAGATGCTTGAGTCCCCATCCTCTTCCAAATTCCTCCTATCCATATTCCCCTATCCTATCCAAAAATCCAAAAAATGAAAAAAATCAAAAAAGAGAAAGAAAAAAGAAAAAAAAATCAAAATAATAAAGAGAAATCCCTTCATCCAATGGTGAAAACCACCTCGGTGGTGCCTTGGATAAGTACCATGATGAAAACTTGGCAAATAGGCATCATGTGTAGATTCCCTATCTATGTGTCTTACACTTGGGGGCATGTTGTCTCATCTATCCCATCCTATTATTTTCCTCCTATCCTACCATCTTCATCCATCATAGCCTCATATCTACCTATGCCATTTACCTATCCACATACCCATCTTTCCTTCCTCCTTGGATCTTGATAAAGATAGGGGCAAAATGTTGAAAAATGCATTAGACATATCTTGATCTACCTCATCCTTTCTATCAAATCCTATCATCCTATTTTCATAAGTTTTGTCATGTAAAATCCTAAGCATTACACCTAGAATGGGGCATGCTATTACTATGTGACATAGTCCTTGGAGATCACATCCTGAATTCTTCCGTCCATCTATCCTTTATGCATTTCCCATAGATTATCCACTATTACCCATCCTTCTACCTATCCATCCATTTTACACTTCCTATCCCTCCCACCCATTATTGCCCATCCATCTACCTATTCATGAATTTTCCTTGTCATTGGTATCTAGCATCTAGGCTAACCAAGTTGCAATCCAATGTCATCCCATAACATTTTCCAAAAAACACACAAAAAAATTTGAAACATTCTCAAAATCCAAAAAATTGAAACATTCTCAAAATCCAAAAAAATCAAAACATTCTCAAAATCCAAAAAAATCAAAACATTTCCAAAAATCCAAAAAAATCAAAACATTTTCAAAAATCCAAAAAAAAAGAAATCAAAACATCAAATTTTCCAAAATCCAAAAAAATTACAACATTTCCAAAAATCCAAATATCCCAAAAATACAAAAAAATCAAATACTCAAAAAATCCAAGCAATAAATCCAAATGCAAGTCACCCTTAATCCATACCAATCTAGTCAAAGTAATCTAGCCAAATCATCCAATTGCATCCTTGATTTTGTTCCAATCTTGTTGTCAACCGAATCAATCAATCATCATCATCAATGGATATATTGTTCCCGCATCCTTGTGTTGATCTAGGGATATATCATTTCCTACAATGGAAACACTATCTCAATCAATCAATCAATCAATTATCAGTTTACAACTTGACAGGGGCATTACCTTGTTTGTTTTTGAATCATTTGTGCATGCTTGCTTGTGTGTGTTATCATTTTATCTTGCATTTATATCAAGTTCTTCTTACTCCAGCTAATATTCATATCTTGTGTCTAGACAAGGTTGTATTACACTGGGCAAGTCCATGCAAAGGATACAAAGTCACCTGCATGTTCCTTATACCTTGGTGCATAATATCCTCTTGCTATATCAAACTAGGACTTCCCTACACATTACACCAACATAACTATATTTTCTCTATCCACTATATCCATTATGATTATAACTTATCTATTTCCAAATCCTATTCTAGACCATTCTTAACTTCTCAATATATCTTTATCCACTATCTATTTCACCTATCTCTTTCACCTTAACAATTCAACCTAACTATCCATTCCTAACCTTTAACCTTATCCATCCTTCTCTTGCATTCATTTCCTTATCCAACCCCTTTTCATCCATTTCGAGAGCATACCCATGTTCTTTTAACCCACCTATCCTCTTAAGGGGGCATCCCATCCTTACATCATTCCTCCTCGTCACTCCTTCAAGTAGCTAGGGCATCCTTTTCTTTCATCCATACCTTTTCTTCTTTGAAATGATGTTACTTCTCTTAATCACAACATCATATCAAAGAGGGGCAAAATGTAGACACCTAAATTTGATCATGCCTTACAACATTAGTTTTCAACATTATCTTGCACCACCTTGCAACATCTTTCAACACATCTTGCAACACATCTTGCTCTATGACCCCTTACATCATTCCCATTAGTTAAATAAATTACATTTATTTAACTAATCCCTCTCATCCATTTATCCTCCTCTTACACCAAATTAAATAAATCTTATTTATTTAATCCCATTTTCCTCCATCATCCAATTTAAATAAATTAAATATTTATTTAAATCCCACATGTCTCTCATAATTTAAATAATTTTATTATTTAAATTATTTATTCCACCTCACATCCCTATTTTTAACCTCCTTAAATGTGTGTCATAAGCACTTCTTCTCCAAAATCAATTTAAAAAATCTCATTTCCTCCACTCCCATTCTTATTTTAGTCACCTGTCATCCTTATTGAATGTGTGTCACAACCACTAATTTTAACTTTTCATCCTATCCATCCACCTCACACCTCACTCTTCTAATCTTAGCCATCCATTTTATTCCCTCTCCATCTATAAATTGAAACTCTCATTTAAAATCAAGCCCCAATAAATCTTCACACACATGCATATCTATTATTTTCTATCTCTATTATCATTTCCAATATCTTTGCTTCCATTTCATCCAAGTTATGCTGGTTGCATGAGCAGTCCACAATGCAGTATCAACAGGACAAATCCAATGGAGCTCGGGTGCACTCCATTCTATCCTATCAAAAGTCTGATTTTGTGTAAGGATTAAGGTATATTTGCATTGTTTTATCTTGGTATTATTGTCCTTGCATGATTTTTTAGGGTTTCAAAAAGTATGATGGAGGTGAATTATACCTTGGTGACAACAGTTCATATCCTATCATTGGTTGGGGCAAGGTACAATTGTGTTTCAGTGATAGGAGGATGAAAACCGTTCTTGGTGTTTTGCATATTCTAAGTTTAGCTAGGAATTTAATTTTGGTTTCTAACTTGAATGATGCTGGAATGCATGTAACATTTGATAAGCATGGTTGCAGATTGGTAAGAGGGAGTTTGGTGATAACAAGAGGGACAAGGAAGGGGACTCTATTTAAGGTAGAAGCCACTACTATTTATAACTCTACTAATGTAAATGAAAAATCTAAAAATATTTTATGTTATAGCACTGCAGATTGGGCCACATAAGTGAAACTGGTTTTAAAACCATTTTGAATAAAAAATTATTAGACAACTTATCTTATTCTGATGAGATTTTTGATTTCTACGAACATTGTGTGTTTGGAAAATAGAATATAAATCCATTTCCTTTAGGTGGTTATAAATCTAAGAATAAATTGGAACTTATTAATTTAGATGTATTTGGTCCTATGGATGTTGAATTAATTGGAAAATCTAGATATTTTATTTCCTTCATTGATGATGTCTCAAGATTTACCTAGAATTATTTTATGCGACATAAATCTGAAGTATTCACTAAGTTTAAGGAATTTAAAGCCTTAGTTGAAAAGTTATCAGATTGTAAAATAAAGGTTTTGAGATCTGACAATGGAGGGGAATATTATTTTGGGGACTTTGATGAATTCTGCAAGCATGCAGGAATTGTTAGACAAAAGACTACTCCATATACTCCACAATAAAATGGAGTGGCAGAAAGGATGAATTGGACAATCATGGAAAGAGCCAGAACTATGCTAAGTGGTTCACAGTTGAATAGATGTTTTTGGGTAGAAGCTATGATTACTACTTGTTACTTGTTGAATAGATCTCCTTGCAAGGCTCTTGAAACAACTCATTATGAAGTGCGGATAGGTAAGAAATCCTCTGTTTCACATTTAAGGGTATTTGGCTATGACACTTATGTTCATGTGCCTAAAGAAAAATGATCTAAGTTGGATCCTGTTGGCAAGAAATGGAGAGGGATACAGGTCTAGAGATCCGGTCCTCAGTCAAGTCTTTGTAGTCAGTTTATACCCCCAGTCAAGTAGTTAGAGATTGATACCAAAACACAAGGAATAACAGAATAAGAGTATCATAAACATATCATAACAATATGATGCAATCAAGGTAGGAGGGTCCGACGAGGGACTGTCCAACCTTGCAGCCTTAAACTATTAACAACATGATCAATCAGGGATGCAACAGAAATAAATAGTTAACAACAAAAAGAAGGAGGTATTCATCAACACATGACACAAGATATATCCTGGGAAAACCCTCACAGGGAAAAACCTAGCCTTCAAAGATCATTCCTCATATATTATAACTTCAAATCGAGTTACACATGCCTCAAGGGTTTTACAAATGCTAGGCCGCAGCCCAGGGACTACAAAAGATTCATACAACAAAGTTCTTTCATGATTTCTTTCTTCTACATCTCAATTCTTTGCTTTGCAACTCCTTCTGCTTCCTGCTCTGCCTTCTACTCTATTCTGCTACTTATTCAGATCAAAACAACTCAAGATCTCACTTCACATCTTTGTGCTATCAATCACTGTCTAGAATCAACCTTTTACCTCTCATTTATACCCTCCGTAGGTCTTCAAATCATTGTCAAGTCGACCTAATTGCAACGGCTAGTATGAAACATGTGTACATGGATAGGTAAGACCTAAACATAAGATATTGCTCCACTGGTGCATAGAATTTTGTACAGATCTCCATGAAGGTCAGACAGGTCCTATACTTTATTGAATAATGTTCCTTTAAGCTATGCAAGTTAGAGAATTGCTCTGCAAGATTATTAGACTTCATTGAACATTGTCGGCTAGGCTCTGTGAAAACAGGTAATCTTCTGATAGCGATATCTCTCCAGAATCAAACCCAAATGATCTAAATTTTGGATATGTTGTAGATGACTATGTCTAGGTGCTAAGTCTAGCTCTGTAGCCTTTGATATGCAAATGTGGTAAAATGCAATATTCTCCAAGGTCTCTCTCTCGATACTCTGCAATTCACTGTTAACTATCCCAATTATTTTGAATGCTTTTGGATGCTCCTACATCATAATAAGACAACACAGAATCATTTGGTACCAGAAGATCTCCATATATATATAAGTATCAATCAAATATCATACATCCATCCTCTGGCAGGTCTAAGTCTCTACCTAATTCATCTACATGACTTCTATGTCTTTCTCATATCATCATCTATCTCATATCCTAACTATCCTATATCATTATATCTTATATATATATACTATATCTATATTACATCTAGGGATGTGTCTTCTAGCATTATAGATCAGCCTGCAGCCTCCAAATAGTGTATGCACTAGCTTCTGGTTGACTCTGCTCCATGCCCTACACCCTGCTAACATCATCCCCCCTTCAAAATTATGTCTTATCCTCAAGACATGCAAAATTAATTGCTAGGTAAGATAGTCTTGTATATCTACTTTAGCTATTCCAAACTAGTGTCCCATTGCTTCTTAGCCTTAGCCAACATTATTATTTGTCCCTTTATCTTCATATATGTATCTTTTGCTTCTATTATACTTTCTGGTATCTATATAGTTTGTGTAGTCTGTTGTTGTCCCTGTTCCTTGATGGATTGATATAGCTTTGCTGTCACTTCAACAATTTCTTTTTGTATTTTCTTCTTTTCCTTCTTATTTCCCCCCATTAGTGTGTCTACTCTTTTGAATGTTTTTCCCCTTCAATATTTAACTATCCCCTTCCAGGGTCTAGACAACGGAACCAAATGTTGGCAAGAAATAGAGGGGGATACCAGTCTGGAGATCTGGTCCTCAGTCAAGTCTTTGTAGTCAATTTATACCTTGATCAAGTAGTTAGATATCGATAGAAAAACACAAGGAATAATAGAATCAAAGTATCATAAACAAATCATAACAATAAGACAACACATAATCATTTGGTACCGACAGATCTCCATATATATATATATAAGTATCAATCAAATATCATATATCCATCCTCTAGCAAGTCTAAGTCTCTACCTCATTCATCTACATGACTTCTATGTCATTCTCATATCATCATCTATCTCATATCCTAACTATCTTATATCATCATATCTTATATCTATATATACTATATCTATTACATATAGGGATGTGTCTTCTAGCATTATAGGTCGGCCTGCAGCCTCCACATAGTGTATGCACCAGCTTCCAGTCGGCTCTGCTCCATGCCCTGCACCATGCTAACAGACCTAAAAGCTGAAAAGTGCATTTTCATTGAATATGGTGATAATGTTAAAGGTTAAAGGTTATATGATTTGGAATCCACTAATCCATAAGATTATCTATTCTAGAGATGTTATTTTTAGGGAACTTAGAGTTATTTCAGATTCTGAACAACCAAGAGAAAAAGATAAGAAAAGAAGAGTGCACTTTGAGATTAAGCAAGAAGATGCACCTTCGGAAGAAAAAAGAGATGGATTTGAGGATGAGAAGGATGAATATGAAGAAGAAAAGGGTTCAGGTGTGGTTACTGAGCAAACTGAAGAGGTTGGGGAAGATAACGAAGAAGAAGTTGAGCAAACTCAAGAACAAGTAGATCCTCTTACTCTTATTCCTAGAAGATCCACAAGACAACATAATACAATTGATAGGTATAGCCCACCAGATTTTTGTATATTTGCTTTGTTATGTACTAACAATGAACCTATATCTTACAGGGAGGCTATAGATTCAGTTGATAGTGAGTCTTGGCAATAGGCCATGTTGGAGGAGATGATGACATTAGACTCCTGTGACACCTAGGATCTTGTGCATTTGCCCAAAGGTAGAAAGGCCATCAAATGTAAGTGGGTCTTCAAGAAGAAGTTTGAAGAAGATGGTTCATTAAAGAAGTACAAGGCTAGACTGGTGGCTAAGGGCTACTCCTAGAGAGAGGGAGTTGATTTTGGTGAAATATTCTCTCTTGTTGCTAAATTATCCTCAATTAAATTTTTGTTATCTATTGCTACTGCTAATGACTTTGAGATTGAGCGAATGGATGTTAAAACAACATTTTTACACAAAGACTTGGAAGAGGAAATTTACATGCAACAACCTACAGGGTTTGAGGTAAAAGGGAAAGAACACTAGGTATGTAGTTTAAAACAATCTCCCTAAATGTGGTATCAGAAGTTTGACTCCTTTTTTTTGAAATTGGGTTTTGTTAGAAGTGAAGAGGATCATTGTATTTACATTCAATGTATTAATGATCATATACTGATTATTGCCTTGTATGTGGATGATATGTTATTTTTCAGGAACACTAAGGGTATGATCAGTGAGTTGAAAGACCAACTTTTAGGTGCATTTGAGATGAATGATCTGGGAGTAGATAGGTATATTCTAAGGATGGAGATCAAAAGAGATCGAGAAAATAGTAAGCTTTGGTTATCATAGAGTAATTATGTTGATACTATTCTGAATATATTTAGTATGCAAGATTGCAATCCAGTTAGAAATCCTTTGCCGATTGGTACTAAGCTTTAATTAGATATGTGTTCTAAGAATGAAGATGATTTAGAGGATGTCTAAGGTTCCATATGCTAGTGCTGTAGGAAGTCTAATGTATGCAATGGTTTGGACTAGACAAGATATTGCCTAAGCAGTGGGAGTTTTGAGCAGGTTTATGTCTAACCTTGGTAGATAGAATTGAAATTATGCAAAGAGGGTGTTTAGATATTTGGCTGGTACTTCTGATTACTATTTAGTTTATTATGGTACTAACAGTATGGAAATGACATCAAACATATATGGCTATGTTGATGCATATTAGGCAGGTGACTTAGACAGTCGAAGGTCCATAAGTGGGTATGTATTTACCTTGTTTGGAGGAGCAATGAGTTGGATGAGTAAGAGGCAACATACAATTGCATTGTTGACCATTAAAGTATAGTACATGGCATCTACCCATGTCTCTAAGGTGGTAGTTTGGTTACAGAGACTATGTGTAGGTATTAGTTTTAATTGTAGGACTATTCAAATTGGTTGTGATAGCCAAAGTGTGATATGTCTAGCCAAGAATCTTATGTATCATGCATAAATAAAGCATGTGGATGTTCAGTACCACTTTGTTAATGAATTGATTTCTAATGGATAGATTGACCTGAAGAAGATTGACACTCGAGAGAATGTTGAAGATTCACTTACTAAACCTGTGAGCACAGAGAAGTTTACATGGTGCAAGGAGGCCATGGTAATTATTTTATGTTTTCCTATGGATGAATTTACAATGCATTATTTCAAGTGGGAGAATGTTAGGATTAAGGTGACATAAACCTTGTAAATTCTATGTAATTAATTACTCCTAATGTTGTCTACAAATTGCCATAAGGGAAGATGTATTCACCAAGCAACGGTCTTGTTTCAGTTGCATCTTGGATCCTAGTACCTGACGGGGGGTGTGGGAGGGCTTGCCCCCCACTTTT
The DNA here is from genome assembly GCA_027924645.1 of Cunninghamia lanceolata. NCBI lineage: Eukaryota > Viridiplantae > Streptophyta > Pinopsida > Cupressales > Cupressaceae > Cunninghamia > Cunninghamia lanceolata. Next base: position 158,022 of record BSBN01000053.1, on the reverse strand, counting down.
GTTGCTAGAGAGTCTAGGGGGTGGCAATTGATTTTGGAGCCCTCTTGGCTGGGGTTCAGGGGAAACACCCCCGAAGAGTTTTTTTTGGAAAATTGCCTTGTAAAATATTGTAATTTCATAGTCAATCTGGATTGTTCATCATTAGGTCCCAGATCTGACGGTAGAAGTTATGTTAGGGTTTTTTTTCCCTAGAAGGCAACACTCTTTTAATGAGGGCATTATTTTATGACTGTGTTGTGGTAGAGAGTTGAGACAGGAAAAAATAGGTGTTGCTGGATTAAAGACTAAAAAGGAGGTTGTTAGTGATGTATTGTAAACTCTATTGAAGTTAATACAAACTGGTACATCTCTTCTTGTGTGGAGTTTTTTCCCAAAAGGGTTTCTCCACGTAAACACTGTGTTATGTGTTCAGTTTTTTTGTTCCATTATTTCTTTGTATTGTTGATTTGTTTTCCTATAATCTCCATTGGTTCTTCATTGGATTAATAGTTATTATAGTTTAAATTAGTTTTCCATTCGATAGTTGTTCACCTTCATTTCTAACAATTTAATCAATTTATTTTAGTGTACTATACAACATAGTGTCATAAGCCTGCTAAAACGGGGGCAAAATATAGAGAGACATTACATACTTCACAATTTCTACTCTATGGAATGCACTCGTTTTGGTGTCCACACCCTTAGCATGTTTTAGGTTACTTAAGCCAAATCTTTAGCCTTTTTACTAGAATTCAATATGAAAACTATCTCAATATTCCTAGTTTCTATTTTTATACATTCTTTTGAAAACTTGTACCTTTGCAAATGGTAATGTAATTGCCATAGTGACTTATTCATCACTACAATCATGGTAGTGCCCATGAGATTTGGACCATTTTAAAATGATAAAAAGTTGATCTTTGTGGCATTTTTGCTTTTTATAATGGAAATCATTCTTGCCAACTTATTAAATAAGCAATTTAAACACTTAATACACAAATCCCTTGATTTGGGAAACCTCTCTTCTCAATCTAAGAACTTTTTGGAAGATTGAAGCAATATTCTTTTGAGTTTATTCTAGATTCTGAATATTGCAACTTGAGCATCACCTTCTAAAGATATTATTTCTCTTCTTTCGGTGTCATCCTTTGTACTTTAATTTCATTACCTTTGTTGCTTCCTTTACCTCTATTTCTTCTATTAGTCCCATGAAATTCCTTCATTTCTGTCTTCAACTTTTATAGCTTATATACTATCACCACCACAACACATTCAAACCAAATTTGTAGTCTCACAGTATAGCCCCTTGGCATCTTGGCTTCCTTTCATAGCCCTTGCTTCCTATGTACACATAGCACCTCTTAAAACATCTTATAAATCCTTTAGGATTTAATTTTTCCAAGCTTTCATTTATTATATTGTCTAGCACAAAGCACCTAGGATACTTACACACTCCCATTTTTATATAGACTATACATAATGTTGAAATATATGAAACATGGATATAATTGTGGTATATTCTCAAACAATCATCAACATTTTTATTGTTCCAAATATACAATTTTGGGATTAGTTTCTTCACATAGATACATCCAATCTAAGATTCACAAGCATAATGAGAACTTGAAAATTATCTTGTAGGTCCTCCAAGAATTCAAAGTCCATCCATGAAGAGGTCTCTACTTCATTGAGTAGGTCATAAATGTAATGGAGGATGCCATTTCAAAAGAATTTTATTATAGTCTAAATTTCTTTTGATTTTGTACATTTCCTCCTTTTGGTACCAGGATGCTACCACAATGGTAAGGTTGACATCACAATTCTATAAACTCCTATCTAGAGTTAGTTTACACATTATCAATAGTGTTCCTACCACAAAATTCAAACTAGGGACACTCCTCTTACTCTTTTCTAGTCTTTTCAACACTTCGTTTTCATAGTCTAAATGTGGAAAAGTTGATTTCCTAACTAACCTAAGATTTCAACTAATCCCCTACACTAGATAAGATTAAAGATCAAAATGTACTACTATTTGTGACATACAACTAGTAATATGTTTAATCCATCTAAATGTATTTTTGCCTAATTAAACTATGTTTATTCTTTATACAAAAATACTAAGCTGGGAATAGAAAAGAAGAAATACTAGAAATGGATGAAAAAGAAATTGAAATAAACTATATAAATGAAAACTAGAAGTTGTAGAAAATATGGAAAATATTCTTGGAAGACATTCAATTTAGATGCTAGTGCACCTATACTATCATCTAGAAGTCATGTTGTCATCCCAACGTTATGTTGTCATCTAGAAGTGATAGAAGATTAAAGTTCTCATACAAAATCTATAATACTTGCACACAGAGAAAATGGAAACACAAAAATAGAATACTAGAAATAGATAGGGAAACATAAAATAATAGTAATCTTGTCTAATCAATCTAATTTAAATGAAATGAAAAAGTGACAAGAGGAAGGGATAGAAGTATGAAACCCTTACTGTGGGTTGAATCCTTAAATGTACCTATTAGATGGGACAAATAGAAAGGGGGTGAGTACTTGGGAGCTTTCCAAAATGGCCAAGCCCCTAGTTTGGTCTTTCTACCTCCACAAGAAGTCAAATAAAATGAGAAGGTTGAATTTTGTGTATGCTCTTAAATCCTAAGTGCATCTAGAATATAAGAATAACAAGAACAAATAAGCTACGAATGCTATAATCTCAAGTCTATAGAGATTTTAACACCCTACTACATGTATGAAAGGTAATATCAGATATGGAGTCCCAAAGTGCCAACAAGAATACAATATTCAAAACCAACATCAAGACATGTATTTGTGAATCTTACTTAGGAAGAGGGAGAGAGTGAGAATGATAAAACAAACAGTAAGAATTTCGTTAAGAAACTCAAGCAAGTTACAAAATATTAAAAACTTTAGAATGGAGGTGAAGGGTTGGAAGCCATGAGAAGATTTAAAGAAAGAGACAAATAAAAGTGTTACCTATTTCAAGGAGGCTGTGAAGAATATGCTTTACTTGTAGGTAAAAGAAGCTACACTTGTAAATGTTGAAATTTCTTCCAATGTAGAAGCTCTAACAATAAACAAGAAAGTATTTTTTCACAAATATGGAGAAGAGGAATTCTCAAATCCTCATGCTAGTAATGCCAATAACAAGTATAAGCTCAAACAATGCTATATAGTACCACTATCAAGCTCATGAAATATTGTTCATAGAGTTTTGCCCAAGAAGCCCAAGAAAGTGTTTAGATTAGAAATTCAAAATTGCATGACAAAGATGAATGAGTTGATAGGAGGTAAGATCAAGAGTCACTAAAAGTATGTTTTTGGACCAAATTGACTGTTGGGATTCCTTCCAATAGGTCATGTGATGGTTACAAAGAAGATTTGGAAGTTGGAAGGTAACTATTCAGGTAGAGAATGGGTTGTACGACTGTATTGTCACAAGGTAGCAGGGTGCCCACATAGACGTCTATACACCTGTGCTAATGTATGAGTACAACATGTCCAAAAACTTCATAGAATGGAAACACGACACCAAATGGACACAACGAACATGTAAAAACACATAAAAAGACTTTGACATGGAAGACACAAAAATTGGCATGACTAGGAGTGGGGCAGAGGCCAAGGTTGGGCTAAATGAATCCTAAAAACATGCTAAGGGAGACAAACACTAAAATGAGGACAACTTGTAGTGTCAAAATTGTAGGGTATGCAATTTTTGACCTTACACAGCTAAGCTTTTCTACTTGTATAAAACCTAACTTAGTATATTTGCTTAGGGAATGAAGTCTAGAAAAATATACATCATAGTGTAATTTAAAACCAATCTTTATTTCTTTCTTAGAAAGGTTAAGTAATATATTTTTCATTTACATAAGAGGCATTAAAAGATTTAAAATATACATAAAAAATACAAGAAATAAACATGTAGAAATATATCATAGCATGCTAACTTAAGACCTCCAATACATAGGAAGTGATCTAACATCATGTACACGTAAATGAAAAATATACATCAAGGCACATACATGAGTAATTTTCATAAAGCTCATCTTGGTTAGGGTTGTAGAACATATATTCATCATGAAGACCACACACCTAACAAGGAACCCTAGGTAAGATATCATACAAGGAGTGAACATAGAAATGTAATCATTGCGTAGAAAATAATCATGATAGAAAGAGAAAGAATCACCATGACAAAACATAGGAGGATTCATTATTAAGTTTAGATATAATGTAAAATCAAAAAATAGAAATGACCAAATTTGAAAACTAAAATTAGAAAACAAAACCCTAAAGCCAAAACCCTAGGGGTGTAAAATCATTCAGGTCCACCAATTTAATATATGGAAAACAAAAGCTTCCTTTTTAATATCCTAGGATAAATTTATTAATCACAATGAGAAACCATTATCTTAGAATAAAGAGCTTGACCTAATAATGTAACAAAAAAAATCCATAAATACACACTAAAATTAACAAAGGGGGTTAGGGTAGTTAGATTTAGAAGTCAATGCTAATTATACCCTGATAAACAATGCTATGTGATTCATCCTAGTATTTAGTGCTTAGTACTCTATCAAAAGACACATGCCAAGCTAGAAAATTTAGCATTGTTCACTTTGGTTCAAATCTACACTTGTGGAAGTGATCTCCATGCTCACATAAATAAACCACATCTATAGATATGAACCTTGTTTGTGGAAATGATATGTGCACTTTCAATATTATAAAACCTATTTTCCTTGCTATCAACAATCCATGTTTGAAAATAGGTTGTATCGTCAAACATCATTGGGAGTTTTTTGATTTAGGATCTTCCTCTTATATCAAACCCGTAGATTTAATTTAATAATTTTGGAATAAAGATCAAAGACATGCCAAGAAATCATGCTAAGACATGAGTATGTTGATGTCATAATGATGCTATAATTTGCATGTTGGCAAGAGACACTGCTTCGCATAACAGGTGTTGTCATTGATGGCAACTAAGACTATTCCACTCATCCGCATAACATAATTTGTTCATACCGGAAGTCATAATCAAAATTTATCTAAGTCTGGGTAGCTAGAGATAGAGCATGTGACAGGGTCCGGTATCTTGGTCCAGATATCTCCGGTGGTAAATTAGAGTATGCTGCAGATCTAAAGGAGTCATAAGGATTGTCAAGGCAATCTAAATCTAGAATTTTAATCTCTGGTGATGAAGGATTCAAAAGTTATTTGCATCTAAGTATGGGGTTACAGTTTGACAGTGCAGACAGTAGAAGAATAGGTCAACCTTGTAATTGATCTCGGTCCTGGATAAATGGAAGTTGTCAGGTGGATGATTTGTGATGATCAGTGATAGTGGCTGACATGATTGATGATTTGTGAATGATAGTTTTGGTCTATGTTACAAGTTATGCATGGATTTAGTCGACAGAGCAGAGTCTCCAACAAAGTTCTAAGTGTTCTTGAAGCCAACTGAAAAGTGATTGAATATCATGATGTGGATATATATAGCTAATGGATTTAAGTGATTTGTGTGTGTGTGTGTTGCGACTATGGAATAAGTGTGAAAAGGGTCGAGATCTAAGGTTCAGATGTTAATAGAATAGTAAATAGGGTAGAGTGAGGATGAAGTGTATCAAGTCAGTATTCTGTGCTTAAACGGAATTGATTCCTTGCATTGGTAGATACTAATTATTAGTTCAACCTCATTGTAATTTTCTTTCTGTGGGCAGTGAGCCTTCTTTTAAGCAATGAGCTCTAAGTAGTGAGCCCGAATGCATGTGCATTCACCATTGTAATACTTTTAACAGAGTATAATCTTTGTGGGTTAACCCCCACCATGGTTTTTCCCTTAACCGTGTTTCCACGTCAAAAATCTTGGTGTCAAATGTTTTATTTCTACTTCTGCTCATGTGTTGTTGATTCTTGCTTTTCATGATAACATTATTAATCTATTAATGAAGTAGTAAAGAGGAATTAACTACTGCAAGTTTTAAAGTTTTAAGACAACTGATTCACCCCCCCTCTCAGTTGTCACCTCTAATTCCAACAATTGGTATTAGAGTGAGGTTCCTTTGAAAAAGTTTAACAGCTTGAGGAAGAAATGGGAAGGCAGTAAAATGGATGAATATAACCTCCAAGGGCAACTTAATCTCACTTTAGAAGATCTTGAGCAATCTAGAGCAGAAGTCCAAGAGCTACAAGAGAACCTTAAAAATGCTAAAGACTTCATTGAAACTTTAAAAGAAAAATTGAGCAAATCCAATGAGAAGAGGAAGGAACAACCTCTTCAATTGGGAAATCATATTGAAAATAACAACAAGGATGAGGCTCTGAAAGAGAAGACAAAGGAATGTGAGAAGTAAGCCAAAGAAGTTATCCTAAAATATGAGATGGAATCCAGGGTGATGAGGCTAACCAAAGAAATTGAAGATAGAAAGAAAACTGAAGAAGACCTGAATCAAAATCTAAAAGAAAGAACTGAAGAATGTTGCAGATTGGACGCAATAGCTGGCCTCCTAGAGTCTAATCTACAAGAAAGCAGAGACAATGAGAGAGAACTTGAAAGGCAAATTGTCACTCTTAGACATGACCTAGAAGTTGCAAATGAATACAAGGAGAAGTTCAAGATAAGCTCAGCTAAACTTGAAGCACTACTTGAAGGACAAAAAAAGGCTGATGACAAGCATGGTCTTGGATATGAGAAAGGTGAAAGCTTTGGATCCGGACAAAAAAAATTTCAACCAAGGAATGCGAGAAACAAACCTAGAAGACCTCCGGTAAGATAGCCTAATGCTCAAAGATATCCATCATTCAATGGAAATTATTTTAATTGTAATAAATTTGGTCATAGAGCTACTCAGTGTAGAAGCAGAGTAAATCAAAATGGTCCATCCTTCTCCAGTCATTGCTTCAAGTGTAAGAGGTATGGTCATAGATCAAATGAATGCAGAAGTATGAAAATGAATAACTCTAGAGAAAATGGCAACTCTTTCAATGGTTACTGCTTTACTTGCAATGGATTTGGACACATGGCTAATTAGTGCAGATCAAGATGAAATCAAGTATATAAGAAAAGAAATGTTGTATGCTTTAATTGCAATAGATTTGGTCATATTGCAAGATTCTACAAAAGTAGGAATAATGAAAGAAGAGGTCTGGTGAACACAAAACTGGATGAGCAGAGACAAGACAAAGGCAAGGGTAAAATTGATGAGAATGAGATCTAGAATGAAATGAACAAGACATGGGTCAGGAAAACAATTGAGAATAATAGTAATGAGTCCACACTTGAATCTGATGCTGATAATTCCTCCAGGAATTGAATTTGGAGCTATGGCTCAGGGGGAGCTACATTGAAAATCAAATTCCCCTAGCTAGTAAGTGGGTGCCCAGATCTGGCACAATGAGAGAAGATACTTTGAATTGTTTTAGAACTTTTGGAAGGATCTCCGGAAGAAAAGATGTTGATATGGAAATTTGCGGAGTGATTCATGAAGAACTGTTCAAGAAACTGAGTAACCGGATGAAGTTAGGGCAGAGCATTTATTACAAAGGAAAAATTAGGTTTTGCAGAGCATAAAAAGGTGTTCACTCCTCATTTGAAGCACTTTGCACCCCCCCTTCTTCTTTTTAACTCTCGATTACTTCCTTTATTTAATTCCTTTCTTGTACTATTTTATTTTATCCTTTATTAATTGTATCATTTTATTCCCCTTTGTCTTGACTTCTTCCTTTCTTATTTTTTCTATATCCTTTACTCTGTTTTTATCTTGCTTTTTATTCCTTTTATTTTTAGGTTCTTTCCTCTCTCTTATCTTGTAACCCGTGTAAACTCTCTCTTTTATAGAACTTGATCTGTAGTTCACTTCATTTCATTCTCTTTTTCTCATCTTGATGATGGATCATGAAGTGTGATCCGAAATATCGATGTAAAAAAAGCTACACACAGTTTAAACCAGAAGTTTTTCAATTCATGTCATGGACTGTGGAAATATCATGTCTTCTAAGAAGAATAGTGTCTGAGCTAAGATTACAAGGAATTGAAGTGTGACCGACGAATTTATTCATCAACCCTAATCTCGTGAAAAAGGTATTTATCTATGAAGCTTTGAACTTATAATCTTTTTGCAATGGCTACACCTTTGGTCATTGACATTACTGAAAGGCCTCGACTCAAATTTTGAGAAACATCCACACAAATCTATAGAAGTCAACCCATTAGGTGCATTTTTCAAGTGTTACGTATGGTGTACTGCATATTGAAGATATTAGGGTCTATATTCATGCGAGCATAGATGAATTTGGGGACTCAAGGTTTGTAGATTTGTTTGAGAGTCAACTAATGGATGAAAATCACGATCTTAAACCCGAGTATAAGGCACTGCATGATAAACACTTTATTCAGATTATGGGGTTTCCAACATTTGATGAAGATGAATGGGTTCGGTATGTTTTGAGTCAGATGCATGATGAATTCATATGGTTGTTAAAACCATTCAAGATTACCAAGGATGTTATCAGAATTGTGACTGGGTTAAACTCAACCGATGGATTACCCATGTCGAAATCTATGAAAAACCAAACTGTTACTGATGCAACCAGTGTAAAATTCGATAAGAAGGCTATGACCATAAATGACATTATAGAACTGGATGTGAAGTTTTCTTCCATGGTGATTGGCTACAAGATCTATCACTCTAGCAGAGAGAATTCATTCTCCGGAACTGCTATATATGCAGCATATCAAATGTTGAAGGAAAATGCAAATTATGACTTATGTTAGCTATTACAGAACCAACTGATTGAGAATTTGAACAAAATCAAGAAAGATAAGAAAAAGACTTTTAAATATGGTACATTGGTTCTATGTTTGTTCTTCTACTATATGAATGAAGTACCTAGAGTAAAGGGTGTGCACTGGACTAATGATGAGCTAGTTGCTATTCAGATCAGAGATCACCTACGCAGCATTGGTAACTATAAAGCACAGAAAACTACAATCTGGGGATACTTCAAGAACTTTCAGAGTATGATGCATTCAAGGGTAAGAATCCCTACAACCATTATTGAGAAGTACAAGAATGAAATATGTTTAATGGTTGACACTGATCAGTGCTTAATGGAAGCACTGGAACCCATAACTATTTGGATCATGCCCATGGGGTATGAAGTAGATGGAAAAATCTTGAATATGTATGCTCAACATCTTTTAAGCAAGCCAAAAGACACAACAGTTGAAAGATTTGGGACATATGAGGAGATAAGTTTAAAACTACATACTGAGCTTAGAGAATCTGAAACCAATAGAAAAGTAAGAAAAGAAGTTGAGCAGTTGGCTGAGAATCTAGGTCTCACAAAGGAAGCCGTGAGGCAATTTAGGGAAAGAACTAAAAAGGCTGAGAAGGAGAAGCAGGATAAGAAACAAGGAAGTGCTCCGGTAGGATCCTCCTCCACATCAAGGACTACTAGAAGTTCTTCTATTGCCCCTGTTCCTCCAAAACCTACCAATCCTGAGATACCGGAAGAGAAATCATCCATAAAAGAAGAAAAAAGAGTGAAAACAAAGGCCACAAGAACCTATAAGAGCACAAAAGTTGATGAAGAAGAAACAAATTCTGATGCAGAGGTAAAGGAGTTGAAAGCCTCTAGAACAGAAGCTACCAAAGTGACTAAGGAGAAGCCCTCCAAAAGCAAAAAGGCAAGCAAAAGGTAGAAGACAGATACATATGTTGAGAATCCCACAATCTTTGTGGAAGATGTAATAAAATCAGTCACTATGGATGGAAATTTGAAACCCACGACTGAATTCTATGATGAATACAGTGACACAGATAAGAGGGTGTTAGAGGAAGCAACTGTTAGATATCTGAATATCTATAATAAGGCCCTAATTGAAATAACTTCTGAGATCCCTCCAAGTCTTGCAAACATTTTGGAGTTGAGGAAAGAAAATACAAAAAGCAAGGATATGGGGCTTAGAGAGCATGTATTGATAAAACTATGCCCTTAGATCACTCAAGTTCAAATGAATATTATATTCAAAGAAGTGAAGGATGAATTCAGGAGTAAGAAGAGAATGAACAAACTAATGCTTGGAGAATTGGACCAAATAGTTAAAAGAAACATAGGAAATACTTCTAAGTGCATTGAAGAGACATAATCTTCCATTTGTTGAGGAGACTGATGATGGGATTGATTCATCAATCCCAGATATTGAAAAGATGAAAACTGATGAGTAGCAAACCAAGGTTGATGACTCCTACATTCTGGAAGAGGAACAAATAAACAAAGATGATACAGAGATGGTGGACCAAACTAATGATGTAGGAGATACTCTAGCTTCTCCCGATCAATTTGAAAAAGAAGATAATGTTGAGAATACTGCTGCTACACAAGATTCTCAAGAACAAATTGCAAATAGTGTGGTCAAAGGAGAGAATATGATTGCAGATAACATAGAGAAAGGTGAAGCAGAAGAAGTCAAAGATAAGGAAGATAAAGCAGGAGAAGATGGTGCAAATGTTGATAGTCCTGATACTAAGAAAACTCAAGGAAAGGAAAGTGGTCCAAAAAATGTGGCAAGAGACATTGTAGATGCAGTGAAGAGTTTTTTGAGTAAAGAGATGCTAGAGTTTGATGAAACATAACTAATTCAAGGACCAATCAACCTGGATACTCTCTCTCTGGTCTAAATGATGAAAATAACATCTTTCACACAAGCTAAGGCAAGTGAAAAGATATTGAAATATCACATTGAGGACAGTGAGCTGCTAGGCCTTGCAACCAGAGTATTGGAGAAGATAATGCCAACCCTCCAGAAGAATCCATCGGACTCTCCCTTTGGTCATTTGAAGAATCTTGTAAATTATGTAAGTACACATTTTGAGTCTTTTGAGAAGTCTACAAAGACTAAAGTCAGAAATGAATTTCTGGATAGAAAATTTAGTGAAATAAGGAGCCTAATAAGGATTGATAGGATGATACTTGGTATCAGTATAAAGAATATTCAAAATGCTCTAAGTGATGAAGGTGACATATACAATTTTTTTCTATCCTGGCCTAAAGTCGGTAAGGATATTGAGAAGAAGATAAAAGAGCAAGATCAAAAATTGTCAAATCTATCTCAAAATTTTGATCCTCTAACAGTTTCTCCTATAAGTCAGGAATGTCAAGTAATCATCTTGACTGATGAAATAAAGAAGCTTGTTAAAGAAAAAGGCAATATTGTGAAGAGAATGTGTGAGCTCCGGGGATTGATTGCCCCTAAGTTAGAAACAATGTTTAATGCATTATTAGAAGCTCAAGCTGCAATTCAAACAAGTGATCCTTCAGATCTGACAAAGGCAGAAGCATACGCATTTCTTCTAAGTGGACACATCTCAATTTTGGATGGGATGAAAAGAAGTTGGGCCTTTGAACTTGAGCAATTGAAAATTAGTTTTGCAGATATTCTCAAGTTCATGTAAATATAACTTAATGATTGGGTGTACATATACGACACTGTATACAGAATTTTTGAGATTTTTGGCTTGCAAACCCCATCCTTTGCCACTAATGTCAAAGGGGGAGTGAAGAACAGTGAAAAATGAGGAATCCAGCAAAGGGGGAGCTCTGGAATCAGTGGAGAGCATAAGAGTATAGAGTAAGGGGGAGTAACACTTAGTCATTTTTCACTAAGTGTTGCCATCAATGCCAAAGGGGGAGATTGTTGGCAAGAGACACTGCTTCACATGACAGGTGTTGTCATTGATGGCAACTAAGACTATTCCACTCATCTGTATAACATAATTTGTTCATACCGGAAGTCAGAATTAGAATTTATCTAAGTCCGGGTAGCCAGAGACAAAGCATGCGACAGGGTCTGGTATCTTGGTCCGGATCTCTCCGGTGGTAAATCAGAGTATGCTACGGATCTGAAGGAGTCATAAAGATTGTCAAGGCAATCTAAATCTAGAATTTTAACCTCTGGTGATGAAGGATTCAAAACTTATTTGCATCTGAGTATGGGGTTACAGTTTGACAGTGCAGACAACAGAAGAACAGGCTAACCTTGTAATTGATCTTGGTCCCGGATAAATGGAAGTTGTCAGGTGGACAATTTGTGATGATCAATGATAGTGGCCAACATGATTGATGATTTGTGAATGATAGTTTTGGTCTGGGTTACAAGTTATGCATGGACTTAGCTAACAGAGCAGAGTCTTCAACAAAGTTCTAAGTGTTCTTGAAGCTGATTGAAAAGTGATTGAATATCACGATGCGGATATATATAGCCGATGGATTTAAGTGATTTGTGTGTGTGTGTGTTGCGACTATGGTTCAGATGTTAGCAGAATAGTAAACAGGGTAGAGTGAGGATGAAGTGTATCAAGTTAGTATTTTGTGCTTAACCAGAACTGAATCCTTGCATTGGTAGATGCTAATTATCAGTTCAACCTCATTGTAATCTTCTTTCTGTAGGTAGTGAGCCTTTTATAGGTAGTGAGCCTTCTTTTGAGTATTGAGCTCTGGGCAGTGAGCTTGAATGCATGTGCATTCACCATTGTAATACTTTTAACAGAGTATAATCTTTGTGGGTTAACGCCACCGTGGTTTTTCCCTTAATTAGGTTTCCACGTCAAAAATCTTGGTGTCAAATGTGTTATTTCTACTTCTGCTCATGTGTTGTTGATTCTTGCTTTTCATGATAACATTATTAATCTATTAATGAAGTAGTAAAGAGGAATTAACTGGTGCAAGTTTTAAAGTTTTAAGACAACTAATTCACCCCCCTCTCAGTTGTCACCTCTAATTCCAACATTGAAGATAATACAATCTATAATAAATACCTCTTAAATCCTAGATGATAGCTGATGTAATAATAAATTAGGGTTTTTCCTTTTATACAACACCCTAGCACCAAAATGAACTCATTTTTCACTCTTGTAGGAAAGTAATGGCTAGGAGGAAGGGAGGTGGCTTGGGCCTAGATTTAAATTTAAAATTTGAAGTTTTGGGGTCATTTCCATGCTTGTTGATTTGAACCAAGTACAAGGATGAATGAAATGAAGATTAGGATTGGTCCTAAGGGATGTGTGAAAGTATAACTAGGTTAGGTTAAGGCTAAATGCAAACTTTTACATAGAAACATGCCACTTTACACTACTCATTGCATTAGGGACAACTTAGTCAAAATGAGTCCAAAATGAAGGGGAAAAGTGCAAGGTATGCAATTTTCACCCTTATAATTATATATTATATATAATAATATATTATTGTTAACTTCCCCCATTAATGTAGTAGTTAGAAAACTATAGAAACTAATAATTATGCTATGGAAACGTCCTCTGGAAGGTTTTTTTAAGCTCAATTTTGATAGTGCTTCTCAAGGGAACCTTGGTTAGGTTGTCTTCTAAGAAAATATTCCATCCAATTTATCAAAGGTGGGTCTTTTTTCTTAGGCCACAAAGTAATTAAAGAGACTAAGATGGAGGCTCTTCTAAAAGGTTCACACCTAGAAATTTTGTTTGGTTGTAATTAACTCATCATTAGAGGAGATTCTATTTTGGTCATAAATGAGCTACCAAAAGATAATAACTTAAGTTGGAAACTAAATATTTTTTCCAAGGCTTGCAAAATATGTGAAGGGTTTTGAGGAATTTTTTTTTTGCAATGTTAGAGAGGTTGTAATAAACCAATGGACTTATTAGCAAATGTTGGGGTTGATTCTCACAATTATTAATGATTGCATAGATTTTAGGAATGGCCTTCCCTCCATCTATTATAGAGTGCAATGCTAATGTAGCTCAAGGTCTAGAGGCTTTGTCAAGCTACTGAACCAGGCAGCAAAATGAACAACACACAACAATGAACAAAAAAATCTTTATTCATATGCAACTAAAAACATTACAACATGAGTACAATGGACTTCATACATGCCCTAGCCTAAGCCTTACATCCATTCCAATGCTTAGATCTGGCTATCCTAGCCTTCCTATGAAAACCCAAAACAATCTACCTTCAAATTTGAAATCTGCAAGAGTTACAACAAAAGCCAAAAACTCACTATGGAGAAGTCAACCTCTTTTAGTGTGAAATTCCTCTACTTATAGGTATTTGAAGTGGCCACCACATTCATCACTTGAATGGGACACATTTCAATCATTAATTGGCTCTTGGATTGACCATAGGTGGTCAAAAACTATTATTGTCACTTTTTGGGCACTTTCAGGTGGTGCAGTGGGAAAAAGTGACCCATTGGGATATTGCGAAAGAAATTGGGTCATCTGCATATTGCGTGAAAAACTAGGTCAACTGCATATTGCAGGGAAAACTAGGTCAACTACATATTGTGAGGAAAGTTGGGTCAACTACATATTGCAGGGAATTTAGGGTCTACTGCATATTGATGGATTTTTGGGTTCTACTGCATATTGCAAGATTTTGAGGGTCTACTGCATATATCCTGTTGCAGACCAAAGTTCTACATATCCTATTGTAGACCAAAGTTTCGCCTAAGCATAAATTGCTTAATTTCGATCAGAATCTTGCCAAACTTGAAATTTTGGACACCCATTTGGATCTTTAACAAGATGATGTCATTACTTGTATTTGTGAGATTTCAAGGGTCATCTGCATATATCCCGATGGCAGGGAAAGTCCCACATATCTTATCGACACTAAAAGTTCCGCATTTGCATAACTTGTCCAATTTAGCTTAGATCTTTACCAAATTTGAATGTGAGCACCCATTTGGATCTTCTTCAAGATGTAGTCAACACTTGGCCATGAATCCTTAGGAAATTCTCTAGAAATTTGATCATCAACTCCTGTAGCAAAACAAGAAGGAAAACAAACAAGAAAGAAAGCAAAGAAATCTTTTTGGTTGATGAGGATTGCTCGTGGACCCAGATGCTCCTGCATTAGACATAATTGAAATGTTCCATGAGTTGGAAACTCATGAACATTTTTTCAAGTTTGGAACCAGAATTCCATACTTGACTAGCTCTACAACACTCAGCCAAGAAGCTTCATCTATAGCTCTATTCTTCCATCTGACCAGGTATTCCATGCAGTCCTTTCCTCTGGTCTTCTTAGCCACTCAAGAGCTAATCACTCTATCTACTTCTTCCATCTTCTTTTCAGGTAACTGATCTAACCATCCTTGTGCATTAGTCAAATGTGAGTGTGTACCCCCTTGTAAACTTGTCTCTCCTTCATGGAACTTGTATAGATCAACAACATTGAAAATAGGAGATATGTCTATCCCTAGTGGTAGCTCAATCTCATAGGCATTGGATGAGAACTTCCTCAACACCTTGCAAGGGACTATCTTCTTAAATTTCAACTTATTGTATGTTCCCTGTGGAAACCTTTCTTTCCTCAAATGTGCCAAAACTAACTTTTCCTACTTGGAACTCTTGTTCCCTCCTATGCACATCAACATATTCTTTGTATTTGCTGGCACTTTTCTCCAAATTTTGCTTCATCTCATTGTGAACCTCATGAATTTGTTCTACAAAATCTTTTGCTACAACACTCTTTCTATTCAAATATGCACTATCTCTTAGCTCATCAACACCTCTTGGGCTGTACCCATAAACTATTCAGAATGGGCTCTTTCCTGCACTTCTGTTCACTAATTTATTGTAAGAAAATTCTACTTGTTCCAAGATAAGATCCCATTGATGTGGTTTTTCTCCCACCAAACATCTTAATAAGTTTCCCAAACTTCTGTTCACAACCTCCGTTTGTCCATCAGTCTGGAGATGATAGGCTAAACTAAATCCTAATTCAATGCCCATCTTCTTCCATCATGTATGCCAAAAGTGGCCAATAAACTTTGTGTCCTTGTCAAAAACTATGCTCTTAGGCTGTCCATGCAACCTAACTACCTCTTTAAAAACTAGTGCAGCTATATGGGATGCATCACTAGTTTTCTGACATGGTATGAAATGAACCATATTTGAAAATCTATCCACTACAACAAAAATGGAATCATTACCTCACTATGTTTGAGGTAGTCCCACAACAAAATCCATACTCAGGTGCTCCCATAGTCTCTCTAGTATAGGCAATGGTTGATATAGTCCTATGTTTTGTCTTGCTCCTTTAGTATATTGGAAAATTCTATAGCCTTGTATCGGTCTCTTTGCATCTGCACTAATTCCAGGCCAAAAATAAACTTCACTCAGCTGTGTGCCAATGTCTTATCTATTCCAAAATGTCCACTCAAGCCTCCACTATGCTTTTCTCTTATTAGATTCTCCCTCATTGAACCTCTGGATATACATAATTTTTGTCCTTTGAACAACAAGCCATCTTGGATGAAATATTCCAACCATGGAGTCCTATCTCCCTCCACTAGACTTCTACTAGCTATCCATGCTTCCTTAAAATTAGGATCATTAGGATACGACTCATTCATTGCATCAACACCAACAACATTGACCCTTAACTCATTCATCAATAAATACCTTTTGCTAAGTGCATCTGCTACCCTGTTTGACTTACCACTCGTATGTTTCAAGACAAAGGAATAAATTTGTAGAAACTCCACCCATTTCATATGCCTTTGGTTTAACTTACCTTGATTGTTGATGTACTGCAAGGCATGGTGGTTTGTGTATAATACAAACTCATTTGACAACGATTAATGCCTCCACTTCTTCAAGGCCTACACTATAGCATAGAATTCTTGGTCATAAAATAAGTATTTCCTCTTTGCTTCATTTAGTTTCTCACTGAAGTAGGCAATGGGTCTACCTTCTTAACTTAACACTCCCCCAATTGCACTACTACTGGCATCACAATCCACTTGAAACACTTTGCCAAAGTCTGGCAATGGCAACATTGGCTATTCTATCACCTTCTTCTTCAATAACTAGAAGCTCTTTTCTACTGTTGTTGTCCACTTGAACTCTTTCATAACACCCTTCATTGTCTCGATGATTGGTGCACATATTCCACTAAAATTTCTGATGAACTTCATGTAGAAGCTTGCCAAGACATGAAAAATTCTGGCCTCAAACATGTTTCTAGGTGAAGGCCAATCCATTATTTCCTTAACCTTCTCAAAATCCATCTTCAACCCTTCTTCAGACACTACAAAACCAAGTTATACTAGTTCCCTCTACATAAAACTGCATTTATCCAAGTTTACAAGAAATTTTTCTTTTTTTAACCTCTGCAAAACTGTCTTAAGGTGCAACAAGTGTTCCTCTTTTGTTTTACTAAAAATCAAAATGTCATCCAAATAAATAATGACAAATTTACCAAGGAAAGGCTTCATTAGCTCATTCATTAGTCTCATAAAGGTGCCAGGTGCATTTGTCAACCCAAATGGCATCACTAGCCACTCATACAATCCATCCTTGGTCTTGAATGTTGTCTTCCATTCATCCCCTTCTCTAATTCTGATTTGGTGGTATCCACTCTTCAAATCAATCTTGTTGAAGTACTTTGCTCCACTCAAATAGTCCATCAAGTCATCCATACAAGGCAATGGAAACCTATACTTAATGGTTATCTTATTTATATCCCTTGAATCAGTGCACATTCACCATTTCCCATCTTTCTTAGTTGCCAATACAATAGGTACAACACATGGACTGAGGCTTTTTCTAATTAGCCTCTTATCTAATAGCTCTTGCACTTGTTTATTCACTTCTTCATTTTCCATGGGTGTCATTATATATGGTGCCTTATTTGGTAGGCTTGTGTCGGGTCTCAAGTTCATGCAATGACTTATGCTTCTAGTTGGAGGTAATCCATTAGGTAAGTCCTTTATTAGAATGTCGCTAAATTCATTCAGAATTTCTTGGAATTCTATGGGAACTTCTGCACCTTTCTCTATTGTCATAATTTCTGCAACCTGGGGTAGGAAAGCATAACATACATGAGGTAGGAAAGAATAGTGTCCAAGTAAATGGAACATAGACACACATTTGAACAAGGGTTATGGTGCAATTGTATTCCCTTCCCTACATTGCAAAAAAATAGATATTCAAAATGCTTCAAGAGTAGAGGTTGGTCAATTGTAGCAATGGAATTTGCATCATCCAAACACCTACGGGAAGAATTAATTAAAAAAAATTGCTTTGCACATTCCATATTAACAAAATTGCATCTAGGTTTGCACATTCCATAAAATTACAATCTAGAAATTTAAAATGAGCTCTCCAAGTTTTAAGCGGGAAAACGTTGCTACTACAGATGGTAACCATGGAGGTGGTGTACCCCCATGTAGGTCCTCACCTACATCAACTGGGGGGTCTATCCAAAAAAATCTTGGACATGATTAAAACTAGGACACAATTCTCTAGAAAAATTTATTCAAATCACCCAATCATTAAGTTGCTAGAGAGGAAGGGGTGTCATTTAGTTCTTTAGAGGAAGGCATTTCCTTGAAAATAGTAGATAGAACCATCTACAGGCTTATCTCCAAAATGGATAATACATTGGTGGGTAAGATTTTTGGGAAACACCCTAATATAGAGTTGGTGTATAGATAGACAAGCTTTAAATGGAGAGTTAAAGGGAGTGTGGAGGTGAGTTCGTTACCCAAGGGGCTATTCCTTTTTTTATTTTCTCTCAAGGAGGACTATACCTACATTTTAGTAAACTTGGCCCTTGGTTTTTTGGGAAATCCAGTCTTTCACTCTGTAAGTGGAAGTTAGGATTTGACCTAAACACTAACCTTTCCACTATGACCCCAACTTGGATCTAAATTCTTGATCTCCATTTAGAATATTGGGATGAGGAGATTATTGCAAGCGTAACAAACTCTTTTGGGCATTTCTTGACCCCTGATAATGTCACAAGATGTAGAAGCAGGATGGTTTTTGCAAGATGTTGTGTGAATGCAGACCTCCATCTCATTGGAGTCAAAGCTTAGGTGATGGTTGCAAAGAATTCTCTATAAAAATGTAACCCTTTTCTGCCAAAATTGTTCCAAAATGGGCCATTTGATTAACATTTGTCCTAGCATGGCAAAAGACAAGAGAGACAGTGCTAAAACAAGAATACAAAATAAAGGAAAATATGTGAACTAAATGTTGGGGAAGGAGAAACCTCTAACTCAATCCTAGAGGTCTTTATCTCTAGCATGATAGATATTCTAGAAGAGGGAGAAATATATCCTTTTAAAATAGATTCAGATCCCTTTGTGACTTCTATGGGAAGGAGAGAAACAGGGCAACAACTTTTAGGAAACTTGGATTCTTCTGCTAAAGGATGCCCACCAAAAGATTCTATAGAATCTTTATCTACCATGGTTGACTATGAAGGTATGTCTCATCAGAAGAAAGAGATTAGTATGAGGTCTGAAATATCTTCAATTAGCATCCCCCCTCTCCAAAAAATGGATGGAGGTGAAGGATTGCCTCGTCAGAAGGAGGAAACAAGTAAGAAGATTGAGACTTCTTTAAATGTGGCTTCCCCTTCTACCCCACAAATGGGTAAGGAAAATGCATATAGAAAAACAAAGAAACAAGAAAAAAATAGATGTAGGAATTGATTCCAAACTAGGAAAGAAGTCCCATAGGGAAACAAGAGTGAAGGAGGTAGTAAGGAAAGTAGCCAATGCGAAACAAAAAACCCTAGAGATGTCATGCTCCAAGAATATGAAGAAATTAAAATCACTTCATGGAATATAAGAGGGCTCAACATCCCTCACAAGAAGAACATCTTAAAAAATTGCTTGAAAGATCTCAACCCAAACATTTTGCTTTTACAAGAAAAAAAAATGAATTTGAATTCTTTATCTTTTATCAACAAGAAAATTAGACCTTATACAGAGTTTCACACTATCGATGGAAGGAGCATTGGGGGTGTTATCACCATGTGAAAATCTTTGTTATTGGAAGGTACTTTAATTTCTAAGCACAAGAATTTCCTCAATGTTCTTTTCAAGCATAAAATTTCTGGTGATTCTTGGATTTTATCTAATGTGTATGCTCCCAATACTAGACCACTTAGAAAAAATTGTGGGAGGAACTAATTTTGTTTAAACAAGGTTATCTAAACCATAGATGGATGGTGGTAGGGGATTTTACTTCCCTCCTCTACCCATCAGAAAAAATGGGGGGAGCCATAGCTTTTTAGACAATATGGTCAACTTGGATAATTTTCTCTCAGAAGGGGGCTTGATAGATATTGAGCTAGGTGGTTCCTCATTGACTTGGTCTAATAAAAGGGCAAGAAACAATATTATTTAGGCAAGATTGGACAAGTTTTTAATTTCTTCCAACTAGTCAATATTAGACAAATGTAGCCTCTTAGCTCTAAAAAAAATTAGATCAGATCATACCCCTTTATTGTTGACTTGGGAAATGGATTTTAGGAAAGGGAACCACCCCTTTAGATTTAAAATAATGTGGACCCTCGATCCCAATATAAAAAATCTCATTGAGAACCAGTGGAATTTTGAGGTGAAAGGGAAAGCAATGTTTAGACTAATTAGCAAACTCAAAAATGTCAAGAGGAAGATAAAACTTTGGAATAAGCACTCTTTTGGTAACATCTTTGAACAAAAAATGGAGGCCAAACATAAATAGTAGAAAATCCAACATGAAATGGATACTATTGGAGATTCAGAAGATATTTATCAAAAAGAAAAAGAAATCCTCTATAATTTACATAATATCATAGAAAAAGAGGAAATCTTTTGGAAGCAAAAATCTAGAATATAATGGTTTAAAATTAGAGATAGGAATATGAATTTTTTCCACTAGCTGGTCTTAAAACATAGAAAATATAATAGAATATTAGAGTTAATCAGAGAGGATGGGATTAAAATCTCTAAAGAGAAGGAAATTCAATAGGAGGGGGTAAGGTTTTTTCAAAATATGCTTAATTCTACCCCTAGCACTAACCTTTCTAAGGAAGAGGATCTTCTGGATGCTATTCCTTATTCTCTTTCAGCAAGTGATATTGAGGAGATGAGATGTTTCTGAGGAGGAGGTTACTGTGCCTGTCTTCTCTTTTGACCCCTTCAAAGCCCCAGGCCCTGATGGTTTCCTTCCTACCTTCTTCCCATCTTATTGGGATGTTGTTCACAAAGATGTCACCAAAGTTGCTCAAGAATTCTTTGATTTTGGGTGTATTTTGAAGGAAATTAATAACACTTTTTTGGTCCTCATTCCCAAAAATATGGGGGCAAATAAAATGAAGGATTTTTGTCCTATAAGTTTATGCAACATGTTCTACAAATTTTATCCAAGTTGTTGGTGCTGAGAATTCAACCTTTCCTAGATAATATTATACATGTAAATCAAAGTGCTTTTGTCCCAAGAAGACAAATCTTAGATGCTATTCTTTTTTTCATAAGATCTTTCATTTTATGGACAAGAGTAAGAAGGAGAGAATGTCACTAAAATTGGACATTTCAAAAGCCTACAATAAAGTTTCTTGGGTTTTTTGCTGAAATTCTTGCATAAACTTGGATTTCATGGTAAAGTTTTGAACCTCTTGCAGAACTATTTCACTACCCTAATGTTTTATGCGATAATCAATGGTTCTCCTAATGTTCATTTTGCCTCTAAAGGAGGCCTTAGATAGGGAGATCCATAATATCTCCTTACTTATTCATCATTTTGGTTGAGGTGCTAGGTAGAAGTATATCTCAAAATATTAGTAAAGGTAGCATAAAATGATCAAACCATCTTTTGCACTAAGTCATAGTTCTCCTCAGTAGTTTGTAGATGACACTATCCTTCTTGGGACAACCACAAAATTTGAAGCCAAAGGTTGGAAAAAGATTCTCTCCCATTATGCTGAAGTCTCTAGCCAATAAATCAGTTTGGTCAAGAGTGGGTTATTTTTCTTTAATACCAATCAAGCTTTATAGAACCAAATTGCTGCTACCTTAGGCTACAACATAAATTAGCTCCCAACCACATACTTGGGAATGCCCCTGAGTTTGGGAAGAATTCAAAATTTCATATGGAATAGCTTAATAGAGAGAATTTAGAGGAAACTTGTGGCTTGGAAAGGATGCCTCTTAAGCCAAGAAGGTAAACCTCTCTTCAGAGCACCCCTGTGTATTTGTTATCCCTATTTAAAATCCCCCACTTCTTGGCTAAAAAAGTGGAACAAATACAAAGAAGATTTTTATGGTCATAGAGAATAAGCATAGGTTTTCTTTGGTGGCTTGGTATAGTGTTTGCCTTCCTAAGAGACTTGGAGAATTTGGGATACATAAAATAAAGGATATGAATGAGGCCCTAATAGCAAAAATTGGTTGGAAACTCATGAATTCCAAGAATGAGTGGAGTAAAATTATAAAGGCTAAATACTTGAGCAATCAATATGGCCTATCTCTCATTTCTCTGCCCAGTCTCTTGACTGGTTCAACTATCTGGAATAATATTACAAATTCTAAATAGCTATTAAGAACAGGCATAAGATGGAGGGTTGGTAATGGGGAAACCATCTAGTTCTAGGAGGATCTTTGGATTTCTCAAGTGCTCCTTGTTAGCTCTTTACCTTGTTCTTGAATCAAAGAAGAGTTGTGTGAAAGATTTGGAAGGTACATTAAGGATTACTGGAACCATGATATATAGGATACAACTGTCTTTGATGCTTGACTTATTAGGCATTGGTGTTGATTTATTATTTTGGGGTAGTGGGGTCCCCATACTTTATTCTTTGAGTAGAGCTTATGAACCTCTAACAATTATCTATGTAGTTCTAATATCACCTACTTGTCACTTATATACCTAGGCAATTTTTAGGGAGCCTTTCCGAATGCTCCAACTTTGATGTAGGAAAATTTTAGGAATTGAATAAAACAACATCTATATTTATCAATTTATTTTCTTGCTTCTGGTGAAATCCTTTGACCATAATCACCTCCCAACATTGTAATATTAAAAAACACAAAAGCATCATTGACTCTAGAAAAATTTTGGGTTGTTGTTTTTATCTCCAACTTTGGGTAATACTCATACACCTTTTGTTGTCCTGCCCTTATTACTCCTTCCATTTGTAGCCCTAAAAATTGTTGCCTTCTGGAAAGGGAATACACCAAATAAGATGTCATATAAAACTTCTTTTTTTGCACTACATTGGTCAATTGGCTGTGAAGGGTGTTGATTATTAGAGTTGACCAATCATCAAATTATTTACTAGCCAGAACCTTGACTTATACCTATACATCCATGCTTGTAACTTTTTGGCATCCTCTTGGCCTATAACTCTACTCAATAGAATTATACAATCATTCACAACCTCTATGAAGTCACTCTAGAATAATTTATTGGGCAACCTTGAGAGTGTATCCTTAGACTTTTGGAGCCAACCTCCTGTTGATCTTCTTTAGGTAGTGATCTAAATTCTAGTCATAATATTCCTGGGTTGATTCTAAGGTCATATTTACATGAGAACCCCTAGAAGGAATGTCAAATATCTCTTCTATGTATTAAGGTTGGATTAATAACACTACATTATCCTTGCGAGTCTTGATCTCCCTTGTAATCAGGTTATAATGCTCAGCATAGGTCATAACTAAGTCAAGAGATTGCAGTGTGATAGGGAAACTTGTGGCTTGCACTACTCCACTACTCTTTAGGTTCTTGACTTGAGTGGACATTTGGGCCTTAGGTAGTGCCATCCTTGTGTGAAATTCATCTAGGCCTATGTGCCCTAAATTAGTATCTGTAATGTTTATCCACTCATTGACAAATTTTGACGCCGATATGACCCCCTTATACTTGTATTGCATCTTAGTAGGTGAGGCCTTACTTGGTTAAAGGCTCCTAGGAAAAGATTACCTTAAGTTAATTAACCAATTTGTACATTCTACAAATGTCTCAAAAATTTAATCAATTAATCTAAAATGTGTTTAATCATTTTTAATAATACCTATTTTATATTTTATAAAGATTAAATTGACCAAATCTACAAGTTAAATGAGTTAGAACATTTAAAAAGAGTATTCTAGTGTTTTCCTACATTTTAGATTTTGGCCTTAGATTGCATATTGCAATTAAGATTTTGGGCCTGATGCGCAATTGGAAAGAAATTGCAAAATGCAAATAAGGTGAAGTTGTCAGTCAGAGTTTACATGCAGTTTACATTTAATAGTTGGTTTCAAATAGTAAAAGTTTTGGGTTTCTAAACTACAACCCAACTTTGGACTCCAATTAGAGTTTGCAAAAAACTACAAATAGACTACAAGTTCTTGCTAGAGTTCAGTTGTGATTTACATTGTATAAGTTTTTGCAAACTATAAAAACTTTTGGGAGTCTAGTTTGCAACCAAAGTTTAGACTTTGAGTGCAATTTACAACATTTTGCAAATTGCAAACAATAAAATGTTTTGGGTTTTCAAAGTTGGACTTCACAATTTTTTTGCATCTTATAGTAAATTACAAATTCTAAAAGGATATGGAAGTGCAAAAACTTACAAAATGAAAGGTTTTTCTAAAATGATCTAAAACTGGATTAAACTAAGTTTTAATGATTTGTACAAGGTTTTCCATTGATAAAAATAGATCACAAACCTAAGGGATTGATTTCTAAATATTTCAAAATTATTGAAATTGATCAAACTAATTTCTTGCCCAAAACTAAGGCCAGGGAAATTAGAGCCGAAGGCCACCAAAAACTAGGGAGTTGAAGATGCGCTAAACTCTAAATCAAACCAAAAAAGCATGAATAACAATAATGAATTCAAAGCCAAATGAAGGAAGATAATCAAACATATCCAGATCAAAATAGGTAACATAAATTAAAAAAACCCTAGACATTTGCGAAACTGGAAAATAGAAGCCAAGTGCAAAGGAATGAAAACCTAGAAGAATGGGTAAATCAACCTTGAAATAGGTTTCTAGATGTGAGTTGCAGGTTGTGAGGGAGTTGGAAGGTCATGGGAGCTAGAGCATATAATTTCTTGTGAAGAATACTAAAAGATGCAAAATTCAAAATGCTTCAAGGTTTTGATCGACCTCGCACAAGTGCCATAATGGCTCAGCTACTAAGTTTCAGAGACTAGAGATGGTTTACAAGAATACCACTTTAGGATTTTAGAGTTTTAAGGTGACTTGCAACTTCAACTTCTTTGGGTTTTGGAGAGTCAAAACAACTTGCACTTTACAAAGGGAAGGGGTTTCAAAGTTTCGAAGGGATATGCAACTTAGACTATAGAACTTAGGAAAAATTAAAACTCCTTAATAGTAAAATGAACCCCTAAGACAAAAATGACCCATTTAGGACATTCAATTGGGCATAGGATCATAAATCTTGAATATGAGAAAGACAAAGGCAAAAATGACTTTAACTTAGGGTAAAAGGAAAAGCACAATTTTCAAAATTTTAAAACAAGGGTCCCCAAAATTTAAATTTAGGGGCATTTATGAAGGGTCACAATGTTGACAAGAGACACCGTGTGGCTTCATGAGTGTTGTCATTGATGGAAACCAAGTCTATCCCACACATCCGCAACACATAGTGTGCCTATACTGGAAGTCAGATTGAACAAGAACAGTGAACAAGAACAGAGCATGCAGCAAGGTTTGACAATTAGGTCCGGATCTCTCAAATGGTGTAACTCAGCAAGTTACGGACTTGGACAAGTCAAGAGGAGTATCATGACTACTATATTCCATAGATTGAGCCTCCGGTGATAAAACATGGAAAATATATGAGCATCTGAGTGTTAGGTTCTAGACAGGCAGAGCAGACTAAGGAAGAACTGACCGACAGAGTATCAGACTTCAATCCGGGTAAGTAATTGATGTTGATCAAGCTATTTGAGGGATCATACAATATTGGTCGATGTGATCAATGACTTCTATGTCTATGTTTTGATACACATCACAAATCATGCATGAATTCAGTCGACAGAGCAATAACTTGTAAATATCTTGAGTATTCTGGTTGCCGACTACAAAGTTGTTGAAATCCTTGGTGCAAATATAAATACCAGATGAATTCTAGTATGTAGGTGTGTGTGTGTGTGTGTGTATGTGATAAAATAAGGTGCGAAGAAAGCCAGAGATAAGTGTGGAAGCAGCAATACAAGTCCGGTATGTGACAGAGCAGCAACACTAGAGCAGAGGAAGAATGAAGTGCATTAAATCAGTATATTGTGCCTAATCAGAACTGAACTTTAGCATTTGTAGATGCCTCTCATCAGTTCAAACACTTGGTTACCTTCTGTAAGTTCTGTAGACAGTGAGCCTCTTTTAGGCAGTGTGCCTCTTATGAGTAGTGTGCTCAGGCAGTGAGGCCTAATTGGCAAGTGCCATTTTGTACTTCTTATTCTTTTAACAGAGAATACAATCTTGGGTTAGTCACCCCATGGATTTTCCCTTAATAGGGTTTTCCACGTAAAAATCCTTGTGTTATGTGTGTTGACTTTATTTCTATTCTCATGATTATGTATGCTTATATGTTTTGATGCTACATAAATTATAAAAGAAGAAAAAGTTAAGATAGCAGAGATAAATGATTCACCCCCCCTCTTAGTTATCTACCTTGTTTCCAACAATTGGTATCAGAGCTAAGTTCCTCTAAACAGAGCCTAACAGCTTGAGGAAGAGCTAGGAATCTCAATGGATATGTAAGGAAAAACTTCAGTTTGCCCTAGATGATCTTGAACAGTCCCACTCTAAAGTCAATAATTTGAGAGAAAGACTCAAACAAGCTGATGATTTCATAAATGAGCTAAAAGAAAAACTTAGTATCTCTGTGAAAAAGAGAAAGGAACTACTTCAAAAATTAGCAAGTCAGAGTGAAGCCAATGATTCTAATGAAGATCTGGATGAGAAAAACAAGATTTGTGAGAAGCTATCAAAAGAGGTCATTATGGTAAGGCATGAGATGGAATCAGGGGTTATGAGATTCACCCAAGAAATTGAAGAGAAAAGGAAAATTGAAGATAATCTAAAATAATCCCTCAAGGAGAAGATAGAGGACTGCCACAAAATGGATAGAATAATTAAGCATCTTGAATCTGATCTTGAAGAAGCTAGAGATAATGAAGAACAACTTGAGAATTAGATAGACGCTCTTAAACAAGATCTACAATCAGCAAATGAATACAAAGAGAAATTCAAGATAAGATTAGCTCAACTTGAAGTTCTTCTTGAAAGCCAAAAGAGGGTAGATGACAAGCATGGCCTGGGATATGAGAAAGGTGAAAGCTCTAGATCCGGTCAGAAGAACTTTGGATCAGAAAATCAAAGAAACAAGCCTAGAAGACCTGCAGTAAGGCAACCAAATGCTCAAAGATATCCATCCTTCAATGGATACTGCTTCAATTGCAACAACTTTGGTCATAAAGCAACTTAGTGCAGAAGGAGAATGAATCAGACTAATCCATCCTTCTCCGGACAATGTTTCAACTGTAAAAGGTATGGTCACAAATCTCATGAATGCATAAATATGCAAATAAATAATTCATTCAATGGTAGATGCTTTGCATGCAATAGAATGGGACATATGGCTAATCAATGCAAATCAAGAGGATATCAGTCAAATATGCAAAAAAATGTTGTTTGTTACAATTGCAATAGATCCGGTCATATTAGCAAATTCTGCAGAAGTAAAAATCAGGATAAAAAGGGTCCGATGCATCTTAATCAAAAATAAGATAAGGGAAAAGGCAAAGTGAATGTGGATGAAGTTCAAAGGGAGATGAGCAAGATTTGGGTGAAGAAGAGTACATAAAATGTTGGGGATGGATCCGCACCAGAATCTGGTGCTGATATTTCTTCCAGAAACTAAACAAATGATCTTTGGCTTAGGGGGAGTCACAAAGAAAAATAAATTCCCCTAGCCAGTCAATTGGTGCCTAAATTTGGCACATGGAATGTTGCAGATTAAAGGGTTCTTAGAAAAATGTCCAAATAACCCTCAATAAAAATATGAAAGATCCGCATGGAGTTTTGTAAGAGTTTAATCATCCAAGATTGATCTGATTTGACAGCCATCTGATAAAGCATGATTTTCATAGATAGATCTAGTATGATTCAAAATTGAAATATCTTGATCTACGGATCCATGGTATGATTGGAGGAAAAAAGATACATTGTCAATTGTCATTGAAAATGATTCTAAGTGCAACACAGTGATTCGAAAAGATCTCTCTCAGAACAAGGTAACCGAATAACTTAAGTTGTGCATTTATTGCAAAAGGAAATTAGGGTTTGTGAAAGAATAAAAGGGTTCTTTCACTCATCATTTGCATATTTGCATTCGAGAAGAAGAAAAGAAGAGCTCTGCATCAAGTTTCTACAACTCTCTCAAAGATCAATTACAAAATCCAATTCAACCAGTGATTTGTTCTGGCTCTTATTTCAAACCCTAAAGCGTAAAAAGGTACTTCCATTCTGAATATCTCTCTCTGAATCTTTTGCAAAAATGGCTACTCCAATGGTTGTTAAGATCACTGATAGGTCACGCTGAAAATTCAAGAAACACCCCTACAAATCCCTAGAAGTTGATCCTTTAGGCGCCTTTTCTAGCATTCTGAATGGGGTATTGCACGTAGAAGATGTTAGGGTCTACATCCACGCCAACATTGAGGAATTTGGTGAATCTAAGTTGATGGACATCTATCATAAATAGTTAATAGATTAAAGTTTTGAACTCAAACCTCAATACAAGGCCATCCGGGATAAGCACTTCAGACATTGCATCCACTTTCCCTATTTTGCAGAAGATGATTGGGTCCGGTATGTCCTTAGCAGAATACATGATAATTTCATGTGGTTAATGAAGCCCTTCAAGATAACAAAAGATGTCATTAGGGCAGTAACTAGACTGCACTCATTCGGTGGGTTACCTGCACTCAAATCTGTCAAGAACCAGACAGTTACTGAAGCTACCAGATCTAAGTTTGATAAGAGAGCAATGACCATAGATGAAATCACAGATCCGGATGTCAAATTTGCCTTAATGATAATTGGGTATAAAATCTATCATTCTAGTAGGGAGAATTCTGTGTCTGGGACTGCAATATTTACATCATATCAGATGTTGAGGGAAAATGCAGACTATGACCTATGTGATCTTCTTTTAAACCAACTGTTAGAAAATTTGTAGAAGATCAAGAAGGATAAGAAGAACTCCTTCAAGTATAGTTGTTTAATACTATGTCTATTCTTCTAATACATGAATGAGTTGCCCGGATCAAGTGGTTGGGTTTGGCAAAATGACAAACCGGTTGCAATACAGATCAGAGACTATATGTATGGAATTGGTGATGCTAAAGCTCAAAGCACAGCACTCTGGGGTTACTTTAAGAACTTCCAAAACATGATGCAAGCTAGAGAAAGGATACCTCAATCCATAGTAGAGAAATACAAGGATACAATGTGTTTTATAGTAGATACTGATCAATGCCTAATGGAGGTAGTTGAGCCTAGAACAGTTTAGATAATGCCAATGGGATATGAGGTCAATGAGAAAATCTTGGAGCTACATATTCAACACCTGTTGAGCCAGCCTAAGGACCCTGAGGCAGAAAGGTTTGGAACCTTTCAAGAACTAAGAGTAAAAATACATGTTGAGCTAAGACAACCGGAGATAAAAAGGAAAGTTAGAAGGGAAGTAGAGGAAATTGCCAAAAGATATAACATATCAAAAGAGGCAGTTGATGCAAACAGAGAGAAAATAGAAAGAGTTGAGAAAGAGAAACAAGAAGCAGAAAAAGGAAATGTTTCGGTACAAGCCTCCTCCCGGACTAGATCCTCCAATAGC
Organism: Cunninghamia lanceolata; assembly: GCA_027924645.1. Classification (NCBI taxonomy): domain Eukaryota; kingdom Viridiplantae; phylum Streptophyta; class Pinopsida; order Cupressales; family Cupressaceae; genus Cunninghamia; species Cunninghamia lanceolata. Next base: position 128,338 of record BSBN01000053.1, on the reverse strand, counting down.
TCTGCACCTGCGACTCCTAATAGCTCAAGAGCCACCAAACTAGAAGTCAAGACATCCGGAAAGGGAGAAAAGAGAATGAAAAAAAAAGAAACAAGGTTTTACACAAGTCACAAGGATGATGAAGAAATAGAGTCTGATGAAGAAATTAAGAAAATGAAGAAGAAGAAGATAGCATCTGGGGAATTCTCTACTAGCAAAAACAAAGAAGGAAAAGCAGAAGAATTTGTTGAAAAGCCCACTCTTTCCATTGATGATATCATCAAGGCAGTCATAGTGGATGGGAATCTGCAACCAATAACAGAATTCTATGATGAATATAGTGATACTGAGAAAAGGATCTTGGAAGAAGCTACAGTCAGGTACCTGAATATTTATAATAAAGCATTCATTGAAATCATTTCATTAATTCCCAAAAGTCTAGAGAAGGTACTTGAACTTAGAAAAGAGAATGCCAAGGCAAAAGACTTAGAGATCCAAGAATAGATTGCAATTCAGCTCTATCCTTCCATTACTCCAAAGAAAATGGACATGATCTTTAAGGATTGTAAGGATGAATTCTGGAGCAAAGCAAGAATGAACAAACTTATGCTTGGAGAAACTGATCAAGTAGCAAGAGAAATAGAAGACATCCTCCGGAATGCCTTCAAAAGATTCAGTCTTCCTATTATAGAGGAAACATAAGAAGAACCCTCTACCATGGATGTTGAAGGATTAAATGCATCCAATGAAGAATCTTTTGACAAAAATGTAGAAGGGTCAAAAGAGGTAGATGAAGAGAAGTCTAAGGACTTGGATTCCTCTGTTCTGGAAGAGGAAGTTCATGAAGCAATTTACATCTCTCCTCCGGATCCCACTGCAGACATTCCAGATCTAGGAACTGAAGGAGAAGGAAGAAAGGAGGAGAAAGTGAGTCAAGAAGATGAGGTAAAGGGAAAAGAAGAAGAACAAACAGAGAAGATCTCTGATGACAGTTTTGAGATTCCAAAAGAAAATAAGACTCAATCTCCAGCAAGAGACACTGCAGAGGCAGTGAAGAATTTCTTGAACAAAGAGATGATGGAGATAGATGAACCTGAGCTATTTCAAGGACCACTAAATTTTGATTCTCTCTCTCTGGTCCAGACAATGAAAATAACATTTTTTCCTCAAGCCAAGGTGAAAGAAAAACTTCTAAAGTCTCACATGGAAGACTGCGAGCTGTTAGAGATTGCATCCAATATGCTAGAGAAGATCATGCCATATTTTCAAAAGGATCCTTCGGCCTCTCCATCCGGTAACTTGAAATCTCTGGTAAACTCTGTTAGCACTCATTTTGATTCTTTAGAGAAATCGGCAGAAGAAAAGGCCCGAAAATAGTTTTTAGGAAAAAGATTCACTGAAGTATAGGGACCCATTGCTAATGATAGGAGGACCCTAGATATTGGGATAAAGAGCCTTGAAAATGCTCTTAAAGATGGTGGGGACATGTACAAATTTTTTCTATCTTGGTCTAAAGTGACAGAGAATATTGAAAAGAAGGTGAAAGAACAAGAAGGTAAACTATCAAGTTTATCTCAGAATTTTGATCCCTTAACTACATCCATAATGACTCAAGAATGCCAGGCTATTGTCATTATAAATGAAATAAAGAGGCTGGACAAAGAAAAGAAGAATATAATAAACAGGATGAGTGAACTCAAAGGGATAATTATCCCTAAGTTAGAGGCAATGCGTGAGGCCTTAACAGATGCTCAGACCACAGCCCAGACCGATGATCTGACCAATCTAAGAAGGGAAAAAACATATGCATTTTTGTTGAGTGGTCACAGCTCCATTTTGGATAGGATGAAGCAGAGATGGGCCACAGAGTTTGTATAGTTGAAGGCCACTTTTGCGGATATACTCAAGTATATGTAAGTATAACATGTATATATACTTATACGACTATGTATAGGTTAAATTTTGCAAATTTTAGTGTGCAGATTCCGCCCTTTGCCATTGATGTCAAAGGGGGAGTGAGGAGTAGTGAAAAATGTGGAATCTAGCCAAGGGGGAGTTTGCTACGACACTTAGTCATTTTTCACTAAGTGTTGCCATCAATGCCAAAGGGGGAGATTGTTGGCAAGAGACACTATGTGGCTTCATGAGTTTTGTCAATGATGGCAACCAAGTCTATCCCACACATCCGCAACACATAATATGCTTATACTGGAAGTCAGATTGAAGATTGTTTTGGTTCGGTGAACAAGAATAGAGCATGCAACAAGGTCTGATAATCAGGTCCAGATCTCTAAGATGGTATAACTCAGCAAGTTACGGACTTGGACAAGTCAAGAGGAGTATCATGACTAATATATTCCAGAGATTGAGCCTCCAGTGATAAAACATGGAAAAGATATGAGCATCTGAGTGTTAGGTTCCAAACAGGCAAAGTAGATTGAGGAAGAACTGACCGACAGAGTATCAGACTTCAATCCAGATGAGTAATTGATGTTGATCAAGCTATTTGATGGATCATACAATGTTCGCTGACATGATTGATGACTTCTATGTCTATGTTTTGATACGCATCACAAATCATGCATGAATTCAGCTGACAGAGCAGTAACTTGTAAATATCTTGAGTATTCTGGTTGCCGACTACAAAGTTGTTGAAATCCTTGGTGCGGATATAAATACCAGATGAATTCCAGTATGTAGGTGTGTGTGTGTACAGCTGTGATAAAATAAGGTGCGAAGAAAGGCAGAGATAAGTGTGGAAGTAGTAATACAAGTCTGGTATGTGACAGAGTAGTAGCACTAGAGCAGAGGAAGGATGAAGTGCATTAGATCAGTATATTGTGCCTAATCAGAACTAAACTTTAGCATTTGTAGATGCCTCTCATCAGTTCAAACACCTGGTTACCTTCTGTAAGTTCTGTAGATAGTGAGTCTCTTGTAGGCAGTGTGCCTCTTGTGAGCAGTGTGCTCGGGCAGTGAGCCGTAATTGGCAAGTGCCATTTTGTACTTCTTATTCTTTTAACAGAGAATACAATCTTGGGTTAGTCACCCCATGGTTTTTCCCTTAATAGGGTTTTCCACGTAAAAATCCTTGTGTTATGTGTGTTGACTTTATTTCTGTTCTCATGATTATGTATGCTTATATGTTTTAATGCTGCACAAATTATAAAAGAAGAAAAAGTTAAGATAATAGAGATAATTGATTCACCCCCCCCCCCTCTCAGTTATCTGCCTTGTTTCCAACACACAACACTAACCTTCTCTCACCACTATTTAATTAAATAAGTCAAACCTATATAATTAATTAGACTAATGCACTTTTCCCCTTTTATCCTATTATAAAATAAAATAAAAATTAAGTCCACCTCACCACTAAAATCCAATAAATCACCTTTTCCATCTCCACCCTCGATTAAAATTTAAATGATTTAATCCTACTTGTCCACTTTTACTCACCCCAAGCATCCACTTGCTCTCACCTCAAGCTTGCACTTGAGTGCATCTCTTTTCCCCATGAAAGTTAGGGTAATCTTGACCATCCATCATATGATTCAATCTCTCTCCTCCACTTTCTCTCACCCCAAGCCTCCACTTGCATGCATCTTATCTCCCCATGCAAATCAACCATATCCCTCCATTTACATCAATCTCAACCCTCCACCATTATCTTGTCTTACAAGCTAACAAATCCTAGCCATTCAATCTCATGAGACAATATTAGCCCTCCAAATCCAAGATCAAATCTGAACCATCCACATTCGTACCATGAATCTATAAAAACCCTCTTATCCAAAGGATATTTACCATAATTGGAAGTGACAAGTACAGATTCAACATTCAAGGACCAAATATACACATCAAGGAAGGTATAACATTGGTTTCATTTTGAGCATTTTGTGATTTCTTTACCTTTCTTTCACTCTATTAGAGGCAATAGCTAGGTTTAGAGTAGGAGTTTCATTTCTTTGTGTTTCTCCTTCTTTTCCTCTATATTTTTTCTTGCTAAAATTTTCATTATCTAGTTTGAGTTAGATATCTCAAGAAGCTTTCACATTCAATATTTGTAATTCAAAACATAATAAAATTTTTATATAATAGAAGCATAACCAAATCTTTTATTTGATGATCATTTCCTTAATGTAAAATTAAGTTTGATAGTATAAAACTTTACAAGGAATATATAAGCTAAGGTCTATATTTGAAGAAATTCAAATATTTTGACTATTCTTCTTCCATCTATTCAGTCACATAAGCTCAATAGAGCACTAAACAAGCATGAACATATAATACAATTACCCTCTTAAACTTATGAGGATTTCAATAGGTAGGCATACAAGACTTATCCAAACATTAAGGTTCTCATTAGAAACATAAGGAACACAACATTATAGGTTAGAGGTAAAAGAACACTCTTAATGATCTAACAACCTCTAAAGGGTTCAAAAAGTGAAAGGTTTATCTTTATAATAGCTATCCTAGTTTTGAGTCCAAAACAATAGTTAATGAGACTTAAACCCCACAACTAGATGACATAAGTAAGCAAAATAACAACCATGCATTACTACAATTTAGCCAAATTAATACCATTAAGCATCATATGGAAAATCTCACAAGGAAGCAATATGCCACAATTAGGATTCAATTTTCAATAAAGATATACTCATATGAAAATCACCCACACAAATATAATTAGCAGCCACAATCACTAATTATCACATAGGCACACATAATAGGCAAGACCAAAATGAACTCCTAGAGATCCCAACATTGTAACCTGGAATCTGATACCAAATTTTATGCCCATTTTTAACCATGGAAAGATACCATGAAAGTACAAACACAATTATTTTTAACAAGCATCACTACAATTGTATTATAACACACACACATAGGTGTCATTGTCACGTGTAATGCCACCTAGTACTAATAACATGTAGAAGAACATATCAACATGTGCTCAAGATAATAAGGTTAAAACTTCAAGAAGGTTCTACTAACACACATTCCATGTGATTCACCCTATATGGCAAAAGAATCATAAGCCCAAGGTGTGGGCATCAACACACACAAAACTTTGAAGGAATGTCACATTAAAGATGAGCCATTCTAAGATGTCTTAGATGAAAGAGAAGAGAGAAAGACCCTCATGGGTAGTGATAAAATTAGACAACAAGATGCATCCACAAAATTATCTAATTCTAACTCTAGTAGTTATATATATTAGTTAGATTTAGTAAATGATCATGTGTTATTAGCCAATAAACAAACTCAAGAGAATGATAAATATATTGTATCTTCCTTACTTCATACATATATGTATGTATGTATGTATGTATGTATGTACATATACATATTTATATATATAATATGTATATGTATATGTATATGCACACACACACACACATATATATTTATATTTATATTTATATATATATATACATATATATGTATATATATGTATGTATGTATGTATGTATATATAGATATATATATATATACATACATATATGTATATATAGATATATATATATACATATATGTATGTATATATATATCTATATATACATACATACATACATACATATATATATATATACATATATATATGTATGTATATATATATATATACATACATATATATGTACGTATATATATGTATATACATACATACATACATACATACATATATAATGAGTGCATTTTTATTGATATGAGTATAGTTTTTTTTAAATATATAAATAAATAAACAAAATAAAATGGTTGTTCTTGTTATGATCATAAGACATATACATGGTGTAAAAGATGTGAGCATTGCATATATATCCAAGTTCACTTTTCTTAACGTAGAATTTTACACCG